>OX578277.1:80522805-85322805 GCA_951217055.1 Gerris lacustris
GATGGAAAAAAAGTCCAGTCATGCACCATGACTTAATGAGCGAATTTTCAAAGAAATCTGCGTATTATTGGCTTATGATAATATAGGAAAATTTTGGTTTAGAATTTGGAAGGGTGAAAAAAACAAAATTGGTACACACGGGTACGGGGAACAAAAGTCAAAATAGTATAAACCTTTCTTCATATTAGATAAAGTGATCCTTTCTGAAATACTTGAAACCGACAGAAAGGGGATAAAATTAATAAAAATGACCAGGAATACTGCAGTATGGAGTTATTGAAAAGAGCAACAGCTAAAATTACAAAAACTCATTAAAGGGAAGAGTCCAAATATTTGACTTCAGGGAAAACAGTAATAAACCGGATCCAATTGCCTGCTGTATATTAAACATTCAAATTAACTTTTTGTTGCGATTTTTATTCTTAATAAAGAATTAAACTTTATTACAACTTTCCTTTTGATACGAAAAAAATAATTGATTAAAACTGGAATAATTAAAAAAAGACCAGTCATGCACCATGACTTAAAGAGCGAATTTTCAAAGAAATCTGCGTATTATTGGCTTATGATAAAATAGGAAAATTTTAGTTTAGAATTTGGATGGGTGAAAAAAAAAAAAAAAAAAGGTACACAAAAGTCAAAATAGTATATACCAGAGAGGTTCCCAAACTATGTGTCGCGACCCACTGGTGGTTCGTGGGAGCAATTAAGGTGGGTCGTGGATTGGATGCATTTTAGATCATGTTTTGGTCTGCAAAAATAAAATTATTAATTAAATTAAATAATCACACAATGCGTGTGTGTGTTTATATATATATATATATATATATATATATATATATATATATATATATATATATATATATATATATATATATAGGCTTGAATAGGTAGGCCGCGAAAAAATATTCCAGGTTGAAGGTGGGTCCCAGGACAGAAAAGTTTGGGAAACACTGGTATATACCCTTCAAGATGCATGTCGTTGGAAAGCTCTTTAAGAGTACAGTAATTGTTGTTATGTACACTTTTGTCATATTTTCATATAAGAGGGGGGTAAAATGGAAAACACATGTTTTTTTTATGCTATTTTTGACCCTAAATGGTCAACATTTAACCCCTAAATGGCCAACGAACTCATACTTTCTTTTGATATTATTAACATTTTAAAATTTGTTTGGATTTTTTAAGTGCATCCTAGCGTGAGATATCGTCTGGAGTGACACATATATATTATACATACATACATACATACATACATACATACATACATACATACATACATACATACATACATACATATATACATACAGACATAAAAGTGTTAAATTTCAGGAATCGATCCAGAATGGTCTAAAACGTGTTTCCCAAAATTCGCATTACAAAAATTTTGAAGTCATTGCAATAGCTTAATTTTCTTCGAAAATCGCTAAAAGACGAAAATTGGTACAACTTATTATCAGTGGCGTAGCGAGGACATATTTTGTACCAAATAATATTAAAAAAATAGAATTAATAATATATTAATATTGTGTTAAAAATAAAAATATTCGTTGCTCTAACCAGTGGCGTAGGAACGGGGGGGGGGCTATCGGGCTTGAGCCCCCCCGTCAGATTTGAAGGAGCTATAAAATTACTAATAAAATATAAACTTTTTCATGGGTTTAAGTCTAAAACTGCTTAAAATGCTGTTTTTGAACGTTTATTTTCCAAATTTCGGGGGAGGACTCCTGGACCCCCCCGGGATAGAGGGGGGGGGGGGGGGGGGTTAGGTTGTAGTCTGGCACCTTAATTTCTTTTTTTTTTTTCATCATTTATTTGGGCAAAAAATTGGGTCGATAACCCCCCAAAAACACAATTTTTCCGAACTTTAGGCGCATTTTTTGGGAAAACTGTACGGATAGGAAAAATTTTGACTTCAGATTCGGATTCAGCAACCTTGGATAACATTTTCTTGGAGCCCGAAAGTTCGTTAAATTTTGCAGAACAGTGATATATGCGCACTCTTAACAACTTAACAGTTTAGTCGAGGAGAAATTGAGAAGTTCATCAATTGCGACTCAATAGTTTAGTCGCGGTAAAATCGAGTGCATGCGCCTAGCCTTAATGTAGTATTGTTTTTTAGGGTTGCATAAAGAATAAATTATTTTAGATGTTTCGTCAGGTCTTTCCCTGTCACGCAACTGATATCCAATATTGAATAGTTCACACAATGACAACATTGCCTTATAGACCAAGTTTTACTTGCCGAATACAACTACTATTATTATTCTTGAACGTACCTTCAGAGATATTAAGCAACGTTCTTTTGACACAAATCTACATAATCACTATTTTTAACACCGTCGATAGTAAAGGAAGCGTCTTATGGGATATTAGGTACCGTGGTGTCACTTTAATAAATTGTTTTACACCCTTGAAGGCAATCATCCAAATCCGAATTGAAAAACGTTTCAAAATTATCAAAATTTTATTTTTTCCTTCGCCATCCTGCACAAATAACATTTCGTAATTAGTAGGATTTTCCTTAAATTACGCGAAATTATATCAGTATTTTTGCCTCTCATGTAGTTGGAATTTGGAAACCGTAAGCCTAGATTATTTTATAGTTTGACGATAAGCATTTTGAACTCTTTACACGGATAAAAAGACCTTTCATTAAAACAGATGACTTGGAGAATAACAATTCTATAAGTTGCGGGTATTCAAGTTCTCCTCAGCTTTGTATATTCTAAAATTATCTTTGAGCAAATTGGCTTATGAAGCATACAATTTTAATGTAAGCTTACCCCCCACCCTTAATTAATATTAAATAATGATGACGTAAACATTTCAAACTGGAGGATTAAATTAAATTTCACATTACACCACCCTTTAATAAATGATAATTAAGCTACTTAAGAGCGCTGTCAAAGCGTATAGAAGTCAAGCGGTGGAAGTTAAGGACATTACTAATTTAAGCAACCTTATTAAACTAAAGAGCTTAATCAACAGAACACAAACTGAACCGTTTAAATACTAGTAAAAGATGGGCTTCTTCGATAGGTTGCATTTAAACTTATAAATATCGTTTGCCACCAATTTTATCGGTTTATTCTATTTTAAAATAAATAAACCTACACTCTCGTAGTGGCAAAATTGATCAAAAAATAGTCTGTCATAAAATGTGGCACATAGCTGCAATGCTTTGACAACCCATTATTGTCTGATTTATTTAATTGTTTCCTCCTTTTTTTAAATCATCTGTAAAAATTGTTTCTTTTTTTACACGAATTAAAGTATCAATTTAGCAATATTTACTGTGGGCTGGCAGTTCAAATAAATCTGGGGCTATCTGCAGGCTAAATTCGACAAACCAACCAAAATTCCTTATAAGGACTACTATTTTAAGATATAGGTGTAAATAAATATTTGTTTGTGCGAATGTGAAAAAAAAGAAAAAAAAAAAAGGGCACATAAGGTTGAAACTTATACAGGACCCAACGACCAACGACCCCAATAATGGACTAATTATGAC
Source organism: Gerris lacustris (assembly GCA_951217055.1). Classification (NCBI taxonomy): domain Eukaryota; kingdom Metazoa; phylum Arthropoda; class Insecta; order Hemiptera; family Gerridae; genus Gerris; species Gerris lacustris. The sequence goes on from OX578277.1 coordinate 80,526,320, forward strand.
CAACCATCCAAATGTCATTAAAATCCGTCGAGTAATTTTAAAGATCTGTTGGTTCGCAAAAATTAGGCGACAAACATGAGACTAAAAATGTTCCATTATGTCTGAAACAGATTTCTGTCTTGGAATATTTGAAATTGGAGACTTACAAAATGTTCGTTCTTCAGAACGATTACATAGCTTCATTTCCTTTATATATAAAGTCGAAAGAAACATCTATTAAATATAACTAACTATAAACAAATTTCATCCAGTGCAGTGGCTCGTATTCATTCACTTAACAATAACAATTAAATTTAAATCATACTTGGTTTACTATTTGAAAAATGCTATGGAATGCTGAATCTTTCTTTAAATTTTTTCTTTTTAATTTCATTTAATTCATTTAAACTAGATACGTAGACCAAGGATAATGAATGAAATCAACCATATCTAAAAATAAGTCTGGAAAAAAGCATTAAATAATAACTTAATATAATATATGAAACAAAACAATATGTTCGTAACGAAAATGTATTGATCATATAAATGATACCTGATGACTAATGATTTTAACTGGTATGGAGTTACTATTGGTACAAGGTATACATTATTTACTACATACTTCACTGACATATTAGTAACATTACCCTATTTCTTAACAATATCTAAATCTAGTTTCAAACCCTTGTTATAACCTATGTTAAAGGTTTGAGGTGGTTATTTCAGGTATCCAACCCGAATTTTAATAGGGATTTTTTTTGTATTATGATAACTAATTCATTTAGTAATTTATAGGGGATCAAAATAAATCCATAAAAAAATAAAAATATCAGTCGAGTATAAAAAAATTGTAAAGAAGCAAGTTTAATGTATGAAACAAATTGTCAAATTCTGCTTCCAACCCTTATAAATTTGCAAGGGAACTTCTCTAGGGAATCGCATCTTTCACCAGAAGAGAAATGAGCCTATCAGCTAATTCTGGGTTAGATTGTTCAAAACTCCAAAGCTTAGAACTGTTGGCATCTTACATAAACTTCCTTTTCCTCCTATTTTCAAGAAAGGCGTGGAAATATCAGCTATAGTATTTTAAAACTTATAAGCATTCACATTATTATTAAAATTTTATTTAGGTCATCAATGGGTGTATTCTAAGCTGGGAGTTCAAGTGGAAACCTCCTGGTCAATTGATCAATTCGGTGTCGGATCAACTTGGCCTTACATTTTATCTCAGAGCGGAGTGAAGTTGACATTGGCACAACGAGTACACTGGGCCTGGAAAAGGCATTTAGCCAAGAAGAGAACTCTTGATATGGTACACTCGTGTGGTTTGTATTTTATTATTAAACTATTGATTCATTTCTGAATCATGATGTTACGTCTCTTTGTTTGGGACTTGTGACAGTGTTCCACAAAGTTATCTCATCAGGAAAAGCTTGTGTTTAAATAGAGCACCCGTATAATTTTAAAAAAAACATGTAATAAAAAAAAACTGTGAGGAAATAAAAAAAAAGTGATTCAAGAGTCAGGCTGACACCTAAAGCAAAGATGATTAATTGTGTCACAATAGATTGCTGAAATCTATCTATAGCTAATTCGGCATTTGTTTAGATCTTCTGGATCCAAAGAATACAAAAGATATGATAGAATATAAAAGATATTTGTATCAAGGAAACAATTACAATTATGTTGGTGAATTCATGCAACAAAGGATACAAATTACAGATTTGTATTAAAGAAAGGGATTATGATTGATAAATCAAAAACAGTGATATCTTTATACTTTTAGCATTAAGAATGATTTAATACATCATATTAATGCCTCATTAATAATGAGGTATTAATGTATTAATAAGATCCTTAACGTGTTACAAAATCGGTATTTATAAAGTCATTCAGCCAGTGGTGACAACAAGGGGGTTTGATTTAGGGGTATTTTTTGTTTGGGGGGGGGGGGGTGGATTTTTTAAAATGTTTAAGGTGAGTTAAAGTTTTGGGGGGATTTCCCACCTGCATTCAGCTACATTTCACTCTTAAACTGATATTTTGTAATGCACTTCTTGATTTAGGTGTGGAAAAAAGACGATGAGGATTTCTCTGGAGATATTCGGCTGAGGGTCCAGCCAACAACCAGCTACTCGGTTACATCGAGCTGCGGACCAGACAAGAATATCTGTTCTCAGTTCGATTTCAACCCGGACATTAGCCAGGCTTTTCCTATCAAATTCCAAAACATTCGCCAAAGAGTAGAAGTAGTATATTATAAAATGATAATTAGATCAAATAAGTTGAATAATATTAATTACAGCGAATTTGACAGCATTAAATAATTGCTGTACATGAAATTTTACACAAATATATATATTAATTTCATTTTTAAGTTTTAGGTAGTATTCATACTACGGAAAGTTTAAATTTTAATTTAAATCAAATTATAATTACTATTTACAACGGGAGACAGACAGAGAAAAATAGACTTCAGCACCGGGATTCAAACCAAGGGCCTCCTTTATATCCAGTAAAGACGCTCTAACCAACAGAATTGATTGTACTAGGTACAGGTACTAATTGGGTACTTTATACTTACAAGCGTTATTTCTCGGCCTAGTTCTAATGTCGTTAATGTTGACTTCTATAGACTTGTGGAAAAAATTGAAAGCTTAATTTGGGACTAGGTATCGTTATCGACAGAGGAAGTTATTCTTCAGTATAGCTTAATTAGCTAGAGCGTCTGTACTGGAAATAAAGGAGGCCCGTGGTTCGAATCCCGGTGCTGAAGTTAATTTTTCTCTGTCTGTCTCCCGTTGTAAATAATAATTATAATTTGATATAAATTCAAATTTAAACGTTCCGCAGTATGAATACCACCAAAAACTTAAATATATATATATATATATATTTAATTTAAATCAAATTATAATTATTATTAACTACGGGAAACCGACAGAGAAAAATAGACTCCATCGCGGGGATTTGAACCACCGGCCTCTATATTTTTCTCTGTCTGTTTCCCGTAGTTAATAATAATTATAATTTGATTTAAATTAAAATTTAATCGTTCCGTAGTATGAATACTACCAAAATCGTAAAATATGAATTTCTAATTGATTGTACGAGGTACAGGTACTAATTGAGTACTTTATAATTATAAGCGTTATTTCTCGGTCTGGTTCTTTGTCATTAATGTTGACTTCTCAGACTTGTGGAAAAATTGAAAGCTTTAAATTCGGGTCAAGGTATCATTAACGTCAGAGAAATTCATTCTCCTTCGTAGCTTAGTTGGTTAGAGCGCTATACTGGAAATATAGAGGCCGGTGGTTCAAATCCCCGCGCTGGAGTCTATTTTTCTCTGTCTGTTTCCCGTAGTTAATAATAATTATGATTTGATTGAAATTAAAATTTAATCGTTCCGTAGTATGAATACTACCAAAATCGTAATATATATATATATATATATATATATATATATATATATATATATATATATATATATATATATATATATATATATATATATTACTCACGGAAGTACGTACAGAATTTTCGTTCCCGTTATTTTACCGTGCACACTGAGCGCAAGCCGAGAACTGCCTGACATCAGCATACGCTGTTGCGGAACTCAGCTCACCTTTATGCATGGAATAGTAATAAATATTACAACGGAGAGGAGGGACAAATATTTGGTCAAATAGTTTGGCAAATAGTTCGGCAAACATCAGCTAGAATAAAAATTTCTGTCTTTCCTCTACTTATATTCCAATACTTTGGTCAAAATCCCCCCCCCCCCCCTTCTGTTGCTAAAAAGAGAGAAATTTAAAGTATAATTCTGTATATTATCTCTTTTACTAAAAACATTAATTAAAGATTCAATGTTTGTTATTTCAGACTCTCATGGGCCAATATGGAAGATTGGGATCTGTTTCGGAGAACAACGTAGCTTTGGTCACACTAGGAACGGATTTTAGATTTGAGAACCATTCTGAATGGGTGTCGCAATATTTTAATTACAAGGCAATCATGGAGTACATTAACAGTAATTTTGACCTATACCACACGAGAATGCATTTTTCAACTTTAAAAGACTACATGCTACAGGTAGAGCATTATGTGTAAAAGCAGAAGATTAAAAACTGCAAGTTGTTGCTAATGTTCTTATTACCCACTAAAAATACTGTGGGTTGAGAATCCCACAGGACTACTAATGGAGACATTAGTGGATATAAGTATTCTTTTTTTGCAAGCTTATAACTACGATTAAGTAGTACAATAGCAACGATGTAAGAAATCACTTAATAATAAAAATTGTCGGTTAAATAGATATATATATATATATGGTATTCGGTATTTGGCTGACTTCATCAGGATTATTTTAAATTATAAGCCGTACTAAGGTTAGGGTATATTTTTTTATTTAAAGGCCACAATGCTAGCAAATAGATTACCTACTTGACCCTTTTAAGCGGGAAACGAAAAATCCAATAGTTAATTTTTACCTAAGTTATCACCAGCGCTTCATAAAGTGTTTAACTTAGAAAAGCTACGGTAGCTCTTCGAGCTTCACTTATACGTTTATTTTGTTTTAAATAAGAACTGTTATTCAGTCCTTTAATTTCAAATTTGAAAACAAGCAGTAATGACAAACAATTTTTTTGATATATTTTTGGGTAACCTTGTTTTCACTTTCTTAATAGACTTAAATTTAAAGCTACTATAAAAGTGTACCTTGACTAACATAAAATAATATATATAATTTTTTTTTTTTTTATTTTTTTTTTTTTTAGACAAAGACTCCCGATGTAACATTTATCGGTGATTTCTTCGTCTACAGCGATTTGGGGCCCGACAATGTAGTGCAAGGTGACTACTGGAGCGGTTATTTTAGTACAAGACCCTACTGGAAGCTTTTAGGTAGAAAATTGGAGAGCGTACTTCGCACGGCAGAAATCCTTTATTCCTTTTGTCATGTCAAGAAATTAAAAAGCACTCCTTCAGACATCGTTAGCCAAGAAATGGAATCGGGCTACAGTAAACTAGTTTACGCACGCAGAGCCTTGGGTCTTTTTCAACACCATGATGCTATCACTGGCACTTCCACCGCAAAAGTCATGACTGATTTTGAGAGAAAGTTAAAAAGAGCGATACGATATTCAAAACAAGTAGAAGCTTTAGGTGTCTCTCTAATAGCGACCTCTTTTCAAGAATCCGCCGGATTTAGCCGAGTTTCAAGAGATAGAGTAATTAATAAATTTCCAGCAATAGTTAGTATTTTCAATTCTTTAATGGCAACGAGGGTTGAGGTTATTTCCCTACGTGTATCTCGAACGGATTTGTCAGTTTTCGATAGCCGTACGGGTTTGTTCGTCCCCCATCAAATTAATTTTTGCAATTTGTCCGAAGATTTTGAACTTGTGTTTCTCCCTACTCTGTATGCTCTGACTCTCTCTAATTTTGTCATATCAGTTGAAACCACTGGCGTTCAAAAACTATCGAAAGTATACAAACTAGTACAGCAGGAAGCTAATTTTAGTTTTACTATAAAGACAAGTCGTCAATCACTAATCTTCAACAGTGATTCTGGGATGTTGACTGGGATACTCAGCGCTGAAGGAGACCACGTACTCATAGATGTCGCAGTCAAAGCATACGAATCTGATCCTACGAGAAGTGGGGCCTATCTGTTTCGTCCTAAGCCAGGAACACTCAAGTTAAACACAACAATTACCTCAAAAAATATATATGTCTTAGAAGGTCCTTTATACAAGGACGTCGTCACGAACTACGGAGATACATTCAGTATTCGAACTCGGGCTTATGAATATGGAAACTTAGCAAACGTTATCGAAATTACCACGGTGACTGATTTCGGCCCTAAAATTGAGAATATTAATTTAGAAATATTTCTCAAGGTTACGACTGATATGAAGTACACACAGTTTTACACTGATGTTAACGGCTTTAATTATAGAGAAAGGATAACTCTTGATAGCTTGGAAGTCGGAGGGAATTATTATCCAATGACGGAAGAGGTGTACCTGGACAACGAAGAATCGCGGTTGACAATTCTTGCAGACCATTCCCATGGCGTAGCTAGTCTCATTCCGGGAGAAATCGAAATAATGCTAGATAGAAGGATACTGTTAGACGATCTTCGAGGTATGGGGGAAGGAGTTTTCGATGAAAGAAGAGGCAAATCTCGGTTTCTACTGTATTTTTCGGATCCAACTTCAGCTAAAGAGAAAAGCCATTTATTAGCTCTTCAGCTAAATAACGAAGCACCAGCCTTTCTCCCAAGGGAAGGTTTAAATTCGGAACCACACACTTTGGTTTCTCAACAGCTTCCCCCTAACATTCACATCCTTAACATGAAGACACTTCCAACTAAAGACGGCACTGCCTCGAACGCTCTCCTAATGATACTATTTCGAAAATACAGCTTGCCATCTTACTCCTCTACTAACGCTTTCTATAATAATACCGTCTTCAACGAGTTAAACCCTCAAATAATATCCAGAAGCCTGCTAACAGGTGTAGGCGAATTCGAATCCTATATTGGCCTTAACGAAGTGCAAATAAAACCATTCAGCTTAAATGCATTAAAAATGTTTTTCTAAATAAATGCTATTATCCCATATTGTAAAATCTATCTATTTACTAATTTGAATTTCTTACAAGATGTATTCTTTATATGAGTAATAAATGATTTGCAATATAAAATTGAAATTGAAAGAGGGTTCAAGATGAGCAGGAGGGTACGCTCTATATTATTTGATCCAACAAATGCATCCTTACATTAATGAAGCGGTATGAAGAACTCGCGTAGAATTTTACTCTTATATCGGCCATAATAAGTTTTCAATATGGCTACCAAAATAATTTTTCGGTGAACCCTAACAAATTCTTAATCAATCTGAATAGAGCTTTATAATTGTTTTATGTAAGATGCCATACAACTACAATAGTAGTATATTTTTCTTGAATTATTGATAATCTATTTTTTATTTTAAGGTTTTTACAGGCTTTCTTCATTTGCTATTTTGAACAGCAACAAACTTTTACACAGACTTCTACACCATACATCTAAACTCAGCACACATAACAAATTACTAATTTATAACACAATAATTAAGCCCATATGGTCATACGGTATTGAACTCTGGGGTTGCACCAAGCGTTCCAACTCCTATCGTATCCAGTCCCTACAGTCCAAAATCCTAAGAAGAATAGTAAACGCCCCTTTCTATGTTTCTAACTTCACCCTTCACAACGACCTTAAAGTCCCCTTCGTCCATGACCTAGCCATATCCCGGTATAAATCCTTCCATGACTCCATATCCCAACATTCCAATCCTTTAATTCACAACCTGTCATTACCATTCATTCCTGGAAATCCTCCTCGACGTCTAAAGAGGCAGTGGCCACGTGATCTATTGAACAATGCTTAACGTGTAAAGTCTAAATATTATGTTGTATCAATTGTATTAATTCAAGCTAGTATCTGTGAGTACTGTTAATGGACTGTTCCTCACTTCAAGTCTCTCAAGTCATTGTAAAAACTTTCATCAAAATTGCTTATAACATGTAAAATTATGTAGTTGCAGTTATCTAATAAATAAATAAAAAAAAAAAAAAGAACAGCAATTTGTAGATTATCTTTTTTAATAAAGTTCACCTGCACTTTAAATTTGGAGACGACGCGACATGAGAGGGAGGGCTTCGTGGTACCCACATTTCCAGACCGTAGGTCGTAGGCCCAAGCTATTTTAAGACAATATTATTAATTAACACCAATAAAGATGCCTCCAGGAGTTAGAATGAAACTTTGTGCTTCACATATTTGGAAAAGCGGTCTTCCATAGTTATGATAACTAAAGACCTACTCCTACTAGCAAAATAGACAGGGTATATATTATATAATAATAAAAGGCAAGTAATTAATAACTTGCCCTTCGATATCCCAATAAAAAAAATGGTGGTTTAATATTATTGAAACTCCAATCTCCAATGGAAAACCAACTCTAGAATTTTTTTATACCAGATTTGCTGTTTGTCTAGTCGTCTAGTCTATAGTAAGCAGAAAGGAAATGAATGTCTCCTAATGTTGTTTAATATATAATATAGTGTTGTTATTACTCCTAATATTAGATTTAATGCCTCTTTCTACTTATATAAAATGAGGGTAGAGTGAAACCAAAAGAAAAGGTTTAAACCAATGAAAATATCCAGAAATAACCAACAGTACAGTCTAACGGAAAAAGCTCAAAATTCATTAAAGAAGCTAAACCAAATATTTGATTTCAAGGAAAACAGTCAGTAATAAACCAAAACCCCATACAAGTCACAGCATCCAGTCCACAGGTTTTTAAAATAACCACGCTACTCTTAAAAAAGGATTGAAGTTGATTGAAATGTTCGCTCTTTGTTAAAAAAACAGGGGCTTTATTAAAATCCGACCTACTCTTACAAAATAAATGAAAATAAAATATAGCAATAGCATACGAGTGAAATCCAATTCTTATTTTACTAGGTGAGCGTTGCAATAACACACGTAAAACGAGATTGTTCTCGAGTTTTACCTGGTTTTAAGTCTTAATAGTACATTAAGCGTCGAGTGCGGAAAGTAGCATTTTGCATGCGAGTGTGGAGTTTGCACCCGAGCGAAAGCGAGGGTAGTAAACCACACGAGCAATGCAAAATGCCGTTTTCGCACGAGTTGCGTACCGTACTTTATCTACGATTGTTAGATTTAAATAATAAATACAGAAAAAAATAAACTTCCTGTATACAAGCTCGTATTTCTCTTTTGATAAAGATAACATTAATTCATAAGTTGTATTTTGTGCCGAATTATTTCGGGAGGCGTATTATTCTCCTCATATTCGTCATAATCATTTAAATCACTCATTGATTTTCACAAAAAACTCGATATAAATGTTACTTTTATTAAACAAACAGCAAATTAGTCTTGTTAAATGTAAACAAATTCGCTAATCGTGCGTAAAGCTGAAGCGCGGTAAAGAAGAGGAATTTCTTTACCGCGCTAGCGTGGTAAAAAAGAGGAATTCTTCAGAACTATGAGACGCGCATGCGCAATGAATACAAGTACGTAAATAATCACTTTCTACGCATCTAAACAGATATATACTGTTTATATTTCGTATCAATCGTAGATAAATATACTTTTTAAAAGCAATATATACACATTGCTCCATGGTTTATTTAATTTACCGTATTGCATCGAATATAAGACCCTCTGTTTTTCCCCCGTTTTTGCATCGCGTAAGTTGGGATGCGTCTTATATTGAGGTGCGTCTTATAATCGATGGATTCAAGTGTAACAGAGCTAATAACCTTTATTTCTACCAACGTCTCCACTGAGATCATTATTTAGGGTCCGTAGGCAAAACCAAGGACCCTTATATTTCCCTGCGTGTGTCTGTCCGTCCGTCCTCTCGCGTGTTCTCACGGCTACACCTTTCGTCCGATCACTTTGAAATTTGGCATGTATGTGTCTTGTAACTACCCACATATTTTAAAAATATAGCGACTTAAAAAAATATTTTTCAAAAAAATTAAGGGGGTAAAAAAACTTTTATTTTTGTTAAATTTTTTTTATTTTTTTTCGAGACCGTGAGGGGTATCATATGAAAGGGTACGTCGAGCTGATTACAAAAATATATAATTCTTTGGATATAACTTTGATAGGGCGAGCGTAGGCAAGTTTGAAGTGGGTGTGAAACGTGCCCCCCCCCCCCCCCCCCCCCTTCTATCTCGTTTATGTGAAGTGCAAAAAATCTGAAAAAAATCCTGAACATTCTTCGACCAAAACTAAAGATACCACTTGGAAACTTCGAAAAAAATATTATTTTATTTTTTATTGACAAAATACGTTTTATTATAATTATGGTCTTTTCGATGTATTTGTATGATTGTAGTCCGGTTCAGTGGCAAAAAAATACTTTATCAGAGTTTGTTTTGAGAATATCAGACCCTTAGAATGGTTCAAAGTAAGCTTTTTAGCATTTTAAAAAAAACACTGTTTATACACTTTACAGTTAAACACTATATAGTGTGGCATACGCTAGTCAGCACTGTGTGCTGACTAGCATACACGACCTGTTAATTTACTTTTTATTTCCAATTCTCTGAATTTTTCCGAGATATCAATGACGGGTCCTCCTTTTTCATTAATTTTAAGGAATTATAACGTGTTCAATTCTGATGATATTTTGGGTGAAAGAGATTTCGGGTTCCGTCGTACTTATTTCTTGTTAGCTTTAAAATTTTATTTTCATAATCTAACCTTGCTATATTCTGTTAGCATGGTGTCTGTCTTACATCGAAATAAAGATTCAAATGCATGTTAAATCTAAATAATGATTCAATATTCCAACAATATCCTATCTACTGTAGACTGCCTAAATTTGACGTCTGAAAAAGTTAGTAAAAAAGAGAACGGACGATTTTCCCCTTGAAACAGACACTCTGTTAAAGACGCTTCTTAAATTCGATGCATTAATGTTATTTCAAAATTTTGGTTCGAAAATCGGGATGCGTCTTATTTTCGAGAGCGTCTTATATTCGATGCAAATGGCATTAGGTATTAGCAGATGTAATCCTTAATATTTTTCTATTAACATCACTTTATGAAATATATACTATCTAGATCAGCTGTAAACTTAGTTAGTTATTTAAACCAAATTATAATTATCATTAACTACGAGAGACATACAGAGAAAAATAGACCCCAGCACCGGGACTTGAACCACGGGCCTCCTATATACAACTAAAACTTTAAAAATTTAGTTAGTTACATTTTTTTTTTCAAATGATATTTTTGTAAATTCTAGGTTTGAACCTACACATTTTCTTATTGTATCTTTCAATTACAACAGTTTCCGGGAAACAGCTTTAAGCTATGCTTGTATACTTTTTATTTTTATGTACAATATTTATGTTTTATTAAAAACAAAAGTATTTTTGATTGATTGATAATGTTGAATGAGTTCAGTATTGGTCGGTTATATATATATTATTTGCCATACGTTTAATGGCATGATTAATGCCACCCAGTTTTTCTTTTTTTAATTATAATGAGGTTAACTAATTATAATTTAAAGAGTACTAAATTTAATCTGAACTCCTTTTGTTTGCGTAGAAAACAAATATCGATCTAAACTTCGCCTAGAATGTTTTTTACAGTTGATTACAAAACAAAAGAGCTGAGAACTTAAATGAGAGTCTGAGACTTAAATGAGTTTTTATTAACTTTAAAAAAAAATAAAAAAAATAAAAATAAAAATAGATGCACTGCGATTTAATCCAGGGCTGGATTTACCACTAGTGCACTGGTTTAATCCAGGGCTGGATTTACCACTAGGTCCATTAGGCCCCGGCCTAGGGACGCACAATGCCAGGGGGCGCACGCTAAAATAATATTTATTTAAATAACAAAGAAACTGTCTATGACGAGTTAAGAAAGAATGTTTCACGCTTTTTCAGAATTTAAGGGAAAACGCCCCCAAATATAGAACTAAAATTAATTTCTCGATTTCCACTCGAGGTATGATTTTTCTGAATCTGTATGCCAAATTTCACTAAAATCGGCCCAGGACCAGTAGTTAAGGCTATACACGTTTGCACAGACGACAGACTGCAGACTAGTAACCACTTTTTTGGACATAGGGGACCTCAAAACGTATAAATCCCTCAAAATTGAATTTTTTGCGTCATCACAATACTGTCTTTTTAAATATACTACGTGTTAGGGAGACAGTTGTACCTATATGGACAAAATATACAATTTATTTTTTCAACCCTAAAAAATAACTATTTTCACGGGCTTACATTTTTCTGTATTCCGATTATGGTAGTATTTGTATGCAGCGCAAAATCTCAGCTAAAACCAACTGGTTTTACCAGTAGTAAAAAATCCAAAATGATAAATAATTCAAAGCATCAATAATTTAATGCAGCCGCTGTTATCAGTGGATAAAACACTTTGCACAGTATATTAAACTATAGGCTCAGCATAAAAGATTTTTAGTTTAAGTTTAACCATAAGAAAATCGAAAATTAGGGATTGTGACTAGCTAAAAAATTAGCTTAGTTGTTTTCTCAAGATCACAGATCACACGCCTGACTGGTGACAGTAAAAGCACGTCTAACAACCTAACCATCAAAATTATCCTTCCTTTCTATCCTAAATAATATGCAACGTCCTTAGGTACAACTATCGTAAGGACAACCCTCTCCCCTATACGAGAAAGTAAAAAAACAGTTCTCAGTTAAATCAAGTACAGTACGTTCCTTTTCCCTTTTTTAGAACAATTTTACAAACTCTCTGATATTCTTATTTGAAGGATACTTAATATTAATATCTCAATAATGTATAAATGAATTTATGTGTCGATAGATATCGAACAAGTTTAACTGATTATTTCAATGCCTTGTTGGGCTATTTAATTTACTTAATACAACCAAAATACAAAAAAAATTATTGTCAAATGATTTTCACAGTGTTTTTATTTAAATTAATTTTTTTTTAAGTTTAAAATTGTCATATTCATGAAGATAATTGCCGGACCGCTCCCCCCTCACCCTCTACGATAGTATGAAAAGGGGGCGGCAAAAAGTCTTAGGCCTAGGAGCGTCCAAACTTTAAATCCGGCCCTGGTTCAATCTATATTAACCAGAAATCAATAGTGAACTTCTATACATTGATGAAATTCAATCTCAGTGTATTTTACTATTGAAGTAGGTATTTCAAACTCCTGGTAGGGGACAACCAATTAGCAACCCTCTCCAATGCTGCAGACCTTCCCCCTTCCTTCCGGTCTCCTTGGAAACCGTACCCCACAAATAACCAGCAATCCAGACGAACACGATATAACCCCTACAACAACTCAGCGGCATCGAATTATTCAAGATTGCTAATTATTGGATATTAAACCTAAATATTGATGTATGTAATTAGAGGATTCATTTAAACGAGTACATTTTGATACCATTTGATTTTGAGACCAATTGGTTTCGAAATCATGGAGTGTGTATTCGTGAAATATCAATAAAATGGTAAAAGTACTTTTTTCCTTGTTTAGTAGTGCGATCGAAAATATTGAGATGTATTTATAGACTCAAGAATGAAAAGCCAATCCAAATACATATTAATAAATTCCTTTGAAGATTTAATTCCAGGTTAAATTTATATTAATTTTCGTATAGGCTAACGCAAGCCCTTAATTAATATTGACTCTGACAATGCTGCTCGTATTTATTACTTGGGTGCATGGTGCATTTTAGAAAGCCTTTAATTCTGGGCTTTTCAATCAATTTAAAAAAAATTATATCCATGATTAAACGTTTTATTTAAATATGAAATCATATGGTTACTTCCTCATATACGTATAATATACGAGTATATTATACGTATCAAATTCTACGTTCAAAGAAAAGGTTTTAAAAATATAAATATATTTTTTTATTAATAAATTATTTTTTTCCTATTCAATTTCATACTCAGTAAACTTTAACAATGAATGTATAAAATGAAAAAAGCTAAACCAAATTATTTGAACTGTATAAAATCTAAAATAATTTCTCTTGTAAAAAGGATTGAAGGATTTATAAATTATAACATGTCAGTAATGAAAGAATTCATTTGTTGGATTATACAGTCTAAATCTGCTTTTTGTTATCCAATATTTGTTTTACGCTTTGAACTCTGATGAGGATTAGGATGCTTTTATTCGTTGTAGATGTAGGGGGGGGGGGATGGCTTGCATTTTTATTAGTCTATATTTATACATATCGACCCTACCTTTTTTCGACCCTACCTACAGAAAAAAATGGGGGGGGGGGGGGGGGGAATCGATTTAAATCGATTTCCATTTATTTCTCAATTCTTAGCATATATAAATCTCAATAATCAAAACGGAATACTCAATCATTTTTTACAAAGCGACTGCATACTATAATGTACAATTTCGCTGTATTAAAATGGATGCTATGAATCATACAGAAGTGTGATGTTCCTTTGTCCCGAAGTTTTTTGGACTAAATATCCCTTTGTCTTAATAGTTAATTCCTTATAGGTTGGTAAACAAATATAGAGTGAAAGTAACTGAAAATACTGTGTATAGAAGGTTACTCACTTATTCTGATGCAGTGTCGCAGTGTAATGGAAACTGAATTTACATATATTGATTTTACCATTCATTAGTACTCAAATAAAGGCCTGATGATGCCTAGGTATAGGCGAAAATTTGCAAATTAATTAAACTGACTTAATAAAAAATATCAGTCTTTTTTTTTATTGGCCATCCCTTATAGCCCAAGAAGAGGAGAGAAAAGAATATATAAAATATAGAGTGGGTATCAAATTACATTTTTGCTACAACTCACTTGATTTATTTGGTTACTCACTTATGTATAGGTGACCAGGTAATGTCGTAAAATGGATTACCTATGTTTTCAAAAATTTCATTTCAAGAAAATAATTATTTAGCAGATATTAGCAATAATTTTTCTCAAATATAAAGCCAAAATCTATTCATTGAATTTTCTCTGGAGGTATGAGGTACTGTATGTGAAATTTTAATTAATAATAAATTAAAAAGGAAAGATAAGAGGTGGATAAAGTTGACAGTCTAATACATATTACAATGCTATGACCTCGACCTCCGAAGTTTATGTCCATCCTTTCTATAGGTAGAGGGGTAAAGAAGGCCAAGGAAGCCGGAAATAAAACCGTATAATATATTCAATACCTTAAACTACAGGAGCTAAGGCCTGCCAAACTGAGGAAGTATGTCTGGAGTCTGGAGCAGGCAAGGACATTAAATGTCCTTGCAGAAATTGGGTTGTAGAAATGGGTTGTAGAAATTTTCTACAACCTCCACTTATTGTCTATCTTCAGTTAGTCAACTCCCACTTGGAAAATAAATTCAATCTTAATAACCCAGTCGCTAATCGCAAATGTACATAATTTGTTTACTATAAACTACAGACAACAATAGACAGTATATTCTGGCTGTCCTCTTGCTAATTAGGAATTGTAACTAATAATCAGTAGTTACAATGTTTGTCTTTGTTCTAATTCTGCCTGTAGTCAATTTAACTCAATTTAAGTGTAACGAGTGTGTGACAACTCGATTTAAGTGCAACGATGACTAACTGGCACTCATTTACTTAGTTGCCACCCACTTAGTAATACCAAATTACTGTAATATCTAAATATTTCCTTGTCTTGATAGTTAGATTAAGTGATATTATCACTTAATCTAACTATATGAAAGGATATACAGAAGTGTGATGTTCCTTTGTCCCAAAGTTCTTTGGACTAATCCCTTTGCCTTTATAGTTCTTTAAACAAAGGAATTCCTTATAAGTGGCGAACAAATATAGGGTGGACAACCAAATTTTTAATTTTTGGCACACGGCACATAATTCAACTAAATGAGTACCAACTAAGTATTTTTATTAAGTGATAAAAACATTCAATAACGATAAACATAACGTCACACACAACTGTCAATGATAACTCACTATGTCAGTCATAATATTTCTCTATGACATATCTCCTCCTTTGGAGGTGGGTTCATATCATAGAATGCGTTTTTTTACGCGAGTTTGGGCTGTTAAGATAAAAATACATTCATGATGCCGTGGAGACATCGCTGAGTGTTTTCCCATGCATTTGCAAATTGCACAATGTTCCGTTCAGTAGTTATCGTGATAGTAGTTATTGATGCTTTATCCTCCACTTACAATTACTATTTACATAGATTTATTTACAATGATAATTAGAAAAAAACCTAATAAAGCCGAATATATTATTAAAATACAATAATATAGTAGAGTATTCCCCACGGTACCTCCGAGTAAATTAGGGAGGGAAGTAAACAAATAGAAATTGGCCAAAAGAAAATGCCCAGTACTTCTACTCCACCCGGAGAGCCCTGGCTAATAGTAGTTTTTTGTCAAGCCAGTGCACCTTACCATGTCCCGTGAAAACTCCGGTTTGAGCAGTGAAAGATTTAATCTTAATTGCTGACCTAGTAAAACTTCACTAATAGCTGTTCGCTATGCTTTATACCGCATTTACACATTCGCGCTCGTGACTCGCCTCGTGGTTCGCTGGAACTCGTAGTCCACTTTTTCCACTCGTCCCCACAACGCGAATAGCCGTTTACACATTCGCGCTCGCAACTCGCCTCGTAGTTCGCCGGCACTCGCTAGTAATTCAACTACTAACGCAATCAAAGGCAATTAGTACACACAGTAAAAACACAATGGTGGATTAAGTTAAAAGAAAATGAAAATAGAAGTTTATATATGTCTTCTATTATTTATAAATAAACTTTATATAAAGATTTATATATGTTTTATATACTTTTACATTAGTTATATATAAACATTATATAAAGTTTAATATACGTTTTATTTATAAACTATATATAAAGTTGTATACTCGTTTTATATTAGTTGTATATATGCGGTTTATATTAGTTATATATAAACTTTATATACGTTTTATATTAGTTATATATAAACTTTATATAAAGTTTTATATTAGTCATATATAAACTTTATATAGTTTTGTATACGTTTTATATATTAGTTATATTATATAAACTTTATATAAATAAAGTTTTGTATTAGTTATATATAAACTTTATATAAAGTTTTATATTAGTTATATATAAAATTTATATAAAGTTGTATATACGTTTCATATTAGTTGTATATAAACTTCATATTAAGTTTATACATAATTTTGATATAACATTATTTATTTCTGAACAGTGTGTTTTTATTTATGTGTACTAAATATCACTTCATTATATTTGATTACCACAATATATCGGTTAATACAAACAATTAATTACAGAAGTATTAACCTATATTTTATTTTTGTACTTTCATAATTATACTTATATAATTAAAAAATAAAGCTTTGGTGGGGAAAATATGAATGAAAACATAAATTCTGGAGAATTCTTTTTATTTTACTAACTCTTTAATCGTTATATTAAAAAATAAAAGCTGGACGATATTCGAACCCATGAATCGGTGACATTTTTCTTGTTTTTATATTATAGTAGATGTTTTGGGTCCCAAATAGCTGGTTAACCATGGTATATTTCCAAAAATTCAAAAACTTGTCCATTCCATTCACCAATTAAAGAGAAAAAAGTTAAAAAAAGAAAAAAAACACGTGATAAAGAGAAGGACTGGTTGTGAAATGAAGAGCGAGTGTGTAAACACTGAGTTCGCCTCGCCTTCCGACTCGTTGCAACCCTTGACTTCCAGGAACTCCCTTTGACTCGCGCTACGGAAACCGCTCCTGACACGAGCGCCACGAGTCGCGAGGCGATTGACGAGGCGAATGACGAGTGAGTCGTTTACACAATCGCCTAGCGGCTGGCCTCGCGCCTCGCCTCGTCACTCGTGCGAATGTGTAGATGCGGCTTTAGGTTTATACTCGTATATCATGTTCCTATTTTATTAATACACACAATAATATCTTAATAATCAATGTATGCAGAAGCATTGGGACTTTTACAATACAATAAAACACACAATTACAATAAAAATAGTTTTATGAGCAAGTTTTTCTGAGTTGTCTCGTTCTTTCAACTTCTTTTTAATTTATCCTTTCAGCGAATTTTCGAAGCTATTGCAATGGCTTCAAAATTTTTGTAAAGGGAATTTTTGCAAATTTTCTCCATGAAAATCCGTTTTAGACCATTCTGAATCAATTCCTGAAATTTAGCACTTTTTTTTATGTATGTGTGTATACATATATATATATGTGACTCAAGACGATATCTCACCCTAGGATGCACTTAAAAAATGCAAACAAATTTTAAAATGTCAATATCAAAAGAATGATGAGTTCGTTTCCCAGAATTTTTGGAGTCCATTTAGGGGTCAAATTTTGACAATTTAGGGTCAAAAATAGCATAAAAACCTGTTTTTTCCATTTTACCCCCCTCTTATATGAAAATATGACAAAAGTGTACATAACAACAATTACTGTACTCTTAAAGAGCTTTCCAACGACATGCATCTTGAAGGGTATATACCAGTGTTTCCCAAACTTTTCTGTCCTGGGACCCACCTTCAACCTGGAATATTTTTTCGCGGCCTACCTATTCAAGCCTATATATATATATAAACACACATATATATATATATATATATATATATATATATATATATATATATATATATATATATATATATATATATATATATATATATATAAACACACACATGCATTGTGTGATTATTTAATTTAATTAATAATTTTATTTTTGCAGACCAAAACATGATCTAAAATGCATCCAATCCACGACCCACCTTAATTGCTCCCACGAACCACCAGTGGGTCGCGACACATAGTTTGGGAACCTCTCTGGTATATACTATTTTGACTTTTGTGTACCTTTTTTTTTTTCACCCATCCAAATTCTAAACCAAAATTTTCCTATATTATCATAAGCCAATAATACGCAGATTTATTTGAAAATTCGCTCTTTAAGTCATGGTGCATGACTGGTCTTTTTTTAATTATTCCAGTTTTAATCAATTATTTTTTTCGTATCAAAAGGAAAGTTTTAATAAAGTTTAATTCTTTATTAAGAATAAAAATCGCAACAAAAAGTTAATTTGAATGTTTAATATACAGCAGGCAATTGGATCCGGTTTATTACTGTTTTCCCTGAAGTCAAATATTTGGACTCTTCCCTTTAATGAGTTTTTGTAATTTTAGCTGTTGCTCTTTTCAATAACTCCATACTGCAGTATTCCTGGTCATTTTAATTAATTTTATCCCCTTTCTGTCGGTTCCAAGTATTTCAGAAAGTATCACTTTATCTAATATGAAGCGAGTAAAATAATATTCTATTACGTTCTTAGGCTTATGAAGTGAAATAATATTGAAGATATTAATTTCCTTTATCCTTACATATTTCCTTATTGCGAAAATCTAGAGAGATATTTAATTTAGAGATGGAAAACATACACGGTAACATAGCATATCCAATTGTTGAACTTTCCATAACAAAATTAATTATTGCTAATTATTGAACATTCCGTAAGCAACTTCATTTCAAGTTAATTAGAATTAGGCTATATCTGTACGCATATATACATCCAATTAAAATAATATTCTCTCATGGTTGCATAACTTCGTGATTTAGCATTATTAGTAGGTATGTACCCATTATTATTATTTCGTATTATTGTCTATTTCGATAAATTTAGACCTCGAGCCGGTTAGAAATGGGGGGTTAAAATGAAAGAACAGAAAAGTGTGTACGTCACCTTTGCTCTTCTCCATCCCACTAAATATTTATATAATTCACCAATTTAATATTTTTTATCTTCAAAGAGCAACCAAAAAAACAGTCTGCTGAATGTATCAAAGGTTTTTTGATTTTCTACTACACAATTGAATTTATACCAAAACTCAAAGATCAAACTTTAATAATAATACATAAAAATATATAAATTAATATAAACTCTAATTTTAATTTAAAATTAAATTTTAATTAATCCGAAAATGACATAAATTCCATAATTTTTTATGTTAAAAATAAAAACGTATAGATTACAAATAGAAATATAATTGGGTGACATTCAAGAATATTAATTAAAAAAAAAAATGCTTTAATTAAACAGAGAGTAATGGAATGTGATGAAAACGTTAAGGGATTTTATTCAAGCCAAATTCAATAAAAGTTTTTGTTTATTAATTATTTGTTATTAAATACTTGTGCATTTTTTTTTTCTTTTTCATTATCTGTTATTAGTTAAAAATAAGCTACAAGTAGGAGGAAAAGGTGGGGCATTTTATGGAATGCAGCCTTTTAAAAAACGGTTGTTTATAGAGACCTAAATATTTAAATTTAACAAGGTTAAATTTAATTAAATATTTACGTATTACAAATTTAATTTAAACGTATTTGGGCGGGGGGGTCTTTTAAATTAGTTTTATCTAGAGTGGTTAAACTGAAATTTATATGAAAGAAATATATATGTATGAAAAAAATTATTGTATCAAAATACTTTATCAAATAATGATATAGCTGGATTTCCGTTCTTCCCTATGGAGTGTGTTATTTTTAATTAGACGGGTTCATAAACTATACCACCAAAACATTACAGATATTTTATACTCAACGAGAATATCTAGATGCCTCAGATTCCAACCCCCTTATTTCTACCCCCCCCCCCCCCTTCCTCTTGATTAAATAATTTACAAATATCGCAAATTAGTAAATGATTCCGACTATCGGAATGACATTATTGAAAGCTAACTCAAACGGAATGACACTAAGGAAGCAATGGTATTTGAGCCCTTTCTCAAGTATTAACTTCCTAACTTCAAAGGATCAGTTTGAAGTAGAAGATCGGTAGTTGGATCTTTTTTTTACTTTGTCTCGATTTCCCCCTTAAAAATCTAATTTAAAAAAAAATCCCTTCTGGGCAGACATCAATATTATTTAATTATTTATTTATAAATCATATTATGTAATTTCAAGTTTTTTACGGTTGAAAAAAATTAGAGAAAAACCATAAAATAATATGTATTTGTCAAATAAATATTAAAGTAATTTTGGAACAACAAGAACCCTCACAAATTGTTATAACTTAACCTCCATTAATCAATATGAATATAGTATTCATGGAACGATTGTATATTCATTATTAATTGATGTCAATTCTTATCAGAATAAAATATTGGTAATTTTGACTGAGATTTTGTGGTTCTACTTCATAATTATGACCAGAGAGGTAAGTAGAAAGTAACACAACATTATTAATTTCTTAATAATTAATCCTAACCTTTAATTATTTGAATTATTAACAAGCACCTTTCGACATTTTATAATATTATCTTCAGTATAGTAAACTAGTAGCATAGTAAGACCTTAATCCTTCTTTTCTACATCCCTAGTCAAGTCTACCCCCACTTTGTACTGTTACTTTAAATTAATAATAGGAAATCAAGACTTTAGTTCTATAATCACAGAATAGCTTTAAAAATTAAATTACTATACGTATTTCAGCTAACACATATTTCAGCCCAAACAAAAGAATTAATGGTTGCTTTTAGTGCCTTAATAGATCAAAAAGGCCTAGCCAAAATAAAGGACATTAGCGCTATTATCGATCAAAAGGGTTAGGCAAAAAAAGAGGACATCCAATGTATCAATAAAAAAACTCGAAAAAATGGATCAAGAAAATCAAATTTTGAAGACGAAAGTCGCACAATTTAAACTAAGATGCCAGGACTATGAGAAAAAATTGGACAGGCTAGTGAATAAAAGTAAGGAGAAAGGAGAAGAACTCAAGATTCTTAAATTTGAACTACGATACAAATACTAACGAACAGACAGGCTATGAAAATATTATACGCCAGTTCTGAGTAGAATTTCTTGGAGCTGGGCCGGATATAGAAATAAAAAAGGCATACCCTTACGGGTATAAATCGGGAAGAAATAGACCTATATTAGTAATTTTTTCAAAAGAAAAAGACAAAACTTTCATCCTGAAAAACGCCAAAAAAAAATAAAGGGAACACAATATGTGATTCTCCAAGATTATTCTAAACTGGTAGATGTCAAAAGAAAAATATTCAATTTTAAGTTTTTGGTAGTTTTCATACTACGGAAAGTTTAAATTTTAATTTAAATCAAATTATAATTATTATTTACTACGGGAAACAGACAGTGAAAAATACAGGAGACCCGTGGTTCAAATCCCGGAGTGTATTTTTCATTGTCTGTTTCCCGTAGTAAATAATAATTATAATTTGATTTAAAAGAAAAATATTATTACAAATAAAAAGAGAGATCGGGAAAATCGAACCATCAAATTAAATGCAATGTCAATAGAGACAGCTTATTTGTTAACAACATTAAATTTTCTTGGGATCAAGAAAAAGGCTTGTTGTGCGGAGAACAATGCGGAATAATGAAACTTAACACGATAATTAAATCAGATATAAGCAGATTTATACAGAACTTAACTTCAGAAGACACAACTAATACGATTACGAAAATGCAGTACTCAAGCAGCTTGAGTTTCCCGAAAATACGGAAATGTCCGAAGACAAATTGCAAAATAATGATCCTAGCAAATCAGTCCGCAAAAATATCTGACTAAATACAGAAGAACGAGGGAAAATGATGAAAGAAAGAATAACTAAAATATTATCTAGCAAATACACCGAAGAGAACAGCGTTAAACTACGAGTACTGTCATACAAGGTAGCAGGGTTGAAAAATAAAATTAAAGATGCTAACTTCAGAGCTTTATTAAGAAACTACAACAATATATACCTATGCGAAACATGGGCTATTAGAGAAAGCACTATTGAGTTAGAAAAAGACATGGATGGGTTTAGGACGTTGTGGATACCGGCGAATAAACAACAGGACCAGGCAGACCGAGTGGAGGATCCCTCATCGCTATATCAACGAAATTATTTAATTATAAACCACGGTTTTTACATCTAAGTTGCCTCCATTTCATAGAACTGACAACGGATCAAATTAAAATTGGTCTAGTACCAATTTATCTAAATCCCAGCGGGTGGGAAAGCTGTTTTCACGATTTAGAAGATTTCCTATATTCTTATCACATAATAGATATAATAATCTGATTACAGGTAATGCGCTCAGAAGTAACGCAGGAGTACCATATCTTGGCCAAAGTGAGATCATCAAAAGATAAAAAAATAGATAATCGTGGAAAAAAAATTGAGCTTGTTTTGTCTTATTAAGTCTGTTACAGTGGGAAATACACTTTAGTGTATTAGAAGAAGTTTACTCAGATCACTTCCCCATAAGCGTGTCTTTCTCTAATCAATCAAGTCATGAAATAGAAAATATCAAACCTTTACCACCAAAACTAAAATAGAAAATAAACTATGATGAAACATGAAACATACAAAACAAAGCTGGCCACTCTGGTTTGCTAAACTGAAAAAAATATTCAACCAAACTCATACTCGGTGAATGAAAAGTTGATCCCACAGGTTTAATTTATAAAGCATCCAACCAGTACACGGTACGCCACAGGCCTATTTCCTTAAAAAAAAATTAAACAGCCTTGGTTTACACCGTTTACGCACTTCACCCGAAGTACGTAATTTTAAAAACAAACATTAAATCATATGAGTGGGTCCGTCACTTCAGTAAGCTTTTAAATCCACCAATAACATCGAGCCTTATGAACTTCGCCGAACCATTAATTATTGATGAGCTTCTAAATAAGACCATAAGTTTAGATGAAGTGAAGCGAAGTTTGAATAGAATGAAAAACGATAAAGCACCCGGATATGACAGAGTACCAAATGAATTTTACAAAAACGCGCCAAATATATTTAATATAAAGACTTATTTAACATCGGAATTATTTAGCCGGAATCCTTCAGGAGAGCCATTATTTTTCCACTTCATAAGAAAGGGGATGTAAACTTAGTTACAAATAACAGGGGAATTTCTTTTATGGATCCTGTTACAAAGATTTTCACGGGTATTATGCTCCAGAGATTAACCGATTGGGCCGAAAGAAATAACATAATAAGTGAATTCCAAGCGGGTTTCAGAAAAGAATACTCAACTCTGGATCTGGATCATATATTTACGTTATCATCACTCATAGAAATTAAAGTTAAAAAAGGCAAAGAGAGAATTTATGCATTTTTTGTGAACTTAAAGCAGCATTCGATTCCATAGTATGATCAGCTCATTTCTATAAACTGTTTGACATGGGAGTGTCAACAAAATTTATAAAAATGCTGAAAGCCTTATACAAAGACAACAAAGCAGGTGTCTGGTGTCCAGGAGCCACCACCACAGAGCATTTTGAAACCAACTCCGGGCTTAAACAAGGTTGTTTGATAAGCCCTATCGCTTTTGCCCTTTTTATTAACGATCTGCAAGAATATTTAGGAGGTGGACTCAAGCTGGGGAGTACGACAATCCGATATTTAGCTTTTGCAGATGAGATTCAAAGACTATTGCAATCTGTGGAATTTAGAAGTGAATCTAGAAAAATCGCAGGTAATAATGTTTAAAAACGGAGGAAAAATAAGAAAATACAAAAAATTTTACTTCGGTGAGAGGAAACTTGATATTGTTAATAATTACAAATATCTAGGAATCGTTTTCACTCAGAAATTATCATTATCGAGACACATCGTAGCTCAGCCGCCAAGCTCAGCTTGAACTGCACTTGGAAAAATATATTTAACAATAAGAACGTGCCTTTGAGCAAAAAATCGGTGTATTTAATGCTGCAATAAGAGCTACAATTGGTTACGGCACCCAGATGTGGGGCTACAAACAATATGAGCAAGTGGAAATTATAAAAAGAAAATGTTTAAAAAGAATATTTCATTAACCCCCGAATACTCCTACATACATGCTTCATCGAAACAGATCAGCTACCAATGTATTTTACTACGTTTTTATTAGCTTGCTTTCTTGATTGTTTGTTTGTCCGGTACAAATCTGGAAATCGATTTCTAACTAACTTCCCGAATAGCTAGACATTTGACACTTTTAGCATAGCTCAGAACACGATGACAATGCATTATTTTAATACTTTAAGCAATCTTTCAGCAGCATTTAATTGGTTTTCAACAAATTTTGTTGTACGGAAAGTTAGTTCGGAAAAAATCCGCAAGTTATTTTATTTGTTTTGCCATGTCCCATATTTACGCAATCTTCATTTTGACGGGTCTCAAATTTGTGATAGATAAACATTGAATGACAGCATAACAGGAAATATCGATTATATTATTTATCGATTACATTATTTATATTATTTCAAATATATCAATGGCACGCTTTAGATTTGGTGTTGTGGAGATCCGTTGTACAAAGATTTGTCCTTTTATAAGTTTAAGATCAGCTCTCTAGATGGTTGTCATTTATGTGAAGTAAATAAATTCGGAACTATTTTCTTTTTAACTAACATTATATATTATATAACAATAACAATTATATTATCAACATTACATACGATTCAACAGAAAATTTAAAAAAGTAAGATATAAAAAGTTCTTTTTATCTTGAAATAATTTACATCTTCAAACTCCACATTAATTACATCATCCGAAGCTTACAACTACCTCATTATCGTTTGCCTCACATAATAGCCAATACAATTATTGAAAAAATATTTCTTAAAAATAAAGCTTAAGGAAGTTGTAAATTAAAGGGATAATAATAGATCAGTGGCGTAGCGAGGGGGGGGGGCGTCAGGGGGTGGTCGAAGATATATTTACCTACATTAATAGATTGAACTCATCTAAAGGAAAAGGCGTAAAGGGATGATTGTTATGCTACGTTGATAATAATTAAATTTTAAATTAAGTAATGAAACCCCTCCTTTTACATAATAAAGAAGGAGAGACAAACTAATCCTAAGCTTTCTGTTATAGGGCAGAGTTACATTTTGATGGGGTTTCCAGCCAGGGAAGTTTCATTACTTAATCCTTAATGGAAGGAAGCTTCGGATAACTCAGAAAAATCCAACATTTTAATGTAATTTGGAGAGGGGCAGTGGCAAGGAAAGGAAGCCACGCCTTCTTCTTATTCCTTATTTTGATACTACTAGTGGCATCTAGCGGATTTTATGGAAACTAAGAAGTCTCTCCAGTAAACAGAATATCTATTGTTAATCTATTAAGTAAAATAATTTTGTGTAAAATAAAACTAAATCAAGATTACTTTTTATTTAACCTAACGAATAGAATTTTAATTTTAATTTTATTCCAGATTGTTGCAAGTACTGTTATAAAATATGAAATATATTTATATGGTAATTGGTAACTTAAATGCTGAATCAGTTTTTTGTCTATCTCCAACATGATCATGATAGACTCCCCTCTCACAAATTAATTTCTTATTTTTTAATGCAACTTACTTCATCCTTATTGGTAAGCTGATTTATTTATTGGAACGAAGTTCCTTATGGCACGTTACAGCATATGGAGCCCAGGAGTGAACTTGCAAGAAACGACTGTCACAAAATCGATCAATGAAAGTTAAGTAAAAGTTGACCGATTTAGTTGAAATTTAGTACACATGTTCATTTTACCAATGCCTAGGACAACGTTCGTTGGACAACGTTATCCCCCAAAGCGTCCACGCGCAACGCTTGCGTAAACATAAGCTTTAAATGTAAAATTGGAATTTTAAGACAGGAAAAAATTCTAACTTCATCTATTCAATGAGACAAACAATTTTTTTAAATAATTTTTTTGTAGTAAAACCAACACCGACACCGCTCTTAAGTGTTGAAGATTGCTAAATTTATTAAAGCGGACCGCTAAGTACAAACAGTTAGTTACTTTTAATTTTGTCTCTTTTCTAACTCCGCCATGTATAAGTAGCCTTATGATTTTATAATTTATATTAAATGAAAGCGGAATTATAGTTTGTTTTTAACTCATGATGTTTCCCGGTTTATAATGTATTTATTTGGTTTTACTTTTTCGACTGATTTTTGAGTATTTTAAGGGATACCAGGGTATCTCTTAAGGAGATACCCTGGGATATCCTTAGGATATCTAAGAAACCACGTCTCATAGGTAGCCTATCTCCAACATATTTCTCCTACTTTTAGAAATACATATATCAAAGAATGCTTTGAACATATAAGTGAAAAAAAAAAATAAAAAATAAAAAAATAAAAAATAAAAAATGAGATATAGAGATGAAAGAAGAAGGATGTAATAGGATTCAAGGGATAAAATTAAAGGCAGGAAAATTATGAAAGAAGAACTTTATTTTGGCTAAGGCTAAAACAAGAAATAAAAAATAACAAACAGCAAGAGATAAGAGAAGATTATAGTTCTTTTGACAAAAGAATTTAACGGGAGCCCTCCTATTAATAAAGATAAACAAAATTTTAAATCAAGTTAGTGTAACAGATGAAACAACAGCTAGGGACAATTTGAAATAGCAATATCAAACTACTAATTTACAATCCAAATAGAAAAATATAGACGAATGCTATTGCTAAGGATAAAAAAAAGGCAGTTTATGGACGGGTGGGTTTAACATTAGAACTGTTTAACTAGGGAACCGGTGAAAAATAAAAAATATTTAGATGAGATATTAAACAGATAAATTGGCGATAATGACTTGGACCCACAAAGATAAGAAAGGGATCTTAAAATCTCAGACCTACCTCCTTCAGTTGAGGAAATTAAACTGACATGCTAAGAGAAAAGTAGAGACAAGGCAATCATGAATAGCCATATCCCACAAGAAATGTTAAAGACAATTTAATTGTGTTGTATGAGAAAAGGAAAAGAAGCCAGTTGATTTAAAAAGAGGACTAATAATTAAGATACCAAAAAAAGGTGTTATTACCAATTATAATAATTGGATAGAAATCAAAGTAAGATACTGGCCAGAAATATACTAAACATAATTTGGCAGGCAACTGAAAGGAGGCTTCTTAAGGAACGAATGCTTTAAAAGTCTTGTAAAGCTTATTTTTGTTAAAACTGTAATTATTCTAAAATAAATCAACATTTTATTATTTATTACTAACCCCAATGAAGACAAGGCAGAAAACAAAATCAGAAAGAAACAAGCAGGATTAAGTTTCAATAGACCAGACATCAGTAGTACTCTAAGAAATTTAAATCAAATTATAATTATTATTAACTACAGGAAACAGACAGTGAATAATTTCAAGATAAAAAGAACTTTTTATATACTACGTTTTTAAATTTTCTGTTGAATCCTATGAACGTTGATAGTATAATTGTTATTGTTATATAATATATAATGTTAGTGAAAAAAAAAATAGTTCCGAATTTATTTACTTCACATAAATGACAACCATCTAGAGTCTAGAGAGCTGATATTAAACCTATAAAAGGACAAATCTTTGTACAACGAATCTCCCCAACACCAAATCTAAAGCGTGCCATCGATATATTTGAAATAATATAATCGATAAATAATATAATCATATTTCCTGTTTTGCTGCCATTCAATGTTTATCTATCACAAATTTGAGACCCGTCAAAATGAAGATTGCGTAAATATAGGATATGGCAAAACAAATAAAATAACTTGCGGACTTTTTCTGAATTAACTTACAGCAAAATTTGCTGAAAATCAATTAAATTTAGCTGAAAGATGGCTAAAAGTATTAAAATAATGCATTGTCATCGTGTTCTGAGCTATGCTAAAAGTTTCAAATGTCTAGCTATTCGGAAAGTTAGTTAGAAATCGATTGCCAGTTTTGTACCGGACAAACAAAAACAAGCAAGAAAGCAAGTTAATAAAAACGTAGTAAAAATACACTCCAGCAATACATTCAATGTCTGTTTCCCGTAGTTAATAATAATTATAATTTGATTTAAATTAAAATTTAAACTTTCCGTAGTATAAAAACTACCAAAAACTTAAAAAAAAAAATTGAACTAAGAAATTTATTACAGAGCAATACATTGAATAGAACAACTCACTTTATACCATCATTGTTAATTTTGAGAAGGCTTTTGATTTGGTAACTAGAGAAAGTTTGGTTCTGTAACAATATCGCAAACCAACAAAAATCATTCAAGAACATTATAGACAATTATAAGCCAAGTTTGTCAAGAAGGAGTAGAAACGGAATTTTTAAAATAGGCTGTATACTCGTACATTCACAAAGAAACAGGTAGAAGAAAAATAATAGGAATACAATGGTGTCTTCCCGGACCAGGCCCCCTCAATGTTTATCCAGCATTGTTTTAAAACAAATGGGAAGCTGATCAAAAGATTAGACGCCACCAGATTTCTGCCTGGAAAACCACTGTTGACACTCTCCTGGTAGTCCAGTAAAATTAGCCAAAAAAGGGTGTTTCTTCGGAATAGTTTTAAGCCAAAAATTTTTTTTACACAAAGCTTTATTATGTCATTGTAAATAATACAAGAAAAGTCCCCAACTTTTTTCTGTACACTTTCCCCTTTTCTTGGGGGGGGGGAGAGGGGGGTAACATTTGGAAACTTTAACTCAACTACCTAGGCAAGTGTGGTATCGTCTTTATGCATTAATTTACGCTGAATCGAATTGAACCGGAATCAAATCGATAGGACCAATAGTTTGGAAGTTATAAGGGTTTTTATGTATTGTATTATCAAGTAAAACATGGCATCTCGGAAAGTTAATATTTTAAAGTTCAAAAGTCGATATTTTCAAAATGGTGGCAGATATCAAAACGAAATTCAGAATGGAATGTTTGCCTTATAAAGAGGTGTAATTGATGCAAATTTCAGCGCAATCAGACATTTTTTTGATTTATTACGAATTTTTGTTGAGTGCAAAATGGGTTAATGGAATCACACATTTATGATTTTCCGAGCGCCTCAAACTGATAATGTATATTTGGCCTAATTTAGGTTGAAATTTAGAAAAAAAAAGATTTTTAGGAACTTGGTTCTTGGTTCATTTTATAAAACAATTGTGTTGTCTTGATGTTTTATTATAACCAATACTTTCCTGAAACAAAATATTTAGTGATATATACAGGGTGGCGCAGTGCAGATGACCACATTTTAAATGGTCACCATGTGCTTAATACTAGAGGTAGGAGATTGATATAAAGCAAATTTTCAAGCAAAAATGTGGAAGTGGACATAAGTCAAATCTTTAAGTATGGAAGATAATGACCGATAAATGACGCCTTGTCGATCTACACATTCTTAGAGGCGCTCGGTGAAGTTACGCATCACATTCTCTAACATCTCATCAGGGAATCCAATTTTTCATCCCCTATTCCAGGAGTGCCCAACCTTTTTTAATCAAGGGCCACATTGTCAACATTCAAAGGGAAGGGGCCGGGGGCCGGTGGTGTACCGGGGGGGGGGGGGGGGGGGGTCCTACCGTTAAAACGGGTAAACACGTTTTTATGCTTCCTAGAAGGTCAATTTTCTGTTTTGGTTTTAGCTGAAACCCATATTAATAAAGTTTTTTTCTGTTACTAACCTAGTTTTACTTTGCAGAAAATAAAACACTCAAATATATATTAATATGATTGTAATTAATCACACAAGTATAAAAATACAACAATAACAGTATGAATTACAAAAAAGTTAGTGTTTCATTTTACAAAGTTGGGCTGTTTGGCATTAGGAAATTAAAATATTTTAGATTCTCTAAATGCTTGTAAATTCTTCGTTTTTATGGCAACACGGCGGGCCACATAAAATCGGCTCGCGGGCCGGATCCGGCCCGCGGGCCGTAGGTTGGGCACCCCTGCCCTATTCAAAGGATAACGAAATGGATACTGTCCACATATGGTGCCAACAAGATGGAGCCACTGAACAAAGAAGTGTTCATGGATCGAGGGCGTCAAATTTTTCTAGATCGTGTGAATAATGTGGAAATCGACAAGGACGTCATTTATCGGATATTATCTTCCACACTTAATTTTACTTATGTCCAGCAAACTTCCACATTTTTGCTTGAAAATTTGCTTTATATCAATCTCCTACCTCTAGTATTAAGCACGTGGTGACCATTTAAAATGTGGTCATCCGCACTGTGCCACCCTGAACCATTTCAATTCCTTTTGTTTGATGAATGACGAAGAACAACATCAGTTATCTACAATTTGCATCTGAATTTAGAAACATTTTTCCTGACTCTTTAATAGCTTCCTTATCTAAGCCAATATAAATACCACCTTAATAAATTGTAAATAATAATATTATTAATATTATTATAAATTGTAAATTGTAGTAAATATAATATTATTTACAATAATATTAATATTTACAATTAATTTTACGACTAAATGTTCTCATTTTTATACCTTCCTTGGTCTTCTTTTTCCCTAATTCCTTAATTTTAAATGAAAATTTAGCTAAATTTATTTCTGGAAATAACTGTAACTAATGTATACCCTTATTCCTTATTAATGTATAAAATTAAAAATATAAAAGGAAAATCTGGAAGAATGTTGCGATGCATTTAGCCTTAGCCCATTGCATCAAAACTCACTTATGAGGATATGGACATGTCCTGATATGAAAAATGCTAACTATCACTAAATCTATACGTTTTAAGACAAAAATCAGGTTTCTAGGATGAATAGTTTTAATTTTATGAAAAGAAAACTTTAACTTATCCTAAAACTAGGCAGAGGTTAACATTATCAGTTTGAGCTGAAACTTTATCAATCTCATGTTGTAGCCAGTAGCCAATTAGCAACTTTTAGAGGTGGTTAGAGTTACCCCACTTGCCTAGGTAGCTCAGTTGAAGTCCTTCAAATTCCCCTCCTCCAAAAAAAAGAGGGTACATAAAAAAGTTGGACCTTTTCAGGTATTATTTGCAATGACATAACAAAGCTCTGTGCAAAAAAAAAAAAAAAAATCACAGCTTAAAATTATTTCGAAGAAAAACCCTATAATGACAGGACTAGAGGGATTTGATAAAAATCGATCAAACATAACCAGAGGTGTGAAAACATGGTTTACCTACCAACACTTCACTCATGCATGAAGGGTTTAGTTGTTTGTTATCCTTCCAGTATTGGATTGATACAATGCAAGGCTCCCCAGGCTTGTTTTTATGTCTTCGGACATAAGCCTACCAGATTTTTATAATTTAAATAACTTAATTAGGAGGGTAAATAACCCTTCTTTCGAGATTAAATTTGCTAACTAAGGGTGCGTTCGGAATCACTACCCAGGTCGACAGAGAAGTAACCGGTGTGTCCGGTAAGACCAACCTAGACAACCGTTTGATACTTTTGGTTGATTTAGCGGTAATTGATAAAAGTAGATGGAAGATAATTTGTATTCTTATCTCCACACCGGCACTGCCACAGCTTGATTACAAAGGACTGAATTCAAAGGCGCCGGCCCTCCTTCTACAAATTGTTAATATGCCTTCATACTAGGTAGGCCGAGAGGGCTAAGAGTTGATGGCAATCTCCTGTACTTTTATAACTCCCTGTCACACTTATAAATCTTTTCAACTTTCTCCGGCCGTATGACGTGCGGTGGAGGGAGGCCCAACAGCTGGAGACAGACTGTGCACACCTCCTATACCTTTCTAACTCCTTGATACACCGGGTAACGTTTTTTAGTAACGTTTTTCGAGTTATGTAACACAGCCTAAACATGAAAATGTCAAAATATTTGAATTCTAAGTGGGCGGAACAAACTGTTGTTGTACAAAAAACATATTGTGCTTGCTGTAGAGCTTATTAGTGATGGTTTAATGGCGCAACAATTTGATGTTCATGGTTTAAACGGTCCCTTGAATCCAAAAAATCGGTCTGTCGTCTGAAGTATGTGCAGACTACAGACAGATGTCGGGTATATTTGGTATACATGTTCAGAGAAATCATACCTCGAAGGCGAAATCAAGAAAAGAATTTTAGAGGCATGGAGCCTAAACTACTGGGTCAATTTCAATGGAATTTAACATATTATATTATGCTAAATTGATGATACTATTATTCGAATAAAAAAGGAAAACAATTTTGACAGATTTAAAAAAAAGGAAAAATTGAATAAAATCAATAAAGTATAATTATAGGAACGAGGAAACTATATACTACAATAATTGTCAGACTATTATTTATTATTCTTTTAACAACTAATCATGATAAGTAAGATTTAATAAGTTGACTAACCAGAATCTGTCTTTGATGAAAATCTGCCGAAGTACAAGGAAGCCTTTATACAGTACTGCTAGGTCCAAACTACCATTTCCATCAGCAATTTAAAAACCAGGTTTTGATCTGAAAAATTAAAACAAAAATTTAAATTAAGAAACTACTGCTGGTGAAAATATACAATTTAATGTAATAGAAAGGGGCTTTGCCGACCTTTGGATGTTAAAGGAATGCCAGAATCTCTTGGAGTCAAAAGATAAATATATCAAAACAAAAGTTATTTTTCTATTTGGAAAAAGCACTGCATTCTACTGCGTTGATGACAACATAATAACAAGATTAGAAAGGATTGCTGAATTAATTGGAATTCTCAAGAAAATCATTATTGGAATGGTAAGAAAGGACTACCAAACATTAAAGATTGGCTGATGCAGGATAAAAATCGAAAAAATAAATATCAGTGGATTTGCAAAAAAAAAAAATAAAATAAAATAAAAAAAAATATCTTGGACTTCTAATAGTCAAATTTCTAAATCCACCCAATATCAGATATGCAATGCAATTGATTATTTTTCAAGATTTATTTATAACTTCAAATGTATTTGAACACCATTGGATAAACAAATAAAGAAAAGTAATCTATGGGACAGAGGTAGGAGATGGTATAATAAAAAAATAGGACAACTAACATAAACAAAACTTTCTCATATACAATTCAATAATATTTAATCTAATAAATTTATTAATGTGTTCAACAGGTGATTCTATACATTTAATTTTAAATTTTAAGCTAAATAAGATTGATTTAGATCAATATCTCAGGAACTGGATTTTTCCCTGAGAAAAAACTTTTATTGTTAAATTCGCCATTAAATGAACTATAAAAAATAGAGTTGTTATTATAAAATATTTTTTTAAACGTTTTTTAGAGCTTTTGGGGGAAAGTGCCCCCAATTTTTGCCATTAGGTATGAACATTGAAGCCAAATTTAATCAAAATTGGCCCAGTAGTTTATGCCCCATGAGCCTGCATAGCACAGACTACCGACAATACATGGATTTTTATTAGATTGATAGACAATACATGGACTGGAGGCCATTCCTAGCAAAGCAACTTTAGTACACTATGACAAAAATGTTCTATTAGAGGTTTGAAATAAAGCCAGTGGCCATGATGAGTCCATTAACATATGCTTCTATAATCTTAAAATAAAGAATGGGAGAAGTTTTTAACATTAAAACAAAAAGCAATAATATATATTTGCATGGGCAGGAGTTTTTGTTAAAAACATTTTTTGAACCTCATTAATTTCACTTGTTTCAGGAAAATAAAGCTTTTGGAAAGTAATAAGTGTTGATAACGAGTCAGCCAACAGTAATTAAATGCTCATTTTAAGTGCTCACAGATAAAATATGAAACATACAGAGAGCAGATGAAATAACTTAAGGGATTTATGAAACCCAAATAATGGTAAATAAGTTTAAAAGAGAAGATCTGTGTAATTTATGATTGTAAGACTTATGGGTAAAAAAAAGGAATAATCCATAAATTATAGAAAGACACATACGAGGGTCACCTAAGGAGAACAAGGCAAAAATGATGTACAGTTGGTGCTAAGGATTGGGTACTGTAGTAAAGTAAGGAGCTGCACATATGTGGCATCTTTGACTCACCTTGAATATTTTATATTTTTGCTTCCAAACTTACCGAAGCTAACAGAAGCTATGAGATCGTTCTGAAGAATGAACATATTTATGTCTCCGATTTCAAAAATTCCAAGACAGAAATCCATTTCAGATATATGGGAACACTTTTGGTTCCATGTCTGTCTGTCGCACAATTATTGCAAAACCAACATATCTTAAAACCGATATCTTAAGTCCAATGTTAATAAAATTAGTATAGTAGGGCATAATTAGCTCATTGTTAGCCCCATATTATAAGTTTCAACCTTCTGTGCTCATTTGTTTCTCTTCCACCTACACACAATTAATAACACCCATAGCTTCAAAAGTACTAGTCTAATATGTATTAAACTTTTATAGTTTATCGAAAGTAACCCGCAGATAGCCCCAGATTAATTTGAATCATCTGCCCTTTTTAAATTTTGCAAAATTGATAAATATTTTAATTCATGTAAAAATCAAAACAATGTTGACATTAAAAAAAAGGGGGAAACAATTAAACAAATTGGACAATAATAGCTTGTAAAAGTATAAAATCAATAAACTATGTCATAGGATGCGAGGAAGCTTTGTGCCACACCAATTGGCAGTCTATTTTTGTTTGACACACAGTTTTCTCTTGACGTTTGACATAAATTTAATTTTATTATATAATAATACATTGGAAAGCCTCTTTTATTTCCTTGGAAAGCTAACGTTACCTGCTAAATGCCTTTAGTGGTTACCCCTTCTATGAATATGCTCAGAAACCTAATTGAACAGCAAAGACTAAATACTCTGTTAGAAGTTAATTATTATAATCATTATCAAAAAATAATATTACAATGACGGACTCAGAACAACCAAAGATGACAGTATTTAATAATACGTCGATTATGAACCTAAACAACAGAACACTAACTTTTTACCAACGCAAAAACGCAACAGAGTATCAGTGAAATTTATGGTCTCCCCCTGCTCATGATCCCTACCAATCCCTCAGAACTAGACTGATCCAATCTTTCACTCTTTCCAAAGAACAAAAAATCCAAAAGTTACTAACCAACATGGATTTAGGAGACAACAGGCCAAGCCATCACCTAGGTGAAATGGGTGAATTAATTAACAACAAAATTAGCAAAGTTCTTACAGACACTGGCTTCACTGCATGCCTGCTCAGGTTCAGACTATAATTGAAGAATCCGACAAACAAAATATTGTTGCTCGCGGAACAAATAATAGAGATGACTAACAACAATTTAGTCAAAACTGTCCTATCTGACTAATTCAGATAGGTCTTCACGATAATGAGTTAGCATGGACCATTCATGAAGGCCACTCTAGAAACAATACTAGAATTTGTTGCCTTAACTGTACGAAAGATCGACCAAACTTTACTGCCGTAATGATAGCCAAAAAAGTTTTTTGCTGGTATCACAAAACACTCGGAAATAAGGCGTGAAAGTGTATGGTGCCGTGCTCATTCAAAAAACGAAAAACTAACTTGGCTCTTAGTCGCAGCAGTGAAAAAAAGGGGCAAATCACATACCCATGCGTAGCCATTTAAGTATCACTGACAGACAACTGGTTATAAGTGTTGTATCACCACAGAAGAAAATCTCAAAAATAACACCAGATCCAGCCTTCCGTATTTTTGGTGAAGAACTTCTTACCATCACAACATCTCTAGGTGACCCAGTTGTTATCAGAGCAATGCAAGAAAACAAAACAGCATGTATTATAACCTGCTCAAAACATCATTTTCAAAAATGATGAAGGATTTCCTCTTGGCCAAAGTGAAACTTACGACATCTCATCTCAGTTATATGTTAAGCTCACTGGCTTGCATCAAAGATGCAAAAAAGGAATTTGATGCAATAAATATGCTGCTCAACTGAATGATCGCTCAACAAATATGCTGACAATCCGATAGCAACTGGGCCAGTCCCTCAGAAATGGTAAAAAGAAAAACAGAGACTGCCCGCCGCCATGCAGAGATTTTTGGGGCCTCAACAGCAAAACCATCTGATAGGTGTCTGTCGTCCGTTGCCACTTCACGAGGTCACACACGGTCTTTCGGGTAAGTTAATTTTCTCTACTCTAGACTTAACTAAAGCACATCATAAGATCCCAGTAGAGCCTTCCGACATTCTGAAGATCACAAATTCTTTGAATTTGTAAGAATGCCTTTTAGCCTCCGGAATGCCAGACAAACGTTCCAGAGATTTATTCATACCCCACTTTGTGGTCTAGATTTCTTTTTCATATACTTAGATGACATTCTTGTTGCCTCTAAGTCACCAGAAGAGCACCTAGACCACCATGAGCAAGTTTTTCAGCAATTAGAACCATATGGAATTACACACTTCCAAGTGTCCAAGTGTGTTTTCTTGTCTAAAGTGTCACTTTTCTTCGTTACCAAATCTCAAAGAATGGGTTAAACCCAGTTTCAAATCACTTTAAGCTACTAAGGACTTCAAAAGCCCAGAAACTGTGCAGGTTCGAATATTTTTAGCCCTAATGAACTATTACCATCGGTTCATACCACAAATCTCAAACCATGACACCAGCAAAGTCAAGCGGTCCCAGCTACAGAGGAAGCTTTCAACGTCTGTAAAAGTGCTCTCACTAATGCCACTGTTCTCACATTTCCTCAATCAAAAGGTCAACTCCTTCTAGTGACTGATGCTTCAGACAAGGACAGTTCTCCATCAAGTTGAAAAAACAGAAACAAAACCTCTCGGTTTTTTCTCACTAAACTCAACAAAGCCCAACAATGTTATAGTACCAAGAGCTCCTGGAGGTGTATACTATGAGATCAAGTACTTCCAGCATCCTTGAAGGGCGTGATTTCAGAGTATGTATGGACCACAAGCCTCTGTTGCACGCATTTCAGCAAGATCTAATAAGTGCACACCTCACCAGCCTAAACACAATGATTTTATGGGACAGTTCACCACCGACATTTATCCCATCAGTGGAAAGACAACATAGTCACTGATATCTTGTCCAGGATAAACACTACTAACACACGTTATGTTGATTACGAGGAAATGTGTTATCAATTAGATGAAGAGCTAAAAACTTTGTAGGGCGGCAAATCACAATTAAAACTACAGCTAATAAAGCAAGCTATTACATTGCGAAGTACAGGGAGATACTATAAGACCTTATGCACCGTTAAAACATCAGAAGTACGAATATAACTCTATCCACAACCTCTCACATCTTAGCCCACGAATACACAGGCTTAGATGTCAGGCAAATATTCATTTACCCTGTCATCAACAAAAAATATGCTAACTTGACCAGAAACTACGATGCACATTTTGATCTCGTTGGTCGTTACCACAATGCATAGAGAACATTAGACCTTGACACACACCAGAAAGACACAGATCATATATTTCCATTAAGACCTGAACAAGTGTTCTCATGTTTTCCTTAGAGACCACTCAGTCCACAAGCCCCAAAAGCAATCCTTCTTCGGACCATATGTTGTAAAACATTGAAATAAGAAGACACATACTATAATTTTTGACGGAAAGGAGGAGGTTGGGGTCTTTTTTATTATCCCCCCCCCCCCACTCCTGCCAGGCGATTTTTTTGCATATACAGGGTTGCACTTTTATGGGGTTTTCTGACTTCCCAAGACTGTTTAGTACACAAAAAGCTGAAAAACCCAGAGTTTGTTTTGTAGGTTAATCACCTCATTATTTATAGATATATTTATATTTATACTTTTTTCGTCTTTTGTCCAAAATTATGAATTGCAGATATTGTTGTTATCTCATTAAAGTTTTAAGGAAAAATCAATCAGTCTACTAAGTATTAGTATAATAGATGTTAGTTTGCTGCTACCTAATAGAAAATATGTCCTTGTTCGATCTTGTCCATGCGGTTAATTCAAAAGTGGCGGGAGTTCAATTTTTACAAAGATGGGGTATTACTTGAGTGTTATTGTTTTTTTTTTAAATATGAGTTAATTATAATAAATTGTGTTTTTTTAACCTTTCATATTCTACACACACAGTTGTCTGCTAGGGCAGACACCATAGAAGTTGAAGGGTGCAACTGTGGGTAGAAGTGAGATGGGGAAAGACCCGAAGGTTTCCAAAACAAGCTGTATACCACTGCAACAAGAAGACAAAAACAGTATCACAACAGAAAAGTGGAGCACAAGGAGTTTGAAGATAACTTTTTAGTTTGGGAATTAGAAAAAAAAAGGCAAGGGGTTTGAGTACCAAATGTTAGACTTGGTTGAATTAGAGAGATGGCATTTTATTAAAATTAAAAGAAAGCCAATGGAAAATATACAATTAAATTCAGATAATTATTACTTTATACGTCTACTTTTTTCCAGCCAGGAAATTGGTATTTTAAGGCTATTGATAAATTTAAATTTTATTTTATGTATAATATGGTGACATTAAATTATTGGTAAACCAATTATGTTAAATTGGAGGACCAGAATTTGAAGAAAAATGAGGAAAAACAAAGTTAAAGAGAGCTTTAAGAAAAAGTTTGTATAATATATCAATTTAAATTAAACAAAATAAATACATAAATTGTCCTATTGAAAATAAAAGATAATAATAATATACCTTAAGATTCAAAATAAAGAGTGGCTTACTGATAGAGGTCTAGGTAGAGTCCTTTAGTGAGGATTCAAGGCAACCAGCAAGGCAAAGTACAAGGGCTTTATATTATAGTCTACAGTAGCGTTTAGAGTGAAGGCAATCACAAAGTAACGTTGAGAGCATCAACCAGAAAAAGATTTCTTGTGAAAGGAGCTGCCAGCTACAATCTGGAGATGTTTAGGTAGGGGGACGGATGTCTCCAATTAAAATTGAAGAGCCAAGGTTCAAGATTAAACAGAAAAGACAATTAGGGTAATATCATTTCCCTTAAAAAGAAATAAGCAGGGAAATATCTATCAATAAAATAATTAAGCGGGTTAGAAGTAGTATACTAGCTTATTCCCCAAAATCAAAATAAAGAACGGAAGTAGGATAGACTTATACAAAAAAAGAAGGAAAATAAGTCATAAAATACATGGAATTATTAAATAGTAGGTGTTCTTAAAATGTGAAAATTCATTAAAATCTTAAAATAGATTTTTTAAACTATCAAAATTCTTTCTCTACATAAATACTAGACAAATGAAAAAATACATGTGGCTTCGCGGGACACCCGGTAGGAAAGAAGTTCCTTAATATAAATTATAAAATCACACTGCTAAGTATACATTGCTATCTAATTCTAATTATACATGGCGGAGTTAGAAAAAAGACAAAATTAAAAGTAACTAACTGTTTGGACTTAGCGGAGTAAAGGCAAAATTAAAAGAATAGAATTATTTTTATCATTGAAGCAAGCGTCTTGCAATAAATATGTATTAAATATTGAGAAAAAAGTTAATCATGATGAGTTTATAGTTAGAGAGAATGGTTAAAGTAGATAGGAAATAGGACTGTTCTCTACCTACCCGGCCTGCTAATTTAAAATATTAAAAAGTATATCACTTCCCTACAAAAAACTTCTGCTTTTATCAGGTTGCAATTTTACATGCCTGCTTCAATTGTACTTTAGTTTAGACGATGTTTATGAAGTTTTATTAAAATCGTTACGTTAGACCATAAGATATCGGTAAAAATGTTGTTTTCTCTATTTTAAAGATTTAGGTCCGCTTTAATAAATTTAGCAATCTTTATCACTTCATAGGGGTGTCGGTGTTAGTTTTACTAAAAAAAATTATTTATAAAAGTTGTTTGTCTCATTGAATAGATGAAGTTAGAATTTTTTTGCGTCCTAAAATTCGAATTTATTTTAAGATTATGTTTACATGAGCGTTGCACGCGAATGCTTGGGCGGATAATGTTGTTCAACGAACTCGTCCTGGGCATTGGTAAAATGAACATGTATACCAAATGTAAACTAACTCAGTCATATTTTACTCAAGTTATCGTCATTGGTAGGTTTTGTGATGGCTAGTTTTGTGACGGTCGGTTTTTTCGGATTCACTCTTGGGCTCCACACGGTGTAACGTGGTGCCATAAGGAACTTCGTTGCAAAAGTAAAATAATTTATTAACCGTTTAATTTAAATGAATTTGTAATAAAGCAGGATTTTTTTCTTAACTACCCACAGCTTTTAGACCTAATCTCTTTTAAATCTATTTTAGATGATTTATTAAGATTATTAATAAGAAAAAATATTTATGATTAAAGATTGTAGGTTTGTAATGTAATTAGAATATGAAAGACTACATACAAACTAGTATTATAACAATGCATGTAAGATAAATAAATAAATAAAAAAAATACTGAAGTTAATTAAAAGGTTGGAAAAGTTAGGTAAAAACAATATGATCAGCACATAAAACTCAAAAATAAAAGGAAACCAGTTTATTTTTAAATCAAAATGGTTTGATAATAAACTCACTTTTACTCACTGAGTTTGGCATTCACTAACAGTAGAAATAACTTTTTACTTAATAGAAACTCTTCAATTTAAGCAAAAAAATATATTGAATGAATTAAACTATTCCTGAATTAACTATAACAATTGTTCTATTTACAAAAAAAAACAAGCAAAATTTGCTATTATCTAATAAAATCGGTTTATTGGTTTAGCCAGAAGGTATGAAGTAAAAACAGATGAAAAAAAAATCTCAAATATTCAAAGATAAAACTATACTAACTCTTAAGTATTTTCTATATTATGTACTAAGGTAATTCCATCACATGTGTATACATAGACTTTGTACCAGTGGTTAAAAATTAAAAGTTTATTATAATATTATTTAAATACATTTTTTAAAAATGAGAAAGACAGAAAACTTTGGACTCAAAACAATGTCTATCAGCTCTCTGAATCATTTTTTAACTAATGAGTTTGTTCGTAAAATAAATATATAGTTGCCTTATGTTTATGTATATGATGCTAGATAGCGATAAAAAATGTGTTTGTCAAAAGAATCGTACATTGGACTTTTGGAAACTGTAGCTCAAGCCATTCATTACAAATTATATCAAGGATTATGTGAGTGAAAAATACACACTGATAGATAACATTAAGGTACCTAAGCTTTTTATTCAGAACTTATCATTATAACAGAAACATAAATAAACATAATTATAATGTACAAGTTAATAGTACTGATAGAGATTAAATGGTTTTTATTTATAATGAAGGTTATTAAAAAGGTAATTAAAAACGTGTGTGGAGGGCCTTACATGGGTCCAAAAGTGGGCTAATTACAATAAAAATGTCATTAAATTCAGACAAGTAGTTTTTAAAATATAGTAGTTCAAAAAAATTTTAAATGACAGACTGACGCAAGACCTAAAGTGTGCAGTGAAAAAAAGTGTTCAGTGAAGCTGAAATGGATTTCTGTGCAGGATTTTTTTTTTTTTTAATTTGGAGGCATCAAAAGATTTTGCAAGTGAGGCTGGTGTCCTAAATTCCATCTACACCTACAAATATTACAATACAAACCGAGTTTGGTCAAAGTAAGTT
Organism: Gerris lacustris; assembly: GCA_951217055.1. Lineage (NCBI taxonomy): Eukaryota > Metazoa > Arthropoda > Insecta > Hemiptera > Gerridae > Gerris > Gerris lacustris. Next base: position 80,568,140 of record OX578277.1, read on the forward strand.
TCTTTTAGTAACTCACAATCTCCTTTACAACAATTTTTAAAAATGCATCACTTCACACATTAAAACTTCTGCTCATATCAAGTTGAAATTTTACACCCCAGTTTCAATTGTAATTAAGTAGATGTGTATGTCCTATGTTTTTTTTTTTTTTTATAAATCAATCTGTTAGAACAGATTTCGGTACAAATGTTATTTACTCTAATTAGACGTTTAGACCCAATTTAAAGATTTTGACCACTACATAGCAGTGTTGTTGGTTTTGCTTAAAAATGTAATTACAATAATGTTTGACTCATTTTTACCCATGCTAAAATTCAGATTTTAAATTTAAAGCTAATGTTTACATAAGCATTGCGCATAAACGTATGGCGCTGTCTAACGGACTTAGCCTGAACATAGGTAGAGGCAAGATGATCGACTAGGCTGTGCCATATGTTGTGTGCCACCCCCTCATGTGAACACTCAATTTAAACTATCGTGATCATTAGGTGCGACCCAGGAAGCCCTGTCTTACAGGAGCCTAATATATATACCAATCTAAGCAGAACCACGAGAGGAATTGACTTAAAAGAAAACCTTTGAGAATTGACACAGCTTCAAAAGTTTATTTTTTCCAATTTGAAGAAGGTGTAAATAGGACTCCATATACTTGGACTCATACTTTGAGATCCTATATCACATGCCTTAACTTGGTACAGACCTGGTCTTCAAACCAAGTTTCAGGTTGACAAATTTGTCTATAAAGTAATTTAAATATGATATATTAGCATCTTAAATATTAATTGTTAACAAAACTTGTAGTCCAGGAGATAGCGTGCAAAAAAGTGTCTGACTAACATCAAGCTAGAATCTTGTGTATAAGTAAATGTTTTGGTGCCTTTTAAGAGTATGTGGTCGGCTAAGTTCGTCTGCGGGATATAGCTTGGCAATAGGCATTTGAAAAAAATAAACCGGTGGAGAGCGGCCATGTCCCGCCTTTTTTTGTGGACAATGTGATTTTCATGATCCTGAGTATGAAATTACTTAGTAAACAAAAAATCAAGTTGATGGTAGTCACTTAATAGGTTAGTTAGTCAAATATTACTCCAAATCAAAGAGGTCACCTATTAAGTGACGAATCTCCTGGACTACAAGTTATGTTGGCAATTAATACTTAAGATGCTAATATATCATATTTAAATTACTTTTAGCCTTTCTAGATTGTTACTTCTGATATTGTTGAAAACAATAATTTCGGCTTAAGTGAACTGTGCCATCAAATTTTGTACTTCGATTTGGACCTCTACCTGGTCTTTATGCAGTAGGGTTGTTTTTTTCAGAAAATGACCATAGCACCGCAAAGCGGCTGTTAAAATGTCTTGCCTATAGCCAAGCTATGTCCCGCAGACGAACTTAGCCGACCACATATTCTTAAAAGGCACCAAGTCATTTACTTGTACACAAAATTCTAGCTTGATGTTAGTCAGACACTATTTTGCACACTATCTCCTGGACTATTGTTAGAGAAACAAAATTATTTTATTATACCTACAATATATTTTTTTTTTTTTTGGTACTTCTTTACTAAAGTACTCCCCTATATTCCTTTGTCTTAATAGTAATTTAGACAAAGGAACATTTATTTAGTGCAGTAGAACCCCTCATATCCGACCTCGGGATATCCGACTCCTCGGAATATCCGACCGCGACACCCCTTGGTTTAAAAAAAAAAAAATGTTTAATCCGAACTTCATCCTTATCAGAATATTGAGTATAAAGTGATAAAAGCAGCCAGATGTTTCTTTGTTATCGTACTGATCGTTACACTTGGTTTCGTATTATCTTGCATGTGATCCTATATTTATAACACAGAAGGCTGTGATAGTCATTTCATTATTATTTTATTGTTAATTGGAATTGTTTGTTGTTGTTTTTTTATTGTCTATGTTACTTTTGTATTCATTTTTAATTAATTAAAATCTGATTTAACCATCAATTAGTTAATTGTAATATATCATGACACTCTCTTATGGAGAAAAATATTTTTAAAACTTTTCGACGTTGACAAATGAAACTTTTAATAAAGGATTGAAGATGACCTTAATAAGGGTCGAAACGTTTCCTATGGAAAAATGAAGTTTTATTATTTCTTACACCTTGCAGCCATCTTTCACTGCATTTAATTGAATTAGAAGGGTGTATAATTTTAAATTATAACTAATAATTTAAGAAATTAAGATATACTATATTTTTAATGAATACGGCGGCTCAACTGAAATACGTGTGTAAATAATATGTGTACATTACTGTACATGTAGAAATTAGATATTTATCAACGGCTTGACAAAGGTGAGTCCGTTCTAAAACTAGCTTAAGAGTTAGTGAGCTGAGGAGTTAGTGTAACAACAATTAAAGATTGGAAAAAGGGTCTGAAAGACTTTTTTCCAACATATTTTTTTTTTTCCGCGTATTTCTCAACAGGATAGTGTGTATATTTTAATATACATACATAGATAAGACTATGTAAATTGATTCTTAATAATAAAGATTAAATTTTTACTCTGAAATATTTGCTTTACTTTGTTCCTCGGATTATCCGACCTTTTTGGTGTTCCGACCATGCTCCGGTGCCGTTGGTGACGGATATGAAGGGCTCTACTGTAATATTATATTCCTAAGTCTAAATTACTTTTAAGACAAAGGGATATTTAGTCCAATGAACCTTGGGACAAAGGACTGCCACCCTTGCGTATATAAACGCGATAATATCCCTTAGTCTAATTAACTATTAAGACAAAGGAATATTAAATATACAAAAAGAAACCTGTAGAACTCACTGTCCTTTAGTTTTCTGAATAAGATTTAGTCCTACACATGATAAGACTCAATATTAAAATATCATAATAAAACTGCCACAGGAGTCCTAATGTCTTGGGGAGACAAACACGCAAACCTTTTATACTTTTGACGGGCAGACTATTGTTTAGAACCAAGGGGGTGCTAAAGTAAAAAAGTGCCTTATTTCTTTTAGGGTATTTGGAATTTCGGTAAAACTGCAGTTTTCAAGCCACATTAGGAAAAGAGTATTATACTATTTAGTATATGTACTATTTAGACCAAGGGGTATCATCTCTAATATGTATTAATTATATAGCTATAAGCTTTCAAATGTATAAATCTTACAAATAAACTGATTTGACAAAGGGATATAATCTCTTAAGTGTGTATAAATCAAACGAAATTGTGCTGCCAAGCGATTCTCGACTGTATTGATAACTGCAGATTAGCCGGAATTTCATAATATTATACTTAAAGGAAGGCACTCAATCCACAATCTGACAGAGCTCCATTACAAACATATTTCTCTTTTTCATAAAAAAAATATAACTGACATACCTACAACTAATTTAGTATAAAAAATATATCTATCCATTTTATAAAACCACTAATGGAGTTCCTATCAGTTAAGTAAGAAGTAAGATCAATGAATCAATCCAATGATCGATATATGAATTGAATCCTAGTGGATTCAAAGATAATAAATACATCAAAGGATAATGGTGTTATGCCATCTAAATTTTACCACATTCAAAACATGTTTTTTACCTTGGATTATTATCTGCTTCATTTCTTAACCATATTCACAAGTAAATGATCTTGCTTAATGAATTAAATCTTGCAATATAGAGTGAAAAATAAAATTCTATACTAGTATAAATGTATTATGTATCTGTTTTGGTACACTGAAGAAATATTAATTACATTGCGAAGAGAAAACCAAAGCTTGACAGCATGATTAGAATAAAGCTGATAAGCCAATGTAGAAATTGGCGCTCTCTCTGATAAGACATTTGAAGCATTTAGTTTTACGATTTCTCACTAGATGTCAGTTCAGGTTCCGCCGACTCCACACCACTACCAACTCTAAACAAATTACAGCGCCTAATACATCTTTATTAGGTACATACTACATACATATTTTTTTTATCTAACTTATCTATAATAAAAAATTATAGCGCATATTACATCTTTATTACTACATATTTCTTTTATCTTTTCGAACTGTATACGGTATTGATATCATAACTGCAATTTATTCCTCAAGCAAAATTCTCTCATTTTCTCAAATTGACAAACATGTGTAAACGCCCAAAAGACACTTCAGAAGAAATTAAAAATATCAAATATGTACTATGTACTTGTATTTTAAGTACTAGCTGGAGCTGGATACCCGAGCTTTACAACGGATTGTTTTTTAGGGGAGATTTATTTTTTACAAAATACATACATAAAAACAATACGCATTAAAATATTCACAATTTCGCTTTAAATTCTACGATTCACTTAAAAACAACCAAAAACTCCGTAAATCTTAATGACACCCGAAAAATCATTTATATTGAAATAAAAGGATAATATGGAGCTCGGTGTGACTCGTGCTGAAGCGAACCGCTAATCGATGACTCCAGATTCAGCATATTGAAGGGAGTATTAAAAATAGTCCGCAATGAAACAAAAATGTTTCCTACATCCAGAATACAGCGTTGTGTTAAAGTATTATTGTTTTATTCCCCCCCCCCCCCCCCCAAAAAAAAAAAAATATATATATTTGAAAAAGCCGAAGCCCTATTAAATTTTTCGTCGAAAAAGTTATAATTGATTGTCTATTTTCGGGAACTACGAGTATAAGCCATAAGCCATAAAAAAAGTTTAAGGTATCTTTCCTTCTTGTAACTGACTTATTGAAATGCATAATCAATTTTATAAGGATAGGAAGATATTTTTAAAATGTTTCCTCAAAAAAGTAAAACAAAAATAGTAAGGATATAACCAAATGAAGTGATCACCGGTAATTTCTAGAAATTAACAGCGGAAATAGTTTTTAATAAAAAAATTCATTACCAAGAAACATATGTCGGTCTTCCTTATCTTTTTACTTTGTTCCCTTGCAAATTCGCCGCCGGTAACGGGTAATCAAGTAGGTACATATACATATACTAAAACTACGTTAGGACCTAAATATTCTGACACTGTACGGGGGAAAACCTTTGTATCGAGAAGAAATTAAACGTTACATCCGATGAATATTTGTATATAGTATATAATACAATACGTTTTATCTCGTTTGATTAGTAGAGTAGAAAAAATTAGCTTAGAAAGAAATATGGTTAATTATTCTAAATATGTAATGATAAAGTCAAGTACAAAAGTTTGTAATGGATAACAGAGAGGGAAAAAATTAGGTTTAATAGTACATTACGCGTCGAGTGCGGAAAGTAGCATTTTGCATGCGAGTGTGGAGTTTGCACCCGAGCGAAAGCGAGGGTAGTAAAACCACACGAGCAATGCAAAATGCCGTTTTCGCACGAGTTGCGTACCTTACTTTATCTACGATTGTTAGATTTAAATAATAAATACAGAAAAAAATAAACTTGCTGTATGTAAGTTCGTATCTCTCTCTTGATAAAGATGGCATTAATTCTTGAGTTGTATTTTTTGCCGAATTAATTATTTTTGGAGGAGTATTATTCTCCACATTTTCGTCAAAGTCACTTGATTCACTCATTGTTTTTCACTAAAAACTCGACATAAACAGTTACTTTAATAAAAGAACAGCAAATTAGTTTTGTTAAATGTAAACAAACTCGCTAATCGTGCGTAAAGCTGAAGAATTCCTCTTCTTTACCGCCCTAGGGTGGTAAAGAAGAGGAATTCTTCAGAACTATGAGACGCGCATGCGCAATGAATACAAGTACGTAAAGAATCACTTTCTACGCATCTAAACAGAGATACAAAGTTTATATTTCGTATCAATCGTAGTTAAAATATATTTATTGCATGTAAAATATACTAAAAAATACATATATGTATATCCCAAGTGAAATAACCATTACCTGACTTCAGAAGAAATTACGAGAATCAAAAATATTCAAATAAAATATTTCAAGAATATAACCAGTATAATGTAAGATAACTCCTAGTCAATCAGCTTGAGAACGTCCCAAGGAGGGGTAAAAATATTGCAAAAGTGAGCTTTTTAATTCCTTAATAGACCCAACTACTCCAGAATTCTAAATCTCGTTTTTAATTAATTTTGATTATGTAGTATACATGGGCGTAGCCAGGGTTGCCTTTAGGGGGGGGCTAATTTTTTTGGATACACACACACACACACACACACATATATATATATATATATATATATATATATATATATATATATATATATATATATATATATATATATATATATATATATATATATATATATATATATATATATATATATATATATACACACACACACACACACACACACACACACACACACACATATATATATATATATATATATATGTGTGTGTGTGTGTGTGGTGTGGTGTATGTAAAACCAAAAAAGTGTTTTCCTTAAAAATGCCAAGAGTCTGACAGTACCATTATTAATATTTTCAAAAATGATTTATTTTAATAAAAAAAAAAACTCAATAGAACTTTTAATTATAGGGAAAAAATTGTTTATTTGAAATTGATTTTTTTAAGGAAAACATGCTGTTTAAATCTAATTGCACTCACTCTTAATGTAAAATAGTTCACATTAAGATTGGACAGAGAGTATTTGAAGCGACGTTAGCGTTTCCTATGAGATATTGTCTGAACTACATCTATAATTTTAAATTTTAAATAAATAGTAATTAATTGTTTTTTAAGAATCAAATTAGTCCAGTCAAATGGTAGTTTGAAGTGGAAAGTTCTGGTGTAATTGATTTTAGTGGTTTATTTTATGTTTTTGGTGGTGATGAACACGAATCTAAAGTTTCAACATAATTTCCCCCCGCAAATATGAGAAATCGTCAAAAACAATTTTTTTTGTGGTTTTCCGCTTATAACTTGTAAAACAATCTATTCACGCAAAAAGTGGTCCAGAAGTAAAATATAATTGAGAAAATAACCTTAAATTTATGTCAATAACATTTTTTTGTCCGTCATATGGTTTTCACGGAATTGGGAGTTGAAATATCGGGAAAATCGGTAATTTTTGAAAAAAGACCAGTTATGCACCATGATTTAACGAGCCAATTTTCTTATGATAATATAAGAAAATTTTGGTTTAGAATTTGGATGGGTGTTTAATTTGGGGGGTTTTTAATTAAATAATTTGGTACACAGGGGTACGGGGTACAAAAGTTAAAATATTATATACCCTTCAAGATGAATGTCATTGGAAAGGTCTTTAAGAGTACATTTATTGTAGTTATGTACACTTTTGTCATATTTTCATATTAGAGGGGGGTAAAATGGAAAAAAACAACATATTTTTATGCTATTATTGCGTTTTTTCTATTTTACCCCTCTCTCATATGAAAATATGACAAAATTGTACATAATAACAATTACTGTACTCTTAAAGAGCTTTCCAATGAATGAATGATGAGCTTCTTGAAGGGTACATACTATTTTGTCTTTTGTACCCTGTACCCATGTGTACCAATTTATTTTTAACACTTATCCAAATTCTAAACCAAAATTTTCGTATATGATCATAAGCTAATAATACGTAGATTTCATTGAAAATTGGCTCGTTAAATCATGGTGCATAACTGGTCTTTTTTCAAAAGTTACCGATTTTCCCGATATTTCAACTCCCAATTCCGTGAAAACCATATGACGGACAAAAAAATGTTATAGACATAAATTGAAGGTTATTTTCTCATTTATATTTTACTACTGGGCCACTTTTTGCGTGAATAGATTGCTTTACAAGTTATAAGCGGAAAACCACAAAAAAAAATTGTTTTTGACGATTTCTCATATTTGCGGGGGAAATTATGTTGAAACTTCAGATTCGTGTTCAGCACCCCCAAAAACATAAAATAAACCACTAAAATCAATTACACCAGAACTTTCCACTTCAAGCCCATTTCGTGCACCATTTGACTGGACTAAATATGCAGAACCATACTGAGTTTTATTGCAAAACCATAACCAAATAAAAATAGTAGGGTATCTAACAGTCCAGTCAATAAATACAAAAAATAGTCTTCCTTGCGAAAGGTCGGGTATCTGCAATTTTTAAAATCTTATTCTACAATTTAACCCGTTTCCAAATTAATTAATATTAATTATTCGATAATTAAAAACGATTCTAATGACTGCTACTAACTATTTTAATTAAATTTAATTAATATAATAAAGTAAAACTGTAGATTAAAATAAAAACCCTTAAAACAAGAAAATATTTAATTAAAAACTTGATCTAAAAAGTTTATATTGTAACCTTTCATTCAAAATAAACATTGGATAATAATAGTCAGGAAGAAATTCGTCCCACTAAAAAGTTCTGACCATGAGCAGTCGTAATTTTATGTAGATTTTTTTCCCAAGTTCTACAGACTATAGACGACACTTTTTTACCCAACAGGTGTACGATTGATAACTTTACTTACTTCAATTCTTCTTTTTTCATCTTCTTTTTTAACGCCAAAAAAAGGGCCCGGGCCTCCTGTGCCCCCCCCCCCCCTGGGTGCGTCATTGGCTGAGAGAAGGGAAACATAATTATTCTCCAGCTTCTTTTCTTATCATAGGCATCTTTTTTATCAAAGCAATGCTAACCAAACCAGTGCAGCCACGCCACAGCTGTAGTAACGACAACTAAAACGAGATTTACATTTTTTTTACCTGAAGACCCCCTATAGTCATTAAACAAATTTGTATAATAATAATATATATATATATTATTATTATTATACAGAATTATTTTTACTTATTATTTATTTATTTTTTTATTTTAACCTGTATATGTATAATAATCGTATTTTTTTTAGAGAGTTGGGCCGGCCTAGGGGGGGGGCCATGGCCCCCCCCTGCCCCCCCCCTGGCTACGCCCATGGTAGTATAACTCCCAATAATGGCGTGCATAAGTTATCAGGTGTATTCAATAATGTAGAGAACTACTACAATTGAAAAAACCTAGAAGAGATATCGACAGCTGGATTTTGAGATTTTGATGGATTTACATGTTTTGAGGTCCCCTGAGTCCAAAAAAAGTGGTTTTAAAAAATGTCTGTCTGTCGTCTGTGCAGACGCCTTGAGCCTAAACTACTGGGCCGATTTTGACGAAATTTGGCATACATGTTCAGAAAAATCATACCCCCAGGGGAAATCGAGAAATGAATTTTAGCTCCAAATTTGGGGGCGCTACCCCCGAAAAACTTTAAAATAATGTAAAAAAAATTATTTCTCGAAAACGGTTCCGACGATTTTGATTAAAAAATTCTAAAATATAGTCTATTTAAATACGAATGTAACGATATAACCCGTTTTCCCGGGAAAAATCTAGTTCCTGAGAAAATAGCTTAAAACGCGGACAGGGAGAGCCCGGGTTCGATTCCCCGCCAAGAAGTTATTTTTATGGCAATTTTGATGAAATGTTCAGTAATAATTAAATGTACATACAAAAACTAATAAATGGAAAACACTTGGCCAAGTGTTGCATACGTGTCTGCAAGACAGTGAGACATTTTCATGAACTCGTATGTGAGAAAGTTTGTCTGACTTGTCTTGGACCAATTTTTATTTTTTTTTGTGATATTGCCCGAAAATATGCTAGTCTTCCCAAGAACCAAAACTTAAAAGGGTTTTTACGCCTCTACGGCTGGTCAGATGAAAAAATTATGAGAATCAAATATATAGATAATTAAATTACATAATAAACAATTTTTACTTGAACTTTTGTTTTCTAAACCTAATAATTAAGCTAGTAGAAGCAAAAAAAAAATAAACAGGTCAAGTGTGTGCTAGTCAGCACACAGCGAGGGTCCGTAGGCCACACTATATAGTGTTTAACTGTAAAGTGTATAAACAGTGTTTTTTTAAAATGCTAAAAAGCTTACTTTGAACCATTCTAAGGGTCTGATATTCTCAAAACACACTCTGATAAAATATTTTTTTGCCACTGAACCGGACTACAATCATATAAATACATCAAAAAGACCATAATTATAAAAAAAAACGTATTTTGTCAATAAAAAATAAAATAATATTTTTTTCGAAATTTCCAAAAAGTGGTATCTTTACTTTTGGTCGAAAAATGTTCAGGAATTTTTTGCACTTCACATAAGCGAGATAGAGGGGGGGGGGGGACACGTTTCACACCCACTTCAAACTTGCCTACGCTCGCCCTATCAAAGTTATATCCAAAGAATTATATATTTTTGTAATCAGCTCGACGTACCCTTTCATATGATACCCCTCAAGGTGTCGAAAAAAATAAAAAAATTTTAACCCTTAAGTTTGTTTACCCTAATTTTTTTTAAGTCGCTATATTTTTAAAATATGTGGGTCGGTACAAGACACATACATGCCAAATTTCAAAGTGATCGGACGAAAGGTGTAGCCGTGAGAGCACGCGAGAGGACGGACGGACAGACACACGCAGGAAAATATAAGGGTCCTTGGTTTTGCCTACGGACCCTAAAAATTCTTAAATCAACCCTTAGTACAGGTACTCTATAATAGTAAACAATTATTATTACTATTATACAACTCACAAACTCACAACTACACCTATAACCTCGTCCAGGCGTGGTAACTCGGCGCTGACAACATGCAATCGCTGGGCACTGAGCGCAAGAAAATTACGCGCGCTGAGATATAAATGTTTATTTTGTGCCTCTACGGTTGGTCAGAGAGAAAAAACTATGATAATCAAATTCATAGATAATTACATAATAAACAATTTTTACTTGAACTTTTTTTTCTAAACCTAATAATTAAGCTAGTAGAAGCAAAAAATTACATTTTGGCCGCTATTTTCCAAGATGGCGGCTTGAGCACAACCTTTTTTTCGGGGACTTTACAGGATTTCAATCAGGATGCCCCTCAGAGATAATTTGTACAAAGTCTCTTGCTTGTATGACGCATTTTTGTAAACAGCCCCTTTTTTGCTTAAAATTACTGGACTATAAGTAAGTTACCGTTTTAAGTTAAGAATTAATTTTATAAATTGTTTGCATACACAAAACGTTTAAGTAAGCTTTACTTTTTTGAAGAAAAGAGAAAAAAAAAACTTTTGATAATTTTTTAAAGTAACATTCGATAAAGTAGGGATCTAATTAAGTTTAAAGAACAATCCAATTTATAAAATCCAATTAATATAATTTCACAATAACTAATATTTTCGTCTTCACCAAAAAATTGATGTTTGACGAGTAAATTAAACTTTTACAATTTTTTTCTATAATTTATGCTTATTGCATTCAATGTTCCAAATACATAAATTTAAGGATAATAAGCTTTTTTCAGGTTGAAATGTTAAATTAAAATAAGGTCGCTGTTGAATAACACATAATTGCTCCGAATGGAAGTCATACTTCTGTGGTAAAATATATATAAAATTGGAAAGAAGTATGGAAGAAAACATGACGGATAATTTTAGACTTAATTAAACTGCACCTTAAAACGCTCTTAACGAAGTCGCTAAAAACGCAAAATAATTAGAATACTAAGAAAAAAAAACCGACATCGGATCATTAAATTCTTACCCTCTGAAATAATAAGGCAGCCATTTCTTTTATAATTATATTATTATATGCGTTTTATTAAGTATACAATATTTTTCCCCAATTAAAATGAATAAATAAGTAAACAGGTAGAAATTAATGGTCTCTGTACCGAGTTATTGGAGCCATATTACATAAGTCAAAAGATTGAAAGTTGCATAGCCTTGTAGTCCACCTTCAACATGGAGTCAAAATGGCGGCAATTATTTATTTGTCAACAAATTGCCAAAGTGGATTCGAAGGTCAACTTCAATAAAATAAGAAAAATATGTAATATGATTAAATTTGTATATACTAGAAAACAAGCTTCAGGTTTCTGATCATTACCATGTAATATAAGGATTATTTTCAATTAAATCTCAATAAAAGCATAAATTAATAAGGCTGCACTTGAAATTAGAAGATAGCTTGGGAAAAAACCATTAGTCCTTTTACGCTTTGAGAATGGTCATTCAAATTTTCGTTTTGTTAACTTATTTTGTGGAATTACTACTTTATAAATAGAAATCTTTCAAAAGACCTCCCTACCTTTCTAAGATAGGGAACTCAACCATTTTTTTAAATTTATAGCAAGCTCGTTCGAAAAGGCGATGGTCAAACTAAAAATTGATCAACTATTAATAAATGAAATGAAATTTCCAGTCTTTAACAACTGCAAAAAACAGTTGCTTACAGAGGAGAAGCTTAATTTCGAAAGCCACCTCCAACGGGTTAAAAATTTAGACAGAGTTCCTCCTCAAAAGAATTAGATATGTCACCAAACAATTCTACTAATAGCTTCTAGTGCATAAAATTATATTGGTTATGTCAAATCATAATATATGTTGAAATAGATAGGAGGCGGTAGGTGGTGATATTTTATAAAGTAAAACTTCTAATAAAAACTAACCATCTGGATAGAGATGAGTGTTTTAATGTGGCGCATTCGATAGAAAATTGCAACTTCATAATTACATGTTATTAGCAATATTGATGCCTGTTTTTTTACAATGACTTGAATGATATGAAGTGAGAAACTGTCCATTAACAGTACTCACAGATACTGGCTTGAAATATTGCATAAATATAAAATAGTTAGGCATTGTTCAATAAAGCGCGAGGCCACTGCCTTTTTAAGACGTCAAGAATTTTTAGGAATGAATGGTAATGATAGGTTGTGGATTAAAGGATTGGGATGTTCTGATATGGGAGTCATGGAAGGATTTATATTGGGATATGGCTAGGTCTTGGACGAAAGGGACTTAAAGATCATTGTGGAGGGTGGTGTTAGGAACATAGAATAGAGCATTGACTATTCTTCTTAGGATTTTGGACTATAGGGATTGGATACGATAGGAGTTAGAACGCTTAGTGAGATAGGGAATTGGCAATGATCGAACTATAAATTGAGCAACTTTCAATAAATGTCATGAAATGTCCAGTTTTAACAACTGCAAAAACCAGTTGCTTTCAGAGGATAAGCTTAATTTCGAAAGCCACCTCAAACGGGTTAAAAACTTAGGCCGAGTTCTTCATCGAAAGAATTAGATATGTCACTAAAAAATTCTACAAACAGTTAGTATAGTGCAAAAAATTATATTGGCTCATTTGTCAAACCGTAATATATGTTTATATATAGATAGAAGGTGGTTAAAACTTTATATTAGAAGTAAAACTTCAAATACAAACTAATCATCTGGATAGAGATGAGTGTACTAATGTGGTGCTTGGGGAGTTGTTAATAGAATTTACATAAATGTAGCGGGTTAGCATGGAATAGCTACCGATTTTTTTTACTAAGGATTTTAAAAATGTACATGGTGCAAAACGCTCCCTAAATGAATGACAACAACAAATAATCAATCATCTCCAAATAGTTTTTAAGAGTTTTATTATGTTATATAACATCATTCAGATGACGATGACTAATTATTTAAGTGTCCTGTCATTAACAAACATTTGGTATGGCAGTTTATTAAAAATTATATTATGTGGAGTCCGACTTTCGTTTCTACAACTGGTGGATAGTACTTGGATAATAAACATTTCTGAGATGCTGCTAGCAGTGGATGCGAAATTACTCAGCATCTCCTATGATGCTGTCTTCTCCTAATGTAATGCAATTATAACTCAAGCCGTGGAAGAAGATCTTATAAATATGCAATATATATTGCACTTTCTGCAATAAAAAGGGAATTTTGTTTATATCTACAACAATGATACCGTATATACAGCGTCCCCTCGGATTGACGCATGAATAGGTTAAAAGAATAAAAAAATGTTTTTGAAATTTCATCTTCCAGGGATCAGCCCTGCTTGAACGGAAACTTATTTATGTCATTATTTTAGTGTGTCTTGGATATTTACAAAAAAAATCTCAATTATAAAGTGATTTTTTTCTAGGAGATAAGACAAAACGTTATCCAAAAAAGTTGTTCAGAAAGAAGAATTGAGTAAGAATACAAAATTTTATTTTGATATTTTGATATTTTTCCATTCCATATTTTGCCTAGCATGCTTATGAAAACAGTTAAAACTAATAATTTTAATAGTGTTTTCTGTGCCATAAAATTTATTTCAAATTTCGAGACTACCACTGTGAATATTGTTCTGTTAGTATGAAAATAAAGTAATCGTGGATTGTTTGTTATTTGTTTATTTCATTATTCATATTTCTTGTCTTAACAGAAGAATGAAATTGTATACTTGTATAATGTATCAACTTTTTAAGAACTTTTCCCTAACGAAAGTTTTCAATATTTTCAACAATTAAAAAAAATGGTAAATAATGCATTATATGTAGGTGGAGGGTTTTAAAATGTTGTATGCTTATAATTCTTCTGTTTCTGTCTGAACAACTTTATGTAATAATATTTTGTCATATCTCCTAGAGAAAAAGCACTTTACTAGTGAGAAAAATAACTTATTGTAAATTTCCAAGACATTAGTTTCTATGCAAGCAGGGCTGAACCCCAGATGATGAAATTTCAATTAAAAAAATGTTTATTCTTTTTCACCTATTCATACGTCGCGTCGATCCGGGGACACACTGAAATAGGACTCTGAATTCTATTCGTTTTATTAAGACACTTACTACCTCTAAACTTTTTTTTTGTAGAAAATTATTTAAAATATAGGTTGAGCTTAAAATTTTAATACTTAAAGCTTTATAGCCTCTAGGCATTGGTATTATAAGTGCCTAAACACCTGTTATCAAGTGAAAATTTCACATTATTAACAATCATTATAGACGTGATTAAGTCAACAAAAGAATTCTTTTAGATTTTCCCTACAATTACCTATATTTTAACAAGACTTAAGTTTAGCTTTGTATACGCGTACATTGTATCTCTTTTAATAATAATTGCTGGATGATTTATCTATAAAAAACCTTAACCTAACTAAATCCGTTTAGAGAAATTATTATCTAATTTTTTAATAAAATTATTTAGATTACACATATTAAGAAATCATTTTATATTTATTTATATTTTGGAGAAGTAAGCTGTTTTTATTTAAGGGTATAAATCAAAAAGGAGCAGTTAGAAACGCTCAATCAACTTGATTATTGTAATTTGCTAGCCGTAAATTGGTAAGTAAAAAATTATTCTATCCTCCTTTATATTTGGTTCTATTAGATTCATATTAATAAGAATAAAACGAATACCTCTAATAAAGTAAAAGTCAAATGTAATGCAATTATAATAGTGATTAATTAATTAGAAAAAGCATTCCAACATAACATAGGTAAACTTCCTCATGCATACTTTTATTTTTTTAAATTATGAACGCCATTATCTTGAAAAACTACGTGTTATTGGCATTTATGAGAGTAATCCGGCAACCTCGAGGAAATTTAGGTAATTTGCAATGAACTTTAACACTGATACAAACGAAAAGCTATATATTTTTGGATATTTTAATAAATACTAAAAGGTATATATGATCAAACAATATGCACAACTACTTTTGTAATACTAAAGTATTGTTGGACACTCAGTAGTGTTGGACACTCGCTAACTTAGCTAAAAAAGGTCTAAACCTTTGTCAAGAAGTATAATATTCATAAGGAAAACTATTTTAAAAGGCTGTTTCATTAGCTTTTGCAATAACTGATACTAAAAAAATATGGAAAGACCTTCAATTAAAAAAAAGGCAGGTCAAAAATGTTTTTTAGTTAAAAAAAAGAAAAAAGTTATATATTTCAATAAGCAATTTACCATAATCAATGACAACTAGAATTAGTGAACTAGAAGAATAGAGAAGTGAAATATATATATATATATATATATATATATATATATATATATATATATATATATATATATATATATATATATATATATATATATATATATATAAGTGAATAGAGAAGTGGAGAGATCTTAAAAATGTAACAAAAGGCAATGAGCCTAAAGGATAAAATATTAGTTGTACTTTTAGCTATGAAAAACTAATAATAGTACACATTTTTCATCATTTTTACTTTCAAAAATCATTACTATATTAATTAGTGTAAAATATTTAAACTCTCATTATACGAGTACATAGTCAATATGTTAATATTAGCGTAGGTCTTGGCTGTTGGCTGCGCAAACGACTGATCGTTCAAGTTGCCTGAATTATCTGAACATAACGCTGCCGCTGCCGAAGACGGGGATTTTTTAGAAAACGATATTTGTGAACAAATGTAAATAGATCAAATGAAGTATGGAAAAGTAATTACATTAAATTGATCATTTCTTGAATTATCCTATATAGTAGGTACCATATAAATAATTTTTTAATTTTCATTAGATATAATGGTGAGAAATACAATAAATTACATGCTGTTATACAAAAAAATATTTGTTTAAAACCTATTTTAGTATCAAGTTCATAAAAAGCAATTAACTGTTGTTTGACCAATCATAGTATATATAACGATGGTACACGTTTAACTATAATTACTTTTATTATTGTTATTATTTATACCACGAAAAATTGGTTATACTAAGACCATTACATCATAATGGTTTTAATGTTACACTACCTCATCAAAACACTAGTTTACATAAAATATTAACAAGTATTTTAGGTGTAAAAAATGTGTAGGCTTATGGCGTATCAATTTTGTATTTTAGTTTGCATACAGAATTACATTTTTAATATAGTAGGTAATTCTTGAAAATCAATTATTAAAATTGGTGAGTTAGGATGAGATAATTATTCTAATTATAAAAAAAAAATCTATGAGGTAAGAAAAAGATGTGTTAAAAAATTATTATTAATTTAATACAACTATAAATAAATACGTGTTTATAGTATTTAACTGACATAAACACTGTATAATTGAGTAAATACATGAATATATATACAGCTCACTAGGAAATAAAAATAAACAAGATAATTGAAAATAATATACTAAAATCTTAAAACTCATTAAATATAAAAGTGCAGGAAGACTACAATCTTAGTGTTTCATTTTGCACTGGGAAATATTGAAGGTAATTTCACCAGAAAAATATAACCTGAAAATGTTGGTAGTTATGGTAACCTAAATGTAGTGACGTGAAGTAGCTACTAAAATTATAGAGATTAAGCTTCAAATTACGCAGTAATTGTGCAACTTTAAACAATAAATGCAACACTCTTTATCAGTTAATATAGTGCATACAAAAACTTCTATTCTTTCAAATTACTGATTAATCTTTAAGCAACACAATTTGTTAAGCTAAGTTTCATTCGAGTGAGACATCTTCAAAGGTTATTATTACATCACTTAAAAGGCTTTGACCGAAATATACATGACTACATAAATAGCAATGTTCGGGTGGCTGAAGATAGTTACCTATGGAAGTGATAGCATCAAGCCTTCTAAATTTAGCGAAGAAAATACACTGAAATTAAAATAATACACTTATTTTATAGTTGTAAAAATGTTGTACGCTAATATGCATGAAAAGGCATTGACCGAAATACAAATATCTGTATAATAATAATTCAGAAAATAATATACTAAATATCTAGAGAAGAAAACCATGATTAAATAACCCCCTTGACATAAGAATTTTTGCAGTGAAACTTCTTTAGGCGAGGTAGAGTAAATTGGCTTGGATGAAACGAAATTGCATGTAACGAAGTTTGTGATTCGAGACTCGTCTAAGTGAACGATTTACCTATAAAAAATCTTTCACTTGGACGAATCTCGATCCCCTAACATCTGATTCAGCAGGCATAAGTGCTAACCATTGCACCACGGGGGTAGATGATTTTTAAATAAACAGAATTGGTAAAAATAAGCATAATATTATATACATTTTAATAATATAATATATATAAATGTTGTTTTAATGTTTTTTCTTCATTATTCGCTAAAATGTTATAAAAATATTTTATTTTTCAATTAAAATCCACATAACCCTTTCTTAATCCTGAAATAATAAAATCGTCAAAAAATGCAAAAATCAACTATATTTCTTTTTAGTTGACATTCGTATGAGATAGATTTAAAGGGAAAAACATAGAAAAGCAATCAGTGAAACATCTCTACACAGGATACCTATGGGGAATACAATTAAGGTCCCCTAAATAAAAAAAAAAAAAAAAAAATGCTTAAAAATTGATTGTGCCATTTGTTGTCTGTGACCGATTTTCAATGAAATTAGATACAAGTGTACAAATTAAATTTAGCCCCTTTTTGACGCTTGATGAAATAAATAAGGAGAAAAAGGGAAAAATATAGTTTTCAAGATAACAGCGAAAAAGGATACACATAATTGGGGCAATGTCCAGTAAAGCGCTTTAAGAAAGTTTAATTGGCACTCTCAGATTTGACAAATTTTTTTCTTCCATGATTATTTCCTATTTCAAAGAAATCAAATTCCGGAAAAAAATATTGAAATAGCTGATTATAGCCATTCAAACTATTTAAAAAAGTTAAATATATTCAGCAATACATAGAATTTTTAATTAATCGCTCTTATATTCTAACTATGATAATGTATTTAAAAAGCTAATAGACATTGTGTATTTCAACAATGGATAGCGTGCCTAACTTGGGTGTGGCCTGAAACTCTAAAGGCTTTGCAACCTAACCACTAATTAATACATACAACGACACGGAAACAATACCTAACTATGGCTTCAACTAAACATTACAAGCGTTGAGAAAGAAGTGGGGTAGAAGAGAAAAAATAGAAAACAAACAAGAAAAAACAACAACAAACAAAATGGCCCGACTGCAGGACAACATCACGCCACACGAAGAAACAACTTTTGAATCTTAAAAAATTAAAAAAAGGAGACAACTTTAAGAATACTAAATTACTCGACGAGCATTAATGTCTAATAACAGTTTCTTCCTTAAGCTGAACACTAATTCTAAATTCTAGTGTTGAAAAAAAAAGGATAAATACCTAACCTATATTTTGTGACAAATACTGTGTTTTTCTTTGTATAACGTGTACTTTCGAGCGCGTTTAATTTTCCTTTACACGATAACACCTTGAATAATTCACAACTTACAATGTTCCACTACAAAAAAAAAAATCGAGAAAATATTCATAACACTGAGTTTTTTCTAGCTTAAAATAAAGGGGAAAAATGATCTATAATGAAAAGGTAAGATAAAAAAAAAGAAAAAAGTACGATTTTTAATAATTAATGCTTAAACATTTTGAAACGAGCATTGTTTTAATTTTAATTGATTCTAATGAAAAATTGATTTTTTTATTTTTTTATTTATTTTATCAACCGAGAGCATAAACAAACAGTTGAATTGAAGATATTAATAATTTATTGAGAAGGAGGAACAGTTATCCTAATTGTAATATTGAATATTACTAACTATTAACGTAAATACATAATCAAAAGGAGGGAAAAAAGAAGTGAAACCAGCATTTAAATAATGAAAACATTTTTCTTTGTAATCTTAAGGTGATATAATTATATTACCTTAAGGTTTAATTATAATATAATTATATCTGAAGGCTTTTAGAAAATGTAAAGAAAAGAGAAAAAGATAGGCCTGGAGGTAAATGAAAATAAAATAAAATATATATGGTAAACTAGAAGTCACATACAGCAGGCAAACAGGGTAAGCTTAGCATATTCATATATATAATTTTAAGCAGATTTGAATTTAAGTATTTATAAGGTTAAGTGATAACAGAAAGAATCAAAACTAAAAAAGAGTTCATAGAAAGAATGCCGGCATCCAATCTGTGTTACGTTACCTGTGTAACTTGATCAGAATATATTGAGTGATAATTCGACCTGTGATCATAGTACAGGAGATAGCGGGATCACTGATTTAGAGAAATATTCGAATAATTGAAGCGAGCGTAGCGAGCTTCCTACATTCAACGAAATATGCTCCGTGTCTGTCTGTCTGTCTGTCTGTCTGTCTGTCTGTCTGTCTGTCAGTAACGTTTACGCGTGTGACGATAACTTGAGTAAAAGTTGACCGATTTAGTTGAAATTAGGTATACATGATCCTCTTACTAATACTCAGGCTAAGTTCGTTGGACAGCGTGATCCGTCCATGAGTTCGCGCGCAACGCTCGCGTAAACGAGAGGTTCAAAAATTAAATTGGAATTTCAGGACGGGAAAAGATTCTATCATCATCTATTCGATGAGACGAACATTTTTTTCAAATAACATTTTTTAGTAAAACCAACAGCGACACCGCTATGAATTAATAAAGATCGCTAAAACTATTAAAGCGGGCCTAAACGTTTAAAATAGAGAAAACAACCTTTTTACTGATATCTTACGTTCTAACGTAACGATTTTAATAAAACTTCATAGACACCATCTGATGCACAATTGAAACAGGTATGCAAAATTTCAATTTCATACATGCAGTAGTTTGTTTGTAGCAAAGAGATACAAATTATAAATATTGAAATAGAGATGTGTGGTTAGAGGCAGAGTAAGAATGCGGGGTGGTTCCCTTACTACTAGCCGCTGCACTACTACCAGACCCATTATCTATCAACTCATCATGATTCACAATAATCTTTTTTTCAATATTCAATACATATTTATTACTATACGCTCGCTTCAATGATAGAGCCACGCGATGCCTAGTTATAACCTATCTAGTGACAAACTAACATCAACTTGATTTCTGGCATACTAACTAAGTTTGTACTCAGGAACATGAAAATCACATTGTCCTCCAAAATGCCGGAACATAGCTGTTCTTCACCGGTCTATTTTTTGGAAAGTTATGGCCGAGTCCACCCGGTGATCACCATGCATCGCAACAAAAATGGGTAGCTGCTGTGGAGTGGCAACTAATTGGTTTCAAATGCCAATTATAAGGTTAATGCAGCTGATGGAGCGGCACACTAACCGTGTCATCCATTGTATAGTATATGCTTCTTAGCAGGCCAGGAACCTTCACGGACTTTTGCATCATGGAGTTAGTTATATTTTTGAGGACACCAAAAAATCAACTCGTACAAAAAAGCATAGCTTGATTACATTCAGTAGGATACACTTTTATGCACATTATCTCCTGGACTATCATATATGGCATATTTGATAGTCCAAAAACAAGGACCCAAAAGAAGAGCTTTGTCTAACCAAAGCAGATGAAAAGAGAATAGGAGTATGGAAGAGAACGACATAACGTAAGACTTTTGGAAGAGTGAATATTAATGGAGAGTGGAAAATTAAAAAAAATTAAGAACTCCGGCCACTTTATAAAGAACCAGATCTTGTCTCCGAAATTAAAAAAAGCAGGCTATGGTCAGAAAAAAGCCAAAAAAAATAAAAAAAATAAAAAAATAAAAAATGCACGAGGCACGAGGGAAACTGTATAAAAAGGAAGGCTTGAAGGGGGGGTAACAGAGGTAGAACGAGAAGATGGCTAGACGATGTAGAGGAAAACCTGCGTCGCATACGCATACATAAAATGTTATGCAGTCTATTTCCTTATATTTGCTATAAATAGAAATTTATATTAATTCATTCAATTTTTTTCACATATAAACTCATCTTAACAAATAAATATATAACATAATAATATTATTATTATAATTAAATAAAATATGTATTTTGTAAAGTTCACTAATAATAAATCTTAGCCAAACATTTTTTTTATTAATTAAGTGGCATTCCTACTAGAAAAAAGCTGTTATAATGAAAGTAGTCTTATTGCAGGTTAGATATGAGTACGAGTAAATAAGTATCAAATAAAAACATTTTTACAAACGCCTGTATTTTCAAAGGGAGTTATGTCAAAGGTAGTATGTTAATGTAAGTCAGTGATGATCCTATGCCACTTTCAATAATCTGCGCACAGTTTCATAGCATAGTAACATTAATATTCTAAATGTAGAAATCTATCTCGTTATACTTTATTTTATTTAAGACGATTCGTCAAGCGACAGTACGCTAGGCAGAACTATGCGGCACACATTAGTGTGGCGCATAGTTCTGGCTTATTCTCACTAATCTACTGCCAGTAGATTTTTTAAAAGAAAAACGGGATATTTATATCAGACTAGTTTCAACCACTCTATCGTCATCAAGAGTGAACGGTTGATGACATTTCTTCTTTCGAGTTTGACATTTTCTTGTGGCTAAGCCACAATAATTATAGATTGATCAAGGGATGTTTATTAAGGATTGGCATTAATTGTTAATCCTTAGATTACAAATACAGAGTGTGACATTATCAAGGATAATTAATGAATTAGCTTAGTAGGAAGGTTGATTCAAGTTGGAATCTCGGCTCATTATAAAAAAAAAATGCACAATATAACGAAACTATCTTAGTACAAAAATGATTTTCTTTGCAGCAGAAAAATGCATCTTAAGCAGCAATATGGAATTAGAGGGCTAAAAAATGCAACTATAGTTACATCATAAAACATCATTTAAAAATAACTAAATTAACCAATAATGAAGAAACAATGGTTGATAATTAATTTGAAAAGCATAAATGATTTACAAACTTTACTTTGTCGCATGGAACAAGTTCAAACTGCTCCTACAGAAATAACTTCTGGTTTGCTGAAACGCAATGATGCGCTTCTTGTTATACGCAATCATCTCACACGCGTAATTCCTAAAAACAAACTAAGATATTTTAGTTATGGCATTAGAATAAAAATGAAAATTTATATTAATGAAAGGAACCGTTCTTTGGGAAATTATGTTTTGATACAGAGAAAATAAGAACAGAAATGGCTTGTTCTCACTAAAGCTATGATAAATGTTGTGCATTTTTATATGTATTCATGCCCGTTAAAACTATTAAAATGTCAAAATTACTTTAGAGAAGATATTATGACTATTTTTTAATAATTGATATAAATATCTGTATATTATTTGCTGATCAACTACTTATTTAAAATATTAATACTATAACTAACCGAATAACAACAGTAATGAGCAATAGCCGTTTTAATTCGTTGATTACATTAATGTAAAGTCTGACAATTGAAATTAACTAATATAATATTATAGGTAAATGAATGATCAATAATTTATTCTAAAACGATAATGATAAACAACTTTGTTATAACAGACATAAAGCAAAGGTTTAAACAATAGTTTCAATTATTACAACTCGAATATTGTTGAGGCTGCTAAAGGTTGGAATATATTAATTATTTAATGACCATAGCATGTCCGACAAGGCTATTTCTCTCCACCCTTTTCGAGCTAAATATTTTAATATGTTTACCCTGCTATAGGTAGCCATTTAAAAATGGCTACCTTTTTATGACCTGAAAGTTTAACCAACTTTAAAACAAAGGATTAAGCACACAAGTTTGAGGACAAAAACTTTTTGTTTGCTTACTGCATATCTAAAAATATATAGTATCTAACATTTCGTATAGAAGTTGTTTATAATTCTAAATAAACAAACGAGTTGAAATATGAAAAAAATAAAGTACGGAGAATTGAAGAATAATTCAACAACAGCAAACTATGAGCACATTAAACAACTACAACTTCTATTAAGATAACCAAATAAAATTATACACCGAAATTTCAACAGACTAAGGGTCAGGTAAAAATTGAAAGAGTAATTCTTATGAGTATTATAATATCACCACACATTTTTAATAGGAACCAGGATTACTTTATGTTCACCATAACTACTTTTATTAATAACTTTATCAAATACATAACATTTTTTTCCTCCTATATCAAAATTATCACTCGCATTTTACGTTATAGACCTTCCTGAACAAATTTAGTTTCGTGTCTGTCGGTCTCTGTCAGTCATCCGGTCGGTCAGTACCGTCCACGAATCCTTGCCACACGCATACCTTCCAATATCAAAATTTTGATGAATTTTCAGGAATTACGCGGGTAGGCCCTAGATGGTCCCCCAGTATATTTCATCGCATCAATGCTCGCGGATTAATAGTAGCCTCTGAGCAGGCGTAGACGTTAATTTCCCGCGACCTAATGGTCCGATTTCGCTCAATGTTGTGAATAGTCTAGGACCGAACGTATGACATTGCCATATAAATTTCATCATGATCGGATAAGTCGCAGTGACGAAAACTTGAGATTCGTGCCACACTCATAACTTTAACAATTTTCATTCAATTTTCATTTATGGATCCGAATTAATGTCATTGTAATTGGATCAATAGCAGCCACTTCATGCGAAAACATAAAAATCCACCATGTTATGGGTATCAAATGAAAGGGTTTGCTGAGAAGAGTACGAAAACTAAAAGCCTTCACTCTAACCACCTCTATTCAATATGGCGGATGGCCCAAGATAAAAGCTTGTTTTTAAAGATGTTTTGCTTCCGAGCTTACCGAAGGTAACGGAAGCTATGTGATCGTTTCGCAGAACGAAAATATTTTAGGTCTCCGATTTCAAAAATTCCAAAACAGAAATCCGTTTCAGACATCAGGGAATATTTTTGGTTCCGTGTCTGTCTGTCGGTCTGTCGTTCGATTTTTGCGAACCAACACATCTTAAAAACTACACGCCCGATTTTAATGAAATTTAGATGGTAGGTAATAATTAGCCCATTGTTGGTCCCATATAAGTTTCAACCTTCTGCGCTCATTTGTTTCTCTTCCACATGCACACAAACATACATCTATTTACAGCTATAGCTTCAAAAGTACTTATCTGATTTGTATGAAACTTTTACAGTTTATCGAAAGTAACCCACAGATATCCCAAGATTAATTTGAACCGTCTGCGATCTTTAACTTTTGCTAAATTGATACTTTAATTCATGTAAAAAATAAAACAATTTTGACAGATTAAAAAACGGGGAAACAATTAAACAAATTAAACAATAATTGCTTGTAAAAAAAGCATAAAACCAATAGAGAACGTGGATAGGATGCGAGGAAGCTATGTGCCACACCAATTGGCAGTCTATTTTTACCGACAATATCTCGGAAACTAAATTTTTCCCGGGATAACTACTTATATTGTTAGATTATTATTTAAATGGACTAAATTTGCTGTGCAGGGATAAAATGAAAGTGTATATTTTACCTGTGTACTTAAACTGTAATAACTGGGCTCAAGACTTCCAAAAGGTTTGCCATTTTTATTGTGGGGAAACAACTAAAAACTGTATATTGATAGGAGATTGCAACGCTCGTGTCGGTAATCTTCAACCTCTCCCCGAAACTATAATGGCGTACAATGTAACAGAGTTTAGACAAACAAAAGATGTAATAATTAATAATGAAGGAAAAAAGCTGGTTGAATTTTGTTTGGAAAACAACCTGTGTATACTAAACGGAAGAACCAACGGCGACAAGAACGGTGAGTTTACTTACATTGGTGCTAAGGGTAATTCTGTTATTGACTTGTGTTGTGTCCCATACCACCTTTTACCTCTCTTGAGTGACTTCGAGGTTCAAACTGAAATACATTCTGACCATATGCCTATTAAACTATGTCTTGAATTAGATGTAAATAGGAATTCAAGTAAATGCAACATTAACGAGTTAATGCCCAAGTTGGTTTTTACGTCCAAGGACGCAAAACAATATGCAAAGACATTAGAGGAAAAAATTCGCCTTTCGCCGGACTTACCTATAGAAAATCAAAGTGCATTGGATTTTCTTATTACTACCATCAAGGAATCATCCGAAAGAGGAAAGTTAAGATTAAACAAGAGTCGAAATAAAATGAGCAAAGAAGTTTGGTTCGACACTGAATGCTACAAATTAAGGCGGAAATCATTTAAACTTTTACAGATTTGCAGAAATAGTAACTCCAAAACAATCAGAAAACTATACTCCCAGGCCAATAAGCATTACAAAAATATAAGCAAACAAAAGTTTAAATCTTACTATGAAAGTTTAATAGTTAATTTAAGGGATACTAAAGATACGAAACAATTTTGGACCATTATAAACTCTTTTAGAAAGTGTAAATCTCTTATTTATCCGATTAGCCCACTAGACGACATCAGGGAATATTTCAGAGCCTTATTAAATCCGGAAGTAGAGTGTGTACCCATTCAATTCGCAGAACCATTCATAGAAAACCCAGTTCTTGATAATTTAATTGATATGGAAGAGCTAAACAATGTCCTATCTAAGTGTAAATTAAAAAAAGCCCCCGGAATCGACCGTATACCCTACGAATTTTATAAAAATGCGCCACAATTATTTAAACTTAAATTACTTGAGCTTTACAACAGGATTTTTTTCTGCTGGCGACATTCCCGCAAGCTTCACTAAATCAGTAATTTTTCCTTTATTTAAAAAAGGCAACCCAGACTGCTTACAGAATTATCGCGGACTTTCTTTTATAGATACAATTGCTAAGCTGGATGTCGGGATTCTGTATAATCGACTGAACAAGTGGGTAGAGGAGAATAATGTATTACACGAATTTCAAGCTGGGTTTCGCTGTGGATATTCTACTCTTGACCATTTATTCACACTTACTAATATAATTCAATTAAAATGGCACAAAAATAAAGCCGATAAAAAAGTTTACGCATTCTTCGTTGACTTTAAAGCTGCTTTTGACTGCGTCGACAGGAGAGCGCTGTTTTATAAATTATCTGTTCTCGGCGTTTCTACGCGAATGCTAAGCAACATAAAGGGATTGTTTAAGGATACTACTGCAGCCGTGTGGACTAAGGGCGGATTATCCCAAGATTTTAATATAAAAACAGGAGTGAAGCAAGGTTGCCTAATTAGCCCCTTGTTGTTTAGTTTATTCCTAAACGACCTTTACGATGAGATTGACGGCGGGTTGAGCGTACATGGTTTGAAAATTAAAATGTTGGCTTATGCCGATGATGTCGTACTGCTGAGTGACAACATTATAACACTTAGACGGATGATTCGGAACTTAGACGATTATTGTCAAAAGTGGAACTTGTCGGTAAATCTGACTAAGTCTAAAATAATGGTTTTTAAACCAAATGGCGGTCGAACGGCAAAAAATGAAAAATGGTTTTTCAGAGGCCAACCAATCCAACTCGTAAGTGAGTATAAATACTTAGGTGTCGTTTTAACTTCTACTCTTAATTTTAACAAACATTTAAATGAAAAATTGAATGCCGGAAAACTCGCACTTAATAATACGGGCAATGTTTTATGGTCCTCCAGCGATTTCACATTTAAAACGAGACTATGTTTGTTTCACTCCATCTCTAGATCGGTTATGTGTTACGGTGCACAAGTGTGGGGATGGAACCAATTTGAAGAAGCTGAGAAGCTGCAGAGGTTTTTCCTAAAAAGAGTTTTCGGTTTGCCTCTTCACACTGCTAGCTACTTCCTCCAGGTAGAGTGCCGAGTAAATAGTATGTACATCTACACGTATTCCCTGCTTTGAAATATATAATGAAAGTTCTGTCCGAGATGAGTTGTACAAGGTGGCCAAATATGATTGCCAAACTTGTAATAGGTGATAAGATCCTATGGTATAAACAGTGGTGTGATCTAGTCGATAAATTTGACATTGCGCTCGACTCAAGTATAAGCGTCGAAGACCAGTGGTCTCTGTACTCCCCTCGATTATTGGCCGCTATGACAATATTGGACAATAATCAGTGTTTGGAAAGAGCTCTTGGTAGTGATAGCCATCCCTTATACCGGCATTTAATTTTTAATCAGAGAAACCATTACTTGCTAACACATTCGTTTGTAATGTGTAAACAGATTATAAAACGGCGCGCCGATATGGTTGGCTTGAGTCATAACCCGTGGTCAGCGCAAGACTTGCCGCAATGTCCTCTGTGTCAAGTGCAAACTAGTGAGGATCTCTATCACTTTCTAACCGAATGCTCCGCTTTGTCACAAATTAGACTGATTCACCTTAAAAAAATCCAATTAACTTCGGTAGAAATCCTCCAATTGTTAAATGGTAAAGACTGGACGGCTCTTTATAATTACTTCTCAGCTGCCTATTTATACAGAAAAAACAATTTGTTTAATTTAGCTTCGCCTTAAATAAATATCTTGTCTGAATCACGTCATTATTATTATAATCAGAAGTATATTCATACGCGCATGTGCATGACTTAAGTTATTTGTAAATACAATTTATTTATGTGTTTAATTTAGCGTCATTTTTGTTAACTCTTTATCAAATGTTATTTGTTATTATAAGTAATTTAATTCTCTAATAGTTATCATGGCATGTTATTCTGTTTGAAACTGATTTTTATTTATTTATTTATTTTTTTGTTCTTATTATTTACATTTATATCTATCTGATGAAATCTAATGAAGATATTCTGTGAAAAATTGAATGGCTTTAATTGTTTCTCTTTAGTTTTAAAATTAGTACTTATGAATTAGTATATATGTATATGTGTGTATATATGTGTATATGTGTATGTATGTATATGTATGTATATATGTATATATATGTGTATGTATGTATGTATGTATGTATGTATGTATATATATATATATATATTATTTATCTATTTTCATTTAATTACCTTTCTATTATTATTATATATATGTATGCATGTGTATGTGTATGAGAGTGTGAATATTTGAGTATGGTTGTATAATATGCGTTTGCATATATGTGTTGATGTATGTTTATTAATATATTTTTATTTAATTAATTAATTCAATAATTTAGTTGTTTTTGTTAAATGTATTCTAATTTATTCGTTTAAGCTAGTTAATATGCTTCGTTTAGTTAAGATAGTTTATTTTATATTATAAAATGATTATGTACGGCATTTAATTCAAATTCTTACTGAATAGATACTTTTTATTGGCCGGAATCTCGCCTGACGGTCCAGTGACCAAGGCTGTCGTTTTGTGAACCACAATATTGTATATGGAATTTATTTTTGTAATAAATAAACGATTATTATTATTATTATTGTTAGATTATTATTTAAATGGACTAAATTTTAGAATGTTTTAATCAAAACCGTTACAACCTTTTAGCGCTCCCATTTTGAGCTATAATTTATTTCTCAATTTCGCCTTTCTGAACCTGTATGTCAAATGCCATCAAAATAGGACAAGCAGTTTAGGTTACACGCGTCTGCAAGGACTACAGATAACAGACGACAGACCATTTTTTAAAAAGCACTTTTTTGGACACAAAGGACTTCAATACGAGTAAATCCCTCATAATCTAATTTTCGCGTCATCACAATACCTTTACTTTTTACATTCTAGGTACTAGAGAATGTAAGAAACAAATACCTTTTCAAAAATTTAATTTTAATTTTTTAAGCATATATGAAAATATGAAAACTTAATTGAAAGCAGGTGTTTGCTTTATTAAAATAATTTAAGGTTTTTGCTGAGGATATCCTTCCTTTTTGCTGGCTTCAGCATCGTTGGTATCGACTTGATTTTTTACGAGTCACTGGAGGGAGCAAGGCCACAGTTTTCTCGGAAAATGCGCCTAAATACTACATAAAATTGTGATGTGGCGCAATTGGTTTAGCAAACATTTAAGGTCAGCAGAATTTGTTGACTTTTGTTTCGTACTCTGCATGGTTTGAACATATGTATGTATTTTAAAACCCAATATTATTTTCTATGATAATTTTTTTGGGGCAAACAATTGAGTCAAAAAACCCTAAAAATCAAAGCGTATTTTTTGAAGAACTGAACGTTTAACATTTTTTTACTTTAGTTTTTTCTTAAACAACATTACGAAATAAATCTTTAAGGACAAACTAATACATTACTTTAATGTACATGATCAAGACGTTTCGAAGGGCTCATTCTTCATTAAAATATTGAGCTCTTAAAACAAAACAAATTAACTTCAAATTTATATTAATTTGCTGACAGAATACGAATCTGTTTTGAGATCTGACTGCGATCCTTTGAAGTAATGGTGGGAGGTGAGGTAAGGTTTTTTTCTGAGAAAATAATGATATTCACCCAAATACCTGTGCCACAGCCACAGTCGTTTTCCCGAACATGATGAAGAAAAATTCCTACGAACTCGACATTGAATACAATAAACGGAAGAATTTGAACGTCATGGTATTGCGTGGGCCCGTTCCAAGCTATTTTGATCACACTAAGCGCTTGATAACATTAACCGTGATTAAATTAAGCAGCTAGCACTGTACTCGATTTAAAGAGCTGTAGGATAGACTCGTTTGTCCTACAGATGCTTGCTAAACTTCCCTATATTTGCAAGGGAACCTCCACTACCGACATTTTTAAACCTTCTGGACAAACATGGAGCTGCAAAATACTCTGCACATTTCCGTTATACGTCCTTATAAAATCCCTTCTTAAGACACTGAATAATCTACTGTATTATTCTTGGTGGCTGCAATATAAAATTATATGTTTCACTTACACCTTCATAAGTAATGCAAAATATGAATTAGAGAACACAAAATAGCCTATTAAAACATGATACATTTTTAGGGTAAGGCAGATTGAATGGTAACTCTTATATTATCAACAGAATAATACACTGACACTGAGCCAGTTCTTTACTTACAAGCAATTGTATCTCTCTTTGATTACGATTAACCTCCGTTTATATTCACATAATCTAGGTAAACGATACAACCAATGCCATCAGACAAAAAAAAAACCGCAAATAAATAATAGTTGTATAAACTGAACCCTTATTAAGTTATCTCACAACTTGACAACCATATAACTCTTCACGGCTATTAATAAATTATTTACTTCTACTGTAACAATATCAATATATTGTTACAGTAAATTTAAGTACAGCAATCTGTACATAAAACGAGGCAAATGTTATCCTAAACTAAAATCACTGCTATATAGTCGTTTATAGACCGTAAAAGTTTTTGATCTCTAAACCAAAAACTTGACTGCCGCTTTCCAGCTGTCAGCCAGAATAATTTCGCATCCAAACTCTCTAATTTATGAAGATAAGATTAAAGCGTAAAATTACTCGACGAAAATAAGAAATTACCTGGCGGAATGGATGCTAAGAAATGAGAGATTAAGTCAAAATATTTAACCATAGTAATTACAAAGACCTTCCAAGAAGTACCATGTCTAAGAAACAGAAACACACATCAGCAATTGTGCTATAAATAATATCTTGGCCTTGTTTTAACTCTTCCTAGAACACTTATCAACTTTTACATGCAATTTTTTAACTAACAACTACCACCTTTATACGACATAAAAACAAATCAATTGAACGCTCATGCCCGGAAATTGAATTAATTTAGTAATATTTTTTCCTCCTTTCACTAATTTACCCTAGATTCAAATCATTTTGCCTGCAATAGTATTATTTTATCATTTAAGTAAATAAGTGTCTATTATTCACAGAATGTAAGGGCAGCTGCCCCTATAAAATCGAATGCACCCAAACGATCCAATAGTAATACTAATAGGCGATAATATAAGAGTTACCATTCAATCTGCCTTAGCCTAAAAATATATCATGTTTTAATAGGCTATTTTGTGTTCACTACTTCATATTTTGCATTATTTATGAAGGTGTAAGTGAAACATATAATTTTATATTGCAGCCGCCAACTGGTTGAAGGAGGGACTAACGGTTTAAGAATTTTATTGAAATGTCTAAATTAGACTTTTTTTTAAATACAAGAAAAAAGAAACCATTTATAAAATACTTCTGCCTGGAAACAAACCAACAATCTAAAGATAATTTTTTTAATAATCTTCAATTAGTTACAAGCAATTGTTAGCAATATGCAGCCATTATCTTTAGTGCTTCCTTTCATAAAATGTTAACCCTTAATATGAATAAAAATGTACATCTATTAAAATGATCCCTTTAAATAATCCTGGTACATAATAAAAACAATAAATAAATTAATACCCTTTATATATACATATATATGTAAGATAAAAGACCACTCTTTGATCACCAACAAAATCTAAAAAGCTATTAGTACATTTATTTTTAGTGTTTCTAGTATCTGTACATTTTTGTGTGTTAATTTCCCATAGAACAGATGGGAAATTAGAACTATCCTGGACTTAGGATCGAGTACTCCGATCCCTTCGCATTGTTGTATATTTAAAATTAATGTACACACTATGGTATATCCAGAAGGAAGGATACTCCTTAGAAACACCTAATTTCCCTCATATACAACTTTTATAATATCAGCCAGGGAACAACAAATAATAATCATTTTAAAAATGGATAAAACAACCAAATTTAAATGTTCACCTAATATACAAAGATGACAATATAACAAATCATTTTTCTTCAAACATGGCGGTCCCTATCTCTTAAACCATATAGTTAATAGATTTGGGAAGGACATGTTTCCCCCCGGCGGACATGAATTGGACAACTTCTACCTGCTCTAATTAATCCTCGAGCTCGAATTAAACAATATTTCAGAAGCAGCCCTCTTAGACTCTTAGGCCAACTATGCACTTAAGACTCCTTACTTATACAACTTTTCTTTTGACCCAATAGTGAAAAATATAGTCAGTGAAACTGTCATCATTTATATCACTCAATTTTGTTATTAAAAAAAAAAAAAAAAAAAGTTATACATTTTTAATCCAAAACATGAAAAAAATAGGCACTAAAAACGTTTAAATACATTTTTAGTTTTGAAAATTATTTTTAAATTTTTATTGTTAATTTTAAAACCAATACTTAAAAAAGTCCAAATAATAAAGAGGACATAAAATAAGAATCCATAAAGTATAGTGCACATAACAATAAGTATTGAACAGAGGAACATAACAGTAAAAAAATATTACTGAACAAAAATATCATATGAACTAGTTACAAGATAAATTACAAATTCGGCTCACATCATCGGCAAAATTCCAGCATTTATGAAACGTTTCTTCCGTAACTACATTGCGGCCCTATAAGAGAACACACATAACAAAGTTTAACTTACTGATTTTGCCATTGTTAATCTGGGTGATTCTTATTCGAGTTTTGTCTTCCTATTAATTCTGACGTGAGCCCATGAGGCAGCGTTCATGCGCAAATATGTATTAGTTTGCATTTTTTTAGGGTTTAAAAAAAAATTGTAAGTCAAAAAGAAAACATATCGCATGACATTATTCGATATTGTGATTTTGATGGATTCACGTTGTGAAGTCCCCAGAGTCCAATAAGTGGTTTTTAAGAAATGTCTGTTTGTCGTCTGTCGTCTGTAGTCCGAGCAGACGCGCGGAGCCTTCTAATTATCTATGTATAAATTTCAGAAGTCTATCATCTAAGATTTCCATCGCTTTCCTTTTAATATTATTAGAAATTGTCTTACCCATTGTAGCTTGCAGACTGCCAACCTCTACCTGATTCTGATAATTGTCCAGTTAGTGCTCAGGGATTAGTGGACCCTTTACTGACCTTTCCTTATGGTTACGAATGTTGACCAGTTCGTGCGCAGCCGTTTGCCTCCTCTCGTCGGGGAGATTACCGATCTTACTGGTTGCTGTTGTTTGAACTATAGCGTTTCAGTTCTCTCAAGTTCTCTTTTTCTATTTGGATACACCTAAGCTTACATTATTTGCCGTTATAAAATAAAATTGAAGATTTAGATTCAGATGCGTAAATTAACCAATAAACGATATTAATATAATTTGATAAATTATTGGGAGTTAAGTAGGTACAATTATTATTTTTATTTATAATGGATAGTAAATTAACTAACTTTCTAATTTTCAATCATTGTTTTTAACTGCCCTATCCCCCCTATCGTCCCTGTTTTAGTTACAATTATGTCATAAAGACATGATTCTTTGTAAAGCTAGAACTAAATGCATTAAGAATTTGAAGCCTGTTCAATAAGAAACTTTAAAATTTTTAGCTTTTTATCGACTTGTTCTTTTTTGTTGAAGTTGTCTTCGGTGCCCCGCCCATCCAAACAACCTCTGGTTGCCGTTGATCCGGCGTCGACCATCAGGTCCAAAGTTTTTCAGATGTAACATATAATTGTTCACTTGTGAAACGTGATGGTTCTCAAGAAGTCCTTCTGAACTGTGTCGGTTTCAAGTTCCACATCCAGTCGTACGACCTCGTTCAAATTACACCGCCGTCTTCCTCTGCCTATTCTCCACCCACAAAAGGACTAACAATTTGCCTCCCTTTCTCTTTAATATGTATATTTCTTCGGATGGACTCTGTGCCTGTCTTTAATTCCAAGTTAATTTCCATCTCTTCCAAAGCCCATCTGCCATTACAATGAACGATTATTCCAATTAGGTGGATGTAAAGATAGTGATTCCGAAGTTTTCTCGTCCTGGCGGCTGCTTCCAATGCAAGAAACAAGGTTTCCACACGATTCTTCCAAATGCCAGATGACTACCGTCACTCCGGTCTTCCACTTTTTTTATTTAATTTAAAAGACAAATGGATTTCGAAACTGCAAAACCAATTTTTACCTGACATCTTTCTTTTTTTGTAGAAAAGTTAACCCTTTTTTCAATAACCGATTATTAAAATTATCTTTTGAGAAATGATTACGAAAGGACAATAAATAAAGGAAACAATTGCGTGAAGACTAGATCCGAACAATAAAACAATTTCACTAAAAATATTGTCTTAACAAAAACAAACAAAAGCCTATTTTAACAAACACGCGACTGCCATTATTAACTGAGTAGCCTTTATGTTTTGTTTTTTTGTTAATGCCTAAATTTGTATACTTATGGAAGGACAGTGATGCCGCCATGCAACCCAATCAGGCTCGAATTAGTTTTTGGGTCATTTCAACCGGTTTTTTTTATTCGTTAATGGCTGTCTATGTTGCCAAATTAGCAGGGACACAATAACGAAATTAAGCTAAAATAATCAAATGGCTCTTTTGTTCGTTTGATTTCAAAAACATTTTTACTTTTACTTACTACTGAAAAATAATAAGAGCATTTGGTAAATAAAGTTATTTACTTTTCCAAAACCACAAAATAGCTAACGTATAATGCAGACCAGTTTCAACCACAATATATCAATTTAGCACATTAAGCTTTATTCACCGCTGTTAAAATGTTTAATTATTATCGTACAATTAATATTTACAAACAAAATTATCGATAGAATTTAAATAAAATGGACATGTCAAAAAGTAAATTGACAAAAATGGTGGATTCATAGAAATTTTGCAATAATATACTTCCTTCTTTAAGGCACAGCATAATGATAATTTTATCCTCCATTTCACCATTCCACCATTTTAGTTTATATATTGAACAAGGAAATATGTCCATATGTAGGTAAATTCCATTATTTTGATTTTTACTTTTTACTTTTACGTTGTAAAATAAACGGTTAAAGATTTTAGATAAATTAATGAAACTTAGGGGATCCGTACCATGTAAAGGGAAGTTTGTTTTCATGCAATCGCGCAGTAGGGGCAACCTCCCATTTTGCCCCCAGAACACCTAACATCAAAATTTTAACCTGGAATGTATATTTTTGATAGCAGATTTAGATTCTACGGCAAAAAATAAAAATATTTTACTTAAAACGTTTTTTTCTATCTCCAATATTTTGCCCCCTACAAGGGGGCAAAGGTATAAAAAGGGTAGATTTCAGCGCCTGGGGGCAAAATGGTGGTTGCCCCTAGTACGCGAGTGGATAATTACACACTTCCCTTTACATGGTACAGATCCCCCAAGTTTCATTACTTTATTTCCAACCGTTTAGATTTTATAACGATCTAAGTGTTATGTTTTTACTATTTCGGAAAGGTTATTTTGCTATCTTTTCCCCCCTGTAGGGGGAAAAATATTGGAGATAGAAAAAATAGTTCCAAGTAAAATTTTATTATTTTTCACAGTAGAATCCAAATCTGCTATCAAAAATATACACTGCAATTTGAAATTTAGAAGTTGGGTGGCCTGGAGGAAAAATGGGTGGTTGCCCCTAGTGGGTGATCGCATGAAAACAAACTTCCCTTTGCATGGTAGAGATCCCCCAAGTTTCATTAATTTATCTCAAACCGTTCAAAAATTAAAAGGGGGGGGGGGGGAGACTTTTGGACCACCCTGTATATATGAATTAATATTGGCGGTGTTTTTAATTCCTTTATTTTCTTAGAACCATTTTTAGGAGTTTCTTGCTCTAGCATTCATTTTGCGTATTCTACCTCTATTGTTTAAGTGGAACCGGAATCATCTTTGCACAGTATAGAGAAATCTCTTAGTCTTAGTTTAGAATTCGTTTCGGACTTTTATATAAAGCTCTTGACTTTTTACAGTGTAATTCACGCCATACAAATGTCTAAAATAAAATGTATACTTTCGCAGTCAAAATTACCTACTCTATTAAAACACGAGTTCATTGTCTACAATTTTGAAAAACCGGGATTCAATATTTAAACTATGAGAAACAAGTGGAGATTTAAAAAAAATGTCGGGAGGTTGCAAGTATGAAGACGTAGATGAAGCAATTCGGCAATAGGTGAAAATGGGGTACTTGTTAATTAGGAGCCCTCCTTAAAAGTTAGAGGTGTTTCTCTAACCACCTCTAACTTTTAGGGAGGGCTCCTAATTATTAAGTACCAAAAATGTTACAGGATAATAATCTTCCTCTTCCAGGACCACTGTTTTTTTCTTCTTTTAAAAACAAATAAATTCTATAAAACGAAATTTCTCATGCACGATTTTTAGTTACCGAGAAAACAAGAACTTCGGACAGACACACCATAATAAACGGCAAGAAATGTTAAATTGTATTCAGAAAAATACCTGAGACGTATGAATCCATTAAACTTTCTAATTCGAAATTATTATCTGCGATCTACATTTTCTAAATATTAAATTATAAATGGAATAAATGAAAATAATACATAAGGAAGGTAAATTTTACTAAGAGACTGGCAAAATGTGAGAGAAGAATCAATAAACGTGGTAAAGATTAAAAAATAGCGTGATACAAACGGGTATTAGTAGAGTTTGTGCTAAGTTATATTTAAGGGTCATTCGCATCTTTCAGTAAATTTAACACGAAATAAGAATTACAGTAAATTGATAGAAAAATAATTGTAAAGCTTTAATACAATTGTGGCATGGATATGTTATTTAGTTTAACAGTAAATTGCCGTTCATTTTTCTTATTCTTGAGGAATTTTTAAGAAGCCCATAACCAGGCCCGTCGAGAGCCGTAGCGGGCCCCACGGCTAGACCTATATGGGCCCCCTCTTTTTACTCGTTTTTATTCGTCATTTTGGGACTTTACACTAATAACTTGTGTATTGAATTTTTCAACTCTTATAATAAGTTCTATTTTATATTTATTGTAAGTACTACTAATAAACTCCTATTACTGATAACTGATGCAGACATACTACTGATAAACCAAAGTAAAACAAACTCATTTTGAAAAATACAACTA
Organism: Gerris lacustris; assembly: GCA_951217055.1. NCBI lineage: Eukaryota > Metazoa > Arthropoda > Insecta > Hemiptera > Gerridae > Gerris > Gerris lacustris. Next base: position 80,605,389 of record OX578277.1, read on the forward strand.
TTTTACCGCAGTAATGTTAAAAAACCAATTATGACTTAAATTAATATGGTATATGAGTCATAATTATGACCTAAAATTAGACAAAATTGTTTGAAAACATTTATAATTTCTTAGTCCTCAACTAAAACACAATCTGGACACAAAAAGTCCTATAACTGTAAAATGTTGTTTACGTTCATTTACGTTTTATACAATTTTATTTTATATATTAATAGGGGGCTCTGCCCCCTACTCGCTTCGCTCGACAAACCCCCGAAAAGCGGCCGCTGCCTAGAATAGAGTACAGTAGAATCCCTTGTTTTCTTTTTAGGAGGGGGCTAAATTTAGGATATTTGCAAATTATCTTATCAAAAAGAGGGGTATAGAAATCAGTGGAAAGGATAAAATCTAGATATTCTCTCATAGTAAAATAATTTAAATGTTTCTTGATGGTAGTTTACAACCTTATCAAATTAAAATAACACTCCGTAGCAAAGAACGGGTATCTAGCTAGTAAAACATAAAATAATGATTTCGAAGAAAAAGTAAAACTAACAAAGAATGTAACAGAAAATAAGCGAGAAGGAAGATTAAGAGGGTGCGGGAATGTTACGTAGTCTATAAGACAATTCCCTCCTATATTAAAAAAAAAAAAAATAATAATAAAACAAAAATCTTCACTTTTTGAATAGCTTTTAATTCTAAGGAAATAACTAAACAAAACAACAATAGTTTGATTAAGAATTTAAATAAAATTATCTCTTACCATTATCGTTGTGTAATAAGATTGTTTATTATAACTAAACATAAATTAATCAATTTAACTTAATAGGTAAATAGAAAGAATCAATCTACCTTTATAGCTTCGCTTCGTTTTTTCGATCCATCCTATGTTTATCTTCATATTCCATTATATTCTCTAAATGCTGTTATAAATATACGTAGAATTAACTTTCAAAGATATTATCGTCGATATTACACTGAATAACAAATCGATCAATCTCCAAAGACAAGATTTTTAACACAGAACAACCGATAATGAATAAAATATAAACGACATACACGAAAGATGTACTTTTCGAATGAAAAACGTATAGATATCAAAAAGAAACATTTGAATTATAACACACTGTACAAATATAAAGATTTAAATACTTTTCCTCGATAAAAAAGTGAATTTAAAGTAAGATTCGACTGAAATTACTGTTGACCGAATTAGAGAAGTAAAAACAATATGGCCGACACTCTAAAACTATGAGAAACCGCAGCGTCGCAGTGACTCTCCTTTTTCAGGGCTACCACACTACCACCGTATCAAAATTAAATAATCTAAAATTTATTATAAAAAATGATTTAAAATAAAAATATTATAAATAATAAGTATTCTTCATGGTAATATTATATTTTAAATATGATTTTAGTTTAACCGAAACAAAATATGTTTAAGTTATTTTATTTTTTAATAATTTTGTTCGCATTATTGGTTTAACCTCGTTGTACTGTTGTGGTAAGTGAAAAAATATTTTGTTTATATAAGTTTAAATTAATAAAAGACTTAGTTTGTAAAAACAAGTTAAATCAAATGGTATTTTAAGTTGAAAGGAGAACTACAGTATATGGAGCCCCTACTATACTATACATCGTAAATCGCTACAATCGATTGTTATAATTGACGCCATATTTCAATATATCCAAATAATGTGTGATTTGCGTAATTTTACACGTTTTAACGAAAATGTGTTGGTTTTGGGTTTGAATTTAATTTTGTTAACCTTAATTTTTTTTTGCCCTAGAATTTTTAATCGCAGCTCCACACCGCTTCGCGGAGCGCTCATTTCTAAAGAAAAACAACCCTTCTGCATATAGACCAGGTAGAGTTCCAAATCAAAATATAAAAGAGTTTAACAGACAAGATATATCTATATATTAAATCTTGAAAGAGGTCGATAGTGAGATAACGTGTTATCAGAAAGAGCCCCATATACTGTAGTTTAGCCCTCAAGGTATATGTGTATGTTCTATATACAAACCTACAGTTTTGGTCCGATCTCGATGAAAATTTTCACACTTGACCTTCAAAGCAATGGGAAGGTCACTGTCTACATGAATTTTCAAAATTTAAATTTTGGTACACAGGGGTACGGGGTACAACTCAAGTGATGAATATGAGGTCAAAGTAATGAATACCCTTCATGATGCATATCGTTGAAAAGCTCTTTAAGAGTACGGTAATTGTTGTTATGTACAGTTTTGTCATATTGTCATTTTGGAGGGGGGTAAATTTGGGATATTTGCAAATTATCTTATCAAAGAGGAGGTGATATAGAAATAAGTGAGAGGGATAGAATCTAGATATTCTCGCATAGTGAAATAGTCTCTTGACAGTAGTTTGTAAACTTATCAAATTAAAATAACACTTCGTAGCGACGCACGGTTATCCAGCTAGTATTGTAGGAAGTAGGAAACAGTAGCTGCAATAAGGGCCCCGCAGACCCCGCCGCGCGGGGGCCCCTGGAAGTAAAATAGAGGAGCCCCTAAAAGTTTCCAGGGGGCCTCCAAAACCTACTAGTAGGAAATATGAATTTTTATGACTGAAGACACCATTGTAGTATCTTTCTGGCTAGCATGCCGGATTTTTCAACCGTGCATGGTTGAAAATGAATGGTGGTGTATTTAATATTTTTTCACTTTGGATATGTCCAAATAAAACTGAACAAATCATTAACCATTGATTTTGTTGACTGCTTGGTATGGATCACTCAAGTTTCTAATCCCACTGTCAATTAAAACATAAAAAACTTCAACTTTGAAGCGATTTTTTGGGTTCTCTGTGGATTTTTACCCATCGGGATACGGGTTAGTAATTTTTCGCTTCTCAGTCTCGGTACCGGGAAATTCTCTCTCAAACTTAATCACCAAACCTGGCTGACAACTTTAATGTTAACTAATATTATTTTTAATTATTATTACGAATATAATTATTTTATATTTCAATCATAAATATTGGCGTGATTGGGTATTCGGGGCTTGAGAAGCGGGGCCCTTTAGGGGAGGTCCGGGCCCCCCGGCATCAGCCGTACCTACCGCCCCCTCTCGACGGGCCTGCCCATAACTTATAAAACAGATTTTTATTCAGTAAATGAAAGGTTGACCTTTACATCTTTAAGTGTAAGGTGTAAGTGTGTTTAAGGTAACTCCTTGACTTGGAAAATATTCTAAGTATGAATTACAACATAGAAAAATGTTTACAATTGGTAAGTATCCACTTTTATGCTATATATTTATATCAATTTGTCCATTAACCCAACATTGGTTTGTGGGATATGAAATGGAAACTACAACTATCTACTTCTGTTAAATACATTTTAAAATTCTTCTACTTTTTTTCTTGACATTTAGGTTTATTTCCCTTTTACAACAAAATGTTACCAAAGGAGTAAATAGTAAATTAATTCTTAGTTTATAAAAAAAAAAACCACTAAAGTAGAATTGAATACAAGCTATCTATTTATCAGCAACTTAATTGCGAAGGGCTGCAAATCGCCATCTTCTAGCCTTTTAGCTTTCTCAAATCATGGGCCTGGCCAGCACATATTCTCCAAAAAAATCGCTCAAACTGAATATTATGTTCTCTTGAAGGTAAATAATTATGCAGAATTATGAATGCGGGTAAGGTGGTGGGGCAAATGAAGGACTTAACAAGAAAACTCAGAAAACAGCAAGTTGCATCTACGCCTCTTGTACCCAAAAGTAGAAGACTGTAAGTGACTGTGACTGTAAGTGAGTAGAAGACCAAAGTGTTAGCAATACGAAAGACAAATAATCAACATGCCAAGATCCACCCTAGATTCTAAAGCCAGCAAATGAAAGTAAATAAATCACAATATAAAGAAAATAGTTTACGCACTTCTGCAGTAATACATAAAACAATAAAGGTAAGGATAAGGGATGCAACAATTCAGATGTATACAGATTATAAGGAAGACCAAAATTACCAAATATTGTGGGTTATTATGCGATTAAAAATGGGTGTCTGAGATAACTGGGACATGTCCAATGCATGCCAGAGGACAGAATGCTAAAATAACTACTGCAAGTCATTTTGGAAGAATAAGACTAAAAGAAAGACCTCGAGTAAGTCGAGAATGATCTTGAGAAAATGGAAGAGCTGGAGAAAATTGGGCGAGGAAGCCCAAGGTCCATCCAGGACTGTAGAACCGCTTAATGAGTACGTAAGATATTAAGGATTGGAACGACAGATTTTCTATCACTAAAGGTAAAAGCCCGTCTATACTAACATTAGCAACGGCAACTTTTTAGCAATTACACGTTATATAAAACTCCATTGTACCCCGTGTAAACGTCTGTACTTAAAATTCATTTGTTTCTACATTAAAATAACACAATTTATTTCATGGCTTTGAGTCAATCACTAGTTAATTTTATTAAATATGAATTGATACATCATCCCTTCATATCATCAGCAATGTAATGAAGGCAAATTTAAGTAATTTATACATGTCTGTAAATCTATTCAAGTAAAAACTTATTTCGTAAAATGAACTATGATAAAAACACTGTTTTTACTTTAATACAGAAACCATATTGACACAATAGGGTGTTCGGTTGTTGACATTAAGTTGCGTGACCTGGTTAGCAAGAAAAAATGGGGTTTTACAGGGGGTTGTTTGATTTTAAAAATGGAGTAAACAGACCATGACAACAAAAGCACAAGGGATATCTATCAACAAGACATTTTCATATTCATAGCAACTTATAACTATAATTCTTAATTAATTGGTAATAAAATGTAAATGACTAAAATGGAGGGTCGGAGTAGCCGAGTGTTGGGAGTACTTGCTATTCTCCTGAAAATAAAGTTTAAAAACCTAACAATTCTATTGATGATTTGAATTCGAATCCAAGAAAGGTGAGACATAGTACACAATGATTATCAAATCAAATATATGTTTTGAGAGACAGATTCCCCATCCTGTAATAACCTAATTTTGTATTGATCAGGAATCACGACTTAAAAAAAAGAAAAATTGTTAAAATTATTAATCTTATCTGAATATGTGGTAAAACAAGATATTTTTATAACATAAAATGGAATGAATATCTGTTCAATTTGTGTTTGATAAAGCAAAGTAAGATTTACAATAAAACATATTTATGTTTTTCTTCTTAAATAAAAGTTATTTTGAATTTGGACACATTTAAAAATGCATTATATTTACAATGCCTTCGGTAAACTCGGAAGCAAACATAAATACAAATAAAGTAGCCTAAAAACACTAGATACATGTGCTTTATAAAGCAGCCATTAAGTAAAAAACTAATCTAAACAAAAAAAAAATCAAACTAAAAGTCTGTCGCTCTGTGTGTCCGCGAATCATGAAACGTGCGACGATAACTTGAGTAAATGTCCACCGATTTTGATGAAATTTGGTAGACATGTTCATTTTACCAACGCCCAGGACGAGTTCGTTTGACAACGTAATCCGTTCAAGCGTTCACGCGTAACGGAACTTCAAATTTAAAATTGAAATTTTAGGTCGGGAAAAAATCAAACTTCATCTATTCAATGAGACAAACATTTTTTTCAAATACAATTTTTTAGTAAAACCTACAGCGACACCGCTATGAAATGTTAAAGATCGCTAAAACTATTAATGGTTTTAGGCAATAAACAATATAACAATAAAGTAATATAACGATAATGTTAATGTTAAAATAACAATAAAGTACGTGATAGGATGCGAGGAAGCTTTGTGCCCATGGGCGTAGCCAGGGGGGGGCCATGCCCCCCCCCCCCCCCCCCCCTAGGCCGGCTCAACTCTCTAAAAAAATACGATTATTATATATATACAGGTTAAAATAAAAAAAAAAAAAAAAAAAAGTAAAAATGATTCTGTATAATAATAATAATAATATACAGGGTGTATCAATTTCAGATGGCCATAGAAAAAGGGGTATATCTACAGGTCATTTGGAGCAAAAAAGTTCATATAAGCTATAGTCCAATTCTCAACAGGTTAGGAGCTATAGGCGAAAATAGACTGTGTTAAAAACAATCGACCTTTGCCTTAAAAAACTTTTTAGTGTGACCCAGAGCTGTTTGAAAACAAAAAAATAGATTTTTTTAAAAAATCTGAAAAAATTTGAGCCCACATATCGATATGACCCGAATGGGAGAAATGCATACAAAGTTAGGAAAAGTTGGCGCTTTTAATAAGCTTTAAAACTATACCAAATACTTCACAATATTCCAACTCTAAGTGGGCGAACAAACCACCGTTGTAGAAAAAAACATGTCGTGCTTGCAGCTGGAGAAGGGCAAAGAAACATGACATTATCATCTGTGGCATCTTTGACAAAATGATGTCGAATGTGCATTGCTCAAGGTGGCGGCTTGAAGCTTTGAATGACAAGTATGCCAATTTTCATCGAGATCTGACTAAAACTGTAGATTGGTGTAAAAACAAATAAGATATAGCTATATTTTTCCATTTTACCCCCTCCTAAATGAAAATATGACAAAACTTTACATATAATCAATTACTTTACTCTAAAAGATCTTTTCAACGATATGCATCACGAAGGGTATTCATTACTTGTATTCCGTAACACTGTGTACCAAAATTTAAATTACGAAAATTCATGTAGACAGTGATTTTTTCCTTGCTTTGAAGGTCAGGTGTGCCAATTTTCATCGAGATCTGACTAAAACTGTAGATTTGTGTAAAGAACAAATAAGATATAGCTATATTTTTCCATTTTACCCCCCTCCTAAATGAATATATGACAAAACTGTACATAACATCAATTACTGTACTCTTAAAGAGCTTATCAACGATACGCATCAAGAAGGGTATTCATTACTTTGCCCCCATATTCATTACTTGTACCCCGTACCCCTGTGTACCAAAATTTAAATATCGAAAATTCATGTAGACAGTGACTTTTTCCTTGCTTTGAAGGTCAAGTGTGCAAATTTTCATAAAAATCGGGCTAAAACTGTAGATTTGTATAAAGAACAAACATATATACACACACACATACGTTGACTTTTATATATGTATAGAAGATAGAAGATAGATAGATAGATAAATAATTAGAAGTTGTTACTAAAAGTGTATTTTTTATAGCAGTATAGATATTAAAAAAATCGGTCAGAGACAACTCAGACAAACTTTCTCATTTACGAGTTCATAACTACTTGGTCCGGTGTTTTCCATTTATCAGGTTTCGTTGGTACATTAAATTATTATTGAGCATTTTTTCAAAATATATTATTATAATAACCTCATCGGCGGGGTATTGAACCTGGCCTCTCTCCTTCCGCTTTTAAAGCTTTAAGGTAGTAACTAGATTCTCCCGGGGAAAAAGCTTATATCGTTAGATTTATATTCAAATGGACTACATTTTTAAATTTTTGAATTAATATCGTCGGAACCGTTTTCGAGAAATAATTTTTTTTTTACGTTTTTTCGGAGTTTTTGGGGGTAGCGCCCCTAAATTTGGGGTTTGACTAGTCTATATAGGGCATCATGATAGAAATGCAAAAACTGCGGGTAATACATAATTAAAGTGTTTCCTGTATATTGATATAAATTGCATTATTTATGTATTCTTTTTCATTTCATACTCTCAAGAAAATCCAGATACGCTACATCGAAGCCCAGGTAATCTACAACAGATACATACGCCCAAGATTCCCAAAATCGACCTGTACACAGCTGTGTCTCAAAATAGAGGACTGAAGATGGACATTGTATTAAAAGAAAACTTATGAAATGACGAAGAATCCATAATTGGTGCATTTTTTATCAATATACAGAAAAGACTTTAATTATATGTGCTAGTTTTTTTTTTAATTTCTATACATGATGCCCCATATAGGCTAGTTCAAATTAAAAATCGGCCCAGTAGTTTAGGCTCCAGGTGTCTGCACTGACAGACGACAGACAAACAGACACTTTATAAAAACCTCTTTTTTGGACTCAGGAAGCCTCAAAACGTGTAAATCCATTTAATTCTCAACATCGAATTTTCGCGTCATCACAATACTTTATATGAGAATGTAAAAAAGTCACTAAGAGATACTTCTAAATATGTTATTCTCTGTAAAATTTTAGATGTTAATGTATAATTTGAAGTACAAAGTGGTCACTACTATAGTCATTAAAGTATAGTTTATAATTATACAAATGGATCTCTACAGTAGTCATAAAGTATAATTTATTGTATAAATTGATCTCAATGATATTAAAGTATTTATTTTTTAATAAAAATTATCATTTTAGTTAAGTTTAGATATAGATGAACAATTTATAATATCAATCGATCGATGTATAAATAATTAAAGAATAATTTTTAAAATATACTGATCTCTAAAAAAATGTAAATTAAAATATAATTTGCACGTATAGTAAATTATCTCTTTAAACGCATTAAGTATGTTTTTAAGTGCAAATACTCTATAGAAATGTTTATAAAAAAAATCATAACTTATTATGTAAAGTGATGTTTATCATTATGCTTTTTTAAAAACCTAATTGCTAAATTTGAGTGTTTTATAATTACTAAATTAATTTTCATTTTTTTTAAGAAAATGTAGCCTCTATACACAAACTGGTCATTAGTCTTCTGTATTTCGTCTTCCCCCTTTCTTTAAAATAGTTTTGCGGTGCTTGACATTTTTAAAAAAGTATAATATTTGCATAATGCTAAACCCGCAATACACGTATCATAATTTCGCCCTCCCTCTCTGAAATAAGTTCCGCGGTCCCTGAGAGGAGGTAAGTATTTATTAAACTATATTCGCTTTTGCAGTAGGGTTCTTTCTTATTTTTATTTATTTATTTAATGGATTTATTGGCTATATTGGATATATTGGTCATATTGGATTTATTGGATTTATTAGATTTATTGGATTTATTGGATTTATTAGATTTATTGGATTTATTAGATTTATTGGATTTATTAGATTTATTGGATTTATTATATTTATTGGATTTATTAGATTTATTGGATTTAATGGTTCGGTTGGATCACTTGGATCGGTTGCCTCGGATTATTTCTGTACAGGTTTGAAAATGTTCCGAAGAGGAATGAAATATAGCCGTTTTTGAAAAAAATTCTAAATGGAGTTGCATTTTTTCATATTAAACACACCCCTATTGACACAAATCAGTAATCTTGTATAAAAATCACTTATTTTCCAAAAACCACAATAAGGGAATTAATACATTTTAAATTGTTACGTCACTGGTTTTAAAAGTGTCACGTGTCACTCACCCCACAGTGACTAATGTGAACAGTTAGCGTTAAGAACTGCAAATGCCATACATTTTTTATGGACGACAAAATGGTCAAGAAATAAAATAGTCTTCATAACATTTATAACAGTAGTTACTATTTAGTACAAATTCAAAAATAATGGGAACCTAAAAATCTAAATAATTAATATGAAAATACTATTTTTATAAATAAATGAATTTATAAATAAATAAATATATAAATATATATATATATATATATATATATATATATATATATATATATATATATATACATAATTTTATATATATAAATATATATATATATATATATATATATATATATATATATATATATATATATATATATATATATATATATATATATATATATATATACATATTTTTATATATATATATATATATATATATATATATATATATATATATATATATATATATATATATATATAAATATATATAATACATATATAAAATTGAAACTTACATAAGAAAAGATGCAATCGCTTGTTCGTGTTATGAATATATAATTTCCTTACCTTAAGAAAGTCATTTTCCTCAAATAAGAATACAAAATGGATCATGAAAAGGGTTACTATAGAAAAACTACTTCTGTGTCGGTACGAAATATAAAAAATAACAATAATGAGACATTATAATAATGAAAAAGTGTTGTTGTTTTTTTTTTATTATTCATCACACAACACCGGACTAAAGTATGGATTAAATTTTAAAGTAGAATAAAAAAAAAGGAAATGACGTTCCTTATTATGTAATGTTGCACCCGAGGTCCACTTAATTCGAGAGAGAAAAAAAAATCTAAATTACTTATAATGGTCGACCAAAAGCCATATCAAGCTATGTATCGTATAAACCTTATTAAAAGCTCAACTCTGATTGGACGATTTTTATCCAACAGCTCTTGAAAGTAATTGGTCTGTATTTCATTATCTTTTTCATCTCTAGCTTTTCCTTGTTCAGAAGAAAAAAACCTTTATAAAAAGCTATGGTGGAGCAAGCCCACAAGTGGGAATGGCTACTTGATGAAGAAAGATATAAACTAAATTGTTTTCATAAACAACCTTATAAATAATATTTTTAAATATATACCAATTTTTATGAGCCGTAATAATCGTTGAACTTCTCACATTAAAAGATGAAAATTATAACACTAGGACTGGACGAATTAACAACATAATTAGATGAAGTAATTTAATTTAATATTATTATTATTTCTATACATATTATTAGTGCAAATATATTTTTTTATATTCACAACTACTATAATTTTAACGACAGTTAACATATAAATTTTGTTTCTAAAATATTCTTATTATATTTGCACATTTATATAAGATGTATTTATAAGAAGCGAATTGCATAATTAATAAAACAGTCAATTAAACATGGTAATGTTATAAAATTTTGGTAAAAGAAGCACGCAATGTTCTAACTTCTAATCGATTTGCAAATTACTCTTGTTAGTGTGCGTCACATGGTCATTTTTTGTTTATAAGTAAAAATTGTTGGTTTTTATGAGAAGATATTTTTTAGCTAAGAAGAATAATTTTTAATATCTTGGTAATTAATACGCAGTAGCAATTTTCTCTGAATTTACAACAAGCTGTATTAGTTTCAAAAAAAAAAATATTTCAGAAGTATTTATAAGTTGGTAATAATTAATTACTTTATCTATTAATAAAGCAATATAATTTTTAATGTTTCTCTTTTTAGAGTTGTCGGTTCTTACGGTTAAGGTATTTGTTTCCTTAGCTGTTTGTCTAGGCTCTGAGTTTAATTTTTGATTACATGGTAATTGAGAAGATGTCGATTGAAAATTTCCATCGTCCAACTCTTCTAGTGTGTATAAATAATAGTTTATTTGTAATTTATCATATTTAATACGGGCGTATTGTCCATTGGCTCGAGCATCTTTCTTATACTTCCACGACTGCTTTCGAATATCTGAGGGTAATCCTGTGATATTTCTACATTAGTACCGACTAGTAACTTTGATGATGCTAAAATGTCTATAGTTTCAAAACTGGACATAACAAATAAAAATAAACCGGAAACACAGTATAATTGGTTCTCACAGTTTAAATTGCTACTCTCCAGAGCTAATGCTCTCTACATAACCACACTAAATCAAACAGAAAAAATTGAAAAAGAATTTGAAAACACCATAGACAAATTAATAAACTATTACGAAAGTAAAGATATTGAATCCATTTTGTTATCGAAATACAATATCAGGTATAAATACAACCGTTCTCTTGGACTTGGCGAAGAATATCCCCAGTTCAAATTACATATCTATTCCTATTCATCAGCTCAGGCTTGTCAGTCAAATTAGAATAGCAAATGAGAAAGTATGTCAACTATACTATGACAAAAAATCGCAAAAAATAGATTCAGAGAATATGTGTCCCTTGTGTTATATGGGTCACCAAGACAACCTAATTCACTTCTTTTTGGAATGCCCCATTTATAAAGAAGCCAGTCAAAAATGGATCAACAGTCATATTCACACCAATCTCAACAAAGAAAATCAACTTCAAGAACTATTAATTATTGATGATATCAACAAATGTAAATCTTTATACTGGAACATCGTTGCAGCGTTAAAAACACGCATCTTTTTCATGGAACAAAATTAACTTATTATTTATCTACAAATTTCAAGTATTTTCATTTATTTTTCATTCTATTACTTTTTTTTTTTTTTACAGGAAATGACTTTAATTATTTATAATTCTTTTTCATTATTAAATCCAGAAAATTTAATTATTATCAGGACAATGTATAGTTTAATTATCTTGTAAAGTTTTAGGTTAAATTTAAGAAGTTGAAGATAAAGCGTTGTGAACTCCATTGTACAAACATTTTTTGATTATAAAATATTTATTTGTTTATAATAAAAGTATATTATATTATAATTATTATATAATTTTTAATGTTTTAATTATGTTTCGTTGGTAAATTTTGCAACATGTATTGTTATACAAAAAAAAAATTCGGATAAGGGGTACCTCGGAACTTTTCCTCACTTCGGAGGCCACTAAAGTGGCCTCTCCTGCTTCATCGCAGCAGAAAGAAGATGCATTGGGTGTGGTCAGTACTTGGATGAGTGACCGTTTTGAACTAACTGATTTTTCATAAAAAATATCTATCTGTATTATTAAAAAAGTTTTGTAAAGAAACAAAAGTGTAAAATTGTCAAATTGTACGAAGGTTCAAGGCAGCGGCCGCGCAGCAGCCGCTTTTCGACGAGCGAAGCGAGTAGGGGGCAGAGCCCCCTTGTTATACATTATTTTATTATTTGAATTTTGGCGGTATTTTGACAGATGTAAACAAACTTTGACGTTTAACAGAAGTATCGCACTAATTAATAATTATTTTCGCTTATAACTTTTAAACTAATTAATGTTCATCGGTTTTTTGTAATATTTGTTCCTTATTTTATACCGGTTTCAACGATATGCTATAAGTCAAAAACGTATTTACACTTTCGGTATTATAAACCGTCAACCGTCGAAGTTTCAAAATTAAAAAATTGATAACCTAAAATGGCGGCCAATATCAAAATTAAATTTGGTGGATTTGTTTGTCATACAGAGAGGTACATTCTGCCAAATTTCAACTCCATCAGACAACTTTTCGATTTTTTACGATTGTTTTAAATTTTTGCTGACTCAGCAAACTGAGTTCAAGATGGCGGAAAATGTTGATTTTTCTGGCGGCACAATTAGAAGTAAGGGCTGATTTTTTTTGCCAAGTTTCAACTCTCTAGGTTAAATACCCTGGGCACTGCAATGATAACACACATACATACACACATACACTCACGCATACAGAAGTCATGCTGAAAACCACGTAGGTCTTAAAAACATCCAAAACGGATAATTCAATTGAAATCTCGAAACTTTTTTTGGGGTGAAAACAATTATTTTCCTACCATAGGTGAGGAAAAAGTAATAACTGCCAATTAGTGTGACACATAGCTTCCTCACATCCTACTTAATTGATTACACGTACTTTATTGATTTTATGCTTTTACAAGCCATTATTGTCTAATTTATTTAATTGTTTCCCCCGTTTTTACAAGTCAAAAATTGTTTTGACTTTTTAACATGAATTAAAACTTATATGGGACCAACAATGGGCTAATTGTGACATATACCATACAAATTTCATTAAAATCGGAGGTGAAGTTTGTAACATATGTTGGTTCGCAGAAATTGAGCGATAGATAGACACGAAACCAAAAATGTTCCCTGATGTCTAGAACAGATTTCTGTCTTGGAATTTTTGAAATCAGAGACATAAAATATAATATATAGACTTCGGTAACCTCAGAACCAAAATATTTTTACAAAAATACATTTCACAATTGTACAGATTTAATCTATTTAGGGACCGGGTTTGCCAGTCTGTCGTTTAACTAACTATATCTTCAAAAGTACCAACACAAAAATTTGAAATTTATAAGTTTTTTTATGTGTATTAACCCCAAACATAGAAAAACTATAGGGAAGCCCCCAAAAAATCATCCCTCATAAACAAGGGGGGGTTGACATTTTTTTAAACGGAAATGCTTCATGTCATGTGTAGGGCGCCTTAAGCATAAATATATAATTTTAAGATATGGGAGCGGCAGGCTATGGGGGTATCCGTAGTGGTAACAAGAACAAGCAGCTCAATTCAACAAAGCAGCTCCCCCCCCCCCCTAAAAAAATGTACAACTAATAAACAAAAAAAAACTCTGCGCCCAAGTAGCAATAACTGTTTTAGAACGTATTCGTTAGAAAATGTTATGCTGATGAAAATGTTGAGGTGAAGTTGAATATGAGGTGAATGTAATAAATATGTATATTAAAAAAAAATACGGCGTTATTTTTTTTTTTTTTTTTCACTTTATTGGGTCTGGGGGGGGGGCACGTGCCCCCCCCCCCCCCCCCCCTGAATACTCCACTGAAGTAAAACTTACATAACGAGTTTAAAAACCACAAAGAACTGAAGGTTAACAATTAAAATAAGCAAATAACAAATCAAAAGAGAATTAATATTCGTAATAAATGAAAGAATAAACATAAACTATCTATGTGTACCCAGTTGTGATTATGTATATTGAGGTTGGATCCTGACGTGGGTATAAGAAATATATATAACTCAGTTCAGTGTCGGCAACGTTTCGACCTCACCGGTCCTTATCAAGCCAAAAATACAAATTCTTTATTTTATATATATAAAGTTACATATACTGTGTCCCGTTCTTCTGGATCACATAATCATAATACATAAATATAAGAAAAATAAAATAAAATCCTTGTCATAAATAGATAACAATAATAATCATAAGTAATTACCTAATTTACATCTCGTAGACATAATATATATATATATATATATATATATATATATATATATATATATATATATATATATATATATATATATATATATATATATATATATATATATATATATATATAATATATATATATATATATATATATATATATATATATATATATATATATATATATATATATATATATATATATATATATATGTGTGTGTGTGTGTGTGTGTGTGTGTGTGTGTGTGTGTGTGTATGTCTGCTAACTGTCAGTTCAACAAAATCAATTTGTTTACATATATGTAAACAAATTTAAATACAGTAAAAGAAAAGACAAAATACTAAAATATAATTGGAAAAGTAAATTGAATAAAAATAAATAAATCTAACCATAAGAAATGAATAATATATAAATGTTATATTATAATACGTGTGATAAGAATAATATGTGTATAAATAAAAGTGAGATAAATGAAATGACTATAATGACATAATAAAAGTAAATCAATTTATAAAATAAAAATGATTTATAATAATCAAGTAGTGTCAAGACGACTAAGCAAAGGCAACCTCACTGATTCCAATGAAAATAAATTGTTGTTTTGAATTTTTGCTCTTTAAATAGATACAATAAACAATAACTTATCAAAAAAAATATCGAAATTAGTTTACTTAATTTCACTTTATTTTCTAAATATCAAATTAAGCCCGTTGCCACGGGCCTAAGGGCTCGTTGAATAATAACAAATGGACATGGACATAAAAGTGTTTACAAAATAGTTAAAAAAAAGCCTACCGATTACAGAAGAAATAGAGTTACATTTATAAATAAAAAAATAGTTACCTTAATAAAAGAGAGTTACATTATTAGGGTTGTAAATTAAACCAGCCTTTATTAGGGATTTTTCTTGTTTGTTATCAGGCAATGACGTCCTTATGAAGGTTAAAAGCTTCTTTGTTGGATAAACAATTTAAAAAAAAAAAAAAATTAAAGTTTTAAAATCTTAAAAAATTAAGAATTTGGAAACAGTTAGAACGAATAATTTACTATTATTTATTATTTAATCAGGAGTAGTTTCTTTGCGTTTGGATGACAAAATTCATTTAAAGGAGTTTGTTTCGCGAGATTATAAAATACGGTTTAAAAGTTATGCGGACCTTTTGTGTGCACTAAAAAAACTTATTTTTTTTATAATATACAGTTTATTACTATTTAGAGAGGTTGCTTATTTGTTTATATATCGACGCTAAACTCCAATACTACTAGATCGTTTTGAATGAAACTTTCATAAATTTTTTGGTTTGTCAGGAAGGTTATAAGGTATTATTATTAGGTACTTCTTTTATAAACAGATCTTAGCTCTGACGATAAATGTGAAGTAAATTTTTTGATGAATCTAATAAAAATCTTACGACAAAAATATTAATGTACTCAACAACTTTCAGACAACGCTTTCCTCGTGACGGACATTAGTAGAAATTAAAGTTAATTAAAATATTTGTTGTGAGATGTCACAAGAAAAACGAAGAAAATACTTTTACTTACTCACTTATCGTCATAGAGGCTTACAAATATATCAAGATCCAAAATTTTACGCAGTTATCGATAATTATAAGATAAGTCATTTTAAATATATAATTACGATTGCAGAAATCAAACAAGAAATTTAAATTTGAGTTTTCTATCTAATTGACACATGAACTATCTAATTGCAGCATTGATACTTATATAATATGGTGATATGAATAAGCATTATTATATACTTACACTACAACTAATGTACCGGGTGCGGGTGTACATGACCAAGTTGTCGGACACCCTTATAAAACAATAAACAAATAAATAAATATACTTACACTACTTACAATGATACGATGATACTATACAGCAATACACCCATGATATACTTATTTGCATAATCTTCTGATAGCCAGGCACTGATTATAAAGGTAATCCTAGTTGATATAGCATGCATCCTGCGTAGCAACAAAATAATTGAAAATAAAAATAAATCAACAAATGAATAAACTAATAACTAAGCGTCACCTATTTCTTTTTCTAAGGGAACAAAGTTATTTTATTGTAGAGATAAGAATATACTAAATGAAACAATATAATAAAATACATAGTTGCGTTAAAGCGGAAAGAAAAAATGATTATGTCGAATACAGGTATATACTATGTATTGTTCGCTAAAAAAAACATTGCCTGTGTGCGTATTAATAAAGTTACCCTCCATAAAGGAATGAAGAAATTGCAACAGAATAATTTAATTTTCATATAACATTGACTACGTTTCCGTGAGTTTTCAAAACCGTTTTGGTTCCAAACCGAAAGTCTTTCCATGAGGAGTTTCCAAAACAGTTATCATAACAATTTTAAAAACTATAAGACTAGTTATAGTTAAGTTAGGTTAGCATATCTCTGCTCATCACTATATCAGTATATCAAGTATATCTTGAGCTTGATAAGTCTTGGCATGAAAATAAAACTGAATTGTAATCTACGGCCGCCCTTTGTAAAATACAGAATAATTCGAATAGGGTTGTCGTCAAATTTATAGTTATCACTATTTTTGGTCTGTTCTATGAAAATTGGTATACACACCTTTTTTGATGTCTGGAACACAATAAAAAAAAAATATATATTTGTATATTTTAGTATTTTGGGTTCAAGTTATGCCTAATGTATGTTTTAAACTCTGGTTTAAAACATAAATATTTAAAAACTGGTGTACAAAAGTGGATGATAAAGTTTTAATTTTGATTAATGCACGCAGTATACCTGCAAAAGTCTTTTAATGATTATTTAAGCACATATTATCGGTACATTGATCAAAATACCCGAAAAAATTATGAATTATATTGTTGAAAAACTCTTAAAGAATAATATAGTAATTGTTGTTATGTATAATTTTGTCATATTTCTATTTTTAAGGGGGTAAGATTGGAAAAAATGTAATAGAAGAGAGGTTATAGAAATCAGGTTGGCGACACTGCTTTTTCGACCTTGTTTATCAAGTTTAATTGCAAGTCTTATTTGTTTTATATATTGAATCTCTTATATCTGCCATTAAAAGTGACAATAACAATTATTGTTATTTATTAAAATAATAAATAAAGACTGTGTAAATGGATGAAAATGCATATTTTCTTCCTACTGGAGATAAAATATTGTATGAAGCTCTGGAGTAAAGTGCTATAATACCCCTCGCGATGATTATCTCCCTCGGCTGCGCCTCGGGAGCTAATTAGCGTTATTCCCTCGGCTACGCCTCGAGATTTAGGGACCGTGGTTCCTTCGGCTTCGCCTCAAGAACCAACTTATTCGTTCAGGGAATAATGGCTTACTCACTTTACTCCCTAGGTGAATAAATGACTATTATAGCTGTTTGGTTTTGTATTTTCTTTGGGGGAGGGGGGATCAATTATACCTCAATCCTCAACACAACGCTGTATTCTAGATCGAGGAAACACTTTATTTCAATGGGGACTTCAATACTGCCTTGCATACACTGGATCTGGTGTAGTTCGGCAGTTAGAATCTGATTGGTTTCACCACGAAGCACATCGACTTCTTTATTGTCCTTTTATTTCAATAATAAAAAGTGGTGGTATTTATAAGTCGTTTTTCGGTAAAATTTTTAATTAAGAATTACGGTTTTTCTTTGAACCGGAATATTAGAAGCGAATTTATGAATATTTTAATGTGTATAATAAGTAATTAATTATTTTTTATAACATAAAAAAAATAAACTCCCCTGTAAAACACTCCGTTTTGAAGCACGGTTATCCAGCTAGTTCAATATATAAATAAGCACAAATTCAACAACAAATATTTGTTATATACGATGAATAACCAATGCTAAAGCATTTAAAATATCAAAATATGTTTTGAATATTTTTAATTCATTTTTTTTTCTTAATCTTTGTAAAACGGCGTTCATTATCAGAACGATCTTTGTCCATTTTAGCAAATTTGTGGAAAAAAAATTATTAACTCAAGAGCTAATTATTTGATGAATACAATTTTTAGCACGCATAATCTTTAACTTACCCAGGGCCGTTTCTACTAATAGGCAAGACTAGGCGGCCGCCTAGGGCGGCAAAATTTTAGGGGCGGCAAAAGGAAGGGGGAGAAATTAATTTTTAATAAAAAAAAAAAATCGAGAAAATTAGGAGAGGAAAAAAATAAATTTAGGAAAAATATTATTGTTTTCTAAAACGTATACTGAACAATTATTTAATATGTGTTTACTTTGTCTAAATAAACTCAAGTGGAGACAAATTAACAACTCTTTTGGTTGTAAATGGGCCAAAACAAGTGAGATGAAAATTTTGTTTTGACGAGAAACTCAAATTAATAGAAACATATCTACGCAGTTCCATGAGGCAATAAAGACTTGTGAGACTAGGCACTATTTTATTAGAAAAAGACATTACTTACCAGCTGGACATTACAGATCTTATTAAAGAGTTCCTAAAATAAAGGTAGGCACGGAAGGGGTAAATCTGCACTATTTGGCCCACCAATTTCTAATTGTCTCATTTACTTGCAATTTTTTTTAAACTGTTCC
Organism: Gerris lacustris; assembly: GCA_951217055.1. NCBI lineage: Eukaryota > Metazoa > Arthropoda > Insecta > Hemiptera > Gerridae > Gerris > Gerris lacustris. The sequence goes on from OX578277.1 coordinate 80,624,612, forward strand.
TTTTTACATAATCAAAACGATTCTGGTTGTACCATCTCGGTAAATTCAATAGATTTTTTTTTTTTTTTTTTTTTAAATACGTAAAAGTGAATGGCCGCTCTGCACGGCTTCGCGGTGCTCTCCGCTCATATGCTGAAGAAAAACAACCCTGCTGCATAAAAACTAGGTAGACGTCCAAATCAAAGTACAAAATTTGCCTAATTATCACTTTCACTTTTGCCAAAAAAATACGTAAAGTGTCACTTCCTAAGAAACATACGGGAAGGTTATGGTTAGTTTAGGTTAAGATTTGTACTTTTCGGCCTAACCTTGTCCCTAAAAAAAAGACACTTAACTTATTTTTTTTTTTTTTTTAAAAATAGATTGAATTTACCGAGGTGGTACAGCCGGAATCGTTTTTAATATGTAAAAAGGAACAGTTTAAAAAAAATGCAAATTGGACTATTAGACATTGGTGGGCCAAATAGTGCAGATTTACCAAATAACGTTCTAAACAACCAAAGAAAGTTAAAAGAAAGAACCTAAAATTCCACTAAAGTTATAAGAGATATTTGAAATGAAATAAAATGTAACAGTCCTTATTTAATTTTTGATGGGATTGATGTTAAATGCAAGTTCTTTTGTATCTAATACATTAATTTCTTCCAGCCTGGATGGGGGGGGGGGGACGCAATTTTTTAATTTTCGCCTAGGGCGGCAAAACACCTATAGAAACGGCCCTGAACTTACCCAGAATCAATCAAGAATACTCAGAGAATTAGATACTATCTATAACTCGATTTCGGAAAAAATGGACAAAGAACGTTTTGATTCTGGACGAATCATATATATTATCATTAGTTTCCTATTTTCAAGCTCCCGTTATTTAGTCAAGTTTAGTTACCACGAAAAGTAACTTAAATGTTTTAACTCTTGAATCGACTGCCATTCCAAATATTCGAGATAAGACCATACTTAATACAGGTGCCAAATTTTATTTAAACCGGCTCAATTGTTGTTTAAAAAAACTTTTTTGGACTAGAAGGACCTTAATCCATCAAAATTTTGAATTCAATTCTATCACTTGACATATTCGAAGGAAGTAGGTATCGCTAATTTTTGTATCTAATACAGTTGGCAAAATACCTATTGGCCGTGTTTTAAAATTCTTGGCCTTACTGCAAATTTTAAAAAGCAATTTGTATTAAATTGTGAACAATGACGAAATTGTTATATAAACAATTATGTATTCTTTAAGACAAATTTACATATTCGTATTGTGCCTTAGCCGCACATAGATATTAATATCATTTACACGAAGAGACAACCATAAATATTTATTTTTAGATAAAATGTATAATAAAATAATAATAATTATTATTATTATAAGAAACAGGTGTTAAAAAAATGGAGCGCGATGGGAGAGTGAGAAAGAAATAATTGACATTGTAGCCAAGTGGTGCATTCTAGTGACAGGAAAGAAACCAACTGCGCGTTACGGGTTTAGTATAATTTTTACATTTAAGGCGTACCAAAACTTGAATTTTCTTTTCTCCTAAGATATAACTTAAATTGTTTCTCCTCCTAAATTGAAATTTGTTTAATTAACATAGCAGCTTTCATCCTTCATAAGGCCATTATCATAGTTAATTGCTGAAGAAATAGGTATAACAGAAAGAGCAAAGAAATTCTAAAATTGCAGTAGCCATAGGCTTACATTTATAATTTGCATTTGACATTGCAAATTGTCCCTCCAAACTCCAAGCCAAACCGTTAGCCTAAATTGCACACATGATATTAGTAGCAGACTCGTGGAATCTACCTCGCTGTAATTATTAACTAATAACATGTAGAAGGTATACTTTCATTTATTCCACAGAAAAAATCTAAGATGCATAGATTAGTACAGGCCTCAAAATATTGTACGAAGTTATAAGTAATAATAATAGTTAATTTGTGGTTGGAGTCCATGATTGGAGGACTCTGAAGGGCACACGTTATATTCATTTATCTTAATAAGTTTCCTCATAATATGTTTTTCTACGATTCCAACCAAAATTTAGTGGATAATAACACGCTTATATTACATTATTCTACTAAATAGCTGTGCAGTTCAGGAGATTAAAAATAAAAATCGGGTTTAAGAGATAAAAGCTTTTGGTTAGTGATCTTGACCAGTTTTAGAGACCACGAGATGTAATAATAATATCAAACGTTGATTTTAATATACGTGACATTCTAAATGCCTCAAATCTCTGGGAATAGGAGCCAGATGTGCTTGTATTAAGACTTCGGTTCTTGGAGAGAGATTTTCCTACAAAGATTTTGACAGATTTAATTTTTATGATGCACGCGAGTCATTTAAATGTTCACTAATATGCCTATATTTGAAATGTTTTTTACCTAACGTATACATATATTATTCTTATAAATATTAAAGGAGTTGCTAAGTACTATAGTTGTTTCCTCTGAAGACACCCACACAATCATATTAGCATAGTGTCCCACGTCGCATCGTGATACAGCCCCTACATCCTGTTCCACTGATACGGTTGATCAATGTGACTCACTACTATCAGCTCGATCATCTTACACAGATAACGAATTCTGTCATTGTTTCTACTCGGTATCGGAGTAAAGCAACCTCCCTAGGCATTCCCTTGGGAGTGCTTTCAGCATGTCGGGGGCGTGCGTTACGAGGAAATGGCTCTAATAACATCGCAATTGTATAATTGAATTCTTTTGATGAAATGAAATGAGAATGATACCGATTCGAATAAATGCGGAAGTTTATAAGCATTTATAGGTGTGCGATCAACTTAAAGATGGCGACCGTTAAAATGAAATGTGTTATAGAGGCATACAGAATAGGAAAATTGGAGGTTTATAGACCATTATAGTTGTACGATCAAATATAGTCTCATAGCAACCGTCTGAAAGGCATAGAATGTTTTGATTGGCCCATAAGTATCGATACCGTTTGTTTTTTTGTTTATTGATTTAGCCACACAGAATGGAGAATGGATTCACTGCGATATCCATTAAGCACATTTATTATACTAGTGAGAAGACTTCTTTCTCGATTATTTTATTTTCTTTATGTTTACTTTGCCGAAATAAAGAAGTGCTATTCACCCAAAACGTTTAAAATATGTAAATTTCCATATCTTATTTATTTCTTAAGAAAATATCAATAAAACAGATCATTTAAATCAGCTAATTTATCTAAAATCGAATCGTGAAATCAAACTTTGACGTTCTCTAAACTAAAGCATAGGGCTAAAAAGCTATGAAAGCTCGAAAATGCCTGAACGAGGTAAGTCAATATTCATTTGAATATTGACTTTATTTGAATGTGTCATTCAAATAAAGTTGATCATAATAGGGTACAAAACTGAACCTTACGAAATAATCAATCAGTGGACCACTAATAATCTATAAGTTACTCATAAATTCAACCTGTATTATATGCTGGTAGATATATGGACTAGAAGATCAACTTAACAGAAAAATGAGTTTTATAGTCTTATCTTCATTTATAGAGGTAAGTAATAAAGATGGAAGGCCCAAGCTTTCCACGGGCTGTTGCACCGCGGATTATTATTATTTAATAAAGGTTTCGTCTGTTAAAAGTATTTATGTATAACTACTGTGCATAATAATAGTAATAAAACAAAAATAAATTATAAAAATCTAGGTTATTCGATGATGACGTCTTCAATGATTTAGCTCGAAATTTAGTTTCAAACTCGGAGAATCTTCAATGTCCAATGTGACATATATTATCATGAATCAACAAATACGTAACATTATTAGTAACATTATTAGTAACATTATTAGTTAATTTCTATTTTTGATTTTTAGTTTATTTTCTCCCTACTCAGTCGATAGCTATTGTCATACCAAAAGATGCTTCCAATAGTGGAAGCAATACGTCGAATACAACATCTTTTGTAGCGCGCTATTTTTTTTAAAAAACTTATTATTATTATTTTTGGATAACGGTATTTTTGGCACGTCGTTTTTTCTATCTACGTCCTTAGCCGCGGGAGTGAATCCGAAAAAAACGACCGTCATAAAATTTACCGATGACGATAACTTGTGTAAAAGTTGACCGATTTAGTGAAATTCTGTAAACATGTTCATTTTACCAATGCCCAGGACGAGTTCGTTGGACAACGTTATCCACCCAAGTGTTCTCGCGCAACTCTCGCGTAAACGTGAGCTTCAAATATAAAATTGGAATTTTAGGACGGGATAAAATTCTTACTTTATTCAAATACAATGTTTTAGTAAAACCAACAGCAACACCGTTATGAAGTGTTGTGCTGTTCGTTCCCCACATACCAAACTTAGATTATCTGTTCTCTCTGTTATCTATTAATTTTTTGTTTATTTCTGTATTTTTATTTTCATTTCAAATGATGTCTGAATTGTCTGAGGGTTGAAAATCAAGCAAATTATCACTTGCTAGTAAATTAAATTATTTGTATTGAAACATTATCACAAGTTACTAAATTATCCTGTTTATTTTTGATGTTGAGCGAGAGAATACTTAATAATATAAAGAGCTTAGATGAAATTACTTCTACCTACACTAAAGAAATAAAGAGGGTTGAAGTAGAATAAAGTGAAGGAAGATTAGCCCACCAAATCATCTTGATGACACTCAATTGTGTCTAAATCGGTACAAGATAATGTTCTCCCCCTCTGTTTGAAAACCAAAACCTCAAATTATTCAATTGAACTTGTCGTTTTTCCTATCTAATTTTCCTAACGATTTAGAGACCTCGGTTCAAAAGCATCTCAATCTTTTAGCATAATAACAACTTGTACACTCTCATTTCACACCTCCTTTTATGGTTAACTAGCTACAAGGCTTGTTCCTTCGATAAACTAAACGATTTGATACTGCTACATCTCACTATTAAATCAAATTAAATTTGAATGTGTCATTCACAAATAAATTATTACTATTATTATTTTAAAGAATAAATTAGAGCCCCTGGTTGAGTCTATAATTAGATAAATAAAGAAACCTCAGTCATTTACTTTTTAAAATATAAAGAAACCAAATAAAATGGAATAAAAATAGACTGCCAATTGGTATGGCACATAGCTCCCTCGCATCCTATCACGTACATTATAAATTTTATATATTTTATGCATTTACAAGCCATTATTGTTTAATTGCTCCCTCCGTTTCTTTAATCTGTCAAAATTGTTTTGATTTTATACTTGAATTAAGTATCAATTAAGCAAAAGTTAAAGAGCGCAGACGGTTCAAAGTAATCTGGGGCCTGGGGCCCTGGGGCTATCTGCGGGCTACTTTCGATAAACTATAAAAGTTTCATACAAATCAGATAAGTACTTTTGAAGCTAGGTATAGGTGTAAATTAATGTATGTTTGTGCGCATGTGGAAGTGAAACAAATGAGCGCAGATGGTTAAAACTTCTATGGGACCAACAATGGGCTACTCATGACCTACCACCCAAATTTCATTAAAATTGGACGTGTAGTTTTTAAGATACGTTGGTTCGCAAAAATTAAACGACAGACCGACAGACAGACACGGAACCAAAAATGATCCCTGATGTCTGAAACGGATTTCTGTCTTGGAATTTTTGAAATAGGAGACCTAACATTTTTTAGTTCTTCAGAACGATCACATAGCTTCCGTTACCTTCGGTAAGCTCGGAAGCAAAAATTATAAAATAATAAAAAAATACCGAGACATTCAATATACTCCTATATTCGTGGTTATAATCTATCAATTTGTGTTAGCGCTATTAAGAGGTTGGTATTAAATATTTGATATTGGTGTTTGTCCATAATCTCATAAATGTTAATTATGTATTCAAATTAAATTTAGAAGATTACTAAGTTCCAAAATAGACTAACAATTAGTGTGGCATAGCTTTCTCGCTATTATGAATACTTTAATGATTTTATGCTATTATAACCAATTATTGTCAAATTGATTTAATTTTACACCGTTTTATAAATCGGTCAAAATTGTTTAGATTTTTTACATGTTAAATTAAACTATCAATTTAGCAAAAAGGAAGGAACACGGACGGTTGAACTTAATGTGATACTATCTGCAGGCTACTTTTGACAAACCATTCTAATTTCATAATCAGATGAGTAGTTTTGAAGATATAGGTGTAAATAAATGAAGAGAAACAAACGAGCACAGAAGGTTGAAACTTACATGGGACCAACAATGAGCTAATTATGACCTACCACCCAAATGCCATTAAAAATTGGACAAGTAGTTTTTAATATATTTACATATACAATATACACATATTTAATATATGTTATGGTTCGCCAAAATTGATCGACTGACCGACATCTTGGATTTTTTGAAATCGGAGACATAAAATATTTTCGTTCTTCAGAACAATCACATAGCTTCCGTTACCTTTGGTAAGCTAGGAAGCAAAATTTTATTTTTGAAATAATTAACTAGAGTAGATGTTATTCGTTTATCAAATTTATTGTTTCTCTCTAAAATATTGTTTCACGAGCATATGTGAATTAAAATTTACACCAAATAATAAACCCACTATTTGAACCATTGTTTTGTAAGTTATGTCGGCATATTTACTTTCATTAGAAAAACAAATGTATTTTTTTTTTAATTTACAATTGTTGTAGGTCCGATTAAAATTATTCCATAATACAAATTATAAAATTAATTTGAATAACAGAAATTATTTATCAAGCTATGTAATAAAATGTATTAATGTGTAATATTTTATTAAGACAATTTTTAAATATAGATTAAATATATTTATACCATTTTCCATGTGTTTGTTATAAATTAAATTAAGACCACACAAACGAAGTTTCTATATCTCTTAGTGTAAAAGTTTAAATTACATTAATATATATTTTTCTTTTTACCTATAAGAGTAAAAATGAGAGGGTATGTTAGCGAGATGCTGTCAAATAAAACACAGTGTGAAGGTTTTTTCTATCGTTTCGCTAAAAATATTAGCATTTAGCATCCTCAGAGCAAGAAAACAAAGTGTAAAATAAAAATAATACAAAAAGGTCGAGGTTGACTCAGCGACATGTTATAAAGGAATGAATGGAAGTGTGGATGAAAATCCAGAAACTAGGAAAGAGTAAGGTGTCTGGTAGGCGGATTAGCGGAACAAGATTTACTTAGAAAACCAACTATAACTAGGAATACAGTGACGAAAAAGTACTTAGGTATATGAAAACAGAATAAAAAATAATGAAAATAACGAAAACAATATTGAACAAGAAATTATTAATTAAATTTGTATAACTGTTACTTAGATTGTTGGTGTCTAGACTGTGTGTGTTTATTTGACAGCATTTCGCTAATATAACCTCTCATTTATACTTGAACTGTCACGAATCTTCTCCATTAATATAAGAGTAAACATTGTTTTTTTTTGCTAGCGTTTGATCTATTTTGAGGGGAATCATACTACATAAATTTTTAACTAAATATGTAATAATATTAGTAATATACACTATATCATTACAAATATTAATATACAATAATATTGCAGTCAACAATTCAAAATGCAGGCAAGACTTTTTTGGCGTTTTAGCCTATTCTGCGGGCTATTATCGAGCTAAATTAATTCAACATACATTCCATGCATTTTTTTCCAATTAAAATCCAAAAAAAAATATCGGTCGGTCCAACGCATTTAGCGTTTGAAAGGCAGAAATACTGGAGGATACACTCGCAGGGTAAAATAAGTTTAATGATTTACTGTGGGTTTAATGATTTACTGTTGATTTTGATCAAAATAACACCTTATACAACTAATATCTTATTTTATGCATTTTTTTAAAAATATTATTTTTTTGTTTCAATTAATAAGTAATTAATACTTATAATTATAATATTTTGTTCCATATCCTTAGCATAAGCATGGTGTAAGAGTTTTAATAGCCCGCAGAGCCAGTAATTATACACAAATACTACTCCAATAATATATACTCTAAAACTTATACACACACTCACACACACACACACATATATATATATATATATATATATATATATATATATATATATATATATATATATATATATATATATATATATAATTGTAAGTTGTTACCGCATGTTAGTAAGTTATCAAAGGAGGATATCCCTACCGTCGATACTACTTGCCTGATTTGAGGATCACTGGACCGGTGTCTCTCATGTAAACTCGAAGAGTGCTCTGCTAATGATGGCGTTTAGTCGAAACCGGTCCAGTGATCCTCAGATCAGGCAAGTACCGACGGTAGGGATATCCTCATTTGATAAGTTATGAACTAGCGGTACTAACTTAAAATTTGACTTAATATGCAGTGTGTCGCAAGATAAAAGTATCCGAGAGGAAAAATTTTCTTATTTTTGGGTTTTCAAAAAAAAGAAATTCTTCATAAAAACACCTGCTTCTTCTTAAACCTCTGTAAATGATAAAATTTTCTTGATTTTGTGTACAGGGTGTTCTGTTTTTTGAAAACTTTAATACCTATATGACCAAGAGTAAACTACCCTTATTTTTGATAATATCGAAAAATATTATTTACATAAGTGGAACAAACGTATAAATATTAATTTATTTTATGAATTATTAAATTTTAGTTAATTTTCTGAAATATTAAATTTTAATTGAAGGTTTTCTTAGGTGGACATGAGAGTAGAACTAAAACAGTAAAGGTTTTGTTTGGAATAAAAGTCCACATTACACAAATATTATATATAATACAAATAAAAATAAATAATTCAACATTTTTGATTAGGTATGTCAATTATAATAAATATAAAAATTCTTTACAAAAAATTCAAAAACAACTAAAAACAAATCAAAATGTTTACCAACATTATTTGGTAAGACATTTATTGCCTAATTTCTTAATTGATTTTTTCATTTGACTTATTTCTCAAAATTTATAGAATTCTACTATTTGAAACATTTATGAAGCTCAGGTTCCCTGGGAGAAAGCTTTGTGAAATAAAATAAAAAGGAAATTAAAAACATACTTTTATTCCAAACTACTAAAATTCACTATTAAATTTTAGTATATTTTCTAAAAATAAGTAATAAGCTAACAGCAACAAATAGTTCTCTTAGTATTTTTATAATAAACAAGTGTGATAAGAAACAAGTGGATAATAGCTTGGAAGAGTTAAAGGAAAGTATTAAACTGGTCACTGCCAATGCCAATATTCCCCTTGATCAAGTTCAAATGGTAAAGAAGGTGAAAAGAATTTATAAAAAGAATTGAAATTTGCGCAGAAGTAGGTGGAAATACATTTGGATGATAATTTTTTTAATTTAATTTTTCAACTCAGTTGTTTTTTTTGTGATACTTAAATAGATGTTAAGATTAGAATTATTAATTACTTGTTGTTATGATATTTTTTATTATTTATTTATTACATTAGCTTAATATTTTATTTATAAGTATTTTGTTTTTTCATAAAAAAATTAATATTTAATATTTATACGTTTTTGCAATTCTGAACCACTTTTCAAAATATGTAATATGTTTCGATACCATCAAAAATAAGGGTAGTTTACTCTTGTTTACTAAAATTTTCAATATACAGAACATCCAGTACACAAAATCAAGAACATTTTATCATTTTTAGAGGTTCAAGAACGAGCAGGAATTTTTATATAGAATAACTTTTTTTCGAAAACCCAGAAATAAAAAATTACAAGATAAAAAGAACTTTTTATATACCACGTTTTTAAATTTTCTGTTAACTAAATAAAAAATCATAAATTTGAAACACGTCAAAATGAACAAATAAAATAACTTGCGGATGTTTTCCGAACTAACTTTCCATACAGCAAAATTTGCTGAAAACGAATTAAATTCTGCTGAAAGATGGATAAAGTATTAAAATAATGCATTTTCATCGTGTTCTGAGCTATTCTAAGTTTAAATGTCTAGCTACTCGGGAAGCTAGTTAAAAATCGATTGCAAGATTTGTACTGGACAAACAAACAAACAAACAAGAAAGCAAGTAAATAAAAACGTAGAAAAAAAATTTCCTCTCGGATACTTTATCTTGGAACACACTGTATATATACATAGTGTGTGTGTGTGTGTAGTAAATCATAATATAACTTTAAGTCATAGTATTTTTTAAAATTTTAATTACCTGAAAGTGGTGTTGCAGAAACAAAGGTACTTTCCTATCGCTTTTAATTAACACAAAACTTAAAAATTATCAAGCATATGATGTGAAATATATGTCTAGTAGACAGTACTATACAAACAACTTTACAAGTTTTTTTTTGTAATAAAAATTATTATAAATATAAAGTTGAAACAAATAAAAAAAAAATTAAATAATACCTTTGCATTGGATAAAAAATAAGATGCATCCATGAAATTAATGAATTAATTATAGACCAAGAGAATAGAACACAAAGACAAAAATAATGTATTCTAAGAAGAAATTATTGACTAGACTCTCGGAATATGAATATTATCTAAAACTGATACTTCAATACCTGGAAAGTATTCGTTCTAAATTCTGGTCAAGTTTCAAGTTTAGTTTGGAACACTTCACTCCGGTTATAATTTGTTCTTAGAAAATATTTATATTAACTGTTTTTAATGAATACCCCTCTTTTTCTCTTTTTTTAAAAAATAAAAAAATTGTAACTTAAAGTGTGTATTGCCAACGAGTCAGTTGATGCTTGACATTCTACGGGTAAAGAATGCCGAAGTGATTTGATTAAAGCAAGTTCCAAAAAGAGGTAACAATTTTTTTTTCTTTCTTCTTCTTCTTCATTTTATGTTTCCAGAACAAAACCGCGTCTTATTTGTTCTATTGATTCACTAGTTTTCTAGTAAATGTAAGAACTTTACATTTGGAATGTTAGCTTCTACTAATTCCTCCTACTAATATTCAGAGTATTTAACAAACATCAATATTTCACAATAAAAAATAGTGTTGTAAGCAAAGGTTTTTTGTTAATTTTAGAAAAGTACAACCAATAACTGCCAGTCGTCTTGCATAAAGTGCATTTATAATTCATATTTTATGCATTATAACATTCCAAGTACACTTGGCTAGTGTTTATGTGGTTTTTACTGTCCCATAAAAAGAAAAAGTATTGTGATGGCGCAAAAATTCGATTTTGATGGATTTACACGTTTTGTGGTCCCCTGAGTCCAAAAAAGTGTTTTTTTTTAAAAAATTCTGTTTGTCGTCTGTGCAGACGCGTGAAGCCTAAACTACTGGGCCGATTTTCACGAAATTTACATGTTTAGAAAAATCAAACCCCGAGGCGAAATCGAGAAATGAATTATAGCTACGAATTTTGGGGCGCAATACCCCAACAAATCTTAAAAAATGTGAAATTCATTACTCGAAAACAGTGTCGACGATTTTTATTAAACACTAGCTGGATACCCGTGCTGCGCTACGGAGTGTTATTTTAATTTGATAAGTTTATAAAATACCATCAAGAAACATTTAAATTATTTTACCTTGCGAGACTATCTAGATTCTATCCCTCCCACTTATTTCGTCACCCCCTCCTCTTTGATAAGATAATTTGAAAATATCCTAAATTTACAACCCTCCTTAATGAAAATATGACAAAACTGTATCTACATAACAACAATTACTGTATTAAAGAGCTTTTCAACGGTATGCATCATGAAGGGTTGTCATCACTTTGACATTTGTACCCCGCACCCCTGAGTACCAACATTTAAATTTCGAAAATCCATGTAGACAGTGACCTTTCCCTTGCTTTGAAGGTCAAGTGTTCAAATTTTCATCAAGCTCGGACTGAAATTGTAGATTTGTATCAAAGAACATACACACACATATAAACAAACATATGTTGACTTTTATATTTATATAGATTTCTAAAATGTAGCACATTTAAATAAGAATCTAACGATATAAGCCGTTTTCTCTGGAAAAATCTATTTCCTCAGAAAAAGGCTTTAAACGTGTACGAGTTCGATTCCCCGCCAAGGAGAAGTTATTTTTATGTTAAATTTTGATGAAATGTTCAATAATAATTAAATGTACCTACGAAAACACGAAATATTTTGTTCTACAAATGTATACTGTATCAATAATTTGTTCATGAAATATCCAATTCTGTTTTTGTCTTGCAAGAGCAGTTTTGTAAGTACATATAACAATTGCTAGTCATCTTTTATGCATTGTATCATTTGTGTATTTGTAAGTTCTGCAGCATGTTGATTTGCTGTTTTCATAAAACAGTATTTAAATCAAAATACTGTTTCTGAAAGCAGTATGTATATTTGTCGTCGTATTTATTCGCTTTCATCTTCATTGTCATTCTAAGATCTGTATCTCTCTCTAGGATATTTTTGTCGTTTTGCGAGTGCTGTACCTTCCTTTTTGTTATCTTATCACTGTGGTATCTAAGAAATTTTGCATTATCAGCTAATGTATCAAGTAGATAATTGTTTGGAGTTATTCTAGTCACTAAATATTTTGTCAGAATAAGTGTTACGGTCAATATATTAAGTTGACAATGTTGTGTCATTTAAATTTCTGTTTTCCCCCACGACTATAGTTAAAAGGTAGTTGTTAATTGTCTATAGTCTATATAATATCTAACGGGGAAACTCAAATAGTCAGAATATTGCATAAAGAGAGTGAGTTTAAAGTAATTAATTATAGAGTTATTTTAGTTAAATGTTACAATTTAAGTTCATAAATCTGTGCACATTACTTAAACAATTATTCCCTTGTACACTTAATTGATAATTTCGAATTATATTTAAACATCTTTATCGTTTTATAAGAATAAGTTGAACCCTTCAACAGTATGCACGAAATGTCAAAGCGAGATGTCAGGTAACAATTTAATCATCCTGAGAGCTTCTTTGCTCGGGACCGAACGGCATGACATGATAATGCTCTTAAGAGTTTTTTTTTTTTTTTAGAAAGGTTTCAGAGTTATAAAACAAACTTGTTATATGAACACAATTAAATTTTGTGAAAAATTTTCATCCACTACAAATAAATAATGATACACATAAAATGTAAAAAAAAAACAAGGCCCCATAGCAGGCCTTTCAGCTTAAAGACCTTCAGTTTACATAAATAAAACACTTTTTTAACTCTCTTGAATATGATCTAGTTAAAGAGAAGATGAAAACCCTGATAGATGTCCATTGTTGATGAGATAAGGGTACATGCCGCGATTATAAATGGACTCTGCAGACAGACAACCAGACCATGGTTTCCAATTGTACTTAACTATAACTTCGTTCTTACATGCTCGAATGGTAGGAATAAAACTTGTTAATCAGTGCTTTCTCGGTCCATAATGCAACTCAATCCCTTTTTTGTGGTGTGTTTTAACTATGGACCTCCTGCTTATTCGTGAGCCTTACCTCGGGACAATTAAATTAAATCAAATAGTTTATTAGCCATCATGCAAGATTTTATAGATGTTGTGAGCAAGTAAAGCGGCGGGTGGATTTTATTAAGACGTGGTTTGGTTAGCTCGCCTCCAGCGTTTACAGGAGGAATGTCCGAGCCTTGCGGAAATGGTTTATATGTGCAAGGCGCCAACCTGCCGCCGTGGCTTCTCAACACGCTATATAATTGTCTCGGTCTCGGACCAACATAACAGAGAAAACAACTGTAGTAATAAAGGCTCCTGTGTATGGCCACAATGATCCGCCTTACACACAAACCACTGGCATTTAAACGCAACTTCATTGCTACCGTCCTACCTCTTGGTCCTACATCTAAAAATGGTTCGCCTCAAGCGTACATTTTTTTATAGCTAACTAAGTTCTATTTAAACGTTCAGTTACTAATTTTTATATTACAACGATGCAGGCTAGATATTAAGTTATAACATGCAATCATTGCAATAACTCGATTCCATTACCTAAAAGAAAAAATTAAGAGTTTATGCTACAAGGAGGACTTTTAACGAAATTGACTTGTTGTGTCTAAAACAAAAATTTTCTTCTTGTAGTCCCGCGTACATACATATTAAGACTACTGTTTACAGCAACAGCTATAATTATCTCATCAATTATACTTTTCACAGACTGTTATAGGCTAATCCGTAACAGCATTATCAAAACTAATAATTGAAATTTAGCAGCTTCTATTTATCATATTTTATAGTGGAAGCACTAGAGAAGGCATGACTCCTTTAATCATGATATTATCAACCTAAACCAAAGATAACATTTTATATGTATCTCATCTTTTACTTCGTCTTCTCGGATATCTTTCTCTTTACGGATTCTTGCTTGGCCTGGCAAGGATGAGGTTTGATATTATTTGAAAAAATCGTAGAAAAGGCCATTTCTAGGTTGAGATAAGCGTCGGTTTCCCTTGCCGATTTCCACGGATACGCTCCCATTACTCGCTGAGAGTTTGAGAAGAAAGGAAAACAGTTTTTCCGAGTTCTCGGTGGCAATCTCTCCTTTAAGATGTCACCAGAGGTGGTTGAGTGCCCGTCGCCCCTCACCCCGGACCCAGGATCTGTAGTGATGCGCCCCGTCCACTATCTTATGATTTCCTTTGAAGAAACCGCTCTCTTCTCGTTAGAAAGACACCATCTCAAATTACTTTGATCCTTCAGTATTCTCCCACTTTATCCATTTTCTCACTGATATTTTTTCAAATGTTTTCGCCAGAAGAACAATGGGAAATAAAATTGTAACTCATCAGAAACCTTACATTACAAATGTTCATCTAAGGTTATTGAATCGTTACATTGAATAAATTGCAAGAGTTAAAGCTTCTTAAAAAAAATATTCTTATAAATCTAACCTATAGACCATACTCAAACAAACCAAGATGACAATTTTAAGCCCCATTTATCATTGCTATTAATAAAAGGAACAATCAAAACAACAAATTGCATGGGATCTGAGTTTTAAAAGTAGTTGATCAAATGAATAGCAAAGAATTTGGAAAAAGTACTCAGCCAATTAGTGTGGCACAAAGATTCCTCGCGTCCTATTTCGTAAAATTTAATGATTTTATGCTATTAAAACCTTTTACTATCCAATTTATTTTATTTTTCCTCCGTTTTTTTAAATCTGTATTTTTTTACGAGTTTGCTTCCGAGCTTACCGAAATAAATGAAAGCTGTGTGATCGTTTTGAACAACGAAAATATTTCATGTATCCGATTTAAAAAATTCCAAGACAGAAATCATTTTCAGATATCAGGAAAAATGGTTGGTTCCGTTTCTGTCTATCGGTCTGTCGCTCAATATTTGCGAACCAACTTATATATATACACCCTTATAACTTACACTAGACACATACCGCACCACCACCACTACCTACACTTATAACACGTCTGATTTTAATGAAATTTGCGTGGTAGGTCATAATTAGCTCATTGTTGGTCCCACCTAAGTGTCAATCTTCTGCGCTCATTCGTTTCTCTTCCACAACGAGAAACATACATTTATTTACACCTATAGCTTCAAAAGAACTTACTTGATTTGTATGAAGGTTTTACAGTTCATCGAAAATAACCCGCAGATAGCCCCAGATTAATTTGAACCGTCTGCGCTTTTTAACTTTTGCTAAATTGATACTTTAATTTATAAAAACAATTAACAGATTAAAAAAACGGGGAAACAATTAAAAAAATTAGACAAGAGATATTAGGGACTTAACTAACTTAGGGACAAAGCGAGCAATTTAAGTTACGGGTGAACGCTATAATATAAAATATAATGGCGCCCTTATTTAGGTTTGCGCTTTCTCAGCTTTGTCTATTGGCATTGGCAGCGATCAGAGGTGTCTGCCTGAACTGCGGTATAAACTAATTATGATACATTATGTTTTCACATCTATCTCTTTAGAGAATTATATATACCACTGTTTCTCGTTAACGCATCGTTTAAACTAAGGGTACAAGTATATCAACGAATTCCATAAAACTTTAAATAAAAAGTTTAAAAATCAGAATTTCTGGATATGCGATTGTTGTGAGTAATAACGCAGTCATCACAGTTTCATTTTAATCCTATATCTTAAATAATTATCCATTAAAGACTCATTTCTTTTCTTGTTAAGGATCTTAATGTTGTAATTTATATAAATTTAAGTAAAAATAAAAATTATCCTTATCAACCGTTAACTTAAATTTTAATAAAATTATTTGAAGGTATATTGTAATAAAATCTGATTATTCTTAAGTTTTTCAAATATTTGTTATAAGTTATTGGTGATTACATTAGTTTATTTTTATTTCACTCCTCATTTCTTCATCTCAACAACTGAACCAAAAAAACATTCTTTTTTTATTCTAAGACATTTTTTCCAAAATTAAAAACTATTCCCATAAAAAGGTAGAAATAAATGCTGGAAAAAAGTATATATATATAATTTATTTATTTATTTTGGGTGTTAAACAACAAACGTAAACGTATATATGTTACATATAAATTAATACAAATGACATGATTTTTGTCAAATAAGTTCCGAGTCAAAAGGTTAACGATGGCGTCAAGGCATACTTGAAGTAAAAAAAGGTGTTGGGGTAAAATTTAGTTTGTTTTCAAGAATATATAGTTGCTAAGAGGCTATTCCAATGAGATATAGGTAATAAAATTTTATTGTTATTAGTCCGTTGATGGGCCGTTTAGAAGTCATAATGTAGAGTTAAAAGTGACAGCAAACTAAAAAGCTCCTACTGACTTATGTAAAACTGTATTTTTGAAACAAGTTGTTAACAAATCTTTTCCCCTTGAAATCCGAAACAAAAGACCGGCCTTGTTTGAAAGGGATCAGGTCGGAACTTGTTACCTTTTATAGAAAGAGCTACCTGAAAGGTCCATTCTTACAAAAAGTTAGAAATTAATTTATTGCCTACATTATATCTTTAGTATTTTAAAAGTGCTACCTATACTGTCTTGACTTAAAGAAAGTAAAGTAGTCGCTTCTTTGTTAAAAATTTTCAAAAGCTAAAAACTTTGTTTTAATGTATCATAGTTAATTTAAACATAATATATATATTATATATACATAGATATGAGAGAGTTAGTGAGGTATATATCTACACTTTAACGGTTGCTAACTTAAAATTTAATTATATATATATATACCGGAATATATATACCGGGTTATATATATATATATATGTTATACTGGAAATATGAAGGTCCGTGGTTCAAATTCCGGAGCCAGAGCAAATTTTTCTCTGTGTCTTCTCCCGTAGTTTAAATTGTTTGAATTATATATATATATATATATATATATATATATATATATATATATATATATATATATATATATATATATATATATATATATATATATATATATATATATATATATATATATATATATATATATATATATATATATATATATATATATATATATATATATATATATATATATGAAACTGTGATGTTCCAAAGACTGCGTTATTACTCACAACAATCGCATATCCAGAAATTCTGATTTTTAAACTTTTTATTTAAAGTTTTATGGAATTCGTTGATATACTTGTACCCTTAGTTTAAACGATGCGTTAACAGTGGTATATATGATTCTCTAAAGAGATTGATGTGAAAAC
The DNA here is from genome assembly GCA_951217055.1 of Gerris lacustris. Lineage (NCBI taxonomy): Eukaryota > Metazoa > Arthropoda > Insecta > Hemiptera > Gerridae > Gerris > Gerris lacustris. The sequence continues at coordinate 80,642,170 of OX578277.1, forward strand.
ATAATGTATCTATATTCATTTTATATTTATATATATACACATACAGGGTGGTCCAAAAGTCTCCCCCCACTCTTAACATTTGAACGGTTTGAGATAATATAATGAAACTTGGGGGATCCGTACCATGTAAAGGGAAGTTTGTTTTCATGCAATTGCGCACTATGGGCATGGGCAACCACCCACTTTACCCCCAGGCCACCCAACTTCAAATTGGAGTGTACATTTTTGATAGCAGATTTGGAATCTATGGTGATTCTACTTCAATCTTTTTTTTCTATCTCCAATACTTTGCCTCCTATATATGGGGCAAAAGTATAAAAATAGTAGATTTCAGCGCCGGAGGGCAAAATGGGTGGTCGCCCCTGGTACGCGAGTGGATGAATACACACTTCCCTTTACATGGTATAGATCCCCCAAGTTCCATAAATTTATTTCAAACTTTTTATATTTTATAACGACACAAGAGTAATTTTTTTACTATTTTCGGGAGGGTTTTATGCTATCTATGCTTTCTTATAGAGGGAAAAATATTGGAGATAGAAAATATTTTCAAGTAAAATGTTGTTATCCGTAGAATCCAAATATTCTATCAAAAGTACAATTTAATGCTATACAGTCCAATTTGAAGTTGGGTGGTCTGGGGGCAAAGTAGATGGTTGCCCCTAGTGCGCGATTGCACGAAAATAAACTTCTCTTTACATGGTACGGATCCCCAAGTTTCATTAATTTATCTTAAACCATTCAAAATTTAAGTAGGAGGGGGGGGGGGTAGTAATACTTTTGGACCACCCTGTATAGGTATATAACATATGATATACAGACGTATATCTAAACTGTTTTAGTATAAGAAAATTGTATTAGTAGTGCTATGAACTAAATATCGCCAAACTGAGATTATAAAAGACGAATGGTCATTGACTGTGAAATGTAGTATATGTTATATAGTTTTCAAAATAAGATGTGCGATGAAGGCAGTTAATTTAAATATATATATATTTTTTGGGGGGGGGGGACCATTTGTATGAGACCATTGTAGGCAAATATGAAACCATTTGTAGGCTCACTTTGTCATACCTTAATTTTTCAATAAAAGTGGTCAATTCATTTTCAAGATATAGGCGTTTGCAAAACTTTAAACGGAAAGACTGAAATTTAGGCACAAATTGTACTCTGATGTCTAAAACCCATGTTGGTTGAGGAAATTTTGTATTTTAAAACAAATATGTCTAACAGTAACAATCATTCCGTTACCTTCAGAATGCAAGCAATAGATATAATTACTTGCAGTGATTGAAATTAAAGAATATTTGCGGTAGCGAAGTCCATAAAAAATAAATAAGTGGAGAGATTTTAGTGAATTTTCGAAGAAAATTAAGCTATTGCAATGGCTTCAAAAATTTTGTAATGCGAATTTTTGAAAACTTTTTCCACGGAAATCCGTTTTAGACCATTCTGAATCGATTCTTAAACTTTAACACTTTTTTATGTACATATGTATGTGTCACTCCAGACGATATCTCCCCTTAGGATGCACTTAAAAATTTTAAAATGTCAATATTATCAAAAGAAAGGATGAATCGTTGGTCAAAATTTTGGGAGTTCATTTAGGGGTCAAATTTTTACAATTTAGGGTCAAAAATAGCATAAAAACGTTTTTTTCCATTTCACCCCCTCTTATATGAACATATGATAAAAGTGTACATAACAACAATTACTGTACTCTTAAAAAGCTTTCCAACGACATGCATCTTGAAGGGTAAATACTATTTTGACTTTAATACCCCATTTTGACTTTAATAATACCAAAATTTTCCCATATTATCATAAGCCAATACTACGCAGATATCTTTGAAAATTCGCTCATTAAGTCATGAGTAATGAGTAAGTCATGAGAGCATGACTTATCTTCTTGTGTATTTCTTTAGATTCAAACGTTTGCGATAAATAGACATAAGTACCTACTATTTATTGTGTAAAGATACCATCGTTTTAACAAGAATGTCAAAGTCATAGTTATAGCTTAAAATTAGCTGGTTTCCTGATGTGCTTTCTATATTTGGTTTTTAAACTACCACCAAGAAAAATTAAAATTATTTTACTTCGAAAAACATTTAGATGCCAGAGAGTTTTTTATTTCCTCCACTAATTTCTATATTCCCCTACATCAAATAACTTGCAAAAAATGGATTCCGAATACGCAGAAGAATCATTTAAAATTTAACATTCCGGGAAAAACACAGGTTTTTTCCTTTAGTATCTCCCCCCCCCCCCCCCCCCCATCAAAATTATGGTTATTTCCTAAAGAGTACATCATTCCAAGTAGACCACTTCTTTTTTACTTTTAGGGATAAAATTTCAGTGTCTTATTGATCAAATAAAATTATTATATTTAGGCGTTTCAATGAGCGGTCAATAATTATATTAGTAAGTAGACTTGGGTGCAAATATGTACATGAATTAAAATGGCCGATTGAAAAACCTTTTCATGAAAGCTATTTAACTATTAAATTTCAAGGTTCTAGTGACATTGGTTTCGGAGACATCGTCATTTATATAAAGAGCCACCATCCTAAATTACGATGGCAGATCGTAAAAAGATTTCTTAGAGAGTACCTAGGGGTTTAGAGAAACCTACAATCCTAGGTCTAGTAGTTTCATACAGTGGCATAAACTAGAAAGGGGGGGGGGGGGGGAGAGGGCAAGGGCCCCCTCCCAAACGATTACATAACTTAGACCCACAATACATTTTTTAAAAAAGAAGATAGAACTCTGTCATGACAGATGGATTCGCCTTTTCGGTAAATATTTGCTTATGAAATTAAATAGGTACATTGAATTAAATTAGGGTCCATACACTAGACCAGCCTTGGTCGGTAGTTAAATAAGTTCATTAAATGATATTAGGGTGTGTGTGCACTAAATCAGCCCAGCATGGTCCCGATTTTTGCCCGATTGCCTGCATGGACCCGATTTTTGCCCGATTGCCAGCATGGCCCCGATTTTTGCCGATGGAATTAAAATCAATAATTGAATTAGGATGCAACACTAAAATAGCCGGATTGCCCTGCTGGGCTCAGATTTTAACCGATAGAATAAATGCAATGACTTTGAATGAGGATGTCTACTCTAAATCGAACCGATCGCCGGTTGGGCCCAGATTTTGTCGTTGGAAATAAATGTATTAAAATGAAAGAAAGAAATGTGTACCCTATTCGGCAAGATTGCCGGCTCCGCCTAGGTTCTTAGTGATGACATTAAATCCATTGAATTAAATGAAGGTGAGTACACTAGACGGCCTAGATCTGCCCGAGCCAACTCGGATTTTTGACAATGGAATTAAATATAATAAATTGAATTAAGATGTACAATGTGCACACTAGGCCGGCCCCAGTCTGCCTGAACAGGAAAACAGGTATATAGGCTAAAGGTGTGAAGAGGGTTCCATTAGCGAATTTTTTGTTCGAATTAAATGCCATTAATCTGATATAGAAAGCAACAATTAAAAAATTATTTATAGCTTAGTACTGATTAGTGTTTTTGCAAGTTTATAGCATAAGCTAATTGAATTTGTTAGTTTTATTTTTTTCCCACTCATAACTAATCATAGTATCTACCAATTTTTACATCTTATTCCTCAAAAGAATGATAATGTCAACGAAATAGTTTCTAAACAAGAAAAGAAATCGTATTCTATGCAAATTACCGGGTTGAAAAAAGGAAGAAAATCCTAAAAAAAAAACTGAAGACTACACTAACCGATAGTTAGGTTTGGTAAGCGTGAAGTTTCGCGGAGATAAAGAGGAAACATGAAGAACAGGACCATTGACTGGCAGGGAACGAAGAGACCAAGGAGCAGACGGTCGAGGCCTGAAGAAGTGGATGTCCTTCTTGGACGAAACCTGGAAAGAAAAAAAAATCAGGTGTGTCGGAGGGAGGAGGGTAGGCAATCATCGTGGCCAGGAAGGCGTGACCCGAGGGGGTATACACACGACACGGATGTCTCTGATCCGAGGAACACGCATTCTCCGGCCTGGGAATATCTTGAGGAATCAAGGTTTGGACAAGCAGTAAGGACGAAAAGGAAGGAACTTTTAACAGATATCACGCAAAGGAACCGGGAGGAATACATAAAGAGTTTGTCTCTATCAACTTTTCTATATAGAATAACCATGGAATTATAAGTTCATTCAAATATCATTACAAATGCAAATTTATTGAATAAATACTGCATTAGATAAATATTAAATATAATATAGAAACATAATACGGTCAAATAATACAGAAATGTAAACGCCATAATCATTCAAATTAATTTGAAGTAAATCAATTTAAAAATGTGTTACTAAATAATAATAAAGAGAAAAGTATTTTTCTGGAGAAGGTACAAAGCCAAATCCAGAAGGATTTAAATGAAATGGAAAATCAGAGATATCAAAAATGACTAAATAGGAGCGAGATCGTTTCAAATTAAAAAAAAAAATACAGATTTTATGCGCAATAAAATTAATTAATACTTCCTAAGAATAACTTGGATTACTATTGGATACTTCCTATAATTAGTTGAATCAACCTAAACGTTAACTAAGTAAAATCTTAGGAAACGTCTAAATCCGTATACAAGATCTGGTAGGACGCGCCAGCCAAGTGTGTGAACATTCCGACCGCCTGAACAGTTAATTGCAAGTATAAGTAAGCAAAATTTGGAGCAAACAACCATAGACGTTCACCTATAGTAAAAAAGTTATCAATCAGGTCTTTAATGCTAAAAATTATTTAACATTGAAAGTCTTTTTAATAATTCCTACAAATAAGAGCAACAACTACGGTGGTTTTGATTTTGCATGCTACGAGCAACAACTACGGCTGAAGAAATGTGTATTTTCCTTGTGATTACACTTCTTTTTTATTTTTTAGTCGGTTTAACATAATTATAACATTCTCAAATTTATCTTTAGGGATATGTTCTCTCAATGTTGCCACCTTAAAAGTTAAAATAAAATCTCTCTCTTTCAAACGATTAAATTATGCACTTACAAAAGTTACATACTTACATAGTAATTATCAGCCCCTTGTTCTTCATGGAAGTAGTAAATATGTCATCTTCCGCTGGAGTTGACTTCATTGAATAACTGCAACAAATAAAATTTCAAATACTTATTTTAGACTTATAAAATCAAAATACAGAAGAATGGGAAAGATTAAGTTGTCATGTAAAGATTTTTAACTTTATAATCCTCTTTTAATAATCATAGGTTTATTAAATTGTTCGATACTTGTAATTGATATACGGCATAAACAATTTCTCATATCAGATATTAAGAAACAGGATTTTATCTATCAAAAGTTGGATTTTACAAGGTCAATGGCTGAATCAAGCTTACTCAAACAAGTCAAAAGTACTGAAAAATACCAGTGTCTGAACTCTGACTCATAACAAAATATCAAATGTTAGATGAAATTTCAAAGGAAGGGTAAAAAAAAACAAAAAAACATATAAATAAGCTTTGGAGACACTGTATCATTGAATAAAGTATAGATTATCCCAGCTTTTATTCCGTGACGTTTTATTTTAAAAAAATGTAGTCATTTCAATCTGCTGGAAAAACCCCAAGACGGAATATTGAGAAAGATGCAGGTTAAAGCATGGATTCATGGAGAAGTAGGGTCAGAGTGACGCCAGAGGAGGCGGCTAGTTGAGGCTGCAACCACAGCGACGAGTAGCTTAATTTGTAGGCGGCAAATAATTAGGTCTTGTCTTGTCTGTCGGTAAAGGTCCATTGTCTACATCGATCTCGGTAGAACTCAGGTAGCCACCACTACACATTACTCAGGTAGTTTATAGCAACTAACCATCCGCGGAGTAACACTCATGGAAATCTAGGTGTTTACCATCAGGACTTCAAAGAAATTCATATCAACCCGTCATTAGCACACCATCATCGTTATCTTCGTTTGAATTAAGGGTATGATCACAACTAAATAACCAGCATCACCACTAATTCGCATATCCTCGTATATATTAGTGAAGATCTACTATTCACAACATTTAAAAAATCCTCAGTTCTCTTAAACAAGCTTTGGCATACCGTAAACGAGACAGAAATAAAACATTGATTTGTAGGGTTTTATCAGCACTTCACAATTTTTTATCATATACAAAAAGCAGAAGTTAACATAAAATAGTAAAAGAACTTTATCATGGAAAACTTTTTTCTCAAATTATCATCGTTAAGAAACTTAAGACGGAAATTTAAATTTAAAGAAATATTATCAATTTTGGTTTCAGATAATCTGTGAAACATACTTAATCTTAGTGTTTTAATAATACATTTTATTCAAACACTAAAGCAAATCATGTTTTAAGGATGAAACATAAAGGCTTTTTAAAATTAACATTTTAAAGCCAACTTGCAGATATTATCAATGCAAATTAAATTACAACTTTGAAATAAAGATAGGAGATTTCGTAATAATAATAACAGGAGTCTGCTCTTCATTGAATACCATATTAACAATGTTATATAATGTCACATGGTCAGCAGGACATGAATTTAGATGCGTTATTAAGTGCACAAGAATTTGAGTTATTAAAATGCTCCTCTAAAAACTTCAATTTTTCTTCGAAATTACCCATTTTCTGACGAGATATTAAATATGCAAAATAGTAGGAGATTCCGAATTCATGGTCAACAGTTTAATTAAATCACACATAAAATTAATTATGCAAGGTCTCTCAGTCAGCAAAGCGTATTATTTGAGCAATGAGGACTTAAACCATTTATTACCGTTAATTTATACCTCCCTTATTTTACGTATACTCGAAGTGAATGTTGCCCATTCCAGTTTGATGTAATTGAACATTTCAGTATTAAGGTAATCCAGTTTGTAGACAGTAGACGTCCTAAGAGGATTTAAGTTAATGTAATAGTGGAGTCGAAGTACATCTTTCGACTTAAAAATTACCTAAACGGATTACCGACGACGTCTTCGGATGGTCTGTTACTGTTGGTTAACTCAAAAATAAACCTCTTTAAAAACATTTCCATTAGCTAGATATTTTCTAAAGTTACGCAGTACCTGAGTGGAGTGGAACTTTCCTTACATCTATTGTTACTGTAAATACAGTAAGGTGACAAACAGGGGAAAACCTGAAGTGTCCGAAACTAAGACCCAACAGTAAATAACCCCTCATGAACTCTTCAGTCAATTAATTTCAGTTTTAATACACACGCCAATTAATTCTTGTAATACAAGACAAACAAATGATTAGTGAAGGTACCAACGTATTGCCACCTAAACAAGCTTTCAATACAAAAATCTTTTAGTCTATCAGCAACTCTTACAGAGCCAAATTCTATTCTTAAGAGAAGTAGGAGAAAGAGACATTTTTGTCATTCTTTTATAAAATACGTACATGTGCCAAGTTTTAGATCAGAAATTTTTCGGAAATATATTAAAATACATATATTACAAATATATATATATATATATATATATATATATATATATATATATATATATATATATATATATATATATATATATATATATATATATATATATATATATATATATATTAAAAAAAATGATATACTTTTTTTTTAAATATTTAATATTTTATACTACTCGTAAAGTAATAAAGTATGTATTTCCAAAGAAGAAGGAAGTAAAAAAGTCTTCTATTTAATAAGGCTGCCTCGCCTTCCTATTGTCATACTTGGACTTTTGCTTGATATATTCTCTTTAGTATTTTTTTTTTTTTTACTTCCCAATTGAGGTATAAACTATTATTCTGTAAATATCTATAGAGAATATCATAGGCAACCAACCTACCTCCTTTCGTTCACTTTGTTCGCGTAAGAGTGTAATTTTATCTCCTACACCTTTGTTTATTTTTTATTAATTTGTTATGTATTTGATCAGCTTATATACAAAAACCAATGTCTTAAAAAGACACAAAAAATGATAAAGAACTTAAATTTTATAAAATTATATTATTTAAACAATATAAAATAGCATTATAGGTTAAATAAATAAAGTAATTTTAACCTGAAATCAGTTAAGAAATGATAAATATCGATTTGGCTGGGCAGGTCTAAGTATTTATAACGACCAGTCTAACGAAGTTCTCTAAAGTCTAAAGATCAGTAATATCACTGTTAAGCCACTTACCCTTAAATCAGAAAAACAATACCACAACTTAAAACCATGAGAAGAAATGGTAAATATCGATTTGACAGGGCAGGTCCAAGTTTTTATAAAGATCTGTAATATCACTGATAAGCCACTTTCCCCGACGATTAAACAAATCATATAAAAAAAAAAAGAAATGGTAAATATCGATTTGGCAGGACAGGTCCGAGTATTCGTAACGATCGGTTCACCATCTACCTCTATATCGTTCGGTAAATATTATCACTGAGAAACCTTCTTTCCCAATAATCAGAAAAAATTATCTAAAGTAATAAACATTTGTAAATAAAAAAAGAATAGAAAGTATGTGGTTTCGACTATGAATTTGAATAGGAATTATTAATGGTGAGGACCAATCAAAAGTGAAAACAATGTTTTGAATGTACCAAGGATTGGGACATATTGATTTCCTTCTTTAGGGCATAATACAAGAATGGTAATGTACAAACAATGTACGGAATGAAGTACCAATTTAATGTACCAATATATACATATGTACAATGTACAACTGATTTTTATTACTGCAACCATTTTTTAATAGTATTGATTGAAAAAGGAAATATATTTTCTGAAACATCGGGAAATCCAAAACTTTGATTTTGACTTAAGACTGATCCTCGATATCCTAATTTTGACAAGACGGTATGAAATTCTTACTCTTTTAGCATGTTCCGAACCTTTTTTAAAATTTATTTTAAGTTGTAGCATATGAATAATTTGTCTATAAGTGCAGAAGACAAAGGGAAACTTTGTTTAGATTTAAATTACAAGAAACCACTGTAATAATTAACTTATAAACTGATATGTTCTAATCTGTATGCTACATTAATTAACCTCTGAAACAACTTCCTTTAAAGCAATCTTATGAAATGTCTATCACAATGCACTACTTCTCACAGACACTTTTACAATCAGAATTTAGAACGTAAAAACAAAATCCAAAGTAAATCATACCAGAGGAAGAAGATTGGCTGAAACCCATCCGCACTTCTACAAACAAATAGATAAATAAAATAATACTAACCCATAAAAAGTGTTTATTATAAATCCTTTGTATATATACATTTTGATTGTGCGTCATCACAAGTTTTTGTTTAAAAAATGTTTAATAACATTCACGATTATTAGGTTTTTACAAGGAACGTTGTTAATCAGTGTGTGGCCCTAAAATTTGATACACTGTTTTGTATTGGTCCAATGGTCTATGTGCCAAGTTTCAGCTCGATTGGATGACTGGAAGAGAGTTAATTAACAGCCAGCCACAAACACACATACTAAAGAGAAACTATTATAAAGGACAAAAAACAAACATTCTTAATAAAATCGAAGTCCATTAGAGGTATGAGGCTACATAAAAAAATAATAATATAACAAAAATAAAATAAACAAAAGAAAGAAGGATACAACAAAAACATATAGGGGTTTATAATCCGGAACAATGTCCAAGAACGTATAAAAAATACCCTCCCCATTATATTGCTTACAATTTTGTAAGTAAAATAGATATACATTTTTATCTATAAGCTTTTTTATAAATTCAAAACAGAGTCCTTCATATTATTCAATTAAGATTGGTTTACATAATTTATGGAAAAACGGAAATATATTCTGCCTAAGCCTCATAAAATCATAGATAATAGAATACCTAAACTACAAACATAATATAAAAATAAAGAGTTAAAATATATATAATAATATAAAAGATTTTATAAATCGAACTTAATTTAAACTTAGGATTTCCTACCATAGAATATAGAAGCCGTAAATAAGTTATCAATATTATCAAAGCATTTGCAGTTCGGAAAAATTTAATTTACAATTATTGTATATAAAATAAAAGTTTTAATACAAATGCATTATAAAAACAGAGATTCTATCTAAACGTTGAATATTATATTAAATCAATATAACAACAATTTAACTTTTGTTATGACCTTTCTTTCTCAAAAGAAGTTAATATAACCAATAATTAAAATATATTTTTATATATATATTCATATAGATAATATACAAATAAAGCTGTAAATACCTTGGAAAATGTGAAAAACCAAATAAAAACACAAGTTTTCGTCAAAAAAGTCGGAGGATTAGAGACGAAACAGCGCACTACAAGAAAGGTTATGAAAAACTAAACGCGTAGTGACTCCCACCTCTGTTTTGATTCGGCCGATCTAGGTTAATACAAACCTCGAGGAAATCCATATGACTCTTTCGATTAAAACATAAACAATCTTGTTTACGTTTTATAAAAACATATTTGTTATTTATAATTATAAATAATGTATATTTATATTATTTCAGTTAAGTATCTTATTTATATTATTAATTTTATGTATATTGTTTTATTATTATATTTTTATTATTGTAATGTATACATAAATACCCTTTATATAATAAAGTAGTGTCCCGACGACCTTGAAATGATTTGTTATTGCCAAGCAGGCAGCCACATTTACTCCAATATAAATAAATGTTTGTTTTGATTTGTTGGTCTTTAAGTAGATATAATAACTTATTTACATTTTTTTTTTTTTTTTTTTATGTATAAAATTAAGCCATTTGCCACGGGCCTAAGGGCTCGTATATTTATAATAAAAAATAGAATAAAACGTAAAACGTAACGTTTTAAAGACTAATATTATTAGATGTGAAGCAATAAGAAATAATAATTTAAATATAGCGAAGCTGTATTAAAGATGTTTAGACAACGCACCTACTATTTTACCTTTTCAACTTTTATTTTCAAAAAACCTAATAAACCTAATCATGCTATAGTATTTATAAATATTGATTTAAATTCACAGTAAAACACTGAGAGAACAATATTGAATGTTATACATAATTAAAAAGGTTTTGTTTTTCTTGTTTAAAAAAATTTCTTTTATTAAAGGTAGTTCATTTAAAACACAAGATAATAGGGGTCTGGGGGGAGAATGACAACTTCTATATGACTTAATAGTTTGAATGCTTTAGGTCCAAATTTAAATTAGCAAAACTGTGATGTAACAATGAGTTAAAAAAGTAATTTAAAAGATTGTATCAAATGGTTTATTTGGGGAAAAAATTATGCGTATCAAGAATGTAAGCATATAACTAAGCTGTTTCCATTAATTATCAAGAAAGTAGAATTATTAGAAAATTATTATCAAGAATGAAAGCATTTCACTAAGCTGTTTCCATTTACCAATAATAGTAAGTTCGCTGAAACTTTAGATATCGCATCAGTTTACTGCAAGTTTAATAAGGTCTTCTAATGTATATTAATGAATTTCTTTTGCTATTAAGACTTCTTGATTTTTAACTTGAGGCCATTTACAATGCGCTTTAGCAATCTAAGTTTTTAATAGAGAAAAGATTTAAACTTCCGAGAGCATCTGCAAATATGTACGAGATTATCGAGTAATGGACGCATTTAACCAAATTTTTTGTTTCTCAAAACCATAAACGTATGAAACAAATAACTTAAAAACTAATAACCGAAATACAATGAAATATTGTCCTCATTTTTACCTCTACAGAGTATATTTTTGTATTTATCTTCTTGTACACATGGATCACGTCAAGGATCTCCAAAATAATATAGAAGGAATGAATAAATTGTAAAATCACATAATATTTATTTTTTGTAGCCCGATGATTTTTGAATCAATAAAATATCGGATTTCATCGAAATTATTAGAATATTATACCATGCTAATGAGTCTGTGTGTACATGTTTATAATGAACTCTTGTTATACTTTGGTACATTCTAGAAAAGTAGTTTGTTCCATAAAAACCGTTTTTTCTTTTCATGGATCCAAGTAACACTATACTTAACCAGTGTTGAAGGCACTGCTTCGCAAGTTATTTATTATTTAAAATCACAGAATAACCCTGCATTATTATTTGGAAAAAAACATTAAATTAAATTCTCAAAGCAAAATTTTCCTAGTTGTTTCACTGTTCTTATGCAATAACTTTGATATGTAATAATAAATTACATTAAGTGGTATGTGTTAATAATGTTTTATTCTAAGATATGAAGGTAATGAAGCTTTTTTATTTGCAAAATCGATAGGCAATAAATCATTGATATTTGCAAAATAAAATAATGAACTTGATGTTGATGTTTTGATGGTTTTTGACACAAAAAAATAAAAATTAAATCCTTTCCATAAGTGTCATATATTTTTTATATAGTCCAGTCACCAGCCGTTTTCGCTCTTAATTTTGGGAATCAACATAGATTTTCTTGAAAATTTGGATTTAGGTAGTATTTATAACCTTCTTCAAAATCTACCCGAAGCGGGCTTTTACCCTAGGGGTGAAAGCCACCTCTTCTAGGGGTTGAAACATTTTTTAATTAAAATAAACTAGGAGATCGATAGATTGACACATTCTAAGCAACTTTTGTTCTATTATTTTTTTAAAAAAGTTGATACTTTCTTTTTGAGTTATTAAGGATTGAAACTGTGCATTTTTCATTGGACAAACGCATGTTTTTTAACTGTATTTCACGAACAACTTAAAAAGTTTTCATTTTATCGAAAAAATGATTCAAAACAAAAATGTAGCTAATAAAAAAACAAAGAGATTCGTTTTTAAAGACTTCTGTGAACCCAATACAAACTGAGTTATTGCTCGTTGAAGGACGCTTATCTTTCGAGAAACCCGAAATTGAAAACCTCCAACCTTAAATAACTTGAAAATGGTTACGTTTTTGGGGAAAACGCCATATACCTTTTTTAAAGTACACAAAAAACCCTTTCAAATGAGCTCTAATAAAAGTTTTTTGCATAGTAATTGACTGACTTATAATAAAAATAAAGTCACTTGTTTTGTTTTGAAGAATTTAACAATTACACCCTCGCCATTACCACCCAAATTAAAATTAATCGTAACCCACTCGCAATTAACTTCATTTAGGTGTTATTGATACGATCCAAGTGATTTGACCGGTTTGGAATGCTTTTTTAGAAAAAAAATAATTGATTAAATTTAAAATTGCATTTTTGTAACTTTGAAAAAAAAAAAATCATTTTTCTTAAATAAATAAAAAACTATTCATAATATGAAAAAATGTTACAAATGTTAATTGTAGGGGTTTTCATATTGAAAATTTTTATTTTTTTCTATCTTTGTATAGTAAAAATTGAACGAAATATGGTGGTTCAAAGTTTACATTCGAGCACTATTTGTAGCTGATACAAGCCTTTGAACTCAATCCTTTAAAAAAATAAGGGTTGAAAAAAGTTTTAACCGACATGACGTTAAAGCGTTTGAAATTCCCTACAAAGTGTCTTTTTTAAAAAAGTTAATAAACTTACAAATAAGGGAATTATCGTCGAAAAACCAACTGTACTTTTTTCTAAAAAAATTCGGAGTACGAATATTGGAGCATAGGGACAAAGAAATGTAGCATATAATGGAGCAACAGCTGGTACATGGTGAAAGCATTTTAACGGTATTTTCGTGGTCCACAATCCCCCCCCCCTTAACTTTTGAATGTTTTGAGATAAATTAATGAAACTTGGGGGATTCGTACCTTGTAAAGAGAAGTTTGTTTTCATGCAATCGCGCACTAGGGGCAACCACCTATTTTGCCCCCAGGCGCTGAAATCTACCATTTGGCTACATAAAAAAAAGTTATAGTAAAATTTTATTATTTTTCACCGTAGAATTCAAATATGCTATATATTTTGAAGTTGGTTGGCCTAGGGGCAAAATAGGTGGCTGCCCCATCTGCACGATTGCATGAAAACAATGCAACAACAACGTTCGAAAATGTCAAGAGATCTACAAATAATTCATATAAACTTTATTTTAACCAATTATACATGCTAGAATCTACAATTTTTTAATTTTTTGCAACAAGGGGTAGTTTCACTCCTACAAAAGACTCCTACAAAGATTTTTTACTTCTGGTGACTGGACTAATAGTCTACTCTTCAATACCTTTCATTACATACCCTACTCAAAATTTAAAAAAAAAAAATCTGTGACAGGAATTATCCGCCATTTTGGATTTCCAGTCAATCAGACCAAATTGCTATTGATATTTTTTCTGCGGCCCAGTAGGCCGCAGATTTTTTAATATTTAAGTAAAAGCAGAAATATTCTTTTTTTTTGGGGGGGGGGGGGGGGGACAGTAAGAATTTAGGATAGTAATGGGGAAGAAAAGGACAGACAATTTTGATGTTTTTTGACGAAATTCCATGAAAAATTAAACACTTTTATGTTATATACTTTTTCAATCTACTCTTCAATACCTTTTACTTGATAACACACTCAAAATGATAAAAAATATTTTTTTCGCGTGACATGAATTATCTGCCATTTTGGATTTGAACAGCTGATAATTTTGAGTTCGCTATATTGTTCCTGTGTGCGGTTCAAAACGATCTTTAATACTGCAAAGTTTCATATTTTTATCTCTTTTGATTCAAAAGGCATTGGAACTTTACAGAGTGACAGACAAACAAAGGAACGAAACTCACACGGAATTTTTTTCAGGAAATTTTCATCGGCCCCATAAGGTAATTTCATGAATTATTTTAAAACTTTAGGACTAGCTGTTGTAGGGTGGTTGGGGGTGGGGGGTATATTTTTACTTAATATACTGATAAAGAATGTAACATTTTTAAAAATATACATGTTTGTAACTTACTCTTCAGGAGCTTTCATTTGATACCCCACACGAAAATTTAAAAAAATTAATAATATTTGAGTTTACCACAATTTTGTGAATTTCGCAAGCGTATAATTTAATTTTTAACGTCTGTATATTTTTCCTATGGTAGAGTAAAAAATTTGCTCCAGTGTTTTAAATTTCAGCTCTTTAGCTTAAACGGTTCGGTCGCTATGAACCAAAGAGCGACGGACAGACGGACACATCACCCTTATAAGGGTTTCGAGAAGTATCTACGAAACCCCATATATGTGTTTAACAAAAAATAATATGTTTAACAATTAAAAAAATGTGTTTAACATAGTTAAAAAAAAAGAAGGATAATTTAGTAAATTGTACACCAATATTTCTATTAATTATGAATATTAATTGTGGTGAATACACATTTTTCTTCTCTTATTCCAAAAAAATAAATACAAACACATCGATAACATTTGTTGCTTGTGTAAATAATGAAAATAATAATAGGTTTTGTTATGAGACCTTAATTATTTCACATTTGCTTTTTAAAAATGAAAGCGACATTTAACCAAGTAATTAACAAAGGAATAAAATGTTTTTATCAGAGGTAGATAAGATAGTTGGACCTTAGTTATGGGTTTAAATTACTTTTCATTCGTGTACAATATTAAAAAAACCTTGTATACCTTTTTATTGTGAATATTAAGTTTTTACATTAAAAATTGCTACTAAAATATTTTACAATCACCAAGAATCCGAATTTTAATCAATTGTAGATAAGATAGTTAGAACTTTGTAATTACTTTCCATGACAACATTTTATTCGTTCACAATATTAAACTACATTGAATTATTTTTTATTAGTAGTATTACTACTTAGAAAGCTGAAACTTGCACAAATTATATATTTCCGATTATTCTTATATATCCGATTAATATATTATAATTTAATTTAGTGATATTAGATTCTTTTAACTAAATAATATTAATAAATTGGAAACTATTCCTTGTAGCATTCAATTCTGGAGAATTTGGGTCTATTAAGGAATTGAAAAGCTCTCTTTTGCAATATTTCGACCCTCCTTTGGTCATTCTAAAGCTGATTGACTAGGAGTTATCTTACATTATACTGGTTATATTCTTGAAATATTTTATTTGAATCTTTTCGATTCTCGTCATTTTTTCTTAAGTCAGGTAATAGTCGTTTCACTTGTGATATACAGGGTGTCCCAACTTAAGTCTGCCACAAAGAAGGGGCATATAGGAGACCCTAAAAGGAGTCAAAAATGTTATATTAACCTATGTCCTATTGGGCTTCGTTTTCTGACTAGAGCCATTTTTTTAAATATTGGGATAAGCTTATTTTTTACACTTAAACAAGTGTATCTCGAGAACAAAGAGAGGTAGCTCATTATTATAGGTATCGTTGGAACCCTAAAAACATTTGCTAAATGAAATGTCATTATCAATTTTCATTTATTTGTATTCCTTTTAGTTCAAATTTAGCTTAAAATGTCTTTTTTTAAAAAATCGAAAAAAAAAAAAACAAATAAAATTGACGGCCTATAGTGCTTAAACTTGTTAGATTTTTAATTTTCCAGGCAATGGAAAAACTTCTTTATTTAATTACTTTTTCTTGGATACCCATATCATTGTATATTAAATAGGAAATTGTTTACGTTAAATTAAGCACATTTATTGAAAATAACTAAGTAAATGTGAGAAAAACTTACTCTTTCTTTAATATATCTTTTGAACGGTATAATCATTTGACTCGACTTAATCACTTTCAAAGTAAATGTGTGATGAAATAATTAAATTCTACATTGTATAGCAATCATACAACTTGTATCTATGACTTTGTTTGATCTTTCACACATAAATATTTTTTTAAAGAAAATGGCAACTTTTGTTCCTTTCATCAAATTTTTGTTTTTCCTTTTATAAAACAAAATTGTTTGTTAAAAATGTATTTCTTTATTATTTTTATTGTTATGTATTTTAAGAAATTTAAAGTTCTTCTTCTCCATACTTTTATATGCATCCTACAAACATCACCTGCATAAAGTAAAGGCACAAAATAAAGTGAAGTTGTATGATTGCTATACAATTTAGAGAATGGTTGTTTACTTATAATAATTAATAAGCTTTTTTAAAAAATTAATTTGATGTGTGAAAGATCAAACAAGTTCATAGATATAAGTTGTATGACTGCTATACAATTTAGAATTTAATTATTTCATCACACATTCGGGGGTCAAAATATTGCAAAAGTGAGCTTTTTTCTAGTCTATTCCTTAATAGACCCAACTACTCCAGAATTAAATAATATTAGTTTTCTATCATAATTATTATACGCGTGAGTGTTGTTACTTATAAAAATAAGCGTTGATTACCGATAAAAATAATGTATTTAAGTAAATTAAAATAGTATATTTAATTAAAAAATAATCGATTTAATAAGACAAACTACTTTAGTGTAAAATTAAACTTAAACTGTGATCTTATAAGAAATAAAAGCTTTTGTCAATTGTTTAATAAATTACAATTATACTTAATGGTGCAAAATAAACTTTCACGTATATCAAACAATTCATTTTTAATTGAAAAATAACCCTTACTTTTACTTAATGTATAAAATAAATTGGTAGTGCGTGAAGTCTCACGTAAAAAGGTTTTCGTTGGTATTGTAAACATGAAATTAGTATAAGGGGGGGGGGGGGGGGGAGGGGACACGCAAAATGTTGATGTTTTTTGACAAAATGGCATGGAAAATTAAAAACTTTCCACAAGTATTATATATTTTTGTAATCTACTCATCAATACCTTTCATTTGATACCCCACTCAAAATTTAAAAAAAAAAAAAAAATTCGCGTGACGTGAGTTATCCGCCATTTTGGATTTGAACAGCTGATAATTTTGAGTTCGCTATATTTTTCCTGTGTGCGCGTCAAATCGATCTTTTTATACTGAAAAGTTTCATGTTTTTATCTCTTTTGATTCAAAAGTTATTGGAACCGTACAGAGTGACAGACAGCAGACACATGAACGAAACTATAAGGGTTTCTTTTTTTGGTTTTACCATTTACCAACGAACCCCTAAAAAGTAACTTTACTAATTTCACTATAAAACCGCACAATAGCTGGTTATAATGAGCTTAGAGAACACCTGCTTTTTTCCTTATCTAAGTTATCAAATATTTATTGAAAGAATTCGAGGAAAGGTCGTGACTTCAGAATATAAAAAAATGATATTTGTAATAATATACATATTTGAAATGTGTTTTGTTTTAGATGAAGTGAACTAGAGCACCCTCCAGAGGCTTTTATAACATTAAATGGATCTCATACACGAAGTGGTGTCCTACCTGTAATCTATTCGACAGCTTTATTTATTCATTAATATTACAACATGATGTTCTCTGATAAATTAAATTAGAGTAGGTTAACAATCAACAGCATTGAAAAATTATATTATATATTAACAAATAATGGAAATAACACAAATTAACAATCAGATCAAATACATTGATTAATAAAGAGGCTGATTCCTTACTTCTAAAAAGAAAAACCTAATACTGTTGTCAAAGACGTAAAGAGAAAAACCTAATACTGTTGTCGAAGACGTAAAGAAAAAAAACCTAATACTGTTGTCGAAGACGTAAAGAGAAAAAACCTAATACTGTTGTCGAAGACGTAAAGAGAAAAAAGATCTTTAATACTGCAAAGATCAACATGTATAATATGTAAGGTAGAACTCTAATAAGCTTATGTATACCAATTTTTATTTAAATCGGGTTAGTAGTGAAGCTTCACAGAAAACCGAACTTATACATAGATAAATAAATAGATGACGACTAACTGCTTCCTCGTTGGTCTGCGTATTAAGAAATTCAATCTTTTTACTTTCTCATATAAAGAGAAAGTATTGTGATAGCACGAAAATTCGATATTGATATTTTGATATATTTACACGTTGTGAGAACCCCTGAGTCCAAAAAATGGTTTTAAAAAAAGTTTGTCTGTCGTCTGTGCAGACGGGCGGAGCCTATACTATATACTATACTGGGCCAATATTGACGAAATTTGGTTAACATGTTCAGAAAGATCATACCCCGAGGCAAAATCAAGAAATGAATTTCAGCTCCATATTTGGAGGAGCTATTCCCCAAAAACTTGGAAAAACGTGAAAAATAATTATTTCCCGAAAACAGTTCCGACGATTTTGATTAAAAAAGACTAATATGTATATAGTCCATTTAAATACAAATCTAACAATATAAGCCGTTTCCCCGGGTAAAATAGCTTTAAACGCGGACGGTGGAGGCCGGGTTCAATTCCCAGCTGAGGATAAGTTATTTTTATGATAAATAAGACAACTCGAAAACTAATTAATGGAAATCACTGGGCTAAGTTATTATGAACTTTCGTATATGAGAAAGTTTGTCTGAGTTGTCTCGGACTAATTTTTAGTCATTTATAGTCAGAAGTTACCTGTACAAACTAATTATTAAAGAAAAATCAGTCACCGATATAATTTGTACTTTTGAGTTGAATAAGTAATATTCATTATGCTATAGAATATTTCATCCTTACATCAATGGATTTTTTTCGAATCAATCCACCATAATTAGAGATGGAATATGGGAAAAATTACACACGTGCGGTCAAGATGGCCTTTTTAGCAAGAAAAATAGATTTTTACGCCATTAAACATTATTACATCACAGTACATAATTACGACGTAAAATTTATATTTTCATTTTAATCATTTTATATAAGACTAAATGTGCAAAAATCATTATTATTTATGAGTTTTCAGTAAAAAATTGATTAAACATAAATTTTATTTATACATTAAAACAAAAACCTTTGTACAAAAAAGATAAATGTTTCTGCACGCAACATAAAATGGCAATCGGTGGGTGGACTCCGATATGAAAGAATCTAGGAATAATTTTGCAATGGTTACTCCAATTAGTGGTATGCACACACATTGAAAAAAGTTCAAAGCTTATTATAAACTGTCTTGAATATAAGACATAACATTTTATTTATTATATGGTTTAATGACGGATTATCAATATAAAGTTTTTATTTTAAAGTGGAGAAATTAAAAGTAATGTATAATTCACATTAAAAACTGCTATGAGCAGTAATATTTTGTAATTATAACTATTTTTGCTTCCGAGCAAATTTTAGTTATAGTTTTTTTTTTAGTATTTCAGTTTTCAAATTCAAAATTTCTTTAACTACAATTTCAGATAACAGGGGACATGTGTCCTTTTGTCGGTCTGTCTGTCGGTCTAACTCTTCTTGATTTGTCTAAAGTGAGACTTGTATACATTTATTTGAGATTGTTTTTGTTTTTGCAATTTCACTTTACTGTTATACATATTATCAGAGTAATACAATAAAAAAAAACCGTTTACTGTAAGAATTTTATAATACTGAAGATAACTAAAATAAATAGGGAAAATCAGTTCCCTATTATTTACTAGGTGTGCAATGCAGTTGTCTGCTTTCAATATTAAGCTGAGCGTGCATATTAATCTTAAGCTATAAACATTTTTATTTATAAACAGCTGAAATCGAATCAAAAATAGTGATATTTCTAATTTTAAATTACATTTTTTTTTTCACGTTTTTTTATTATACCCCCTCAAATGAAAATATGAAAAAAGTGAACATAACAACAATAATTGTACTCTTAAAGAGCTTTCCAACGACATGCATCATGAAGAGTATATACTATTTTAACTTTTGTACCCCGTACCCCTGTGTACCATTTTGGACCATTTCAGATTTATACCTTTCTGTGGTTGGTCACTATGACCGTGCCGAATTTTGTGCAGATCGGTTCAGCCATTCAGGAGGAGTATGTGTCCAACCAAATACAAAGTGTAGTATATTTAAGAGCTTCGCGTATTTATCAAAGTTGTATTCATTATAATATAATAAACTACAGTAGGAAAAAACTTAATGACTTCACGTACAAGTTAAAATCATTATAAACAGAAAAATAAAACTTGGCAGTGAAACCTTATGAGCCCTCATACTTACTCGTTCAAGTTCAATTAGTTAAACGGTTAGTAGATCCTTTAAGAGGCCTGCAGAGTCCATGGTTTAGTTTTACAAGGAGATAACTAATGATGCTCAGGGTTAAGAAGTTTAGGAAGCCCTCCCACCGACACTAACTTGACTAATGATGAAATGATGATACACTAGAAGTAGAAAACACTGCACTCTGAATGAACAATTTGTTTTGGAGCAAGGTGTTTCATTAATTATATACGTATTTAGTCAAGAAAGAAACACATAGAACAGAACAATCTAATATTCCAAATTACAATTTAATACCTATTATTTTTTTTTACACAAGGGTACCTGATTCAATAAATGTCTTGAGTTATGTTATAGACAAGTATCAACAGTGAGTATATTTGCGATGAATGTTTACTCTCTGTTAGATTTAACTATTCATTTTACATTATAATTACTCATTTTTATTAGATAATTCCAAGAAATTAAGTTGCTACTCTCATTAAATTTTCATCACAAATGGTAGAATTTTTTAATTTACTGATTCCTAGAAAACCAAAGTAAGTGTTACCAATTCACTTATCACTCACACAATGCCTCATCACGATATCTCTAAATCCAGTAGATTTATGACCAATACATTGGAGAACTAGATTTATGACAAACTTAGTTGGTAGGTTCCTCTTCCCCTTAAGTACTAGTTAAGAAAGATTTATCGATACGTCATCTTGGTTCAAGATGGCGCCAATTTACATGCAGATATTTTCGGAACAAATTACACTTGAGACTTGAAATTTAAAAGTTAGCTTCCTTTTACGACACAAACAACTTATGTGAGAGGATTTTTCAATCGGTCATTTTGATTCAAGATAGGTGGCATCTACGTACTCGTGTTTTAAACCATGTCTCCTCACAATAATTATCATCATTTCTTTGAAACACTAAAAAAAAAGCAAAAATATTATAAAAATAATAATTATTATTATTATTATTATTATTGTTATTGGTATGATAATTCTTGAGAAATATTCGTCTGCCAGAAGGGATTTCATGAAATTTGATTCTTAAAGGGAGCAATGAGGGCAAAGGGGTGGTACAGGAGGAAAACACCTCTCCTTTTCCTGGTAGGTTAATTTATAAAATTATTTTCCCAGAAGTCGGAGTTAATTATTAATTGGGGATTTTATTATTTTATTTTATTTATTTATTTTTTATTTTTTATCCAAGACGAGGAGGTATATAAATAAGAGAAGAAGATTTTAGGAAACTGTGACTCCTAGATATTGTCTTTTAGTAAAATAACTAATGTTTCTTAACGGTAGTTTATAGTTTATAAACCCATCCAATAAAAAAAAAATCATTACAAATAATCACTCTCGGTAAATATATGTACACTCGCTAGTATGCGTATAAAATGAAAGTGAGTATCAAGATGAAGTATCCAAAAGAAAAATGTATCTTATTTTTGGGTTTTCGAAAAAAAGTGATGCTTTAAAAAAACTCTTGATTGTTCTTAAGCCTCTAATAATATTTCCTTGATTTTGTGTACAGGATGTTCAGTTTGTTGAAAACTTAACTAAATTGCCAAGAGTAAACTACCCTTATTTTTGATGGTATCAAAAATATTATGTAGAAAAGTGGCTTATGATTAACGTTAATATAATTTTATTTAATGAAAATTAAATAAATTACTTACAAATCAAATAATAAGCCAATATAAGTAAATTACTTATTTTTTTTCTTTTTTGCTTCACAACACATAATTGATATTTAAATTACAAAGCAACTATAACTATCATAGAAACCTCAACAGTGTTAAACATAAAGAAAATATCATTCATCACAATTGTATTTCCACCTATTTTTGCATAAATTTTGACTCTATTCATAAATTTTCTACAAGCATTTTGAGTGTGCTCTGGGGGAATATTTTTATAGTGACCTGTGTAATTCTTGACCTATAGCTCATCACACAGTAACAACCGGGCTTTGGGCATATAAACGTTTTTATCTACGATTGATACGAAATATAAACATTGTATCTCTGTTTAGATGCGTAGAAAGTGATTATTTGCTTACTTGTATTCATTACGCATGCGCGTCTCATAGTTCTGAAGAATTCCTCTTCTTTACCACCCTAGGACGGTAAAGAAGAGGAATTCTTCAGCTTTACGCACGATTAGCGAGTTTGTTTACATTTAACAAAACTAATTTGCTGTTCTTTTTTTAAAGTAACTGATTATATCGAGTTTTTAGTGAAAAACAATGAGTGAATCAAGTGACAGACGAAAATGTGGAGAATAATACTCCTCCAGAAATAATTAATTCGGCAAAAATACAACTCAAGAATTAATGCCATCTTTATCAAGAGAGAGATACGAACTTACATATAGCAAGTTTTATTTATTATTTAAATCTAACAATCGTAGATAAAGTACGGTACGCAACTCGTGCGTAAACGGCATTTTGCATTGCTCTTGTGGTTTTACTACCCTCGCTGTCGCTCGGGTGCAAACTCCACACTCGCATGCAAAATGCTACTTTCCGCACTCGACGCGTAATGTACTATTGTTTATAATGAAAATGAAGTGTAAACCATTTGTTGTTGGCTTATTGTTTAGTATCGGAAAACAAACTAAAGTGTGATACAAATACGTGATTTGTAAGCAGTTTATTTTATTTTCAGATAATAAAATAATATTTAATAGTTACACGTTTGTTTGCAATTCTGAGCTACTATTCTAAATAATATGTTTCGATGCTATCAAAAATAAGGGTAGTTTACTCTTTGTAATTTTTTAAAGTTTTCAAGAAACTGAAAACCCTATAAACTAAATAAAAAAATAACCATTTTTAGAGACATAAGAACAAGCAATAAGTAATATCAGAGTAATAAAGTAATAAGTATTAATAAAGCAATAAGTAATTAAGAATTAATAAAGTAAGTTTTTTTGTATTAATAAGTAACTTATAAGTATTAATAAATTAACCTCTATGTTTATCCTTTGTTTGTGTTACACTTCAAACAACTACAAAGTCTCAAATTTTTGTGTTGTGTATATGGGAGATATATGAGCGTTAACGACAGACAAACGTAGGAAATTCGAGGAAAGGGACCTCAATTTTGCCTAAGGACTCTAAAAAGATATTTCTATTTTTATTGATATATATTTATATTGCTTATTGATAACTTTATCCTTAGTAGGCAAGAAACTGGTTTCAAAATTATATTAGACTAGTGCAGACGCATTCACTTTAATCTTACTGCTGATATCAACAACACATCTGCCCTAATACCACTATGCGTTACTTATTTTATTTTATTATTAATATATCTTAAAATTAAAGATAACGATAAAACTCAGGTGCACAAGCCTTGTCCTTCGTCTTTCTAAGATGTTATACGAGAGTTCATCGGCTCCTTGTGTTAACTCAAGTCATTAGAGGATGAGGTTTTAAAAAAAAATATCCGAACAGAGGTTTCCCGTCATGTCATGTTTTGATGGAAGGACTTCTAGATCCTGTCCCTCATATACACCTTACAACTCTTACACGAACAGACACGAAGTAACACGAACGTGAAGGTAGAAAAAAAGTGACGAATCAGAGATCTAAAATATCTTTGAGTTGGGAAAAAAACAAAGAGAGAAATAGTAAACAATATCTTTACTTCATTAAAGATAAAACGAGTTAGAGAAGGTCACTTTCGGGTTTCTTCGGTTTCTTTTCTTTTATTATTATTTTTTTCTCTCTTTAACTTAGGTTAAAGGAGGGGGAGATGTCGGTCTTTTTGAGTAGAAACTCCCGCTGGGCAACGTGGACACGCCCACTTGGGCCCCTCTGGCGCCAACAAATTTACTCACTCGTTTACACATATAAGAAGATCCCCATCCACCAATTTATTTCCCCCCAACTCACACCACTATTTAGCCGCCTTTCAACCTCACATCCCAACAGAAAGAGAGGGGGAAGGACAAAAAAGAAAAATCTTTAATACATATTTGGCAAGTATAAGGGTTCAAAAAAGAATACCTTTTTTCCCCGCAAAAACACTACTTATGACAAAAATGTCATCAAAGTATACAATGTAACATCCTATAAAGGAATAATTTACAACGTTTAACACATAAAAAGCAAGAAAAATTATTTTCCTTTTTTAATAATTTATTACTTTCATATTTTAACGCTTTTAAACTTATGAAAAGAACAGCTTAAAATCGATAAAGTACAAAGAATATATAAGCCGACCCGTTAGTTCCTTAGCTAAATAGGTAAAATTCAATTAAGCTTTGTAACGAAGATGTTTATAGTGACATTTATTGGTCTAAAGGGTTTCTCAAGTAAAAAAGATAAAATAAATAAATATATGACTTTGAAGGCACGCTTAACTCATATGGTGCGGTAATAATAATTTATAAAGGATTTTATTAGCAAAAATGTTTATGAAATTTTATATTTAACTTTATATAGGGTTACCTCTCTAAGAAGTGAGAACTGACATTTAGTAATTTGAAAACAAGAGTTTTTTCTTTAAAAAAAAAGTTTTTACAGTCTTACTTTGATTTGTTTAGAATGTTCTTCTGGGGTTAAGGATTCCAGATAGGAGAGTGTTGTGAAAATCAAATTAAATTAAAAAAAATTAATTAAATTTAAGCGCAGTTTTACGAAAATTCAAGATGAGGATACAACACCGAAAATGTTTACGCTGTAATGAAATGCAAAATGTGTGCCCTCTCTGCATTATTGCTGTAAAAGTGCTATAGGGGGATTAACTAACAAACGAAAACTGAAAATTTCCTATCTTGAGACCACACAAGTAACCTTCAGGGCTAAGTTCAAACAAAAATAGTAAGTACTTCTTTCAAAGTAAAAATTAATAAAATTTATTTTGACACTTTAATAACAAAAACATAATTTGATAAATAATAAAAAAAAATCGGGTACAGGGTACCTCGGAACTTTTCCTCACTTCAGAGGCCACTAAAGTGGCCTCTTCTGCTGCTTCGCAGCAGGAGGAAACAGCATTGGACGTGGTCAGTACTTGGATGGGTGACCGTTCTAAACAAACTGATTTATTATCATTCTTCAAAAAAACCCTTATTTTTAATACCTATATTTTATTTAATTATTTGAAGTTTGGCGGTATTTTGACAGATGTAAACAAACTTTGACGTCATGCTGAAAACCACTCAGGATGTCTTAAAAACACCCAAAACGGATTATTCCGTTGAAATCTCGAAAAAAAAAATTTTTGGTGAAAACAGTATACTTTTCCTACTATAGGTAGTGAGGAAAAGTAAAAAGAGCAAAAGCGATTTATTTAGTTGACTATGAACAGTAAACTCATGATCTTCAAAAACAGAAGTCTGTAAGAAAGAATAGTACATTACGCGTCGAGTGCGGAAAGTAGCATTTTGCATGCGAGTGTGGAGTTTGCACCCGAGCGACAGCGAGGGTGGTAAAACCACACGAGCAATGCAAAATGCCGTTTTCGCACGAGTTGCGTACCGTATTTTATCTACGATTGTTAGATTTAAATAATAAATACAGAAACAAATAAACTTGCTGTATGTAAGTCCGTATCTCTCTCTTGATAAAGATGGCATTAATTCATTAGTTGTATTTTTTGCCGAATTAATTATTACTGGAGGATTATTATTCTCCACATTTTCGTCAAAGTCACTTGATTCACTCATTGTTTTTCACTAAAAACTCGACATAAACAGTTAATTTAATAAAAGAACACCAAATTAGTTTTGTTAAATGTAAACAAACTCACTAATCGTGCGTAAAGCTGAAGAATTCCTCTTCTTTACCGCACTAGTGTGGTAAAGAAGAGGAATTATTCAGAACTATGAGACGCGCATGCGCAATGAATACAAGTACGTAAATAATCACTTTCTACGCATCTAAACAAAGATATAATGTTTATATTTCGTATCAATCGTAGATAAAGATATTTAACATCAATTTTTCATTTAAGGTTTATTCAGCATTATACAGAGCAGAGAAATATTGAAACAATTGTTATCAAAAGATTGATTAGTAACGCAGGGATGAACTATTTTCCAAAGAATAGCCATAAAGTATGATGTACCCATGAAGTGTTTTAACACTTCAAATAATCAACTAGTTTTTAGAAATATGTTTATTTCTCTTTTTTCATCTCTTAAAAAAATGTTTAGCAAATTTATTAGTTCATCCAGGGATCTTACAAATTTAAGTTGTACCTGGCGTCAAGCTTTAGATGGTTAAAAAAGAGGTCTTTGTTTAAATTCATTGTTTCACACTAATTTATGTGCCTTAAAAGGCGGCAAATACCTTTTTAAGTATTTCCGAAGGGTGGTCCTAAAGCCCTCGGGGGAGTCTGAGATTCGTCTTGAACGTCTTGCCAAAAAACGCAAAAGGGTCTGAAGTTATGAGGATTTCAAGAGCAATAGCCCGAGGCTTCGTCTTCCAAAAAATAATTTAAACCCCTTGCAACATTCCTATTAAGTTTAAGTATTTGAACTGAACTAAAGCAACGTTAATATATTTCCAACGAAATTTAACTGGTTGTAATATACAGTGTGTCCCCGGATCGGGTTGCCAATACGTGCCAGTAATAAAAAAAAATCAATTTTCAAAGAAAAGTCAATCTTCCTAAAATCTCCTTCTTTGAATGAAGATTTAGAGTATTACATTTAGTTTAAAATGTACCCTGTACCCAAAAAGTACAATTTTCTAAAGTCGTACAAGGAAAAACTGGACCAAATTTTGAAAATTCAAGCAAAGAGGTATTCTTAATTATTTTAAAGGAACTATTCTATATTTCTTTGTCGTATTTAAAAAATACCCCTCCCCCACCCCATTTATGAAGAGTCAAATTTATCTTATTCTAATAAATGACTGGCCAATTAAAAGCTCTCGTTGAGTGCATTAAAAGTTAATTATTAATAGGCTAATTATGATCTACCAATCCAAATTTTATCAAAATCAAATGAGCAGTTTTTAAGATATCGTGGTTCGTAAAAATGTTGTTCGACAGACCGGCATACGGCCACGAGACTAAAACGGTTCTCTGATGTTTGAACCAGATTTACGTCTAGGAATTGTTGAATTCGGAAACAAAAAAAAGTCATTCTCCAGACTAGTCACAATGCTTCCTTCTTCCTTTACCTTCAGTAAGCTCGGAAGCAAAATTAAATGTTTGAAAAGAAACACTACTTTTAATCTAAAAGGATCAAAATGTTGTTTTCCTACAGTTGACTTATCGGTGGTTTATGATTAGTGGTTGTTATCGCACTCAAAATAGTTCGCAAAACAGTAGATTCCTGCACTTACTACTTTATCTCACTCGTATTACTTTACAGCACTCCAGTGTTCCAACTTACGAACATAAAGAACTTAAATCTAAACAAAGATTAAATAATCCAAATTATAATAATAATAACAATGACAACTAATGATTATTTTTTTAACTAACTTCATGATTTAAACACTATATATCAAATAAAAAAAATGTTAAAATATAAAAAAGTAAAGATAGACAATCTAAAAGAATAATCAAATGTGATGAGTAAGTGTTATAATAAAAAATAATAACAGCGCTTGGTCAGGTATGCTGAATCAGGCAAAAAAAAAAGGCAACACTGGCTATAAACAAAACAGATGGTTTAGTTGATATTGTAAAACCTTTGCCACTATGCGCACTAGTTGCACAAATAACTATTTTCGCAAATATAACATTTTTACAGCAATAGGCCGAAAATCACATGGGTAGGATTTCGAAACATAATTATTTACTAAAATGGCGTGTTCTTTGTCAGATTTTTCTGATACATGAAATTTTGCTACTAGTCATTTGCAATAAGTTCTTACAACATAAGCTACTCAAATGATTAATTTATGCTATGACTTCAAAGGATCGGATTCACAACAACCGGGCTTCTCCAATACTGTTTGATCACCTTGTATTAAAAAAACATCTTAACCGAATTATCAAATTTACACAGTAAATCAGTTACTTACCAAGTTAAACATTTGTCGAAAATTTACATAAAACAAATGTAGGCACCATCCCTTATGGATGATAAAGGATTTTAATTGCTTTTTTATCAATAAATAAATAGTGTGTACCTTGAAAAACCATCCTTCCACAAAGTTATTATACCAAGTTATGTTTTATGAAAACTAGAGAAAAAAATAATTAATATAAAAATGCCATTTTTCAAAACTGGTCTTATTTTCAACTTTTTTTTTTTTTTTTTGGTTTCTGTATTCTTCACCTTAGTTGTATCTATGTGCAAAATTTGGGGAAGATTTAATGACGGTAAGTAGTTCAAAATTGGGGTAATAGGTGTGCGATGAAACTTAAAAAGCAAATAAATTTGACGCCATTTTGTTTTTATTTTTTGTTTGTTTTTGGTTTCTGTATTCTTCACCTTAGTTGTATCTATGTGCAAAATTTGGGGAAGATTGAATGACGGTAAGTGGTTCAAAATTTGGGTAATAGGTGTGCGATTAAACTTGAAAAACAAATAAATTTGACGCCATTTTTTTTTTTTTTTTTGTGTTTTGGGGTTCTGTATTGTTCACTTAAGTTGTATCTATGAGCAAAATTTGAGGAAGATTGAATCACGGGAAGTGGTTCAAAATTGGGGAAACGGAAATGTGCGATGAAACTTACAAAGCAAAGTAATATAAGACCAGTAATAATTATTTTCTTATATATTTTAAAGAGGGTATTAGAAGTCATATGTTATCTTATTGAAGAGGATTGTAAGCTATTAGAGTATTATTATGGATGGGAAAGAGAATACTAAATTTGAGAAGCGATAAATATTATATACGCAGTCAACATTTTTATAATAGTCCCATTGTTGGTTCATCATCAGGGCAGTTAAAATGTACAGAGGAAATGGGGGGGGGGGGGGGGGGGGGGTAATTGGGGACGTTTTATATTAACTAATATTTTACATTTTTATAACCATTTGTTGTCCTAGAAACAAGTTTTGAGAGTAAACATTTTGCTCTTTAAGCAACATTATATTTATAATCTCGTAATCAAGCAATTATACAATACTTTATACTTTTAATATTTTCTTCAATTTAAACGTAAAACCTTGAAGAGAAAGGGCAAAATTCTTTAAATTATAACCAATTACTGGATTAACAGCTACTTATAGCTTAATTTCTTCCCTAAATAGAAGGTACTTCTGCGTGATTGAACCTAATTTTAGGCGGATAACGGAGTGATATTAATGGCCAAATGAAGCCAAAGTAACGAAAAAAAGAAGAAAGTAGAAAATAAGGCATTAAAATATTCGGCATTATTAATTGAAGAGGGTAGAAACACAAAAATTCGAAGCTGCGAAAGAAGAATTAATTCGCCTGTAGAGGATTTCACTCATTAAAACAGTCAGCTTCATTAGGATAAACTTATAACTGCATTTTTTGGATCTCGCATAAAACGGATGGAGGAAACAGAAAATGTGGGTACGTTAACACCCCTTCCGGTAGATAGCATGCTAAATTACACTGTTTGACGTCATGCAATCTAATTAAACCCGGGTGAATTCGCATAAACTTATGCCAAGCTGTTCCATCTAGCTCTTAACATGATTCCTAATAAGCTTAGTACTAACCAAAACAAACACGATGACCTAACATATCTTTGAATAGGTAAATGCAACAGATATTAGATTTGGTTTAAATTATATTATGGGGTTAAGAACAACAGCATATGACTTTAAAATAATTAACTAAATTTCTTATCCTCACCCCATCTGGACATAAAGTTCTCAAACCAAAAACTTCTCTAAAATATATAGATTTTCAGAGTGTATCTATAAATAATGAAGTTCTATGGCTTCCGGTGACAACTACGTCAACGAAAAGAAAAATCTTGAAAGATAATACCCTATTGAGAAATAAACCTACCAAAAAAACCAAGATATATTCGACTTTGTTAACAACAACTCCATATGACTTTAAATAATTAACTAAATTTCTTATCCTCGCCCCATCTTAACATTTTTTGGGCTCAGACATTACGTCAATCGTCAATAAGATGTTGGCTCGGCATTCCGCCATGCCCAGCATCGTTTCGTCGCGTCTGACTCATCAGGGGCCCGACGATGCCCTCCCAACTCTGGACCTATACCAGATCAAGATCAGATATAGGACATCAGAGACGAGCGTACTCTAATACCGCCATATTTGCTTGGCTGGAAAAACACATCAGGAATGTAATACCGTGTTTACACACTGCAATAAGCTACACAATTTGTGTGAGTGAGAGAAACCAAGGAATGTGCCAAGCCATCCCTTGGTGTCTCTCATTCATACGTTTTTTCGTGTCCAACTCATCAGTGGCCCGGCGATGCCCTCCCAACTCTGGACCTATACCAGATCAAGAAGATCAGATATTAGGGTGGGCATCGTCGGGCCCCTGTTAAGTCGGACGCGACGAAACGATGCAGGACATGGCGTAATGCGAGCCAACATCTTATTGACGTAATGTCTGATGTTGGTACAGTTCTTATGTGCCACGCTTGCGTGGCATATCCCTTAGTGTCTCTCACTCACACAAATTGTGTAGCTTATTGCAATGTGCAAACACGGTATTGGTATTACATTACTGATGAAAATGAATTTCATGCAATGTAATTTTTTGCAGTCACCTTATATTAACTTGCTCTTTGGATTTATTACAATTCATAAACATCCTTAATAACGCAGCGGTAGGTATCAACGGTAGGTAGGTAGGTATCAGCGGTAGGTAATCAACGAACTGAAGGATTATTTATTTGATAATTGTATCTTGTATCGATATCTTTCAATTCTTGACACCATCATAAATAAATTCACCATTAAACTCCAGTCAAATATAGACGATTTGTTCCTGATTATTAAAAACAATTAAATAGAACCCCTGCTAAACGATTCAAATAATTTTCATCCCTGATTAAAGTTCACATTAAAAACAAATTTAGAATACCTTGAATTACTTAGATATCACAATAATAAAAAACAATAATGGCTCTATTTCAACCCCCTCAAATTTATTTAAAAAAAAAGTTGGCCCAAAAACAAATCCCTACCTAAGGAATAGTAACAATGACAATGACAACATTATGATTGATAATACCAATGCTAGACCCACTAAATTTGTCAGCATGCCATATAACAAAGGACTGTCTGACCAAGTGCAAACCTTAATGCATAAATTTGATTGCCCCAAAATTAAATTCGGATATGAACCTGTAAATAAAACAGAGACAATTTATAACAACTTGAAAGACAAAATTCCTTTTGAAAATACCATCGGCACTATATATGACATTCCAAGCGGACAATACAACAAATCGTACATAGTTGAAAGCAGCCAATTAATTAAAAACAGAATAGAGCAACATAAATAGGATCAGAACAAGGGCAACTCCAACACAGCCCTTTCCGGTTATTCTTTGGCCACTAAACATAAATTCAGTTTTGAGGAAACAAAAATGACAGGGAGGGAACAGAAAACAAATAGAAGAAAAATGATGGAAGCCCTCAACATAGCTATTAAATTAGATAAAACCGTGAATATAAAAACAGATTCTCGTTCCCTAAATAAATTTTATATTGGTATCATAATAAGTCGTTTTGTAATTGTTAAAATTTTACTTGTAGTATTTTTGACAACTGTGTAAAGTCAACTAAAATGTATATTTTTCACTTTGTATTTAATAATTGAAATAAATGATTACCGTTCTTGAAATACAATAGTAATTCCCGCCCTAGCGAACTAGAGGCCGATATGATCACTCTTGTTGTTCTTCTATATTACTTCTCTATAAATGTATCATCTAGTTTTCAGTTTTAATTGGTGTATATTGCACTCAATTATAATAATTTCACTTTGAATTAGAATTAATATGTAAATTTAACATATATTTTCAACGATATTTATCATTAAAGGTTTTCATTACTTTGACATTTGTACCCCATATCCCTGTGTACAAAAATCGGAACATAAAATCACAATACTAACTCAGAGACCTTTTCGGGCATGCGTCCGACCATTCCTCAAAGTTTCATTGTAATCGGATGATATAGATTATAGAAATATTTTTCCTGTATTTTCCATTTTACCCCCTTCCTAAATGATTATATGACAAAAATTTACATAAAAACAATTACTTTACTCTTATAGAGTTTTTCAACGATATGTATCATGAAGGGTTTTCATTACTTTGACATTTGTACCCCGTACCGATGTGTACCAAAATCAGAACATAGTTTTACTAACTTAGAAACCTTCCCCGGCATGCGTCCAACCATTCCCCAAAGTTTCATCGCAATCGGATGAACGGTTTAGGCAAGTATAAGAGACAGACAGACAGAAAGGCAGATAGACAAACAAACATTCATTTTTATTTATAAAGATTTCTGTGATCACTTGTTTTATCAACTTAAGACCTAATGTTACCATTGTTTTTCTTGTTAAGTGTATATGTTCTTACTCTAGTAAGATCTGCGTTGATTTGTTAAGTGATTAGACGACAGAACCATATAGTTCCTACTACTTACTGACTTACTGTATTATTCTGTAATGACAACACTGCCTCTAGTGTAATATTACAAGGTAATTCTTCTCATGATTAATCACTGTCCTCTAGGTGTTGAATGTATTTTTTTATGTAACGTTTGGACACAAATTAAATAAAGTCTGTTGTTTAGGCATGAAAATGGCAGGATAGGCCGAAACGTTGCCGAACACGAAATGAAAGAACTTGTTTTTTCTATACCCTTAAAGGATCAAACTCGATATATATAATAGTTATTGAGGGTACATTTTCAGTTAATATTTATACATAATTAGTTTGAATAAACGTATGGGTGTTTTCCAAAAACATTGGTGGAATTGAACTAGCAAGGAACTTAGCAAGAAAGGTTGGGATTGAACAAGGTAGTATTGATACATGCTATAACAAGTAAGCTAATTAAGCCAAAAAGTAAACTAATAAACATATCAACATATTAATAACAAAACAAGTAAGTAATTAAGAAGTCAAAAAGATAAGAATAAGTCAAAGTAATATGGAAAAAAAAACTTAAACAAATAAACAAGTTGTGAAGCAATTAACAAGAAAAAATTGAGTTTGAAGACAAAATAAATTCTTCTTTCAGAAGAATTACAATGTTTCTCGACTTATATTTGGTAGGGTTGGAAGCAAAACTTTCAAGTGATGTAGTGAGGAAATCTCAAAGAGCAAATTGGACGTTTCATTGTAAAATCACTACAGCAAAAATTTTAAAATAGACTGAGTTCCATTACAAAGATTATAAGGTAACTGGTATAGACCAACTAATGATAATAGTACCTCAGTAGTAACAACAAATTTTCAAATTAATTATTACGTAGTCATTTGAAACTTAGATTAAAACTAATAAAGAATAATGCCTTTGTTAAGTAACCTTATTTAAATTTATGATTTAATGTTATATCAACTATAAAATCTAGATAGTAAAAAACCAGAGTATTTTTTTTATAGCGCTGGCATCATCTCTTAGGATCGCACCAAGTGAATAAAGCTGCAGTAAATGGTCAGCCTGGACACTGGATATTCAAGGAGAACTAACATAGCTCATTGTCTACACGCGTAGTTCTGAAAAGTTATTTACTTTTTAGAGGTGTGTATCTAGAGCACCGTCTTTAAATATTTTTAACATAACTTACAACTAACCCTCACACGAAGAGCATTAAAGTTTACGATCAATTCGAAATAATCACTAAGTTTTAAAATTCTGTTTATAAACTGGTACAAAATATACAAAAATTAAATCACTTGTTTTTACCGACTTTTTTGTCATTGATAACGAATAATAGGTAAAACGCAAATGTGAACAGTTTATAGCTAAGAGACATTATATCAAAAGTAAATATTTGCTAAAATAACTTTTAAAAATTAACTGATCAGTCTTTCTCTTTAAAGTTATTCATTATAAGTTGTAAAAACAAATAACTTATTAAATGAAACTAAGCCTACCCTAATAAATATTAAATTTGGAGATACAATTTTAACACAAACCCTTAAAGGAGTACACACCTTTAAAAAGAACACACTACATATAGGGAAGTACTTAATGAGTATCTGTTTTAATTACTTTCCAGCCCGGGAGAATAAGCTTTATTTTTTAATAAAAGAAGAGCTTTGTTAAGCTGATCTACTACTCAGGTTCAGAGGAACTTACTTTAAGCGTTTTAAATGATACTGAAGTCCAAATACCAATACTCAGAGTTCTATTCCAAGCGAGGTCTTGCATGTTCCCACTAACAACTGCTCCTGAGTTGCGCCTACACCCTTTACCGGCACTTAATTCCTTTTGTTGATAAGGACCTGCATTTATTTTAAGAAACGTAGGCTATTTATTAAAGTAAAGCATTTTTTATTGTTCTGTTGGGATATATAATTGAATATTACGACGACTCCACTACCCCCTGTAGATTTTCTATTCCGAACTTTGAACAATTCTGGGTGTGCTCATTCTCCATAATTTCATTACTGGTATTAGGTATGAAACTAAAAATCTAAATGAGTTTCACATTACGCCTATTAGAACGAAGATGGCAAAATTAGTTATTTATGTCACTAGGCAGCAAAATGGAATTTTGCTGACAAGTTTTTTAAGTTTTAATTACGAGCCGAAGGCGAGGATAGGCTAAACAAATTTACTGCTGAGGCGAAGCCGAGGCAGGAAATTTACTATTTTACTGACTGGAAATTACATTTTGACTGACGAGGCGAAGCCGAGGCAGGAAAACGTTTATTACCTTCAGAGGTGTAACCGAAGCAGGTCATCTTTAAACGAGTCAGGAATGTTTCCTTTGCTGCATAGTTACATACAATATTTTATCTACTAACGGCAGAAAAATAACACTAAAGATTTTAGTACCTGATTTAGAGGGATTAGATAGACTTTCCTTGTACATCATCATGCAGTATGTCTAGCACAACATTATCATCCATATTTTTATTTAAACTTCAAAAACCTAATTAACAAATTTATCAAAATAATAACAGAAAACTATTACTTATTATCATCTTTTTTTGATAGATAAAAGTTTTAAAGCAATAAAAGTTGTAAAAATCGAATTGACGACTCGAAAGTTTGAGTAAGTGTAATGACTCGAAAGTTAAAACAAAACAAAGACAAAACAATCAGTGTTGCCACTTTTTTTATTAACAGCTGTTTTTTATCTCAATTTTTATCGATTTTTTAAAAATAATCACTGTAAAATAATAATATTAGTTTTATTATTATAATTTTTAAAGGTATTTTCAAAAAACATATAAATATTTAGCAGAATATTACGCTTAAGTATACATAAATGAACAATGTGGGAGAGTTCATAACCTGAGATGTAGTAACTTTTTCTTAAAAAATAAGGTAGCCTGTTTGTTATTTTGCTGACACTCTGAACTTTTGCTGACACTTTGATATTTAGTTGCGTGTTTTTTTTGACATGTTACAAAAGAATCAAGAAAAATGACATTTTGCAGATTGAAAACAATACAACAAAGCCTAATTTTGCTGCCGTGAAAATAAAATAAATTTTCCACTTCAACCTTTCGAGTTACTTCATTTTTCCTTCTAATATCTGTATCATTTCATCCTAAGTAAGTAAAACGATTGTTTAACGATGTTTTAGGGAGGGATGTAAAAAATACAAAAGAATTCTTAGCCTCCTGTCATCAGTGCGAGTCAGCAGATTAAGAGCCATAAAAGATTAACGACCGAACCATTCGGCTGGATATGAATGGGAAGGGGTGCGCGGTAGCGATTCAGGCCGGAGTATAAACTCAGTTTAATAGCACTGCCTCCACTGCAGCTTAGGAGATTGTTTTACCGGGATCCTCGACAACCACTCGATTATCCTTGCTTGCGAAGAACGGATTATGGGATGCAATTAGCTCACGGGTTGGACGAGGGACAGAGGGTACCGCTGTAGGTACCTGCCGAGTGCCGATGGCGCCACACAGACATCAGAGGACGCCGAACAGGTAAAGGAGACAGGTACCCTTTGCAAAAACCTCCGTCAGCAGTTGGCCAAAACTTCTCTAATAACTAACCCCCACACGATTCTCCCTCTTCAGCATCCAAGGAATACCGGCGTTTTTTGGCACCATCAAAAAATCGAAAGGGCCTTCCCTTTTATTTATTGCACGTGCCGCTTTTGTACGTTGGGGGTTTCCGTTATTCCACAACTGTTTGTTCCACTTTTAAGGGTTTGTGTAATAAAGGGGGGCTTGTGGGTAATAAATGAAATTATGATCCTTTGTAGACTAGTTGTGAATTTGAAGTTTGATATATTGTGGATGTTTACTTGGACCGCTCTGTAACTACGGAACAGCAAAGTCAAGTCCGATTGTTGTGTCGGTTTGTTTTTACTCACCCTGGCGCCTAATCTGCAGACAGAGTTTCTCCTTCTCTGTCGATACACTAAGAACAGATCAAAGCAGGTCCTGCATGTATATGCAAAACCACCGTTAAATGCTTTTCAACAGGTCGTATGAAATTAAATAATTATGAAAACTTCAAAGAGTACACCGCTACTTTAAAGAAAAAAAATTCACTCAAGAAAACAACACTTGTATTTTTGTTTTAAATAAATTAAATTGCTGAATAAATAATTTAAAAAATTAAGAATTGCTTTACAGCAGCAGCGAAAAATCATAGATGTGCTTAGTAAACACGACACTCACAGGACAATTCCTGGAACTAGAGATCATATTTGTTTTGAAATTCTCAAAATATATATTGTTCACTGCTTTATCACAATAAGAATTTTAGAATAATACCTAAGGAACGTAAAATTCATAATCAATCATTGTAGTAAAACAAAAAAATAAATATTAACAATTCTTAACATAAATAAAGGGCAACAAATTTTCTAAAAATATCATTAGTTTTATAATTATTTTTCTTTTGCATCGTTTAACGTTCCTTTCACTGTTAAAAGTTAACACATCTCTAAATCCTTTTTAAATTCTAAAGGATCATTTCCTTAAGCAACCCTTTAGTAATTGAAGATTTTCATTCAAAAGGTTCAGTGCCTTCAGTTCATTGAGCCCTTTAAAGAACCCAATACTGTACTTTTATCATTAGTCTTAGGGCCTGTCAACACAATGTTCAACGCAGAATCATTAACTAGGTACTTAGCCACTAACGAAATTAGGATCAACCAATTAGGGTCTTGACAAATTATTTACGAAATAGTTAAACAAACTAACATCTAACAAATTAATGATTCTAATGTGCCTAAACAAATTCTATTTTCGACCCAATGACCTATTCAACTTGAGCTTTGATTAATGATGCTAAGAGGGAAAATTTCTTTACCAATGTGGCTCGGATAACTGTAAAGTTATTTTGTTCCTTTTCATAGGGTTTCCGTTATGTAAAAAAGAAACTTCTTTTTCTTTCAAAGCTCAGTATCAAATATTTAATAAGAAATGGTTTCTTCAGTTAATTAAGCAATTAGTTAAACATAAAAAGGGATAATTTCTCGAATAAAAAAAGAAAATAAAAATTTCATATGACAGGAGATAAAGTTTCTATAGCTAAACACGAACAAAACTTCACATCAAATAAGAACTATGTAACTTGCAGCTTCCAGTTACAATCGCCAAACAAAAATTGCAGTCCAAATATAGGACCTCACGATCATTAATCTTGAAGCAAAGTGAATAGGTCAGTATAAGCCGGGCAGACAATTCGTTGAGACGGATCAGGATCATTAATTACAATATGTGTGTTAGTTTAACTATTTCATAAGTAATTTGTCAATATTATAATTGCGATCTCTCAGTGGCTAAGTGTTTAATGATTGTAAGTTGGCTAATTTGATGATGGGTCTAAAATTTTTGAAGTACAAAGTTGTAAGTCTTTCTAAAGGATTAAATAAGTTAAAATTAGTTTAGAAAGGAAAATGACCAAGAACTTAACTAAATTATTCTTTAAGTAGTCTTTCATCGAGGAATTGTCATGAGTTTTGTCAGTTCCTTTCCCATATGCTGTGTTGATTTTATCCTTATAATTATCAACAACAGATTAGGTCAAAATAGGAAGGACGGATCAGAGATTAACACATCTACTCAATGTATGATTATTATCAATATGAAGCATGCCTTGGGATTTGAACCAGATATGTCGGTTGTTCATTGCATTCTAGGCCTTCAGGTGAAGTCCATCTTCATTCAAGGACTTTTTATGAATGTCAATCATCGTAATATTAATTCAAAGAGGAAACAGAACTTCATTTCTTAACACTCCTGAATATGGTTTCAGTAGTAGAAGCGAAACGTTGGACTTCACTTCCTCAAAACCCGGTCTTCGACTAGAATGTGGCGAATGCCTACGTACCAGATTAGACATTTTGGTTTTAGACAGTAGTTTTTATGGAACAAACACCTATCCACTTCCTCTTATAAACGTAAATTTGGCTCTTAAACTATCCAGACGCTTATGTTAATTTTCAAAGAAGAGAGAAATAAATAGTTATTTATATAAATAAGCAGTAAAATGGGATTTTACTGACGAGTGATCAGATTAGCCTCCGAGCTGAAGGCGAGGACCGAGGACAGGCTATGATAATTTACTGCAGAGGCGAAGCCGAGGCAGGCATTGTATAAACGAGGCAGAAATGTTTCCTTTGCTGCCTTGTTGCATACAATATTTTATCTACTGGCGGCAGAAAAATTAAGCTGCTAAAATACCATCTTTATTAATATAACATAGTTAATTACTATGTTATATTAATACGCTAATAACATATGTTTTAACTAAAATTAATGTTCATAAAGAAATCAAATAAGAAGCTTGGGCATAATAACAATAAGATGAATAGCAAACTGAATCTATAACAACAAAATACAAAACATACTTAAATAACTCACAAAACTTCTGAATGAATAATGCACCCAATAAAAAATATTTATTTATAAAATATTTATTTATATTGTTACTAACAAATTACTAAAAGTATTACAGATAACTGCTATTGCTTAGAAGAAAAGAAGTAACTACGATAAATCAAAAAAGTAGCTAGTCTAATCTAAATAACTTCAATAATAATAATAATAATAATAATATGGATGTTAGATGTTTACATGAAGCTGCAGTGTAGCCAGTGACTCCGCTATTTTTTTTTTAATTAAAGATCTACTATTCATTGAACTTATTTAACAGAATTAACAAATATAAACAAATTATTTTATTATTAAAACGTTTATTTATTAAATATTACTTATTGAACTATAATATATAATGTTATAAGATAGAGATAGTAGTATAAGCTGTTATTGCCAACATCATAACAATAAAAATTTTGCTCCCTAGGCAGCAAATGTCTTCCTCATTTTACCGCCTAGACAGTAATGTCACATTTCTCTGCCCGAAATCAGTTCAATAATGCCTCATTTTGCTGCCGTAAGTAGATAAAATAATATTACCCTTAATTAATGCTTTTGATTAGGACGGTACAGTCACTCAAGATTGTGGTAAAGTTGTTAAGTACAATATCTCCACTAAAAGAATTTAAAATTTATTTATTTCTCAACATCTAGATAGATAGGCAACTAAGTCTACGAATGAAGTTATAAAACATCATAAAAATTAAAACACATAACCTTGTGTTGGCCCTTCTGCGTTTTGCTAGTGGTTTTTAAGGATTTGGAACTTTGTTGAAGGCGTAGATTAACTGTCACTTTAAGTGTCTTTCCTTATTGACTGCTTAAACGTGGGAAGCTGAAAACTAAAAAAATAAGGGGACATCATAAAATAAAGTAACTTTTATTTACGCCTAGATGCAAATTTTCACGCCCAAATAACAGTTCTTTTTTGCATGATTTTTTACACGGACAAACTTTCGCTTGTCAGATTGTATTTTTTAAGGAAAGAAAAAAAGGATGTGACAAAAATGTAAAAGTGCTGTTTCCTTTTCTTTTTCTTATTACTTTTTTCACAACCTTCTACTGTTCGTGGCTTTTGGCGAGTGGATGAGGTCCGGAGAGATTTATGACCCGGCCTAGCTTTTATGCGAAAAAGGTGCAGAAATTGGAGTGTGACGAATAGCGAGGGGCGCTTACAAGTGCCACAGGTGACAAAGGTCAGGTAGATGGACTTGGCATATAGCCTGTGTTAAAGTGGTTTTTAGGCAAATGGAAGGCGGCCCGCGCCCTTGGAAAGGTAAACCTTCATCCAGGCTAGATTGGTTTGTCACTCAAAAAAACGGCCACACTTCTCTTGTTTCTTGAAGCCTTTCAGGTCACTCATTTAGATTGCTTATGCTGTTTTTGCATTAGTTTTGCTTTTAAGGTGTTCTGGCAGTTTTTAAAAAACTTCCACTTTAACTCTTTAAATCGAAATGTTAAAAAGAGAAAAAGAAACGTAAATAGCAGTAATGTAGCTTCAGATTGGAATTTTGTCCTGTCAGGATTTCTCTAAAACCATTTTAGTCGCATAAAGCAATTCAAATTATAATATTTTGTAAAAAATTAAAAATACTACAAAATCTATCACAGCCAACGATAAAAATAAAATTAATTGTTAAAAGTCGATCTACTTAAAACCGCGTATAATAGAATTGTAAACTAAATATTTCATTTTAAATACAGAATACATCTTCAAGAAAATTATACAGCAACGAAGTTTAGGCTTTTAAACAATAAAATGCTTGACTTTAGGCAAAACCTCGACATAACTTCTATAATAGATTTGAGGGTAGTTTAGTGGTCTAGTATTATTTAGTATTTTGAAGGTTAGGTAGGAATTATATTGGGTATATAGTCAATATAGAGTTACATGGTACCTTTGACGTTATACTCTCACGTGAAAGCTCAGTACATCTTTATTTATTATATTATCTATATTGATGCTAAAGTGTGATAAAATGAAACTTCTAAATTGTAATATCTGATATGAGGTAGAATAAAAAGAATACAAACGTAGGTAAAGAAAACGTTAAAATATAAGACTAGAATATTCTTTTGTAAAACCGGTTGCAATGTCCTTTATGTATCACTTTGAAACATTTGATTGGTTAGTACGTGATATCAGCACACTATGTTGTTACATTGTTCCTTAAACACCGTCTGTTGGTACTATTTATTACGGTTGGGCAATTAGCAATGAGGGGGTACTTTGCGGGTAAAAGGGTTGTTGCCTGGATACTCTCATTGTTCCTTCTAGAGTGCTTGAAGGGGTTCGTACCACATGAATATCACTTCAGAATTGAATCCTTTCAACAGGGAAAAACCTACTGCTTCGGGGTCAAGTAACAGAGTGAACGTCAAGTATAAAAGATGTTTGCTGTAGCGTAAACGGGTTGTGGCCATTGGTTTTAACAATGGCTACTGTTTACGGTTGTCCTAATGCGTCGTCCGACTGATCCTCTGATCCGTAGACCCTTTTCTTTCAACCCTACAAAGTTGTCTCCTCCTGTGGTTTAAAAAGTATTCGTAAATATGGAGTACAGCTATATAGGCTCGAAATATTTGAATCTTCATACAAGGGATTTCCCTTATAGAAGTCTGCCTAAGATGAGAGGTTATCGATTAAGTAAGCACATAATCCTCAAAATCCGCAGGAAACCCAATACTTGAAAAGCCGCAGTTGCGTCGCGTCTAGACATCTATAGAGAAAGTATTTTGTATTCTTTCCAAGTGCGTAGGATTTTATGACTGTGGTGTCTTAGAAGAATAAACGAGGTCCTTCCTCCTTTAAATCCTTAGGGTTGGTTGTTTCGTCAAGGGCTTCAAGGCTTAGAATTATTATACACCGCAACTCCTCTCTTTAATCCCCTGCCAACTTTTTCGAGTACCTTTAACAGTCAAGCTCCTTTCTTTCGATTATCAATCTTTTGAATTCCTAAACTAACATGACTTTTGGTCTCAAATTTAACGTTAAATGTGTAACTCCTGGTTACGTTTAAAGCAGGGGTAAATCAGCAATTCTCCGTTTTGTACAAATTATTTACACTTTGAACTTTTTTTTTTTTCTAATAGGCCTTAATTTAAGATTTACATAATAATATAAACACCTGACTTTGTGACAACATAAATTGGCCAAGTATGTGCTTTCAAGGACCACAAAGGGTCCCTTAAACATAATCGGCCTAGCCGTATCAAGGGATTATAAAAACGTATTAATGAAACTATTTCGAAGTGTCTGGCTCAATTCGTTCCCAAGTTAATAATATATCAAGGAGACAAACGAATATATATATTATTCAAGGAGACATGGCGCAAAGAGGGATCGGCACAAAAATAAACTAAATATATATTTGTACTCAGGGTGTCATCCTCTTTGATTAATATTCCCCCACATGACGCATTTCCGTTAGCAAAAAATGTTAACCCCTAGATTTTTTACGGCTTCCCTATGATTTTTCTGATTTAGATTATTTCACACAACATAACTGCAAAGTTTAAAATTTTGGTTTACGTATTTCGGCGATCAGTTGCGTTACAGACAGACAAGTGCAGGAATGTAAAAAGGTGGGTTCACAGCTAGCGGATCTCCGCGCGTAGAGGGTTATATTATAGATAACAATATATTCATGAAGCCATGGACAAATCCGATTCGTTTTTATCTACTGTTCTGAAGGGATAATATTCGCTGTTGGAAGTTATCTTCTGATTTAACAATAAACTATTTAAACAGTTGAAGTTCACGATTAATCTTTATAAAATTCTATGCATCAAACATAATTGTAATGCAAGTAAATGCATTGTCAGTATATTAAGTTAAGATCTTTCATTGATTGCTTTGATTCTTTTTTACAAGCTTTTATTTAACTTGCAATGTTTGTATGTATGTATGTTCGGGTCAAATCTTGCAACTGAATTTTAAAGCAGTTATCCTCAGCCAATTGAATTGAAATTTTGCATACACATTTAGTTTGGATGACAATGCATGGTTTGCTACGAACGACGAAAAGTAGAAAATTAACAAAACAGTTATCATAGTAGTTAGAAATACATATTTTAAAAATAATATTTAATGTATTATTAAAATACCAAACTAACATTAAAAGAATGGTTTTAAACTAAAATAAAAAATTAGAAGAGGACTTGATGAAGTAAAGGTTTCATATATGTTTTGAAGCGGCTCCGTGTAAAAGATGATTTGAAATCAATTTTTGCGGATCCACAAGAAAGCCATAGATAAACTGGAGATGAGCTGAGCTGTGAACCCACCTCAACAAGGGTACTTTTTTTTGGCTGCGGACCCCAAAAAGGCAATCATAGAGAAACAACAACAATATGGCCATGAAACAATAAAAATGTTCAATCTGTCAATTAGTGTGACACATAGCTTTCTACGTTTCATATCGAATGTACTTTTATGATGATTTGCTCCCCCTCCCCAAAAAAAATATACCCCCAGAAATATACGAAAAACCGCACGAAATGAGATGCAGAGCATAACAGGGCAGTACAATAAGCATGCTTGGGCTATCCAACGCTAGTGGATCTGGCGTCTCAATTTGCAAAGTCAAAAGTCTTATATATTTCTGCGGTTGAATAATACAGTGCTGCTCTGCCCTGCGTTACCTGCATCTCAATGAACGCCCGGCCTGATACCCTTATTTAACTCTGGATTGCTTGAAGGGGTTCCTATCTTACTGCATGAATATAACTTAAACAATTAGCAGTCATCGTTTTCTAACATGCTCAATTATAGCAGACGTATAATGAACGCATTTTGACTTTAAATAGCAGCATATTGAAGTCCAATAATTAAATAACTACAATAAATAAATTTAATCAATACAAATTTATAACAATA
This sequence comes from Gerris lacustris, assembly GCA_951217055.1. Taxonomy (NCBI): domain Eukaryota; kingdom Metazoa; phylum Arthropoda; class Insecta; order Hemiptera; family Gerridae; genus Gerris; species Gerris lacustris. Next base: position 80,686,858 of record OX578277.1, read on the forward strand.
GTAGTTATATAAATGACTGATTTTCATTATACTCATTCTATTTATTTATGTAGAAAATTATGAAAAGGGGATTAAAAGAATATCCTTCATACTTCATGCCGTCTTGGTAATTGGTACAACTAGCAGCTGTAATTGATAACCAACAATCATCATAAACAGAAACATTATCATAAATTAAATATGTATTATTCCTATATTTTCTAGTGTAAAATAAATTAACTCATGCTTCCTTTTATTTATTGTTTCTACACGTCCTTTACAAATCCTTTTTACGTTTTCATATAAAGAGAAAGAATTGTGATGGCGCGAAAATTCGATTTTAAGATTTTTGATGGATTTTACGTCTTGAGGTCCCCTGAGTCCATAAAAATGTTTTTTTGTCTGTCGACTACTGTCACGTCTGTACAGACGCGCGGAGCCTAAGCTAATGGGCCGATTTTTATGAAATTTGGCATACCTGTTCAGAAAAATCATAACCCTGTGCAATAAAGGTGAATTTGAGAAATGAATTTGAGCTCCAAATTTGGGGGAGCTATCCCCAAATACTCTGAAAAATGTTGGAAAAAATAATTTTTAAAAAACTGTGCCGACAATTGAAGAGTTGAAATTCATTAGGCTCTAAGTGCCAAAAAATATAATTTTGAGTTGATGGCTTCAAAACGATTTAAGGCCCAACCTAGTAATAATCAAAAAAGTCTAAGTGCCAAAGTAGAACTGTATATTTGTTAAAAATATAACAAGATAGCTGCATCTCCCCAGTGTTGCTTCTTTTGGGTTTAATTAAGTGGCATACATACATAACTTTTTTTCAGAAACCGATTTGGCACTTAGAGCCTTATGAATTTCAACTCTTCAACTTTTATTAAACATTTCTAAAATCCGATGTTTTTACTAAACATTTCTAAAATGTAGAACATTTAAATAAGAATCTAACGATAAAAGCCGCTTTCCCTGGAAAAATCTATTTCCTCAGAAAATAGCTTAAAACGCGGACGAAGAGGCCGGGTTCGATTCCCCGCCGAGGAGAAGTTATTTTTATGATAAATTTTGATGAAATGTTCAATAATAATTAAATTTACCAACGAAAAGACGAAAACTAATTAATGGAAAACACTGGGTGACTAATTATGAACTCGTATATGAGAAAGTTTGTCTGAGTTGTCATCTCGGACCGATTTTTCTTATCCTTTTTTCCTACCATTTTTTTTAACAATGTTCTGCATGCATAATCTATTTCAGGTTTATCTACGATTGTGCTTGTGCTTGTAAACGAACTTATCCAATTTGTTAAATAAAGCTTATACTTGGCAACTTAATATGACCAAAACATGAAGGCAACAAAATATGATCCAGATTGATTGCAATTGGATATCTTTGGTTTTATAAAGTAGGATGGAATATTCGCTTAGTAAAGCATTCTAAGTTGGAAAATAGGTAATACAAGTATGACCCCTTTATTTCTAATCAGATATAGTAAAGTTAAGACACGCTTCCTTCTTTTTTTATTTTAATCAACAAAAATCTTACATATTTTATCTATCTAGTTTACTTCCAATATTAATTGAGTTTTAATTAGAGGCACTTCTTTAGTTACTCCTCTCATAAATTAAATAGAGGGGAGTAACAATCTAAAGAAGGTGTTCGGTATGTTCTTCTTTAGACTGTTACTCCCCTTATAAAACAGAAGTATGATATTCCTTTATCCTAACGTACATTAGACTAAACATCCCTTTGTCTTAATAGTTATTTACTCAGTCATTTATATTCTAAAATAACATAGGGGGAGTAACAATCTAAAGAAGTATCTAATTAGTAAGTAGTAATTATGAATTTGAAGACGTCATCACGCTTTATTAATTTAAATTTAAGGGGAAAACTATTTGAGCTTTAGCCCTGTAAAACATAGTTTAAAATCGACGAAGCCAAATGTTTAGCGTGGTTGCAACTTCTCTGAAACCTATAAGTCTAAACACTGGTCAGTTCGAATCCTAGTTAAGTGAGACATTTTTCACACTAATAACATTTAATATAATTTTTTTTACATAAATATTTTTTTATGTGATCAATAAATGTTAATTCAAGAGATTATTTTGAAGGCATAAGCTTCGTTTTAGCAATAATAAACAGTTTCTGAGGTAAAGACAATTTGTCAATAAACGTCTAATTAATCAACATTAGCAAAGAACTTGTATCTTGTATGCAGTGTTTGTATACGTAGGTACGGGTTTACTCTTCTAGTGAATGAAAATTGATACCAAATATGATCCAGACTGATTGAAATGGGATGTCTTGGTTTTATAAAGTAGGATGGAATATTCGCTTAGTAACGCATTCTAAGTAAGAAGATAGGTAATAATAAGAAGATAAAGTAAAAAGTATATGCCGTTTACTTTTATTAAGATGTAGTAAAACTAAGACCACCCTTCATTTTTTTTTTTTTTTTTTTTTAATCAACAAAAATCATACATATTTTATCTAGGTTTACTTCCAAAATTAATTGAAAGTTTTAATTAGATAGATTACAAAAATGTATTTGAAGGTATCACGCTTTATTTTTTATTTAATTAAACATTTTTTTTAGATGAATAAAGTTTGAAATTAGCAAAGAATAAGTAGCTTAGGTTTTTTAGTTTAACATTATGGTAGACTAATCATTAGAAAATATGTATAAGTAATGTGTCTGGATAAATTAACATGAGTAATGTGATGTTAATTGGATGCAAATTGTTTGATAAAGTAGATAGGAATATCTTATTAGTACAAAATCTAAGTAGGTAATGTATTTGTGATAAATTATGTATATTTATTTGTTATAGTGATTAGTGATTTGTGGTATCGTGGACTGGTCGACCTAAAATATGGGAATTGGGTTGGACAAAAAAATTAAATTATGGTCATGAATTGTCCAAAAAGAAAGCCAAATCTACAACTTCGATGTTTATCCCTCCACCTTTACCTCCAGAATAATTGTATTTTTCTTTTATAAAAACTTGATTTACAATCGATAAATATACCTAAATACAATTTGGCATTTACAAAAGGGATTAATATTTTTAAATTATTGATTTTATTTTATTAGGAAAATGACAAGTCCTTTGATATCAAGTGTCCTTCAAGCACAACTTTTAGAAAGATGCGAGGAACAAAGGAAGACTCGAGACCACGTTCGATCGTGGGTCGGACCGGACTGGTTCGAATATCTGGGAAACAGGGGAGGAGTGGGATGGAGCGAGGTGTCACCCGGCGTATTCCCGCCTAAAAACGACGTAAACAAGTCCGTCCACCAATAGGAGAAGTGGTCGTGAAGAATGGAGAGGGTAGGCGTGGCGGGTAGGCGAACTGAGTAGGACGGTGCTGCGCTCTATCGGGGAGGCCGGGAGTAGGGGGAGATAATCGCCGGCCCGGCCCATTGTGACTGTGGTCTCGGTCGGGTGCGGTTCGGTGTCTCGGTCTTCTTGGCGATTATAACTCTATATACAGGACGTATCGTCTCCGCCCGTCGTTTCGCTACAACATTTTTTTTAATTTTTCGGGATATTGGATAATTATGATAACGTGATGTGCCGTGTGATAGCCGCGAGTGAAAATCAGTGAGACCGTGTGAAGGGACGACAAATCCAAGAGAGGAAGAAACGAGCTACGTTCACCACGCTGAATTACACGGAACTGGGAAGCCCCTTCGGGGGTGGTGAGGGCGGCGGTGGTTCCGAGCCCATGGAAGACAAGGCGAGCGCCTTCGTAGAGTTAGGCCAGGGTGGATACCCTAGGCCGTACCATCATTTTCAGGGCTCCGGGCCCCAGCAGCACCATGATTTCAACCCCAGAGGACCCCTCGCGTCATACGCTTTCCCGCCTGTACACCACAACACCTACACCGGCTACCACCTCGCCTCATACGCCCCCCAATGCCCCTCTCCCCCTAAAGACGGTAAGTCCTAACAATTATTAATTTCCTCAAGAAAAAAAAAAAAAAAAAATTCTAACAAATTTAAACTAAGTCTCTATTTACTTAACAAATTATCGCTCGCTTGAGTTCCATAAATTAATCAAAATCTATAAATATCAATTAATTACAATAAAATCATCAATCTTTAAAACCCCCCTAGGGAATCATCCCTTAGGAGTTACATTATCCCCCCCTTCATACCCCAATTACGCTAAACGGCCATTACATGGTAATAACTGCCATTACCCCCGGGCCTGCTCGTGGCCCGTTCTTACACCTGAAATTAAGCTTGACATTGCCGACACCTTGTTATTACGCCGTTTCATTCATTACTCTCTTTATACAGTCAAAACACTGGCGACTTAACATTCAATTATAATTTACTTAGAGGCACAAACACTCAACACTTCATTTTTCCTTGACAGTACATATTATTAAAATAATGCTTTACATTTTTCCCTATTTATGAATCTAAATAATTTTCACGAATTCATTATATTTTAAATTTGAACGTACCAGTAAAACAATATATATATATATATATATATATATATATATATATATATATATATATATATATATATATATATATATATATATATATACATGCACTATAAATTAAGTATCAAGTCCAATTTATTATTGGGATTTATACCTACTTAAAATTTGTATTTACTAGTATGCTATTTGTTAGTAACAAATAGAAAAAATAAAATATTTTAAACTTATTCGATAAATAATTTTAACAATTACACCTTATAAAAAAAGTAGATAATAATTATTATGACAAAAGTAAAAATTTTAAAAAATAAAATAATACATAATAATAAAAATAGCCTATATATAAGTTTGTATAAATAAAAAAAATAAATAAAAAAGATAAAATATAACAGCGATAGTATGACAATTTTTATTGCATAATACCTACAACATAGACTTTATAAATAATACGACATATAAATAATCTAAATTATGGAAAAACTGACTTACTTTTATCAATATAAAATAGCTGTTCATAATTAAACGTTTTATAGTATAATCGAGTTATTGGTAAAGCTATAAGATTCATTAGAAACAAAGACTTTTTTTTTTACTGTTTTTGAAGTTGTCAAAGTGTAGTAGACGTAAGCATGTAATCTTTTTTGCGAAAAAAAAAAAAAAAAAAAAATATTCTTATTTAGCTTAGTTCGAAGCTAAATATTAATTTTATTTTTATTCGTAAATTAAGTTGAATAAATCCAGCTGATCAAATTTTAATTAAACTATTATTCTTCTTTTTTTTAAATTAAGTAAATAAATTACTGTTATATGTGCTAATAAAAAATAAAAATAAACATTGAAGAGATAAAATTAGTGCGATTAATTTTAATTAAATATTTTCTAATTAAAAAGTAATTTTATAACTTAAATGTGTAGGATAAAAATATACAATACTTTCATTTATAGTGGAAAAATTTAATATAAAAAAGATATTCTAGCTTAATGTAAATAAATACTCGTAAATTAGATTAAATAATTATATTAAAGTTACTTTGTAAAAAGTAATGCAATAAAATTATAATAATAAATAATAATAATAACAATAAATACATCAAATAATAATAAAAAATAAATAACTAATTGTAATAATAATAATAAATATATCTAATAATAATAATAAATAAATCTAATAGCAGTACCTATAATAAAAATAAATATAAAACAATTTAATAATAATATGAAATAAATATATTTGAATGGATAAAAAATATAATAAATAAATCTTTTATCATTAGATACCTGCAATATGTATAATTAAAACTATTTTCATAAAATTTAACAGAAATTAAAAATATAAATAATAATGTTTAGCGTCTAAATTATTATATATTTTTTATTTGAATAAGCCCTTTGGCAAGTCTAAGCCTTTCACGAGGTGTTGGCCCATGGATTGCTTCTATTACAATTTGAATAAAAAGCAAGTAATGATCATTACACCTAGGTTTATAATATTTAAAAAAATGTTTAGATGTGTAGATACATATATGAAGTAATAAACATATTGCTTATTTTATATCACTAACAGAAAAAAATGCGTTCAATTAAAAAAGAAGAAAAAAAGAAATTTTACAAATGAAAAATAGGTATAGTTCGTAAATGCAATGATGTTTATGGAATTTAAAACCGCACATGATAAAAAAATAAAAATAAAAATACATAATTAAAAGATGAAAAATAGGATCATTATAATTGTATAGATTCATTAGCTGATTGATCGAATATGATTTACGATTGTTTATAGTTGTTGGCTTGTTTGATTAATTAGTGGTTATACGCTTGTATGTAACGAAGCGACGGGGGAATCCTGGTTACTCTGATACCAGCAATAGTAATGTTCCGTCGGCCAAGCATGAAATATATCTTTACTCGTTGTACTACAAAGTTTATACTACATTTATTACTATTCTAATTATACGAGTAACAAAACATTAAAAAAGCTGAGTATTAGTAAAGAATTTATATATATTTATGCATATATATATATACCTATTTGAATTTATGGAATAAATATTTAAGAAATAGTTGAACTAGCTTTAAAAAATTAAATCGATGAATATTTATTAAATTAAAGTAAAATTTTTAATGCAAATAAGCTAACAACTGATTATTAATAGGAAAATGTATTACTTATGCATATACAAATGTTTAGCAATTTCGTTTTAATCGATTATTATAAATTTCCTTTAAAATATTTTGTTCTAAAAATGTAAGAATCTGATTTTATTTGCTTAATAATATTCATGAATAATAAATTTATCTCGTAATATAATTCAATTTTATAGTAAATAAATAAATTATAGATTATTAATTGATAGATTTTATTTTATAAAAATATATTTTTAAAATAGAAGTGTATAATGTACCAAACATCATGAATTTATCAAATAAATATGGAAGTATTAAATATGAAATAAGTAAAATAAATATTATATTCATCGAAAATTTAAGTTTGATAAGAATGATGTAAATTTTATATCGAAAATATCTTTTTAAAAAATAAATCCCTTCCAATTAAGCAAAAAAATATATTCTTGGTGAAATTAAGTGAATTTAAAATCATTAAAATCAATTAAATAGGTTGTAGGTTGGTACTTATTTATGTAGAGGTACCTACATGGTACATACTTAAAAATTGAATATAGGCTACACCTATTTTCAATACGCATGGAAATATGTATGTATTTAAATTTTCGGAGACACTAAGGATACAATTATAAATCCTATAGCGTTTCTTTTTTTAATAAAATTGATAATAATACATTTATACCTATTTGATATTTGAACAAATAGAATTTATGACTTGTAAAAATACAAATACATAGTAGGTATGTCATAAACAACATCGTCAACAAGTAAAATCAACAATAATATTATCTTATTGAAATTATCTTTATTTTTTTAAAAACACTTGTGCATTGCCAATAAGTCATTTATAGGTATGAGTAATTTTCAATAAAATATTTATATACAAGAAAAGTTAGATTTTTTCGTTATAATTTCATTATCTCTATTACCAGAAATGTAACAAGTAAGAAACTATATTTTGAATTATAACAATGACAAGTTAAAATAGTTTTAAATAACAATAATAAAAATAGAGTTTAATTCATTCCTTAATACTTATAAAATATATATAAGAAAAAAAATATACAAATATGAAGTTTAATATTTATATACAGTCCAATATTATTATGACTATTTTATTTTTTCTCTACTTAATTTCGACATATGTATTTAATATTTTTATTATATATATTCCAATGTTGCCTTAAATAAATAATATATATTCTTATAGTCAAAAATGCTATCTTATATAATATATATATATATATACCTAATATATTATATCTTTGGCTATCATATTTTCATTTTATTTATCTGGTTTATTAAATTAATAACTCATGAATTTAAGTAAATTCTAAAGACAATATATATTTATTTAATTGAAAAAAAAAAAAATTCTTTTAATACAATCGTAGAAACGTAAACATGTCTAAAAAAAGAAAGAAAAATGTAATTTTTTTTTAACTTACTGGTGATTTAGCTGTATGTGATAATGGTTAATATTTATTTTTAAATATTACCAGGGAAAGAAAATTTAAGTAGTAAGGACTTACTCATCACTGTAAAGTATAATTTTTAAAAAGGTTGGTAGGAACTAATATTAAAATAAAATAAAGTACACGCTATAAGAAACTGTATTAAGTTAATGACTACCTTCAAACAATTATTGAAATAACTATAACCATAACCATATATACATTTTAACATATATAAATATAAACATATAAAACAACTATACGCTTTTAATTGTCTTATTAAGAACATGTATAACTTTAATATTTAAATTAGTAAGTTAAAAAGTATTAAAACAAATTAAAATGGGTTTAAATTAATCATAATCATTAACCCACTTTTATGAATTGAGCATGGACTCATTTTAAAGCCTAATAGATAAAAAATAAATACATTAACCAGACCTGTCTAATATACCTATTATTAATTTTTATTCAGTTATTATTTAATATAATTTTTACATTTATTACTGCTTTAAATCCCCTTTTGAAATCAATGTTTTTTCCGAATAATCCTATTTATGAGCAATAATTGATAGTTAGATTTATTAACGCGTTAATTTAATAATATATAGAGCAATTAATGATATTAATTTTTATGTTAAACTGATGCAGAAATTTTAAGTAATTCTATTATATACATAATACAAATATGTATTACATTATTTATTTCTTTAAAATTACTACTGCATTAGAAGGATTATTTTAAAATTAGGTTTGATGTTTAAAAAATGAAATAGTTTAATATTCATACATTTAATTTAAATGTGTTATATTTAAATTTAAAGGAGGTTATAATACACACACACACACACACACACATATATATATATATATATATATATATATATATATATATATATATATATATATAATATATGTGTATATATATTATAATAGTCACTGTTAATGTGTATTTAAATGTAATATAAAACTAGTGTATTTTTTTTTTAACTCTAATATGTTGATGTGTACTTCTTTGTCTTTTTACGAAGTAAAAATTAAAGAAAGAAGTAAGAATGGATATTGCTATATCATATATATTTCATAGCTTAGATTGAAAAAAAAAATAAAAAAATAAATAAATCATGAGACCAGTAATCATAAATATATACACATATTGATGCATCACCATAGTGTGTAAAACTAAAGATACAATGATGTTTGGTCAACATCAAAATATAACCCTCATTTTAACAAACCTTTAAATTAAAATAATAATAGGATTAGGACTTCATAGAAATTAAATAAAACTAGAAGGTATCAAAAACCTATTAAACAAATAAATATAACTTATTTTATATATATATATATATATATATATATATATATATATATATATATATATATATATATATATATATATATATATATATATATGTAATATATATATATATATATGTAATATATAATTAATATTATTAATGAAAGTATGTATTTATGTTTTTATAAATTAGTCGAATAATTTTAATAGTTTAAATAAGTTTTAAAAAGTGATAAAAAAATAAAATAAATGTTATGGTATAAATTAAATAATAATTCATATTCAGGTTTCTTCTAGAATTTGAACATGTAATTATAACCATTATTTTTTCTCTATTAGATACATAAGTGTCTTACATGTTTAGACTTAGTGTGTATGTCATCTGTAAAATGGTTTCTTATATCTTATATCGGCATTAATATTCATACAGTGTTATAATTATAATAAAAATTATGCTACAAACAAATTAAAAAAGATAGTGTCAATATCTGCAATAATTTATGCAACGAATTTCAGTGACTCGATTCCGTTTAATAATTACGTTGAATTTATTTAAAGTTAGTTTACAGTCTAATTTTATTTCTTACAGCAAAAAAATCATATTTCTACTAACTAAATTATGAATGAGCCTTAAAATTGTACTGTATTGCATTTTTAAAAGACTTAGTTCTGCACAGGACTAGATTAAATGTTTAACAATACCATACAAAGTTTATTAGTAAATAAATTTTAATTGATTCTCTGAAGAGAATCTAAAGATATTAAGATGATTCTTTTAAGAGAATCTCAAGATATTTAGATGCTTCTCTGAAGAGAATATAAAGATATTAAGATGATTCTTTGAAGAGAATCTAAAGATATTAAGATGATTCTTTTAAGAGAATCTCAAGATATTTAGATGCTTCTCTGAAGAGAATATAAAGATATTAAGATGATTTTTTGAAGAGAATCTAAAGATATTAAGATGATTCTTTTAAGAGAATCTGAAGATATTAGGGTGATTATTTGAAGAGAATATAAAGATATTAAGATGATAATTTGAAGAGAATCTAAAGATATTTAGATGATTTTCTGAAGGGAATCTATAGATATTAAGGTGGTTGTGAAGAGTTAAATGCGTTGGGACAAACTATGATCATAGTTCTATTCCATTCATAATTTTTTTTTTGTCCAAAACATGTCGAGATAATGTTTCAAGATATCCCTTAGGTTCTAGTGAAGGCTAGTGCTCCCTAATTTCATGCATCATCGATCTCCCCCACCTAAACGTCCCACATATATAGTTTAATACACGTACAAGCTAGAACCTCATAGAAAACAACTACTTCTAAACCAAAAAAAACACTATCGATTCTATGTCAATCTTCTTTTTTTTAACACATTCTTTTTTAACATTGCCTGTTTTATATTGAAATACATAGTGTAAATTAAAAATAAATAAAAGAGGTCCAACTTTCAAGCTGTTCTAATTTATTTACACATTCTGCAATTTTAGCAGATTTATAACTTCTGTATCGATACTCACTTAAAAAATGAAATATTAAAAATATACTGAATCAAGAAAGAACCAATGAACCAAGATATTATAATATATTACAAATAATTAATTAGATGCAAGTAATTAATGTTCATTGGTTTATAACCAGGATCATTAAATCATTAGTGTGATATAATAAATAAGATCAATAAAACATAGGTCGCAAATTGCTTTATTATACAGAAAAAAAAAATTAATATGGTCATAGAGAAGTTAACGAGGATCATAAGAGAATCAAGAAATGGTCTATAAACATAGGAAACCAGAGAACATAGAGCAATTATGAGCGAATCATGTAGGAATCAAAGAATAGTCTAGTTAGGCATAAGGAAAGGATAGGAATCACAAAGAATAATAAAGGAATCAACTATAGGATTTCATTAATTGGTCATATCTTCTTTAGATTTTGAGATAGATAATTCATATTATTATTGATCTAAATAATTTGCTAATAAATTTAATGAACAAATATAATTTGAATTATCTCCTGATCATTAAAATTTCATGATAATGTTATCTAATTATCCTTTAAATTAATTGCGTTTGATGATTTTTAAAAAGGGTCTTCAGGGGACCCTTTTTTAAAACTCATCAGTAGAATTTAAAGGGGACAGCAACAAAATATGGACTAATTGCGTTTATTTTTAATGATACGCTTGGTTATAAATGTATATTTAATGCACAAAAAAATCAATTTTTGAAAATTAACATCGAATTAAATACTACTATTATTAACAATTTTTTCCAAATAATTATAATTATTTTGATAATAGATGACATTCTACAAATAAATAAATTTACATAAAAAAGCCCTTATATATTAATTCAATGATAAAAAAAAGTATAAAAAATAAAAATGAAAATATGTATTTTTTATTTTTATATTTATGCTCCATATCTGTTTAATCTAGTTTAGGTAGGCACCTATATATTAATGTGCCCCTGCCATAGATAAGTATCTTCATGGACGCCTTAAAATATTAAATATGCCATACACATGAAAAATTTCTTTCTCCCCCTTCATGTAGGTTGTGCCTTCTACCTAAAAATAACTTATGGTAGAATTAATAATTTTAATTTAAAAGGTTCAGTTATAAAAATGCAACTTTATTTTTGTTTTCTTTATTTTTACTTCTGAATATTATTTATATCTTAATTTTGTACTTTTGTTCTAAGCAATTTCCGTTTTAGTTTAACGAATGTTATATTTAATAAGTAAGAGGGTGGATTGTTTATATAATTTAATTGTTATTTATTAGAATATAATTGAACAATAATAATTTATTAGTGTTAATTACAGCCTTTAGACTTCTATCTCTTCTTTTTCTTATATTTTCATGCTGTCTTAATAAGCTTCGAATCAAATAATTCTACTACAATTAATTCTAAACTGAAGAAGCAAGTTCCTCAGACAATAAATAATTCAGATCGATCTGTATTAACTTCTAATAGGGTTTGACAATAATCTTTTAATTCTCCTCTTTCAATCATATTCATTTTTTTTACAAGTTAAAGCAAAGAATTATTTAACCAAAGAAAAAATAACCATTTAATAAAAATAAAATATTTAAGTGCGAATAATATCAAAATATAAAAGATAAGGTTTAACATGTAATATTTATGTATATTTTTTCTTATTATTTGAGAATAAATAAATAAATAAAACGAAAGTTTTAAACTTACTTAATAATTATTTTAAACAATACAACAATAAACATTTTTTTATTTTAAAAGAGTTCAAAAGAAATAAACCTGAGATTAAACGTAGAGTAATTTATTTAAATGTATTAAATTATAACACTTTTAGACAATATTGTAACCACTAAACTGTACATATTTATCTAGTATTATATGCATATTTGAGATAATTCACTTGTTCATGATATTAATATTTTGCATCGTATTATCTCCTAGTCTTTTAACATTGTTGTACACCAATATTGTAATTATTTTAGACACTTTCTCTTATAGTTAAAGGAGAGTAAAGAAATATATCATTGAAGTATTATTCGCTTAAAGTTAAGTTTATATCCTGTTTGTTGCAAAGTTTCCAAATGCATTATTATAATATTTTATTGTTACTTTATAAAGTCAAGGTAAACTAACTCTTTTATAAATCTTCAAGCTTTGACGATTATTTTCCCTTAAGAATTGTCGTCTATACCCGTATCTCTTTTTTTGTTGTCTCCAGAATATATTAAGAATTAGAATATATTTTAGTTTTTGTCGTTCATATTGTATATACATATATATATTTTATTTTTTGTTTGTTGCCTTGGTTATATTCAATAGGGCCAAGCCGAGTATTGTTATCCTTGGCCCACACGAAGGAGAGGTTGGGTGTTGTTTTTTTTTATTTATTTTTCTTTTATTCGAATCACCTCCCACTATGGGCACCAGCGATGAATACCTAATTGTCTGGTCCTTCTATGTCTGCTAGTGACCCCACTTTACACGACAACAATATTCCCTTAAATGTTCTATTGAAACTTATTTTTTAAGAAAATCACAAATTGCGTAAGTAGGTATTTATAATTTTGCACTAAATTGAGAAAAATCAGGGATAATCAAATAAGGAGTTTTTTAAAAAAAATTAAATAGAAGTATGAAGTTAATGTATTACAATAAATAAAAAACTGTATACGGCTGATATATCATAATTATGAACAAATAATATTGCTGATTGCTAAAATAAGATAGCGTAAATCGCATGCGCAATGTAGGCTAGTAAATCACATGCGCGATGTAGGCTAGCAAATCGCATGCGCAATGTAGGCTAGTAAATCGCATGCGCAATATAGGCTAGGACGAGTTAAAATGACAGTAAAAAGAGATATGGTAGCTTCGTTTTCTACGATACCGTGGATAATTTGTTATAAGGGGTGAGTTTAACAATAATTTGTTAAAATTGTTTCAATTCTTTTATAATATATCCTTGTATTTGATTTTAAAATGACGTTTCATAAAAGTTACTTCTGTCATTGAACGCTTAACTGCAATATTTAAAGAAATTAAATATTATTGTAAAAAAAATATAATTAAAAACCACAACACCTCAAGGATTAAAGTGTACAAGTATACGTATGTATGTATGATATGGTAATAAATGGATCGTTCTATCTATCTACCTAATTGGAGTAAGCTATAAACAATAATTTTAAATATTACGTTGAAGATAAATATTATGTTAAAGATAATATAAGTCTTAAATCCAAGGAGAAAGATTTTAAAAAGAAGTAATACAAAGAAAGATTATAGTAGAAAAAAAGAAGTGCTATAATGATATTCAAATACGTATTATGTAATTTTGATACCCTTAAAAACTAATATCAAATAAAAAAAAGGTTAGGTAAACTTTAACACTCAGATAGCTTAAATATACTTTTTAAAATGTTATCATAATTAGTGTGAGGTACACAAATATAAAACGGTTATATTAAATAAGAAAAAAAAAAATGTAAATTCAAAAACCCATTGATTAAATTGATAATTATTTTAATTTGCAAAATCTCACAGGTAAACAAATAGGAATTAAAGATTTATAACTCCATTTAATCGAGATCGTTTTAAACAATAAATAAATCACGGGCGGCGTCTTGTCAGGACTAAACTAGTTGTTTTAGAGAGATGCCTCATTGCTATCTTATTAATATCGACTTTTACTTATAATTCAATCATAGCGTTTGTATATTATTAACAGATTTTTTTTCCTCTCTTTTCGTGGCTCACAAGTGAATAACAGTAATTATTATTGTCCCGTGGAGAATTGATTAACGTTCCGAGAGGTTCTCTATCCCTCTCTTAAAGGGGACTTACGAGTCCACAGGCTAATTGCCCCATTATGCCAAACCCCAGTGGCCTTCTCCTGTTTTATTACAACCAATTAAGATGAGCAAAAGTTCTTTTTTTCCAATTTTCGGATAGTGATAAACGTATATATTTCTTTTTTATTGTTTATAGATTGTTTTGATTATCAATTAGTTATTTCTGATTTATTGAAAATTATTTTTTTACTGTCACATTATGATCAAATGCCGTCATATGCTAGGTTTACTATCCATTTTATTAGTTTTATCAAATTTAGGACTGAATTATGCTGCAACAACATAGAATAAAAAAGTATCGGAACGTTTAAGTACATACATTAAGAGGAACAAATCATAAAGGAGAATAATCAAAGCTTTACTTCAAGCACACATTAACTGCCTCGCGCTCAATTTTTTTGCTGTTATTAAAAGCGTGTGTCTGTATACATTCTTCAAGATACGATGCGGTCTTCGCTTGAGAACCTAGAATGTGACGGCATATCTGTCCGCAGATGCCTTATATACGCTATGAATTATTATCTTTTGATTTAATAAATAATCACGACTTGTTCTAAAGCTATCTGTCTGTAAACGCCTAAAGAACTTTTCAATTGAAACGACAAAAGAAATAAAAATGAAGCAAAATAAATGTATAGAATAAGAAGGTGTATCATCTTTATAGAATTTATCATGACTGTTTTTAAAAAAATGTATAAAAAAAAGTCTTATAAATATTTTAATTTTGATAATTATTTTTGCAGAAAAATGCGGGGAGGAAGGCGGGTTAAGGGTAAACGGAAAGGGCAAGAAGATGAGGAAACCCCGTACCATATACTCCAGTTTACAACTCCAGCAGCTGAACAGGAGGTTTCAACGAACACAATACCTCGCTTTGCCTGAACGGGCTGAACTTGCCGCTTCTTTAGGTCTTACTCAAACACAGGTATGAACATTTTAACATTTTTATCAATTTATTGTTACTTTTTTCTGAAAAACGAAGGTTATATGTACAAACTATTATCTAAACATCAACTGCATAGCCTAAGAAGGTTAATAAGTTGTTTAAATTAAGCACTCTTTCATTTATACTTTTGGCCCCTGCTTCTTTAAAACACAATGGCTAAATATTGCAAGTGATATAACATCAGAAAAGTCAAATAAAAGAGAGAATATATAATTATAAGAGAAAAGATTTATGAATCCACATTTCTAAATACGAATATTATCTGTTTAGTCCCAACTTTAAAATTAGACCTATAACTCAAACAAAATTTTTATTTATTTCAAGTTGCGAATCTACCAAACAAGTAAAAAAAAAAATAGTGCATATTCCAACACCGTTAGTACCGAACGGTATTACTTTGCACCTGTTACGTCAAATTTAATTGCACGGTCTTGAACATCCAATATGAGTTTATTTTAAGATAATCGCATGCAAGCGATTTATTGAAAGACTGATTCCATTTCTAATCAAAAAACAAGATCAGTATAACCGAGTAAAATAAGATCTTAGATTGTTCCGAGAACTCATCGCGTTGGACGGTTTAATGCAAGGAGGCTTCTACTCTTCCGCAACTGTTGATTGAATGATTAGAGCTTCTAACGAACTCAGACTGTGTAACGCTAGGATAATCCTTGGATGATTATGGACATAAAGAAAACTGAGTTTTATCTTGTCTCTATGCATGTTAAAAATATATTGAGTGTATTCTTGAATTTGATACGGTGTTAGAGAAGCGCATCCTTCGTCCTTATCTATTCATTTAATCATAAAAATGCTCTTGTAAGGATGACAGTGCGCCTGCAAGGTTAGTGAATTCCTTCAAACCATTTCATAAAGAAAACACGAGAAATTCTCATAAAAAAACTACTTTTTTTATGTAAAATTAATAAGATTTTTTATTTTGCACTTTACCATCCGCAGGGGGAAGAGAAGATTCATCAAAACCTGTGCAGTTAATCTTACCCAGTAAATAAAACTCTAAAAACAACATTTTTATTGTGAAAATACCACATTATCTGAAGTTAGATGTTGTTTAATTTACCATGGATTAGTTAAACAAAATCCTAGTACAAAGAACTGATTTTGTTCAAATGAAATTCATTTTTAAAAGAGAAAACAATATCGACACTTCTTCATTTCTGATCATATCTAAAGTATCCATAATAATAAATGTCCTAAAGTTTTTAAATATAAATAAATATACGCAAATATATTAATTACACAGTCGAAGGCAAAAATACATTAAATATATTCATTTAAGAAGCGCTTTTGTGCAAAAGAGAACAGACAATAGACTAAGGACCTTTATCCGCAATTTTCCTGCTTTTGTTATCATTTATCGTGATCTTTTTTCCTTAGTTTCTTCCTCAACTTCTTCCTGTAGGGTTTTCGTTATTTCTGCTGGTCGGGAGGGATGTAGTCAGTGGCGTCCGTAGATACAGTCTAGGTGTGTATATCTGTCCATCATTCATCTTGATATGTTGGAGTCGAGGTTTTCGTGCGCTGTTCCTTCGCTCCAGTGGAGGTCCTCACGCGGGGCCCCCTGAGAGCCGGTCAAGGGTAAAACCATCACTCGATTCCCGATGTTGCCTTCATGCCAAGCAAGGTCTCGCCTCTAGCCAATAAGGGGGAATTCTGAGTCTGCCTCACCAGTTTAACGTGAAAAACAACAAAAGTCTTGGAAGTCGCATGAAGAATTACAATTCTTGGGAAATCAAGGATGAATAATAAAGGTAAAGCATCTAAACTAATATAATAAATATCACAATTAAATTCTCCATAATCCTATTATTTAATATTCTTAATAATCTATTATTTATAACATATTGATTGTTATTAACGCTATTCTGTTATAATAACCTACGTGTTCAAAAGAATAATCCTTAAGTTTGGGACAAAATGTATTATTCGATTGACCTAAGCGCTCAATTTATTACATTGATAAAAAATGTTATTTGCTTAATATAATACAAAATAAACATAAGTAAGGCATACGTATTTAAAGAAATCTCAATCATTGAATGGATAACAAGTAGAGAAAAAAAAAAGTCCATAATTTATGATTTATTAGTTATTATATTAATATTTCGCAATATTACGAAAAAATATTTCCAAATCTCTGATTCTAGGTTATACTTGTATTAATTTATACAAGCATACATTTTTTTTTCTTTCATAGGATTCTTCTCTTTAGGTCCTTTAAGCTGTGTAGTTCTTTCTATCTAGTCATTTTACCTTATAAATTTAACTAGCTGCTGTTTGAGTTAAAAAAAAGTTTAAATTTTATTTTGAGGTTTTTTTTCTTCTTTGCTTGACCAAGAGTTTAAAGTCAGGAAGGCTGTTATTAAGTTTTCGTGGCAAGTCCCGGCGCAACAGCTAATGTTCTGTTAGTTTTTTATTTTAAGATAAAAATCAGGTTTTTATTTCTTCTCTGCTCCTTCTTCGTGTTTCTCCTTGCCTTCTCTTCTTCGAGGAGTTTCTCTCGGTTGCGCGAGGTTTTAATTCTGGGTTGTAATTTTGTCGAAAAAGGGGGTTGAATTTTGTTAGAAGCAGGGAGCTGTGTTTTAGAAGGAGTTACGTAAAAAAAACTTATTCCAAGGACTTTGAAAAGATACCTTCAGAAGGTACCTCGGTTTTCTGTGTCGACTCGGTCTCAAAAGAAGTCCTTCCAGAGTGACACTCAACCCTGTTATTAAGGACTCACCTTTACAACACGATGTCAAAGCAACGTCCCGACTTAAGGCAGGAAGGCGGCCATTTTGTCTCCGACTACATCCCCTCCACACTTCGTCCTCGCGTAAAATGGTAGAACTCGTGGATTACATGTTATCTATACTGTATCCACCCCCTCTTTTTTCGTACTAAACTAACCAATCGATCGAACGAACAAGAATGAAAGATAAAAAAAATAGTAATTATAGTAATTAGCATAAACGACACGTAAAACTCAACAAGAAGAGAAAAAGTTTTTTTTTTAATTTTTAACTTTGCCGAAACTGATCCTGTCGGCTAAATTAATTATTTACTTAATCAAGTATATTCTCTTACACGTGTCGATTTTAGCAATATTTGATTGGCGCTAGATTCAAGTTAGTCATGTTTAGTTAAATCAAGTATTCATTATTTCTAGTTTATTTGTGAAAGGTCACATATATTATTAAATGATGATCCCGTAATTAATATTTAACTGAATATTGATATTTTTTTATTTTTTATTTTAACTTTTTCTTTTACTTTTTGATTTTATCTTTAAATATACATTTGTTAAAAACTGTGTTCCACGTACCTCCTATACGTAGTTTAAATAAATAAAATTAGTTGCAACCGGTTACTCATTATAGTGTTTATTTTAAGTACAGATATAAATCTTAACTAAATAAGATGAGGTAAAAGATAAATAGAGTAGGGTAAGCAAAAAGAACAAAAATAGATTAAAACAATAATTGTTTTTAGGATCTACCAAATGCATAAAAATTATCAATATTTAATGGTACGTCTTACTACTGCTATAGGATTGACCACCTGGAGTTAGTATGAATCATGTAGTACATATAGTGCATAAAGAAAAGTATTGTAATACCTCCTCCTTCAATAGTGAAAAAAAAGTTAGTCTATGAGTTTTATTAACCAAGGTAAGGAGAAGCTCATGCGTACATCATAATTTTTATTATTATTTATGATATTTGTTAAAGAAAGAGATAAGTACTAGCCGATGACTCCTACTTTATTCTATCCCTAATGAATCGTCCGTTTAATTTTAATTTCATGAAGATCATGCGGGTTCGTTTAGTCTAACTTTTAGTCTTAAGATACACATCTCTCCCTACCAAACAGTATTTCCTAACTCATTCTCCTCAACGCATTTATCTTTATTTCCACTAGTTTGTACATTTATAATTGCCGTATAAATTCTTTCGTGATATCTTAAGTTCAAAAAAGTTCAAATAATGTTTAATTATTATATTTTTATAATTGGAAAGACACATTAGTATTTTGTTTGTTTTTTAATAAAAAGAGCAGGATTATTAAAATATTTATTAATATGTATATTAATAAAAGGCGAATTGTTCTTTTTAATTTGTTGAATATTTATTTTTACTGGCTACTGTTAGAATATTTTTAATAAGGTAAATTATTAAAATTCAGTCATACTTCAGAAATCATTATATAGTCCAAGAGATAGCGTGCAACATTGTTTCTGACTAACATCAAGCTAGAATTTTGTGTATACGACAATCTTTTGATGCCTTTTAAGAATATGTGGTCGGCAAAGTTCGTCTGCGGGACATAGCTTGGCAATAGGGATTTGAAAAAAACAAACCGGTGAAGAGCGGCCATGTCCCGCCAATTATGGTGAACAAGGTGATTTACATGATCCTGAGTACAAACTTAGTTAGTAGACCGAAAATCAAGTTATGATGTTGTTTGCTACTTGAAGGTTTTTTATACTCAGAATCATGAAATCACATTGTCCATCATAATTGGCGGGACATGGCCGCTCTCCACTGGTTTTATTTTTTTAAAATGCGTATTGGCGAGTTACGTCCCGCAGACGAACTTAGCCGACCACATATTCTTAAAAGGCACCAAAAGATTCACTTGTACATAAATTTATACCTTGATAATCATTGTCAGACACTTTTTTGCATACCTCCTGGACTATCAGTGCGTTTTACTCTATAATATCAGATTCAGATAAAAGTTAAAGGTTTTAGTTATTTTTAAATTCAAAAGTATTTCACGTATTTTAAATGAGGAAATTTGTTTGTTTTTCTCTAAAATACGGAATGCGGAATGGCTCCAACCCTTTAATTTCGAGGATGCATTATCCCTTATCAGAAGAAAATGTTATACTTCTTAAAGCTACGAGTACTAGATCGTCAATCTGTATTTGAGATGCCTTAAAGATTTATACGCCAAATTTCTTAAAAGTTTTAATATATCATTAAGATATTTTAGCACATACTCGAAAGCTTGTTGAGACATTGATATCCATCTTATCCTACTTGTTACCAAGAAAAGCCAAAAGGTGCCTAAGTATGACAGGTGGTGGAAGAAACCAATTATACGTTGGTAACCATTTATAGAACCCTTCTCGTCTTTTCTTTCTGTTACGGTTTCCTGGGTCTTCTTCACTTCAAATACAATCCCCTAATATTATATTATATACTTATATATATATATACACACTCACACGTATATATTACTACAAGTTACATAGGTATCGACACGCAATCCTCTCTTCCGAAAAAACACATTTACAAACAACAGACAAGCCAACTGGTCAAAATCTCACTGGAGCATTACAGTTCCCATACAAAAAATACATGCCATGTATTTAGTATACATTTTTTTTTTTTTTTAAATTTTTCTTTACACATTTTCTTTCTATTTATATTAATAGCTTATAAGTATAGCAACAAATACACTAATCGTGGGGGGAAATATAATTAAAGACTTCATATATATCATTATATGAAGTTATAGGTTTCGTTTTAACTACTCTATAAATAGTTATTTATTCCAGTGGAATTACATTCCGACAACCAATCCAATAGTATATTTACATACTTACAAACCAAATAAAGATTTTTAGTACGGCTGAGCTCTAAATTGTTTAATTGTGTCAATCTATCTATTTTACCTAATATTGTAGATATCCTGATTTCTTTTTCAATTTAGTTTATAGATTTTTAAAAATGGCGCCTACATAAATATACATATGTAAGTACAAAATTTATTGACGATAGATCCGATTATTTTTTATTATTTTATTTTAATTGTTCGAAGATTTTTATTAAAAACATTAAAGGTTCTAAAAATCATTTTTAGTCTGGTGTTTAAGAAGTAAATATTAGTCGTTACTGACTGATGAAACAAACAATTTCTTGGACCCAAATTTAACAAAAATTAAATTTAAAAAATTATAGGTACATTACAGGTTTTTTTATATAATATGTACTTACATTATTTAAGTAATTTCCTATAATTCCCTATAAGGAAATCTTAATTTCCTTGAGTTTTTAACCATTTAATATTTTACCATAGATTTTTTTCTATTATAACTTTTTTTTTTAATTTCTGATTAATTGTGAATTTAATTTTGATTGGCACTAATTTGTTTGGTGAACAAGTGATTAGCATTACATGTAATATTCGACAACAACTGTCAAACTACAAATCATATCTCTTCTCCAAGTACAGATAAGGGACATTTTTATCGTTTAAAAATAACATTGAATAATTAATAGTTATCATTGTTATCATAAATGTTTTAAAATAAAAGAAGTCTTAAATATAATGTGTGTATATTTATGGAATGTATGTGCAAAAAAATTAGCGAAATATAGTATTATTTTTTTTTTTTTTTAAACAAATTCTTTATTGGCATAAGTAACAAAAAAAATATTTGTGTTTACCGGAGCCATAATGTTATTTTGAGAGGGGTTATTTTGTGCCTTTTTATAATTTTGATATTTTGTAAGGGATTGGAGCTTTTTAATCAAATTTGGGGAAGGGTATAATGGATAATTTCGGAGTATATATTTATATTTTTTTATTTTTCTAAACGGAAGTTTTTGAATGGATTTTTGTTAGGGTTGTTTGCAGGTATTTAAACGGGTATCATAGGCAGTCTGTGGACTGACTTAAGAGTGGACCAACCTGGCATTTGCCTAGTAAATTGAGGGAAACCACAGAAAACCTCAATTAGGTTGGGTGGACCCGAGTCCTTCCAAAATTCTTCCTATGTTTTCCCTAAGTAATTTTTATTTATTTTTTAAATTTTATTTCGTTTGTGGATTTCTGTTGGTGAGTGGACTCCAGATTTTTTCAATTTTAGGCTAAGGGGAGTAATTTATTTCTTTTACGAATTTTAGTGTAAGTTTAATATTTTTTAAATTTGAGAATAGGATGGTCTTGATTTTTTCATTTTTGTCTTGAATTTCTTGTATTTTAATTTCTTGGTATAATTTATTTCTTTCTGATTTAAAATATAGTATTATAGAAACCAAAACAATATGAGCCGATTTCTTCAAGCTCTTCACACCTATAGATATATTTATATAGTAATACTAAAAAATATGTAGGCTGTTCAACCCTATTCTTGAATCAATACATTCATATTGTACCGGGTTACCGTTTAAAAAAAAAACACAAATTACCAAAGCTGAACCGCAATACAAAAATGTTGTGTTTAAAACAACTGATTCAATGATCTGATCAAGTATAGTGGAAAAAATTCTTTAATTTGCGTTTTGAAATTGTTCTTTTAACAATAAACTGATCAATTCGAATATTAATCAGTTTGTGTGGCTTAAAAAAATAAGATATAGACGTAACAATTGCTCTTTGTGCTTTAATAATATTAAGCCTAAAATTTATAACAATTCACTCATCATTCTCCAGTACCTACATATCTGTCAACTTATTTTTTTTAACAACGCTACATCAATTTCATTTGTTCTGTCTATGCAACTCTCAACACTTCAATTCGTAATTCGTTGTGGAAAATTATTAATAAATTAACTACTGCTACTTGATGGCGCCTATGAAAGGGTCTAGCCTGCTTCACAAGACTTCTCCAATCCTTTATTTGTAATCTTTTTATATCGTATTAGTGATCATTTTTAGGTTTCTGCACGAAGTAAAAAAATAAACCTTATTATAACTCTGGCTCTGTCTGTCTGTCTGTCCGTTGGCTTGTTTCAATTCATAAACTACTATAGCTAGGAACATGAAAATCGGCTCATAGGTGCATCTCGGCATTTGAGACAACTGTACGCTTTTTGGAGTTTACACACTTACTATTTTCAAGATGGCGGCCATATTGGTGGGCGATTAAAAAAAGTTTTTAGTCACCATGTCATGTTATACATCAATTTAGAGGTCTCTCGAAGTGTAGAAAAAGAATATGCAACTAATCAAATTTTACATTTAGAAACCGGCGATTATCGCCTCACGTACTTAAGTGAAGCGCGCCTTACTTTTAACATACACTGTTTTCTCCACGGATGGAGGAGGATCGTAGAGGAGGCCCGAGCTCTTCAAGGGCTGCAGCTCCACGGATAAGAAGAAACTCCACCGTAAAATTTTCGGGTGGAGTCAGTGTATGTTATTCCTTTAAGATGACCTCCATCCTCCAAAATCTAATACATTCAGCAAGGGTCGACTTCAATTTTTTAAACTATCATAGATTTATTCTTTCTCGACCAATTCAAATTGGGTTACTTTCAGTTGTTTGCAGTTGATTTTTAACATGTTATACTCTAAGTTAAAATTTTCACCGATCTAATATAAATGTGATAACCTTAAACCTTAGCTTTCCATGGTAACGTCCCTTATACAGTGGAGTATTACTAATTTATTCACCCCCTTGGAGAGGCTCTCCCAGTAGCCTCTATATATCTCCTCACCCTTCCGGCCCTTCTAGTGGCCACAATTCACTCGACCACACCCCTTGCAATATTCATGCCTTCCAACACAGCCGTGAAATATTTCTATCTCAATACGAAACCAAAACAAGCTTCTTTAACCCCTCCTGTTTGAATCTATAGCACCTTTTCAACCCTCCTTATTCGATAAATAGATCCGAGTCCGAGGGATGCATGCTCTTCTTCAGTAACTGAGATACGTTAACAGTGACGTCATATCGTGGTTAAAGATCGTTTTTTAAAGTAAAACATGTTCTTTTTGTATAATAAAACTATTTATTGGTTTTATCTATAATTTATCCATTTTCCTACAATTATTTAAAAATGAACATAGATACAAGTAAAGGTGTATTAACTAGTGAGATATATATACTTAATATATACTTGTTAAAAGCACTTACTCGATATGATCATGATCTTGTTTGATTTTACTGGATATAACTTATCAATATAGCTTAAAGGGTCTATTTTTATTGTAGAAGAAGAAGATATGCTACTTTAATTAAAGTGACAAGGTGCATTACGAAATTCCATTTTACAATGCATGGTCCTTTCCTAATATATATATATATATATATATATATATATATATATATATATATATATATATATATATTCTTAAAAAATATATCCATGCTCTACATATAGCAAAGCATTACTTAATACATTCTATAATTTGTTCTGCTAATGCCAGCAAGTCTTTTATACCCCTAGATACCTTATGCAAATAACCTTATATAAAATGTCAATGAAATCAGAAACAGGGTCTTCATATTAATATCTTAAGCTAAAGGCAGGAAAGAGTGGGTGGCACAATGAAGAGAATATTTACTAACTCATATTAACTAAAAGCGTAAACTTTTTTTATTTTTTTTTTTAAAAAAAGTGTTTTACATAATATGTATAAAATATTTATATTTTAACTAGAATTATTCAGTGACACAGGCATAATATTGATTTAAATGTAAAATTATTTATATCAATTTAACATAACTTATAATTTTTTAAGTTTTAAAAATAAAAAACCCATTTTTTTTATAATTAGACTTGAACTTAAATTGCTACTGACCGATGATATTGTCCTTTTCCGATGATAAATGTATTTTATCATCTGATGATCAAGTTCAGGAACGCTACTAGGAACTTGACTAAAAAAATGGAGAATCAAATTTAATGAAAACAAAAGTGGGCATTTGACGTTTAGTTTGAAACATGACTTATACGTGAACCTGCAACTCTTAACCAAATTCCTATCCTTCACTCCAGATATGTCCGCTATCTTATATACCTCGACTGGCATTTGACCTGGGCATACCACAAGACTGCAAATGACAGTACAAACGTTTCGAAAACTCCTAAACAATACATCTAAAATCAACACACATGACAAATTACACTTTTATCACACCATA
Organism: Gerris lacustris; assembly: GCA_951217055.1. NCBI lineage: Eukaryota > Metazoa > Arthropoda > Insecta > Hemiptera > Gerridae > Gerris > Gerris lacustris. The sequence continues at coordinate 80,712,373 of OX578277.1, forward strand.
ATTAAGCCCTATGGTCATATAGCATTGAAGATTGAGAATGCACTCCTGCTGTAGGGTCCTATCGCATCCCGTCCCTACAGTCCCTAAAATCCTAAAGAAGAATCGTCCACGCTTCTTTCTAGGTTTCTAACTTCACCCTTCACAACGACGTTAAATTCCCTTTTGTACGAAACCTAGCCAAAGCCCGATACAAATCCTTCCATGAATCCATATCGCAACATCGAAATTTTTAATTACAACCTATCATTACCATTCACTCCTGGAAATCCTTCTCAACGTCTAAGGAGGCTGTAGCCACGTGACTTATTGAGCATGGCTTAACTTCTAAATATATGTATTAATTCAAACCAGTATCTATGCGAGTATACTGTTAATGGGCATATCCTCACTTCATGTCTATCAAGTTATGGTAAAATCATAATTCAATATTGCTCATAACAAGTAATTTTGCAGTTGAAATAATCTAATAAAAAAAAAAATCACATTTTTCTCTTAAAAAACTCTTCCTAACTACCACAATTATTCTACTTTAAGAACTAAACCTTATAACAAATGGAAAACACTTACCTACATTTAAATTTAACTTTTAATTAAAACATAAATAAAAAAGAAAAAACCAAGAATGGAAATAAAGTCAATCACAGGTTTTAAATTTGAACCTTCTTACTACGGCTACACAGAAATCATTAAAAAAACAAAACAAATAGCTTAGATTTATGTATATCTTATTATTCTATTAACCTCTTGTTTGCCTCAAGTATATTTTACACCTGAAACTGATTTACAGAGCCTCACAAACAGCTACAAACTAAGACAGTTATTCAATATATGAATATATAATACCAACATACACACACAGACATATATGTATATATATATATATATATATATATATATATATATATATATATATATATATATATATATATATATATATATATATAACCTTTTAGTTATTAGCCGAGAAATTATACATTCAAAAGTGCTACTGTTTCAATTCCTCTGGGTTATTTTTTTTTTTCTTTTACTTGTTACTTGACAGTTTAATAAGTAATAAACGTTTTCAGAAAGTCATTTAGTTTGAGTCAAGTCCGTCTATCAGTCTGCCTGTCTGTTCACTAATAGTTTTATTCAAATCCATTTGATTCACAAGGTCCCTTCCTGAAGTCCATTTTTTATCGTCTCCATTTTTTTGTGTGTGACGCCACGGAAAAACGTTAAAAAAAGTTCATTCATAACGATGGAAAAAGTGATTATATGAACTTCAAATAATTTATTCAGTACTTTAATTATCTTTGATTTAGTATCGTTTCATAAATTAGAATTTTTATAAATGCAATAGGTTTTTTTCTTATTTTATCGTACATATTCTCATTCAATATTTAACAAATAGGCAAAAAAAGATGATCAACCCAAATTATTATTATTTATTTGTTTTTCTATTGCCATTAGATCATTACTGGTCTAGGAATTAACCATTTTAACACATACTCATCTCCATTTAACCAATACCTATACCTCTCCAGGTATTCTATCCAGGCAAAATGACAATATAAGGACAGAGGTTTTAAACGAAACTTGATCATTAACATCTCGGCTAAGCTGATTCTCAATTATTATAATATTTATTTATTCATTTTTGATTGATAAAAATCTTAATCAGTTTCCCGTTATACAAGTCAAAGATGAGGAATGACGAAAATCAAAAAACACACACACACACATATATATATATATATATATATATATATATATATATATATATATATATATATATATATTTGTGTCTAGTTTTGCACGTGTTATTGTATTACATTATTGCCACTAGGCACCAATCTTGCTGTTGTAAAATCAAGATTCATGTTTTAAATTGTGTTGTAATTGATAAATATAGTTTTAAAAAAAAAATCATTTTAGTATTCATTAATTATAATGAATTGAGCCAATATCAAAAGAAATCTTCAAAAATACTGTAAATGATTTTTTTTTTTTGTTACAATTTTTTATATACTTGTACTAACATAGTAATAATTATTATTATTCTATTAGATTTTTTTTTTCCTTATTTTAACATTGGCTCTGTTCAATGTTGCTAGGGGTAAGGACAATTTATATCTGTCAAGCGTTGGCTCAATTCAATATTTCTTTGGGTCAAAATAATTGATACCTGACAGGATTTGGCTCAATTCAATAGTTGGATTAAAGCCAGATAGTAGGATTGGCTCAATTCAGTATTGCCCGTTGTATTACCCTCTATAGAAAAAGAAAATCCTATCATGTCTAAAGGCCCCCATACACGATCAAACATATTGCGCGAACATGATGATGTTTGCACAAACCTGATATCGAGCAAATTTAGGACATACACGTCAAACATTATGTTTGCGCAAACATTTTGACCGTGTATGGGGGACTACCTCAATATACTACCTCAATGGGTAGTATAAATAAAACTAAGTTCTCATAGTTTTAATTTATGGTGGTATTTATTTTATCCCCTGCTTGGGTCATTATCAAGTTAAAATTGTTATTAGCTTGATAACTACCCAAGGAGGGGTTGAAATGCCGCCCACAATAAAATTACGAGAACTTGATGTTTTATTTATACTACCCATTGGACCATGGAAGGATTTTCTTTTTGAAACTTGGATTTAATTTGTTTAACCATGTCTATAGAATATTAGTTCGAAAACTTCTACGTACAAAATTAACATCCACTTCTTTGATATAATGTTTACAAGGAATTTGACTATAATTTAAATTATAATTTCTCAATTAAAACATGATCATGATATTAAGGGTATTATTTTATTCCATTTATGACAGAATGCTTCACTATTAAGTTCATTCTAAACAAGTTTATGATGACGTCATAACACTTGTTGTAGTTCTATCCATTTTATCAATTCAATGTTGTTCCACCACTTCATACCACTGTTTAATTAAAAGAAGTTCATGGAGAATCTCCAACATTTGAAAAAGTTGTATCATTCGTTTTAATTCAATGATGTTTCACCACTTTATACCACTATTTAATTAAGTAAAGAAGTTCATGGGGAATCTACAACATTTGATAAAGTTTAATATTTTACTTTCAATTCATTGATGTTCGACTTCTTACGATTTATTTAAGTAAAAAAATAATTTAATAACTTAATGTTGATCCACATTTATAAAACTAATAACAATAATATAACTTATTGCATTTGATACTGCTACAACTGTTATTGTTAAAAATATACATATGAAAAAAAAAAATTAATATTAGCAGGAAAAAGAGAAAAAATTAATCTCATGATCACATCCAATTTAAAATAAATAAATAATAATAATTTTAAATCGTCTATTATTTCCTCAATTAATATATATATATATTTTTTTATTTTATTTTATATTTACATTTTTATTATTATGGCAATTAATGTTATACACATTGTAAAGAAAAAAATATAACAAGTATTTTTATGACTCGAATTCTTAATTACTTTGCAATGAGACGCAATATTATCCTTACGTTTTGCTGTATAACTCAACATATTTACATAGATTATGGACGTTAGAACTTAATGGAAAAAATAAAATTAAAAATGGGGGAAAAACATAACCATGTAAATAGCAATGTAAATTCATAGGGGCATTTAATCTTTTGTTTTATTTTATTTTCATTCAAATTAAGGATTATCATCATAATGAAATGAAAAATCGTTTAATTTATAAAAGGAACTAAAATTAATGATCCATTGACGTTTATAAGATCCAAATTTACCGTTAGCTTGTTTCACTTCTATTTCAGTGGACCAGGATGCATATTATACTTACAGTAATACACCCTGCAAGAATGCATTTCAAAAAGTAATAGAATGGGTAGTAAGTAGTTAAAAAATATAAAAAGCTAAAGTAGCAGTTAAATTACTGCCAAATCAATTAGCTGATTTGGTTAATACTAATATTTGAACATGGAATTAATAGCTAAAGTATCACTGTAAAAACACCAATAAATTACCTATACCACTATATGCCTAGTCCTACTACTGTAGTCTATACTATTATAGTAGACTACTATAAACCATAGCATTTATAATACAACCGTAATATTGTTCATGTACTGTACGTATTAGCTAAATTATAGTACATACACATACATACTTAAACAAAAATTAACAGCAATATAGTCTGCAATATTGCATATTAAAAAGTAATAGAATAGTACAATATTTTAAGACCTTATTATTTACATTACTAAAGTAATATTAAAACATTTAAACATTTTTACAACACATTCTTTACAATACTAAAGCATTATTTACAACAATATGACTTACGTTTACATTTGCATCATTAACAATAACTAAAGCTAATTTAAAAAAAAAAATACCTAAACAAATGATTTACTTTATTCAACAAATTCAACATTGAATATACATTTATTTATAACATTTGATCACCAACAAAATAAAGCAGAAACATTTTTAATTATTAAGAACTGTTAAGCAGTTTTCCTTTCTATAAAACTTAATTTTCCATAAATATTATTTTTATTGTATTTTAATCTGAATATATATATATATATATATATATATATATATATATATATATATATATATATATATATATATATATATATATATATATATGTAAATTTGTGTGTGTATAAAAATACTTTTCATACGTCTACTGTAACACTTTTTAGTTTAACGTATACGCGAAAGCATTTGTGTGTGTGTGTATATATATATTATAGAAGATAAGCAGGAAAACTTGTAAAAAATGAAGTTTTAATTTAACATTGATGAAAGATAAATATTTTGTATATATATTTGTTCCGTCCCTTATATTTTTCCCTTCAACGGAGTCCCACACTGTATAAATTATTTCCATAGATGAGTAAAAATATTACTTCAATTTTTTTTTCTTATGAAACATGATTCGACATGGAATTTATATTTTAGCTTTTATAATACATTCGTATTACCAGCTGCCTTACCTGTTCTTTTTCATATATCTTTACGTCTTTTGTATTCACGTACTTACGTTTGTATTCACAGCAGAAAATATTAATAAGATTATTTGTTGCTAGTCTGACAAGATGGCAACTTCAAGTCCAAAGTTACTTCCAAGTGTTGCAAGTGCAATTAATATAAGATCCCTTGTTTTAGGGCATTGTTTTATATCTTTTATTATTGTTACCTTTATTTATCTTTTGTTTTTTATTAGTGCCACGTGTCTTTATACTGTATAAAAAGACCTCAGATTATTGTCAATATATATATATATATATATATATATATATATATATATATATATATATATATATATATATATATATATATATATATATATGTGTGTGTGTGTATGTGTTTATATACTGAGAACCAAATTTTTTAATTGAAATTGCTTCAATATCATTATTTACCTATGTTATTACTATATACTACTACCACTTCTGCTTGTATATAACAAAATATGTAAAAACTTGGCTATTGATTACCAAATCAGTATATACAGGTTTATACAATCTGAATTTCAGTAGTGTGTTGAAGGTTTGCTTAAAATTTTAAGTTGATGACATATATATATATTTCGAGAGTTTATAAGTTGTTTTATGTACTTAAAAGTGAAATGAATTTTAATTCCAAACATCAATTAAGCATAATAAATAAATATTTGACATTTTGAGGCTGTAGTTTAAAGCTTTATCTTCCTAGACGCGACTCCAGCGATAGACGCCCAAGCGATAGTCGCTGGGCGACTATCGATCAGGACTCCTCTTCTGAGTTTGCATGTTACCGTTTTCCTAGCACAGCGACTCTTAACATGCAAACTCTTATAATTTTGTGCTAGAGAATAACGCTCAGCGTCTATCGCTGGAGTCGCGTCTAGGAAAACTTACCTTAATCAATATGATATTTGTATTTTAAATAAAATTTAAAATACGAAGAATGCATATTATCCGTAAAATGTGATTAAATTTTCTTGATAATTAATATCTACCTGACAATTCGTTATTTCCATTTAAACCATGTTGCATTGAGGGCGCCAACGCAGTAATATCCTTTACGAATGTAGATATATATCAGAATAATAGGTGTTATTGTGGGTGGATAGCGCCTGGTTTTGCCAGGCGGTTGTGCCGTGTGGTAGACTAGATTGTATTCTGTCCAATTACGTCCAGGGAGTCCGGCACAATATAGTCTGGCGCTACATACATGACTCTGAACCTGGCTTCCTTCTCTCAGGGCCTCTCACATTAACATGTCAACTCTTCCGTTTCAACACTCGAGTGATTAAATACTTGATGTAACATTATAGATTTTACAACGACAAAAAGAATTAAAATAATCATATCTCGTTAAAAGAAAAGGCTCAGGATTTACGATGAAATTTTGAATATACCTTTTTTAAAGTCGTTTTCATTTTTAAGTTGATTTTTCTAAAGAAATCAACATTGGTAGACCAAGATTTGATGGAACTTATATTCGAACTTAACTATTGAACCTACTTAACTAACTTAATCGAATGGAATTCAAAGAAGAAATTATCCAATTAATTAAAAAAAAATTAATATAATCATTTTAAACCACCATCGGTTTACTAATCTAATACATCCAGCTTAAAACCAACATGGGTTAAGAGTTAAGATGAATTTAATACTTAGTAATATTAAATTAAACTTATTCCTACAATAAGCTTTTAATTACTGATGTCACCTTGTTATAATAATGTTCACATAAGGGTTATACCATTCAAACAAATTCTTCAGGATTATTACGAATTAAACTGAATCGAACACTCTTTTTCTAAGGAAACTATTTGATAAAACAGCTTGAGGGCCTGAGGTTAAAATGCAGTTAAGCTGGAAAAATTATTTATTTCGAGCTGTATTCTTCCCGTGCCAAAGAAGGATATTAATTTTATTATATCGAGTCGGTGTCTTTTGAAATCGTCCTCAACCAGGTGGGTCTTCTCGTCTTTCGTTCCCCTCCTTTAAACCGAACAATAATTAAAAGGCAAGAATGACACGGCTATCCGACGAGCTTTTAAGCCTCCAGGCGGGATGGTATTCGCGACTCCCCAGTCTACCGTTTTTACGACCCCTTTTTCAAAAACTGGCATAACAGTCGTTCAAACAGAGGTTTTAAGTGTTTTCGGAAACGGGTCGCCGATATCGACTCCACTGCCCTTCTGATGATAATGCGGGCGGTCTAATGAGCCGCTGCGTTTTCAACGGGGCTTCAAGAGAGGTGGCAAGCTGGCTAACCGTACAGACCTCATCTCATCCTCTTTGTTTGGTTAGTCTGATTGTTTTATTTGTTTTGTTTTTTCCCCCTCGATATTGGTGTTCTTTAACTGATTTGTTTTATGAATTCAAGTGAACTTTGTGACGAACCTAAGTTTCTGAAACTGCATTACTGGTTCCTAATTGTTTTTCGATTTTGTGAACGTTAGTAGCATTTGTTTTCACAGTCACTGACCTTTATAGTCTTGACCTTTCCAAAGCACTAATTTAACGTACGAAACAATTTGACTCCAGTTTTCTAAAGGTACATTCAATAATAGTCTTTGGTAGTTAAATAAATGACCGATTTATAGATTATTATTTGAATAACAGAAGATTTAATAGTCACTTAGTATTGATAGCCATTCTTTAAAATCTTTGTTTCAATTGATATAAACATTTTCGGAAACAAAATAAATATTCCTTTAGCATTCAGACGATAAAAAAATTTAAAAAAACGTTTTTTTTCTCACGTTGTCAAATTTTGATTTGAAACATTCCCCATTGTCTTCTTTTATTAATTAATTGCTTCTTAAAGGACTGGGATGGGTTCACCTCAGTTGCAATTCAAGTGTTTTCAGTGACTTGTTTCTTGTTGAACCAGTTTTTTGTTCATCAACTCTACCTGGTATTACAGCCGTGGTCCCTCTATTACCTTTCCTACTGCTTCCTCTTGTTGTGTCGTTTTCAATTCCTTTTGTTTCTTCGTTTTTGATTTTTTTTTTTTTCCCCGATTTTGATTTACTAAGTAGTTCTCTTTAACGATTCCTCAGTTTTTAGTTGAGTTTCACAGCACCAGGGCTTCTTTACAATTTCTGACACATTTATTTGTACATATCGATGCTTAACAATAGTAAAAACTTTTGAGTTTCCGGGTTCTTGACTAAGTGAACCCGTATCTCAAAGGGAAAAAAGAAGACAAGTGGTAGGGGCAGTTTTATTGATGCTGTTAATGCCTCAGAGGTTTTATGGTATTATATATAGTCCTCTCGGTTGTGCTTCCTTCTTAGTATTTATTTCTTTTCACAATGCCCAGCTTTTATTGCACCTTTCTACAAGAGACTATGCTAAGGAGAAGAGGCGCACCTGATAAAGAGCTATTCTATTCTTGATCAAGGAAAACCTCCAGGTTTGACGTCGCCAGTTCTTAGTATCGACTTCGTGCTACAAGAATTCAATTGTTCTTCAAGAAATTTCTTAGATTTGTTACGAGTACGTGACGTGTATTACCTGCAAATAAAATAAAATTTTATTTAAATTACGTTTATATTAAAACTTTGTTTTTCATAGATCATTAGATCATTTATTTAATTTATACTGTTTTCACTGTAAAAAATATTTTAGGACAACTCATCATTTTTTTACATATACTTTACATTAACAAAATTGATAAGTAAGTCATTAAGTTAGTCATTTCAACTGAGATTTCGTAAAACCTCATCACAATTAATAGATCTTAAAGAGTAAAATATCTATATGAAGTTGCTCGTATGATCTTTTTTTAAACAATAGTCTAATTAATTCTTCGAGTTTTGTTCTATTAATTATCGTGTATAACTAGTCATAAGATGAAATTGATTAATATTTACAACTTAAATTATCACCTGTTGATAATAATTATAGTCAAATTTAATGAATTAGCTTGCTTCCTCGACTATTAAAATACGTGGTTATTAATAAAATAACTTTGAAAGAATGCTTCTCATAACTGCACAGAATTATTATATTATTAATTTGTTTAATGGTGTTTATCTAAATAAAACGGATAATTTACTAGTCAAAAAAACTTTCGAAGTTACCCATTGTATTATCATTAGTTCGTTCTGTAGAGCTACAACTAAATTCTTTTTTAATAGAGTTAGTAAAGGGACTTTAATATGAGCTCATTTTTCACTGACTTTACTTAAACACGCAACTGGTTATAAATAATTATGACAAAATGGTATAAACACAATAATTTATTATTTTAGTTCAGTTTGCACTGAATTTTTATTTTGAAGGTTTTAATTTACATGCACTCTTACTTAGGGCTTTACTGATGTTGAAATATAAACAAGGCAAGTATTTCAACAAAGTTTAACAACAAGTAAGTCAACTTAAGATTATTATTATTAAAAAATTATTATCTTTATGCAGTGTAAAGAGACAAAATATAATTATTATTATATTAACATAATTCGAGGTGAATGACTTTATTTTTGTTCGAATAAACCAAACAATTTTAATTGCTTCTTAAGAATTAATAAGACATTTGACAGTAAGATATCTTTACTCATAGCAATTATGCTTTTTTTAGAGAAATTTAAGGACTTTGAAAATCAAAGTAAAATATTAACTAATGGCGAACGCCATATAGTTTATCTGAAGACAATTAGGGTTACGTGAAGCAGTGTTGAGATGGAACAATATCGCTTACCTGATTATCATAGCAATTATCATAAATAAAAGTTTGGTAAGGAAGTAATTTCAAATTAAAGTATAATATTATAACTAATCGCAAACCAAAGCGAACAAAATGTTCTTGATCTGCGATTATGGCTAAACCAAAGGTAGCCACACACATAAGGCTAAGGCATGTATCATGCACATCACATCAGCTTTTCAGGTCATGTATTAATATGGATGTGCTTAACTAAAGGTACGTTTAAGCTAGCAACTAATAATGGAAACTATAGTTAACCATATCTTACTTTGCTTAACTGTGGGCAAATGAGTTGACCATAATGACCATTGCCCCCTCAAACCCCTATATCCTAAAAAAGTGTTTTCAAAATTTAAGACGGTTATATATGTTTAACTGTAGGGAATCAATCTTAACTAAATATACTTTTGCCTAAGTGAACACAATGTTGTTTAACTTATATTATATGCTTAACCAAATGTTGGCAATTGATCTTTGCCTTGGCAATTAATTTGTCCATGGCTAATCACGTACTTTTGCTTGCTCTTATTATATGGATCTTTACTTTTAATACCCCAATTATTTAATTACACTTCATCCATTCTTTAAAAAAAATCAATAAGGAAGTACAAACATTATAAAATTAACAGAGATATGAGAGTCATGATTTATCTTAAGTTTTTGGTTTCACTTTACAGTTGTTCCCTATCGAAAAAACAGGTTTAGAGGAAATTCAGTTGGCCTCATTAAAAAATTTAGAGCTAGTTATATCAGAACAGGACCGTCAGATCGCGTTACCTGTCTTATTATAGAGATAGACATCTGCCTGTTCGTGGTCAGACTATGTGGGTACCACTTGACTTTCGCTACGCTATACTTGTAATATCCCTTCTTCGACAATAAGGGCGATTAAATGGTTTGTTTAATACTATTTTAATAATTATGAAGGGTTTTAATTTTTTAATAAAAATTCAGGCCGACGGCAAACGCCGTATTCATACTTAACTTTTTTTTTTAATTTAAATTTATGAACAACTGTCTTCTCACACTTTAAACAGATTTTAAATTATCCGTTTTCCATTTATATACCTTAGTTTATGGGTTAATTATTTAACCCATAATTATTTATTTTAATTCCCAGGTAAAGATTTAGTTATCTGTTTAGGGCAAAACCACTGTTTAACTCAGTTAGTACCACACTTAATTCTGTAAGTGACATAACTTTAGGAAAAACTTACTTATCTAATACCAACTAACTATTTCCCATCTAATACCAACAAACTACTTCAATGGCTAGCGGGATTTCCGACAAGGATTTTCTTTGTTGTAGGTAAACTAGCTGCGAAAAAAAATGTAACACTATTTAGCTCTTACAAATTACTTTGATTTAAATCTATACATGATACTTCAAACACAATTCGCAACACACATTCTGAGTCTAGTTTGATAAACAACGGTATAAAAACACATACTCATTCAAATATACATACATATATATATATATATATATATATATATATATATATATATATATATATATATATATATATATATATATATATATATATATATATATATATATATATATATGTATGTATATATATAATGTTTTACTAGAAAGCGGGATAGAGGATTATAATATAGCCGTGTGTGGTGTCCTTGGTCTTAGTCTAGGTAGGCCCCCAACACAACATAATATAAATCCTTCAATAACCAGGGAGTTGCGTCAGGTTTCGTTGCAAATCCTAACGCCTCCAGCTACTCGTGTTTATAACTAAAATAAAAGTTGAGTCTGTTCAACTTCAATATTTTTATTTAGAGCGGAACCAACTTAAAACAAAAAACAGGCAACTTTAGTAAAACAAAAAGAAATTAAATCTGTATTAAAAGTTGATCTCTTGTTCAATCTACTTATAAATGTCGAACGAGATCAACTTCTTTATATAAAAAAATAAAATTATTAAATAAAACCTACTAGTTTTTAAAATAATATATTTTATAATTTTTTTTCAAAGATGATCTTTGTTCAAGTATAAACTCATAATAAAATAAGATCAACTACATTCTTTTTTTTGTAATTCGAGAAACTTTTTACAGCATTAAGTTGAACCCATACTAAATGCTTTAACGTAAATAACGAGAACAACTTAAGTATGAAATATAATTCGGCAGCTGTTTCAGTTGTATAATCTTGACTTTATCTTTACCGCACATTGATGTTTTTTCGATAATTTAATGGTTTCTCTTTAATTTTGAATTCTTTATTGTTTATGTTTAAGAAAAAAAACTGGGCTACTACTGTTTTAAAGTTTAAGCAATAACAACTTACTTTTTCTTTTACAAGTTAACTAGTGGACTATAGTATAGTATAGACTATAGAGGACCTTCATTGTTTGCTTTTACAAAAACTAGGGTACTACTGTTTTAAAGTTTAAGCAATAACAACTTACTTTTTCGTTTACAAGTTAACTAGTGGACTATTAGAGGACCTTCATTGTCTGCTTTTACAAAAACTAGGCTACTACTGTTTTAAATTTTAAAGTTAAAGCAGTAACTTTATGGTTTATTTCTTTTGTAATGGTGTAATTCGGCAATGGTGGATTACCAGTCAACTATAGAGAAATAACTCTGAAAATGATGAAGAATAAAGCAACAAAATTTAATGTATGATGTCATTTAAAGGATAAACGCTGCTCAGCAATAAATAATGTGTAAAACATGTCGCATTAACCGATAATAATTATGTATTAAGCAACGAGTCGAAAGGATGGCTATGAAAAATTCTAATATACTAAATAAGGATGATATGGAATATATTTTAATCTACTAAGGGCACCTTGAACCAAAAAAGAGGTAAAAACAACCATGGCTTATTCTTCAACAATGCTTTTTTTTTATTTGTGATTATTTATTATATTTTGCTGTTTCCTATTTATCATTTGTGATTAGAAATTTGTTTAGGAAGATTGTATCCACTAAACATTAGGATAATAATAAAATAAAATAAAAATATTAATAAATTAATGAAATTAGAACCAAAAGAATAAAACGAAATAAATCCAAAAACTGTCAAAAGTGCCAAATAAAAATTATTCGTTAAAAGGGATTTAACTTTGGCTAGACGGCTTCGTATTGCAAGTCGCGAATATTCTGCTGCATTCTCTCGCGATAATATCATATTTATAAATAAATATATATTAAGTCTTATATTTTATACACATTGAAAGCAATGGATGTTCACCCATCCAAATCATAGTTGTTTGTTTCTTTCTTTTTAACTTACGAGTAACATTTGCCATGAGAAATCGTGTTAATGATAATCAAAAGCATAAAATATCCTTCAAAAATATTTCACTTTCTCTTGAATTATTTTTATGTGTACTTATTCTAGTTAAGTATTGATTTTCTTACTTGAGAAATAATATACTGACATTTGTATTGTTTTAACTAAATATACCTAATGATGTAAATGTTTTGTCATCAATGTTTGTGAAAAAAATACGTTTGTCATAAATGTGTTATCCAAATATTCGAAAAAATTGACTACTTATTTAAACCAGTTTGAGATTCTTCCTAGTAGCTAAACTAGAAAATTTTTATTGAAAATCAATGTTGACGCAATTATCGAGAGATTTCTGTATAAACTTCACCAGATGTATTGATTATGATTATATAGAAATTAATCTTATAAATAAAATAATTATAATTATAATCTCATGGTTATCTTTCTTTTACTGAAGATTATGATTACAAATAACTTATTATTATCTTTATCTTCTATGAAAAAATATATAAATCAAATAAGTAACAAAGGAGATTCATTTGATTATATATGATTTTTTAGTAGAAAAGGCAATATCACGACTTGTAATACCTCGAATTTTCTTTTAATACCGATATAATTTATAAAAAACGAATAAAAAAATATGTTGGTATATTTACCCTAGGGACAGACATGTTATGACAGGCTTTATTAATATTTGTTCAAATGGTTCAGATAATATCCCGTCTTGTTCTTGTACAAATACATCATAATTATCCTTGGTTGTACACCATGCTTTGACCTTGTACATTACACTCCCCCTTCATGTGAAAATTTTATAAAATAAAATGTATGTGTAATGTTTAAAATAAAATAATGAAAGATCTTCAATATAATATCCAAATCGAGTTATATTTTAAATTGAAAATCAGCAAATATTAATTATAATTAATTCAATTATTCTGAGGTTACTACATAGTTATAATAAAGTGAATGTATTATAATATATGTAGTTAATTTATTTAAGTTACCAGCAGAAGTCAATTATTGTCTAGCACAATTGTCAAATATTAGTCAATTGTCTATAGACTCCAGAATTCTCTTTTGACTCATCTTATAAAAATAAATTAATGAGTAAAGTAACTAATATACTAATATAAAGTAACTAATATACTAACTACACTTACTCATTAACACTTACAAAAGTAACTTATGCCTGCCCTAATTAACCTCACTCCTTAACCCTTATAAAAGTAACTTATACATGCGCTTATGACACCTAATCCTTAACCCTTATAAAATTAACCTATGCATGCACCTATGACACTCACTCCTTAATAACCCTTATGATCCAAGATCTCCTTCTAAAAGTATCTAAGTTATTAAATTCACGAACTAACCCTTATGCCACAAAATCGACTAATTTGCCCTACGATTTAAGATCTCTTCATTATCTTACATCCCCACCCTGTTATGAACAGTAGTAGTAATACTTTAATTAAATTAGGAGTCTCCAATAATTTTTACTGAAGGCCGGATCTGGATAGGATGGTCTATAGCGGGCCGGATCTGGCTAGGATGGTCTATAGCGGGAAGGATCTGGATAGGATGGTCTATAGCGGGCCGGATCTGGATAGGATGGTCTATAGCGGGCCTGATGAAGTAAGCAACCACTCAGCCATCGGACTTAAAAATGGTAGGCAATATCCGGATAAGCACTATCCATTACGGCCAAATAAAACCTTAATTAGGCTCGTGCTGACCTTTGATGTTTAAAATGACATTTGATCATGAGGAACTTATATAACTTTTCATTGCTTAGGTTCATTTTTTAACTTCTTTTCTAGCGCGACGGGCCGAATGAAAACTTCTAGAGGCTGGATCCGGCCCGCGGGCCTTATAGTTTGGAGGCCCTTGCTTTAAATCATTATCCAGTAAAATGAAAACACATTTCCCATAAATACAAAAAATAGAAAAATTAAAATAATCAATATTATATTTCCAGGTCAATCTATTTATAAGAATACATTTATTGACATAACAATTGAAACAAGATCATTGTAATATCTCACATTTGCTTCACCCTACAAGATACAATTGTAGCTATAGACATCTTTAATCTAAACTGTGAAGTCCAAAAAAAGTGATACTAATCTAATCTATAGTATTTTTCCACTTAAAGAAAATGAAAGATGTATATGACTACACTGTGTTTTTTTTCAGAAGTCTCTATAATATACTGTTCTTTTGATGTCTATTAAAGAAACGAATAACCGTAGCGACCTAAATGTCAAATTTGTTCTAAACTAATAATAGCAATTATCGTGTAGTTGACTGAGAAAAGAGGCTGGGTAATCCTTAGCAATTAGACGGACACAACAAGGCGATTTATCTTCATTAGTAACTCTATATCTCTCGAAAAAAAAAATACATAGTAGCTTCTTAAAAGATAAAGAGCTTTTTTAGATACGTTGCGACGCACGTTTTCTTCGATTTAACAGATCATAAAGTAAATTTGAATTGGAAATAATTTTTTTTTTGGTTACAGAATTTTCCAGAAAATTATGAAGTAGATGTTTTATTAGTTAGGCAATTTATCTACACTATAAGCAAAACGGCATATAAAGGTTCTCATACACGGTCCAAATGTTTGCGCAATCATCATGTTTGCGCAAACTTTTTGACCGAGTATGGGGCTATTTGATGTTTGCGCAAACATGATGTTTGACGTGTATGGCCAAAATTTTCCCGACATAAAGTTTGCGCAAAATGTTTGATCGTATATGGGGGCCTTCAACGTATACAATTCTGTCGTGCAATAAGAGTAGACAGTATGTTTAAATGAAAAAACTCATAAGTACAAACCGAACTAGACTTTCAGAATCCCACAGTATTAGGAAAGTTCTGATTCACACTTTTTAAAACATACTTGTTATTATTTCCTCTTATCGTTTTTTTTATTGGACCTGTTTGAGCATGGCTGTGCCATCAATACTATTTTTTTTTTAATATGAAGTAACAATACGATACAATCAAAGATTGAAAGAGTTATTATAAATAAATCACCGACAGGCAAAAGGAAGAATATAAAAAAAACAACAAAGTAACGAAAAAAATAAATATGAGTGTTGTAGTTTGAACCGCATAAAGAAAAGATTTGAAAAAAGCTCGTACACTAGATCCTTTCCCATCATTCTATCTTAAGAAACCGCCGAAGAAGGATTCGAAAAAACCTTTCTTTTTTTAATTACTGTTAATAGGTTTTTAAGGCAGTGGGATGTAGGTGGGATGATATAATCAAACGGAGAAGACTTGCTTCTGGTTATATTGAAAGGTAAGAGCCAACGAAAAGACCCTTTCTTGCCTTTTTATAATTGGATCTCGGATCCAATATACCGAATATGATTCTATTAGTGATGAATATACGAATGGACAAGAGTCTGAAGCGCGGGGAATATGATGTGAAGGTGTTCAGGAGATGAGCTGTTGTAGGTTTTAGCTTTAATACAGTTCTTTGATGCTAATGGATTTATAAATATTCTGGTTTTTTATTATTATTTTTTTATTATGCCAGTTTCAGAACTGAATATGTAGGACAGGCAGAAGCTATTTACCTTCGTCTGATTGGATATTGTTTTTTACAGTTAAAGTTTACGAACAAAACAAGATTAAGAACCTACTACTTTAGCTTTTAGATCCATAGCAATTTAAACGGCGATGTAATGTAGCTTTTTGTAACAAAACTATGTATTCATCGCTTTTATCCATTTTTCATTGTTAAACCTGGATAGTATATTGAATACTAATCCGCAATAAAGTTATGGATTAATAGTGTAATACTAGGCTGTTACTTTGTTTTTTATTATTGAAATTTCTTGTAGCCATAAGTTTATAAGATTATTTCTCAATATGTTGGTATTGAATATGAATAAAAGCTAAAAAAAAAACAAAAAAACTTTAGTTAAAACTATACAAAAGTAGTATTTAAGAAATCGCATCTGCTCATTAATTGCCAATTTATCAGGAAACTGATGGTAGTGGTCATTATCGAAAAACTAAACAAAAAAGTTTACTTTTAAAGATTATTCAGTATGAGGAAGTTTCAAAAATATATATATTTTACACTTTAAAGGCTATATAATTTTTTATTTTTTCTAAAATTAAACTATCAAACGCTTTATTAAGCCTGTGAAAGGATTATAAGATTAGATTTATCAATAAAGACTTCATTTCTTTTCGGTCATATCTCATTTATAAAAGAGGGAAGAAGGATCAATGTCATTTGAAATCTTTAGTGTGAAATAGTTGACATGAAAGATATAAAAAAAAAGGTAGAAGTGGAGAAAATAAAATAAATCTCATTATCAACATTTCGGAAGAAGTTGTCAATAAGTCAACAGTTCGATTTGAAATGAAATAAAGGTTTGAATGACAATCATGAGGGACCCTTTCTTTTCTTTTTTATCTCTCACTTAATCTTATGAATCAAACTGTATAAAGATAATACAGAGGACAAAGAGAAGAATGAGATAGAAGCGAGAAGGTGAAAGAGGGGAAGTAGGCTTGGAGTGAGGCCAACTCGAGCAGCGTATCAATTACTCCCGTCAAGGGATTCATAATCCTTCCTAATTGGTTCGATTTTACAACTTGGATAAAAAAAAGAAACAGGAGGGGGAAAAAAACCCGACGATTTAAAAACAAGTAGTGGACAGCTTCAAAATATAGTAAAGATGACATTGGACTAACTTAGTGAGAAAAAAACTTGAATGATTTGAATGAAAATTTACTCAAATAAACCATTTTTTTAAATTTGGTTAAACTGAATGACCAATTGTTTACCAAAAATAGTAAAATTACAGTCCTGACCAGCTTTGAATAATTCAACAATCACAAATGGTTATTTCAAACAGGTTTTAGTAGAGCTCATGAGCACCTGCACTAGATCTAGACGTAAAAGGGAAACATAAATTTAAATCCACATCCCATCGTTAAATATTAAATTTTTATCAGATGATGTGATGGAACATAATACTTACAGTCATGAACTTATCATACATATATAATAAAATATGTCTACAAAAATTAAATCTTTTACTTAAGTAAGGAAATTACTCTTCATCAAAGTGAAGAAAGAGTCAACTAAATTAAAAATAATTTACAAATGATATTTCTGTTAATAATAGATAATAATTAAGAATTATTAGAGAATAAAATATTATAGCTTTTTCGTTTTAAACCGTGTATGATAACAACAATAGTATTATATTTTAAGGCTTATTATTATTAATAAGGCTTTTCCCCTATTCTGATTTAGCTAATTATGGACTTAATCGCAACCCTCTAAATAGGATGTAAATATGTTTATTTCATTTAAAGCAGTAATGTAACCTAACACTCTTTAAGATGTTAGTGACTATCGTACTAGTTTAAATAGTTGAAATATTATGATGCAAATTAACCCTTAAATAAAACCCAAGTTGTTCAATCTAAAATAAATATATATTTGTCTAACCACAATTTACATATATAACTATCAGACAATCGTTTCAGTCTTCCGACTATCTTCAGTGACACTTATATATAGACTAAATTGTCACAACAATTACAAAATTGTCTAAATCTATTCCACGATCGAGTCCACATAATAATATCTAGCAAGGTGTTGGGCAAGGTAATTTTGTAATTGTTGTGAAAATTTAGTCTTTATATAAGTGTCACTGATGATAGGTAGTCGAAAGACTGAAACCATCGTTTGATTGTTATATATTTTGCAAACTGTGGTTAGAAAAATAAATACCTTTCACATAAATCCAGTTAGCACTAATTATAACCGTATAATATGGGTGTAGGTATATAAGTGGGGCTAGTTTTATTGTTATATTTATATACAAATATATACCACCAGGATGGACTTTATTACTTTTAGAACCAACACCTGAAGCAAATCAAATAAATAATATTGCAAAAGTAATTAAAAAAATATTTGTTCTAAAAAGTCAAAATGTAAAATAAACTTGTTATTGAATAAAATATTTATTTATTCTTTACAGTAAGAAGTGAAGATCTTCAAAAGAAATAGAAGGGATAGTAAAAGGCTTGATTGCAGTTATTTCTCTCTTTATGTTAGCGCCGACTTGAGGCCAGAATGATTATTTTTTGTTTAACCCCCTCGGAAGGTTCGGTTGTTTATGAGGTGGGAACCCTTGTCCGGCTTTAGTTTTTGTTATAGTACCGTTAGCTTTCGACGGATTTTTAGTACCTGCGAATTTTTTTTTTTCACCTCCCCTTAAGACAAATCGGAAGGAACAAACAATAGGTGGATTTGAGGTGAGATGTTTTTGGAATTTTTACAAGATTGTTTAAAGTGAGATAAACACACTAAATTAAAGAAATTTTAAGCTTATTTATAAATGTCGAACACATTGGTATATGCATTTTTTTAAACAATTTGTTTCAACTTATAAATTAGTCTTGATGCAACCAAATTATAGTTTAGATTAAAAATGTAACGATTTTTTCAAAGAATTATCTTACATATAGAAAATTATTGCAGCATCACTCTCAAGAATTTTCCTTAATTCTCTATTTTTCGAAAGTAGTAGGCGTCTACACAAAATCGACGAAAGTATCCTTAACTGTACTTTGTAATGACTTAGTACATTTGTGGTTTCTTTATTTTTAATGCCGCCCTTTAGGTCTGCACAATGATGCTACGTTAACAAATCCCTGATACTTGGCGAGAGGTTTCTATGAACTGTGTGAAGAATTCACGAGGATGCCTTATCATCCTATTTAATAATGAACAGATCTTACTAAGGCGACGGCGACGTCTCAAGCCTCCTAGACGAACAACCTTCTCATCGCACCCACTTCAAATTTAAGCTTATGTATTTCTTTTTGCTTTACTTTTGCTGTGGATCAATAGAACAGGTTTTTTTTTAAGAAATAATATGCTACATCAGCCCTGAGGTGTAATGATTTCTCTTTCTATTTTATAAAAAAAATATTTACTAGTAACCATTGCTGTTTGGTTCAGCTAGCATGTGTGACCAATAGCATGGTACCGTATGTGGATCTGCATGACGTAAGCTAATTTTCTAGCTTTGCCAATTCAATGCATTGATGCAACTTCATGTGATTGTTATAATATTGTTTATGCGCATACTATTATTCGATTGCCTCTAGGAATTTATAGAGATTAGGTTTTATAAAGTCACAGACGAAAGCCCGAAGCCTTTTCAAATACGAGGATATTCCATATTACCCAGTATTGGTACTAAGCATTTCTCCTTTCCCAACGGGAACTTGAGCGTTGTGGACTAGCTCGAGTTGTGCAAGTGTTGCCCGGGGCTAAGACTCCGCCCCGGAGTAGGTAGCCCCAGCATTTCCCAAAGATAACAGGTCCGGCTTTCAAATAGTCTCTCTCCTTATGATAGGTTCAACTCCAGACCTCTTGGAACCAGTTCCAACACACGGACTGACCGCAAAACCTCAGCTCCGCTTCTCCGGTTTTAATACCTCATTTTTTTCTGGACATTCTCTCCCTCATTCTCACTCCCTCAATATTTCGAATATCAAAATAGTTGGAATACTCATCAGATACGAATTTGATTAAATTACAAATAAGAAGCTTTGGATCGATTTAACTCAAATGAAAATTAATTCAGTGGTCTAATTATCCACCTTGAACTATCCGCGTCATTTTTACACCAGTAATAATTTAAAGATGGTTCTTTAATGCAAAATATAATGACTCTCAGTTTTATAGTTAGGCCACGTGGACTGAAGTAGTAAATTATTGTAAATGCACTTAAACTTTTTTAATTGGTAGTATATGTTTTTAGTATTGAAATTAACGTTAATTTGAAGTCATAAATGTCAAATTTATCTTTTATGATTAGTAATTATACTTTCAACTATGATATATGATGTTGAACACTGAGCGTAGATATACCTATTAAGATGAGATACATTTATAGGTTTAGGCGATATAATTTTTCGAATGAGTAAAACTCTGTTGTAGGTTTTGGACGATGACCTGTAGATTTAGGAGCGAGTCTCTGTCGACAATGTTAAGCGATCCGTCTGTCTGAAGTTAAGCCGGCCTGGCCGAGGCAGTAGCGCCGTGGGCATCAGGGTAAACAAATCATCTCAGAGCTATCTGTCACTGTAGGTGGATGCTGGCAGGACAGGATATACCCGTTGGGCATCACTCAACCCAAGCCCTCTTTACAAGTAGTTACTACAAATGGCTTGTAGCATCAATCTTATTAAGGAGCCAAGGTAAAGCGGGAACATTAAACACGGGTCTCGTGTGTTCTTCGAGTGTTTCTCGGCGTTTATGCGACAAAGAGAAGAGAGAAGGCTTTGTTTGCGGACTGGATCGATTCCCGTGCCGCCGTAAAATTAAATTTACCGCTTGCGTTGTCTTCGGGAGCGCTCAGTGCAAGCCGAACCCGGTCATAAACCCTCTTCACGAAGTGTAATCTCCACAGGTGTAAACTTTACAACCTTCTCCTGAGAAAGATCGTGGAAAAAAGGGGGCTCGTTCTCAAGCTCGCTATAAATCCGAGCCAATGTGTCATCCTTTGCATTGTCTTTTGCAGAGGGATTCTTCTTTGTATTTCGGAAAATAAAAAGAATTTATCTTATACTTAAAAAGATTTCACTGGTGGATGGAGGCGGTGTCCTTGTGTTACGTTGAAAGAGACGTCTGACGGTTCTGAGGAATCAATTCGGAATTAATTAGTGGCCTCTGAGAAGTGACAAGTTGTTGGCTATCGGCTCTCGAATGAAGGAGCGTTTTCATATGCTAATGCGTCCTCGGGAGCGTTGATGTCTCTCACTGCTACCGGAGCGGCCCTTTGGATTCAACTTCCCACACCTTATCCAAACTTATTCCTCTCTTTAATCCTTCTGTATGTTTTAATAAATCTGACAGTGTTATTTATATTTAAAGATTCGGCCGACTCACAGAGTCTCATAATCGTCGTGGTAAATAATTTTCTTATTTATTTAACCTACTTCTATGTAAAAATCAACATCGCACAGAAAATGAAGGGGTTAAGTGACTACCTGGTGTTTTTTAACTAATGTAAATAAGTCCTCCTATATACACGTAATCAAATGAGTGGTTTTATTAAAGACTTCAATGTTAGATTGACAAAGTTAATACCTACTATCTTTACTATGGCAATTCCAATCCCTGCTTGTGCACAAAAAATAGGCCAAAAGATAAAATACAAAGTTCTTAACAAGGAAAATCGTTGTGTGATAAAATATAGTAAGTTAGTGTTTTCTTCTTTGAAAAAGAATAAGTGATTATTAATGTATTTTTACTGTTCTCATAGATCCAAGGTCGAGTTTAAATTCACATTGTAAAACGCATTTTCCATCCGCTAAGTAAACCTATTGTGTAATGTGGATGTGTTAAGTACACTGTCATTGGCGGTTTGCATGATTAATATAAATTGCCGATAGTAGATAAGAGGAGTTTGACGAGCGAAGCGAATCTAAATTTATTAACTGGTAAGCGGGAGGAGCTCGTGTCAAGTTATTTGTTGGAAGTTATTGTTTTAAAATGGGTATAGCCGACTTAGTGTATATAGACGTATACTGGAATAGGAAGGAGGGTTTCAAGGGCCATCTAGATGTGAGTTTCCTACAGGATGGAGATCCCCTCTAGCCATTGTCTTGTCTCGGAGGAGCTAGGAGCTTATATCTAGATGTTTCCTGGCCTCGGGCCGCTCTTCTCTTCCCGTCCTCTTCATCGCCTTCAAACTCCTTTTTTTTCAAGGTTTCATACTTCGATCTTTTAGAAGAAACACGCGATGTTCAAACTGTTGGAAAAAATTGGACCTTTTATTTTCCACCTGTTTTTACAAAGTCTTCGGTAACAGATACGCGGCACACTGATCACCCGATGGGCGTACAATGTAATGGACACCGCGAAATAGGTTTTGCGGGTTAGCCGGACCTCTTGTGGCTTCGGGGGTCCCAAGGCCGGGCCCGAGCCACCGCATCTCGCCCAGTTGTAGTCAAAGACAACTATGTCCTTCTCTGTCGCACTCAAAAACCCAGTAACAAATGAAATCGAGCTGTTTGAAATTCCCTATTTCGAATCCCTTATTAAACATCAGGAATCATTAAATATTGATATATTAACACCTAATACATTTAGTATCGTGAATTTCAATCTTGAAACTGCAAGGGTTACACGACAAAATACCTATAATGTTATTAAATTCATATTGCCTGCATTTTACGGTTACCACCTGTTACATAACTAGGTATAATCACAGTACTATACTTTCAAGGTTTTCGTTGGTTGTATAAAAATAAACGGGTTTTAATCAAATTTAATTAAATTGTAACCCAGTCGAAATTCCAATAACTCATCAAATATTATTGAGTTTTTAATTTTCACCCACGCCAAACTTATTCATATTCTAATCCCATGAATCACCGATTGCAGTGTCTGCTCAATATACCCCTCAATCGTGTCGTATCTATAAATCATAATTCCTATTTTGGTCCTTCTAAGAGAATGAAGAATTTCTAATTATTTTACGAAGGTGTGTGTGTAAATGATAACATCTTTTTATTAGCAAGGACGCGGTAAAAGGTTATCGGAATATCTCCACCTCTTCAACTTGGCCGTGCAGTCTTATATTATAAACAGCTCGTTCCTCTTTGCAAACAGCTCCCTCTCGACCGACATCAACGCTGAATCCCTAATGGATTTGTGTACTGTATATTCGGATTTTTAATTATTTTAATTACTTTCGTACGATGAAGTAGTGTCGAGATACAGTCTCGTAAAGATGCATTCGTTCTTTCATCAGTAGATCTATATATTCAGATGACGACTACTCGAAGTTTTGCAACAAAGTATACGAGTGTATTATAATTACAACAATATAATTTATTCATTAATTCAAAATACATTGCTTTGAAGTATAATGTTATTTCTTGGAAAAATTTACCGCTTTAACAATACATAAGTTTAACAGACTTCTTATTTTTTACAAAATAATAGTTTAGTAAGTATAAAAAAAATTATAGAACATTTTTATAGTTTATAAAATAACGAAAGGCTTTGTAAAACATGAGAATTACAATAGTAAATCATTGTTATTATTATTAAAATAAAATTTTAAAATGTATTCTCTATTAACCATTAGTTTGTTTCTAATTAATCAAATATTAAATTATAAACTTTAATTTTATGAACACCTGCTTATATTTTATGATGATTTTCGTGTTGATGGATATTGTAGGGGTACAGAAAACAATTTACAACATATAGAAGGAAGATCGTTAAAAGCTTATTTGATTTAAATGTACAGTAATGGGAATAATAATTGATAAATTCGTTTTGATTGATATAGTTAATAAAAGAATGTGTAATTGCTACAATTGTTTGGTTTGTTATAGTTAAGAAAAGATAAAGATGACCTCAGTTAGGGTCAAAAAGTTTTTAAGCAACATGTTTTAGATCGTTTTATTCACAACTACTATGTCCATCAATACGAAAATCATTATTAATCATATAGTTAGTTTAGTTTTGTCGAAACCGATCTTGCATAAAACATAAGGTAATGTGGTTTTTCCGTGGTAGGCTGTGAAATAGTAACTTTAGAGCCTAAAAGACATAGCTAAAATCCATTTTTTCATTACGTGGACTTAAAAAAACTTTTCATTACTCCTAGCTGTAAAGAAATAATCTTTTACGTCCTAGGAACTAAAAGATTTTTTATGTCCGGCGGGTAGTTGTCAAAACTTCCGTTAGTACCGCTGCAGTCTTTGTAGAAATGCTTCTAGTACGATTAAAATCCGCTAGATGTCAATGCGTTTTATTTATCTTTTCTTATAGTGTAACCTCTTTTTAAGGTTTCTTTTTTTAAGTCTTAAGTATGTACTAATATTTGTTATTATTATATATTGATTAGTGATTAATATTTAATGTTTTTTCGTTGTCTGCTACCTCGGAAAAAATAGCATATGCTACGCGACTGTGAAGTGTTTTTTCTTTACCTTGGCAATATTTACTGTCTCGCTTCGCTCGACAGTAAATGTAATTGCCGCGGTAAAGAAAAAACTCACTTCACAGCCTAGTAACATAATATACTATTTTGCTCTATGAGTTTATTTACAATTGGTTCTACTACTTGATTTCTGCTCCTTTGCTTTCCCGCAACCTACGTAAACTATCATACGGTATGAGTAAGAATTGCTATAATATATATATATATATATATATATATATATATATATATATATATATATATATATATATATATATATATATATATATAATTTATATATATATATATATATATATATATATATATATATATATATATATATATATATATAAAATAAACACAAAATACCTATTTTATAAAAATATTAAAATATTCGAATAATATTATTAATAATTCAAGCTGGCAATAAAAATAATAATACAAAATCTACAGATACTAATTCATTAGATATACATTGTAATAGAACTAATAAATAATACTTGAATTATATATCTGTCACTGATGTTTAACTTTATATTATTATTAATAATATATATATTATTCCTATATTTGGACTTGAATATAAATTAATACTTTTTAACCAAATGTATCGATAATTTAAATAAGTCGAATTTAAATGGCTTTATAGATAATTGAACTTTCTATTTACATTTTGATTTAACTTTATATAAACGTAAACACACTTAAATACAATTTATGTGCGTATATTTATTACTATATAATTAATTTCTTGTTTGGTTTTATTTTAATACTAGCTGTTCTACTTCTTCTCCAGAATTAATTAATTACAGAAAGAGCTGCGGCAGATAGGACAAAATTGGGGAAGTTTAGCTCTGCGTGAATCCTAAAATGAATATCACCTCTCTCCCCGCTTTTAAATAATCTTGTGATTTCTCTAATGAATTTATTAATTGTGATTCGATTCGCATTATTAATAGAATAATATGGTTCTATTTTTACAATCAAAATCTACCAAACAAATATTTTTTAACACACAATAAACGCAACTCTTTATAAATTATCGTATTAACACTTTATTAGAATTGTCTATTAGCTTCGTTTAATAAAACTCTATAATAAAAATTCTCGAAAATTTTATTAATCGATTTTTATTCTTATCTTGTATGTGTCGACAGGTTGGTCGTTATATAAATGATCATTTAAAATATAAAATGTATAATTATCTTAATCACCTTTTTTGGTGGAATTAACATTTAATTAAAAGTTGTAGGATGTTTCGTAAACGATGTCTAATTTCGGTTACTTATTATTTTTTAATTAAAGCATGCCGTTTGGTTGTGAAGATTAAGAATGTAATACAATTTTCGAAGTACAAGCCTACTTTATTATAAAAATGTATATAAAATTCCCGCATCTTGTCACTTGGTAAGAAGACGAATGTGGTTTTTCACCTTGACGTGTCGCTGTTATTCCACGGAATCAGCCCCTCAGAGGAAACACTCGAGGTTAGACATCGTCCTCAATCCTCACGCTATCTGTCCATTAAATAATGGACTAACTCTCCACTCTTAGATACTTCTTGACAGTCTAGGACACTGTTTAAGAACTAATAGAATCAACCTGTTTTTCGTTTTGTTTTTTTATAACATCTCATTAAAAATCATTCAAGTTCATTTCATTCACAAAAATCACTAATCAAGGTTGAACCTCTTAAGAAAAGTCAATTTTACAATTTAAAGTTTTTAAAAAAAGCAACAACTTTGAAAAGCACTTAATTTTTTTTCTCGGACTGACTATGAAACCTCACCTTTCTGTCAACTGAACTAGATACGTCGAAGTTTAGTTAGTGCTTCCAGAGCGAACCTCTTGAACCTCTCATTTCCACAATGTATTCGATCTTCAGCATAAAATATATATTACCTCTTTGGAAGTCGAACCAACAATATTATTGTTTAGATTTTGCTTACAATAATAACGCCTTAAGCCATACTTAGTGTACTAATATCTTTCCGAATTTATAAAACAAATAAAAACACCTGAACATTATATTAGGATTTAACAATTTTTTACTCAAAATCCTCAGTGATTTACTAGAATAATTATATTAACTTATACAAATTAAGATGTAATTTTCCAAATTAAATAAACTGTAATTCATTACTTTTTTTTCATAACTAATTTATATCAGCTCGCTGACCTTGACAAGAATCACATTATAAAACATAATATTATATCTTATTTATTTTTTTGCATACTTTTATGATTTATTAGTTTAAAAAACATATTTTTAAAGATTTTTTTTGTAGTGATTGTGCTTTGACGGTAATTAAATCCGACGTTTCATTCCTAATTAAGTATTCATACTTTTATTAGTGGCCTGGTAAGGATGACGTTTGTCTTACATTTCTGGAAGCGACTTTAGCTGAGCTTGCCATTTATCAACTTAAATTAACAACGAAAAAAGTAAAATGAAGAATTTAGTGAAATTATACCTAATCAATCTTGTGGATAAATCATTATTGGCGATTCTGATGGGACAAATTAATTTTTGTAAGATCATAAAAAAAAAAATCAATATTTTTAATACCGAGTTAAGTCTGATTTGAACGTTTACAGATTTCCGGAGCAACTGAGAATAAACTGAATTTGTTTAATATAATTTTACTCTTTAGCAATTTTCATCTAACGTTTATATTAAGCTCTTTAAATCAATTTGGATTTTTTTTTTTTTTTCAAAACGTTTAGTTTAAATCACTAAAAGGGGTTTTAGGTAGCTCTTGCATCTGTTGAACACGTATTCAAGAATCAACTGTGAGTTAGTTAGGAATGCCTTTGTTATTGTCTTATCTGCGACAGTGATCGATTTCACGGTCGAGTGAATTGGAATCGACCGCAGGGTTCCTAAACTAAGTTAAATCCATGTCTAGTTATAACAAGGTGGGTATTAGTCGTTTTAATCCGTAGATTATTGGTTTGTTTTGTTTTTAATTTTATCATTGCTTCTATTAAAAGTAATTTTAAAGCGAAGATTGGTAAATTTCATTATTAAGCGTGATAATGAAATAAAAGGCTTAATAATTATATATATATAAAACCTTAAATATAAATTTCATGAAATAATGATTAGTTTTTTATTAAATAAATTTTAATTTATATGACAGCTCTTGAATTTTTTAATTGAATAATAAAACTCTTCGTTTAGTAGGTAATATTTAAAGGATCATTGAACAAAACTAGCAGGTATAATTAGTCATTACTCTTTGACGCTTGAGGATATTAAAGCATTAAGAGTTCTGCTAATACCAGTAAGTTATTTAACTTCTCTTTAGATACCTACTAAATTTTCGACAAGTGTTCAATTTTTGCAAATGTTTTAAGTATTATTAATTAATGTTGTTTTTTTTTAAAAAAAAAATAATCGAAAGTTATTAAACAGTAAAAAATTAAAGCTTCTTTTCTTATACTCTCGTAGAACGGTATCTTAAAATAAAACCGATATCTAGTTTTGGTAGAAGCTATCCAATATAAGCCGATGACTGTTAGTACGAAAGTGCATCGTTCTCTTCCTCTAAAAGCGGTCTTTACTTGTTTCGACCGTTTCCTTGATTCCCGTCGTCCGTTTCCAAGACACCTGTCCAGTTTCCATGTCCAGTCAAGTCGATCCGTTCACTCGATAGATTCTGTTTATCCTGCACACGTCTCTCCTTCTCTTCCAACTTTCCTTTCTCTTCAATCTCAAGGTGAACTTCGTTTTGAGAAACGCCTCGAGATAATAGTTCTGTAATAATAATGTATATTTACACCAGTTTTTTTTTTCTCTTTTTTTTTGCACGCAAGAAACAATTGAGTCGAACCGGTAACTTTGATGTAAATTACTTTTTTAAATTCTTTTTTTTTTGCTTTATGTTCGTTTAAAAGCCACCGTAGTACGAAACCACTGCTTCTGAGTTTGAGAAACATGTAGGTCCTATAATATTAATGATGCTTCTACTAAAAAAAATAAGCAAAAATAAAAGTCAATAACTAATAGCCAACTACCGAAACGTACTCATTCATTTCATTTGTCATACTCGATTGAGAAGAATCTTCTTTTTAGTCTTCCTACAAATGTTTGTTTCGATTTTTTTTAAGCCGTGAGTTACCAACTTAACGACACACGAGACGACCTTAGCAACCTTCTCCTATTCAAAAAGTCTATTGGATTAGTGGCTGGCGAGTTAACGCAGGTACTACAACTTGTAACTAACAGGTAGCCATTTGTCAGGATAGTCGGGGAGACAAACACTGGCCTCTTGGGAGGATTTGACAAATGGTTTCTTCAAGCCAATGATTAGCCCGGCGCTCTCTCATTTCTTAACCGTCTGCGTCACTCTCTGTAGCCTCCAGTGCTTCTGCATTCCTGTTTTTTTTTTAAACCGTGCTCAATAGCTTATGTAGCTGAAACGTGCTTGTTTCCTCTAAATGCAAAGTTTGATTTTAATAAATATTGGAAAGAAAATTCGAGAAAGGGAATAAATACGAACATTTTTAAAATCAATGAATCAGAATTATTATCAGCATCGTCCCATAATTCATTACATAACTACTGTTCCTTAAATAAGATGTAGCTATGTAAATATTTAAGGACTAGTTCACATTTTTTTAAAAAACTAATAGTAGTTAAATTTTAATTAATAATTCTTAAAAACAATTAACTGACGTTTAGCTTTACTTTAAGTATATCATAAGAGGCGAGAAGTTCTTTTGTCATCAGCTATTCTATTGTTAAGAACTTCACATCCTTGATCCTTCCACGGTCAATATTTTTTATCTTCGTAAGGACCGAATCTAATCTAATATTGTAAAGAATTCTTTCTATTTACTTCTGAATGGGATGTTCTGGGGAGCAGAAAAAAGCTTTATTGTCAAGGGACGAGTAAGAATTTGGCGTGAACAAACCAAATGTTGCTCGATGTCAAGTCCCGACTAAGGTACCGAACCTCGATACTTTGTAGTTCAAAGATATCTTGAATCCTCATTGCATTTTCTTCAAGGTAGTAAGAACCAATAATTGAAAGATTAAGCAGATAATATGATTTATTGATAAATATACCCACATCAGATGTTACTTAGTATACGCTTTTGACAGCAATATTGCTTTATGCTTAGTTTTATTAAATTATATCTATCTTCTTCATAAGGATTATAACGATTTATCCATTTGTGTCACCTAATAAATAAATATTATATCCTCATCACATTAAATAAATCTATATGATATGTTTCTTCTTAAAACAGCTTAAAAAACATAATTTTATGTCGTTTTTGTAAAATATGATCTTCGGTAGCTCAAGGCAGATGCCGACGTGTAAATTCAATTTAATGTTGTCATATAAGAAGTTCTTAAACGTAAATTTATTTGAATGGTATATAGAGTCAATAAATTATCTTTCCAAACCTCTTAAAGAGGGTTTAACAATTTTTACATATTCGTCTTCTAATTAATGGTTGCGTCAACTTATTGCGCCTTCTCTTTAAGACTAGCAAGTGAATTTAACTAGCCACCTGCCTTCCAAAGCTGTAATCGTTGCCTTGAATAGGGTGTTAATGTTTATATTCCTTTAACTGCTATAAATTTGTCCATTCTACGCTTATAATAACTATCTTCAAAAAACAATCCACTATATTGTAATTTAATTTTTAGCTACCCACTCTTATACATGACTTTACTCTTAACTGAACTTATTCTGATTTAGAGAGTCGAATTATTTCCTTCTGAATCCACCTAACCCATGTTTAATACACCCTTTAGTGAATATTTATTAGTTTCTGGGAGCTAAAAAAGAACAGTTTTAATGACTATTCTTTATTTATTATTTTTTATATCTCTATTTTTTTATTATCAATACGAAATTTTCTTATTTGTTCACCGTATTTTCGTTACCATAAATAATTTTAAATCAAGAAATTAATAATTCATACATAAATTACTCTTGTAAATACATATATTAAAAAGTAAGACATAGTTAAACGATTTTCTTAAAAATATTGAAAAAACTTAAACACAGTAATTTTATATGAATGTTTTATAATATTTGTTGCAACTGGTATTGAACATAAATCTAGTGCTTTTGCATTTTCGCATTTTACCTTAATAAAATTAACGAGTAATATTATTTTTATGTAATAGATCACACTCATTTCGACTGTTCCTTGTTACACGGATAAACCTAAATTTATTATTGAAACCACAAAGGACACATTTGATTTTCAACAACATGAGTATTAGCCCATTACGACCAATTTACTAACAATGAATTAATTAAAGAAGCTAAAAAACGATTTTGAATTTAATTACCTTGATTTTAGTAGGAACTGATTTATTATTTGAATTTTCTCAAACCCTTCTCTTAAAAATCTAATTTACCACCACACTTTATTAATTATATCTCACTTAATTAATTTGATACTTGTTGTTACTAATTTATATCAAATAAAGTAATTTCATTAAATAATTTTGATGTTCGTGTACTTTAACACTTGACTCTAACTAAATATAACTTTTTCTATCTCTCTCTGTTACAGGTTCGTAGCCGTTTTGGAAATCATTTCACAAAAACAGGTAGCTGCAAGTTAACAGGTTTTAATTTTTTTTTTTTTACTCTTTACCCAGAATGCTTTACGACTCTTTACAGACAGATTGGAAAGATGAAATGAACTTAGGTCATTCTTAAAAAAAAATTAAACTACATTTTTTTTTTTTGCCACATCGCTCCTACTGGGTACCGGGAGGTATAATTTATTTATTTATTTATTATTTTTTTTTTAAAAAAAAGGGTTCTCCTTTTTCGTTACTGAAAGGTGATTAAACTTTTATTAAATGAGTTTTTACTTTTTAGCTTTTTCGTTTAATTATTTTATGCTGTGTCTGAAGCCTCTTTTTATAAAAATGGGGTTCCTAAAAAAACCATCGCGTGAATCGTTAAAAATCCTCACATCTTAATTTCTCTTTATATTATTGTTTAAATAGCGATTTTATTGATTATTTCAATTAGTATAATAGTGATTATATTCGCTAACTTTGATTACTTGAACACTACTTAGACCACTTCATGTGATAACTTACTGCATCAGGAGATGTGTTCACTTACAATTTTAAATTAAGCTTGAAGATTTTACATTGCCTTTGCCGTAATATTACAATTTTTCAACTCTATTAAAAATGAAGATAATCCGATTTCAATTTAATTCCGAATCCGATTTCAATTCTTTTAATACGGCTAAATACTCGCACATAAAAGCTTTTTTAATTGAACCAACAAATTAGATATTTTTAATAACATTGATAAGTAAAGACTACATTTTTTCTAATACCTATAACACTGATGAACTAAAGAATATATCTTTACTCTAAGGCTATTTGTTTCTGTAATACCACTAATTATTTTTGTAATAAATAACATTTAAATAAATATAAGTCTTTCATGTCACAATAATTAAATCTAGAGCTCATTATTAGGTTCTCTTGAATTTGGAGACGAAAAAAAAAAAAAAAATCATTCTTTTGAATAATCTAAACGTTACTGGTTTGCTTCCGAGCTCACCGATGCAACCCTTGCTCTACGGCCAAGAAATCAGTTTTGACTGAGTGTGATTTGACATTCCGACACTCGAATGTGATTTTATTTTAACACAATTTCAATTAGATCAAATCCGGTTAAATGGCGGGAATTTACAAGTATTTTTTAAACTGAATTTTCTTGAATTATAAACCTAGAGCTAAATAATATCAAATTTATCAACTTTTTTTTAAAAAAAAATATTTAATTTAGTTAAAAAGATTATAAGTTTGGTTTTAATAGAATTTCCCTAATCTTAGATGAACCTGTATCAACTTTTACTTTTGTCGAAAGGCATGATTTTCGAATTTGCCTTTGGTATTTCATTTTTGACTCATCTTTTCCCCATATCTTCTATCGATGTAGTAAAGGCGAAAGAGGAGTTTCTACATGACCTTGGCTGAATTCACGGTCTCCGATATAAAAGAATGAAAGAATAATACATATAGAAAATGTTTGATAGCCCGCAGGTTGGTCGAAGTTAATGTTTTGTTGTTTTTTTTTTCTTTTACTCTCCTCTCTAGTTATTTATTACTACACCACGCCTCCTCATTGACCGACTCACGGCGTTTTCTTACCGGCCTGGGAGCTCGGAGGGTTCAAACTCAACATGGGTGGATCCGGCGCAACTTGTTATAACCAATAGTCAGATCTATTCGTTTTCTTACTAGTAAAAAAAAGCAACATGCACCTGCAACCAATGTTAGATTGTCCTAATCTGATCAATTTTTTCCCCTTTCATTTTGATTTTTTTTTATATTTATATATTTTTTTTAAACAACAGAATCGTATTGAATTAATACATTGAAATAACTTAAATAACAAAAAGTCTGTTAAAGAAAAAAAGCACTCTGTAAATATAAATAATTATTATCAAAGTTATAAAATTTAAAGCATATTTGTTTAAACACGACAAACTTAAAGATAAGAAAATTTCAATTTACAAGTCAACCATATAATCAAAAAGTAATTTCATTTTTAAAACATTATTTGTGAAAAACAAGTCCAACAACTTAAAAATAAATTGGAATTAACCGATCTGATAATAATGCAACATACTCGTACATAGAAAAAGTTGTTACATTTAATCTTTAAAAAAAGAACCAAGAATATAGATGTATCGAATAATGTATAAAAATACATAAAATATACTAAAGATATAATTTATCTTATGTGTATAAGTTATAAATTCACTTACAAAGTCTAAAGTTACAATAAAGTTAAATGAACTTGATCATCTTGAGGTAAATTGATGCTCAATCAAAGTGAATAAACTCGTTCTAAAATTATGTAATTCGAAAGATTTAGTGTACTTTACAGCTTACAATGACTTGTATACAATGAAAAACTATTAAAAAGAAAAATTTAGTGACATAAATATACCAAGAGTGATCCAGTGTTAAAGAGGGTCCAAGCGCTCATAACTTCCCAACAGCAACTTGAGTCTTTATAACTATCCTCAATTAACCTTTGCTTCTAAAAGTTGTTTATAATTCAAGAATCCACGTTTAGTGATTTTAAACATTTTCTTGAAATTAACTTATTATGACCATCGAAAGTAGTCGACATCAGTCAAAATATTTAATTATTCGCTATAATAAAACAATTTAGCGCTTTCAACTCATAATGAGTTCATAATTCATATTTCCACAAAATTTCGGTAGAAATGTCTAATATACTTTCAGTAGATCTCCTTCTATAAGAGATCTGGATAATTTTAAGAAGTAAGGTATATTCATTTCATTGATAATGTGAGCTCGATTTCTGAAGTAACTGGCTGAAGAGAAGAATTAAACCTTATGTTTATTTAACCACGCCTTAAAACATTCTTTTACTAAAATATATTTTTATTTATCGATATATTTTATGCACTGACTTTAATCAGAATATATTTCTTATTTTATCTTTACACTGCCACGGATAATTTACTTCTAATTTTATTTTCTTCTTACCCTATTTTTTTTTAACACAAGCAGTAGTTTACATAAAACTGAAACGGTTCAATGATCATAGGCCTTTTCTCTTGGCTATATTCATAGAAATTACATTATAAAAGAGATCAATCGATTTTCTCCATAATATCCACGGCAGAAGAAACGTTTTCTTACAGAATCCTTCTTCATGGGGTAGGTGTTTCCAAGTGTCTCTTTGGGAAAAGGAATGCTATAACAACCGTTAGGGAAATTTTTTATTTCTTTCTTTATCTATTCTAGTCAGTAACAGGGTGACTTTTCCCAAGATATTGTTGAGTTTTGAATTATTATATTTAAAAGAAAAAAAAAAGTAGAAAGTTGGTATAGATAAATAGTTCAGTTTCATATAAAACAAATTCTAACCCTTTGTAAGACGCGAATGCTCTGTTTAAACTAAAATATTATTTTAGTATTTATAATATTTGGTTTGCATAAAGTACTCTCTTGCTTTATGAATCTGCGTATTTGGGGATGGTTTACATTTAGGATACTTTTCCTTTAGAATTGAGATTACTCAAATAGTTCGAACAGGCAAGAGAAAAAATCTCTACCAAATAATGAATGAGGCAAAGACCTTTAGACCATATAATAATTTAAATGTAGTTATGTTTCCCCTCACATGCTAATGACTTTACTCCAGACGTTTGAAAGAAAATATCAATATCACTAAATCTCCGTGTCTCCGTCAGTACGAAGAACTCAATAAAAATAGCAATCAATTCATGTAAGACACTAAAGCTGAAATTAAACGCTAGATCATCAACTAAGGTGGATTATGAGTGATATAATTAAACATTAACTATTATGTTTTTTTTTAAGCAAAAAGCTGATTTTTAAGTTTGATAACTATAAGAAAATTTCACAAAATCTCGGAAGAAACAAAAAAATTATTGATTATATCGAAAGATTAAAATATCTACACGATATTATCATTCACTAAATATTATACTAAATGATCGTATGAATTTACCTCTAAGTACAATTTAAAAAAAAAAAAAATGAATACAATAATCTATAAATTAAAAATCTAATTATTCTAATTTCATAACTTACAATATACAGTTAAGATTATGAAAATTGTCATACTGTAAGTACAATGCATATATATTTCATTCATATTAACCTGCAATATCTCATCCTTTATTAGAGTCATGCGATTACAATAATATATCACTTTCATGTGTCATGGAATTAATGAAAAAAAAAAGTTATGATTTTAATCTTGTTCTACAAGTACTTAAGAGTGTTTTCTATCCTTAACTCGAAGACATTTATCATTGCTGACCCGTTTAAAAAGGAAGTAAGGCAAAATGGGAGTAAGTTATTTATTATTTTTAAAAGTTGGAGTAACTTTTTTTTCCTTTTTGTTAACTTCATCAAGCCGGAAGTCTTTCCACATATCCAAGTCTGGTATAGATAAAGTTCATTTTTTACTTTGTCTAGCTACTAGTCTTTTATATTATTAGTTTACGCTTTGACGGTCAAACCATACGCTTCTTCGTTTCAAACTTTTATCTACTGCGCGTTTTTTTTGTTTTAAAAAAAATAGGTTTTACAAAAGAATTATAACATGTAAGAGAAACTTCTGTTGCACGCATTTTAAAGGATTTATAACTTGTTCAATTCCAAGTTTTAATCTTTTATTTTTTTAATCTCCCTGTTCGTATTCAACAGCTTTTCTTAGACGTCTTTGTATTTCCTCTTAACAATATCTCTTTATCATTATTAATTCGTTTTCTCCTTTCCTTCTTTTATTTTTTTTAATTTTTCCTTGCTTTCAATTTCATTTAAGAATTCCACACTTCTTCCTTTAACATTGGTCACTTTAGTTTTATTACTTCCCATTATCATAATTTTCGCAGGTGGCGCCTGGCGTTTAATTTAACATTTTTATTTTGTATATTCGTTAAAGTGTATTTAATCAAATATGTTAATTATTTTTGTCTTAGCATACTAAATACATGAATATACATGTTATACATTTAATAACGAATTAATATTAAATTAAATACTGAATTAACATTTCGACTTAAAAAGTACGAGAAATCTAATTCTAAATTCATTGCTAAAATGACAATTAGTCTTGTTTGTTATTTCCAATATATTCATTTTTAACCAGTAACAATTATAACATTTTTTTACTTTTACCATTTATTTATTCATTGTCGTTTAATTTATTGCAATAAAATGAATTAATATGCAAACATCTGCATGTCCTGTCACCATTTATACAATTAATTTGTTAGTTTTATTACATTTCAAGGCATAATCATTGATAAATTATGTTGTTCTTTAGGATAGTATAAATAATAATCAAAACAAATAATATTTTATGCAAATAAAAAATGAGACATAAGTAAATGATATAATGTAAAATTAAATTAAACGTTAATAACCAATAGATTTAGAGAAAACGTGTTCTTACATAGAGAATTGTTAAAGCCGAGTTCTTACACATCAGGCATCTTAATTTCCTGAGAGAATTTCCTGAAATTTTTGTTATTATATTTTTATAAATTAACCTAGAATATTAGTTTAGTGAATTACAAAAAAAAAAAAAAAAAAAAAAAAAAAAAATCGGGTAGATGGTACCTCGGAACTTTTTCTCACTTCGGAGGCCACTAGAGTGGCCTCTCCTGCTGCACAGCAGCAGGAGGAAGTAGCATTGGGCGTGGTCGATAACTTCAAAATGGCGGCCAATATCAAAATAAAATTTGGTGGTTTTGTTTTTCATACAGAGAGGTATATTCGTGTCAAATTTCAACTCCATCGGAAAACTTTTCGATTTTATTAAATGTTTGCTAACTCAGCAAACTGGGTTCAAGACGCCGAAAATGTTGATTTTCCGGGCGGCACATCTAGAAGTAAGGACTGGTTTTTCTGCCAAGTTTCAACTCTCTAGGTTAACCACTAAGAAAACACTCAAAACGGTTAATTCAGCTGAAATCTTTAAAAAATATTTTTTAAGATTTAAAAACAATACTTTTCGTACCACAGGTGAGGAAAAGTAAAAAATAATACAGAGAAAAAAATACTTTTTTCCAATTTATAAATTATTTTTGTCGCCAAGCTACACACCTTAAAGGCCTTTAATTCTTGGGAGGACCCTGATAAAGATTTTGTAGGTCTCATTCTAAAACTTTTTAGTATCACAGTATAAGCTTTCTCAAAGATAACACTGTAATACTCATGTGGATAATTTGTAAACGCACGTTGTAAACTTTTAATGATTATAAAAGAAAGTTCTTTCGTCTTCACCTCTCGTGGATAAAATTGTAAAATTCTCCTGATCACTTAAGCAATGAGATACGACGGAGGAGTAAAAGTCTAAGACAGTGTTTCGAATCCGTTTAAAATAGAACATCTATTTACTTTACACTATAATAAAAGAATTCTTTATTTACTTCTTTACGTCCTAATAGATATAATTAAACTCATTAAAGAATGGACAGGTCGCCATAAAACTACCGGTGCGTTCATTAGTGCGGAACATGTCTCACTTCTATGGGAATTCAACCTTATCAATTATTTTTCTTATTATTAACTGTAGTTTGTTTACTACTTAAAAATATATCGTAAACATATTTATTACCGCTCGCAGTTTGACTAAAATAAATAAGAAAAAGAAAATTATTACTTCGAATTCAACAACATTTATAATAATATTTATTAGTGGTCTTAATATAGTATTTATATATTTAACTATCCTGGTACCTTTTGCATGTTATTACGGCTGAAGAAAAAGTTTAATAAATGTAAGTATAGTGTTGAAGTATAATTAAAATGTCGTTTAGTATAGTTTTACTGTAGTACATTGGACTGTGGCACCCTGTAAAGAGGCGCACTATGCCATGCAATTAGGAAGCAACTCTCCCTCCTGGGCTCAGTCAATTAACTATAAGGTCAATCTTACGGGGTCAAGGTCGTTGCCTAATCCTCTACCTCATTTTCACACACATTCCTCTCCATTCAATTCTTATTAGTTGTTTAAGACGTTTTCTGAATGAATCAAGTAATTCTGTTGGTTTTTTTTCTTTAACTTTAATTATTATAGTTTTATTTCACACATAGTTATTTTGATAAAATATTGCGATGTAAAAGGTTTTATTATGAGTATTCATTTTTTTTGTTTTACTTTTAATGTTTTCCTTTTAAAATTTATATATATAAATTTATATATATATATATATATATATATATATATATATATATATATATATATATATATATATATATATATATATATATATATATATATATATATATAGAGAGAGAGAGAGAGAGACTATTGTTATGGCGCCAAAATTCTATTTTTAAATTTTTATGGATTTAATTCATGTTAGAGTCAGAAAAGGAGCTATTTTTAAAAATAGCTGACGCCTGTGCAATCGCGTGGAGCATACACTGAATTGTTTTTGATCAAATTTAGTACTTTTTACTTTTTTAAAACAAATCTCATATACCCCGTGGACTAAATACGAAGAATTATTTTTTAGTTATAACTTAAGAAAAACTTGAAATATCGTGAAAAAAATTATATATATATTTTTTTTTAATTGTTATTTATTTTAATACCAATTTGTCCATAAAATTCGCTTTCCCGGGAAAATTGAAGTGATTATTTATAAGCTCTTTGGTCATATAATTTATTTGTTTCAATAAAACGATTTCATACTTATGACATCATTAATTAAATTTTAATAAATTACTTATATATTTTTCTCTCTTTTATATGGATTATTTTACTTCGGTTTTTTTTATTGATAAAGAACTATTACTAATTTAGCTTCAAATTTAATCAATTTCTAACTAAAATTTGATAAGAAAAGTTTATAAAACAAAACTATTTTTCCGTGTTATAATCTATATACTATACTATTATCTGGGATTTTCTACATTAGTTACGTCATTAAATTTACCACAATTATTATTATTTAATTATTTTAATTATTTATTTACTTTTTTCATTGTCTAACCGATGCATAGTTTTCTTCTCTTCACATAGTTTATCATCAAATAATCTTTTAAAAAAGTAAATATAATTTTATAAGTATAACTTTTATTTAGAAAAAAGAATAAAAATAAAAAATGTTTAATTTTTTTAGTTGCATTCAAAAAACAATCCGCAATTTAGAGAGATGTTATACGTGTAGCAAACTATGAAAAGTACATATCGTAGTGAGCCTTTTAACACAATAAACCCAAACTACTCATTAAATAAAACTTAACTCCAATGTTTAAGAAAGAGCAATAGTTAGTTCATCATTGACTAGAACATCTACGAAACAGCAATAGTTAGTTCATCATTGACTATAACATCTACGAAACAACAATACTTAGTTCATCATTGACTATAACATCTACGAAACAGCAATAGTTAGTTCATCATTGACTATAACATCTACGAAACAGCAATAGTTAGTTCATCATTTACTTTAACGTCCAAAACGTGCCAATAAAGCCTTTATCTTAAACTGATAATCGCTCATACGTATATTACTTGAAAAATATTTGATTCTTCCTTCAAATATAATTTAGTCCTCATCGATATCGTATTTCAATTTTTACCTAAATATTAAAGTTAGATAAAATACTAGTTGAAATTTTCAAAACTTTACTAGAAAAAATAAAATAATAGGATTTTAATGCAATAAAAACATAATAATACAAATGAAAATCACACTGAATATATATTTTATTATCTATGCTGCTTATCGGTTGAGGAAAATCAGCTCTTTTTACGTCAGTTTTTTTATTACGTGTTTGTGTATTCATTATTTTACATATTGTTTTTGTTTCATCCTTTTGCATTCCGTGTTGTTTCTCTTTTATTGTGCAAGTTGTGTGTTTTGAAAAATGAGGTTTTTTTTATAATGTTTCTTCGTCATTGGCCTTGAAGAATATTAATTTTTTATTACCATTTGTCCTATAATACATAAGTAATGAGCTTTTCTGTAATATGTTTTTTTTTATAATAAAAGTAAACATATTTGTTATTTGTAGCATTTTAAATCTACTCGTAATAAGTTTATTTGTTTCCTGTTGCATTTCTAATCTTCTTGTCAGATTTTTTTTTTTGTGAGTAAACTGACAATATTTATTTTTTTGATTATTCTTTATAAAGCCAGTTTTGTACATTCATATTTCGATTAATTTTTGAATTTTGTTTTTGATAACGAATCTGCATTAACAAAAAATTCTATTCACCCTCTTGATATCCTTGACCGATTTCTTTATTTTTTGAAAAATCTCAGCAGGATCGTAAATAGCATTATCCATTTTCAAGTTGTTCGTTTCTGTTGGGAAACGCCTCCTAACATCTCGACATCTTTCGAAGGACAATTTATTATTTATTCATAATTAAATCGAATCGTATCGAAATCTTTGTAAAATATATTTTTTTTTACTTAATCTCTCGTAGGTTTATACGCATTACAGTTCATATATTTTACAAGTAACAAATAAGTCTTTTGAATAAAATTCACATTAATTACAATTAATAAATCACCTCTATGAATAGATAGTTCTTTGTTTCAAATTTACAAATGGTAATGGTTATATATATATATATATATATATATATATATATATATATATATATA
Organism: Gerris lacustris; assembly: GCA_951217055.1. NCBI lineage: Eukaryota > Metazoa > Arthropoda > Insecta > Hemiptera > Gerridae > Gerris > Gerris lacustris. Next base: position 80,753,493 of record OX578277.1, read on the forward strand.
TATATATATATATATATATATATATATATATATATATATATATATATATATATATATATATATATATATATATATATATATATAGGTGTGTGTGTGTATTTATCTATAGGTGTATACAATTTTTTTATTTTCAATTCTAAATTGATTAAAATCTTTAAAATAAAAGTTATAAATGGTCATTATGAATGATATTAATTACAGGTTTATCTAAAATATTAGTTTTGACTTCTTCTTTATTTCAAAACCAATCATTAATGAATGCTATCTCAACTTATATCTTATCTTATCACCAAAGAATTATTAGAAATAAGAGATTTTAGAGTTTTTTTTTTTACAAGATTAACAGAAGCTGGTATTTTCATAACGGCATAGATTAACAGAAGAAGATATTCCCATAATGGTGTATAGCTGTGATAGTACTATCGCAGCTCAGGTAGTGTTTTATAGTACTTATACGGGTTTTTATCCATTTACTTGTATTAGGCTTCAGGTGACACATATTACAAATTATCTTTAAGAGTTCTTGAAAAACGTGTAAATAGTATTTACAGTAAGAGCAACGACATATGCACTCGTATTCGCTTATGGTTGAAAAAATATCTAAATAATGGTTAAATTAATTTGAATCTTTTAAACTAAAAATATGGTGGGAAGTGAAATTTGTACACGCAGTTCTATATTAATATTGAATAGAATTCCATAGCTAATATCATCAAGCAATGTCCCAGTTTTTGTTACAAGCTAGATTAAGGTAGAAGGTAGCTGTGATTTTTAAAAATACTCTTAGAAGTATCTACCTTTCTAAAATTACGAGAGTTATAAAGTTTTTGATAAGGCAAAGCTAAACTACAGACTTGGTTATCCCATATTTAATGTATCAGATCAATCCAAAAGCGTAAATGATTGAACAGTAGTTGTTGTTGACTCACGACATGGATATTTTCCCGGAAAGGTTCGTAGTTCGGTGACTCTACCCCACCCTATTCTCCTATTCCCCTATCCCTTTCCTCTCTCTCTATTTATATTGCCATCCCAGCGACATGAAACCTTTTTTCGACCTGTTCTATTATTCAAGTGTTTGTTAGTTTCTTCATTTTCGGATAGTCGCTAAGGGTAAAAATAAGTGTAATCACTAGTATAGAAGGGGGGGGGGGGGGGGGGCAAAAATCCACGCACTTCACGAATAATATATGATTTATGTGTGAAAAACACTATCGTTTTTTGTTTTTTGCTAATATAATCACAAAAATATCAATTTATAATGTTTTTAATTTCTCATGGACGTAGTATTAAATTTAATATTACTATGAATAATATGAGTTGTATGATGTTTTTTTTTTTTCGAGTTGTTGAACTGATACTGATTTTGATTATACAGATAGAAAGTATTGAAATAGCGCAAAAATTATACTTCAAAATTTTGATGGATTGCACGTTTTAAGATCCTGAGCTTTGTCAGTCGTCTGTAGTCTTGGTAGAACCTTAGCTACTTGTTCGATTTCGATGAAGTTTGGCATGCATGTTCAGAAAAAGCATACCCCGAGGTAAAATAGAGAAATTAAGTTTAGCTCTAAATTTGGGAGCGCTACCCTCAAAAACTTTGAAAAATAAATTTCTCGAAAACAATTTAGAAGATTTTAATTAAAAAAATAGTTAAAATTTAGTCTTTCTAAATATGAATCTAATCATAGAAGTCGTTTTCCAGGAAAAATCTAGTTTCCGTGATATTGTTGAAAATAAAAACTTTTTTAGCTGAAAATTGGAAAGAAATATAAACAACCACCTGTTGAATACTTTTATATAAATTAATTTAATATAAATTAATTTAATTGGCTATTATGGAATTTAAATTTAATATTACTATTTATATGAGTTAGTTTTGTTTTTGAGTTAGTCGTACTGATACTGATTTTGTATATGTAAAGTTAACTTACTGATTAATTTTTTATCTTGCCATATAAATAGAATTTTGATGCAGGAATATCTTGGGAGGGAACTCCTGATAGTTTTTTTTAGAAACCTATCGATCTCTGTACGTTGTTTAGGAATTATCGGCCCATTCTAATCTCTTCCTTCTTCTTGGGTGGCACCCAGCATATTTTACTTAGCTTGTTCTTACTGGCTTATCTAAATTCATTCTTTGGATGTGTACAAACCTTCATAGATAATATTTGAAAACCTATAATAAATAAATACACAATTGATTATTTTTAATGCAGCATAATATCGAAATGTCAAACCAACTAGTTAAAGATAAACATTTTAACCGGGAAATCTCCTTCTATTTTAATATTTGTATAACATAAGTGTTATGACGAGGAAAAATAACTTCCTCGTATAATCAGGTCAAGCTCACCATTGTTTTCATTAGGATAGCATTATTTTTTTCACATCGGATTTTCCGTTTATGGTCCATTAATTTTTAAATGCATTCTCTGATGATGTTTAAAGAGTTGTGCATAGTTTTTAATTGTTGCAACCCTTCATTGTTAGAGGCGCGTGAAGGTCTCTCAAGCCGGGATCTGTGCACGCCTGTGTTTTTCCGCGAATACCCGGACGTTTGTTTGTCACGTAACTAGTGGCCTTGTCTCAGGAAATCCCCTTGTTTTGCTATATATGAACGCCTAAGCTTCGTTTACCATTATTATCTTTCATCTTATTTTTCAAAAAGGAAACAAAAACTCATCATAAGTAATATTTTTCTTTAGTTGTGGCCACGGTCCGTCGAGCAGGAGGAGTTCTACAAACGATTGTAGGTAGACGTGTGGATTTCTTCTGCCAATTAAAGATCATGTGGAGGATGTATTAATCTTTGTTACCAGTGTCTGACCTACTCCTGTCCTTCCTTTTTACTATTTTAGATCTCTTAAAGAAGATTTACAGATAATAAAGATACAGCTGTTGATTAAAAGTTAAAAACATGATTCTACAGTTTTTCAAATAACTTTCCACAGTTTTACTAAATAAAAACCGTATAATTTTCTTCTTGGAAAATGCTTATAATGCTATTGATGAGATTTATTATACGTAAATTATTGTAAGTTAAACAAAGAAATTAATACATACCTTAACCAAACACATAAACATTACCAAGAAAACCAAAAATATTTTAAGGCGAAATTTAAGAAGAAAAAAGAAAAAGATTTGACAGGCTTAAGTTCAAGAACTTTAACTAGTAAATAATTTTCACGGAAAAATTCTATCAAGCTATAAGAAATTGACATGTTTGTTAAATCAAATTTGTATTAAGTTGTGTAATAACCAAATAAATTAAAACACGGGAAAAAACCTAACTTATTTAAATGATTCAAATGAATATTAATAAAATAAATAGACAGATTATACTTCGTAGCTAGATTGCGATTAAAAATTACGTAACTTAGTAACTAAAAAAAGGAAATAATAATAAAATATTATAATATATATGAGATTATATACTCGTATATAATAATAATAATAGAGTAGATGATGTTAACATTTTGTATGACTGTATACTTTTTTCCTCAACTTTAACTCACATATATAATAATATTTTATACATTTATAATATTTCTATTATTTTTTTTCGAGGTTTGGTAAAAACGACTGAAAACATAGCGAAGGCAGCATATCTTAATAATAAAACCTAATCTTCCCACCTAATATCTAATTTCCGTACTTAAAAAAAAAATAATTTCAACAACTTTGTGTCTGTTTGCGGTCAAAACAGGAGGTGAAAAAAAAGAAGGTGAACAGTGTAAAAGAATAATGGTGTTAAGTTTCATTATGATTGGTTTTGTGTATGGTAAACCTGGAGAATGGAAATATATATATGTTTTTTAATTTTATTTTATAAGATAGAAATAATTTTCTAGAGCCTGATGATTTGGGAAGGCGTTTTCAAAGAATCAAATTTCATTATATATATATATATTTTTTTTTTTTCTTTAGAGTCGAACAGTCGCGTGTTTTATTCAAATGACCATTTGATTTAATTTAGTGCGACAAAACAAATGAAAGAATTATGTTATTTGATTTATTTTTTAATTAAAGCTAATTATTCGCTAATTAATGCTGTTTTTGTGAAAGAAAAATCAAGTATGTATTAATTAAAATAAAATGTTACCAATATATATATATATATATATATATATATATATATATATATATATATATATATATATATATATATATATATATATATATAAATGAGAATGTAAACAGATTGAAATGCAATGAATAAGCTTTATCAGTATACTGTTAAACCACATTAACAAATACTTATTAAAAATAATTCATGAGGTTTCACAATAATTAGTCAATGATGAAAATATATATTATATTTAACTTCTTGTAAATCAATCGTCAGTGTATACTATTATAACAAATATTATAATACTCTCATCATTAGTAAATAAACTGATGTATTATAATAAACAAAAATTTAAAAATTTAACTGGAAATCGGTTCAATTCAAACCCATAAAAACAATTGATTTTATAACATGTTTAATTTTGTTATAATTTTATTATTTTTATTTTAAGTATTCCTTAGTTGTTAATCATTGCTTGTTCAGTCTCTTAAGATATCTTATGAATAATTGAAATACTTATGTTTATATATTTCTATTACAGAGACAGTTGGTCGAAGCTGCCTCGTCGAATCAGCTTATGAAATATTTGAAAAAACAGGTGTTCGATTTATGTCAAGATATCGCCAGATGGCAAACCCTGTTACAGTTCTTCTTAACTTTAACATTACGTTGATTGACTTATTTCAATAATTTTCCGTGACGGATTCTATTTTTCTGTCAAAGTTTTTACTGTAGTTAATTTATAATATTTTATAAAAACTCTTGAAGCTTTGTAGAAATGTATTTTTCTATTCTTTTGAATAACAACTAATTTAAAAATGCTTAGATATTTATAAATTTGTCATATTTTATACTCTTTTTGAACTAAATATATTATAGATGCATATTTATGCAAACTTTAGATTTATTTTGAATGACGGAAAAATATAATTATTTATCACTTTATAGTTCTATGAGTCTTTGACACATGACCTTCCCACGACTAGTTTTTTTTTATTTTAAACTCGAATCTCTGGAACATTGTACTCGTACATTGCAATAGATCTTGACCTCACTTGTTCCAAGCGGTTGTTTTTGTCTTTTTTTATTTCATATAATTTTTTATTATATTTGTCGTCGGCGTTGTATAATGTCGCTTTGGCCGTTGTCGTCGGTTGACTATGATTCCGTGACAGGCGGTCACATCCCTCGTCGAGTCACCGAAGGACCGACGTACGGAAAGCATGGGAAACAAACCGAGCCGCACACGGAACGACAATTGAATATAATTACATACGTAGACGTACAGACATTCACATCGCACATACACAGAGGACTGGGACTTCCACGCTTGGCTAGCTTCGCTTCGGCCTTCTCCTGCCAGGCTGCTACCTCGAGCGCACTTCCTCCTATACCTACAACTCCACTACTAGCCTATTGTTGATAAAAAAAGAAGAAGAAAAAAAAAAAAAACATTTATAAATAATAACTAGTACAATAATAATAATAATAAAATATGGCCGGTGTAGGAGTTGTCGGAGAGTTGTCTCATGAAAAACGTCGTCACCAGTCACTGGTTACTGGTTGCTGAAGAAAAATCCTTGGCGTCCGTTAGCCTCCCTCACTCAAGCCACGGCCGCACCTCCTCTATTTGGTTTACACTGCGCACGCGCTTTGGTCTTCTCTATTTTTTTTCTCGCCGAAGAACTATGATACAATCTACTAGGTTTTGTTTTTATGCTGCCGTAATTTTATTGAAGCGACTTGTAGAAAATAGTTCTTATTTTTTATTTTTTAAAAAAGTTGTTTTCTTGCGGGCGAGCTACATTTTCTTGTTCAACGTATTTTATAGCTATGATTTTATCTCTCGTGTAAGTTTACTACGAGATTCTATTGAACATGTACCGGTGGTCAGTTTAACTTCAGTCAACAGCTTGTCAAATTCAGTCGGCATGATTTTCTGTCGATGAAACAATGGATAGGACTGTTTAGTACAGAACGGGGTTAACAAAAGCGTTTTCCTGCTTTAGTTTTTTTTTACATCCTGTATTCCATTGTAGCCCTGAAAAAAATACTTCAATACAGATTGAAGGTTGAGTACATAGGGATAAAATCATAAGTCGAGGGTTGCCTTTTGTCAAATGGTATATGTAGGCGTGAGCATGCGCCATACGCGTGGCAGCACGTCTGCAAAATTGAATGCCTATAATCTTGATGGCTAATTTCGGAGGGCTAGTTTTGAGCTAGTAAGGTCCTTTTCATTCTCCCCTTGTTGAGGAAATTTAGTGCTACATTAAGCCTAACCAATGACAATCGAGCTTTGGGACACCCTCTTTTTTATTTCTCCCGTAACGGCACAAGCCACCCTTCTTTTGTACATTTACTGTATTGGCTGTGGTGTTTGAATAGTGGGTACATTTCTGCTTCCAGGCCAGTACATAAGTTTGATAATACCATAGCAAGAAATAATATGAAGATATTTATTATGACCCAAATAATATTTTATCTAGTTACTTTTACATATTTTTTTTAAAATAAATAGTAATTTATATTTTACAAATAAGAAGTTGTGTATTACTCGAATCTAATAGTTTAGTTTCAACTAAATTGAAAAATTATAATAATATTAGCGAAGCATCGACTTACTAGATACTAGTAGGTAGTAATCTAATTATTAATTTCCTTTTACCATTCCCTACCCTGTATTGTCACGAATAGAGTTTATAAGAAAGAAACGAATAAATCATGGTTTATAAGAATGTCATCTATAACCTTGAATTTAAAAATGATAAAAGTAAATTAAAAACTTTTGTCTCTCACCGCAATCTGAATGATAAATTAACTCGGGGAACATCAAACTACATTATTGATACATTTTTATAACGAAAAAAATTATAGTTTTATTATATTTAATCACCTATTTATACAACTAAACTTAACATACGTATTGGTTTAATTTAATTCGTAACTGTATGTAATAATTACAATTTAACTAGTAAATATTTATTATTAGTCAATTCAATGTATAAAACATCTTGTTACTTATCTAATTCTAGTTTAGAAATGATTTTATTTTAATTCTTTTTCTTCCCACAGGATTCCGTGGTTAGTGGGGGGCAATAAAAAAACGTCTTTTATGCCTGCTTTAAAAACACACAAAGGGTCTTGATTTAGTCTCACGAAGCTCACAACACCTAATGGTACATTTCATGAACGTTTTATTGGATTGTTAATAAAAGGAACAGATATAAAGTAACTCGAGTGTTTTTGTTTTTTTGTTTCTTTTTAGATGCAATAATAATTACAATAAAAATGTAAAAAAGAACAAAAAAAAACAAAAAAAAAAACTATAATATCAATTCTATTTCCAAAAGATGGCAACTTATTAGATTTACTTATCTGAAGCATCTTACCTGATGATTATACTAACTTAAAAAACGAAATGGTCGGAAAATCGTCACAACAAAACATATTTACCTAACATAATAATTATGTTTTAATCACCGAAGAATACACACAACACTTCTGCAACACACACATTTTTTTTTTTTTTGCATCATTCCTAATTATAATTATGTGCACAGGAAAACTGCATTATTACAAAAGTATTACAACTTAGGTAATTATTTAAAAACTTTTTTTTAATGTAGGTAAATGAAAGTATTTCTTTACTGATTAGTTCTAACCGATGGTTTCCGTTAGATATACAAGTTCTCTGAATGAATAAAAAACCTAGCAACGCTTCGTGGCGGTTAATGTGTGGCAATTTGTTTTCTCTTAATACAGCTTGCTATTAAGTTCGTCACCTTTTCTCCAGGATAAGATGTATGTTGAATGTAACGCCTCCAGAATTGTTGATTCCACATAAAAGTAAACAAACGGAATATAACAATTCTGTAATTTGTTCTGTTGATTGCACGTCTCGCGGCATACTTTTTTTTACCTCATAACCTTTTAATTTTTAAATATATGTTTCTTCTTAGCTTAATCCTATGATTATTTTTCTTGTTCTATTTACTTACCTACATAAATTGAATCATTAGGTATCTAAGACTAGCTTATCAACAGTTAGAAAACTAATGTTTCTTACGCCTTCATTTTAACTACCTTAACGATAGTTTAAGTTGGAAAATAGCTAAATTGACGTGATTAGTTACGGTATACAATTGAAATAAAGATCTGCGGATAATTTAGAGACGTATAAAGACTAAGTATTAACGAAGTAATATACGTTTGCATTAAACTAAAGACAATATTAAGTTAATTAAGTGATCTTTTTGTTTTCTTAAAACACAGTTTTTAAAACTGCTCGTAGAATTTTACCTTAGTTACCGACAAATATGAAACAATTTAATTACATAATTACTTTATTTCGTTTCGTAAATTGAATGTTATCCATTCACTATCTAATTAAAAAAAAATGGTTTGAATACATTTAATTTGTTTAACCATAAAAATATGATTAATTCGAAATACTTTCTAAATTAATAGATTTATGAAATGTTTCATTCTTTTGATTAATCATTCGTATTGGAATCACCCTTTTGACAAACTCTTTAGATTTTTTTAATTTTTTGTAAGGTCTCTCGGCTATGGTTTATCTTTTTAAAGATCTCTTGGCTGTGCTTTATCCTCTTGTTAGATCTCAGATTTCATTACTATATTTTATCATTTTGTTAGATCTTTTGGCCAAGCTTATCCTTAATAGATCTCTTGAATCCGTTTTATTCTTGAAATGATCTCATGCTTATTGATGCATATTTTTGGTGAGTTTCCTTTTGATTGATATTTAGGCTTTATTTTATCAGTTTGACTATTTTATAGGCTATTATTTATCTTGTAGAGAGTTTTCTTTGTTATTATTTATCCTTTCGGCTGAGGCTTTATTTTATCAGTTAGATTATTTTCTAGGCTATTATTTATCTTTTAGAGAGTTTTCTTTGCTATTATTTATCCTTCTTGGCAGTTTTCTATGCTATGATTTATCTTTTAGACAGTTTCTGTTTAGCAATTATTTATAATTTTTAATATTTATAAACAAAGTAGGTAATCGTTGTCAAGTGTATATATGTATTTTAATTGTGTTTTATACGTAAAAATATATCATGGGTATGTATTAATCTTGAAAAAAAAAAAAAAAAAAAAAAAAAAAATCTATTGACATCTTTATGGTTAATATGACTTGATTAGTATTAGTAATAAATAAATAATGATATTAGTTGTATAAATATAAAAGAATATTGTAAATAAAAAGAATTACAACGATTAATCTATGTAGTAATATGTCGATATCACTTGTATTATAATAGAACACCTAATTAAATCAAATCATTACTTATCTGTTACAACTTGCTAACTACAAGAAAATTCATTAGCTACATTCTTAAATGGAAATCTATAATTAAGACTCTTTTGAAATAAATCGTGCACAAGTTTTAACAACATATATAGGTATAATTATTTTATATAAATAAATAATAATACAAATAAAAGAATCAAGTATGACTGACAGAAACCAATCATAACATTCAATAGTAAATGATTAATTTTATTTACCTTTTTAGAATTTTTATTTTTTTAACCTAAATAAATTCACGTAGATTTTTTTAATTAATAATAATAAACAATAATTTTAATTTTTGAACCTTCATGGCGATTTATAAACTTACATTTTCAATATCGTATGTAACTTGGGAATAAATTTATTACACTAACTTTATAGGCATATAAATCTGATGTCTAGAACCCATTACAGGGATTATTCTTAAGGGAGGTGATCATGATGAGATCATCTACGTGAGAGTCACTTGCAACTGTTGCAGTGAAAAGAGTTACAAATGACTCATCTCGAACTACTCCCTTGAGAATGATCCCTGTAATGGGTTCGAAACGTCACAAAATCTTAAATTCTTTCGGAAGATCTAGATTTATTAGTCAGGCCGCAGAAACCTCCACTACGGTTTACAATCCAATTTTTATCGGCTATTGGATATAAACTATCTATATAAATATATAATTATATTATATAAACTAGGGGGCTCTGCCCCCTACTTGCGTCGCTCGTCGAAAAGCGGCCGCTGCCTTGAACCTTCGCGCAATTTGACATTTTACAATTTTACAATTTCACAATTTGACACATTTGTTTGTGCTATAGATAGATATAGATTTGCATGGTTATGTCGAGATTCTTTAGGAACTTACTCAATAAAGTTGATCAGTACATTATATATAAGTTACATGATACTATAGTTACTCAATGGTGAACTATAACCAACTCATGTTTGGACCTTAGTAGTCCAAATCTGTTTATAATAAACATTTTTGGACAATAATTTGAACAATTTTGCTGCTTGAATGTGATTCACTATCAATATTTTCTTAAGATGTACTCAGTGCCATCATAAGATTACTAATAAATATAAATAAAATTATAATCTCGTTAGGTAAGGCTTATAATATGTGTATTAACAAAAATATGAATGGTATAAGACAATATACCAATTATGAATTTTAAAAACTAATGGTAGTTTTAAGCAAATACATGCAACATAAGATTTGTAATGTTTAAAATAGTTACTTCCTAAACTCTAAAATAAATAAACACTAATGGCAAATTTATTATAAATATATTAAATTACTCGTTATTTACATAAGAAAAGTTAATATTATTATTACAAACTATTTATAATATAAATGATAACCGTTAACTGCTTCTTAATCTGACACATTCACAGCGATGAGATTAATTTAATCCTTTTAAAACAATTTGAATGAGTAAAAGTAATTACTGTTTTTTTAATTTTTATTAACGCTCTATGCATTTACATTTAAAAAAAAATCCTTTATAAAAAAAAAGATTTATTTATGTATTAAATGGCGACGCAATAATTTACTATGGATCGTAATTGATACGTCACACTAATCACTTTAATTATTTTAAGTTTTTTCCTCTTATGATGATGTCCTGTGCAATGAAGCAAGCAAGGATCTGTGTTGTTGAATAAATTAAAAGTGGTTCCAATAAACTATAACGATTATAATTGCTTTTAATAATTTATCTTTTTATTTACCGTAATAGGTTTCACCTGTGAACATGAATTTTCTTTAGTTTCTCAACTAATAAGTTACTCTTAAATGTCGATTTATATCCTAATCGATTGTTAGTTAATTGATATATTTCTTAAATCAGATTGATTTTGTAGGTATATATATTCTTATATTATAAATTGGATTTATTCTTTATAATCGATTATAATATAAGTAAACATTTCCTTGAATATATCGATGTAGTTTAATTACCAACATAATTCCCTTATTATATGTTCTCGAATTCATTTTAAACAATTCCTATACTATATCAATATATCAGATGGTTCCACCTGTTTAAAAAATTTGGTAAAATATTAATAAATAAAAAAAAGTAATAAATAAATTAGATGCAGATGGTCTCTAGAGAAAACATTTCTTTCTCAATGAGGGCTAACCTATAATAGTGTTGATTGGATTTCGGATAACTTTATTTACAAGTAATATGCGGGCTATAGCTATATGTTTTTTAACATATTTTACGAGTATTTTAGTTAATTTATTATATATTTAAAATTCTCTCTCATTTGGATTTAAGTATTATAATTATTTATAAAATAAAATTTAAGCGGTAATAATTTAAAGTAATAAATTAAGTGTCAAAAAAAATGCATTCATTGATGTTAGCAATTAATTGGTAATTTTTAATAACTTAATTTCTTTATGTCAAACCGATCGAGCGAAGTTATATTAGAGTCGCATTTTTAACCTGCATCCTGCATAAGTTACAAAAAGAAATATTGCCTCTTGTTATTTTTTAGCGATTTCCTAGATATACTTATTAATATTTTATTAATAATACCAATGCGTATTTCCATTAATTTATTCCCATACATGAAAACTAGTTAATTTAATATTAACTATAATATTAGTTAATTTTCATAATAAGCAATTTAGGATACGCTTCTATGAGTGCAATCATATAAATCCAGGGGTTTCTAGCTGAAAGTGAAAGACAAGAAAAACATAGAAGGTTATATCAACATTGTTTTTAAAATCTTCTTCTGCAGCAGTAGATAGTGATGAAGGATTTCTGGTTTGATATTAAAGCATACATTCTATGGATTTTACGAAATATCTTTAGAAAAGTTGTTTTTTTAATTTCCATTTTTCCATTGACTTTCTGCAAGGTATAGAGGAGTGTTCATTGTTATTGTGCGATATACACATTAGGCCTTAACGCATCCGATATACCCATAAATCCACTTCTAGTTGGTTCCACTCTATACATAATTTACATGCTGTTCGTGACCAGCTTATTGGTAAAACCGAGTTGAACCCAACTTCAATGGATTTTTCTGTTAATATCGACGCCAATCGGCACAAAAAGATTGTACCTTTATAGCGTTGACAATACCTTGCTAAGAAGAATGCGCAGTACAAGGTCTCTTTTTGAGGCGAAGTGTAAATAGTTTCTTTTCTATTCTATCTTCATAGAAAAACCTTTGACCATGATTTTCTATACTCTCTTGCGCGTTGTAAGAATAATTAATATTAAATATTTCACTTATAACACGAAGAATGGTCTTTTTATTTTTTCCAGTTTTTATTTGATAGCTGAAAGCTCTTTCTTGGCATCAATATCTATTTGGTTGACAATAAAAACATTTTAAGTTCTTCTCATATTTCTTTGTATAGCATTTATATTGAGGAGAGGGATCGTGAAACATCAAATTTGAAAGATTAAGTCTACAAATTTTCTTTTAAGTCCATCAACATTTTATTGATTTTATATGACTTTTTACAACGATTTCTTAAATAATAATTTAAAAAAACTATTATTATTGATGTTTGTGTGCCCTCATTTAATTTTATGCCATGTTCAATTAAGCTTTTAACGACACTTACGCAATTTATGTTTAGGCCGTGATATAGACGACTGTAATTCCATGAGCGTTATTACGAATGATTATAATAATGTTTTGGTCTTAGTATGTAATGCATTTTTCTCCCAAAAGAAGGCAGCTGGTAGAGAGGGAAAGACTTGGAACGCAATTAAAAGTTATAGAGGTGGACATTTTATTGGCCTGAGCCCAGTTTTATCTCGAGGGCAGATTACTACTGTGCAAGCGGTAGACTCTTGAGAGGTTGCAACAAGTCGGTTTTTATTGCAGACGGCGCTGATGTTCCCATTGGGTCTGCCGTTCTAAGCGCCGACCTCGTGGAAAAGCATCGGAGCTCTCCTTTTTATGGCGTCCCGGAGCCATTTGCTAAGACTCCGGCCTCAGGAGTTTTGTTGTCGGATCTTTTGAGCTTTCTGGGAAGTGTTGCACCTTGAGGCAATGATGCTTTTATAATCGTTGCGAAAGTCGAACGGAAGAACTCTGAAAATTCCTGAATGTTCTAAATTTCAAACGTGCTCTCAAAAACTGATATAAATAATAAAGATAAAAAGTAATTATATTTCGGCTTATGTCTGGCAGCCATCAAATATCACGACAAAGCAACTAACTGGAACTAAGATGTTGTTATTATTATTACCAATCTTTATGAACACTGATATTTTTATCCTCAGTCCCTTCCACTCAAGAAGCAAATTATATTGGATTTTTTTTTTTGGTCCGATAACAGATGAATACAAGAGGTAAGTTAAGCCACAGATTATGTCTTTTATCCGAATGGTTTAGAGTGCCCTATAATTTAGAACTTATTTAATTTAAGAAAACCCACAGAACGGACATGTCGCTCTCTTATTGGGACCGTTGGACCGCAACCCTTAGCTCCTCCTGTTCGAATCGGTGGGAATTTCCTAGTCAAACATCGACATTTGGTCTGTTTAGGAGAGGAAACGTCGGTTTGCTTGTCTGTCCGTCTGTCTTCCTGATAGTTCGCTGGGTCTAGAGGGACGGTAGTTAAAAAGAGGAACTGGAAAGGTTTGGGAAATGTTCGGCTTAGTTGAACAAGCAAATCGTTCCTCTGTGTCACCCTCTTCGTGCATCCCCTTGAAGAATCAACCAAGCGAATGAGACACCTCGTGCAACCTTACTGCAGAGCCTCATCAGCTTTCTTGTTTTCCTTCCCTCTATGAACCAGCTTTAGATCACAATCATATTGTCAACGTAGAAAAATTATTGATTTCTTAAAAGTTTCAAAAGGCATACGAAGAGTATAATTATCAATTATCAAATGCTAAAGATTTCTCATTACAACTATACTCTCAATTTACCCCAAAGAAGTTATGAGAATTTAACTATCTTGTTGATATCCTTCAGACTACTCTGTCTCCGGTGTCAATATTAATTATTTCAATCGACATGGACATTTCTTTCTAACTGCATCAATGAAAATAATCTGACAGGCAGCATTACTACCGAACGTATAATCCCTCTCACTAATCGGACCAGTTTGTCCACTTGTTACCCACTTGAGTTCCGTTTCCTCGAGCTATCTGTTCTTCACCAAGTTCCTGTTGCTGTATTTTCATCGTCGTGTCAGCTGTTAAAACAGACGTCATGCGACGGATCCCCCCGAGCACACAACTCATATTTAGGGGTTCCAGTGACAGCCGGATGGGCGCGTCTACGTCTCCCTCACGATACCAAGGTCCTTGCAATAAAGTAAAATAGGTGTCTTTTATAAAACATCTGTCATTATTTTTATAAATGTTATTTTTTTCTCTCTCTTTTTTTTCTACTCCGTGAAATGCAAGTAGCTGAAAAAATTAATATCCTTCTTAAAAGTTCGGTTGCTAAAGTTTGTGAAGACATACTTTAGTTTTGCATTGTACATTACATTATTATTTTCTATATATTACCTGTAATATTATGAAAGTGTATGTTAATGAATTATTAATCTGCATACGAGCGACATAATATTTTTTTACATCTTACTTTCATTTATGGTTTCAAGGGACTTATATAAAAAAAGAATGGCATGTTATATTTTCTTTTATCGGACAACCTTTAAATTTGACATCTTCCTTTTATCAAAGGGACAATATTTCTTCAGCCATACCGGTGTTCTATATTCTTTTAATCCTTTCCTCGAGCGTGCTTTCATTCTGTTGATATACACCGGTTTTAGTTTGAAATTAAAAATTAATTTTACGAAGGCCAGATGTTTTTCCCATGGTATTGTTTCATCGATTCTAACCCTAAGAGTTCGACTCTTCGTAGTATTTTTTCATTATTTTTTTTTTGTGTTGAATTAATTGTTTAAACACTATATGGTCAATATTGGTCTGTGCTTTGTCTCATTTAATAATTAATTTTTTTAGGGCAGGCACCAAACTCGAGTTGTCTTTCTCTTAGAATATTTAACTAGTCATATTTTGTTTCTAAACTTTTTTTTTAGTATCAGTCGGTTTTTGTAAAACAAAAACAACTTTTTGTCCTCGAACAGAACGCACCCTGCCTATTAAATTTCATACGGATTGAAAATTTAATGAAATTTGGAATAGCGTTGTTTAGGAGGTTTAAAGAAACAAACTTTTATATTCTGGAATCAAAACAGTCTGCCTCTTTTCTTTTTTATTTTTAACGGTAAATTATAGGTTACAAAAAAATTAAAAATATTTTAACTTCTCCTTATGAAATATTTAAACATGAATCAGAAGTCCGC
This sequence comes from Gerris lacustris, assembly GCA_951217055.1. Classification (NCBI taxonomy): domain Eukaryota; kingdom Metazoa; phylum Arthropoda; class Insecta; order Hemiptera; family Gerridae; genus Gerris; species Gerris lacustris. The sequence continues at coordinate 80,769,190 of OX578277.1, forward strand.
TTTTTCGACTTTTTCTTTTATTATTTCAAAAGTCGACTCGATTAAAATCTGAAAACTATGAAATTTATTCAGTACACGTTTTTCTCACTGTTTTAAGTAGTAAGGAAAATAAAAAAAGTTAACACATTTTCTTAACTTATAAATTGATATTGGTAAAAATCAGATCAAAACTTCTAATAATTAATAATGACAAACTATTGACAATTATAAGAAAAACATTAATTAAAATTATTTTTACCTAGCTAATTACAATTCGATTTATTACATTAGTATAAATGTTTCTCGTCAATAAAATGCACCAAATTAATAATAATAATTGTAAAATAAATTAGTAAAATTATTATCACAAATAAAAAAATAAATAAAACCATTCCTTGATTTTTCTTTCGTATTATCTTTAGTCTGTGAAGTGGTCAATTATTTTTTTATTTTTTATTTTTTTTACATCTCGTAAGATATATAATAATTACAAAGTGTATTTAATATAAGTAGCATTATTAAGCTAACAATAGGAGGAAATAATTTATGCAAATATTAAATTAATTTTATTTGTTGATAAAGACGATTTTTAAACTTTATATCCATATTAATAATTTAAATAAGTGTTACATAAGCATAAGCATACAGGTATATGTGGAACTAATTATTAGAAGCTAATAATAATTAATTTAAAAAGCTATAACATATAAAATCATTTTAATTTTAATTATAATTCAAAATAATTAAACTGCGTAAATACTTTGTTTTTATGCATTTATTCCACTTCAAACTCTTGAATTAAATTTCTCCATATTATTAATATTTTGGAAAAAATATTTTTTGTTTTTCATTACTGGAGGTAAAGTCAATTCTTTTTATTATAAAACTATTTTCGTTCTTGATATATGTCGACTCAATATATCAACTCATATCGTTCTCTATGTTGACATTTCATGCGGATGGATTATATGACCGAATTAGTTTTCTCCTTATCATCGGTTTATCACAAGGACTGTCACTCATGTTCTAATCACATGTCCTTCTTTGTCTTATTTTCAGTCAGTATGTAAGTTTTTTTTTTTTTTTTTTTTAAATAAAAATGGTTTCAATATTTTATACTTAAAGTTATAAATTATTTAAAAATATATTTTGGTAATATTGATGAGACATTGAATAGAAACCTTTTTAGTTCACAGAATTTGCGGAAAATATAAAAAAGAGTAAGTTTCTTAATCATATTATAATAAAATATTTGTATATGTGATTATGCTTTTCACTCATTTCTAATAAAACTTATGATATACTGCAATTATAATAAAGAAGTTGCATGTCTTTAAACAAATTTTAATATCTCGAATTATTTTATCAGATTTTTTTCTCCAATTTAAGATGTGGTTATAAGATGAAGTATTTAATAAAAAATTATTTATTTAAAACTTTAACATCACATGCCATTTAATATTTAAGAATACATCTATAATAATACTTTAGTTGTTTGAGGTTTAATGAATTTAAATCAAAATCATTTATCATCTAAAAAAAAGACAAGAAATTTGATTGTTAATACTTTGATTGAACATGGAAAAATGTAAGATATAGGCATCAGCGATGGAGGAAGTAAATTGGACCAACTTTAGATTAGAGATAAAGCGAGTATTTGTAAGCTTATTGAAGTGGATTCTTTATCCCGTCCACGTGTTATGTATTTATTTGCTCCTGTTTACAGATCTCAGACCTTTACCTGATTACAGATAAGCCAAGGTGTGACAAGTCCATCTCCTTTGTATCCTTCATCAAGCTTTGTTCTTGAAATTTTTCGTTTCTCTTTTATCTAGTGTCTCTTTTTTACTCTGATTCTGCTGGAGCCGACAAAGAAGTCCGGTGGCGGGTGGCTGATGTTTTTGCCCTTGTCTCTCAAGAAAGTCGAGCGTGTTTACAGTCGCTCCGAGAGTGTCACACGTCGCTCGCGTTCACGTACGAAGAGAACTACCTTTCGAGTTTTCAGGTTTTTAAACCGACCCTCCCGGGTGCATCTTTAATTGGGAATGCACTACCGACTGCAGCCTTCGATTCTTCTGTTTTCTCTTTGCCTTCTCAAGAATGTCGAGACTCCTCGGTCCGTTCTTCAGCGCTGACTCTCCTTGTGCTCCTTGCATTTCTATCTCTTGTTATTTTTCTTTGCCCTTTTTGCTTTTGTCTCCCGTACTTACCCTTCCTTCCCACATTGGTATGTCACTCGGATCGGTAACAAACCTCTGTGTGAAAAACTCCTCCATTCTCCTAAATACCGTATCTCTCTTGAAAAGAATTCTTCGCCGAGTTCTCTTGTTCCATAGCCTCGGATCTTGCTTCTTTCCTTGTCTCTTTTTTTAATGATATGAACCCATTCCATTTTTTCCTTGAAAAGTTTTTATTATTTTTACTTAATTTGCAATCTTACATTGAACTCCATTAGTATGATATATTAGTTTTATTATATTTAATATATGTTGAATATTATTCTGTTAATAAATACGATACATAAAATGTAAGTAATCTTCAATCCTTCTTACATATTGTATGTTATGTTTTCTATGCACTAATTTAAAATATAAATATATTAAATAGTAGAATACGGTCAAGTTTACTATCACAGTTATTAAGGTTTATTTCATTATTATGTATGTTTGTTTTGTAGTATTTTTTATTTAAACTCTTTGTCTTTTTCCGAATGTCTCTAAAGAATAATAAAATGAAGTAGAAAATCATTACTTTTAATTGTTTGACGTTCTTTTCATATTAATCTCTTAATCCAGAAGATCCAAGTTTTTTAAATATTTAAAAAAAAATCATATTAGGAGAGTTATGCAGCGAAGTTGTTTGAGTTTATTTATTTGTTTTTGTCAAAGCCCGGTGTCTCCGGGTCACAGCTGGTAGATTCCGTCTACAAAGATCTGAAACCTCTAGAAAGAGTCTTCATTACGGCCTTGGCATTCTTGTCGATCTTCGGGTCCCTTTGGCAAAGTGGTATGCAGCGCCGATATTCAGCCTATTTGAAGATAAGGCGGCAGTCCGCGGGCCTGAAAGAATTGCGAACAGTTAGGATGCATCAAGGATGACTTCTCCAATGCTTTATGACTTTGTTATAACGGCCTGTTTTTTTTCTTCTTCTTCCTTATCTTGCAGCGCTATTTTGCGAATTTATATTTTGATGTCTCTTCTTTTCTAACATTTTAAAATAGCATATATAACTTACAATAAAATAAAAGCTTGTAAAAAATATTGATTCCTCACTCATTTGAAATTGACTAATGATGATTAACTTTATATTAGTGTTCCACAATTTTTTAATACAGTTTTTTATCAACTAGATTATGTTTACCGACCAATAAATAGGAATTTCACTATCAGATGGTAACGTTTTCATCTCTGTTTATAGGTAATAGTATCGGAGTTAACATTATATTGAAATATCAACATTATATAATCCAATATAATGTAAGCATAAAGGTTGGCTGTTTGAAGGTAGCATGTTTACTAGTCTAGTAGTCTTATCATCAACGTATTAAGCAAAGGAATATTTTTTTTACTTTTCCTCACTACCTATGGTAGGAAAATTATTGTTTTCACCCAAAAAATTGTTTTCGAGATTTCAACGGAATTATCCGTTTTAGGTGTTTTTAAGACCTCCTGAGTGGTTTTCAGCATGACGTCTGTATGTATGTTTGTGTGTGTGTGTGTGTGTGTGTGTATTGTATGTGTGTATGTTATCATCGTAGCGCCCAAGGTATTTAACCTAGAGAGTTGAAACTTGGCAGAAAAATCAAACCTTACCTGCAGTGGAGCCGCCCGGAAAATCAACTTTTTCCGCCATCTTGAACCCAGTTTGCTGAGTCAGCAAACAATTTAAAAAATCGAAGAATGGTCCTGATCGAGTTGAAATTTGTATGGCTCTGTATGACAACCAAGCCCACCAAATTTCATTTTGATATTGAAGTTATCAATTTTTGAATTTTCAAACTTTGACGGTTAATAATACCGAAAGTATAAATACGTTTTTGACTTATAGCATATCGTTGGAACAGGAAAAAATTAAGGAACCAATATAAAAAAAAACCCGATGAAATTACATTAATTAGTTTAAAAGTTATAAGCTAATATAAAAAATTATTTATTAGTGCAATAATTTTGATGACGTCAAAGTCAGTTTCCATACCTGTCAAAATACCGCCAAAATTCAAATAATTAAATAAATGAAATAAAATAAATAAAAATAATGTGTTAATTATTTTTGGGAAAATGATAATAGAAATCAGTTAGTTCAGTTCAAAACAGTCACCCATCCAAGTACTGACCACGCCGAATGCTGCTTCCAAAGTGGCCTCTGAAGTGAGGAAAAGTTCCGAGGTACCCCGTACCCGATATTTTATTTATCATTCAGCACGAATTCCAAGTTTGCGTCCGTTCTAAAAATCCCACGACTTTAAAACTTTTTTTTTTTAATTTTTAATCTTACCGCAGTAAACAAGATTTTGAATCGCACATAATATATACAACATGGCTAACAATTGTACACTTATTTATTACATGAGTTCTCTCATTCAATTTATTCTAATTCTAAGACTTATTTAAAAAAAAAAAAGTTTTTATTAAATCACTCCCTCGCTTAATGTAATGTATAGTTTACACATGAAACATATGTAGTTAATGAATTTATTAAACTACACACGTGTACGTTGTTACTCATGACTTATTGTTTCATTGTTTTGTTCGCCGACATAAACCTTCATATATTCTTTGATAGAGTTTGATTCATCAATGTCATATGATTGTTAGCATGATAATAAAACCGAATAATGACAGGGTAGATCTATCTTGTCTAACTTCTTTTTCCGGATTTTGACTAATAGCCTAAATGTGATTAATTAAAAATAGTAAAATACCGAAAAGAAAGAACAATTGATAAATAATTTCTTTGGTTTATTACTGATATAAAAATCATTACCGATATACAATTAAGGTTTTTTTAAATTCGATCTGTTACTATAATCCTTCTATTTATTGCTATTTTGATAAAGATTTTAAGAAATTTAATTTGATTAAGCTATAAATAATTGCTTATCTCTCGATCTTCTAAGATAATTAGAGGTTTTGATGAACAATTTACAGCACCATTAACAAACAAACATCCTGCAAACTACACTTGTGTCTTAAATTCTTTATAACAGCAATCTTTCCATAAAATTCTTTCAAAGATAGTTTATAACCAAACAATAATTAAAATTTAAGTTATTTATTTCATTTAAATAGAAAGAATTAAAGCTTTAATGATTTTTTTTAAAAGTACCTACTTGTTTTTAAAATATTTGAGTTATTTATTCGCTTTAATTATTTTATAAATAAAATATATAATTTATGGTCTTACTATATGTTATGATGAAATAGATGATAAATATTAAAATAAAATTTACTAAAAATTTAAGTTACAAATGAGAAAAGTTTCGAATGTGGGTTAGCAATACTCGAACTTGCAAACTTTGATAAGTTCTAAATAAGGCGATGGAGCCATTGACTTGAATCAATGTAATTATGTGATGTAAATTATTTGAATCATGAGTGGATAACTCTAAATGAATAGTACCATGGTGAATTTGGCTAATACATTTTAAACATGCAGTTTTACACAATTTTAAATACGGTCTTCTCGCAGAAGGTTTAAAAAAAGTTGTGAGTTGTTGTTAAATTATTAGATGAAATATTACCAACATGAAAAACTTCAATAAATGTTGAAATTGTTAAGCTGTTCTACTCCCCATGTGGAGCCTCAGTTTTGGTTTTTTCCTTGGACGGTTGGTATTCGTGTCTGTCCGGGTTCTGAACCTGCGGTTAGCGTGACTAGTAGACTGACTGACCGTCTTACACCTGTTCTAACCCGATCCTTTGGCACATACACTTCAACACAAATATACAATAAACATTATACAAGTGTGTATAGAAACTCACACAGAAAGTGACGGGTATCAACTATTATTCTAACCATCATATTCCCACCTGCTGTAACGATCAGGTTTATCATTTTCAGTTTACACAAGTCACTTATTTAAGACATTTATCCGATAAACAACAAAAAGTCACCCAGTTATGAAATAGTTTCCCGATAAACTTCACAAAATCACATATTTACTATTTAATTCCCGATAAACACCACAAAATCACATATTTGCTATATAATTCCCTATAAACACCACAAAATAACATATTTATCTGATAAACAACCGTATCTAACTACATTTACTTGTTTAAAACACGAGTCACTTATTATATTAATGATATTTATTTTTTAATTTAAATTAAGTATTTATGATTATTCTTCTTATTCAAAGTTTCAAGTTTCAGCCTTCCTTTAATTCAATTTTTGATCAATAAAACATTGAAGTTAATGAGAAGTAGGTTATTGGTTCTAATTTTTATACTATTACAACTTTGTATACTTAAAAATTCATTTGGATGAGCAAAGGTGCCAAATATTTAATAAGGAGTAACATTCCTATTTTATATATAAATCATATAGGTTTGACATTTCGTTTATCACTTATTCGCAAAGTTAAGGCAATTTTAATTCACAATTTGGGTTTAATAAATCATAAATTGTAAAATGTAATTTAAGTTCAATAATACAAGAGTATTTTTTTTTTTTTTTAATTTTTTTTTTTTCATAATTGTAATAAATTATTTATTATTAATAATATAATTGTTTAATATCTAATGCAGCTAGTTCTTGTGAAATAATTTCATGTACTTGTACGTTATTCTATTTGTGATTTATATTTTTAACATACATTTTTTTGTTTCAGGTTAAAATCTGGTTTCAAAATAGGCGGAGTAAATACAAGAAAATGATGAAAGCGGCGCAGCAAGGAGGAGGGGGTGGAGGAGGCCAAGGAGGCGGTGCCCCTCATATGCTTGGAGGCCTTCCACCCCAAAGTCCACCCCCGGCGGCTGCCATCCTACAAGGTATGAACTATCACTTCTGCTATACTTTTGAGAGTGACTTATTATTGTAGAAATATGAAATCAAGTCTACTCGTACTTAAGTAAAATATGCATGATATTTGAAACCTAAAAAGTTCAAAATTTAATAGGAAGAAAGATATTTATTTAAACGCATATCAAGCATTCATAAACCAAGAAAATAAATAAATACATAAACGAAAATTAACCAAGTTCTAATAATAATAAAAACTCAGGGATAATTTTATTTATAACCACCAAAAGAGTACTCAATCACTATTTTCATTAGTATTTTCTTTAGTAAATATTGTAGTTCTCACTAACATAATTTTTCACAAATTATGTTTATAAATTAATTTTTTCACTAACATATTTTTTAAACATTTAAAAAAAAAAAGAAAAAATAATTGCATCTAGGAGGGAGTTGAGTGGATGGGAGAGGTGGAGGTGTTATCGTGGGGATATAGAAGATGATCATTGTTAGGGTTCTACTCAGACAATAATTAGAGAATGGTGTACATATCGATATATAAAGGTAGTATTCCTACCTAGGTAGGGTAACCATACGAAGAGAATAAGAGTGCATTAATAATGTGTGATAAATATATTTAGAACAGGTGGAGGTAGTATGGTAAATATCAATCCATAGATATTAATGTACATGTTAATGCGTTAATCACAAATAGGAATAACGCGTGGTTTAGTTCAAACTTAGATATAATTTAAGGTAGGGTTGTCACACTAGGAATTAACGCGTGGCATAAATTTCATAGGTAGAGTATTGCAAGGGTAATATACATAGAAAAATTCGTAACATTTAGAAATTATGCATTATTAAGAGATGGAAGGGTAACGATATGTGTAAATAACAAAAATAAATGTATAAGGTAAAATAATAATACTAAGATAATTAACAAATTATTTACATTTTTAACTCATGCACATCTTACTATTTCTAACTTTATTTTTGCACATCATTTCACATCTTCATTATGAACTTACTTTTAAATTTCCGCACATTGACTTCTTTGTGGTAGTGGATGCTATGTATTTTCTCGTAGATATCTACAACATCAAACAAAATAAATCGATAAGTACCTAATATCAATATTAAATACAATGTAAATTTAAGGGGAAGATAACTTCTTGTGTTAACTTTAAGGATTTTAAATATGAGTTCGTAGATCTTACTTCTAATTTAAAAAACCACATAATATTTTAAATAGACATTTAATTATTTAGAATTAATGGGTTTTTAGAGGGGGTATGATAAGTATAAATTACATTCCTTGCTTTAAAGTTCTTATTGATTAAACTTAGGCTTAGCTAGGCTTCAACATTTAGAACATTACACTTTTCTTATTAATAAATTTAACTCTAAATTGTTGACCTTTTGAGAAAACATGAGTTAATGAACATATAAGAGTCTAGTATTAAATATAAGGTTATTATTAGGTTGATTAGATTGATAGCTCAAGTTGATTGATATTGTTGCTAATGTGTAGGTGTTTGTTTGTGTGTTGTAGATAAGCGGGACGGTGGTTGGGGAGCGATGGGTGGGCCGTGGGGAGAAGAACAAAGCCCCTACAACAACCTGCCTAACATTAAGAAGGAAAATCAAAACGATCAAAGTAATTATCTTCTCTTCATTAACATTCAATTCATTTAAATAAAACAAAACAAACAAACGAATCAAATTAGAGCTGACAAAAAAAGAATGAAATGTATTAATAGTTAAATTACAGTACTTGCTTAACATGGTTAAAGAATCAGATACCCATCAGAAGTAGAACTAATTACTTTATTAGTTGATTATTTGATAGGTATTCATATTAATTAAAAAAATATATTATTAGTTTTGAAATATTTAGTAAAAATTAAGTATCCAAACACAATAATTAGAACCAGATTTCACCAACTTAAAAACAGGGAAAAAGTGAATTATTAGAATAAACATTAGAATCATATTATATTTAGCGTATTTATTATTTTTTTACACTCCAATATATCTGTCAAGTCTAATCAGACAAAGCTATAAATAATATTGCAATATGAATTATTGTAGAAATAAAAGCATTGATTCCTTAAGTATTAAGATCTCTGATTAGGTGCACGGTTTTTCCCCAATAAAGTTGTTTACCCGATAAGTGTTTTATTAGTTCTTATAGCATACTGAACTATGCTGGGTAATAACGTGGGGAAATATATCGTTGAAATAACTAGTTGATATTTTTGATATATTAAAGACCAGTCAAAACTGGATCCTACTAGTTTATTAACACATTCTAGGAGCTAATATTTCAGAAATCGGTTTAATATGAATGTCGTGAAGTATTGCTAGTAATACAATTTATTTAGAAAATTACACTACACATTTAAGGTGATACATAAATAAACATCTATATTTTATATTTTTGATTTGTAAATTAAAAAATTTGGGTTCTTCATAAACAAACTAAAAACATATTTCCAATTAATTGTTCATAATAATATACATCTATTATGGAAATTTATTACAAATACATTGTTCAATAAAATTTAATAAACTTCAATCTTATGGTAATATAGTTTTTATCAAAATGGTGCGCGGAACTAACACGTATAGTGGTGGGGATAAGGAAAGAGTTGTTTGCGCAACAAGGCTGCCTCTAACAATACAGTACCTATTCGTTCTGCCTTGCGCCTTGCTTGTTTTTTTGTTTCGTTAAACGTTAAATAATACAATATTACAAGCAACAAACCGTCTATGATGTTGGACTAGATAGAAAAAAACTTAACCTTATCAACCAGGAAGAAATAAAATGTCTTTTATATTGAATTATATATAATATTGTTTAATTTTGTTACTGTAACTTAGAAATGTTTACGTGATAATAAAGAAAAAAGTGTAATATAGGTTTCAGATGAGTTCTAGTAATAATAGTATTTTTCTTTTGACTTACATTTAAAAAGAATTAGGCTATTCATTTTATAACTTATTATCGGAACACCAAGAAAATATTAAATTCCTATTCTCAGAGAAGCGGGTTATAAGTTGGTACTGTTATTAGGCGAGAGAAGTAATCCAACTATTTATTGTGTCTTATACTACTATTTCCATAGGTATGAATAAATTAAATTAGAAAAAAGTATTCGACATTGCAACATAATTAAGAATAACATAAAAGAAGCTTTTGTCGATCTTTATTTCTTGTTTTTTATTTTATTTTTATCACTCAAATAACGAGCTACAAGAACTCATAGACTACAGGATATAATCAAAATAATATTTATTGAATTCTTTAATTATATTTAAAAATGCAGTGCTAAAATTTCAGCACTTACGATTCCAATTAACCAGCTAAACAAATCAAGAGAACTGAGAATTCATAAATTGAGAAAATGTGAACGTAGGGATAATATCTGTAGTCCATCAACAGTTAAGTTATACAAAATTGGCCTCAAGTGTCACCACTTTACTTTTTTATCAAAACAATTTTTCCATTTTTTAAATTTATTTTTTATTTGTTGCAAACGATCCAAACTAACAGCATGAGAAACCGATCTTATCACACGAAATGGCACTAATTTTATACAATTTGAAATTTTTTTATTTTTTTTTTTTTTTTTTATTCTTCTGTTTAAAAACTGTTTGCTACCCTGAAAAATATGTTAATTTTAAAATACAACATGCAGAAATTTTGTTAAAACTAAAGCATTCTCTTTTTAACCATCTATCTACCATGGTCTATGATATACAAAAAATTGGAATAAGTAAAGATTGTTAAATCAGTTAATTTTGAAACGTTGTCTCTTTTATTTTACATGGTATCCGGTTATATTTTTTTATACGGGCCCCACATTGTAAGCTCCAGTAGTCAGATAATTCCCTTTTTATAGCTTAAGAACCTTTCAATCAAACAAAATCACGGATCTCTGTTAAACTATGCTTCACTGCTTCATAATGTCTATTTAGTCTGCATCTCATGTTATATTTAGAGTTTTAAAAGGGTGTACTGTACATCATTTCCTTTCCAATTATCATTTTTAAAATATCTTTTTATGAGGATGTTAATTTATTTAGTCAGTAATGTATTATTGACTGTGATTAAAATTTTTTTAAATTGTAATGATAATATAATGATATTAATAAATATAAATCAATACATTCTTATTTAAGATTAGATTAAAAATTTATTAAAACTTTTTTCTTGTTGCTAAAATGAAATAACTTGGTTTTGTCTATTTCCCACGTTTTTACAAAACGTGGGACATTTTTTCGCACGGTTTTAACATGATTATTATCACTTGTTGAGATTCTTCATCTTACATATGTTTTTAGTATCTAATAAACGTTGATTATTTCTATTTGATAATAATTCCCTTCTTAAAAAAGGATTATTTATTTCTCTAGGGAAGTTGACTTTAATACAATGGAAAAATCAAGAAGGTAGAGACTGAGGGTTTTGCTCGGCTTATTTTTTATCATTTAGTTTCAATCTGAGATCTTGACATCTCACAGTCAAATTAGATGTCATTATGAAAGAACGGAGTCCTTAGAAAGAGAGATCAGTCTGCGATACTGACAATGTCACTTAGGACGTGGGCACATAAATAGGTCAATAATATTTGCAGAGTTTCTATTGGTTTATACGGATCTCATTGAAAGACAATGAGTGTGTTCATATTCGGCCATTTTTGTTATTTATACTAACGCCATATTGTACTTCGTGTGACACTCCTGCATTTTTTTTTTTAAACTATCTGAGTGTTAGTGTGATTGGAGGAAGGTTTTTACTACATTCCGTTTGCCAAAGTTGCTTTAGATTTATCATATACTCAAGTACAAGTACACAAATGGAAAATAAGTTATGATTCTATGTATAAACTCAGAACATCATGAGTTAAATTTCCAGAGGTTCAATTTTCATCAAAATCTTTTATATTTTACTTATCGTCTCTTGTATTGAAGATGATTTTTGCAATGGACATGGACATGATACTAAGCAATGTGCTTTTCTTTTGTTTAGGTAGCGGCGGTTCATCGTCGGGAAGCAGTCAACAGCATAGTCCTGGCGGGGGCGGTGGTGGCGGGGGCGGCCCTGGCTACATGAGCCATGTAGGTACGCCCACACCCAGTTCGACGCCGCAAAGCGACGTCTCGCCGCATGGCATGTCACCCCCAGCCGCATGGGATATGAAACCAGTCGGACCTCCGGCTCATCCTCCTCATTCAGCGCCACCTCCACCGCCCCACACCGCATACATGCCCCAGTATTCCTGGTACCAGACAGCACCTCCCCCCTCGGAAGCAAACTCCACGAGTGGACTACTTACGTAAGTTTAAATCTTTTTTCCGTTCTGCAATTGTGTAGGATTATTAAAAAAAAAAAAAAAAAAAATTAAGTAGGGCTGTGAGTTGCAACCCAATATCAAAACTAAGTCTTTATTATCTATATATTATTTCAAAAAATTCTTTTACTAGTCGATGAACTATCAGCTGCACTTGATCATTCTCGGATTGCACTCCATTATCAATCTTATACATGCAAAAATATGCTGTATAAATGAAAACCAAACACCAAATCATATCATTATCTGAAAAGATTAGATTTTAAAACATTCTTACATTTTTTATCGAGACAAGTTTGTAGTTACAACCTGTAAATTAGAGAGTATATGAATACATTCATAATCTTCTAAGTAGGAAGATGTTTCGGCTATCTTAACAAGCTAAGGATTTCACGGGTTGTTTGTTGATGTGTTACTATTATTAAGATCCTCTAATTCTGAATTAAAAAATAAAAATAAATCCCTTTTTTCTATCAATGATAAAAAGAGGTAAGTCGACAGAAATCTTGAATTATTTCGAATGCATCTAGAAGATTAGGATGATGATAATCAGCTTACTATTTTTTAAACCTTTTTCCTCTTATTAAAAATTAATAATGTTATACAACGATTAGGTAATATGATTAATATAAAGTTTTCTATAATATTGTTATCTTAGAATCTAATTTAGTCCATAGAGACGTACCTGCTCTTAGATACCTGCTCTTAGCTACTACTTACAATACTTCAATATACCTAGACATATTCTTTGATCATAGTCGAAATTTATGTATCCATCCATGTAAATATGATTTTTTGATCTTATGGTTATGGATAATTAGGGCCAGCTGATAGACACACATTAGTAAGAATTAAACAACTAGAAGAAACTGATTATGACTAATTAAAGTTGTCTAAACCTGTCTGGATTAAACCAAAATATTACTATTTATAATAAATAAACTGATTCATTTTTTCTTTAAGTTTTATTATTTACTGTTATGAATTAGTTACTTCTTTTTTGATGTAACTCAAGATAGATAAACAAAAGTTGATAGTTAGTTATGTTATATTGTGTTCACTGAATCATACAAACCTAAATTTACATTAACGTATCTCAAAAAAATACATACAGACTTATTTTAAACACTTCCTTTAAAAATGAAATTACAGCTGAAAGACGTATTAAATTTCCTTTTATCATAAAGTATTTTATTTGTTTTGCTTGGTCCAGTATACTACATTTCCTTTTTAAACCCGGCATGCTGGGTAAACTTTTGTTTTTAATATAGCATGATTGATTGGTTATTGATTTCAAATCCAGTATGTATGTCAATATGAAACAGATTAATGAGGTATAGAAGTATATGTCAACGATTGACAGGTGTTATAATTAGATCCGATTTAGTCATTAAGGATATCATTTATGACAGATAATTTTCACAGGTCTTCAGTTTACCCTTTCTCTAATGCATACACTGCACACTATATCTCATAAGTAAATAGTAATTTAATCCATAATACATACTATAAACCCTAAAGGTTTTTTCCTAATATTTTATTTACTTTGCTTCAAAAAAGGGGTGAATGGAAAAAGAAAGAATTCTATTAACACATTTATATCTAGTAAAAAAAAAAAAAAATCTGTGATAATGTACTCCACTGGCGCAACAATCTAGCTTTGTTACTATTAAATTTGCAAAGCATTAATAAATTGTACATGTATAAAAAAAATTGATTAAACAAAAAGGTGAAGAAACATAAAAACCACGTATAATCTTAAAAAAAAATTGTATTACATTTGTAAATTAATTATTATTATTATACAGCATGCAATACAATAGATAATTATTGGTATGAATAACATATTATTTTCCAACAATTATTCGTTTATTTTGCTGTTTTATTAGTGAGAAATATTCAACAGTGCTTGACTCACTTTAAAAAAAAATCAAGACTTTTGTACTTCATAGGAAAGATATACATTTGATAAACCTGTCAGTCTAAAAAAGGAATCTTATTTTAAAAACCTGTAATTTGTCTTAGCGTGCCTGCAAAACACGGTAAAAAAAAAAAACACGGGTGGAAAGAAAATTATTTCATTAATGACTAATTAATTTAAATCTAATCTCAAAAAGCTCAAACAGTTTGTGTAATAGGAAGATTAATTTAAAAATTAGCAAAACTCAAAGATGAAAAGAGTTTAGTTTAGAATCATTAATAAAATATTAAGTTAAGTTAAATTGTTGTCTAGTTAATGTGAAATTATTAAAATTAATGTTGGTAATATGAACACTTGACTTGTAATATGACAATTTGACTCTTTACGTTAATTTTATATGGAATCAATAATTGACTTTTTTAGTTTATATTAAGTTTGACTCGAGTAACTTCCACAATAATTTTAGTTTTCGTATTATAAAGGACAGCTTTTATACTAAAATGGACAGTTTTATCCAAAAAAAAGGACAGTTTTTGTTCAAAAAAGACTGTCTTAATACCTGCAAGAACACGCTTCAATTAAGAACGAACAGTTAAAAAACAAACATTGTAATTGTAATGTATTATATTTTCAATCAAATGGAATTATATAAAAGAGTATTTTGTTAAGTTAATAAAACTTCAAGAGCATAAAAGCACCATCCAGAGATATAAAGGGGAATAATTTTAGTAAGAGTCAGTCGATACTCCCCTGGGTTGGTAAAGTAATACAGTATCCTCCCTTTTCAAAAGTTAAATGGACCGTTCTCTTTTTGCGCATGCGATATCTCAAGTCTCAAAGTCTCCTCCTACAGATTTTACACTCTTGAATTAATTTTTGCTTTTTCATACATATATACGAAACTTAAATTAGTGAAAAAGTGTTGATAATGGATATTTTTTCTAATGAATATTCATTTTTTTACTACGTTTTTATTAGCTTGCTTTCTTGTTTGTTTGTTTGTTTGTTTGCCCAGTAAAAATCTTGCAATAGATTTTTAACTAACTTCCCGAGTAGCTAGACATTTGAAACTTTTAGAGTAGCTCAGATCACGATGACAATGCATTATTTTAATACTTTTAGCCACCTTTCAGGAGAATTTAATTCGTTTTCAGCAAATTTTGGGCATGGAAAGTTAGTTCGGAAAAAATCTGAAAAAAATTATGCAAGATGCAATTATTATTATGCAAGTTGCATAATTATTATTATGCAACAAAAATTATTATTATGCAAGTTATTTTATTATACAAAAATCTGAAAGTTATGTCCATATTTACGATCTTCATTTTGACGGGTTTCAAATTTGTGATTTTTTATTTAAGAGACAAATATTGAATGACAGCGAAAAAGGAAAAGTAAACAAAGAAATAAATTAATTGACGTGTGACAACAAGGTTTGTTTACACTTGTGTCCTAGGTATCGGTTTAATTTTTCTGTAACTGTTCTTACTTCTTTACTTGTACACATTTTTCTTCTCTTACCATCCTACACGGGGGCATATCAAGTGCACGGTTTAGATTCGGTGTTCGCGAGATCCGTTGTACAAAGATTTTGTCCTTTTATAGGTTTAAGATCAGCTCTCTAGATGGTTGACATTTATATGAAGTAAATAAATTCGGAACTATTTTTTTTTTTTCACTTACATTATATATATAACAATAACAATTATATTATCAACGCTACATATGATTCAACTGAAAATTTAAAAACGTAGTATATAAAAAGTTCTTTTTATCTTGTAATTATTGTTGGTATAAACGTTTTAATTAAGTTATCTTGAGTCTAAAAAAGTAATTATATTTATTTTATAAAAGTATGTTGTCAGTACCCGGACCTGAAGTCTTCTAACTGTACCGGATTCAAATTTGAATATATCGAGGAGAGCGAAAAAACCTAAAAAAGGTTTTAGATAAAATAGGCCATTTCACATAATCTTTTGTGAGATATGACCAAGATAAGATGGCCAGTTTTAAGTGAAGTTTAATATCCATAGACTTATTTTAACCTGATATTATATAGAATTGAAGAATCGTCATATTTGTGAATTTACAACACATGTACATTGTTTTTTGATTTGGAATTTTGAAAAAACTAAAGACCACATTCGTTGGATTATTGTGGATGAAACAAAATATTCAACAACAATTCAAACTAACTAATGTTGCATATTCGTTAGTTAGCAATGTAGCAATGTTCGGTAAGTCAAATCCTATTGAGCACGAGAAAATATCATGTGTAGTATTTGCTCAAATACCAATAAACCAATAGGTTGATTTACCAAACTCAGTAGAAGATAGGGACAATATGCGTTAATTTGTCAAGACAAATAGTATCGAAAATCTCAGATTCGTTACTGAGCGTCACAATTTAAATAATTCCTATAGTGGCTATAGTACAGTAGCTTTTATTAAGTAACGAACATGTAATATTACTTTACAATTTTTTTTTTAAGATTTAGAAACTCTATAGAAGTATACGAACGAATGTGGCATATTCGTTAATTTACAATGACATTTCTTCGTTTAAAAGTCATAAAGTAAAGCAAACTAACGAATAATCAAATTTGTCAGTTTAACATATAGAAAGTGAAAATAGAAAATATCAGTATACTTGTGAAAATTTCATAATTGTTTTGTCATTTTTAAATAAGCTAAAACTGTCATATTTTGACAGCACGTGTCTCAACTTATTACATCCAATGCACTAATAAAAAACAGTCTGCCAATGAGTGCAGCACATAGCTTCTTCTTTCTTTGATATGATTTTATGATTTTACAATCCATTATTGTTTTATTTATTTAATGTTATCCCCTTTATATTAAAGTTTATAAATTTGTCAAAAATGTTTTTATAGTCTACATAATAAATAAAAGTATCAATTTAGCACAAAATAATAAGCAGAGACAGTTAAAATTAATCTAGGACTACTTTCGACAAACCATCCATATTTCTTAAAGCATGATGCCGAATATATTTAGCATACATTTCGCAAAATTATTCGGCAGAAAAATGTATTTTTGTTCTGTAATTAGAGGATGAAAAAAACAAAAACAAACCAAATAAAACCTCTGAAAAAACATGTTAATATAATAAATTTAAATAACAACGAATGTATGTCGTTTTCGAGGGAAAACAATAGTACCTAGGATATTGGCCCCCAAAGATAGGGAAACGGGGAGTCAAAAAAGAAATATGTACATAACACAGTTATTTCGACTTGTCCTATAGGATAGGATGATTTGCTTTAATTTTACTCCCAGTTCTAGTCTCCGTTGAAAAAAGTTAATATCTAATAACATATTTAACAGTTTAGAGAACTTTTCACGCTCGAAAAAAAATATAACAAAAAAAAACTTTTTATTCATCGATCAATTTATATATTGACATTTTTTCTTCTTATTTATTTATTATTATTTTTTTTTTTTTAGTAATAATAATTAATATTTTATAATATAAAACGATACTTTGCAATTCACTTTTGTTCTTTTTCCCTTCACAATCTTCTTTCAAATAATCTATTTTTGACGTTTAGATACTTTCAAAAAAAAAGCAAAGCGTTCGGTGGACAAGAGGGGGGAAAACACACAAAAAAGAAACGAAGAAAAAACAGAAATATTAAAAGGGGAAGAAAAAAAAAAATGTAGATAGAACCAACAAGTCTGTAAAAAGAGTAGGGGTAAAACACGCCAAAGAGAACAAAAAATGACATGCCTTGTGTAAATGCTGGATGACACTAACACGCGATTGGGCCTAGCACGACATCCTAGAATATGTACTTCATATATACATATAAATATACATGTTATTATATATATATATATATATATATATATATATATATATATATATATATATATATATATATATATATATATATATGTATATATATATATATGTATATATATTTATATGTTACATGTTCGTGAAGTATATGAGTAAAAAAATAATAGAAAAAAGTATGAATATATATATATATATATATATATATATATATATATATATATATATATATATATATATATATATATATATATATATATATATATATATATATATATATATATATATATATATGGTTTTGTATAATATACAAAACTATCTTCTTTTAATAAGAATAATTTTTTTGTAAGAGCTCCCCCTTTAGTTTCAATGCAACATATAAACTTATAATATATATATATATAAACGAAAAGAGCCATCGGTATTAAGTCATATAAATTAAGCCGAAAAAGAAAAGATGACATCACGAGAAACAAAATTATATTGTTAAAACGAATGTGACTAAATCATATAAATATAAGATATTTCTACATAAAAATGAATAAGGGACCAAATAAAAAACTTGGAATGTCTTTTAAAAAAAAGTAGGTTATTAAGAAAGAAGAATGTTCTATTGAAAGTTTTACACCAGCTCTTCATTTTTACAAACACCGAAAAATACAAAGTTTTAGATGTTTTAGTTATATTTTTGTAGCATGTCTCTTGAAAAAGTTAAAACGATTTTAGGAAGTGGTAAAATATGTTTATTAATCTACTTATAATTATTTCTGTCAGTTGTCACAATGAAAAAGTTTTATCTTGAACTGCTTCGCTACAATTAAACTTAAGTCATACTTATTTTCGAATAAGTTAAATTAATTAATAATATATAGGTAAATACATAAATATTTATAAAAAAAGAAGAATATAATGTTGTAATTATATTTTAATTACAAAAAATACAATGTTAAAATATTCTTTGATTTAGTTGTGACCCGTTGCTTTCGGCTTACAGCATTATATAACTCTTTTAACTTATTTAGAAACCTAAATAAACATTACTAATTCGTTTGGACACTAATAGTAATGTAATCACATACGAAATTATTTGAGAGAATTGTAAAACAAGTTTACACCGCCTTTGAGAAATATTGTGACAATTTAATTCTTATTTTAGAAATATTATGACAATTTACTATTTATTTAAGAAATATTGTGACAATTTACTTCTTTTTTAAGAAATATTATGACAATTTACTTCTTATTTAAGAAATATTGTGACAATTTACTTCCTATTTAAGAAATATTGTGACAATTTACTTTTTATTTAAGAAATATTGTGACAATTTACTTTTTATTTAAGAAATATTGTGACAATTTACTTCTTATTTAAGAAATATTTTCGCTATTAACTTCTTCTTTAATGACGATTTTACTCTGAGGAACATTGGGGCAGTTCTCTTCTTCTTAACAAAAACTTGTGGCTATTTACTTATGCACCGGCAAATAATCTGGCGTTTTACTTTTTCCTTGAAAGTCGCAATACATTTTCTTCATTAAAAGTCTATATACATTTAAAAAAATGAATAATATAAGGCAAACAATTTTATGTACAATATGCAATATTTATAATTGAAATAACATTTTACTTTTTATGCATTCATTATATTAAATCATACTAATTATTTTATGTATATTATTTCTGTTACAGGGTTTGGCCATCAGTTTAACAGATGTGGAGTAACTAAATAAAAAACAAACAAGATTTAATACTGTATAATTTTTAGAATCTTAAAAAAATATAAAATAATACTATAAATTTATAGTACGTTCTTTTTGAGCTGTGTGTGGGTCCGTGCATTTTTTTTTTTAATTTTTGTATATAGGAATTATATATTTTATAAAAAAAAAAGAAAAAAAGATTTTATAAAGATAATAAAATAAAATATGTATTTGTGGAGTTATTTATTTCAATTAGCAATATTTTCTAATTATAATATTGTATATAATTTCTTTAATTTATAAGTTTCTCAAGAGAATATTGTTATATATAAATTTCTCCACAATTTTATCACGTTACCCCCCTTTTTTTTAGCCTTGATGCCCATTAAATTTTTTTACCATTCCGGTGTAAAAAGATAATAATAATATATATTTTCTTTTTCATGTCCAGTAAAGAAATAAGTACATGCAATAAAACTAATAAATTATCCGAAATTATTATTTTAATAAATAAAATACAAACGTATAATTCTATAAAAAAAAGGAATGTATTTAACATACTGTAATATTTGCATGTATTGATAAATTATTAAATTCAATGTCTTTATTTTCTTTTTCGTTGCTCGAATTTTTTCTCAATTATTATTTAATTATTTCTCTATTTCTCTGCTAAGCAGGAAAAAAATAGTGAATTATATTATTTGTATAGAACTTTATAAATAATTGCTGAAATTAACTTTTAAAACGAAAAAATAAATAAATAATATATATATATTTAGAAAAATATAAAAATACAAATGCGTATTGAAAATGTTTACTTATGTCATGATGAATGTTTATATATATATATTTTCCTTCTTTTTTTGAAATAACTAAGTGTAATATAATTGTATATTGTATGAGGTTTTTATGTTTTTTGGGGTACTGTCTCAGAAAAAATTAAAATATTATTAAAAAATTATGGATATATATATATTTTTTATTATTATTATTATTATTTTACTTTCCTTGTAAATTTTGTAGTAAGTTAAAAATGTGTTAAAGTAATATTATAATAAATCTGTTGTCTCCAACTAAATTATTTTTTCTTAATTTACGTTCTTATAATTATTATTGTTGTTGTGAATTTAAGATTTAAACATACGTCTTGAAGAAAATATAATTCGATTATCACGAATGCTTTTTAGTTTTTTTCCTCCACGAAGCATAAATAAAGAGGAAATAATTATGATTGAGTCAACTGATTTTTTTTAAGGTTTTATATTAAAAAATTGTTAGTTGAAAACATTTTTTTTTTTGTTCATTAAAAAAAAAAAACCAATGTACAAAAGAAATTTAAAAAAATATATAAATAAAAAGGGACATACCCATTGTTATCATATGTTCAAGAAAATAATTATTGATTTAATTCATCTTATTATTTATTATTATTAGTACTATATGCTTCATTATTGATGCTACATCTTTTAAAATTATAAAAATAATTATTAATCATATTTGGGTCTGTAAATGGATTTTTCTTTTTTCTTTTAATCTTGTTACTTTTTCTATCGCTCTCATTTTGAATAAAAATAAAATCTTATATTTGGGTATAAATAATGCATTTATTGTTTTAACAATTTGTTTTGGATGGTTAATCCTGTTAATTTTATGTTAGAGACAATTTAAAGTTTTATATTTGGGTCAATAAATGGCGTTATAAAAATAAATTATATTTTTGATCTGGTCCCATTACTATGGTGCTGCCCAGGGCTTGAAATGTCGGATAATGTTTGGATCCCTTCAGTAATTTCATTGTTTTACTTATTTATGCTGCTAATCTAGAGTATTGAGTAATTGGTTTTGTATGGGTTTCTAGTGCTGGCATTTGATTTTTTTTAAAAAATCCTTCTCCTGAACAATAAAATTGTTTCGGTCACTGTTGTATTATATTAATTTAGTAGTTTATAAGACTTTTCAGGACTTAACTCTCAAACTATTCTTGAGTATATTCAAATGTTAATCCAAATTCTCTTACATGTCGAATAGGGAAACCATTTATTCCAGGAAAATTATATTATTTACCTGACACATATTATTTTCTTTGATGAATTGTCCATTGCATTACATAATATAATTTAAGTAACATAGCATACTACCTCATGATCTCTATTATAAAACTTCATGGATTTACAACATGATTTTTATATTTCGAGTCATCGATTAATAGAATCCAATCTGTTATCAATTTATTTTATTTTTCCAAAATTAGACAATTGGTTTATGCTTAGTGCTATTAAATGTAATTATATTGTTTTAAATAATTTATTCAACCCAATATGATTGTTATTATAATTTATATATATTTTTATAATTAAATTATGTTTATTTTTTAATTTATTGTAAAAAGCAGACAAAATTATATTTGTTTCTTGTTAAAAAAAAATAAATCGATATGTCCTTTCATAATATGCGTTTAGAATTGTTTTTTGTTTTTTTTAAAAATATTTTTTTCGTTTTTTTAAGGCAAAATATAAACAAAAATAAATGCAATTTTGTAAATATTATATATTATAAAATGATTAAAACAAAAATGAAGAAAAATCAAGTAGTAAAATAAAAATGGTATACGAGTCAGTGTATAGTGAAACAATGAATTATTTATTTACATTTAATTTTTAAATATAATCCTTTTAATCCTTACTTCCTTCTATTAAACCTTTTTTAAAACATTTATTAAACTTTAACCTTAGTTATATCTTTAAGTACCTGTTAAAACAAGCAAGTTCTTTTTCATATAGATGATGGATAATTGATAATTGGTTAAAGTCCCTTAAATAAATCTCACAATTCGATCTTACATCTATGTAAAAATAGAACACAATAACAATATCAGTTTACATCTAAGTTGTCACTCAATTAGAGTTATTCACAAGAGATATTAGAGTCACATAATTGGAGTGATCAGTAATCAGTTCCACTCAATTAGAGTGATCGGTATCGCTCAATTAGAGAGATCGGTATCCCTCAATTTGAGAGTGTGATTTGTCGTCAATATGTGAGTGATCAGTAGCATTCTATTAGACATTGGACAGATCAGTAATTTTTAATTGTTTACTTTGTGATCAGTAATAAGTTCAACTTAATTAGAGTGATCGGTATCACTCGATTTGAGTGATCGGTATCACTCGATTTTGAGTGATCGGTATCACTCGATTTTGAGTGATCGGTATCACTCAATTGGAATGATCGGTACTTCTTTAGATTGTTACTCCCCTATGTTGTTTTAGAATAAATGACTTTGACTAAATAACTATTAAAAAAGGGATGTTTAGTCCAATGTACTTTGGGACAAAGGAATATCCCACTTTTGGTTTGATAAGGGGAGTAAAAGTCTAAAGAAGAACATTCCGTACACCTTCTTTAGATTGTTACTTCCCTCTGTTTTTTTTTTATAAGGGGAGTAACAATCTAAGGAAGTGCCGAATGATCGATATTACTCAATTAGAGTGATCAGAGTCAAGCTGTAAGTGATTAGAAGTCAATATGTGAGTTCAGTGTTTTTTAATTAGAGTGATGTAAAAATTCGACTGATTTCAATACATCTGTTAGGTATACATCTCTGGTGAATTCTTATATCTAAAATTGGAAAAAAGAACCTAAAATCTTAGTCGATTTATTTAAGTGAAAGAAAACTTTACTGGATATCCAAATAAGTTTTGAATCAACGTTATCAATAATTACTATCAGATGAATATTAGTGAATAGTAATGCATTATGTTAGAGGCAACACCACTGGCCAAAACTAGTAAAATTAATTCAAAGCATTATCTTCTAGTATTTGAAGAACATATGGGGAATATATAACAGTGCACATGGTATATATATACATATATATATATATATATATATATATATATATATATATATATATATATATATATATATATATAAATTGATTTAATTTCAATGCATTAGGAAATCTTTAGTTTCCAATTATGAGGCTAAATGTGTAAAATTAAATTTTCAGAGGTACGAAACAGTTTAATAAAAAGATACAAAGATACAAGTATCTTTCGAGCAATTCAACATTTTCAAGATTAAAATAAAAACGACAGTCTGCTTTTACATCCCAAATTCTTCTAGAAAAACGTATAAAAGTAAGTATTAGTAAGTACTAGTAGTAGTCTTAGTATTAGTATAGTAGTAGTCTTAATTATGGGTAACAATATTTTTCTTTTTTCAATCAAAACCTGAAATCAAAAAATAAATTAGGTTCTCTTAAAAAAAAAAAAGTGGTTGCAATTTCACTATAATCGGGTAAGTGGTTTTTATGGTATCGCGCAAACAGGAATTAAAGCTAATAATTTCTTAACTAATAAATGAATCAGAGTGCAACATATAATTAGATTATTATTTTAAAGCATGATACTATTGAACAACTTTTTTCTTTAATCTGATAAATGATTTTCGAGTAGTAACAAGAAATTCGGTAAAGATATTAGGACTTGACACCGAATATTACCAGGCTAACGCGAAGAGAATGCTAAAAAGGAGAGAAGAGAATAAAAAAAGAAGAGAAGAGAATCAAAAAGAAGAGAAGAGAATCAATAAACAGGTCAAGTGTGCACTAGTCAGCACACACAGAGGGGAAAAAAGTATTGTTTAATAGTACTCTATTGACGGTGCTTTATAAAATGCTAAAAAGCCTACTTTGAACTATCCTATGGGTCTGATATTCTTAAAACACATAAACAAACTTCAGATAAAGTATTTTTTGCCACTGAACCGGACTATAAAAATATATAAATGCATCGAAAAGAGTATAATTATAAAAAAACGTATTTTGTCAATAAAATAAAAAATAATAATTATTTCGAAAATTCCAAAAAGTGGTATCTTTACTTTTGGTCAAAGAATGTTCAGGAATTTTTTCAGAATTAATGCACTTTACATAAGCGAGATAGAAGGGGGGGGGACTACTTTTCACACCAACTTCAAACTCCCCTACGCGCGCCTTATCAAAGTTATAACCAAAAAATTATATATATTTGTAATCAGCTCAACGTACCCTTTCATATGATACCCCCACACTGTCTCCAAAAAAAAAAAATTTTTAACCCTAAGTTTTTTACCCTCATTTTTTTTGAAAAATATTTTTTTTAAGTCCCTATATTTTTAAAATGTCTGGGTAGGTACTATACACATATATATCTGCCAAATTTCAAAGTGATCGGATGAAAGGTGTAGCCGTGAGAGCAGACGACAGACGGACGGACAGACAGACAGACACACGCAGGAAAATATAAGGGTCCTTGGTTTTGCCTACGGACCCTAAAAAGAAGAAAAGAGAATCAAAAAGGAGAGAAGAGAGTCATAAAGGGAGAAGAGAGTCATAAAGGAGAGATGACGCACATTCACCAAAGGATAAAAATCTATCCGCTTAAACTCATACTAAACTTTCTCATGCATTATTTGTTTCGAGTTTTCGTGGTTACATTAATTAAATATTGAACATTTTATCAAAACTACCAAAAATAACCCCTTCCCCGTAGGGAATCGAACCCGGAAGGGTTCACTGGGAAATTCGGGTTTACTGTGGAACTCAATTTGTCCCGGGGAAAACTACTATTATATGGATATATTTGTATTTAAATATACAGTTAAGAATAATGTTTAATCAAAATCGAAGGAACCGTTTTCAAGAAAAACAAATGTTTTCAGATTTTTCCAGTTTTTAGGGGGTGGCCGCCCAAATTTAGAGTTGAGATTCATTCCTCGATTTTAGATCGGGTATGAATTTTCTGAACATATATGCCAAATTTGATCGAAATTGGCCACTTAACGAATGTAATTTAGGATCCACGCGCTGACGACAGACTTCAGACAGAGATTTTTAGAAAAACAAAGTCAATTATAGACTCAGGGGACCTCTAAACGTCAAAATCTGAAAATAAAATTTTCGTCACGATTCACAATAATTTCTCTCGATATATGCTATACGTATATGAGAAAGAAAAGAAGTAAACCATATACATTTATATCCTTAAAATTTAGATTAGGGGAAACCTCGAAGTAACATCTTTTATTCTCTTTCCTTAAGATAAATCTAGGTAATGTAGTATTATCTGAACGATTAAAAACGCATTAGTATTGATAGCTTGGATTTCTAACAACGCATTTAGAGACATTTAAAGCACCTACATTTATTTCTTAATAATTCTATACATCTTTATTAAAATATCGAAAACATAAACGTTAAATAATTATTTTTAAATGCTCCTGAGGTTTCTATTAGTTGATTTGTAATTTTATTTTCTCTTCTTCAGAAGAATTGATTGAATCAGTCATCAGTCATATTATCTACCAAAGCAATTTGTTGTGAGAAAAATATTTAATTTACCGGGAATTAACGAGATTTGTTGAAATTTCAACTTTGGCAACAAAAGCACTCCAAAATCTGAAATTTCGATTAAATAAAAAAATAATTATGACTAAATAATAGAAATAAATTAGTGAAGTTTAGAAATTGCTGTCCAAACCGCATCGTTTCAATAACCAAAAAAGAAAAACCTATTTCCATTATAATATATACCATAAAATAATTTATTTAACCTAATATTTCACCAAATAGTTTTCAATGTGAACTTAAAATGTCAAAAAAGTTATCCAGCAAAAAAAGACCAACGATTAAGCCTACTTTTTGTGTTATTCATTTTTCCTTTTATAAGTGCGACACATTTTTTAATCAAATATTACAACTTACAAAAGAATGAGAAGTTTTTTTTTATCATAATAAAAATAAATGAGTATGTCAGCTGATAGTTTACTCTTACAAATCTGATTATATCTATACGATTTACATCTAAAACTTTTTTTATTATTCAAGTGATAATATATATATATATATATATATATATATATATATATATATATATATATATATATATATATATATATATATATATATATATATATATATATATGTGTGTGTTTGGACACTTAATCTTTTATAAAAGCCGCCTTCTCATATGATATTGCGTTAGATTATTAGATAAACTAATTTAAATAACGTTGTTGTTGGTATAAATCGAGTTGCGTTACAAAGAGGTAAGCGTAGGCACAGTTCTATAGGCTCTGAGTATAGTCCGCCTACATATACGTCAAAGTCATATTCTATTCAAGAATTGTTTCTAAACGAAGAAAACAATGTTACCTAATAAAAAATAAACTGTTATTATTGAATTTTAATAGAAAAGTTTGAAAATCCAAAACATTAAACTTATTTGAAGTTTCAGTGTTACTCAGTAAAGAGGAGTTGAAAAAATTAAACCATTTAGAAAAAAAAAATTATTAATTATTATTTATAACTTATGGTAGGATAGCGTGGATCTAATTTTTTTAAAAAATATTTTATTGTTTCACACAACTACAAAATTTACATTTGCAACAAATGAGTTGTTCTTGTTTGCATAGAGGGAGCAACGTAAAGAAGAAGTAGTCCAGTGACTACACTTACTTGGCTTGAATATAAAATAAATAAATAGGCAAACAATAAAATAAAATAATAATAAATATACAAAAAATAAACAAATAGGCATATTGCAATCGTCAAACTTGATTTTATTCCATTTTTTACTAAGTCGTAAAACTAAGGTTAATTTCTTTATCATCAGAACATTAAAAATAATCTATATTTTTTACTTCCGGGGATAAATAGGATAGACAAGTAACTCACTAATAAATAAAAAAATACAATAAACAAAAACAACACTAATAAATTAAACAAAATACCAATGTTTGAATATTAACGTATGTATGTGGTTTGATTCCCTGAGAGTCAACACAAGTTTAAAAAATTGTCCTGACAAGTAAAAGTGTAAAAGTTCTAAAAACTTTTTTTAAGCTGTAAAACTTCGTCCAGATTGCTGAACCGGACAGAAGAAACGAACAAAGCATATTGGCATATGAGCAAGCCCCATGAAGGCTTAATGATCTATCTAGAGGTTGTATATACCGGAATACAAAAGAAGCAGCAAAACATAAAAAAAAAAACCACAAAATGTGTATAGCTCCATCTTGTAACGATCAAATGTTGGAATAAATGAGGAGAAAAGCAGAGAAATCAGTCCCTATTTAATATTGGGAATTGGGAACCCTATTAATTTAATTATAGCCTTGACAAGGCTATCTTAATGGATTGAAATATAAATGCCCCGAATGTAAAATAATATTTATTTATTGATTAACAAATCTTAAAACTAAACGTCTGATATTAATAAAAATTTGGTGGAAGGTCATAATTCTGTAACCAAAAGTAAAAAGGCGATAAGTCCAAAAATGTCAAAAAAACTATTCACATTTTGAAATCAGCGAAAAATTATCTACAGAATGGTATAAAGGAGGTAATTCTAGCCTGTTTTTTCAATGAAATATCCAGCATAATACATAAGGGTTATGTTTGTAAGAAGTATGCAGAGCCAAGTAGTATAAAAAGTTTAAGTAAATTTAACGCCTTTGTACATTCTCTAATGAGATATCAGTTTTTAGTAGAAAGAGCCTAAGTCAACTTACACGTATGTATGTCATTCAACACTATCATGCTATTGTAATATAATCAAACTAGGGAGGTTGGTTATTAAAAAATACTTAATATAGAATTGAAAAACAGTTATTCTAGATTATAATTAATGCTGATAATACACTATTAATGAACAACATACAAACTATTATAAACCATCTTAAATTTTATACGATTTTGGTCCAAAGGAGTTAAGTCAGTCAACAATGTGGTCCAAAGAGGTTAATTCAGGGTTTTTTCCCCCCAAACTTATGATAATACGTAGCTGTGTGTTGAAGGAATAATAATCTAAGCTAGTGGATCCTACACAGTATATTTTGAAGAGGATGAGCATTACATTACATAATCTGTAAGTATCACAATTGTTTTAGAGAATTGTTCAAAATTTGTTTCCGCTCTCTTGAAAAGTTGCATTTTTGGAATAACGCCTTCTTGGTTTTTACTACAGAATTAGTCTATGTTTCTTCTTTTACGCCTATTTGTTTCTCTTCCACATGCGCGCAAACATACATTTATTTACACCAATAGCTTTAAAAGTACTTATTTGATTTACAAGTACTGATTTGCTTGAAACTTTTATAGTTTATCGAAAGTAACCCACAGATAGCCCCAGATTAATTTGAACCGTCTGCGCTCTTTAACTTTTGCTAAATTGGTACTTTAATTCATGTAAAATATTAAACCAATTTTGACAAATTAAAAAAACAGGGCTGAATCTTCTAAATCTTCAATTAAAGGTTGGTATATCATTTACTACTAACTTCATGCGCAACTAACTTCATCTGCCAGTTAGTTCATTTGTATTGGTTTTAATATTATTTAACACTGAGTATAAGGTCTCACAAAAGTATGCACAGAGAAAATTGCGTGTCACCTAAAGTGTCTTGGTGTGTCACCTTTGACACGCGTGTTGTAGAATCGCCATCACTGGGTTAGGTCGAGGTACACTGTACACTTCATGAACTCCAATCAAGAAGTAACTTACTTTGTTATGAAAGTGAAGATGAAAATCTGGTAGGTTAATGAAGTTAGATCAAGAAAGACAATACAAGAATATTCTTTATATATAGTAGTAGAATACCCTTTATGAATTTAATGCATCCAGACCAGTAGATGCCTCAAGAGGAAGAGAAGTATTCATAAACATATTAAGAAGTTTAAGAGTTATTATCCACTTGTAATCAATAATTAATTAGAATATTTAACACTGTTTTTAACCATCGAAAAAATTAAAATTAAAGAATGAATCTAACACTTATCTTTACAAAGCAAAATGAAAAAAGCAAAATCCCGCTAACACACCAGTACGATTTTTATTTCAACAGTTTTAAAGAATTTCCGGTTAAACTAAATGGTACAAAATAAAAAACTTTCAGATAGAAAAAATAAAAGGTAAGCTAATATAGTCAAATCCTGTTCAGGGAAACATGAAAAGGTCAATTTAATTTTGTATTTCTGCAAATACATTATTTTCAAAAACCCAATGTAAATATTACAATATATAATTTTAAAACGAAAAGTTGAGTTAACAAAAGTAAAACAAATAACAGCATGTTCGTCACTCCTATGAATAAAATTGGAAGGATCATCAGATAACTGATTATGACCGACTATTGTGGTCGATAGCAGTCAGTAAACAGTTCATCCACTATATATATATATATATATATATATATATATATATATATATATATATATATATATATATTGATCACAAAATATCAGTAGAAACACCCAACTTTTTATTCGTGGCTTACCCCAAATATCAGTAGAAACACCTAACTTTTTATTCGTGGCTTACCCCAAATATCAGTAGAAACACCCAACTTTTTATTCGGGGCTTATCCCATCTCCTTTTAAGCTATAACCCTACAGTTCTTCCAGTTAGTCCAGATAATTTTAAATACAAGATCATATAATACGAGGATATAATTCATCCAAATACAATTTAAATGGTAATTTAAATATTCAGAAGGCAATTCTAATAAGAAAAAGTAAGGTAGGATAAGTCAATCAAACTCATTGAGATTGAAATTATGCAATCTTTCTCAACTCTTTTCACTAGATCTGACTCATATGCAGCATTATACAGACATTCGTATTAAATTGTGATTTATTCAAATATGTATAAATAATAGAATTAAGTTTATTTATTTTTCTTGTTTTCTCAAGCTATAGTTTTAAACCGGTAAGACCAACAATTGTATTAAAAATATTCAGAAAGAAACTAATTAGAAGAATTAATTAAATACATAACTATAAATTTAGGAATAGAATAAAACTAATAAAAAATAATCTGCTGTATAATATAATGTGATATCTAGGAATTAAAAGTTTAGTTGTTTGTGCCATACCTGTATCGATTCCAAGTGGGGTCACAGTCACGTTTGTTTTTCTTCTATATTAAATGTGGGCAGAATAGTGCTTAAATTTGTGAACAATAAAGCCAGTGATATAACCATATGTGGGCTAATTTCGAAAAACCATCCAAATTTCTTCAAAATAATATGAGTACTAACAAACATGAAAGTATTACTGAAAATATGTCCGATTGATCGAACAAACCTTGCTAAAAAACGTAGTATATAAAAAGTTATTTTTATCTTGTAATTTTGTTTTCGATTTTCAAAAATTCAAATTTATTTTATCAATGACACTTTGCCACGGGAAAATACCATTCGTTTCGTATTTAAATGGAATATATTTTACAATTGTTCATTAAAATTCGTCGGAACCGTTTTCGAAAAATAATTTTTGGGGGGTAGCTCCCCCAAAATGTGGAGCCAAATTCATTTTTTTTTTATTTTGCCTCGGGGTATGATGTTTTTAAACCAGTATGCCGAATTTCATCAAATTCTGCCAGTAGTTTAGGCTCCACACGTCTGCACAGACGACAGACAGACATTTTTTAAAAACAACTTTTTTGGTGACCTCAAAACGTGTAAAATCCATCAAAATCGAATTTTTGCGACGTGACGCTACTTTCTCTTTATATATACTATTCTATCTTTATATTTATATACTAATGTAATGTTTGTTTATTTATTAACAAATCTTAAAACGTCTGATGTTAATAAAATTTTGGTGGGAGGTCATAATTAGTCTATGGTTCCTCTTTTATGCCTATTTGATTTTCTTCCACATGCACACAAACATTTATTTACACCTATAGCTTCAAAACTACTTATATGATTTGTATGAAACTTTGATAGTTCATCGAAAGTAACCCGCAGATAGCCCCAGATTAATTTGAACCGTCAGCGCTCTTTAACTTATGCTAAATTGATACTTTAATTGATGTAAAAAATCAAATCAATTTTGACAGATTACAAAACGGGGGAAACAATGAAACAAAGTAGACAATAATGGCTTGTAAAAGCATAAAATCAAGAAACTACGTGATGGGGTGCGAGGAAACTATGTGCCACACCAATTGGTAGTAAATTTTTACAGTTATTAGTATTATATGTTTATGATTATATATTTATATGCTAAAATATTTAATAAACACTGATTAAGCTGACCCTAATTTCTTGTCAGTGGTTATCACCAGTGATATTATTAAAGGGGTACCTTCAATGGTAATCATATTAAACCATGAACTAAAAAGGATTTCTTTTGAATATGTTTAGTACCTTTTTGAGTTTCATTCAGTACAATTTCACTCATCCTTGACCTGATTTGGCAAAACTAACAAATATTTTTCGTGTATTTGCCTCTTTTTTTTAGTGAAAGCTAATAGTAGTTTACTCCTATGTTATATTTGTTCATTCATGCATTTTTAAAGTTGGTTTAAGAGTTTATACAAGTGATATTTGGCTATTTATAAACACATAATCCCCTAAATAGCTCGGTTCCTATGGTTAAACTGTTTTATACGTCGAAGAAAAGTGAACAGTAGCACCCGAGTATTGAGTATTGTTTGCTTTATGAATAAAGGATAATGTTACAACAAGGATTTCTATTCTCAATAAGGATTTAGGTCAGGATTTGCTTGTTGTTCTGATTCCAGGGTTACCTTTGTGTTTCAGAGGACCTAAGGACCTTCAGCCTACTTTTCTTTCTTCGTCGTCCGACGTCTCCTTGACTACCGAAACAGTATTTTATTCCCTTTCTCCTTAATCTTCTAGAAATAAATAGGTACACTCTTCATACATTCATTTTTTTGCAAACTACTTCAGATGTTTTGAAAAATGATGAGGTTCCATTCACAAAATAATAATAAAGCATGGCAAATACTTCAAACACTTTTTACCTTCAAGTTCAAAAAATATCAAAGAAGGATTGTGTTCGAATGCACACTATCAGCTACTACGTCAAGCTGTTAAATCTTTTCCTTTTTATTCAAACAACTTTTGGTGACAAAATACCTTCCAACGGTAAAGAAGGGATTCAATCTAAATTTAGTACACAGATATAGTTATTGATAGAATAACATATAATATATATATTATATTGTATTTAGGTATAAATAATTAATATTTTCATTAAACTTTAATCTGTTTCATTATATTTATATTTTTAATTAACAAATAATATCTTAAACTAATTTGAGATTATTTCAATTAAAAAAAATTGGTCCGAGATAACTCAGATTAACTTTCTCATATAATCTCGGTCCCAGGACCCCAGACTTTATGTTTTCGATTTTCAACAAAATAAGATTTTTTTTCATCAATACCTCGGAAACTAGGTATTTCCAAGGAAAACGCTTACTTCGTTGGATGTATTTTTAAATGGAACATTGTAGATTTCTTTTAATCAAAATCCTCAGAACCGTTTTCTAAATTTTTTTTTTAACGTTTTCTTCTTCGCTTTTGGGAGGTAGCACCCCCAAATTTGGAGCTATAATTCATTTCTCGATTTCCACTCGGGGTACAATTTTCCTGAACATGTAAGCCAAATTTCGTCAAAATCGGCCCAGTAGTTTAGGCTCCACGCCTTTCGTCTAAAACAAACCCTAAAGCATTACAAGTATAAACTAGGATTATTTGTTCGGATGAATTTGTTTAAGAATTCGCAGGGAGTCCCGGCTGAATCTGCGAAATAGAATCTTTAATGGCATGTCACAGACCTGGATATTTGAATCCCGTCCGATTCACTGACTCAATTGCAAGGAATCCGAACATAAAATTCTGGTTTGTACTATAAGCTTAAGAAAATAGATGCAATACATTAAAGAATGAGCAGATTATCTACATTAAATTTTCATTCAGTATATTCAAATTGTGCGATGTACCTATTTTGTTCACGCCACTAAATATTTTCTAGTAACCGTGGATTTATTGCATGTTCTTTCAGCTGCGCGAACATATTCTTTCATGCTTTAGTGATATTTTAGAAAGCATCTATTTGTATAAGTAGGATTATTACCTCTAATTAAACCTCTAAAAAAATTAAATTATGAAGTTCACTATACTAGATTAAAAAAAGTATTATAGAATATGGT
This sequence comes from Gerris lacustris, assembly GCA_951217055.1. Lineage (NCBI taxonomy): Eukaryota > Metazoa > Arthropoda > Insecta > Hemiptera > Gerridae > Gerris > Gerris lacustris. Next base: position 80,802,941 of record OX578277.1, read on the forward strand.
CTTTAAACTAGAGTGTACTCTCTATATAAAAACTATACTCCAAATCTAAAATTACATTTTCCTAAACGCGACTCAAGCGATAGACGCTCAGCGTCAGAAGGACTCTTCTTCTGAGTTTACATGTTACCGTTTTCCTAGCTGAGCGACTCTAGCTATAATCGCTGAGAGATTGCAACCGGCTGCTCCAGGAGCAGTCATAATCGCAGTCGCTAGTTCCACACTCACCACAAGACAGTCATCTTTGGAGGTCAAATGAGGAATAACTTTAAATAAACGATCAAATTCAAAGTTAAATTTCTTAAATAAATTTGTATAAATATAATATAATTTAATATAGTGTAATATAATTGAGTACAATTAAGTATTTATTTAAATAAATTATTATAATTTTGAGCCAGCGACTATCGCTCAGCTCATGAAGAGGGGAAATAGTGGATTGTTATTTGTTATGTTTACCAAACACACAAAAAAACTAATTTGATACTCCGTTTGATTTACAAATGCTTAGTCTTTAATGCTAAAACACGTTTTTTAATTAAACGAACGTCCGAATTTTATCTGCTGTCATTTTAGTAGGTTGGAGCCTTAACATTTAAAATATTTTAATGATAATTCTGCATATTTATTAAAAAATAGACTCCTAATTGATGTGCCACTTTCAACATTTCGACAAACCATACAAATTTTATAATAATAATTACAAGATAAAAAGAACTTTTTATATACAACGTTTTCAAATTTTCTGTTTAATCATATGTAATGTTGATAATATAATTGTCATTGTTATAATATAATGTTAGTGAAAAAAAAATAGTTCCGAATTAATTTACTTCACATAAATGACAACCATCCAGAGAGCTGATCTTAAACCTATAAAAGGACAAATCTTTGTACAACGGATCTCGCCAACACCGAATCTAAAACGTGCCATTGATATGCCCCCGTGTAGGGACAGTAAGAAAAGGAAAAGAAAATGTGTACAAGTAAAGAAGTACAGAAAAATTAATGCAGAAAAATTAAACCAATACCTAGGAGACAAGTGTAAAAAAATCTGGTTGTCACGTCAATTAATTTATTTATTTGTTTACTTCTCCTATTTCGCTGTCATTCAATGTTAATCTCGTAATAAAAAATCACAAATTTGAAACCCGTCAAAAAGAAGATTGTAAATATGGGACATGTCAAAATAAGGTGCGGATTTTTTCCGAACTAACTTTCTATACAGCAAAATTTGTTGAAAACTAATTAAATTCTGCTGAAACACACAGAGACCGACAGACAGAGTCGGTTCCAAAAATGTTCCCAGATGGCTAAAAAGGTTTTCTGTCTTGGAATATTTGAAATTGGAGACAAAAAATATTTTAGATTTTTTGTAGAATTTATAGAACGATCACATAGCTTCCTTTACCTTCAGTAAGCTCGGAAGCAAAAAATATAAAATCATTTTGTTTAGAAATAGTTTTCCAAAGAAAACATTTGTTTCCAAGGTAATAGGGTACAAATTTACAGGAGAATGGAATTTAGGGTATGACATACATGGAATAAGTTTATTTTAAAGCATTTATTTGATTGACAAGCCTACTCTCAAAATATAATTCAGATTAAGTTAAATATTAGGAAAGTAATAAAAAAATAAAATCAATTGTAATGAGTAATTGCTAAACATGCGAAGCATCATAATTTTCACGAACAGGGAGATTGATTATATTTTTTTATTACTTTTACGGGTGCTTAACCTTCTTAATGATACGCTGGATTACAGGGAAACGATCAAGGATTATAATTAATTTTTAAGAGGCTATGAACAAAAATAATATTTAATGTCTGATTTGGTTGATTATTTTGGATCTAATGTTAACTTTAAATTATTAATTTCAGGAAGAGGTAGATATATTCTAAAAAAATAGTATATATATATATATATATATATATATATATATATATATATATATATATAATTTTTTAATATTATATAATAATAACTAATGTTTTCCAGGAATGACTGAAAAGGAAGCAACTAAATTAATTCGACTTGTTTTTTGCCTCTACTTTTTATACAATAAATTATACATATAAATGTTATAAGCTGGATAAGTTATTCTGTGAATTTAAAATTTTCAAAGAAACTTGCTTCAGTCCTTCTCCTTACTGATAGTAATCCTTGAAATTACTTGTGAATACTATGGTAATACTTGAAGCACGCTACTGTTACGTACTAATGTTTTTCTGACCCTTCCTCTTACCCTGATGTTTAAATATTTTAGTAATATTTAGCGGTTTTTATACTTCCACGAAACTATCACAGAAAAGAAAAATAGTTATAAATATTTATAATATTATTACCCATGAAAATTCTTGTGTTGAAGTGCAACTTATATTTTTATTGTTTATTTTTTGTAAAAAAGGAAAACTTAAAGAGAAGGGAGAAAAAAAATGCTATATATAAGTCAAGGATGAAATCAATATGGATATTTTTTGTTATGTTGAGCGGTGTGCAACAGTTCGATGTATATTTACAGAGTCTGCTATAGTCGACGAGGAAGTCACGCCAAGTTCCGTGTGCATTGAACACAGTAAAAGAAGCACACAAGAGATGAAGAGAGGGAGAAAAAAATGCACACAAAAACTTAACGGAAGAAAAAAGAAATACCACCCACTCTGCCCATATTTGCACGATACACAGAAGATATCTAACATAAAAAGGGGAAAATCACACAATCGCATTACAAATATTAACAATGGAAATGTACCAAGAGACACTCTAAATATGTGCATACTCCCATGTGAATCTTCCAACCCTAGTTCATCATGTGATGCAATATGTTACTAGAGATTAGACGTTCTCTAACGAACGGGTTGACTGACTAACCGATGATTCTGTTCCCAGTTCCCTGTTTAATTTTAAGGTGTAAATATGTTGGCAGTAAAGTTGTAAGAGAGCTGATAAAATATGTCGATAGAATAACCAACAACTAGATGTTAAAATAGCAACTGCAAGCTAAAACCAAAATGAAGTAATCAAGATAATAAATTAAAAGTTGGTAGAAATACTGCAAAAGGCTAGATAAGATGCTGATAACAGCAGTTAGATGTTAAAATTACAACTGTGGGGAATTAAATCGATACATAAAAAATAAAAATCTGAATACTACATCAATAATTTAGGTTGGAAACATCGTGATAAAATAAATGCACATAATAGTTATACGGGAACACAATTGATGTATATGATCGTATAACGAAGTAATCTAAACGACCGGAAATTAACCACCTGCAAAAAAGAGCAATACGAATTTTTGCGAGATTTTGGGGGCCGTCTCTACTTGCTCTGTGATGCTTAATAGGGTGGTAGCTGACTTAAGCATCCCGGATGGTAAAACCGATACCTATACCATTTTTATAAAATAATAATATTACCTATTACCATTCCTAAAGAGGTCCTAATGTTTTCTTGTGGAAGGGTAAAAAGTACGAGAGGTCTCAGTAGTTAACAACAGATTCTTTATCACCATAATTGCCTGAGACTCGATAAATGAAACGAGAGCAATATTGATCAGATTAATGTACATTAGTTTTAAAAACTTTAATTTGCCATCAGCAGCTAGATGGATGGCTAACAACAAGGCGGTATTGAATGACTAAAAAGAAGTAATATAAAGTGGTCCGCATTAAACCTTTTTACTGGAGGTTGAAATATAATCAGATCAATATTTATTCTTCCTTTAAGTTTCTTCAGTTGAAACATCCAACACTGTGGGCGAGCTTTCTAACAAGACTTAACTTAAATTTTTCTAATCTTATTTAAATTTTATGTTTGAAAGTCTATTTCTTCAACTATTTTCTAACTTTAGAGTAGTTGGTCTGTTCTTATCCCTTATTCATATAGTTTGAGGTCAGTTGTATTTCTCGTATATCGAGAAATATATGAATAATGAAGGGCAGGTGCTGGAAGTTTATAGGCAATGTAAGTCGGAAAGCTACTAGAACTAAAGATAAGAGAACTTGTTAATATTCACTATCGCTTCCATTTTCGATTTCTAACAAGGCGGAATAATGTTTTGTTGCAGTTGCATATATTAGGGATACATGGAAATAGTTGTGGTAGCGTGTAGATAGATGAGAATAGTTAAGGCGAGTCAGATAAGGTTGTTAAATGCCCAGAGGGCTAGTTCTATTGTCTGCTGAACAGCTACCTTCCGATTTCTAACTAAAGATCAGTCACCTCGCCGCCGACTAAAACCAACCACTCCCTTTTCTTTATACTACTTAACTCAGACACCAAGCAAAATCACTACCCATTCTCTTCTTATACCAGTTTACACATAACATTTATAATATGTTTACTTTCAATAACATTCGATTGTGAGTTGTCTCCCCCTCATAAAAAACGGAGGCAACAATGGCTTCAATGATTGTCTTCGTTCAGATATACGTGTGGCACAAAGCTTTCTCGCGTCCAATCCCTGGACGAATGAAGATTGGTTCATAAGTATAAAATGTTAAGACAATTCTTCAAATTAATCACAATGCTTTCATTACATTCGATAAACAACCTTCGGAAGCTTTCAAAATATGGGTCTTACCAAAAATAATAATATACCGAAGGCATGCCCAAAAAGAAGCAATATTATTAATCTTAAATAAAAAATCGAACCATTGTGGGCTAACCCACCCATATACTGAATACAGTGTAAGGGAGTATTGTATAGTGGGTTTATTAAATTCTGATGAGAAGTTTTATTGCAGAAAAGCGTGAACTTTGAAATTAAAATCGGACAAGTAGTATTTAAAACATTTTCGCCCCCACAAATGTTGACGGACAGACCAATAGATGGACGATGGACACGAGAGAACATGTTCCTTCAAGTATATAACGCATTTTTGTTGAATTTTGAATTCAGAGACAAACAAATTGCGATCTTACAACGATTACAATGAATTTGGAAGCAAAAATAAAAATAAAATTATAACATAAATAGTCGACCAATGAATATGGCACATATAGCTTCATTGCGTCCTATTATTGGACGAATAGTCAAATGAGATTTAACACTTATCATCTAAATTTCATCAGTTGTTTCAGTGATTTTTTAAGATATATAGGTACTCTTATAGAAAAGGGAGTTTATATCCCTTAGTCTAATTACCTATTAAGACAAAGGGATATTCAGTCCAATATGCTTTGAGACAAAGGAATACCAAACTTTTACATAAAAAAAGTAATCATTCGGTTGTCAGAAGGAATGTTAAATTAAAAAGAAGTGGGGGCCCATTTCTATAAAAGTGCCGATATATATAGTAGTTCGCAAAAATTTTGACGTATACACTGACCGACAGACACGATACCCTAAAAGTTCCCTATTATTGGTCCCATATAAGATATAATATGGTCATTTGTTGCACACATGTGCACAAACGTACATTTATTTACACCCAACCTTAAAAAGCACTTATCTAAGTTTTATGAAATTTTGATGGTTCGTCGAAAGTAGCCCGCAGATAGCCCCAGATTAATTTCAACCGTCAGCGCTCTTTGCCAAATTCATGTAAAAAAGAAAAATCAAAAATATTTTGACAGATTTAAGAATCGGGGGGGGGGGGGGGATTAAATTAATTTACAATCATACGAAGTAGGATGCGAGGAAGCTATGTGCCACATTAATTGGCAGACTGTTTCGGCCTTTAGTTTATTTTTTATAACAATAAAAATGCAACAAAGGCCAAAAATGCAACAATAATGAGCTGATTTGTTGATTTCAAGATTAATGTGTTTACATTAACATTCATTTTATACTCCGGGGTATAATGTTTAGTGCATTTTAAGAGTAATAAGTATTATTTTTTTAATTGTTTATCTACGATTGATACGAAATATAAACATTATATCTTTGTTTAGATGCGTAGAAAGTGATTATTTACGTACTTGTATTCATTGCGCATGCGCGTCTCATAGTTCTGAATAATTCCTCTTCTTTACCACGCTAGTGCGGTAAAGAAGAGGAATTCTTCAGCTTTACGCACGATTAGTGAGTTTGTTTACATTTAACAAAACTAATTGGGTGTTCTTTTATTAAAGTAACTGTTTATATCGAGTTTTTAGTGAAAGACAATGAGTGAATCAAGTGACTTTGACGAAAATGTGGAGAATAATAATCCTCCAGAAATAATTAATTCGGCAAAAAATACAGCTAATGAATTAATGCCATCTTTATCAATAGTGAGATACGAACTTACATACAGCAAGTTTATTTGTTTCTGTATTTATTATTTAAATCTAACAATCGTAGATAAAGTACGGTATGCAACTCGTGCGGAAAGTAGCATTTTGCATTGCTCGTGTGGTTTTACCACCCTCACTATCGCTCGGGTGCAAACTCCACACTCGCATGCAAAATGCTACTTTCCGCACTCGACGCGTAATGTACTATTATTTATTAATAGCTGGAGTTACAAAAAAATAAAATAATTCTTCGACTTGTGTTCCATTGTCGGAATTCAAAAATATTGATTATATTTCCATTAAGAGACTAGCAAAAGAACTTTCACATTCTAGAGCGAAATATCAATGATAAAATAAAATTATACTTTTTTATTTTACATTTATATATTTTCTTTTATTTTATCATATAATTTTATATTAAATATAAAATAATATATTACATATTTATAATATCTATATCTATATTATTGAAAAAGTTTTGTAAACTAACAAATGTGTCAAATTGTGCGAAGGTTCAAGCAGCGGTCTTGAACCTTCAACGAGCGAAGAGAGTAAGGGGCAGAGCCCCTAGTATAAAAAAATAAAATGGAAAATATAAAAGAAGTAATATTTGCTCTACTGTTCATTTCCAAGTCTTGGGAAATGAACAAGTAGTTCCCTTTTCTTCCCCCCCCCCCTTCCCTCTCCCGTCTAAACTGAGAATGAACAGCCCCCCCAGACCTAGCCGCAGGATACGCCACTGTTGGAGATTTATTTAGAATGATCAAAATACTTCACTATCATTGGTAAGCTCGGAAGCAGGAACACAAAAAATTAGACAACATATTTCAGATTACTGTTAGTTCTATCGAATCGGTAGTCAGATGAAAAAAAAATTAGCAGCAATTATTAATATTTTGAAACTAAAAAAATTCCCCTATTAAGTATTTACACACCATTATTTTGGTAATTTAACAAACTATCCAGGATTTCCCGTTAATTTCAGAATAAATAAAGAAGAAATCCCCCTCATATAAATATAATATATCTGTCATGACGTCAATTAAAAAATCTACGTAGAATCCATCCACTATCTTTAAATAATCTTTACTAATTTAAACAAAAGTCTACGATTAAAATGTCGTTTAGTGAAGAAAAATTTGATTGATAAGATTTGGTTATTATTAAGAATGTGTGCATTTCAAATAATTAAAAACTTTATTTTATCATTATCTTTGAATACGTAACGAGGCCATTGGGACTATTTGGTTCTATTAGTAATTTATTTTACATACTGATTCGTTTTAGTATACTTTTACACCGATAACAGTATTGTAATGGGAATAAACAAAGTGACTCACTTAAAATGTTTTTATTAATATTTATTTTATGACTTTATATTGGAAAGGTTATAAGGTTCCAGTGCCAATGTGTCGGCAAAGTTAAGTCTTAATTCGAAAGAAAAAAGTTCATCAATTCAACCAGTCTGATGGCACACAGCTTCCTCGAGACCTATTTCGTATACTTTAATGATTTTATGCTTTTACAGCCCATTATTGTCAAATTTATTTACTATTCCCCCGAATTTTACAAAACAGCCAAAATTGTTTTGATTTTTTATATGAATTAAAGTACCAATTTAATAAAATTTAAAGAGCGCAAACGGTTTAAATTAATCTGGGGCTATCTGCGGGCAACTTCTGTTAAACCATCCAAATTTCATAAAAATCAGATGATTACTACAAAGGTATAGGTGTAATGTATGTTTGTGCGTATGTAGAAGAGAAGCAAATGGGCGTAGAAAGTTGAAACTTATATAGGACCAACAATAGGCTATTTATGACCTATCGTTCAAATCAAAAGAAATGGTTTTGAGATTATGTTAGTTCTCAAACATTAAAGCGACCAGCCGACATACAGGCACGCAACCAAAAATGTTCCCTGATGTCTAAAACGGATTTCTGTCTTGGAATTTTTGAAATCGGGGACAAAAAATATTTTCGTTCTTCAGAACGATTCTAGGAAACAAAATAAGTTGTTTAAAATTACTATGAGACCGTCTGTAAGCTAAATTTGACAAACCCTCCAAATTTCTTAAAAACTGCACAAGCAGTTTTCTAAACATCACCCTGGATATATGAAGTATGTATATTGCTTTCGAGCTTACCGAAGGTAACGAAAGATATGTGATCGTTCCGAAGAACGGAAAATTCCGGAAATTTCTTCAGATTTCCAAAATTACCAGACAGAAATCCGTTTCAGACAACAGGGAATATATTTGGTTCCGTGACTGTCTGTCGGTCGCTAAATATTTGTGAACCTTCAAATCTTAAAAACTACTCAACTGATTTTATAAAATGTTGATGGTAGGTCACAATTAGCTCAGTGTTTGTCCCTTATAAGTTTCAACCTTCTGCGCCTATTTGCTTCTCTTCCACATGGGCACAAACATACATTTATTTACACCTTTAACTTTTTATGAAATTTGAATAGTTTTTTCGAAAATAGCCTGCAGATGGCGCTCTTCAATTTTGCTAATTTATTCTTAGATTTATGTAAAAAATTAAAACAATTTTAACAGTTTTAAAAAATGGGGGGAAATTTAATAAATTTGACAATAATAGGTTTTAATAGTATATAATCATTAAAGTATACAAAATAGAACGCGGGGAAGCAATGTGCCACACTATTCGGCAGAGGATTTTTTCCTTTACACTTACCAATAAGTTTTAGTATTAAACCAGTTATGGAGCAGATGTAACATCTATATTCACGATTATTTTATTTGCAGACTTAATTCTTTAAATTATATTTCATCTGTTACGTCTTCTTAGATAAAACTCGCATAATCAAGATATTTCACATAAAATTTAATCTGCGACCTCATATTTTTCTTTCCGAGCTTTGACGATCACATAGCACCCGTTGCTTTCGGTAAGGTAAAGAAAACTATGTGATCGTCAATTGGTTAAATGCTATGTCATCGACAATTTTTTTGTCTCCAATTTCATAATTTCCAAGAAAGAAATCTGTTTTAGACATCAGGTGACACTTTTGGTAACGTGTCGGTCTGTCGTTCAATTTTTGCGAACTAACATATCTTTAGCACTAACCGTCCAAGTTGAATGAAATTTGAATGGTTTAATTTTCAATTTTAAGGTCATAATTAGCCCATTGTTGATCCCATGTAAGTTTTAACAATTGGCGCCCATTTGTTTCTCTTTCACATGCTCACCAACATAAATTTATTCACACTTATATCTTCAAACGAATTCTTCTGATTTTTAAGAAATTTAGATAGAGTGTCGAAAGTAGTCCACTGATAGCACCAGATTAATTTATACCACCTGCGAACCTTACATATTGCTAAATTGGTGCCTTTATTCGTGTAAAAAAAACAACGAAAATCTTGACAGATTTCAATAATTAAAAAAGGCAAACAATTAAATAAATTAGACAATAATAGGTTGAAAAAGCCTAAAGTAAATAAAGTACGAGATAGGATATGAAGAAGCTACGAGCTACACTAATTGGAAGACTTATATTTATCTGATTTGCATTAATAATGGATTTATTTTAACTTTTGAATAATCATACTATTACTAAACCTTGATATTATAGATTTATTTATTACACCTCTTTTATTAATTTAGAGAGAGATGAGAAAAATTTTTCCATTAATAGTTCAAATAAAAATTAAAATAATGTAAAGTGGCTGATCCTCTGTCTTTATGATAAAATTATGCTAATAATCGGGACAAGTACGAACACTCTAAAAAAAAACTAAATTTAACATGGTCACACACACGATAACTATATTAGTAAATTTAACAAAAACAACTATAATTTCACAATTATTACTGTCTATTTATACCACTTTTGACCAATCATACTGATTTAACCACAGAATACCTGTATTTAATTTCATAACATACTAAACTAAATAATTTAAAAATACAAGGGTTGTCTTTTCACTCAAAAGCGATCTTAAACGAGATCAACAAGTGCAAGTGCTTTAGTATTTTTTTAAAAATATAAATATATATAATATATTAATAGATTGTATCTAAATTAAACATATAAATGATTGAAAAATGGATTAATCTAGATGAATTCTCGTACTCATTCCAGTTTAATCGAAAACTGGGCTGAAATTTTATTAGATCGTAAATTTTTATGGGTCCAATAATTACTAAGGTTGCTACATGATATCAACACAGCGATGATTACTATCGATATATGGGGCTAAAACTAAAAAATAGGGTGGGAACAGTTATCTTCTTTTTTTAAAAAAATAATATATATATACACACATCAATTTAGGCCAATCATGTAGTTAGTTGATAAAGAAATAATTCCAAGTTAACTACTCAGGATTGTAAACAACCGAAGTTATTCTATCTAATATTTATTTATTTATTATTATTAAAATCATTTTTCACAGTACTTAATTTAAGGTTTTGGATAAACTTATAATTTATATCTTTAAATAGTTGTTTTATAAATAAAATAAGTATCAAATTTGATAAACATGGATGTTATATTACTATAGATAAATAAGCCATTTATTAAGATATTGACATAAATTTTCATATCGCAAACATACATAATACATAAGTATTTATGCATCTTAAATTAGAGTTGTGGTGACTTCTAAAGGCTTGAGGCTACATTATATTATCATTTATTTAATTCGGAATTTATTATGAAAGTATTTATATTTTATTACGTGTGTTATTTCTAAGTTGTATTTAGTAACTTCACAGATTTATCGAAAACAATGATATATTTGATTGACAAAATTTGGCTCTTTAAGTTTTATTTACTTTGAAAAAATTCCACACAATCTCGGTAAGAACAACTTATTTTAATAATAATATAATATATTATTAACAATAATAATATTACCGCATTATCATTTTATAAAATCAAATAATGAAAATTCATTCAGAAGAATGTATGACTGGTCTAGATCAAAGAGGAAATTAATTTATTTAGCATCATACTTTTCCAAAAGGAGAGTGATGTTAATTTGGAAATTAATTCTTTAATAGCATCAATAATAATAATAACAGAATCAACTTATTAAACTCTTATGTGAACACATTTTCTAAATTTAAGGAAAATGTTCTAAATTTTTTAAGATGAATTCTTTAAAATTATTTCTTGAAAAAATTAAACTGCAATACATAATTAAGAAAACATGAGAACAGCTACGACTTTCGATTCCCCACCGGGTAGGATTATTTTTACTGTTAACTTAGAGTAATTAAATTTAACCACGGAACCCTGTAACGACTAAACAAACGGAAAATAACTTAAGTGTGTATAAGAAAGTTTAATAAGTTGATTGTTCGGCGGATTTATGCAATCCTGTACTTCTATATTTGATTCCATAACTTTATGAAACAACTATTGAAACATTTGCATGGTATAAATCATAATTATTTATGGCAGAGATGAATAAAAAGTTAAGAATAAAGGGGAAATAAAGTTTAATAATTGTTTTTGATAAACTGCAAGCGAAGAGATTTATATCTATTTTATTTTAAATAGCTTTTATTTGAGTAACATCTGATAACATCTATTTCGCATACTAAGTTCTTCTATTTGATCTCTTGAGATCTAAGTTCCGATATTTTCCGACTCAACTATGAATGTAGATGCAAAAGAATTTAAAATATCAGCTAATTATCATAATTATTTATTCCACTAAATATAGCTGCGATAACTAAAATACATAAAACTAGAATAGGTAAGTTTTATGTATATATTCCCGGCAAAATGGGAAATCAATGTTATGCACTTCTATTAACCAACACAACTATTAAACAAAGCAAATAAAACTATTTTCTTTTAAAATGTTATCCGGTCAATATTAGATTAATTTTTTGTGCTTTGTCATTAATGAACAAGTTTAATCTTGGACATTATCTTCATGTTTATCTAACATAGTTGGTAAATAGTAGAGAATAGTCTTAATGAGCACTCAATTAAATTGAGGTCTAGTTAATATTAACAATTTTATTTAATTTAATTTAATTTTTTTTTTTTTTTTTTTTGGCATTGTTATCTCTATTAATTAAAATAATATTTCGGTTAAAATTATATTTACAATTTTTTGAAATGACATTAAATATTTAATATAAATGTGGTGTATCTTTTAACGAGTATACATGCAATTATATAATATACACGAACTGAAATAAAAGTATATATATAATAATAAAAGTTTAGTTAAAACTCAGTTTAGAAGAAACATTAAACGATTTTTATTTTTATTTTAAAGAAATTTAAGAAACGATAAAGAAAAAAATATTAAAAAAGAATAAGGGAAAAACGTTGTTCTACACTTTTTTTCTTCAGGGGAAATTTACCGGGGTGTATATCATACCACTAAACCGTTTTTTGATACTTTATAGCTCATATTTTTTGGGTAATCTTGTACCATACGATCCTTTAAACAGACCCCGCGGCACCTTTTAGCCTTAAATTCAAATATTATGTTTCTACTAAAAAATGAGTGTTTTACCCGAATTACAAGACTATTTTTGCTTCACAATTTCGTGATTTCCAACAGTTGTTATTTTATGGATGATTAAAATATTCCTGAAATTGAGATTTGCCATTAAAAGTTAAATGTTATATTAAAAATGCGTGATTCAGACAAATCAAAGTGTATTTTTTTTATAGTAAATACTATTTTTATTTAACTGGTCAGCAATATGATTGCTTTTGAAAACAGATATTCTTTAAACAAGACCATTAGGAAAAAACTTTGGAAGCGCATGTATTTAAACAAATTGACTTTTTAAATACCCATTAATTCTTCATCGACGATTTATGAATATGTAACAGAAAATGTGCATTTTTTTAATTGAACATTTAGGGAATTTTCTTTTACTAACATTTACCTAAAAAATTAAACTTTATCAGCTTAATGTAAATTACAATATAACAAATCCTTATTATAGATCGCTTTAAACTACCGCACTGAATAGAAAATGATTATCTTTAATTCCTTTGAGATAGGTGCATGATAAGTAGCACATGATTAAGTTATTGGTTAATTACAATTGAGGCAAACAAATTTTCTCACAACAATTGTAATACATAGTACTGGGATTTAAATGTATTGGCTCCTGAAGCTGAAACACGTTATATTATTACTTTTAGCTCAGAAGAATAAGATGAAACACACAATTTGTCATTATTTTTTTCTATTTTCATATACAAAATAGAGAACGTAATGATTAAAGTATTTACAACGAGGGATTCAGGAAATACGCAAAGGATGGATTCGAATCACAGAGAGGTAAGACATATTTCACAATGCTGGATGAACCCCTGTCTTCAATCTAATATTGTCTAATGTTGATCTAACGAATCATATCACAATAGTAAAGGAATGGTGCAAATACATAGATTGAGTATAATAGACAGATTGGGAAAATACAATTAATTGAACGTATAGCTTCCTTCGCTAATGAAAGTTAAAAGGATCCTTTGCACTAAGTAGTAGGCAGGATATATTTTAAAACAATTTTCATGTAAAAGTGGTGTCTTTATGGAGGTTAGATTTCAAGTAGATTTCCTGTGCTGTCACGTATAGCTATGGAGATGGAAGTGGGGACGTACCTCACCCCGTCCTCAAACTCTTGGAAGGTCCTGTGACCAATCTATAATAGTCGGAACCAAACCACCCTCCTTGTTCTCAATGCAGCCTTACTTTGACTCCACTTGAAAAAACACCAACCTCTATTTTTCCTTCTCTTTCATAGACCTCGTCCCCCTCTCCTTCCGTTACACTTTCTTTCTTGGGAAGGATATCGAAAGCCGTCGAACACCAGGAATCGACCGGGGTTTGATTCCTCCGCGAGGAAAGAGTGAGAGAGAAAAAAAGACAATGGGCTTCGAAGGATATCTTAAAAAAAAAGAAAAAAGGAAGCGAAAAAACAAGTACAAGGAAAGAAAGAGTAATTGCTTAAAAAAAAGAAAAAACCTGCGAAAGACCAAGAATAAGGATAGGTTTAAAAGAAAAAATTTAAACCCTCTTTCCCATAGGCTCCTAAAATCGCAAATAAGCGAAGTAAATGATAGAGAACCTTTCTGTAAAAGTATAAAAACCTTAGTAATTTAACACCTACATTCTAAAAATTAATATTGCAAATTTTAATGTCACAAATAAAAGTAAGTAGAACTTATTTAATTCTTTCAGGTAGGAACAATAAAGTTGCTTACACAAAATATTTCTTCTCAGCCCTTAAAACATGATTCCTCTTTTTAAGAGGGGGATAATGGTTAAAACAATTGTAATCTGATCATATCCGGTTATTATATTGAAAAAATATTACAAATTAATTAATCAGTGGCTATTGATTCAAGTTTTTATAACCCATTTTGAAAAATATCCTTCCTATAGTAGGTATAGGTTCCTAAACGTTGGGATTTTTATAATTTACACATAAAGTTGGTCTACTGTGTACACTTAAGGTGGGCAGAGTCAGCAATTAATTGATTCGTTTAATAAATTAATGACTGCAAAGCGTACAAAACGTCGGAATAGAAACAACAAGTGATTTAAATGTTAACTAGAATATGCAACATTTCATAAGACAGGCCTCGATAGCGTTCACTTGAAAACATTAATTACCCCAAACTAAATTATTTTACACTTTATATCGTATAAGTTGCCTGTACTTTATTTTAATAGTTACTTCAGCCGACCAAACTCTTTTAAAAATGGCGAGTCAAAATTAGAAACCATCTTTCTCAAATGAATTTTAATTGCATGTACTACATAACCCTTTTTTGAGGGCGCATTTTAACCGAATTACTCCATTTTGTCAGCCATGTTTGTCCGGACGGGAAAAGCGGCTTGAGGATGTATAAATTAATGAAAGGTGTTTATTAAAATGGAATTTTAAAGCAATAAATAACCAGATCTTAAAGTGCTCATGTGAATAAAGTTTACGCCACTAATAATTGCAATTACTGTAGGAGAATATACATTTTACTCTTTAACAAGGAAAATAAATCAAATGAAAATATATTCATATTGTTAATAATAGATTACAGCAATATTTTTAATGCGTACAGATAAACACACACACACAAATTTATATATATATATATATATATATATATATATATATATATATATATATATATATATATATATATATATATATATATATATATATATATATATATGTGTGTGTGTATACATGTATACACACACAGTGTGCCCACAAAAAAAATGTCGAGTTGAAATTTGAGTTTCTGGCCATCAGCCCTGTTTGGTTTTGAACTAAAAATAAAAAAAATAAAATAGTTCAATTAATGAATTTGCAAGGTGCTGTTTATATTTTTGAAAATTAAAAAATTATCTAGTAGTCAGGGTGCCCATAGGCAAAAAAGTCAATTATACATACTCTTTTTATAATTGACTTTTTTGCCTATGGGCACCCTGACTATAGGTACCTTACGTTTTTGAATTTTCTGTTGAATCGTATGTAATGTTGATAATATAATTGTTATATATATATATATATATATATATATATATATATATATATATATATATATATATATATATATATATGTATATATATATATATATGTATATATATATATATATATATATATATATATATATATATATATATATATATATATATATATATATATATATATATATATATATATATATATATATATATATATATATATATATAGATCTCCCCAACACCAAATCTAAACCGTGCCATCGATATATTTGAAATAATATAAATAATAATAATCGATATATTTCCAGTTTTGCTGTCATTCAATGTTTATAAAAATCACAAATTTGAAACCCGTCAAAATGAAGATTGCGTAAATATGGGACATGACAAAACAAATAAAATAACTTGCGGATTTTTTCCGAACTAACTTTCAATACTGCAAAATTTGCTAAAAACCAATTAAATTCTGCTGAAAGATGGCTAAAAGTATTAAAATAATGCATTGTCATCGTGTTCTGAGCTAAGCTATCCGGGAAGTTAGTTAGAAATCGATTGCCAGATTTGTACCGGACAAACAAACAAACAAACAAGAAAGCAAGCTAATAAAAACGTTTATTAATTTTTAATAATAATTTTTGTTTTAAAATTATTAATTTTCAATTTCATCGCCTAACTTTTTTTAAACTACAAAATACATATTCTTATTAGAAATATCTATTGAAAAAAAGGAACTAATATAATAAACAAATGATATAAAGGTTTTTCAAATGTGCTACCACCAATCATAACACATCCCTAACCGCTTATTTTTAAGGCATTTTTTATTACTTTTAAATCAAAGATACATTGCAATTTGAAAATTCATGTCAACAACATTCTGTACATTAATTAATTGGACTAGTTTGTTCAACTTTTGAGGGTCAAATTTCAACTCAAAAATTGATTGTCATATTCACTCTAGGTGCACTCAATCCGAGGACACACTGAATATATATATATATATATATATATATATATATATATATATATATATATACAGAAAACAAACAAAACTCAGGTTTCGGTCACAAAAATCGTCTTTATGTTACAATCCCGACGTTTCGGTTTTTACTTAAAACCTTCTTCAGGGGCCGTAAAACATCTAAACAACGACTCAAAACTCAACTCAACTCTCTCTCGGGTCGTTGTTTAGATGTTTTACGGCCCCTGAAGAAGGTTTTAAGTAAAAACCGAAACGTCGGGATTGTAACATAAAGACGATTTTTGTGACCGAAACCTGAGTTTTGTTTGTTTTCTGTTTATATTTACGGTCGAGAATTTATTCATATATATATATATATATATATATATATATATATATATATATATATATATATATATATATATATATATATATATATATATATATATATATATATATATATATATGCCCATCTATTACCGATACTAATTTAATAATCTGCCTATTAGTGTGCACATAGGTTCATCGCGTCCTATCCCGTATACTGATATTATGCTTTTACAACCAATTATTGTCTGGCCTTTTTCATTTTTCCCCTCCTTTAATTTTAAATCTAGTCAAATTTGTTTTGATTTGTTCGAAGCAATAAAAGGATATTTTTAATAAATATCACTATATCGATCAAATAAATAATAAATAAAATAAATTATATGCCTCTTCACATGGAAGTATGTACGAATTAAAAAATACAAGCAATCGCCAAAAACATTAAATTATAAGTAATACTTAGGAAAAAAACACTTGAATATTTTCAAAACTAGAATAAAGAACAAATGTATTAATTTGAAATAGTTTTCTATTAAGTACGAAAAGAACACACAGATGTTAACAACCAATTAAATATTTATAGTAAGCAATGTTTAATGCAATAGGCATGCGTTTTAAAAAGATTTTCAGTAAATGGAACGTTATTTATATATTTTTTTTGTTTAGTGAGACGTTTGTCACCAGCGAACCACACAGATTATCTCGGCTATTAACTTTCGACTGTGCTTTACGGTGTTTCTTTCGGCCTTTCGCGCCGATTTTTCTCGGTCGGTTGCGATTCGGTTGGAGGTGAAACGGGCGCGGTATGCTGATGCCGCAGAGGTTTTTCTTCGGCCGCCACCGCCGCGCTCGGTTGCCTCCGGCCATGGAAAAGCCCGAGTTTCCCCGAATTTTCCACGGCCGTTCCCCCCGGCGTAAAAACACCGGCCCTAATCAGAAATGGGGCTTCCATGGTGCCATTATGTACCGTATCGCGGTACCATTCATGACAGGAGAGGCACCGGGACCTCGGCTAGAGGCCCGGGTTCATTCACACCGCTACAAGAATGGCCACCCCTTCAATGGTCTCTCTTCGGCTTCACCTTCGGTCAAACGACAGGAAACTACAAAAACACACGTCAAGATATCTCCTCTTCTTCTCTCAAACACCTAGCATCTTTCCTTTGAGAAAAAAGTACGACTTTCGCAGACAGGAGTCTTCCTAGATATAATACTCCATACTGGAAAACATCAATGGCACAGGATACCGAGTTATATTTCAAAAGAACAACGCATCAGATTGACAGCGGCACTGATTCACACCGAGTATCGAACGTGAACCAGTCTTACCTGCTTGTACTTCACATGATCAGGCAATGATCTTTTTTTTAAATAAAAAAAACAAGATGAAAAACATATATTCATTTCTAAGTAAAAGTTGGTGGAGGGTATGAAATTTTAGTTTTTTTAAGGTTAGTTCTAACTTAACAACCTCTATTTTCAGCGAAAGCCGCGCCGCAAAAAGCTAATAATACCATTCTACAATAAGCAACGTATTCACTTGAGTGGATAATTTTCTGATTTTGATCTAATTTAACTTTCAACTCGCTATCCCTATGATATGATTGCTTCAAGTAGCAACAATAAAATTTTGAATTCCACATCTATTGAAAATCAAATTAACATCTACATATTATAACTCCTGGATTATTCATTTAATTAGTGAAGTGTGCAGACTATTTATTAATTATATAAATAATTAAAATCAAGTTTAAATTTGATTAGTTTCTTAATGTGTATTTATTAATTTGATTTATATAGTTTGAATTAAAAAAAGAAAACATGCATTCAGATAATGTATTTTAAAATATCCGGTTTCCGGTTAAACTATCAAATATATAGGGTACTTTTATTTTTTACCATGCTGAACTCACTTTAGATTCAAATCTACTAATTTTATAGCTATATTCAAAAGCAATGTTGTACACCTAACAGCCAAGTGGTCCAATCCTACCTGCCTGGAGCAAAAAATAAAAGACTTGATTTCTTAAAACTGAATAAATAGACCCAAGCTGCAAATCAAGAGTATAAAAATATTTCCCACGGTTATATTTCATTACTTACTTTGGCAATAAATATAAAGTATAGAGTCTGATAACTGTTACGAACATTTCAATTATAACACAAATTAATTAACTAGGATTTATGATACCTATATTTAATATAGAAATAATACCACTTTTACTACTACCAAATTTAAAGTTAAATTATTTATAACACAATAATTGAAGCGAGCGTAAGCGAGCTTCTTACATCGAAAAAAATATGCATCCTGTCTGTCTGTCTGTCAGTAACAGACTTCAACTTGGGTAAAAGTTGACCCATTTAGTTGAAATTTGGTATACATGTTCCTTCTTTACTAATTCTCAGGCTAAGTTTGTTGGACAGCGTTGCCCCTCTAAGAGTTCGATTGAAATAGGCATGTAAAATTTTAACCTGGTTCAAGCAGAAGTTTTA
This sequence comes from Gerris lacustris, assembly GCA_951217055.1. NCBI lineage: Eukaryota > Metazoa > Arthropoda > Insecta > Hemiptera > Gerridae > Gerris > Gerris lacustris. Next base: position 80,822,433 of record OX578277.1, read on the forward strand.
GTGTAGTGAAGTCATTTTATAATAGTAGAAAAGGAGATGTCCGAAGCGTTTAGTTAGTAGAATAGTAAGAATGCAGGGTGGCTACCCCACTATTAGACTCTCTACTACAATCATACTATTTAACTATCATCTCATTATGATTATCTATTTTCACAACATTCAATACATATTTATTACTATAAGCTAGCTTGAATAATAGAGCCACGCGATGTCTAGTTAATAGTTTAATTGTAATCACCCGAAGTAGGTTGTTATTTATTTCAAGCTCATGACCAGACGGAACTTTTCGATATTAAAAGATTACTACATTTTTTATCATAGATAAGGTATTGCACTAAAAATTCCGAGCAACTTAAAAACTACTAGTGGATTTTAATGAAATTTGGATTGTAAGTCATAATTAGCACACTGTCGGTCCCCTATAAGTTTCAACCTTCTACGCCAATTGTTTTCTCTTCTACACGCACACAAACAAATATTCATTTACACCCATATCTGTAAAAATACACATCTGATTGTTCAAGAAATTTGGATGATTTGTCGAAAGTAGCCCGTAGATAGCCACAGATTAATAACCACAGTACTTTTGAAGATATAGATGCAAATAAATAAATGTTTGTGTGCATGTGGAAGAAACAAATGGGCGCAGAGGGTTGGTTCTGAGTTTTGAGTTCGAAGTCAAAACTCAGAACCAACCTTCTGCTCCCATTTATGTTTTACGTTAAACCGCAATAGAAAATATTAATAATAAAATAAGCAGTTGAAACCTCTTCAATTTCTTTTAAACAACAATTTTGAAGAGAGTATTTAAACAGATTAAATTTAGATTAAAACATGTAGCGCGAATCCTATTGTTTATAATTTATAACTATATGAATATGTATACATTTGTCTAACCACTTTAAGATATCGGCCTTAATTAATTTTTTTTTTTTTTTTAAAAAAACTTCTGGTCCTTGCCTAAACGTTTTAACTTCTAAGGTAGAAGACAGACTTGAGCTACACACACAAAAAAAACGACAGCAGACTAATGACTATAGACTTCTAAATAATCAATCTAAACTCTCGCTATCTAAGAAACTCCTTATCTATAATTCTATTATTAAAACAATCTGGAAGTACGGACTCGAGTTATGGAGAACAGCGAAGTATTCCAATTTAAAAAGGCTCTAAACACTACAATCCATTATATACTCCGCAAAACGCACCTTTTTATGTTTCCAACCTAATCCTCCACAATGACTTCAATGTTCCCTTCGTTCGAGACCTAGCAGTTTCCTGTTATCAGACTTTTCATAGTTCCCTAGCTTCCCATCCCAATCCTTTAGTACAATCCCTCTCCTCCCGCACGATACCAAGTAACCCTCCTCGCCGTCTTAAAAGACTGTGGCCTCACGATCACCGACCTATGCGATTAGGAAAAAAAATTATGTATATATGAAATTAAGTTTATGTTTACACAAACAAACTGGGGAGTACAACTACTGAGTTGCTTCTCCCACCATGATATCATACTCTTGTAAACTTAATTAACAATGTTACTCGTTACATTTTTTTTTTTTTTTATGTAGTTGTAATATTCTTTACAAGAAATTTAAAAAAAAGAAAATAAGGTAATATTCATATAATATGTAAATAATATGTAGATTGATAACAAAGCTTACAAGCAGACACAGTTAGTAAATCAGTAATGTTGGTGCATCAACAGAAGAAGCACTATCCAACGGATGTAAGCTTCGTTGTTGAAGTACCTCTAACAGATCAGTTTCAACACTTCACTGATCTAGAGCACGAGGGCTTTTCAAAGTCAGTTATCTTTACAATTTTGTATGTCTAAAAAAGAGGGTAAATTGGACCAATAAATTACCTGTAATCTACTGTTCATTTGAGCAGGATGTGGAAATAAACCAAGATAATTTAAACTGCAGAAAATAAAAAAACTCTGAGCTATCTTTGCAATAACTATTTTGATTTGTACTTATAATTAAATATATTTCAAACATTTCTGTCTAGGAAGTTTTGAATTTGAAGACATGTTTGTTTTTCAGAATTATGGCAATGTATCCGTTACCTTCACAAAGCTCGGAAACTAAGATATTATTTACTAGCTTAACCAATAAAGAATTCGTTACAATACTTTACAACATTTTTGTCGTTGTAAGCGTATAAATGACCATATAATTTTAATTTATTACTTTCATAACACTTTCCTTATTCGTTAATTGACTTATACCACTCATCAACAAGCGTTGCTATATCTGATTTCAAGGAAAAAGGCTAAAGATAGCAGTGATTCAGACAAACCAAGCAGTATACAACTAATGATATCAAATTATTATATAGTGTACAACAAGGAGGGTGAAAATCGCTCGTAATTAAGGGGTTAGTTAAATCCGATATCTTCTTGCTTAGTCTTGTAATTGGATGATGGGTCCGGTTGTGTTTGGCTACTACAGGGTTAACTCGATCCTTCAGCCCTATAAATAAGGGTCCGTGGAGGCTGGACCTCCAAAGGACATCCGAGCTTAACTTGTAGTAGACGAGACCTACATCTTTGAGAGGACGCACGGTGGCTCCGGAACCAATCCGATAATTAGACAACAATGCTCTAGCATTACTACCTGTTACCCTCTCACCTCCCTTCACAATATAAACCAGAAACCCTTCTTTATTGAATTTGTCACGATCTTAACAACATTAACAAAATATTTTTATACGTCAATGGCTTAACCTTTACTCTTTTTTTCTCACGTCTATTCATCCATTGGGGAAAAAACAAGAAAACAATGATTTCATATAAACAGTGCGTCGAAACCTTGAACAAAAACGAAGTATTTTTTTTTTAGACTACCAAAAGTAGCGCTTTAATTCGATACCTTACAACTTATATCTTTTATCACTTTATAAACCCATTACAATAAGTGATAAATTGTTGGTTTTGTAGATATAAAAAAGGTAACTTAATATTAAATTAAATCTGCTACTACCATAAAAGAACTTTATTTAGAAACTAATGCTGAACTAACATCCTTAAAGTAATGAAATCACTTCAACCAAAACTAAAAAAAGCTTACAAATTTTTTTTTACATGTTCTTGCTAAAATAAGATATTTTTTCTTTTGACTTTCAAAAAAATAAATAAAAAAGTTTAGAACTCTTAGCCAGCTAATAGACTTATCGAATGAATTTCTTGGACCACCTATTGTTTTAAAGAGCAATGCAATATTATCTAATTCGATCTAATAAGCTACAGAAGTAGAGTATATGAAACTAAATTAGAATGCTCTATAAGTTAGAACTTAAAGGATAACAATCTTAAATACTAACAACGCGAATTATTTTAGACTCCAGGATTTCTCTAAAGGTTTTTGTAAAATTTGATAATTCTTGGTTAAACCTGGCAATTTTTTCCTATAACCGAAAGTATGTACATTCCTTAGCCTCCTCACGAAACCGAAGAAGTGACAAACTATTGGATGTTTTTCGTTCAAAGAAATGTTATTATCCTATGGAGCTAGACATAATACTGAAGTAGAATTTGTATATAAAAGAACCATTTAGAAAGGTGTTTGCACAAAGTAAGGAGAGGGTACTCAAGAAACCACAGTTGCCTACAGAAGCTAAAGTAGGTATTTCACACAGTCTACTAAGCACAAAAGTAAACTTCTCAAGTATGTTTGGTTGTTGACTGTTTGTAGGGGATCGGCTCGTGTGATGTATGATTTTTAAAGAGGGTTATAAGAGGGAATTTGTGTCGAGCGGTTTTGTATGTATATAATGTCCGAAGTACGTTATGAATTGTAGGCATGGTCTGCGGCACCCCATTAGATGGGTAATCTTTCGGAACCCTTCGAAAAGAGGGTACGAGGGGTTGGGTACAAATAGGGTACAGTGGTACAATGGAGCAGGAGGATACGGCCGTGTCCTCTTACACAGGGGGTACAACCCCTGGTACGGGTCGAGAGGCCTCCGGGTTAGCTCCCCCACTACCAAGTCTCCTCACTATCTCAAGATAACATCTTAATACTTCCTACCCCGACTCCACCTCGATTATATTGGTCCGACAAACAAGATCATTAGATTATAGCGATGCCTTCGAAGATCGCCACCGATCTCACTATACCTCGCTCAAGAAACTCTCCCCGCTACAGTAGGCAACACGCCACGTCCCACAGCTGCCAATATTTCAACAAATCTGCAATTATATTGATCCCTTACGGGAGATCCCCAACTGACATATTTATATATATCTTTAATCATCATCGATGTTCACGCAACAGAAAATTGGAAGGAAAGGTAAAGTGAAATATGAATTTATTTATAAAACAAACATGAATAAAAACCACAATGAATAAGCAAAAGTTAAGAATATATAAAAGAATTTCTCACAGGCATCAGGATTGAAAAACATTATACTATAAAATCTACATTCTTTATTCAAATATATGAATCAGTGTAAATGTATCCAAACGTATTTGAAAATACTCTGCTAATTGTGGCACATAGCTTCCTCGCGTTCTAATTTGTATACTTTAATGATTTTATACTAATAAAACCTATTATTGTTAAATATATTTAATTTTCCCCTGTTTTTAAATCTGTCAAAATAGTTTAGTTTTTTTCATGAATTAAAGTATTAATTTAGCAAAATTAAATAGCGCAGACAGTTGAAAATAATCTGTGGCCATCTGAAGGAAAATAAGATGAGTAGTTTTTAAGATATTTTTGGGTCGCAAAAATTGAGCGACAGACAGACACAGAATCAAAAATGTTCCCTCATGTCTAAAACGGGTTTGTGTCTTGGAATTTTTGAAATAGGAGACATAAAACATTTTCGTTCTTGAGAAAGATCACATAGCTTCCGTTATAAGAAATATTGGAATTTAAGTATTGGCACAATGTCCTCAATATTTGACGATGGGCCAACAAAGCCAATCGTCATGCTTTAAGGACATTAGGTACCAATGCAAATCTATCATCCAGCTTAATCTAATTTGGCTTGGTCATTAATGTAAAAACAAACAACAGCAAGAACGTTTCTAGTTTACATTTCTCTTTAAAAATAGGCTGCCAATTGGTGTGGCACATAGGTTCCTCGCATCCGATCACGTACTTTATTGATTCTATATTTTAACAAGCCATTATTGTAAAATTTGTTTAATTTTTTCCCCCGTTTTTTGAATCTGTCAAAATTGTTTAGATTTTTTACACAAATTAAAATATCAATTTAGCTAAAGTTAAAGAGTGCAGACGGTTCAAATTAATCTAGGGCTATCTGCGGGCTACTTTCGATAAACTGTAAAAGTTTCATACAAATCAGTTAAGTACTTTTCAAGCTATAGGTACAAATAAATGTATGCTTGTCGCATGTGGAAGAGAAACAATTGAGCGCAGAAGGTTGGAACTTATATGGGACCAACAATGACCTACCATCCAAATTTCATTAATATGGGACGTGTAGTTTTTAAGATATGTTGGTTCGCAAAAATTGAACGACAGACCGACAGACAGACATGGAACCGAAAATGTTCCCTGTGGTCTGAAACGGATTTCTGCCTGGGAATTTTTGAAATCGGAGACCAAAAAATATTTTTGTTCTTCAGAACAATGACATAGTTTCCATTACCTTTGGTAAGCTCAGAAGCAATACTTTAAGTTTAAGTAGTACCCTATTGATGGTATTTTTTAAAATGCTAAAAAGCTTACTTTGAACTATCCTATGGGTCTGATATTCTTAAAACACATAAACAAACTTCTGATAAAGTATTTATTTGCCACTGAACCGGACTACAACCATATAAATACATCGAAAAGACCATAGTTATAAAAAAACGTATTTTGTCAATAAAAAATAAAGTAATATTTTTTTCGAAATTTCCAAAAAGTGGTATCTTTACTTTTGGTCGAAGAATGTTCAGGAATTTTTTCAGTTTTTTTGCACTTCACATAAGCGAGATAGAGGGGGGGGGACACGTTTCACACCCACTTCAAACTTGCCTATGCTCGCCCTATCAAAGTTATAAAATAAGAATTATATATTTTTGTAATCAGCTCGACGTACCCTTTTATATAATACCCATCACGGTGTCGAAAAAAAATAAACAAATTTTAACCCTTCAGTTTTTTTACCCTAATTTTTTTTTAAAAATACTTTTTTTAAGTCACTATATTTTTAAAATATGTGGGCAGGTACAAGACACATACATGCCAAATTTCAAAGTGATAGGACGAAAGGTGTAGCCGTGAGAGCACGCGAGAGGACGGACGGACAGACACACGCAGGAAAATATAAGGGTCCTTGGTTTTGCCTACGGACCCTAAAAATTAAGATTAACACTTTTGCTTGGTCTAATAACCTACATGAAATGTGACAAACATCAATAAATTAGGATATTCTACTTTTTATGGGAAATGACGAGAACCACATTGATTCAACCAAAACATTTTTAACATTCAAACGCAAGAATTTTTAATAATAACCATCACGATGTAATCGTTTAGACAGTCAGATTATTGAGGTTTCAAATTTCTAAATATTGTATCAAGATAATAAAATGTAATTGTTATTGTAATTTAAAGTAATTATACTTATGTGCCAATTGTTTATACATATTAGAATAAATTATGATGTTAGTTGAGAATGATCTAAGGAGGGATCGTTGCAAAAGTGAGGCTTCAATTTCCAACTGACCCAACTTCTAAAGAATAATATGGGACGATCTATGAGCTACATTCACCAAACCAACCATAAATTTCATAAAAATCGGAGGAGTGCTTTTATGATAATATAGGTGTAAACAAAGTTTGTACGCTTTCAGAAATGAAAGGAATGGGCACAAGATTGAAATTCATATGGGACCAATCCAAACCAAAATGGGAAATTTCATTAAAATCACACAATGTTATGAATGTTGAACAGACAGACACGAGACCAAAAAATAATTCTCTAGAATGACCACAACCACAATGTGCGTTACCTTAGTTAAGCTCGGAAGCAACGTTTTATTGGTTTTAGGGATTACATATTTACTTTAATACGAAAGTATTTTAATCCAACTACTTATTTAATCCAATTCTTTTGAGAGGGCAAATTAGGTACTAAACTTAAACTTTAATTTAAAGTGTTTACATATTAATATTACTTACTTATATAATTTATGTTTGTCTAAATTAAGAAAATAATCATTAATTTTTAAAAATTGTGTATGACCTCCCGGAAATATTATCGCCCCACAATAAGGTATTAGCATGAAATATTTCGAAACTTTAGGACCAGCCGTTATAAAGTGTTTGGGGGGGGGGGGGAAGATATTTTTTTTGGGTAGATTTTGATTTTATTTACCCAATATGGAATGCAATATTTCAAAAAGCATATATATATTTGTGTCCTACTCTTTAGCAGCATTCATTTGATACCCAATTCAAAATTTTAAAAAATAAAATTTTGGGCGCACTTCACATTTTTGCGCCCAAAATTGGCAATTTTTTGAAAATTTGGGATGCATTCCCGGAATTTTCATTGCCCCACAATATGGTATTAGCATGAATTATTTCAAAATATTAGGACCAGCCGTTATATAATGGTTGGGGGGGGGGGATTTTTTTGGGGTATATTTTGATTTATTTACCCAATAAGGAATGCAAAATTTAAAAAAACATATATATATTAGTAACCTACTAATCTGCAGCTTTCATTTGATACCCCATTCGAAAATTAAAAAAAAAAAATTGAGTTTACCACATTTTTGCGAATTGTGCATGCGCATATTTAATTTTGAACTTCAGCATATTTTTCCTGTGGTTGGGTCAAAATATTGCACCCGTGTTTCAAATTTTGGACACATCACCCATAAGGGTTTTGAGAAGTATCTACAAAACCCTAAAAACCTACACGAAAAGTGGTTGTTAAATTAATGTTATAGGAGTAACGTCACAAGTACAACCATAAAGAAGGCCTTGTAATAACTTAATTAGAGACAATAATCTGAACATTACAGAAAAATGTAAAATCCATAAAAATATGCATTTGTAAATTAAAAAAGCATTTTTATTAGATCAAGTTAGCAATACATAAACAGTTTACAATGCATCCTTCCTGTAGTTACACTTAGCTTTAACAGTTACGCAACTTTACCAACTGGGGAAAGAAGCGCAAAAAAATAAAAATAAAAAATAGTCGGCCAATTAGTGTGGCACATCGTTTCTTCGCGTACTATTCAGAATTCTTAAATGATTTTATGCTTTTACAACATAAATGTCAAATTTATTCTATTTTCCACCTTCTTAAAATCTTTCAAAATTGTTTAGATTTTTTAAATGAATTAAAGTATTAATTTAGATAGGAGCGCATAGACGTTTGAAATAAATCTGGGGCTATCCGTGGGCTATTTTCGACAAACCATCCGAATTTCATAAAAACAAGATTATTACTTTTGAAAATATTGGAGTAAATAAATGTATATTTGTGCGCAATATAAACGAAACCAAAGGGGCGCAGAGGGTTGAAACTTATAAAGGACCATCCAAATTTCAATAAAATCGGACGAGTATTTTTTAAGATTATGATGGTTCGCAAAAATTGAGCGACCAACTCACAGACAGACACGAAACCAAAAATGTTCCCCGATGTTTAAAACGGGATTTTTGAAATCGGAGACATAAAACATTTTCGTTCTTCAAAAAGATCTCATACCTTCGGTAAGCTCAGATGCAAAAAATATAAAAATAATTAACTGAAATAAAAAATGTTTAATTTGTATTACTTTTTGCGTGAAATTGTTGTCAATTGTGCAGTATTAGCTCCTTGACCACCAAAACCACAAAATAAAGTAAGTATACCTATTAATACCTTTTCCGGAAGACATGTTTAGCTTCCTTATAAAATTATAGTAATTTATCAAACAAAAGAAACCGAAGATAACTAGAAGAAGAATTTTTTCTTTACTGAAAGAACTATCGTTATCTTATAGGTAACATCAGGCAAGTAAATCCACAGATATTCCGGATGTGACGATGTCGGATGTCTTGTTAAAAAAAAAAAAATAATAGCACAAAAAACAGTTTTTTGTGTGTATTTTTTAAAGAGTACTACAAGAAAGAACAAGGTGGGGGTTGAAATATAAAAAAGAGAAATAATAGTGAAAGAAATGCGAAGTATCGTATGTCGAGGTTTGCATTGAATGGGATGTCGAGGGATTTGGAAAGGGATGATTTTCGTATACAATAGGTATTGTTAAGGATTAGGTTCTTACAAGGGAGAGTGGAAAGCAGAACAGAAAACCTGGCTGGGGTGTATATAAACCTACATATACAGGGGAATAAGCTGATTTTGACATGCTCTTAACACTTTGTATACAACGCCTAAACCAATATTAGCTTAAATCTGACATAATAATCATGTAATTCTCCTTACACCCAACAATATCTAATATTGCAATTAACTCTGTACTATGTATTTATACGTAAACCTAGTTCACTATCCTGAAATATCATTACAGGTGAATGTAAAAAGATCCAAGTAATTCAAGGGAATTAACCCTTTAATAATAGAAACACCCCTTAACAGGAAAACATTAATAAAAAATACAATTAACTCATTTTTCGACAAAGAATTGTGATCATTCTAAAGAACAAAATTTTTTAGGGTCTCCAAATTAAATCTGTTTTGTAAATCAGGGAACATTTTTGGTCTCGTATACAAGATGTCTATCGTTTAACATTTTTGCGAACCATGATATCTTAAAAACTACTAGTAAAGAAATTAGGTTCGTCAGTCATAATTACCCCATTGATGGTGCCATATTAATTCCTTTGTGAACGTATATGCGAGCCAACTTTGTTTCACAAACACATACATACAGTGAGTCCCAAGATAGAGTATCCGAGAGGAAAAATGTTCCTATTTTTGGGTTTTCGAAAAAAAGTCATTCTGTTTAAAAACTCCTGCTTGCTCTTAAACCTCTAAAAATGATAAAATGTTCTTGATTTTGTATAAAGGGTGTTTTGATTTTTGAAAACTTTAAAATATGACCAAGAGTAAACTATTATTTTTGATGGTATCGAAAAATATTATTTAGAAAAGTGGTTCAGAATTGCAAAAAAAACGTATACATATTAAATTTTAATTTAGTTTATAAATTATTAAATTTTAGTTATTTTTCTGAAATATTAAATTTTAGTTTCTTTTCTAAAAATAAGCAATAAACTAACTACAACAAATAGTTTTCTTTGGATTTTTATAAAAAACAAATGATAATTGTTATGACAACAAACAGTTTATGTATTATCAGCAAATAGGTTAATGTCAAATATTTGCAGTTGATTGTTAAATTGCTTGATTTTTTTTTTTTAAATATTTTAATATGTCAACTCTTTGAATGATCATTTCTTATATTTTATTTTTCAACTGTCGATAATTTTGAAATACATAATTAGATGTTAAGATTGGAATTATTAATTACTTGTTGTGATGATAATTGTTTTATTTTATTTATTACATTAGCTTATTATTATTTTTTTTTTTCATAAAATAAATTAATATTTAATATTTATATGTTCTTTGCAATTCTGAACCACTTATATTAATAATATTTTCCGATACCATAAAAAATAAGGGTAGTTTACTCTTGGTCATATTTAAAGTTATCAAAAATCAGAGAACACCCTGTACACATAATCAAGAAAATTTTATCATGTTAGAGGTTTAAGAGCAAGCAGGAGTTTTTTTTATAAAGAATGACTTTTTTTTGAAAACCCAAAAAGAAGAAAAGTTTTTCTCTCGGATACTCTATCTTGGGACACACTGTATGTAAAATCAATACTTAAGTCAAAGTTGACCAATAACTTGAATAAGTTGATTTTAATAACTTGAAAAATCTTATTTCAACGGGGGGGGGGGGGAATAATTTAGACAATTAGGCCGAGAGTACAGTGAGACATATGCGTCGCAGGGCAGGCAGTTTTTTCGACTGCAGAAATACTCGTCACTACGTCTATTGAAACGCCACACCTACAACTGTAGGGAAGGACATGTGCCGCTCGTGTATGCCTTATGCCTTGCGTCTCAATGTGCGGGATTTATCAGTCGAAAAAGCAAAACATCATTCTAGTACGCGATAGGACTCGAGCAAGTTATGTGTCAAAGTGTGAGTGTTGTCAGACAATTTCATTTACCTTTTATTGCAAATAAAAAATTAGTCCTTTTATAAAGAAGTTCGATCATTATATATCTTTTAGTTATGCTACTTTGAGGTAGATAATTAAGAGAAAAAGGAAAATCATATTTAACATTTGTTATTTTATTAGATGAAGAGGAAATGCAGGCCCTATATATTCTACAATTGTTCTAAAGAAAGAACATTTTTTATGTCTCAGATTTCCAAAATTCCTAGACAGAAGACAGTTTCAGACATCGGAGAACAATTTTGGTCTCGTGTCTCTCAGCTGGTTTGCGGTTCAACAGTTTTACGAACCACTATATCTTAAAACCATTCATCCGGCTTTTAACATAATCTCCCTAAAAAATGCTCCCAACACAGGGTCTGAAACGTCGGAACCTACATATCACCACAGGACGATCAATTCATGAAGCCACCGGCGGAAGCCAACATAATAGAACAGATAAATCTAGTTCATCCTCTTCTGCTTAAAATATAAATTCGATATTAAACATATATAGGTTAACCTTGATAACTACAGTAAAAAATCAAAGCAAATTTAGCCCTAATACGGCCAAAAAACAACAGGGCAATATAATATTTTTAATTTTCAATCAGGCTATTATTACAGTAACAATATAAGTATGCTAAACAAAAACAAAGCTAATATAATAATAAGTATTTCAAGCTAGGTATACCAGTGTATTTTTATTTAGTTTTTACGTTCGCTGGAAAAGTTCGACAAGCAATCAGCCTTTTTAATGATAAGAAGTTAGTAAAAAATAATAAGATTGTAGTTATCATCCATTATAAGGCATTCTTTCCATAATAAAACTTTTTCAACAAAGCCGCAACTTATATTGCCTCATAAAGAAAAAAATGTGAAAGTAATGGTAAACAATAAATAGCAATATAATAATTATATGAATAAGTATAATTTTGTAAAGTAAACGATAGCAATTTAATAGAAAACAGAAGAATGGTTACATAGTGCGTGGAGCAAGAGAAATGAAATCAAATATTATTAATACACTTGTAATTATAATGTTTCTAGATCAAATCCATTGTTTTAATAGACATAGACCATTTTTAATTTCTTTTAGTAAAGAGAATAGGCCTGAATAATTGTTAATTGCTTATATACATTTCTCTTTCCATTACAGTTTTTTATAACTTATAATAAATCGCAGATCAAAGTGGTCACTCTTTGCTAAATTAATATAAAATTAGATGTTATAAAGGCGGGTTAGAAATGTGGCAATTTTAAACACATGGCCAACTTTAATGAGTGGTCACTTTGGTAGGATTTAATTAAAAGATCTTATTAGTGAAAAACCAAGATTAAAAAAATAAAAATACTGATTGAATGAACGAACTCACTTAAGAAAATTGGAACTTGTTTAAAAAATCATTGCGATATAAAATCGGATACTACTAGCTACGGTTCTCGTTTGTTTTTATTAAACAAAGAAAAATCTTGGTAGTTTGGATGTTCAAGTTGAAAGAAGTGATACTTCCTCTTAAAATACTATCTATCTCCCTTCCGTAATTCAGAAGAGCTCTCGTTACATAATTTTTTTCTTGAAGGACCATTAGTAATGGGTTCCCAGTCTATCCGTAGTTTTTTTGCTCAGTAGTATTATGACTAGACTGCACCGGATCGTGCATCGCTGTTAAGGTTCGGGTCTTTGCTTTATTTTCTTCGGCTTTTTTGCGCGTTTTTTAAGTCCTCGTCTCTTTCTCACATCTTGTGTATTCCGTTATAGTTTGATCTTTTCTTTGACAAGTCGTCGGTCCAAGTCAAATTCACGGGCAGGTCCCGGGTCCCGTTTCTCCTCGTCCGAGGCTCTCCGGAGGCGTGTCGGAATTCTTTTTTCCCCCGCATCGGAAAGATGGTATAATTTATGGTGTTGTATCACGGAGCGTGGTGGGTTGCGTGAACACCGCACGTCGTGCTTTACCTTACAGAACCTCGGGCCCGGGCCGTCTCGGGATCCCCGACCCACTTGACGATTTAAACACACCCTGTCACCCGCAGTCGGATTTTTCCTCTCGGAAATCGGCCTTCGGACGGATTTGAATTTCGACGGAAGATGGTGGGTTTGATGCCCGAGCCTTGTGGATATCTGGAAGCGAGGAAACCAAACGCGTATGTAAATCCATCACAATCTGATGCCTTTTGATACGTAATTACAATAATTAGAAGTACAAGTATGTAGGTAGAAAATAAATTTAAAATCGAAACCTCATTTAAAAAATAATAAAAGATATAATAACAACGGTTTTATAAAACTACTCGATAGTCATTCACCGCATCAAAACAAATTTATATGAAAATCTAAAATGTTGATTGATGGGATAACTTTTTAAATCGGGATCCAGTCTGTTTTTAACCAACAGAACCATTAATTGGCAGAATAATAGTGATTGCAAAAAAGTCTACTGGTCAGTTTTCAGGAACATGCAACGATCAAACTACCCTAACCATTTTATTAACCTTACTAGTAATATATCACTTGAGATGTTTTCAAATTCTATTAAAAGTTTATTGTTCTATAAAGTGTAGCTTACACTCTAGGAGGCATTGGACTGATAGGTTTGAATTAACAATAGCTGTTTTATATGATCTTGGTTTAGTTCTGGGTAAGATGATAAAATATTTAATCTTATATCCTGTTTTTGTAGTTAGACATAAAACTATGTTAATAGTAACAATAACAAATTGATTTAGTTATTTCAATTGGTAATCGTAATCAGCAGTGGATCGTAAATGATCAATTATAGTACTTATTCGAAACCAGTCTTAGTTATACATACATATACTAATAAATCGATCTGATGATATAACTGATCTCATTATATGTTAACTGATTTATAAAAGAATCGATAAAATTGCCCTTAATTATTTTATTGCATAGTTTTAAATAAAAAAAGATCAAGTTTAATCTTTACCCTCTTATGTAATATTGATTGTTCTGAGGGCTATATTTCAAATGAGATGTAAACTTTTAACCATATCTGCCACTATCCATAAATGCATAATATGACAATATAATTTGTGACTAAATTGAAGACATCATATACTCGCATTAAATTCACTCAATATTCATTGAACATAAGCTACTTCAGTAACAATTTGTAAACATTTAAAAAGCAATAAATCATTCAACATAAGTAAATGTTCGAACTTAAGGTATTTAGCAGCAACCTAAAACCTTAAAAGGTATCCACAAAATTTGAAATTTTTCATAATATTTAAATATTTTAGTTCTATACACTTTCGTTACAAAATATTCATAAAATAAAGTGCTGTTATTCATTATAAATAATCTAAATGATTAAAGAGATGAGATCTTTATGAAGCGCATGATGAGATAATTAAAATGCATAAGTTAATGCAATACTTCACAGTTTCTTTTTGAATTCCTATTCTGAAGAATAAATTAATAACTTCTTCTTAACGTCTGTTCTAAGATGTTTCTTTTTCTCCTTCTTTGTTAAAGTACGAGTTCTGGTTGTAAGTTATTAGTGAATAATCTTTAATAAGTTTCATTGTTCTAATGTTTCATTTAACGGCAAGGCCACGCCGCCAGTGATCTGTGATGTGCCGCCAAATCAACATTGTTGATATTTTTCATTTGCCTTAACCTTGTCATGCGGGTTCTTTCATTATTTTTTTTTTATATGCATATCCGACTTGAAACATGATGGACAAGTGTTTTAAAAAAAAATATTCACAGAGTTGATATTGTGTTATTATCTTTCTTTTCACGATTATTATTGAAGAAGCCTTGAAGGTAACTAGTACGTAAAATTTAGTAGGAATTATTTGACTGAATAGTACAAAATATGCATACAAAACATATGAAACATTTCTTGATTTTTTAAAACAAGAGGAGGGGGCACGAAGAACGCAAGTTTTAAGGGCACATATTGCAAACATAAATTGGTACAGAAACTAAACAAAATATAAATTTGTACATGAGCGTCCATCTCTTTTATTTAACAATCCACCGTTAAAACAATTGTCAACACCTAGTTTTTAAGGGATGACTTTTCAGGATTCCCAATATTCTTCCTGTGTTTAGGTTTTTACATATAACATTACTGCAAAGTTTTACAGTTTTTGTTGAGAGTAATAGATTTACTCTTTTTACAATTAATTAGTATTCAATTTTGACGCAACCTAATTTGAATTTTGACAACCTAAAGTAGGAAAAAATAAAGCCACTAGCCCTTAAGGAGGGGTGGGGCCAGTGACATTTTTATTTGCATAGTTGGCCCGATCTTCTAGAATTTGAAAGCCAGTGCTCTCATTGGCTCGTCTCTACAGTGCCATTTTTTCGATTTTCCCGCGCTGCCAAAAGTTAATAGTAATTGTAATAATTTCATTAAAAAAAAAAAATAATAATAATAATAAAAACAAGCTTTTATTCGTAATCTTCTAAGCAAACCCTTTCATTTGATACCCATATCATGGGTGTGTTTAAAAATAACTAGTCAGCACCACCTTGAGCTGTCCGCCATATTGAATTTAGAATGAAGTCACTTAGCTAACCATGCATTGTCATCCAAACTAAACGTGTATGCAAAATTTCAATCCATTCGGCTGAGGATAACTGATTTAAAATTAAGTTGCAAGATTTTACTCGGACATACATACATACATACAAACATTGCAAGTTCAATAAAAGCTTGTAAACAGAGTATAGTGTCGAGGCCTATTCGAAGTCGAGGCAGTCACCGAAAATGAGGAGCCCACCAAAATTTACACGTTAAAAGGACTTTTTAAAAAAATCCCGTTTATAATAGTGTGTAGTCTATCCAAGTATGTAGCCTATTACAAATGGGCCGATTTCAATGATGATTGGCAAACATCTCACAGGCGAAATTGAAAAATAAATATTGGTCAAAATTTTAGGGCGCTGCTCCCCCCCCCCCCCCGTCAATTTATTTTTCTAAATGATTTAAAAAATCTATAATCTAGTCCGTTTAAATACAAATCTAACCATACAAGCGGGTTCAATTCTCCGCCGAGGAGGAGTTATTATTATGGTAAATTATTATAAAATGTTCTAAAATAATTAAATCTAACCACGATAACTCAAAAAACGAATAATGGAAATCACTGGAGTATGTAATAATGTACTTGTATATAAAGTTTAATACAGTACATATTTTTTAAATTCTTACTCCAATATTCATTAGTACAATTAACTAAAAAATGATCGCAAAGCTATTTAACAATTTAACAATGCTGTTTATTAAAAAAAAAAAAATATATATAAAAAAAATAGTATACTTAATAAGTGCAAAAATATAACAACCTGGTGCCACATTCCAGTTATAATAGTAACTACATACTCATTTTAGGAGTGAAAAAGTCACATGCTATAAACATGTTAATTATGCATATATATATATATATATATATATATATATATATATATATATATATATATATATATATATATATATATATAATATATATATATATATATATATATATATATATATATATATATATATATATATATATATATATATATATATATATATATATATATATATATATACAATTTTATATGTATATAAATACTATATACAAATATGTATATACGTAGAGGTCTTGTTTGTAAGTTGTGTAATTAAATGTTTAATAGGCATATTCTTTTTTAAATAGGTTGAAATACAAACTTGCTTTGCAGGTGCCCAGGAAGTTAAGTTTATGTTGTAATTCTCATTATAAAACTATGTATAATATCTAATTATGACTTTAGAAGTAACACAACATAGCTAGGAATTAACCCACGTCTCATAGATAAAAATGGTGATAGTTTAATTAATTTTGATATGATTGTGGAATGGTCGTTTAATACACCAAAATAATGAATTAAATGATTGCCACAAAATGTCATCAATGTTATTTAGGTTAATTATGAGGAATGTTTAACACATAAATTCCAATTCTACTTCAATCAATCGTAATAGAAAGGGAATTTAATAACAAATATTATGACGCGTACAAATATTTGAACTCAAGCTTGAAAGGAAAAGTAATTAATTATTTGAGTACAGATTATGCTTCTGAGCTTACCAAAGGTAATGGAGGCATTTTCATCATTATTTATATTATTTACATTATTATTATTATTATTATTATCATTATTTACATTATTGACATCATAATTTTTCGATAGTTCAGTTTAATGAACTATAGTTTCGTTTAAGTAATAGGTGAAGATACCTTTCTTCTTTCCTACATACTGTTAAATAAATGATAACAGTAATACCATACATTGTAGATTATAGGTATAACAATGTTATTTAACAATTTTTTTCAATTAAACGCTTCCTTAAATCTCTTATTTATCAACATACGCATGTATATATTTATAAATGAGTATGTAAATAACAATTATTAATGTTCATCTAATAAATAATTTGATAAATCCAATCGTGTTCTTGTACAACGAATAAAGTGTTATTCTCGCCTTGTTTAAAGAAAAGGTAAAAACAAGAATATTAAGTCTTTTTGATCAGTGAATTATTTTTTTTAATAATTATAGAATGTCATTTGTCGTCATTTGTTCAGTAAATGAAATGGTCATTTTAGGGTGATTATTGGTTTGACCATCATTGGTTTATTTTCGTGCCTTTTTTAAAAACCGACACATATTAAGTACGTTTATGTTATATATATATATATATAAACATATATATATATATATATATATATATATATATATATATATATATATATATATATATATATATATATATATATATATATATACTCGTATATATAAATATTAAAAACAAATTATTACAGTGTTAATCTGTATTTTTATAGCAAGTAATTATATGAATTGAGTGAACTGTTTTTTATTATTGGTTTGTAAAGTAGTCAAGTTATTTTTCAGTTTAATGCCCGGATCCTGCGTATAATACATTTTACATGTTGGATTAAGCCTAGAGACCAAAAGGTCATAAAATATTTACATCCAAGTCATAATAATTAATTTTTCTTCTTTAAGTTTGACTTTAACAAGTAACAATTTTACTATTATCTATTATATTTATATTGTTTGAATTAGTTTAGTCTTCTTACGCTTCTGCAAAGATGAATAAAAAAAAACATTTTTGGTCGCGGAGGGCTTGAAAACGTGTAAATAATATTAATTTTCGAAAAACTGTAAGTGTTAGCAAAAGTGCTTCTTACATTAACAGTTGATTCAATCAATTTTGATGCAAACTTGTGCCCTAAGTACATCATCATTTTGATATTTATTCCAGTTTTGCCACCACACACTTTTTTAAATTAGAAAGCCTTGTGCTATAGTTCAATTTAGTACAATGAATGTAAAAAGTAGCCAAGGCAACTTTGATCATATATCGCCAACCCTTTATATAATATATATATATATATATATATATATATATATATATATATATATATATATATATATATATATATATATATATATATATATATATATACATACATACACACACACACACACAGTTTATTCACTTCCTGTTCTTCTTGTACTTCTCTACTGTGTCAGTGATCATTATAATTACAAGGTAGCCTGTACGTCACGTATGTAAATAAAAACAAGGCGAATCAGGTATAAATCTTATACAAAGTGATTGATGTTTAACTTTTTTCTAAGTATTCACAAGAAAAAAAAAAAAAAAATTAAATTATATTTTTTCAGGCTAACTACGTCTTTATGATTCTTGGAAATTCTCAATCTATATCTATACTCCTTTTCATATTAAATTAAATGCACTTAATAAAATTACATTTTTCATTCTCAGATAACTTTGACGCATTTTAAATACTTAAGAAATAAAATATGTATAATGATCCTTAACAAATAAAATGTAACTACAATATAGATAGTATCTTTAAACCGATAGATATGTTTATTATTATTATAAAATATTAGAATCTTCAAAATATAATTTATCTATAATAAGCAACTAGTTAAATTAATGTGGCACATAGCTTCCCCGTCATCTTATCATTAGATGATGGACAAATAAGTGTAAAATTCAGCATAATGGTATTGATTTACTAAAATATTTGGTTGGTAAACGTATCCTACAATAGTCCAGATGTTTAGGTTAAATTATAACAAGTCCGACTTTTACTTTATTTTACATCTTTTAAAACTATCAATATTTCGTTGGTGACCGCTTCCGACGTTGTAAGTACCGACGTTTCGCACCCAGTGTTGGGAGCATTGTCAGAAAAGTACATGTCCTGGTGAAGTAAACACATTAACTGAAGATGCACTCAGTGATAAGAGCATCTTCAGAAGAGTACTTGTTGTCGTTATGAAGTTACAATGTTAACAGAAGGTTTTAGACAAGGGTCGGGGTTTGATAAAGTAGCTGATGGATTGAGACCAACCGCGGAAGTCTACGTAAAAGAATAAAATTTAATATATATAATTAAAATTTAAAATAATTATGTAACATTAATATTGTAATTATTATTTTATATTCAACGTTTATATGTCATACTAGCCTTCACCCCGCTACATATTAGTGGCTATGTTTCCTATTGACATGTAGGCCTAGCAATAGTTAATAGTTGCTAAGAATATAATATTCTCCAAATCGTAGTTAGGAGTCTATCTATATATTTAAAGGAATAGCCAATAGAAACTAATTAATATGTATAGTAATTAATAAAAAAAGGTATAATAAATAAGAAAATAAACGTCGTAAAAACCAATTACACTGCGAAGTCATTGAACAATCATCGACCATGAATGTGCATTAATTTAATTACCAGTCTCTTCTCTCAAGTTGCACCAGTAAATATTTAATAACTCAATAATAATTAAATAATAAATACTCGATTTATAGAGCAATAGTGTGAGAATTAAGCACCCCAATAAGAAATTAAATCGGTCAACAATTGCGGACGCCATAAGAGCTCAAAGTCAAATTTCTTTAAAAAAAATTAAATTTAGCTCTATTAGGTAGAACCGATAAAGGTACAACAAAATGTCATAGGACCAAAGTTGTAGATCTTTTAAAATCAGTTACCGCTGGAGCAAACAGTTTGTCGATACGACTTACCATTTAGCCACAATAAGCTTCCTTGTTGTCTGTCCGCCATCTTTAATTTTTTAAGGGGGGTAAATATATATTTTTTTAATTTTTCGGATTTTTTGCAGTCGGTTTGGGCCAATTTGCGACCAAACGCAAAAAACCGCGAGTCTCTAGGTGGTTTAGAAGTACCCAAACATTTTGATTAGCGAGTCTGTGGAATTTGTTTACGGTGGGTAAACCTAATTTTTTTGGGTTATGTTTTATATACTTTTTTTTTTTTTTATAAAATTGTTTATAACTTTGGTTCTACACAATATTTTTACATGAAACTAAGCCTACAAATTGCGCAACATGTTTTCGCTCACCGCTGAAAAATAAATTAATCGATTTCATTTAGCCAGTTTTGCGCCTATAAAGTCTGACTGGGGTGACAGACACACACACACATACATACACGAAAAAGTTAAGGCCGGATTCGGTTTTTGGGATGTATAAAATGAAAAAGTATCCAAAGCGTTTCAATTCTGACAAATGTACAGACAAAACTTTAATTTTATAAGACTAGTTTGATTTTAATTTTAATATTGGTATTTTAATTTTATATACATAGATTCATGATTCATCATAATAACACAATATTGACATATTATCCTAATGTATTTCTTCTTATATCCTGATCAATACATTCTGAATGTTAAAAATTATATCAGTAAAATCGACAAATCTTTCATTTATTTCTTTGAATTAAATGTTTACTTCAAAGTAAAAATATTTCAAAACATTTAAAGGTTGTTTTTTTTTAAACCAGATCAATTTACTTTGAAATAAAAAATAAATAAAAAAGGTACAATAATAGAGGGTGAATTGAGGAGACATTGAATTGTATAGATAGCTAGCTATTATCCGTGTAGCATCTTTTCTAAGGACCAGCTGTTACTATAGAGAACAGACGTACAAGATACCACAGATAAACCACACTAACCACCATCAATATACCTTGTAAAAGGGTTTCTGGTTTCTTCTCTAACTAAAATACTCTGTTTTCAATCGACCACATAGTCTAAGTAAATAGGGAACTAACATCGGCTCCCTATCAGTTACACTTGACAAAGTTCATTATCCTTCAGAAACCAGTCATTGTGTTTACAGGTAAAAACAATGCCGCATACCTTATCATTTTACATTTAGTGTACTCACTTACCCCTCAAAATTTGAAGAAAAAAAAAAAAAAATGAATAATCACTTATTGCATTTTTGTTTTCTGTTTCTTTTATGCCCCGATTAACGCAAGGAGACGGAAGATTGATCAGTCTCTTTTTTTTTTATTTACTCGTCTATTTTATCACTAGTGTGACTCATACATTAACTTTCAGGAATTTTAACAAATAGTAAATACTGAGTAGATATGTCGGAATTTATACGTCTGTTCTAGATGCATAGTAAGTATGCATATCACTTATCCTTATCACACATCATCGTTAATTCAAGTCGCATGGCCGTAAATTTTACTATTGATCTTTTGAAGCTAAAAGTTAGAAACTTCTTAGTTTCGTAAATGATAACGAATGTTGTGGCAATTGGTAAAGCCAAAAATATTTTGATAATTTTAAGTTTCAACATTATACTTTTTATCTTGTATTATTTTTATTTCAGGTTCTAGTACGATTTGATTACGTAAATCTAGTATGGTTAACTTATATGAAAACAAATATTTTTTTTATAAAACTATTATTTTGCTTCCGAGCTTACCAAACTTAACGGAAGCTATGAAATCGTTCTAAAGAATTAAAATTCCAAGACAGAAATCCGTATCAGAGTTTAGGGGACATTTTTGGTTACGCGTGTCTCTCTGATGTCGCTCAATTTTTGCAAATCTTAAAAAGTACACGTCCGATTTTAATGAAATTTGTATAGAAGGTCATAATTAGCTCAGTGTTGATCCTATGTAGGTTTCAACCTTCTGCACTCATTTGCAGGGCCGCCGACAGGGGGGGGGGCAAGGGGGGAAACTGCCTAGGGCCCCGGGCTTCCGATTGCCGGCGCTGGTTTTTTTTTTTTTTACCAAAAAGGCCAGATATTGTGCTCAGTGGCATAACTATGGGCCCAAATTGTGGGCGAGCCCTCGGACCCGGGGGGCCCCCAAATCCAAAAAAACATGAAACTACTATCTTTGTACCAATTTTGATGGGGACCCCTTTAGAGCATAATAAAATTTAACTTGGAATTATACTTCTATACTATTGTCAGGGGGCCCCATTCAGTTCTGGACGCAAATATTGTTTTTTTTTGCTTATCAATTCTTTTTTGGTAAGGGGCCTCCAATGCCCTAGATACGTCACTGATTTTGATGATGTTAAAATTATTCCTAATGTTCATGAGTATGGAAGTTTGAATTCTTGTTTTTCATTTAATTACTTAGATTTTTGTGATGTTCTCACCTTATTCAATATGTTCAATGTTAATTTACCCGCAGGAGAGAAACTGACAGACAAATCATATTAACAAACTGATATTTACTAGGCATCGCGTGGCTCTATCATTGAAGCGAGCGTATTGCAATGAAATACTGAATATTGAAATTTATTAATCATGATGAATGTCATAGTTGAAGATAACTGGAAGAGGGTAGTGTAGGGAAGAGAGGGGGTACTCGGTACGAAGCTTTACTTCCTAAACAAACCATACACTATACGACTATAACAATCTTCACCACCCGCGGTAGCTTTTAAACAATTATTATAAATGTATCTCGTCACTACGCAAAGAATTTTGCTTGTATCAAGTTGAAATTTTGCATACCTGTTTCAATTGTGCATTAGATGGTGTATATGAAGTTTTATTAAAATCGTTTCGTTAGAACGTAAGAAATCGGTAAAAAGGTTGTTTTCTCTATTATAAACGTTTAGGTCCGCTTTAATAGTTTTAGCGATCTTTATTAAGTCATAGCGGTGTCGCTGTTGGTTTTAGTAAAAAATGTTATTTGAAAAAAATGTTCGTCTCATCGAGTAGATGATGATAGAATCTTTTCCCGTCCTGAAATTCCAATTTAATTTTTGTACCTCTCGTTTACGCGAGCGTTGCGCGCGAACTCATGGACGGATCACGCTGTCCAACGAACTTAGCCTGAGTATTAGTAAGAGGAACATGTATACCAAATTTCAACTAAATCGGTTAACTTTTACTCAAGTTATCGTCACACGCGTAAACGTTACTGACAGACAGATAGACAGACAGACAGACAGACAGACAGACAGACAGACACGGAGCATATTTCGTTGAATGTAGGAAGCTCGCTACGCTCGCTTCAATAACTTACATTTTTACTTGTAATCCAACTTTAGTAAATAAAATGTGTTTCTTAACTATTTTAATTTGTTTTCTCATAATCTCACTATTTTAGCAAACAATTTATATTGTTTTATTTTATATTATGTATTATACAAAGTGTAAAAGAAGGTTACATAAAAGAGACAAATAGGTAATGCTAGACTAAAATTAGGAAACAACAAAAAAATATGCAAAAGAGTGTGACATAGGTTCTTACCAGCGGGGAAAATAAATTAAATTAAAATTAAAAGAATATATGGGCATTAGAGGCATTGTTTTAAGTATAAATATGAAAATGAAAATATAAATAATACTGTAACCCTAAAAGAATAATTAATAATCAACTCGAAAAACCTACTAACAATAGTAACTTCATTTAACATTAATAACACCCACAACAACTCTAATCAATACTATAATAATTCCAACAATACACCTCCTTTGATCCAATCCAAATTCTATACCCTACCGTAAATAAAACACACTACCAAAACAAATAAAAAAACTATTTCAACCGTACAATAACATAAAAATAGCGAAAAAAACTCCACCACCTTAAAATCCGCGATTTACTCAAAAATTAAAGATCCAGTCCCCCCAAATCAACAAAGCAATGTTATTTACCAAATTCATTGCAAACAATGCCCAGCTACCTACATACATGGAGAAACGTCACAATTGTTTAAGAACAGGTTTCACCAACATTTAAAAGATATCACTAATAATAACACAAACACAGCAATATCAGAACACGCCCATAACACCCAACACACAATAGACATAGATAAATACAATATTTTACACACAGAGAAACACTGCATCAAACGCCTTATTCTTGAAATTTTATACATAAAATCAAACAGTAGCAATATCAAGACTAAACAAGACACTAATAAACTTTATTATCTCCAAAATAATAAAAAAACTTTTATTTTATAATTACCATTATACCATACGTCAAATCTATAGTCCTTTTCTTAGATTTTTAAGTTTGGACATTGAACAGGACTCTAAATTTATTATTTTATTACCTTATTTTTTCTTCATGAAGGTCCCTTAAAAAATTCCCACCATATGTATTTCCTCCCTATCTCATCTGTTTATTTCCACTCACTTGTTCACTTCCATCGAAACTGTTTAGGCATTATGTGCAATTTTGTTTTAGTTTTTCATTTTCATATTTATATTTAAACCAATACCTCTAATGCCCACATATTCTTTTAATTTTAATTTAATTTATTTTCACCGCTGGTAAGAACCTATGTCACACTCTTTTGCTTTTTCAGTTCGAATTATTTTTTATTTTTGTTTCCTGATTTTAGTCTAGCATTACCTATTTTTCTCTTTTATGTATTTGTAGATTATCACTGATGATGCTCAGGTTCCCTGAGCGAATGCTTTGATGCAATAAAAAATCGTTCTTCAACAACAGGACTTTTATTCCAAATAAATACCTTCGCCTTAGTTTAAAATAGTTTCGGTCTTCACATAGCTTCCGTAAGCTCGGAAGCAAAAAAACAAATTAGAACAAATAAAACAATATTGGCTTGTAAAAGCAAAAAATCAATTAAGTAGGTGGATAGGATGCGAGGAAGCTATGTACCACACCAATTGGCAGTCTATTTTTACTACTTGATTTGTTTACATTAGCACGATTAATAAAATAATTTATATACGATTTACTTTGTCATGGGTTTTTCAATAAAAATAATTAATGCTAAACTAATTTGATCGCATTCACTTTTGTTTGATTTTTTACTCAATATATGAAAGCTCTTGAGGCGTAGACCGAGAACACTTAGGTTAAGAGTATTTCCCACCCGCTCTTTAAATACCATGCAGGATATTTAAATTTTAGTAATGGAATGAATTATGCATAATATAGTTCTAATTCAGTTCTAGGCTTTGGAAAAACCAATTTAGGCATTTTATTTAATTGTGACATTTAAGTCCTACATGATGATAGGAAACATTGACATTATTGCTCAGCACAAGTTAGGGAAAGGGCAAAGAAATAAGGGGTAAGTTAATTAAGGGCAAGCTAAGTTCAATTGATTCATCAAACGCTTTTGATTATTTAATAACATATTCAACTTAATACAAATATAATTTATCAAGGAATCAATCTAGTTAAAGCCATTGTAACAATAGGTTCTAATTTGGATGGAATAGTAACACATTAAGGATTCAAACGACACATATATCATATTACCATCAATAATTCATTATTTAAAATATGGTTGAGGAGAACATATCAATTTATTAAAAAGCTAAGCGACCTTAGACTAAGAATCATCGCAAATAGTAAAGGTACAATAATAAATAGAATTAAAACAATTAAAAAAATTCAACCTTGTGATCATCTCAGTGCATTGTCACACCTTTCTTTATCCGTTCACTTAAGTTAACAATGTCTTCAACAATGAGAGAAAAGAAAATTACTTCATCTAGAATCAAGTATATAATTTTCAAAATCCATATTCATAATCCAATGAGTTCTTTAACTCATTCAAACAACTATCATAAATCATACTTAATAATTTGTTACAAAGAGAGAGAGACTCCTTTCCAATTTGTCATCGGCCAATTTGAATGAGTTCATAATACACGGTGTTTTTTTTTTGACGAGTGAATAAATAAAATAAAACAAAAGAGATTGAATAAATAAATTAAAAAAAAAAAAAAACCTTGAAAAATTAAATAAATATCGAACAGAACTCAAAGAAAAATGAAATAATACGCGTAGGACTGTCTTTTATAACATTTATTATTACATTTTTTCCCCATTTTTCAATCACGTGGAACCAACAATCTATTATTAAAACATTTAAATCGAATTCATCTTATTTCAAATAAAGATTAAAAAAAAAAAAAAAATTTTTCGTGCCTCTTTTTTTACATGTTTAAGTTGACTTCTTTATCGTTAGTAAATGATATTTAAAGCGGGTTCAAGTTAAAAGCAAGTAGTTTCGTGATGCTTTGCAACCGGGCATATTAGCATCGCGTATTGCCCGCGGCTATGAATGCATCCGATCCCTGTTCCCATAACCATTTATTATTTCCTAGACTCCCCCTCTAATTTTTTTTGCCATTCTCAAAAAAATTAATTAAATTTGTTTTATTACAGTGTTAGGTTGTTATTAAATTATTAAGAGTAATAAAATGTAATCGAAAAATAAATTAAATACACTGTAATATATATATATATATATACATATATATATATATATATATATATATATATATATATATATATATATATATATATATATATATATATTAAAATTACCATAAAAATTATGATGTTACACCAAATGCAAAATATTTCGCTCGCATAAATCTTCTTAACTTAATCTGTTTACAAAACACATCACGGAAACAACACGTTATATTTTCAGTAGATTTATTAATCAACCTGCTTTAGGGGGAAAATTATAATGATCAAAAATTATTTTTATCGAAGGAATTAGTGCGATAAAGTAAATTGAATTGTTATAATTATTTAATTATAAATGACTTGTCTACCTTTTATCAATAAGCGTTTAGATTATGAATCAGTATTATAATTATTCTCAAAATGAAAATTTATCACATAAAAAGGTTGGTTTAAATAAACTTGAAGCTAATAAATTAATTAAGGATATTTAATTTTGATTATTACAAATTATTTTTTCTGTTTAAAGCGATGGACTAATCCTAAATAACAGCGAAATAGGTTTCCTCTAGTCTTATTAGGCGAATTTATTGCACAAACATCAACCAATAGAAAATTTTCTAGATTAATTTAATAACATAGATTAACTACATATTTCTTACTTATTAATTTAAAAACTTAAACAGGGAATCTATTAACAAATCATATTTTTTGTTGGTTTTAATTTGAAGACAGAAATACTTCTTTAAGCATCGGACTCTAATCCCCAGTTCTATGCAAGTATGATATAATATTTTGTTCTGAAATATAATACATTTTTCACCTCTTGCCAAAATTTTTAACGTTATGCTAATTCTTATTATCATTTGATTGAGTTCCTTATCGCGTTACATTAATATATGACTTTTTGGAATAGCTTTTCAACTTAATAACATTCTGATTAAGTGAAATACGTAACATTATGGGTACTTCTTTAGATTGTTACTCCCCAATGTTGTTTTAGAATACAAATGCCTTTGACTAAATAACTATTAAGAAAAAGGGATGTTTAGTTGAATGTACTTTGGGACAAAGGAATATCCCACTTCTGTTTTAATAAGGGGAGTATCAGTCTACAGAAGGATATTCTGTACACCTTCTTTAAATTGTTACTCCCCTCTGTTTCTTTAATAAGGGGAGTAACAATCTAAAGAAGTGCCACAATATGGTCCTGCACTGTAGTTTATTTTCGAAAAAATAACAGAACTTCAAGGATAAGCTTAATTGATATTTTATTTTAAAACCTCTTAAGCAAGTTCGTGGCTGTTACTAAGTTCGATTCTTCAAGTAGTATTATAAACTTACTCAAAGGTAATAAAATTCAAAGATAGATTAGTATTAAGTAACTACAAAAACAATTCTTTTTAAAATAAAAAACCACTTAATTTAGCCCTTAATATTTAAATGAATGCTTACTTGCAACAATTTTATTCACTTCATGGATTAGAACAATTTCATTAAACATGCTTTTTTTAAAGCCGTACATAAATCCGAATATTGATAAAATCAACGGAATCCACGAAGAAGCTAGGGAGATATGATACCAGATATTATCAAAAGGATTTGTTTGTATGAACAGGGATTTAAGTGTGAGCACAGGATTAATCATTAGGTTTGCAGTACACCTGGCTCTAGAGTTTTTAGGCTAAACACACTTAATACTAAATATACAAGCATCACAGCATATTTATTCCAATAATATTTCCTCCTCCATTCCACCCATGGATGGTAGAAGAGAACTATAATGTTTGCCACCAACTATTCATTCACATGGATGCGGTAGATGGCGATTATGTCTACCATCAATCATTCGGTCAATAACTAATAGAACTATCACCGAAGCAAACCAACTCAGGTCACAGGTAAATTGTGCAATAGCAATCATTAAATGCAACGGAAGTTAAACTATTTAATACTACAAAAATCTTATAAAAATTAAACTATCTATTATACGCCCCCCTTTATTAGCCCCGCATATAGAGCTTTATCAGCATCTTATGGCTTCTATATAATATCAATAATACTATATTTCATTTAAACTTTATTTTTATTAATTTTTAGGTCAGAGAATTGTTTTTATCATATCCTGAATAAAAAAAATAGTCTGACATACTAATACAAAACTTTTATTTAAAAAAAAGATTCTAATTTTATAATTCAAATGGTTTTACTAAAAATGATAACTCTGCTAGGAATTTAAAGGTAGTCATTTACATAATATAACTGTTTCGACACCCAGAAGGATCATATTTATTTTCAATTTAATAACACGCGGATACTAGATTTTTCCAGGGATATTGATTTATATGGATATATTAGTATCTTAATGGACTACAAAATAATATGATCTTTTAAATAAATCGAAATTGTCAAATTATATTTGGCTGTAAAATTGGTATAATATTCTAAATATGAACACGAACACCAGATTTCATTGAAATCGGTTCATGAGTTTAGGAATATTTTCAGACTCAGGGGGACTTATAACATCAAGTCCATCAATATCTTAACATCTAATTTTGGCACCATGGATTATGTTGAATAAATAATAAATAATGCTAAAGTAAAAATAATAGGACTTCAAAAAAAAAGGAAGTATCCTTTTTCTCAGCCAGTTTTACTTAGGTCCATTTTATTTTAAAAAAAACTATTGATGGGAAAGTTAGTGCTTTTTTAGAGCTGATAGGTCGGTATATGTAGTAAAGGTACGTGATATAAGGGTTGAGCCTCAGGCAGAAAGGACTGATTTTGGAGGGTCTCAAATCAAAGCTTTATCTTACGCCCCAAATCTGTTGGATGCAATTTTTTTCTTTCTTCTTATCTAATTTTTATTACTAATAATTAACATAGTTACATTTTACTTCACATAAATAATTTATAAATCAAATTTTAAGCTGAGTGTAACAAGTAAAGCTCTCACCCTCACCTGTCACAGATTTGATATAACATTTTGAAATATTCCATTCAAAAAAATTCCTTGAATTGTCCTTTCTTCATCATGAATACTGAGATGTTAGTTAGGAAGGGAATCCCAAATATAATGTGAATCACGACTTTCAACTTCGTTTCAAGGAATTGTTGAAAAAATTAGTATTTCCTGTAATGTACATTATAGTACATTTTTTATCTTCAGCTTTCAAATAAAAAAAAATATTGGATATTCAAATAGCCTGAAACAAAGAAAAAAAATCATGCTAATTATAACTAAAAAGTATTAATAAAAATATTAAATTTTGGATTAATTATTATTTTGATTATTTTAAAAAAAATCATATTGTAAAAAAAATTATAAGAAGTTGTAAAAAAATTGTAAGAGTTATTACGAGCATAAAATAAAATAAAATCTATAGATTTTAAACCAATACTTTATAAATCCCTGCATTCTGTTTTTATGGTAGAATAAATAAGACTTAAAATAGTATATAAATGCAAAAATAGTGAAAGAAAAAAAAATTATTTCTTTAGACATGTTCACTGCTTCTCATTGAGGACTTTATCACGCGAAAATTATATTTTTTTAAACTTTTGAGTGGGGTATCAAATGAAAGGTATTAAAGAGTAGATTACAAAAATTTATTATAACACTTGTGGAAGGTGTTTAATTTTACATGCTTTTTGTCAAAAAAACATCAAAATTTTGATTAATCACCATCCCCCCCCCCCCTTATACTAATTTCATGATCACATTATCAACGAAACCCTTTTTACGTAAGACTTCACGCACAACCAATTTATTTTAAATCAAAAAGATAAATAAAGTTTTTTCGAAGAGCCTATTTTTTTTAAAAAAAGTAAATTAATTCAAACGAATAAAAGTAACCTCCTTATTTACTATTAATATTTAACTATTTTATAGAAATAGAAATTAGATATTAGGCTTCCATCAAGTAAATACACCAGTCACACAGACCAATTAAACCTAATTAAACTCAACTGTCAACATATAACATTATTTGTTATTTAATCAGCTGGGTATCAATGATGGCGCCTATCTTAAAAAAAGATGTTGTTGAGACAACACCGAAAACTAGTTTCATTTTATTAGCAATCATTTGAAATAGAAAATTGATAAATGATAGTTTATGATAAACTTTACTGTCATTGTCTCTACTTTACAGGGTCAAAATTAATTTCTCAATTACGCAAAAGAACTTATTAAAAGGTTATTTGACATATAGGTTCAATATTTTAAGCTCTAATCGATTTTATTTAACACTTTTTATTTTTTTCATGGATATATAAACAGAAAGAATAGTAGGAAATTAAGAGAAACTTCGATGTTGGTGGATTTACAAGTTTTGAGGACCCTAAGTCCAAAAAAGTTTTTAGGGTTTCGTAGATCATCCTCGAAACCCTTATGCTGTGCCGAAGGTGATGTGTCTGTCCATCCGTCGTATTTTGGTTCATATCCTCAGAACCGTTCACGCTAGAGAGTTGAAATTTGAAAT
The DNA here is from genome assembly GCA_951217055.1 of Gerris lacustris. NCBI lineage: Eukaryota > Metazoa > Arthropoda > Insecta > Hemiptera > Gerridae > Gerris > Gerris lacustris. Next base: position 80,853,629 of record OX578277.1, read on the forward strand.
AATGACGTAACTTTTTGATCCACACATAGGAAAGATATAGAGAAGCTAAACATTTAATATGCGCATGTGCAAAGCTTTTCGAGAAGGTGTCAAATAAGCTCCTGAAGAGTGTATTACAAGCATATAACATTTTAAGAGTGTTGTGATTTTTAACGCCAATATTGCGTTTTTAGCACCAAAATTTCATTCCCTTTTTTCCGTTTCCACCCCCAACCACCCTATAACGGCTTGTCCTAAAATTTTGATAGGGCGATGAAAATTTCCAGAAAAAAAATTAACACTTTTGCCAAAGTTGGAGGCGCACTCACCAAAAATTCTGGAAGGAAACCTTTTTAAAATAAACTTTTGGAAAAAGATTTGAACGATTTGGATTTAAAAATTCTAAAATGTATTCCATTTAAATACGAATCTAACCATAAAAGTCCAGTATCAGAGATATTGATAAAAAGAAAAAAAAAATCAAAAATCTAAAGAAAAATTAATTCATCGAGATATTATGGGATTTAAATACTGTATCAATATCTATTATAAGAGGAAGTTTTATTCAAGTTGTAGGACCGATTTTTATATAGGTACAGGGGTCTTTGAAACGTGAAATGCATAGAATAACCGAATTACACAATTGAATCACACATTGAATTAAACCGAAATTTACACAATTATTTGATAACCATTTTATAAATAATGCGTTTAATCATTTTTTTTAAAATATATTGCAGAGAATAATTAAGTATAAAGATATTTTAAATAAAGAGGCTACCCAATGAACAACAACTCACATACCTATAATGATTAAAGAAAAAAAATTATGAATGAACCACAAACTATAGGGTACCAAAAGGATTCAATAATATAAGTTTTAAAGGAAAGCGGGGTTGATTCCTTTTTTAAATATTTTTTTATTTTAAAAAGAAAAATATCTGTCTAGAAGTATATTATACGACACAATAAAAGTCTGGTTTTTATTTATTTGCTTTATTTCTTTGTTATTTCCAAGGATTGTAGTGAAGGAGGAGGTGGGGAGACTTGAGATTGTGACGTAGTACTGATAATTATAGGTTGTAGAGGCCTTCTTGCGGGTAGAACTCCGTTTCTTTTAAAGAAAGACAAAGTGCTTCATATAAGTTATACTTGTAAGCTCCAAGTATCTCAAGAGTTTCCATAGTAAGTAGGAACGAGTTAGATACAAAGTCGCCCTCCCTCTACTAAAGTCCTTATGTAAATGAAGTCCGTAGAAGAAGCCGGGCATCTTGAAGCGGGGTGTTCTCTTAAGACAGAGCTGTCCCGCTCACACTTAATCATAAATCCTAACCCGAATTTCCAAACCAGATAAATCATATTTATATGAAACGCAAGATTGAAAATTTATTACTCTATTGATATTTTTTTATCTCCTATAAAACATCCCCTTTATTTTTTATTTCTCATTAATCTCATTTTAATAAAAAAAAAAAAAAAAAAAAAAAAAAAATGTAAGTATGGATGTTTAGATAAGAAACATTTTTTGTGCACAAAAGATTTCTTTTCTTTTATCTAATGTAGCCTTTGATCCAGATAAAAATAATAATAATCAAAATTGAGGACACCCTTAAACCTAAGTTTTTTAAAAGTAGCTTTAAATTATTATTTTAATTGCAGAAAAAACTATGTTAAAAGATTTTCAAAGAAAGACATCAGGATTTAGAGCGCCGATGGAGGTCATCCTAAAGGATTCAAAGAAATTGTCTCCACGCAAAATAATACGTATTTATATATTAAAGCAGCTTTCGGCCTTTATATAAGTCCATCACCAGTTCCTCCAATAGCAGAACTAAAATTACATTAATAAATCAATATGATGAAGGTCTACATTACGTCCGATACTAACGTAAGACTACTCACAGAAACTAACAAAAAACAGAAATCTTACATTGGTCACAACAGTAATGCAGACTAATCTTCTATCATAGAGAAAGTTATTAAAAAACGGTTAACAGTTTACCTTAAGTTAAAATAAAGTACATCCTTCTGTTAGAGAAAAAATGATGTATACAAAATAGAGAATCACATCTCTTAATCTGTTTAATTTTGATCCTAATATAGAGGGGGCTTATTCTTTGACCGCACGCAAATTTAAAGGTTACGATCATCGGGCCTACCTGCAGCCATAACAAATATATTTATAATTGATAATCAGCTCATACCTGATTCATTTTAATTAAACAAAAGTTGTTAGCAAAATACCTAAAAAGATATTGATAGTTAAAATTAAAATAAATTAATATTCAATGAAAGTAGTTCAACGTCTAGATATGGCACTAAATAAGGATAACGCCCAGATACAATGTCAAAAGAAGGTTTACCTTAAGACAATACAAACGATTTTCTCCCAGAATAAAGATGGAACCTAAGTCCGATCACCTACAATAATCTGTTTTCGAATCCCAGAAAGGTGAGCCATATTCTGCATTCATGATCCTATCGAAGATAAAAAGGCCAGTCATGCACCATGACTTAATGAGCGAATTTTCAAAGAAATCTGCGTATTATTGGCTTATGATAAAATAGAAAAATTTTGGTTTAGCATTTGGATGGGTGAAAAAAAAAAATTTGGTACACAGGGGTACGGGTCAAAATAGTATATGGGTTCAAGATGCATTACATTGGAAAGCTCTTTAAGATTACAGTAATTGTTGTTATATACCTAAACATTTGTCATATATTCATATAAAAGGGAGGTGAAATGGAAAAAAACAAGTTTTTATGCTATTTAAGACCCTAAATTGTCAAAATTTTACCCCTAAATGGACTCCAAAAATTCTGGCCAACGAACTCATCTTTTCGTTTTGATTTTAAGTGCATCCTAGGGTGAGATATCGTCTAGAGTGACACCTACATATATACATAAAAATGTTAAATTTTAGGAATCGATTAAGAATGGTCTATAAGGGATTTTTTTTTAAAGCCATTGCAATAGCTTAATTTTCTTCGAAAATTCCCTAATAATGTTTCTGCATAAGTCTTCCATTAAAGAAATAAATGTTATCAACAAGTTAAAGATAGACTGACCGCAACGAGAAATGTGTAAATTAGCAGATGCTTTCTTTCATTAATGACCCACTAGTCCAGGAAAATAAGGAATAATTGGGGAAATAATTTATAAAGTTTTGAAACTTTGTGAAAACACTTTTTAGGGGTGTAGTAGTAAGAAACAGTTAAGTTCCTCCATCTTGAGGGGGCGCGTCCCCCCTCCCCCCTCCTTAAGTCCAAAATTTACTTATTTTTCACTTTCTACACCAAACGGTTTATTTTTTTAAGAGAACTGTTATTACCAAAATTATTCCTCACATAATTCTGCACAAAAAAGGTCCTATGCATGTTTGCAGTGGGACATACCGTTTTCGAGTTATTGTAGTTGGATAGAGATAAAACGTATTTTTGCGAACCAAGATATCTAAAAAACAACATATCCGATTTTAATGAAATTAGGGTGGTAGGTTATACTTAGCCCATTGTTGATCCCATATAAGTCTCAACCTTATGCGCCCATTATTTTATCCTCCACATGCGCACAAACATACATTTATTTAGACCCATATCTTCAAAAGTACTCAACTGATTATTATGAAATTTGGACGGTTTGTCGAAAGTAGTCCGCAGATACTCCCAAATTAATTTCAACCTTTACATTTTGATAAATTGATACTTTAATTCGTAACAGACGGACAAAATATTGATCAACAGACAGACAGAAAGGGAACCAATTTAGAAAATGTAAAGAGCGCAGACGGTTGAGATTAATGTGAGGCTATTTGCGGGCTACTTTTGACAAACCATCCAAATTTCATAATAATCAGTTGAGTACTTTTGAAGATATGGGTCTAAATAAATGTATGTTTGTGCGCATGTGGAGGATAAAATAATGGGCGTAAAATAATAAGATTGAAACTTATATTATGGGATCAACAATGGGCAAAGTATAACCTACCACCCTAATTTCATTAAAATCGGATATGTTGTTTTTTAGATATCTTGGTTCGCAAAAATACGTTTTATCTCTATCCAACTACAATAACTCGAAAACGGTATGTCCCACTTCTAACATGCATAGGACATTTTTTGTAAAGAATTATGTGAGGAATAATTTTGGTAATAACAGTTCTCTTAAAAAAATAAACCGTTTGGCGTAAAAAGTGAAAAATAAGTAGTTTTTGGACTTTAAGGAGGGGGGAGGGGGGAACGCGCCCCCTCAAGAGGGGGGAACTTTATTATTTCTTACTACTACATCCCTTAAAAGTGTTTTCACAAAGTTTCAAAACTTTATAAATTATTTCCTCTATTTGCTGTTTTTTTTACTAATTTGCCTGGAACACATACTGTTATTGATCGATAGGTGGAAAAGATATAAAAAAAAGAAAAATTTCTCATTGAAATACCACGGAAGTTTAATGTAAATTATTTGATGGTTGTCTAAAGTCTAAGGTTAATATTATTCGGTATAGGAAGGCTTGTAGATCAGAAGCTGCTGATGGAAGCTAAAGGGAGCCCCAGAGGTTAATGATGCTCGTGTATTTAAGTGTTCTGAAGCTCGTTGATGGCTCTGTCTTATTGAATTTAGATCGGAATCAGGTCCGGGCAGGTCTCGAACCCAAACCATCGGCTTTATTAGCACATTCTAAATGTCCTATAACTTTTCAAAGTGGTTTGAGTGGATCATAAAACAACTTTTTTAGCTTCCTTGATAGCTCACCAACTCAAAACACATTCACTACAGTTTAATAAACCCTTTCACTAATTTGAACTGACAGTTTTAAATCTTGACGCACCAATTTAAATATATATATATATATATGTATAAACTTAATGACATATTTCCTCTTTAAATTCCACGAAATTAGTTTTTAAAAATGTATCAAATTTAATACAGATTGAAATTCCTTTGAGAATACGATAACTTTGAATTCTCAAGTCTCCATATAATATGTATAACATTTTTTTCAAGGTATATAGGCTTCATTTTTTGACCTAATTTGACCGTTAAATCTGTAATAGAAAACAAAACAACCATTTATACCATCGTAATTATCATCCACAAAGAAAAATTAAATGGTGCAAATAATAATGAAGTATAGCTTAACAATACAATAGACGTTAAATCATTTTTATAAGGTAATACTAATAAACTTTATACTAGTCTGCACAAGGTCCCAGCTATATTATCAGAGCCTAGATGTGCTTCCTACATCCGTTGGGGTCGACTACATCGCATCTGCACGCAAATATATAGTAACATTTTAATCATAACAAGTAATAAAGCCTTGTTCAACACGATATGTTCTCAATTACAATGTTTAGAGACTGCAAAGTCCAGGAGCAGCAATTTAACAATCATCTAGCAGCAGCCCAACTTTCTCATCTCCTTTCATTTCGGGGGTGCCTTATATGGGGTGAATTTTACAGGCAGTCAAGTTATATAGATAAATTGCCAATTATTTTAGATAATAAGCTGAATAAAATATCAATTTTATCATATTCAATATATGTACTTTGTTTATATCATTCTAAATTTTAAATAATAAGCACTCGTTAAACAGATTGTTTATGATTTTACATTACATTGTTTTTATGATAAAAATTGAATATATATATATATATATATATATATATATATATATATATATATATATATATATATATATATATATAAACACACAAAGGGTTAGGTCATACCTTACGGAACCTTCACAATACTATTTTTGTGATAAGTGGGGTGAAAGTAACAACTCCTTATCCCCGTGGTTATTATGACCAAATCATATTAATCCGAGGCACAACAGCCCGAGCAGGCCAGGGCCACCACGCATCACCATCTTTCCTATTTCATAATACTGTATTTTGTACAACAGCAGTATTTTCAGGGATAGACGACACGAGGTGAACGTAACGACTCCTAACAGCCCTTTACTCAGTAACTACTCTTTTACCTTACCCACTTGGTATTAGGACCAAATCACTCCGAGGCACAAAAACCCAAGCAGGCCAGGGCCACCACGCATCACCATCTTTCCTTATACTGTATATTGTACAACAGCGGTATTTTCTGGTATACAAGACTTACAGTTGTCAGTACTATCTAGATACATCACGATGCGACGCTCGGTAATTATTCCGGACCTCTTGGAGAGGGGGGCCAACTAAAGTGATCGAAACCGAATCGGAGTAAGTTTATAATATTGAAAATTAAAGAAGCATTTTTTCATTTTATTTATTTATTTTAGAACCTGATTTGGCAGTTACTTATTATAGAACAGTTTTGCCAACTTTATCCTCGGCCTCAGTGAATCAACATTTGCTGTTTCGATTTTAATATAAACTGTCTAAAATTTTAATACTTTCATTTTGGTTCCGAGTTTACGTTGCCGAAGGTAACGGAAGCCTATCGTTCCGAACAAATTACCCCGATTTCAAAAATTCCAATATTGAAATTCGTTTCAGACCTAAGGGAAAATGTCTATCTGTCACTTAATTTTAGCAAATCAACATATCTTAAAAACTACCTACTTATCAAATTTTATTGAAATTTGGATGGTAGGTCATAATTAGCCCATTGTTGGTCACATATAAGTTTCAACCTTCTGCCTCCATTTTTTTCTCTTCAACATGCGCACCAACATTCATTTATTTACACTTATATCTTCAAAAGTATACATTGGATGGTTTGTCGACAGTAGCTCACAGATAGCCCCAAATTAATTTCAACCGTATGCGCTCTTAAAGCTTTGCTACAGTGATACTTTAATTCATGTGAACAATAAAAAAAAGTTTGACAGATTTAAAAAACGGGAGAAATTAAATAAATCTGTTAATAATAGTTTGAAAAGGATAAAATCGTTAAAGAATACGAAAGAGGACGCGAGGAAGCTATGTGCCACACTATTTGGCAGACCATTTTTATTCTGCTGAAGTATTAATTATTATTTAATTTTAATAAAAATTCTTATTTATTTGAAGAATATAATGCGTGGGTATTTTTCCTCGATATTGATCCGATTATATAACAGGGTTTTCACTTATTAACGACCATGAAAAAAAGAGATTGGCAATAAGTTTTTATGATAGAAAACGAATCTTAAGGTATAGGTCATTATGTCAAATGCCTAGCTGACCATAAACAGCCATAAGAGGCGTACTCGAATTTCAAAAGTACCTAAATTAAAATTTATGACGATATGGCCCCATAATAAAAATTTATTTAATATGCCAAACATGTTGTTTCATTAAAAACATTTTATATATTTATGCATATTTTTTTGAATATTAATTAAAATTTAAAAAATATAAAATATTGACTCCTTTTTCTTTCATCCTGTTTAACACAAAAATTTGATACTTAAAAAAAGAAGAAATTTTCATTATAAAAAAAAAATCTTAAATCTTAGGAAAGTCAAGAATTTGAGAGAAAAGGACCAACCTTAGACAGAATATTTTAATTAATCCTCCTGTCACAGTTTTATCTCAAAAAATACGGAGAAGGTGGGAGGAGTCAGTGAAAAAAAAAAAAGAAAAAAAGCTGATTAATTTACACTGCATTTTGAGTCGAGAGAAGAGATGCTTAGATGAGTTAAACGAAACAGAAAAAAGCAATTAAAGTAAATCACGTGGTTAAAAATAACAAACGATTAAAAGAAAAAAGAAAAGAAAAACACAAAGACCGGTTTAAACGTGTGTTTGTGAACTCATTTGAAATATAAATGAGTCAAAAAAAAGAACATAGATATAACATGCATGGATTTTACTGACTCGGTCAGTTGTTCTTTCTTTTTCTTTTTTTGTACGATATTACCTTTAAAATGTTTTTGACTATACTAATCCTCAAAAAAACATGGACAGAGAAGAAATATTTTATTATGTATATATATTGTTTTTGTGCTGTGTGGTGTTCGGTTCAGGACCACGGTGTACCACGCCTACTCGTATATTAAAGGAGAACTTGAGGAAGGAGATGGTAGAAGAGAGAACTATTCAAGTCTGGGAGACTGTTGTTAGAAGGGGTTGAGATTAGTTTGGGGGCGGGCCCAGCACTTCCATCATAGGGTTTCTCAGTAGGTATAAAAAGGTACAATAAGATTCAGTACCCTTTAACATGTAGATAAGTTTTTTTTTTTGTATTTTTGAGGTACCACAGACATCAACATAAGTATACTTTCTAAACAGGAAATGTTTGGAGAGTGTGAATCAAACTTTAAAAAGAAATTAATTTAAAGTCTACATTCAAAGGAGACTTGAAAAATGAAATAAATAAAATAGGTATATACTGAATTTTTCTTTATTTTTTGCATTACCTACTAAAAAAAAAATGCATGGAAAAGACAAAGTAAGTATATGATCGAAAAGTTAATGTCATTAATAGAACAAATAGATAGAAACAGAAAGAACAAAGATATTAAGTTGTAAATAGTTCTGATAACCTAAAAATTTACCTCAATGAACTATCGTTGAAAAAAAATTTTTCTTAGAATATCGTCAGGTAATCTCTTAAGATAAAATTAAAATATGTACTCAAAAACTGAAAGAGCAAGTTTGGGTAGACTATCGCAAGTGGTTATGGGAAGGAAAAATTAAAAACCATGAATAAACGCTAAGTTTTAAAGTACCAGTCTAATTGAAAAGGTATAAGACAAATAGAAAAATAATGACGTTTGCCAATTTGGATGGTCCAAAGCTTTATCGTGTATAACTGGACGAAATGTCACAAGATTATTAAATAAAGAATAATGAGGCATATTTCAAAGTATGAGTGTTACTACAAAATTAGATTACCCATAAGCAAGAGGAAAACACAAGAGAGCAAGCGAACTTTGTCATCCCGTCAAACATTTTCTTTGAATTGAGAAAGAATTATTTCAAATTATGGGCGTTTCGTGGACGAAATCTTCTTTGACGTCTGAAACGTGGTTCAGTTAAACACATCACACATCGTACGAATACTTAAAAAATAAATGTATAAAAGTTTTCCAAAAATGTTTATTACTGATCAAATTATGTTCTAGCCTAATATAATTTATAAAATGTTTGTTGTGTATTTGATTGTTCTAGATACTTAAGAAATATAGCATTAAGGAGATAGATTTTTTTTTAATTTATCCCGATAGACCCACTGCCCGGATACTAGGAAAAAATATTTTAGGGATCACTTTCATCTACAAATAAAAAATAAATGCAGTCAATTAAATAATGAAATCACCATTGAATAAATAATAATTTAATTACTTAAAGTTCGATAATCAGCAATAGTATTCACAGAAATATTCCCGATACAACTTCGTGCCTGTTATTGTTATATTTATATTTTATTCTTGTTAATAACAACCTGCTAATGTGCTAAATTACACATGCACTTATTATATATATATATATATATATATATATATATATATATATATATATATATATATATATATATATATATATATATATATATATATATATCTATATATATATATATATATATATATATATATATATATATATATATATATATATATATATATATATATATATATCTATAGTATAAAAATATTAACAGCATGTGAAGGGAATTTTAAAATTGTAGGAGGGCGCTAAGAAACCCTGCTAACTTTGGGCTCGTGCCATCTTTCGGAAGTTCTACTGTATTCGTATATATATAATGTAATTTTGATTTATAAATGCACCAGTTCTCCTTGGCTAAAAAAAAGGATTTTTTTTTCTTGTAACAATAATTACTACTTATTCTTGTATTCAAGAAGTTAGTAGTAATGTAAATATATATCTCATTTGTATACACATAATCACGGATGCATATATTTATCAAACTATCTAATCTAAATAGTTCTCATTAATGAAGTCGGCTTAGACGAAGTAACCTATAATCCAAACTATCCGTAATTATTTTGAAATTGCACTACAGGGGCAATTAAGATATTATTTCCTTACGGAATTACCTGCAACTCACATTTTTCCTTCCAATGCAGGATCTACTCTATACTTTAACTTATTAATTCTATTAAAATTATTTATGCACTAAAATAATTTGTTTTTCTTCACTAATCAGTCTGAGATTAATTATTATTATAATATTCAATTTACCACTGAAGAAAGGGCAAATAAAACAAAATATGTATTGCCAATATAATATACATTATTCGTTCCCTTACCTAATCGTAGTTTTGTTACTTAAGAAATCATGTATCTAACTTTATAATTAAAATATGGACATTTAAATTTTTTTTATTTTTTTTTTATTAGTTTACTTTTTAAAGGAAAATAATAACTAGTATATAAATAATAAGTAGTAGGTCAATACGACAAATGTTAAAGTAATAATCGATCCAAACGAAAAGGAATGTGGAAACATTTTATTTTTACATTGATTTTGTAAAAAATAAATAAAATAATTTGAATATGAAAAAATAATATTTGCAATATTTAGATAATATTAAACATTCAAGTAAACAATCGTTTCTACTTTGTATTTTAACCTTAGACAAAAGCAAACATTGTAAGCGCTATTATTAAAAATTGAAGGAGGAGGGGGTTGGCGACACGCAGCCCTTCCACTAATCAAATAATAGGGCACGTGGCTGGAACACTGCAGGGCAAATGAACCTACAATCACTTCACACTACCTTCTTACAACTAATCTTTATTTAAGCGATGACTGAAGGGTGGTAATGATTTAAAAAAGATTATATTTAAGTGGTTGTTAGGTTCTTAAACCACAAATGACATTTATCAAGCGTTTAACTTTAAGCTAGTTTATAGTATAATCTTTTTTCTTATTGAATCGAAGGTCATCAAATTAATTTACTTTGTAAATCTCCCAGATATATCTTGATAAAGAAAAAAACTCTTTTAAGCGATATCTCTAATAACAGGCATGTTAACGGTCCGATTAGGAGTAATGGTGTATTTCATATTAAAATAGATGATAACGTAAATAAAAAAGTCCTAAATAGCTAACTTAGATGTGAAAATAACCCCTATTGTTTATCTTTATGCTTCGGACAAAAGCAATATAAGTCATAAAAGGATAGAGAAGTAAGCTACTTTATACTATACTACTCGTATTATTGGAAAGGAAAAGTGTCAACTTTCTAAGAATTAATTTAAGATTAATTGCTTTTTCGACTTTTTTTTAGAGGAAAGCACAACAGTATACTTTTATTAAATGCTTCTTACGTTAGTTCTATGTTGCCCATTAAATTATGATTAACGGACCAGCTAGTTCCTAATTTCTTAAAATAGCCGAAATAAAAGGATAAATCATTACGTAGCTAAGCATAGGCCTTATTATCACCTCTACAAGGTTGTAAACATTTTTTTCTTTATTTTTTGTAAATATTAGCTATAAAATATAATTGTATAACTGTTTGAAATGGGCAAATACTTTATATGAAATTCTAGAATAAATTCTTCTATAATAATTATGAAATCAAGGAGTTATAGTAATTAAAATATTTTTATATTTTAAACATTTATGAGAATGAACTTATTCTTCCTGTAAGAATTGTCAGGGAAGTTGTCAAGACAAGGGAAATAATATACGTTTATAATGTGATTACCTCTTTTTCAACTGACTCAGCGTAAGTATAGAATTTAAACTGAAAATAAACTTAATAGTTCAACGTTTGTTGACAATTCGGCACGACTATTTTACCAAGTAATCATCATTACTTCGATGTCGTCCAATGTAGCAGATCGTCTCTAACATTGCCGAGCTTTAAAAGTGATAGAATCAAGTAAAATCACTCAAGAAGTGAAACGATGAGAAATCTATATATATATATATATATATTGTTCATTTCATAGACACGTGGTCAATGAGAGGAACACCGTGAATTCCACAATGATGAATCGATCAGAACCATTGATCTTGAGAATATTAAAGAGATATTACGTTCCAATGTGTTCTAAGAAATCGAAGTTTAAAATCAATCAAAAATGTTTATAAAACACATAAAAATGTCAAAAACTTGTGGAATAAACGCGCGGCTAATAAAATCAATGAACAATTTATGGGTTTATTATCAGAAACCATAATATTAATATTTTAAAACAAATACAAGAAGATTTCGTTTTAGTTAATCTTCGATGAATTGTCCTATGAGTTTCAAGAACTCAGAAGGTACATTTTAACGATTGTGAATAAAAATTCATTCTCATTAAATTATAATGACATTAAATCAAATTTAATAGGTAATTAATATAATTTTTAAAATAAGTACTTTATTTACTGCTCTAAAAATTATGTGATAATAATAACAATAAAGAAAATAAATAATTCAAACATGTTGCACATAAAATCTAATATGTTTAAGGTTAATGATGGAAATAAAAATCAAGGATTGTCTAATATAACCAATAATTAATTATAACTATATTGGATAGATACTGATTAAAATATATGCTTTTGAAATCACTAATTCATTTATTACTACGTTTTTATTAGCTTGCTTTCTTGTTTGCTTCTTTGTTTGTCCAGTTCAAATCTTGCAATTGATTTTTTACTAACTTCCTGAGTAGGTAGACATATGAAACTTTTAGAATAGCTCAGAACACGATGACAAAAACAAATTGTATTTTTAAGAGATAAACATTGAAAGACAGCGAAACAGGAAAAGTAAACAAAGAAATAAATTAATGACGTGTGACAACCAGGTTTGTTTACACTTGTGTCCTAGGTATCGGTTTAATTTTTCTGCATCTGTACTTCTTTACTTGTACTCATTTTTTTTGTCTTACCGTCCTCTTCACGGGGGCATATGGCATATTAATGGCACGGTTTAGATTCGGTGTTGGCGAGATCCATTGTACAAAGATTTGCCCTTTTATAGGTTTAACATCATAGTTGGTTGTCATTTATATGAAGTAAATAAATTCAGAACTTTTTTTTTCAATGACATTAAATACAACAATAAAAATTATATTATCAACACTACATATGATTCAACAGAAAATTTAAAAACGTAGTATATAAAAAGTTTTAATAACATACGTAGGAAAAGTAAAGAAACTTATTTCCGATACAATAAATATTATATTTCTGTCACTCAAATCTAATTTCCAACCTAATATTAAAAATTAAAATATATTTTTTAGTACACACGGTAACCAACAAAAGCGAAACCAATCTCTATTAATATGTTAGAGATTGTAGTTTTGACAATAACTGATTTATTCTAATATATTCACTCTTCTAATAAAGTCATTCATTATGTACTTTTTAATGTAACTAAAATTGATAAAATGTACATTATTTCGGGGGTAACTAAAATCATTGTGAATGAAGTAAGCAATGTTCATACTTTCCATTCTACTACTTATCTTTATATATATATATATATATATATATATATATATATATATATATATATATATATATATATATATATATATATATATATATATATATATATATAATATTAAAACTAACATTAGACAATGTGTTAGGACTGGATACAAAGATTTCGAGTAAGAAGGGTTTGGCTTCACTTATTTGGGTTAGTTCGCCCTGAAGTCATATTTTTCCAAGTTACCAAGACGAGATGTGGGTTAAAGCAGCACGCACGCCCCAAGGCACTCAGGTGTGTACTAGAACTTATACAAGAGTCTACCGTACTATACTCCCAGACTAAGAACAAAGGAGACCATACCTAACTTAATCATATATCTTTTTCGCTTACTACCTCTCAAACCACATACCTTTATCTTCAGTAGTTAGAAAAGTAGTCTATAACAATATTAATATAAGATGCAGAAAAATAAAATCATTTTTCATATCTTTTTTTATATTTCATATGTAATATTTACCTTCGTGATATTGTTATTCAATCCTAGGAGATATAAAACCTATACAAATACATTTTTTATTTAAAGAAACAAGAAGACAACAAAATTACACGTATTCTTGAAAGTGAAGAAAACGTTACTTATTAAAAGAAAACTATATATAAGAATATTCCATTAATGCTAAATAATAAGTTATCTAGATTACAACTTTATTATTTGTAAGGAAAAAGTCAATATATAACATTTAATGACTATTTAAATACACAACAATATCTATTATGTATTATAATTTTAGTCGTTATCATGGTCACTATATAACTATTTTTCCCCTCTTTTAAATTGATGGCTGCCTTTTCTGTAACGGTTATAAAATATAGAAGCAATTATTCTTTATCCATTTTATAAACCAAGAATATTTTATACCCATGCATAACTATCTCATATTAAATTTATTGCATTGATTATCTTAATGCTTTTAATGTCATCTGTGACAAGAAATATATGGCAGTAAATAAAATTTAATCAAATTATAATATCAAATGTGATATTTATAATTTCATAATTCTCTATATAAACTTATTTATGTTTTTATTTAAATCTGTGGCTGTTAAAGTGTTTTAAAAGAGGGACTTTAGAGTTAGGTAACATCTTCCACTTTTCTCAGATAGTTAAAATCAGCTAAATAAATAACAAAGTTATAATTAGGTTTGTAAATATATATTGTTTTTAAGGAAGTCAAATTTGTAAATATAATATACTATATAAGTAAAAACCTTTATGTACCTAAACAAAGAAGGGAGGAGCTTAAGAAATCAAAAGACGACAAATATTTTGCATCCGAGCATACCGAAGGTAACGGAAGCTATGTGATCGTTTCGAAGAACGAAAATATTTTAGGTCTCCGATTTCAAAAATTCCAAGACAAAAATCCGTTTCAGACATCAGGGAAAAATTTTGGTTCCTTGTCTGTCTGTCGGTCTGTCGGTCAGTCCTATTAGGTCATAATTAGCCCATTGTTGGTCCCATATAAGTTTCAACCTTCTGCGCTTATTTGTTTCTCTTCCACATGCACACATACATACATCTATTTATACCTATAGCTTCAAAAGTACTTATCTGATTTGTATGAAACGTTTACAGTTTATCGAAATCGAAAGTAACCCGCAGATATCCCAAGATTAATTTGAACCGTCTGCGCTCTTTAACTTTTGCTTAATTGATACTTTAATTCATGTAAAAATTTAAAAAAATTGACAGATTAAAAAACGGGGAAACAATGACACAAATTAGACAATAATGGCTTGTAAAAAAAGCATAAAACCAATACAGTACGTGGATGGGATGCGAGGAAGCTATGTGCCACAACCATTGGCAGTCTATTTTTTTAAATCTGTCACAATAATTGTTTTTTTGTTTTTTTTTTCATGAATGCAAAATGTTGGACGAAGGTAATGTGATCCTACTGAAAAATTAAAGTTTGTTTATTTGGACCAGGATTGACTCCCACAGGGATCACACATATTTTTAAGCTAATTGAAGCGAGCGTAGCGAGCTTCCTACATTCAACGAAATATGCTCCGTGTCTGTCTGTCTGTCTGTCTGTCTGTCTGTCTGTCTGTCTGTCTGTCAGTAACGTTCACGCGTGTGACGATAACTTGAGTAAAAGTTGACTGATTTAGTTGAAATGTGGTATACATGATCCTCTTACTAATGCTCAGGCTAAGTTCGTTGGACAGCGTGATCCGTCTAAGAGTTCGCGCGCAACGCTCGCGTAAACGAGAGGTTCAAAAATTAAATTGGAATTTCAGGACGGAAAAAGATTCTATCATCATCTATTCGATGAGACGAACATTTTTTTCAAATAACATTTTTTAGTAAAACCAACAGCGACACCGCTATGAATTAATAAAGATCGCTAAAACTATTAAAGCGGGCCTAAACTTTTAAAATAGAGAAAACAACCTTTTTACCGATATCTTACGTTCTAACGTAACGATTTTAATAAAACTTCATAGACACCATCTGATGCAAAATTGAAACAGGTATGCAAAATTTCAATTTGATACATGCAGTAGTTTGTTTGTAGCAAAGAGATACAAATTATAAATATTGAAATAGAGATGTGTGGTTAGAGGAATAGTAAGAATGCGGGGTGGTTCCCTTACTACTAGCCGCTGCACTACTACCAGACCCATTATCTATCAACTCATCATGATTCACAATAATCTTTTTTTTCAATATTCAATACATATTTATTACTATACGCTCGCTTCAATGATAGAGCCACGCGATGCCTAGTTAATATTAAACTAGGCATCGCGTGGCTCTATCATTGAAGCGAGCGTATTGTAATAAATATGTATTGAATATTGAAAAAAAAGATTATTGTGAATCATGATGAGTTGATAGATAATGGGTCTGGTAGTAGTGCAGCGGCTAGTAGTAAGGGAACCACCCCGCATTCTTACTATTCCTTTAACCACACATGTCTATTTCAATATTTATAATTTGTATCTCTTTGCTACAAACAAACTACTGCATGTATCAAATTGAAATTTTGCATGCCTGTTTCAATTGTGCATCAGATGGTGTCTATGAAGTTTTATTAACATCGTTACGTTAGAACGTAAGATATCGGTAAAAAGGTTGTTTTCTCTATTTTAAACGTTTAGGTCCGCTTTAATAGTTTTAGCGATCTTTATTAAGTCATAGCGGTGTCGCTGTTGGTTTTAGTAAAAAATGTTATTTGAAAAAAATGTTCGTCTCATCGAATAGATGATGATAGAATCTTTTCCCGTCCTGAAATTCCAATTTAATTTTTGTACCTCTCGTTTACGCGAGCGTTGCGCGCGAACTCTTGGACGGATCACGCTGTCCAACGAACTTAGCCTGAGTATTAGTAAGAGGATCATGTATACCAAATTTCAACTAAATCGGTCAACTTTTACTCAAGTTATCGTCACACGCGTGAACGTTACTGACAGACAGACAGACAGACAGACAGACAGACAGACAGACAGACAGACAGACAGACAGACACGGAGCATATTTCGTTGAATGTAGGAAGCTCGCTACGCTCGCTTCAATTATATGTATTATTATTAAATTTGTACAGACGGTTGAAATGAATATGTGACGACCTGTGGGCTACTTTTGACAGACTGTCCGAATTTCTTACAAATTTGATGAGCACTTTTAAAGATATAGGTGTTAATACAAAATGCTTGTGCGCATGCGGAAGAGAAAGGAATGGACGCGAAGTTGAAATTAATGTAGGACCAAGAATAGGCTAATTATGACCTATCATACTAATTTAATCAAAATTAGACGAGTACTTAAATAAAATATGGTGGTTTGCAAAATTATTAACTTTATAGTCTGGGAGACTGAGACGAGACCAAAAATGTTCGTTCCCTAAAGTCTAAAACGGATTTCTGTCTAAGAAATTTTCAATTCGGTGACATAAAACTATTTTACTATGGGGATGGGGGAGGTATTTATTGGAATAAAAGTCCTGTTTTTGAAGAACGATTTTTTTTATTTTATCAAAGCTTTCGCCCAGGGAACCTGAGTATCATCAGTGATAATCTAAAAATACATAAAAAAGAAAAATAGATAATGCTAGACTAAAAATTGGAAAACAACAAAAATAATTCGAACTGAAAATGCAAAAGAGTGTGACATAGGTTCTTACCAACGGTGAAAATAAATTAAATGGCTATAAAATAAATAAAAATAGCTGGTAAGAACCTATGTCACACTCTTTTGCAATTTCAGTTCGAATTATTTTTGTTGTTTCCTAATTTTTATTTACCTTCGCCATAGTTTAAAATTCTAAAGAAGTCCACAATACCTCTCTACAATTAAAACTATTTTGTTCTTCAGAATAATTACAATGTATACCTACCGCTTACACTTCGGTGAGTTAATATTTATTCTCTCCTAACATTTAAAAAAAAAGTAGGTCAGTTATAAGCGGAGAAGGGTAGAGTCAACTATTAACTGATTTAAATGAAAGTGTTTACGAATATATTTTAAGGTTAAATCGAAAATTGAGTATTAGTCTGAGAGTAGCCTTAAGTTATTGGGACATAAATGTTACCCTCGGTAATCTGACCGCAAAAACAATGATCTCAGAAGTGAACGTTGATAAAATTTCGAACTAAAGACCAGTTTATTGTTATTTAAGGATCTGTTTTGGAGCAGTAGCTCTGTTGTCCGAAGCGATTAGATGGTTCGGCGAGTAGATTAGGCTCTGGACCTACGAGCTCGAGTACCCTATCTTCATGCGGGGCCCACACCTTCCTCATCTCCTCAGCCTAACTTCATCCTCTAATTGCATCCTGACTAACTGACTGACAGATGGACCCCTCCTCCTCAACCTTTTTACCTCTCCCTTATTCTCTATGTATAATAATCGTTTATTTTTATATTTTCTAATACCCGCTCAAAAGCACAACAAACCCGCTAAAACTAAAATCTACTCCTGCTTGTTTTAATTGATCAACTTTTTCCATCTCTTTTAAGCAACATCATAGCTTTTTTAAAATTCAAGTCCGACTGTTAACATAGATTTTTTTTTTTTTCATCATCATTTTTTGAAGAAAAAACTTAGTTATAGTCTAGTTATCTTAAGCCCCCTATTTATTTTTTTTTATGAACCAAAATCATCTTGAAAATTAATTAAACTAAAATTCATTAACTGGGAGATGAACAAGTCAATCAAAGAGATAGTAATTCATATTGTGGTTGGTTTTTAATTAATTCTTCACCGTTTAGTTGAATCTTATATTCTTCTTTATCTTTCAATAACCTGTATTTTGTATGAAATGAAAAAAAAATATTTTTTTTATATTACAACCTTATACATGAATATTTTTAGGTTTATGATAAAATAGTTTTGAAGAGTAGTATCTCTAAAAATGTAAATAACTTTCCTTTAATGTGTAAAAAACATAACGAAGTAACCCCAATATTTGTATATACAAATTTCAATAAATTAGCTACCCTTTGTCAAAAAAAATCTAATACATATTTTAAGGACAGAATTGCTCCACTTTATAACAATATTTCAAATGTATATAACAAGAAATAAGTATATATTTTGCTTTTGCAGCATTCCTAGATAGAAAGAAACGAAACAAAGAAGAGAGAGAAGGGATGGCAAAGAAAGCTAACAGGGTACCTGCTTTATCATTTCCTAAATTTTAGTGCCGATCAGGTAATAGCAACCATAAAACGTTAAACCTGTAATCCTATATTTTTAACGAATGAGACATACGATGCCAAAAATAACAATTAGTTTAGATTAAATATAATTAACTGTATCACAAGTGTTGGTTGCCGAGCAGCGATGACGGTTTTCATACCATAGGTGAGAAAAAGGTAACCTTTGTCTCCTACCAAGGAGTAAACAGCATTTACTGGCTTCCTACTATGAAGGCAAGAGGTAAAAAACTCGAAAGAAGTTCATTTTCTTAAGGAAAATATTAATAATAATATAGGTTTATAAAGGCTTTCTAGTTTAACTTCAGAGTCTATTGTAGAATAAGAAGCAGCTTATGTTTTATTACTTAGGTGAGCTCTAACTTATTCCATATCGCGATGTAAAGGGGAGCATCAAGCTGCTTCCGGACTTTGCCCTTCTGACATGATAATCATACATTCTCGGATCTACTAGATCCCCTTATTTCTTCGTCTTTATGTGTCAAATACCGGCCATGTGCCGTTCCAGTTTTTTATGTGTCAAATATCAAATAATACTTGTGGGCGGCGGCGACTTACCGTTTCCTGTACACCGGGCCTCCGGAAATTTTTTAAGAACAACCCCCTCCATCGGAACGGTATAACTGAAAACTCGTGCTCTAAAGCTGTGTTATTATAATAATTACGGACGCGTGCGCACTCCTATAATGTTGGGTCGTACTGTTGGATTGTTCAAAACAGTCGTGTGGCTGAATAACAAAACAAATATGTTTAGTGCGATCAAAAGTAAAAATATTTATAGATTTAGAACTATTTAATTTATAATAGAATATTTTACTTCATCACTATGAATTTTACATCAAAAATCAAAATGAATATTAATTTTGGTCCCATAGATTTTTCTTTTGTATTTAAACTGCTAGAAGCCTTTCTTAGATTGACTAGAACCGTATAGTGTACATTATAAATTGCTGATCATTTAATATTAAAAAACGCTTTTAAACCATTTAATATTTCTACTTTGGTTAGTTACTAATTGTACACTTTGTTATTAAACTTAGTTAAGAAAATTTGTGCAAGCGAAATTTTTAAAGTAAGAGTTGTACGGTAGTCAATGATTCAAAATAAGACTTACTTTTTGTTTTTTAAATGGAATGAAAAATGAGGGTAAAATAAATCATATAATATTTAAATTCCAAATAAAATTAATAATTATATTAGTCAATAGTTTGGTCTAACATATTCCCAATTTGTTTGCATAAAGGCAAGTGTTTATTACCCTATTTTTTGTCACAGAACATGTCTGATAGTCAAAATAGTATAAGATTTTGGAATAGATAAATAAGATGAGAATGCCTCTATTACCACTAGGCATACAGAATAATGCAGTACATTTATATAAATAACAGACAGGCCTGTCACTTTAATAATATCGTTTTCTGTTGGACTCCAAGGGGAAACTGAAAATAAAATTTATACATCCAAATGTACTTTCATGTCTAAATAAACTAGTGTTGTGGAAGTCTGATTTTACATTACTTTCTCCTCCTCCTTGTAATATCCAGAGGCTAAATAATAATCGTAGGTATTCTTTAAAGAGGGAAGCAAATCGTCAGAGAAATTAGAAACATCTTATCTTAACTATCTACTACTATACTAAGATGATCAGTTCAAAAAATTATAATAAATATATATCATATTTTTCTTATTAATTTTTTTGTTGATTATCATTATGAATCATATCTGTTAATCCCTTCCTGAATCTGATGCTAAGGAGGGAACAAATTATTTAAAAATACAAAACTTATCAAACGCAATAAAAAAGTCTAAATTAATCTTATATTAATCGAAATTCCACAGCTAACCAGTCAATTAGTAAATAATTTAGAAGAAAGTGTGCCGGAATATGGGGAGAAAAGTCGTAACAATATTTTTATACTACGGAACAAATAAGGAGGTCGATAATCAAATTGGGCTATTAAAATTTATATTTTAGTTGGACAAGACAAACGAGTAAAAACATGTATAAAACTAGTTAGGTCTAATGCTAATGGAGCCATTGGTAGTAAAATAAAAGTTTATAGTTACAAAATATGAAGATTAGACGACACTTCTATTAATTCAGAATTCTGTGCGTCTAAGCATTCGATTTTTTAAGAAAAAATACCTACGACTCTTTAAATCTTACCTACGATTAATATTTAGCTTCTGGATATATTAAGGAGGAGAAAGTAATGAAACTAGTTTCCCATCCTTAAGGATGGAAAACTCAAGTAGGAAAAGGAGTGCTGATTTAGGTCACTTAGATCCTCCGCATGTTTAAAAAAAATTAATATTCAGGCTCTTTCAGCAAGAGTTTAACAAGAACATTTATATTATTTTCCCCTGGTTTAATAACAGGAATCTGTCAAAAGATGTGCGTGAATTGCAATAATAAACAGAGGTAAAATAATAACAATAAAACGTGCAGTCAACAATCGGGCATGTAATTCGTCATTTCCCGTGTCCTTTAATGCTTCTGCTACAAATAGAAGCCGAGAGTTGGTGAAGGTCGGTTTCACATGGATCAGGGGATATGGACAGAGTTAGAGAGGGAGAAAAAAACGTTTCATCATTTGTTTTAATTGGAGCAGAGTCAAGGGATGCAAGGTTCCAGGAGTGGGAGAGATCCGGGGAAGGATTTTTTTTGTTCGTCGACTTGGATGTCTTGATGCGCAGGTCTGACATTATGCTGTCGGTTAAAAAAAAGAGGGAAGTTTATTGTGTTGTATAGTATGTATAAGACTTCTTTTGATACATTGTTAGAAGGTTGGAAGGATGTTCCCAGGTCGTCATGACGTGGAGGCCTTTCCAAAACCTCAACAAGAGCTCCGAGCTCAAGATCACTGGGACTATGGGTCAAGGGCTTGCCGACTTAACGTTTGGACCGACGCGACGTGCGTTTTGTAACTTCTCTCACACACAACAGAAAAAAATAATAAAACACTTATGCAATATTTTTTTTATCCTATCGACATATATAGCGCTGTCGAAAAGTAACTTTTATTGTAGCATCGA
Source organism: Gerris lacustris (assembly GCA_951217055.1). NCBI lineage: Eukaryota > Metazoa > Arthropoda > Insecta > Hemiptera > Gerridae > Gerris > Gerris lacustris. The sequence continues at coordinate 80,875,700 of OX578277.1, forward strand.
GTAGACATGGATACCGAGGCGTAACCTTCATCCTCAGGAACCACCTTTAACCGATTGTTTATCGCGTGTCTACATCTTCTCGTTTTCCCGAAGCCCCTATTGCAAAAGTAAAACGAAGAATGACATATACCTACCCTGCAATTATCTATTGAAATGGGATGTTTCATTGGGCAGGATGCCAAAATACGCGATGAACAGGAATCACGGTCAGTATTCACACAAGGAGACACAGATATTACACTAGGATTTCACACTAGGTTTTTTGAACTGGGAAACCCTTTTGAAAACTTATACAGAGCAAACAATAAAAATCAACTGTAAGAATAACCAACTACAAGTGAATAGAAATGTTATTTTTGAGAGAAAAAATACATTAATTAACTAGTCCAGTTGTAATCCGGGAACAGATTAAAAAAAAAAATACATTTTAAATTTTCGTAAAGTATTAAAACTTGCTTGATGCATTGTTGTTTTAATTTTTACCACAGAAACTACATAGGTAATTTGTTTTGCACAAACAAAAACCAATTATTTATTTTTTACCAAATGACTAAATTTTATTCACTATTTCTCTACAATAAATAGGGTTAACTAAGTACTAGAAAACAAATTGATTAATAATTCAAGATGTTAGAAATCAAACACTAAAATAAAAATAAACCATCGCCAAGGTTAAGATAAATAAGACAAAGAACTCTAGATTCAATGTAACTAATTTGCTACTCAGATTAAAATTTAAATATAAAAACCACATGCTGCGACATATATATATTTTTTTTAATACTAGAAAGACATAAAGGAAATACATACATTTAGATTAAAGGTCTATATCGAGGTTAAAGGAGTAGTTGACGCCTTTTAATTAAGAGAGAATTTCACCTCTTCCTTAAAAACAAATGAGACCCCTCTCCCATTCAAACACTTGATGATTTTATTCGTAGTAACAACATTGAATAATTTATATAAGAGTATAAATCTATATAAATCTCAATTAATAAATTGAAAGGATAATTATTTGATTAGGTTTTGTTAGTCCATTGTACATTTGTTGGACCTAGTCACGCATATTATAAGTAATAAACTCAAATGTCATCAGCTGACATGTTTAAAGGTTACATATTGTGTTAGGGAAGTTAGGTGTAATATGGTCGATCCTTTGAAGGAATATTGATTTGAATTAATTCTGTTAATCCGAGTTTATTACTCATGTCCATGTCACGTCCACGCATACTTATTATATGCAATGCATTAATAATTAGCTGTAGCTGGAATGTTATGAGTAGTTGAACTCGTTTTAGTTGAAAGTCAATTGAAGTAACGTATTGTTCTTGCCTTACGTCCAAGATGTCTTGGAGACTGATTATGAAGGAGGTAAGAGGTAGAAGGGGGACACCTAGTCTCGGGAGTAATACGGCACTAGAGGGGAACCTCCAAAAGGAAGTATACAATTCCCTTCAATCATATGCAATCAGGAGACTGCTCTCTCTCCTCCAGGCCCCGCTGCATCAGCTGTTAGTCACAATCATCTTCTATTTACTATAGCTTGGCCTTTGTCAAAACTCCCTCTCTAAGACATCTCCCGTCGATAATCGTTTCAACCTAACTATTACACCTAAAAGGTGCTCTTTAACTCAACTGTAGGGAACGTTTTCGCACTCCGTATCACAGTAACCGCCTCTTTACATACTTCATGTAAATAGAAAATAATTATGATTAAATCAATGAACTGCATCCAACCACTGAGTTAACTGTCAATTATCATATTAAACGCCACATTGATTGGAATTTATTTAATTATAATGATTTTACCACAATATATTATAAGTGCTGACCATATACTATGTTTATGCAAAACAAATTACTTATATATTTAGCATATATAATATTTACTATTTACCCTTTAAAATAATTGTAAATTACAATAGCGGTGCAATTAAGAACGCATTATGAATTCTTAAAAAAATATATGGTGGAGAATCAATTAACTCGAGGTCATATGAAACAGGAAACCACTGGAAGAACTCAAACAAATGAGAACCTATCAGTCAGTTGTCATTGACTGATTCCAATCATACCTGCATAATCGTTACATAGAATGACTTACAGGTGTAAATACTTAATATGGATATAGGTACTTATGTATATGGTCTAAGGTCGTTCAACGCCACCCTATAACATACTCAGACATCAAATTACTTTAGAAAGTCAACAACGAATACATATTATAGATTAAATATTTGACCTTTATGCATATATTTATTTAGATTTTGAGAATGTACAAAGAAATACTGCAAATCTAGCAAAAAATTATTCATCGCCAAACTAAGTAATGCCGTTTCTCTCTAGTAAATGAACTTACATAAGTTAAACTAAGTGATTGAGTTCTATAAGTTAAACTATAAGTGAATTCTAAGTGACCTAATAATAATTTGAAATTGTTATATGGTTCATACAGATTGGATGGAGAGATGTTCTGTATTTCGTTCTCAATGGGAAAATAATTGTTGAGTTAAATCCGTTTTTCTTTTTTATTTCACATTTGAAGATTGGACAAAAAAATGTACTTATATAGTGGAGAATAATCTATCTTTATTCCATTGACTCAATTGCTTATATTAATAAGCATCATTCTACTATTGTATTGTAAATACTCTTGTATATATACTTTGTACACACAAGAGTGATCGTGTGTGATAGAATGATCAAGTGAATTATTCTCAATTTTATTTATTTGTATGCCATCTGCGTGAAAGGTTAATTTGAATCAGGAAAGTTAACCATTTATTTTGCATATATTCTTAATATGTCATAGCTATTCTTAATGACGGTAATAAAACTGAATTATTTTTTACAATTCTGACGACGTAGTTCAGGTATTGAACCTACTTTACGGGAACTCTCTCCCGACATTAATTTCGTTGCGTTTTTCCCCTGAGTGAAATGGTCTTGTAAACAAGTTAATTGCAGTGACTGGTGCAGCGTGGAAAGCCTCCGTGATTTCTTACTCATCTAGGAGAAAATTTTTACAAGAATACACAGACTAGATAAACATCTTGCCATTGACTGAACCATCAGCTTAAAACTAGATATGTAAGATTTACTAGATTATGAAAACCTATAATATTATAACGTTGTGGGGGAAAAGGAGTTTCTTATTTCTTTTATTTTCAGACCATTAAGAAGATAATTAATTAAAAAATTATAATCTTAATATTTTAATTTAAGCACTTAATTAGGTTTTACCTCCTAGAAGGAATTTCAAGAAGGGGTTGTTTACAAAAGAGTTATTTATAAAATGTATTTATTATATAGGTAATCTACCAAATATAGTATGATTATTTCGTCAATGGTACATTACTTTCTACCTTATTTTAATATTTTCGCAAGGAAAAAGAGTGTTATTTTAGTTTTAGTTATATTTGAGAGTTATTTGTTACCAAATTGATCAGTAAGGACTGACTTAAGGTAAGTTATGTTATATAAAGGTGCAATTTCTATAGATTCTTGAACCTTTTTAAAATCGTTTCTTGCCTATTTGTAGACAAATAGAATTTTTAACTATTCCTGACTGTTAAACATTACGGTTAATCTATACTGTCAAACATTAGTGTTAAACTAGTAGAATGTTAAACTAGAATGTGACTGTTAAACAATTGATGAACTAACTCGAGGCAACACTACGAAAAAAGCGTTAAAAGAAATAATGTTAAAAAGAACATGATTATCAAATTTCAACTCTGTAAATCATATATTTTTATTCATTTATAAGCGTTAAATGTCACTGACAGACGGAAAATATGGTTTATACTTATTTTTTATAGGGAAGCTGAATATATAAATATATTTCTTAAGTTACTGTTAAAATCGTGGCAACATTATGATGTTCCTAACTCTGAAGATATTACCAGTACAGGAAGCAAAACGACGTGATTTCAAAAAAATAGATCATCGTCATTTTTATTAATTAAAATTTGAAATATTTTTTTTTGAAACTCACAATTGTACAAAATCGGTGGTTTAATAAATTCGTTTTCTTAATAATGTTATTACTGTATCAATTTTTTAACGGTAGTTATTATAATAATTGAATAAAAATTGTACAAATTGATAGGCTCCATGAGAAATTACAATAAGAAAAATATACCTAATTTGACCAAAATTATAAACAAACAAATTTAATAGTCGGGTATTAAGCAATTGTCCTAATAAAGAAGATGAAGCCAGAGTCCCAATTCTAATAAAATTGGGATTGGTAATAAAGGAACGTAATTCAATATGAAATATGTCTTAATAAAAGGCAGAGCACTAATTCTAAACCAGGTTCCAGATCATAATTACGATAGGATATGACAGTTATTATTGGTCCGGGGCGTTTCTTCACAAAGCTTCTGCTTTGGAGTTCTTTTTGAGATCGACTTCAACCACTAAATTACAAGTAAAAGATTGAAATTAAGTATACTCCAGATTTCCTTTATGAAAACGATTTGTAATAAACTAAAATTGTCCGAAATCAGCGAAAGGAACTCCATTACCAAGAAATTTAGCAGGCCAAAATATAATTAGAACCTGGTTTTAGAAAGACCTAGTAGTAAGGTACCTTGAACTCCATTTAAACCAAGTAATTTTAAATTTATTTATTATATAGATTAAAGACGTTTAAAAGGACGGGTAAAAGGTAAACTATTCTTATGGTTTTAAAGATTAATTACTATTTATTAATTATTTTTATTTTATTAATTTTGTTTTTTTTTATTTTATAATTATTATTTAATTTTTAAGTTTTTGGTAGTTTTCATACTACGGAAAGTTTAATTTTTAATTTAAATCAAATTATAATTATTATTAACTACGGGAAACAGACAGAGAAAAATACACTCCAGCGCCGGGATTTGAACCAAATGTGTATGAATATTGAAAGCTTGGATTCGGGACTAGTTATCGATTACGGCTAGTGATGTGAGTCGGGAATATTCCCAGTGGAAAGGGAATTTAAAAATGGGAATATTCCTGGAAATATTCCCGATGATTTTTTGGGAATATTCCCTAAAATTGGGAATTTATAAAAATTTGAAATATTTAATATTTATGTAGTTTAATTAAATAAATAAAAACAAATTGGTACGAAATTATTTTGAAAAGAAATAAAATAATTTTTAAGAAATAATTCATTTTAATAAATAGGCACAAAAGAATTCTGAAAATGCTTTAAATGTCCAGAGAAATTAAAAAGATTTTTTAAAAAAATAAAAATAAATAAAGTAATATATAAAAAATAAATTTGAAATAGACAAATGCGGCCAAGTACCAGTTCACAAAATATTTCCGTGCCTAGGCCTATTCCTATAATGCAGAGCCCAATCTGATGTTATAGTGAGCCTAATCCAATGTCAGTAGCTACTGGGTTTAGGGGGGGGGGGCATATTTTTTTTGGTATATTTTGACTTATAAATACAATTTTTCAAAATGTTTATATACATATTTTTAATCTACCCATTAGTGCCTTTTATTTGATACCCCACGCAAAATTTTGATGTTTATTTTACAAAATGGCATGAAAATCAAACACTATCTAAAGTTTTATATAATTTTGTAATCTACTCTAGAATACCCTTTATTTGATACCCCACTCAAAATGTAAAAAAAATATTTTTTTCTCGTGACATGAATTATCCACCATTTTGAATTTGAACAGCTGATCATTTTGAGTTCACTAAATTTTTCCTATGTGGCCGCCAAACAGATCTTTAATACTGAAAATTTTCATGTATTTATCTCTTTTAATTAAAAAGGTATTGGAACCATACAGAGTGACAGACACAAAAACTAAACTATAAGGGTTTCATTTTATGGTTTTACCAACGAAACCCTAAAAATAGATTTCCTTGCAAATGGTAGGGTATCTATAATTTCTGGATATGTTTTAGGGCCAATGTCACTAGTAAATAACCAAGTTTCTAGAAGCGAAAGCCCTGTGAAAGTAGAGTTATACTGAAAAAAAACATAGAAACTATAGATTTTTTTCTCAAATTTTGCTTAATATCTCTGTTCCTATATATGCATCGGATAGCAAAACTAAATATCAATATTGTTGAGGAAAAAAAATTAAATTTATATATTTTTTTCTCTTTTTTAAAACGTTTAGATACGATTAAATAGGTTTGGAGATATTCAACCATTCATAGCTGTATCGCTAATGGTTTTACTAAAAAACGTGTATACAAATATAAATATCTATTAAAATCTAAAAAAATCTGAAAAAATAATATATAAATATAAAATATTTTCCAGCTCTAAAATTCCAATTTTAAAATCACGTTCGTGCGAGGGTTGCACGTGATCGCTTAGCCGGATAACACTCTCAAAAGAATTTAGTCAAAAAAATACGTATACCAAATTTCAACTAAATCGATCAACTTTTGCTTAAGTCATCGCCATGTGTAAATACACTTTACAAAGTACATTCATACTCCTCTGTAGTTCGATAATTGTAGCCAGTAGAAAAAAAAATCATAAATAGAAAAGTTGAAGCTCATTTCAGGCGTGGGCACAGACTACAGACGGGAGACCTATTTTCAAACCACTTTATTGACTCAGGGGACCTTAAAACGTGTAAACCCATCAAAATCGAATTGTCGAGCTATCACGATACATTCTCATTATAAGTGAGAAAGTAGTAAAAACCAAAAAAAAGAGAAAGTAAAACAGGAAAAAGAGAAGTGTATATAAGAAAAATATTATCATTGATATCAATCATTCATAAGTAATTTGATTACTTTTTTCTGCATAGGCGATCTACTACAGACTACAGACAGACAAATTAAACAAATATATTATTTTGGTTTAGAAAAACTCTATATTTTGGCCCTATACTCTATATTTGGGTTACAACGAATAAATTGGATAAATATTAAAATGAAATACTTTAAACAAAAAATCACTTTCAGCCTTCATTGAAAGTTTTCTTTGTAAGATAGCCTTAAACAATCAATGTCATGTTATTTATACTTCGAGATAATTAAGAGTAGGTTTGGATCATTTTAAAATATTTTATATTTCCTTAAATTATGTTGGTATATAATTTTCCTATTTACCTCATTACATATTTATGGTAATTTATCCAATTATTATATTATCACATGAGTATAATGTATAATGTATGATGATTATTTTGATCGTTTCTGAACAGTACACAATGAAACTGTCGTTACCACTCTTTCATACCCAGATATAGATGGATATGGTTAGATCGTTTTGTTAACATGGTCCTGTCACAATCTATATCTGAAATCTAGCAGTTACAAACGATCGCAGGGATAAGGTGGCTGGGTTCTAAACACTGGAGCTAACACGGAAATGTTTCGCAACCACGACTAATCACTAATCTAATAACAAACCGCTAGTGGAATTAAGAGCTTTTTGAAAAAAAACCTTTCAGACAAGAAAATTATACAAAGAGCCCTCGAAACCTTGCTTTATAGCACTAAATTTCCACTCATTACAAAAATATATGACGTCGGTAGGATGAAGTTACAAATTAAAACCTTTATTTAATTCTCGTTGTTCTTGCGGTTTAATTTGCACGTACGTAAGAAGAATTGTTTGCAGGAATCATTGTGGAGTTGATTGCTCTAGTTTATATATTATTTTTTTATTATCATTGCATAGAAGCACGTGTGAAGAAAAGTATTTTTTTAAAAGTTGATGGATGTGTAAGGGTGTAATTGCTTTAATACCTACCTAATCAAAATTAACGTCTTGAAGAGATTTGTATGAGATTTTAGATATCTAGAGCGAACATTTTTCACCGATGCTATATGGTAAAATCCATTTGAGTGTTTTAAATCTTTTATTCACAAGCGAGTGTGTATGTGGGTATAGAAGATATTTACAAAATAGATATTTTTGCTTACGGCATTACATAACTCTTTTAAAACGCAGTTTATAAAAAAAACATATATTTTGTTTCTCATTTGTGATAACACTTAATTTATTTTCTTATAATATAATCCTTTTATCATAGAATCATTCTGAAATTGAACACCAAATGTCTTACATGGCTACTGGTTTCTTGACAGTAATAATATTAACGTACTTAAAACTATATAACATTGTGGACATTGCCTTGAACAAGAAAATTCGATTGGAATTATCGTCTATCATAACAATTTCCAGGAAACGTAAACAGTATATCGTCTTTCATTTAATACGACTTTATATACTTCATTATTTAATCTGTCATTTTCTCACTTAAGGTGTGAAGACACAGGTTGTACCCAAGAATGTAATTGTGGTTCAGGTTAATAAAACCACTTTTAATGTATTTATATGTATAAATACAAACAGAAGAAATGCATCTAGTTGTTATTCTCAATTACTTCCGTCGTGACTTTAAACTTATCATTTAATAGAATAAGATGTTTTAGAAATAAAAGGAAACAGCTTAAGTGAAAACCTGATCCTATGTAGCGCTTATGTATTTAGACATGTTATATAGGGTAAATATTAAATACATGTTTAACACATTAAAAAAAAAAATCTTTAAAGGAATATAGCTATTTAAATTTAATTTGGACAGGCTTGGATTCGAAATGGACAATATTCTAATAGCTATCACAACAACTGTACCTCTCTAACATTGATCTTAAGTTGTGGATTTGAAAAGAAAAGGTTAAATAATTGTGTTAGAACATGGTTAGGCTTAAAGCTAATATTGCTGATACTACTACAAATTATAGAACTTAAAAATTACTAAATTCGGGACTTTTTTACTTTAGCACCCCCCTATATCCCTTTGTGTTAGTAGTTATTTAGACAAAGGAACATAATATACAGTGTGGCACATATTCCTTAGTCTAAATTACTATTAAGACGAAGGGATATTTATTCCAATGTACCTTGGGACAAAGGAATATAACACTCGTGTATAGTGTATATAAATGTGATATTTCTTAGTCTAATCAACTATTAAGATAAAGGATTATTAAATATAAAACTGCCCCAGGAGTCTTAATGTCTTGGGAAGACAAACGCACAAACCTTTGAGACTTTTGTAGGGCAGAATATTGTTTAGAACCAAGGGGGTGCTAAAGTAAAAAAGTGCCCTAAATTCAAATCATAGACATTTATTTTTAAGAAATAAATTTTTAAAAAACTCCATCATCCTCCCGCATCCTTACGTTGGAAAGTTTTACATTAAAGACACCTTAAAGAGAAATTAATGATGATCCTAAAAAAAAAAAAAATACACTAAATAAAGATTGGTTGTCATTTTAAATTGTTTTCAATTAAGACTATTTAGAAAAATGAATAATCAAACTTTATTAGTAAACATCAATTATTTAATATTAATTACACCAATAAAATATGATCTGATTACTCTACTCAGTAAATTTAAATAGATTATTGACGATACGATGTAGGAAATATACATTTTTTACATTATGATTTATAACCCACTCAATTCTGAATATCCAAAGCGGCAACGGACACTTGTAATTTCGGCAAATTATCTATACTCTTCTCCCCTAATAAATATAGAGGCGAGGGAGTTAATTGTGGGAACCACTTTATTTACCTTAATCTTTTCTTTCACTAAATTTAATCGATAAGAGCAATGCATAAATTGTAAATTAACTATTTGATCAAAAGATAAATTTAATTTATTGATCATATAAATTTATAGATTGACCTGATTTCTTTTTGAAGACATAAGGATTGAGAACTTGCTAATTTTCAATTTCCCACAGATGTAGAGTTACAAATACACACACACACACACACACACACACACACACACACATATATATAAATATATATATATATATATATATATATATATATATATATATATATATATATATATATATGCAATATTCATAGACTTTTTATTCAAAATTGGTTAATTTTTTTTAAGTTTATTATTATTAATAGATATTTTTTGTAAAAAGGGAGAGGAACTAATATAGAAAAAATAAGAAACCGGAATCTTTATAGACCAGCGATAAAATTATGCGCGGCTATGAAACTTTTCTATACACATAATAGGACTTCCACTAAAAAATGGATATTTTTGTTACATCTTTAGGAGTAAAAACAATTTTAGAGGTGGTAAAGGACTGTATAAAAATTAAATAATCTAAAATAAAAATAAAATAAATTAAAAAAAAATTAAAAATAAAAACATTAATATAGGGGTCAAAAGCGATCAAATGATTTCTAAACCGCAAAACAAAATAATTAATACAGTTTGGTTTTGATTTTTATTTGGAAAAATATTCTTAATTCTTTATTTAATACCCTTGTTCATCATAATGTTTCTTTTTTACTTTTATATTCTTAATTATATTATTTAAACTGAGTCACGGTGAGTAAAATTTAAAAATGTGTCGCGGGACACCCGGTAGGAACGAAGTTCCTTACATTTTTCATTAAATATAAATTATAAAATCACAATCCTAAGTACGTATACATTGCTAACTACTTATACATGGCGGAGTTGGAAAAGAGACAAAATTAAAAGTAAAGAACTGATTGTACCTGGCAGAGTTAAGGCAAAATTAAAAGAAAATCATTATTTGTATAATTGAAGCAAGCGTCTTACTATACATATGTATTAAATATAAGGAAAAAGTTGCTCATGATGAGTTTATAGTGAAAGAGTATGCTTGTTAAAGGAGTTTGGATTGAAATAGGACTGTTTTCTACCTACCTGGCCAATTAATTTAAAATATTATAAAATATATCTCTTCCCTACTCTACAGCTTCTGCTTGTGTCAGGGTGAAATTTTACATGATTATATTTCATTTATTTACAAAACAAAGTGAAGTTTTTGACATATATAACAAAAATAATCAAAACAAGTCAAGTAACAGGTTTTCCTTAACAACACTTTTTCGTCTTTTAAAGCTTACTTTTAGGCGAGCGTTGCGCGTGAACGCTTGGGCGGATAACGTTTTCCGACGAACTCAGCCTGGGCATTGGTAAAATGAACATGTCTACCAAATTTCATCTAACTCGGTGAGCTTTAACTCAAGTTATCGTCATCTGTAGATTTCGTGACGGATTTTGCGTGACGGTGATTTTGGTCTTTTTTTCGGATTCACTCCCGGGCTCCAAAACGTGCCATAAGGAACTTCGTTCCAATAAAAGTTTATTTCAAATCTCTGTGAAGCATTAGCTGTCCATAAATGCTTTTAGAATTTAAGTTTTAAGAGGCACTCGGACTTTCTTAAGCTAAAAACTCCGTTTGGCATACTTCGCATATATTTAGTAATAGTAAGGAATTTCTATCTAATACTACTTTCTATCTAATGAGTTTTTTTTTTTTTTTTTTTTTTTTTTGTTTGTTTGTTTTTTTAGTTTATTTTGTTATTTATGGTGAGTTCATGTTACCATTTCCTCTCTTGCAATATAACTTTGTCCTTCTCTTTAAACCGTTACCATGATATCAGTCAATAACTTATTAATTTTAGCCGGGTTATTTCCTCCTCAATCCTTTCCTCCTCTCTTTCTACCCAAAATTGTTATTCAATTATATTCGATAAGTACTTTATATTTATATTATATTTTATTTCGTTTATATTACTCATGTATTTTTGTTTTGTGCGTCTCACTTGTGGCCTGTGTTTGGCTGTTGAGAGCACTGTAAAATTAATAAATAAATAAATACACTGTAAAAGCTAGGTAGTAAATAGTAGAGAGCAGGTAAATAATTCTTGTTTTTTTCTTTTTTGGATCTAATTCTTTCTTGAGGTAAGATTGGCCAAACCAAAAAACAAAATGAAAAAATAAAATGTTTTAATTTTGATTTCAGTTCTAACTCTTTGATTTATTTTTTATTATAAAATTTTTAGTGTTATATAAACGAACGCCTCTCTGCAAATTAAATATTTAAGTACAAAGCCTGATTATCGGTCTCTCAGCTGTTATCAGTGTCTAAAATGAACAATAGTGTGAATAAGGCAAAGGACTGCATAAAAATTAAATGTAAATAAATACAAAAAATATAAATAAATACTAAAGGATGAAAGATAACAAATTCTCACCTCTTTAATAAATCTCTGTTACTTATAAATAAACAGCTTGCTTTTCCGGTGAAATCCGCGTCACGAAGGGGAAGAAGTCCGACGTTTCGCTTCCACTACTAGAAGTATCTTCAGGGGTGTGGTGCATCGTGATGTTTACTTGAAGCAACAACAAGACATACTGACATACTGTTGTTGCTTTTTTGTAAACATCACGATGCACCACACCCCTGAAGATGCTTCCAGTAGTGGAAGCGAAACGTCGGACTTCTTCCCCTTCGTGACGCTGATTTCACCGGAAAACCAAGCTGTTTATTACGAGTCTACCCGCGGAAGCCTACGCAACTCTGTTACTTATTGTTGGATTATAAAAAAAAGTGAGTAAAACAATTAACTGGCAATTAATTTAATTTTTTTATCTGTCTTAAAATGTATCGCAACTTTTTCTTTTTTATTGCAGAAAGCTTCTATAGGTGTTATCTGGTTTTAACAGTTGTTTTACTTATCTCATATTGTAGCATTTTCAAATTGAATGGAGTGATCAGTATTTTTAATAGATTGCCAATTGGTGTGGCACATATAGCTTCCTCGCATCCTATCCACGTACTTTATTGATTTTATGCTTTTACGAGCCATTGTTGTCTAATTTGCTTTTCCCCCCGTTATTTTAATCTGTCAATGTTGTTTTGATTTTTTCATGAATTAAAGTATCAATTTAGTAAAAGTTAAAAAGCGCTGAAGGTTCAAATTAATCTGGGGCTATCTGCGAGTTACTTTCGATTAACTATAAAAGTTTCATACAAATCAGATAAGTACTTTTGAAGCTATAGGTGTAAATAAATTTATGTTTGTGCGCATGAAGAAAAGAAACAATAAGGAAAAGAAGGTTGAAACTTTTATTGGACCACCAATGGGCCAATTATGACCTACCATCCAAATTTTATTAATATGGGACGTGTAGTTTTTAAGATATGTTGGTTCGCAAAAATTGAACGACAGACAGACAGACATGAAACCAAAAATGTTCCCTGAAATGGATTTCTGTCTTGGAATTTTTGAAATCGGAGACCTAAAAATTTTTCCTTTTCAGAACGATCTCATAGCTTCCGTTACCTTTGATAAGCTCGGAAGCAAAATAAAAATATATTGCATTCTGTATTTTTTTCATATTAACATCAATTTTTTTGTAACATCAAAAGTTTGTATCAGTCTATTATTATAAGTTTCCTCTTATTCTCCAAAATACATTTTATAAACACCACAAGGAGTAGAATACACAAAACCAAATCCTATCAAAGAACTTGTCTTTTAATTTGCTTTTAATTTAAGAAATATTTTTCTATAATATTTATAGGTTTCATTCCTATATAATTCATGACAATCATATTTGATACTTCTATTAATCTGTCCTGACAAACCATTAATGCAAGGTGTACTAAAAAATTTAGTTTTGTCTTTTAGGAGAACGTATCATTAACCGGATTGATGAAATTGAATTTCAAGGTTGGCAGGTTAGTGGAAAATCATCAAGAACTCAGGATTTTAAGGTCTCATTGGTTCCCCACCCCATTTATCGACTTTCCCGCGCTCTCAACACACTAAACTTCATTTGACACAGACTGAAGTGATATTCACTTTATTTGCACACATATTTTTTAATATTTGTTAGTTAATAAGCTTATGAGTATCGGACAATTTTTTTTTTTTTTTAAGTCACTTCTTAAATTTTATTCGACCATCGACTGGTCACCAGTTGAAAATGAAGAGAATATTGACAGTAAAGTAAAACTCTTAACTGAATTAGTGCAAGAAGGTATAACGAAATTTATTCCTATCGACGTAGTGAAGCGAAACAAATACCCTTTATGGTTCTCAAACGAGCTTAAATACTATATTAAAAAGAAGAATTACTACCGCAGGAAGCACAGCAAAACAAAGAAACATATATATCTTAATCTACAACGAATCTACCAACGCTTGTTCAAACTACATTTCAAATTTGATCTCCGCAAACATAGGCATGAACTCGACCAATCCCTCAGGAATAATACAAGCTTGTTTTGGAAGGAAGTAAAGAAGATGCAAGGATTAAACCACCGAACTTCCTTCAGCCTCACTACCACCGATGGAATAACATCCGACCCTCCTACTGTGTCTAAGGCGTTTGCACAACATTTTGCCTCCGTTTTTCCCCATTCGCCGACTATTTCTTCTGATCCTTCCAAACTTGATACTGGGCCAATATCCCCATCTTCTCTCTCCACAAGTCAAAATCCTCTGAATATCCATATTCCCGCCATTTCTTCCACAGCTGTCCTTGAATCTATATCCACTTTAAAATCATCATATTCTTGTGGTTGTGACAATATTCCAAGTTTTTTAGTAAAAAAGTTCGCATCCATTTTTGCCCCAGTTCTCGCTTCTATTTTTAATTGCTCTCTTGCTTCTTCTACTTTTCCTTCCCTCTGGAACCAAGCACTTATAGTCCCGGTATTTAAATCAGGCGATCGCTCTGACGTTAAAAACTACAGACCCATATCAATTTGTAATGTATTTTCTAAAGTTTTCGAACGCACCCTCCATTCTTATTTATCCTCCTTAATCTACCCTCTTCTTAATCCTCGTCAGCATGGTTTTGTTCCAAAAAAATCTACAAATAGCAACTTAGTATCTTTCTTATCGTATCTTGGTCCATCTGTTGCTAAAGGTTCACAGGTTGATGCAATTTTCTTTGATTTCAGTAAGGCGTTTGACCTTGTTAACCACACCATCTTAATAAACAAACTTACATCTCTTTCTTTACATCCCCAATTAGTATCATTTTTTAGTAGCTATTTATCAAACAGAACTTGTCAAGTCAAAATAAACAACCATTTATCGCAATCTTACTGCGCTTATTCAGGCGTCCACCAAGGATCAATTCTAGGGCCTTTACTATTTCTTGCTTTCATTAATGACTTATGCGAAGTTATTAATTGTCCCTTCCTATTATTTGCGGATGACTTAAAAATATTTTTAAAGGTCGATTCTCTTTCCTCTTGCCAAATTCTCCAAAAGGATATCGATGCCATATCTTCATGGTGCAAAACAAATAAAATGATTATAAATACCGAAAAGACATCTTTCGTGTCGTTCTCCCGACGTCGACACCCTTTGCAATTCAAATATGTTCTTGATGGCACTCTTCTTACCCGCGCCGATTCTGTTTGTGATCTTGGTATCATATTTGATTCTAGACTTAAGTTGGATTTGTATATAAACTCAATAGTTACTTAAGCTTCTCAGCGTCTTGGCCTTATCCGTAAAATTAGTCACCATCTTTCACTTGAATGTTTCCTTAGTCTTTATGTTTCTCTAGTCAGGCCTCTCCTTGAATATGCTGTGCCTGTCTGGAACAACCTCGCCTTGATGCGCTCGGACCAAATCGAGAGAGTACAGCGGCTTTTTGTGCGAATCTGCTATCTTCGATACTTCTTCAGGAGGGCTTACTACTCATATGAGCATTTATCTGAGCGCCTTGAACTCTCGTCTTTGCGTCGGAGGAGGAAAGCCTATGAAATTATGTACCTGTCTAAGGCCCTAAATGGCGAGCTTCGCTGTGAGGAAGTTGCCTCTCAAGTTGTGGTTCTACCTGTTGGACGTCGAGCTAGCAGATTTGCGTATATCAAGCAGATATCTGACATATGTCCCTTAGTTCGTTGCGTCCATTCTCTTAATTCTCTGTGCCGTACTAACAGTGATATCAAAGTCTCTACCCTATTAAAACTTAAAACCATTCTTTCTCTCCTTTCCCATGGCCAGTAATTTTCACTAAGTAATTAACCTCTTGAGCGCTTATCTCGTGGCTTCAAGGCTGCATAAGGCTCATAAAAAAAAAAAAAAAAAAGTAATATTTCAAGCCAGTAAAAACCGATTAAATTAAATCATTGTGAGTAAACTGGTTCCATTCTATTCCTTCAAACCCCCTCCATTGATTTCAATATTTGTTGACAAATCTTTGTAAACCTGTAAAACTAGGTTCTGAACACTTGTTCTGAAAGATTATGAGTAAGGAAAATCGATTGAATTAACAATGAAAATAGTAGTAGCGAAAGGTTAAAAAAGTTCGACCAAGCTGATCCTACTTTAAATATATAGGTTGTTATAATTCATGTTCTGCATTTCTTGATTCAAGAAAAAAAGAACATTTATTGTATTATACATCCACAAGCATGTTTTACTCTAGTAGCATGCTTGTTATCACTGCTAACCCATCTTTCTTTATTTTTCTTTTTAAACGTATCTGTATATTATATTGCTTACCGATCACGTAAAAATCAAATGAAAAATAAACTTTTCCACAACTGTTGCAAGCACTTTTTAAAACCAACTTATACACACACACACACACACACATATATATATATAAGAGTATATATATATATATATATATATATATATATATATATATATATATATATATATATATATATATATATATATATATATATATATATATATATATATATATATATATATATATATATATATATATGTATATATATAAAATATATGTATGTAATAAAAAATAAATCCTTACTAAAATTTATAGCCGGTTTTATCGAATTCCGTGCGAGGAATGTTAAAAAACAAAAACCCAAACACGCAATTCATAAAACTTTACGGTGACATATTAATGCGTAATTATCTTTTATAAAATAAATAAAGTAAAACAAACTTTTACTTGTGAAAAATAAGCTTCTTCATATATATTTGAAAAAAAAAAAAAAAATCCCTTATCAAACACGAAATTTAGTTATATGAAACTGGACAAAAATATTGCAATGTGTTTTAGGAAATTGTGCTATTTAGATGAATAACACATTTTAAACTTTTTGATTTTTGTTTAAAAAAAGTTTATTTTTCACCTACGTGTATACAAAATGAAAATTATTGATTTCAAATTATCAGGTTAATTTACCACTGTGTTTCCTACATGATAAAATCAAATAAAATAATTAATAATTAGAGAGTTGTTCCAAAAAAAAGGTGATAAAATATAAAATAATAAAAAGTAAATAAAGATATAAAAAAACCGGAATAAACTAACATATTTTGTGCATGTTTATAATATCTTTATTTTACTTTTAATGTTGCAAATGCATGTTTAGAATAATGTTTTAATTGTATTTTACAATTATTCTATACACACACACACATATATGTATATATATATATATATATATATATATATATATATATATATATATATATATATATATATATATATATATATATATATATATATATATATATATATATATATATATATATATATATATATATATATATATATATCTATATATATATATATATATATATATATATATATATATATATATATATATATATATATATATATATATATATATATATATATATATATATATATATATATATATATATATATATATATATATATATATATACAGAAAACAAACAAAACTCAGGTTTCGGTCACAAAAATCGTCTTTATGTTACAATCCCGACGTTTCGGTTTTTACTTAAAACCTTCTTCAGGGGCCGTAAAACATCTAAACAACGACTCAGTCGTTGTTTAGATGTTTTACGGCCCCTGAAGAAGGTTTTAAGTAAAAACCGAAACGTCGGGATTGTAACATAAAGACGATTTTTGTGACCGAAACCTGAGTTTTGTTTGTTTTCTGTTTATATTTACGGTCGAGAATTTATTCATATATATATATATATATAAGTATATTTTTTATTTGATTATTTTTTTTGTTTGTGTGAATAAGACAATCTATTTAATGTTTCATGTAATCTTACAATTTTATATATCAAATAATTACTTTAAAATGTTTAGCACGTCATAAGAGCATGTTATATAATATTATAATAATGATAAGGTCTAACCTAAGTAGTCGAATCCGGTCTGAATTACAATAAATCCCATTATTGCTTTTGAAAATTATCAATTTTGTGATTTGAGTTAGGGTTGCGATGACAGTCCCAACTGTAAGAGGCCTAGTGAGGTTCATTTAAATAGCAAAAAATACAGTAAAAAATAAATAGTCTGCCAGTTAGTGTGGGCTCACTGCTTACTGGCGTCCTATCGTGTGTACTTTAATGATGCTTTTACAACCTATTATTGTCTATTTATTTAATTCCCCCCTCCCCTTATTGCTTTCGAGCTTACCAAAGGTAACGGAAGCTAAAGGATCTTTCAGAAGAACGAAAACTTCTTATCAACTCTAACAATATGACAGACAATAATGGGGTGCAAATGTAAAAAAATCATTTAATATAAGTGATGAGACGCGAGAAAGCTATGTACTAACATGGTAGCTTTCTCGCGTCCTATCGTCTTATCAGCAGACTATTTTATAATCTGTCAAAATTTGAAGATTTTTTTACATAAATTTTCAATTTGTTCAATTTAGCAAAATATAATGAGCACAAACGGTTGAAATTATTTCTAGGCTACATTCGACAAACCATAAAAATATCTTAAAAGTAAGAAGTACTTTTGAAGATATAGGTGTTAATAAAAAATAAACTGTGAAAAAGAAACTAATGGGCACAGGAGGTTGAAACTTATATGGCCAACCATGGACTAAATGGGTCATATGGACTATATACCTACCACCTGAATTGCATTAATATCAGATGTGTTGTTTTTAAGGTATGTTGGGTCACAAAAATTGTGGACAGACCGAGAAAATTGTCCCTTATGTATGAAATAGTTTAAAAAAAAAAAATTGGACACATACAAATATTTTGCATTGTGATCGTCACCTTTTTTCCTTTACCTTTGATAAGCTCGGATGTAAAAAAAAATAAATTAAACTGTAATGGTTCACATCCCATTACAACATTACAGTACACAATAGGACGCGAGAAAGCTAGGTGCCACACTAATTGGTAGTCTATTTTTAAATCTGATTTTTTTTACACAGAATAAAAGTATCAATTTAGCTAAATTTAATAAGCGGAGAAAGTTGAAATTATCATTGGACCGTCTGTGACATTTGACAAACCATACGAATTTCTTAAAAATAATACGAGGACTTTGGAAGATAGAATTCTTAAAAAAAACTTTTTGCACATAAGAAAGATAAGCCTATAGCAGAAGTTGTAAACTTATATAGGACTAAAACGGACTAATTATGACCAACCACCCAAATATCAAAATCGGACAGTGCGCAAAACAGTTGGACAGACATGGAACCAAAAATATTGTTCAGAACAATAAAATAGTTTTCGCTAGGAGGTGATTGTTTACTTTATTTTCGGTGTTCAACAAAATCAGATTTATTTTCATCAATATCTCGGAAACTGGATTTTTTCCGGGAAAACAACTTATATGGTTAATTTTGTCTTTTAATGGACTTAAAAATAGAATTTTTAAACCAAAATCTTCGGAACCGTTCTCAAAATATTTTGGTTTTTGGTTTCTTAAAGTAAAAACGAGTGACAATGTCTAATTGAACCATCTAATCACCCTATAATAATAAAAATAAATAAGAATATAATTTTATATAGTAGAGATACTCACATATTATACTCATATAACAAGGCTGTTAAGTCAGATAAGTTTGTTTAATGACCTCCCTTTTTGACAATTAACTAGTTATATCCCTTTAAAAATTAACTCAGCTTTGAGCGAGTTAATATATTTCTCCATCCATGGTTGAGATTGGGGAAGCTTTCATGGCATTTTCAATTGAAATTGAAAATAAAACTGTGCACAACTCAGTGGCGTATCCAGCGGCTAGGTCTGGGGGGCCAAATTCTTAATCAGTTTAGATTCGGGAGGGGGGGGGGGGGGTATTCGTAGTGGTAACAAGAAACGGGAACTACTTATTCAACAATACAACTCTCCCCCCCCCCCCCCCCACCAAATAAAGTATAACTAATAAACAAAAGAAATCTCCGCGCCCAAGTAACAACAACTGTTTTAGAACGTATTCGTTAGAAAATGTGTATGCTGTATGCTGATGCTTACTGCAGTCCATATCGTACTGTAAGTCATGGGCGTCGTCTGCAGTTAATTATTGGGGGGGATTTATGGCGGGGGGTTTGGGGCAAATTTTGAAAATATGACCTGTCAAAACAGCGCTTTTATGCATTGCTGAGGTGAAATTGAATATGAGGGGAATGTAAAAAATATATGTATTAAAAAAAAAAAAATACGGCGCAATTTTTTGCCCCCCCCCCCCCTGGATACGCCAATGGCACAACCTATTTTTTTCTTAATGGAATAAAATATCTATCTATCAAATAAATAATTATAATAAATTGATGATAAAAACAAAGGAAATTTTAATAAGAAAAGTTATGTTACTTATCATATGTTAGGTAGGTAATCTTATCTAAAAACTGTATAGAAGGGTAATAGTGCATGTGCAAGCCACTGAAAGCGCCACCTGCTTAACATTTAACTTAATACTCAATTTCTAGTCAAGATCCCTCGCAATCTTCAATTTCTGACATTTTACTCGATAAACAAAGACTGTGAATGTCCCTAATATAATCAAAATAAAGGAAATTTATTTTAAAATAATTGTAAGGACACGATCGATAACTAAAGTTTCATAAAATATCGGTAGAGAAAATTAAATAATTAACAGTGTATGTAGTTAACAATGCCGCTCTTCAAGACAAAATGTAATATTACCTAGGTGAAATAAACAAACATAAATGGAATAATTTAAGATTATTCCACAAATCCAAAAAAAAGGAAAAAGTTTTTTTTTTCCATTAAAGCAATAACGTTTAATATAGCAGCTACATTTTAAGACAGTGACAGTGATTATTGACTATATATAAAATATATGTAATTTTCTTCGGATTTTTGCTAAATATCGTGACCATCTTTTTCAAACAATAAATTAAATTTATGCAAAAACATAAATGAGGATCTTAAATAGTACTCATATTTTTTTTATATAAAATGCTTAGATTGTAAATAATTACATTAGAAAAATAAATATAAGTATTCAAATAATATTTTAATTGGACGTGATAAATGTGGGCATATTGTACTAAATAAAAAATCAGTATATATAGTATTAATCAGTAAATTCATAAATATGTAATAATTATAATACATAAATGTAATTACAATATTTTTCTTGAAGTAAATACAAATAGCTATCATATTTAGGTTATTTTCCTATTCCCCTTACTATACCACGTGGCAAATTTATTTTATTTTATTGAGGGCAGAAACTGAAAAAAAAAAAAAAAAAAAAAAAAAAAATTGAATGGATGTCATGATTATTGTACCTGTTCCATTATCCATGCGGAGAGTTTCCATTTGAACACAAGCTAAGATGTAGGAAGGTATTTATGGGATTAGATCTTGTTGATATCAATAGTTGATAATAGAGGGAGCGAGGTAGATAATAAGAGATGATTGAAGGACAAGTTGAAAGGGCCTAATACTGTTCTTGATCTATAAAACCTTTAGCCTTGTCACATAATAAGTAAACAGGGAAACTGGCACGTGGGCAAGTTCATTATGCACGTGCTTACTTCAATCAAGTCCCCTATTGATCTCAATTATAATATTGTAAAATCTCTTTTCTATGGTAAATGAATATGAACTTAAGGCTCAACGGTATCGAAGGTCAAATAAAGAAAATAAATGATATATTCATAATAATAATAATATAAGATTCTTCCTTTCAGATTTACACAAATCTGGGGGCACGGAAGTGCTCCCACCAAGTCGAGCTCAGCCGTACAATCCTTTACTGAAACCAACTCACGGCAATTTGGACCCCCCTCTATTATCCTATTGAAGATACTTAGAATTATAAAATAAATTTTAATTTAAAGTTCATGACAAACTGAATCAGAAATAAAAATTTCACACCTCTACCCATAGTAAATCATAAGATATATGAGCCCAAAGTTTTGTTATTTTTTCACTCACTGACTCACTCATCATAATTTAAGGCACTTCTAACAATCCTAGAAACTTGAAATTTTATATATTGGTAGAGCTAATTGTACAAATAGTGGAAAAATTAAAAAAAAAATCTGGTTCTTTGTCCCTTTCAAGGCTAATAGAAAAACTGACTATTCAAAATATTGGAAAAAAAATTAAAAATTGTAAACATCGCCTCTAGAGCTACCTAATGGAGAACGTTAAAACTAAAAAGTGATGTTGAGAACATTCGTTGAGGTTGATTTGACAGTATTAATTGACAGTTATCTTAATAGTCCAGGAGATAGCGCCTTTTAAGAATATGTGGTCGGCTAAGTTCGTCTGCCGGACATAGCTTGGCAATAGACGTTTGAAAAAAACAAACCGGTGGAGAGCGGCCATGTCTCACCAATTATGGTGAACAATGTGATTTTCATGATCCTGAGTACAGAATTAGTTAGTAGACCGAAAATCAAGTTGATGTTAGTTTGTCCGTTGACAGGTGACACCGTTGATTTTTAGTAATATTTGAATAACTAACCTATCAAGTGTGGAAATAACATCGACTTGATTTTTGGTCTACTAACTAATTCTGCACTCAGGATCATGAAAATCACATTGTCCACCATAATTGGTGAGACATGGCCGCTCTCCACCGGTTTGTTTTTTTCAAACGCCTATTGCCAAGCTATGTCCCGCAGACGAACTTAGCTGACCACATATTCTTAAAAGGCGCTAAAAGATTGACTTGTAAACTAAACTCTAACTTGATGTTAGTCAGACACTTTTTTGCACGCTATCTCCTGGACTATAAAGTGCAAACATATTTATTCCAGATAATTAAATTGTATTTAGTTTAATTTGAACACCCACCGGCGAAGAAGTTACACGAAAGATTAACAAGAACAAAGAAAGAAAAAATACCAAGAACAATCATAACTCAATAACTCTAGTTCTAGGCAAAAATAATAAAATAATAAATACTCGATTTAAAGAGCATTAGTGTGAGGTTTAAGAACGCCAATTAGAAATTAAATCAGTCAACAATTGGGAACGCCATAAGAGCTCAAAAATTTAAAAAAAGTCTCGCGTTAAAAAGTTGTGAGATCATAGGTTTAGCCAAGTCTCCCACTGTCCGAGAGTTCTACTATAGGTCTAATTTATCCAGTGCTTTCTCAAATCACTCTACACGACCCAAAGAGGCTCAAATTGAATGCAGTGTCGTATACAAATTTGTATCATTATGCTGCGACGCCCAAATGAAGAAATAAAATTATTATTGATTTAAGTTTGCACTGGATTAATTAGACCAAGTAGAATTTACTTGGACAGTGGGAGACTTCTCTAAACCTATGATCTCACAGATTTATACGCGAGACTTGGCTTATTTTTTTACACTAGTGTTTTTGTTGGGATAACATATACAGGAAAATCATTAAAATAATACTAAAAATTTTGCTTTATAATAATAATATTTGGCGCAACAGCCCTTGAGGGCTAAGTCTACTAGAGGGCTTATACAACTATATATGTAATGAATCACACAGGGTTGGTGTTTAACTGAATCAGCTGTATAACCGTATTTTTAGCGTCCGTATACGGATCGACGCTACTTCACCACTAAATAACAGGCCACACAGAGGACTAGCCTTTCCTCGTGCTTGGGATGAGAGGCCTTTTTTAGCTTTCATATAATATCCCACGATCTACTCAATATTTTTCGATGAAACCAAGCCACTGCAGATAAATAAAAGATTAATGGATTTCGATCAGCCATCATTTTTGCGCCTATAAAGTCGGATCTACTAGAGTTTTGGTTTTCGTAATGTATGAAATAAAAAGGTTTCCATACATTTTGCAATTCTGGTCATTATACTATCAAAACTTTAATTTTATAAACATAGACGGTGTGGCAACTGAATTTTTTACACAGGTAGTATTCAACCAGAAATGTCCTGTCATCAGAGCCGGAGAAGAATGAAGTAGCAGTTTGTAAAAATAAATTGAAAATACAAACTTCTAGTGCTGACAATGCCATTTTTATGCGAATGCTTGTAATGTAAAATTGAAAATTAATGAAGTAAAAACAGTTTTAGAAGATGCAGTCTGCATACAACCAGTGCTTGATTTCTAGAAATTGAGGTGCCGGAATTACAACCTACTCTCTACCCCCCCCCCCCCCCCCTATAGAAGGGGGGTCCTCCCCGGGAGAAATTTGAAAAATAAACGTTCAAAAACAGCATTTTAAGCAGTTTTAGACATAAACCCACACTCTTAGTGCAAATCTTAGTGCCGATAATTTTTTTTATTTATCAGAGAGAGAGAGGTCCCGGAACGCCTTCCGCCTCAAATCGAGCCCTGCATACAACTATAAAGTATACGATTCTAAAGCTAATTATAACCTCACATTAAAACCTCTGAACAATTTTTTTTACAAGGATGGTAAAATAATAGTCCAGTATCATAACAAAAATAGGGAAAGAGATCAGTGCGTCCGTAAGGTTGAAGACGCTATTTTTGGAACCGCAGCCCATATTAACTGGGAATAATTCCCAGAATAATGATAGTATCGAAAGATATGCCTGATTCTTCAATTAAATTTTGGGTTTATTAGGACCAACCTAGCCCTACAATCTTTACAACATTATAAATACAGTAGAAACCTCGTTAATCCGAACACCAACGAGGTACAAAGAAGCCTGCAAAAAGGACACTTCATTGAAAACACATGAAAATTAGAGGTTGTTTTCATTAATTTATATTAGTTTATGAACTGTTAATGAATATTACTACAGATAATAACAATGTACACTATAATATACTTTTATTTCAAATAATAATATTAATCCTTTTTAGCACAAATATTTCAGTCATTAATACGATTCATTTGATAATCCGCACCACCCCAAGTCCCAATTAGTTCGGATTAACGAGGTTCAACACTACTGTTAAAGCTGATATAACAATTGGATTTTATCCCTTCTCATAATTTAGTATAAATCGATAACGACCAATAAGGAAAAAATTAGTTGACATAGGATATTTGGATTCCCCCGAAGTATAGTCCTGCAAAGGTTCAATCAATCTATCTACAACAATTTAGGTTAAACGGTGCAGCCCACGACAAAGGATGTGAAGACTTTTCGTACAATAACCGGAAAGACATCTAAGTCTACAAAAATGTCTGAAACATTATGATTTTTAGCATTATCATTAATTTTAAGTAATAGCAAAATAGACTGCTTATAAAAACTTAGATTTTAGTAACTCCAGCAACAAAAGCTATATCAGAGTTACATTTTTTATTTTATTTTTCCAATTCCCAACAACTATCATTGGAAGAAGCCTTATAGTCTTTTAACTACTAACTTGTATTAAACTTTTATACAAGCATCGTTAACAATAGTATGGTTTATTTTTTTCATATCAACCAAACAAAAAAAACTTCGTTAATGTCTGAACAAAAATGGATAACATTAAATTTGACGCATCTATCAAAACCAAAGACAGTGTAAAATATGTCTGACCTCTACGTACATTGAACCGATATAATTGGTGAGAAGATAATATAAAAAATACCAGCTTAATACTATTTTTTTTTTTTTTACGACTTTAAGAATCTTTTTGTTAACAAAATACGTGTGTGAGAGAATAGTTACGTAAAAAGGCAGTCTGCACATTGAACACAAGGGCAGTATTACCTCGGTTGACTTGTCACCGACAATATTTACATTAGGAAATTTTTAAGTGAATAGTCTGCTTTGTGTAATCCAAGGGTTATAGAGGAGGCCGTGTAACCGCCCCCAAGGGGACAGTACTCACTACCCTACGCTCCCATGACTCGCCGCCCCATCAACACGTGTCGGCACATAGTTCACCTTTCCGCACCACCTCACCTTATAGAAGTCTAATTAACTTGACATTAAAGCAGTATTATGTAACTAAAGCATATTGTACTGAGTGAATACTATATACATACTAAGACGAGAAATTTTGTAGATTAACAATCCCTACTGAACGCACGCATAGACAAATTATGAAGGAAAATGATCGCATCCAGGGACAATTATTTTAATAGAAATTCACTTTGTTTTCACAAAGAAAATTTTTTTAACCCAAAAAGACACAGGAACACTGGCTTTTCTTTTACATTGATAGCGATTTATATATTTTTAACACAAGCTGTTAATTAGATGAACTAGTTACCATCAGAAATAGTAATTTTTGGTACATAATGGAATTAGAAATGGGAGATAACGCGTGTTTCTTGACGTGGAGAGACAATTTATAATAAGCAATAATAGCAAGAACAACTAAAAGAGCAAAAGTGATTTTTTTTTTTTTTGACAAAAAATCCAATAGCCAATCATCAGTTAATTTATGACTAACTATTAAATAATAGCTATTGCATTTTTTTGTGAATAAACTGGTCAATTATACTCTTATTTAATTACATACGAGTACATGATTTCTCGCCCTTCTTTTCCTCTGACTTAGACTTAACCCCTATTGTAATAAAATCACAATCACAGACGCATTTTTGTCCCATTCCAAAAATTTCGTGACTTATGATAATAATAAAAAATATAATATTCTTTGCTTGAAATATCGATCATGTTAGGTACTTATTTAGAAGGTATCTACTCGTAAAACGAAACACACAAAAATAAAATACGTGTGGTGTCGCGGGACACCCGGTAGGAACGAAGTTCCTTACATTTTTCATTAAATATAAATGATAAAATCACACTGCTAAGTACGTATACATTGCTAACTACTTATACATGGCGGAGTTAGAAAAGAGACAAAATTAAAAGTAACGAACTGTTTGTACCTAGCAGAGTTAAGGTAAAATTAAAAGAAAATCATTATTTGTATCATTAAAGCAAGCGTCTTACTATAATATATTGAATATAAGAAAAAAGTTTATAGTTAAAGAGTATGTTTGTTAAAGGATGTTGGATTAAAATAGGACTGTTTTCTACCTACCCGGCCTATTAATTTAAAATATTATAAAATATATCTCTTCCCTAGTCTAAAGCTTCTGCTTGCATCCGGTTAAAATTTTACATACCTGTTCCAATTGTACTTTAGACAATGTGTAAGAAGTTTTATTAAAATCGTTATACGTTAGAACGGAAGATATCGGTAAAAAAGGTGTTTTCTTTATTTTAAACGTTTGGGACCACTTTAATAAATTTAGTGGTCTTTATCACTTCATAACATTGGCTGTGTTCGTTTTACTAAAAAAAAAAAAAAAAAAAAAAAAAATTAAAAAAGATGTTTGTCTCATTAAATAGATGAAGTTAGAATTTTTTCTTGGATTAAGTACGCAGTATATTATAATCCTAATATATTGAAATAAGCGTCAGCACAGATCAATTTTTCTTCTAACAAGACCGTGATTATATATATTTACAAAACCAAGTGACATTTTGGCATATAACAAAAATAAACAATACAAGTCAAGGAACAAGCTTCCTTAATAACATTTTTTCCTCTCTTTTTGAAGCTTAAGTTTACGCGAGAGTTGCGCGTGAACACTTGGGCGGATAACGATTTCCAACGAAATCAGCCTGGACATTGCATTGGTAAAATGAACATGTGTACCAAATTTCAACTAACTCGGTGATCTTTTACTCAAGTTATCGTCATCGGTAGATTTCGTGACGGTGATTTTGGTCTTTTTTTTTCGGATACACTCCCGGGCTCCAGAAGCGTGCCATAAGGAACTTCGTTCCAATTCGTTCCAAAAAAAATGAAAGTAGCTACCTATATATTTTAATGTATACAAATTAACGTTATTACGACATACATCACTATTTTCAACTAAATTTATAGGAGAATAGAAAAGAAAATAATTTCCCCGATAAACCTCACTTTGTTCTTATTTTACTTAAAAAATGATTTTAACGATATTAATTGGTTTTTATGTGTATTGGTATTAAGTGGTTTTTATATAGTATTTATCATTTTGATGTAATACGTTGTTGTGATGTAATATGTTTACAAGATGTATGTTCTACTATACGGGTTAATCGTTAGCTTACGGTCAAGCAATGTAAAGCAGGTGAACAATTGGTATGAAGCCCGAAAACAGAACCTTGTTTAAGAGTAGAGCATCTCGCGATATCTAGCGGATATTCCCTGAACTATTACTACATTCCTCTACCTACCTCCCTTGTTCCCGTCTATTAAACTAATCATTAAGTTCGATAAATAATACTCATCAATAAATATAAATATTTGCACACTTTTTTTATTATTATGAATATTTTTTTTTTTTGGAGATAAAACATCGCGTAAAGCTAAAGGATTTAATACAATCCTACATTGTCACGTGTTTATTAGTATAAACATTAATATTAATTTTTCTTTAATGTTACAATCATCTGCACGCAAATGATTTTTTCACACTTAAGAATGGACGTATTCTGTAAGAAAACTGCATATTTAAAAAAATAGAAGAAAACAACTTTTAAAATTATAATTCAGTATTTTAACACTTATTTTTATGTATAAACATATAATATACCTATTTTGTACACGATTCAAATTTAACAGTTAAAAATCACAAACATAGAGGATTTAATATTTAATTGTTAGCAACTACTTTGTCGCTTTTTTAATTGTTCACGATGAACTTTTTTAATAATTGTCAATGAATATAATATAGTAAATGATATTCGCAGGTTGTTGAGTTACCCGTTTGTCTTCATGGATATTTTGAGGATTTTATTCACAAAAAAAAAACTTGTCGAGTAAATTTAATCACATCACCACAAATAAAGGTTTAATAATATTAAATCTAAATCTGTAATAAATATACTATATTTTGGAATCAAATTTATTTATTCTTGATGATCGTGTGGCAAACTTATTCATACCTGCATAAGCCAGGCGTCAATGAAAAAGTGAATGCCCTAATTGTAATAAAATTGATTTCTCCCTTCCTAAAACACTTTATATATGCCAAAAATACATTCAATAACTAACTTCGTGACGAATGATAATAATGAAATAGTACATTATGCGCGTCTAGTGTGGAAAGTAGCATTTAGCAAGCGAGTGTGGAGTTTCCACCGGATCGACAGCGAAGGGTAGTAAAACCCCACGAGCAAAGCAAAATGCAATTTTCGCAGGAGTAGCGTACCGTACTTTATCTACGATTGTTGAATTAGAATAATAAAACAAAAAAAGTATATTATATATATATATATGAATTTATGTTTATGTTTCCTTTTAATTACGAGTAAATAATGTTAACAAGCTAGGGAGTACAACTACTGAGTTGCTTCTCCCACCATGGACATCATGTTCTTGTAAATACTTAATTAACAATGTAACCATTTTCTATGTAGTTGTAATATTCTTTACAAATAAAAAAAAAATAAAAAAAAAATAATAATAATAATAAATACAGAAAAAAATTAATAAACTTTCTGTATGTAAGTTCGTATTTCTCTTTTGATAAAGATGACATTAATTCATTAGTTGTATTTTATGCCAAATTAATTATTTCGGGAGGAGTATTATTCTCCTCATATTCGTCATAATCACTTAAATCACTCATTGTTTTTCACTAAAAACTCGATATAAACAGTTGCTTTAATTAAACAAAAACAGAAAAGATGACATTAAAACATGACATTTGGATCAGCTCTAATGAAATTAGAGCTAATCCAAATCTCGAGATACAATAAAACACAACCTTATTTTATATAATATATTAAGAAGAAAAAATTATTTTATTTTTAAACTAAAGGTTTTTTTTTTTGGTTTTTTTTTTTTGTTACTTAAAGTTACTGTATTTTAAATAACGAACTGAACGCCCCGCGCTCTGGCTGTGCCTTTGCGGGGGGTAATTTCCATTCTTATGTATAAGTAACTATATATGTATTTGTAATAGT
The DNA here is from genome assembly GCA_951217055.1 of Gerris lacustris. Classification (NCBI taxonomy): domain Eukaryota; kingdom Metazoa; phylum Arthropoda; class Insecta; order Hemiptera; family Gerridae; genus Gerris; species Gerris lacustris. The sequence continues at coordinate 80,905,568 of OX578277.1, forward strand.
TATTAAGGAAATAAAGATATTTTGAATTGAATTGAATTGAAACAAACAGCAAATTAGTTTTATTAAATGTAAACAAACACGCTAATCGTGCGTTAAGGTGAAGAATTCTTCTTTTATTTCGCACTAGGGCGGAAAAAAGAAGAACTATGAACGCGCATGCGCAATGAATACAACTACGAAAATAATCACTTTCTACGCATCTAAACAGAGATAAAATGTTTATATTTCGTATCAATCGTAGATCAAATATATTATACTTTGCTTGAAGTAGGTCTAGTGATTATGTTAGGCTTATGAAAAAGATACAAATACACACATCAGTATGTACTTATTTATTTGTACTATTTTACGAGGAGAGATAGTATTGTTAGTTCCATATTTCTTCAAAGTAATAATATTCTAGGGAGCCTTTTTTCTCTTAAATAAAATAATAAAATATTAACTTTTTGGTAATTAAACATAAACATATATATATATATACATATAATAAAATTAGAGCTAATCCAAATCTCGAGATACAATAAAACACAACCTTTTTTTAATATAACCTTCTTTTTTCTCGCAGTGATGCCCACACAAAGTAAAATAATAATAATATAATTATTAACTAATATAATTATAATTTCATTTTAAAAAAATCTATAACCAACCCTTAACAACATAAATAATTAAAAGATTAATCTTAAAAAAATATATAAATGGAATAATAATTAAATGATATTATGAAAATTGAAAAATGTGACAAAGGGAAAATATTCACATTAGTTTTAGATTTATACTGATTTGATTATGACAGGTCATCAGCGTATTGTAGGGCATTATCGATTCTTCAATTCATTATGATTTATAGCCGTAATGAAATCGCCCTAAAAGGACAAATAATATAAAAGGATGTTTCAATAAGCCCACTTTTCAATCGATTTATTAAATGAATACAATTAAAGATCAATTTGTTTGGATTGTCACCATCATTAGATATCATCTGATTATCAATAGAGTTCAATTTGTGTCCAACTCGTAACTTCTAAATGGCAGATGAGAGGCAAAGAACACAACAGGAGGTCTAATTCTCCTAAATATCACGATTATTTCGTAGCTGGATAAGATAAGATAAGTACTTAAGAAATATTTCCCTCTTTGACAGACATTGCGCCGAAGCAAGACAAAGAATGTATGTATTAGGTTTGCTTTTAGTTTAGTACGAAATGCTTACTAGCTGAGTATCCTTCCGAAATAGTTTCTGAGAAGTCTTCGGAGGGATGAGAAAAGTGAACACGATGATGTATGATAACAGTGGAATACAAACTACGAGTGAGATTAATTAATTAATTTAGTCTTAAACATGATGAATGAGATTTGTCTATTAGTATTTTTTAACACTATTAGTGATCAAATCTTCTAAAAATAAAATAGTCTCTAAGTCCAATCAAATATTATAATTTGTGATTATTTATATGATTTGATTATTATTTATATTTATAATTATAGATAATGATGAATGAGAATTGTCAATAATAGTATTTAATTGGTGTCATTATTTCTATTTGTCTTAAATAAAAACATATCTCTTAGAACTACTATCTACAAACAGTGCCTCAATGGTCTTCTATTTTCTACAAGATGCACAATAACATTCCTTCTCTGGACATTAAGAAGGTGCATAAAAATACTCTATAATTGGAGATTAAATTTCATCATTAATATGCATCATAAATTACCAGACCATTAACACTTATCTGTATAATGGCCTTCATCACTGATAACAGTGTCTTAGTGCACCTCAAAGGTCATCTTCACGATGCATAATAAAATCTTTTCATAGGTCTTCAACACGAAGAATAAGAATACTATCCTCAGCTAGATACACGAGAACAGTCTCAGATATCTGAAAGAAGTATCCCTAAGGTCTTCCACACAATGCATGAAAACATTGTTAGTAGTGGTCTTCAACACGATGCATTAGAAAGCTCCAGCTTGATGCATGACAGTTTCCTACTATTCCTTAATGCAGTTATTTCCCCCCTCGAAAAAAAACTTAAAAATAACGGTTCATAATCATTGCAGTCACGTATTCACTTTAAACCCAAAGGGAAAACAGAATAAATATTTAGTAGACTGTAAATTCAATGATGAAAGGGAAAATTAAAGCATTAATAAATAAAATCAGGCTAAGTACTACATCACAGAAGCTGTAACAAACATCTTATAATTATTTTTAATTAGCCATGATATTTAACATTATTAATTTGATAGTTTAATACATTAGTTCAAATAGTCCAGTCAAATTAGACCAAAAAAAAAAGGATCTAAAAACATTAAATCATATAGGTCTGGAAAAAAGCTTAAAATGATCGGAAGACTCTACAGTCTAACATACTAAAAGTCCCCGATTGTGGGGGGGGGGGGGGGGGGGGGGGGTGAGCCCCCCCCTCTACAATTAAGGGTTATAGGTGCCAATTAAGAACCCCCCCCCCCTCCCCCACGGGGCCAATTGCTGATTTTTTTTTGATTTTACCAAATATCTCGAAAAGTATTGACATTAAGCGAATTATGGTTAAGTACAAATTTATTGTTTAATAAATTTCTTATAAAAATAGTCCTTTAAACATTTTTTTTAGCTGCAACCGTTTTTTTAGTTACTAGCCCTCAAAGTAAGGTAATAAAAAATAAATTATAGGATTAAGCGGGCAAAAGAACGCTTTTATTAGGGATTTCTAATTTTATGCCGCACTCTATAAATTTTCCTTAGATTTTTACTCCCCTTTCAAATTTTTCATCCCTCTATCTACACCTCCCCCTAGACCCCCCTCCCCCCACGTTTTTGCGTAATATGTGAAAATGTGAGAAATTTCCGGACATTTTTCAGTTGATGCTCTATACGACGTAAACTATGCGTGGTTCGATGTTAATTGTTCTTATCATTTTTTCAATACAATAAATTTACAACAATTTTAGTCCAGCGGGAACTCTGTACGTCCAATAGTTTCCGAGATATGGCACTATAAAAATAGAATTTTTTTTTAAAAAATTGGAAATTTTAAGAATTGCTCTCGTTTCGGGGCGAATATCGGTGTAAAACTGTTAACCTACGAGAAAAGTCATAAGGAATGAAGTTGTAGTAAAGATAATTAGATCCTTTTTACGTCCAACGGCAACTCTGTACGTCAAATAGTTCCCGAGATATGACACTTCAAAAGTCGGCAGTAATTTCCAAAAAAAATAAATTGAAAATTAAGTAATGCTCTCGTTTCGGGGCGAATATCGACATGAAACATCTCCCCTACAAGAAAAGTCATAAGAAATGAAGTTGTAGTAAATTGGCTTTTATTCAAGTACAAAATGAAGCCTGAAGACAAAATAGTTCTGTTGCAATTGTAAAAAAAATAAAAAAAAAAAAATGGAAATTTGTATTTTGTAAGTAATGATCCTATAAACCACTTTAGTCTGGTTTTGGAAGTTTTCAAAAGTGGCGTAAAATATTTTTGTATGCCATATTTTGTTGCTGTCCCCTTTAAATTCTACTGATGATTTTTAAAAAAGGGTCTTCAGGGGAGTTTTAAATAAAAAACAATAAGTTTTTTGCAATATTTCGTCCCTCTTTTGGGACATTTTCAAGCCTGAAAAATTTTTTTAATTAAAGATTAGAAAAGATCTTTACATATCATTTAAACATTTATCTAACATAATTATGAATTGATTGAATTAATAATTTATAATTTTTATAAAATTTAAAATATTTTATAAAAATAAATATTTTTGTATGACTTTCATACTAACATACTAAAATTCACGAGGGGGAACCCCCCCGTGGGGTAATAATTGCTTTATTTGGTTTTTTACTAAATATCTCGAAAAGTATTGACATTAGGCCAATTTTGGTTGTGTACAAATTTGTTCTTCATTAAAAATAGAGGTCTAAAAAATTGGGAATGGGGAGTCAAAAATCTATGCAAAAATAGAGTGCGTCTTATGTCAGAATACCCTAATAAAAAAGTTCTTTTGCCCCAATAATCCTACTTCATTTTTTATTACCTAATTTTGAGCGCTTGCAACCCAAAAACGGTTGGAGCTAGAAAAAATTTTTAAGTACTATTTTTATAAGAAATTTATTAAACAACAAATTTATACTTAACCATAATTCGCCTAATGTCAATACTTTTCGAGATATTTGGTAAAGAGCAATAAAAAACAGCAATTGGCCATGTGTAGCCCCAAAATCTATGGGCTCTACCATTTGAGTGTGTTATAGCCCAACTCAGTCGGTTTGCTATTTGGGCGGGGTTTTGGACAGCGTTTGAGGTCTCCTGACAACTGAATAACCATATGGAAAGCAAATTAAATTGGACGCCACCCCATTCAAATAAAAAAAAGGATTAATGATAAAGAAAAAGGGACGTGAAGCCTGAGCACTCACCAGAGTAACTCAAAGTAACAGAGCTAAGGGAAAATTGGAAACTGGAGAATGGGGAATCCAGGGAGAGGGCATAAAAGGTAGGGTATTATAAAAATAAAATATAAATAAAGCAAAGATTAACTTAAGGAATTGTTCACACTTTATTAGGTAAGCTGACTTCACTTGCCTTATTGGCCCAGGGTATACAACAAAGAAAAATATACTCCTGTGAAACAATAACTGATTAAAATTATATAAACCTACTTTTTTTTTAAATAAATGACAAATAAAATAGTAATATAAATAACATATCTCCTAAACAAACTAACTTAGTCTTCCTAAGAGCCCTTTTACAGTTATCTCCTAAGAGTAGTCTTCTGCTCGATAAAAGAATAATAATAATAATATCCTGGTGTGGTGCTTATTAACTGGGCTATTGAAAATAATAATAAAAAAATATTAATGGTTCTTATAAAATGTGAAAAAAACAGAAATGGTAGGAGAGAGGTGTAGTGTGAGGGACGAAGGAAGACCCTCGGCGGAGTGGGGGAAGGGGTCCAAGCCGTCCCACTCTGGGAGGGGAAGAGAAATAAAAATTGGTCGATCTTACTTTGATTTAACAGGTCGCTCCAGACTTCGACGCTCGCGGCTCAAAGATCAGGGAGAACTTTGTAAGGGGTCGTCAGCGAACTTAAGTTGGCTCTCGAAGCAGTCACTGGCGTCACAGACAGCAACCAGCACAATCCACTTGCGTGTTCTGCTTCGTCGGATCCTATTATAAGCTGCCCTAAACTTAAGCACTGACTACTTCTACAAAATAACTTTTTCTCTCACAAAAGTGCTCTTGCACCACGAGATCGCAGAGACACCTCCTAAACTCTCAGGATCACCCAGTGTCACCCAAAAGAAAAAGAAGAACAAAACAAAAAGAAACAATACTAAATAGCGACTGCCCTAAAATAATAAAAAAAAGACCTCCTAACAATATATCAGAAAATAAATCCGCCCCTAAATTTTCTTAAACGAAAATTTTAACAGGGTGGATAATAAATTAAAAATAAATCGTTACACATGTGGGGAAGGGGGGAGAGAGCTTCCTTCCCCCCCCCCCCCCCATCCAACAGGGACTTTTAGTATTTAGACAGGAAAGTCATACGAACATTTTAAGCCACATTTCAAAACTTTGGGATTTTTTGCAAAGTTATATCCCAATTTGACTGGACTATTAGTCTAGTTAAGTTTTTTAAAAAAAATAAAAAATGGGGGGGCTGGGTCTTTACACACCTGGGGGGGGGGGGGTATCAAGCTATAAATCTTGGGGATAGGGAAGTATTCAAATGCATGTGAAAAAATAATGAATACCGCATAATTTAAGCTAGTAAATTATGATAGAGAAATCCTGTTTCCCCCCTATTTCCTTCAAGTGTTAAATTGTTTAAATTTTGAACGCATTTATCTCAAAAACAGTGGTAGTTAGAAAAAAAATGAAAAGGACTATTTTTGTTAGAAATGTAATGTCGAACAAATTTGTACATAACTACAATTCGCCTATAGGTAATATTTTACGAGTTATTTGTGAAAAACCCAAAATTGGCACCTAAAACCCTTATTTTAGGGGGCTCACCCCCCCCCCCCCCCCCCCCGCGACCCTCGGGGACTTTGGTGTATTAGACTGTAGGGTCTTCCGATCATTTTAAGCTTTTTTCCAGAACTATATGATTTAATGCTTTTTTTTCCTAATTTGACTGGACTAATAAGACACCTAGAGTATATTTTAAGTCTCCCAGTACTAGTAAAATAAAAAGCAAAGACATTCAATCTAGGTCAAAAATAATTAATGTAATTACCTCACCAGTTGTCTCAACACAATTAGTCTATCCAATATTTTTCAATTCTAAACTATAACATATGTTTACCTAATAGACTATTTATGTAATAGAGCTATTTACTACTAATGAAATTAGATCTGTCCAGCACATGGATTTCTCTTTTTTTAAATATTACATTTTAAAATTATAATTTTATTATAATAGTAATTGATGGATCAGAATAAAAATCCAGCAAACTAGATTTTGAAATTAAATTATAGTATGGTATATTTTTGTAGTAAATTGTATCCCTAAAAGTCTAAATTTGTAAGACAGTCTTTTTACTTTTCCTCACCTGTGGTAGAAAAAGTTATGTTTTCACCCTTTTTTGTGTTTTTAAGACCTCCTGAGGGGTTTTCAGCATGACGTCTGTAAGTGTGTTATCATCGTAGCACCCAGGGTATTTAACCTAGAGAGTTGAAACTTGGCAGAAAAATCAGTTCTTAATTCTAGTTGTACCGCCCGAAAAGATCAACATTTTCCGCCATCTAGAACCCAGTTTGCTGAGTCAGCAAACGTTTAAAAAAAAATCGTTAAACATCGAAAAGTGGTCCGATCTAGTTGAAATTTGGCACGAATGTACCTCACTGTATGACAAACAAAGCCACCAAATTTATTTTTGATATTGGTCGCCATTTTGAAGTTATCGATTTTTGAATTTTGATATTTTGACGGTTAATAATACCGAAAGTATAAATACGTTTCTGACATATAACATATCGTTGGAACCGGTAAAAAATAAGGATCAAATATAATAATTACAAGAAAAAAAGAACTTTTTATATACTACGTTTTATATTTTCTGTTGAATCATATGTAATGTTGATAATATCATTGTTATATAATGTTAGTGAAAATAAAATAAAAAATAGTTCCGAATTAATTTACTTCACATAATGGGACATGTCAAAACAAATAAAATAACTTGCGGATTTTTTCCGAACTAACTTTCCACACAGCAAAATTTGCTGAAAACGAATTACATTCTGCTGAAAGATGGCTAAAAGTATTAAAATAATGCATTGTCATCGTGTTCTGAGCTATTCTAAATGTTTCAAATGTCTAGCTACTCGGGAAGTTAGTTAAAAATCGATTGCAAGATTTGTACTGGACAAACAAACAAACAAGAAAGCAAACTAAGTAAAACGTAGTAAAAAAAAGATGAAAGTCCATTAATTAGTTTAAAAAGTTATAAGCGAACATAATTATTAATTAGTGCGATACTTTTGTTAAACGTCAAAGTTTATTTACATCTAAAATGCGCCTAAAATACCGCCAAAATTCAAATAATTAAATAAATAAAAACAATGTACAAAAAAAAGTTAGTTCAAAACGGCACCCATCCAACTACTGACTTCGCCCAATGCTGCTTCCTTCTGCTGCGAAGCAGCAGGAGTGGCTACTTTAGTGGCCTCCAAAGTGAGAAAAAGTTCCCAGGTAGTACCCGATTTATTTTTCATTATGTCTCAAACTATTAAATACTGGGGCGAACGGACCAGCCATTTTACGCAAATGACAAAACAAAATCTCATAGTGATGTATCAAACCCAAATTTTATCACAGTTCTGCAAACTTTAGCGAACTTTTGGGCACCAAAACAATTTTGTCTGAACTTCATGTTTTCGAGATTGCTAAATCCGAATCTGAGGTTGAAATTTCTCCTGTACGAAAAAGTTTTCCCGGGAACTCTGCCCAAAGAATATTTGTGTCTTTGGTGTAGGTATTCGACCCAATTTTTCTCCCAAAAAGTGTGAAAACTAAATATTGGGCGTTTAAATATCTTTAAATCATGCATAACACGAATGTTAAGACGAAAAATAAACAATTGATTTCTCCTCTTAATAATTATTTGTATTTCTATGCATTTATCAGTTATATATAACAAATGTTTTATGACTTGTTTCTGATTTGGAATGACATTATTCTACAGCATTAAAATTTATGCCAAGTGAGGGGGGGGAGGCACCTGAAACATTTGGAGGAGAGGGAGCAAATATTTAGTAAAATTGCGATCTTACTAATTTTATTTAGTATTTGCCCCCTCCCCTGCCACAAATGTTTTAAGCGTCCTCCTCACTTTACATAAATTGTAATCTTGTAGAATAATGTCAGACAAAATCAGAAAAAAGTCACAAAACATTTGTTATATATAACTGAAAAATTAATAGAATTACAAAAAATTAATAAAAGGAAAACATTTTTTTAAAAAAAGTTATATAGGTCAGGAGAATAGTTTGACTTTAGATTTGTGTTCTGCGCATAGGTTGATGATATTTAAACACACATTTTTTTTTTTTTCTTTTTTTTTCTCTTGTGTTACACAATTTTTTAGTGCGAAAAAGTAGGTCAAAAAACCCCAAAAACACAATATTTCCGAAATATATTTTATCTGGTTCATATAGAAAAGTCAAGTTTAAATATATAGGGAGTTCCCAATTTTCCACATCTCTATGGACTGAACGTAAAAAAAATAAAAATATTAGAGTTGATTTTTTTTTACATGTGAGATAGACCGTAAAATTTTTTAAAAGTTTTGTGAGAAGAAAAAATGGAAATTAAATAGCGGCACCTTGTCTAAATTTTATCTCTAATTTAACAGTTCAAGGAAAGCTCAATGTATCTATAACGCTACTGTATGAGTTATTCTAGAAGCGTGGTAATTGTTGTATTTTAGATTAACATAAAAAATTAAATGCGTTAGAATAATCAGGGTACAGTAATCATAATCACCGACCACTTAAATAGAGTTTATAATTTATGAGAGGAAAGAAGGCGGAATGACGTCACGAGGAAAGAAAACAGGGTTTATAAAATAAATTGGATTCGCCCAGGAATCTGTAGTTTTAATTCTCCCTGGTGAAGATGTTATAGATGGTTGCTTCCCCGTTTCGAATGAATTTTAATCATGTCCTAGCGCATGCGCCGTGTTTTCGGGCTCATTATTACTATTATTTAAATCGGAAACAAGATCATCAAACGTGGAGGCGTGAATCTTAATAGCCTTCTGTAAACAGGCATGTCAAACACATATAAACTATATATAGATATTTTAATTTATTTAGAAAATAAAATACATATGTATTTTCCAAGACCGATAATTTCATTCAAATAATATTGTAAAGCCTCTATTACAAGAATACTTCTAAACAATTAAAGGTAGAAGGAAAAGTCTCTTCACGTAAAATGATGTATAATATAATCAAAGCAGCTTTCGGCCTCTATAAGGACATCATCAATGCCGAAAAATATGAAAACGCGAATTAAACAAAAACACTCTTAGGGGCGGGGCGATTCATGCAAAGACTTGTGAGTCTTGACTAGTGTCTGGCTTTGCATGACTCACCCCACCCTTATGAGTTCCTTTGTTTAATTCACGTTTTCATCTTTTTCGGCATTGATGATATCTCTAAACACCTCTTTTAGGTCAAAAGCTGCTTTTTCTGATTATATATATACATAATTTTACATGGACAGACTTTTCCTTCTACCCTTAATGATGATCTCCACTAACGCTCCATATTCTAATTAAACAATTACATACTCAAGGAATAATCCAAGTATTTTTTAATGTATAAATTTACACTAAAATACGGTGAGACAATATTATCAAAATATTTTATTCTAAATTTGTCATCAACATACTCAGTTAAATAATAATTTACATGGAGGATAGACTACACTAAGTTCTATCAAGCAACAATATTTCTTAACAACCTCATAATAGTTTTTTTAAGGCCCTATTTCTTCTTGGTAAAATAGAAGAAGAAAAATTATTAAGAATGTGGAAGCTATATGGTAAGATAAGCATTAATCCAAATTTTAAAGCTTATGCGTTCATAATAACAAAAAAAAATCTGTCCGAGACAACTCAGACAAACTTTCTCATATATACGAGTTCATAATTACTTTATCCCAGTGTTTACATTTATAAGTTTTCTTGTTTTCGTAGGTAAATTTAACTATTATTGAACATTTCATCAAAATTTATCATAAAAATGACTTCTGCTCGGCAGGGAATCGAACCCAGTCTCTCTCCGTCTACGTTTAAAGCTATTTTCTCAGAAAATAGATTTTTCCCTGGAAAACGTCTTATATCATTAGATTCGTACAAATGGAAAACATTTTAGAATTGTTTAATCAAAATTGTCGGAACCGTTTTAGAAAAATAGCTTTTTTCACGTTACGTTATTTCAGAGTTTTTGGGAGGGTAGTCCCCAAATTTGGAGTTAAAATTTATTTCTCGATGTAGCATCGGAGAATGATTTTTCCATTGATGCCAAATTTTGTCAAAATCGGCTCAGTAGTTTAGGCTTCACGCGTCTGCTCACACGAAAGACGACAGACGACGGATAGACATTTTTTAAAAACCACTTTTTTGGACTCAGGGGACCTCAAAAAGTGTAAATCCATCAAAATCTCAAAATCGAATTTTCGCGCCATCACAATACTTTCTCTTTATATGAGAAAGTAAAAACAAAACAATAAAAACAATGAAGTTAAATTACAAAGGTAATAAAAAGAAATGTTAGACAAAATCCATGCTTGAAAAAAACCTAAGGACTCTTTCTGCTTGAAATAGTCATGTTTATACAGTGCTAGTCATTAAAGATATCAGATAGTGATGTCAGTCAATAGCCCGTAATTAGGGCTAGGTCAATCATCGAAGGGCATATCCAAGGAATCAACAAGAGTGGTGGGCAAAAACCTAGAAAACTTTGTGGCCTTCCTCAAGCAAATCTATCTATTGTATAAATTCGAGTAGTAACATTTCGTATTGTTAACTGACATATTGACCAGTAGCGTACACAGAAAATTTTTTCGGGGGGGGCCCGGGCCCAACCTAATTAAACTTACATGCGGGTTTAGCATACCCCATAATTTATTATAATTGTAATTTCTCCCCCTTTTCAACACTCTAATTTCAATTTCTAACCTCATATTTAATTAAATTAAAATCCTATGAGGTAACACCTCACTATGTGATGTGATCGTTCTAAAGAACGATTATGTCTCCGATTCCAATAATTCCAAGACAGAAATCTGTTCCAGTTATCAGACATTTTTGATCCCGTTTCTGGCTGTTAGTCTGTCTCTCGCTCAATCATTGCGAACAATTCTTAAAAACTACTTTTTCGATTTTAATGAAATTCGGATGGCAGTAAATTAGCATATAAAAAGTCCATTGTTGGTCCTATATAAGGTCCAATCTTCTGGTCCCATTTCCCTCCACAACATTTCTCCACCTGCCACCATTTCTCTTCCACATGTGCACACACATACATTTATATACACTAGGGTGGCCCTTATTTTTGAATTTTGGAAAATCCTAGCTCCCAACCCCTAATTCGGTTCTAATAGTCTGAAAGACATTATGTTCAAAATTTCAGCTAAATTGGACATGTCTGTGGGTTCCCCCAAGAGCTCTGAAGTTAGGTAGGTAGGTAGCGCTAGGAATCGGCAAGCTTCCCACTGACCTCCAGACACTTCTGGACATTTATCTCTTGCCTATGAGTGTTTTTACACTATACGACAACGATAACTGCACGACAACGACACAGCAACGGCAAGGACACAATGTCGTTCGGTTCTTTGCACATATACCGACACGATAAAGGCACTAAATATTTTAGTTTTCATTCTAATGAAGCGTAATTTTTATTTTGGTACCTAGCGTCTTTAAATTTTTAATTAATCTTAAATTTATTTTATTTTGAGAAAGCCTCATAGTTGGATTTTTATATTTATATAATATAATAAGTTATATTTTTTATTTTAGATTTTTAACACACAAAAAAATTTCAAAGTTAGGATCCTTATTATTAAAATCAAGAAATGAACTATAGAAACAAAATTAAAAATAGCTTTTCAATTCCACTGGTTCCAAAATTTAAATAGTTTGAAAACGCCTTAATATTATCCAAAGTGACTCCACTGCGAATAAGTAGGAAAAATGTAAATCACAGAGCTCACAGCTCAGTGTGATTCACACCACCCCTCCCGTGTCTGTAGACTACCTTCTCATTGTTGCTAGGAAGCTCCGTCAGTTTCGCCTTTGGTGATATTGTTTAATAAGTTGTTCTTTTTTGTAAGTCGAAAGTTTTTTCTTTCTCTGCCTATGAAATTTGTGAGCTAGTGATATTGTAGTAGTTGTGTGTTGATGAGTTAGTGATTGCAATTTACGATAATATGGCATCAGTTTCTACAAGAAGCCTCCGAAAGGATTATGAGTTAGATCTCATAGGGAGAATTGAAAACCAAATTGTGGGTGCTAAGCTGCCATCCAATCGACAGGTATTGAACGTTTTATTTTTCAACTCACGAATTGTAAAATTAACTAAAAAAAATAGTGCCACTCTCGTAATGAAGGAAGTCCTTGTGTTCTGGGAGAAAGCCCGAATCCCCACCAAACGCATTGATCACTGCGTAGAAAAACTTTTGAAACTATGCAATGAATGGGAAAGCTTGCAAAAACATAAAAAACGATCATCAGATAGGGAACTAGAGAAACGTAGGCTTTTCCAAGACATTTTGGACGACCTCTTTGATATAGCCCTTGATGATGCCTTATTAACCCCTAAAATAATTCTTGAAGAAGACAGGCAATTCTTGCTGATGCAGCGAAAGAAGGGAAGGCCTGGTTTCATGGCTGGTATTGACTCCACATTTATGGCATTAGAAGAAAGAAGACATTCGAGACTAGAAAGAGCTTTTGAATTTAAAAAGAGGACCTACGAGGAAATGGAGAATCGTCTGGAACCTTCCTGCTTGACAGACTGCAGCTCAAACTCTCAGGACGAACTTTTTGAATCATGTATTGTTCAAGAGACTCAACAAAAAAGTGTGCCAATGTCATCAAAAAAACGTGGAACATTGGACTTCTTCACTCCTCGACTGTCTGAGGCTTTAGATAGGTGCAAAATCAGCGATCGTAACGCGGTTCACCTACTCATGGCTGCTGCAGAAGGCTTTAAGTGCAACATTGGAGACCTAATCATCAATCGGACTTCATTCCAACGTCGTAGGAAAGCAATGAGGGAACAGAGGCATTCAGAAATAAGAAGTAATTTCAGACTTGCTGGCTCTGATTCTCTAGTTTTACACTGGGATGGGAAGTTGCTTCTGGATATATCTGGACTCGAAAAAGTTGACAGAATCGCTGTGATTGTGACAGCTCAAGGGAATGAACAACTTCTAGGAATCCCCTCAATTCCTTCCTCAACAGGAGAGTATCAAGCCTCAGCCGTCCATGTAAACGTTGAAGAGTGGGGTTTAGAAGATAAAATAGAAGCACTATGTTTTGATACAACGGCAAGTAATACTGGACGAATAAATGGTGCCTGCGCTCATCTTGAAAAAATGATTGGACGCAATCTTTTATACCTCCCTTGTCGCCATCATATCTTTGAATTAGTCCTTAGGAGTTGTTTTGATCAAATTTTTGGGAGTTCGTCAGGTCCAGAGGTTGCATTGTTCAAACGATTCAAGGAAACGTGGAAAGATATAGATAAAACAAACTACCACACAGGCATCGAGGAAGTTTCGGAAGATGTTCGCAATAGCATGCTAGAATTTGTGTTTGATCAGCTATATCGTGAAGATCATCCAAGAGACGATTACCTAGAACTGTTGGAACTTGGGGTGATTTTTCTGGGAGGCACTCCAAAGCGTGGAGTATCATTTCGCATTCCTGGAGCATTTAGTCATGCCCGCTGGATGGCCAAGGCCATTTACTGCTTCAAACTTTTTCTTTTCCAAAACCAGTTCCATCTCACTAAAAAGGAGCGCACTTCTGTACGGAGAGTTTGTTGTTTCCTAATTAACATATACCTTCCAGCATGGTTCCGCTCACCCTCAGCTGTTAAAGCTCCATACCATGATTACAAATTTATGCAAAAACTGGTTAAATACAGAGAAATAGATAAAGATGTCAGTAGCGCTGCGTATAAAAAATTCTCCAAACACCTGTGGTACTTGTCACCCGAATCAGTAGCGTTAGCAATTTTTGATGATGCAGTCCCTATTGAGTTGAGGAGAGAAATGGCTGCCAAAATGTATGATCTCGAAGACAGCGACGAGGAAGATTTGCAGCTGAAGCGATATATTGTACAAAATGAGGATGCCCAAGCTTTTTTATCTATCCCATTCAGTCATTTCATAACTCGTGACTCTATCAAAATTTTCTATAGGTTCAAAATCAACATTGATTTCCTTAAAGAGTGTCCCACAACATGGAATAACAATGTGAGCTATCAAAATGGAATCAAGACAGTGGAACATTTGGCAGTTGTAAATGATGTAGCTGAAAGAGGCGTGAAGCTTATTCAAGATTATCACAATATTTTAACAAAAAATGAAGAAGAACGCCAATGGATCCTACACAATGTCAGTGAGCACAGGAAAAAATATCCAGTTGCCACAAAATCTGGATTGATGTCCTAAAATGAAGTTTCTTTTGTTTTGTTTCCTTAATTTCCTTTTAAGTATTCTAGTGTTTGAATAAAATTCCAGTGATCTGAAGCTTTTCTTTTTTTTACTTTAGTACACCTAAACACATTAAGTGCCCAGGCACCTGACCAACAGAGTTACTTAGTAGATATAATTTGTTCAATTTTAATGATCAGGACCGAAAATGCGGAGTCGGAATAATATATGGTCCGGGTAACTTTTACAATCCCAAAGAGTGCTCTTGGGGGAACCCACAGACATGTCCGATTGAGCTGAAATTTTACACATAACTTTATTATGGCCCATAGAACGGAATTAGGGGTTGGGAGCTAGGAAATTCCTACTTTCAAAAATTGCCCTATTGCTAAGGGCCACCCTAATATACACCTTATCTTCAAAAATATTCATCTGATTTTATAAAACTTATCTGATAGAAGCTCACAGATTAATTTAAACTGTCTACGCTGTTTAAATTTTGGTAAATTGATACTTTAAATCATGTAAAAATCAAACCAATTTTGACTAATTTAAAAAAGGAGGGAAAATTGAGTAAATTTAACATGAATAAAGTATCATTATAGCAATATTTTAAGAGCGCAGACGGTTGAAATTATTCTTGGGTTATCTGCGGGCTACTTTAAACAAACCATTAAAATTTCATAAAAATTAGATGAGTACTTTTGAAGATATAGGTGTAAATAAATGTATGTCTGTGCGAATGTGGAAGAGAAATAAATAGGTGCAGAAGATTGAAACTTATACGGGATCAGCAATGTTATAACCTGGCTAATTATGACCTACTATCAAAATTTCAATAAAATTGGACGAATAGCTTTTAAGATATGTTGGTTCGCAAAAATTGAAGGACAGGTGGACACGGGACCCAAACTGTACCCTGATGTTAAACAGATTTCTGTCTTGGAATTTTCAAAATCGGAGACATAAAAATTGTTAGTTCTTTAGAACTGTCACATATCTTCCGTTTCCTTTGGTAAGCTCGGAAGCAAAACGTGATCCATACTGCAAAAGCAAACGTGGATTTGGAACACATACGATGTTTTGTAGAAATTTCTTGAGAAATTTGGCCTTTTTTTAGGGTTTTAATTTTTTTAAACTTTTATTATATATTAAATATAATAAAAATAAAAAACTTCCACTCTTCTTTAAAAATTGCTATATTTCGCCATCACATTATGGCTTCTTCAGGCTTGTAAATTCCCTCTCATATGAGTCTTATTTTGTCAAAAGTTTTCTTTTAATGATTCTAAATGTAACATTACATATTGTCACTGTACATATGAAACTGGGAATACACTTAATAAAACCATATATATATACATACATACACACAAAAATATATATATATATATAAGTATCACATAGCACTACTACATATTAAAAATAAAAATAAAAATATTTCTGAATCCTCCCTGTTTAAATTCCAGGGAGAGACTCTCTCCAAAAGAAATTTTGTTTTTTATAAGTAAAAGCACATACGAATTTCAAATTTTTATCTAGAAGAGAATTCTTCTCTAAGAAAATTAAATACCTATTGCAAAACAAAAGAATCATTCGCTTATTCGCTGGGTAATTACATGGGACATTTAACATCAAATGTTTTCTGAACGCTTTTTGAGTTTTTAGATTTAAATTTACTATTACTATGCAATATGAATCAGTTTTTTCACAAAATGATAAACCGATTTATTTATATTGCCTCTGTTTTCCCACTACATGTCGACGAACACTAGTCCGACCTGAGTCAGCAAGAGGGGAATGCCGCATAGACAAGAGGACCCACGTAGCGTTCTACACACAATCCTGGTCCAAAACAAAAATTTTCTACTGAAATCCACAACCATCATTTTCCCGTTCAAGCCAGTCTAGTGTGCATATTTTAATTCAATTAATTTAATTCAATCGGCAAAAGATCGAGTTGACTCGGGCCTCATTTAATTTAATGTGCTTAACACCTAGGCCGAGCCGGCAATCGGGTCTATTATTGAACGCATCCTAATTTATTTTGATGCATAGTTTCCATCGACAAATTCGGGCCTACTAGCAATCAGGCCGATTAATTGTACTCATCCTAATCAATTCAATGCACTTAATTCTATAGCAAAAAATCCGGGCCTAGCTGTCAATAGGAGCAGTCTATTTTTACGAATCCAAATTCAATTCATTGCATTAGGATTCGTAATGAATTGAAGCTGTCCTATAATGCAACCTATGCTACGGAACTGGACTAAAACCACAAAAAAATCATTGAATTCAATTGGCGAAAAATCGGGCCCAGCCGAAACCGGGTCGATCAAGTTTAATGTTTTTAGTTCCAATGGCAAAAATCAAGGCCTAGTCGGCAAATGAGCCGATTTATTTCATGCATCCTAATTAAATTCAATGAATCTAATTTCATCAGCAAAAATCTCGGTCCAGCCAAAATCGGGCCGCTATAGTGTTTAATAGTTTTAGTTTCATCGACAAAAATGCGGGCCCAGCCGACAGTCGGGCCGGTATAGTGTTTAATAAATTTGATTCCATCGGCAAAATCCGGGCCCAGCCGACAGTTGGGCCGGTATAGTGTTTAATAAATTTAATTCCATCGGCAAAATCCGGGCCCAGCCGACAGTCGGCCCGGTATAGTGTTTAATAAATTTAATTCCATCGGCAAAATCCGGGCCCAGCCGACAGTCGGCCCGGTATAGTGTTTAATAAATTTAATTCCATCGGCAAAATCCGGGCCCAGCCGACAGTCGGGTCGGTATAGTGTTTAATAAATTTAATTCTATCGGCAAAATCCGGGCCCAGCCGACAGTCGGGTCGGTATAGTGTTTAATAAATTTAATTCCATCGGCAAAATCCGGGCCCAGCCGACAGTTGGGCCGGTATAGTGTTTAATAAATTTGATTCCATCGGCAAAATCCGGGCCCAGCCGACAGTCGGGCCGGTATAGTGTTTAATAAATTTAATTCTATCGGCAAATCCGGGCCGAGCTAATTTGGGGTGATTAAGTGTATACACACCATAAGATAATACTTAATTCATTCTTTTTATTGGAAAATATTTACAGCCAATTCGAATGCATCTGTCATTACTGTGTTTTTTTGGTTTTAAGTGTATGGCGGGTCTTAGGTATGTAATCATTTCGGGGGGGCCAGGGCCCCTTGGGCCCCCCCCTGTGTACGCCACTGATATTGACACGAGTTACTATAGGTTAACCAATTTTAAATAATTTTAGAATTGGCAAGGGTTCAGAAACCAAATATAATATTGCACCCATTTTTCCCATTTTTTTAAATTAAATTTTATAGAAACTAAATATTAAAAAATGATTGGTTTAAAAACCTTTGTGGTGGTGATTTGGCAGTAAACAGGTAAAAAAATATCAACCGGAAACAATCTGGTATGATATTAATTAAAATTAATAGTAAAAAATAAAATTATATTAATAGTAAAATCAGTTCACTATGATATTAGAATCTTGTTGGATTTTTTATTAAGGTGCTATTGTGTTCGTATTTTTAAATAACATAATCTTTTCTTATCTTGATGGGGCAGCCTAATCCGTGATAAGATTTACTTTAAGTCGACAATTTTTTTTTTTTTTTTTTTTTTTTAAAGTTCTTTATTGGCATAAGTAACAAAAAATTATTTGTGTTTACCGGAGCCATAATGTTATTTTGAGAGGGGTTATTTTGTGCCTTTTTTAATTTTTTGATATTTTGTAATGGATTGGAGCTTTTTAATCAAATTTGTGGAAGGGTGTAATGGACAATTTTGGATTATATATTTTTATTTTATTTTATTTTTAAAAATAAAGATTTTGATTGGATTTTTATTGGGGTTGAAGTCGACAAATATCTACATTACTGAGTTAAGCTAGTTTCAATCAAAATCAGGGTACATAATATATATATATATATATATATATATATATATATATATATATATATATATATATATATATATATATATATAAATGATAATCACCACCAAAATAAATTTTAGAGTAAAAAACAAACAACTTCAAAAAATCAACTTTGATTTTGTATACAAAAAGAACTTTTAAATCAAGTAATATTTTCTATTGATCCAACTAAATTATTATTAATACTCATTATTCCATCACCATCGGTATAGTCAATAATCTAATACATATTTATTTTCCAAATATAAATTAATATGTATTTGTATGTGGATACTGTGAGTTTAAGTTGGGCAGAAAGAGGGGTCTTTGTACCGGATCTTGGTCAGCGAGTGTTGAGCGGTGGATGGCTCCCCCTCCCTGCCTGCTCGTCTCTATGCCTCGGTAGCCAGATAATTACCCTGTTATTCCCCTCACAATAATTATACATGTATATATGGACGAGTATTATATTTCTAGGTATTCTTCTCAACACCTATACACTGCAATTAGACGCCTCTCTTGAACGTAAACTATTTTACATTTTACTGGAATAAAAATGGTGGCCGAGAAAAGGTAGCAGCAAATGTACCAACGTGTAAAAAACTAATATAAGTTATATAAAAATATATATTATGTTCGTAAGTACTATTATAAGTTCTTCCCATAATTAATTATATTTTCCTTCTTTTTACATTAATAAAAAAAAAAAAAAAATAGTCTGTCAATTAGTTTGACCCATATCTTCCTTGTGTTCTTTAATTGGACGAATGTTCAAATAATAATTAGATCCGCACTTAGACCAAAGTAATATTAAATTTAAGCACATGGTTGAAATTAATATGGGACCACCGCTGGGGGACTTTCAACCAAACCATCGGAAATCGGATTAGTACTTTTAAAGATGTAGGTGTTAATAAAACAGAGTTGTAATTTCGATTCCCAGGGGAGTCACACTTATTTACATTCAGCGCCGGCGCTACGCACAGGCGGGGCAGGCGGCCGCCTGTGGCGGCCAAACTCAGGGGGCGGCCGATGACGCCCTTAGTTTGTTTTATTTTATAAATTGAAAAACAAAATCTATAGTAGCAAAACAATTAATAATGTGCGTAACCCCCGTACTGAGTAGGCAGTTAGAGATGGAACCCTAGTAATAACACCCCTAGACAATACCTTATCAGGTGCTGTTTTAGTTAAATAGACGTAGTCGAGCTAATCGCATTTCGGGTTGACCTTGGTTAAACCGGTGTTATTTCTTTTTATTCCTAAAAAAAACTATCGGCTGCCTTTGCTATTATAACAGAACATAATATATTTCTTTCTCTCGTATAACCCTCCTTGAGGCTCTGGCCCCACCGCCCTGTGAGGTTAAAAAAAACAGTAAAATTAAAATTTTATTGGTTCCAAGCAAGATATCAAAAATCTAAGTACAGGCTTCATTCCCAATTTTCATTCTGCACAATTTGAGCCCTATTTCAACTTCCTATGATAAATAGTATAGGCGCCATTTCAATACAACGATAAAACTCGTTGTTGAAATAGTTGTAGTATTTATTGTAGTAGGGAATTGAAATAGGGCTCAAATTGTGCAGAATTAAAATTAGGAAAGAAGCCTGTACTTAATTTTTTATATAAAAATTTTCATTTTAATGATTTTTCTAACCTCAAAGGGCAGAGGAGCTTCCTACAATTTTCCTGTGATTAGGTTATTTTATTACACATAACACAACTGCAAGTTTTTAAATTTTTGTGTTGGGACTTTCGGAGATCAGGTGCATTACAGGCAGTAAAGCACAGAAATGGTCACTTCGTTAGATTGTTATTCCCCTTATATAAAAATTCCGAGGGGAGTAACAATCTATAGTAGGTATCCGGAATGTTCTTCTTTAGACTGTTACTCCCCTTAATCCCTTATAAAAACAGAAACGGGATATTCCTTGGTCCCCAACTACATTGGACAAAACATCCCTTTGCTATATGTAATAGTTATTTAGACAAAGTCAATAATATTCTAAAGCAATATAGGGGTGTAACTATCTAAAGAAGTACCCTTCCTCTAATATTGAGTTTTTAAAAATAGTCTACTTTACTTTATTACTCAAAAACTATCATAGCTAAATAATAGGGACATGCACTATTTTAAAAAGCAGTCAGGTTATATGATATAGACTTTGTTCAGCCTTATTTTATTTTAAAAAGTTGAAAATACTTTAAGCTGTTATACCTCAAGAACCAAAACATACGAGAGTGTCCGAAGTTAACATAAATTGGCTAATTAGTAAAAATTTACATTTTAATCTAATCTAAAATAAAATATCAGAGGAGGCGTGTTTCATTACAATTCACAATATAATGACCACTAAGGATAGTATTAAAAATATGGCCATAGAAAATGTCAGCGCCCAAGAAATAAATTAAATTGTATGATTATATTTTATATTATAATTTTTCCTCAGATGAGTTTAATATTATAAAATGTTAAGACAGACCGAAATTCAGTTACATGGCCATGTCCCGGTGGCGGTTTAGGCCTATTTTTAATATATCAATACTATTTTAACCAACTTAAAATAGGAATATTTTAGATTAAATAGTACAATATTAAAGCTTGCCAACTTATAGGTCAACTTTTGAATTTGTATAATCTCTTGGTATATCCATTTTTAGGGTCCGTAGGCGAAACCAAACCGAGGGCAATTATAATAATTTCTTGCGTTTGTCTGACTTTGCCTGGAGGTTGTAAATGGTTCTTTATTCCCGAAAGAACCCGAAGTTATTTTTTTTAATAACCCAAACACATAAATGTAGGAAAGCCCCCAAAAATCACCCATCTCCCCCCCCCCCCCCCCCCCCCGGTCAAAAAAAATCCTATTTCAATGGGGCGGCCAAAAACCGTCTTGCCTGTGGCGGCCAAAAGTGTAGCACCGGCGCTGTTACATTGAATACTTACTGAATGTGCATAGAAGGTTGAAATTAAAATGGGACCAAGAGTGCTTGTTATGACCTAACTAACGGCTCAACAGCCCGTGAATTGACTACGCCTGCCAAATGGCTTATACAACTATTTATATATGGACGACACGGGGTTAGAGTGTCGCTCCATTAGCTGTAGAAACCTTATTTATAATTGTCATTCGTAACCAGAATTATTACCTACCATCCTAATTTAATCAAAAGCAGACAAGAATGTGACGCAAAGAATAAAAGACATAGACACGAGACCAATAATGTTCCCTCAAGTCTGAAACGGATTTTGGTCCAAGAATTTATGAAATCGGAGAAATAAAAAAAAAAAAATGTTCTTCTAAATGATTATAATGCTTCCGCTACCTTTAGTAAGCTCGGAAGAAAAATAATACGAGACACACTATCGTTCTCTAACAATTGCAAATAAATTGGATGATTCAATTAAAGTTTTATCGAACTATGCATACGTTAATAATAAATTTCAAAAAAACGGACGCGGAGCATCTCGGAACATTTCCTTACCAAATTATTTCCAAAATAGCGACAGATATTGAGTTAAAATATAAACCAATTATTTATCTTATCGAAAGGGGTAATTGACGCGAGTTTCAGCTCAATCGGCGAAATAGTTCCGAAATTATTCAGCATTAAAGTTTTAAAGTTCAAAATCGTGGCAGATATCCGAACGAAATTAAATGGAAATGTTTGTCTTAAAAAGAGATATATAATATTTGTAAATTCAGCCCAATCAGAAAATTTGTTTAAGAATTTTTGAATTTTTTTACTGACTCAGCAAAATGGGTAAATGATCACGAATTTGTGATTCTTTCTGACTGCACAACTACATGTAAGGACTGATTTTTGTACCAGTCTCAACTCTTTAAACTTAAAAACTGTGGGAGTTATGCGAGGCACAGACAGCTAAAAACCACTCAAATGGTCATAAAATGCCCGCAACGGATAATTCCGTTATTAAAATCTCTGTTTCGGATATTTGGGTAAAAACAATAATTTTCTTATAGGTAAGGAAAAGTAAAGAATAGTTTAATTTTATTGTTAGATGTAAACAACAAAACAAAATTTTGGAATAACCTGTTTTGAATCTTTGCTAAAGTATGTAATGTGTTATTTTGTGTATTTTATTTATTTATTTTTTTTTTGTTTGTGTAATTTTATACACAAATTATCTAATAACTACCAATTTTACGCTTAGAGATTTATCTATCAACAAAAAATACCTACCTCTAAACGTAAAATATAAATATTCTGCTAATTAGTGTGGCATATAGCTTCCTCGAGTGCATTTCGTAGACATTTAAGATTTTATGCTTTCAAAAACATATAATTGTCAAATATATTAAAGTTCCCCCCCTCCCTTATTTAAATCTGTCAATTTAGTAACATTTAAACAGCGCAGAGGGTTGAAATAAATCTGGGCTACTTTCAATAAACCACCTAAATTTCATATTCATAAAGATCAGATGGATACTTTTGAAGATATAGGTGTAAAAAATGTAGTATGTTTATGCGCATGTTGAAGAGAAACAAATGGGCGCAGAAGGTTGAAACTTATAATTATATAGGACCAACAATGGGCTAATTTGACCTACCATCCAAATTTCATTAAAATCGGACGTGTATTTTTAATAAATGGAGGTTCGCAAAAATTGAGCGACAGACCGACTATTAACTAAGCATTTATTTATATTCAATGAAATCAACCTTCAATACTATTTTTGATATGACATAGAACATAGAGAGTAGAAGGTCATTAATTTAACGTAAATATTGAATTATTTGAATTTTGTAAACAAAAATAACAAGAAATATGGTAGATTATTAAACTTTATTACTATATATATATTTTATACTTATTCCTCTGATTTTATTTAAAATCCTAATATACAAACCCAAATATATATATATATCAGCAATGAAATACCGTGTTTTTTCACACTGCAATAAGGTACACAATTTGTGATAGTGAGAGACACCAAGGGATGTGCCACGTAAACGTGACACATAGGAACTGTTCCAACATTAGACAATACGTCACAAAGATGTTGGCTCGGCATTACGCTATGTCCTGCATCGTTTCGTCGCGTTCGACTCATCAGGGGCCCGACGATGCCCACCCAACTCTGGACCTATACAAGATCAAGAAGATCAGATATCGGGCTTTATCAGAGACGAGCGTGCTCTCACACCGCCATTCTTGCTTGGCTGGCAAAACAAATCAGCAATGAAATACCGTGTTTTTGCCCACTGCAATAAGGTACACAATTTGTGATAGTGAGAGACACCAAGGGATGTGCCACGTAAACGTGACACATAGGAACTGTTCCAACATTAGACAATACGTCACAAAGATGTTGGCTCGGCATTACGCTATGTCCTGCATCGTTTCGTCGCGTCCGACTCATCAACGGGTGGGCATCGTCGGGCCCCTGATGAGTCGGACGCGACGACACGATGCAGGACATAGCGTAATGCCGAGCCAACATCTTTTTTGTGACGTATTGTCTAATGTTGGAACAGTTCCTATGAGTCACGTTTACGTGGCACATCCCTTGGTGTCTCTCACTATCACAAATTATATATATATATATATATATATATATATATATATATATATATATATATATATATATATATATATGAGTGAGTGTTTGTGTATACACATGAAATTACCCAAATGTTGTTTTTCTAGTAGTTATGTAAATCGTAAGGACACATGCTTACAGTTAAGGACACAGGATCAGGTAGCAACCTATTTTTACTTAAAAGGCCGCTACCTTCAAATAACCATTCAGGAAAAAGACAGTAAAAACTTAGAGGGTACCTATAATTTAATAAAACGATAGGACAAAATGATAATGTGATTACATATTCTTAACTTAAGATAATACAAAAAAAAAATGTATACAGTTTAAATAATTTAAGGGCATTTTTACGTTACCTTACAATAGATATTATATATATATATATATATATATATATATATATATATATATATATATATATATATATATATATATATATATATATATATATATATATATATATATATATATATAGTTAAACACCAGTAGTTCTGGTTAACACTAGTAGTATAATTTGTATAATGTTGCAAAAAATATAAAAATAGGGGAATACAATTTCTTAAATAGGTGAAAATACTTGTTCAACAAGCTAAATGTTTTAGGCCAACCACATGGCGCCTAAAATTACCTTAAATATACTTTAAAATTGTAATCAAGTATACAGTATAAATATGTGCAACGTAAGTATTTTAGGTGAAAAATCAAAACCTTTACCTACTAATTACATGCGAGCAAAATATGCCGTATGTTCTTTCATTGCACATGCTGTCAATATATTTTAAAGTTGGCTTATTTCTTCTTCTTAAATTATATTAGTACATATTTTTAAAGTGACATATTTATAAAAATTTTAATTAGTCTTTTCCTTTCGAGAAAGAAAGAATTAGTAGGGTATGTTATTTCTATTATTGAAAATAGATTAAAAGATATGAAAATGATGTGTAGCACACATGCGAAGAAACTGGTACATATTAATGATTAGGAGATAGAAAATAGGATATGAAATGGTCCAAATTGGTGCACAGGGATACGGGGTACGGGGTAAAAAAGTTAAAATAGTACATGCCCTTCAAGATGCATGTTGTTGGAAAGAGTACCTAGATTAATTGTTGTTATGTTCACTTTTGTCATATTTTCAATTAAGAGGGGGGGGGGGGGGGGGGGGGTAAAATATAAAAACAGGAAAAAATGGTTTTTAATTAAAAATTAGAAATATTACTATGTATTTTTGATCGGATTACAGCTGTTTATAAATAAAAATGTTTATTGTTTAAGATTAAAATGTACGCTCCGCTCAGCTCAATATTGTAAGCAGACAACTGCATTGCACACCTAGTATGTAATTACGATCATAATGGAGATCGGCTAGGTACAATTAAAAATTTAATAAATTCACGTCCTCAAAAATTTATCGCGATCTAAAAATAATTCAGTTGAGAATATATGAGGTTGCACAACTCCTATTATGTACTTCTTTTAATTCGTATGTTAATTCATAATGGAGATCGGCTTGGTGCAAATCAAAATAGAATCAAATCACGGCCTCGAAATTTTTATCGCGATCTCAAAATAATTCAGTTGAGGATATGAGATTACTCTTACTACTATATTTTTTTAATTTGTAACCAAAAAATAAATAAAACCCACCTAATAAAGCGTCAAATTTGTCAGGTATAGTCATAAGAGGAAAGGAAGGGGGTCCTTCAAAAGATACATTGAGCTTGATTCGAGATAATAAACACCACTTCATTCAAATACTACAACGGGCCCTTTTTCCCTTCATATTTATTATCCCTTTAATTTGAGGAAATGCTCTATTTTTTCTTGAGCAGGTGAAACATGAAGTCAAGGGTGGGTTAAGGGAGTTTATGGCACATGCGCCTTAGCATGAGATCGATTCTGACTAAGCCACTCTTCATTGGTTCATGACCTGGCATGCGCTACCATACCAGGAAAACACTTTATTAAAAAAACATAAAATTAATTAATTTTATAGAAGTGCTTTCACAGTGGGAGGAGTGTTTTTTTCACTAAACAAAGGGAAAATAATTTTATTAAACTAGAGCAAAAAAAAAATTACTAAGGGCTCCAAATTTCATCAAAACTTTGTAAATTAGATTAGGAAGATAAAAATACAATTAGTTGTTACAAAAAAAAATTGAATCATTAAGAAATAATATTTGTTTGGAAAAAGAAAAATCCTTATGCTGTACAAAGGTATACAGTAGTCTCGCTAATCCAGACCCCGCTAGTCCGGACATCCGGTTAATCCAGACGGACATCAATAATTTATAGTAATGTACAATTAATAAACTTTGAATTTAAATCAATAAGATTGCAAGTTTCTTTTATCCTAAATCAATTTGTAGGCTTAAAAAGTGGAGCAACGTTGAGATTAAACAGTTACTTGTTACATTGATTTTGATAGTTTTACCTAGCTACAACTACATAGTTTTCCAGGTATTTTATAACTAATTCCAGACTTTCGGTGATCCGGACAGTGAGTGCCCTGTCCTATCAAATCCGGATTAGTGGGACTTTACTGTAGTAATTGATTTGAAAGAATCAAGTAGCACTATTAATGTTACCACTAATGCCTTATAGGCTAGAAGAATTTTAGGACCAATTTTTAATTAATTAATAGACTTTATAGTCAATAAAACTAAAGTAATAATATAGATCAGTATATATTTAACATGCAGCAATAGCCAATATTTTAATACAAGTCGGTTCCATCCATTTTAAATAGTTACAATCATTGAGTTGATGATTTATAATGATAAAGTGGTTTGAGGATTATACCAAGTGAGCAAGATTAATAAGTTCTGATGATACACATAACTAACTTAGGCGAAAATTAAAAAAATATTGTTGTGTAGTACAAATGAGGACATCACAACAAATATAGTAAACAGATTTATAAAATATTCGAAATAAATTATGTCACTTTTAGTTAATACCAACCGATACCACTCGCTGTATCCAATCCGATACTACTCGTTTTTTATTTTCTGATATACATAATAACTTTATACATGTTTTTTAAGGCCAAAAGATTAACTTATTTTCAAAATTCTAGCTTTAAGTATAAATGTTAGTCAGACACCATTTAAAATGTGTACATAATTGTCGACCGAGTTCAAATCTAATAGTTAATTGTTTAATTATTAACTTCATTATTTGATAAAAATTTTGACTTAGAAACACTGATCACTGTTTTCAATGCATTCATCCACTTGCCAGTTATCAAATAATTATTGCTCCCAAAGCAATCTTTCTTTTTGGGAAACAAAGTTTCAATATTCAATAGCTGATTATTCAAAAGTAGGTTTAGTTCGTTTCCACTTCCCAACGCCTTACATTTTTTTTTTGCTTCCGTGCTTACCGAAGGTAACGGAAGCTATGTGATCGTTCTGAAAACATTCTTATGTCTCCGATTTCAAAAAATCCAAGACAGAAACCCGTTTCAGACATCACGGAACATTTCTGGTTTTGTGTCTGTCTGTTGGTCCGTCGTTCAATTTTTGCGAACCAACATATTTTAAAAACTAGATTAATTTGAACCTTCAGCGCTTTTTAACTTTTTCTACATTGATACTTTAATTCATGAAAAAATCAAAACAACATTGACAGATTAAAATAACGGGGAAAACAAGCAAATTAGACAACAATGGCTCGTAAAAGCATAAAATCAATAAAGTACGTGGATAGGATGCGAGGAAGCTATGTGCCACACCAATTGGCAGTCTATTAAAAATACTGATCACTCCATTCAATTTGAAAATGCTAAAATATGAGATAAGGAAAATTACGGTTAAAACCAGATAGCACCTAGAAGCTTTCTGCAATTCAAAAGAAATAGTTGCGATACATTTTAAGACAGATAAAAAAAATTAAATTAATTCCCAGGTAATTGTTTTACTCACCATCAATAGGGTACTACTTAAACTAAACAGTGTGGTGGCCTACGGACCCTCTCTGTGTGCTGACTAGCACACACTTGACCTGTTTATTATTTGTTAGTTTTTACAGCTTTTTGAACATTTCATTCCCAAACATTTGGTAAAAAAACACATCCTGGCGGGAATTGAACCCACAACTCGACACTAACAATTATCGCTTTACATCAGTTTTCACTACTTTTATAGTTCAATTGATATTTATTAAAATTGAACAAATTGCCGGAACCGATTGGGGAAATTATTATTTATAAATAATACCACAAAACCAGAAGGCATTTAAAAAAAAAAAGAAAAAAAAAAAAAAAAAAAAAAAAAAAAAAAAGTAATTATTGTTTATACCTACATATTTATGTATATTATACCCGAGATGGGAGTCGCGAAGACGGTCTAACGAATTCATGTCCGAACTCAAAAACTAACTGTGTTAGATAATAAAAAGGAATTCATGCGCATCGATGACCATAAAGATAAATAAAATTGGCTCTAATGACCATCAATATCGATCAATGTAAAATAAAATATCCATCTCAAACATAGGGGTTGTACCCCAAGTTCACAAACTAAAATTGTTTCATTCCCTTTAATGATTTTAATAATAACATTTGACATTAGATATTTCATTACAAAATTTAATCTCTTAATTAAACTTCATAAGATATCACTACATATATGCTCTTTAAATTTAGACTATAAATAAAATTAATTTGTAACGTAAACTGTGCTTAACTACAAGTTTTCTATATTATTAGTAGTGATGTTTTACCATTAACCTGACTTTAAAAAAATGTCAGCTAATCAATCACTTTTTTAGCAGTTTAATAATTGCACGAATTACAACATTATAATTTAGAATATGTAATTAATCTTATAAACATATTAAGTGACACCTGGCTAGAAAGGCAGATGTTAATAATTGTTTAGTAATATAATAAGCCCACATAATCCATCACACTTGAATATAGAGTATTTAGTATTAAGCTAGGCCTTCTCCTGTCGCTTCACAGCGACCTAAAATCCATCCGCTCATCAACCCCACTGAAACTAGTCTTTTATACGGGCAGCAATATTCATTATTAGGTTATACGTATACACTATTTAATTTCTAAAAGATAAAATTTAATATAAGTTTAGATCAAAATAAACTTATTGTAATTAAAACAAGCATGATAATAATAATAATGATTATGATAATGATAATAATGTAATTCTTTATTTAAAAACTAACATATTTCACAAGTTGTATGCAAAACGATAAATAAACTTAAATTATTTTCCATTAGGTCAGCAATACAAATGACAATAAACTAAACAAATTGGTTGTGCGTGAAGTCTTACGTAAAAAGGGTTTCGTTGGTATTGTGAACATGAAATTACTTAATACAAGGGGGGGGGGGGGGGGGGGGGGGCACGCAAAACTTGATGTTTTTTTATTTTGTTTCATTGTCCCTGCTCAAAATTAAAAAAAAAAAAATTCCCCACGACAGGAATTATCTGCCATTTTGGATTTCCAGTTAATCAGATCATATTGCTATTATTATTATTTCTATGGCCCAGCAGACAGCACATTTTACATATTTTTTAATATTTCTAGTAATAGCAGAAATATAGTTTTAGAGAGAGGAACACGGAAAATTTTGATTCTTTTTGACATAATGGCGTTGAAAATTAAACACTATCCACAAGTGGTGTATATATTTTTGTAATCTACACTTCAATACCTTTCATTTAATACCCCACTCAAAATTAAAAAAAAAAAAAAAAAAAAAATCTACTTGAATTATCCGCCAATTTGAATTTGAATAGCTGATAATTTTGAGTTCACTATATTTTTCCTGTGTGCGCGTTAAAACCATCTTTAATACTGGAAAGTTGAATGTTTTTTGTCTCTTTTCATTCAAAAGTTATTGGAACCGTACAGAGTGACAGACAGACAGACACAGGAAAGAAACTATAAGGGGTTATTTTTTTTAGTTTTACCAACGAAACCCTAAAAATGAGAAATACAAAAATAAAGAAATCTAAAAAGGTCAAGTATAAAATACTTTTCGAGGCCCACATATAGGAATAGAATCCTTCATCTGGCAATATAATTGATTTTAAAATCTATTAAAAGGAGACGATTCAAAAAGTTTTGTTTCGCTTTTCAATATTTCTAAAACAATTTACTATTAAGTACTAACTATTTAAGATGATTTCTTCATGGTATATGCCTTCTTAAAAAATGGTCCATTATTCATGAATGCTATTTATCAACATTTAACGTCATGTTACAGCCAAGAGCTTAAATTGTGTTTATCTTATATTAAAACATGCTGCATATTTTCTTCAACATCATCCATTGTTATAGTGTCTGGTTTTATTCTACTTATATCTGGCGGTGGAAGAATAGAATAGCAGCAGTACAGAGAAGTATTCAGCGAGTGGAAGAGCACTGGGAGGCGAGAGACAGCGGCTCGGGATCAAAGGCACGCACAGCATCGGGACAAGACTGAAAGAAAAGGAACTCGGCGAGAATTCCTCGCGAGCAAAGAGTTCCTCCTTCTAGAGGTATGGGAGCCAGCGTCTGAAACAAAACCAAAACAAAAATAGACATTTCTTTACCAATAAGAATACTCACTATAAAAGCTGATAGCATAAAATTTTACAGAATATAAGTTCTGTAAAAGAACATATTACTGAGTATCATAACAAGTAGTGTTCAAAGTGAGTAGCTACGATTATATTGTTAGAAAAAACAATGCTCTTAGTATTGGCAAAATTTCACTAGTATATCCGTGTAAACTCTACTAGTAACTTAAGCAGAATATAATATATAGTTTGCTAAGTTTTGAAACAGAAATTATAATCAATATTATATTTAAATATCAATAAAAATTAGCCAAACTTAAATATTAACTTTAATAATTACAAGATGAAAAGAACTGTTTATATACTACGTTTTTAAAGTTTCTGTTGAATCATATGTTATGTTGATAATATAATTGTCATTGTTATAATATAATGTTGTTGAAAAAAAATAGTTCCGATTTATTTACTTCAAATAAATGACAACCATTTAGAGAGCTGATCTTAAACCTATAAAAAGACAAATCTTTGTACAACGGCTCTCGCCAGCACCGAATCTAAACCGTGCCATTGATATGCCCCCCTGTAGGGACAGTTAGAGAAGAAAAAGAAAAATGTGTACAAGTAAAGAAGTACAGATGCAGAAAAATTAAACTGATACCTAGGACACAAGTGTAAACAAACCGGGTTGTCACACGTCAATGAATTTATTTCTTTGTTTACTTTTCCTTTTACGCTGTTATTCAATGTTAATCTCTTTATAAAAATCACAAATTTGAAACCCGTCAAAATGAAGATTGTAAATATGGGACCTGTCAAAACAAATAAAATAACTTGCGGATTTTTTCCGAACTAACTTTCCATACAGCAACATTTGCTAAAAACGAAATAAATTCTGCTGAAAGATGGCTAAAAGTATTAAAATATTGCATTGTCATCGCGTTCTGAGCTATTCTAAAAGGTTCAAATGTCTAGCTACTCGGGAAGTTAGTTAAAAATCGATTGCAAGATTTGTACTGGACAAACAAACAAATAAACAAACAAACAAACAAACAAGAAAGCAAGCTAATAAAAACGTAGTAAAAAGAGGATTTTTCCATTGATTGAATGTATATAAGGAGAATTATAAAACCAAAACGTTTCATTAAGAGGTAATCTTCAACCTGTTCTACTCTAAATGAGAAGGCATAATAAATACGTTACTTAGAACTTAAAATAAAATAAATCAATGAACAAAGTCTTATTTTATTCCTAATCATGTTACCAAACCACAGCTCATTTATACAAAAATAATCATAAGAATAATTGGGAGATCAAACAAATAATAATTACCAGGAGTTTGGATCAAAATTTTAATTTTGAATCACCATACATTCTCTCTATATTATATACTTTGTATTTGAGAAAGTTAAAGAGGCTTAAGTTCCATTAAAAATAATGTTAAAGCTGCATGATCATGATAGATATACGAGTGTCTAAGGAGGTCACCTTAAAAGAATAACAACAATTGTCTCTCCACGTAAATTGAAACTGCTTTATTAAACTAAGCAGATTTCAGCCTTCATAAGGCCATCATCAGTGCCGATTGAGGTTATTAATAAAAAATAATTAGTGAGAACCGAAACTATTTCATATCGGACATCGACGTAAGGTAGCAGCATTAAATCAAACTAATTGTGAAGCCAGTCCACTTATAAACTGAATAATCAAAAACTTTTTTGGAAGTATATTTAGAGTTACTGTCATAATTCTTAATTATGTGAAAAAAACTGTGTCGTTCTGAATTAACACGTCTTTCCCCATAAAAAGAAATCTTACTTTTACGAGATACAATTATCGAGAAAATCATTCGTTGATGTTGATAATACAGCAGATTAAAATTTATCCTTTATCAGATGTCATTTTAATTCTTGTTAGTAATTATTGTAAACTTGTATGTGACACATCCAATTTCAATATGATAAACTTCAAATTCAAATTTATTTTCTTACAGATAGCGTGAAGAGGAAAGTTGAAATTCGCGTTATAAGGTCAAATTATGAGGTAGATGTCAAACCAGGACGACAGGTTGTGGTGAGATAGCGAGAGACTGTTGCATGTTGAATTGGTTGTCATTTCCTTGGAAAAGGGTCACTGTTTTCCTTGAGTTCCAGGTCAA
Organism: Gerris lacustris; assembly: GCA_951217055.1. Taxonomy (NCBI): domain Eukaryota; kingdom Metazoa; phylum Arthropoda; class Insecta; order Hemiptera; family Gerridae; genus Gerris; species Gerris lacustris. Next base: position 80,938,433 of record OX578277.1, read on the forward strand.
ACTACTCATCCTAATCATGCTCATTAGGAAACAGTGCGTGCTCTCCAGTCCCTTGTGCTCAAGTCATCAACTCTGACAGCTCACACTATGTCTTGCCTACTTCTCTGCCCTTGCCCACTTCAACAACCTACAATAACACTTTGTATACTATTATTACAATGAAAAAACTATGCTACTGTCTTTATCATAGACTAAAATTGTCACTTCTTGTATAAACACTAACTACACCTGATTTAGTTAAAAGGCCAAGATAATAAATAAACATAACAAATATATTAATAAATCATTTGTTTTTCCTATTCACAAATTAAGATCCTAAATCCGTAATTAAATAAAAGACTATCACTTTCTTATGTTGTATTCAATTTGTTCTACACTCATTGACCATCAAACAATACATTTTTGCGCGGTTAACATTGAAATAAAACTCTTTTAAAGGATTAGGTAAAATTGCCTCTCCACATGAAATAATATTTCTTTTCATCAAAAAGGTTTTCAGTGATTATAAGGCCATCATCAGTGGTGATTACAAAAGTAACTAGAGGTACATTATGAAATGAATTAGTGAAAGGTGAGCCCACTACATATCAGAGATAACATGAACTCAACATGAGATGCATGAAAATGTCCTCTCTTGGGAGGCACTGGAGATTTGGAGATTAGTGTATATTATGTCCAGCTTGGATTTTAGAGTACTGAAATAATAGATGAGATCCATCGCTTATTATTTATGAATCCAAGAATAGTTCACTAATCAACGTACGATAAACAAATGTATAATCCGTTTGAATTTGTATGCAAGGTTTTAGGTTTTACAAAAGGAATAAAGTACGTCATCATCTGAAAAAATCAGATTTCAATCTCAGTCTCACCTCCGACACTGATTTTTTGAACGAAGTTCCTTATGGCACGTTCAGGAGCCCGGGAGTGAATCCGAAAAAAATGACCAAAATTACCGTCACAAAATAACCGTCACAAAATCACCGTCACGCAAAATCCGTCACGAAATCTACAGATGACGATAACTTGAGTAAAAGATCACCGAGTTAGATGAAATTTGGTACACGCATGTTCATTTTACCAATGCCCAGGCTGATTTCGTCGGAAAACGTTATCCGCCCAAGCGTTCACGCGCAACGCTCGCGTAAACGTAAGCTTCAAAAGACGGTAAAGTGTTATTAAGGAAGCCTGTTACTTGACTTGTTTTGTTTATTTTTGTTATATATGTCAAAAATTTCACTTTGTTTTGTAAATAAATAAAATATAATCATGTAAAATTTCAGCCTGATACAAGAATACAAGCAGAAGCTGTAGAAGAGATATATTATATAATATTTTAAATTAATTGGCCGGGTAGGTAGAAAACAGTCCTATTTCTATCCAAACTCCTTTAACAAACATACTCTTTCACTATAAACTCATCATGATCAACTTTTTTCTTATATTCAATATATATTTATAGTAAGACGCTTGCTTTAATTATACAAATAATGATTTTCTTTTAATTTTGCCTCTTTTCTAACTCCGCCATGTATAAGTAGTTAGCAAAGTATACGTACTTAGCAGTGTGATTTTATAATTTATATTTAATGAAAAATGTAAGGAACTTCGTTCCTACCAGGTGTCCCGCGACACCACACGTATTTTTTCTCTTACGCATTTCGACTTATCTCACCTGAAGATGACCACTAGTGGTTGAAAGTTGGCTTTGTACAATAATGTTACTTTAGTGGAGAGACATCTTTCTTATTTCTTAATTAAGTGCCGCCACTACTGATCTAGAACAATTTTTTTCTAAAAAATATAAATTTAAATATAATAGGTATATTTAATATTTATTACTGCGAAGTAGTTCTTTTAAAATATGTGATATTGTATTAAAAATAATTAATGTAAAAGAGTTAACTATTTAAATTTAAAGTTATTTCACCCAATTGGGTATTGCCTATGAACATTTGAACAATTAACTCCATTAACTTTGCTAACAAAATCCATCTGAACTAAAATATGGTCTCATATTAAATCCTCCTTTCATTATTCTTTATTTGATACTAATGTTATTCCTCCAGTGATAGAATGCGATGAAACTATGCGCGTAATAGAGCAGTTGTTATTCTTAAATCATCAATATTGACGAATATTTTGTCAATAAAAGCGACGTAATAAATATTGTTATTGTTTAGTTCTATGGTTTCATATATACATATTTTACATTTTATAAGATGAGTGTGTTTTTCAACATCAACATTATGTTTGTTAGTTATTGCAAATAGCGGTGTCTTTATTTCAAAACATCCTCGGGCTGGAAATAAGAGTAGCATAGACATTAATCATGAGTGCTTAACAAGTTAATTCTCGACTCACGCATGTCTTTACTTAAGGGTGAGACATACTATGGGAATGATGCTGGGTAGATAAACAGGACAGAGACAGATATGCCACCCACATGAGATGCCAGGCGGTCTACCCTTTGTCTCATTACACGACTAATTATCCTTATATGTTCTACTGCAATTGCTTGTTTCATATCCAACACTATGAGGATCATGAAAAACTAACTACTACGATACACACCATACAACTATGAAATTTACAATACTCTTGAAACAAATGTAAAGAAAATTATACATTCCGACCTTAATTGGTTTTCTTCTATTGTCATGCCGACATCAATCAAATCAGATATGATTCTGGCTGAGCTACAACTAGTTATAAGGCAGTCTATTTACACCGTGTGATTTTAGTCATTGTAAAAACACAATTTCTTTTGATAATAACAATAATACCATTAATCATACTCAACAAGAATACAAATTAGCCTATAGGCCGTGGTTACTTGTTTTGATAAAATAGAATAATATTTGTTAAAATACAAAAACAAAACTAAATTCACAATTAATTATGGGTTAGAATTCTTCTTCTTACATTATAAAATAAAATTCTTATTATTTTATTACTTTGAAAAATATATTTCATGGAGCTGTATCTTAGAGGTAAACTATAGTAACTCCATATTTAGTTTCTCATATAAAGAGAATTATTTTACAGAGAATAACATATTTAGAAGTATCTCTTAGTGACTTGTTTGCATTATATTTGTTAGTTTTTGCATTTCTATACATGATGCCCCATATAGACTAGTCCAACCGATTTTTACGAAATTTAGCATACATGTTCTGAAAAATCATACCCTGAGGCGAAATCGAGAAATGAATTTTAGCTCCAAATTTAGGGGCGCTACCCCCCAAAAACTCTCGAAAAAATTCTCGAAAACGGTTCCAACGATATTAATTCAAAAATTTAAAAATGTAGTCCATTTGAATATAAATCTAACGATATAAGCTTTTTTTCTCGGGAGAATCTAGTTACTGAGAAAATAGCTATAAAAGCGGAGGGAGAGAGGCCAGGTTCAATTCCCCGCCGAGGAGGTTATTTTTATGATATATTTAGAAAAAATGTTCAATAATAATTAAATGTACCAACCAAACCTGATAAATGGAAAACACCGGACCAAGTAGTTATGAACTCGTATATGAGAAAGTTTGTCTGAGTTGTCTCTGACCGATTTTTTTAATATCTATACTGCTATAAAAAAACACTTTTAGTAACAACTTCTAATTATTTATACATAAATAATAATAATTATTTATTCTAAAACTTATACTTAAGAGTTTTTAGAATCAATTTATAATTTGCATTAATATCACCATATAAGTAGTATCTAGTAATTTTGATCTCGCGATGAAATTCGACTAAACTCAATAACATTTATAAAAATAATAACGAGTGCATAAACGAATACAATTTTATCTGTACCTTATAGCTAATAAACTCCAAATAAGGCCCGAATTGATTTGGAAACGTGCGTGAATCATGGATTTAAAAAAAAAAAAAGAATAATCAATATTATGGTTTTAAGAATTATGTTCATCACTGACTTTTTGTACACTATAATAATTTGATTAAATACAAATTTTTAAGTTTATTCTAATGTGAAACATATTGTAAGTTCAATTATAATAATTATTACAAAATATAAATTAACAACATGATACTATCGAGATACTCTTACACTCAAACTCCACTCTCTTACAATCTTCAACATAAACCTCAACAAATTTTTTACAGCAACAGTATTTATTTTTATATATCTAACATAATTAGGTAATATACCAGTTAACCGAGGAGGGGCGCTGCCCCCCTCTGTTTACTGTGGGGGGAGCCGCCCCCCTGCCCCCCCCTGTTCCGCGGTCCCTGCCGTGGCGAAATCTAGAAAAAAATGTCAGCTTCAAATTAGGGGACACTACCCCAAAAACTAAAAAACGTGAAAAAAAATCTCGAAAACAGTTCCGACGATTTTGATTAAAAAAATCTAAAATGTAGTCCATTTGAATACGATCTAACGATATAAGCCGATTTCCCAGAAAAAAATCTAGTTCCTGAGAAAATAGCATTAAACGCGGACAGAGAGAGTACGGGTTCGATTTCCCGCCGAGGAGAAGTCATTTTGATTAAATATTCAAATAATAACTAAATGTACCTACGAAAACTAATAAATGGAAAACACTGGGCTAAGTAATTATGATCTCTTATATGAGAAAGTTTGTCTGAGTTGTCTCGGATCGATTTTTTAAATTAGTTTTTTTTTTCACACTAACACCCTCAAAGAGTTTTGAAGAAAAACACCTTAATTTCTTTTAAATTAATTGTTCAGGCTGAGTTAATTGATTTGTTCTTATATACATTCAAAAATAGTCAGCCAAAATAGTATTATCAATTAAGTGTGGCTCATAGCTTACTTTAAGTTCATTATAGTAATTTTAAGGCGAATGGTCACATCGGGTTATAAAATTGATATGAGATGATCTATGCCTACTATCGACAAACCACCCAAATTTCTTTAAATTTGGATGTTATTTTAAATATATAGAATATAGGTATTCATAAAAAAAATTGTTGTTTCAGTTGTTCAGTTTAAAGCGTGTGCGCAGACGCTTAACATTATTATCGGTCCATCTTTCGGCTATTTAGACAGATAGAAACCCAAAATGATCTCTGATCTAAAATGGATTTTTGTCTTGAAATGTTTGAAATCGGAGGAAAAAGAAAAAAAAATCGTTCTTTAGAATGATCATAGTGATTTCGTTACCTTCATTAAGCTCTGAAGCAAAAGTAGAAAATAGTTTAGAGTTACTGAATTTCATCTTTAAGTTAAAGGTATATGAAAAATTTGTTTCTATATTCATATAAATATGGCGTTTATCGCAACAGAACTATGTTTACATTAAGAATTACTTTATTAAACAATAACTTTTAATTAATAATATTTTACATTAACACGAAAATAAAGAAAGTATGTGAAAGCAATGAACAAGTCCAATTCTACTTAAGTCAATTAAATTGTTTAGAATACACCGTCCAACATTTAAACCGTTAAGACTCAATATAAGTTTATCTTCTTATAAGTCAACAAAACTTTAAACCAAAACGTGATGTATTAAGTTCATTTACATTTCGTTACTTCATAATAATAAAAAATATAAAAAACATATTAAAAGCACAAAGACAAAAAAAAAAAAAAAATACATAAATCTTTTATCAGTTTATCTTTACGAGTAGTGGAATGACTCTACGTAGCAGTTAAAAAAATCTTAATTACATTATTTAATTACCTCCACAGTTCAACTTTAATCGATTTAAAGAGAAGCCGACTTGGTCTACAAAGGGTTACGCCTTTAATAAAAACAACTATCATAAAAATTATAATAAATTACAAGTGCTTTGATCCGTTTTAACGTCTTTAGTATATAAAAACAACTGTGACCTGATGTACTTACTAATAAGATTAAATTCTTAAGCGTCGAGTTATTATGGTATTAAAATAACAGTAATAAAATTCGTTTAATTTAAGTTATTATTGTATTAGTTAAAGTAATATTGAATATTTATCTTATTACTTTATATAAAGATAAATTAATGTTCACCTAATGGTTCAATAATTTTGAAGCATATGTAATGCTTCTTTGTGTTTACCTTTTTTTGTTAACCAATATGAACAAAATTTAAACATTGGTTAACAAAACATAAGAGAACATTTTTACAATTTATATAAAATAGCTATGATTATTTATTTCCTCCTGCGATTACAGGATAATGTAAAATATTTACTTACTTATTAGCTGAGTGTATCATAAAATAATGTAGAATGTTTACCTATGTGCATAATAGTTTATAATATAATAAAGTAATGTTCATCATTTGCTTATAGAATAACGCAGAATATTCACTTATAAGAACAAGAAGTAATGTCTACAATTAGCTTGTTAGATTAAATAATAACTTTGTAATGTATACAGCCAATATTAATATTCATACATTCTAATGTTGGTAATTTGGTCATAGTCAATTTAATAGTGTTTAGTAAGATATATAAACGAAATCTAGATGTTATAATTGTTTACCGCATGTAAAATAATTTATAATAGTAAAATGTGACAGTTAAAGTAAACCAAAATTGTGCATTTTAACTAAGAATCAAGTTTAATGTGAATAGGCATTGACAAAACAGTGAATATAGTATGAATTGAAGCGAGCGTAATAATTTATTTTAATTTAAATTGATTATAAAAAAAACTTCAAATTGATATAATAAAATAGGAACTCCTGTGAAGGTCAGGTAAGATTTTAGAATATCGATAGTCAATCAATGTTGAAAGAAAAAAACACATGGAGATATCATGTAACGGCGCCATAAATTTAATCAAACAAGTAAAGAAACTGGCATTAAATAAATATATACTAGTTTAGTAGTACTTATTAATTTAAATCATTGGTTTGAATCAAAGAGATGAAAAGATGGTATTGTATAAATTCCGTCTCTAACTATCATCAAGTATTTAAAAACAAATAAATGAAAGACAAAGAGAGATCATCGTGTAGCTTTTAAAAACAGATTCATCACAGTATTGTGTTTCTCATAAAATTACCCTTATTTTAAAATTAGGATAATGTCAGTCTATTTTGTATAGCCGTCACCTGATGTTTCTTTACCTCCCGCTAATCCAAATAAATCTACTCGACCCTGTTGTTTTCTACTCGATTTATCTCAATTATTCCGCCTCGTTATTGTCGGCATTCACGAGATACGTAAAGATTGTTATTTCTGATTTCTTTATATCTGGTTACACGGACGGTTCAATATCGGGTCCTTTAATTGTATAAAATGAATGGGAATGGAGTCCGGAGAAAGGATAATACTTTGTTCAAATACTATTAAGGTAGGAAACCACAAAAATCTTTTTTCGGATCCTCGAGGCGCCAGGCAGATATAAAATTATAGACCGGATTGGACAAAGAGAGAAGACACGGCAGCATCGGGAGACAAACTCAGGAAATTCTACTATCCAAGTTTATTTAAGAGGATGACAAGACCGTGCATCTTTCCTTAAGCCTCCCTCAGTAAAAAAAGGACGCACCTCGTAAAAAAATATATATATCTTTTAGAAAAAAATTCCTCCCTAAAGGATAATGGGAGGTTGAGAGGAAGTGGGAAATTGTAGAGTTGTCGGGTGGTTATTAGTGAAGGACTACCACAGGCTTACCTTTTATGTCCCCAATTTGTTCTCTTCTAACTTTTGCTTCAATTACTCTTCGGGTTTTATTCTTCGGCAGCGGATTCCCAAGTTGTAATGCTTGGGACAGGAGTCGGCCTTGTATCACCTGACACATCTTCCACGGGGTTTTCTGTCTTTTCCATTCATCCCTTCTCCCTCCCCTCCCATTTTTTTAGTTAATATTTCAAAAAGTCGCAGACTGTCTCCGGGAGAAAATTGCTCGGAGAACATCAATTGGAAACTTTGAAGTTTTAAAAGAGACGCTATGCAAGTATCATTATAAGTTTAAGAGCTGTCTCATTTCCTCCTATTTTTATTACTGTTGCGAACAAAATAAGGGTTTAAAGAAAATTAAAGTAAAGAATAAATAATGTAAAGAAAAATAATAGCTATCAGTCTGAAATAAAAAATATAATAATAAGAATATGTCGCAAATGGTATAATTATTAAGCAAGTCTTATACCAAGTATGAATTATGAACATGTTTATTCGTACTTATCATTGAGAAACTACCGATACAGGTTAATATTATCGACCAACAATACCAACAATAACCAAGTATCGTTGGAATAAGTAAAACAGATGTAAAGAAATAGTTATATTGCTCAATAGTTTAATTACCATTTTCCAAATCTTAAATTTAATAAAGATATAATAATATTATATAATCGAGTAGTGTCCCGACGACGGCGACGACTCACCTCGAAATGATTTGTTATTGCTAAGCTAAGGCAAAAACACTTGGTTCCAATTATCGGCAAGTCAGTAATTTTTAATCAATAAGTTTTCTCTTGATGTGTTTATAGGCATTTGATTGGACGATCAACTTTTAAAGAAAAATTATTTTATTTATTTCTTACAATTGTTTTGTTTGTGTAGGTAAGTTAAGTAGTTTATTTCAAGATTTTATGGAACACAATCATAGTTCATTAGGTTTCAAAAGAAACTGTTAAAGTTTTGCTAATATACTGACTTATTTTCTATTTCAATATAATTCACTTTATCAATTTACACCAAACCAGAAAATAAGTAGCTTGCTTCATTTTAAGAAAGAGCCACGCGATGTTCCGTTAGTACAGTTATAGGATTTTACTATTTGTTACAGTGTGATGTATTATGACATGAAGGTGTGCGTAAGGAATAAAGTATATCCGAGGTCTACAAGAAATAATATATGTTAAACCAGCAACGCATGTAGGGCTTACGGTGCCTTCTTTATCTATCCTTGTGCCCTAAAAAAAAATTGTAAATGCATTGCTAAGATAATTCTTATCTCTATCAAGCCAATTACATATATTCATAAAATAATTATTCACCAACAGCCATATTCTTCAAAATTTATAAAATAAATATTGCAAAAGAATTAAAGTGAACGGAATAAGTCAGAATATACATTTGTTTTTAAATCCAACAATAAAATGACAGATATATCCTCAATCTACTTATACCTTCAATTCCTACCACCAGAAAACAAAACAAAGCGGATTTATATTCAAGACAGTAAAAAGAGGATGATAAGAGAAGAAAGGGAAAGAAATAAAATTATTCTAAATTTGACAAAATACACGTCTATCAGTACAAGTTGCGCCTGACTTGTATAATCTATTTTTGTATACATTTTAAATAAATATATACAAAAAAATAGACTTTACTTGTAAAAGAACTGTTTGGGAAGATAGTTCCAAATTTGATTTCGGGTTTAATTGCGAAACTACGATGATGAAAATGAAAATTCAGTTATAGCAGATGGAGCAATAATGTCAAAAAATCAATAAATTGCACAAGTAAAAGATTCTTAGTACATTTTTATCCCCTGAATGGATGTGAGTCTTCTTTAAATCAAGTTATCATAGAGTATCTATAGCTATTATTAAAAATTAGTTTTAACAAAACACTTTAAGTAAAGTCTTATATTTTCCTAGTTTAGTAGGCAAGAACCACATATTAGACGAGTTATAACGTGTTATTTCCAGATTGTGATAAAGCCGACGGCTCAAGCAAATCCACATTCTCTTAATTAACGTATTAAACGCAGCGTACATCATAATGCCTGAGCATGAACCAGCAGACCGTCTCGTCGCCAGTCAAAACCTCTGTAGACAGCGTTACATACCTTCACCTTCCCTCTTTCCACTAGATCATTTTTAACGTAAATTGTTCTTTCTTTTATCATGAGTTAAATTATAATGTTGTTTAAAGAAAAAAAAAACCAATACGATACTAAATTAATGGAAAAGTAAAGTTATTTAAACATTTAGAATCAAGCTGAACTATTTAGTTAAGATTCGTAAAGGTCCTTCGGTCCCACGATTGTTTGGATAGGCATTCATTCATATAACTATTGAACCAAGAATGCATCATAATAAAATAAATTGTGAGTGTTTCATATTATTCATTCAGAAAAAAGGTTAATGCCATGTCAAAATCCCTCTGAGTCGAACGAGCAAGAAATGCTTGCTTAATGCACATTTATTATCTTAGGGTTATAATATACAGGAGAGGATGATAGAGAGTTGTGGGCCTATAAAGACATCTTTTAATCAAATATTATTGATTAGAAAATCTAATAACGGATTCTCTTACAGTCTTCGCACAACTAGAATCGACGCGTTGACAGCGCGGGAAAAACTAGCAAAAGGGGGGACGAGCCAATGAGAGCTTGAGATTTTCCCGGACAAAAGGTCGGGCCAACTAGGCAAAGATAAATGTCTCTAGTGGAGGGGAGAGGCCCTCTGGATAACAGTATAAGAAGGCTTCATAGTGGCTTTATTTTTTCCCCTAGAGAGGTTGGCCAATCTGTGTGTCACTCAATTTCCCGCGCTGTCAACGCGTCGATTCTAGTTGTGCAAAGACTGTAATACAAATAATAATAAGCCAGATAAGAAAGACAAAGTTAAAGAAAATCCATAATTTGTTTAATAACCTATTTTTTTGTAAACGGTTTATGGTTTAGGGTGTTATTATCAACACTTATATATTGATTGAAATTATATCATTAGAATTATGTAATAAAATATCCTGTATAGCCACACACTTAAAACAGAATAGACGATGATACAAAAATGTTTCTTCACGTATTGAAAAATAGATTTTTAAAAAAATAAAAAAGAGTTATTTACACACTATTTATTCATGACAACTTATTGATAATTTTATTATTCCGACAGCGGTATATTAAACCTTGAACATTCAAAGAGATTATTCTTATCTTTAAAATAATTTATTAATTATTTATTTTTTTATAGTATTTGAACCCTTTATTTTTTAAATAATAATGTATATAATTAAAAGCAATATATATTGTACAGTAATTAAGTCTTAAATTACATGATTAATGTTGCTATTATTAGTGTTCTTAAAAATAAAACTACCCTCATATCATAATTAGGAAAGTATGTATATAATATTATAGTAATCAATAAGTAGTTTAAATAAGGGCAACAGTCAATGCCTGAGGCTTTATCTTTATATTTAACTCCTAGACAAGTTATTTTTTCCCAAAGTGAAACTAAACTACTAATTAGTTCAAATAAAAAGGAAAGGAAAGGAAACGTTTTAAAATGATACGTCCGTCATATTATGACGTTTCAGCTTTTGTATCATTCTTTTTGTTTCTAGAGCGGGATCTTCAGCTTAATTGCAATGGCGTGAGTAGAAGGGACCTGTGCGTGGCTAACTAAAAGAAACCTAATGACACGAGAAGGTTATTTCTTGTTAGAAACTGTTGTTTTTGTTAGTTTGGAGAACGAGAAAAAAAATTTACGTGTATATTGCTTAATTTATACAAATATCTTTCAAGGACTGTTTAATCAAACTTTTATTTGAGGTTTAACAAGTGTGTAAAAAGCATTTTATCTAAATGAATAACTGTTTGCAGGTTCCAGTAGAATCAAGTCAATATGACCACTTGAAGTTAACCAAGGCTTAACCTCTGAGAAAAACAAAAGGGATTCTTATTGAGATGGGTGATCTAACGCTAGAGATTAAGACAAAGCTGGCAGTCAAATATCAATAAATTGAGAAACTATTACAGGAATCACGAGCAAAGCAATCATTACAGGAAGCTTCTCATGGTTGAAGGATTTCCTTTTCCCTAAGATCAATTAAGAGTAAATTCTATTAGTCAAATAATATCTTTATGTAGAAGTATTAATAATACTATTTTGATACTGCTAAATTAATGAAAACAGTGAAGTAATTCATGAAATAAGGGATAGGGTAAAGAAACTTATCACTCACTTTCGATAAAGATGAAAGAATACTATTAGTGTCTAATAATACTTTATTTAGGTATTTTCTTTCACCTAATGTTATTTATACCAATTATATAAAATACTCTACAGCAGCACTCTCATGTGGAAGAATCTTCAGTGAAAATAAAAGGTTAGGTCATAAAGGTTATATACAGAGAATTGACAAGTAAATGATTGGACACTTATGAGAGATAAAGGTAAGGTCTGTGTATAAGATAACTTTTTATTATGTAAATATATAAACAACCAATTAGGAAGAAATCTTTAACATGACTTCAAATAATACACTATGTTTCCTTATGAAATTAATAATGTATAATTTAATGATAATGTTGCATGCCCTTGCGATTAGGCATAATAATTGATTTAGCAACCACAACCTAGGAAGTATTCTATTTAGCACTTTGAAAATAAGAATAATTCATTAATTTTGGTTACCAAAAAGACAATCAAAATAATGTTAGAATATATATATATATATATATATATATATATATATATATATATATATATATATATATATATATATATATATATATATATATATATATATATATATATATATATATATATATATATATATATTGGCTCATAAAGGTTAATATTTATAAGTAACAAATAATTACTCATAATATTTAATACATTAAATAAAAAAATCAATAATAATAATATTTATATTTAATTTTTTATAACATAAAAAACTGGTCCGATAAAACGAACAACTTTCTTATATAGTTTTATTAATACTGTATTTAAATCCAATAATATCTAATTTAATTTATTTATTTTTAAACAATTCGAAAGGTTTCAAAAAAATTAAATAGAAGTTTCAAATTGTTTAATCAAAATAATCGGAACTGTTTTCGAGAAATATATTTTTAAGTGTTTTGGGGGTTAATGTCCCTAAATTTAGAGCAAAACTTCATTTTTTGATTTCGCCCTTAAGTTATGATTTTTCTGAACCTGTATACCAAACTTAAACAACTACGACCGACTCTAAAACTAAAAATCGAATTATTTAAGTACATATATGAGAACGTGACCGGTGAGTCATGGAACTACCCCTCACCAAGCATTAACATATAAATGACAACCAACTAAACAGCTGATCAAATAAATAATATTATATTTAATATTTCAAAATGAAACAAACGCTTCAAAATAATGTACCTATTTCAAAAACATAAACGCTAATAACTTTTGAACAATTTAATTTATTTTAATCGGGCTTGTTGCATTATGTACTTTATGTTAAATAGGTTCTATACTTAAATGATAACAATGGCGAAATAGTTAAGAAATTTAGCGTTAAAGTTTTATAATTCTAAAGTCGATATTTTCAAAATGGTGGAAATTTCAACGAAATCGAAAATATTTTTGATTTCATTACGAATTTTTGCTGACTCGGCACAATGGTTTAATGACGTCACGTATTTTCCGGGCGGCACAACAACATGTATACTGATTTTTGCACTAGGTTTTAACTCTCTAGCTTAAAAACTAAAGTATCTTAAAAATGTTTTAAAAAAATTAAAAATAATTGTGGTAATGAAAACAAAAATGACTGAACAAGTGGCGCTATGGCGCTATCTCATACATAAATAAAGAGAACGCTAATGTAGATAACTGCACATTAAACTATTAAACTAAAAGTATTCATACTCATAAAATCAAAATGATTTCTTACCCGGTAAGTAATAACAGGCTATGCAGTCTTTAACATTAGCTTTTACTTGATTACATTTACCTTATGCAGTTAAACGGCGCTTTCAACTAGCACCTCGTATAATGCATATCAGCCGAGGCTGAGACTGAGGCTTGAACTGTCAACTAAATATTTTGAAATAAAATATTTTATTGTGTGTAAAACCAATTATAATTATTTTTTAATTATAAACTGACATTACAAGGAGTTATGTAACCATTGTAAATAAATCACGGAGAATCATAACAATATATTTTTATCAATAATTGCTATAATGGTCATAAACATAAATGAAAATGGATGTATATAAATCAACATGCGTAAAACTAAACTTAGAGATAGATTCAAACATAGAGATGCATAATATTAAACGAAATTTCGAGAATTAACATTTAAAAATTTAAAATTAACATTTAAAAATCTAAAATTAACATTTAAAAATCTAAAAAATGTTGAAAAACTTGACCTGTTTATTGATTAAGTGCAATTTCGCTTACGAAATCAAAAACTGATGACAAAGATAGTGCCCGAGTTATTATTCAATTTTGTTGTGGCTCCGAGTTAGCATTCCTAACATTGCTGTAAAGCGATGTCGGGTTAGAATTATTGTAAACAAAGAGAATCCCCAAAGAGAAAGTTACGATGCCAATATAAATGCAACACGTAGGTATAATAATAAAGCCCTTAATATTCTTTCAAAATATTTTACCATCATAATATAAAAATAATATAGAATAAAAAATTATGCATAAGAAAAATACTAAGTATTTTTCTTAAAAGCTGATTTTTATAAAAGCAATATGCCATATTGCAATTTTTTTTTAAATAATTAATTCCCCTATATTGTAAATTAAAATAGTCTGCCAATTAGTGTGGCTCTTAGCTTCTTCGCTTCCTCTGTCGTAAATGAGTCGTCCTCTCATACTTTATTTTATAGTTTTACACCCTATTATTGTCAAATTAATTTCCTTCCCGTTTTTTAAATCTGTCAAAATTGTTTTGATTTTGCTTCCGAGCTTACCGAAGGTATAGGTAGAGGCTTAGAATAATACTATATATAGAAGGAGCATAGAATCGGAATCCTAAGCAATTACTGATAAGAGACTGAAGCCAACTTTTGCCGAGAGGTTGTGTCCTTAAGACCAGGCTGCCAACATAACAACACTCATTTTTTTCATTTAAACAGGAGAAGGTTGGCCATGCTTTAGTAACTATTCAAAGCCCGCTCACAAACATCAAGAAAAAAAACCCTGCCATTGGTTATTGTTTACGTTTCACTCTGACGTCATTTTTTACAACTCGCCCAGCATGATATAATAAACATTATTTTTAGCATATTTCAAGCTAAAAATAAGATAAAACACAAAAAAAATATTACAATAAACTAAACTGACTATCAATAATTATAATTTAATAAAAAATTAAATTAAAAAACCGAAGGCAAATAATTTTAAAATTATGACGTCACAAATTACAAAAATTAATTTTTAGAACGCGGATAAAGGGACACAACCAAAGTTGGCTTCAATGTTATCAGTGATCCTCCTTCTATATATAGTATTATTCTAAGTATAGAGGCTATTGATCGTTCTGAAGACTGACATTTTTTATACCTCAGATTTCAAAAATTCAAAAACAGAAATGCGTTTCAGAAAACAGGGAACATTTTTGGTTCCGTGTCTGTCTGTCGATCTATCGCTCAATCTTTGTGAACCAACATATCTTAAAAACTACTCGTTATGATGAAATTGGGACGAGAGGTCATAATTAGCCTATTGTTGGTCCCATAAAAGTTTCAACCTTCGCGGTCATTTCATCATCCATATGCACACAAACAAACTTTTATTTACACCTATAACTTCAAAAGAACTCATCTGATTTTTATGAAAATTGGATGGATTGTGGAATATAGTCCGCGGATAAATTTCAACCATCTGCGCTCTTTAATTTTTTTTTAAATTGGTACTTTAATACGTGTAAAAAAAAAAAAAAAAAAAATTGACAGATTTAAAAAACGGGGAAAATTTTAAATTAATTTGACAATAATAGGGCGTAAAAGTATAAAATTATTAAAGTATACGACATAGGACGCGAAGAAGCTAAGTGCCACACTAATTGGCAGAGTATATTTATTTTATATCTTAAATTTTCTTTGTATTTATCGATATTGTATTTTATTTATTTTTATCTATCTTCTATACCTACATGATTTCTTAGTATATTATTTTATAGTCGTGTCTATGGTTAGAAGAAGCCTGGGATCGTGAGGTACGTGATGATTTGATAAAAGATTTCCAAGCCTAGAGCTAACCATATAACGACCATCTCACCGCACCACGTTATGACTACGTGTCTAACATATATTAGTCGTTTTTCTTTTTGGGGTTTAGGGGGGCGGGCATATATCTGATGAAACATGACAGTCGAGCAATCCAATATTTTTTTCTTGATTTATTTTTTTTACAAGACAACCAGACCACAATGATTAAAGGATTAGGGGATCAGATAGAATATATTTTTTTTTTAGTCCTATATGAAATTGAACAAGCTTTATGCCTAACTCAGAATATTAGGTTTAGTAGACTAAATTATTAGATATATTTGCTAAGTTAAATAAACTTTTACAACTTATAAAATACTTAAACATTGTAAATCAAAGACAAATTGCTCCTTTAAATGGATTAGTTGAAGGGCATTAATTTCACCAGTAATTAATCAGTTAATTTTTTGATACACCTTGAAACTACAGTAGACGAGAACAAAGGTATAGTGTACAGTGTACAAAAGAATAAATACCATCAATACAATTATAAACCTTTATATGCTGGCTTGTACATATGCTATTACAAAAATTTAAGAAAAATATTAACAATTTGTACTGAATACGTTGGGTTCTGCAGTTGGTATCATATGAAGTTGTAGCTCTTCCAATGGTGATCTCATCTCGAACAGTTACAGTTATCAAGGTTTCGCACCCAAAAATTGTAGAAAGTTACTTCCTTATAAATAACAAGTACACCAAAGTGGACCCTTAACACTGAATTTGAAATATCTAAACAACCCCCTCGAGCTTCGATTAACGATATGGTTAATTTGTGTATAGAAAACTATATATAATTATATATTTTCTTTGGGTCGTTTAGGGTTAAATAAAAAGAGCTAATTCCTCCTTTTCTTTTCTCTAAGAACAACAGCTATATTTCGCCCTAACTAAGAGCTTCTTCAGGCTGGTAATATTTTCTATGACATTGTCTTATTTAGAATAAAAAAAAAAATCACAATTTTCATCAGTCTCTCCCTGTGAGTCATGCAGGGAGGATTCGTTTTTAGCTTTAAATGATCTCAATCCATAGTATGGAATTCATGTTTTTATGTGCTGTTTATTGACGAGGTTTTTTAACTGATGAAAATTGTGATTTTTTTTTTATTCTAAATAAGACAATGTCATAGAAAATATCACCAGCCTGAAGAAGCTCTTAGTTAGGGCGAAATATAGCTGTTGTTCTTAGAGAAAAGAAAAGGAGGAATTAGCTCTTTTTATTTAACCCTAAACGACCCAAAGAAAATATATAATTATATATAGTTTTCTATACACAAATCAGATTTAAAAAAGGGTTCACCACAAAGAAAAATTATAAAAGATATGGTTAATATTTAGGGGTAATTTTATATTCACTTTTCTTTGAAAATTCAAGCAAAAGTATAAAGGTTGAGGTCCTAAATGAAAATTAAAATTTTCAACTATCCTATTAGCAAGTAAAATAAAAATGTTCAAACAAATAATACAAAAGAAAATTAAAACAAAATGGGACATATGACAATCTTATATTTATATTTCCTTAGTTTACCCCCTGCAAAGTCATTTAACTTGGTAATTTATTGTTTCTCAGTGACTTTCTATGGTGGTTCTGTGACTGGTTCTCAAAGTAAATGAAAAATTATAAAGTATTATGTGTTGAAGTATTCAAGTAATATTTCGTATTACAGGTATCCTTGGATATTTTTATCCCATTTACAGATTGTAAAGTAGGAGAAGCAAAACGCGAAACGTGCTCTTCGCCGGAAAACCTTGAAACTTTTGTTAACAAGACCTTCATAGAACCCTCTAGCAACTCGCAAAAATCACCAAATATTCATAGCGTTATTTTATGAAAAAAAATGTTAAATATAGGTTTTATAAATAAATTCCAGTCTGGAAGATCTAAAACAAACGTTGAAATGAATAATTTTTACACTTCATTTATAAAAACAACATCTAGACTACAACGAAGGCTGTATAAAGAACTTCATATTATATAAGTAAGCATAATCAAATTCATTTTTTCATCCATTCACCAGTTAGCTAATAAAAATGTTCTACCATTAATTAAAAATCCTAATTTTATAATATTAATGTTTATCTTATCAAAAATGTATAATTTTTAATAATAAACTTATCAGATGATGTATAATTTTTACATAAAGTTTATGCAGGGTTATAGATGCTTATCAGGAAACGACGAAGAATTACACTAACATAATTATAGGCCATGTTCTTAATACATAGACCCAATGTATATAAGGAATTTCTCATCCACTTTTTGTTGAAAACATGTAAAATTAATATGTATATTACTTTATTCTATATGGGCTGCGAATATTATGTACAATAATGAGGTATTTTGACCGTACTAATTCTGTTTACTTAACAAAATAAAAATAAATTAACAAAAATTTACATTTGTCAGAAAGAAATTAGTGGAAGTAAAGTCAACCTGATTTGACTTACAAGAAAACTTTTTCTTTTTTTTAATGTTTATTGTCAAGTATCACGATTTTTATACTATCAGAAAGAAGTTTTTTTTTTTTTTTTTTTTTTTTTTTTTAAACATTTTCTGTTGTACGAGTTGACCGTAGATAACTAAAATGTAAAGAGATCAACATATACTTCATCCGTGTGTGCTAAGGGTGTTCGACGAAGATAAAGGTGTTCTAAGCCAGCTTATTTATGCGTCGGCCATTACTAAGGCTGAAGATACCAATTAAGATACCTTGGCATAGTTCCCATTACTTCAGTATGGCCGGCCAACGAGTATCCTTAACACTTTCTAAAGGTCCAAATCCTTTAATTTTTTTGTTTGGATAGACACATCTTATAATAGATACAGTGAGAGAAACACGGTTTGTAGTTCAAGCTAGAGGATGTCTTATATTTTATGTTTCTTGTTTTTGTACTTTGATAATAATATTAAACAACATAAGCAATAATCATAATAATTAATCATATAATAAAATGTAATTATTTTTTAAAATAATATATTCAACGATTCAAAACGATATACGTATTAGCTTTTAAAAATTCTTGAAAATTATAATTACTTTATACAGACGGTATTATTATTTCGTTATTTTTTATCTCCGTCCAACCAAAATAAATGGTAAGCGCAAATGGTTTTTAAAGACAATCAATAGCATCAATTATAAGAGAAAATAAATTTGTTAATAATTTAAGATAAGATTAAGAATGATATATTAATAATAAAAAATGATCAAACATTTAGTTTAAAACCCAATATTAAATTGACTGGTTAGCCCGCATCCTTAAAGATACGGCCATTTTCAGAAGGTGCTATGTTCCACACTTCTCATATACTTGTAAACCATTACTCGTTAAGTTAAAATAGACGCTTTTATCTTAACGATGGATCCAACCCGATGTTTAGTCATTATAATGGCCATTTTGTTTTTATTTCAATGACCCCTATAATAAAAGACTACTCTCAAAATTAATATATTTTTGAAGTAGCAAGAAATTGGCATATTAAAGATTATTGTTATCTTTAAGGAAGTTGAAAAAAGATAAGCGACCAAAAGGATATTATATTTATGAGGAAAATTTTTTATTTTTGTTATTAAAAAGCAATTGAAACGTTTTAGGGTTCTTACTGCTAAACTATTTAACATATATATATATATTAATACATATACAGCTAAATTTATTTATACATTGTCAATAGCCCTCAGTATAATTATTTATTTTTATTTTATCTATTCCTAAATCTATCTATAAGTTTATTATACATTTTATATCAATAAATTGCTTATTATAATTTGCTATATTCGAACTCGTTAAGATGTTTTTAAAACAACTAAGGTAAAACCTGGAAAAACAATTTAAACAAATGTGATATTTATATTTATCAAACGCGACACTGTTAAAAATAAGCGTGTGTAAATTAGGTAAAGTGTTAATGTTCAATAAATGATTTCTGCATAATTATTAGTAAAATTTGATTAAACAAAAAATGAGGGAAGACGATTTGTTCACATTAACTATAATTCTATTTATTAATTTAGATCGCTCCAGGGCATTCTTTAAATACAACAAAATGGCTCTTAAGCGAAACAGGAAAACGCTAATCACAAAATCATACCTACTTAAGAATGTTTTATGTGAATGAGTCAATTTTGTTAATTAACTCACATAATATATTATATAGTATATGAAGTGAAGTCGCCTGGCCTCGCTATATATTATTTTGATTAACATATTGGCGTGAATTGATTGAGGCAATTTAATTCATCATAATTACACTCAATATGTCAGAAAAAAAAATTTAAATAATTCAATGAGGACTTTTTTCCAAAAGTAATTTCTTTTACAATAGCCTTTAATATTTATTAATTAAATACTGTCATTAGAGAATACACCGTTTATTAAAATTGTGACAGGATTTGATTTATGTTTAGTCAGAAATTGTCGGATGGTATACGCAGTGCTAATGTAACCATAGCTTATTATGAAATTATCTAGAGAAGCCAGAGGATAGCCGGCGGGCATGCGCAGATAACATCGTGTAGACAGTAAATACAGGTGCTACTGTCTTGAATTTATAATCAGTAATAAGTACAAGATAATTTATACTTTAACATAAATTTCCAAAAGCTTGTATAAAATATAAGCTTGGAGACCAAAATAGGTTTTGTTAATATATTTTTTTTTAGCTCCTAAGGATAAGGTGATAAAATTATGCAATATGTTACTAGGAGTGGCCAGGTTCCATGTTTCCGGTAAAATGTTTTTTTTAAGCCGATGCTTCGCTGAATAATATTACAAAAAAGATTTTTTTGTCTATGGATTTTTCATGTAGCCTGAAGGTATGAGGGTGTTACAAGTTTGAAAAGATCATAAAAGTATAAATGGGAGCTCAGACCTGATAATTAGGAGTTGTTATATTTTAATGTTATAAAAAAATATTAAAATCAGCTATAAAGGTCGTGTTCATCTGAGAAACAGTAGCGGTTGAGAGGCTTTCAAAGCACCTGGAACTTCTTCAATGATAAAATAAGGGATTATGTTAACATCAAAAGACATTAGCAAGCAATAAACGTCACAACAAGAATATTTCCTAAATTAAATACTTCATAGAATTGTTTTGTTGAAAGAGAAATTCAAAATAATCAGGGGATGGGGAAGTCCTATAAGTGATTTCTTTTTAAAAAGTCGAAAAATCTTCGAATCCTTTATTAAGACATACAAGGAATGATTCGCTGTGAAAGAATCCATGGTTACTTATTATTTATAATGATAATAATTCTAGGTTAGACGTTTTCATCCTGAACCTTTCTTTCCTAAAACTAATAATGGAATCATAACCACGTTTGAGAATAACCACTTCGAACCACTTCTTGGTAGTGATTGGACAGTAATCAAAGGGTTGGATTCGACAAAATAACCGTATCCAATAGGCAACAGGTTAAACAACTAGTTGAAAAGTAATCTAGAATTTAGACTAAGTTGATCTCCAATCACATTGATCCTTCAAATTAGTAATTGAAATCGTATTAGTGCATTATTTTCTTTCATATCCTTTAAGAAAAATTATCCAGAAAAATAATATATTATTCCATAATAACAATCCTACATTCAAATAAAATGATTACTTCATTGTAGAAGATGTTGCCCCTTGAGATTACTTATTGCTAGAATTGGGCTCAGGGTTCTGCAGATGTCTGGAAAATTTTGATGGATTTTTATTTTACCTTTTAATCATTTAATTAAATTACTTATTAGAATCATTTACTGATATAATTTATTAGAATTACTTTCAAATCTAAAAAAAAATAATCTATTTTTAGATAATACCTAATCACTTTGTGTAAATGTCGACTTGTAAGAATACAATATAAGTTTGTACGGCAAGCCAAATCAGCCTAATATTAGAGTTTTTATCCTAAACAAACATTTTAATGATATTTTAACAGATTAAACAAAGAAAATCCAACTAGGACATAACTTCCCTAAATGTATATTTTGAGCTTCTGCCAACAAAGCAAAAATACATGATAATACAAGTGGTAATCCATGAGTGGATCTTATTTGCAATAGAGTCTAGGGACACTCCATCCCTTCAGCAATTTCACCTGGATGAAACTAAGATTTGACAAAGACAGATTAGTGAAAGCATGTAATCAAAATCCTGGTACAGCGGAAAACTTATCCAAAAGATGAAAAACCAAGTTACAGTAAACTAAAACCCAGAACAGTAAACAAGTGCCATTATGCTAGATCTGGGAGCGTCTTTGGAGGTCATCTTAAAGGAAGACGTGGAGAGACTGTTCGTGTTATTCCTTTAAGTGCCATAATGGTTGAGACAAGTGAACGGGGCTTCCTTGGTAGAACTGTTTGCAATAATTAATAATTAAATTAATTAATAAAATTCTGATTAAATTTAATTATTTATGAACAGCTAATTAATTCGATAAATTTCTTGTCACTGTTTTTGATTATAGAACACTAATTTGTGACTTTCTTTTACAAGGTTTTAAGTTTCTATATGATTAATATGCATGGAATTGCAGTTTGAAATCAGTTTATTTTATTTTTCGGGTATATTTAAGACATCAACACCAATTAAAGGTACATGCGATTTCCACGTTTCCACGCGTGACTTCCATCCATTGATAAATGGCACCACTTATTAATAAAAATACGAAATAACAGATATAATTAGGAAAGACTATTAACGACTTTCAAACCGCAAAAACTGTCCCATCTTCTAAACTCTTCTTTGACTGAGTTTTGGAATTAAACTAGTCCAAAAACAAATATACTTAACACCTCGATCACATGTTGCGTTATCCAGTGATGAAGAAATTCATCAATTTATCTCTTAATAAAAAAAAATATTGATTTGACATTTGTATGGAAAGAGAAAAAATTGTAAATTTATGTAATTTTTAATTTGAAGCCGGCATAGCCCTTTTCTTTAGAAATAGGTCATTCGTCTAACACGTTTCAAGTTAAAAAATAAATCAACTTGGTTTGTCAATTATACCCAATCCTTTTTTTCTTGATATTGAAACTCCAACTAAAACGTATTATTTGAAAACCGACTCAAAATTTTAGGTTATGAAGTTCATATTGGAAAAACCGGTTTGGTTTTGTCGGATAGGAGGGTATAATAAGAGGTGAGGGGCGCAGGTGGTTCCAGATTTCCATATGAGAGAGTCACCGGTACCAGCTCCAGAGGGGAGGTCCCTATGTAATTTTCCACGTTACGAAATCCGTATGATTGCAGCAGGTACGGGAGGAGAGCTCCTCGGCTACCGTCAGGTCCAATTATACACAATTAGGCTGAGGCTGGAGACCCGCCGGCTCGGATACCTTTGGCGACACCTAGATCCACATCGCCTCTAGGCTTCATGAGGATGGGAGGTCCTCAAGACCTTTGACTCCACCTTTGCCTTTGGCATCCCGACAGGATGTTCGGTTAAGGTCGATCAAGGTCAAAGGTTCTTGTTTGATCGTAATTGATAGGAGGACACCTTAAAGCTAAGATATCTCAGGTATCAAGGATTTAATAATTGTACTCGTATAGATCAAATTCCTACATCAATAAAATAATAAAGACATCAACTTATCAGAAAATACAAAATACAATGCCGATATATACATACATATATATATATACATATATATATATATATATATATATATATATGTATATATATATATATATATACACACATATAGATATATATTGTTTATTTGTAGCTACAGTTATTGTAGCGGTGGTATCAAAAAATATGCTTTAGAAAAGTGGTTCAGAATAGCAAAAACACGTAAATGATATTTGAGTATATTTTCTAAAATATTAAAGTTTAGTTTATTTTCAAAAAATAAACAACAAGCTAACACAAACACCTAGTTTAATTACTTGAATTGTAATAATAATTAAATATCATGGATAGTGGTGAAAGTATGGTGAAGCTAAAGGAAAGAGTTACACAGGTCCTTGCTAATATTACCCATTACCCTTCGTCAACATCAAAATACTAAGAATTTATAGGCGAAATTTGGGCAGAAGTAGAAGGCAAAATATTTAAATGATATTTTCATTTTTTTGAAACTGTGGAGGTATTTAGGATTGTTCTTTAACCACATTTATAATAATATTTTTCGATACTGCTAATGCAGGCAGTTTAATATTGGTAAATTTTTAAGTTTTTCTAAAAATTGAAGACTGTATAAAAAAATCAAGAAAATAATACAATTATTTAGTTGATTATAACGAATAACTTTTTCTCGAAAACCCATAAATAAACAAAATTCTGTCATGGGACACACATACTTATATTTCTTTAAAATGCAAGGAAATTTTATTTATTTAATTACAAACATAAACTCAAGAAAACGAGAGTATATACGGAACTAACCATAATCTTATTAAATTTATGTACATAAACAAACATGTACATAAATGATTTAATTAAAGTAAATCTTGAAAAAATACAAAAAAAATCATTATTGAAGATTGTGTGTTTTAGAAAGCTGCTGTTTGCCTAAGGCAAAACGGTTATGAAACAGAATCAAAGGCTTCATAGAAATTGAAACGTGCAGTGGGCCCCAAACAGAACATGCAAAACTCTTGTTTGAACACTCAGTATCGATCCCCCAAGGCTCTACCCTCTCAAGCTCCGGATGAACAACTTACGAAACACTTACATTACACCAACTTCAAGATATATCGCACTCTGTTTAAAAAAAACCTCCCATCTGACCTTACTTTAAGCAGTGCGGCAAACACAGTTTGCACAATAGTTCGGCTTTTTACTCCAACTGAGTGCCGAGTGCTTCTTAAAAACAAGCAAAAAAAAAAAAAAAAAAAAAAAAAACAGCAAGCATGGTATAATGTGTTATAAGGCACAAAATATTTTGTGTTCTGCAAAGCCAATAATTTATATTTTCTCCTATATTTTTGAGATTGATTTATAACAATGTTAGTCCCTAATGAGTTTCAGGAAATGAGAAGCTTAAGGCTGTTATAATAAAAGCATGAATTCGTCACCATAATAAAATGTAGTAGGGGTGTAGCGGGGAGGGGGGGGGGGGGGCATTCAACTACGTTTTCAGCCAAGATGCATATAATAGGATATCAATGAAATGCATCCAGGAACGGAATTTAACATAACAGGTTCCCTAGAAAATTGCAGTTGGTCTTCCTAGTCGGGTCAAAACTCGCTCTAGACTTTTTGTTTTTTCTTCATTATTTATTTATTTTCAAGCATATTATCCGTGAGAGGATCCATTAAAAACAAGCTGGTATAAGGTATCACGCATGTCCCTTGAAATTGGTCGAATCCGGTCCCTCCAGTTCGTTAGATGGATCTGAAGACAAAACCAGCCCTCCTCCCCTTTCAGCTTGGGATTCAGAAGAATTCCCATCTTCAGTAGGCGGAGCCGTTCCTACAGGTTTTTCTCATCCTGTATAATTAAGATGCGCACCCGCACCTTGGAAGTCCACCAGGAATAAATTGTTCTAACTAAAAATATGTGTGATGTCCGAACCAACCACAAGATAGTATAAACTCAAAGTAAAAATCCAATCAAACAAAAGAGGCCGACTCCCTAAGATTTCATCGTGTATTAGGAATTTTGATAGCTGTTTCATCGACCAACGTTGTTCAATCTGGCTTATTATAATAGGTTTTCATGTTCCATCAAAAAACCAGTTCAGTTTGGTTGAGAGCTTATGTTAAAATAGAGATGTGAAAATACTGATTAACTTTAAAAGAAAAAATATATTCAGGTTTTTAAGATAGGTCTATATACACCCCATTTTCAAGATATACTAAGCAACAAGAGAAGTAACTTCAATTAAAATTTGTAAATTTAAAATCTCTATAATCTAGAACAAATTCATTTCTCAGTACTTATCTAAGTTTCTGATGATCAGTTAGGTTTAACAAAGACTAATAATAATAATAATATTTAATAAATTAAAACTTTTATAATTTTCTAAACCCCCTTCGATATTACAACTATTATTTTTGTTGTTTCAAACTAATTTTAAGATTAAATAACTCATTTAGAAGAAATAAATCTAAATCAACCCCTAATATGTTTTTACTTTTACACTCTGCGAAATATTTGAAGAAAATAATTTACAAAAAATCAAAAGGAAAAAATATATAACACTGTACAACAGCAAATTATAAAATTTAAGTTTTTTACTTTCTCATATAAAGAGAAAGTATTGTAATGGCGCAAAAATTCGATTTTGAGATTTTGATGGATTTACACGTTTTGAGGTCCCCTGAGTCCAAAAAAGTGGTTTTTAAAAAATGTCTGTCTGTCTGTCGTCTGTCGTCTGTGCAGACGCCTGGAGCCTAAACTACTGGGCCGATTTTGACGAAATTTGGCATACATGATCAGAAAAATCATACCCCGAGGCGAAATCGAGAAATGAATTTTAGCTCTAAATTTGGGGGCGCTACCCCCCAAAAATTATTTCTCGAAAACGGTTCCGACGATTTTGATTAAAAAATTCTAATCCAACGATATAAGCCGTTTTCCCGGGAAAAATCTAGTTCCTGAGAAATTAGCTTAAAACGCGGACGGAGAGAGCCCGGGTTCGATTCCCCGCCCAGGAGAAGTTATGTTTATGATAAATTTTTTTTGAAATGTTCAATAATATTTAAATGTACATTTGAAAACTAATAAATGGAAAATACTGGGTTAAGTAATTATAAACTCGTATATGAGAAAGTTTGTCTGAGTTGACTCGGACCGATTTTTTTACAAATGCAGTTGTTGGCCTTATTTATTTTATTTATTATAAACCAATTAATATACAAATTCTATTATGCACAAAAAAAGGAATTTCATTTAATATAAGATTCATGGAAGGAATAATTTGTACAAAATGAGAGTTTCACGGTATAAAGTATATAGCCTCTAATCATTTGCAACTGTTCGCGTAAACAACAACATCGTTGATGGATACATTCTGCAGAAAAATAATTGATGCAAAGGCGTCAGTAGTTCTGTTTCTATAATTACAAGGTATTATTATCCATGCTAGCAAACTACACTCCAAGTAATCGCACACGAACGTATTATATCAGTGTTTAGCAAATATACTGCTATTTTGACAAAACTTGCCGCACTTGTTCCACAAAGAAAATTAATAAATTCGGCAGTCTGCAATTGTAAAAGTAATACTTCAAAACGAAATAAAAAGGTATAATTGCAAAGTAGCATAAGAATTATTTGCTATTTTTTCGCAAGCGAGTAAACTTAATCAGTTAGAGATAGTACAGTAATGTACCTATATACAGTAGATTATTATAGGTGCAGCTATGGATATGGGTGGTAAGAGATATTACAATTAACTAATTGTTCTAACAGTAGAAAAGATAATTAAACAAAATAAAATAATTTGTGAGATCCCTTTTACAAACGTTTGTTACAATGATTATTTAATTAGAAAAATACATGTTACAAAGGTAACTACTTGTAAAATAAATGCATTGTAAGTTTATACGGTGTGTGCGTTTAAGGCCAACACGAAAACACAAGTTCATGGATATTTATGAGACGAGTAACTTAATTTATGTCATTATTTTTGCATGGCCAAAGCCTCTTTATTCTGGGGATAAAGAAGTTCAATTCCATAACATGATAGTTTCTTAAGCAAACAAGTATTTACGGCAGATTGCTAGTTATTGTCTAGAAATGGCCTTTTAGTACGTTCATATACTTAATCACAAAACAAATATTTTTAGTTGTCCTCAAGTTGTTTTTTTAATATGGGTATGTATGATTTAGCTCTAGGATACAAAATAAATTTCAGTCACGCAAAACACGACATGAAAAATGTGACGCTCTTAAAATATCGTGCCAGGAAGTTAGGATTTGACAAGAGGTTGTTCATTTACAATATTTTGACGATAGGGGTGAAGTTTCAATTAACGACATGCAAAATGTGACGCTCTTAAATATCGAGCCAGAAAGTAAAAAATATAATAGGAGGAAGTTAGATTTTCACTCATTGTAGTACTATCTTCCACCGATAGAAGTTTTAAATTTTATATAAAATTATATCAGAGTTCCTAGCGGACCAAATGTTAATCAAAATGAATTATTGTTTTTTGATTTCACACTAAATGATTACAGATTTTCTCCACTTCATGAAAAAACATTGGAATTTCGATATGTAGAATCAATGCCCAAAAACATATCCATTATTCCATGAAATAAAATATCTATATATATATATATATATATATATATATATATATATATATATATATATATATATATATAGATATATTTAAATTCTATAATATGAACAGAAGTGATCATAAAAATAGACTGCCAATTGGTGTGGCACATAGCTTTCTCGCATTCTATTCACGTACATTAATGATTTTATGCTTTTACAAACCATTATTGTCTTAGAAAAAAAAAAATAATAATAATAATTTTACCCCCTCAAAACTAGAAATAACACAAAATAGACCGTAACAAAAATTAATCTACAATTTAAGAGTTTTCAACGATATACATCATATTATAAAAGATTAACTTTGACATTTGTACCCCTGTACTTTACTATTTTTAAAAAACAAACAATACAAAAGGTCATTAATTAAACTAATAAATAAATATAAATAAAAAACCTAATAACAAAAAAATATTTAAACCGTTTAACCTAAAACAAAATTAAAAATCAGTACAAAAGTACGTGTACAATTTTTTAAAAAAATAAACCAATAAAATAGCTCTAATGTACATATCAAGGCCTTTAAAATGATATACGAAACAATATTAAAAACCAAAAAAAAGTGGTCACGTGACACGGCACACGGGAAAAAGTTTACTCTCATGTTCCCAGCAAATAGGATGAACTAATGAAATAAAATATAATCAATTTAAATAGCATTAGAGTAAGATTCAAGCGCCTCCATCAGAAATAAAATCGGCCAACTATTATAGAAACTACGGCCATTCAAAGACAAAAAGGTAATCATCTAAGGTACAACCGATGATGATACGACAAAAAGTCATAGGACCAAAGTTGTAAACCTTTTAAAATCAGTTACCGCTGGTGGTATCCGTTTTCCAATACGACTTACCGTTTAGCCGCAATAAGTCCCCAATACAGCTTAAAAATTAAGTCGGCCATTTTTATTTTTTTAAGGGGGGAAGGAGGGGGAAAAGTGAACTTTGTAAATTATTTTGGTTCAAAATATGGAGGTTGCGCGTCGAATGGCGCAAATCGCAAGTCTCTAGCTCTTCTGGAAGTGGGTAAACATTAACATCAGTCAGTGAGTCAGTTAGCCATGCGGCTTTATAGTACATAGACATATAAATTTAGCACGATTTAAAGTGCGCAGACGGTTGAAATTAGGCAGGTGATATCTGCATGCTACTTTCGACAAACCATAAAAATTTCATAAAAATCAGATGATTACTTTTAAAGATATAGCTGTAAATAAATGTATGTTTGCGTGAGCATGAGGAAGATAAACAAATAAGCGCAGAAGGTTGAAACTTATATGGGACCAACAATGGGCTGATTATGGTCAAATAACCAAATAACTAAATTTCATTAAAATCGGACAAATAGTTTTTAAGATATGGCAGACACGGGACCAAAAATTTTCCCTGATGTCTGAAACGGATTTCTGTCTTGGAATTTTTTTAATCGGAGACCTAAAATTTGTTCGTTCTTCAGAACGATCACATAGCTATCGTTACCTTCGGTAAGCTCGGAAGCAAAAATAAATTAGCGACATAGCTTCATTTGAATGCTACTGATAATAATCTAACTTACCTCTTTAACTCAAAGAGCTACTAAATAGTCATTCTCAGTAGCGTAGCGTCACATAATAATAAATATTTTAAAAAATATATGGTCCCTCACCCTCAATAGGGGGAGTTAAAGTCTCTCATGTACCTGACTTAACTATACCTAAGTCTATCTCTAAGTCTGTTTGGAACATATAATTAAACATTTATTATTTTTAGTCAGCAAACAGAATTTTTAAAAGCAAAAAAAGTTCATTTGAAAAAGTTGATTTTTATTTCTTGATTTGCACTTTTATTTCTAACCTCTCTTATTTACATCTTTATTTCAAAATTTCAAGTTAAACCAGTTTTGTTTTGCAATATATTTTAATTACCCAACTTAAATCGTCTAAGCCAAAACAGACAGAAGACAAAAAAAAACTTGAATAAAATTCCGTAAGCTTTAATCTTACAGTCTGTTAAAAAAAAAAAAAAAAAAAAAAAATAGTAAGATGGCCTGGGAAACATCGAAAACAAAATGCAAATGTCGATGGAGGTTGCGTGGTTGCTGACTAAGGGAGAAACCATCAAGATATCCCACCGATACAGCCAACCAACCCTTGAATTTGCATAGCAGCCTGAACTCAGATTAAATCAAGGTTTCAACGGAAAATAATATACTTGAAGGGGTTCTTTTTTGAATTTCCAATGGACTAGTGTATTTCTTTGGATACAACCAACCGGAAAAAAATATTAGTCTCGGTAATTCAGACGGACTCAAGGAAATTTTGAACACAAAAAAGATTTGAATAACATTTTTTCTTCTAATATTGTGTAGCAATAAATAATCTATGTAGAGACAACCATACATTGTTTGTTAAGTATTTTTCAAAAACAATCTTTTTTGATTTTATATATATATATATATATATATATATATATATATATATATATATATATATATATATATATATATATATATATATATATATATATATATATATATATATATATGTGTGTGTGTGTGTGTGTGTGTGTATTTATTATATATTTATATTATATTTTATTAATTATATACATTTTAATAGATATTATTTAAATAAAATAGCATCCTATAACCAAACAGATTGAATAATTTACATTATTTATATAAATATATATATTTAAATATATAGTGTGTGAAAAAATATATGTACTAAAGAACAATGCATGTTGTAATAAATCTGAAATAAACGACGAAACAAATGGAAGAATGATTATCATTATTTCTATTTGAAATAACTGTAATTATTAAAGTTTTTAAATGTACTGAAAACTGTTGATTACAGTAGGTGGAAAAACTGAAAGGTTTTTAAATTACCATCCTTATAAACAAATCATTTATGGCATAATCGAGGAGTGTCCTCACGACGAACCTCGAAATTATTTGGTATTACTATACGCTAAGGCAACCACATTTATTCCAGTAAAAATAAAGGTTTGTTATGATTTGTTGGTCTTTAAACAGATATAATAACTTACTTATCTATAATAACAATAACTTATCTAAATGAATTTACTGTATTTTATAAATATAAAAGTAAGCCCGTTGCCACGGGCCTAAGGGCTTGTAGTAATATATAAAGCAGAGCTAGTTGTTATTTTTGGGATTATTGAGGGCTTGAGGAGTTCTTTATGACGTGATATAAATGGTTCGATCATTTTTCAATAAATAACACAGTCCGGGGGTCCGATAGACTATAAGCGGGCAATCTGGATAATGACTGTGTAGCCTTAAAAATTACATAGGCAACTGTAAGAAAGAGAAAGAACACCGCCACAAAATTGTAAAATTATAAAATTATAAATAAATGTGTTTTTTTTTATTTCAAACTTTTGATGCGATTAAAAAAAACAACGACTTCTAATTTTACTTTTAACTCGAAAATAATTGGGATAGAATAGAAATTACAATGGTTTAAGGATGTAAATTTAAAAGAGCGAA
This sequence comes from Gerris lacustris, assembly GCA_951217055.1. Classification (NCBI taxonomy): domain Eukaryota; kingdom Metazoa; phylum Arthropoda; class Insecta; order Hemiptera; family Gerridae; genus Gerris; species Gerris lacustris. The sequence continues at coordinate 80,970,045 of OX578277.1, forward strand.
AGAGAGAAAAAGGGTGTAAGATATTTAACAACTACTCTTTATTTTTAACAAGATCTTTAAAGCTTTTTATTTCGGTTTTTTATCTAGACTGAAAAGAAGAAAAGAAATTTCACCCGAAAATTAATGTATAGATATATATACTTAATGAGTATATCTAAAATAGTGTTCGGAAATGTTCAGTATAAAAAATGAATAGATTTTTGTGACCATTTTATTAGATTTATGTTTACTGCAAAAAAAGTTATTAACTTAAAAGGTAAAATATCAAATAACCAGTTTAAAGATTTAAAAAAAACATATTTTATAATTCAGTTTTTTCCATTTAAATTACTTTAATTTTTATAATAAAAAAATAATCTAATAATATATTAATATAAAAATTAATTGATATTTACTCTTTTTAATGCTTGTATACATGAACCAGTGTTTACATATTAACTTAAATATAAGTTATAAACTAATAGAGTAACGTAAAATTAAAAAGAAATAATAATGCTAAAAATACTTATTGAATAAAATACACATATACTTGTATATAACTAATTAAAAAATGTTAAATTATTGGTATTATTATAATTGTTATACATTAAAATAGTACATAATAGTTAAATTGAAATTACTATATTACTACTACTGTGTATTATTATATTTTTTTTTTGTTTTGCACACACATGTAATCAAGCATCTAAGCTAAAATTTTGCGTAAGTAAATTGTTTAGGAGAAAAAATATATATGAGGTGAAGGTCAGCTATTAAAGGGACAGTATTTAATAATAAAGTTAAAAAATAAAATATTCAACAGAACTGATGCATGTGAAGATTATACTAACAATGTTTGCCATTATTTAGTTACAGACAAGAAACAAACGACCTTTAGATTTAGGATGTCTAAAAGTGATCAAAATGAATTTGTTACCGCATAATCGAAACTGATGGATATAAACCCACCTAAACACTTAATAAATATGTTTAATAATAATATCTTCTTTTATTAATAAATTAAAAGAAGATATTATGGGATTAAAAAAAAAAAAAATCATTATTACTATGTTATATAAGAAAGTTTTGATCGAGTTTGTCTGGTCCATATTTTTATAACAAGTAACAATAAAGGTCTTCCAATATAAAGAATATATACTAAATATGAGCCTATAGATCTCATTTGTCACTTAAATTAAACAAATATTTGCTTTTATAGCTCAGATTTCATAGGAAATATAGAAAAAAAAATATGGTAAAAATAAAGTATTGCTGAATCTTTTTTAATTTAAATTGAAGGTACGTAGAGTTTACATCATTTAATTAAGCTCCGACCTCTACATGCTTAGAATAAAATTAGAAACAAAAAGAGGTATAAAAAAATTTTAACTCCATAATATTTGCATAAATAAGAGAAACTGACGATAACAAATAATGGGTTTTGATATTACATTTTTCTTTCTTCTTAAAACATGTACTACGCGATGAAAAATAACATGTTGGGGATTTTCTTTTTTTTTTAAATTAACATATTTAGGCAAAAAATTACCAAGGTCTTAAGCTTACTTTGCTTATAAAAAAAAACTTCGACGCACTTTTTTAATATTTCAATGTATTATAATGCCTGTTGATAAAAGACTGATATTGTATGTTTTAGAATTAAAGAAAAAAATAAATCTATTCAAAACTAAAGACAGAAAAAAAAATGTTTAAAATTATAGTTTTAAAGTGAGTAAAACTATTTATTTCAGTTGGTTTTGTACATTTTTTAAAAAACAATTTTTTATGATCATATTTGTTGCCATTCTCCTCAGATGTATTATTCATAATTAAATAAAAAATTGATGGTCCTCGGGAAAGCGAAAAGTGTAGTTTTATTGACTTTAGAAAAATATAAAGGTAGCGCCCCTAATTTTGTTCGCTAACATTACTCAAATTTGTCGTCTCAAAGTACAACTATTGGATATGAGATAAACGATTTTCACTAATACTAAAAGCCCTGTTCTTAAGAACTTCTCTAGGATAAGAAATTTTAGAGAACCAAATACTTACGTATAATTTGACTTTAACCAAAAGTTACATAAAACCTTATGGTTTTTACCTACCATGTCAAAGTTCCAATTAAAATATTTATTTGTACACCTAATTACCTACTTTTATAATTTTGGAAGCACTTTTAGTTCTTTTAACAAGGGTTAATAATTAACCAGTGTTCGCTAAAACAACCAAAATAAATGGGAACATTGCTCTTATAATTCAATGGTAATTCGTGATTGTTCAATAAAAAATTCGTTAATTGTAATCTTTATTAGAGAAGCCATAATATAGAATATAGAAGCCATAAGGGAAGATAATAAATTTTAATCTTTTGTTGTATCTTGAGATCTTTTTCCCTCGGGTGTCAAGGAGAAGACTAGTAGTAGCCTCAGGCAATTTTATAAGTAGAGCAGTTCTTATTATTTATTACAGCCATTCTTTATTATTACAACAGTTTTTTAAATGTAGCAAGTAGTAAATGAAAAGGAATACAATCATTGACTTGAATTTTTCCTTGTTAGCAAAACGATGCAGATGGAATAAAATCCATTTGATGAGGCGTATCTGAATGCACCTGTAGTAGACCATAGAAAATCAAATTAGAGTTATTGCTTTGTGCGTTATGACTTCTACAGTTATAATTAAGGGATACAAGTATAATTGGTACGAATTCACTATTAGGTATGATATATAATAAACAAACCCAGTTTCTTCTCTCTTTTAAAATTCTTCATCGGTTCCTGCGTCAACCTAATCACTCGGTCAAAGAAGGTAACTCAGTCGGTTGAAATGAAGGAACCTCGAATTAAATAAATGACTGCGCTTGAACGCAGTCAGACGGACAGTCTGGCAGACGAAGGAACAGACGGGAAATCGCTCATTAGTTAAAAAATTGGTAATGAGCTAATAAAGCCTCTTGCCTGTAGATAAAAATGTCTTTTTCTCTCATTATCCCAAAAGCTTCTTGATTACACGGTAAAGCCGCTATATACGTTTTGCATCAATTAGTAACTGCATGCTCTGAATCGAAGACTCAAAAGATGAAGCCTCGTCAAAGCAGTAAAAACCTCATAAGTTGTTTGCTACGTTAAGCACCTATTCCTATTAGTCTGGATTAGTTAAATCTTGTACCACTGACTATGGTTAATACTTCTTAAAAGAAAATTAAGTATTAGTAATGCTTATTGTTCCACATTAATTTTGTGATAAACATTTCACACAGCGCTGTCTAAGACGAAATATCCTATTCATGTAAATATTTTATGAATAATGTAATGAAGAAAATGATTTTTTTTTTAAAAAAAAGAAGAAAAAAAAAAGAAGAGTTTTCAATTGCGAAAATAGTTTGAATTATTCAGTGTGAGGGAGGGATTAGGTTTCTCAAATTTTCACACAGTTCAATTGTTTATCAAATTCATATATATATATATTGTGAGAAAAGTGTCATCAACGTTTATAATAAAAATAAACAAATAGGTTTAAAGGAGTGGCTAAAGGGAATTAGAGAACTTCTTTAATTTTAAACTACCTTGCAAAGGAAGTAGGAAATTTAACTACTACAAAGAGGTCCTGCTCATCAATTCTCCCATGATCTCTGTTGACCTCAGCCTCTAAAACCGTTTCCAAAAACGTGCCGGTGGGTTGGGGCACCTCAATGGCAACGTTTGTCTTTACCTCTTGCCGAAGGAAAGTATATTTATTGACCAAGAGTGCAGGATAAAAAGCAGTGGTTAAACAGAGGTCGAGTGAAGGGACGCGGTGCAGTTTTTTGAGGTCACTCATTGGCTGAACGTGGTGACCTAGCGATAACCCTTCAGCGCCATTTTAAACTCGACGACTAGAAACCTTCAATATAAAACCAGCACGAGCATCACGTTTCACTCTATTGTCTATGTAAAGAGACATTCACTTGAAACTTTCCACATGTACCTTCAAGCAATTATAATAATAATGTTTTACTGCAGATACTGTTATCGTAGTAATTTTACTGCAGACAATTTTTAAAACTTAAGAAAATTCTTTGATCATAAACATTATCTGTTTAGCTCATTTCATCTCTAATCTAAGGACAATCTAAAAATCCATTTTTATTCGCAAATTTTTATGGGTAAATACAGACTCAGAGAAGGTTGGAACCTGTGGCCTATTCGTAAATCACATCAGGAATTTTTGAACATCTAAGGAGCAATATTGTGTTATTGGATCTACACTAGAAGTGCGTTCAATATTATCACAAATCGTACGAAGAAAATAATCCTTTAAAAGAAAAAGAGTGGTGAAAACCATGCCACCATAAATTAAACAATTGGTTCAATTTAACCAAATGCAGTATTAATATAGCAAAACCTATCACAGTATATGCCACTCAAACTGACAAATTGGGGAATGGAGGATACCAATAACTATATAACTACATACATAAACACAAACACCCTAGTTATTTTTAATCCGAAATTAAAATCTGAATTGAGACTACATTTTATTAATTATTTTTTTATGCAATTATAAAAATATTCTAAAACAATCATCGTCTCAGAACTTTTCCTAACCAAATTTCAATATGACGTTAGATATAAATTTCAATTAATTTATACCTACTAACTCTTATAGAAGTAGCGAAATAATTCCGTTATTATTTAGCGTTTAAGTTTCAAAGTTCTAAATTCGATATTATCAAAATGGCGACAGATATCAAAACGAAATTCAGTGAAAATATAAAGACAAATAATAATATATAAAGACTTATAATTGGTGCACATTACAAATTTTTTAAATTTTTGCTTACTAAAAAATGGTTAATGCCGTCACAAACTATGATTTTCCGGTCTGCACTACAGCATGTAAGGACTGATTTGTGTACCAAGTATCAACTCTCTGGCGTAAAAACTGTGCCTACAACGCGTGACACAGACATTCAGCTAAAAACCACTCAAATGGTCTTAAAAACACCCAAAACAAATCCGTTAAAATTTCAGTTTCGGATTTTTTGAGTGAAAACAATACAAATTGGGTGAATAATTATATAAACTATTTTAGGTTGAATTATTACTAATGCGAATACTTTTATCATACATTTTATACTCACTCTCCTATACTCTACCACTCTTTAACCTTTTTTGACTTTCCAATAAAATCAATCTGACCGTACTAAACTTTCTCATGTAGAATTGCTCAATAACTTGGACTTTGTATCTATTTTTCATAATTAAGTTAGATTATTATAGAACATTTTATCAAAATTTACCATAAAATAACACCCCCAGCGGAAAATTTAACCCGACCTCTCACCCTTAGCGCATACAGCTATTTTCTGAGGAACCCCGTGAAAACGACTTATATGGATATAGATTCGTAAGTATTTAAATGAACTTCTTTAAGAATATTTCATCGAAATCGTCGGAACCGTTTCGAGATTTTGTTTTTACGTTTTTCAGAGTTTTATATAATATAAATTATATTTACAATATAGTTTTATAAGTGGGCTACCCCCAAACTTCTAAAATTAATTTCTCGATTCCGCATCGGGATGTAAATTTGGATTATTCTGAACATGCATGCCAAATTTTATCTAAATAGGTGCAGTAATTTCGGCTGTGCGTGTAAATATATCAAAATCGAATTTTCACCCCACCACAATAGTTTCTCTCTATATTATAATAACTACATTACTACATCATCACTATAATACACGTGCTTCTATGAGAGTGGGCATTAAAATTTAAATTTATGAAAAGGTTGAACTTTTACATAAAAATTATAGTAATCTTTTGACAAGCATTCTTCTTCATATGCTTAGCCTAGCTGAAGTCTAGGCTATGTGCGAGGAGAGGATGAAACCCCTTTCTCACCTTATCAGCAACTTATTGCAGGACACTAGCCAGAGAGGAAAAATCTTTGGTATAGCCATTCCGACTACTGAAGAACTGAGGTTACTTCCCCCCTGCAACGTATTCAGAATCCGGGGAAGAAGTTTGACTAAACTGGGTTTGAAACTAACAAATAGAAACTTTAAGCTATAATCAATAAATTATTTAAAAACAAGTTTACTTACTTATTACAAGTTTAACTGTTTTAAATACATTAACATGAAATATAACGCTAAGCCTTTATTAAGATTGGATTTATAGATATAAAAGGTATTATTTACGGTTTATAATTCATTTAATATGTTTATGAAAATACGATGGGTTTAAATGAGAAACCAGAGTTTGAAATCTAAACCTTGATAAAAATCAGAAGGAAGATGACCGGTTAGAAAGGATAGGTGTACACGCCTTCGTACCCAAGAAAGAGATAACAAATTTTTTAAGAAGGGGTTCCAAAAATAGAAACAGTTCTCCTTGGAGAAGAAACTTTGAGGTGCGGTTCTTCGGGTAGCCCTGAAAGATGATAAGAGTCAAGAAAAGAGTTGAAGGCATGCAGTGTAAAGGGAACTAGCCATTTTTGGATCTGAAAGAGTTGGAAAATCAAAAAGAGAAGAAGTATCAGGAGGAGGAGAGTTTGTCCTGCTGAGGTTTAAGTCTTTGATTATGGTAATCCTTCCATTGGTTCTTGAGGATGCTGCAGGATGAGAACCTCCATAGTTATTATTTTTTCTTCTTTACCGAAGAAACCTGAAATTATATAGGAGGGAGTCAAGGGTATAACGAGAGGATCTCACCCCCACGCATCTTCCAGACACATAAAGACCTAAAAAAAAGAATCTTCATTTCCTCCAGGATACATTAACCTGGTGATGAAGAGTCCAAGATGAAGGATGAGAAATAAATTATCGCTTTAAAGAAAACAGGAAAGGATATTCTATCTAGTAAACCTTTGAATATTGTTTTTTGAAAGAGTAATTTTTGTTGTTAAATCGTCAAATGACCTGGAATTACGTAGAAGTATCATTTGAAAGGATAAAATAAAATTAAAATAACTCATTATATTTAATAGATCATATTTTAATCGAGCTAACAAAGATTTAAGTCGTTTTTCTTATAGGCTCATATAAATAGTGGTAGTTCAAATAATTGGCTTATTATACTGTACTTTAACAGGTTCAAAGTATTATTGCGTTGTAACTTATGTTAATGTTTCTATAGGAAATAACAGGGATTTGTAAAATGTAATTTGAAGGATTTCTCGGTGTTAAAAAAAATTACATACATCGGATCTTGAAAGTGTGAAAAAGGATAAATTAGCCGTAAAATTATCAATGCGCGTAAATTAATAAATAAAAAATGATTGTTTTACAAATGCTTTCAGCCTGCCCTTAATTGATAATTATATCAACTAATTCGGGTGTGAAAATAATAGTGTCAGAATCTTGACCGGAACCTATGATCAGAAGAAGAGTAATTTTGTGAGTCAGTGACTCAAATGTTGTTAGTTTATATAATTAATATCCTTATAGAATCTTAGAAAGCTATAAATTCAGAGTTTTTGGAGTTATCGAAAACTTTATATAAAAATATTTTTCTTACAGAGTTGCATTAGGCAAAACCTTTTCATATACCTACATAAAAATAAAAATTATTTTAGCAAACATGTTTTAAAGTTTAGTTCTTCCCCGAGATTTATAATCACATGTATAAAAAAATATTCTGGTCACCTCATTAAATCTCAGTTATTTTATCGTAAATGCATCCATTTTTTTTTTTTTTTTTTTTTATTGAGAAATACATTTTTTATGTATATATATGACGTCCAGCCTTCACCCCGGACTCTGCGAGGGGCTTAGATTAGGGATCAGGAGCTTTGATTGCAATCATGTATGCCAAGCGATTAAATGAAATGACTAAATAGTTTCGTACCCAAAGCCTTCATAGAAAAAAAATCAGGCCTGCATTTAATATAATTCATTCCTTTTCTAAAAATAAAAAAATACGTGTGGTGTCGCGGGAACTATTTGTACCTGGCAGAGTTAAGGAAAATTTAAAAGAAAATCATTATTTGTATAATTAAAGCAAGCGTCTTACTATAAATATATATTAAATATAAGAAAAAAGTGGATCATGATGAGTTTATAGTGAAAGAGTATGTTTGTTAAAGGAGTTTGGATTGAAATAGGACTGTTTTCTACCTACCCGGCCAAATAATTTAAAATATTATAAAATATATCTCTTCCCTACTCTAAAGCTTCTGCTTGTATCAGGGTGAAATTTTACATGATTATATTTTATTTATTCACAAAACAAAGTGACATTTTTGACAAATATAACAAAAATAATCAAAACAAGTCAAGTAACAGGCTTCCTTAATAACAGTTTTTCCCGTCTTTTAAAGCTTACGTTTACGCGAGCGTTGCGAGTGAACGCTTGGGCGGATAACGTTTTCCAACTAACTCAGCCTGGGCATTGGTAAAATGAACATGTGTACCAAATTTCATCTAAGTCGGTGAACTTTTACTCAAGTTATCGTCATCTGTAGATTTCGTGACATATTTTGCGTGACGGTGATTTTGTTTTTTCGGATTCACTCCCGGGCTCCAGAACGTGCCATAAGGAACTTCGTTCCAAAAATTTTGGGGCTATCTATTGCATAAAATAATTTTCTCTAATTTATTATTAGGTACTATGTATAATCATTTATTATGTAAACCTTCTATCATGTACGTAAGTATTCAATAACTCGCTTCCCTCAATGGTGCAACATGGCACAAAATCCAGAAAATACGATTTTATTTAACTTCACTTGCTTTGAGGTTTTTGTTTGAGGACAAATTTTGTAATCCATTTTTAACCTACTTAAATCCCTTAGATTACCTACAAAGTTGAATGTTACACATGCATTTGTCAATTCCGCATTGACGAGTTAAATTTTAAAGAAAAATCCAAAATAAAAATTATAATATAAATATGAAGTAATGAATAAAAAATGAGTCATTTAATCGACAAGTTTTCAATGAGAGAGAGTGGTTTCTATTGAAAAAAGTTTCAGTCTCTGGTGGATGACCAAGAACTACTTATTGCTATTACAAATCCCCTTAATAGTTAGTCTAATAATTGACTTGGATTACTATAATCTTTTACAAAATAAAAGGAATAATCTAAATCATTATTGTATAAATAATCTATCATACCATTTAAATAAAAAAAAAGGGAACGTAAGCAGTAACTCATTTAGAGCGAGAACAAGAGAAGCATGTTTTCAATAAAGCTGAAAACAACAAGTAAACACATCTAAGAATGAAAATTGTCCTCATCAGAGAGCTTAGCCATAGTGTTAAACAGCGTAATTATATTCATTTAGAAGCACGAGTCCAAACTAAAACCCTAGCCCCGGGGCATTATTTAAATTGGTATACTTACTTTAAAGACTTCAATTTAACCAAACATCTCATGTAACCAAGAATGGAAATTTCAGCAACACTACCAAAATGAGTTAGTAGTTCACGATCTATAATAACATGGTTTTTTTTCTATTTAATATCTTACTGTAGTTTAAATTAGTGGTAGAATGAAGTTATTCCCCATAAATTACAATGTAACCACATTACATAGGATCAAAGTATATTAAAGTCGTGCTAAGGTTCAACGGTAATTTTATATGGTAATATATTTTGCATTGCTACTATACTCACTAGACTCAGTCCAATTACGTTAACTGACTAAATCAATTTTACGACTTTGTGAAAGTGAAAATATGTGTGAATTACAGTCGTCCAAGCAAAATTATTATAATTTTCTATTATTATAAGCTTTGAATTACTATCATTATGAATATAACATCATTTAAAATCAACACATTAACATTATTAAAATTCTTAAATATATATTTTCATCTATAAATTAAAAGTAAGTTAATCATAATAGAACATACATTATATTTGCATATAACTAGTAAATAACATCAGTTTACATATGCATAGCTATCTTATAATAGATAAAACGTATTTTTAAAAAAAAAAAAAAAAAAATTCAATGATATTAAAAATTAATTTCTATGAGGAATAACATAAACAGTATCACCAAGTAAATTGATAAATTGTTTACATATCAAAACACCTTTCAGCCTTCATCAGAGAAAAATTAATTTTAATTCATAAAATGAATTAATGGAAGGAGACTACTTCATGTCGCAGATCAACGTGAGTCTCAACGGGAGATCAATGAGACTCTATTTCTTCCACATTTCAACACTGATGATGGCCATATGAAGGATAAAAGTAGCTTTGTTAAATAAACAAGTTTTCAAATTACATGGAGAAATAGTAAATGTTATTTTTTTAAGGTGACCTCTATAGACGCTCCCCTATCCAATACTTTCTGAGTTAATTTTATTTTTAAATATATATCGTTAAATTTGAATAATAAAACGAGCGGTTTTTTTCCTCCACAGGCTAGTGGAGTCATTTGAATCGATTGTACATAAATGCAAGGCCACACGCTGATGAAAGTTGAATGGATTTTATATCTAAATGTATTAACGCAACAGCAGTAGCGTGACAATAGGACAAATACAATTCCACATCTTACAATAGCTTTTACCAATTGCTAAACTTAATTCATATTGGAATCCTTAAGGGATTTCAAATTATTTCATCCAATCGTTTTCAGTAAAAATAAAGTGTGAAATAAAGGAATTATAACAAACGATAAAATCTAGAACTAGACTAAATCTCTTATGATATTGGTCTTTCCACAATAAAGCATCTTTTTGGGGAAAACATTTGTTATTACTGCTAAATATTAAACTACTAAAACTAAAAATGTTATTAATTATTTTTCTATAATTTCAACAGTTTGTATAATTCTGGAGTAGTTGGGTCTAGTAAGGAATTAAAAAGCTCACTTTTGCAATATTTCGACCCCTCCTTGGGTCATTCGCAAGCTGGAATCAAAATATATTTAAATATTACATTGTACAAAGTATAATTATTCTCTGGACAAGATACTAACAAAATTTGAAAGGCTAATAATTACTTTTAATTTTAACATGTAAACATTTTTTGATTTTACTAACCTGATTGACTAGAAGTAATCTTACATTATACTGGTTATATATTTGAAATATTTAGTTGAATCATTGTGTATTCTCGTAATTTCTTCCTAAAATATTAGCAATTTATTGGTAAAGGAGGGGTCGAAATATTGCAACATTGAGCTTTTTAAGTCCTTAATAGGCCCAACTACTCCAGATTTGAATACTACAAAGAACAATTTCTAATACATTAGTTTGTTCAAGGTTTTTGACATTCTTAATGTAGTACTTTCTTACTATGATATAAAAATAAATAAATAGATAAGATTTTAGATGCCACGAAAAATGTTGGAAATGTTAATTATAATAATCCTACGTTAAATTTTCAAAAACTAAATCCCCCACTTCACAATTTATATTTAGAGATAAAAATAAGAAAACTCTCTAAGACACATTTTATTGTTTCATTATCTAGCTATCACACAATCAGAGTAAGTATCTTTTCGAACAATTTAGAATTAGAAAAAAACAATCTATTTCAGGAGTAAAATGGTTTTTATCTATTATCCCAGCTATTTTTAATATTAGAATGTGCTATAACATAATTGCGTTTAATATAATAACATATATTAACTTTATAACAAGCCAGACTAAGACAAAGTTGCTAATAACTGATTATTATAAAAGTTGTGGTTTTTATTCTACACTTATAAATAACTATCCTTTATGTTATTATACATATAATTTTATGCAATATTTTTAAGAATTTTCTCTTACCTATTATTATCCGCGTAATAAGTTTGAGTTAAAAAAAAATGTAATATAAAACAAGCCAGAATTAAACTAAAATCATAAAAAGTAGCTGACCAGATTTTTACATTTCTTTACCTAAAGGAAAAGTATTGTTCGATCCTATATTTATAAATAAATACCCTATATTTTATTATTCCGCAGTTTTATAAAACATTTATGCTATTTATACCCGACGCAAAAAAATAAAAATAGAATTAGCCCTCTTTTTAGCCGAAACTCTTATAATAAGAGTAAAATTTCACTGGTCAAAACCAATTGAAAGTTATTATTTGTAATTCATATAAAAAAAGGGTTGATTTATTTTTAAAAAAAAAATAATTTCTAGAGTTTAAAAGTAAATAAATAAAATAAAGATATAAAAAAACCTATTTTATCTACTTAGTTATAATTATTTATATTTTAAAACATTTTGCTCTGAAATAGCCCAAACTGTTTTGTTTTCCTTTTTACAAAGGAAGGAAGGAAGTTTCAGTAATATAATAACACACTATTAACAAAAAATTATGTATAATATAGTTTCACAACTATATAATAGTAGGATTCTTTTCGCATCAGAAGAATTTTTTCCCCACAGCCCTTTGCAATAGTAAGAGATGTGGAAGGGTGATCTTTCTCCAAGGGCTTTTTTAAAATTTTAAGTGGAAAAAAACCTCACCTGGTTTAAGATAATTTTAAATAATATACATAAATACACACACAAACGTGTGTATATATATATATATATATATATATATATATATATATATATATATATATATATATATATATATATATATTGAGTATGTATAATTTTTTATTTTATGTAAAAAAATCTTGGAGAGGACGAGTTCTGAATCATTAAATGTCCCAAAAAAGGATGCTCAGGAAGAAAAAAACTATTCTAACATTACTATAAGAAGGTCCCATTATTAAAATTAGGGTACAACTTTGAAATAGCTTACAAAGCGACACTGGAACCTTCGGAAAAAAACAAAAAAGTAGATATTTGTAACTTGTACCCTAAGCTGGTCTAGCAGGACTACAGCACAATTTCGTCGCATTAATATTAATTCGTTAGCGGTAGGGGCGCCGTTGGACGGTTAAAGTCGGCGGCGCTTTGTCCGTCTTACACCCGTGTGTTTTTCAACAGGGGTCTTCATTTTATAATGAAGCCAAAACATGTCTCGAGACTTTTTCCTGACTCTTCTTCCAGTTCACTCCTTGCCTCAGGCCAAAAGACTTCTGCACCTTCATCCTCTTAGCGTGTTTTCTTAGCTACTGTTCACTAAAAACAGGTACAAACATAATTTTTTACCTCGTCTCTCCTATTGAAAAGATGCTGTAGAAATAACTTTCTCTCTATTCAACACACACATACACACATGCATAAATATATATAATATGTTTGTGTGAGTATTATTTTTTTCTTTTATTTTCTTTTATTTTTATTTATTTTATTATTATAATTCAATCTGTCAATGTTATAGTATTATTTTCTATATTATTATATTAATGTTGCGTGTTTTAGGTCTGATGTTCTTTTGAATGAGGTTTAGACTTATCTTTTCCTCTTTTGTAATTCTTTCTTCATTCATTCGATTTGTTCCTATGTTTTTTAAGATCTTTTTCGAGTTACAGTGGTACTTAAAATAACTAGAGAATACAAGAAATAATAAAAAGAAATCAAAAGATGTTTCAGTCTGAATTTGTTTAGTCTAATATTAATAATTATCTTAAAAAGTATCATTATCGGGTCAACTAAGAATTTGTAACAACAATAGTGGCTGAAAGTTAGTTTAAGATTATATCTAAATAAATGCAGATTAATTAATGAATCTACGTTAGGCAGTATACACAATAATAATAATAATAAAATTAATATTGATTCTAAAATAATAAATACTAATATTTAATTAAATATTTTCATGCAATAAACATTGACAATGTATTTACTTGTAAGCCATTAACCTACATTATGATTATATATTAATTATTCAAATTCATTGTAAATAAATTTAAAGATATTTTGTTTGATTTTTTAATTGTTCAAAGTTTTTGTTCACAGCAAAATAAATGTCTCATCTCTGGAATATTTCCAGAGATGGAGAGGCGTTCTTTTATAATGTTATTTATTCAAATCAATTATTAACTGTCTTATTATTACTCATGCCAATAATAAATACATTTTAATGTAATTTTTATACATCTATTATAAATTATTATAAAATATATAATATATAGTATTAAAAATTAAATATTATACATTTATTTTATTAGACTAATTTTAATTAAATAATAATAAATTTATACATAAAAAAATAATACTTATACAATACCGTAGTAAAAATATTCATTATTCAATTACATTATTATATCTAATACTGATGAAATACCTAAATGGACATATCATATGTTTGTAGTTTAACAGAAAATTAAAAACTATAGCACATAGATTATATATAAAACACTAATATTACCTTTAAGAAAACCTTGAAATACCACTTCTTACTGATACAGGAAAATTGATAGAAAATAAAACTAGCAAGTTGTTAAAATAATAACTAAAGGAAAGAGTTCATAACCCTCAAAAATAATGTTTAAGAAACAGCCGGCAGCTTTCATGTCACATATATTATGTCAATACTTATTTAGACATAACAATATTTTTAAATTTATATATTACTACAACTTATTGTTTATTCATAAATCATCAAATCAATAGAATGCGTGCCTAAATATTTAAAAACAAAATATGTTTATATAAATGTTAGTTCATGATACGATGTATCATGAACGATGTGTCAGAAAATGTATTTCCTTTTTAAATAAAATATAAGACCATTCTAATACTATAAAACATTCTTGTACAATACAACATTCTTGTACTATACAACATTATTGTACTATACAACATTCTTGAACTATAAAACATTCTTGTACTATACAACTTTCTTGTATTATACCTTGATGAAGGATAACAATTGTCGCCAAATCTAAAACTTTGTACTTTATTTTTAAATAAACCTCGCTATCCTCAATTTCTAATAGAATTAAACATATCAATAGAACCTACTAAATGTCGGTAATAAAACAAATTTTATTCAAGAGTGTAGACTCGTTTAATTGGTCAATATAAGTCAGCTGATCTATGTACTATAATAGTTCTAGAATCAGTCGAATAGTTAATTCATTTATAATGACCAATTAAGCGAGTTATTCTTAATTTTGCTGACAATTAGCTAATTAAGTAAACTATTAAATATTATAATTATAATTGCCCATGAATAATTATAACTCTCTCTTGATCTCCTTCTATTATTGATCATTTTCGGTTAAAGAAATGTAGGTATAAGTTCAAAAGTAAATTCAAATGCTCAAATTATTATTTAAAAATTATATCCCTAAAAAAAAGTTCAACCGTACCATATCCTCATGAGAGAACACATTAACTGGATATTCCTTCCACTAACCCAACAATAATAAATATTATAATACATTTATACAAATTAGCACAGATATAGCTAGTTTTTTCAATATAATATAGGTAATATAAAAGCATACTTTAATTAAAAATATTAATTCAAATTAAATTTCCGCTATCCAAATGATAGGATAATGCTCATGTTATTACTATGTCAGAATTAAATAGCAGGTTAAATTAACCAAAAAGGTCCAAATCAGTAGCGTACACAGATATTTTTTTCGGGGGGGGGGGGGGGGGGGGGGCAACCTAATTTAACTTATATGCGGGTTTAGCATACCCCATAATTTATTATAATTGTAATTTCTCCCCCTTTTCAACACTCTAATTTCAATTTCTAATCTCATATTTATGTAATTAAATTAAAATCCTAAGAGGTAACACCTCGCTATGTGATGTGATCGTTCTAAAGAACGTTTATGTCTCCGATTCCAATAATTCCAAGACAGAAATCTGTTCCAGTTATCAGACATTTTTGATCCCGTTTCTGGCTGTTAGTCTGTCTCTCGCTAAATCATTGCGAACAATTCTTAAAAACTGCTCTAAATTTTAATGAAATTCGGATGGCAGTTAATTAGCATATAAAAAGTCCATTGTTGGTCCTATATAAGGTCCAATCTTCTGGTCCCATTTCCCTCCACCACATTTCTCCACCTGCCACAATTTCTCTTCCACATGTGCACACACATACATTTATTTACACCTTATCTTCAAAAATATTCATCTGATTTTATAAAACTTATCTGATAGAAGCTCACAGATTCATTTTAACTCTCTGCGCTGTTTAAATTTTGGTAAATTGATACTTCAAAGCATGTAAAAATCAAACCAATTTTGACTAATTTAAAAAAGGAGGTAAAATTGAGTAAATTTAACATGAATAAAGTATCAATATAGCAATATTTTAAGAGCGCAGACGGTTGAAATTATTCTTGGGTTATCTGCGGGCTACTTTAACCAAACCATTAAAATTTCATAAAAATCAGATGAGTACTTTTGAAGATATAGGTGTAAATAAATGTATGTCTGTGCGAATGTGGAAGAGAAATAAATAGGTGCAGAAGATTGAAACTTATACGGGATCAGCAATGTTATAACCTGGCTAATTATGACCTACCATCAAAATTTCAATAAAATTGGACGAATAGTTTTTAAGATATGTTCGTTCGCAAAAATTGAAGGACAGGCGGACACGGGACCCAAACTGTACCCTGATGTTGAACAGATTTCTGTCTTAGAATTTTTGAAATCGGAGACATAAAAATTGTTCGTTCTTCAGAACTGTCACATATCTTCCGTTTCCTTTGGTAAGCTCGGAAGCAAAACGTGATCCATACTGCAAAAGCAAACGTGGATTTGGAGCACATACGAATTTCAAATTTTTATCTAGAAGAGAATTCTTCTCTAAAAAAATTAAATGCCTATTGCAAAACAAAAGAATCATTCGCTGCAATGAATCCTATAATGCAACCTATGCTATTGAACTGGACTAAAATCACAAAAAAATCATTGAATTCAATTGGCAAAAAATCGGGCCCAGCCGAAATCGGGTCGATTAAGTTTAATGTTTTTAGCTCCACTGGCAAAGATCAAGGCCTAGTCGGCAAATGAGCCGATTTATTTCATGCATCCTAATTTAATTCAATGAATCTAATTCCATTAGCAAAAATCTCGGTCCAGCCAAAATCGGGCCGCTATAGTTTTTAATAGTTTTAGTTTCATCGACAAAAATCCGGGCCCAGCCGACAGTCGGGCCGTTATAATGTTTAATAAATTTAATTCCATCGGCCAAAATCCGGGCCCAGCCGACAGTCGGGCCGGTATAGTGTTTAATAAATTCAATTCCATCGGCAAAATCCGGGCCCAGCCGACAGTCGGGCCGGTATAGTGTTTAATAAATTCAATTCCATCGGCAAAATCCGGGCCCAGCCGACAATCGGGCCGGTATAGTGTTTAATAAATTTAATTTCATCGGCAAAATCCGGGCCCAGCCGACAATCGGGCCGGTATAGTGTTGAATGAATTTAATTTTATCGGCAAATCCAGGCCGAGCTTATTTGGGGTGATTATAAGTGTATACACACCATAAGATAATACTTAATTAATTTCTTTTATTGGAAAATATTTACAGCCAATTCGAATGCATCTGTCATTACTGTGTTCTTTTGGTTTTAAGTGTATGGCGGGTCTTAGGTATGTAATCATTTCGGGGGGGACCAGGGCCCCTTGCCCCCCCCCCCCCCCCCCCCCTGTGTACGCCACTGGTCCAAATTAACCAACATTTAGTGGGAATATAGGATAAATATAAATTTCTAAGCAGGTCATAGACGAAATGTTCACATTACTTTATTCCCCCCCCCCCCCCAATTGACCATCTAGTTACCACCATCTAGTTACTACAATAAAAATACATTATACTATATCTACACATTTTAGTCAGTAAATTATAATGTCATAATAAGTAATTTATTACCGATAATAGCTCAATTTTAAAATATTATGACATCACTTTCATAATAATATCGGCGTTGCTCTCTGGTATACATTAATAATTTCATATGATAATGTTAGTAAAATTAGTTAATATGCATAAAAAACATGCTTATTAACAATAATTTTCCCATGAATTAGGTATGTTTTGTCTCACTCTGTTATTAGTTATTAAATATTATTTACAACTAATATTAAAACTTAATAATAATATTTTAATTTTTAATCATGGATAAATGAAAAAATAATAACTTAATTGTTGACTCCAAACAATGTAGGAGCATAAGTATTATTTTATTTAAGCTTTTGTTAAAACTAACAAATGAAAAGATATAAAATATTTAATAAAGTTTAATAAGTTCTCCAGTATAGCTTAGTTGGTAAGAGCGCCTTTAACGGATATATAGGGGGCCCGTGGTTCAAGTCCCGGTGCTGGGGTCTATTTTTCTCTGTATGTCTCCCGTAGTTAATGATAATTATAATTTGATTTAAATTACAATTTAATGTTTCCGTAGTATGAATATTACCTATAACTTAAAAATTTGAATTTTTAATTGATTGTACTAGGTACAGGTACTAATTGAGTACATTATTATTATAAGCGTTAATTCTCGGTCTAGTTCTATTGCCGTTTGCCGTGAATATTGGCTTGCTAGACTTGTAGAAATAGATTGAAAGCTTGGATTCGGGACCTGGTATCGGAAACGACAGAGAAATTCATTCTCCAGTATAGCTCAGTTGGTAAGAGCGCCTGTAACTAAATATATACACGGTTCAAGTCCCGGTGCTGGGGTCTATTTTTCTCTGTGTGTCTCCCGAAGTTAATGATAATTATAATTTGATTTAAATTAAAATCTTAATTAATGCTATAGAAAAATGAAATAATTAATTAATGAACCCTCGTTACTTTTTAGATTCTATGAAGAAAAAAAATTGATACTTTATTTGTGCCTAAGAAAATAAAATATTATAGATTTACTCATAACAATAATTATATAAATGTAAAGTATGTTTATTAACACTGTAAAAAAAATATTAAAAAAATAATGAGAGTTGGTAAAATGTATGAAATGTTAAATCCAGATTAGAACAATTATTGAAGTTAAAAGTAATGATTAATTTAACTAATTAAGAACTGTAAGAATAAAAATCTTTTCAAGAATAAAATTAGAAGACAATCTATGGCTCCCGAATTTAGTTTCAGATTGTACACCAGATTAAATAATGAATAAAATAAACTTTAAGATAAATCTAAAGTAATAATGATATATTATAAAAAAAGTAATAAAAGTTTCTAATTAATAGTCTTCATTAATTTACGAAATAACGAAGAAACAAATCTCAGCTACCATAAAAAGAAGTTTAGGCTAAACTAATTAAGGAGTATTTTATAAGTTAAGAATATTTTAATAAATAAAAAAAAAATAAAATAATGGTACGTTTTTTGTCAAAAAAAAAGTCAAATATCAAGGAGTAAAATTGATATTAGGTAATTAGCAAAATAAAATAAAAAAATAAAAAAAGTTTTTTTGACAACATTTCCTGTCCAATACCGAAGCATGTAAAATCAAAATAGCCGGCTTATCGAAAAAATGAATTTATTATACATTGAATCGAGGACTTTTTTATACATATTGGTTAAACAATAAACAGTAAAAATATATTTCCTCAAATTGCGCATGCTACCCAATATTTATGACTATATTTTAGCATTTTTATTTTATTTATAAAAAGAATATACGAAATAATGTTGCCCCATCGCTAAATAATGTTAAACCCTCTACAGCAACATGATACATTTAAATCAAAACAAAATAATACATTTATATTAATTAATGTTTATAAGTTTGATTTATCTATGTAATTTTTTAAAAGGAGAAAAATGAATTAAAATTCACCAAATATAATTTAGTTCAATATAATTAGTACATGTTTTCTTAGAAATAAAATTATTTTAATTTATTCCCAAACCGCAATAGAGTAGTAGTTAATTAAAGCATTGCTTAATTGACCTGATCAATAATATAATGTCGAATATGATTATTTCATTAATAAAATTACTCAAGGTATTTTTACATAATCATCACATCATGTGTACTTAAATAGTTATTTATGCACCTAGGGAATAATGTAAGATATTATTTCCCGCGTGACAGAGTTGATTCCTGAGGCAAAGCCGAAGTAATCAAGGCAACTAAATCCCGAGGCGAAGCCGAGGGTATTAGGTATCTTAATTCCCGAGGCGAAGCTGAGGGATTAATGCTAAGCCGAGGGAGATAATTATAACAAGGGAATAATTAATGCATTATTCTCGAGGTACATACAACATTTTATCTCCAGAAAAAGAGCTATAAAAGATTTATTCAACAAAGAAAACGTTTGTATTTCTTTAATAAACGAATTTAATACAGAAATTAAATAATATAAATTATTTAAATGGTTTAAAACAATTAATAATCACTTTTAAAGTAAAAGAAAAAATAAAGTTCAACGAAAGCTAAGCAAAAGTAAACAAAACATCGTAGAATGACTCGTAATACAGCTGGGAGTTTAAAAGCAGTGGTGCCAACCTGATTTCAACCAATTCGCTACATTTGCTATTCATTCTCTACTATTTACAAAATAATTAGGTTGGCGAACGTGGATTATATCCCGTTATTACATTATTTCCCTGTTTTCACATTATTTCCCCGTTTTTAAGAAAAGGGATGAAAAGACCAACATTATTACCTATAAACTAGGCCTGAAAAGTTACATTTCGTCCCTACTGGAGATAAAATAAATTATTTTACTTTTACTGTCAAACTAAAATAATACTAAAACTATGGCAACACATCCTAAAGTAGGCTCCACGATGTCAGATTATAACTTAAGTTTAATGGGTCATTTGTTAGGTAAAAAATTAATTTACGATGATGGAAATCGTGCTATAATGATTGAGTATGAATGAACTCAATTTCGTATTACTTCTAAAAAACTAACTTCATGAAACAAATAAGTTCAAGAATAACTAATTTTTACTTTCTTTGATATTTTATATTAAATAATATTTAAGTATTATACCTATACGTGATATAAGATTATTACTATTTTATTTATTATGTAGAAGGCTAATAGAGACTCTGAATGATTTAATATTTTCCTGTTTTGACGTTTCTTTAACTACATATTTTACGATTTTGGTAGTATTCATACTACGGAACGATTCAATTTTAATTTAAATCAAATTATAATTATTATTAACTACGGGAAACAGACAGAGAAAAATAGACTCCAGCGCGGGGATTTTTCTTTCTTTAACGTCCATGTCAATATTACATTAGGTTAATACAAAAAATCACAGGGAAGTACTTGCGTCCAAGTACTTTCAAGGGTTTTGTAGATGATTAAGCATACCCGTTATGTAATTATGATTTTTTTCTTCGATCCTAAGGGTCCCGGGTTCGATCCCCCGGGAGGTCACAATGTTTTTTATAGGTAATAACGACAAGATAAATTACATTTTTTAGGAAATTTTCATCGCCCAACCATACGGTGTAACCATGAATCATTTCAAAATTTTAAGACCAGCCATTTTTAAAAATTTGGGGGGGGGGGGGAATTTTTTTGGGGGTATATTTTGACTTATAAAACCAATAAAGAATTAAAAATTTAAAAAAGCAAATATATATTTGTATCCTACTCTTCAGCAGCTTTCATTTGATACCCAACTCAAAATTTTTAAAAAATAAAATTTTGGGCGCACTCCAAATTTAGTAATTTTGGGCGCACAAAATTAGTAATTTTTAAAACCTGGGAATGAACTCCCGGAAATATCATCGCCCCACTATAAGGTATAAGTATGAATTATTTCGAAATTTTAGCACCAGCCGATCTATAGTGGTTGGGGGGGGAAACATTTTTTGGGCTATATTTTTATTTTTTTCCCCAATAAGGAATGCAAATTTAAAAAAAGCATATATATATTTGTGTCCTACTCTTCAGCAGCTTTTATTTAATACCCAACTCAAAATTTTAAAAAAATAAAATTTTGGGCGCACTTCACTTTTTCGCGCCCAAAATTAACAATTTTTGAAAATTTGGGATGAACTCCCGGAATTTTCATCGCCCCACAATAAGATATTAGCATGAATTATTTCAAAATTTTAGCGCCAGCCGATCTATAGTGGTTGGGGGGGGGAAATTTTTTTTGGGTATATTTTGATTTATTTAACCAATAAGGAATGCAACATTTAAAAAATCATATATATATTTGTGTCCTACTCTTCAGCAGCTTTCATTTGATACCCTACTCAAAATTTAAAAAAAATAAAAAATTTTGAGTTTACCACATTTTTTCAAATTGCGCATGCGCAAATCTAATTATGAACTTCTGTATATTTTTCCTGTGTTTGGGTCAAAAAGTTGCACCAGTGTTTCAAATTTCAGTACTTTCGCTTAAACGGTTCGGGCCCTATGAACCAAAGAGCGACGGACGGACGGACACATCACCCTCGGTATAAGGGTTTTGAGAAGTATCTACAAAACCCTAAAAATGAGATCGGTTTCTTTACTCATAGGAATTAATAATCAATATGATAAATGCCTCACCTCTCAGGGAGTCGAATAAATCTGTTCTTGGAACTTTGGTTTTAAGTGTTGTGTTATTCCCTCATCTACGTCATTCCCTTATTTTTAGTGATAATTTATACATCGTAGGCATGTTTCGTGTGTACCAAACTATTCAACATTATTATAATCATTTTGCTTCCGAGCTTACCGAAGGTAGCGGAAGCTATGTGATCGTTTCGAAGAACGAAAAATTTTTAGGTCTCCGATTTTAAAAATTCCAAGACAGAAATCCGTTTCAGAGATCAGGGAACAATTTTGGTTCCGTGTCTGTCTGTCGGTCTGTCGGTCTGTAGTTCAATTTTTGCGAACCAACATATCTTAAAAACTACAGGTTCAATTTTTATGAAATTTGGGTGGTTGGTCATAATTAGCCCATTGTTGGTCCCATATAAGTTTCAACCTTCTGCGCCAATTTGTTTTTCTTCTACATGCGCACAAACATACATTTATTTACACCTATAGCTTCAAAAGTACTTATCTGATTGGAATAAAACTTTTATAGTTTATCGGAAGTAACCCGCAGATGGCCACAGATTAATTTGAACAGTCTGCGCTCTTTAACTTTTGCTAAATTGATACTTTAATTCGTGTAAAAAATCTAAACAATTTTGACAGATTAAAAAAAAACGGGGGAAACAATTAAACCAATTTGACAATAATGACTTTTAAAAGCATAAAATCAATAAAGTTCGTGGATAGGATGCGAGGAAGCTAAGTGCCACACCAATTGGCAGTCTATTTTGTTTATTAATCGGAAAGATGAAATTTTTTTTTTTTTAAATTATTTATGCGAAAATTGTTTTTATTTTGTTTTTCTTATAAATCTTAGTGCAAGTAATATATTAATGACAAATTATTTGTATAATTATATTTTTTAGAAGTACAAAATTATATTTTTAATACCAATATTATTGTATTGAATTACTTGCTTTTATTTTATTTCACACTTTGTGGATGTATTATTATTGTTATACGTAATGCAATATTATAATTAATTACACGCACTAACTTTATATTTTATTTTATATTTTTTTAAATAATTTACTTCCCTTTTAATTAATTCCTTCTAATTACTTCCTACATGTAAATTTGCAATTTACTTATTTCTACGACGCTTATAATATATAGTAAAATTGAATACAATAGAATAAAACAAATGCATTAATAGTTACTATAACAAATAAAAGTATGTATTATTAAAATTGTTTGTTCCAAAAACAAATAAGTTAGGTACATATTAAGATTCATGATGGATTCTCTTGCAGAATCTAGATAGTAACAATAGCATTTTTTTTTTTTAATTTGAAGAATTTATTTGTATTCTATTCCTTTTCTTCTTCCAGGAAAAAGCACACGTTCACAAGAAAAATTAATAAAATAATGATAAAAGAAAAAAGAAAAAAATCATACAAAACTTGTTGGCCTTGTAAATCTTTGCCTTCAATGCCACAGTTGTATTTCCATTATTATTATTATTTTTTTTTAATATTTATATTTTGTTTTATTCGTATACAAGAACATAGAATAAATAAACTAAACTAACAAAAACAAACTAGAAAACACACGTTATGTAAATATAAATTATTATATGCATGAAAATTATGCACTACGAGTTTCACGTTTCACTGAATATAAATATGTAATATTATATCCTTGAGATTTTTTTTTTTTGTAATTTATTTATTATCTGTGAACAGGAATTTATTAGAAAAAAATAAATAAATAACAATCTAGGTCTAGGGACAAATTTAACCATTCAAGTTATTTGAATTTAATGTATAATATATGCACCAAAAATAACTAACTCACTGAAATTAAAGTTTATACACTTCAAGAATAGCTGTAAACTTTAAATTTGGTACACGTGAAGCTTTTGCTGTGTAACCGACGGTAAAAGTTAAAAAATGTATATTTTTTTAACCCCTTAAAAAAAATCTAAATGGCGGAGCTAGATTGTTTTATTTTTCATTTAAATTTGACTTGTAGCTCTCTTAGCGTCCGCAGTTCACAACTCACACTAATGCTCTTATTAAGTACTTGATATTTTATAAATTCATCTATTGGTTAAGAACACGAGAGTAAACTTTTTCCCGACTGTCCTGTCCCGTGACCATTTTTTTCAAGTTTGTTATTGTGTTGTACATAATTCAAAGGTCTCATTTTGTACTATAGGGCTGTTTCATTTGTTTATTAATTAAAAATTGAATGCATCTACTTTTGTACCGATTTGTACGTATTTGTTGTATTATATGTTAAATTATTATTATTATTTTTTATACACATATATATACAGGGTTATTTAATCCCTTATAGTTTGGTTTTTTTATTCAATTTAATTTTGGTACACACGGGTAAAGGAGTGCAAAAAGTTACGAATCTCTTCTCAAAGGGGGCTAAGATGGGCTATGGTTAGTTTATTTAAGGGGTACTTGTGTTTTGTTAAATAAAAATATTCATATCGAGTGAGATTCTTTTTGTTTCCTTATTTTATTTTTTTTATTTTTTTTTTTTTGGGGGGGGGGGGGAGGAGTAGGTGGGACTCCTGTTTTTAAGGTTTATTTTATTCTTTACTGTAGGTTATTTTCGGAAACAGTAAGGTTAGGAGAGGAGGTTGTGTGGTTCGACGGCATGGTTATTGTAAAAAACGTTGTGTGGTAGCCACAAAGTTAAGGTGTTTAATTGAAGAATAGTAGTTTGTTTCACTTGCAACACCCTGCTGTGATGGAATTTGGGTCAACCTAGCTCTATACAGATCCTGCGTCAGCAGCTACGACTCCGTCTGCATCTTTCCGACTTAAGTGCGCCACAGCACCAGCCTCTTCAACCATCCGTTCAAGTGCGCAGTTTGCGGCGACCAATTTAGTTAAGTTAGGACTTCCTTCACTCCCTCCTACTCAGTACCTTTCCTTTTATTATTATTATTACTTTTCCTCACTACTAATAGGAGGAAAAGTATTGTTTTTTGTATATACATTACTTTAACTGTGGGAGCCCAGGTAAAACCAATAGGGTGTAGTTCTATTTTTTTAAATCAGATATCGAATGAAAACTGGTATAGGAGTTGCCTGTAAAGGGGCCCAAAAGTATATACACTGCAGTTATAAATTTCTAATGTTTATTTTTCTTTCATCGCTCGTGGATAAATGGTAGCCTCTGCGCGGACGCAAACGGAATATCCTCCAAACGTCAATTTCTCGCTCACATTAGGAATATAATAGTTGAGGATCAACCGTGATGATGCCGTATAAATTGCATCATGATCATATCAGTCATGGCCACTGCGCATGCCCAAACGTGATATTCTTGCCACAAGCATTAGACACAATTATCATTAGATTACGATGCATTTTTCAGGGATTGTGCAGGTTTTGCCCAATATGGTCCCGTATAAATAAATGTAATTGAATTAGATTTATAGTAGTTACTCACTGATGAGCTTGCGCAAACGTAAAAATCAGAAAAACATAAATGTTTTAAGGTCTAACCAACTAATTTTGCTCAGAAACGTGGATAGTTAGATACAGATCCACAGATGATCCCCTATGGATCTTTAGGTCCCACACAATTGGAAGTCAATTTTTGTATGATGTTATAAAACATTTCACAAACTGAAATATTTTTAGGCCTGATTTATACCTACATTAGTGCCCTGGTATAGGCCTTGGTAATTTGGGCAAAAAGGGGAGAAACAACCCCTTGATGTAAAAATATACAAAGAATTTTAGAAATTTGTTGCTGATATGATTGCCTACACATGGAGTTGTTTACACACACACACACACACACATATATATATATATATATATATATATATATATATATATATATATATATATATATATATATATATATACATATGTAGAAATTTGTAAAGAGGGAGAGGGAGAGGGAGAGGGAGAGGGAGAGTGAGAGGGAGGGGAGAAGGGAGAGGGGTGGGGCGGCGCCATTAGGTCGGGCCCAGGGTAGGTTGGTAGTGGTAGGGGTACCAAGTTATTGATTATGCATACGCTGAGCTCCGAATGAAGGAGCCTCACTCACTCCAACATTTTATAATGGTTACCTTAATGTACATATATATGCATAACTATATATTCATAAATTATAATTAAATGTTATGTTAAACATCAGTTTCCGCCATGACACCACTCCCACTGACGTGTGTACAAAAAAAAATTAAAAAAATCTATGAATATTAAAATAAGTAAAATAAAACGAGAGGGAGAGCTAATAAATGCAAATAAAAGAAGCCGTTCTAGTAAGTCCGCATAAATTTTATAGTGAATAAAAACAGCTTCATAATAAAAGAATTAAAATGCAAGGAGAATTTTCACAGAGCAAATTTTGAATTTATATACATAAAATTATTACGGATCCTCCATAATCTTAAGAAATAAGTACAGTTACCTTTTCACAAGTTATATAGATTACTTGGTTATTACAACATTAATTATAAGAAAATTTGTACATTTACATTAAGAAAGAAATTTTTGTTCAAAAATTATAAAGGTTTTATGCAATGTACGTTTTGGATTTTTACACAATCAGATTTAATATCATCAGATTAAGATATGATCCTAAAACTACATTAGAAAATTAAAATTACTAATTGTAACAAATAAAATGGTAGGTAATGAAAAAGCTAAATTAATTATACAAAAGCTATTAAGTTAGGTAAAACACAGGTATCAGTAACCAGTAGTATAATAACAATATATGTATAACTGAACCTTTAAAAAGGTGTAATTTATGTAAGTTTTTAAAGCATTTCTGAAGTTAGTAATTTTAAAAGAAAATAATTCCTAAAGAAAATTTAAGGTTTAATTAAAAATATGAATTTATATTAGGATTAATAATTTCAATAATTAGCCATACCTACCACCTAAACTAAGAGCTAAAAAATGTAAAATTTATATTGCTTAAAGTAATATCTTTATAACGTTATAAAGAAAGATAATAAAAATGTTCCTTACTCCTTTTTAACATTACAGCGAGCAGAATAAATTTATCTTTAGGGACAGTTCAAGTATCACATAATCAGCTCTATAAAACAATAATTCTATCTTTGGAAGTAGGTACTCGTGTTTAGTAATATATATATATATATATATATATATATATATATATATATATATATATATATATATATATATATGTGTGTGTGTGTGTGTGTGTACAAATTAATTGGTGTCCCGTAACTCGATGGACATAGCCTAAGATAGTATTCCTTGGAAAATTTTCAGACGAAAGTGCCTTATACACATTTGTCCAAAACTCAGTACTTAAGGAGTTATGGGCCAAATTAAATTTAAACAGTAAATCAATTTGGTAGGCCGTGTAATTGTTTTGTCATATTGTAGTTATGGTCCACATTGAATTTAATAGTAAATAAATCTGGTAGGCAATCTAATTATTTTATCATATTGTTACATGGCATTGTTAATTCTTTAACGTTGATATTTTAAGGAATTTTTTATTTGAAATGGCTTTTGGAAGAGGAGGTCCAGTTCTCTGGCCTCCGAGGTCACCAGACCTAACTCCTCTTGACAATTATCTCTGGGGACACATGATAAGCCTAGTGAATTCAAATAAACCACAAACCAGAAATGTTCAAAATATTATGGTTACAGCAGCATATACGAGAGAACCCAGATGCTCTTCAGAGTGTTACGTCTTCAATTATTATAAGAGGAGCAATAATGTGTTCTGAGGCAGTGGGGGGCATTAATTAAATTTGTGTTAGCCATTAAAATATTCTTAATTAATAAACAAATGGTATTACTTTAATCAAAATGCTCTTTAGTTTATTCTGTATATAGTATACACTCCGTTAAATTTAATATTGCTCAAAACTCCTTAACTATTAAGTTTTGGACAAAAGTGTATACGACACTACGGTAATTCGACTAACAATTGCCCAAGGAATACGCTCTTAAACCAAGGCCATCGAGACTCGGAACACCCTTATATATGAGGTTAATACATGCGAGAGTGATACAAATGTAGAACTTGGTGAAAAATATAATATGTTTGACAAGTGTTTGGGGAAGTGTAATAAGAACTTGGTAATTCGTGTGTATATGAGGCCATTAAATGCGTAAACATAGTGTATAATATATTAGTAATGACTGTAATCAATTTTAAGGGTAGTTAAAGAAAAGCGAATCGTTTTGAAGGACTGTTATCTCAAATATTTTATTGTATCTAAAAGGCATCAGTTTGTTTTGGATGGAAGTGGGTTATCTCAGTATATTTTGTCAGGGTATTATTATTTTAGTTACAAAGGACTTCTAACTCATTATTACTATTTATGAATGATTTTTAAGATTGGGTCTAATCTTACCACAATGTTCACATTTACTGTCTGACTTATTAGGTTGCATTTCTATATACGTATACACTTTTCTTTTACATTCTTTAATCAAAGACTTGTTATCCAGTATAGAACACAATTTTATTGATTTCATAAATGATTATGATGTTACTCAGTGTAGCAAAAAAAAGAAAAGAATAATTGGAATGAAGCATTTGAAATTTATTGGGTATTAATTGAATGCAATGCTATTCACTTTAGTACTTTAGGTAATGGGTCCTTCTAACCGTGATACAAACGGAAGATGTAAAATTGGATTCAATAAGCATTTTTTATTTTGGGAATAAAAAATGAAAAAATTAACATTTTTTCTAAAAATAGAAAATAAATAGATAAAAGATAAAGAGTATAACTAGCTCTTCCCATATCTTCATTTGCTGTTAATAATATATGCCTACTCTTCTATTTTTACATAAAAATAAACTCAGCTAATGCTGTAATTTAAAACCAACAATCACATTTTTTTCCTTAACTTTTACTATTTTTCATCCTCTCTATTTTAGGAAGAATACAAAAAACAAAAAAGACAATTAAAATAAATTATTACCAAAAAAAAAAAAAAAAAAAAAAAAAAATGGAATACAAAGAAGGGCCCAAGATAAAAAAAAAATGTATAAATTATGAGAAGTACCGAGGTATCAGACAAAATATAGGCTCTATGTATAATTATTGGTTCACGGTTTGCTATTTATTTCTAGAGTGGGGTTGTTTTACACTAGGGCGGTGCGGTGTTTATTTAATTTGAAAGGTAATTAGTGTGAGCATCGTCTTCATTTCCTTGATAATTCTTTTTTGATTCTTATTTTCGTTTCTTTCCGTTCCCTTGGGTTATTGTTTTTTTTGTTTTCTTTTCAAGACACGCACCTTACTCAGAAAAAACTGACTCTCTTAATTAGGGAGGAAAAAAGAAAGAACAAGAAAAATATGGGAATGAATGACTAGTTAGTTACATTTTCAAAGAAATGATAACGAATTTGAATCCCAAAAAAGGGAATTAATAAGTTTAAAGAATCTCTGAAAACGTTGCCTTTTTTTTAGATAGAAGTATTTTTAAATCTTTACTTAGGAAACTTATTGTAAGCTAAGATTTATTAATTATATATTTTTTTTGGAATTGCAATACATAATTTCTTTTTAAATTGTTATGACTTATATGTTGCTATTATTTTATAATAGTACACCACATTTACAGAATAATTAGCACACAATATTTTATTAATGTCATATTAGCTATACATATTCTTCTAAAATAAGAGCTAAAAATAAGATAGTTACCTCACAGATATTATTTTTAATGACAACCTGAAAGTCTCATTTCTACCTGGCCCTTATAAACATACACACACACACGAGTATAACATTATTCCAATCAATAGAGGGTTAATTATTTAAAATCATATAATTATACACTTTGAAATAATGCTAAGCATAGGAGTCAAGGATCGGTTTAATGTCAACCACATGGCTTCATTCTTACCTGCCACTTCTTTAAACATCTTTACATCGAATTATAATATTATTCCTATCAATACACGTTAATTATTTAACACTAATCATTATAATTCTGAGTAGTTAAAATAAATGTGTTTTTTCCAACAAGTATAAACATTTTTATTATGTACCTGAGCCTTTTTATTACCTAATCTGTTATAGACATTATGAATGAATAAATTCACTTATTAAAATGAACTAATAATAATTTTTTAGAAACATTGTAAATTTTATATAATATTAAAATTTACTTCTTAAAAAAAACAAGGTTACGTTTACTCTCAACGAGAACTGTTTGGAGCAAAGCTAATAAAAACCGTTGTTGTAAAACTTTTTTAAGTAATGTCTCCAAAAACTTATATAGACGTAGTTAGTATTGGTAAAAAAAAAATCCATTAGGGACAAAACTAACTGTAATAATTCCTTAGTCATCCTAGAAAATTTAACCATTCTATATCATGGTAACAAATTAAGACAATGTTTGAATCTTTCTTATACTCTAATTGTATTACATCAATATATATATATATATCAGCAATGTAATACCGTGTTTTTGCATATATATATATATATATATATATATATATATATATATATATATATATATATATATATATAAATATATATATATATATATATATATATATATATATATATATATATATATATATATATATATTGTTCTAATTTATTATGTCAAGCTAGTTTTTCTAACGTTTTTTAACTCTGTGTTCATTTTCCTGTTTATTTCCAATGAAATAATTTCTTTCTTCTTTTTCAAGTAAGTTTTCTTGTCACGGATCTTTTCTATTCACTTCTAATTTGAATCATTTTTCACCCTCCTATTTTCTTTTCTATGTCCTAATTTATGGTTTTTTCTTGTATTTACTGTTTTAGTTTTCGCCCTGAATGATGGCTGTATATAAATAACAGCCGAAACTGTAGGCTAAAGTGAATTTTTTCGCTTTATTGACCAAAACCGAGTTGAGTAGGAGTTGTAATCTATATATATATATATATATATATATATATATATATATATATATATATATATATATATATATATATATATATATATATATATATATATATATATATATACATATATATATATATATATATATATATATATATATATATATATAAGATGGACTTAAAATTTGAAACATAGATGGAGTTTAAGTAGCTTAAGACCCGGTAGAAATTAAGCCCTTATTAAGTCTTTCCACGAGGGGAGAGCTCTAAAGTTGACATTTTGTTATAGACAGATCGTAAAAATTATAAATGGATTCCTGAATAGCCAGGCATTTTAAATTTGGCACACGGAAAACTGACAGAAAAAATCAAAAAGTTGAAATTATTCTTTTTAAACCCCCAAAAAATTGGAAATGGCTGACGCAACGATGAAGTTATTAGAGAATTATTGGTAAAATTCGTATCGAAAATCTGTTTGCACAAACAGGTACTGATTTAGAATAATCTACAAGTTAAATTGTATGACTATTTCGTACCTCCATCGGTTGTATGTACCTTAGTTAGAGCTAGATTTGATTAATATTTATCATTTTTATTTAATTTTTTTTTTATTTCTTGTTAAAGGGCTTAAATCTCACACTAATGCTCTTTAAATCGTGTATTTTTTATTTTATAAATTTGTCCTATATGCTGAGAACATGAGAGTAAACTTGGTGAGTACCGTGTCATGTTACCCCTTTTTAAATATTTTATTGTTTGAATATCTTTTAAAAGGCCTTAATTTGTACTTTAGGGCTGTGTCATTTGTTTATTTTAGAAAATTTAGTACATGTACTTTTACATCGATTTGTATCATAATAATCTGAGCCTACGGCAGTGCGCCAGGCAGAGTTCCAGCAAGCATGCCAATGTACCTTTACTTGATGTCACATCATTTATATAAACATGTAGTGTCCCGACGACTCACCTCGAAATGATTTGTTATTGCTAAGCTAAGGCAACCACATTTATTATTCTAATAAAAATAAATGTTTGTTTTGATTTTTTGGTCTTTAAATAGATATAATAACTTATCTAAATTAATTAACTTAATTTTACTTTTTTTCTAAATATAAAATTAAGCCCGTTGTCATGGGCTTAACAGCTCGTATATAATAATACGATATTAACATCGTAATAATAATCTATTAATATTATCTAATTTATTATACTCTATACCCATGTTATTCTTAGTCAGTTAAATGTATATTATGGAGAGAATGTAGAGGTGTTGCTCTCTCCGGCGTTGATCTCGCGCCCATGATGCTGAAGCCAGGAAAAGGAATGACATAGCCAACAAAATCGCGAAAAAAGGGCCAAGTTCTAGACCCCCTCCCAAAAAAGTCAGCCAATCAAAGTAGTGATCGAATTTTGGCCAAGTCTGGTCATTCTTTAGTCCATAACCTAACTTCACTCCTACTTTTATGAGTAACACTACTCATTCATTTATATTGCTTAACATTTAGTCAGTTTCTGAATTATTCATAAAACATCAGTATCATGTGTAGTCAGATACGAGTTACGGAAAGGAGAGAACTCAGAAGAAATGTTCCAGACCCCCACCTAAAAAGTTGTTTTATCAAAGTAGTGATATCTAAATTAAGGAAAAGCCTGTTTTATGCCTCCTGCAGAAACTGGCCAAGTGTTAAGCAATCAAAATAAAAGAGCAGTGTTGCTCATGAACGTAGGAGTGAAGCGAGGTTAGGGAAAGAGCTGACTTGGCCACAATGTAGATATCACTACTTTACTTTGAAGGAAGATATCAACCTTTTAATAATAATAGAATTTTGAAAGAAATGTAGAACAATAATTTAAAGATGGAAGTGGATTGAAGTTTCTTTCATACACCTTTCCTTCTTATTAAGGCAGTTTTAAGGATTATTATTTTTTTTTTTCACTTAGTTTAAGAGATTTGTTATTATCTGACTATTTACATGGGATAATAATAGTTATACTAATTATTGTAGATTAACGGGCTCGAATAAGCAATCAGCCGTTACACCTATTCAACAGATAATGCACAACATGTGAACATCGCATGTACTGCATTTTGTTTACACGGGAGCTCTGTCTTTAATTCGGCTCCTGAAGAAAAAGTTTCTTTGTAGCAGAGCAATAACAGTTATTACTGCTCCTACAGTAATTATTACAGCTATTAAACTACTGGAAAGGTAATAATTATTCAGAAGAATTCAATTATTTAACTCAATAAAATCTTCCAATCTCACAATGTACGAGTATATTATATTTATAATATCTCTGTCTGTATAAGTTGTTTAGGTCTACATAGTTTTTTTTACAATTATCTAAACAAAACTGTTACAGACAAATATATATATACACATGCACATGAAGCAAATAATAATTTCGGGACGATTATATAATTCTTAAAAATTAATTGTACACTATATAATTAATAACTTAAGTAAATATATCTTATGTATTAGCCAAAACCAGCTAAAAATAATATGGGTTATTTATTATATATATTTTTGTTTATTTTATTTTCTATATATTTATGCATAAGTTTGTAGGTATTTTATATTTTTGTTATTTTTATATATATATATTGTTTTATTTATTTTTATTTAGTTTTTAATATTATTTTTAAAATTTAAAGTAATGTCTCACAATAGATCTGTACGCTGAGTGCTTAGTAACCCATTCTATTTGGGCAGCATCATATTAATGTAAATAAAGTGTTTTCTATGCAGGAAATTCTACATTAACTGTTATAGCTTTCTACTGAAAATACTTAGCCGCTAAATATAGGATTTAAATATTATATTCAAACACGATACTTACTAATAAAATAATAATATTTATATGTATTAGATAAAAAAAAAATAATAATAATAATAAATTAAATTAATCTATATATACAAAATTAAAGTTTTGTCTGTACATTGGTCAGAATTGAAAATTTGTAGGATACTTTTTCATTTTAGAAATTCCAAAAACCGAATCCGGCTTCAACTTTTTTCGTGTATGTATGTGTGTCTGTCACCCCAGTCAGACTTAATAGGCGCAAAACTAGCAAAATGAAATCGATTAATTTTTTTTCAGAGGTGAGCGCAAACATGTTGCGCAATTTGTAGGCTTGGTTTCATCTAAAAATATTGAGTAGAACCAAAGTTATTAACAATTTTATAAAAAAAAAGTATATAAAACTTAGCCTAAAAAAATTAAGTTAACCCACCGTAAACAAACCCCACAGACTCGCTAATAAAAATGTTTGGGTACTTCTAGACCACCTAGAGACTTGTGGTTTTTTGAGTTTGGTCGGAAATTGGCCCAAACCGACTGGAAAAATTCGAAAAGTTAAAAAATATATTTTTACCCCCTTAAAAAATTAAAGATGGCGGACTCAACTTTTTTTGGAGGCTTATTGCATCTAAACGGTAAGTCGTATCTAAAAGCAGATTGCACCGGTGGTAACTAATTTTAAGAGATCTACAACTTTGGTCCTATGACTTTTTGTCGTACCTCCATCGGTTCTACTTCAAATAGTGCTAAATTTGACTATGAGCTCTCATGACGTCCGCAATTGTTGGCAGATTTAATTTCTGATTGGGGTGCTTAAACCTCACACTAGAACTAGAGTTATTTTCTAGTTATTTTCTAGAACTAGAGTTATTAAGTATTTACTGGCGCAACTGCCGTATTGAGAGAAGAGACTGGTAATAAAATTAATGCACCATCATGGTTGATGATTGTTCAATCACTTCCCAGTCTAATTGGTTTTGACTACGTTTATTTTCTCATTTATTTTATCTTTTATTTAGCATTGTTATTTATTACTATATTACTTAGTTTCTATTGGCTATTTTTTAAATATATAGAGACTCCTACATAGATAGACTTGGAGAGTATTATATTCTTAGTGATGGAATGAATGATGTATAATATAGTCCTGATTTTATTCCTAAAAGGCATTGGAAAAAAAACCATTTAGGCATTTCATTTAATTGCTAGGCCTACATGACAATGACAATAGGAAACATAGCCACTAATGCCATATGAGCCCCGCGCAGAGCGCGGGGTGAAGGCTAGTCTACAATACTTTTACATTTGCTTGCATATACTTAAATGTATTCTTCCTCAATATGTAAGGGAAGATTTACATTTGCCCACCCTATTTTGAAAAATATGACCGTTTTGATCAGATTAGATTCGAAATAATTCAGATTTACAATAATTGTAACAAACTCGAATGCAATACATGATTTTACTGTGTTTTTTTACTTTTTATTATTAAAATTCATATAATGTAACACAAATAATCGTATTTATTTATAGAGGGAGGGAAACAGTGTTATTTCATTTAATAACCAAAATCTATTTTTAAATAGATAATTGTAATTTTAATAAATGATTATGTATAGATAATCAACAGGGTAAAAAAATCAGTTATACAAAGGAAGAAAACTAAAAAAAGAAGGAAGAAAAGCTTGTTAAACATTATTTGGTTGAATGGTCGGGTCATTACGAGCTGAATCTAATGCTAACCTGTTGACGAGGTGAAGTAATTGACCTGACACAACTATTACCGCTAATGGCCAGAAGAGGGGGGGGGGGGGGAATAGAAGCCCCGGATTCACCAAACTACAAATTGACCACTTTTTGTCCATTATGGACTCTAGACTCTGCCTTGAATCGGCCTTCCGACCCTATGAATATTGTGGCTTTCGTTTCCAGCCAATCACTTGATAATACGATGTTTACAAACTTGAATTAAATGGACTCATATATATTTTTTTTTTTTTATATACTTCCTACTGTACTAATAGTTTTCTTTCTAAAACGTAACCCCTGTAATAAATTTATATTTTTAGAAATACATATAACATTTATTAATATTAAACTTTTTCGGTATTTTAAATAAATACTTTTTAAGATTATTTAAAAAATATATCATTTTAAATAAGAAAAGTTAAAGGACATGATTTTGTTAAACATGATCAAGAGTGATGATTTTTCCCATTGTTTAAAATTGTAAGACACTTCTTTATGGCCTAAAAAGGATAAATAAAGAAAAGACTAAAAAAGAAACAATTAGAGCAGTAACTAACTATACAAGAATACATATACAATACATGTATTTTTCTTATTTTCTTTTCAATAACAATATTTTTTGGTACCCTTCTTTATAATTTATTACATGTCCTTAATGAATATACATTTGAAACTTTATCAACTCCAATTCATAAGAAAAACTTTGAGGTTAGTGGAGTACTAGAATTACTTTGAACAGATGTTAGAAAAAGTAAACTTAATTAATTATTGCTGGGCCAGTAAAGTAAAACTTAATTTACAATGACTGAACATAAAAACATATCATTTGTATTAGGGATATCTACAAGGTTTTAGAAAATTTCCATATTTTTCACATCCAAGAATGTAGAATGGTTGTAGTCTTGTAGTCTTGATAAAATGACAAATACAAGTAAACTATAGATACAATTCAGGAGACAAGGAGATCGCGATTCAATATTGTCGTTATAAATGACTGAAAGCAAGTTTTATTAAAAACATACCCATGGTCGTGAGAGACAGTGTCGCGATAAAGTTGTTTTATCGTTTTAACAATGTCGGCATTTTAAAGTACAAGGCATTTGCAAGATGTAAGGCTGATAGGAATAAAGCGAGACTAATGTCTGAAGGCGAGAACCAATCCATTGTCTCATTGAGAATAATAATTAATCACGCATGGAATGTAATTGGCTAGGTATGAAGGTATGAGAGTCCCAAAGTGAATGATAAATTATAAGTGATATGTTTTGTTGAGTAACTGTGCGAGGTGTGTAAGTGTAGATTATAGAGAGTTGTAAATAAGGATTAAGAGTGTGGTGTGTCTGTAGGATGTGCTCGCTGTATGCCTGTATATATAGAGGCTAAGTATTTTACTCTTCTAAGCCCTGTAATCGAGCCAAGCACGCTGTAGTCTACCCCACCGGCCAGAGTTCCCTAGCCTATAATTACAAAGGTCGTGATACCCCCAGAGTTTCTTGGATATACCCCCGCCATCTTGAATCTCTTTTTTTCTTGCTCACCTCGCTCGCACGTTCCACCTCTGAAACTCTTTTCGTCTCTTTCACTCAAACAGGATTTTTTCGAAAAGTCTGGTATTTCTTTCCTCTTCCCACTTTTGAAAAGGCGGACTCGAATATAAAAGTTTTATATTATACATCTTTCTCTTTTTATTTCGAAGGCTTTCAGCGTCGTGACGACCGCCCACCAATATTTATGAGCTCCACTTCGAACCTTTTTCATTCCTCTCTCGCTCTCTCCTCTCATATTTATTTTTTTTCTTTTAAACCCACCTTCCATCTTATTGGCTTCGATATAGCGAGGGCACAATGGCTAACTTAAAGCCCCCTCTCATGCACGCCATACATATCTATCCCTTCTATCTTATACACTTCATGCATTATTTATACATAAAAATATAATAAATATGTTAATAAGTTTATTACATTTTATACAAACTATCATCGTTCAAAAATGAAAATGGTAATTTGGAATTTCTCCATTTTCTTCTTGGTTTCAGTGGAATTTATTTTATCGTGCAAGATATTTATTATTTCATGAAAGTCAAGATATTCTAAATAACTATTTTATTACTTTTTTATGTTTAAACTTACATTCATGGAAAGAAAAACCGTAAATAAATAAATTTATATAACACTCATTGAGCTCAAACACACTACGAACTATTCTGGGGTTTCCCTTGAAATTGCTATTCAAGAAAACTAATAGATACTAAATAAAATGTTTTATGAAATATCGTGATCTGGAATAATATTAAATTTTTAAAAACTTTTTAATAAAACATTTTAATTCGTTCTTTTTTTAAAAAAAATAACCCCAGAGAAATTTTGGTTAGGACGCAGAAATTACATATAATTTTTAAAAAAGGCGATACACTTATTGCATAACTCATTCCCAACGAAATATATATTCAAATTTAGCATGATTTTTTAAAAAAATAACAAGAATAAATAAATAAAAGATAGGTTTAATTACTAAGTTGATAGTTATAAACTACATGTACCTAGGCTACAAAAAATAACTAACTATAGAATCAGCAAGCGTATCAATAAAAAAAAGTCATATTTATTTACATTAGTTTAAAAAACAAAAGGAGGTCCAAACCAAAACTATAATATAAACTTGGTTGCTAATAGAAGGTATATAGGATCCTAAACAAAATGCCAGAAAACTCTGTTTAAAAGAATGTATTCTTACATGGAAAACCCGTGTGAGGGGAGGGGGGGGGGGGGGTGTCACGTGTGAAGGCAGTGAAGTGCCAAAGGGAAGAGTGTGCGAAGAAGAAGATGATGCAATAGAAAAAGGGTTTGCATAGAGACAACCAGGTGATGTAATAGAGGGAAGGGTGTGCGAAGAAAAAAGCAGATGTAAAAACTTATATAAGACCAACATAATTAGATCTTTGAGACTTATTGAGACATACCATTCAAATGTCATTAAAATCGGCTGGGTAGTTTTTAAGATAAGACGGTTTCTCAAAAATGTTAAACAACAGACAGACACGGGACAAAAAATGTTCCATATCTCAAATGGATTTCTTTCCAGGAACTTTAGAAATAGGTACATAAAAATATTTTACTCTTCTGAACACAATGATTTCGGTACTTTTCGTAAGCTCGGAAGCAAAATTACTCAATAAAAATCTTAATTGCACTAAATAGTTAGTTAATTTACCCACTAATATAAATAATAAACAGAAAGCTTATTGCTTCCGGTGCTTACCAAAGCTATCGGAAGCAATGTGATTGTTCTGGGGAACAAACTTTTTTGTCTCCAACTTCAAAAATTTCAGACATCAGAGAACATTTTTTATTTCGTGTCGGTCTGTCTGTACGTCCAACATTTTGGCAAACCAACATAACTTACAAGCTATTCGTCCAATTTCTAAGTAATTAAGATGGTAGGTCACAATTAGCCCAATGTCTCATACAAGCTCCAATCTTCTGCGCCCATGGGTGTCTCTTTCACATGCGAACGAAGTTTTTTTATTAACACCTATATTTTCAAAAGTGCTTATCTGATTAATAAGAAATATGGAGGGTTTGTCGAATGTAGCCCGCTTGTCCTATCATAATTTAAACCGTGAGCACTCATTAAATGTTGCTAAATTGATACTTATATTCATGATAAACCAATTCCTTACACTCCAATTTATGATACATAATTTATCTAATTAAAGTGACAAATAGGGTTCTCTTTTTTTCTTTAGTGCCCCTCGTAAAGGGGGTACCAAAGTAAAATAGGAGACCTGTGGCTAAACTTTATTTGATTACACCTACACCCCGTAAGTATAGGGTGGCGCAGCGCGGATGACCACATTTTAAATTGTTGCATTTTTGCTTGAAAATTTGCTTTATATCAATCTCCTACCTCTAATATTAAGCACATGGTGACCATTTAAAATGTGGTCATCCGCGCTGCGCCACCCTATATTAATACCAAAGGATATTCAGTCCAATGCACTATAACACTCCTGTAAATAAAAGTGATAATATCCCTTAGTATAATTAAATATAAGACAAAGGGTTATTACCGCTTTTATGTACAGAAGTTTGATGTTTCTTTTTCCGAAAATACATAGGACTATTTATCCCTTTACCATAATAGATAATTAGACTAAGGGAAATTAATATTTCTAACACAGGAGAGTTTAGATTCCTTTGTCTAATCCAGGTAATGCCAAATTTGCAATTAAATAGGGATAATAAATTAAAAGAGTGTCAATATTAAAACCTAAAAAAAGGCATCTACAGATAAGTTTAAGAAAATGAAATTATCATGATTTTTTTGTAACAGCGGAAAGAAAGGGAAAAACGGAAACTGTAAGAAAGCCGGCCAGCATGCTGAAATGGTAAACAGCAATACATCTCTAGGAGTTATCTTTACTACCCATTTATCCGACATAAATTATATGAACGAAAAATTAACGAATGATGCCAAATTCAATATTTTTGATGCCGACTGCAGATCTATGAATATGTGGAGCCTAAGTCTGGGATCACAACCATTACCTAAACACAGA
This sequence comes from Gerris lacustris, assembly GCA_951217055.1. Lineage (NCBI taxonomy): Eukaryota > Metazoa > Arthropoda > Insecta > Hemiptera > Gerridae > Gerris > Gerris lacustris. Next base: position 81,010,287 of record OX578277.1, read on the forward strand.
CAAATTGGATTCCGTTTTCACCAATGAACTGTTTTGAATCCCTTTTTGCACTCCCAGATACCGTTTTATTTAGAGACAAGCTCATAACCCTTTTTTTTAAGACCAATGAAACTGCACTTTAACTATATCATAAACGTCCTTTAACTGCCCAGTCATAGATTAAATAACATTCTAACCACCAATGCAATGAAAGACGGGGTCAACTGGTTTCGAAATTAAGAACGGAATACCGTCTACCCGATTCATATTATAACAAGCCATTAGAGTAAAAATATCCCACCTAGTATAAGAATTTATAATGTAACATCATATAGTTCAGGTAACCCTTAAACGAAATAAGCAAATTTTTAAAAATAAGGGGTAATTAGCTAAATCTAAATTTTGGAGCGCATAGAAGCCAGAAAATCAGTTATGCTTACTGTGCCTATTGAAGGAGTTAGAAGATCATTAATATTTACTCACAATCAGCCCAATTTTAGGGGAGTGGAGTTCATACTGCCTTGGAAAATTCATACTATATAAATATTTGTTATTTCAGACTTAATTAGTATGTTTTCTATCTATCTTAATTTAATTAAAATCGGATGAAAAGTTTTCAAGACATGTTGGTTAGCAACAATGTTAAACGACAGATAGACATGAGACCAAAAATGTTCCTTGATGTTTAAGACGGATTTCCGTCTAGAAATTTTGAAATCGGAGACCTTCAGAATGGTCACAATAAACTCAAAAGTAAAATGGAGGAAAGAATTAAATATATTATATATAAAAGGTTGTAAAAAGCAAAGCATCATTAAAGTACGCTATAAGACGCGACAGAAAGAGAAGAGACCAAAAAGTTTACTAATATCTGAAACGGATTTCTGTTTTTGTTTGAATTTGGAGACGAAAAAACTTCCGAAGTTAACGGTGGTATTGAGATCATCAAAAGACGATAGTAGATCGTCGTGGTCTCCCTTTAATATTCTAATTCTACTAGAGTATTCTAAAGAGATATTTTTTTTAGGGAGTAGTAAAAGAGCTATCAGAATTACATAGCTTTAAAATGTTAGCACACATAGTGAGGCAATGTTTTGCTTTGAGTTATAGCGTTTAAAAAATAGTAATAAATTGTTAAAACTTTTTTTTAGGGGCTAAATCGTTCCAATATTGGCATTCCTGTTATAGCGACAGCCTACCATTATACAATATGTACTCTAATCTTCTCTCCATCTGATCGAAACTGGAGAGAGCTTGAAATTAAGGAAAGAAAAATGTATCAATTGAAGAGGTTCATAGGCTTCCAATAGAAACATTAGGTCCTTTTTAAGAGTCACGAAGGTATAAGTATCAAATTTAAAAGAAGCATACTTCTAATATGCCGAAACAAGATTAAAAATTCTAAGCACTTTTTGATACTAAACTTTACAATAGAAAGACAAATAATACAAAAAGATATTACGCAAGAGCGATTAGGTGCAGCACATTGAAAATTAATCACAAGAAGAGATTTATTAATAGGGACTACTCCAGTTAAATTCAGAAAGAAAGATTAGGAAATTATCTGCTGAAAATATTTCCATTTCTAACATTACCTGCGAAATTAATAACTAAACAAATAAAATATATGAAATAATGCTAAATTATCATTAATTTAGTAGTAAATAACCTAATTTTGTAACATAATAAAATCCATTCTTACAAGAAAATAAAAAAAAACGTTATCAAGTAAATTAGCCTGTGTTAAAATTACAGTAAAAACCTCATTGCATGCTTTATCCTAAAGTTAAATATCCATTAAGATCCATTACGTAAATTCGTGCTTGTTGTAATGTTAACACGAATAACGTAAAAAGCCTTATCACTAGGAATTATTTAGGACTTGAAGTAGGACGGTAATACAGTTGATCCTGACTTTACATTACTTTCAAATTTGTTTTATTATTTATTAGCTAGAAGATAATAACAATAGAAAATACAAAGGAGTACATCGATTCAAAGGAACGCTTTTTATTAACAAGAAACATTTAACATTTAATACAAGAATCTATAATGAGTCAATTTTCTTGTTTATTTTTAACAATACCAGTCAATTATAGTAATAAAATGTTAAACATTACCTGCAGCGATTTAATTATTATTCTATTCAAAGCAGTAATGTATAATTGACTTTTTGAAAATCATTAAACAAAAAGCTAATGCAGAGTTAACTAAATTATATTGATTCAATAGAAGTTTAAAGATCAATATAATCATAGGAAAAAGTTAAACATTAGAATAATATAAATTCGTAATTGAATTGTGTTTTGGAAAGGCATTTTTTTCAGAATACCTTGACTTTTAAATTTAAAAAGGTAATTAGATTGAGGAATACTAAACAATTCTGATTACATCAGGACTTAAATTAATAATATAACAAATAAAATATGTCTGCCTATTTGTGTGGTGCATAGCTTCCTCGAGTCCAATTATTATTGGACGAATAATCGCACATGAGACATGGATCTGTTTCGATCCCCAGAGGGGTCACATTTATTATTATGTAATATTATATTCACCCTGACTATTGAAATTATATGGGACCAACAGTAGATTAATTATAACCTACCCTCCAAATTTCATCAACACTATATGTGTAGCTAAGTGAGTAGTTTTTAAGATATTGTGGATCCTAAAAATCGTTTTCATAGATACTCCCAGAACTAATCAAGGGCCAAAAATATTCCTTGATGTCTGAAACAGATTTCCGTCTTGGAATTTTCGAATTCTGAGACAAAAAATGTCGTTTATAAAAATGATATCAATGCATCCATAGCCTTCGGTAAGCTCGGAAGTAACAGCTATGTATTTAAATTTTATTAAAAATAATGTGTGGATACCAACAGTTTTTTAATTTATTAAAAAAAAGTCCAGTCATGCACCATGACTTAATGAGCGAATTTTCAAAGAAATCTGCGTATTATTGGTTTATGATAATATATGAAAATTTTGGTTTAGAATTTGCATGGGTGAAAAAAAAAATTGGTGTACAGGGGTACGAGGTACAAAAGTCAAAATAGTATTTACCCTTCAAGATGCATGTCGTTGGAAAGCTCTTTAAGAGTACAGTAATTGTTGTTATGTACACTTTTATCATATTTTCATATAAAAGGGGGGTAAAATGGAAAAAACACGTTTTTATATATTTTTGACCCTAAATTGTAAATATTTTACCCCTAAATGAACTCCAAAAATTCTGGCCAACGAACTCATCCTATCTTTTGATATTATTGACATTTTAAAATTTGTTTGAAATTTTTAAGTGCATCCTAAGGGGAGATATCGTCTGGAGTGACACATATATACATACATATATATATACATATATACATACATATATAAAAAAAGTGTTAACTTTTAGGAATCGATTCAGAATGGTCTAAAACGGATTTCTATAAAAAAAATTTTCAAAAATTCGCATTACAAAAATGTTGAAGCCATTGCAATAGCGTAATTTTCTTTGAAAATTCGCTAAAAGGAGAACAACGAGGAGCTGTCAAAAGCAAAACTCAATTTTTTTAAATTTTACCTGTGTTACGTTAAATTGATATCCTTCTTCAACGTATAATACAAGAATGGTAATATTTGAAAAAGGAAATACAATTTTCCGAAAAGCTCTTTTCTTTTGACTGATCCTAGCTATCCGTTATTTCTATCCGCACATTAATTATATTAATTAAAAAATGACACGAGGGATTTATTGGCAAATCTTTAACCTTAGATGACAATTTATTGTAAATATATTACTTATCTCTGCAATGAATACCTTAATGAAATATTTTACCTATTTTTAAACTACAATTATATAAATACTTTAAATAGAAACAATAATTTGTTGTCTAACATCATATTTCTACCGAAATAGCAAAAAGCCCACCGGAGAAAAAAAGATCCTGCAAATAAAATCAGGAACTCTACTTACAGGCATACTTCATTTGTTAATATGTGTATGTAGTGCACTAAAAGAGCATTTCTGTAGTTCTAATTATAATAATAAAGCGCATAAACCAATTAAAACTATGAAAAACATAGTCAATAAAATAGACTTCAAAATCTAATCCACAAATTAATAATATTAATTTTAATGAAACATAATATACATATAGCCTGTTATATTTTGCTTCCGAGCTTACTGTTGGTAACGGAAGGTATTTGATCATTCTAAAGAATTAAAAATTACGTTTTTAATTCTTTTCGAATTCCATATATCATTGCTATTAAATAATAGCGGTTTTTTAGTTGCCTTAGAATAATACACCAAAATATTATGGTTAAGAATAAGGATCATATAATTCAAATAATTATGTTAAAATTATTATCTAAAGGAAAAAGTGGAACAATCATACTTAATAAAGTCATTTTCTTAATAAACCATGAAATAAAGTTAACTCAAGTAGAACAAGTATAATGTGAACTAGAATTGTTCTTATACTTTAGTGGAATACCATACTTCAAATTAATATAATAAACGGTATTTATTTTAAAGTGTATTTTTACACCACGGTAGAAATGTTTTACTCGGTTTTTTATTGTTACAAAAAAAATGTAATTATACAATATCTTTAAGCATTCTTTAATAATATATAAAATTATAAACACTATATTCTTTTTTTTTTTGCATGTATTAAATTAATTTACATCTATATGAACCATTTCAACAACAATAATATTACTTTTATGATTGCTACCTACTTTAGATGTAAATAAAAATTCTATCTTTTAGCTTAAATATAAGTTTCATTATATTATTCTTTACGATAATGAATGCATTAGGTTAAACTTTTAAGATTTTATTGAAATGAAGAGAGAATGGTGCAGCTTGATTCGCATTATTTTAAGTGAAACTAGCATGTGAAGGGGCGTTCCAAGAAGAGGGAAGGGGGAAATCTGCGATATGTATTGCTTCTTGGTTCCAAGCAGGATGCGCCCCCTTGCTGATACCTGTAATTTTATCTACCCATTATAAAGAGTATTTCCCGCCACTCTTTTGAGTTCCTCTCTTTATAATTATTCTTGAGGCCGCTGTTTTTTAATATATTTTTTATAACTTCTCAGTGGCGCTTCTTCATCGCCTTTGCCTTCTAGATTTTTAATTAAGTTCTATTTCTTTGTTTTTAGACTCGGCTACGCTCGATGGCTTATCTATATACAAGCTAGGATGCTCATGGACACACATGTTTTTTCATTCTTTCTTCTTCTTCTTCGTTCCTTGTTCCCTCTTTTTTTTCTTTCATGATGCATGCACCAGTTCAACCGTAACTGTCTACGAGTTTTTTAAAAAAAAATCCTTTAAATATTCATCATTTTTATCTTGAGTATATATTTTCTTCTAAGTTTTAAACAGGTTTAACAACGTAACTTCTTCTATTTACCACAATTTTCTTTATACATAATAAAGACAAATCAGGGGGATAAGATATAAGAATGATAAATTATTGAGATAAATCAGTTTTATCTATTAAGATTCCATATATCAGAGCTATTGTTGCATCCCTACAAATAAATACTGAAAATATAGAAGTAAGAGGAATGTATGTGTTTTTAGAAAGAATAAAACTTTTTTTTTTTTCTGAAACATTCCTTACAACTCAGAGGAATGGTTGAATTTGTATTGAACCCTATTCTTTAACAGTTAACTATTTCCTACATCGATGAAAATAAATGCTTACAGAAATATTAAGTATTAGTAGAAACAAAATAAATTTCAAGTCTTCTGGGCTTCTCAAATTGAGGCTAAAATATTTATAAAATCAGAATTGCTTCAAATGTTGTGAACAGATGTTTTGAACCCAAACAAATCACTGATTTAACATAAGCGAGCTGATATTTCTTCTCTATAGCTGAATGAATACACAATTTTAAGTACAGCTGAACAAATTATTTGAACGTCTATGATTAAAACAATATTACCTAACCAGGTGATTTTTCTTTTTGTCTTTTCTAGTTGTTCTTAACCAATACTAAAAGGAGTTTTAGTATTATGATAAACAACCAAACTTTTTTATATTGAAATTTTCGATATTGCGGTTCTAAGATAAAAGTTCGATCAATTTTGATATTTCAATATTAGTCACGGTGAATAGGTTAATTATTGAATATTAGCAACATTATAGAATTCTTTAAAAAATACGGGAAGATATGTGCTACTTTTAAATTAAATAGTTCCAAATAATACGTATTTACACTTGCACTAACACATATCGCATCAAGTTAATAGAGGAAAAATACTAAGGTCAGCCATCCTTAGACCACGTGTGGATTACGTCTATGATTTATAAGTGGTCAACCCCATTAAAAATTAATAACAGCAATTTATAGCATACCCACAAGTTGAGATTAAATTAATGAAACTAATGTACTGCTTACATTAAATACAATTATAAAGCAAAGTGTAATGACAAATATTATAAAAGCGCCATTCTCTGAAATCGTATAAGCTCCTGATTTAAACCTTCTACATGTCAATCGTAATACAAGAATCATAAAATATTTAACAATTTCAAACTAATTTGACTGTCACTTAGAACTCTGCCAATTTGTTAGCATTAAGCTAAAAAAATAAGTGAAGCCATTACCTTTTTATATAAAAAAGTTTCGCAAACAAAAAAATTGCTATATCAACAAACTGAATCGTTCATGTTTTATGCAATCGATAAATAAACTAACAACAATAAATATTTATTCTTGAGTCATTTTGTTTGAAAAGAAAAAGGTTACGAAGAGTAATGTTTTCCTAACCTCGGCCCCTAATGGTTTCCAAGGCAACCATCTTCAGGGTAGGCATCTCACATAAAGGCTGGAACGTGACGATCCAAAGATCATGTCTAAGTATCTACGTGCTGATCCCGGTGGTCTTAACTCCCTGTAATTCTCAACAAAGTCCCGAGTTACTCAAGAAGAACATTGTGGAGTACCATGGGTCAGTTCGGTATCGGTATAACCATATATAGCTGAATAACGTTTATCAGCTGTTCAACTAATTTTTATGATTACTCCGGAAGAAACGATCGATTACCTAAATTACATACATGAATAGACAATATACACCCTGTACAAAGGTTTAATTTAGTCAGATCTTCAATATTTCATTTTCCCCATTTACAATATACATTCTAGCCTATCTTAAATTAATGCTTAAACTTAAGTAGCAACAAGAATTCATGCAAGAGAGCGAAGAAAGAAAATTATTAAAAGCACTATTCAACCAAAACTTTTAACAAGAGTGTGACATCAATAAGAACACATAAGTGGGAAACCAATCTATTTATAGAGGCATGATAATATATGAGTATCAAGTGATATATAGAGTGGTCACTAGTGGTCAGGAAATACGAATCAAGCGGTTGCAGAAGTAACTATTAAAATAATAAACAATCAATTCATAAAACCAAACGAACTTAAAATCGAATAACATTTATTGGAACTGAAGCTAATTGTTAAGAGAGGAATAGAAATATAATCAGTGCGTGCCTTAAATAAATAATATTCGATCTACGATTGATACGAAATATAAACATTGCATCTCTGTTTAGATGCGTTTGCTCGCTGTCGCTCGGGTGCTAACTCCAAACTCGCATGTAAAATGCTACTTTTGGCACTAGACGCGTAATGTAATATTAACTGAAGCAGATCTATAAGCAAGTGGATTAATAGAACTAAAACAACATTTAAATTTATCAGTTTATTTTAGTTTAAATTTAAAATATTTATTTGAGGTATTAAAAAAGGAGATGATCATATAAGAAGAATAATACTGTTTCGAGTCATAAATATACTGAATTAGATTCATTATACATAATAAGAAACAAATCCTATATAGGCAAAGAATTCCTAATTTATTTATTAGGACTTGGGTTATAAATGCACACATAAAAATTGATATCTTGGTACCACCTTCACATTATATCTATTTTGCTCAGACGTGTTTCTTTCTCAGCCGAGTGTAATGTAATGCAAAGTGTTAAGAATTTCCAGGCTAGATGGACGCGAATCCTAAAGAATAACTACTTAAAAATCTATTCTACAGGGTGTTAGATTACCAACATTCTCACATAGATGATACCAAGGAACTGAATAATAATCATTTGTGGGATTCCCTGCAGTCTATTTAAGCTTAACAATATAGATCAAAAAGAATGATTTCAAAAGTTTATGGTCGAGTAATTTCTTCTTCTAATTTCTAGTTCGATATCAGTTGTATTCATTGGTTAATCAAACGTATATAAAAAGATATTCTGCCAATTAGTGTGGCAAATAGCTTCCTCACATCCTACTTCGTAAAATTTAATGATTTCATGCTTTTAAATTATTATTATCTAATTTATTTCACTCCCCCGTTTCTTAAATCTGTCAAAATTGTTCTGATTTTTTACATTAATTAAAGTATCGAATTAGCAACATTTAAGGAGCGCAGACGGTAGAAATTAATCTGGGGCTACTTATGGGCTACTTCCGACGAACCATCAAAATTTCATAAAAACCAGATAAGTACTTTTGAAGATATAGGTGTAAATAATAAATGTATGTTTGTGCTCATGTGGAAGAGAAACAAATGGGCGCAGACGGCTGAAACTTATACGGGACCAACAATGTGCAAATTATGACTTACCATCCAAATTTCATTAAAATCGGACGAGTAGTTTTTAAGATGTGTTGGTTCACAAAAAGTGATCGACAGACCGACAGATAGACACGGAACCAAAAATGCTCCCTGATGTCTGAAAAGGATATCTGTCTTTTTTTTTTTTTTTTTCTTTTTTTTTTAAAAAATTAATCACATAGCTTTTGTTACTTTCGGTAAGCTCGAAAGCAAAATCTACAAATTCTCAGTACAATTTGATTTTTTGTTTCTTTATTGTTGTTCTTTATTTATTTTTTTTTAATTTTAATTTTGCTTCCGAGCTTACCGAAGGTAACGGAAGCTATGTGATCGTTCTGAAGAACGAAAATATTTTTTGTCTCCGATTTCAAAAATTCACAGAAACAAAAAATCAAATTGTACTGAGAATTTGTAGATTTTGCTTTCGAGCTTACCGAAAGTAACAAAAGCTATGTGATTAATTTAAAAAAAAAAAAAAAAAAAAAAAAAAAAAAGACAGATATCCGTTTTAGACATCAGGGAACATTTTGGGTTACGTGTCTGTCTGTCACTCAATTTTTGCGAACAAACATATCTTAAAAACTACACGTCCGATTTTAATAAAATTTGGATGGTAGGTTATGAATTATTAGCCTATTAGTGGTCCCATATAAGTCTCAACCTTCTGCGCCTATTTGTTTCTCATCCACATGTGCACAAACATACATATATTTACACCTATAGCTTCAAAAGTACTTATCTGATTAGAATGAAACTTTTATAGTTTATTGAAAGTATAACCCGCAGGATGCCCCCAGATTAATTTGAACCGTCTGGACTCTTTAACTTTTGCTAATTTGATACTTTAATTCGTGTAAAAAATCAAAACAATTTTGACAGATTATAAAAACGGGGGAAACAATTAAACAAATTAGAAAATAATGGCTTGTAAAAGCACAAAATCAATAAAGTAGGATGCGAGGAATCTATGTGCCACACCAATTGGCAGTTTATTTTTTTACACGCATTTAATTAATTTCACATGTTTGTCCAGGACAAATCTTGTAACCTAAATTTTACCCACTTCCCGACTATCTAGAAAGCTGAGACTTGTTTGCCAGGCGACAATAAAATAATTTGTCATTAGATTTACCAAATGATTAGTATTAGTCTATAACTCGCAAAATTACTGATAAACTTTGTTGGTAAAATTCGAAATCAGTAAGGAACAAGCACGACCAGTGACATGCAAGAGAGGTATTTCTGTTTAAATAATTTAATTTTACGGCAATTATATATTATATCACCGTAGAGTAGAGCAAGCTCGATTGGAAACAATCTAGTTTCAAATATTATTTCGTGTTTTTCCAGAAAGAGCATTTGTTTTCAAAGAGCAATTTGTTGTTTAGTCATGTTTTCTAGCGGTTCCTGCAATGATATTAAAATTTAATAACAGTATATAATGCAAGAAAATATTTTATTTGTTTTGTTTGTTTTTAGATGATCGAGTGGAAAGGCAGTTCCTAGGAATCTTTGTAAGAAGAGATGGTTCCTTGTATTACCACTCTCATGAATACAAATGTCAAGATACGAGCACGCTTACCGCATTAGGTTCTGCGCGTGTTCTTTTGATTTGCATTGTACGACGACAGTCAAGGAGTTCATTGTATTGAAATGCTTACCCGAACAACTGTTTACAATTTAAAAGGATGTGACAAAGAGGAATCTGGTCCCATTAGCATGTCAGGGGAAGGCTATTTAACACACAATCAATGATTGGGCGGGTTTTGATATTCTCCGAGAGATCACAGTGTTAGCACCTGTCACCGGCGAATATGCGCCTCGGCATCATATCTCCTGTCAAACCGTAACAACAGTAGTGTACAGTTTAGTTAAGGTCTGACATGTGAGTAGGCGAATGTTCTTGTCTCAATAACCACTAGAGGAGAGATAACCGTCAATAACCCGCCTCATAACTATTTGACAAGTGGTAATTAGGTAAAACACACATTGAGTCAGAGAGCAAAGAAGAATGCAGAAATATGTAGTCTCTGGCACACATTATACAGTGTTAATAGGCACGCTGCCAGTTAGTTTTGTTTATACAATTTGTTATTTTACGAGTTTAGTGCAGCAGTGTTTAAACCGCAGTTAGATGACCTTATAAAGCATTTCAAGGAAACCTAATGGACCTATTTCCTCAACAAAGCAAACTTAAGAGCATCAGGACAAGAATAGAAGCTCCTTTACGTAACTCAATGTGCTATTTAGAATTTCTAACATGTTTCCCTGGTATAGAAAAAAATACTAGGAATCAGTCTTTAAGCGAAGAACTTTAAGGCGCATGAGATTAATATATAAAGTTAATGAATAGTCAATATTAATACATAAATAATATAAACACTCATTCGAAAATATAGTAATAATTTTGTGAAAAATATGGGATTCTAAGTGGACCTATAGAGTTATATTATGTACTCCTAAATCTTTTTAATAAATGTAAAATTATGCGGATTGCATAGAAATTGTAGAACATAGAGAATTAACTAACTCTTTGAATCTACAATTCATTTTTAAAACTGAAACCAGTGTCATATTCTACAGTAGTTTCGCCATTCATCCAGTAACATAGTCTTGCTATCACGTTTTCTTGTTTTAGAAGCACTACTGAGGAGGTTCTCCCTTATTATCATCCTTACACAAACCATTATATCGAAGAAGAAGTCCCTTTGTTGGCTTAGGTTCATAAACCTGACTAATATTGTTATTTTTCTAATATATCTAGTATAGTTAAATAAGGTTAAGTAAGTACGTAATTAGAACAATATCTACCACTTGTTTTTAATATTACAATAATTTAGAGCTTTTTATCAATAGAAATGGGATAAATAAAATAAAAATATTAGATAGTTGTACATGCTTCTATAATACAGTGTATAGAACTCAATACTAAGGAATACGTTAATCTCACACTATTATCCTTCAAAATTGAATAGTCGTAAGTAAAAACGTAGAATAAAGGACGTCATTGTATTTCGACATAATCAAAATAATTTATTTATAATAATTTAATATCCGTTATTATTCAAAATTAATTCATTTACCTATAACGACCCGATGCGATGGTGTAAAACAGGTGTTTATGAATTCTATATTAATGAATTTAATATGCTAACGGACACATGTTTTGAGGAAGACCCAAATTTGTTGTAGACTAAATTAATTCACTATTGTTATTAATCTATTTAATTTCACTTATTTTGATTATTAACATAATTGTTATTATAAAAAATCAAACATTATACTATTATATACTTATAGATCTGATCTGTTAAAATAGTTTACCAATATTATAATACTTGAATCTAATGCTTATAAAATAGTCTGCCAATAATGTTATTGACACAAAATGTGCGTAACTGTGGTTAGTAAATAAAAATAAGAATGCTCAATATGTATGCTAGAATTTTCTGCGAAATATTCAGTAAACCTGAAAGGCTCTAACTTAATTGAAGTTTTCGAAACTAATGGGCTATTATCTGATCAAACTCATTAGAACTATGTATACAAACATTTGTAGTAACTTAACTTTAAACTGTTTTTATTTTTTATTTTGACCCCTTATCCCATGGGGCCTAAACAATTTTAATTGTATATACTTTAAATAAATAATTCATATTTAGTTACGATTATTAAAAGTTCAATTATTTCATTATACCCTTTTAGAAAATAACAATCTTAAAAAGTCTATTAGGAACAATTACTTATTTAATTAGACATAAATACAATGATTACATTTAATAAGATAAACACCCAATTATCAAAATAAATACGAGTATAAAGGAAAAATAAAGATTGATTGTATAAATACAATAAACCAAATGAAAATTGGCATTAAGAAAAAGTAAATATATAATTGTAGTGTGCAACAGATGCCTGGTTAAACCTAATAGACACAAAATTAAGATGTAGTTAAATAATGCATGCTTTCAAAATAGAATTGGGCACTTAAAAGATAAATTATACTTTTTCCCCTTTAGCCATACTATTTACAAAATCGATGGACACGTACATAAATGGTAACAAATAATTTGTCAATAAATAATGGAGTTAAAAAAATGAAATTGCTGGGAAAACGTGATTGATTAAATAGGTGATAATTATTTTACTCGTAGAAAAAAGAAATAAAAATCATTCATGTTCTTTGTAACTATTAAACCTTATTTTTTTTAAGTCCATCAATCATTATTCAAATGTAATTGATATATTACAAGGGTTAATGAGCCTTTCACAACACGAGGTAACATTTTTTTCGGCAATTATATATTCTATCTTCTTCTCCTTCGAAGAAAAATATCAAGAATAATTTTTCAATCAGATATAGAGCTTTATTTTAAGATATAATTATGCCATTTAATTTTTTTTAATGTGGTTGTAAAACTTAGGCATTATATTGTTATACGGATATTTTTATTATTATTATTATTACAATGTTTTAAAGAGAAGTTATTCTCTTCGTATATTACTACACGTTACAACAAGATGATTATAAGTTTTTTTTATATTTCCTCTTCTTTTTTCGTCCAATTATTCAGTTTAAACTATTATTATCTATTGAAAAGTTTTATAATTATACTACCTTAAAACATGATTAACCTTTTGAACTTCATAAAGAAGATTAAAAATATTTAAAAGCCATCATATATTATGTATTTAGCATAAATATAAGTATACACATATACATATACATACACATATACTCACAAACACACATAACTATATAAAAAACGACCGTGAATGTTAAACAAAAATTCCAGAAAATCTCAGGGTTCAGCCACAAAAAACAACTTTGTTTTAAAAATGGGATATAACAAAAGAAACTTCAGAAACCTACACATTTGTGAATTGTCTTTTGTTATAGATCCCATGAAGAAGGTTCATATTAAAACCAAAACGTTGGGTGTTTTGAGAATGTTGAGAGTTGTTGTTTTTTGTGTATATATATATATATATATATATATATATATATATATATATATATATATATATATATATATATATATATATATATATATATATATATATATATATATATATATATATATAATATATATTTATAAAATATATAAAATTAATAAAGAATAAATCACACCTATGATTTATTCTTTAAAACTAGATAAGAATTGATAAGGATTATATTTATCATCTCTGGAATAACTACGTCACCCGATTGTTTTGGTAACTTCTAAATTACAAAAATATGAATCCATCCAATAGCAACTAAAAGTTATTGTCTAACTTACCTACACCATTTATGATACGGTTTATACCGGATGATCATAAAGATCCTTTTAGAAGTAAGGAGATCCTATTTATTAAAAAAATCTCTACTTTCAGGATACATTCCTAAGTTTTACAGGTTTAAAAAACACTAGCAATTCAGATCGAAAAAGAATATATAATAATTATTTGGTTGTCTGCTTCTTTCCTCTGCTACAAGATTTTCAAATTAATTTCTAAGTAATAAAATATTATTAAATTCTTCTTGGATAAACCAAGTTTTAGATACTTGGTTAGTATACTTCAAAAGACAATGACAAAAATGTTAAAAATTAACAATAGGTCCCGATGGTTTGTCTTACATTGCGTTTCCAATTTTTTCTAGTGCCTAGTACCAAAACAAAATGTTTTGCCACAACGACGATTCTTTACACGCGCACACACACACGCACAGACATATATTATAAATATATATATATATATATATATATATATATATATATATATATATATATATATATATATATATATATATATAATATTGTATATTTATATAAACAAGTTTAATAGCTATAGACTATCATCGATAATAGCATAATACGATATGCAAAGACCCTTTTGAACTATAAAGGGTAATTTCTGATCAATTTGGACCCTTATTTAGAATGACCCCTATATCTTTTTGTTATAGTTTTATCCACTAACCTACTTTATTAAAGTGAGGTAACAGAGAAGTGTTTATATGTAAATTATGTACTGTAGTCAAACCTTTTTTTTCTATATAGATAATGAAAAAAAAGAAGAAAAGTGTTTCCGGTATTAAGTAAAGAAAATAATAGTAATAATAATATGTTAGAATGGTGTGTAGGCGCCAACATGTGGTCTTTTATAGACAAAATCAAGTGGTTATTTATAAAATTATAGCGCTAAAAAGTTTCAAAAATAAAGTTAATAAAAAGTAACAAACTGATAAAATTTAAAAAATACATAAATGAATTCATCGTTTAGAGAAATCCCTTTAGTTAAATAATATCAGTGTGCTGTTGATAATAACAAACAAATATTAAAAAGTTAACATCTGTAAAAGAGCGTAAACTAAACTGTAGGCTATCGCTAACATAATTATAAAATAAAGGTATTCCTTAATTAAATTTACCCATAATTTATAAAAAAATGTAAAATTACACCTATTTGAACAAATCAAAACAAACATTTATTTTTATTGGAATAAATGTGGAAAGGAAACTACACTTAACAATAATAAATAATTTCGAGGTGTGTTTCCGCCATTGTCGGGGCGCTCGATTATATAATATGATGTTTTCATATTTTATATGTCTTTAGCACGTAAAATGATGCGGCCTGTAGTGTAGAAGAGCCTGACATCTGGAGGGAAAATTGTGAACTACTCGCAAGATATAGCTCACCATTATTCCTAACATAATTTGCCTCAAATAAATATTTAATTAATACTACTCACTCACTTACATTATGTAATGGTAATTTATATAGTTATTAGGATTTAAAGATATACAATCAGCCTATCTCGTTTCTCATACGATCATGTCCTAATATCTAAAAAAAAAAGTATGACATACAAGTAGGATATTACTGGCACATGGTGAGCTGGATGTGAACCCGTGAACTCGATCATTTCATAAACAATCTCTTTATAAATTAAATTCGACAGAAATTTCAATCAATCAATATCTTGAATAAAATCCTTCAGGGGATTTAAATAGATCAGAGTAAGGACTCTGGCTCTGAACGCCTCTAATTTATAGCCACAGAATTTAGACCACTTAATCTGAAGGTTTTTCTATGATCATAATTCAAATTATAATTCGGTCAAAAGCACGAAACAGAAAGCAATATCAAGTAGACGGTACCTCATGTTGTGGATAAAGGTTTTTTTAAAGAGAATACACGAATTCTGTGAAGCATAAATAAATAATTATTTATCACCAATAAGAGCGCCGCGTTACAACCCGACCGCTCAAGAGTTAGTAAAACTTAACTTTAATAAGGGATTTATTACTTTATTTTGGTGTGTGGCCATACCAATATTACATATGAGCAAGTATTATAAAATATAATATTTATATGTTATATTAATAGTCCAAATTTCCTTACTTTAAAACAATTATTTGTTACTACATAGTCATCTGTCTCTTATACATTTATTAAACCAGAACTGTGATTCTTAAATTAATAAATTTAAGTTTTATAGAGGGCAAACGAGCTTGCTTCAGTTCATTCTCAAATTTTAAAATCAATAAACATAATGCAAAAGGAGACGAAACACAACCAAAAAACAATATTATGCTTGACCAGAGAGGGATTGAGCGATTATATTAGAAGTTTAGTCAAATATTAGGTAATTTATTACTGTAAATATTATTAAGACGAAAGGTATATTATTATCATTTGTAATATTATTACATAACTACATTATAATTATTGTCATTTCATATTAATGTCCTAACTGGCTTACAACTATATTATTATAATAAAATTATTTTTCAAAAAAAGAAAAATTATAATAATTATTTATTATTACCATAATATAATATTATTTTATTCGTATTGGATTATTAACGATACGCACATTCTATATCAGTCCTATTTTTTGCATCTAGTTTAATTATACAGACATTTGATCCCATATAATTTTAAAACTAAAATAGTCTCTCCATAATCCTAACCTAATTTTTGAAACGTTTGCATGCAGAAAGAGGAACATAACCTTAAAAAAGGTGTGGCTGAACGGAACAAATGTTATGTTATTTGCCATTAAATGAATTTGGTTCTTGGTATTTTATAACTGATTATCGTCATAAACTATCATTAGGTAAATATCTAATTGCCAATAATACAAATAATTTAGTTAATTAATATATTGCCCTACATTCCTTATAATTAAAATCTCAATCAAGTAACTACAAAAGCATTTCGAATAGAACTAAATATATGATTTTCCAAGTCCATGTTTGTAAAGATAATCAAAGAAAAGAAGTAGCATTAATAACACAATTAATTTAAAAAAAAGCTCGTCTTGATCAACACATTATTAGGTTATTACAGAAAGGAGGATCCGGCCCCTTTACTCATCTACTCGATGTAAATATCAGCTAGAAATATGTTTCACCTTTCTGGGAGTCGCACTCAGTATTTAGACCTTAGAGGTCAAAATACTGGTTAGCGGGTCCGCTAACCACTCGGCTATACGCAGGTATATATATGGTTAGTCAAATTTAATGTCTATGTCTATTCCAAAAAAAGATTAATCTTCCTTCCACATTTCATTCCATATTACCAGTCCTGAAGGTTCCATTTTCCATTGGAAGCACCAAGCCACCTTACAGTATGTAGACATCAAATAATTATTCTACGCTGAATTAGGATGACTAATTTTTAATTTCTTTTTTTTACGTATTTTACCAACCAGTAAAACAAATGCTAAAATAAATAAATAACAATAATTAAGGGTAATGAATAGACCTATACAACGAGAAATTTTGGGGAGCTTAAAATTTTCCTAATGGATATGATCCTAATAAACGAAAATAGTACAGAGCTCTCTAATAAAAAAATACGTCAATTTTCTAGGTTCCTAGAATACATAACCCTCTAACCTTTAACTCAGCTGGCTACTTATATATATTCCTCCTAAGAATGCTTGAAAAAGCTTGATATTCAAATAAAGCTGAAATTTGTACAAAAAGGGATACAACTATATCAAATTTTTGTAGAAGAAATAAAATGATTGATAGCATGTAAGTGAAAAATGCAGCAAGGCGGATAAGGAATTTCTAGTGTATGGTGTCGGATGTCATTTCTCACTGACAGGGGTTGGTTATTTTTTTATCCTCTATTATTCAAATAAAAATATATATTTTTTTATGAGGCATATTATCATGGGTGCTTCCGTAAAGCGGCCTACCCAGTCAAACTTCAATAATTTATAAGTAAGCATTATAAAATATGAAATGGGAGTTGTTATTTTAAGATGGCGGCGGAAGGAGGGGGATCCGACGGGAAGGAGGCCTCTCCTCGGATATTGTAATTATATTGTAATGGAGTTGCAAGAGTGAGAGAGTGTAATGTAAAGCTTATGGCAAGTTAAACAGAGTTAGATAAGCATCCTAAACCCTCTCGGCTCTATGTATAATATTATAATACAAGAGGGACCCCTCGCTTGTACAGTCTGGTTGGGTAAAATATACTCGGGGGGTCTGGCAGTACAGTCTGGTGTAGTGGCACTCGATCAATAACTCTTAACTTCTTACAACTCCGAGTTCTCTTCCACAGAAACCTCTCCGTCTCTTAAAACATTTCGAAAAAATTCCATCTCGAAGCATTATTCCAACAGCTTCTAGAACCATTTACAACTTTAATATCAAGAGAACAATAGTTCGACAAAATGAAGATCTAACAAAAAAATAACATTTTACTTCTGCTCAAGCAAGACTCGTTTGTAAAACATCATCTCCTATATCTTTTAATAGTTATAAACGACTAATAATTCTAAACGAGAAAGAGAAATTGAAAGTCTGGTCATTATATCAAAGGGGAGAAATTAAGGAATTTTTATCCATTAGAAATTGAAAGTCGGTTATTATATTATGTGACATGAATTGATAAACTTATCTAATTTTGAGATGTAAAATAAATAGTCTGCCAATTAGTGTTGCAGCACATAATTTCCTCGTGTATACTTTAATGATTTTAGCTGTTACAACCTATTATTGTCAAAGTTATTTAGTTTTCACTCGTTTTTTAAAAAAACAGCAAAAAATCATTCAAAATTGTTTTGATTTTTTACATTAATTAAAGTATCGATTTACCAAAAATTAAAGAGCGCAGACGGTTGTAAGTAATGTAAGAGTATCTGCAGACTACTTTCGACAAGCCATCAAAAATTCATGAAAATCAGATAAGTACTTTGGAAGATATAGGTGTAAATAAATGTATATGCAGTGCGCTCGTGAGAGAGAAACAAACGTGATCAGAAGGTTTAAACTTAAGTGGGACCAACAATGGGCTAATTATGACCTACCATCCAAATTTCATTAAATTTTGACGAATAGTAAGATATGTTGGTTCAAAAATTGAAAAAAATTAAGTGGCAGACTGACCGACACAGAACCAAAAATGATCCCTGGTGTCTATAATGGATTTCTGTCTTGGAATTTTTTAAACCGGAGACAAACAAAGTATCGTTATCTTCAGTAAGCTAGGTTGCAAAAATGATCTACTTACCCTCAAGATTATAGTTCTCTTTCTAACGCCTCGTTTTATCAGATAGCACGACATATTCTATTCTATCATAGTATAACTAATCAAAGTAATTATTATTATTATTGTTTTGTTTTTGTCTCTAAACCAAGAACACATTTTGTATATTCTTAAGCAATACAACACAGTCTACGTGTTATTTTCTTTCATATAAGATGTGCATATAAATTTCAAATACGATTTCAAAAAGTAGGATTAAAAAAGACATTTAAATACTAATAAAACCCCCTAGAGATATTGGTGCAAAATTTAGAGAATAGGAACTTTGATGACAGTAAAAAGTAAAACCTAATGTTGTTACGTTAATTTCCAAGCTAGTTCTTATGGAATCTAATTATTTTGGACATAATTCAGGACTAA
Source organism: Gerris lacustris (assembly GCA_951217055.1). Lineage (NCBI taxonomy): Eukaryota > Metazoa > Arthropoda > Insecta > Hemiptera > Gerridae > Gerris > Gerris lacustris. The sequence continues at coordinate 81,029,821 of OX578277.1, forward strand.
AGATGTCATCAAATTACAGTCATTTAATTAAAGACCCACATCAACTAAAACTCTTTTATTATAACAGAACATAGATATTATTTCTTTTTTAAATATTTTATTGTTTAAAACAACTACAAAATTTACATTGCAACAAATGATAATGTTGTTATTGTTTACATGGAGGGAGCATTGAGAAGAAAAAGTAGTCCAGTAATTACACTTACTTGGCTTGAATATTATAAATTAATTGTAATACAAAATAATTAAATAATGATAGAGTAGATTGAGTAATACAGTATATAAGATTTTAGAATAGATAGATAATTAGAATAGATTATAATTATAATAGTTCAAAAAAATTTTTTTTATAGGAGTTGATCTGTAGGCCACTGTCTCTTCAGACGTCTTGGAGGGTTACCTGGGATTTGCTGGGAAGATAGGAGTGGTACAAGAGGATAAGTATGACGAGGAATTTTCTATATCGGGATACGGATAGATTTCGGACAAATGAAACATTGAGCTGTTCATGGAGAGTAAGGAGCACAGGTTATTTTTCTAAGGATTTTGGGCTGTAGGATTTAGAGACGAAGGGAATTGGAGGGCTTAGTGCTGTCCCACACTTCTAAACCGTAGGTCCCAGTAGGCTTTAGGACTACGTTATAGATGCGAAGCTTGTTGTTTAGAGAAATCTTAGCCCTACGATCCAGAAGACTGAGCAGTAACTTGAATTGTCGTGCTTTGGTGTATAGTTGCCATGTTAATCGACGGTCATAGGTAGGGTCAAGGTATTGGGCGGAGTTAGACTGGGAAATAGGAATTTGATTAAGGATGACTGGGAAACAGATGCCATGACGAAGAGCAAAGGTGACGTGCACACTTTTCTGTTCCTTAATCTTTATCCTCCATTTCCTCAACCAAGGTTCCAGAATAAAGAGGTGGCTTTGGGTGTTATCGGATGCAAGGAGGTGGTTATCTTGGACCGAAAGGATTGCTTTGTCATCTGCGAAAGTGGCAAGGATTGTTAAGGGATGGATTATTATGGAGAAAAGGAGAGGTCCTAGAATACTGCCCTGAGATACTCCAGCACTTACAGGGTAGATAAAAGAAATGGAGGATCCAAGACTTACCAAAAAAAACTGTCAGTGTGGAAGGACTTGAGGATAAGACAATAGGTGAACAGTAGCATGCCCTTGAGCTTCCAAAGCAAGCCAGTATGCCAAGCTCTATCGAAAGCTTGTGACTCGTCTAAGAAGAGGACAGAGGTCAAATTAATGAAAATTATATCATTTGTCGAGTAGAGTTCTGCGGTTCGTCGACGCACTTATGAAGATAGAGAGGATTGGTCATCTCTACGGAAAGTACATGAATAATTTATAACTAATTTTTGACTTTTCATATAAATTTTGACTGTCATCATCATTTGAGAATTCAGACAGTTTTATTTCTGTTAACTACAGAACACATCAAACTATTCTTTAGCAACCCTAACTAGAGAGCACTTGCCTTTTTTGTAACAAGTGACACCCAACGTGGGGCGCAATAATTAAAATTGAGAGTTGCAAAGAAAAAAAGTTCTTTTACTTCTGTTAACTAGAGAACGCATTTAACAAACTATTCCTTTGCAAACCTTAATGTAGAACCCTTGTCTATTTTGTAACACAGAGGAAAGATCACATATTCAGAAAAAGAGAAAATCCAACAATATATAAAATCAAAGATTTGCAACTTCAAAATTATTTTTTTCACGCGTACTCTCACAGTGTTTGTGACCAAACTCCTCCGAAACAGAGGCTTGACAGATTTTTTTTGTACATCGGTAGGTCTGAGAATAGGTCGTAAACTGTTTTTATACCCCTAAGTGATAAGGGTGCCCCCCCCCCTCCCCCCAATTTTTATTATATTTTTTGGACAACATTATTTACTTTAATTTTTTTATGATGGCATTAAAAAAATACTTATAACCCTAAACGTTCACCCTTTTACCACCAGTCACCATTTTTTAAAAGCGATATTAGTAGGTACTGTAATAATCTTCAACTCTCAGTGGATTAACTATACATATAACCCTTAATTTTCACCCTTCTACCACCAACCCCCCTTTTTTAATACCGATATTTTCGGCCATTATTATTGTTTGTGCATCGATCGTAGCATTGACGCTTATACTTATCATTTGACTTTCTCAGTGCAACTCTCATGTTAATTATAATCTCATAGTAAATGTATCATCAATTTGCAGTGCTATAATTATTTATTCCCATTTTATTAATAATTGCTGAAGATAGTTTTCACGTTGAGTTAATTAAGTGATCTCATGTAAATTAATAGTACTCAACACGTACGAGTAACGAGCTCCCGCCAACATCTGCCATTGTGTTACCTGTATAAATCATTCCAAAACATTCTCATACATTAATTAGTTTTTATTTATTAGTTAGTTTATTTATTTATTTGTTCACGTGGGTAAACCATCCGTTTGTTTGCGTTGGCTAAAGACGGACTGACCAAAAATACGTACACTCCATTGCATTCAGAGATTGATATTGTTCTTTTTTAATTGTCATAATTAGTGATAGCAAATGTGGATAACATTTTTTAATGTATACATGCATTTTAAGAGATATAATTTTAAATATATTACTTAATTTAATAAAGTACCATGAATTTAAAAAAAATGAATGGTTGGTGTCTTGCTATTTTGATAGCAAGTCTGGCCGTCATCGTCAACAGCGGGTGTTACTTATTTTTTATTTAACCACCAAATTTTTCAATAGAATTAATTTAAATGGCAAAACAACGTTTGCCGGGTCAGCTAGTATACAAATAGAATCGGACCAATAGTTTCAGAGATTACCTCCAAATATAAGAGTTATAACTATGTACTATAGATAATAGTTTAATTAATTTTATACGTGTAAGCTCCCATATAAGAATACTTATATATATATATATATATATATATATATATATATATATATATATATATATATATATATATATATATATATATATATATATATATATATATATATATATATATATATATACATATATAGAATCAGTTACTATTTAATTCAAACTCACCTCCAAGCCTAGAACTTGCACAGTTTATACTACTTAAAAATTGGAATGGTTTTTAACTTTTTGTTAACTTGAAAGATTATATCACCTTAAGAATTAAGCTTTAGCTCTATAATACATCAATAACTCTAGTTATTTACGAAATATTGAGATGTTGCACGTCGAATTGTTCAAAAAATGTATTAAACAAAACAAATTTTGCATAGAACCACCTTTAAAGAATACGCTAATCTATTATACTAATGAAATAAAGAGGTAAAAATTATATTTGGTATGCTTGTTTGTAGGAGGTAATCTCAGGAACTACTGATTCTATTCTATTCTTCTATAAATTCTTTTAATGAAGCTACACTATTCCAAACTGACATAGGCTGTTTTACTTTGAATATATATATATATATCTTAAATATTTATAAAATAGGAGTGGTGTCTGTACATTTATCCGATTGGACTTAAATTGTATTTTTTTTTTGTGTTTTTTAAGATTTTAATGGTTTAAAACTTCTTTTAACCTTTAGGATGCAAAGAATCGACTCAAAATTACACTCTTAACCTAAATTTTAGCTGTTGTATATGTATATATATATGTATGTATATAGCCTCCTGGCATTTATTTCAGTATTTTGTATCATATAACGAGAAAGCATTTGATGCTCTTATTATATTATTTATACCAGTTCTCAACGGAATTGTATGTTACAGGCGTCATAGAACACGATTTCATTATCTTCAGCCGAAATACTAAGATACTTGCCGGTTTCGATAGTCATTTCTCCAAAAGCCATCTTGGACTTTTTATGAAGTAAGGATAAAATTACCTCAAGTCGCATTCAATGGTTTCTAGACTAATGCAATTGCATCAAAGAGGCAGAGCTATTTTATAAAAGGTCATCAGAATGCACAATCGAAAACATAAAGAGTAACCGTTTAACTCAATAACAATTTTTGTCAGAGGTGTAAGTTACATTATGAAAAATGTATAAAAATATTATTCCACGAAAATAGTTTTTTTAAAAGAAAAACGTAAAAATTCAAAGATAAAAGTCATATTCAAAGGTTAAAAGAGAAACCATCTTTTCCACTACCCAGCCCAATTGCTATTTTTAAAGGATTCGATTTCTATATTATTAAACATTCTTTTGTAAATTAGAAAAAAACTTAAATAGTAGCGTAAAAGGTAAATTCAACGGTAGTCTTTTAAAATTCCAAACAAGTACAATTAATTTAAACAAACTCCAATAAGGTTAAAGTAAACAATGCTAAATTTTATTTTTATAGGAATTAAAGCCAGTTTGAAGGATTTTTTTTATTTCTGTATTTAAACAGAAATAAAATTGCAAAAGTGAAAATTCAATAACTATAATTTATTAAAATCTGGTATTTAATATTTTTTAAATATTAACATAATTTTATTAGTTCAAAATCAACGAAGAAGAGAAGGATATATATAAATATACTTGCATAGTACGTAGTAGTTATACATTCTTATCATAATAGTTAATTTAAAAAAGAGCAATTATTTGTTATAGTTATAGTATTATTTTAATAAAAACTAAATGAAACAAGATATTAATTGTTAAATGGACGCAATATTCTCTCCCATTTTTTAAACTTCCTTTATATAAAAGCGATTAAGGAAGAAAAAACACAAAAGCCATAATATTTTATGTTGTTTCTTTTTTTTCCTTTTTTTAGTATATATATATATATATATATATATATATATATATATATATATATATATATATATATATATATATATATATATATATATATATATATATATATATATACACACACACACACACACACACACACACACACACACACATAATACAAATCTGATGTGTACGCTTTATCATAATCCTTGAATTTTAATTCACGTGTGCACATCTCGTCCATACTCACACACACAATATATATATACATATATATATATACATATATATATATATATATATATATATATATATATATATATATATATATATATATTTATATATATATATATATATATATATATATATATATATATATATATATATATATATAAACACACGCCACGTAATATTACAAATTGTGTTCTTAAGGATTATTCTAAATTGTGTAACTAACAAGAACAAGGTCCTATAAAATTTTATGAGTGTAATACAACTTTTTGTAAAAGTATATATGGAGGCATAAATTTCCAATATCAGGGTTACGTATTACTTCTAACTAACAAAAAAGCTATTATCGTTATAACATGTTATAAAAACTGATCAATAAAGAAGCAAAACTTATTAAATAGGTAATTTATATGATAATGATTTTGTAGTGAATGAAATTCTGCGGGTTATATTATTAGTTTTGATAATATACACCAATGAAAATTTTCTATTATAATACTTAATGCAGGTAAGTAAATAAGAAATAGTTTTTCCAAACATATTAAACAAGATATATAAATGAATTAACTATTATGAAGAGGACAAGTTTAATAGGACATACACTCAGTGTGTATTGTGGATCAACTTGTGGCACCATCAATGTAACGAAATTCCTAAAACAAAAAGCTTTTTAAAGAATAATATTAATTAAAATAAGTATGGAATATTTAGAACCACGATTTAAGCAGCTCTCGATATTGACTTAAAAATTGAATCAATAAAAGAAGTAATACATAACTTAAGAGAGAGTATCCATGCCATAACTACTAGAGGTCTAATCAGGGGTCACTACGTAATGCCGGGTCTTAAAACCTCTATGGCACAAAGACACTAGTTTTATTGTGCATGCATTATATTCTAATCAATTACTAAATGAACTTAAGAATGTAGAAAACTTGGAATTATTTAAAACTAAAATAAGAAACATATTGCCTCATATTAATTTAATAAAATTTTTAATTATAATAATATTTAAATACGGGAATATATACATATACATTTTATTATTAACTAGCTGGATACCCATGCTTCGCTGCGGAGTGAGTTATGTTTAATTTGATGGGTTTATGAACCTACCATCAAGCCTTTTAAATTATTTTCCTAATCGAGAATATTTAGATTCTATCCCTCCCCTTATTTCTATACCCCCTCCCCTTTGATATGATAATTTCCAAGTATACCAAATTACTAATTATGTAATTTCGACTAATAATAAAAAATTCTTAAATGTTAACTTTGGAGGAAAAGCAGCGGTATTTTCCTTCTGCATCCCCCCAGTTTCTTTTCACATCCCTGATTAAAATTGGAATTATCTTTGAATAAACATTGTATTAAAATATATATTTTATATGTTTACATTCAAAATAGGAGCCATTTCTCAAATATTAACTTTCTAAATTTAGAAGATCGGTCTGGACTCAATTCCCCTTCTTTTCTTACTTTTCCCTATGTTCCCCTTAGGAATAAAATGTTGTACAATACTTATTGGCTACTAAATATTATACGACGTACACAATTGATGATTTTATTTTAGCGTTTTAAAAAAATGGTGATAATTATGTTATAAAGGTTTTAGGCATGGTTAGGTGTGATTTATACACAAATGTCTTCTTGATGATTTATAAACTATTTAAATAATATATGTTTACAAAAATGAATCTAAATTTGTTTGATAGCGATTGAACAATTCTTCCAACAGAAATTTCCACAGAACATAAAATATTGTCTGTAGCTTCTTCTGCAATTTTTGTTAAATACCTACATTTATAAAAAAAAAAAAATTGAAATATATTTAGAAGCCCCATTCTCCGCCCCATATAAAGCTAGCAAAAAAATGTATAGCCTTTAACACCCGCAGAATTGAGCCTAACATTGTACCCAAAAACCAACAAAATCTGTCCAGCCGTTGATGCACAGACAAACAGACACAAAATTTTCTAATCTTAAATTCGTTATCGCAGGACTACTTATTTAATGTAAATTCAAAATTTGAGCCCAATCGGATAAATGTACAGACACCACTCCAATCTTATATATATTTAAGATTAAGATTAAGATAATAAAAATAAATAAACTAATAAAAATGAAATAAATAACTAAGATCATTAAATAAATAAAGAAATAATTAATTCTATTAAGAATTAATTATTTAAAGCAGTATATAAATATAAGAACTCAAATTGTGAGAACTCTCTCAACACAGCTCAAGACTATAAAATATTCTCTAGTGGACAAATTACCTTTTGATGTGTTATAATGTCTAATTATTACTACTTAGAATTATGTTATTTTATATAAACTGTATGTACTTTTTATGTATTCGTTATATTAAATAATGATATTAATTTTAAAAAAAAACATGGAGGAATACGTTATACAATAAATTGAGATAGTCATTACCAATTAAATATGTTATCAATAATTACTTTCAAAAGGAAAAACGTGGGTTTCTTTTATTACAAAAAGAAATATAAAACTACAAATTTATGAACAAAAAAGTGAAGTTAAAAAAAGTGAATAAGAAAATAATAATAAATAAGACATACTTTTTTATAGATTTTGTAATTTTTTAAAACAAATGGCTGATTATTGTATTGTCATCGGAAATACATAATCTGCGCAAGTATCAGCTTTCTAGGAAGTCGGGAAGTGGGTCAAATTTAGGTTAAGTGCAAGATTTTGAAACAAGCAAAATCCAAAAGTGATGTTAAATAAAAGTATGAATAAAGCCAAATTCTAAGCTATTGACTTAAAAAAATATAGATTCTACTAAAATCACATTGAAAACAATTTCAATTAAACCTTGATTGTATAAGTAAATAAATAATACAACTTATTCCTCAAAAAAACTTTATAATGGGATTACTCAATTATTTCTATAAGTATTCTACTAAATTGAATCTATCAAACTATTTAGTATAATTTAAGGACATTAAAAAGTATAGTGTATACTCCTTTTCATTAAAAGTACTAATTTAGTAGAGATATGCCGATATACTCGTACAAAAATATTTGGTTTAGAATTGCACATTTAGATAATATCAATATCTATTTAAGCATCCTTTATAATCGACAAACATATAACATAAGTAAAATAAAATCTTTTCTCTTTCTTGTCCCTATTTTTATATAATTGAGTATTTTAGGTCATTTTTCGTTGAGATGAAGAAGTAGAAGTTTTTGTTTTTACCCTAAAATGACCTAAAATACTCAATTATAAGTAAAATAGAATTTATTTAAATAAAAATTAACTACAATGAACAATAATACATTTTTTTAAAAAATAAATGGGGTAAGGGGTACCTCGGAACATTTCCTCACTTCGGAGGCCGCTAAAGCGGACTCTCCTGCTCCTTATCATTTTCAAAATAATTATACATTATTTTTATTTATTTTATTTCAATTAATTTTATTTATTAATTTCAATTAATTTTATTAAACTTAAGTTACACTAATTAATAATTATGTTTGCTTATAACTTTTAAACTAATTAATGGAATGTCATCGGGTTTATTTATATTTGTTCCTAATTGTTTACCGGTTCCAACGATATGCTGTATGTCAAAAACGTATTTATACTTATGGTATTATTAAGTTTCAAAATTCAAAAATCGATAACTTCAAAATGGCGGGCAATATCAAAGTGAAATTTGGTGGGTGTGGTTTGTCATACAGAGACATTAAATGTCAACTCGATCGGACCACTTTTCGACTTTTTAAGATTTTTTTAAATTTTTGCTGACTCAGCAACCTGAGTTCAAGGAAGGAGGAAAATATTGATTTTCCGGGCGGCACAATTAGAAGTAAGGACAGATTTTTCTGCCAAGTTTCAACTCTCTAGCTTAAAAACTGTGGGAGTTATGCATGACACAGACAGACAGACTGACATCCAGCTAAAAACCACTCAAATCGTCTTAAAAACAAAACGGACAATTCCGTTGAAATCTCGTTTTCGGATTTATTGGGTGAAAACAATACTTTTTCTATATACCTTCGGAGAAGGTGAGGAAAAGTAATAAAAAAATAATAAAATAATAAGTATTGTTATTTTACTTTACTTAGTGTTGATTCCGTTTCCGACGGCGAATGTAAAACGAAAACTCAATAAATGACGACTAAATAACTACCTTCTTCAATTTTATTCATACAAGCTTACTTGTCACTAAGATATAAATAAATTACAAAATATTAAATAAACCTACTCCTTTAGATTATTTTGTTCCCCCAATGAGTAAATTAATGTTTAATACTCCGTTAGATGATTCAACATCTAATTACTTATTTTTGAAGATTAAATCTTAGAAATTTATAAATAAGTCGCGAAGCCCAACTAGCATTCTCCCAGCTATGGCCCATAGGCGCTCTTTCCAAATATAGAACACAACCAAACTAAAAATTTTCAGTTCCAATGTAAAAGCTGTCCCGCTATATGGATGCGAGTCTTGAAGGCAACAGGGGTCCTTACAAGAAAATTCCAGATCTTCATGAATCGTTGCTCCTTCGGATTATCCTCAGGATATAGTCCCAACCAAGAGCGACGGAGGATAACCGGTCAGCAACCTGTCAACCTAGAGATTAAGTAAAGGAAGTGATGTTGGATAGGCCACGCTCTTAGAAGAGAAGAAAACTGCCTGTCGAAACAAGTCCTAGCTTGGAACCCCCGCAGGGATCTTGTAGACCTCGGAGGCCCAGAAAAACCTGGAAAAGGACCACAGAAAGGACGGTACAAGCGGTTGGCAGATCATGGAACCAGGTTAAGGAGGATGGAAGGTACAAGGGGTTGGCAGAACATGGAACCAGGTTAAGGAGGATGGAAAGTACAAGCGGTTGGCAGAACATGGAACCAGGTTAAGGAGGATGGAAGGTACAAGCGGTTGGCAGAACATGGAACCATGTTAAGGAGAATGGAAGGTACAAGCGGTTGGCAGAACATGGAACCAGGTTAAGGAGGATGGAAGGTACAAGCGGTTGGCAGAACATGGAACCATGTTAAGGAGGATGGAAGGTACAAGCGGTTGGCAGAACATGGAACCAGGTTAAGGAGGATGAAAGGTACAAGCGGTTGGCAGAACATGGAACCATGTTAAGGAGAATGGAAGGTACAAGCGGTTGGCAGAACATGGAACCAGGTTAAGGAGGATGCCTGGGACAGAGAGTCATGGACAAATCTCGTTGCGGCCCTATGCTCCACCTGAGGAATTTATAGGACTTAAGTAAAGTAAAAGTAATTTATAAGTAATAAGCAAGAGTAGAACGTGGGTTGCAAACAAAGCGCAGTAGTATATACTTCACACCGAAGATCACTTGGAGAAATGTTGTGCTGCTCGGGACAATGACAACAAATAAAAAACAAAACTTCCTACTGTAAGTGCCGTCCATTTATGTTAAAAAATATATTATTTCTTCATCTAAAATTCATATGGCTTTTTCAAATCCAATTGAAAACTATGATCTAATTGAAGGTACTATTTTGTGGTTGAAGTTGATAGTTAAAAAAAGTTAAACCAGGACGAAAAGCACATTCAGACTCGACATTTTTCGAGACATATGGTTTTCCCTAAAAAATCCCCTTTTGTCGACTAAAATCCTTTTTGCGATAATACTAAAATGATTTCACAACTATTTGTAATTTAAAACCAAATAATTTAAGTGTAACAGTCTAATTGCATTAAGTTTAATATTTAATCTAACTTGTAACTGGATCTATAAACAGTACAATCACCTTCCTTTATAAAATAAAAATAATAACTTTAAACAAGGTAAACACTATTTAAGTCTAAGGTCAAGATAAAAATCAATGAACCAATTATTTAATAATCTTTTAACCACCTTCAATAATTCAAGATATTCCGCCAATTTATTAAGGATTATGTAAGAGTAATACAATATGTTAATATGAAGTTATTATCAGCTCTCCTAGAATACTAACATAAAACATAAATCAGGACAACTTTAACATACTTATATAGTAAATTTAGTAATAGAAGAGCGGCATTGGGCCAATGAACAATGAGAATAAAATGATAAATGATCATGAAAAGATGCAGAAAAAAGAGAAACAGAGCTAGTAAACAACTTACATGAGTATAAAGTAGGATAAACACAAAATGTATAAGAAAAAGAGAGCATAACAGAAACAGTTTTTACTCTCCATGTTCTTTGGCCCAATGCCACACTTCTTGTAATAAATTCACTATTTATGTATGCTACAGTTGCCCTGATGATTACAATATATTAAAGTTGTCAAAACGTTGGCTATATGAAATAATAAAGTTCTATTTATACAAAATCCACGTGCGCTCTTAATCTTCAAATAATAAAGTCGTTCTTAACACTTGACCGTTCCCCGACTTGAGTAGCAGGAGTTTTTCTACCATATACAGAGGTAAATAATTGAAAATTCAATAAAACAAATTGACTTTGGTGGTATGTACAGCAGCATTACAGTGGCAGATAATTCTGGTAAAGTATTCTTTGTAGTTAAAATTTTATATATTTTGCAGAAAGACTGCTGAATTATCCATTTAAAGAATAGAAAATAGCTCTCCTGTTACTTAAATGTGACAATAATTTGAGAAATAGATACATAGATATTCAATTAACGATTATATATAAATATAGTCTTACGTTGTTTCAATTATTCTAAATCAACCTGTTTCACTAAACGATCATTTAAATCATATGATCTTCATGGATAGATATAAAAGAGTAAAATAGTCTGATAGAAATAAAGAGACAGAAACAGTAGTCAGGAATGAATTCTCTGGGAGAGGGGGAATTCAGAGGATATAGAAAATTATCTTCACATGTTTACATAATATACATGTTTGAAGAGCCTTATCCAAAAATGACTGTAATAATCTAGTTATGCAATCAATCAGGACGTAAATATGAAGTGAGTAGAAGTCTACTTGTTAAAAGTTGAAATAAAAAAAGGCCTCAAAATAACATAAGTAGAATGTTTACCTAAAGTAAAACTGCTTCACTAACGTGGTTTAGGTCAACAGAAATAACTACAGGGTCGGATAGAATCACCAGAAGGATGGAATAAAATAAATAAATTCATCATCAAACTTTTTTTGGAACTTTGGCGTTGGTATAAAAGCTTTTCGTCGCACCCCTTTACTTATAAATTAAATATATAAATAAAAGCAAAACCAAATTAATAGTAATAATACTTTGAAACAGAATAAAAAAAAAAAAAAAAAAAAAAAAAAAAATGAGAGCGAAACTATCATCAATTAAAGCCGTAACAACCTTCAAGTCTGCATAATATTATATTTTAACACTTTATTTATCCCCATAATACAATACCTAAAAATCACTACATACTATATTAAACATAGTGTATGTTTATCATTTCATGTGTATCTATTTTATAGACTATATGGTCTTTTAGATAAATGATATTAGAGATGTACATTTTATAAACTATTTAAAATAATTGGTTAAATTTAAGCGTTGTCCATAAATAATCTCAACTAAGGATAAATGCATTATGCATATTAATGTTCAATGTTTATTTCTTAAATGCTCTGCATTTAAGAAATGTATAAGGTTTTTATCATTTCCATAAAAAGAGCATATTGGATAGAAAATGCATGTTTTATCCAAAGTAGTGTGTTCTTTGAAGGGATGCTTCCAACTATTAAGTTAGAATCATGTTCAGGGTATCGAAAATAAATAAATAAATACCTTACTATGCGAAATTTACATAAGAAATAATTCTTAATAAGATTAACGTAAATGTTTATTTATTACAATAAAACAAAATATAAATCAATAATACTTTTATCTGAATTCCGCATATATAATTCCTCTTTGGTTTATGAAAACATTTTAGCTGTAAGTATATAATTAGTTCAGTCTTGATTTTTTAATTTTATTTTCTCATTGTCTCATTCCACTGCTGTAACCTGCAACATAAAAAAAAAAACAATTATTAGATTTTAAATAAATAATATTATTCTGTATTATTAAATATAATTTATGAATGCATATAAAATAATTAACTTATAAATATTCACTAAAATCTTATTACTCTTCTAAATCAAATTAAAGTTTAATAGATATTATAAATAATATTTAATGTCTTGAGTAGGTAATTATTTTATGCTATGAATGCACTTAACAACAAAGGATAAAACTTAATTAAATCCAAAGGGTAAGTTTATTAATGAACAGCAATGCAAAAGAATTCACATTGGTTTCGCAATATGTTCATCATAATTATATTATTATATCATTATGTATAATCAGATTAATATTAAATTTATTTGGCTCACACTTATATAGTAGTTAATACAATAATAAATAAATTGTATATGTGTAATGTTAGATTGTTGGGTTTGCTAAATGGGTATATTTAAAAACATTTATATATCAAGTATACATTTTTATCTATTATCAGAAAATAAATTCCACATAATCTATAGGCCAAAACAAAGAAAATAGTAAAACTATATTTTGAATTAATTAATTTTGTGTTTTTATTAAACTTTTAATTTTGCAAACCACTACACAAGCTAGTTTGAAACATTAAATTTTCCCTCTAATAAATCTTTAAAAGGAAACGAGTAGGTGGATCAAGCAGGCTATTAAACCAAGCCAACAAGCCGAAAAAAAAAATTTAATTTTTGTATCATTTAATTATTAAAAGTATCAGATACACGCTTAAGGCCCCCATACACGATCAAACATTTTGCGCAAACCTGATGTCGGGCAAATTTAGACTATACACGACAAACATCATGTTTGCGCAAACATTTTGACCGTGTATATATTAATTGATGTGTATATATTAATTGATATCTGCCAATTGGGATTTTATCCCTAAGTGGAACATAGGGACAAAGTAAGAAAAGAAGAGGATTGAGCTCAGACCTATCTCCCAACATTGGCAAGTTAATAATTGAGAAAGGGCTCCTATTTTGGATGTTAGCATATAATATATTAATAAAAGATAATTCCAATTTCAAACCAGGGATGTGAAAAGACACCGGATACAGTAGGAAAATGCCGCTGCTTTTCCCGGGAAGTTACCTTTTAAGAATGTTTCATCAGTATAGTTGAAATTACTAAGTAATTTGGGATGTTAGCAAATAATATTATCAAAGGGGAGGGGGTATAGAAATAAGGGGGAGGGATAGAATTTAGATATTCTCGATTAGTAAAATAATTTAAATGTTTCTTCATGATAGTTTATAAACCCATTCAAATAAAAATAACACACTCCGTAGCGACGAATCCAGCTAGTAATTATATAAATATTTGTTTTTAAATAATTATGTTCTTAAAAAATATTTTTTACTAAAACTCAGTAAATAATACAACTTTAAATAAATTAGATTCTAGTTCCCTCCTTGGGTCATTTTTAAGCTAGAAACAGAATTTAATAAATATACTCATTATTACTATACAGGCATTAACAATTTTACTTACATTAACACATATTAAGACATAACAATTTATACACCTTAATTTAAAATTTAATTTCTTACTACCCTGACTGACTATAGAACTAGAACATTTACATACTCATAGAATTTTCTTTGAAACAGATTATAAACGTGTTGAGATGTAAACAATCTTGTATTGAACATAACCTACTTCAAAGCTAGTGATTAAGACATAGAACAAAATAATTTTCAATCCTATTCTTTATAGGTGTAAATCTGGTCTATTATAACCTCGAATTTTAAGAATTAATTCATTCTGATCTGCTATTATACAATGGCATTACAAGGACTCATATAACATACTCAGGACATTGAGGGTAATAAATCTTAGTGGCATATAATATGACATACGCACTTCTTTTGATTTGACACTTGCACTTACAAATTAAACGCTTTCGAATTGCACTTTGAGATTAAATCATTCAGTGGTTTTAGATTTGAATGCATGAAATAGGTTTATTCCTTTAAATTGGTAGGAAATTGCATATAGCCACACTCAAATATTGAGAATGGTTTTCACATTTTTATTGAAAAGAAAAAAAACCCCTTTTTATATATAGCATTATGATTATGTAAATGAATCAAATTTTATATTGTATATAAGAATAGGTTTGCAAATTAAAAGATCTTTGTAAAGTTTGATCTAATTTTAAAAGCAATAATAATAAAATAAGGCAAAATAAAGAACAAAAAACATTGCTCCGTAAAATTAATAAATAAACAATTTATATATAAAGGGAACACATTTATGTAAGAAATAAGAACGAAGAGTCACTAGAAGAACTGTCTAACATCACCGAGAAAAACCTTCTATCACATCCATTGTAAAATTTCACTACCAATTTCTATACATAGGGAGAAGTTTTAGGTAAACATAGACAACTAATCTTAACCAACCATCTATTTATAAAGACGGCCCACAGATATAAAAATAAAAAAATATATTTATTTTTACGATCTCATATCCCTACGTAGTATATTTAAAGAGGGATGGCCCGAAAAATCGATTTCGATTGATTTCCACGTTTTGAGGTGCCCTAAGTTCAAACAATGTCTGTCCGTCATCTGTTGACTGTGCTGGCGAGTGGAGCCTTAACTTCTGGGCCGATTTTGATCTAATCTAGCATACAGGTTCAGAAAAATCATACCTAAGGTGAAATCGAGAAATGGATTTTAGCTCTAAATTTAGGGGCGCTACCTCCCGAAGAAACGTGAAAAAAAGAAAATTATTTCTCGAAAACGGTTCCGATGATTTTGATTAAAAAATTCTAAAACGTAGCAAATTTAAAGATGAATCTAACCATATTACTCGTTTTCCCGGGTAAAATGTAGTTCCTGATAAAGTAGATCCTCTAAATTCTAAGTAGTCCGATACTCCGCCAGTCCGGCACGTCCAGTAATCCAGAGCTGAGGGCTGAGCCCCCCCCCCCCCCCCCCCCCCCCACCCACTTCTCCCTTCTTACCACGTGAAAGACAAGATAACTAAAAGAGCGGGGAACTGGGAATCACAGAGGCACTGGACTTCTCAAAAACTTTTTTTTTCTTCAAGACATTGTTTAGTAGACTTTGTAAATGCAATTGTTTTTTCAATAAATAGGCTGATTCACTAGTTTAATAATAATTATTTATAACAAAACATAATAATCCGACATGGCAAGCATATTTTATGTCTCCGATTTCAAAAATTCCAAGACAGAAATTCGTTCAAACATAGGGGAACATTTTTGGTTCCCAGTCTGTCTGTCCGTGTATCGGTCTGTCTGGCGCTCAATTTTTGTGTTTGAACTAACATATTATCTTAAAAACTACTAGTGCGATTCTATTGAAATTTGTATGGTAGGTCATAATTAGCTCATTGTTGATCCCATGTAAGTTTGAGCAATCTTCGCTAATTTACTCTTCCACATGGTCACAAACATACATTATTTTCACCTATACCTTCAAAAGTACTGATTTCTATGAAATTTGGATGGTTTGTCAAAAGTATGTTAAAAAAAGGGTTTGTCCTGCAGATAGCCCCAGATTAATTTGAACCGTCTGTGCTCTTTAAATTTTGCTAAATTGATACTTTAATTTATGTAAAAAATAGACTGCCAATTGGTGTGACACATAGCTTCCTCGCATCCTATCAAGCATCACCTCACTTCATTCGGTCAATAATTACACCCTCTCCAGCCCTCCTCCACAATTCCTGGTTTGTTATTATATCAGGCAAAAGAATTGAAGTGGATAGGGCATTATAATGAAAATGATGTGACCAGAATCTGCAGGGCCAGGGCCAACCAAGGCCATGGCTGTATATAGAGTGCGTTGGAGATTATCTGTTGACACCCTAAGCTCCTATTCGGAGTGAAAAAGAACTAAGTCAAATAAGCCAGTTGACAGGAACCAATCAATGTATATTGAATTTGAAGTAAAAATCAATAACAAAAAAAAGTTACATGAATGATATATATATATATATATATATATATATATATATATATATATATATATATATATATATATATATATATCATTCATATATATATATATATATATATATATATATATATATATATATATATATATATATATATATATATATATATATATATATATATATATATATATATTATATCTGTGTAATATGCGTTTGAACACCATCCTTTTTTCTCAATTATATATTATTGATGCATGGAAAATAAAATGTAAGAAAAAAAGCAAATGTTCAGATTTTAAAATCCTCATTTCATTTCACAGTATAATAATATTATTTTTAGAAAAAAATACATTACGAATGTAGAAATATAATAAAAAATAATTTCATCATTAGCCCTGAAATCTAATAATGAAAGAAAATCTGTACGGAAAACACGCAAAGATATTTTATTTTAAGGAAACATGAGTTAGGTGGTACGATTTCGAAATGGTTATAAAAGAAATAAGGTCCAACGGTATCATTCGAGTAATGACCTCGGGACTAAGGGATCAACTTGTTTATAATTGGCGATTCTACCAGGTTTGTTATCCCACTAAAGAAATTCAGATTGAAAGGAAGTGAAGGCGATTATTGTTTGATTCTCACTAATACCATTATTTTTACCACCTGTTCGTATGCTATAAGGAACTCATTCGTTTCATATAGCAACATTCATAAAGTCAAGCAAAGAAGCTCACCTTTCGACGGAATTAATTTTATTTTTTTTCTCATCGATTCAACATCATTTGTAAGAAAGAAACCTGTTCGAAAATACATTAAGCCTTAAGAAATTGGATTGGAAACGAGATAGCACGTTACGGAAATTCATTAAATCAAATCTGGATTACTATATTTGATATTAGAGCAAAAAAATAATAATAACAATAATAATCACCTAATACATATACATCTAAACGAGTATATGTATTACATGAGAGAAATAGTAAAGGAAATAATAAGGTTTAAAAAATAATATGTTTTCGTGAAAAGTATTTATGTTGGTATTTCAATTTTACTTAAAAGAGCGCAGGAAGATGATGGAAACGTTTTACGGCCTTTGTAGCTAAGATAATTATTACAATGATTTCTTTCTCCCCCCCCCCCCTTCCCTCCTCTCACTCACTCTCTTTCTCTTTCTTCCTTTCCCTTATTCTCACTGAAATTAAACTTAAGAGAAAATTTTAATCTTAAGATTAACAAAATGTAATAAATAAACAAAATAATTATTACTTATTCTAAAAGCACATTAAAACATGTTTTAATATAAACCAGTTTCAGCTAGATACTTTAACCTATTTATGAGGATAGTTTCATAAGTCATTGACTTTAAAATAAATTTATTTTGCATCATTCATGACATTTTATTATGAGATCGTTCTGAAGAACGAAAAATTTTAAGGTCTCCGATTTCAAAAATTCCAAGACAGACATCAGGGAACATTTTAGGTTCCGTGTCTGTCTGTCGTTCAATTTTTGCGAACCAACATATCTTGAAAACTTCACGTCCAATTTTATGAAATTTGGATGGTAGGTCAAAATTAGCTTATTGTTGGTCCCATATAAGTTTCAACCTTCTGCGCTCATTTGTTTCTCTTCCACATGCACACAAACATACATTTATTTACACCTATAGTTTCAAAAGTACTTATCTGATTCGTATGAAACTTTTATAGTTTACAGAAAGTAGCCTGCAGATAGCCCTAGATTAATTTGAACCGCCTGCGCTCTTTAACTTTTGCTAAATTGATACTTTAATTTATGTACAAAAATAGGCTGCCAATTGGTGTGACACATAGCTTCCTTGCATCGTATCACGAACTTTATTGAATTTATATACTTTTATAATAAATCATTGTCTAATTTGTTTAATTGTTTCCCCCGATTTTTTAATCCGTCAAAATTGTTTATCTCTATAGAATAATAATATTTTCCACCCTATGAGGGGCAAAAATAGCAAAATAACCCTTCGAAAATGTAGTAAAAAATTAACACTTATATCGTTATAAAATCTAAACCGTTTGAAATAAAGTAATGGAACTTGAGGGATCTGTACCATGTAAAGGGAAGTGTGTATTCATCTACTCGCATACTAGAGGCAACCACCATTTTGCCCCCAGGCGCTGAAATATACCATTTTTATACCCTTGCCCCCTATAGGTGGCAAAATATTGGAGATAGGAAAAAAAGTTTGAAGAATCCAAATCTGCTATCAAAAATATAGACTCCAATTTGAAATTTTGAAGTTAGATGGCCTGGGGGCTAAATGTATGGTTGCCCCCTACTACGCGATTGCATGATAACAAACTTCCTTTTACATGGTACGGATCCCCTAAGTTTCTTTAATTTATCTCAAACCGTTTAGATTTTACATCGTATTTTCGGAAGGGTTATTTTGCTATCTTCGCCCTCCTATAGGTAGGGGGCAAAATATTGGAGATAGAAAAAAAGTTTCAAGTAAAATTATATTATATTTCACCGTAGAATCCAAATATGCTAACAAAAATATACACTCCGATTGGAAATTTCGAAGTTGGGTGGCCTGGGGGCAAAGTGGGTGGTAGGGGTAGTTGCCCCTAGTGCGGGATTGCATGAAAACAAACTTCTCTTTACATGGTACAGATTCCCTATAAGTTTCATTGTTTTATCTCAAACCGTTCAAATGTTAAGAGGGGGGGGGGGGGGGGGGGGACACCCATATATACAGACATATATACATAGACATAAACATAGGCTTTTGCTTATTTTTTTATTTAAATTATTTAGATTGAGGGAGAAGTGATTAGAGCCAGTTACACTAGGTTTATGGAATAATACAAAAAAATCCTATTCTAGAGTAAATTCATGACAATACTGTATAAGGGATTTCGCGTGTTTAGACACTATTTTAAATGAGAATGAAAAATTCCTGACACTGCACCCAGGTACCGTGTGGAAGGGGTTTCAGGTTTTATATCCTAAACCAAACCGACGAAAATTACATTTTCCGAATATAATTAAATCCGGTTCGACATAGTACGATATCTGGGTCTGAGAGTTATAAAGGAGGAAGGGGGTGGTTTTATGATTTATCGTGGCTTCACATCCCGTTGTTTTTTTGTGTAAAGGTAAAATAAAGCACGATTTAGCGTGATGATGCACAATAAATAAAAACTTAGCCTCGGTCTTGTGTACTAACACAAAAACTCATTCTATTTTTCTCTCTCATGGAATATTATTTCTGTGCCCTTAAAAAGGAGGGGGGCTTTTTTCCCCTTTTTTTTATTGTGGAGAAAAAAATGGCGTTAAAATTTTACATTTTTCAAGTCTCGACATGTTACAAGGACCAGGTTTTTTCCCCCCGGTGGCTAACCATTTTGCATAATGAAGAGAGTTTGCCGCTCCCCTCTCTACACGTACTTTTACACCCTCCCTTAAATCGTTTCTATAGAAACACAACCCCCACCACTTCACTTCTTGTAGTCATAGCAACCAACCTCGACACCCTTCCCCACTTTACTTTTTTTTCTTGTATTATTCATCAAGTGAACAAAAAACCGCTGAGTGAAAACTTGTCAACCAATCGTCGTTTTGAGACAACTGCCTTTTTTCTCCTCTTTTTAGAAATAAATAATTCAATGGAAAAATCGTCTCGTCAATTTCTACCTCCTCCTCCTCCTCTTCCTCAAAGGAAGAAATGGCGGAACTGAATAAATGTTGTAAAAGGGTAACTTCGTTTGTTTGAACAGATGTAAAATTACTGTCAAATGTATTATTAATTGAATAACTAACGAACTACAGGAAAAACTTAACAACTAATGGTTCACTTAATAACTAATTAAAATTAATCTTTCATGGGGTAACTTAAAAGGGGGAAGGAAGTAATAAATATTTTATTCGTACTATTTATCGACGATTATTTT
The DNA here is from genome assembly GCA_951217055.1 of Gerris lacustris. Lineage (NCBI taxonomy): Eukaryota > Metazoa > Arthropoda > Insecta > Hemiptera > Gerridae > Gerris > Gerris lacustris. The sequence continues at coordinate 81,050,630 of OX578277.1, forward strand.
TCCAAATGGCATAATGCTTTCAAAATTATTATTATAATAATTCTCTAAAACTCCTTTGTTAACACATTTAACAAAGGAAATAACACTAAAAGTGTATCACCTGTTGGTTTACAGAATTCCTGATTACAGAAAATAATTTTGTCAACAAAAAAACCACCTATTTTATTGTTTTAGACGTAACTTGCTCATTAATAATTATAATAAATGATTAATGCACGATCCAGCAAGGCCTCGAATCACAAGAATAAGTAAAATAAAAGTAAAGAAAAATATAGGTACTTAGTACATAGGATTTCAGTTTATAGAAAATTATTACAATGAATCGTCGGGAAGTTAGTTAGAAATCGATTGCCAGATTTGTAGGTACCGGACAAACAAACAAACAAACAAGAAAGACCCATGGCATAATATATAATGTTTTTTGTAACCCTTGAGGCGTAGAATAACCTACTTCATTTTTTCACATATATCGCCAGTCACCCTCTATATATAACTTTTTATTAAATTAGTACCACAGGCTTACTGTCCTATACGCAATGTAATCTTAAATAAAATTAATAAAAACCTACTTAAAAAAAAGCATGGCTGTGTTTTGAAAGGTTATGATATATAATTATACATAAATGTAATCTTTAATAATTACAAGTAATATTTCGTTGAAAAATTTTGTCTTTCATAAAATATCGGTAACAATAACTCAGTATCGGATATTGGAAAAAACTAGATTGTCACAACCGTGATTAGTTTAAACATTACCAAATTTAAAGCTTACAATCATTCTCTATCTTTGATTTCTCTTCTGCCTTGTAGTACAAAAACAGGGAATTAATCAAATTATGATTTGTTGCTAGGTGAGTTACTAGTAGTCTAACATTAACTAGTTTAGACAGCAGCGTTAATATGCTTTAGGTCTAGGATTAAGTCTGAATCCTCTAATTCCAGCTCTAGGACTAATTGTATTACCTAATTATACCTTCAGGATAATTCTACACTGGAGAATAATTGTTCTCGCCAGTTCTCCTAATTACGAATCGAGTCAAATTGGAGGTAGAAACAGAATAACCTTAGCCTAATTCCAACCAGCAATAGCATGGATCAAAGACATCCACTTCAAAACATTCTTTGCTTTAATTAAGAGATATCTACAAAGAATATCTGTGAAAAATTATAATGCTTTCAATGTTGTTTCTCTTCAGACTGTGGTAAAACCGAAGGGAAGTGTAACTATAAAATCATACTATATAATAATTATTCATTAATTTGGTAGATATTGATGTAGGCGAGTGGATAGCGAACTCGAAACTTGCCAGGAACCAAAGCCCAACAAATCTGGCGATTTAAGGAAGGCGAGGCATTTTTCACAATGACTATCACTCAATGATAATATAAAACATATCTATAAATAGGCCAACATAAGTAGATAAGTTACATGATAAGGAACAAAGAAAGACGTCTCTCCAGTAGAAGGAATTGTATTGTACAAAGCCGGCTCTCAACCACAACTGGTCATCTTCAGAACCGGAGAGAGAGTTAAAGTCAGAATTAAATCCTCACTTTACATTTCTGCTTGTCTCCCCAATATAATTCAGTGTAACAATTACATACCAAATGGTGAGAGTAAGTGCTTAGTCCCTAGAAGTCTTAATTGTGTTCTACTCTCTAGTTCTTATTACCATCTTATGATACATCTTGTTTACCTTTCATTAGTAGGTACAATAATAAGTAATGATTTTGACAAAACTATTTTTTTAGGACACAAATTGCCTATTAAGGGCTGTTAATTTTCAGCCATAAAGCGTGATGTTTTACGTTCCTATTGAATATGGAATTTGAGTGAATTCGGTCACGAACAATTGAGGAAAATTATTTTTTAAAGGTAAAGATATAATATATACTAACAAGTTTTAACTAAGAGATTCTTAAATTATCGTAAAAAAAAAAAAAAAAAAAAAAAAAATACAGATAGAAAAGGCTCTATTACTAAGAAATCAATAGGTATTCTAAGATTGGTTTTAAAATATTAGGTACCTTCATATTAAAAAAAAATTAGAGTAGTGACATTAAAAATAAATATATATATATATATATATATATATATATATATATATATATATTTGAAACAAAATATAAGAGCCTGCAATGTATCGATTTAAGTTAATATTATTAAATTAAGTATCCATAAATATAAAAAACATTTAGTTTAATTCAATACGTCAGATAAGAACATAAGTACAAAGACTAAAAATCGCAGACTAAAACAACGCAGAAACAGTTTAAAAAGCTGCGCAGTGAAAAGAACAAGTAGAACAAGTAAAACTATGATTATTTTTTTTTTAAATATATAAAGGAAAGTCAAGGATTGACTGTTTATCTAGATTGTGAGACTTACGAGGTAGTTTCATATCTTAAATATATCCATACTTTCTGTCACTTATGCATGAGAAAAGTCAGAAAAGTTCATAATTACATTATCAATTATTTACAAAAATTATGTAACTATTAACTTTAACAAATAAAATATTAAGCAAATAATTGTTTTTGATCCGACGCACCCAATCTCTAAAAGTTCCCAACACAGGAAAATTGTTGGGAACCCTCATAGAAACATCCTTCTTAAACAAGGAGTTGTAGTTTAAGGGTAAAAAATTATAATTTTAACTAAATACTTCATAAGGGATGTTAAATGAAAGGAGAGGACTGGTTGAATTAGTCTCAGAAATTCAAAAAATTCACGATTGTATTGATAAATTGAAAACAAAAATCACTGTTTTAGATATAATACTTATCATTACAGATAATTCCTACTCTTAGTATTAAATTGTTTGTTCCTAATACACGTATCTTGTATTTTGTTGTTAATTTGTCATTTTGTGGTTCTCTCTGTTCTGTATTTATTACATTTTTAGCTAAGCAAAATGACTAATTTTTAAGGTGTAAAATTCTAAAGAATGTAGGCATCAATCATAGTCACCAATTACCTACCTTTTCAGGTAAACGTCTAGATTAATTTTACTCTTTGCGGAATTAATCAGTCTGAAAATAAATTATAACATCGAAAAGTTTTTATATGATAATCTAAACGAGTTGGATCATTAATATTTGTGAATTGGTTCGTTTGTCTAACAAATATTAAAAGGAAGTCAGAAATGGTATTCTTAATATTTTATTAAAAGTATAAAACATATGCTTAGTTCTGGTTTGTAAACTTCGAAACTTTACTTAGCTAGGACATCAAAAAGTTAAGTTAATATACAACAAACAGATAATAATTCCAGATTTTTTGTAAAAAGTTTTGCATATTCGAAACTTATTTTTTAAGGACCATTTTAGCAAAACAATAATACAACAAAGAAAGGGGAGCATCACCAGGTTGGAAAATCATTCAATACGTAACAAACAATATTCATAGTCAGATACAAATGATTTTTTGACAAATAAATTAGCAAGAACCACATTAAAAGCTATACTATATGCATTAAAAAACCACGATTTTTACCTACAATCAATAATAATTAATTAGAAGGCAGTCCATCATACGATAAATAAATAATTAATAATTGAAGGCAGTCCATCATACGATAAATAAAAAATTAATAATTGAAGGCAGTCCATCATACGATAAATAAATAATTAATAATTGAAGGCAGTCCATCATACGATAAATAAATAATTAATAATTGAAGGCAGTCCATCATACGATAAATAAATAATTAATAATTGAAGGCAGTCCATCATACGATAAATAAATAATTAATAATTGAAGGCAGTCCATCATACGATAAATAAAAGGTTTGAGGAGGTAATTTTGTATGCGAATCAATTTTAATGATTAATGACAAATAATTCAAAATCTATATAAATGTGTATTAAATTATCTAAGTATATATATAAGTGTGTATCTATATTAAGTGTGTATCAAAAATTACGCAATGAAAGGAACGGAGGAATGTGCACTAGAGTTTTTATTCTCGTGATGCTTCTCTCCCTATTCATGGAAAGTTACAGGTCCTTAGAGATTAAAACATTGTTTAACTGCATTCATGGGTATTAAAATTAGAGAATTTTCCAGATTGAATTCTTAACTTATTACTCATGAATCTACAACCAATAAATAAAAGTAATATTTAAAGCTCTGCATTCAAATGTCAACAAAAGATCAAACATTGGAATTTTATTATCTAACCAAACCTCCAGAATATAAATGAAAGATATTTAGAAACTTAAAAAGTTTAGCGGGTTAATATTAAACAAATCTGTAAACTGGAGTTATTAGATTGACGTTTGTTTACAGGATTGATTTCTCCATGATCCTGTATCCTTGAGATTCCCAGGACCCCGTGGATCACGCTGTTAACCTTCAAGCAGGCCTTAGTCTCTCAAACAGATCAGAGATCAACTCTACTGATCCTCCGATATAGATAACAGATGATTATAGGTTTTTCCTTCTGTCTTAACAGATCCTTTCTAACTCGCTCTAAAGCTCAGATAACGATTCAAGGCTCGAGAAATCTTATTCTAGTTTGTTCGATTATATCATACAACATATAAAGTGATCTTTAAGAAGTTGGAAACCAGAACAAATCTATCATTAATAGTGTAAAAAACAAGTACTTGATTGTAATCTATAATAAACTCTCGATTCTTTTCAGAAATGTTGAAAATGTAGAAAAATAAGAAAATAATTATCATTATGCCGCATCTTAAACTAGCTTTTTGTGATTTCACAAACTTTTAATGCTATTTTACAATTAATTTATGTTGGATATTTAGTTCGTAACTATATTTTAGTAGTGAGTAAAAAATTAACAATAAATTACAAATTTTAAAACAGTAGGGTATAAATGCTACAGTTTTTGCTAAATAATTATTTTCGTTTTGTAGTTGTGTATGTTAAAGCTCGAATTGACAACCATATTTGTATTATTTTATTTTTTTTAAATAGGTAAATGTATAACTGTTTTTGATAGGAGCTAAATAAATGATAAGATTAAATAGCATAAATGACGCTCTAATCTTTGATAGATAATTTGTCTTAAGTACAACCTAGAGTAGGTGTTTCCATTCATTAGAGGGGTTCTATACACAACACCCACAAGCAATTTTAATATATCCTAAAAATATATATCTAGCAATTGTTAGCTTTTATTATCATTTGTTTCCAAAAAACACATATTGGCGATAATAAATTATATTTGGCACAGTGTATAAGTATAAATGCCCAAGGGTTAAAACAATACCATAGAGAAGTAAGTGATAATTATTTACATAATAAAGGTTAACTACATAAGCTGATAAGCTAGGGATAATGATAATAGTATAAATAAAGTACTTTTAAAAGATAATATATTTCACGGTAATAAAAACGTAATCTAAGGTATAAAGCGCTCTCAAAGCTAATTTTCTCTGAGTAATAACGCTTATAGATAAAGTTAAGTCAGTTTTTATCAAATTTGCATACTTACAAGGTAATTTAAGTAAGATAACGTAAAATTTTAATTAGAATCATCATCAGAATAAAAAAATTAAAGTTAAAAGCTACTTCCCCAACTTTCGTTTAAATTTGGCAGAATGGAAGGAAAAGTAGCATACACAATGAATTTTATCATATCATTGATAAATCACAATAAAAAAGATTCTTTGGTTTAATAATTTTGGTAATAATTATTTCTTTAATCGATTCAAATAGAACTTGTAAAAAACCAATAGCTATGCCATTTAATCCACATTCTGGGAATATATCTATTTTTGAAAATCGTCGTTTTTATCTCTATCATTATTTTATAATATCCTTTTGGGTTTAAGTTTTAGAATTGCAACTAACTTTTTTATTGATGTCCAAAAAGTAATATGTAAAATCTATTCTTTTGAAAAAATAAAATAAAACTCATGAACTACACTAAAAGGAATCATTTGTATATTCTTCCAGGAAATAATAAAATAAATGATAATATAGGTACACACACACACACACACACACACACACACACACACACACATATATATATATATATATATATATATATATATATATATATATATATATATATATATATATATACATATACATATATGTTTTATATATGTTTGTGTGAGTGTGGGTGAAGAGTTACCATAAATCAGTTCAATGAATAAACTAATGATGACTACCAATCGATATAATTATATCGATTAACTAATTATCCTCAATTAAAAACAGGTAATAAAAAAAAGAATTTAAAATAATCTAAGAGCTAATTATTGATTACCATTATTATTTTGTTTTATCTCCCAATCAACACATCATTGAGTCATAAAAAGGACTATTAAAAAGTAGTAAATTTTATTTATACAATAGTTTAATTATGAATAATTTAGTTTGATTATAATTTCTCTATGGTTTATACCTAATTCTATTTTACACCCATAAAAATATAGAGTAAGTGTCAAAGTTTTATTTAATAAAACAAGGCGATTAATATTTAATCTATTTGATTGTTTTAAATAATTTAATTATTTTGCTCTCTGAAATTTTTATTTTAGTTTTTCAAAGTTAAAAGTTTTTAATTTTATAATTTTAAGAATACACACAAAATAAAAATATTTATAATACTTAAGTCAAACAAGTTTAACACAGTGAAGTTCCGTAAAGAGAATTTTCTTACTTTAGAGTGCCTTATTTTCGAATATGTTTCTTATCAATATGCTCAAAAGGTTGACACGTTGTTTCACACTTGTTGGTCTATAGCCTACGTAAATGCAAATAATTGACGTAGTTAGTTCATTGTTCATTAAGTGAAACGGGGTCTATTTGAGACGAATCTACTATTAATAACAGGATGTAGAATCCCAACACTATGACACACACACACAAAAATATATAACATATATATATATATATATATATATATATATATATATATATATATATATATATATATATATATATATATATATATTGAAATAACTATTATTGAATAATATATTGAATTAACTCCTAATGTGTATGCCTACCAGCTTTTAATTTTTTTGATTATTGTGATGTTTAGCTAAGAAGTAATCTTGTTTATAGTAGGAATATTTCCTTTAATAAAAATTCGAGCATAATTAATAGATGACCTTATTATATTTAACCATGGATTTAGTTCAATGTGTAACTAACTCATTGTAATGATATATCAATTACTAATAAGTGGGATGATGTTAAACCCACAAATCTCTGTAAAGCAGATTAGCCTACTAAAGCCCTTTAAAACCCAAAAGCACCCTTTTATTAAATAAATTAGATAATAATAATAATTCAAAAATCTTTTCCACCTCATTTTCTTTCCATCCATCTTAAATTTGTTAGTAATACTCTTAAAATAGTTATAATTGTAACTTATGTATGATAATGTATTCAAATTGATGAAGAGTATACAATGAGTTGTCTGTCATCGTCATTAATCAATATATTCCGGGTCATAAACACAAGACAAGATGTACACAGCCATTGTAGATTAAATATACGTTTATAAAAATCTTTTTTTAATTCTCCATCCCTATAGTAGGTTTTCGCTTTGTTTTTCTATATGGTGCAGATAAATTTAATTTATATAAAGGAATAATTAATATAATTAAGAAGTTAATCAACAAGTAATCAGATTTAACAAAATATGTTGGTTAATTATAAAAAATTAATTCAAAAACAAAGTCCCAAGTATTACCTGCTCTTACTATAATAGCATTTATAATTTATAATAATTTAAACATTTTAGTTTAATGTACTTCTATAATGTTTTTACTTTCAATAAATTTTACAAATCAATAATGAAATAAGAAAACAGTACTAGTATCAGAAATTACACGCATAAGTGTGGTTACTATACATTTTAATCTCCATTGACAGGCATGGACCATGTAAGACAGATTTTTTTCCTTATCACATTTACATGCATGGACAGATATTTGGACTAACATTACTTTCTAGGGAGAGCCATCGAACCTCTCAACCTTACTAGAATACAATTTGTTACCCTCACGTCTATTTTTAGATTAATCTACTCATATAAATCAGTATAAATGGAAAAAGAAAAATGTAATTTTACAAGTGAATTGGTTACAAATTGGACTACACTCATGCTTAAAGATCTTTTACTTAACTCGAGTCCCGCTATACTTCACTCACTTATTTAACGTAGCACTAAAGCCCGGTGAGGATTTACGTTTGTCCCATAATTTGTCTCTAATCATTACTCTTTTTTGCTAATGATTCCCATTCTCTTATCCGTAGCATCTTTAAAGCTACTTTTACGTCGTTGATTCAGCAAAGCGGGAGTCTTCCTTTTCGTCAATCTCCATAATCTTGGGCATGTAGAATCTTTAGTGGCCTGCCAATCTCCATACGCTCCGCATGTCCAAGTTTCCCCAATTTAAGATATATTCAACAAATCATAAAATATCTCCACCCATCAAGATACGACTGGCCTCAGGATTTGAACCCCTCTTAGTCCTCTTATCCTCTTGCCATTTTCCCTTCTCGGTCTAAAGATCCGTTAAACAACATTGCGCTCAAATACTCTAATTGCACTTTTATCGGCTGTTGTCGGAGACCAATGCCCAGCACCATACATCACTGCAGGCCGTACAAGTGTCCTGTAAAGTCTTAGTATGGTTTCCTTTGTCAACAGACACGATGTGAATAAGGTAAGCCTGTATCCTTCCATTAATTTCATTGTAAGTAGCATTGTGAACATTGAATAATATTGACCTCTAATATATAAAATCATTGACTCTACCAATAATCTTCAACAGGAATGCTAATACTTTGATATATGCACTTCGTTTTCCAATAACATTCCAATACTTGGTGACCCACTGAAACACGATAAATTCTTAGCAAACATCACAATAATAAGACTAATGAAGCACATATTTGATATCTCAACATTATAATTAGTAATCATTGTCCTGTAAATATATTCAATAAAAAATAGTTGATTATTATTAAATTAGTTAAACAAAAAAAATTGTATTAAAATTGTAAGCTATTTTTAGAAGTAAGTACCAACAGGTAATTGGAGAGCAATTTCTAAATATTTTAAGAACCATAAGTGGAATTTAATGAGACCTGTTGAACGTGTCATTTTCACTCAATATCCACCAATTACTCTAAAATCGGCTTTGAAGAAGAAAATTACAATTTTTCTATGACAACTTATACATTTCTTTGAAAGCAAACCCGTATAAAGAAAAACAATTGTTAACTGAATAAGAAGATTATAGGTTTAATAGTCATATAAGTGATATTTTTTTGTAAATTGTGTTTGTTTCGCTATTACTAATTTATTTTTTTCTTTTGTTAAACTCGTTTAACACTTGTTAAACATCTCGTAAACAACAATGAAAATGAAAAGAAGAAAAAATAATTCAATAAATGGTTGGCTTTTCTATTGTTACCTTTTGAGTAATTTTCGTGCAAACAAAAAAAAAAGTTAAAAGGGGTTAGAAGTTAGAAAAGAGTTTTGTTTAGAAAAGTAACAAGACAAAGCCCTTAATTCGAGTCATTAATCAGTAAACTGTGTGAAGTTAAGCAATAGGGTTGCGTCTTTTTTTAAAAGAGGGCAATTTAAGCTTATTACAACACATTGTAAACGAACGACCAAAAGAAGAAAAAAAAGCTACTTGGAAATTATACGGTATTGTCTTTTACTGAGAAGGGGGCCTTGTTCTTTTTCGCTTAGCTTAATATTAAACTCTGGGTAATGATTGATACGACCGAGCACAAAATGCTAGGTATCTTTACCTTCCTTTTCCCCTTTATAAAAGAATCATCAATTTTCACTTCTGTGGTTTTTAAAAGTGCTCATCACTTAGTTTATTAATATGTATAATTTTTTAGCCTTTCTTTGTCCACCAACAGTTATTCAAGTCAGTTCTTTCATAATTTATGTTGTCTCTTTTCTTTAAAAAAAAAAAGAAAATATAAAAAATGATGTTCGTAAAGTTTATATCGAAAAAGTTTTCGTTTAGGTCTGCGAGTCTGCTTGTATAGAAGAAGCAAGAGGTAGAGTGGAGGGGAGGGTTATTCCTAGAAAGAATCTCATTGGTCGATAACTCCGCCATCTTTGTATTACCCCCACCACCTTACTTTATAGCAAGCACTAGGCTTTATCCCCCACCCACAAACCTATAAAACCTTCTTTAACCTTTAAAAATATGTATTAAAAAAGAAATGAAGGAAAGAAGTATAATATTTACTATCGCAAAATGAAATATTACTTTAAAAAAAAAACTTGATTAAAAATATAATATAGGTCCCTGTCTAGATTACATTAAGTCTCACACCTAAGTCCAATTTTAACAAAATAACCAACTTGATAAAGGCTTCCTCTGTCTTATATATATTTATTTTTTTCCGATTATACATATTAAATGTCAAATACTAAGATTATTTATTTTATCATAATATTCTTTATATTAATAGGCATTATATAAAGATGAGAAAAAGGATGAAATTGATCAAAAATATAAGTTACATTAAAGTTAAGTACCTAGCAAATAGACTCTCGTCATAATTCAGTAAGCAAACATTTTATTTAATTTATTGAAAACATGTCTAAATGCATAAACTTCTAAACTAAGTTAAGAAAGGGTATCCCATTAAATAAATATACAAAGATAATCCTAGAATTCTTACAAAAAGAATAATAAATAATAAAATAAACTTTTTTGAAAGGCAAACAGGACAATTAACACTGTACAAAAGTACAGCCAAAGAAAAAAAGGTGTAAAATTTACAGGGCCTTACGACTCATTTATATTTATATGATTATCAAACCAACGTGGGTGTGGGTGTGTATGTTCTTTATAAGTAAGCTCTTCCATTCTTTAACTATTTTGTCACACATTTTTGTTATCTCCCTCCTGATACAAATGCTGGTAGTTTCATCCCCTAATACTAACTCATTTTTAAGATGGCGACCATTTGTGTGCTACTTTTAAAACCAAATTTCACCTGATCACCTATTTATCACTATATCTCGAAAACAGTTAAAACCTGAATCACGAATTTAGCTACAAAACTTTGCTTTAATACAACGAATAGAATGTTGGGGAGAGCTTTTCTAAAGGGTTTTCTCGAGTAAAATTTATCGATTTGAAATTACAGGTTTGAAATTCGAGGTTAGGAGTTTATTAAGCATTGTTTAAAATCTCTTGAAACTCTTGAATATTCCAAAGACGAAAGTCCGTACCTAAAAAGTATGGCAAAGTGAGGATAAGCAAGACAACACTGGAACTAGATAAAACATGATTAGATTACAATAACACTTACCGTAGCAAAGCACCGGAATATACTACAAACTTAAAACTTCTTCACTAAATAGTTTGAAAACAAATCGACTAAGCACTATGTCTGATCTATATTAGTAACTTCTTGATTAATTGAATTTTGAAATTAATTTAGTTTTGCGAACTAATGTGTTCGAAACAAATACCTAGTCTATAATGAATGTGGTTTTCAGCTCGAATATGACCCAACGAGGGGTCAAAATATCGAAAAGTGAGCTTTTTATTTTTTCTCTAAACCCTACCACCAATAAGAATACTCTACCAATAACATGTTTTAATAGCACTCGAAATGTTGATTTCCGCTATAAAAAAACCCTTAAATGATAATAGGACATATTGCGGAAATGTATAAACTATCCTTATTAAAATAAAAACCTCAAAATATCAATTTAAATAAGAAAAAAAGCAATGTAGTAATACATTTTTTTTACTAAATTAAATGAGCAACGCGTCAATCTCTGTATAAAATAATTAAAAATATTTGCTATCTTCTCTATAAGTAAATATTTCTATGTAAACTTAACACCATCAGAACGAATAAGAATGAAAAATTGAGTCATAAGCTAAAAATAAAAAAATACTTGAGATAGTTAATAAGAAATAAGTACTTTTTATTACACTGAGAATGAATCTCAATAATCTGCAAAGTTAATATTGACAATTAGATATTTTTATAATCATATTAGTTTGTCCACTAATATACAGCAACTTCCAAGAATCTTTGGAAGAATATCCTTGACATTTTTTAATAAAAAAGAACATAGTATTGTAGACTTGAAAATTTGAAAAATCAGCTTTAACAAATTGTTAAGACATTACAGTTTAGGAAGAGTATGGTAAGTTTTATGTCTTAAAGCGAATAACAAGGAATCTTGCTTACTCTTAATTAATTATGAAATTATAATTATTATTACTATTATTATTATTATTATTATTATTTATAAATAGGCAATTTTTCTGATTCTAATTTTATGTTTTTTTTATTTGCTCGTTAAACGTTCAATATAAATATTAATTATTTTTCAATATTATAAACTCTACCTTAAAAGAAACTAGAGCAATTGTGTAATCAAATTAAAATAATTAATGATACTGAAATTAACCCCAATTAAATATTAACAAATAAAAAAACCTAAATATTATTTTTTTGACAGAAGGTTTAAGTTAACAATTGGTTCAACTAACTAAGCAGAACCTCAGGGTTGGAAAGCATCTATTTATAAGTTATCTAATATTTATAAGAGAAATATGATTTTATTTACAGAAAAATATGATTTGCTTGCAAAGTTAAGATAATCCCGTCACCATTGTTAATGAGAGATGTCGTGACTAAAATCAAATTACAGAAAAACATTTCGAAAAAATATTGAGAGATATCAAAGGTAATTCCTAAAAAAGAAAAAATAGTCAGCCAATTAGTATGGCACATAGCTTCCTCGCGTCATATGTAACATTTTTTAAATGATTTTATGCTTTTACAACCTGCAGTTTCAAAGATATAGGAGTAAATTAATGTATGTTTGTGGGCATATGAAAGAGAAACAAATGAGCGCAGAAGGTTGAAACTCATATGGGACAAAAAAATGGGCTAATTATGATCTACCATCCAAATTTCATTAAAACCAGGCTTGTATAGTTTTTAAGATATGTTAGTTCGTAAAAATTGAGCGACAGACAGACACGGTACCAAAAATGTTCCCTCATATCTAAAACGGACTTCCCTCTTGGAATTTTTGAAATCAAAGACATAAAATATATTCGTTCTTCAAAACGATCATATAGCTTTCGTTACCTTCGGTAAGCTCGGAAGCAATATAACAAATATTTAAATAAAATATGAAATTTTAATCATAGAAATCTAGTTTATGAGAAAAACCCCCTTAAGCAAGTCTCGATTCTCCCAGTCACGTCCTCCACGACCGTAAACTCCCCTAATATAGTTCTATGCTCATTTATTTCTGCCCCTCAGCCAAAACAATGGTGTCTGTTTCTTTAGAGTAAAATATAAATCCTTTCAAATTTTTATTCGACGAACAAACTATTCTTTACGAATCCAAGTGAACTCGTCCGAAGCAAAGTTTCTCTACATTCTGCAACATCAAGACGTCCACAGGTATAAAACATTTTTTGATATGATCTGTAAAAGTTTTTTCTAAGTAAAGAACGTAATCGGAACCGCCTCAAGGATCGTGCCGGCCCATGCCCACCCCCTCATAATATTCGAAACACTGCATGCCCTTCTAAAGAGTTACTTTTCAAATCGTGAGCTCAGATACCCAACATACTATTATTGGAAAGTACCTACTCTGTAAGGTGAAGTCATGAGTCCAGGGACTTTATCTACTCATCATTAAGCATTTTTCTTTTCCATTATTCTTCTGTAAACGTTAAGGAATTTTCACTCGTTAGTTCAACAACTAGTGATTGAAATAAATAAATAAAATAAAATTTAGCAATAGGTACGCAAAATGGTTTTTACGTAGTAGTTATAATCAATAATTTGCTCAGAAAATATTTCTTTAAGGTATACTATAAATAAATCCTCCAAAGCCTATAAAATAATATTTCAATAAATATATTTTAAAAAAAGCCTAAGAACTAAATATGCCAATGCACATTGACTCATATGTTCAGTTTACATTGTATAATCATTTTAGGCAACAGCAAATGCATTTTTTATTTTTAAAAAATGGATTTCAAAATCCCTAATTTGAAAAAACTTACTTTTACTTTCTATATTGCATTTGGACATATCTAAAAAAAACTGTGTTTAAAAACTGAGCTAGTCCACCTTGGAATGTTAGAAATCTGTTGTTGATTTCTACCACTGATTAAGCCCAGTTGCAAGATCCCCTCGGCTGTTTTCTGCAACCGTCAGCTAAAAGGTAGTCAACTTTATAATTACAAGCAACGAGTAGTTGCATGGTAGTAACAGGGCAAAATGGCGATAAATAGTTGTTTTTCTCACTTGAAACCGGTCTTCCAATTATTCATGAGCGGCTTTTAAAACATGGGAACAGGTACACAAGTTGCCAACATGCAACTTAATGGTTTTTATTAAAGGGCGCTCAAATTATTAATATACTACTAAAATCATTAAATACAATTAATTCCCCCAAGAAACATTTTTAGTTTTATCACAAATGTTATATCTAGTGTAAAATTCTGAATGTATGAATATGCATAAGGTTTTATGCAGTATTTAGTATTTTTAAAATTGCACCAATTTTGTGTTATACGATAAAAAAAAAGTGTAACTATTTTTGTGCAGCAAAAAAAGGATCTCTATATTTATTATTACACCCATAATTATACAAAAGAATATGCACCTTACAACGTTCACTTAAATATAAACAACGCTGTAACTGCCACAACAATGGTAATTACTATTATACTTATAAAAATTACTTTTATAATTATAAGAAATAATTCAGTTAGATAAGTATTATTCCATTTCTTAGCAAATATCCATTTAATTAGCAAATTAAGCTAATAGTAATTATTGGACTCTTCTAAAACAAGTGAGGCATACACATACATATATATAGGGTCTCCTAAATAGTTTTTTATTTAAAATACATTTAATTTTCAAGATATAATAGAATCTGCAGACATTATTTATTTGTTTTGCCTGCTTTTAAACTGACGTCGAAGTATGTATTGGGTATATTGTTTTGAGGCACCCAGTAAATTTTATACGTAAACCCTTCTAATTATCGGACTGTAAAGGGCTAAAAACGCACAAAGTACTGGCTGTCCAATACGTAGCAAAGAGATAGTTTTTAAATTTAAAAAAAAAAAAAACGCTGACTTATGAGCAATAACACACCCCTTCCCCCGCCCCCGTCCCCCTCTCCTTCTTTAATGGAAGTTTTATTAAAGAGGCCGCTACAAGACTATCTTCAGTGCCACAAGAACTATCATCAGTAAGGACGAAATAGAGCCAAGTTTAATAAAAATAATTATCTAATGCAACAAGATTAGATTCTTGCATAAATAAATTTTTACATTTAGAAACTATTTCATTAATCCTTTAAACATTATTGAATTATTTAAATAATCATATAACAGTTTACTTGGCACAGGTTTCAGAGAATGCACTATTATCAAAGTGAACTCTTAAAATCGTGATTACTTCATTATCCTAATTCTAGTACATACATAAAATCGTCAAGAAAGAAAAAAAGCTAAGTATATAATAAAGCATTTACAAATTTGAATCCTCTCTTAACCACATTACATTAAATATGTGATAATTATACTATTATGTACAAGCTTGTTTATAATAATGTCAAGCGGCAGAGAAATAATACCTTGCTTTCTTATAATTTATATAATGACTGTATTATAAACAGGCCTATTTAAATATATTTATAAATTATAATATATTCGGATTATATAATTATGTAAATACAAACATCCGAAGATTGAATCTAATTACTATCATGTAGGCAGAAGGGTTTTTATTATAAGAAATAATCGTCGACACAACAAATTTGTACGAACACTATTAGGTGAATAAATTGGGTGTTAAAATTATTTTTTTTTTTAACATCCTCAATGGTGCTGAATTTATTATACCTTATAAATATACTTTTTAATAAGGCTTTATAAAATATTAAAATATGGAGAAGACAGTTGTACTTTACCAATATTTACATTGTATAAACCAGATTTTTTTATATATTTACTGTTATAAAATATTATTATATATTTTATGGTAAGAGATTTAATTGATGCATGAATATTAATAACAAAATGTATTTTCCCAAAGATAAACCCGTTTCGTTCCTTTTTCCCTCCAGCAAAATAAAAATATTTAATAATTCATCTGTGTACTAATGGTTACCCCTTTATTGAAATTATTGCGTGAATAATTATAAGCATCCATTGCACTAAAGTGAATTATCTTCAACTTATATGTAAAGGAAGTAACAAACGATGTTATTTTCACGCCATTGTTTATGGAAAAACAACTGGGTTTTGTTTTTCCTTTTAATTACGCATATTTAACATTGAGTAGGTGGTGTAGCAACACGATATGTTATTAAAAATATAATGCTATGGAAAAAAATATATATAAATCTGAGAAGATAACAATATTCAGATGAAGGCGGTATAATTGTGAAGATTACAGCCTTGAACGTCTTCTCTTGTTAACGAATAGTTTTTACAGTAATAAAAAAATAAAATAAAAATAAAAAACCTCTTAAGACGGATTTATGGTTGTTCTTTCTTTATTGAAAATTCTGAAAATCCTAACTGGAAAACTATCTAAACATTTATGTGATACTTGAAAATAACATTTAGGCTATGCTTTTTTATAGAATGATACCCCATTTAATTCAAGAAAAACACACGCATCATACTTAATTTTATATATATATATATATATATATATATATATATATATATATATATATATATATATATATATATATATATATATCTATATATATCTATATATAAATATATATATATATATATATATGTATATATATATATATATATATATATATATATATATATATATATATATATATATATATATATATATATATATAAATATATATAGGGGAGACCGGGGCACATAGGACCTAATAAATTTTTGTTCATATAACTTCACCATTATTTAATAAAATTATGTAAATGAAAAGTATTTATTAGAATAAACATTTCTCTAACTGTTCCCCGATTCACAGTTCTTAAATTTCATGATAAGTATTTTATTTTTATTTTTTCTGAAAAAAGGCGATAGGACCTGTTGGACCTGTGTGCCCCTATCTTTATGAGATTGCAATTATAAAGGTTAAAAATGTGGACAAACTGTTCATTTAAACTAGTTTGGTATTTTAAAGGTGAAATCAACATTGTTTTAACAGTTATTCAATAATTATTGAACACGGGGCACACAGGACCGGAACTCTTTTAATGACATGTGGCCCCAAGCCACATGTCATTAAAAAATATTTTTTGACAAAATACACGACAGACTTAAACAAATGAAAACAATTTACATTAAAAAGATAAGACCTAAGTTTATCAGATACAGTTAATTTGTTAAAAAATTCTATATCAAACTAATGTTTTATTTAATTAAATAAAACGTAAATATTAGATCACTTAACTTGAAAATTGAAAAAAGTTTGTAAAAATTGATTAAACGTAGTTTACTCTGCTAGCGATTGTTCACGACTAGAGACAAACTAACTCTAATAGATCATACAGATTTCCGCTTAGTAACGCCACTATACAATCAAAACACTCAATGGACCTCTGTACCCCGGAGGTGTACAGAGAGTATATGCCCACATATGCATATATATATATATATATATATATATATATATATATATATGAGTAGAGACCAACTGAAAGAATCAGAGTGAAGGAGATCATCTTAAACGATTCAAACAGGGGACCTGTTACGCATAAAATTAAATTTATTTATTTATCAGACACAAAAATAAATATTATACCCTGTTATCATAATTAAAACTGGATTACGAAGTTCTATTTTTGTGTACGTTTTAAGAAATAAAACTAATTTTACTCATAGAAGAGAAACCTAAGATAGCATTCGATTAAATGCCTTGTTTCTCAAGGGACGAAGTGTAGCCGAATAAATTGAATAAGCTTCATCGCCTATTTTTTTTATTCCCTCACGACCCAACACTTCAGAACATCAATACTAACAGGGGACCACTACCTAAGAAAAATGAATCTTATTTTTCGACCAGTATCTTTTAATTTCTTTACAATATTCTTATTTTCTCATGGTTTAAAAAATAGTAATAGTATATAAATCGTTGATGCGAAAATCTATTTGTAAGAAATTTACGAGTTCCCATCTGTTTTCTAGACGTTATACTTTTTAAACTTTTTTTTAAAGTCACACTATTCAAATATTATATGAAACCTGACCCAAGAATACCCCTTAAGTAAATAATTAGTTTTTAAATGATCTCTTTTTCTAGATCTAGGACTTTTTTTTATTTATCTCTGTGTAATTTGGAAAAAAATAAAAAATAAATAAAAATAGACTGCCAATTAGTGTGGCACATAGCTTCCTCGCATCCTATCATGTACTTTATTGTTATATTACATTAGCGATTTATTACTTTATTGTTATATTACATCAACATTATTTTTAAAAATGTTGATGAGGGTAATGTAAAATAAATATAAAGAAAGAAAAGAGCAGTGGTAATATTCAAAATTCAAAGTGTTCAAATTTGTAAAGTAAAAGTCGGTAAGAGTAAGAGTAGGCTTATATTTTGAGAACAATTCAATAACGTGTCCACAGAAGCGAATACAACAGTGGACAGATAGCGAATGAAGCCTGGTCTCGAGGTCCCTAGGCTCGCTGTGCTATTGAAGAGGTTGGTCAAATAGAGAGGTGGGGGAACCAAGCCACCTCATATTCCCCTCGTCTATCTTCCTCCCCGCGCTCTCTCCATAGTAAAAACTATGAATAGTTTTAGCGATCTTTAACACTTCATAGAGGTGTTGCTGTTGGTATTTAGTAAAAAATTGTATTTGCAAAAAATGTTTTTCTCATTAAATTTAAATTTGAAGTTCACGTTTACGCGAGCGTTGAGCGCTAACACTTTGGCGGATAATGTCGGCCTGGGCATTGGTAAGATGAACATGAACATGTCTACCAAATTTCATCAAAATCGGTCAACTTTTACTCAAGTTATCGTCGCTCGTTTCAGACACATAGAAGGGTTCGCGGACACACAGACCGGACACGAGAACAAGAATGTTCCTTGATGTCTGAAACGGATTTCTGTCTTGCAATTTTTAAAACGGGAGACATGAAATTTTTTCGTTCTCAAAAGTGAACACAATGCTTCCGTTACCTTCGGTAAGCTCGGAAGCAATAGTACAGAAATACTAAACAATGTTTTGAGTAATTGTTGTTATGGAAATCATTAATCAAGCATCAATAAAAATATGTAATTTTGTGTTTTAACTTTCAGAAGTTGTTAAACAGACCTTTTTCTGTTTAAGTAGATTTGCAGGATAAGCTATTTCGTTTCGTATTTCAACTTGATTATTTATCATGCGTGCTCAATTTAAACCATTCTATTCACAACGAAGAGAGAGAAAAAAAAAACTTTTTTCTTAGTTAGCCCAAGCGAACGCATTTTCAAGAATGGAACATCGGCATTTAATTCACCGGAATAATTGTAGGTAAGAGGTCTTAGAAAATAGAAGGGATGGAACTGAATAGAATGGAATAAGGGAGAGAGAGAGACAGTTGAAAATAAGGGGTGAAACTGAAGTAAGAACAGAAAGCAGGAGCTGAAATAAGGGACCCGACTCTTGCCATCAATTATCTGGTGTAATTGTTCAAGAAACAGGCGACCGAGAGGAGACTTAGAAACTTTACTGCTTGGATGGATTGTAAGCGGATGCATTGATTCTCCTTGTAGGCTGAGAAACAAAAAGGCACAAGAACCAACAATAGACTACCAAACTATATGCACTGTTATATTCTCATGTGTACTCAGAGTTTCAACTCATCATGCTATCTTACATAATAAAGAAAAACTACTGAATGAGAATCTAAAGAGTAAAGTGACAAAGTACTCAAAGTAGTTGTCTAAGAAGAAGAAAATATAAAAATAAAGTACATATTAACTCATAGAATAAGATAACCTCTGTTTCTATTGTTTTCGGAATACTATGATTATAGTTCATTGAATATGGAAGAAAATAGAGTTACCGATTTAACATTTTAGTAAGCAATCGCCTTCATAAATAATGAAGGTAAATTTAAACTTATGAAGACACGAAATAGAAGGCACGAAACAAACATATATATGTAATTAACAAAATAAAAATTAGAAGATTTATATAATACAATGGGTACTTTATGTTACCATAAAAAAATAAATCATGAACAACTTATCATTATTTTATACACCATTTCCATAACATCAATGATGGTATAAATTTCCCCCTAGATGTAATACACATAAAACAACTACATTTTGGGGACTAAGCGAGAAAGCGTTACGGCTGTTAAGCATATAAATCGGACTAAATTCAATCAGAAATAACTTTTTTTGATCGTAAACGAAATACAGTTATTTATTTTACTAATGTATACTTTCAGGATGAGTAAAGAAACTAATGATTCGTAACAAATATCATGAGGACTAAACGCATCCAAAAAAGAGAAAAAGAATTAAACAAATTGTTCCACATCGATAAATCACAAGAGAGAATGGAATAAAAACATTTCGACGTCCCCTCAATCAAGTAACTATAAATCAATACGAGAACAGTGGAGGGGTGAAGTTTTTGAGAAACAGACGTCTTGTCTAGTGTTATACCTGCCACATACAAACAACAGTAAATTTATATTATATTCATAAATTGACCACACCGTTAGATGCCAAATATTCTTTCGAATAATCCTAAGATTAAATCTCAATCTAAAATAAATTTTGCGCTTTGAGGAGAATCCACAAAATCTTGACCGAGGCAACTAAGTTTGTATTAGAAGCCAGTCAGGAATAACTTAAAATTTGTATTAGAATAAGTCAGGAAAATCAATATTTTTAAATAAGAATGCAAAAAACAAATTTGAATTATTTGACTAATGATGTCTATGTGGCAAAAACGGATCAATGTTAAATATTAACCTATTGTATTTCTTGGAACACAACACATTTATTTATCAAGGGGTCAAACCAACCAATACTATTCAATTGAACTTTCTTTTTAATTCTCAATTCTCCTTAATTCTTTCTGAGATTTCTCCTTTTATTACTAATATTATGACTTGACGATAAATAAATCAATTTTACACTCTTGGGCTATTTAATTTTTATAAACGGTTTAACTAACTTCTTGAGACAAACAACGCTATATAAATAGGGCAAACACAACAATAACTCCGAGTATATTTTTATAATTAAAATAAATATCTAAAAATAGTTGTAATGTTGATCGCAATGTTGATTCGTTTAGTAAAAGCAATTGAGCAAATATAAAAGTAATTATTAAGTACACTGCATCAAACTCAATTCTAAATTCCATTTGTCCTTGAAAGGACTAGATAAAATATTGATTTTAAACTCACTTAAAGGTTATGAGCCCCATTTAAAACAGAGATAGAATATAATGGATATTTGCGCATGCGTAATTTAAAACACGAGTTTGAGGTTATAGTTAACGATGGCAAGACACCTACTGTTTAGAACGAGTTGGCCAGGAGACGAAGTTAGATCATTCCTAGTTGACGAGACAAGAGAGCCAGAAAGTCAGCTGAATACGACACAATTCTTTCATCGGTTACGAAATATTGGATAAAGAAGTGAGCAGCAGGTGATCTTCGGTGCCCGTCCCAGTAGCTACTGCCTACACAGTGCGGGGAGAGCTCCCCAGCCTGCGATTTGGGGTAATTTTCAAGTGAATCGACGGCAATTCGGGGCGGCGGGGCGACTCTCATCATCTCTTATTACCTCCTGGCGGTAATTTCAACAGCGCCAGGCGCATTGATCTCCATGACGACCGAAAAACTACCTGCCACCCCTAAAGCACCCTTACGAGGGCAGACTAGCTTTGTCGTGTCCCTTTGATAATCCAAAAGGGGATCCACCTCCGCCAAAGAAAGGGGTACAAAGCCAAAATTATCCTCTCCAAAATAAACCCTCAAAGCTGTTACAATACATACCTTTGCTACAATCGAATCGGAACGAATTCAAATTCATAATCTTTCATCGATTAGTCTTTCTTGTGCGATCTTTTCATCGCAATAATCAAAAAGAATATAAAACCTCCAAAAGGACTCAAAACAACTTATTTGAAAGATTTCCATTGACAATTCTTTAGAAAAGTCAATTTCTCTTACTTAAAATTAAATTCATTACTATCCCATCCAAAAGAATAAAATTGCATTCACTTTAAAAAAAATACAGTTTATTTCACTTAAGACAGCGATTACAAATTGAGAAAAAAATCAGCAACCAAAATATCTTTACTAAAATAACTCACACTTCAGAATATTTCACTAACTTAAGTCAGTAAGACCTTAGACTTAATATTCTGAAATAGGTATAACTAATTTAATAAAAATTTTTCAAGGTATATTTTATGTTTGTATTAAGTTTTAGTTATATTTTGTATATTAACGCAATAAATTAAAATATTCATTAAAAATAAATAAATGAGAAATAACTATTTTAGATAACCTTTATAGAAACATTGTAGGTATTCTCTAATGTAGATTTTTTTTTTTTTTTTTTTTAATCAATTATACCAACCTAGCAGTTTATAAATCTATTTTTTCTCGACATTATAATATTATCAATAACATATAAGTAGATACTAGCATAAATTGATACATTTTCATTATTAAATGGAAGATATGAACTTAATTAAATTAACACAAGTAAATTAATTCGTATAACTTAATAAAACTTTGTCACCATATGAAGTGAATTAACAGTTACGAATTTATTTATTCGGTCAAGGTTTAAATAAAAGAAATGCGTAAAAAATAGAACAGTAAAGAAATCGATAGAGCTAGTAATGAACTATAGCCATAACTATTTTAAGACTACAGAAATGCAATGAAGCACAATAATGGATAGTGTTCTAAGAGTCTGCACTTCGAGTTACTAGTTATTGCTTATAATAACACCTTTTCCCCATACCATGAAAGAATCATCGGAAATGTCAATGACCAATCACTTATACGATCACAGAAATAAGGATAACCCATAATAGAGTTTAAGGAAATTGTGTTGACAGTTATATGTCATTGCTCCGACCAGTCGGTGCCGCTTCTCATCTTGCGACTAGTCCCGAGAAGGACGTGTAATTGGCGCATTAAATACCTCCGGAATGACAAGTCGGCGCCACAAGGCGCCCCAAGGAAACAGACACTAACTAACAGTCATGATTCGTGAAAAAACGAGGAGCTCACGAACCAAACTAGCCTTTTTTTTTTGAACAAATGACGAACATGACATCACGCATCCGGAGTACGCATCTTCCAGCAGGAACATCCTTCTAATAGTTAAGGATCATTATCCTATGGACACACAAGAATTATTTGTATTGAGATGTTATTCAAGACTTTCTTTCTTATTCGTATTTTTACTTTTGAAAGATATATGTTATGTTTGTATCAACATATCAACATATTCAATTTCTCGATCGAAACAAACGTATATAACATTTATAAGCATTTCACATTATAAGCATTTCTCTGACGTATATAACAGCAGAGATAAAAATTTCATAGTTTAAAATTCTAAGAAGACCACCATGAACAACGTCATCCTTAGTTTACAAACAACTACAATAAAAACAAATAAAACCGGTTTTTATTATTTAATTGAGACACCCCACCGATTATTTTTATGGTTTTTGCTAACCTTAAACAATCTGTCAGTAATAATTCATTACATCTAAACCATGTAATATGGGGGAGGGGATAACCTTTCGGTTAATCAAAATGTACAAGCTGTGTAAAATAAAGCTAATTCCAATGATTGTTGGACTAATGATTTTATGTAAATTCGTCACTCACGACATTTAAGTGTTAAGACCAGTTTATTCTAAAATTAATCTTTGATTTTTTATGTATGCGCCCTCATGTTCAGCGCCTAAACTGAAGACAAATATAAATATATTTACTTTAGACACCACACCACATGAGGAATTATTGTTATTAATAAAAGAGGAGATGCTAATGATGAAATGAGATAATGAAGGGGATGATTATATTATCTAAAAGAACTCTAAATAGTGTTAGGCAAAATCATCATAAAAATAATTAAATTAAATGTTTGTAATAAAAGAGAAGATAAGGAGGGCACAGTTATTTAAAGTTATCGCAAGAGTATATAATAAACCAATCTAAGCTATAAAAGAAGTGAAGTACAAAACAGAAACAACGATTAAAATTTCAATATTGAAATTGATTACTTCATCGAACCACAATAGACAACTTTTGTCAAGAAACTGACAGATAATTACCGAATAAAGAGTTGCATAGAATAATATATTTTTAAGAACAATCATTTTCCGGGCAGTAAATGTCTCTCTCATCTTTAGAAAATGTAGGAGGTAATCAAATCTTCTCACTTCGTAACGTCACCATGACGGCAACATCAACAAAATTAATTAGCAGTGCAGTAACTGTGCATCTTGTTACACTCTAATTAGGTTTCCACACGAAAAAAAAACACATCTAAATAGTAGATAAAGTTTAACTAACTCCAGATATTAATCTGGAGTTGAGTTTTATGGGGATTCCGATGTATTTAATCTGCAATGTTGCTAGTTTCTTATCAACCAAATAATGATTAATTAGTTATATATATATCACAAAGTTTTTAAGTGCAAAAGTGCTTTTAACGAAGGTAACATTTTTTATTAAAGCATTAAATTAGTTACTGCTTACGCTGGTATGTGTTCACAAAGTATAGCAAGTTAATAAATGAGCCGTGTTCTTAAAGAGAAACTGATTTTAATCACAGGAACCATCTACTAAAAAATTATCTGAGTTTGAGATTTAAATTAAATTACGTAGATGAAAAACATTCTTACTAAATGATTCTTCTTAATATCTTTCTATATCCCAATAAATTTTATATCGATGTTTAATAATCGTACAAATTAACCGATTTTCTCTGGTCCGTGAAAATCAAAATAATACAACAAATTTCCTCATTGTACTTGAGTTTTGGTATTTAAATTTTCCTCTTGTGTTTGATAAAACACATTTTTATTTATTTCATAATTATATTTCTACTGAGTTAGGCAATAAGCTTGACAGAACTAGGTACTAGGTATATAATTTAAAATGATAGAAACAGTATTTATAATAAATAAATTAAGCTATAAAATGCGTAGCGTAGATTATTAATGAGATAATAATAATAAATAAGTTTCAACTTTACATCGATATAACAAAAACAAACAATATTAATTACTAGGCAAAATAAAAAATTACACTTATAAAGCGTTATATCATATCAAATTTTATATCGATGTTGTACAGAAGTTTAAGTATTATTTAGGGAAGAATTCATTCTAATATAAATATAAATAAATATTTAACTAGTGTAGACATTTACGGTAAATATTGGTTTAGATTGTTATTTTTCCTATGGTAATACATATAAGGTTAAATAATATACCTAAGAGATACCAATTACATCACTTTTATAGCTTTATTATCAAACAAAATGGCGTTTTCTCACGACAATACTAAATATACTATTTACTCTTTTTAATTAGTGTTATTTGAAAATAACTCTCTTGTCTTTTAAGCTATTTTAATTTAGATTACTTTTTGTAATTTGTTTATAACACGAGTTTTAATCATGAATTTTTACAGTTTAAATCTCGAAGTTAATGCTAAAAAACAAAGAAATAAACACATTAAGTAATTGAACATTTTAATTTCAAACACACTTCAAAAAGATTTTTTATTGGAAAAAGAAAGTATTGCTATAAAAACAATTGTCTTTATTACTTAATTGGGTTTATAAGAAGATTTCCGAAGGAGTTAAGTCAGTAATTTAAAAAAAAAAAACACACAAGAAATTCATAGGTTACTATTGTTATCACATTATTTTTTTCAAGAAAAGACCAAACTTTTAAGAAATAAAGTCCGACGTTAAGCTTTCATCCCCACAACTAGAGAAGAGAAAAGTTTATGACCTTTCCCTCTTCATCTGACTTTAGTGTACTCCCGACTTTAGTAATAGCAGGACTGGTACAGTTTTTTTGTGTTTTCGTACATTCTACTAGGAGAAATAGAGAATGTGATATACATTAAGTTTATGTAGAAGGTTACACAGTGGTAACAGACCCAGTAGTAATAGAAATGTGGCGAACCAAGTTTTAAAGGACATGATACTCATAAACCAACGCCATTAGTCATTGTTTGGGAATATGACTGACTTAATCCTTGCTACCTAACTAATCCTTGTAACAACTAATCCTACATTGTTAAACCAAACAAAGATGTCGAAGTATGATTGAAAAGTCAGATTTTCATAGAATCTATAACCTTAAAGTTGCATGATCAACTTAAATAATATAAAACTAGCATGTAAAGTAGAATAAGGGATAGGAGAAAAAAAAATAAGACAGGCAGGATGTCTTGTAGAGGGTTCATTGTTAGGACCTCTGTCAATGATTGTGGCCAATATTACGTTCTGAATAACTTCTAAGTCAAATCTAGGGGGAAGACGAAGAATGAAGTCATAGGTCGGGTGAGAGGGGAAGTAGCTGTTTTTTATTCACTATTCATGACGGGGGAAGCCGAAATCTCCGAGGGATGAAGAGGATATTAGGTGGTATTGAGGAAAAGGGATGCAAAGTAGGTGTGGGAACCGTGCCTTCGAGAGGGTGAAAGACCCATCCCCTCCTGGAACGTTATTCCACGTCCATGAACGCCAATAGGGACTTCGTTATACACTCGCATGGACTTTGTTACAAGTAAGCCCGTGCTAACAGTCAAAACACTGTCATCACGTCACTGATCACGCTATCACACCGCAACACGTTTCTACAATGTCAACGACGTACCTCCCTACTCGCCCTTTTCTAATCATCAACACGCCTCTGTCGCAAGGCCTGCGTTAATCACTTGGATGAACCTCAGCATGGAATTAAGGTATTGTAACTCCGAGTAAAGAGAATCCGTAGAGCGGAGGGACATAGAAGAATAATAAGATAATGAACTATGAATGAAGCTAACGTAAACCAATATCACAATCCTCTTACCTCGTTACCCTTATTATATACTTATTTCAAAGAAATCACAGAAGTGGAAGCTTGTGAATTCTCAAACTAAAATGTAGGGTGATTCATTATAACCATTTTTGAACTGATAATCTAAAGGTTATTGTTTCCCGGCATTTATAACTAGACAAAATATCAAAGTTAAATAAAACCTATTTGTAATTTAATTATAAGCCTAAATTGCAACACCAAATAACAGCGTGTCTATAACAAACAAAATTAGAAACTCAAGTTAGATCGTACGTCCAACTAACTCTAACGTGGTATTATAATAATCATAATAATATTAAATTCCCTTCCTTGCCATCACCAAATGTAGACAATTACTAAATAGATAGATGTAATGATAGATAGTGAACTTAAAAATCTTAAATAATTATATCCCATTACTATATTCAACTTTATTTAGCCTAGTAATAATTAATTTAGAATTAGGGAATAATAAACAAAGAATTACTACTATAATAAAAAATCAAATAATATGTATTTCTAAAATATAATAACTTTTATTTAATTGAACCGACTATTAGTACAATTCAACAAAGAGATTTTTTTATGAATTCTTATAAAATTTTTGCAAAGGTGATAATAAATTAACCTTTAATGGAACATGTAACTTAATTATTGAAATTGTCTACCTAAGGGTGTTCCGATATTTCAAGCTAACAGTAGTACATACAAAAATTAATAAAAATGAATTAATAAAATCAAATATTGAAATATTTCTAGGTAGAACAAACTTTTATACCGACCCAAAATAGTATCGGTAATTTTATATAACATAAAAACATTCGCAAAAAAATAAATAACTACTACACATCACGTACCTTTATGAAACAAGCTATCGTGGTAGGGCTTTTACAAAAAGTAAAGTTAAGCAACATCAGAATGAAAACAACGTACCTACGAACAAGTGCACAAGAGAACTGAAGAAGTGCTGGGGCATAAGGGTGCCAAGTCTGGTTTAGAACTGCAGTGGGAGTTCTAATTGTGTATAGGAGATTCAGGAATTGTCAGGAAGTAGCAGATGCAATAGAGGGTCTCCAGCCTTTTTCTCGACACAATATCATTTTCAAGATATTCTATCATTATATTCTATCAAAGAGGCGACTCGAGGACTGCCATCTGCCCTTTCCTTATTCCAACCTACCCTTTTGTTTCAATCGTTAATTCTGTTAAGGCTCGTGCCTTCCAAAAGCCCTTCAACCACTATAGTCAGGCAGTCACTTTAATTCACAATCATTACAGCTAAGTCTTTTAACAACAAGAGCTTTCTTTTGAAAAAAAAAGAAGGGAAAGAAACCTTTTTAAGTTATAGAATCTATTGAGTGAGAACCTAGCGTTATAACACTATAATATACAGGTTTCACCATAGTGTTTTAATTCATTATGACTAAGTGAACAAAACAGCAAAAATGTATAAATATACATCTCAAAAGAAGCAGCTCGTGCTACCTACATTTAATCAACTGTATTATTAACTTAATCCCTTTGTCCGTGAATAAATAATTTTATACGGTTAGTTCAAGAACACTTTATTAAAATTTTCAATACATGATCGCCTATATTTAACCTCACTTATTGTTTTGTAAGAAACTAACTTTAAAAAAGCACATTGTTACAAGGATAATTTTCCAGAGAATATTATTTCCTTGCCCTAAGAAAATAAAAGAATAAAATAAAATAAATTATCTAGTGTTTCTCTTACAAATAATATGAGTATGTATTTAATTTATAAAAATTGCAGTCAAGTAGAAAACTAAATTACCAGCCTAAAAGAATAGGTATAAGTAACGGAAAGGAAATTGAAAATATATATAATTGAAAATTTATAAACGATAAGAATAGTAAAGCTATACTAGAGAAAAAAATATGTTTACGACGTGGTTAAAAATCACTTTACTCATTAACTAGGTAATTCTTTATTTTGTTACTTGCTTAATTTTGTTACATGATGACTCCAATCTTGGAAGCTTTTCCAAGGTTGGAGTCATCAAGCAAATCAAGTTTTTCCAGCGAAGGCATGCCTTAAAGGATATGATGTCTAATATTTTGCAGCCATTCCGGGTATAGAGCATCGGGATTTTGACACATATACAATACAAGAAAACTACAAGACTCCAACTAAAAAAATCGGGTACGGGGTACCTCGGAACTTTTCCTCACTTCAGAGGCCACTAAAGTGGCCTCTCCTGCTGCAAAGCAGCAGGAGGAAGCAGCATTGGACGTGGTCAGTACTTGGATGAGGTGACCGTTCTGAACTAACTGATTTATTATCATTCTTTAAAAAAAACAAAAACCTTATTTTTAATACCTGTATTTTATTTTATTATTTGAAGTTTGGCGGTATTTTGACAGATGTAAACAAACTTTGACGTCATCAAAATTATCGCACTAATAAATAGTTATATTCGCTTATAACTTTCTTTTAAACTAATTAATGGAATTTCATCGAGTTTGTTTATGTTTGTTCCTTATTTTTTTCCGGTTCCAACGATATGCTATACGTCAAAAACCTATTTATACTTTCGGAATTATTAACCGTCAAAGTTTAAAAATTCAAAAATTGATAACTTCAAAATGGCGGCCAATATCAATATGAAATTTGGTGGGCTTGTTTCTCATAAAGAGAGGTACATTCTTGCCAAATTTCAACTCGATCAGGACCATTTTCGATTTATTACGATTTTTATAAATTTGCTGACTCAGCAAACTGGGTTCAAGATGGCGGAAAAAGTTTATTTTCCGGGTGGCACCACTACAGGTAAGGACTGATTTTTCTGCCAAGTTTCCACTCTCTAGGTTAAATACCTTGGGCGCTACGATGATAACACACATACATACATTCAGACGTCATGCTGAAAACCACTCAGGAGGTCTTAAAAACACCTAAAACGGATAATTCCGTTGAAATCTCGAAAAAAAAAAATTTTTTGTGAAAACAATACTTTTCCTACTATAGGTATGTAGTGAGGAAAAGTAAAAAGGAATACTTATATTTACGAAACAACAAAGATTGCCTTAAAGATGCGGAAACCTTTGACTAGCAGAAGTGGCAACACCCAAGAAATTTTAACACAATCTTTGAACCACAAACAGCAGAAAGATAAACTAAGAAACATACAGCTTATGTGTCCAATAGTCAATATGATGTTCCTTTTAACCAATATCAAGATATATATGCAACATCTTTATGCCACGTTACAGCGTCTGGCGCCCGGGAGTGATAAAAAAAAAATTAAACACTATCTATTCAATGAGACAAACAACTTTATTATTTTTTTTTTTTTTTAGTAAAACAAACACTGTCAACGGTTGTTAATAAAGTGGTTTCGTAAAGTGTTCGTGTTATGATTGCTAAATTTATTAAAGCGGACCTAAACGTTAAAATTAGAGAAAACAACGTTTTTACCGATATCTTACGTTCTAAATATTTTAATAAACTTCATACACATCATCTAACTACAATTGAAAAAGGCTTGTAAAATTTCAACCTGATACAAGCAGTTTCTGCGCAGTGAAGTGATATATTTTAAATGGAGCAGGCCCGGGACGTAAATGGGTGTTAGGGACTCACTCTTCTTCAACAGTCCTCTTTAACTATCAATTCATCATGATTAACTTTTTTCTCAATACTTTTTTGCCT
Organism: Gerris lacustris; assembly: GCA_951217055.1. Classification (NCBI taxonomy): domain Eukaryota; kingdom Metazoa; phylum Arthropoda; class Insecta; order Hemiptera; family Gerridae; genus Gerris; species Gerris lacustris. Next base: position 81,081,369 of record OX578277.1, read on the forward strand.
CGCTTCAATGATAAAAAAAAAAAATGTTTTTCTTTTAATTTTGCCTTAACTCGCTAAGCATAAATAGTTAGTTACTTTTAATTTAGACTCCGCTATGTATAAGTTGTTAGTATCGTATACTTAGCAGTGTGATTTTATAATATATATTTAATGACTTAATGAACGAACTCTAAAGATTTCATGAAAAAACATCTTCAAAAAATTTGTAGCATTTATAGAATATAATAAAAAAAATATACAAATGCAAAATAATGTAATAAACTATGTTTTAGGCATTATTATAATTCTCTTAGTCAATACATACAATAAATATATAATCATAATAATATAAAGTTATAAACTTAGTTTACAAAACTTAAAAACAATAGTAAGTTTTAAAGTAACTTTCTAATCCTTAAAGCAACCTCATTTTTAAACTCAGATTTTTTATTTTTTTTAAATTTCTTATTATTTTAGAAAAATACATACAGCACAAAATATAGAAACATTATTTCTGTCACTTCTCTTTGTCTTGACAAGACAAAAACTTGAATATTCTTTTTTTTATATTCATGTTTATTATTATTTCAAGTGGATTCTCAAGATGCTACATTAGATTTAATAGAAAGCGTTAACTTTGTCAATGTCCAACTTTTTTTTGTTACTATGTCAGAAGATGGGGAAAAAAATCGTTATCACCTTAACATCTTCAGTTATGAAGTGTGAAGTCTTCATGTAAAAAAAACTTTTTTTTAAATGTATTTCTTGTACAAGATATAAAGAGTGACGTTAAGTGTTTCTAAAGGGTTGTCATGAAGTCGACGGAACCGTTCTCAGTTGAAGAGTGTCAGAAGCCACAGTACAGTGGCTTGGAAGCTCCCACGCTACATCATCTCACCCTAACCTCAGCTACTTACTTACTTTGTGACTTTGACTGACTGATTTAGATTTATCCACCATTCATCCTTCATTCATAAAAGAAAAAAAGAAGACATCTCAAGGGTTTGAATTCAGGAAACAAAAGAACCTTGTTGAAACGTTTAAAAGATGCAGCCTTCCAAAAAAAAAAAAAGATTACGTGAGTTGGATAACGTGATTCTTTAACTGATTCGGGATTCTTTTAAATATAATATTATGTTGTTAAGACTCCTATTTCCTATTACAACTAATTATGATCAATTCCAATGTAATTTGATAGGTGTCTTTAAAAAAACAGTTGTTATTAATATATCACGCAAAAAGACAGTTTTATTTATATATTTGCTATTATTATATTTGGGTTTGCTATTATTACCTAATTATAATTTTATAACAAAAGAAAATAAGAAATCACCAATAACTAATTCACCACAAATTACAGTATTTAGGGTGGGTGTTAACTAGTAGATAAGTATGAATTACAAATACTTTTACAAGTAATAAAAATAATAAATATGAAAAAATTGATTCTACAATAAATTGAATATTAACATTTAAAGAAAATAATAAAACTAAATCATACAAGTAAAATAAAATTAAAATAATCTCTTGTTCCACAAATATTTATTTAAAAGCTTCCACTTTACAAAGCAGTTATCAACAATACAATAAACAGAAGTTATTTTATTCAATTACCTTACTCGTTAACATTCAAAATAAATAAAAACATACTTTGACAATTAATTTATTCAATAATGAAATTAAATAATACATAATTGTGTAAAATAAATTATACAATGAAAAACGAGGGAAAAAATGAATTATTTTTAATCAGGATATTTATCAACAAAGGGAAGGGTAGGAGGTAAGAGATTTCGGTGCTTGATTTAATTTCAGTTGTCAGATGAGAACCCTTAGCGTAACACCGCCCTATGGTAATTGCTTCTAATTGCTGTTCATCCAGTATAATTGGTGGAAGCAATTTGATGCCATATTTCCAAGTTTCCAAACTTTAATTCCTGATACGAGATGCCTTCTGTACCTTGTGTATTTTATTGATATTAAATCCTTTCTCTTCAACGAAATAACTAATTATTTTACTTCACAACAGAGTTTACTGCATTTTCTTTTAATGTCCTAATACAAAAGCTAAAATAGTTAATGTTTCAAAGAAAATTTCACAATTAAATTTTCATAACTTCAACATACAGGTTCATTTTGAAGGCAGTAGGTATTCATAATAATGTATAAAATAGCTGAGACAAAGTATATACTCTTTGAATATTTGATGAGTGATTAGGCTCCTTCAAAGTGGACAAAAAAAAAAAATTAAGCGGAAAAAGACAAACAAAAAATTAAAGTTTTCGCTTGCAGTAGAATATGTCCTTTTTATAGGTTCTCATTTAAGACACCAGGGACCAGGGTTGTATAACCAACAGGTGCAATTTGTTACAGTGGTAACTTATTACGACATGGAGTGTCATCAAAACATATTTTTCCTACCTGATACATTTAAAGGGGTATTTATAGTAATTATCAATTCTACTATTAAGTTACTGCCGTGATAATAAAGGCTAGCATCCAATTAACCGCGTTTAACTATACAACTGTTGGCGAACTAATATTATTATACAGTGAGTTGTTGAGCAAAGTAGAATAAAGAATGTGTTATTCTTTAATTATGAATTAAAGGACTAGGTGCAGAGTTTAGTGTCTGAGATGCAGGTATCATTTTGACGGTTAGTAATTTCGTAACTGTAAAAATCCATCTAACTCTATAATATTAGTTATTATACTACAAGCCTACTGTACCTGAATGCCATTTTCACTATAGAAATATACTATGTAATATTTTTTTTATTAAATTATATGAGATTCACTTATGAATTATTTCACAGCTAATATATATGTATTGAAGAAATGCAAATTGAACCTGCATCTGTATATTTCTATTCTATGGGATAACATTTATCATTTTGAAGATCAGGAAACGTACAAAGGCGTGAAACGAAAATCATACTTTTTGTCGGCTTGTGTCTTTCAAATAAGTTTAAAGCACCGATATTCGCAGTTCTATTACACCAACAGTGACCAGCAATTAGATTTGCTAGCATGTATACAATTAAATAAAAACAATTCAGATCAACAGTGTGTTTCTCAAAAGCATGAGTGTTAGGAGAACAAAATTATTTTCACCTTATGTAGTTCGAATGTGGAACATGAATTTCTAATCTGTTTACGACTCCTTTTTCATAAGTTTCATTAATGCTCAAATAAAAAAATTAAACATCTTTATGTCAAAACAAGAATTATTATGTTGTAGCGTGTTTCAAAACGTATATTTAGCACAAAAATGAATAATAGAACAAAACTTAAAATATTACTCAAAATCAACACAATGTCAACTGTCATATTCTTGACATTCTTCCCCTCCTTCATTGACCTAGTACGGCTGACTACGAGGTCGGTAAGGTTTCAGCCTACTACTACAACGTACTGCGTACTATAAGTCGTTTCGCCGACTTCCATTTTTCTGTACCATTGCAGTCATGTCTGACAATTTTTTCAGCACTGTACATGGCCCGTCCCAAGGTTTGTGGAATTTTGAACTTCTTCCCTTTCGTGTGTAAGGAAACTACACCCATACATCTACATCAGAACCCTCTTCTATTTCTCTTCACTTACAGCCTTGATCGTAATATTCTTTCTGTGCCAGTTGCCTCTTCTGTTGTTTTTGTCTTATAACCGAATATGCCATTTCTAGGTCCTTTTGAAGCTGCAGTACATAGCGGCTTAGATCTTGACCAAACTCCGGTGACCCATACATAATATCTAACGGAAGCCGCAACTCCCGTGCAAACACCGCATAATATGAGATGACTCCGGTTGTATCATACTCATTTGGGCGGTATGCCATCATGACAAGTGGTACTTGACGTTCCAGTCCCAGTTATTTTTGTGCTCATTAACAAAATGGCTAAGCATGTCACATAATGTCTTATTAAACCTTTCAACGAGACCATCAGACTGGGGATGGTAAGGACTTGTACGTGTTTTCTTAATGTCCGGTTATTACAGCAAATAGTTGGCTCTCAAATTGTCTTCCTTGATCTGTGTGAAGTTCATAGGGTCCCCAATAACGAGACAAATTCAGAGACAAACACCCTCCCAACTGTCTCTGCCTCGATATTCCAAAGGGGGTAAGCATCGACCAACTTAGTAAAATAATCAGCCACAACATGGATGTATTTGTTATGACTTAATGACTTAGGAAGAGGTCCCAGAATATCCATTGCCAGTCGTTGAAAGGGAAATCCAGCGCGGACGGTTTGCATAGGCGCTCGACCCTTGGTGACTTTCCGTGTCCCACACCGTAAACAAGAATTAACCACATCTTCAATTTCTCGTAGCCACCTGTCCTTCTGGTTCCTTGAACAATTTTAACCATTTCAAGGCACTGTGGTCGATTCATACTAGAAATTTGCGGCCGTATAAATAAATTTTGAACTTCTGAATTGCATAACCCAAAGCGAGCATTTCCTTCCTGGTCGTACAATAGCGTCGTTCGGTCTTTAATAATGTTCTGCTGGCATAACAAATCACGCGCTCTTCCCTCCCTGCTTTTGAGATAACACTGCTCCGATGCCTACGTCTCTAGCATTACAGTTTAGTACAAAATACTCCTCCACGGTCGGCAAAACCAATACAGGTGCTGATATTAGCACACTTTAACGCCTCAAAGCTCCTAAGAAGCTCAGTTCCAAAATAAAACTTTTTCCTTTCTCCGTGGCTTTGTATAAGGGTCCAGCTATCTCTGCAAACTTATTAATGAAGCGCCTGTGGTATGCTGCCAAGCCAAGGAATGACCTCAGTTCCTTTACGTTAGTTAGGAACTAGGCGCAGGCCGGTTAGAGACTGCTTTAGTTTTTTCCGGATCTGAAGCTATCCCTGCGGCAGAAACAACGTTTCCCAGGTATTGAATTTCACTTCTCAACAAGAAACCTTTATTTGGCTTTAATTTTAGCCTTGCTTGCCTCAGACGTAAGAATACTTCACGTAGACGTCCTAGATGTTCTTTTACGGTTCTGCTCCATAATACGATATCATCTAAATAGACTATCCCACTTCGCCATTTAAGATCACTTAGAACAGAATCCATTAACCGTTGGAATGTGGCTAGGACTTTCTGTTACATAAGTGTGATGTTCCTTTGTCCCAAAATACATTGGACTAAATGCCCCTTTGTCTTGTTTGATTGTTAGGCTAACAGATATTGTCAAAAACATATTGAAAAACATGTTGTCAATATTGTCAAAAACACTTATGTTAAAAATTTTTAGCCAAGTTTCGTGTAAAAAGTTGTGAGATCATAGGTTTAGCCAAGTCTTACCCTGTCCAAGTAAGTTGTTGGCCTACTTTATCCAGTGCAAGTAAGTGATGCTGTTTGTCTGTCACCTCTCTCTATTCTCTGTCTCTCACAAACTCACATTTTCTTTCCAAAATCACTTTACACGTTTAAAGTCCAGTGACTTTAAAAACCTAGAGTCAGTACTCTAGGTTAGTGACTAGATATCAACTCATCATGACTCTTTATTTATTTTATTAGACGATTTAAAGATTAATTTTTTTAATGATTCTATAACTACTAACACTAAAGAGGTTATAAGGTTGAGAATGTCCCAAAATTAGGGATGAAATATAACCTTCTGATCAATTAAAATTGAGTTATTATTTACCCCGAAAGACAAGAAGAATTTAATAAATTATAGTAATTATTAATAGTTTAGGAGATAGTGTGCAAAAAAGTGTCTGACTAACATCAAGCTAGAATTTTGTGTCTAATTTAATCTGTGTGTGCCTTTTAATAATATGTGGTCGGCAAGTTCGTATGGGTGACATACCTTGGCAATGGGCATTTGAAAAAAAAACAAAAAAAAAAAAAACGGTTTCGAGCGGCCATGTCCCGCCCATTTTGGTGAGCAATGTGATTTTCATGAGTAGAAAATTAGTTAGTAGACCAAAAATCAAGTTGATGTTACTTTGTCACTTGATAGGCGTCCACTTCGATTTGGAGTAATATTGAATAACTAACCTATCTAGTCACAAACTAACATTGACTTGATTATTGGTTTACTATAGCTAATTTTGTACTCAGGATCATGGAAATCCCACTGTCCGCACCATAAAGGAAGGGACATGGCCGCTCTCCACCGGTTTTTTTTTTATTGAAAATGCCTATTGCCAAACTATGCCCCACTGACGAACGTAGCCGACCACATAATCTTAAGAGGCACCAAGAGATTTATTTATACACAAAATTCTAGCTTGATGTTAGTCAGACAATTTTTGCACGCTATTTCCTCGGCTATAACCATTATTCACCTAAATGGATTTTCTATCGATTAATTATTGCATTGAATGTTGTTTAGGTTTTTGCTATACTTACCTAGTTTATCACCTATTGTTTGTTCTTAGGCACTGATGATGGCCTTATGAAGGCTAAAAGCTGTTTTGACTAATAAAAAGTTTGAATTTCCTTGAAGAGACCGTATATATTATTCCCTGAAAAAGAGTATTCAGAGTTCAATCACTAAAGCTTATTAAAATCCTCCTATAAAACAAATCTAAATGCTTTAATAATTAATCAACGCTCTTCGATATTCTAAGGTGGAATACCTTGCAAGTACATTATCATAATACACATGTAGTAGCAAATGTTACTTTATGGATGTAAAAATAATCAAGAATACCTGCTGTTAGGCAGCTGATCCTGAGAATCCATTCCTAGTCAATATATGATTATCTATCATTATATTGGGGTCGGGACAGACTATATTGATCCTTAAAGCTTTTAACCCAGACAGCCAGCTGCTTCCGGTGTAACTATTAAAATTCAATTTTTTAGTGAATTAAATTGAATAGTTTTATTTAATTTTGGGTATAAAGAGAGTTTGGTTAATATGTCAAATAATATGGTACAAATATAGATAGAACTAGGCTTGTTTTTTAATCTAAGCCTAACGTTTTAACTATAAAATGTAATTTTTTAAAAAAAATTCTTAGTACACCTCCGATTGAAACCCAGCTGTTAGCAATAACTACCTATATATATATATATATATATATATATATATATATATATATATATATATATATATATATATATATATATATATAAAAATAATAATGTCATCGATTTATTTTTAGAAATTACGTCTAATGTCTACATGTTTGATTTTCAATAAAATATACATCTTTACAATATACTGGTAAAATTGTTAAAATTATTTTTGTCATATGCAACAGGCAATAGGAATAAATCGTTAACAAATTATAAAAATTATAGGCAAAATGCCCCACACTCAAATAAAATGTAGCATTATTCTTCTCTTTCAGATAATGGGCTGTTATGTCAGTCATAATGAAATAATTAGTACACACTTAAATAAAAACACACTGGTGGTTTAATTTAAAATAATCTATTATTGTCTAACAACAACATACGTATGTTAAACAATTATAGATTATTTTAAAATAAACCACTAGTGTGTTTTTATTTAAGTGTGTACCAAATACCATTATGTTTGATTGCCGCAAAATATCGGCCAATGCAACCAATTTTTTTGTAATGTCAATATAAATTACAGATTAAGGTATTTAATTAAGATAACGTAGGCTTATTCAATAAAACCTTACGTTTACAACAACGTTAAAAGTAAATAATAATATTATTTATTAAAGCATGGAAATAAGTACTAGAATTAATGAATAATTTATATATATTATAATTCGGTAAAAAATCATTTCTTTTTAAACCAAGACAATCAAAATCTAGAAAACTAATAAGTAAGAACAAATGGTGCATCACAAATAGAATAAGACAGATCTATTTTTTTTATAAAACCACATATTTTAATGAAAAAAGAGATTAAATACTTTCTAGTATCAATAAATATAAGACTGTTATCAGGCTCTTCTTGAAATCGATTGATTGTTAAGTTATTCAATGAAATTAGGATATCATAAAACCACAAGACTTAATGATTGTAATTTGACTATTAAACTTAAACCCATTTTATATAGATGTCGCCATTAACATCTATTTAAACACCTAGATCAAACCACCAACAGTTACCACCTGTCGCTCTAATTACTTCAAACAAAAGGCTTAGGAAGAATTCAAGTTTAACATGAAACCACAGCCTATGGTCTCACATCTTTTTGGTCATTTGGTTCTCGGAGGTTTATACGATAATTGCTCTTTGTTTTTTATAATTAAAACCACGTGGGAAAGAAACTTCGTCAACTCCGTTTACTTTTAGCTCGAATTGATTTTTCCTTTAAAGTGTTAATAACTTTTGAACAAAAAGGAAATATTAATTACATGCGTCGAACGCTTCTGTTACTTGTCCTCGACAAAACTAAATAAAATGTATTATTATTTATGTTAGTTCTTTTTCCTAAAAAAATAGCAAGGCCAAAATGCAAATAAATATTTTAATTATGGAACAGAGAGAACTGTTTACATATGCAATACGAATAATTAGTTTTTTGCAAGAATAAGTGTACTAAGCAAACCGGATTCGGATTGTATATGTAATGCCGTTTGGTTGCGTGTAACACCACGATTTAAAAATGGAAAAAATTTACATGCACAACTTTTAATTTATTTTCTATGCAATCTTCGACATCATGAATTCCGTAAATAAATGAAATATAAAGGTCTTAACAAACGGGTTAAACGTGACATTAAGTAACCAAGGTGGGTAAACCGGAACGAAGGTAGGCCAGGGCCAGGGTCCCATTGTGAACCTTAACTACCGGAGATTAATTTGACTACATAAATACTCCACAAAAAGAGCCCTGCGAAGATTTTCTAAGCAATGAAACATCTTCCGAGTAACAGAAGTAACTCGAAGCGTACAAGATCGGAGAGGGATGAGTATAAAATGCTTAAACTGAGGATATATATTAATTTATAAAGATATAAAATTAATCTTAATTTTATACATCAAACGTAATATTATAAAAATAAGTAAGAAATTTGAATGCATTAGCGATTGAAAAATGTGAGATTAAAACAAAATTAACGAATTTTAGTCCAATTACTTCTTAAGAAATAGTAAAATAGTCTTTATTTAGGGTGTGGCCCTATAGCCCTTAAGTAAATATGACAGACAACCTCCATTACCGATATTAATTCTCTTATTTGAATTTATGTTTATGGCTTCTAACACCAGATTTAACTATAATATATCTTCTTTTTTTACTTTCCACTTAATTAATCGAATATTTACAACAAAGAGTATAAAATATATTAATCATTATTGTTAATCCTTATATTATCCATGTATGAGTTACCAGAATGGGCCAACTTAACTACTAAGATATAATATTTTAAGTAGATTAACATAATAAACTAAAAGGTCAAAATATCGTAAAACTAATAAATTAAAATCGTTGTACATCTATATACATTTAATTGACGTTTTGTCTGTACATTGGTCAGAATTGAACATTTTTGGATACTTTCTCATTTCATACGTTCCAAAAACCGAATCCGGCCTTAACTTTTTTTCGTGTATGAGTGTCTGTCACCACTAGGCGAAAAACTGGCGATTAAACGACATCGATTATTTTTTTTTCAGAGGTGAGCGCGAGCAAGTTGCGCAATTTGTAGGCTTGGTTTCATCTAAAAATATTGAGTAGAACTAAAGTCATTAACAATTTTATAAAAAATAATATATAAAAATAATAACCTAAAAAACTTAGGTTGACCCACCATAACCAAAACCCACAGACTCGCTAATCAAAATGTTTAGGTACTTCTAGACCACCTAAACCGCCTGGAAAAAGCCTAAACCGACTGGAAAAATCAGATAAGTTTTTAAACGAATTGTACCCCCCCCCCCCCCTTAAAAATGTTTGACATTTTGTCTTACCTCCATCGGTTCTACCTTAAATAGAGCTAAATTTGATATTTTTAAAAGAAATTTTGACTTTGAGCTCTTATGGCGACCGCAAATGTTGATCGATTTAATTTCTAATTGGGGGTTCCTAAACCTCACACTAATGCTCTTTAAATCGAGTGTGCATTATTTTATTAATTTTTTTTAGAACTAGAGTTATAAAATATTTACTGCCGTACTGAGAGAAGAGACTGGTAATTAAATTAATGCACCATCATGGTTGATGACTGTTTAATGTCTTCCCAGTCTAATTGGTTTTGACTACATATATTTTCTTATTTATTATACCTTTTTTTTAGCATTGTTACTTATTACTATATTACTTAGTTCCTATTGGTAATTTTTTAAATATATAGATAGGCTCTAAACTACGATTTGGAGAGTATCATATTCTTAGTAACGTAATGAATGATGTATAATATAGTCCTGATATTATTCCTAGAAGGCTTTAGAAACAAACAACTATTTGGGCATTTCATTTATTGCTAGGCCTACATAATAATAGGAAAAATAGCCACTAATACCTAGCATGAGCCCCACGCGGAACGCGGGGTGATGGCTAGTGATCTGTAAAAATCGTCCAAACAAGTAATTATTCAATTATATTCAAGACGAAATTGGACAATAATTCGTAATAATTTTAAGCCTGTTAGTATTATTTATTAGATGACCATACATTCTCAGATTTCAAGTAAAGGTAGCATTTCGATAAATTAGAAATCAAATGTTCCCTCAATTGAAACAGGAGTTAAAATACTTTCAGTGGCCAGAGCGAAACGTCTCATTTCAGACCCTGCGTTTTTCTAATCTCTGCTATAAAGTTGTCTATCTCCGGAGAAATGGTCTTCCAGCACACAGCGTTCACACCCACTTCAAACCTGCCTACGCTCGCCCTATCAAAGTTATTACCAAAGAATAATATATTTTTGTAATCAGCTCGACGTACCCTTTCATATGATACCCCTCACGGTGTCAAAAAAAAAAAAAAAAAATTTAACCCTTAAGTTTTTTTACCCTAATTTTTTTTAAGTCCCTATATTTTTAAAATATGTGAGTAGGTACAAGACACATACATGCCAAATTTCAAAGTGATCGGACGAAAGGTGTAGCCGTGAGAGCAGGCGACAGGACGGACAGACACACGCAGGAAAATATAAGGGTCCTTGGTTTTGCCTACGGACCCTAAAAGAACCCCCTTTCGTGATTGTTTGACTATAAACTGGTCATATTTGCTCATTAAATTTTAATTCTACATTAAATTGATGAAATGACACAAGTTGGTATGAGTAAGTTCCACAAATATGCATATCGGTGACGAGGAATAGAGATGTTAACGAGAAAGAGTCAGAGTAGGAATTGAGATATTTACAATTGTCTAAGCCCCTGGGTGCACAAAGCACAATTTGCTTGATAACAGAAACATGAAAGGAGAGAAATTATGCTTAAACACCGTATAAGCAAATCTATTCAATAGTACACCATACTAAAATATATTTTGGTTGAAGTCTGCAATCAAAAATTATTTTAAAAAAAAACCTAGCCTATAATAATTTATAAGTTTTTGGAACGAAGTTCCTTATGGCACGTTCTGGAGCCCGGGAGTGAATAAAAAAAAACGACCAAAATCACCGTCACGCTAAAAGCGTCACGAAATTTACGGATGACGATAACTTGGGTAAAAAATTACCGACTTAGTTAAAATTTGGTACACATGTTCATTTTACCAATGACCAGGACAGGTTCGTTGGACAACGTTATCCGCCCAAGCGTTTACGCGCAACGCTCGCGTAAACGTAAGCTTTAAATTTAAAATTGGAATTTTAGGACGGGAAATAATTCTAACTTTATCTATTTAATGAGACAAACAACTTTTATAAATATTGTTTTTTAGTAAAACGAACACCGACTCTGCTATGAAGTGATAAAGATCGCTAAATTTATTAAAGCGGACCTAATCGTTTTAAATAAAGAAAACAACGTTTTTACCCATATCTTACGTTCTAACGTAACGATTTCAATAAAACTTCATACACATCGTCCAAAGTACAATTGAAACAGGCATGTAAAATTTCAACCTGATACAAGCAGCAGTTTTTTTTACAGTGACGTGATATATTTTACAATAATTTTTAATAGTTGATGTCTGAAGTGTGGAGTTTGTAGTTAGTATAGGTGGAATATTAAGAATGTAGAGTGATTCCCCCTCTACTATACTTCGTTTGGTATCCTTTCGTGCGAAGTTGATGTCCGAAGTGTGGGGTTTGTAGTTAGTATAGGTGGAATATTAAGAATGTAGAGTGATTCCCCCTCTACTATACTTCGTTTGGTATCCTTTCGTGCGAAGTTGATGTCCGAAGTGTGGGGTTTGTAGTTAGTATAGGTGGAATATTAAGAATGTAGAGTGATTCCCCCTCTACTATACTTCGTTCGGTATCCTTTCGTGCGCAATCCCAACCCTTCTATCTTTCCATCTCTCTCTCACTATATTCTCTCTCTCTTACTCCTTCTTCCTGTTAAACTCGCTATTTATCCACAAAACAACGTTTTTTTCAATTATTGTTTCTATCATTGAGAAAAGTATTCGTATATTATCTAAAATGGAAAGTGCACCAAGAGAATCGTCAGAAATTGACAGTGTCGACTGAGTTAAATTATTAACCAGTAAAACTGTAAATATATAAGTATAAATTGATCTAATAAAATAATATTGCTCATAAGCGGATCAAGGGACTTTTGTAATAAGTGTTATGTAATAATTTTACTAATAATAATTTTCTAATTGATTCAAAAATATTTATTGGAACGAGTAGTTAGCAACGTATACATACTTAGCAGTGTGATTTTATATTTAATGAAAAATGTAAGGAACTTCGTTCCAACCGGTTGCCCGCGACACCACAAGTATTTTATTTTATACGTAAGTTCTTTAATAACTTTCCCCATTATAAAAGAGATTAAAAAATTCTCTCTAAATAATAATTATACCATGCAGATTTTTTTTTTTTTTTTTTTTTTTTTTTTTTTTTTTACAAAGATATTTTTACCAAATGCAACTTAATTTAAGGGGAATTACAATTTCACTACTATTTTAGGTCTCAGTTTAACAAATAATTAGAGGTTTGTTACAGTTTTGTGCAGTTTTTATGTAAAAATGCATAATTTCTTTTTAAATTTTAGTAATTTCGTTAAAATTTCATGTAAAAAAAAAGTTCTCAATCTTGCAGGTGAAAAAATATCTTTCCAATTTAATTATTATATTTTTTTAAGCAGGGCCGATCTCAAAGAATGAGAAAACAACCGAAATACAGAATATAATTAGAAATTTTTAAATAAATGAAAACTCAAAAATCTTCTTTTCGAAGTAATATTTCATTAACGTCAAAAAGTTCAACAACAAATGATTTTCAATTTAATAATTTCCCCTTATTCTTTTCATTTTCATTCATCAAAAGAATCAAATAAAATGTTATAATGATTGGATTTAAGAAGTCATTTAGCAGCTCTTAAGGACTAAATAACGCAAAAAAAATCTTCTTTAATCCAAGAGCATTTTCTTTGAGTCGTATTGGAGGTTTAATAAATGGATACGAATGTGCCCCTTAAGCCGAACAAAGGAAGTTCAAAGGCTGATTACAAAGAGTCTTTTAAAAAAATAAAGAGGGTAGGGTGGATACAAATAAATTTTAGTAAAGTGGTCTCGTTATTACTTTGAACAGTACAATTAGCATGAGAAAGCTAGTATCCTTTTTATATGCAATATTAAATCTGGATAACTAGATTAATGAACAATTATAACATATTAATTTAGTTAATATTAAAATTTTAATAGTAATCACTAATTTACCGGTAATACTGATATAATTTTGTACCGTACAGATAATGGCTGTGTTTACTTTGATGCAACGATGTAAATGCTGTTACGAAGTACAGTCAATTTTTTACATGAATATTTGATCTAAGTCTACTACTAATTACTTATCGATACATACAACGTTTACAGTTAACAAAAAAATATATTATTTAAATTAGTTGATATGATGATCACTATAAAATAATGTGTTCTTTGTAAGAGCCATTGAAATTCAATGAACATAATAATATTATAATAATAATAGTTTTAGTGTCACATCCTGTAGTTTTTCTTTGAATAATGAATGAGATATGGGAAAACTGGAGGCAATTTCAAGTTAGTTAATAGAGGCAGTCTCAGGACGGAAGAATTAGTCTTAGAACTGTGTGTAATTGGTACAATTAGCTTTGTTTTGTTTTTTTCGGAAACGGTGATAGAGTTTAGGAATAAAAAAAACCCTTAAGTTTCAAAGCGTCTTCATGAATATACAATTGTAGTGAAAATCTGTTTTACACTGGTGTAAGCGATTCATGTAATTAATGATAATCGGAAACATTGAAATGAATTTACACTTCTTTAAAAAAGAAAAAAAAAGCAACAACAAGCAGGTAAATACGCCCTTTGCACGTACAAATTAACAGGGCCGTTGGCCTAGTACAGCTATTCATTGTTCACTCTTGTATTTAGCCAGCCGTACGTACTAATTTACATCTTGTCAAGAAGTGATGATTGGTTAGAGCAATGGAAATATCAAGTGGTTATGAAGAATACTTATCCCATACTTAGACTCATTTGTGAAGAACTGACAGAACAGTTCAATTCAAAACCCTACTAATCTCATGATTATAAAAATGATGCTAACAAAAATTAATGCAAAACATACTAATCACTTCCTTATTCTGTTTTTGTTTTTATTTTTTTAAATTTACTCCCAGAAAAAGAATATGAAAAAAAATTTACAAGGCATAAAAAAGAAGTGAGAATTAAAAGATGTAATTTTAATTACTTGGTAAGTTCATTTTCGTTATGCACTTGTAAAATATAAACCGTATCGTCAATAAACATTTAGTGAACATTTTTTTGAAACATGCCAAGTATAAAAGACAATATATTAGTACTTTGCTGGCATTACAGGTTTCACTTTATTGTATCAAGTTAGACAAGAAAATTGGCAAAGTCGTTAAACCTCGAGATTTACAAACTCTGTAGGCATAGTGATTGGTTAAATGATCCGTCTTGTCTGACCTTGATTCCAGAACACTTTCTTCCTATTTTATACATTGATTGACACATTCGACTTTGAGTCACGCACATATTAATAAAATATTTATTTTAAGTACGAGTATGTCAGGAAAATACTTAAGTTAATATAAGTAGGAGGGTTCAAAATATCTTTTTAGCGGGAACACAAAGCATAATTACCAAAAGTACAAAGGTTTCCTAAAAACACAATGATAATACAGTTTTAAACGTAAATACCTTTGCTATTCAGATATATTTTTATTGGAAAAGCAAAAGTTTTTCATTATTTAGGCTTAAAGCTAGAAAAGTAGATTTTTCTGTTCCTCAGACAATTTATCAGGATTAGAAATGGGTTCTGTCTTTCTTTCTTCCTGTTCTTCTGCCAGGAGTGTTTTTTTTTTTGCTATTCCTCACTTCTATTTTTGTCTCGTTTAAAAAAGTTTTACTTGCCTAAAATACTGGATACTTTTTTAAATATTCGCTCTCTCTCTACTTACACACACACACACACACTATATATATATATATATATATATATATATATATATATATATATATATATATATATATATATATATATATATATATATATATATATATATATATATATATATATATATATATATATATGTATATATATATATATATATATACATATATATATATATATATATACATATATATATATATACATATATATATATATATATATATATATATATATATATATATATATATATATATATATATATATATATATATATATATATATATATATATGTATATATATATATATATATATATATATATATATATATATATATATATAGTGAAACTCGCAAGGGTTTGACTTCCAGTCATTGTGACTTCCACGGGTGGAAGTTAAAACCCTTTGACTTTATATGCAAACATTTTTCTGGCGATTTACACGAGAAAGGAGTTTGTGGAGGCCACAACCCTCCGAAATCTCTACAGTGTTGCCAGATCTCCTTTAGGGACATTTCATTATTTCTTGCAGGGGTTTTACTTCCCTTTATGTTTAGTGGCATATAACCTGATACTTTGTATATATATACTTTACAATGATTATACGTACATTACTTGAATGTATACTTGTACTTTTACGCAGGATGTTTAAAAGTTTCCCCCTCCTAACTTTTGAACGGTTTGAGATATATTAATGAAACTTCTGGGATCTGTACCATGCAACGTGAAGTTTGTTTTCATGCTGTCGCGCACTAGGGGCAACCACCTATTTTGCCCCTAGGCCACCCAACTTCAAAATTCATTGGAGTGTATATTTTATATGGCAGATTTAGATTCTTTGGTGAAAAATAATAACATTTACTTGAAACTATTTTTTTATATATCCAATACTTTGCCCCCTATAGAGGGGCAAAGATGGTAAAATTACCCTCCCAAAAATAATTTAAAAAAATCGGGTACAGGGTACCTCGGAACTTTTCCTTACTTAAGGGGCCACTAAAGTGGCCTCTCCTGCTGCGAAGCAGGAGGAGGAAGCAGCATTGGACGTGGTCAGTACTTGGATGGGTGACCGTTCTGAACAAACTGATTTATTATCATTCTTAAAAAAAAACCTTATTTTTAATACCTTGATTTTATTTAATTATTTGAAGTTTGGCGGTATTTTGACAGATGTAAACAAACTTTGACGTCATCAAAATTATCGTACTAATAAATAATTATATTCGCTTATAACTTTTAAACTAATTAATGGAATTTCATCGGGTTTTTTATATTTGTTCCTTAATTTTTTCCGGTTCCAACGATATGCTATACGTCAAAAACCTATTTATCCTTTCGGTATTATTAACCGTCAAAGTTAAGGGAAGTTGATGTTCATCGACTCTTACTAGGGGCAACTGCCCTTTTTGATCCCATGCCACCCGACTTAATAATTTTAAATTTGATTGCGTAGTTTTGATAGCAGATTTGGATTATATTGTAAAAAAAGAAGAATATTTTACTTATATCATTTTTTATAACTCCAATATTTTGCCCCCTGTATCGGGGCAAAACTATATAAAAATGGTAGATTCCCCATATATATTTGCAATCATACATTTTCTAGACATTAAAATATAGCGTATAATGCATTATTAGCCGTTTACAAAAATCTTATCATTTTTATTAATAAAAAAATGTAATGGTTATATTTCGCTACAGATTTGTAATTTAAAGTATTATTTTTATAGCTAAACGGCCACACAAAATTACTTTTTATTATAATATAATCCCAGGGCAAAACTATATGTCTAATAAACAATTATACACTTATTATATTGAGAAAAGTGTATATTGTGTTAATAGCGATAACGAATAAAATCATCTTAACATTTTTTTGTGAATAAAATGTTCATTTTCATTAAAATTTGTAGGAGTAGTTGTTAAGATATGTTGGATCACAAGAATGTATGACAGATCGGCAGACTCAAAGATATCCAAGAGACCAATAATGTTTTCTGATGTCTGAAACGGATTCCTGAACGAAAAATAAACGACAAATTTTCATATCCAATTTTTATTAATTCGACAGAAATCTTTTCCAGTCATCAGGGAAAACTATTGATTCTGTGTCTGTCAATCGGACAATAATAAGTTGAAAAAAAAAAAAATCTTTAAAGTGTACGAAATATGACACGAGGGAAGTACGTGCCACATAAATTGGCAGACTAATTTTATTCCAATAAAAGTATTATTAATTAGCAATATTTAATGTGTGCAGGGGATTGGAATTTCTAAACAATCGGACTAATAGTTTTTAAAACATGTTGCTTCACAAATACCTATTGAGCGACGGGCAGACACGGAACCAAAAATGTTCCCTGATATCTAACGGATTTATATCTTGGAATTTTTTTAATTAGTGAAATAAACAATTTTCTTTCTTCAAAATCAGAATGATATTATAGCTTCTGACATCCAATAATCTCAATAATGTATGCAGTATAGGAAGCGAGGGGCTACGGGCCTCTCTAATGGGAGACTATTTTAATTTGGAGACTTATACAATTTTCCAGTTTTTCAGAATGATCTCAATTCCGTTCCCTGCAGCCGAAGCGTGGAGCCTAAACTACTGGGCCGATTTGGACGAAATTTGGCATACATGTTCAGAAAATCATACCCCGAGGCGAAATCGAGAATTGAATTTTAGCTCTAAATTTCTTGAAAATGGTCCATACGATTTTGATTCAAAAATTCTAAAATGTAGCCCATTTAAATACCAATCTAAAGATATAAGCCGTTTTCCCGGGAATCATCTAGTTCCTAAGGAAAAAGTTTTAAATGCGGACGTAGATAGGCCGGGTTCGATTCCTCGCCTAGGAGAAGTTATTTTTATGATAAATATTTATATAATGTTCAAAAATAATTAAATGTATATACAAAAACTCGAAAATTAATAAATGGAAACACTGGGCTAAGTATTTAAGAACTCGTATATGAGAAAGTTTGTATTAATCTCTTTTAATTTGCCTCCTATTTAAAAAACAACGCACAGAAAAATAGGCCTCAGATGGATCCATACGTCTGCGCACATTAAATATTAAATTATAATATGTGTAACCCCTCCTGGGAATTTAAGCTACTACTTTGTTTTATTAAAATCATTATAGTTTCACCAGAATAAAATACGCTTAAATTGATACGATTTATAATAACAGGAGGGAAAAATTAAATTGATTAGACATTAATGATTTCTTAAAGCATCATTAAGTACGTTGTAGGACACCAACACCAGGATGCTATGTACCGCAATAATGATCAGACTATGTTTAAAAGAACTGATCTGATTTTAAAGAAACTTGAATGGTTTGACATATTATAGTAGCCCAGATGGCCTTATATTAATTTCAACCGTTCAGCAAATTTAACACTACCAAAAAAATAAGTCTGGCCCCACTAGGAATCGAAAGAGATTATACCATTCGTTTAATAATATATTACTACGTTCACACATCGTTTTGAATACGATCCGCTAGTTCAAAACGCTGTACGAACGGAGATCGACGGATCGTATCAGGTTATCCACTCCACTAAAAATGCGTGATCCGAACGGGGGATCGAAATTCAAAACGCTCGTATGAACAGGTCGTGGAGGGGATAGAGATATCAGGTTATTTTACTCTTTTCCACTTTTTAATTTCTTTGTTTTCGTGAGCTTCCGTTTCTTTTTTTAAACTGCAAAAACGTTTTTAAACAAAAGTTAATACTATTATAAAGAACCTGTAAAAACTTTTAATAACTTGTAAATAAAATGTAAAAATTCGGAAATGTCAAATTTAAAATGTAAAAATTCTCGGACATATTAGTTAACAAGAAAGTAGGTTTTGTCACCGTTAAGAAATATCGAAAACAAATATTTCGATCACCTGTATTTTTTGTTGTGTGAACGCAAATCGTTTTGAAAACGAATTGAATCCGAAACGCTTTCAAAACGATGTGTGAACGTAGTATATATAGAAAGCGAGTGAGAGGGAGCTATGTGCCTCACTAATTGACAGACTATTTTTTAATTATATTATTATTGAATACGCCAACAACAGTTTACTTACAGTAATTTGTTTTTATAAAACTAATATTAATATATATATAATATAATATATTTTTATAATATATATTGTTTTTATATGTATAATCAATGTATATATATTCTTTATTTCCTGCAAAAGGTTTAAAAATAGTTGAGAGTTTGGATAGCAGTTGTTATTTTAATTGTTTCGCTTTATCGGTTTCTCCTCCAATCCCAGGTATCAAACCTCTAGAAGCGGTCTGTTACTCACTTCTCTTTACTCTAATGTGATAAGTACTTCTGTTTCTACTGAATGTAATAAAAATTATAAAAAAAAAAAATTACAATATATTATTTCCTTTCAGCCTGCCATCTATGTATTATCTCTCTTTCTCTTTGTGTACGCGATGTTTATATAACGGGAAATTATTGTGATAAAACAAAAATTACTTTTGTTTGCTGACACATGAGCCTATTTGTTGAACCAAGTTGCAAAATATTTGTAGTTGCATACTAATCGTAAACCGAGAAAGATTGAGAAATTAATTTTGGGGTCTGAATTTCAGCGCGTTGAAATAAAAACTGAAGTACTAAAAAGTAAAAAAGACTTCTTAAAAAAAAAAGTAGTGAAAAAAAATTAAATTACCGAATACATTTTACTCAGATAGAGTATTTGTCCCCTCAAACATAATTATTTCCCCTCTTAGAAACACTATGTTTATTGACGGTAGTTTATTAACCCATCAAATTAAATAAAAATACTTTAAATAAAACACTCCTTAGTGAAGCACGCAGTGCCGGATCTAGGTTTTTTCTTAGGGGGGGCAAAAGCAGATTTTGCCGCCCTTGCCACACAGGGGCAGATCTAGCAGTAGAATTTGGGGGGGGGGACTTGGGTGGTTTAGCCTCAAATCCAAAGGGGGGTCCGGGGGGCCTCCCCCGGAAAATTTTATAAAATTAGGTGCAAAAATGATGAATTTTAAGAACCTTTTTTTTAGAGCTTTTTCAGCTAAAACTACAGTACCTATTCTGTATTGCGTTTAAAATACCAATTAATAATGATAATTTCTATTTTATTTAACCTGTAACACTATACTATGCTATTAATTCTTCTAGATCCATTAGGAGGGGTTACCCTCCTGCCCAAAGGGGGGTAGTTCGGGGTAGTAGGGGGTAGTTCGGGGGGCCTCCCTCGGAAAATTTTAGAAAATTAGGTTTAAAATGGTAAATTTTAGGTGTTTGGGAGAACCTTTTTTTTAGAGCTTTTTCAGCTAAAACAGCAACTTAAAATTTGTTTAAAATTATTTTTGCAGAATTTTTGAAATATTTATTATCTAATTTTTGAAACATTTACTATGTATCTAAATCGGGTTTTAAAAAATTTTTTTTTACCTGTAACACTATACTATGCTATTAATTCTTCCAGTTTCATTATGAAATACCTTCACAACTTCCTATATAGCAACTGAATCAAGTAGATACACTCTCAACTAAGCATATAAACAAACATCCATTAAAGTATGCAAATAAACAAACAAAAAAATAGTTTATATTTGCATCCCACATAAAAATGTAAGTGGGAATCCCAGTTAGCAATTTTAATATCAACTTGACTATTGCTCCATTGTTAAGGCGACCATATTTATTCCAATAATAATATAGGTTTGTTTTGATTTGTAGGTCTTCAAATAGATGTAATAACTTATTTAAATTAGTTAATGTAAAATGTTTACGTTTTATTATTGTATTACATATCATGTAATATATTAATTTGTTAATATTGGCAATAAATTACTGTTTATTTATTGATATTTTTTGCTTCCAACCTCACCGAGGTAACTGAAGCTATGTGATCGTTCTGAAGAACGACAAATTTTTAGGTCTCCGATTTCAAAAATTCCAAGACAGATTCAGACATCAAGGAACACTTTTGGGTCCAAGTCTGTCTGTTACTTTTTTTGCGAACCAACATATCTTAAAAACTACTCGTCAGATTTTAATGAAGTTTGGATGGTAGGTCATGATTAGCCTATTGTTGGTCCCATATAAGTTTCAACCTTTCGCGCCTAATTGTTTCTCTTCCAGATGCGCACAAACATACATTTATTTAAACCTCCAGCTTCAAAAGTACTTTTCCGATTTGTATGAAACTTTTAAAGTTCTTTAATTTTTGCTAAATTGATACATTAATTTGGGTAAAAATCCAAACAATTTTGGCAGATTAAAAACGGGGAGACAATGAAACAAAATAGGCAATAATGGCTTTAAATGCATAAAATCGATTAAGTAATAGGATGCGAGGAAGGGATGTGCCATATCAATTCAACGTATTTTTACGAATTATCTCGCTTCCTATGGCTCGGAGACAAATTAAAATTATTATTAAAAAGCAAAACAACTAAATTTCCCACAAAAAAGGTCTCATTCATTTTTTACGTACAAAGAACGGTTTAGCAAAAACCTAGTTCTACTATAACTTGCATTGTGATTGTTTTTGCACGACTCTTTACGTGATTTTGTGTATATCTCGCTTCTTTTGACTCGGAGACCATTGAGGATCAGGTCAAAATTTAAGAATCTAAAATTTCACACAAGAAACAATATGTTCATTTTTTACATACAACGAACCGTTTGGATAATAGTGCGCTCCGAAGTTTCCCTTATTGTCTCCGGGCCATAGGAAGCGTAATAATTCGTATAAAAAAGACCAGTCAGCACCATGACTTAATCAGCGAATTTTCAAAGAAATCTGCGTATTATTGGATTATGATAATATAGAAAAATTTTGGTTTAGAATTTGGATGGGTGAAAAAAAAAATTGGTACACAATTTTGACAAATTTGACCCGTAAATGGACTCCAAAAAGTATTAATAGTATTATTATTTGCGTTAACAGTTTGAGTCTTTCTTGACACATCGAACTTCTTAAATAGTTTTTTGAAAACTTCAATATGCTTAAGTTTCTTTCACATCAACTGTAAAGAAAAAAAGGGTAAACGAAGTTAATAAGGGTGGGTATATCAGATTGGACTAGATAACTGTAATTATATTACATATAATTAAAAACATTACATTTCACCTATTTTTTTTTATTTTTTTTTTTTTTTCGTGAAATTTTTATTATTTTTCCTTTATTTATCATTTTATTTTTCCACCTCGTTTTGCCGCCCCCCGGGCGTGCCGCCTGGGGCGCTTGCCCCCCGCAGCCCCCCCTTAGATCCGGCACTGGAAGCACGGGAATCTGCCTAGTTATGTATGTATAAATAAAAGTTGGCACTCTTTTACTTGGTTACCCACCCAATTGTATTTATTTATTTTTTAATCCAACCTTCTTACAAGCTTTTATTTAACTATCAATAATTTTATGTATGTATGTGTGTAAGTGTGTATGTATGTGTTTTATGTATGTATGTGTGTTTTATGAATGAATGGTGTATAATATAGTCCTGAATTTATTCCTAGAAGGCTTGGAGACAAAACTGTAGGCATTTTATTTAATTGAAGGCCTAGCTACATGTGAATAGGAAACATAGTCACTAACACCTAGCATGAGCCCCACGCACCGCGTGGGGTAAAGGCTAGTATACCTATAATAGTACATTATAACGCGTCTAGTGCGGAAAGTAGCATTTTGGATGCGAGTGTGGAGTTTGCACCCGATTGATAAGTGAGGGTGGTAAAACCACACGAGCAAAGCAAAATGCAGTTTACGCACTAATCTAAGATTGTTTGATTTTAATAATAAATACAGAAAAAAAAATTAATAAACTTCCTGTAAGTTCGTATTTCTATTTTGATAAAGATGACATTAATTTGTTAGTTGTATTTTGTGCCGAATTAATTATTTCGGGAAGCGTATTATTCTCCTCATTTTAGTCATAATGGCATAAGTCAATCATTGTTTTTCACTAAAAACACGATATAAACAGTTAATTTAATTAAACAAACAGCAAATTGGTTTCATTAAATGTAAACAAACTCGCTTCTTTTTTACCGTACTAGGGCGGAAAAAAGAGGAATTATGAAACGAGCATGCGCAATGAATGCAAGTACGTAAAGAATCACTTTCTATGCATCTAAACAGTGATACAGGGCACAATTTTTATATTTCGTATCAATCTAAGATAAAAGATATTTATATATTGCCTATTAAACTATCGGAGTCCATACACCGGTGACTTTAAAGTTATATAAAATATACATATGTATGAGGAAACAATCAATTAATAATATCATAAAAATCCGCCAACTTTAAGTTTATACCTTTAAAAGATATTCATATATTGACTACTAAGCTATAGGAGTCCACACACTGGTGACTGTAAAGTTATATACCATATATATTTGTGGAAACACTCAATAAATAATATTATCAAATTCCGCAAAACTTTGAGTTATGCCTATAAAATATATTTTTATATTATGGACTATAAAACTATCGGAGGCCATACACCAGTGACTTTAAAGTTATATACAATATATATATGTGGAAACAATCAATGAGTAATATCATCAAAATTCGTAAAACTGTGAGTTTATACCTGTAAAAGATATTTATATATTGACTATAAAACTATCGGAGTCCATACACCGGTGACTTTAAAGTTATATACAATATACATATATATCTGGAAACAATTAATAAGTAATAATATCAAAATCCACTAACTGAGTTTATTCCTGTATAAGATATTTATATATATATACTATAAAACTATCGGAGTCCATACACCGGTGACATTAAAGTTATATACAATATATATATGTGGAAACAATTAACGACTAATTTTATCAAAATCAGCAAACTGTGAGTTTATACCTGTAAACGTTTTTTATATATTAGCTATAAAACTATCGGAGTCCATACACCTTTGACTTAAAAGTTATATAGAATATAAATATATATGTGGGAACAATTAATGAGTAATATCATCAAAAATCGTAAAACTGTAATTTTACACTTGTATTAGATATTTATATATACTATAAAACTATCGGAGTCCATACACCTTCGAATTTAAAGTCATATACAGAGGGTGTTTCATGGCAACATCGCATTTTTGTATAAACGGAAGCTATAATTCGCCGTGTTTGAACTTCAGGATATCGGAGGTAAGAACCCTTTGAAAAACGACTTTTCGGAAGCAGCGGAGGCCATAAACCCGTCGGAAGTCAGACTCCTGCGAAATATCGAAAATGGAAGCCACAGGCCAGCGAGTTTATATGTATATATATATATATGTATATATATACATATATATATATATATATATATATATATATATATATATATATGTATATATATATATATATATATATATATATATATATATATATATATATATATATATATATATATATATATATATATATATATGTATATATATACATATATATATATATATATATATATATATATATATATATATATATATATATATATATATATATATATATATATATATATATATATATATATATATATATATATATCCGAGACGATCGTGCTCTCACACCGCCATTCTTGTTTGGCTGGCAAAACACATTAACAATGTAATACCGTGTTTTTGCAATAAGGTACACAATTTGTGATAGTGAGAGACACCAAGGGATGTGCCACTCAAAACCTTCTTCTTGATCTGGTATAGGTCCAGAGTTGGGTGGTCATCGTAGGCCCCTGATGAGTCGGACGCGACGAAACGATGCAGGACATTTCTCATAAACTGTTGAGACGATTCCGATTTGATGTTATGACATATAGTAATAGCTTACATTTCAGATTAAGGAAAATTCTAATAGCTGAGATATTAAATAAAAATTTATGTGATCCCGCTAAAAATTAAAAATTAAACATAAACAACCCCCTTTTAAACATATTATCAAATGTTATATATTTAACATTTGATAATATGAGACATGGTTTGGACTTTAAGCATTATGTATCTCTGGGTAACATATACGAAAAGTTTGTCCAAGTGTGTCGGACGATTTTTAAATTTTTTTAACCAGTAAAATGTATTTATATATAAACTATTTTAGTTACTTATATACTTCGTCGATAAACTAATGAACAGCATTCATAACACATTGATAACCGGTCTTAAGACCTTGAAATTGCATTAAAATAATAATTGAAGTTGGAATATGTGTGCAGCCATTAATCGAACAGTGTGATAAATACTAGAATACTGGACTAATAATACTAACTTAGATAACAGTAGCCAATCTTATTACTCGTGTGCTTATTTTTAATTACTATGTATTTTTACATTCACAATATACTCTATTATAAATTAATCCCTGTCATTACTGTTAACTAGAGAAGATAGACTTCTTGGTAAATTACCTTACAACTTTTAGCAGCAACTTAACAAAACTTGTAATAGCAATATGTAAATAGAAACCATAAAATCTTATTGGTTAATTATCTACTAACAATTACTGCCTAGTTGTGTAATTCAGCGTAATTTGTAGTTTCTCTTCGTCACACTTAAAGTAAGCAGTAAAGAATAAAAAGGTATAGCAAAGTAAATTATATAAATTGATAAAAAGAACCTAGGCTCCCTATTTTGGTCTCCCCATGTCTCTTTCTAATAATTTTAAGGATAGTCTTTTTTTCTTCAAGAAAATATTTTGTGGAAGTATATGTGTGTAAGTATATATATATATATAAAAAAAAATAATAAAAAAAAAAAATATATATATATATATATATACAGGGTGGTCCAAAAGTCTCCCCCCCCCCCTCTTAACTTTTGAACGGTTCGAGATAAACTTGGGGGATCTCTATCATGCATAGGGAAATTTGTTTTCATGTAATCGCCCACTAGGGGCAACCACCCACTTTGCCCCCAGGCCACCCAACTTCAAAATTTCAAATTGGAGTGTATATTTTTGATAGCATATTTGGATTCTACGGTGAAAAATAATAACATTTTACTTAAAACTTTTTTTTCTATTTCTAATATTTTGCCCCCTACTGGGGGGCAAAGAAAGCAAAATAACCTTTCCGATAATGCGTTGTAAAATCTAAACGGTTAGAGATAAATAATAAAACTTAGGGGATCCGTACCATTTAAAGGAAAGGTTGTTTTCATGCAATCGCGCAGTAGGGGCAACCACCCATTTTGCCCCCAGGCCACCTAACTTCAAAATTTTAACCAAGAGTGTATATTTTTGATAGCAGATTTAGATTCTACGGCAAAAAATAAAAATATTTTACATCTAACTTTTTTTTCTATCTCCAATATTTTGCCCACTATTGGGGGGCAAAGGTATAAAAATGGTAGATTTCAGCACCTGGGGGCAAAATGGTGGTTGCTCCTAGTACGCGAGTGAATGAATGCACACTTCTCTTTCCATGGTACAGATCACCTAAGTTTCATTACTTTATTTATACTTACTTTATTTATTACTTATTTCCAATCGTTTAGATTTTATAACGATCAAAGTGTTATTTTTTTACTATTTCAGAAGGGTTATTTTGCTATCTTTGCCCCCCCCCCCCCTTGGAGATAGGAGATAGGCAAAATATTGGAGATAGGAAAAATAGTTTCAAGTAAAAGTTTATTATTTTTTATCGTAGAATCCAAATATGCTTTCAAAAATATACATTCCAATTTGAAATTTTGAAGTTGGGTGGCCTGGGGGCAAAGTGGGTGGTTGCCCCTAGTGGGAGTTTCATTAATGTATCTCAAACCGTTCAAAAGTTAAGAGGGGGGGGGGGAGACTTTTGGACCACCCTGTATAATATACAATTGTCCTCTTTTTCCAATTTCTCTTCTTGTTAAAATGCAATAATAGTTATTTATGCACCTAGGGAGTAAATTAAACAAATTGAAAAGTTGAATTGTAAAGTACACAAGTTGATATACATTTAACAATGAAACTACACACATGTTAATAAAAGTTTAAGGTATTTGAACCACATTATTTTTTAAGCACTATTTCTTAAAACTGACGTAAGCTTTATCATATCTTTCTTTTTATTTTTTTGGTAACAAATTTGCTTTCACTTCAATTGCTTCAGCCTATATATCGGGTGGCGTATTTTGAAACAGTTCTTTAACTAATGCATCTTCACCCATTGCACAGTTTTTATTTATTATTTTAATAAAAGAACAATAATTGTTAGCACTTTTAAAAGGAGATATAAGAGATTCAGTATTCAAAATAAATAAGAATTGCAATTAAATTTAAATAGAAGTTTAGTTAGATGCATGTTTAAACAATGATAAGAGCAAATTACAAGGTCGAAAAAGCAGTGTCGCCAACCTTTCAACAACTTTAAAACATTAGCCATTCATTCCCTACTATTTATAAAATAATTAAGTTGGCAATCATTCTTTTTCTCCCAGGTTTTACTTTTTCTCCCTACTTTTTGAGTTCAGGGAAGAAAAGACTTACTTTAGTCCCTCTAAACTAATCCAAAATCATAACTTTTCCTCCCTACTGGAGATAAAAACTATTTAATAAGTTAAAAAACTGGTCCGAGACAACTCAGACAAACTTTCTCATATACGTGTTCATAATTATTTAGCCCATTGTTTTCCATTTATTAGTTTTCGTGTTTTCGTAAGTACATTTAATTATTATTGAACATTTCATTAAAATTAATCATAAAAATAACTTCTCCTCAGCGAGGAATCGAAACCAGCCTCTCTCTTTGCGTGTTTAAAGCTATTTTCTCAGGAACTAGATGTTTCCCGGGAAATCGGCTTATATTGTTAGAATCGTATATAAATGGACTACATATTAGATTTTTGTAAATTAAAATCGTCGGAACGTTCATCGAGAAATAATTTTGTTTCACGTTTTTTCAGAGTTTTGGTGGATTGTGGCCCCAAACTTGAAGCTAAAATTAATTTCTCGATTTCGCCTCGGGGTATGGTTTTTCTGAACATGTAAGCCAAATTTCGACGAAATCCCAGTAGTTTAGGCTCCACGCGTCTGCAAAGACGACAGGCAGACATTTTTTAAAAACCACTTTTTTGGACTAAAGGGACCTCAAAATGTGTAAATCCATCAAAATCAATTTTCGCGGCATCACAATACTTTCTCTTACAAGAGAGAGTAAAAAGGTTAAAGGGCCAATATTTAAAAAAAATATGTGATGAAATAATAAATGTAAAATAAATAATATTGATGATTTTGAGCAAAATATAATAATCTACATAGGAGTATATATAAAATTAAGAATGACAGTGATCACTAATTCTCCTACTTCCCATTGACATGAAGATTTTAAATTTGTTACATAGATAAAGTGCACCATAAAAGAAAAGTACGCCCATTTTGATGTCGATATTTGGCCACCATTATTAAATTATAGCTACCATCTTGGAGTTTACCTCCCTATTATCTCAGCTTCCTATGGACCTAGAGATCTGAAATTTGGTACATAGACTTATTGTACCTAAAAAAGAAAATTTAAGATACTTTCACTTTAGGATATGGCCCCAATTTTTAATTATAGTCGCCATCATGGATTTTAATACACTCAATTATCTTGGCTTCCAGCGCACTTAAAGATCTGAAATTTTGTTCTTAGGCACATGATACTTAAAATAGAAAGGTAAAGATACATATATTTCGACAGATATTTTGAATTATTGCCCCCATCTTACATTTATTATCAATGTATACTCTATTACCTCAGCTTTCAGAGAACCTAAAATTTGGTAAAGAGAATGGATTTCTTGAGTAGAAAATTAACGCTACTTTTATTTTGATATATTTTAGCTACTTTGAATCGATCTTCGCTCTACTATATTAGCTTTCAGTCCAGCAAAATTTAAATGCTGAAATTAGATAGGTACATGGAATGGTGGTAGAAAATCGAAGCTAATTATTCTATTCCGCTAATTCTATTATAGCCGCCATTTTTAAAATCGGCCAGCCATTACTATGGTTTCCAATTGATTTAGAGGTTTGAATTTATTATGTCGACTCATCTATGCGTCAAAGCAAATTGTATGGAAGATAAGTTATACAACTAATGTTAAGATCTTTTTAATGTAGTGTGATTATTAAAACGTTTTGCTTAAATGTAGGTACCTACACTTCTATACCACTAAAATCAGATATG
Source organism: Gerris lacustris (assembly GCA_951217055.1). Taxonomy (NCBI): domain Eukaryota; kingdom Metazoa; phylum Arthropoda; class Insecta; order Hemiptera; family Gerridae; genus Gerris; species Gerris lacustris. The sequence continues at coordinate 81,110,945 of OX578277.1, forward strand.
CACATTGCACATATACCTAGTTCAGTGATTAGAATCACCGACCGTCACCCAATAGGGTTAGGGTTCAATTCTTACCGAGAACACTAACTTTTTTAACCAAGGTGGAACCGTTCTTATACCAAGGATTCCATTGATATCAACCGATGATTCACCAATTTAATTTAAAAGATGGCGGCTGCCCATCAAAATCTATGTCGCATTGATAATAAATAAATACCAGGGGCAAACACTAGAAGACAGGCATCGATTTAAGAACTGAATGTTTCTGTTTTACGTCGGTTGCTAGAGTAAGCCAAGCTAAAAATAATTTAGTTACCCTAAATAAAACATACTGCCTACCCTAATGTATTATTGTAGTTTGAATAATTATTTGATAAAATGACATTCAGCATAAACCACATCATCATGATGATGAAAAAAGTGCTCTGAAGACAAATTAACTATTAAACAAAATGTATTATCTAAATAAATAGCTGGAGAGTAAATAAATATAGCTTATAATGGTTAAATTCATGTTTAATAAAAAATATTATAATAAGAAACACGAGTAAAAACAGCTGTTCATCCGTTAATTTTAGAAAAAATATTAGAAATATGTATTAAAAATGTCTACTTGTACTAAAATATAAAATTAAGTTACGATAAAGATATATATTGTTTATTTATTTCTTTACTTAAGGCGGGCGAAGCGCGCCTATCCGGCTACTGTATAAATAAGAATTAAGTATCGGAAATAAATTAGTAAATATACGAAAAAGTAAAAATGATGTCTTTCGGTATAAGTGAGCTTTACAGGTTGATTCTATTCAAGGGTAGAGTGTTGCATTGCCACACAATCTAGCGGTAAGAAGGTAGAACTAACTACCTCCCTCTAGTATTGAGCGAACCTAGCGTCCAACAGACGAACTAACGAAAAATTAAAAAACTAACAATCAAGGACGTTATACAGAGATACCAGCCCCACTCCTGTAAGAAACTCGCCTATATCATGTAAATATACAAACCAGACGTAAATAAATTATACATTGTTTTCTAATGGCTGGCTAATAATGCACATTGTAAATCGAGCGTATGAAATATTTATAATTACTTTTACATTACACTTATCATGAATTATTCGGCATAAAACAGTCACAAATGGTATAATTGTCAACTATGATATAATTTAAAAGTACTAATTAATCCTGTAATTATAACAACTAATTTAATTCATATTATTAGTTATTAGTTATTATTAAAATGCAACTAACTGAAACTACTACCTTTTAATTTTTTCTTTTTGTTATACAGTTACCAATTCTACAGAATCCTAGCCTGCGGACATATTTCCATTACCTCCCATTATCCATTCGCCATTCGGAAACTAGACTTTTAATCATTAAATAAAAAATTGACTACATTTACAATTTTTTTTTTTCATTACATTCATTTTATCTTAATTTTGTTTGGTGGGCCATGCAACTCTAAATTTGGATCTTTATTTCATTTTGGGAAAGATTTTTCTTATGAATACAGAGATTAGATCAAAATCGGTTTTGAAACAACTTTTCGGACTCAGACCAGGATATATCTGCAGTTATCATACAATATGAACGAAATATTAATCAACTCAATAGAACAAAGCTTGTGAATTTGAAAATTGAGTATTCCTCTTCATTTTCATTCCAAGATGAAACTAAATTTTTTTATAAAGAATTCTTACTTTAAAAAATACTACATTTGATTTGATATAATTAACAGATTTGAAAGTTTCGAAAGAATTCTTTGTATTCAAATTTAGTGTTAAAACAGCAAGCCTTAGTCACCGATTCAAAAATAAAATAAAATAATTTATTATATTTATAACATCTTTATAAATATAATAAGTCTTTATAAAACGAATTTTAGGTGGCCTTACAATTCCTGGAACTCATTCCGCTGCTTTTTGATTCATAATGTCAAATGTCAATAAAAATTGTTTCAACAAACTGGAACAAAGCTTTCCCATATTCATAGTAAGACTTAATTTAAATCACCATAACATTAAATTTACCGGATTCTTTTTGAACATACATATTTGAAAAGTGTTTCACAGGTGGCTACTTACTTTTTGTTTGTTTTCGACTTTCAACAAAATCAGATTGATTGTCATCAATTTTTTGGAAACTAGATTTTCGCCGGAAAAACCACTTACATGCCTAGGTTTATTTTTTAATGGGCTACATTTTATTATTTTATATTAAAAATCATAGGAAACATTTACGAGAAATTTTTTTCAGAGTTTTGGGTCAGCGCCACCAAATTCGTAGCTAAAATTAATTTCTCGATTTCCCCTCGGGATGACTTTTCTGAACATGTATGCCAAATTTCACCGAATTCTTCCCAGCAGTTTAGGCTTCAAGGGTCTGCACAGACAAGAGATGACACACTATTTAATAATAAAAAAAAAAATAAAATAAAATAAAAAATAAATAAAATAATAAAAGATGTTGGACTCAAGGGAACTCAAAACGTATAAATCAATCAAAATCCCACATTGGTTTTTTACACGTTTTAAGGTGTGAACCGATGATGCGTGGAGGCAAAACTACTTTACTGATTTCGATTAAATTTGGTAAAAAAAAAAATCCTTAGGTTGGATAGGAAAAAGCAAACTAGGTTACCCTACCTTCTGTAATCTACCGAAGGTAAAGGAAGCAATAAGTTCAAGCTTTTAAAAATAATAACTTCATTAAAAATATAAAAAGGATATATATAATAGAAAAACATTTAAAATTTATATAAATCAGACGAAGTAAATGCTAATACTAGAAGGTCGAAGCGCAGGAACTTCAATTAAATTAACAATTTAAAATCGTACTCGCTACACGCTTAAACCAAAGTCTAAACACTAACCGGTATCTAGTGTCTAGTGATAGTTCAAATCCTTAAGAGGTTTGACACATGCTTTATACAGATGATCATGTCGAATAGATGTGTAAAGTAGCTGATCTCCAATCATAAAATAACCTTATAATGAATTAATTGATCAAAAATTTAAAAAAAGTCTCTCTAGGTATTATAAAGATAATTATTATTATTTGATACAGCTAATAAGTGGTCTTGTTAAATTTTATTCAATATATCTACATTCAAATAAATCAAATCAAGTAAAATATATCTTATTATAATTTAGTAGAAAATATTAAAAATTATTTAGCAAAGCCGTTTGGCTATTATTTCTGGCTGGCATGTAATCCTGCCACTGGTCAAGTTTCTAATAGTATCTTGCTTGGTTATTCGAACTTGGAAAAGAAGATGCCGTCCACTATTTTTTCCGTAAAGTAAGAACATCGTCGCACCATCTAGCGGTAGACGAACGAACTATTTAAAATACACAACTCTCCTGGCGGAGTAAGGGAGTACCGAACTTCTTTCCCTTTACCTAGCTAAAAAGTCAACTGTATCCTTTTTATCCTAAAAAATATTAACCACTCTCCCTTCCGGCAAAAAAAACTAGATTATTTGTTAAAAAATGGACTACACTTTAAAATTGAAATTTAATTCTCTATTTCTCTCGGGGTATTATTACATATTCTGAACATTTATGTTAAATTTGGCCTAGTATAGTTAAGTAAACGTGCCTGTACAGACGACCGAAATAATTTTTTTTAAAACTACTTAATTAAACACGGTGAACTAAAAAAAAAAAATTTTTTTACCAACAACGTATTTGAGAAAGTAATAATTTGATAAAATTGACAACATTAAGAAAAGTAAAGGCGAAGCAAGTACAATTTAAAATTAAATAAATACAACCAACTGAAGTAAGTATAGTATAACAACAATGTATGTCTATACTTGATAGTGAACTATTAATGTGGAAGTATTATTATATATGATTTATTTTTTTTGCAAGAGTAATTGATTTACCTTTAAGAAAATATACTACATGAAAGATGTTATTAACTGTAATATCTTAACTATAATTACAGCAATAAATACAATAATTAGTAGTTTACTTTCACTACCTGTATAAAAGTGGTTCACATTGCAGTTAAATTAAAACTCCGATAGACTTCAATCATCACAGTAATTTATTAAAACTGTTCAAGATCAATACTTCATTTTTATTAATAATAGGAAAACGTAATAGAATTACTTTTCAGTTCAAATAAAAAAACATTTCACTAATTAAACTAGAACTATTTATAGATAAGTGTTGTTATTAGATAAATTATCAACTTTTTTATAGACTAAAGAGAGATGTATCTAGTTAAAACAATATCAATGAGAAATAAAATACTGAATAAATTGTAAATTAAATAAAAAATTAAATTAAATTCATAGTTATAATTATAAAAAATCAAAATAATTACTAACGCATATAAATGGATTTTAATAAAGATGTTTACCAGCCTGAAAAAGTCCTAGGAAAGAGAAAAATATAGAAAAAATAGAGGAGAAGAAAAAATGTTTAAATTATATATATATTTGTAAAAAAAAAACTTAAAGACCCCAAAAAAGTTGTATTATAAAAAAAGGGTACAACTATTAAACCAATATTATTAAAGTTTATATTTGTTTTTACATATATATATATATATATATATATATATATATATATATATATATATATATATATATATATATATATATATATATATATATATATATATATATGATATATGTAATATAAACATAGAATAATTATGCATTTGTTAAAAATAAGTTATTTAAAAGCATTAATACTTACCCGGACATTCTAGATATCCATAACTATAAAATGGCCCAATCTAGAATGATAATGTAAAGGTTTACTACCCGAACTTTAATTAACACGTCTTTTTAATACAATATCATTCTTTTATAGGTGCATTATACGGAAATAGTTTTGAAAAAACAAACAGACAACAAATGTTCCTTAAAAAGAAATAAAACAAGGAATTATATCATTTATGTCTAAAAATACCGAGGTTGGTATTGGATGAAAAAAAGGATCTTTCCAAAAATCACAAAAAAATATATTATTTATTTCTTAATCCTATTAATAGACAATAATATTATAGCACTTCTCTATGATTTAGTGACTGACTCTTCACAGGGTACAATATAATTAATTGATAATGACAACACCGTTGATAGAAAATGTTCTAAAACATATCATTATTATTAATATATCTATTAATTTAACCACTTGCTATTTACTTGTTTCCATGATTTAAATAAAATAAAAAGTGATCAAGATGTAAACTTTTAGCTAAGTAGTTTGCTAGAATGTTGTAATCGATGTTTCAGGCATGAATATAACCAGGAAATAAAGCAAAATGTTAATAACCTAGTAATGTTCAAAACTTTTTAACCCTTGACACGACCCACAAAAACTCAAGAATAAACTTGTAGCGATTTCGCATTGCCTGTAGAGCTTGGACCTTAGTAAATAGTATATATATATATATATATATATATATATATATATATATATATATATATATATATATATATATATATATATATATATAAATATAAATGTATCTATCCCATAAATAGTATGTCCAAGGATAATTTAACTTTTGAATTAGCAAGATAATAATAATTTGAAGTCGAAGATAAAAGAATTTGTCTAAAAAACACAAAGACAAAAAACAAAAGGAGAGAGAGAGAGTACAAAAAAACTATAGTGAAAAGTATATAAATAAATATTATTTTCAAAAAGTATATAGAAAAACCTCTTGAGAATACTGCTTTAGCTCTAATTTTATGTTTACAGTTACTTTATATTAGGTTCACGTTCACATCTAGTTAAAGCTTGCTTCTATTGAATTTATTGTGCGATCTACCATGAAATCCGACTCTACTGGGAAACTTTGGAACCATGAAAAACAAAAAATGAACCATTATTCATATCTGAATCTGTAGATTATGATACACTGCTTAACTCATTTCGTTCACCATATCGCTAATAAATCTAAGCTACATTTCCATAACTTGCGATAAGTCTTTATCACACATCGTTGTTAAGGTGGGGGTTGAATTATAAGTTGTAACAGGTCCGAACAAAATGCTTCCTTCTTGGGTATTACCCTTTTAAAAAACAATTTTTCATTCTGTGCCCTGCCCTGTTATTAAACGGGATGCTAATGCACCATAAAAACTTATTTTCTAAATTACAACCTTCCAAGTAAACAGGAAGGTGAATTTCTAAATGGTTTTTCTCGCTATCTCGATTTCTTCAGCTATACTGGGCACGGAGTAGATTTTATTTTATTTTCCTCTTTATTTTTTCGAGAAAAAAATCCAGTCTCGAAATACCGAAGCTCAATCTATTTTTTTAATTAAGTGTTCAAATAATTTATTAATGTAATAAATAAAACTGAGTAGTATATAATTTTCAAGAAGTAATAACAATGGGGGCTGACGTTTCGTTCGTTTTTGAATTATCATGCTTCACTATCTCTTGTTAACCCTATTTGATTGGATTTCACCTTTAAATAGGTTTCTTCCATTCACTTCTTTCTTTTTTCTCCGCCATTTTTTTCTCTTTTTTTTTTTGATCCCTTAAAGAAAAAAAAAACAATTTTCTAATTAAATGTCTATTTGCCGAAGTATTGGAAGTTAAAAGATTTTAATTATAGATAGTTAGAGTTAACTTTTTAAAAGTATATATTTTTCATTATGTAAACAGATAAGAGTAGAAAGAGCCATACTATTTCTCCTTTATTCCATTTTGAATAAATAAGAAAATTAGAAATTGTAATGCGTTTCATTCTGTCGTATGCTTAATAAGTGGAAGAGAAGCGAAGAAAAAGAAATTAACAATTCTAATGACCGATTGTCTTCTAACAAGATCCGCCATATTTGGGTGAGACAAAAAAAGGTTTATCATTTCTAACGTTGACTTTTTACAATAAAAAAAGGCGTTAAATGCATGATCCGGTCAAAGGAAGAGCAATGATCTATTAAAAATGAATTATTGATTTAAACATGAGGTCACATATCACGAAAAAAATATATAACTAATGTTTCGATTCAAACTAATAACACATGTTGGTAAGTTATAAAAGATTACAAAGCCTTTATTTTGAACACAGCAACAATATGATTTCTTATATTTATACTTATAATACATGGTTAACAAATGCAAATAATAGATTAGTTAACAATTCGCCGAAGCATGTGACAAAATTTTAATTGTATTGATTAAATCACGATGTAAAAATCTTAGGTATACTTGAATATTTTAAATATTCCTGGTAAAGAAACAAATTGGTCAGACTTATAGACTTGAACAATAAAAATGGATAAATCTGTGTTTAAAAGGATTTGCATATAAGTTTAAACAACTTTGAACTTTGATTAAAAAAAGGGACTGATGAAAATAATGTGTCTTGGGGGCTCGTTCCCCGGTTTTAAATACAAAATTTACCATAAAAATAACGCCTCCCACGGGGAATCGAGCAGTTTACAGCTCTACATGAGCTGTGTATTAGAAGTAAGGTTAATTAAATAGACATTTTTTTCTTATTGTTTGATAATTTAAAATTATTAACTAATAATTCTTCCTTTTAAGAAAGAGGAAGAAAAAGGTCTTACCAATATACAGAATAGGACAAGATTGTTAGGAACAATTGGCAAAATCCCTCAGAGGAAGTAAAGGGTATTATAATACAGCGGGAGAGAGGAATCTGGAAGAGTACCCACTATACTCTTAATCTGGGTGCGTCACAAATACAAAGGCAAAAGATTTTGTTTGAATATTATTTTATAAATATTAAGATTAATGTCATACCTTAGAAACATTTTAGTCTCCTTATGGGAAAATGGTGTACTGATTTTGACTGCCTGTTAATTTAATAAAAAAAAAAACCTGAAGTGACTTAAAAATCTAACCTAGGTATAAAATATTAATTCTACACCACATTTTATATTTTATTTGTCAACAAAGTAATCCATAATCCTCAAGTGTCCTATTTCTAAAAAGATACATCACAGAAGTCCAAAAAGGCAGTGTCACTTCGTTATTAGTTAAAAAAAATCGGTCCGAGACAACTCAGACAAATTTTCTCATATACGGGTTTATAATTACTTAGCCTAGTGTTTTCCATTTATTAGTTTTCGTAAGGTATTTACATTTAATTATTATTGAACAATTTATCAAAATTTATTATTAAAATAATTTCTCCTTGGCGGGGAATCAAAGCTATTTTCTCAGGAACTAGAGTTTTCCCAGGAAAACGACTTGTATCGTTAGAAATATATATATTCAAATTAATTACATTTTAGAATTTTTTAATCAAAATCGTCGGAACCGTTTTCTACAAATTTTTTTCACGTTTTTTTCAGATTTTAGGGGGTAGCGCCCCCCAATTCGGAGCTAAAATTTATTTCAAAATTTTGCCTCAGGATATGATTTTTCTGAACAAATAAACCAATTTCGCTGGTTATCTCCTGGGCTGTAATTCTGCAGTTATCTATTACAAAAACATGGATCAAATTCATGTTTTTAGGAGAAACTGCTGTTGAAGGCCCCCAATACGTTCAGCATAATCGCCGAATCAAATGGACTTACATAATATCGACACAAAAATACACACATAGCCAACGACCCAATTCTTGACAATTGCATTTGAAGGTGCTGATTCCCCTAAATTGTTCACTAAATCTTCAAACATTTTATGATTACATTTTTAATAAATTTCAATTTATAAGGCAATTAGAAAAAAACTAAATCTCAGAGGGTTTATTAAGAATAAATCTATTTATCTTATTATCATGTATATAGTTTAAAAATGGTAATTCTTGTTTTTCTTTTATTTGCCTTCTACTTTTCAGTCAACCTTCTGTATAATATATTTTTCAACAATACAATTCCATAGTTTTTGGGCCAATTAATTTGAAGTAACATTTCTTTGGAAAATAGGAAATATATTTATAAAATCTTTGTGTCCAAAGGGGTAAAAAAACTCTTTTATAATTTGTTAGGTAATATTTCGTTCCTCCATTTGGAACATTTTCTAACCTTGTAGTCTAAGGAGTTAAAAATAATTAGAAATCCCTTACCCCTTTGGACACAAAGATTTTATAAATAATTATAAGAAAGGGGAAATCATATATTTATATTTTAATATATAAAATGGATAGGAAATATATTTTTGGCCAGACAGCTGACCAATAAAATTTAATTTGCACGGATAATAAATTGTAAAACATTCATTTTAACGCCTGGTAAAAATAAATATTTAAATATATATTTATTAAAAATAATAATTTAAAAATATATTAATTATTAATTTTAAAACATATATTTATGAAAAAAACATATTTTACCCTATTAAATGTTTTAATCTAAAACTGAACAAAAAATAGCAATCTAGTAAAAAATAACAGTCTCGCATTATTCTCCGTCGTTTGCAGACTTTTTGTTTATATTTTTAAATGTGTGGAAATTCAAGAATATTATGAAAAGTTCCAAAAAAACTTACAACTAAAAGAATATCTAGCATGATGTGCGTGGTTTACTGCACGAACAGAAGTGATCTGTCAACAAAGGGATTCCGTGTGACTTGTATAGTCCTGCTTGATATATTGCATTCTCTGATAAAGTTTATTATGTCATTCAACATTTGCGTGCATTAGTTCTGCTTCTAGAAAAATGTTTGCTCGCATATACACAATATAAATGGGGTTAAATAGATGTAGGAAAGGTTAAGCTAAAAAATTATGGTATTAATTGTTAATCTGTATTGCCTTATGGCAGAAAAAGTATACATTTTATTAATAATAGCCATTTCTTATTTTAGTATGTAAAGAAAGCTCAAACATATGTAACCAAAGGTTCACCTTTCATTAATATTTTCTAATCGTTGTATGGAATTGGTATAAGAGACACCCGAATTCTTACTACCTTAGAGCAAAGGTTTATAGTCCTTTGCCCATTGAAAATATTATATATTACCTCCTGAAATGTAGTTTATGAAAAATGCGGGTACTTCTTTATAATCATCGATATTTTTAAACAATCCAATAGCTTTATTTTTATATGCCATACAAAGAATTTAAATTTTATTTCACAGACGTTTTTAGGGACAGTACATAATAGGTAATCCAAAAATAAGTGCACCTGTATCCGTTTGCCAAATGAAGGACAATATATCCCTTTTTAGGGTTTCGATGGTAAAACCAAAAAAATAAATCCTTATAGTTTCGTTCCTGTGTGTGTCTGTCTGTCACTTTGTACGGTTCCAATAACTTTTGAAACAAAAGACATAAAAACATGAAACTTTCCAGTATTAAATATCGTTTTGACGCGCACACAGGAAAATATAGCGAACTCAAAATTATCAGCTGTAAAAATCCAAAATGGGGGATAATCCATGTCCTGCGAATTTTTTTAAAAATTTTGAGTGGGATATCTAATGAAAGGTATTGAAGAGTAGATTACAAAAATATACAACACTTGTGGGGAGTATTTCATTTTTACCGTAATTTAATCAAAAACATAAAAAACTTTGCGTCCCCCCCCCCCCCTTATACTAACTAATTTCATGTCCACAATACAAACAAAACCCTTTTTACGTGAGACTTCACGCACAACCAATTTATTTTGTGTAATTTCAATAAAATTTTCGTAGTATTACTTTTTAAGAATAAGCTTATTGAAAAGGTTTTTTTTCAATGTGCTTCCACAGTTTTCTCCCAATACACCTCTCATTAAAGAAAAATCACCCGCCATTAAAAAATAAAAATAATTAGAGTTATATTAGTTACCAAAAATATTTTATTTAGAGTGCAATTTGAACTAGAATGTGAATAGACAACAATTAATAAATAGATTTATAAAAAATAGATTTTTAATTCTTGTTATTCAAACAGGTTGCCAGAACAAGTGAACTATTTCATTATATATAGGAGTATAGGAGTAGGCTAGTATTCATTCCCATGGGAATGGGTTTTAATGAACGGTTGTGTAGTAACAACTCTAGATCTGTCAGTGTAAATCAAAGTGTTTAGTAAATCACTAGCTTTAAGGGTATCAATTTGCCCTGAGTAGTTGAGTCAGGTTAGCCCTAAAGTTTTCCAGTAGGGTCAATTATCTTACAACTACTCTATATGACGCTCACGTATGACTTTGACCCAGTTACAAAATATATCTATCTTAAACTGTCATAAATAATGAGACATTTAAAGACTAAAAATAGTAGTTTAAAATAAAATAGCTTCCAAATAAATAATATCAATAATACTAATTGTGTGTGTACTAATACAATTATACAAACATTGTTATAGTATCAAATAAATAAACCCAATACAATATTGGATAAATAATAATATAGAAACAAACATTCCTGTAACAGAATAATTAAATTACAAGCTATTAAACACCTTTTAATAGATCTCATAAACTAACTGCACAAAACAGTAAAATATAAATTAATAAATAATATATGTCACGACATCGTTGTCATAGCAACGATGTCAATCTAAATAAAAAGAACAAAACAAATTACTAACAGTTATTTACAAATATATTCCAAAATTTTATAGAAAATACAATGGTTTCGCAGAAATGTATGACCATTTGATGGTCAGGAATCAATTAAACTGACACGTGACTTCGACGTTAATCCGTGGAATCAACTCAAACCAGCCGGGTGGACTACCTGGGTCGAGAACCCAATCGACGCACTTCGATCGTACCCTTCAAAAAGGGCTGACATGTTTTGCTTGAGGAAATTCAAAATATGAACTCTTACCCCCCCCCCCCCCGTTAAGCTTGAAGTGCCAATTAAATTAAGCCACTATTTTAAGAAATTAATTTACAACACAAAAACTGTAAGGAATTGCCACAATTTTACAATATGTTTTTAAAATAAAAACATCGATGTTGTTACCACTTTTATAATTAAATTGGAATGTTAAACTACATTTTTGTATTTTCCTGTACAAAACAATAAAATTAGATACCATACTACATTTTATAAAGCGTGTATCAGATCTATAAAAATAAAATAACTTTTGTTCGTGTAAAATATTTAATGAGGTTATTTTGAAATCTAAACTAATAATGTAAACACAAAGGTGTCGTGCTAACAAGTTTGTCAAGTATAATGGAAAGGTAGATATTTCGTAAATATTTGGTCATAAAATGCAACGTATATTCAAACCTTAATAAAGTACAACTTTTGCTATCGAGATCACACATTTTATTTTAAGAGCCTATCCCAGCTATTGTTAATGAATCCATTAATTTTCTTTAAACAAACATTTCATAAAATAAACAACTATTTATTTAATCCTTACATAGAGTTTTTTTTAATTAACAAGATAATCACAATATTTAACTATAATATAATATGTAATTTTACTGCTTGTTTCGCAAAGTAAACTCTTTCGATTTTCTTATGTAGTATACATAGAGAGAAAATATTGTGATGGAGCAAACAATAATATATTTTAATAGATTCAAACATTTTAAGGTTCCTCGACTAAAAAAAGGATTCTTTGTTTTTTTAAATTTGTCTATGATTTAAAAATTAGGTGTACATGTTCAGGAAATCACCCCCATGAGATTTCTATGTTGCTCTGGTTTGCAGAGGTCCAAGTCGGCAGTGAATTTTGCAGATTCATTACATTTCTCTAATTAAGAGGTCTTGCAAATTTGATTATAATAAAATTAATGACGATGTTCTGTTATCCAAGTTAGGAAATGAAGTCAAAACGTTTTCTTGACATTTATTTAAAGCATTGGAACATTTGCAAATAATCCATAAACTTTGATCAGTTAAAAGATAATTTAATGTTAATGATTTGTCTTACTGTTGCCAATTCCATGAAAATTTCGCTAATCTAAATGTCCAGGTTGAACATTTTAATCAGCAGAGTTAAAATGTCCCTCTTTAATGTTTCCCTAAAATGTTACCCTTTGAAATTTCAAGTTTTATAAAGAACTATAAATTATCTAATAAATCATTTGTGTACGGTTAAGGGGCATTTTAATTATTACTGTTCACAGAACTTTCTTGCAGATATGTATGTAAATATATTTTCCCCCCCATCCGACTTTGGAACAACCAGGCGGAAAGCTAATACTCTTAGGTCGTGGGAGAAACAGTCCTTAGATCCATACCAGCCACCTTTAGGACTCTTATACTTGATTTATAGTTATGCAAAAACAAACCTTGAGTGGGGAACTGCAGCCTTTTAATCTGAAAATTGTAGTCTGACAAGATTGAGGTACGTGGAATAAATAATGCTTTACCTGAAAGAAGCGATCGTTTTTATGGCACGTTTATAAAAAGGTTTAATCTTCACACAATTTGAGAAGGTTAAAGTTTAATAATAAAATAGAATCTGAAAATTTAAAATTCAAATAAAATAGACCGATCGAAGAATCCCTTCAGCGGTTACCTATACAAGAAAGGTAAAATAAACTTCCCCCAGGGCTTCTAGAGATTAGAGGACGATTAAGTCAGTATTGTTTAATTATGACGAGTTTGATAAAAAAAAAAAATAAATAAGTAAATAAAAATAAATAAAATCTAAAATTTAGTCCATTTAAATACAAATTTAACCGTATAAGTTGTCTTCCTGGAACACAATTAGTTTTCCGAGATATTGATTACTTATTTGAAGTCAACAAACGACAATAGAACTAGACCGAGAAATACGCTTGTAATTATAAAGTACTCCATTAGTACCTGTACTTAGTATTGTCGTTTGTTGACTTCAAAGACTTGTAGAAACATTTGAAAGCTTAATTCGGGATTAGGTATCGATATCGTCAAAGGAAATTATTCTTCAGTGTAGCTTAATTGGTTAGAGCTCACGCACACTGGATATGAGGGGGAGGTCCGTGGTTCGAGTCCCGGCGCTGAAGTCTATTTTTATCTGTCTGCTCCCTTTATAAATAGTAATTATCATTTTATTTAAATTAAAATGAAACATTCCGTAGTATGAATACTACCAATAACTTGTAAAAATTGAGTTATTAACATCATATTATAGCTTATCCTTTAAACCGGTAAAAAATAAGGAACGAATATAAAAAACCCGATGAAATTCCATTAACTAGCTTAAAAATTATAAGCGAACATAATTATTAAACCTAGTGCGATACTTTTGTTAAACGCCAAAGTTTGTTTACATCAGTCAATATACCGCCAAAATTCAAATAATTAAATAAATAAAATAAAATAGACTGCCAACTAGTGAGGCACATAGCTTCCTCGCATCCTATCATGTACTTTATTGTTACATTAACATTAACATTATTGTTACATTACTTTATTGTTATATTGTTTATTGTGTAAATATTATTAATATAGTCATAGCGATCTTTCACACTTCGCTGTTGGTTTTACTAAAAAATCGTATTTTAAAAAAATGTTTGTCTCATTGAATAGATGAAGTTCGATTTTTTTTCGACCTATAATTCCAATTTTAAATTTGAACTTTTACGCGAGCGCGAGCGTTGAGAGTGAACGCTTGGACGGATACCTTAAAACGGGGCATTGATAAAATGAACATGTCTACCAAATTTCATCAAAATCAAACGACATTTACTCAAGTTATCGTCACACGTTTCATGATTCGCGGACACACAGACAGACACGAGACCAAAAATGTTCCCTGATGTCTGAAACGGATTTCTGACTTAGAATTTTTAAAATCGGGGACATAAAATTCTCTTGTTCTTAAAAGTGAATACAAATATTGTATACTTATTTTTTGAAAAATGATAATAAAAATCAGTTAGTTCAAAACGGTCACCCATCCAAGTACTGACCACGCCCAATGCTGCTTCCTCCTGCTACGAAGCAGCATGAGAGGCCACTTTAGTACCCTCGGAAGTTAGGAAATGTTCCGAAGTACCCCGTGCCCGGTTTTTTTGAGGTATCAAACCAAATTTGGCAGATATATTTGTCATCTCAGGTAAATCTCTAATACTCACTCATTTTTAAGATGGTGGCCATTTATGAGGTACTTTTAAGGCCATATTCTAACCAATCACTATATCTAAAAAACTGTTAATTCTAGAAAAAACTGTTCATTGGGAAAACTTGCTATAATGATGTAGACCTTCACTATGAAAGGAAATATTGATTCAAGATGGCCGCAATTTTATTTAAAATTTTTAATTTTTATGGTTGCTAGATATAACAAACTATTTGTTCTAGAACAGGGGTAGGCAACCTGCGGCTCTTTTGATGTCAACGGCTCTCCAGTTATGTGCGCAAATATTAATAATTATTTTATTTTATTTTCAAAACTCATAAAAAAATATTACACAGCAAAAAAAAAATATATGTTATAAGAGGGCAATTAACGTAAAAAAAACAATAAATTTTATAAAAAATTAGTTTAATTGTATAGAAGTTAATAGAAAAGGTAGAGCTTGGGTCGCCGAGTGACGTCACACATCCTAGCGACTTACGAAGATTGTCGAAAAAATAATTAAAGTAATATTATTTGATTACTAATTTTATTATTCTATCAGAGCTAGCTAAAATCCTTTAATATGTTTTGTGCGAAACATTTGTATGTTTTTATAAGAACAAAAATTATTTCATAATTAAAGCTATTTATTTTAAATCAAAAATCTAATTTATATACCTAATCCTAATCAAATACCATAATATTGAAATAAAAATGTTAGTGGCTCTTTAAAAACTGGGAAATTTTGTAAATTGAAAGCAAGTGAAAAAATCTTAATAACTTTAGATAAAAAAAGGTTATATAGAACCAGGTTATGTGTAATGCATTGATGAAATACTTCGGCTCTTCCGCCTTAAAAGGTTGCTGACCCTTGGTCTAGAGTCTAGAACATTGAAATTAGTTACTTCTTATGACATAAACATTTTCAATACAAAATGGCGGCCATACATTAGAAAGAAGGGGACCAAGCCCAGCCCGAACCATTCTAACTAGGACGATTTCTAGGGGGTAAAATGGGGAGGGGGAAAGAAAAGAGACTACGGATTTGAAAATTTGAGGTGAGAATCTCTTGCAGCTTCGAGAAGATTCTTAGGACAAAAATCAATAACTAAATAGTAGAAATAAAGAAATAAAGTTGTAGGAGAAAGAAGATAAGCAGTCCAAACAACTGGGACAATGAAACAACACATATCGGGTAGTTATTATCCGTATCATGTAATGATTATATATTATTATGTATAATAATATATAATCATTACATGACTGCTATGGTAATTTACGTACGATATATGTATATATCTTTTACATTATTTTCTCACAACAGAATGTTAAATATATACTTATTTTCCAATGTTCAGGATCTATTTATATAATTATACTTTTTTTTTTATTTTATTCACCAATATTTTTATTTTTGAAACACCCGATCTACTCAAGGTACTTCAGCTAGTAATATATACAACTAAGTTAATTGTTACCAATAAGATGTATGTGGAACTATCTCATATCATCTATATATACAATTAAAGACTGATTTATATTGTAATATCTATATAGTTAATGAGGAATTTAACAAGCAACTATAATAACCATATTTTTTACAACTGTGGAGCATCAGGAAAGCGACAATTTCTTACCTTTTCATTTGGTTATTAGTGCAAGCTCTACACAATATTAATTTTATATGATTGAAAGACTTATATGAAATTATTATGGCACTTGTTTAGATTGTTACTCATAAAGAAAACAGAGGGGAGTAGCAATCTTAGAAGGTGGTACGGAATGTTCTTATTTAGGCTGTTACTCCCCATATAAAAAAAGAAGTGTGAAATTCCTTTGTCCCAAAGTACATAGTGCTAAAAAAGTAGTAAATGATGGTTATTTAGTCAAAGTCATTTATATTGTAAAAAAAACATAGGGGAGTAACAATCTAAAGAAGTACCACAATTATGATTGAAAAATTTGAATAAAACAATTATTAACAAATTCAACCCCTTGTATGTGAAGAATGATTTTTGAGTCTTCCCTATATTTGTCCTCCGTTTGGGTTATTACACATAACATAACTGCAATTTTTTTTAAATTTTTGGGTTGCGTACTTCTGGAGATTAAGGCTCTACTATGATTTTTCTAGTTTGGAAAAAAACTTAAAATGAAAATTTTATTGGTTCTAAGCAAGATATCAAAAATTTAAGTACAGGCTTCATTCCTAATTTTAATTCTGCACAATTTGAGCCCTATTTCAACTCCCAACTACAATAAATACTACAACTATTTCAATACAACGAGTTTTATGTTGTATTGAAATGGCGCCTGTACTATTTATCATAGGAAGTTGAAATAGGGCTCAAATTGTGCTGAATTAATATTAGGAATGAAGCCTGTACTTAGATTTTTGATATCTTGCTTAGAACCAATAAAAATTTAATTTTACCGTTTTTTCTAACCTCAAAGGGCGGTAGAGCTTACTTCGAACTACTTCTAATCGAGCTTACTACTATTTCTGCTTACTTCTATTCGAGCTTACTACTAGAGCTTACTTCGAAGCGTTAAGATTCACAAAATCTTTTACGAGGTTTCCTCCGATACATCTAGATTTATGTTATTTTTTTAAAATTACTTTTCCATAAAAATAAAAGTTTAGAAAGTTTCAGGAACACTTTAGCACACATTTAAGGTAAGTATCAAAAAACAAAGTTGCAGCATTTAAGAAGGGTAACCATAAAATTTAGTTTTATTAATGCGTCATACAACTAATAAGAAAATTATGAATTGAGGTAATAATTGTACACATTTTTATGATTTATTTAAAATAAATGCATCATTAAAACATTTTTTTGTTCATTAATATTATTCTTTATTTAATTTATCCTGTAGAATCATTTTAATTAATTCATATTTCCTTTCCAGTTCTCCTCGAGGCGTATGTTGGTGAAAAAAATATTGAAATAAATATTCATTATGTAAGAAAAAACAAATTCAAATTAAATGCATAAGATTTAAATTTAAAATTCTCGCCTTTTTATCTCACAGCGTTCCATGTTTTTTGCTTTTTTATTCATCCTGTAACATAAAAACACAAGGAGAACATATTAAAAGTAATTTGCAACTCACTTAAAATGTTAATTATATTTATTCTTTATTAAAATTATACATTTTTTTTTTTTTTTTTTTTTTATAGATACCATTTATATTTTTAAAAAAATAAAAAAATAAATGATTAATTTTAGTGTTGACAGACACGAACTTGAAAAGTAGAGCGAGGGGAAAAAAATGAGAAGTTACTTATAAGGATATTTCTAAAAATAAACCTAGCTGTGAAGACAGTAGTAGATATAATAATTTGGTTTCTAATTTTCGATCAAAAAGTATTACTAATAAATATAATCATTTTAATATAATGATGATGAGATCAAAAATAAGTAAATCCGCATAAAGTTCGAAACATTCATAGTTTTTTTAATAAATACTTATCTACATTAAATTAACTCACGAATTCAGGATTAATTTGATCATACAGGCGTATCCCTGTAAAATTGTAACTTCATTGCACTCTTGCTGAACATCTTTAAAAGGAAATTGAATTATTGTTGTTTTACAATTGTTGGAGAGAATATTATAATAATCTATATGCATAAAAAACGTCAACGTGGGTGAGGTTGTTTGTTTGAGTAAGTGTTCTTTATAGGCTTTTCAATTCTTTGAGGAATTTCATTCAAATTGGGCACTTATATTCGTAATTTCCCTGGTAAAAATACTGGCATAGTTTCATCCCCAAATACTCATTTTCAAGATGGTCAATTATGTGAGACTTCTAAGGCCAAAATCCACCTAATCACCTATTATTCACTATAACTCAGAAACTGACAATGAATGAATCCTGGAATCACGAATTTCGCTAGAATGTTTGTTTAAATGATGTAAACCTTCAGTATGAAAGGCTATTTTGATTCAAGATGGCTGTAATTTAATTTAGATTCGTATGGTTGATGTGTCTCCTAAACTCTTTAGTATAGAACCTTGAAATTTGGAAAAACCCTACAGAGAAATTGCTGACCTGCTCTTAATTTAACAATTAATTTAAAAGGGCGACATGAGCTAATAATTCGACTACATCAACGTATATATAGTCGAAATCAGGGAAAATGAAGCCTTACCTGATGACTGAGATGTATAGGAAGTTCTGTCCTATACATAAAAAATAAGATAAGCTACACTGCTTGAACTATACAGAGAAATTAAATTGTTAAATATAGCACATAAAATACTCTCAAGCACCACTAATCCATGGATATGTGCCTTGGAGAACCAGTTGTAACCTTAAAATATTTTCCGGGGGGGAGGGGGACTTGACCTTGAATGACTACATATGGGTTTAGCAAACCCAATAATTTATTAATGCACCATATAGATAGCCGTGTTTTACTATAAAATGTGTTATAGTATAAAAAGTCAATAAAGTACGTAATAGGATGCGAGGAAACTATGTACTACACTAACTGGCAGTCTATTTGAATTCAAAGACAAATTACTTTTTGTTTCACAGAACTATCGCATTGCTTCAGTTCCCTTAGGTAAGCAAGGAAGCAAAAGTTATTATTACTTAAAGATAAACATATAACTGGAAGTATTACGAGCCTTAAGGCAGAATAAATTGTTGGGGAAAAAATTACTACGATACTATAAATCACTTTAGTTACTTAAGTGACAACATATTCGGAGCCTATTAACACAAGAAAAGAGTAATTGTGTCAGTTAAATTGATAATGACCAGATTTGTACTTGAGGCATAATGAACTCATGATACTTGATTGATATCTAGTTAGATCGAGCTGTTTCTATTTTAAAGTTTTAAGTGATCATATAGAAAAGGCAAAAGTATTTTATTTACTTCCACTTAATATCATACTACTTTTAACGATTTAATAAAAAGCCAAAAAAGTTGTTTAGAAGTACGAGGTTTACAAATTGGGATACATATGAAAAATGATTTTTTACTCTGTTTTCGAAAGAACAGAATTCAAGGTTGACCTTAGCATTGTACAAAAAAAAGATGAAGGTAAAAGATGTGTTTATCTTATTCTTATAAGAATTAAAATTCGTGATGATTCTTAAGGAGATTGACATTTTGTTAATAATATTATTAAAAAGGAAACTAGTCTAGATGTATTTGATTACACACGGCATCATTATATGCATGTTGAGTTTGGAGGTCGCTTAGTCGTCTGAAGGCCAGACCCACTTGCAGTCACGACTTTTCGAGACCTAATGGGCCCTGTCGAAAAAAGTGAGCAAAAAAGAACTTTACAAAATGCTAGAAAAAAATTGTAACTCCAGACTCTATTCCTTTGTTTCTTAATGTAGAATACAACGACTTATGATGTGGATGTGAGTCATTCAAAGAAAATAACCGATAACACAATAATATTCCATTATTAGTACATTCTTTGGATTCGTTTTAGGAAAATGTAACAAGTTTTGGAGAGAAATCATGCTTTTCCTTAATTAGTTTAAGTTAATATTGATACATTGATAGACTACTAAATAGTTGTTATATTATATAATCATTTTTAAAAATAAGTACGCAAAAAATGAATTTACACCTTCCACGTTGGACAGCTAATGGTAAAATTTATAAACATTCAAAGAAAAAAATATATAAAAAGATCGCATGAACAGTTTCTTAAAACAAAAAGACCAAGGAATATCTTGAAATAATTTGATAAAATTCAATTTATCATATGAAGTCATCAAAACGCACTACAGAGAAATAAGGAGCTTTAGATGATGAGCAAGGTTTTAAAGTGTTTACCTTCGGACCTACTCCTAAAGACGGATAATAAAAAAAACAGTAATATCTTCAGTGAGATAATCATAAGGCGCCACAAGAATTATCCCAGCACCAAAAGAACCATCCTCATTAAATAAATCCAGTTACATCTACGCTGCTTTATAAGATGTGTTGGAGGCAACGAGAAACAGAGTCATCTTCAAAAGAGTTAAACGAACTTTAATATGGTTAAATCGACAAAAGAAACCTTTAAACGCAAAGTAAAAACTAAGGATATAATTACACAAATATTCCGCTTCTGAATTACACTACCCCTGCCCGAGGGGAATTCCGTTTTGTAAACTAATCCTCGGTAAATGTAGACCTGATTAGTAAAGCACTCTCACCCTTATTTTTCAGGATGTTTTTTCTTTAATTAAAAAAAGGAACCACTTATAATGATTAATAACAACAATTTGTCTTTAAATTAATACTTAATATTATAATAATAAACTAATACACCTGTAAAGGTTTCAACTATTTCAGTAGGATCGACTAAGTAATATTTTCTAATCTCTGTTGTCCTTTTTTGGATATGATATAATTCATTAAAATTGAGTTGAAAGATTTTAAATTTAATTGTTGACGACAAATGATCAAAATATTAAATTGATGAAAAGCAATATATATTTTTACCTAAAGGCTTGGGCTAAACAAATTTCAAATTACAACCAAACAAATGATTGTGAGAACGACTACAAGGAGACCCAATATAATAGTTAAATAGCCTGGTATTCGGCAAATAGATGAATTTTGTTGACCCAACGTAAATACTGCTTATAAATAGAACGGGCCTTCTTGTTTTTCTCGTTGATCCATTTCCACAGTTCTAACCAATATCTATTTTCCCCGAATTTTCAACCCAGGTTGGAAAATTTAAAATCCTGTCATTAATCATTGTTCCGGCAGTTTTCAAAAGTAATTAGCTAAAACAAATTTTTAAACGGCCTCCATCTTGAAACGACAAGGCCAATTATACTAGATAAAGAACTTGTCCGAGATATTCGGTATTAAAAGTTCTGAGCAAAATTTCATCAAAATCAAACAATATATATATATAAATACATTTAGAAAGATAGAGAGAATCACAGATCTATATTATATTAAATTGCCTACGAATCCTATGTGTGCTAAAAACACATCTTGGAATATTTATTTATTCCAAAATCACTCCAGTCCAAGTCTCCATATTACATATTATATTCTTCATCCTTTTTAGGATTGTTTTCTCGCAGAATAATTTCGAAAATTGGAAGAAGAAAGAGCTCGTTTTCCTAAAAAACTATTGTCAGCCGTGATAAATCAAGGTAAAATGTTTAATTTGTCTTCATTTAACATTATTTATTTGTTAATATTGCTTCAAATAAATACATTTTAAATATTTAACTTATTTTCTAAAAGCGAAAAATAGATAAGACAAAATAACCTTTATTTCTAAGGCAAACAAATGCTAGCAGA
The DNA here is from genome assembly GCA_951217055.1 of Gerris lacustris. Classification (NCBI taxonomy): domain Eukaryota; kingdom Metazoa; phylum Arthropoda; class Insecta; order Hemiptera; family Gerridae; genus Gerris; species Gerris lacustris. Next base: position 81,133,125 of record OX578277.1, read on the forward strand.
TAACGTAACAAAATTCAGTCATAAGAGAAAACATATGATGACAAGAGAAGGAGACGCAGATTGATTTATTTGTAATGTATAATTAGGGTGTTTTTAAGGTTGTTAGTAAGAGAGGATTATGTCAGGATGGCGGTCTACGTTAGTAGGGCGTGTTTTTAGTAAGTCAAGGTTTACGATGTATAGTTGCGTATTCCCAAGTCAAGTATCGGGGAGATCACCTCCAGGGCTGTGCAAGGATGTATCTATTGCAACATCCTATGTTTCGCACTTGGCTCCAGCCCGTGTCCAAGTCCCCTAGCCTCTACTCCATTTCTATTCATATCACCACCCTTACACAACAACTTGGCTCGTTCACCTAATTTAGTATACTTGTCATTGATACTTCGAGTATGAAAGAATTTAGAGAATTCAAAATCATAAAATTTTACTACCAAAATAGTAATCACAAAAATAGTTATTTCACTATATTCTCATAATGTTCATAGCAATTAAGTTTATTACTTAAATTAAGCACATGAGGTAATAAATAAAAAAGCATTATAACTCTTGACTGATTAGGAACTCCAATTATTGACATGGAGAACTAGAGTTCCACCAAGACACCTTAAATGCTTATAAGTCATAATCAGATATGTCGAGGAATCGTTAGCTATGTATAAGCAATGAAACATAACTCCTCAATCACGTTTCCCTAATCAGCGTTTCATTGGCCTAGTCAGTCTTTCACTGGGGGCTTGAAAACGGGCTGGCGCCAGTGCGAGACATCCGATGTAGCATTAGATACAACATCCTCGCACAGCCCTGGAGGTGATCTATCAGATACTTAACTTGGGATTACGCAATCTTCAACAGAAGCTAAGGAAATCAGCACATCAGCCTAAAAATTCAAAGGAAACAATCTAGGTTTTGCATACAAGGTAAAAGATAAAATCAGGGAGAAAATCATATTGGCTATTTCTGAGTAGCTGGTTTGATAAAGAGGGATCGGCTCGCGTGTAGCCCTCCCACTCTCAGACCAACAGTCCTGAGAAAAAAAAAAACTCCATTCCCTATTTTGAAAATTAAATTAGCCTCCCCTTGAATGCTTGGGAACAATACTCAATTAATATTAATTAAGGAGGTTTTTTTTATCAGAGAGATAAATTCGAAAGAACTGGATTCTACTAGTAGGACTTCGAGCTCTTGTTAATTCAAAAAGGTTCATTATTTAATTGGACATCGAAAAATGTTTCTTGAAAGAAAACAAATACATGAAAAGGTAAATAACTCAAAAAAAAAGAATCTCGTTTAAAATGACAAAATATTGTAACTAAAAAATAAAATAAAATATTTAAATAAGAAGAAAACAAATTTTCATATACAATTCAATTTTAATGCTGTAAATATTTATTGGTTATACGATATTAAAATCATTGATTTATTGCATTACAAAGTACAGGCTCACATTGAAACTTCCTTTTTTCTGATGAAAAAAGTGAATGGTGTAATGTTTATAAAACAAAATACATAAATAACTATAATAATAATATAGACTCATACGGTAAAGATATAAAATATATGTTTCAGGTTATCTATCGCAGTTCCAACTCGGGGAAGAAGGATAAATAATATCAAAAAATTATGTTTACATGGCAACCAAGAGGTAAAATCACAAAGCCTTAAAAATAATAATTTTAGAATCTCATCTATTTTGCTACCAGTTAAAAAAAGGCAATACATTTTTTTTGTATACTTTCACAATCATGTCTACATTGTCAATAATATTTCCTAACCACCTCATAGTGATTCACAGACCGTTATGATTACAGAGATATGGATAATTTAAACCATTTGTAAGCGAAAGGTGTATCCTAGAAATAGGGAAGTGCATTAAAGTTGAGATTTAATTTCATAAAACCTTAATATAAAAAATTAAATAAAAAATATCTTATTTATCTCCAAAATTATTATACACAAAAAAAGCTAATCCGTGAGTGTAATAAATAATAAGATATTCTAACATAGTGTACGGTGTACATATTATACATACAACGTACACAGTCTAACTAGTACACCGCAAGGATTACAAATATTAAAAGTAAAACACATAAAATAAATTGCTACTTCACTTAGTTTTTATGCTTTTTTCATTCTTTCTGTAGTTAATGGATTGCGTGGAAGAAGGAAAAAACGAAAAACTGGACAGGGCTTCATGACGATTGCATGTACATCCATCATGGTCATGATTTATTCACAATCATTGTAAGGAGTTAAATATATCGAGCTAGGGGCGGATAGAAGGGTGAGGTTAGAGATGGTTTATCGAATTATATAGGGCACGACATCAAACGAAACATCTCAGGTCTGACAGGGGACCATGGAAAAACCACACACCGACGCCATTTATCAACAGGACATCAAGATAAAAGTATAATGCTTTAAGCAACCCCCTCCCCATTAAGAATTATTGAATATGTCTAGAGAATTATTTATCCAAAGATACGCATTAGAATGATTAGGTTTAAGATTCGCAAATAAATTTTAAGTTGTAATACATCACAAATTTGATCAAATTTAACCTGAATTTACCTGAAGCGCTGTAATATTAAAAATTATTAAAAAGTATTTAAAAGATTAATTTTAAGAATATTTAGATTATATGGGACTTAATATATTTATATAATATCTAGAGCTCATTATCAAAGGTTTATTACCGACATTTTTATCACTTAAATATTTATTACGCAAAAATTAATAATAGATCCTGGATGCATGCTTACCAAAAAAAGAAGCATAGTAGATAAAAAGGCAAATTAAAATATAGTAAAGAATCCTACCAACCAAATACACGTCAAGAAAAAGTAATGGCACATTAACAAATAACATCAAGAGAAAACAATGAGCAAAGCAAAATTATAATTTCTATTCAATTATATTCGTAAAAACAAACGGGTTAAAATTTAGAATTAAGAATAGGCATACATATTAATAATTTTAAATTAAAATTCGATAAATTAGAACTAAAAACAAACTTAAAGATCGCGACACAAAATGCACTACTCATTAGATTAACCCACAAAAACAGCAACCAAAATTGACAATTGAAGGAATGTAATTGAAAACCCTTGAGTAGGAAGCACAAAAAGATTACTTGATTGCTGGTAAAAATAAAATCCCTAAAGTTATTCAATCTGTCAACGTAATAGAACAATTATTATAATTTTACGAAGAGCAGATTAGAGATGACTTGACACTTGTAGCTTATTAATTTATACATCATTAATTTTTTTTAACACATTGTACATATTTTTGTTTTTACAGTGTTTGAAAAACTTTTTTCTAAAGAACATTGTATTCTTTCTTTTACCAAGAACCCTCAGTAAAATATTGTACTGCAGCAAAGTCCTTAGAAGGTGGGGTATGCTACGTGCTAGGTTGGTTAAATCCCGGGGTAATGTATGCCATATTCGGCTCGTAATAACATGGATTATATCTTCCCTAAGACCTCAATACTAAAGAAGAAAATGAAGTACGACCAATAAAAGAATAATTATTAGCCTCAGGTAACCATGGATCAAATCCTCTATAGCTATCCAACAGACGGTGTCATACACTCAGTACTAACGGAGAAAAGGATCTTACTTCTTTTCTTTTCCTGAAATCTCTCGTGCTTTGTTAAGATGCAATGCATACATCAATCGTTCTTTCTCCTTTTGCACAGGATAAATAACAAGCATGATGTTCTCTCTGAGTTATTTTCTTTCACATCAAATACATTTTATGTACATTTTATTTCGATTCACATATTTGCTAGGAATGAAATCGTAGTGTAAAAACTAATGAAGTCAAAAGGAACGGGAATAATATGATATTGAATAAGTCCAACAAAAGTTCTAAATTAAAATATGAATATGCTACTGTAGTTCCTCTTATTTAGTAAAATATAGACATTAGTATACGCTTGGTTTTCCAGTGAAATTCGCGTTACGAAGAGGTTAAAGTCGGACGTTTCGCTTCCACTACTGGAAGCATCTTCAGTGGTGTGGCGCATCGTGATGTTTACTTGAAGCAACAACAAGACATACTCTTATGTATGCGCCTTGTTGTTGCTTCAAGTAAACATCACGATGCACCACACCCCTGAAGATGCTTCCAGTAGTGGAAGCGAAACGTCGGACTTCAACCCCTTCGGTAGCGAATTTCACCGGAAAACCAAGCTGTTTATTACGAGTCTACCCGCGGAAGCCTACGCCCCAACGCACCAGTATAGACATTGATTTTCGAATATACCATTTCAACATATAGAAACCATAAAACAAACAAATCAAATTTGTTTCATAATATTCACCATTAGAAAATAACAAAGCAAAGATCCCTAAATGAAAAATGCCACACTGTTTTGAATGATCTTTATTTGTAGTAGAGTGGTTTTAATATTATACAGTATAATTTCTTGTTTGCATTGTTTTCTTTAGTTACAATATATGAATTAGGAAAGAATTCTATTAAGTAGAAAAACATTTTTACTATAGTGGTTTGGTTGAATTTTGAATTCGTATTATTATTGCGCTGTTAGAAACTGTAAAGAGACTGACATTAAGGCAAGAAAAATATGTATAAAAGGGTAAAAATAAACGTTTAATTGTAATTAAAGGACATGGAGAGTTCACGTTCAAGTTTAGAAATATTTACATCTTACTAGGCAAGGAAAAGAAAAATATTGACCTATATACATGGTAATCAGGGTCAGATATTATAAATAAATTTGCTTCTAAACTTTCTCCAGTATAGGGTTTAAAATTGTGACGTTATTCTCCAGAATCTTAAATATAAAAAGTACAAGTTGTCTAATATTTATCCCTCGTTCATTTACATCACATTATCAGACCAGAGGTGACAGCATAATAAGCATTTTCAAATTGATTACTATTAGCCGGGGCCGCTAACGAGATTTTAATACGGAATGAAAGGTCTTTCTTCTTTACATAATACAAATTTTAATGCACGGGCATTATTATGTAAAAAGATAAGGGAGATAAAAAAGCGGACATTTAAGCACATTACATCCACGACACGGTGATAAATCATAGATTATATGGGTGGATGATGGATATCCGATCGACTGGAATTATTTAAGTCTCATGACCCCAATCATCCAATCACCTTTGAACAAAATGATTATTTATGAGCTTCATCAAAAGTCAATCACAATATATCAGACAAATATATCCATTATAATTTCCTAGGGGGCTTCTTACGAAGCGAAACACCAATTTATTTTAATCGATCTTTAAAATATGTGATTAAGACTCAATTTACGGGATTATATTCCTCCTCGCCTTCAACCATCTATGATTATTTAATAATAATTTACTTTGGGGTGGAAGTGAAAAAATGCTTTTTTAAGTGAAACCCTTTTTGTCACACATAGTTAAATTTTATTAGTGTGGAGTATACGGTAACAATTAAGGCTTTATAAGTATAAGGTACGAGCAGAAAATTATAGTATTTATGTCTAGGCTATAATTATACATATTTGCCCGGAATGAAAAAGTAGGTACAGTAAATAAGTACTGTGTAAAATGGGAAAAAATAGTATTTGCGAAATTTACTTTTACTTAATGAAGTGGTTTTGTAAATGTTTTTAAACACTTCAACGACGAATTATACACTGAGCCATAAAGGATCTGACGTTAGATGCATCTGCCCTCATGCCGTGCTAGGTTAAATACCGACATGGTAATTAATAAAAGATTTAATTATAGATAAAAATAATAACATTTTATCTGATAATATTCCAATTTAGAGAAACCCATAAAAAGCAAACATTAACACGGGATTACCCTCTAGTTTAACAATTTGATTTTAGGACTTCTGACCAACCACTTAAAACCTAGTTAGTCTTCCGATATACTGTTTGTAATTTAAATTCTTATAACATTGAAACAAATGAAGAACACCCAAAAAGATATGTGTACATTTTTTGATTAATTATCAAAAGGACGAAAGTGCTTATATAAACAGTGGTTTGTTCTTTTTTTGTATTTTTTGCTGTTTCTTTACCCCGCGATCAACACATCATTAGGGTTTTACAAGACGAGAGATCCGGTAACGTTACTCATCTGCTCGATGTGATCATCAGAGTGAAACATGTCTCACCTCACTGAGATTCAATCTAACCAGATATGTCCGAGTTTAGACCTTGGTTTCAGGCGAAATTCCGAGTACGCTAACCACTCGGCTACGCCGATCTCCACAAAAGTCGTAAAGGCTTTTTTTATACTGCAGGTAGGTATACTGAATTTTTATATTTCGTTGAACAATTTTCTGTATAACTTAGTTCGTAGGTTTCCGCGGGTTGTCTCGTTAGTTAACTTGGTTTGCCGGTAAAATCCACGTCAAGAAGGGTTTGAAGTCCGATGTTTCACTTCCACAACTAGAAGCATTTTCACGGGTGTGGTGCGTGACATTAACACAAAGCAGCAACAAGATATATACTAATAACAATAACTATGGAGAGAAGAAAGGCGTATTTATACTGGTTTTCTGGAAAGTAGATTGTACCAGGATTTCCCGGGGGTTTCTTCAGTCGACTTCTTTTTCGGGGTAATGCACTCGGGCAGGCGAGGCCTTGGTTGGTGGTCCTTTGACAAATGGGTGATGTTCGAAGTCGGAAAATGTGAATTCTTCCTCTCTGGTTGTTTCTCGATCTGAATAGCCTCCCTTACCACCGTGTCCTCAACGTGATGAGATGACCATTGTTCTTCACTGTTCTTACGTCTTCTTCTAGGCGGATTAACATAAGTCTTCCGGTTTGTCCGCTGTAGGTTTTGCTGCAACTGCAAGGAGTTTAGTAGATACCACAAGTTTATAGAGATGAAGGTTATTTCAGGAAGCCTCTGGTGGTCATATGGATATTAAAAGTGGTCCCTACACCATGTATTCGGAGAATCCTGCTTAAATTATCATTCCTTCGATGTATGGAAAAGAAGCCTTCCCTCAGTTTTCCGTCCTTTCTGCTTGGGCTTTTTCTTTTTCTTCATACCTTATTTCTTATGAGATGGCGTCGTCTATCGGCAGGTTGATGAAAAGAGACACGATGTCGAAGCTAACCAGTGGTCCTCCATTCTCGACTCGGAGCGATGACAGTTTATCGATGAAATGGTTGGCATTTTTTATGTATAGCTCGAATTTCTACCTGTCAGTTCTTTCACAAGATGGCGGGCCACTTTAACATCGCACTAACCCTAACGATGGGCCGCATCGGAATACCTCCTTGTACATTTTTGGGCATTCCGTAGAGTAGGGGGTGGCTTAGGGTCTCAAGTCCGTGCAGAGAAGTTTCCTCTCTTTTCCGTCCTCAAGTAATGATCTTTGATAAGTTTGTTAATCATTGGTTTACCTCGTATAGCCTAGGATTCCGAATCTTGTTACAGGTATAGTCCTCGGTATAACCTACATCTACGATGTGTAGTTGTCCTAATACATCAGTCCTTGTGTGGTTTCAAGTTAACATCATGGTGTACCACACCCCTGGTGGTGCTTCCACTGTGAAAGCGAAACGTCGGACTTCAAACCCTTCACCACGCGGATTTCACAAGAAAACAAAGTAACTCATTATTATGGATGAATGTTTAATTTGGTTTTCCCCCCAAATCTAGTTTGTCACACTAGCTTCTTTAAAGTAGTCCAATTTGACTAAAAGGCGTTGCGCATTATGTAATTAAAGGATACAATAACTTGTTTAATACTATACTAATACATGTGTATTAGTAATTGTTGGAAACTATTCAAATACCACCTATAATCTATATGCGCGTGAACACAAAATATATTATTGGAACAATAAAATTTGAAAAAAAAAATTATTATCGAAATTGATCATTTACACTTTACAAAATAAAGAAAAAATATACTAAGGCGTAGATAATATTTTCCTCCTACTAGTGATATTTATTTTTTTTAATATAAATTTTATATTTAATTAATGATTTATACATATTAATGTGTGTGTGTGTATATATATATATATATATATATATATATATATATATATTTTGTCTTACTCTGACAAACTTTTAACTGTATAATAAGAATGAACTAATTCTTTTGGCTTTCAAACAACAACTGAACTTATTTTATTTTATCATGAACAAGTTAAAACGAACAAGTTAAGAAAAACTATGTTAAAACTAATAAATTTTCAATGTCATATCTTGACATATGACACACTCCGCCACCAAATGATCCTTTTTTCTTGCAGTGAAAGAATGTTGTCTCTTGTTAGTTAAATATCATCTCTGAAGGAAAGAGACGGCAAATCGGTCTTGTGATGGTCGAGGTCTCATTCCTTACTTCTGCTGAGCGTACTGCCCCATCCTGGATTAAATTTAGCTTTTCAATTTTTCCCAGTTTCCAATTTTGTCTTGGAACTAGTTCTTCCTTTATATGAACTATCTGGCCGATATAAGGTAAATGTTTTGAATTTGGTTCCTGCTTAGCTAAAGTTCTTCTTTCCCTTAGGCTAAGCAGGTACTCTCCCCTCCAATTTTTCCAAAATCCTTCAAGTAATTTATTTCCTTTTTTCCAAAGTTGTAGAATAGTTTCCGGTGCATTACGCAATTTCAGCTCCTCCTCCGCTGAAGGTGCGAATGTCTTAAAAAATGTGCTGGAGTAATCGTTTCTCCCTCGTTTTCCCCCACATAAAACAAGGGACGTGAATTTAATATGGCTTTTTTTTTTTTTTTTTTTTTTTTTTTTTTTTTGGTGCATATAAACAGAAACACTGAATATCCCTTGTACTTTCTTGATTTCTTCCCGAAAAGACCCATCCTAATTTTGAATTAATTAAAAATAACCCTTCTTTAATTTCTAATTTTTCTAAATTGATAAAATCTAAGTAATAAACATTGCCTATTAACAATCCAATTTTAGGATCATAGTTCACTAAATCTGGATTCTCAGCAAATGTCAGATATGTATATTTAAGTTGTATTCCATCTAATTCTGTAAAGGTTGAATTTTCTACTATACTAAGTACTACGTTTGCATATATCAGAGAGTAAGAGCCATCAACTAATTTAATTTTAAATTTGACAACATATGATTTTAAATTTTTTGGTTTTGACGAATCAAAGAAACAGACAGAGAGATATTCTTCTCGTAAGTATGACAGTCCAAGAGTTTTAGCTACTTGTTCTGTCATGCAACCTCCCTGGCCACCACTATTTAACAATACATGTGTGTCAGCTGTGCAATCATTCTCACAACTAGGTAAAGTTACTGTGGCAGTTTGCATAGAAACTTTACTCTCAATCTCTTTCTCAATAGAATCTTTAGAGTTTATTTTTCTATTTTCAGGTGAAACTACCGCTACTATTTCCTCCTCCTTCTCCGTGTTCTTTAATATTTTTGGCAACTTAGTTGGTGGGGTATTATTATTATTATTATTTGAATTTCTATTTGGAATGACATTTCCTCTTTCCCTAGATTCAATTAGATTAGTTAATTCTACTGTTAAGTCAATACTGTCTAACTTTAACTCCATATAGCCCTCTACATCATTTCCAAATTTTTCTGTTTCTTCTGGATTTATTTGAGAAGCTGTATCAAGATCCTTAACTAAAGTAATAAATGTTTCTGTGTGTTTTACTATCTTTCCTAAAAGATTTTTAGCCTCGTCTACTGTTTCATCTTCCCTATTTCCTTCTAACCATAATCTAGCTGTATCTATATGACTTTCTAATCTACTCTTAACTGGTCCTAAAGCTCTACGAATATTATTAGCCATACTAAATTCACTATTCCCAGTTAATATGAAAGGAAACGAAGGGAAAACGACGACTTAAGCGACTATTTAAGTTTGTGATAAATTTATACTTATGATTTCGAAACGGCTAATCTTCTTTGATGGAAGTTTTGAAGTTGATCTCCAGTGATTAACTGTTCTGCTAAATTTCTGTTTCAATTTTTTTCACTTTAAATGCTTTGTTGCACAATTAGAAATTTAATTTAATTTTTATTTTTTATTTTATTTATTTATTTATTTTCCAAATTTAAACTGTCATTCACTAAACTTTCAATTTTTTTTTTTTTTTTTTTTTTACTGTAATTTACCAAACTAACATTCACTAATAGTTCTTTTTTGTTCTGCTAACATTTGTCCTGATCGATTTCCTCTGCTACCATTTGTCCTGATCGTATTCCTCTGCTACCATTTGTCTTACTCTGACAAACTTTTAACTGTATAATAAGAATGAACTAATTCTTTTGGCTTTCAAACAACAACTGAACTTATTTTATTTTATCATGAACAAGTCAAAACGAACAAGTTAAGAAAAACTATGTTAAAACTAATAAATTTTCAATGTCATATCTTGACATATGACACATATATATATATATATATATATATATATATATATATATATATATATATATATATATATATATATATATATATATATATATATAATGAATATATATGTATAAGAATTCATATAAACTCATGATGTCATGTGCGTCAAATTCTGGAAAAAATTATAATATGGCTACTACCAGTCTACTGCCTTAAACAACAAACGAATATAATGTATTTTTTTAATATTATAAATATTATAAAATATGTATTATGATAATATAAGAGTGTTGGTTGTTGTTGTGGTTTCTTTTCTTGATGTAAAGTTCTTTAAAGTCGTAAATCTTTTTAGATATATTCGAAAAGAAACTTCTGAAAACCTTGTGTGGGTCGCTCACGCATATAAATTGAACCATTACCTCGAATCTACAAAAAAAACCTTTTTTCTTTCCCCAATCAAATACCTTGCACCCATCTCATGCGGTACAAAACTTCGAAATTTATAACTTTGAAAACAAAAAAACGTTTTATATATATATATATATAAAAATGATATACAGGGCTTTGAAAAAAAAATTAAGATATGGAGAGAGAAAAACTTATTGGATCTTACCTTCGGATAAGAAAAATATATTGGTTAACTCTGCCATAACTTTATTTTACTACTTCTAAAGAATACATATACATATATATATATATATATATATATATATATATATATATATATATATATATATATATATATATATATATATATATATATATATATATATATACATTAAATATAAAATAAAAAACGTGCATTTTATGGTAAATACATCCATCCATCATACGACAGATTTATGAACACAGTCCGACAGCAACAGATTAAAAAAATAAAAATATACATAAAAAGTTATTAAAAACCATCGTTAATCAAGCCCCCACTCTTTCGGACTTAAGATTTTTTAATGAATTAAAAAAGTTAGGTTTTATCAGGATATATATATTTTAATTTCTTTAATAATAAAAAAAAGAATTATAAAGAACTCAATCTTACCATGTATGCAAAAAGGATTTTCTTTTTTTTTTATTATTTATTACGTATAATCTTATTCATAGCGGATATCTTTTATCACAAGATATAAATTGTATTGGAATAACAGGTTATTGTTTGCATATATATATATATATATATATATATATATATATATATATATATATATATATATATATATATATATATATATATATATATATAAAATTAATTTAAAAAACAAAAATATGTAAAATATAAAAATACATAAAAAATAATATCTAATATATAAATGTCTTGACAATGATTATTTTTATTTTTTACTTATTTTTTAAATTAAAAAGCGTGATGTGTTCATAGTTGATATAAATGTCTTGACAATGATTATTTTTATTTTTTACTTATTTTTTAAATTAAAAAGCGTGATGTGTTCATAGTTGATGTGATAGTTGATGTGTCATGTACATGTACATAGTTACATGGCGAGGAAAATTAATTAATGTGATATACACAAATTATAAATAAACGAGCACAAAAAGTAAAATAACACGAAATTTAAACGTAATAAACAAGAAAAAAGTATAAAAAATAATAATATAAATTATTCTTTTTATTTTACACATAATGTCCTATTCTCCGTTTCTGTATTATCTAAATTTAGTACTAACTGAAAAATAATCTAGTTTAATGTAAATATGGCATTCTCTAAACCCGGTTTAACGTTTAAGGTGGAGATTTCGGAATTTAAAATAATCTATATTTGATACCAAACCATAAATTAATTACCTTAAAAAAATAATAAAAAACTTATGGAATTATTGCAAGATATTGATGATACTGAAGAAAAAAACAGAGGAACAATTTCGAAACTAAGAAGACCTGAGTTAATTATCCAAGAAGAAAGAAATAACTCCTAATTCTAGGGCGAACATTGTTCGAGCATCTTCGACTTTGCCATCTCTACCTTCCTGAGATATCTCTTACCTCATTTCTAGAGTAATTCTTATTTATTATTAATTTATAATATACTAGCATTCCCCGTTGAGACTTCGCCAGCAATATGGGGTATATGGCACTTGGATTGTGATAATTTACAATGCATAGAAAGAAAAAAAGTAGCACTTCTATTGTAAAAGAGTAATATCCTTAAAGAACTTCAGAATATAAAGCAATATTTGTTTTCTGTGTATCTCTGGTAAAAGTGGACTCAAAAAGTAGGGAGAAAAAGAAGGATTACCAACTTAATTATTTTATAAATAGTAGAGAATGAATGGCTAATGTATTGAAGTTGTTGAAATCAGGTTGGAGACTGCTTTTTCAACTATGTGTATCATTGTTTAGGTATAACCTGCATCTAAATAACCTTCTATTTTAGTTTAATTATTCCAATTCTTATTTGATTTTTATATTGAATCTCTTATACTTGCAAACAACAATATTGCTAACAATTATTGTTATTTATTAAAATAATAAATAAAACCGGTGCAATGGATGAAAATGTGTATTTTCTCCCTACTGAAGATAAAATATTGAATGTACCTCGGGAGTAAAGTGCTATAATTCCCCCCGCGATAATTATCTCCCGAGGCGCAGCCGAGAGAGCTAATTAGCGTTATTCCCTCGGCTACGCCTCGGGATTTAGGGACTATGGTTCCTTCGGCTTCACCTCAAGAACCAACTTTTTCGCTCAGGGAATAATGGCTTACTTCACTCCCTAGGTGCATAAATAACTATTATCTCCCAGCAGGGAGAAAAAGTGAACTTTCCTCCCTAGTTTACAGGGAGGGAAGTTACTCATTGCACCCGGTCGGGTTAAACAGGGAGTAATGAAAAATAAGGGAATCATGAACTTTCATGATTCCCTCCAGTATTGCCCTATCAGCCGATCAGCGGTTCCCAACCTTTTTTGACTCGCGTACCCTTTAGCATTCAATTATTCTGAATCGTACCTCTTAATTCATATTATACTTCCTATTTTAATTTTATAACTGATGCATTCATGAGTTTTTAGCACCTTAAAAGGAAAAAAGTCTACTCCCCGTAAAAATAACTCAAGTGAAGAGGTCAGAAACAAAGGGGTGCAAGTAACATTTTTGAATAAACAGGTCAAGTGTGTGCTAATCAGCACGCAGCGAGGGTCCGTAGGCCACACTAACTGTAAAGTGTATTAACATTGTTTTTTAAAATGCTAAAAAGCTTACTTTGAACCATTCTAAGGGTCTGATATTCTCAAAACACACTCTGATAAAGTATTTTTTGCCACTGAACCGGACTGCAACCATATAAATACATCGAAAAGACCATAATTATAAAAAAAAAAACGTATTTTGTCAATAAAAAATAAAAAAAAAATTTTTTTTCCCCAAAAAGTGGTATCTTTACTTTTGGTCGAAGAATGTTCAGGAATTTTTTCAGATTTTTTGCACTTCACATAAGCGAGATAGAAGGGGGGGGACACGTTTTACACCCGCTTCAAACTAGCCTACGCTCGTCCTATCAAAGTTATAACCAAAGAACTATATATTTTTGTAATCAGCTCGACGTACCCTTTCATATGATACCCCTCACGGTGTCGAAAAAAAAAAAAATAGACTGCCAAAGTGTGGCACATAGCTTCCTCGCATCCTATCATGTACTATAACAATTATTGTTATATTACTTTATTGTTATATTGTTAATTTTGTAAAGACTAATAATAGTTTTAGCGATCTTTAACACTTCATAGCGGTATCGCTGTTGGTTTTACTAAAAAATTGTATTTGAAAAAAATGTTTGTCTCATTGAATAGATGAAGTTAGATTTTTTCCCCGACCTAAAATTCCAATTTTAAATTTAAAGTTCACGTTTATGCGAGCATTGCTCGTGAACGCTTGGACGGATAACGTTGTCCAACGAACTCGTCCTGGGCATTGGTAAAATGAACATGCCTACCAAATTTCATAAAAATCGGTCGACATTTACTCAAGTTATCGTCGCACGTTTCATAATTCGCGGACACACAGACCGACAGACAGACAGACAGACACGAGACCAAAAATGTTCCCTGATGTCTGAAACGGATTTCTGTCTTGGAATTTTTGAAATCGGAGGTATAAAAGTTTTTCCTTCTCAAAAGTGAACACAATGCTTCCGTTACCTTCGGTAAGCTCGGAAGCAAAAATAACCCTTAAGTTTTTTTACCCTAATTTTTTTTGAAAAATATATTTTTTAAGTCGCTATATTTTTAAAATATGTGGGCAGGTACAAGACACATACATGCCAAATTTCAAAGTGATCGGACGAAAGGTGTAGCCGTGAGAGCACGCGAGAGGACGGACGGACAGACACACGCAGGAAAATATAAGGGTCCTTGGTTTTGCCTACGGACCCTAAAAATGAGATAAATGCATTTTAATGCGTGTAAATATCGCAGTGCCGCAATTTATAGAACAACTATTTTCACATTTGTAAGCTTTAGATTTTTGGAATGTAATCTTAATTTTATAAAATGCACTTTTGGTAACTTACATCTCTTAACTTCTGACGCCCTAAAAATAATAATAACTCATAAAAATGGTAAGGGGATAGTTTGAGTCTTGTTGTCTGAAGTCTTTTCTTAACAAAAATAGAAACTAGGGTTGATTTTGTGAGGGTCATGCTTAAAAAATTAAAGCTGAATAAAACAACAACCACACAAGTTCATATTAAGAAAATAATTGTAATTGTCTTGAGTATGGTTGATTTATTCACCTTTTATCATAGAAAAAGAACTTTAAAAAAATAATAATAAAACAATGAAATATAAAATTGCATTGGTTTTAAATTGTTGATACGAATTATTTTATTATTTCTTTTCAAATTACACTTAACAATAGTTCAATAAGACCCTTGGGTCTGTTTTAAAGAATTAAGCTTTTTAAAATCTGGTATGATATAACTGGTAAGATACAGTCTTAAATCAGAAGCTGCAAAATGTCTACTTCGGTACTTATTTTTTGTGTACAAATAGGACGATGCCCTTTTAACAAGCTCGGTACTTGTGAAAGGTAACAAAAATGTAAAAGCTTTCGTAGCAAGGGTGTTATATTCTTCAGTGTTATCAAGCCAGAATTTTAAAAGACCTTTAACTTTGAACTCTTTCTTCAAATTCTTGTCTGAAGACAGATCTATTAATTACTCTAATTAAATAAATTCCAAAAATGTTAACAAGTATATTTTATTTTGAAAGTGAAAGCGTTTATTACAAAAAATATTTTAAAAATAAAGTTAAATAAGTTTTGTTTTTAAAAATCTAAACTTCTTTATATAAATTATTTTAAATTTAATTAATAGTTAGGTCCTTTTTGTCCGCCATTATCATTTTTTTTTCGCGTACCCCGTGATATTTTTTCCCCACGGGGGTACGCGTACCCCAGGTTGGGAACCGCTGCCCTAGATAAAGCACAAGTAAATAAGGTTGGTGCGCTAATACACATTTCATTTACTAACTTTTGTTTAATGTCTAAATCTATAATGTCATCTTCACACATGTCATGTAACATCCACAAAGTTTGCCATAGTGATTCATCAGTAAAACAAACAAGTTAAAAGTGAAATCATAATTTCTAAATGTAGATAAACCAATCCATATGTAAATACATCAGTTGTCAATATTAATCAATACACGACTCAGCTTCCAGCTCATTCTCCCATTTAATTTTAGCATTAAAATTCAAATAATTACTATCTATAATTTAGTTTTATCGTGATTAAACTTATTTAGAGAATTGTTAATATTACATCTAACTATTTTTTTGTTTTAAATAAATATTAAAATATGTATTTTTTGTTAAATAAAATAATTTAAAATTAAAATCTTTCCATATTTATTTCTCCCTTCTGGAGGTTAAATCTTGTAAGTACCTCGGGAGCAAAAATCACTTGCACCCTCTCGATAATTAACTCTCGCTTCCGCCTTGGGAGTCAACGTTATCCACCAACTTCATCGCTCAGGGTGCAATCACTTACTTTTTTCCCTTGGTGCGTAAATAACCATTATATCCACATTACAAATTTGATGTATATTCGTCTAATAAAGTGCGAGCAATAGCGATTAATGCTATATTTCATAGAGGGTATTTTCGAATAAGAAGTGCAGCGCCGGAGAGTACACATTCCAATAACTAATCCTTCATCTTTATATATTTCATCTTTATATAGCCTATGAAACTTCGGAATCGATAATAAAGCTACAACAAAAATTTGGACATCATAGTTTTACTGGTTCATGAGATTTTTGCTAACATACAAAGAACCGTTTCCTCTTCATTTTATAGTAAGATAAGATACGATTACATTAGGTATTTAACATCCGTTAACAATACCCAAAATAAGATTTATCATATTGAATTAAAACCATTTTTAAAGTATTTAAAATATTTTCAAGTAATATTAATAATCTCTTTTAAATTGAAATAAAACATGTCTAAAATATAACCCTGTTGTTTTTATAATAAAACCAAAATGGCGGTTATACTAGTATTACAAATCACGTCGTTAATAGTTATAAACAAATTATAAATAAAACATCTCATACTACTATTAATAATAATAATAATAATGAAGTTGCATGGTAGGAAGGGTTGATTTTTGTTTTAATTTAGCGCGAGTGTTATGAATAAGGAATAATACAAACAATTAGTGGAATCATGTCGAGCCTTGATTAACTCCGTCCTGTTATATTATGCACATTTACAACAAGGCTTCGAAATCACAGTGCGCCACACCAAGTAATAACCCTGCAATTAACGTCTATAAACAATTAAATGCCGTAATAGGCTATAAAAGTAAATAGCCTTCAATTATAAAACGCCCTACTGTTTATAATACGTTTAAAACTTGATAAAGACAAATTAAGACAAATGATCAACACTTGTGTTGTTTTTTTTCCTTCTTGCAGGAGCTGACAAGTTAATAGCTTAATCACAGATCGAAAAAAATTAATATAATATAAATATACGTCAAAAATACCACTATAGTATAACGAAAAAATATATGCAACGATTTCAATCGATTTAAAAAGCAATTATAATAATAAATTGGATCTAATGGAATAACGTATTTTTAATATTATAATTATCATTAAATAATTTTGTGAAAACAGAAACGATTAATCACTGTTGATAGTTATATCTAAAATAATAGCTTTAAATAGACGTTAATATGACAGTTGTAAACAAATTATGAAACTTTAAAGATTTATTGGAGAACAAGACAAATAAAAGATAATTGAGCATTTAAATATTGTCTTCATTTTTTATTCTTATTTATAAAACTATTTTTTGCCGATTAATACTAATCCATTTTCTTCCCTTTAATAAATTATAGTATTAGAGTTATTATCTACTCTCTTTCTTTCACTTTAAAAACTCATTCATAAATATTAATGATCTCTTCTATCACATACCATATACCTGTGCATAGTGTATGCGATGTAATAATACTTTAAATTTATTACAATTACTAAAATAAAACTACAGAATCTTATTCGCTTAAGTATTAATATTATACATCTATGGAATTCTTTACTAGTCTCTCTTCTTGATGGTATCTATGTAAGTAAGTCTATCTTTGCTTATTTGTACACAAGCCAAAAATAAGAAATAATAATTTGTTAGTATTCATGGTGATCTAGGTACTTGAGTCTTTATATATTACAATACGACTTCTCACTATTTATAGATTTTCCTTATTGCAATTTGCTGATGATTTGCAGGTTCGGACGTGACAAAAAATGTCATGGACTTCTTGTAGACGCAGAATAAAAAAACTAAAGACTAAAGGTAATCCATTAATTGTCCAAAGGCGTATCCAGAGGGGGAAAAGGTGCGCATAACCTCTTCCAAGATAAAAATATGTTCTTTTATACCTAGATGAATGAAAAAAAAGTCAAAAGACTTTATAGAAGATACAAAAAATCAGCCTCGCAAACGGAGATTTTCGAGAAAAATAGGAATAATAAGTTCCAAATCCTTAATTATAATTTGGAGTATCAATATCAATTATTTATAATCGCAATTAAGTTCATAACCTTCATGACCTAAAATATATAATCACGCCAGTTTAGGTGGAACTATAGTAGTCCAGGAGATATCAGGCATAAATGAGTCTGACTAACATCAAGCTAGAATTTAGTGTATAAGCTAATCTTTTAGTGCCTTTTAAGAATAAGTGGTTGGCTGAGTTTTTCTGAGGGACAATTCGTCTTGTTTTTATTTTAAACCCGGTGGAGAGCGGGCATTATCCAACCATTTTGGTGGACAATATGATTGTCATGATACTGAGTACAAAATTAGTTAGTAGACCCAAAATCAACTTGATGCCAGTTTGTCACTTGATAGGGGACCACTTTGGTTTATATATAAGTAATAGGTATTTGAATAACTAACCTATCAAGTGGCAAACTAACATGAACTTTATTTTTGGTCTACTAACTAATTTTGTACATATCATCATGAAAATCATATTGTCCACCAAAATTGGCGGGACATAGCCGCTATTTAACGTAGCTGACAACATATTCTTGAAAGGCACCAAAAGATTAACTTATGTACATGTATACAATATTCTAGCTTGAAGTTAGCCAGACACTTTTTTGCACGACTTCTCCTGGACTATGCTACTTCAGTTCTCTTATACATTTGGAATATATAATAAAAGGTAATCAGATAAACTTTTAACAATGTTGTCTAGATAACAAACACATTCTACTAAGAACTCTACTGATGGTTCATAAATATCTAAATTAAATAAACAAAATTAAAAGAAACGAATTTGAATTAAACAAATCTAATCTGAATAAACTCAAATAAAAAGTTTCAGAAAGACCATAATAGTTTATTTCTTAAAAGAAAAGCCCTGTTGGAAAAATCAACTAGTCTTTAAGAGAATAAATAGAATCATAAAGAAAACAAAATAATACTGTTTTAGCAGTTTGTTAAAATGAATGGTCAAAACAGAGATTTGTGGCTAGTTTGTTACACGGTTGAATGCCTGTTAAATAGCACGGTAAGGGGCTGGCTCCTTGACGGTCCCGTCTAGTTAATATTACGCTGTTATTACACCCCCTGCAATGACTCTAGATTACTATACCGATGGATAAATTTACATTAATTGTCAATAAATCATAAAAGGGGACTCTAGGCTTTAATTATGCCATTATTTTGATTTATAGTATTCTAAACGTTTCTTAATTAGACTTAAAGTGGTTCATAGTGAACAAGCTAAAGTTATTAGCGGTAATTAGTTAAATATGCAGTCAATTATTTCACTTTTTATATATTCTATTAATAAACAGACGCTAAAATATAACGGCTTAATTAAATTACCTACTTCAGTTTAACTTGTAAGAAAATTGATCAATTACAAATTTAGTGGATCTATTATTTCCGTTTAAACCACCTAGTCTCTTCTTATCTTATGTATTTTCTTCATAGTTTCTATTTCTATTCTATGTTGCTCCAATATATCATCAAAACATGATTTACTTAAAACAAAACTGAAGTCTTGCTATAATGAAGGAATTACAGGAATGATTTGGTGATCATAACAAATTGAATATTGAATGCAGGCTCCTGTCCAATCGAATAGGAGCGTAATTCTATATTTGTTATGTCTGCGTACAATTAGTATCAAGTACATTCCTATTCGATAGGAATTCATAGTAGTTTTAGTTGGAAATAATTCTTATTTATAATAATACGACTACCATGTGGTTTTTATGGTAGTATTTGTTATATTTTATTCTCACGCTCAATTAAGAGTATGATAACAAATACTGATAACCTTGATCCAAGGTTATCAACTCTTCGTGTTTATATAACTACATATGTATTAAATATTTAAATAATAATATATTAACAGTATCAAGAAAAAACATACAAGGAACTAAGACCTTCCTATAGCTACACCAAATCAAAAAGTCAATTTTAAACAATTAACTGTCAAAGTATACAGTATCATCGTAATTAAACATTTTTTTTTATAATGATCAAAAAAGCAGCTAATATAGGTTGATAAATCAACCTAAATATTGCATAAAAAATGGTAATAAATTAATGTATCAACAAATATTGCATATGTATAGGCAAGTATTTTAGGCTTCTCGCTGCTTCACAGACTTCGGTCGAAAAGGTTTTAAAAACTAAGTAGATACTTATTTGGATTAAGGGAACCTAAAAACGTATAAATCCATTAAAATAGAACTTTTATACCTGCGATCTCAAAATGTCCACTTTCATAAAAAAAAAAAATAAAAAAAAAATAAATAAAAAAAAAAAAATAAAAAAAAACTTTATGTAAAAAGAGAAACAAGGCAAATCTGTCAATTCCACAAACCTAGAGAACAAATCAAAATATAGCATGCGAGCTTAAAAAAGTATCCTTTTCGAACAGGGTTCAAAAAAATATAACTGTTCGAATCATTTAAGCAATGATGGTCAATTTGAAGTATTCAAAACTAAATAAATGATATCGGTTTTATTCTTAATTTCACTAACATTTCAGTACAAACAACTAATATGTAATTCATTTATATACTTAAATAGTCCTTAGAGTGTTTAATCGAGGCAAAAAAACACATTTCTAAGATAAGAATACAGTTGTATGGTACAACTATTCCTAATTTTTTTTTAAACAAATAAAGAATTAAAAAGTAAAATCAACTACTAATAAAAATAGTCAGCCAATTTGTGTGGCACGTAGCTTCCTCGCATCTACCACATATTTTAATGACGCTGTGCTTTTGAACCTAAAAGTCAAAATTGTTGTTGTTTAAAAAGTACCAATTTAGCCCAGGCCCATTTTCAAGAGGGTTTTGGCTCTCCCCTCCAAGGCCCAGGTGATTTTTTAAAATTTATGACATTTAAACATTTTAAAAAAAAAGAATAAGTAGTAATTTTCGCTGTATATAAGGGGTTTATTCGCTATATAAGGGGGTGCATTTTATAATTATAATTACTGTTGATGTAAATGTTTCTCCTACATATTTACCTTGCAAATTGTAACTGTTACTATTGTTTATTCATATTTTTTTCCACGGTATTCTCTATGTTATTATCCTATCACTTTATATATCTACGCTTTCCCAAAGCTCGCAGGTAATTATTTTTTCCTTGTTACCTGATAGCCCCTCTTTAAAGAAGGGCCTAACAGTAGTTAATATTAACTAAAATTAACTAACTTAAGTTATAATATTCCTAATCCTTTTCAATTGTAAAAACTCTTAAAATATGATATAGCTATACCCTATACCTACTCTGAGAAAAGATTCATGTTCAAAAAAAGGGGGGGGGGGAGGAACAACCCTCTTCCCCATCAGTAGTAGTACTAGATGCAGTTTTACAATTTATAAAATTTCCCATAGTCCAATTCTCCAATTAGTGCGGCACATAGCTTCCGAACGTCCTATTTCGTATACTTCAGTGATTTTACAACCATCATGGTCCCCCCCCCCCCCCCACTAACCCCTTTTTTTACATATGTTAAAATTGTTTTGATTTTTTTACAAGAATTAAAGTATCAATTTAGCAAAATTTTAAGTGCGAAGACAGTTGAAATTAATCTGGGGTTATTTGCGGGCCACTTTCGACAAACCATCCTAATTTAATAAAAATCAGAGTAGTTATTTATACAAGTTGGTATGCAAAAATTGAGCAAAAGGCAAACCCAGGACCAAAAATGTTCCCTGATGTCTAAAACGGATTTCTGTCTTGAAATTTTTAAAATCGGAGACAAAAAAATGTTCGTTCTTTAGAACCCGCAACCTTCGATAACCTCGGAAAAAATAAAAAGATTACTCTAATGTATTATTCTCTAAATTTTTGTCAGAGTAAAAATTTACTAATACTTAACTAATATAGTAACAAAACATTTAATATATAATTGACACTAAAGTAATTCAAAATAATGTAGATATTAATTATCCACATAGGCCAATTTACGAACAAATAAATTAATGCAATGGATATAAGTGTGTATGTATATGATTTGGTAATAAATGGATCTATATAATAATTATATAATAGACGACTGAAATAAAAAACAAAGTTGCAATAGTTAAACGTGTAAATAGCTGTACTTTATTATTGATATTGAAGCAATTACGGTTAAAAGTGTAATATATTATTACTGCTTTTGTTAAATAAAAAAAACTATTTATCAATGAGATTAAAGTAATTTATCAATGAAGAGTATATGATTGATGTACAATAAAAAGCTACACCTAATCTCATAGTTAATTTTAATATAAATTGTTCTGATGCGTGTTTAGTCGAAAGGTTAAAGGTAAGGATAAAAAGAGTGTTCTAAGAAGGAATCTTACAGAATCCATTAAATATGATCAGTTCCGCATCATTAAATAGATCGATTCGGAAGCAAAAAGTTTCAAGATGTGCACGGATATTGCCTCTAGTAGGTGAAGGTAGTGTAATGAACCGTCAAGTATACATAATATTCTCTACTTAATATCATGATTGCATAAAATAAACTACGGAATTATGCCGATGAAGAGCGAAAATTATGAAGTATTTTTTATATAGATTAAGTAATTATTATGTTTTTAAAAGGTGATTTTCTTAAACAGAAAGAAATGAAATAAAGGTTATAGTTATAGTGTGGAACTCCTATATGGTAGGTATAGTTTATGTGTTTTTTTTCTTTTCCATGGAGGGGAGTCAAGTGTCGTGGAGGGGGCATCCGCCATCTTGGCACCATCACACTCCTCCTACTGGTATCATGTGTTTTTCAACGTTGATCCCGATAATTATGTAAAGAAACGTGGAACCGGGTTCAACCTTGTGTTAATTAAGCCGAGTTCCGAGCTCTTAAAATGAACACAACAATTCATTAGGTTTCTGCACGCAGACCTAATTCGAGAAAGAAAGTGAATTTTTACAATAAGGTATCATTCTAAGGAATGAGTAGGATGTTTAAGGAAATTCTTAAAGACGAACCACATTATTACATTTAATTATAGTATATTGCACTTTAAACAAAAAAAACCAACACTTTAGATTGGACCATTAATCACAATAATACAAGAGAACAAGCTTGTATTGACTTGGTTAATTTGAGAGTAGTTAAACACGGCTTATATCAACTTCTTATAAGATTATTCTTTAGTAACATTAACTTTTAAATGAGTATCGCCCTTTTAAAAGCGTATCTTCACACCTTCAAACTATCAAATATTTTATTAATACATAAAGAGTAAACTGAGACATTATCGAATCAATTAGCAAATAAAATAGGAAGAAAGTTAATAATCAAAAATACTAACATGTTACATATAGTATAATTAGTTACACGTAAATATTAGTGTACCTACTATTGGAAAATAAAATAAATTTTAAGGAAACAATTTATGTACTTACTTCAAAATGGATACATTTTCTATTGTTACATATTTCTCACTTGTTGTTAAACAAATTAGGTTGATGCGGAAAATAATGCATTGTGAGCAGAGATTATGGTCAACAAGTTAATATGGGACCATCCATGGATAACATCCTACTCTAAATTTCATGAAAATCAAACAAGTAAAATGCAGATATTCCCAAAAATGTTCCCTGATGACTGAAAAGCATTTTGGTTGAGGATTTTTTATAATATGTTATACTCTTAATAAGATCGGAAGCCAAATAATAATCTATATTATTTTGTTTTACAAAATTATAATATATTAATAGTTTTTGTTTTAGTTATATTCAGAGCAAGGAAGTTTTACACATATATAAGCAACGTATATAACAGCCGATTTATGCTTTTTTGTTTATAAGAACTTTAATTTGGGGAGATTTTTAATAAATATTAAAATTGGTATTGTTGAAATTATAAATAGAAAAAGAATTAGGGAAAAATTGAATCCTCCTTTGGTAAAATATCAAACAAATCCGAATATTTACAAACCTGATGTAAACTGACAATGTCAAAAGGTTATACAAATTTTAATTGATTCATAATGCATTGAAATCCCTTCACAACATGTAAGTTCTTTAGCCTTTCCCCAAATCTTTACTAGATTCATAAATAAATAATTAGTTAATCTTAGTGCAAATAGACAAAATATTTTAACGACAAAACTCTAGCATAAAAATGACCAGTTTTCAAATCTACGTCCTTTAATTCTATACAAAAATTTATACATAAACGGTACCATTCTATAACACAAGATGGGTCAGAAGAGGCAAAATGATGAAATAATTCATTCAGAAAATATAAAACGACATAAACTTGAGAAATATGAAGGTAAAGCTACAATACAAGACATTCCTGTTGAAATAATGTGGAAAATAATAGATTATTTGGATTGTGACTGTTTTCTTAGCTTGAGAAGTCTGTGCCGTTCTATTTCAGAAACTCTAAACGTTATATTTTATCACTATTACAATACGATCCCTAAGAAAATAATATCGGCCAGAAAGAAACTTTATGATAAATTGTATTCTTCAGCTTTAGAAGACGAGGTTACGAGAATAGATGTAATTAAATTCTTGCTTCATTTGGTTTGGATCGAAACAGAACTTACTACGCTCGAAAGTATAATACTTAGATATAATGTGAATAGCGAGAGTTTACTATTTACACAGCTTTGGCCTATTTTAAAGGAGATTCTTGACTCAGTACATACTTTGATGAATGAAGAGAAACCGTTTATAGGAAACTTAATCGGATGTAGCGTAGACAATCTTTCTTTACGATTACCACTTTGGACAAAATTTATAGAGGAATTTGACAGTAATCTTGAGCCTTCTTTTGGACCATCTTTTCCTTTTGAAATAAGGGCAATTGATATCTTGTCTTGCTGTCCAGCTTCTAATACGAGTATAATTCTAAAAAGATCCAAAGATGGCACAGTAGATCTTACAGCATTTTTTCAAATACAGGATTCTCTGACGGAAACTTTAATATCGGAATTCGATGTTTGTCCACCTACTATAGAAGATAAAAAAGCTCTCCTTAAAATGTTTCGAATTATTGTAAGAAAAAGTAATTCGACATATTTGACTAACATATTAAAAGACGTAAAAATTCTTAAAGAAAATCTTCAGCCAAATATCAATAACAAATTAGCAATGCCATTAAACGATAGATACAGACAACTTCTATCTTCTTTATACAAACCTATAATATCGATTGAAAATAGCAATAACGGATCCGTGAGTTTTATAAGACGAAACACTTACAATGTGTCAAGTAATTTCATGGAATGCTCTTTGGAAAGGAATAGCTTGAAAATGTCAGATATCCCTCTAATCGCCATGTATCCTCAACTGTTTGATATCGATAGAACACAAAATACATATTATGGTTCAATTAATTCAACAGAGGGTGCGGAAAATATAAATCCTTTATTTGAAATAAGATGGTTCAAGCAAAATAGTATCATAAATCCTACTAAGTAACTGTTTACGGAATGAGAATTTATTTAAAATATTACCTTCGACAATAAACTATCAAAATAAGCCATTGTGGTTCATTATAAATAAATCATTCTCTGTTAGATATACATTTTTATCTTGTTTGTAGACTAGATTGGATGTTTTTCAATAACTAAAATATAAGATTTAGATGATCAGGTAAATAACCCGACCATAAAGTGGCTGCATTCTCTTATTATTTAACCTTAAAAATGGTTATTTAGGGGTTTTAAAACAATAATAAAAAGTTTAATAAAAAAAATACAAACTCCAGTTCTAACTGCTTATAATTATCAGAACAATATGGAAAAAATGTATAAGAGAAATGGATATGAAAATTATTAATTGATAACTACATAATATATAATTGCATACAAAGGTTGTTATCTTCAAGCGTGCCATTATCACTCATTATTCTCCAGATATTTGACCCTTCTATAATTGCACGTACACTATCTGTATATATAGTATAATATACGGAATAATACTATTTTATCTAACTCACAAAATACGGTAAACGGCTCAACAATAAACCTTATTTTATATAAAATTTAAAAAAAAAATGGATATAATATTTTGGGTCAATAATTTAGCTAAATTTGTAAATTTGTAAGCCTTAAAACCAATGTTTATACATCCTGTATCAGTCTATAGGCTGATTATTATCCAGATTTTCGCAATTTCAGCAAATAAAACCAGTACACAAGAACTTTATCGTTGACTAGTCACCTCCGTGCCGACCGCAAGGGTCAAATAACTCCAACGGGGCGGGTAGTGGTGAAAATATAAAAGTGTTAAAAGGATTTAGGGTTCAAGTTTATTTAGAATCAAACGTCATATGCCCCCCCCCCCCCCCCCGATTCTCAAGTTATCTCGCTGCTCCACAATTTTGAATTTACATTTGGTGGGTACCATTCTAAAAAGAAACAAAAAAAAACTTGCAAACTTGTTTATTTAATATCGAAACAATCTCGACGGAGAGAAGTGAAAATGTAAATTCAGTTATTGAGAAAAAAAAATAGCGGAATTATATGTTCCACAAAATTCTTTCCTTATTCGAATAAATATAAGCCTACATTAAGCCGATCAGTCCCTAAAACACTCAGAGATCTTTGAAAGTTAAGGTGAACGAAAAATAATACGGATCAAATTGGACTGAAAAAGCCATTCGGCTCATATAAAGCCGTGTTTTTCCAATTAAGAACATAATACATATATTTATCTTTCTACCATACATCCCAAATTATTATATTCTGCTCGATGACCTAGGGAAATCTGAGTATAGATTATTTCACATGAGGAATTAGTTCTCCTTAAAACCAATAGAATTATAAATTAATATAAGAGTGTAAGTGTATAGATGTTAGTCTCTTTTTCAGGCAAATAATATAAAACTTGACTGAAAACAAGACGACCCTTGTAGTTTTAGATTTTTCTGCATGTTTCTATTTGTTATTTTGGTATTAATATAAGCTTTAAATAGATTGTATGTTGGGTGCTTGCTTTAAGTATAATAATGAATATCCGTTAGGATGTTTCTAATATTAAGAATAATCGCCAGCATCGCTCTGCGGATTAGGTAGATAATGGATAAAGGATAATAATGGACAATCAATATCAGCCGATTAGGACGGTTTATAAATAAGAATTATAACTTGAGAAAGAAAGTTTTGATTAAACATTTACTCCCAGTTCAATTCTGGCTGAATATGAGAGGACCAGGGCTAAGGGCTGTCTAACTCTGAACTTTATGTGATATTCTGCTTAATTATTTAAGATACCAAAGACTGAAATTGGCCAGATGTTCTGGTCACTGAAAACATTGATTGCGGTTAAGCCACTAAGCACCGGCGCGGGGCCTTACGCTGACTAGCAAAGCGAGTAGAGGGCAGAACCTCCTAATTTAGGTAATATTGATAAAATTTCTTGTCAAAACAAAATAAAGATAATAAATAAGCGAAGTTAAGCTGCACACTACACTAAACTTACGGTTTAAACTATAGTAATTCAAATTTAAGTGCGGTCATTTCATTAAAGATTATTTCTATTACACTAATAAATAGTGCACATTCTAAATTTAAGGAGTTTGTTTGAAAAAATGTACATTTTTCAACTATTTAAACTTAAGAAGAATGACTGACAAGTGATTGAATAGAGAAAAGAATATACTATAACAAGACAAAGTTCTACCTGTAGGACGTAGAAAGAGTTGTGCGTTATTAACAACCTTATATATATATATATATATATATATATATATATATATATATATATATATATATATATATATATATATATATATATATATATAGATGATGAAAAATCTTTATTTATATAAAAATATATGATAATACAATTTTAGTAAAAATTTAATAGTCCAGGAGATAGCGTGTAAAAAAGTGTCTGACTAACATCAAGCTAGAATTTTGTGTACAAGTTAATCTTTTAGTGCCTTTAAAGAATATGGAGTCGTCTAAGTTCATCTGCGGGACATAACTTGGCAATAGACATTTGAAAAAAACAAACGTGTGGAGAGCGGCCATTTTTCCCGCCCTTTTTGGTGGACAATGTGATTTTCATGATCCTGAGTACAAACTTATTTAGTAGACCAATAATCAGGTTGATGGTGTAGTTTGTCACTTAATAGGTGACCTCTTTGATTTGGAGCAATATTTGACTAACTAACCTAGCAAGCTATGTCCCTCAGACGAACTTTGCCGACCACGTATATATATTCAAAAGGCACCAAAAAATTAACCTATACACAAAATTCTAGTTTGACGTTAGTCAGACACCTTTTTGCACGCTATCTCTTGGACTATAAGAAGATTTGTTTTTATATATAATACACACATCTAAATAACCAATAAAAAAAAAAAAAATAATAAAAAATGCATTGCTTAAAATAATTGGTCCCGATTATAGGTGTTTGTGATAAGGACTAAAACTTTAACATGTTAAATATTATTTTTATACTGGTTAAAATATGTCAACACATATAAATGAAGACTTTTTGTCAAAGTATTTCTCTATCATTAAATGGATAATATAAGGATAATACAATTAACTGATATTTTAAGGATATCTGAAAAAAGAATGAACCAAAGAATTAATATTGTGTAACAATAAGAAAAGAACAAACATTTTGAACCAAGGAAACCATGAAAATGAAGATGACAAATAACATAAAAACTATAAACTACATGAAATGATAACAGAAATGAATTAAGTAATTTGAAACGGGATAGATTTTGAACATCATGCGATTGAATATGTAACAATTAAAACTCTAAAAGGCTTAAAAACCAAATCAATACAAACAAAAAGACTGCAGTTAAAGTAACTATGTTCTAATGAATTGAAATAAACAATTCGATTAAAACACGAAGAAGTATATTTAGATAAATAAAAAGTTAGACGACACCCACGGTTTAATGTTTACAAGTATAAAGGCAGGAATATGCGCTAACAAAAATAAAGCAGTAAACATGTCATTAAGCAATAATCCGATAATCAGGTATCATCTTAAAATTTAATATTCCAATCAAATAAATAAGTAAAAATTGAAAAAAAACTAGGTCTGCGTAAATATTATAAATTTGTTAAAAATTCAAAATATATTGTTGACAACATACTTTCTTTTAGTCAAAATCTATGTATTTTGTAGAAATCTATGTAGGTTAAGGTTTTGGGCCAGACATCAAAACTTGTAGAAAAAGAATACAAAAAATCAGGGTCCCATAACCTGATTCTAGTGTGTAAACGAAACCTGTTATTATATCCACTTCTCGCCTACTGATCGAATCAAACTTCTGTAATAAGTGCTTAGAGTTTATACAAAAAAATAAAAATCAAGGAAAACATAATAATACGTAAGGATTAATTTTAATACCATATTACAACGCCAGAAAACCATATAAGCATTTTTCTTGAGAATAACTGGTTGGCAAATGTCAGTGTTGCTTGTCGTCATAATAACATGCTCTTTGAGCATTCAATTTTAATATCAACCCATCTGAAACATAAAAACGGTAATTATTTATGAATAATTGATCAAAATAAAGTGATATAATACAATAATAAAATAAAATGCAATTTAAATTATTCTACATAATTTAAAATAACAAATAGCACGAAAATACTAAAGTATAATTTATTGCAAAACTATTCAATCAAAGATTAGGATATAAAACATAACTGGTAATTTTTGATATGTATGTTAAGTATGTTAGTTTTAACAGCTGGGCCACAATTAATAGGATGTGTTTAAGGGTGCTTATATATCTTATATTTTAAAGATAAGCAAACAGATTTATTTTTACTTTGGTGATGTTTGTTTTTAATTAAACGATTACTATTATGGTTTCTATAAATTTGCTTTTAAGACCAATTAAAGAAAAATAATCTATAACTTTACTCTTTAAATGAAACAGTATAAAAAAGCAAAAGTACACTACAAATTATATTTTAAAGAAAAAAGAAATGTCTATTTATTCATCTTTAAAACCAAATTAAATTATAAATCCTATAACTAAGCCCTGGGGATTATAATATTTTTATAGATATATAATATATAAGAAGCACACACAAATCTATTTGTTTAATTATTTCGTGTAACATAAAAATACAACTTATTGTAAACTTAAAATAAATTTTAAAAAATTAATATAAAGTAATTATATACAATTATTAAAACTTGCAATTGATACGTCTTTAAAAATTCAAGTAAATGATATTTAATTTTAAATCTCATTTAAGTTCATTTTTGGTTGAAATTATTTACATCAAAGCAATTATAAATATATAAATATTGTATTTCTCTATAATACATTACTTGTAGAATATCTGATTAGCATGGTTAATTTATCACTCCTTTTTTTATTATTATTCAGTTTGTACTTCTATAATATATATATATATATATATATATATATATATATATATATATATATATATATATATATATATATATATATATATATATATATATATATATTATTTTATCAAGAGCAATATAGTTTGAGTTGTTTAGTGTTTAAAATTGGTATATAAATGCCTTGCTAAGTGTTGGTTCATTAGCTCATATCTACTTGAGTCAAAATTGCCCTTGGGGCACTCAATTAATAATTAAGGCTTGACTTCTAACAGCCTGAGGGGAAAAAACAGAGATAAAAAATGGCATTTTTAACTTACTGTTTCGCCCGCTAGAGCTCACCACTGAACAGACTACAACTTTTAAATGACATAATATTGCTATACCCCATATTATAATTAAGTATGAGAGAATATAATGATACCACATTCTACTTGAAAAAATAAAAAACATAAACAAACATGCAGACAGTTTGTTCCTTTGAATTAATTAATAGAATAAACGATATGTGATCGTAATTTTAAAATAATTATATATTTCTTATTGAGGATCAATATATCTAATAAAAAAATACTCTAATAAACTAAATTATAATATGTTAAACTTCACTTTTCAGATATTTTTTCAAAGTATACGTATTACCAAAACAACTTCTTAAGAGTTATTTATTTGTTTCTGATTAATAATGTTGAACTTCTTTTTTTTACACACATTTTATAAACAGCGTTAGGTGTCAAGGTGTACACCATTATATAATTAGCTGAAGTAAGATAAATTATTCTCTGTAAATAGAAACATTTTTTTAAGGTAGTTAAGCTAACAATCATAAACAACAAACAAGAAAAACATCCTGTTTCGGCATATCTAACCAACCTGCATCTACAGAAAATTAAGGAAGATTAATAAAGATACAGAAGAATAAAAATAAAATTCTTGCATAACTTCACCAAGTCAATTGTTATAATTAAACTTATACCTTAACTACTTGTTCTCCAAGATTATGAAATTACATTATATTTTTGAAAAATATAATGTAAAAATGTGGTATCATTATATTCTCTCATACTTAATTATAATATGGGGTATTGCAATATAACAACTAAACTTTCAATTTACAATTGAATGAAATTATTTTATAATCATGTGACCAATCATCCAAAATCGGACGCGAGAAAGCTATGTGCCACACTAATTGAAAGATTATTTTACCAGACTTTAATTATAGCACATACAACTAACAAGAACAATAATTAACTACAAAAATAATATATTACTACTTTCAACGTCATCATATAGGAAATAAGTGATCTACAACAAAGTAAACAAAAATTATTTTTAAAATATGTGAACCAAATAAATTTCTTAAGTTCTTTATTTATTTTATACTTTTATCAGTGATCAACTCAAAGTTTATTTTATTTGTTCGTTCATTGGCGTTATTTACTGCCAATTAGAACACAAGTATATAATTAACTAAAGTAAGATCGTCGACGATCCAAATAGTACACCACATTTTTGAGTAACTCATACCTTAATATCTATCTCATTTAATTTTAAACAGTAAAATAAAGATCACCCGTGTAAATGATCACATTAGTATTTTTATTTACTTAATTGAGATTCATTAAGCCTATAAATAATATTACATTTATTTATATGGAAATTACATTAATTACATCAGATAACTTTAAAAGATATAACAATTATGTAATTGTTGTTGTCAGATTGTTTTATTAGACAATTTTATTTGTTTTTATTAGATTTATTTTAACACAGCAGCATTCTCCGTGTCAACGATTATATTTATTTATTTTTTGATATACATATTAGTTTCACATTGGAGGGGATATAACAATTTAAAAATAGTCTGCCAATTAGTGTGACACATAGCTTCCTCGCATTCTTAAGGCATACACGGTCAAAATGTTTGCGCAAACATTTTGACTGTGTATGGGGCTGTTTGATGTTTGCGCAAACATGATGTTTGACGTGTATGGCCTAAATTTGCCCGACATCAGGTTTGCCCAAATGTTTGACAGTGTATGGGGGCCTTTATGAAGTATGTTGGTTCACAAAAATTGAGCGACAAATAGTTAGTCACGGTCACGGGGCCAAATTTGTTTCCTTATGTCTATTGTTTCCAGATTTCTGCCTTGAAATTTTTTAAATCGAAGACACAAAAATGTTCGTTTTCAGTACTATAAAATAATAATTTTCAATTAACATAAAAAAGTATTCCGCTCATTTATTTAGTTAGTTCAGACTTTTTATTTGCTAGGCTATAAACTAAAACGAATATTAAAATCCTATAAATAAAAAATAACTCACAAATAAAAAAGTTACAATATCATGAGCACAGTAACCAAAAATTAACTAAATTACGAAATGAATAACGTATAAGCTACAACGGTAAATTCCCAACAAATTACGTCAATATACATTTGATGTTTTTAACTAAAGAATCCAATGTTCTCTCTTTCTTTTACTTAAGTCAACAGAATTCGTTTTAAGTTATCAAAGATTTTTTTTTGTTTAATTAAATATGTATAGATGAAATTACTATATTTTAAAGTATTCTGTCTGTTTTGTAATTTTAAGTACATATTTTAGTCTGTATTCTTTCTTTTTACGTTTAATTTGAGAATTTTTTCTCTCTCTGTTTTATTTCTTTTCTTCTTTTTAATCAAAAATACAAAAGAATTTTTTTCTCCCAAACGAAAAAACCAAAAGGATTATGATATTTTGATTTCGCTTTCTAAAACCGAAAAAACCTTGAAGTTGTGGAGTGATATATGGAGATGATAGCCGACACCTGACTGAAGGTTTCAGAATATAATTACAAAGCCGAAGCTGCCTGGCTGACTGTCTAAGGCTTTACTAAAGGTATATATGCTATAAGCTATAACCTACACACCTTTTCGTGACTTACAGCTAGGCCACGATCCAACCACAACCCGAAACAACAATGTAAATAAAATATTGACTCCTTTTTTTTCTTCTCCTCTTTCTCATCCCGTGCCTTCGTCCCGCGTCGCCATCTTCTTTCAACTGTCCACCTACTCGTAAATCTCGTTTCTCCGCCATCATAAAAACCTATCTAGATTTTTCCTTAGCCTTATGTTATTAATGTAGGTGTCTTAAATGAAATATTTCGTTTATATACTGGCCTAACGGCTCTTGGTTAAACGAAAAAAAGTTATTAGAATATTTAAAAGATTGTAATTCGTTCTCCCTGGTAAGATGACGTCACTATACTAGGATTGAGATGGGTATTAAAAGAACGTGGAAGCTGATGAAAACAATTTAACCCTCTCACGGCCATTCCGTAAAACGTATACCTATATATATGTAAATTAGACTATTGGTATTGGTCACTTTAAAGGCGACACGATAAGAAGCATTCATTTCTTTTCGCGGATCCCCTAGACTCCTAGACTTACGAAGTATGATATAATTGTAGCATTGTGATTCCTTTTCTTTATATAAAACCATAATTTTTTGGCCAAGCTCGAAATTCAGCAATTGGACAAAACATTTAGTCCTATTAGGGCTAGACTGATATTTTATTACTTCCTCAGTAACCTAGTCGACTTTTTTTTGGCACTAAGGTCGCCCATTATTCTGAGAAGTTTCACAGAAAATCTTTCACTAATCAATAGGGTCAGGTAGGGAATTAAAACCTAACTCATAAACGTTATTTTGTCAAAACAAATTCAGAACATCAACTACGAACTAAATCCTGTATGCCTATTTGACAGTGCTGTTATTCATTCAATAACCCTAATTGATAAACAAGAATGCATTATCGCATTTAACACTGCATTCTTTGCCAGGTTTCAAATAATAAGAATAGTAATAAGCTCCACGGACATCCGCCATCAGCCTAGTTATTTTTATTATTTCTTTGCTGCTTATTCCGCCAACTCTTTTATGTTGCACATGCTCTTTGACATAATCATTTGTCTTGATAATATTTAATTTCCTATATTCTGTGAGAGTCCACATTTGGGCACCATACAAAATAGTTTTGTATACACATGAAGGTGTTTTAAGCCTTCAATCTCTTGTCAGTTTGATATTAGATGTCTTTTTCAGAGACCAATATTTCCTCCAACCTATGTCAATTCTTCTGCATTCTAGATACGTTTATTTCTAGACCTATTATTGGGTAAGCTTTAATAAGCTGATTTATCATTTCCTCTAGTTCTCTTGCTCTGTTGCCAGCAATACGTCGTCTGCGAAACGCAAATTAATTACCATTTTGCCTAATACAGATACTACATGTTTATCCCAATTTCATTTTAAAGAAGGCATAATTGAGTGCACAGTTAAAGATGATTGGCGAAAGTGGACATCCTTGTTTTAACCTTCTTCTCGTTTGAAAACAAAGTCAGACCATCTGCTAAATGCTAAAGTATGCATAGTTGACTGCGCTGTCATTCATTCAATAACCGCACTTAGAAAACAAGAATGCATTATCGCATTTAACACTGCATTTTTTTACCAGGTGTCAAACCCAACTCTAAATTACACATAATTGTTCTTTATTCTCAGATGTTTTATTTTTATATAAAAAAAAATCTACTTTTTATATACTTGCATTTGTGGTTTAGCAGTTGTCACTTTGCGGTTATCAAACCCACGAACGTAGTATAATTAACAAGTCAACACTCATTTTGAGAAAGAAAAAAAAAATATATAATAATAACTATCCTACATTTTAAAACTAATTTTTCATGAGGTTTTCCTTTATAAATGCTAAGTGAAAATGTGACATGTTTCCTATGGAGTAAGATCAGTGTGGGTTAAACCGTGTGGTGTTGGAGTCCAGATGGCGTTCAGACAATGGTAAATAAAGCACCTGCTCAAGACAGATGCTCATTATCTGTCTTCACATTAATAAACTTTAAAAAATTGAAAATTTGGTACTGACCTCCTAACTAATTTAAAAAATCTTAAATAACAACGTATCCCGAGATTAACATTATTTTAATAAGCACATTTTTGTATCATAGATAAGATTAAATGTGATTTTTTCAAGGGTTGAAAGGTTTAATTATTTTTTTAAAAAAATTTCATTCATCAATATATGTTAAGAGAATCACGGTTAATAATAAGGAAAA
The DNA here is from genome assembly GCA_951217055.1 of Gerris lacustris. Lineage (NCBI taxonomy): Eukaryota > Metazoa > Arthropoda > Insecta > Hemiptera > Gerridae > Gerris > Gerris lacustris. The sequence goes on from OX578277.1 coordinate 81,168,907, forward strand.
CCTATAAGACTGTATGCATAATTAATATATAAGTAATCAATAGTTACAAAAAAACGCCTCTATACATAAATTATTTCGACCTCACGGATAATATAAACTCCTTTTGCACTATTCTACAATGTAGAATTGTGATCAATTAATCTAATAATTGCGATTTAAAGAATTGAATGCGAAATATTAATCAAAATCAAACTTAATAATCAGTACAAATAAGTCCTATAAAAATTAATTTATCTTATAATGCTATATTAGGCTCTTTTTATATTAAGCTATATGAGATTAATCAGCTGTTTTCTTTTTTTAACCGCAATGGGTAATTTCTACATTTATGTTTGAAGTTTGATCAAACTGGTAACGTATATACTCATCAAATTTAATAAGTTAAGTAAAGTATCCGACAAATTAACAAACTGAGTTAAAAAAAAGCGACGAACAAGTTATTATATAGAACCAAAGATATTATAAGTTTTTAGGAAATAAATATTATTGTCTTTTATTCGTGGTAACAATTTTGTAAAATCAATTACAGGTAATTGAGATGAATAAATAACAAAACTATAATTTAATGCACAAAATTATAACGCAATAATATTTCCTCTACAATCTACATCATGTATGCAACCTTTTTTCATGAAGTTTTTCTTTATATATGCTAAGTGAAAATGTGAGTCTCAGATCCGTGTGGATTAAACCGTACAAACAACTTCAGACTACACTTCTATTGTGATGGCTCGAAAATTCAATTTTGAGATTTTGATGGATTACACGATTTGAGGTCCCCTGAGTCCAAAAAAGTAGTTTTTAAAAAATGTCTGTCCGTCTGTCTGTATGTGCAAACGCCTGAAGCCTAAACTAGTGGGCCGATTTTGACGAAATTTGGCATACATGTTCAGAAAAATCATACCCCGAGGCGAAACGATAACGAATTTTAGCTCTAAATTTGGGGAAACTACCCCCAAAAACTCTAAAAAAAAAAAAGTGAAAAAAATTATTTAACGGTTCCGACGATTTTGATTAAAAAAATTCTAAAATGTAGCCCATTTAAATACGAATCTAACCATATATGCCGTTTTCCCGGGAAAAATCTAGTTCCTGAGAAAAAAGCTTAAAACGCGGACGGAGAGAGAGCCCGGGTTCGATTCCCCGCCCAGGAGATGTTATTTTTATGATAAAATTTTCAATAATAATTAAATGTACATACGAAAACTAATAAATGGAAAACACTGGGCTAAATAATTATAAACTCGTATATGAGAAAGTTTGTCTGAGTTGTCTCGGACCGATTTTTTTTAAAGATAAAGAGATATCTTAAATACATCTTCCATAATTATATTTATACGTAAAGTTATGATTAACTACAATAATTGACGTTGATAATAACTTTAAGTACTTTTGTAAACAAAAAAATTGTCGTCAAATTAGTGTGGCACATAGCTTCCTCGCGTAGTTTACATTTGTTTTGCTTTTACGACCTATTACTGTTTATAATTTATTTAATTTCTTACGTCCCTTTATTTAAAACCTGTAATTTTTTTTATATATATTTTTTTTTACATGAAAAACTGTTAATTATAGCAATATTAAGTCTACGATATTGTTATGGGGCCAACAAAGGGCCAATAATTATGACCTACCATCCGAATTTCATAAAAAATCATAGTAGTACTTTTAAAAAAGATTTTTAAGATATTTTGTTGGTTTGCAAATTGAACGACAGTAAATCAGACTACATAGTTAGAAATTTTAATTCTTATTAAGGTTAATAAGTCTATTTTATCATTTATATTGCGCCTTCACATAGAGCTTCATCAGTCTACAACAATTAACAATTTTACATTAGTTAATATATAATTTTTACAATTGATAACAATTTGCTATTGAGGGCCAAATTAGCTTTTAAAAAAAGAAAGGAGAGGAAATGGATTAGGAATTTTATCCTTAATAAGAATCTCAAAAAATACATTTTTATGTATAAAAATTAAAAAGAAAGGAGGGAAAACAAAACTTTGTGTAAATGCGGAAAAGAAACCAATGAGCGCAGAAGGTCTTAACTTATATGGAACCAAATGAACTAATAATAACCTGCCGTCGAAAGTTTAATAAAAGCGGACGAGTAGTTTTTAAGATATGTTGATTCGTTAAATGTTGGACACACTGACCGACAGACAGACACGGGACCAAAAATGTTCCTTGATGACTGAATTGGATTTCTGTCTCCATAATTATCTGTTTTATTTTCTACCGTGTATAATTTAATAAATTAGTTAATTCAGTATTTTGATACATTAAATATACCTATTAATTAACTCATTCTTAACATATTTCCTATAATTTCTTTTGACTATTTTATCATAAATGTCCTATAGTTTGTTCCATGTTTATCACAAGTTTTAGGCTAGAGTAAATATCATAGTATAATATATTATATTTAATTAAAAATCTATTTATAAATATTAATACTTTTTATAGTTTTATGGCGAGCTATTTAAAACGGAATCTATCTTATAAGGTGTGGGTGGTGTTAAGGTAAAAGTTAGAGAGGACTATATGAGGTTTATGTGCCTATGCTTATGCACCATAGTTGTTCTTTTAATGATACCCTTTTAATGCTTTATATAATGGCATGTAATTAAAGTTGATTAGCATATTTTTTTCAGGTAGTTTGGTCTATATCAGATGCTTACATCAGAGTTCGTTGGTTCACTAGTCAAATGTAATGAATCGCAAATTCAAAGCCAAGCCGTGTAAGAGTAATATAATTATGTCAGTAAATAAAAACTCAAGTATCGTGTGAAAATTTAATGTTTAAAGTATAGGAGATAAAGATTTATTTAAACAAAAGTAATTGTTGTTTAAACAAAGTAATTGTCGGTTTGATTTTATATTCGTTATAAAAGGTGGTTGTTTTTTTTCAAATTTTACTTTAATAAATAAAAACAATAAACAGTTTAATTATATGTTAAATCAATCTTATATAAGAAACACTTAACATTATTGCTTACGAGCATACCGAAGGTAACGGAAGCATTGTGTTCATTTTTGAGAACGAAAAAGTTTTATGTCTCCGGTTTTAAAAATTCCAAGACAGAAATCCATTTCAGACATCAGGGAACATTTTTGGTCTTGTGTCTGTCTGTCTGTCTGTCCACGAATCCTGAAACGTGGGAGTAAATGTCGACCGATTTTGATGAAATTTGGTAGACATGTTCGTTTTACCAATGCCGAGGACGAGTTCGTTGGACAACGATATCCGTTCAAGCGTTCACGCGCAACGCTCGTGTAAACGTGAACTTTAAATTTAGAATTGGAATTTTAGGTCGGGAAAAAAATCTACCTTCACCTATTCAATGAGACAAACATTTTTTTTCAAATAAATTTTTTAGTAAAGCCAACAGCGACACCACAATGAAGTGTTAAAGATCGCTAAAAACTATTAATAGTTTTTACACAATAAACAATATAACAAAGTAATATAACGTTAATGATAATATAACAATAAAGTAAATGATAGGATGCGAGGAAGCTATGTGCCACACTAATTGGCAGTCTATTTTTATTTATAATATGCTAATTGTTTTTTTCAAAAATAGACACCGGGGAGAGGGTATAGATGGAAAGCACTAACTGGTAAAAGTACTCTAAAGTTGACTTAAACATGCTAATAAAAATGCTTCTCCAGTTACATCATTTACTAATTAGAGATTTTTGCAATTTATACATCCATGATTAAAATAATAGAAAAGCGGGATTTATGGAAACTATGTTACATCTCACACTATATTATCTTTGGAGCACTTAGTTTAATAATCATGATTTTATGAGAGAATTGTAACAATCAACTTAATATTTACATTATCACTTATATTCATTTACATTCACAACATTATCACCATCACAATACTATCTTAGAACGTAATTCTGCAACAGTACAATGTATAAGTAAAAATAAAAACATTAATTAAACTTTAGAAAAGCACGAGCCGTTAAGTCCGTGGCAACAGGCTTAATTTTATATTTAGAAAAAAAGTAAAATTAAGTAAATTAATCTAGATAAGTTACTATATTTATGTGAAGACCAACAAATCAAAACAAACATTTATTTTTATAATGGAATAAATTTTGTTGCCATATAACAAATCATTTCGTGGTGCGTATGTTTGCCACATTACTTCTCATTTATTTATTTATTTTTTTTTCATTTATATATAAATTATTTGCAAATAAAATGAAATTAATTACAACAATAATCATCATTGTAGCATTATCCCTATTATTTAATAGCTATGTGGATATAATATAATTTCATTCGTTCTCGTACTAGTTACTTATATAACATGTCTACGATTGATTAAATTTAAGCTATCTATTTAAGATAGTGTCTCACGAACACACATTCCTCTAATTTGAGGCCATGAACGTAAAAGTCGACTTCCTTTTAACTTAAATAATGAATCACTAGAGAATTTAGCATCTTTTGGGAAGCAATTTTAAATTAAATTAGAATTCTTTCTAATTTAGTTTCTTTCCTTCTTTGAAAAGGAGAAATAATTCTAAATTAATTTAACATTGCTTCCTAAAGGATGCTAAATTCTCTAACAATTCATTATAAGAAATTATTATAAATTAAATTAGAATTATTTCTAATTTATTTCGATTATTTTTATACATATAAATAGAATTTAAACTACGATTTGGAGAGTATTATATTCTTAGTAACGGAATTAATTATGTATAATATAGTCCTGATTCAATTCCTAGAAGGCTTTGGAAACGAAACTATTTTGGCATTTCATTTAATTGCTAGGCCTACATGATGATAGGAAACATAACCAATAATACCTAGCAAGTAAATGACATGTGTGTGTGGATAATTCATTATATAGAGTAAAAAATAAAACAAAATAGCTAATTCTACAAACGTCCAGACAAGAAAGAAGAAAAGGACCTCTGTATAAAAATTAAAAAGGGCTCTACAACTACATAATGCAATTAAGATCATACCTGCAATTAAGATAACATCGTTTTTTTAAAGTTGCAAATACGATTACTTTACGATCAAGCAAACTAAACAAAACGGGATATTTATTGCTTTACCTACACTATTATTAGCAAGTAATTCTAGGTACCTTGTAACTCTTTTACGATGCTTCTGTATACATGTACACGAATTAAGTATATTTCAAAGTTTAGAAATGGAGAATAAAAGTAAAAACAGACTATATGATTATTTTTTTTGAGGAGGGGAGAGGATTAAGATTTACTAAATACCTACATTAAATCTAAAATATAAACAAGAAATATAATTATTTTTGTATTAATTATAGTCCGAAAAAACAATTATACCTTATATTAATTAAAGGGACACATTTTTCAATAACTTATTAAATTTATTTTCTAATAATTCAAATAATTTTCATAATATTATTAATCCATCTAAAATAAAGTTTTCTTCCGAATCATAAAAAATAATATTTCATACATTGCTATTGGGATAAATAAATATTTAGTAGTTTGTACATTACCCTCAATCGATATTTTAGTTTCAAAAAGGAAATCCTTCAATGGTCTTTTTGGAAATATCGCACTGAATTAAATTGATGAGAATTTAAGTATTTATTTGTACTACTACCATATCCTCCACACTGATTTCAAAGTTCCTTATGTTCGCGATTTCGCAGTTTCCCGATACAAAACCTTCCATAGTTCCTTTACCACTCATCCTAATCCTTTAGTCCAGAATCTATCCTCTCACCACATCCCGGGCAATCCCCCACGACGCCTTAAGCGGCAGTGGCCAAGAGACTTGTTAACAGTGTAGTAAAATTTGATACTTATATCTATATTTATATCAATTAATTAATTGTTTATTATTTACTTATCTTCGAGATTATCTATGTTTACTATCTGATTTATCACGCCAGTAAGTGCTGTCTCTGGACAGAATCTTACATCTAGTCAATTCATGCTACTACTTCCCAATCATTAACCACCTGTATTGCTTGTATTGTATATTATATAATGTTGCAATAAACAATAAAAAAAAAAAAAAAAAAAAAAACTACTACCAAATAGTCTATTGAAGGATTTTGTATTTCAAATATAAATATTTCAGATGTTTAGAGGAAGGTAGCCCTTAGTCTAATATTAAATAGTAGTTTTACTCATAACAATTACTATATTATTTTATTTCTTTTCCTTAAATGGTTATTAATATTTCTGATCCTAGAGGCATCTGAATCAGGCAGTCGGAAGAAAAATAGACATGTATAAGACTTGTTAGGACTAGTAGAACGCGGCATATTGGATAATTACAGGGCAAGACAAAAGCACGACCCTAGATGCATCCTTACATTTATCAGTTGATTTTTGTGTGAAATATAGTTTATATATGTTTCAGTTTTACTGTTTCATAATTCATAAAGCCACTACTTCTAACAGCTAAAGCGAGTTCTAGTACTATTCTTATTATTCCTTTAATTTATTCTTTACTACATAGTTATGTGTACAAGGAATGAAGATAAATACGAGTAAAAATTTAGTCAGTTAACGTAGATAAAATTGTTTATGTGTATATATATATATATATATATATATATATATATATATATATATATATATATATATACTACATATACTACATATATATATATATATATATATATATATATATATATATATATATATATATATATATATATATATATATATATATGTATATAAATTTACTACAAAAATCGATTGAAGCAAATATAGAAACGCAGACGCTTCACGGAACCAGTTTACAGTTCCGTTAGTTTTCCAGTTATTTTAAACAGTTTTTAGTTGTTGTTAATAACATTAAAAAAAAAACACATTGACTTATAGCCTGCTTCGTGCTTTAAGAAAAAAATTGAGGATATTTCTATAAAATCTTTTTTATTCTTGAAGCTGTACTTTATTTATTTTTATTTTCTTTTTTGTTGTTTTGGTCCAGACCAGGTATATGAAGGTAATGGCAAAAAAAGTTATAATAATCATAGAGCAAGAAGAATCTGAAAGACAAGAACCCAGCGGCGCCCCAAACAGAAAATCCTTAACATATATAATTAGGGTACTTTGCTCAACTTCTGAAAGGAAATGAGGGTACTATAAGGGTGCAGTGCACAGGTTCCACAAATGCCCTACAAAGGTATTTTTTGCCTTATCTCTGTTTTATTTCTTGCCTTATTATTACCTTCAGAAAACAACCTATAATAATTATACTTATTTCTAAAAAGAGGAAAGTATCAAGTACTTTGAGTTTTGATCTTTCTTTAAAAATAAGAAAATCGCGAACAAAAAGTATTCCAGTTAGACTAAAAAGTAAATTTCATTTCAGGGATTAAAATCATTTCTATTGACACTTTCATTCTAGTTAATGTAAAAACAGTTTGTTCGATGATATAATACTTTCAGGGTTTCAAAAAACTTTTTTCGGTTTTGTATATAAATGTTAATTACATATACGTTTTAAATTGAATTTATATATAATAAGTACAAGTAAAAACAAAAAATAAAGAGTTTCTTTACTAATTTAATGAGAATAAAAAAAGATTGAGATAGGATTGGCCAAGTCAAATAAGTGATGCCTATCTTAAGTTAATAAAAGACAGATGGTCCTAGATAGAACACTACTGACTACTGTTGAGGGTTAAGAGAGAGTTAAGCCGGTGATTATTTGGTAGCATTAATAACAAGTCTAAGAGTGTAGCGCGGGGCAAGGTAAATCTTTCAACTTGTAGGATTTAGAGAACAACAGCAGACCAATTAGAGATATCAAAGCTTCATCATAATCACTCATCAAGGATAAGGATAAGCCTATTTATAACCTGAGTGAACAGACAATGACACTACCCTCTCTTTGATTACCCTAACCATTAGGACATTAGAAGCCCTTCGCCTCCTGTTGCTTCTCCTTTTATGGGATCTTCTCAACCGATATTTCATTCCTTCACTCTTCGTACTCACAACTCATTAACTCGATTTATTAAAAATCCTAAGTAAACTCCCCGATGAATTCTAAACAAACGAGGAGTCATTAACAGATCTTCAGTTAAAATCTTAACTAATTACTGTGTGACTATCGATCGAGAAATTAAATAGAATTCGAGGATAGCGAGGATCAGACAAAAATAAAGAACAAAGTTATAGAAAATCAATTTTTTTCTTGAAATAACACCAGAATAGTGTTAGAATAATAACAGAATCAGTGGAGTATAATACCTACTCGTGTACTTAGTATAGAATTAATATCTACTCTATGTACCCACATATTATACTGATGTATGTTACTATACCAACATTTTTGTATTACACCTTGAAGAAGGAAATTAATTTTCCAAAACCTCAATAAATTTATATTTTACTTTTGACTGATCCTCGCTATCCACAAATTTTAAAATCTAAAGTAACAATAATTTTTATTGTTGTCTATATTAATAAATTGTTAAATTTCCTAAATAACATGAATCAAAACAATTGTAATACTGTAGTTTTTCTTAATTTTCTTCAAACAGTCCTCCATAATTTTAATTTTGTAATTAGTTTTAGACAGCAAACTTACAAACTTAAATTAAAACTACTCTTAATGGAAAAATACAAAATATTAGAATAATCCAGCACATATATAAGTAGAGTGTTTTAGTCATTTTTTAAGACCTTAAAAGTGAAAACTCTGTTCAAGTTATTGATAAGTAGAGTATCTCTAATTGCCTATTGATTTACTATTGATAAATCTATATGTATATAGTATATATACATCAAGATACGTCCATTCTACAAATCAACAGTACAAAACAATTGCACAGGATTATTAAGAAGCTTGCACTATACTAAAAGTCAATTTATTATTTAGACACTAAAGAATTACTCTTCAGAGCAGAAGCCGTAATATTTAGATGAGTTTTCTGAATCACACTTCGACCGGAAGTAACTTTTTTATTTTTAATATGTCTTTCATTTATATATATGTTGCTTATCACAGATGGAATTAAAGAGGGAATGAGATATGATAATAATATTTTAATTCTTATTCTATGTTTTTTGTAGGAGGAACAAGGCCCCGCTAGAGAAGATGAAATAGCCTACCGGCATCGGCTACCGGAAACATTTCTTTCACAAGGGCAACTTTTTATTTCTCTACTCCGGTTTCGAAGAGGCGGTTCTCTTGCCCGGGGCTATCTGTAGAATATTAATAATTTATGCTTATATCTAATTATAGGCTTGGAGGAGGGATCCGAAAACTAAAACCCTTAAAACGTAAGAAACCTCTGGCCAACAGTAGTCTTTCATGGGTTCTTAATGTTCAGATATTCCTTTGAGTCATTCACACATAAGATAATCACTACGTGTGTGCAACCGTTGTTAAAAATTGTTGTTATGTGCTCCCGAAGAAGAGAGTCAAGGTAGGTACGACGGACGCCTCGGGCATCCTCGGAGTACAGAACTCTTTAAAACTTGGCCATAAGAGATGTCTTGCCTCAGAAACAAGGGTTCGGTATAAAAATTAATGTCTGGTCGCAAGACGAAACAGCATTTTAGGTTCAGAGAGTACACTGGAGGTACAACAAATGCTACTGACTACAAATTTATGACTTCACATGTATCTCAACCGACGCAAGTAGTCGTTTTCGACGACTTAAATAAATAAAGTAAAAACATAGGTTTGATTTAGCAATCAAATTAATGGCATATTTCCACGTTGCATTTTTTTCATCGTACATCTTAAAATAAAAAATAGGAATGATTTTGTAATTTATGAAATATCGAGTCACATTCTGACATGATCGATCAGTCACGATAAAACTAAAGCCATACTAAACTACCCTTGTTCATATGTCGCCATTTCAAATTCATAACTGGGCAAACCTAAATAGTAGAAGACAGCTTGAAACCTTTTAGAAGTTTGATATCGCTACAAATTCATACAAGTTAATTTTGAGAGAAAAATAGCGGTAACAATCAATGATTCCCTGTATGGTCTCTCTCAGTCACCACTTTTGTTCAGCCTCCCCCTTATCATCTGACCTTGATCAACCCACTGAGAAGCCAGGAGTTTGGCGTGGGTTTAAGTGTGGTAACAATGAATCGCAGAGAGAGAAAGATAACACGATGGCAAATTAGGTACAAATATTTCACTAGGTCACAGGCTACAGTGTGACGTACGTACAATAATGATCCGTATCCGAACATCCAAATAATAAAAACCATAAATTTCTTTCTGCATAAAGAACAATTTTCTTTTTCAAATTACAACTTTTCCTAATAGGTAATATTTCAAAATACTCTAGTCACTTCTAATAAATAAATCAAACAAATAAATAGTCATTTTAAACAAATTAAGATTACTAAACATATTATATTTAAAATTTACAAACGGATTAATATAACAAGGTGATTAAAAAAATAATTCGGTAATCTACAAATACTCCTTTGATCGTTTTAATGAAATATTTTGAACTACCTTAAATTATTGATAAATGTTTAAAGTATAACAGTAGAATTGCAGTGAAAAAACTATAGAAAAAATTAAAATAATTATGCGCTTTTGTCAAGTTCTTAAGATAAAAATGTAAAAAACTGTTACACAATTTTTGAAGACCAGTATTTTAGTCTCATTTCGACTATTATTTATTCTATTCATTGCACTTTTTAATTTTTATTTATAGTAAATTAACTTCAAATGAAGTTCTTAGGTCTTCCGGCGGCGACCACGTCTTGAAGGGTGTTCGGCCCGACCTTGTGCGTGTTGTGTTGTGAACTCACAACTGTCTGCACTACAGACACCATGCTCACATCTGAAGAAGCTTCTTGTAAAGGTTGGACCGCACACCCTTCGAGTCGCAGCACAGGAAGACCTAGAACTTAATTTTCATTCTTACCACGGAAGGAAGCTTACGAACCTTATATTAAATTCAATACATGATGTAAGATGGGAAAACAGTAATAAATAAAAAACTGGGCGCATCTAATCAAGGTTAGCGGTTGATGACGTCACAATAAAGTTCCTCCATCTTTGTTTTTTAGCATCAGGGTAAAAACGATAGTAGATTTCTCGTTTTGGGAAATGTAGACATGTTTATCGCATAGTTTTTTTTTGTTTGTGTAAATAAAATTACCTTTTAACCTTGATTAAATTAATATATACATGCAATTGCTTAAGGACGATTATGCAAAAAGCACTTCTCACCCCACTTCATTGACAGCAATTAAACATAAATCAAATTATCAATACACAACTTACATCGACTCCTATTCGTCCTACCAACTCAGAATGTATTTCAAAGGAACATCATAATATTAAAAGGCCCGCGTCCAAGGCAAAGACGTTGAAGGTTCGACCATCGGAGAAACACTGACGGTCCCATAGCGGCCAATTTACCTCGGGCCCGGCTCACGACCCGCTTTTCTACGGTAATTTTATTTTCTGAAATTACACTACTACAGATGGGGGGGGGGGGGCGCCTGTTATTATTATAATCTTGCTTTAATATCGAAATTATCCCAGAAGGAGAGGCCGAGGGGAGAGCACTTAGGCCACTTATGGTACCCCCACCACCCGGTGCCTCGGGACCCGCATACTGATCAAGCCTTCTTCCTCGTGCATGCACTCCGAACGTTCCTTGCCTTTTTAAAAACTTAAACGTTCTCCTCCCCAAAATAACTCCCCCCAGTAGAAAATAACCGTTTTAAACATTTTTATCGGAGCCCATTATTCGGGAAGAAAAACACGCTTTAATAGTTTCATTCATAAAAAGTAAAAAGCCCGGCGCCTATTTTTCTCTTGTTGAAAGTGAAAATATGTTATTATCATTAATAATGTTTAAAGTTAAAAATTTCATTCATAAGAGACAACTCCTGCAAAATGAACTGATGTCCATACAATTTGGTTAAATTGTGAATGAAATTTTTAATTTGTTTAAAACATTTGCAGTTGATATAACTCAGTACTTTTAATCGCATTGAATACTAACTTACATACTAGTTGCCAGAGCAGAATATTATTTAACAATGCAACTGCAGTTATTAAATTAAATAATGGATAGAGTCAAAATCGGATCTGAGGTACGGACTGGAGAATGATACATCCACAGATATTTACTTTTTTGACAGGATTTTAAAACGTATTGAAAAATAGAAAAACTCAACTCTACATAAAAATGACTTTCTGAAACAAGCTAGATTATACTAGTAGGAAATAGAACAAAAATATACTAGGTGTGCAATGCAGTTGTCTGCTTGCAACATTGAGCTGAGCGTGCATTTTAATCATAACCAATAAACATTTGTATTTATAAACAGCTGAAATCGGATCAAAAATAGTAAAATCTCTATTTTTAATTGAAAAGCATTTTTTCCTGTTATTCTATTTTACCCCCTCTTAAATGAAAATATGACAAAAGTGAACAAAACAACAATAACTGTACTCGTGAAGAGCTTTCCAAACACAAGCATCATGAAGGGCATACACTATTATCACTTTTATATGCCGTACCCCGTACCCCTGTGTACCAATTTGGACCATTTTAGATTTATACCTTCCTGTGGTTGGTCACTATGACCGTGCCGAACTTCTTGCGAATCGGTTCAGCCGTTCAGGAGGAAACTTTTGTACCCCGTACCCCTGTGTACCAATTTGGACCATTTTAGATTTTTAGATTTATACCTTCCTGTGATTGGTCACTAAGACCGTGCCGAACTTCGTGCGAATCGGTTCAGCCATCCAGGAGGAAACTTTTGTACCCCGTACCTCTGTGTACCAATTTGGACCATTTCAGATTTATACCTTCCTGTGATTGGTCACTATGACCGTGCCGAATTTCGTGCAAATCGGTTCAACCGTTCAGGAGTAAACTTTTTTACCCCGTACCCCGTACCCCTGTGTATTAATTTGGACCATTCCAGATTTATACCTTCCTGTGGTTAGTCACTATGACCGTGCAAAATTTTGTGCAGATCGGTTCTGCCATTCAGGAGGAGTATGCGTCAGAAAAAATGCAAAGTGTAGTATAAGAGCTTCGCTTCGCTCAGCTCAATAAGCTCTATTAACTATAAACATTTAAAATAATAAATACCTTATCAAACCATATAAAAAAAAAAAAAAATGTTTATTAATATAACAGCTAAACCTCCGTCGGGGAGACGGATAAAATAAGATATTTTGTCAATAAATTTTAATTTAACAAAAGAAGAATTTAATTTTAATGAAGAATTTCATTTTAATTTAATGAAAAGATCATCCAAAGTGTTAAAAATAACATTAAAATCAAAGAAATGAGAAACCGAGCACCCAATGACAGACCATAAGATATATAAGTCATTCGCAAAGCAAATTATTGTAGAGATAAAATGCGAGGAACACTCGTTTTCAATAGATCAGGAGATTTTTCAGTATACTCAGGATAACTCTTAATATTGATAACTCTTAATATATACTCCTAATTAGTATCTAGAACAGTGTCATCAATTTCAAAATACTTTTTTTGTAGCTTTGATTATAAATATAGATACAAAAAAGTGTGGAAATCGTATATTTTAAATTATTATAATTAGAAAATGAGGTAAGAAAATGATGAAATATTGAATAAAGATACCATGAAATTACTTTAAAAAATAGTTTGGATTTGTGTAAAGTAAAATACAAGAATAACGAAGTATGCGAGAAACATTGCTAGTTGAACAGCCACACTTAACAGATAGGACAAAAGGCTATGATTTTTAAGGAGGAATATAGGACAATGATCTATCAGAAATTAGAACTACTAACTGCAAGTGAAAAAAATTATTTATACTTCAAATTACAATATATTATGTTTTTAAATTAGGATTTTTGTTTGTACTGAGATTTTATAAGTCATAAATTAACCAAATAACATCAAGTCTCAAATAAATAACATCATAATTAAAATTAATATGAAAGAGCAAAATTAGTATACTGGGAATGAACTATTTAAGTGGTCGGATGACGGATCGATTAGTATTGCATTTTTCGCAGAAATATACGAGACCACGAGAATTGAAACCCAGATTAGGACAAAGGCAGTACTGCTCCACACATGGCCTGTCTGACACTTGTGGATATAGCACAGGGATGACAATTACACGGCACGCATGCCAAACTTGGCCCGTTTGAACATTTTCTGGCAGGCCCAAAAATTATTAACATCAATAAAAATAAAATAATTAAAAAATTAAATAATTAAAGAATTCTGATTTGAGATAGAAAAACTGGGTGTTTCCAAAAGCAGTATCGAAAAGGTTTTCAATACTCCACGCCTTTTTTTAGATGGTATGAACAGGGACGAATCTAAAAAACTGAATAATACAAAATAGTTGACAAAATATACATGTATGTTGTGTTTTTTTTATCTCAAAATAAAAAATAGATATAGGTATAAACACATTAGGTACTGACACTCAAAAAAAATTAATTTCAATTTACTTTAATTTTGGCTCTTCGATAAAATCCTATTTAACATTGCATCTTAATTCGAGCGGTCTCATATTATAATTCTGCAGTTCAAATAAACTGTCTCTCCCTGCGCTGGCCCTGCCCCTTTCGTCGCCTGCATCTCAATGTACGCGGTTCATACTCATTGAATGTTTTATAATAGTATTTTTCTAATGATAAAAAGTCAATATTAATAGATAAATAATATTAGCCCATATAAACTAAGTTTTTATTATAAATCCTTTACATTCATGCACTTTGGTTGGGTGAGTGTTCATTTCAATTTAACAAAATAAAATGAAAAAAACTTTTTTTTAAATTATTTCTTTAACTAATAATTAATTAAAAATATTACTTAATTAAATAATTAAAAATATTACTTAACTAATTAATTAAAAAAATACTTAAAATAAAATACTTATATAATTAATTAATTGATTTGTTAGAATGTTTTTGTATTGGTACAGTTTATGTGCCAAGTTTCAGCACTTATGACTAGGAAAGGATTAATAAGCTCTCCAAAGATTTAAATGACAGGTACCGAGAAACAAAACACACAAAATTGAAGTTAATAAAAAGCATTTAAAAACGGAATGTTTTAGGATGCTTATACTTCTATTTTGTTCCTGATTTCAATTAGTTTATCAGACTTCTTTTTAATATATTTAACAGAAAAATTATCAACTTGAATAGGTTGTTTAACAACCATTAAAGTACATACAAATAATAACTCTCGTGAGACAACAAATACACAGCAAAACTACTCTATTATATTATAATAGATTCATAAAAAAGTTTTTCCTACATCATTTTCTTGTTTAAAACTGTTATTTTAATGTTATCGCATAATATTTGCTCAAGTACAATAACATCATAGGTTTAATTTATTATCTAAGGCGTAGGAAAGAGTAAAAAAGAAAATCGTACAAGTTAAAATATGCATCTAAATTATATACTCTATCATCTCTGTAATAAAAGCAATTTCATCCAATAAATATTTAAATGAATGTTATTGATAGTTAGATGAATGTATTTATTATAAGAATACAATAAATTGTCTAATATTATAACTATTATGTTATTAAATTACAGGAGGAGAACAAATTATGTCTATACACAATATATGAATAATCATAATCTATATTAATTCATTAAAAATAAGTATTTCTTGAATTTATATCACACACACACACATATATATATATATATATATATATATATATATATATATATATATATATATATATATATAACCTGGACAAGTGCTATTACATTTTCTGCCATTATTGTGACAATATTCTTTTGCATAAGTTTAAATTTGGCATTGTATTTATTTATTTTTTTTTTTTCAAAAGTGTTTACACAGTGTTAAGTACTTTGGTGGCTTAGTCTAGTCCCTCCTAATACACACTAATAAATTACACTTACAGTCTGCTTGCACACTTTGAAAACTAAACACTTGCAATATGCACATGCACTGCACGTGCTAATCAAAGTGTATATAAGCCTTAAATGTCATTTTAATTTTTGATTTATTAACAAAAATTGACCAAACCAACAAAATAAAATTCATATAACACTAAAATGATTCAAAATATATAAAAAATAGTTTCTCTTCTAATACACATATTGTGGATTTTAAAAAACAATTCTTATAAAGGCATTTTATTTAAAAACATGACTAAAAGTTAATACAACAACAAAAATATTTTTTTGTTGTTAATAATAATTTCCCTAAAATTTAAGCCTTTCTCTTTACAACTGAAGAGTAATAAATTGTAAAACATAATAAATAACTAACATAAATAACTAACTATATAACATAAATAACTAACTAATAAATTGTAAAACAATACATAATCATATTATAAATAAAATCCTAATACAAAAAAACTATAAGTAGCATCAGTTTATTTTAAACCAATATCCATCAAATCCTGATTTCCTTTACCTTTTCGAGAAATGTATTTGCTATACTTAAAATTTAAATAGCAGAATTGATAGAATTATGCACTTGCAATATGCACGAGCAATGCACGTGCTAATCAAAGTGTATATTAGCCTTAAATGTAATTGTACACACAACTAATGAACCACAGAAAACTTTTATATTTTATTTTACTGATGCAAGAACAAAGAAAAAAATTAACAATTTGTTTGATTCAAGTTTTCCGTTTTAATTAATTTGAGTATTATTTAGTACTAGTATTGTTCAGGTAAGAACAAATTAACATAGTTTGAAAATACATTACTTAAACATGTATGATATGCATTGGTTAATGAATATAAAATTACTATAATACAGGCATGCAACAGTAAACCGGAATAAATATTGATAACCTGCATAATATGTAAAGAAATAATATTTTATAATACAGTCATTCAAAATAAGAATTAATATTAAACATTCATTGGCAACTTAGCCGTACTTGTTGACTACGTTAGCCGTAATTAAACATGACCGCATGTCAAAACGTCAGTAGTTTCGCAAATGAGATGTTTCATGAAGTAATGGGTAAATCAACAATCAACCCGAGGCGAGTGTACACTATATTTTGCATACTAAATAATATAATAAAGTTGCTGATGAAGAATAATGATGATCATTTTTACACATTGTATGTAATATTTCAGGTTTCACACAAAATATTAGCATTTTTACAAAAGTATTCATTTCAAAATTAAGTACTTACTTCTATTTTTAATTTTATAACGTGGGTAAGTGGCGTTCACAACATAAATAAAAATAATAATTATAAGAAAATATATGGGCGAGAAAATTAAAGAATTTCAGGTTTTAGAGGCCGCAGAGCATTCAACGTTCGTCAAAAAAACCATTGCTAAAGCTTGGAACAATAATCTAGTTTTTTGTTTCAAATGATTACTGTGATAAGAGCTAGCTGTGATAAAATTATTCCTTTAATGTTAATTTTATTTTTATACTTTTTTTGATATGTTACTATGAATGTTTTGTTAAAATTTTTTAATGTTAGTATTAATGAGTATTTGAACAAGGGATTTTTGTTACTTTTTAATAATGGAATATGTTAAAGCAGGATGAATGTAAGTAAGATCAGTACAGAATGTTTCTGTTTATCACTTTGTTAGTAATTTTTTCAAAATTGTAGCCAGAATGTTGTAACTGTGTTCTAGGTGGGCGTTAGATCTGACCGTTTTTGACAGTAGGTGTTTAAAAACACTGAAATAATATTGAATATGTGTAGAGATATGACTGTTCTGGTTATAACCACGAACTAAGATCTATTTATAGGTAAGAAGGTTTTCAATTAGTATTTGTTGTTTTAATCACAATGTAGTTAAAGTGACGAAGGAAACTAGGTGTTTGATTAGTTTGTTATTTGTTGTAGATGCTTGAGAATGACTCAAATAGGGAGTCGAAATATAGCAAATACTTTTTAACAACATGAGATAGAGATTTTTCTTTTCATCCCTTAAGACCCACAGCTCCGAACCACATAATCTAGTTTGATGATTAGAGTGAGAAATAATTCACATCAATGATCAAATAAAATAAAACCCATTCTTTAATAATCTAATGATGTTTTTACAGTGATTTAAATAAAGATAATTAATATAAAAATGCCATTTTTGAAAACTGGTGTATATTAAACTTTTTTTTTTTTTGTTTCTGTATTCTTCACCTCAATTGTTTTCAAATCGGGGTAATAGGTGTGCGATGAAACTTATAAAGCAAAGTAATGTAAGACCATTATTATTATTTTATTTTTTTTGGTTTCTGTATTCTTCGCCTCAATTGTTTCCATGTGCAAAATTTGGGGAAGATTGAAAGACGGGAAGTGGTTCAGAATCAGGGTAATAGGTGGGCGATGAAACTTACAAAGCAAAGTAATATAAGACCAGTAAAATATTGTGGAGCAATAAGAGGGCTTTTTTGAATCTGGTTATTTTTACAAGCACGAACTAGGCATAGTAATAAGCAGAAAGGCTCCAACTCAGGGACCAAAATATCTATGTGACTGCAATAGTACATAGTAAAAATAAAAAAAGGCAAACATGTTAGACCCGACGTGATAATAATTCAGAAAATACCATGCTTAACACTACTGTCGTATCACACCTAAAAATATCCATTTAGTTATGACATGTTCTACGAAATGACAAATTTCCGTCTTATAATCAAGTGGAACTTATTTCGATTGAATCCAAGAAAAGTAAGAGAGAGAAAATTTCTTTCAATAACGAGAATTAAGAATACTCTACATTCTTTAACTCGCTAAAACCCAACCTCAGTTACTTTTTGAGAAGGATGTAAGTAGAAAAAAATGTTAATTAGGTAACAGATATCAGGTTTTTTTTATTATATCTATATCTTAGATACATATAATAATTATATACTTGGCCGTGACACAGAATGACGTTTACAGGTAGGTATTACAGGATTGCGTGCCGAAGGATATCTTAGGACGTACCAGCTTCTCATGATCTCAAGAAGTTTCCAGGAGAATCCTTATGTTTCTTTAGAAGTTTTTTTTTTAACTTCTCCTTAACCTCCATCATGGTCAGAAAAACTTGTTTTTTTTTTATTTCAGAGCTCAAGAACTTGTCTTAGAAACTATCTCAGACTCTAAGAAACCCCCCTCTTATCAACTTTAGATCGCTCATCTTTCAACTATACAGAAAAAACATTAAACATTCCCGAATCCCGAATATATAACTTTTTTGGAGCTTTGAATAATTAAAAAGAGGTACTTTTTATATACATATTAAAAACAAAAAAAAATATCACGCTATCATTTCTTTTTTTTTTGCCTGTTAAAAAAAGCATAAAATTAATTTACTTTATATTTTTGTATAGACCATAACTTTAAATAAGATGTAAATTGAATATTACAATCATGAGAAATTTTTGCTTCAAACAGAATATCCAAATTAAAAGAAATAAACAACTTAAAAATGTACATAATAAACTTGAAGTATAAATAAGTAGCCATATAATAGTGATAAAGAACACTTTTTTTAATTTATATTTTATGACACAATTTTATTACCATGGTTATACTTCAGAAAAACAATTTAAACTAAGACCCTATGATGTCCAGTTTGGGCGAAATTCAGCCATTCCCTGTTAATAATTATCCCCAACGACCTAATTAGAAAATAAAATATAAGTATAAAACAATTTTCAGTGTTAGTTTATTTAAATATTAGAGGTAAAAATATCTAAAATTAAGTATGTATTAATTATAGGTTATAAAAATAAAACATTTCTTGGTATTGATTATTTATTTTATTCCACGTATTCTAAGCATTGACTTTTAAAATATCAACAGGAAAAATAATAATTATGTTTACATCCTTGTAAATTAGAATTTCCTGGATAACAGTACATATATATATATATATATATATATATATATATATATATATATATATATATATATATATATATATATATATATATATATATATATATCTGCATGTATAAACACACATGTAAAATAGTGTAGTGTCACCTCAACCATATTTTTCTTTATGGAATAATTCGCTAACTAAAAAAAGAGCCTAGCAGACTAGTAATGAAGAAGAGGTCTTGAACGAAGCTTTTTTTAACTCCTTAAATAAAATATAGAAATGAAATTAAGCTCAGGAAATGTTTAAGCTCTGATCAAATGCACCACGTTATTACCGGACGGTCGAGATATTATACACTTAGTGAAAATATACTAAACAGAAATAATTTCAAATGGAAATTACCTAATGTATTCACATAAATACCCTATAATATTATGTAGTTAATTTAAATATTATAAATAAAAAAAATAAAAAAAAAAACATCATGTTGTTCTCATGTTGTAATATATATTGTATATGATTATATATCATTGTAAATAAACAAATATATGTTTTAGTATCCTATGTTGAAAAATTATGAAACCTGCATGTCGTTTCATGTACTTGTCAGAAAAGCCCTTATACCTATGACGAATTGAAATAAAAATTGTCAGATTCAGTTAATGCTGCAAGCTCAGGCTTTTTGCAAAATATACAGTTGACGCTATCGACCTAATATGGGAAAGCGCAATACATAAATGTTTGAAAGAGTTAAAAGTTGATTATTTAACGAATAAAAGGATGTATTAATACAGCTATGTTGTAATAGTTAGGCCAAAGTTACTGTTCTTCATTTACAGACATTAACTCTTAACTCGGTACAAGGATTTTCAGGATTAGTATTTTTTTCTCATCGTAGGTTATGACCATTGAGCGATTGACCTTTTAAACAGAGGATGTTAAATTTGTTTTACCTTTGAACCACCAGACTACTAGTCCAAAAAGTAAAAGGATGCAGGTTGGGAGTCTGTATGATGTCCCAGAGCTTATCCCATGTTGAAGCACTAATGGCTTGGAAAACCTAAAGGACTTGCATCTTCCAGACTTCCAAGAGGGTGAATATTAGAGGTAATTATAGTTCTGGCTGCGTATTGCCCTCTGGCTAGCTGGCTACCGGACTACCCGCCATCAATTCCTCATCAGCGCTACGGCTTAAAGAAGGAATCCTCTGTAACCTGTAATCTTGCGGTAGCTACCATTAAATATCTTGATATTTGTCTTCTCTATTATGCTTTTGTCATTTTAAAACTTTTTTTATCCTTCATCCCCCTCGAGGGTATACGCCAACCTCATTCATACAATTCATTCTTCGGCTGGAAGATCAATAAAAAGGTCCCTTATAAATATTCAAGTTAAGCATAGCTATTACAATGTTTAAATTCATATGGCCATTCAGATGCTTAGTATTCACTGATATCACGGGGATAAAACGACAAACTTTTAATTTCACCATCTCTTTCCAACGACTTACGATATGTTATTTGCACACTTAACCCTTTTTTAAACGAATTAATTATCTCCAATAAGGTCAACACTTCATATTCGTGTATCCTCCCATAATTACAGGATGTCGAACAGCTAAGGGATTGGAATTATAATGTTATTATTCATTTCATTTTTCTTCATTATGTATTTAAAAACCTTCATTTTTTTTTCTCCTTCCTCTAATCGAACACAAGATCAAAACATATAAGAGTTTATAAGCCTGACTTTTATCTCTTTCAACTACCAGTTTTTAAAGTTCATATTTACATCTTTCACAGTTATAATCCATCAGTTCTTCATCTCCATCTGGTATGTGTTGTGAGAAAAAAACTTTGATTTGATTCGATGTTATTTTGTTTTCCCGATTAAAGCAAAAAACTTAATGATTATGAGAGTTTCATAAAAACTTGTTATCTTGATAACCAAAACTAATTATCATATTATTCGCATAATTATACACAACTGACTCGGTTCCGTGACACCAAGTGTGAACCCTCATTTAAAATTAATGACCTTCGATTAAGTTGAAAAAACCTTAGTAGTTCGATATATATTATAATGAAATCAAAATCGTTTTATATCCAGAATTATTTGTGGTTAAATATATGCTTCAGCAAGCTTTAAGTATCAAATAGATACAGTAAAATAACCATTTAACACAAAAGCACATAACATGAAAAATCGGTTAAGACGAAATAATACTGCTTTCCAAATCACACTACGCGTTTAAATTTAAAAACATTTTCTGACTAGGCAGTTACGCAGCACGAGGATATAAAGTTGTACACGATTTGAGTTTGTGAGGGTCAGAGAGTAGAGAAGAGGTACAGACAAACAACATCCCCTACTTGTACTGGATGTATTAGACCTAGTAGAACTTACATGGACAGAGGAAGACTTGGCTAAACCAATGATCTCACAAGGTTTTACGCTAGACTTGACTTATTGTTTACACAAGTGTTTTTGTTGGGAAAAGTTTATTAATTTTGAATTAATTTCTTCAGATGTTTTATTATTTTATTTATAAACATATATTCTCATGTGTGTACAGTGTACGTGTACATATAGTATAATAATTTGAAATATGAATAGTGTTATTGCCTATAATATGAAGTGTTGGACAATATCTATATAAGTGAATCATATTTACCTAAAAGAGTAAATTAATAGAACTTGACATCAAAAATATTGGGTTTTTTTTGTATGCATCGTTTAACACAAAAAAATTTTGTTCCCCCTTAGTTTTTTCTTAAACGATTTTTACTTTATTTCATTTGATCATGCTTAAAATCTCTCTCTCTCTCTTTCTCTCTCTGTGATTTTCCCTATGATATAAAGGTTTTCCTACAATATCCTAATCAAATATATGATTAAAATTTGAAAATAGTCCGCCGATTGGTGTGGAAGATAATTTCCTCGTATCCTATTTCGGTTTCGATACCCTCATCTTTGAGCCAATATTAAATTTGCTCTGATAGTTCAAATTGATATGAGACCAACAATGGGCTAATTATTTTCATCCAAATTTCATTCAAATCGGACAACTAATTTTTAATATATGGAGGTTCACAAAAAAGTTGACGGAAATACCGACAGAATGACACAAGACCAAAAATTCCCCCAGATGTCTGAGACAGATTTTTTCCGTCGGTAAGCTCGTCAGCAAAATTTTCGATATGCTGAATATGTTTTCTTAAGAAAACAATATTAACATAACCTACATGATCAATTGAATTAAATGGTTATATATTTGACGCTTTTGACTGACTAAACCCAGCAATCTAAGGCGCAGAGAACAAAAGTTACAACATAATTTATAATTACCGGATGATAACATTAACTCACATGCCACGTTTTATGTAACCTTGATATTACAATTAATACACATATAATATTCTCAATATAATATTTATATTCAACATTAACATTAAGTTGAATTATTCTCCAATATTTTAGAAATATTCTTGTCAACATATTTTATACTAGTAACATAAATTAAGTTTAAATAATACTATAAATATCTCTTATTTATAAAAATTATATGTTAATACTTGAATTATAGCTTTTATGTCGTCTAGATAAGGGGACGATGATGCATTATATGAATGGATATTTTACGAGATTTCTGCTTAAATTTTATTAGTTGCCATGACAATATATTGTTTATATATTAAGAAGCGGAATGGCCGTGGGCCGTGGTGGCCACTCCCATCTGATTTGTTATTCTGCATTTTTAATAAATACTCAGCATCGTTCCACTCGCGGGAGCAGTCCGGGCCACATTTTAACTCTCATATAATCTTAAAGATATATATATATATATATTAATATTATTATTATTATAAGAAATTATTGATAAATTAAAAAGAAAAAAAAAAAAAAAAAAACAGAATTCAAGCATTCTTTTGAGGTAAATATATCTGTACGAAGGGTATAAAAATTACCAAAAGAAAAAAGATAATAGTTAATAAAAACTCAGTAAAAAGTTAATAGAGTACAAGGTAATAAAGTTACCTTAGGTATTAAAAAAAGACGGGAAATAAATGTTTAAATTAATGTCAAACAAAATATGATTTTTTAAATAATATCTTTTGTTTAGGAAGTAGGTATATTCGTTTCTACTTTTTTCTAATACAAAAAAAAAAAAGATAAATTTATCTAGAAAAAATAGTAAAATAAAATAATAACTATTACCTAAATGAAAGGAAAATTAAAAGAATATTTTATTTATTACAAAGTAGATCCTTATTTAAACTAATTGATGTTAGCACTAGCTAATAGCCCATAGATATAAAAGTTTTATCCAAGATAGAAAAAAAATAAAAGTGTTATAGTACTGTAAAATATAAATGTCCAAAATATTTGTGGTGAAACGACAGTATTAAAGTGGTAAATACAATTTGAAATGCTTAGAACAAAATAATCCTGCTGACTTGAGTGGATTTAAAACGTCAAGAGGGAAGAGAAATTCTTTCATACGAGTTCAAAAGAACATCATAAGACAACAGAAATAGAAATATTTCTTCAACAAGTTCAAGTCATAGATCTAATAAATATTCTTTCAGCGAGTTAAAGACGTCGTAAATAGAATTATTCCGGCCGAGGGGGGATCTAATAATAAGTTACTAGTGCGTGCAAATGCATGCTATTACTTTAATAAAAAATGTAAGTAGTCTGGCGAATTTTCGTTTTACGAGTCAATTTAAAATCGAAAGTAAACGGTAATCATCATAATTCATTCAGCTTACAAGTGTTTTAATAGTCTATTATACCATAACCATGTAAAGCACAACTATTTTGAACCTATTTATAACTGTTATAACTTCATATTTACGAAAATAATATTTTATTAAAAGAAGAGAGAATATGTAAGTATTTGACCTTTGAAAAACTGACATGAAGCAAATAAATAGTGACAAATTGGTTCCAATCAACGCCACATGGTTGAAGGAGTGAAGGGAAGATGATGTAATGGCTCCTAAATTTTTTATCCACCTATTACAATTTATTTATGTAATGTTTCTCCACATGACCCAATCGAACTTGCTTCATATCGCAATGTGTTCATTGTTGAAGAATGCATGCGACCTGGAGACGGCGCGGCGCAGCTGATAGTTCAAGGCTCACGAAGATGTTGTAGATGTGCGGGGTAACAACTGCCCTAAGGGCAATTACTTCAGGAAACCTACGTCAAGAGAAACACCCTTAAAAAACCAGGGTTTTGATCTTTATAATTTTTTATTTTACTTGAGTTACCTTAGTTGATTACAGGGTATGTTTTTTTTTCTCCCGCCCCGGTACCATCACCTTTTTTGCAGAGGCCGTCGGAAGAACGTCGCCAGACCATCATTTCATCTCTGATAGTGGCTCCAACCTTCCTCTTTTTAAACTTTATCCGACAGCAAAAACTCGTAGCTTAATATCGTGCACGAAATCTTCGTGAATGAAAGCATCGTTTTTTTGGAGAGGGTTACCTTTTTAGGACCTAGTTTTTATTTTTCTCTTTATAAAATTGTCTCTGTCTTCTTCATTGAATTAATGTGCGGGTAATTTATTAGATTCAACTTAGACACTCGTATAATTTTTATTTTTTGTAATTTTACATAAGTTGAGAAAGAACTCTTTAACAACTTTAACATGGTGACGGTGATGAAACTATATCCACATTAAGTGTGTTTACCTTAACACCAGGTTTCCGTAATACAGCTTCAATGGTGATGCTAAGGAGAAGGGGCGTAGCACCATCTAAAAAATTAGTCCCATTAGAAAATATTCGGTTATGAAAGCAGTCAGATTGAGTGTTAAAGGCGAGAGCTACCATCACTACGTTCACACATCGTTTTGAAAACGATCCGCTAGTTCAAAAGGCTGTGTGAATGGAGAACGACGGATCGTATCGGTTCAAATCCGCTCGACCAAAAATAGGTGATCAGAACGGGGGATCTTATTCATAACGCTCGTATGAACAGGTCAAGGAGGGGATCGAGACATCAGGTTATTTTACTCTTTTCCACATTTTTAGTTGTTTGTTTTCGTGAGCATCCGTTTCTTTAAAAAAAAAAAAAAAAAAAAAAAAAAAAAAAGTATGAAACAAAAGTTTATATTATAAAGAGCCTGTAAAAAGTTTTAATAACTTGTAAATAAGAAATTTAAAATTCGCGGGCATATAAGGTAACATTGAAGAAGGTTTTACTCACGACGTCACGGATCGGATCCAAAACTCTTTTATAATAATGTGTGAACGTAGTACTTGTCTATATGTGTATCCATTATCCACAAAACTAAAAGACATAGTTGCAATTAATTAAGGGATATTTTCAGTTAACTTTTTAAAAAGTAACTGTTGGAGAGAAAAAAACTGTTATTCCACGTTTTGGATTATACTTTTAGATTTGATGCAATGATTTGTACCATATACGGCACATAGCTTCCTCGCGTCTTAGTTCGTATATTTTAATAATCGTATGCTTTTACAACCTATTATTGTTACATATTTATTTAATCTTCCAATTTATTTATTTTTAAATTTGTCGAAATTGTTTTGATTTTTTACATGAATTATGTACCAAAGAAGCAAAATATTAATCTGAGGTTATCTGCGGGCTACTTTCGACAAACCATCCAACTTTCATAAAAGTCAGATGAGTACTTTTGCAAAGAAAGGTGTAAATAAATGTATGTGTAAAGAAAATGGGCACAAAAGGTAGAAACTTCAAAGAAACCAACAATGGGCTAATTTTGACCTACCATCTAAATATTATTAAAATCGGACGAGAAGTCACCGAACAAAAAATGTTCCCTGATGTGTGAAACAGATTTCTGTCTTGGAATTTTCGAAATAGGAAAATAAAATAATTTTCGAATTCGTTTGTTCTATAGAACGATCGCACATAGCTTCCAGTATCTTAGGTAAGCTGGGCAAAAAAAAAGAAATACTTACAATAAAAATTATTTTAAAAATTCTATTACATGCTCAGCTACAATTTAATCTAGTATCAACTACATAGAATGATTAAGCTACTAGTTCATCATAGTCTGTGCCCTAAAGTTGTATTACGACCAAAATTGGAATTGAGGTTTATATGCTCGCTAAGTTCAGTTACTAAAAGATGATCGCTGATATCTATACATTTTTTAAATAGGATACTATGGACAATGACATCTTCGATTATGTCAATTTTCGAGATTTTATTGAGGTTTTTGATTGTACGTCTAGGCGAATTAGTATATAATGAGTCATTTGAACTTCCTATATATTATCCTAATAAGTCGGTGTCAGGCAGAATTGTGTTGTGTTGATCGCAACTGGTATATTTATCAAGTTTCTTCCCATTACATTAAATGCCCAATGCTAAGATGGATAATATGTACATCTAAAGTTAATACGATGGAGACAGATATATGTATAGATAGTGGCGTAGTAGTGGTGCGGTAGCATGAGGCCGGCGGCCATCTTGCCCTCAGGCAAAACTCGTAAATAATTCATGAGGTCCCCGCCCACCTTGCCCTTCTAGCTGCGGTCCTCTCCCCGATTTATACAGGCAGATATGAGTGAATTTATGGCCGGATGATTGGATTTATGAGCGGTACGGAAGGGTATTCGAGACTGAAGCAAAGCTGGAGGGACTGAGCAGCCTACACGTACACACAGAACAAGCTAAGACCCGACCAGCAACTCTCACACATCATCTCACTGGAATTCAACAGCACTACAAAATGGAGGTCACATGTCTTCTACAGATCTAACGAAGAATTTCACTTTACAATTTTAGCACTATCATCGCATCTGCTATCACAATTGATTTGCTTATACACATGTGTATCACATGAGTGAAAATGACTCGCCGTATTGCATTATTTATTATATTAAGAGACAGAACACGCTCAATGGATATACACAGAGTAAATCACAACTTAAAAAAGCAAAAAACTATCCTGGTCTATTGATTTCGACTGGAAACACTTTATCATTCGACCAAACAGCAAAGCAAAAAAGTGATGGAGCCTGGAATACATTATGTAAGAAATACAACATAATAAAACAGCTGACTAAGAAAGGATTTAAAAATCTCATTCAAAAAGTAAGAAGACTATAATGACAACCATCTCCCTGACTAGATAATATGTCAAAAATTAAGTTTACAAGCTTAGTTAATATATAGTTACAGAAGTAAGTCTCCACCAAACATTTTATTCGAGACGGCTTAAAAGTTTAAAGAGACTCAAACAAAGCACACCTTTTGAATAGAAAATAGGAGTGCCAACAACCATGTCCTCCTATAAGAATAGATAAAAATAAATCAAAATCAGACAATTAAATATAGCAAAACTTGGAATAATCAATCAAATAAAATTGATTACATAATTCTTTGTTTAGGATCTCAGGTACCAAAATGGATGAACCTTATAGCTCTTCATCTTGACAGTCTATTCTTTACGAACTATGATGGCCTCTAAATAAGGGATCCAAAAATGGTAAATTTAAACTGGCATAATTATAAAAATTGTCAAACCTATGCACCGAACTATTTAAAATGTTCAATCAAACGATTGTATGGTTACTTTAATGTGAATTATATAATACATATTATATATGTATATTCGAATCTTCTTGTCCAATATTTCAATTTGTTTAAATGTTGTGGGATTTCATAGTTATATATAATTGTTATAGAAAATGTTATGCAATTTTTATAATAACACTAAACTCCTTGAGAAAGTATACGGTCTTTGGTCTGCGAGACCAAAGACATATTTTTTTAAAAAAGCATTTTCTGAAATCAGAGGGCCTTAAGAAATGTAAATTCTTATAAATATTAAAATTGAAATAAACTATTTAACAAATAGTTCTCATAATTATAAAATAATTTCTCTCTATACTACCTAATATGAACACGAAAATAATAAAAGAATGTTCCGACAATTATAATTAGGTATCTAAGGATATTCTGAATGGGAACTACCACAGTAAAAATATGTATATAAAAAAGTGTTTCTGAGTCGCTACAAACCAACCGATGTTTTATTTCACATTGTTGGGGTTAAAGAAATTAAGAGTTAAATAAAATACTAAGCACTACTAATAGGCGTCAACGAATTTCGTTGAGATTATTATCCAAGTGTCTAGAATAAGGTCAAGCGATTTTGCAGTACATCGAACCCGATGATGACTTATGGCTCCTAGACGTGATGCCTACTAATAAAAAAGCCCGACTGCTAATAGCTATTAAGACTCAAAAGGAGCTTGCTTAAGATTAAAAATAAATAATTACTGTGACGGATATAAAGTCATCATAGAAGCTATTGGAACGTTGTGGCAGACTAAAGATTGAAGTGGAGTGGTCACATGACAAGGACAAATCATAGAGAATTAAAAAATAAAAAACCTCAGGAATGGAGAGATAGAGAGAAGGCTTGAGATAACGTCTTCGCTTGTGTTTATGATATCTTCCCACTTTAGATTGTCACATTACAAATGGCCACACGCGGTGAGAACTTATCGACACATGTATCGGGATACGGTGCCGCGATACAGATTATACTGTGTGTGGGGCTGTATCTATATCGATGCATCAGAATTAACTAGAATCGCTCACTGTATCACTATATAGCCCAGGAGATAGCGTGCAAAAAAGTGTCTGACTAACATCAGGTAACCTCTTTGATTTGGAGTAATATTCGAATAACTAAGATATTAAGTGACAAACTATCATTAACTTGATTTTTTGTCTTCTAACTAATTTCGTACTCAGGATCATGAAAATCACATTGCCCACTATAAAGGGTGGGACATGGTTGCTCTCTACCGTTTTTTTTTTTTTTTTTTTTTTTTTTTTTCAAATGCCTATTGCCAAGCTTTGTTCCGCAGACGAACTTAGCCGTTCTCCTGGACTAGTACTGCAACCAAAATATCGCGACCTTGACACTAATCCGTGTATCACTGTATATGGGTCGGTCTCTCGTCTCAGTCTCGGTATCTATAAGAAATAATTGTTCAAAAAATGCTCTTCACATTTTTGTAAACTGGCACATCCTTTTTAAAAAGTAACTGAATTTTTAGTAAAGGGGTTTTCAATACATTGTGGAAAAAAAAAATCCAACCAAATTACTATACTTAACAGCATTAACTACTGTATTGGTTAATGGATGAAATAGGGTCAGCATATCGCTCCATCAGCTTTATAATCTGAATAGTTACCGAAAATATGTCTAAGGAGAAATTTCTCTCGATAATGTCAAATCTTCATAGCTATTTCCGATGGCCAAGTATCAAGTATCTTAAAGTTATACAGTTAGTCTTCCCTCTAGATTTACTTCTTCCGTCATTACAGTTTTCTGTAATTCAATTTTCGGTATACTTTTCGAATAATTTCATGCAATAATAACTGATCATCTATTCGTAAGTAATTTTTGAAGTTAGTAGGTTCATTTGTTTTTCATTTCTATAGTAAGTATTCTATATAAATTAAATATTCGATATACTTCCTTCTGTCTAGTAGCCATTGCTTTGATCATAACCTTTTTTCGCAGATTTCTAAAGCGGCCCATACACTACACGTGCATTGCACGCCGTGC
Source organism: Gerris lacustris (assembly GCA_951217055.1). Lineage (NCBI taxonomy): Eukaryota > Metazoa > Arthropoda > Insecta > Hemiptera > Gerridae > Gerris > Gerris lacustris. The sequence goes on from OX578277.1 coordinate 81,199,307, forward strand.
CATTTTTTTATATTGGCACACCGTGCTTAGCATGGCTCGTCGTGCGCCCTTACCCGTGGGAACGCCACCCTTAAGGTCTGGAAATGCTGAAGATATTCTCCTGGTACGGCCTCTCTCTTTTTAGGGTCCGTAAGCGAAACCGCAAGGACCCTTATATTTTCCTGCGTGTGTCTGTCCGTCCGTCCTCTCGCCTGCTCTCACGGCTATTTCATTGGCATGTATGTGTCTTGTACCTACCCACATATTTTAAAAATATTGCGACTAAAAAAAAAATATTTTTTAAAAAAATTAGGGTAAAAAAACTTAAGGGTTAAAATTTTTTTATTTTTTTCGACACCGTGAGGGGTATCATATGAAAGGGTACGTCGAGCTGATAACAAAAATATATAATTCTTTGGTTATAACTTTGATAGGGCGAGCGTAGGCAAGACATTCTTGGACCAAAAGTAAAGATACCACTTTTTGGAAATTTCGAAAAAAATATTATTTTATTTTTTATTGACAAAATACGTTTTTATAAAACTATGGTCTTTTCGATCTACTTGTATGGTTGTAGTCCGGTTCAGTGGCAAAAAAATACATTATCAGAAGTTTGTTTATGTGTTTTGAGAATATCAGACCCATAGGATAGTTCAAAGTAAGCTTTTTAGCATTTTAAAAAACACCATCAATAGTGTACTTAAACTATACGCAGGGTTCCCTACGGCCCTCGCTGTGTGCTGACTAGCACACACTTGACCTGTTTATCAAGAGTTAACAAGGTCAGATTTGTTTTCATTTTCCCTGTCCAAGGTGGGTGTAGGGGCCAATACAGAGTTATCGGGCACAATCACTCCAGACGGTATTGTTCTAGGAGTAGAGTGAATCTTACCGCCAGGGGGTGGTACCCGAATTTCTTACCCCCGTAGTACCGGTAGAAGTTTTCTAGGATGTGAGGATAGGATCAGGCTCGGGCCTGATCTCCTCCAGGAGTGCATCGAAGTCGGTAGTAGAGATTTAACATTCTTTGGTCCCTTATCATTTGAAGCGATTCTGTTCCAGCTTCCACCAATAAACTTTTAATTGGGCTAGATCTAAATGCACCAACCCCTATTCTCAGGGCCTCATGATGTATCGATTGGAGGCTCTTCAGCCGACTTGGATTTGCTGTAGTGAACAACGCACATCCGTACTACAATTTAGACACTATAAACGCTTTGTCAAACTTCAACAGCGTGTGCCTGTTACTACCCCATCTCGTTGACGCCACAGATCGAAGGAGATCCAGTCTTTTGTTGCATGCAGCTTTGAGATGAGCTATGTGGGACTACCAGTTCATCATCCGGTCAAAGATTAGTCCAAAGAATCGATGTTGATTGACTTGCTGGAGAGGTTCTTGCTGCAAGGTAAGGTGGATCTAGCCTGGGTGAGATGAGTAGTTGTAGAGAGCCATGCTCTTGGACTTTGCTGCCGAGAAGAGAAACCCTCGGCGGGTAGCCCATGTGGCCATTGCCTCAATTGCCTCTTGTAGGAACCCCTCTGCCGTCTGGATTTATCTCTGGGTTGTGAATGGAACAATGCCATCCGCAAATAGGAGGATTCTCACCCAAAGTGGGATGACTTTAGCAATAGCATTTATCAGGATTATAAATAACAAGGGACTGATGGCCCTCCCTTCTCACTCCCTTCAATTCCCTCCTCGTTCTTGCACTACATAATCTCATAACCTATCCTCTACCAGCGTCCGAAACGGTCTGAAGCCCAGAAAGTTCTTCAAGTACTCCAGAATATGTCCTTTAAATCCCCAATCGTCCAGCTGTTGAACTATGTGAGGTCGGGACGCCATATCATATGCTTTGGTGATGTAAAAGAACACTGCAACCGTGACGTCTCCTCAAGCCATTCCTTCCAAGATAGCAGTTTGGAGAATGGCCATGGGCACAACAGGGCACTTCTGTTGATCTATGCTTCCTAAACCCATATTGACTATCTGAGAATAGGCCTATTTTCTCAATAACGTAGCTGAGCCTCACCGTGACCATCCTTTCTAACAGCTTCCTAAGGTGGCTTGTGAGGGCAATGCGTCTGTGGTTAGTCACTCTGGTTGAGTCTGGCCAGGTTTGAGTATCGGGATGACTTTGGCCTCCCGCCACTGCTGTGGAAGTTGTGTTTTAAAAACATACTGTTATAAAAATATAGTTGATGGATCTTTAGGTGTGAAAATTAAAACATTACTCCATTATTGTTTTAAGAGAACATACTGTTGTACAGAAGCAGGAGTTTACGTTCGTGGGTGTGGTTCAACTTCTTAACGAATGCATGTAGAATACCATCATCTCCTGGAGCGGAGTCTTTCATATTTGTTATGGCTTTGCTTAACTCGCGTTGTGTGAGTCCTGAGTTTAGATCCTCTTGGAGATCTTCTGGTACCATATACTCAGGATTTGGAGTTGGAGCTGGAATGAGAGCCTGTCTGCTGGCCTGTGCGTAGTGTTCGGCCATGTGCATGGGGAACACATTCCTGTCTACTTCTAGTGTGTTTGAATGGTAAAGGGCTGAGATGGTGGGCCTTGACCGCTTATGTCTCATCCTATTGTTCTTCCACACTTCTGTCGATGGCGTGGAGCGGTTGAGGGTGGATAAAAAGGCTACCCACGATTTTCGTTTCTCCTCGTTCAATATTCTACGGGCTTTTGCCTTGAATCTTTTATAAGTTATTATAGTATAACTAGCCCTGGCGCCTGCTGTACTCTTCTAAGTGCTCTGTTCCTGTGCCGAATGGCTTCACGGACTTGCGGCGGTCTCCATGGGAGTTGACGCGGGCGTCCTTCTGGAGCTTGTGGTATAGCTTCTTTTGCTGCACTCTGCATACCGGTAGAAAAGGCGAGTGCAAGTGTGTCTGGGTCCGTCCTTTCTCCTAGCTAGACTTCTGGGAAACTGACATGGTTATTGAATTTTTCCCAATCCGCTTTCGCCATCTGCCATCTTTTGAGGGGGTTTAGGGCCTTCAAGTATACTATCTGTTGCGATTTCCACGAATATTGGCTTGTGGTCGGAGCCATACAGGTCGTCGGATATCCACCATTGGGTTTTCGGTAACAATGGTTGGGTGGAGAATGCCAGAGCGATATGTGTCCAGTTAACTGTGGCTATATGTAGAAATGTAGACTCACCCTCGTTAATGACTACAAAGTTTTGGAGAGCTACCCCTACATACAATAGCTCCCCGGTTACGTCTGCTACTGGTGAACCCCATGCAGGATGGTGGCTATTAAAATCTCTAAGAAAATAGACGCTTGCAGGAGTGCACTCAGAGTTCTTCTTATCATTGCTGGGGTCATGATTGCAGGGTTTGGGACGTAGCAGTTAGTTATAAAAAAAAAATCCATAATCCTTTTATATTTACTGATACTGCTCGCGGAATACCTGGCACTTGCATTATTTCACTGTGAAGTCTCAGCGAGACAAAAGTTGCTACTCCTCCCGCTGCTCCTTGTTTCCTGCGTCCTTTCGGAAACACCTATACCCAGCAAGGCTGAACTTCCTAGCTAGGGTTAGGTTAGTTTCCTGCTCATAGATAATATCCGGCCTTTCGTCTTTTATGAGGAGCTGTAGATCAGCTAGCCCTCCTAGTGTTCCATTGAAGGATTTTTATTATTCTGGGAAAGTTAAGTTTGTGCAGGATCTTTTGCAGAAATTTGCCCGATATCAGGTTTGCGCAAAATGTTTGATCGTGTAAGGGGGCCTTTACGAACGACAGGATCGTACGAAGTAGAAGGTTTACTTAATAAACTAGTAAATGAAGCTGTTTCTTTTAATCATTCTGAAAAATTTAAAAAAGTAGGCAATGTTAATTCTTTGCGTCTCACATTTTTGGCCCATTCATACTTAAAGTAAGCCTGTAATTTTGACATGAGTTATTTCAAAAGGGTTGGATTCATTATGTGTATGAACTTAAATTTAGAAATACAGCTGTTGCGGTCATGTTTTGAATATTTGTTGCAAAATGTATTATGTTATCGGGATTTTTACTTGATATTGAGGGCAAAGACCGAGCTTTGTTTATCATTGTTTCTATTATTAGTCCACCCTGCCAAACCTGGTTTCTAGAATACTTATTACTGTACTTAAATTTAATAGGGAGACAAATAAAGATTTTACTGCCACTAATGCTTTTCCGGTTGAAGCTCTAAGCAACCTTACCATATTCTCTTCGTCACTGAACTTACACTCTTCTGTAGAGCTTTTGTACAATGAAATAAACATCGGCCAAGGTCCGGGTTTCCTGAAAACTCTGGTAATTTTCAACCTAAAATTTGTTTATTCAATGCCTTTTCTGAGCTTGATTTTGCAAGACTTTGGAAAGCTTCGGTCGTGGCTTGGGTTGCTATTGTAAAATCTTTTATTAAATGTACTGATGAAGATTCTTGATTTTCTCTTTGTTTTTCTATTTCAAACACTGGTTTCAACTCGTTTTTGCCTTCGCTTGTAATTTATTCATCTAACATGATTTTAACTTTTCAAGATAAGTGATTTCTTCCAAATCTACTAAGTTAATACTTGATGCTCGAGAACTATTTGACTTCACAGATGCTGCCTTTAGCACTGCTTCTGCTTCTATCAAAGCTATCTTTCATCCATATCTTTTGCTTTTTGGGCTTTTTCTAATTCTATTTGTGCAAGCTCATTTTCTTGCTTAATCAAAGCAATGGCTCTCATTTTTTCTAATTCTATTTTCATCTTTAATCTTTTACTACTATTTAGGGTATTTTAGAACTTCCTTGAGTTAGTTTTCTCTGGAGTGCCCTTCTTAGTTGGCTGGCCGGCGCAAGCGCCGGCCAGTGAGCTCCAGCTCCAGTTAGGCTTGTTAGGTGCTTTGTATGTGCGACACATAAATGAACAGACTAAGGCCTTATTTGACAAGTTCATTCAGCCTTTAAAATATAATCTATATTATATTTTATATAATATTATATATAGGTACTTGTATAATCTAGGTATACTTTAACATTATTAGGTGATTGGAATGCATAAGTTTAGGAAGGTGGCGCTTCTCGGGATTGAGCCGTTATCGGCTTAAAATATCAAATAAATCGCGTGATTTAGTCCGCTGCCGCCGGCCCGCCTGTCCCGGCGGTCCGGCTTATTTTTTTCGGAGGACGTGTCCGAAAGCTACCGTCCGCCGTGCCAACCGCGTTTTCAAGACTCTAACTAGCCAAAAAAAAAGTACGAAAATTTACTTTTCGTTATTTTCGAAAAGCCTGGGGTATCCCTCTAAAAAAATAAAGTGGAAAAAAGTTCCCCGTTCACGGTTTTCCCGAGGCTTTTTTTAAAAAGGGGGAAAAACCGTGAAATTCCTTTTCCTGGGTATTTCGGAAACGGTTCGCAGCGGTCTGGACCAAAAGGGATTTTTCGTGGACCCCAACTGACCTGATGAAAAAAAAGAAATTTTTATTCACCCAAAAAAAATTTGGGGGTTTTACGGAGGCCCTGAAAACCGGGTTTTCGAATTTTAGCAGTAAAAATTCTTCGAACTTTAAATTTTTTTCTCGCAAACTATAAGGTTTAGCAACATAATTTGTCGCACACAAATATTTATTAGGGTTTCCCTACACGACAAAATATATGAGCATGTTCGGGAGTGCCCCAAAAATTTAGGAAAATCTAAAGTAACCGGAAATCATTGGAATTTAAATTGTTTAAATGGAATACATTTTTTTCCCGAAATCCTTTTGTTTATTGTCAAATAATGGCTATATACTAAATTTGGTGACGTTCGGACCATAAATTAGGGTTTTCTAAAAAATAGTGGCAAGATTTTCAGCTCTAGAGTTTAGGAACATTTTAGGTCGACGATCCCATAAGTAATGTATATGGTCGGAAATTAGAATTAAAAAAAAATGTTCTTAAACATTTTTTTCCTGCTAAGTATTTCGCAAGATAAAGCCCATCAAATATTTGTATGATCTGTTTTGTCAATCAGCCTAAGGTATTCTCTCGGAATTTTTAAGTTATTTAATGCTGATGAACTGTGAAAGACACTTAAACCCAAAATATTAACAGGTGTAAGGGGCGAACTTAGAAAAAAATTAATTTTGTGATTTTTGTTATTTGTTCGAATCCTATTTTAACAATATCAAGAAAATGTTTAAAATATCCATTTCAACCACAGTTTCATTGTTATGTAAGCCTACTTGATCGTCTCTTCAAAGTAATTTTATTCAAATCAAGCTTGATTTTTGGTTTATTATATATTGACATCATGTTGTACAATAATGTTTTAAAATTAGATTCTTATATTAAATAAAATAGTATAAACATTTCTTTTTTTAAAAAAAAAAAATAAATAAACATTGTGGCCTACGATATCATAGTTAATATTTGATAATTAATCCTCCACAAAATTACTATGATATATATTCAGTGTTAAAATAAAAATGAGGACCCAAGACTATATTTTGCCAAGGGCCCAGAAAGCTACCAGTCACCAGTCCGACACTGTTAAGTGCATACATATAAATAGATAACACTGAAATAAATAGTGAATAAAATAGCACATCCATACCAAATTAATTATATAGTAACAACATTGTAATTAATTGTAAGAAGAAATAAAAATCTACAGTATATATAATCTAAATAAATTTATCCACACTACTTAAATTTTATTTTTTAATGACCAATACATTTTTTCTTTCTTTTTGATAAAATTTTAACTAAAGTCGATTAGGCAATTATTAATAGGCATTTTTGAAAGTTTAGAATAAATTTAATTTCAATTAAAAACATTCAGCTACAGCTAGCACAATCTTCTAAAAGATGTTATCAGCTATAGATAATCAAGAACGAGATGTCCCACAACTTAGGTAATGATAATGCAATGCCGTGTTATCTTCTAAACCAAGCTAAAGCACTACATCATTAATAATAAAACTTATTTTTGTATAAGTTAACAGTGGTTATCTAGCTGGATCTTATAGTCGGGACTAAGTTTGTGTATTATGGTCAAGTTTAATATTTTTAAAAAGTTCTCTCTGTCTCGGTGGCCTCGTGAGTTTATCAGGAATTTATAGGGTTGGGTGTGTTTAGGTTGAGGGGGAGCTTTACTACCTTTTTTCTGTTTTTTGTTTTGAAAGACTGTAGCCTCTCACGCGATCAAGTTTACGGTTAAAGAAGGGAAGAGGCGGGAGGGGCCTCTGCTTTTCTTTTAATTGCTCTAAGAGCCGCTTATTAAACCTTAGCATCCTTGCACTTCGTGCCTTTTTTCCAAAGGGATTTTTTTTTTTTTTTTTAATTGTTAAGGGTTCGAAATGGAAACAAACCAAACAGAGACAACCCCTTTTGTAAAAATCTAGAACAAAAGGAACAATAAAAAAAAAAAACTCCAAAATATAAACTAGAAAAAAGGAAGACAAGTTAGCAATTATCTACTTGTTATAAATGAGTTTAGATGGGTTACTATTAATTCCATTGATAGATGCAACAAATACTAAAAACTGTTTCCGTTCCTTTGTTTAAAGATGTGAATCCTATAGTTTCATTCATTCAACTGTTTCATATTTTTTGTGTAAACTTTTTTCTTACAATTAGGCTCAATTAAAAATATTTTCATTGATATAAAAAGCGACTACAACAGGTCGTTAATAAATGACTTTAAGCCTAATTAATACTTATCATATGATATATTTTAAAGCGCAAATCTATAATAACAAGTAGAAGAAAAATATTTATAACTCGGTGCAACAATTACACAACAATGCTTACACAATAATACAATAGTATAATTCCTAGTTAAAGTACTAGATGTGTGACCTTAATGATTTTTTTGTGTGTTTTTTACAATGCCTTGGTTAAGTTTGCTTAGAACTCAAAACTTATCTATATCACTTACTGAATAGTCTGCCAATTTGTGTGGCGCGTAGCTTCCTCGGGTCCTATTATTGGACGAATGGTTAAAAGAGATTTGGATCTAATTCGATTCCTAGTAGGGTGACATTTACTTTTACCAAATATCAAATTCACGTAGACAGTTGAAATTAATATGGGGCAGTCCATGGGCTACTTTCGACACACCAACCACATTCCTTAAAAAGCTGACGAGTAGTTTTTAAAAAAGACCAACAGACAGATACGTACACGAGACCAAAAATGTTCCTTGATTAACTATTATACTATACTTTAAAACTAAATTTTTCCCGGGAAAACAAATTATGGTTAAATTCTAATTAAAATAAATTTATTTTTAATAAAGAACATTGGAAACGTCCCCAGATTTTTTTTTTTTTTTTTTTTTTTTTTTTTTCAGAATTTTTTAGTGTTTAGAATCCAGTCCCCCCAAATTTAGAGCTAAATGCATTTCTCAATTTCGCCTCGGGCTATGATTATTTTGAACTGAATATAAAATATTGATTTCTGTACAGCCTGCATATATATGTTTTCAAAAACAACTTTCATTGGATTCCAAACGTGTAAAACCCTGTATGAAAATATCTGAATCGAATTTTTGCGTCATCACAATATTTTCTTTATATATAAACTCATATACCTACTATTAACAAATGAAAATAAAAATTACTCATTTTCTTCATATCTAAAATGAGTTACTTATAATCCTCTGAATATGTTATAATTGCTACCATCATATCTATCATATTAAAATTACAGACCAGTATAATACATATATACATTATCAAAATTGATGCTATAAAAATCAATTTATGAGTGGGTATCTTAAACCACGATCTGAATGATTTTATGGTTCATTAATAAACCACGAGAGGATGTACCACAGAATAATAGAGTGCAATATTAAACAAACTGATAATTTTATGAATGAAAGGGAAAGCTTGAATGGAACTTACGATACAATATCGATAAAGATCACGAATATATTATAATGCGCATGTGCGACGAGTTATAACATTATTGTAATGCTTAATGTATGTAACTATAACGCGCCTACGTATATACACAGCATAATACGGTATAAACCTACATGCATTTTATTTAAGAAAAAAAAATGTTGAACGAAAACGCCTACGCAAATATGAATATGATCTACATTTTATTAAACTTTATTAGCCAATATAAATGAAAAGGTAATGTATTTATTTAACAAAGTAGCATAACAAATCTAATAATATATTATATGATCTATCATATTATTTGCAAAAAAAATATTTTAAATAAATGTTTTTCCTTTTTATTTTTGCAATACGTAGAATATTTAGAGAGAAAGTATTGTGATAGTGCAACAATTCGATGGATCTACATGTTTTGAGGTCTCCGAGTCCAAAAAATGGTCTCTCGTTTCTCGTCTGTTGTCTCTAGTCTCTGTGTGTAGAGTTTTAACTAGAGCCCCATTTCGATGAAATTTAGAATATATAATATGTAGAAATCATACCCCGAGGCGAAATAAAAAAATAAATTTTAACTCTAAATTTGGGGGTACTGCTCCAATAAAAAAGAAATAAAAATGCTAATTTTCTCCATTTCATATGGAAAAACATTAAAACATGGATATGTTTTTGGGCATTATTGAATCCACATATCGACATTTCAATGCTTTTCCATGAACTGGAGAAAACCAGTATAGATTTTGCATTTGTCTAATTGATAGAGTAGATGAATCTTAAGTTGCGAAATTATGAAATATTAATCCATTTTGATTACCATTTGGTTCTCTAACTGCTCTGATATCTTTTTATATCAAATTTAGAACTTCTATCATCAAAATATTAAATATTAATTAAATACCTAACGTCCTGGCGCGATATTTAAAAGTGTCACATTTTTCATGTCGGTTTTTGCGAGACGGAAATTTCTTCTGTACCCCAGAGCTCAACATATCCATGCTAAAACCATGAAAAAGAATTATTTGTCAAAACCGGTTCCGACAATTTTGATTAAAATTCCTTTTTTGTAATCCATTTAATTACAAATTTAACTTTATAATTCGTTTTCCGGGAAAAATCTAGTTTCTGAGACAATTATGAAAATAAATCTGATTTTAGTAAAAAAATAACTTTATCTACGATTGATACGAAATATAAACATTATATCTCTGTTTAGATGCGTATAAAGTGATTCTTTTCGTAGCTGTAGTCATTGCGCATGCGCGTTCCTAATTTTTTTTTTTTCGCCCTAGTGCGAAAAAAAGGTGAATTCTTCACCTTAACGCACGATTAGCGAGTTTGTTTACATTTAACAAAACTAATTTGCTGTTTGTTTAATTAAAGTAACTGTTTATATCGAGTTTTTAGTGAAAATCAATGAGTGATTTAAGTGATTATGAAGAAAATGAGGAGAATAATACTCCTCCCGAAATAATTAATTCGGTACAAAATACAACTAATAAATTAATGTCATCTTTATCAAAAGAGAAATACGAGCTTACAAACAGAGAGTTACCTAAATATTTTTTTTTTCTGTATTTATTATTAAAATCCACAATCGTAGATAAAGTACGGTACGCAACTTGTGCGAAAACTGCATTTAGCTTTGCTCGTGTGGTTCTACTACCCTCGGAGTCGCTCGGGTGCAAACTCCACACTCGCATGCAAAATGCTAATTTCCGCACTGGACTAATGTACTATTTCCTACCATAGGTGAAAAAAACGATAAGTAAACAATCTCTTGTTAAATGTTTATTCAATGTTTCATAATAAATTAATTAAATTAGATATTATTGAATTTAAATTCACTCTGTATATCAAAAAGTTTTGTTCGAGTATGTCGGACCGATTTTTAGGGTTTCTTAGATTCTCCTCGAAACCCTTAAGCCGAAGGAGGTGTGCCCTGTCTGTCCGTCGCTCTTTGGTTCATATCTCCCAAGTCTTTTAAGATAAAAAGTTTAAATTTGAAATAATGGCGTAACTTGTTACACATAGGAAAAATATAAAAAAGATAAACATTTAATATGCGCATGTGCAATGTGAGTGCGGGGTATCAAATAAAAGCTGCTGGTGAGTAAGTTACAAATATGATTATAAATAAATATGCATGAAAAAAAATTTATAAATATGCCTTTTTAAATTTGGCATTCTTTATATACCAACAAAAAAAATCCCCCCCCCCCCATAAACCCTATAACGGCTACTACTAACATTTTTAAATAATTCATGCAAATACCTTATAAGGGGCGATGAAATTAACGGAGGGAAATACCCAATTTTTATGAAATGAAAATGTTGTGTACGCAGTGAGGCAACATTTTGAATGGGTTATAAAATGAAAGCTCCTGAAGAATAGGTTACAAATATATATACACTATTTTAAATGTTGCATTCCTTATTGGTTTTATGAGTTAAAATATACGCCAAAAATCCCCCCCCCCCCAACACCCTATTCCGGCTAGTCCTAACATTTTGAAATAATTCATGCATATACCTTATTATAGGGCGATGAAATATCACGAAAAAAAAATTACCTTGTTTTTATTACTGATAAAAAACATTGTGACCTCCCGGGGGATCGAACCAGGGACCCTTTAATTTTTTGTTTGATTAAATTTGAGATTGGGGAAATAAAAAAAATGGTATTTCATAATATAATAACGTATAATCTACCAAACCCTAAAAATACTTCCCTGTGATTTTTTATTATCATTATAATAAAGGAACCATAGAAAAAAATAAGTTCGTAGAAGACTTCTTTCGCTGTTCAGGTGCTAGAAATACAAAGGAGCTTTTAAGATATTAACTTATGCCTAAATCACGAAAAATGTACTACAAAACTTTGCATAAAAACGGCGCAATTAATGGCTAGAAAAAAGAATTAACAATTTTAGTAATGACAATGAGGATTTACAAGATAACCACAAGGGAGACATTTCATTAACGGTGTTATATGCTACTTTCTTCGTGGCTCAACAATTATTTTTATACTGGGGTTTGGAACAACATAATAATATTTAATGAATGAACATACGAAGGATTTAATCTGATAAGAAGGTAAGATCTCTAAGATACTATTAAACCTGTTTTGTATTATATACTACTTAACTCCTCAAGGGCAAAGTTAAAAAAATAAATATATTTTGACTTGCACTCATATAATGTAACAAATTTGAAGAAATCGATTAGTTTAAAACTCGATAAAACCTCGTTAATTACGAGTCATTAAAAAGAACCAGTTATCTAGATATTAAGTCAATATAAACTTGATTACTCTGTAAATATTTACTTGATAAACAACTTTGAAATTACACTTAAAACATCGGCACGACAAACTCGGGTAAAACTTTCTCATAATTAATACAGGGTGTCCTCAAAGGAAACCGCACCACTTCGGGACCTTACAGAATATAAAAGTTACAATAAACATAGATCCGGGATCAGCTTCATTTTCAAAATATATTCGCAAACAACATTAAAAATTGTCCTTTTTTTGTAAACAGCCTTAAAATTCTCAACAGCTACGCTTCTTCCAATAAAACACATTTAGAGAATCACAAATTGTAGACTCTAATGCATCGAATTCTACGTCGAATAAGACCAATCCTAGCTCTCTACAACGATACCCTGATTTTCAACAACAATACAAAGTTCTAAGTTTTTATCTTTTGTTTTCTTTTTTAAGGAAGAGGGTCAACACGATTTTTAATAGATTAAAATAAACTGTCTCTCCATGTCAACAGTTTCTTAAATCTATTAAGATGACCTCCATCAATCAATCAACACTCTAATTCATGAAGAATTTCAAATTATGATTTTGCTGTTGATGAATTAGACACATAAATCGATGCTCTACAATGTTTGCATCAAGATGTTTTATAGTAAGAGGCATCGTTGTTAAGAATTTTAAGAATGAACCTCAAAACGACTTTTAAATATCATCTCAAATCTCGTCAAATTATTTTAATTACAAACATCTCAAAAACGAAGCTGTTGCGAAAACCCATTTTTTTAGAATCAATATAATATTTTTACCTTTCTTTAATACCTTCTCTAAAACATATAATTATTCTTAAATCAAATAAAATAGTCTGTCAATCAGTGTGGCACATAACTCCCTAGCATCCTATCATATACTTTATTGATTTTATGCTTTTACAAGCCATTATTGTCTAATTTATTTTATTATTTCTGAAGAGTGAGTATTTTTTTATTTCTCCGATTTCAAAAATTCCTAGACAGAAATCCGTCTCAGACATCAAAGAACATTTTTGGTCCTGTAAATGTCTGTCGGTCGTTAAAATTTTTATGAACCAACATATCTAAAACTAGTCGTCTGATTTTAATGAAATTTAGATGGTATATAATTTGCCCATTGTTGGTCCCCTATAAGTTTCAAACTTCTGCGCCCATTAGTTTCTCTTCCACATGCGCACAAACATACATTTATTTACACCTATGTGTACACCTATCTCATGTTTATGAAATTTGGATGGTTTGTAACATTAGCTTGTAGGCAGCCCCAGATAAATGTCAACCATCTCCGCTTATTAGATTTTGCTTAATTCATACTATTATGCATGAAAAAAATTACAACGATTTTGACAGATTTTAAAAGAAAATAGACTGTCAATTAGTGTGGCACTTTGCTTCGAGGGGGATCATCTTTGGGTCACTTCCTAACTATCCACCAATTCTAAGCAAAATACGTTAGACCTTGAGAAATTGTCTAATTGAGAAATCAATCCAATTAAAATGGCATTCATGCAGGATCACTCACTGCATCATTTCTGAAAATATGATCGAAATCGGATGAAAATGTGGAAGTTATGCGTGTGGCAAAGATCTCACGTTTGCGCATGCGCAGTTACTACGACTGATCCTATCATGATGAAATCTATATATGGCATCATCATACGTTTATGATTAATATTCTGCTTTTACAGCCTATTTTTTATACTTATCCCCCCCCCCCCCACCGTTTTTTAAATCTTTCAAAATTGTTTCATTTTTTACATTAATTAAAGTATCAATTTAGAAATATTTAATATGGGCTATCTGCGGGCTACTTTCGACAAGCCAGGCAAATTTCTTAAAAATCAGATGAGTAGTTTTTGATATGTTGGTTCATAAAAATTTTAACGACCGACAGGCATTTACAGGACCATAAATGTTCTCTGATATTTCAAATTGACTTATCTAGGATTTTAAAAAATCCGAGACATAACAAATGTTCGTTCTTCTGAACGATAACATAGATTCCGTAATATTTAGTGCGCTCGGAAGCAAAAAGCTCGTGTAATATCTGTATACCATTATAAAATAAACTGTCAATTCGTGTAGCACATCCTATTATTGGACGAATAGTCACATGAGATTTGGACCTGTTTCGATTCCTAGGGGGGCACATTGATTTTTATGCAACAGCCAGTGGCGGATTAAAGGGGGGCGGGGGTGGCGCCCCCCCCCCCCCCCCCCTTGATTATACTTTTTTCCAACGACTACCAAATTTCATATCAGAAATGCGTAAAAGCGCTGTTTTGAGAGGTAATATTTTCAAAATTTTCCGAGGGAGGACCCCCGGCCCCGCAATATGTCCCCCCCCCCCCCCAATAATGAACTTCTGACGACGCCAGGCGTCCCGGAGTTGTCCCGATTTTGGACTTTAAATCCCGAACTTGTCTCCCGAAAATACTTTTCGGGACGCCAAAATTTCCTAGTTTTCAATAGAGACGCCGAAAATAAAAAATTAATTCGTTTAAACAAATCCACATATTCTGATAATTTATTTTATAAAATAATTTATAGATGCATAGTTTTGGCAAAATGTTTGTTTACTGCCAATCTGAATCAACCGCATTTATTCCAATAAAAATAAGTACGAGTATTTGCTTTGATTTGATGATCTTCAAATAGATATAATAAATTATCTAAATTAATTTACTTAATATAAAATTAGGTCCGTTGTCATGGGCTTAAAGGCTCGTAGATATATAAAACGAAAATATTAAAAATCCGCCTTTTGCTTCCGAGCTTACCGAAGATAACAAACTGTAATAAATTTTCGATCTCAAGAACGAACATTTTTTTAGGTATTTTAGACAAAGGGAATGATTAGGTGCACAACTTTTATTGTGTTACAATAACTATACTTTTAAGTTTTTATTACATTTTTAAAAAAAAATGTACTTGTGTCCATGTTCATACTTGTTTTCCAATAAACTACACCATATAATCGAGCCAAAAATGACCCTTTTGCCTATTGTGACTAAGTATTAAAATTAAAATTAAATTTTACCTCAGAAATGCATTTAAGTGCTGTTTTGAGAGGTCATATTTTCAAATTTTTCCGGGGGAGGACCCCCGGACCCCCCACTATATGCACCCTACAATAATTAACTGCTAACGACACCTATGACTTACGGTTAAGATATTGTACTGCAGTCGGGGAGGGGGGGGGAGGAATCCTGAGAACTCCCCCCCCCCTTTCCTTAGGGCTTTCCATACTCCCAAAACCCCTTGGAGGGTCAGATCGCCACCCCCTAGATGAGACCCTTAATCCGCCACTGGCAACAGCAACATCAATTTTGCGACGACGATTGAAATTAATAAGGGACCAACAATGGGCTAATTAATATTCAAATTTCATTCAAAACGGACAAGTTGTTTTTAAAATATGGTTGGTTCGCAAAAATGTTGAACGAAAGGACCGAACGAAAGAGACGAGACCAAAAATGTGGCTTGATCTCTGAAATGGATTTCTGTCTTGGATTATTTTAATTCGGAGACAAAAAAAAGATTGTTCTTGCGAATGATCACAATGCTTCCGTTTCCTTGGGTAATTTTAAGTCATTAAGTAATTGCACAGCAATATTTGATAAAGGAATTAGTAAAATTGAAATTAATGTAGCTAAGCTCGAGGCAGTAAAAATTAGAGGTCTGAGTTTGAATATGCCTCAAATGGACGTGAAATATTGGCAAATAAGGAGTTAAAGTATATGTATTTATAAACCTTCACACCTATATACGAAATATATTTAGGAAATACATATGTGTAAGTTAAATTTAAATGTGTAAATAATAATTAAAGAACAACTTATTATAAAAGAACATATGTTTTTAAAACAAAATTCTAAAATAGGTATGTGTAACTTAAAGAATTATTTAAATTGAATCTATTTATTGTCTTGTACTATAAATAATTTAAAAAATATACGTAAATCAATCAAATAGTTATCATCAGTAATTAATAAATAGGTATCAACATTTTTAATATACTTTAATAACTTCTTATTAATAATGTGACAGTCAATGTGATTAATTGTCACTTAAAAATATAAAGTTGGGGGCTATTACTAATCATATTTAATACATCAATTAGGTTCTTGAAGTTACATAAATTCTTGCTTTTTATAACGCTTCAAACACACTAATTTACTTTTACACTTAGGTCAACAATATATTCATTATAGGCGAATAAACAATGCCTAATGAAGTAATTGAAAGTAACCAATAACATAATAAAGGTAAAAAATTAAGCTAAAATAAATTGGCTTTCATTATTATCAGTAAATATAATCTATTAAAGTTTTACACATGAGTAGGCACCAGAGGATTTTAATGGATACTACCAATGCAAAGCTTATTATGTATTTTAAAACGCACGGATGTATTGCGGGTTTTAAGAATGCTTAATGAATGAAAGATCTCTACATTAGCGCTTCCTATTGGTGCCCTAATTGAACTACTAACTCTATGAACAAAATTTAACATCCTTAATTCAGCCAAACTCTTAATAAATTAACAATTAAAATTATAATATTAATTATTTATTTAAATAAATAATTTTATTTATTTTGTGAAATAAAATATTTTGTTAAAAATGAATAAAAAATAGACAGCCAATTAGTGTGGCACATAACTTCTTCGCATCTTATCAAGTACTTTATTGTTATATTAACATTATTGTCATATTACCTTCATTGTTATATTATATCAACATTATATATTTTGAATAATGTTGATGAGGGTATGTGAAATAGCAGTGGCAATATTCAAAGTGTTCAAATTTGTAAAGCAAGAGTCGCTAGGAGTGAGAGTAGGTTTGTAATTTGAGAGCATTTCAATAACGTGTGCACAGAAGTGAATACAACAGTGTACAAATAGCGAATGAAGCCAGGTCGCCTGGTCTCGAGGTCCCTAGGCTCGCTGTGCTATTGAAGAGATAGGTCAAATAGAGAGGTGGGGGAACCAATCCACCTCCTATTCCCCCTGTCTATCTCCCTCCCAGCGTTCTCTCCATAATAAAAACTAGCCATCTATAACACTTCATAGCGGTGTTGCTGTTGGTTTTACTAAAAAATTATATTTGATAAAAATGTTTGTCTCATGAAGTAAGACTCTCAGATGAAGAAAGATTTTTTCTCCGGCCTAAAATTCAAATTTTAAATTTGAAGTTCACGTTTAAATGAGCGTTGCACGCAAACACTGCAAAGAACTCGTCTAGGGAATTGGTAAAATGAACATGTTTACCAAATTTCATCAAAATCGGTCTACTTTTACTCAAGTTATCATCACACGTTTCAGGGTTCACGGACACACATACCGACAGACAGACACGAGACCAAAAATGTTCCCTGATGTTTGAAACGGATTTCTGTCTTGGAATTTTTAAAATCCAAGACATAACATTTTTTAGTCCTCAAAAGTGAACACAATTCTTCCGTTACCTTCGGTAAGCTCGGAAGCAATAGGATATATTATACAAATCTTAACTATTTTATAATAAAATATATTTTATATTAATATTTGTAATGATACATTTTTGATAACTCAATATCTTGTCCTGAAGAAACCTAATAATCCAGGAACAATTATGTATTCTTTCTTATTCCTAATTATATAGTGACTAACTTCGCTCTCATAAAATTGTAAAATTTAATTCATAAGGTATATTAACTGAGGTCCTTGTTTAAAATCCTTGTTGAGGTCCTTGTTTTAGGTCCTTGTTTTCCTTGTTTTAAATTTTAATAGTTTGAATTTAAAGCAGAAGTTAAAGCACAAAATAAATATCAGAAACTATAGAGTAGAATAAAAAGGGCAATAAAATTTCAATCATTTCAATAAAAGAGAATAATACTCGTAAAAGGGAAAATAATTTAAGTAGTTAAATAGTTGACCTACTTTATTATAACAATACAATGTATGAATTGTTATAATAAAAATATGGTTATGATAATATATTGTTGAATCCCAAACCCAAAAAGTAATTGGACAATGCTACAACAAATAAAAAAAAAGAATAAATAAAAAAAAAAATATATATATATACAAATTAGAAGACCAAACACATAATAAATTATTAAAACAAAGAATTCTGAGGCATGGTTCAAAACCAAACGGGACAGTATTTTGAAAGTACTAAAAGGATAAATTGACAACTTAAAGAAATAAGTAGCTGACTGTCTGAGCACCAAGGCATACCAAATGACAAGCCATAAAAATCAATCAATTCTTATGAGCCTTTAAGGAGAAAAAAATTGTAGTGATTAGTCATAATGTGGGATTTAAAGAAATGTAGAATAAAGGGAAACAAAAAGCAGGCTAGATGTCCTACAGTCAGATTATCTAAAGTTTTGACTTTTGACACTTAGATTGGCCTAAATTATGAAAAAAATAAAGCCACTAGGCCTGTAGGAGGGGTGGGGCCGGTGACATTTTTGTTTGCCTAGTTGGCCCGACCTTCTAAAATTCAAAATCCTGACTTCTCTTTGGCTCCCCACAGATTTTCCCACGCTGTCAAAAGCGCCTGGGAGTTTTTTTTTAGAGAAGAGACGACCAATGGGCTGTAAGACCTTGACCTAAGATAGGCTATATAGGCTTATTCCATCCTTACATGTGACAGGATTAAATTAGTGATTACCAGTGGTACAAAGAAACTGTCGGGTCATTCCATTTCAAATCATCCAGCTCAAAATGAAAATGAAACCCATAGTCTCAGAATGTCATGATTTTTTTTTTATTTGTTCCATTTGCCACCCTTATGAAGCCTGTAAAATATTATTTTGATATCTTAAGTCTTTTTTGAGTTATTAATTTTTGAAATTTGTTAAAAATGCGTTTTCGCTGTTTCCGAGTTGTTTAGCAGTTTCAACACTGACTTAGTAAAATAATCATAACTTGGACAATTTTTATCATATCACAATGAAATTTTTACTAAAATATTCATAGAATAAGATAAAAATGCATTGCTTCAGTAAATCTTAGCTCAAACCTGGATTTCATAGTTTTTTTTAAGAAAAAACATGAAATTTTAAAATGCAATTTAAAGTAAAAGGCACTTCAGTAACCAATGATTTTATATTTTTTTTATTTATCCTAAAAGTATGAGCTAGAAGATTGTGAAAGAATTTTTTTGGGTTTTTGACTGCCAGTATTTTTTTTAACCCTTAATAAAACAAATTTTATTTCTTGAAAAACGCATACACATTAATCAGGTACAAGAGAGTAAAATTTTGTTATATCAATCTAGGTTTCATCCAAAGTTATTAAATATTTATATGACAAATTTACCATTAATTTAAAATTATTTAAGTGTAATATTATCATTTATGCATGCTGCTTGTTCCTACTTGAACTAGGAATTCAGGATTTAACACGAATGCCCCCCTCCACCTCCTTCACTTATTAGTTTTATTTTGACTGTGGATGAGTGAACATTGAACTTTGATATGGTTTATTACAACATTTATAGTTCTTTAAAGTGAAAGTTTAAACATTATTTTATTTATTAGTTTTAGCAATTTATTTCAAAATAAAATCACTAAGTTTATTTTTAATTTGTACTATTATATATACATAGAATTATTTTTGTAGTTTTAATTGGCTACTGATTATTAGTAAAAGTTTTTGAAGTGTATTTATTAAAATGTCTGCTGACTAACCTGAACAGTGTAGTGTTGGAAAAGGAAATGGAACTGATTGCCATAAGTTGATTTATACACAACAGACAAAGCTGATCAATATTGCATCCTTGGAACAATCGGAAGTTAATTTATTAAGTCTGAGAAGTGGGGTGAGTGTAAAACAATTAATTTCTATCTGTGAGCATCAAAAAAAATATCAAAATCTTTACGAGTGATAAGTTTAGAACTCTCCGAAAAAATTAACAATTTACAAAAGAGTGTACAATCAATCCCTGGACAGAAAATATGTGATGTGTGTAGACAATAACTAAGTAAACATGAAACAATATTGGATGATGACAGTGAAACCGAAGATATGGCCAATGATAGTGAAGAGCTGATCAACTTAGAACAATCTATTTCGAAACAAGAGACATTGGAAGAACTAAACTCAACCATAGAAAATTTAGGGGAATCCCCATTTAAACTTCACGGACAAGCACCACACAGCAAATCAAGCTGTGCAAAGGGAAAAATTGAATCTGTCACTGGCACATTTAAGTCAAAAGTAAGCAAGGTTTTAGAAAAAGAAATTCGTTTAGCAGATGAATCTCCACTTGCTTTGACAAAAGAAGTTGAACAAAAAGCGAAGGACATGGACAAACTAATTGATTTATTTCTTCTAGGCCTAGGTTTGACATTTAAAATTTAAATTATTTTAAATTCAAGGGTAGATTGATTGTCATAAATATTTTAATAACTTTAGATGAAACATAATTAAATAACATAATTTTACTCTCTAGTATATGAATATGCGTTTTTCAAGAAATAAAATTTGTTTTATTAAGGGTTAAAAAAAAATACTGAGAGTCAAAAACCCAAAAATTTTCTTTCACACTCTTTTAGCTCATACTTTTAGGATAAATAAAAAAATATAAAATCATTGGTTACTGAAGTGCCTTTTACTTTAAATTGCATTTTAAAATTTCATGTTTTTTCTTAAAAAAAAACAACAATAAAATCCAGGTTTGAGCTAAGATTTACTGAAGCAATCAAGAGATACGTTTATAAATGCATTTTTATCTTATTCTATGAATATTTCTGAATATTTTAGTAAAAATTTCATTGTGATATGATAAAAATTGTCTAAGTTATGATTTTTTTACTAAGTCAGTGTTGAAACTGCTAAACAACTCGGAAACAGCGAAAACGCATTTTTTAACAAATTTCAAAAATTAATAACTCAAAAAAGACGTAAGATATCAAAATAAAATTTTACAGGCTTCATAAATGGCGGCTAAAATTTTACAGGCTGGCAAATGGAACAACTAATAAAAAAAATCATGACATTCTGAGACTATGGGTTTCATGACCTGGATGATTTGATATGGATTGACCCTGTAAAGATAATACACATGTAGATATAACTCAAATTATCTCATTCCTACGTTTCCCATTGTGCATTACAACTAACTTTACTTCATTATTAAATGTTAACTCACACTATCACTTTACTTAATCCACAAAATATCCTGTTTTTATCAGGCAACCAATCAAACAATAGAACAATCTAAGACCCAATAAAAAGTCCCTGAACCTGACAACCAGGAATTAGAAGAAAATAACAAAAAAGTATGCAAAATGACTTATGAAAAAAGAAGAATAACACATGTAACGGATAAGTCTGAGGTTCCAGATTTGTATGCCTACACTCTTACTTCTTGCAGTCTGGCATCAACAATTTTGTAAATAAATAAGATCCTAACTCAAATATTACTTTCAGGATATTCAGTAGAATTAGTTGCCATACAAGAATTAAACAAAGTACAGTTAATTAGAATTCTGAAACTTTTTTTGTTAAGGTTGCACTAGGATGAACCTGTACTTTGTTTAATTCTTGTATGGCAACTAATTCTACTGAATATCCTGAAAGTAATATTTGAGTTAGGATCTTATTTATTTACAAAATTGTTGATGCCAGACTGCAAGAAGTAAGAGTGTAGGCATACAAATCTGGAACCTCAGACTTATCCGTTACATGTGTTATTCTTCTTTTTTCATTAGTACAAAACACAGAAAATAATTGTTGTAGATAGATCTACAACAATTATTTTCTGTGTTTTTTCCAATATTTTTCAGATAAACAACAGCAAAAAAAGCAAAAATTTAATTTGGTAACCCTAGAATGAAAATAAAACGGTACTAATAATAAATTAGCTAGTAATTAAGGTGCAGGCAAGGATTTTTTTATATTAAACTCTAATTACGACCACAGGCAAATCTAGTAGAGTAATATTATTAAGGTAACAGAATATTTTTAAGGCGTAGAAAGTATCAGAGGGGCATGCAAAAATGTTAACCATAAAATTAAATTTGAAGAAGCAAGAGTAGTAGGGAAAGTGGAGATTAATATTACAAGCGATCCGCATAGAAATAGAAGAACATAGAATGGATAATATATCAGATGCAAAAAAATAAAAAAACGTTATAGTTCTGTTTTATAAAATAAAAAAATTACCACCCCTAATAATTATTGCCCTCAGTCAAACCCATAAATAACCTTTGCACCAGCATAATATGTACATATAATTATAATTAATGTTTTGTCTCTATGTGTGCCTGTCACCACCAATCTGACTTTATAGAAAACTGGCTAAACAAAATTGATTTATTTTGTCGAAGAGAAATCAATATTTAAAAATATTGAGTAGAACCAAAGTTTTTAAAAATGTTATAAAAAAAAGGAAAAAAAGTATTCATAACCATGTCGGTTATTGATATTTTTACATCAAAACAAACATGTTTTTAAAACTAATATTTGCTATCACTTGCTTTGCTTATGTTTGCACGGTCAATATATTGACAATACGTATATTGTTTACCTTTTCATGGTAGT
This sequence comes from Gerris lacustris, assembly GCA_951217055.1. Taxonomy (NCBI): domain Eukaryota; kingdom Metazoa; phylum Arthropoda; class Insecta; order Hemiptera; family Gerridae; genus Gerris; species Gerris lacustris. Next base: position 81,221,980 of record OX578277.1, read on the forward strand.
CCAGAAGATAGCATGCAAAAAAGTGTCTGACTAACATTAAGCTAGAATATTGTGGTGGCTTTAAAGAATATGTGGTCGGCTATGTTCGTCTGCAGGGTATAGCTTCAATAAGCATTTGAAAAAACAAACCGGTGGAGAGCGGCCAAGCCCAACCCTTCATGGTGGGCAGTGTGATTTTCATGATCCTAAGTACAGAATTAGTTAGTAGAGAAAAATCAACTTGATGGTAGTTTGTCAATTGATAGGTTAGTTATTCAAATATTACTCCAAATCAAAGTGACCACCAATCAAGTAACAAACTAAGATCAACTTTATTTTTGGTTTACTAACTAATTTTGAACTCAGGATCATAGAAATCACATTGTCCACCAAAATGGGCGGGACCTGTTTTCCACTAGTTTTCTTTTTTTCAAATGCCTATGGCCAAGCTATGCTCTGCAGACGAACTTATCTGACCACATATTCTTAAAAGACTCCAAAAGATTTACTTACGAAATTCTCGCTTGATGTTAGTCAGACACTTCTTTACGCTATCTCCTGGACTATGTGTTTTTCTTAAAAAAAAAAAAAAATAAATAAATAAATAAAATAAATAAATTACTTTCATTCAAAAAATCCGAAACCAAGATTTGAACAGTATTATCTGTTATGGGAGTTTTCGACGATTTGAGTGGCTTTTAGCTGCATGTCAGTGTGCATGTAGCTGTCTATTAACCTATCTGTCTGCCTGTTGTTGTCAGGGACAATTTTCGGTTTTTTATACCCTAAATTTCTAGTATTTATTTTATTTGAACTTGTTCGACTTGTTTATAGAATTATTAATTTAAAATGGAAAAATAAATATGAGCAGTCGTTCGTGAGACGAGAAAAAGTAGCAATTAGTTTTCTTACATAGATTAGACTCAAAACCTTTAGAAGTGGTCCGAATACATGGTAGCAGAGATTAGAAGATCATAGAAGCGGACAATAGATCATAGAAGCGGACAAAACATCATAGAATCAAAAACAGAAGAAAACAAGATGTCACTCGGCTGTGGGGTAAGACGTACTTTAGGACCTGCCAAAAAACGATTGCTTGAGACCATGTCAACCACTCGCTCATTACTTGACAATATACGTTTAAAAAAAATTACTGACATGGATGACATTGACATTGATGACATGGACATAAATTATAAAGCATTGACAAAATATTTTGACACTTTTAAAAAATTAAACAACGAACTGAAAGACTTATTAAATAATTCAGACGACACGACAATAAGTATGGAATTAGAAATTAATACGGAACTCAGTTGTGACGTTGACTTATTGATTAGTGAATTTGAAGTTGTCAGAGAAAAATTTATTTCCCAAACAGTAACTAACCAAAATCAGCTAACTAAATCTATCACTAGTTATCGTAATACGTCTGTAAAACTTCCAAAATTAACCTTACAAAATTTTTATGGGGACATAACAAAGTGGACTGAATTCTGGGACTCGTTTAAATCAGCTATTGATAGTAATAGAACTCTGAGCGATGTTGATAAACTAAACTATTTAAAGACATTCCTTAAAGGTGATGCCTTTAATAGTATTTCAGGTTTGGCATTAACTAGTAAAAATTATAACATTGCTGTTTCCCTATTGATGGACAGATATGGCAACACAGCTGTCATAAAGTGTAAACATTATGACGAACTTAGGACTCTAGAACCTGCTAAAGATTTTTCAAAGGATCTTCGCAGAACGTTAGATAAAATAGAGACATCTCTTAGATCATTGGAGGCCTTAGGGGATGATGTTAACCATCCTTTTTTGGTTCCTTTAATTATGTCTAAGTTTCCTCCTAGCATAATCTTGAAATTAGAAGAAAGCACATGTTCGGCTTCCATTGAACCTAATGAGTTGAGGGAGTTTATAGATAAATTGATTAAGGCACGAGAGAACTTAGACATTAGATTTGGGTGTAAAAAATACAGTGTTAAGGAAGAAGCTGTAGAATTTAGGGGAGCCTCAGGCTCTAAAAAATCATTTAGCACTACTGGAACATTAAACTCAAGTGAGTTAAGGACCTGTAGATTTTGTAAAAATAATCACTTTACTGATCAATGCGATAAATATAAAACAATAGAAGATAGAAAAGCAGCAATAAAAGGAGCATGCTACATATGTCTCTCAAAGACACATACGTACAAACAATGTCCCGGCAATATACCGTGTTACAAATTAAAAATCATCATAGGAGTTTGTGCCCAAAAAGATTTGGAACGGGTAATGAAAACAAACGCGAAATTTCATCTTTAGTTGGTTCAGATAGTAAAATTCAAATTAACAAAACATTTTTAGGTCTTGATGAAAATGAAGGAGTAGGAAATTTGCAGACTGCAGTAGTGAAAATATGTGATTCGGATAAAACAAAATTTGGGAAATTTAGAGCATTAATGGACAGTGGTAGCCAACGCACTTATGTGACAGAGAAATTAGTCAAAAAGCTAGGTTTAAACATATTAGAAAGTGATGAAATATCAATCTACGTATTTGGTAGCAGTGTTCCGAAGAAGATATCTTCTTCATGTGTAGAGTTTAAGATAAACTTGTCTGACGACACAACCTTTGATATAAGGGCCAATGTAGTTCCAACAATAGTTAAAAAATTTGAAGTTGACCCCATGATAAAGGTAGTAGGGGAAAGGTTCCCAAATTTGAAATTAGCAGAAGAGGTAAATATCTTTTCTGATCAGGGGGTGGACTTACTTATAGGTAATGGGTATTATTTTGATATAATTCAATCGGAAAAAATAGAAATTAGAAAGGGATTACATTTGGTTAGCTCAAAACTTGGATGGATACTAAGTGGTAGGTGTAAAAAGGAGGAAATGCATATTGCAAGGGATACCTTATGTTTTACTACTTTCACTAAAGATTGCGACTATAATTTTAAGTACTTTGACAGACCGGACCATACACTTGTAGACGATAGTTCCATGAACCTAGCTAAACTATGGAGCTTAGATAGTATAGGTATTAAAGAGAGTCCTCTCGAAGATGAGGATGATTTAGCACTTAAAGCCTTTGATAATAGCATTAAATTAGTTAATAATCGGTATAGGGTATCATGGCCGTGGAGAGAATATCCACCAGACCTACCAGAAAATTATAACCTAGCATTTGGCAGACTAAGATCTTTAAGTAGAAGGCAAGATCGAACTGTAGTTGATAAATGCAATGATATTATTCAAGAACAGTTAGCAAAGGGAATCATAGAAACAATAGATGAAACAACTATAACCGGTGATACCAAAAATATTTCTTTTAGGTTTATATCTGGTACTAATAATATAGCTGACTTAGCTACTAGGGGTTGTTCTGCTGAAGAATTAAAGTTTAACGAAGTCTGGTGGAATGGACCTAAGTTCCTTGCAACAGATGAGGAAAAGTGGCCAATATGGCGAGAAGAAATGGTATTAGAGAATGGAGACACAGAGATACATGATTATATTGAAGAAAATCCTATTGAAATTACACTACCAAACATAGTGGCTAAAGAAAACAATAATACACCATTTGAAATAACTTTAGAACAATTTTCCAGTTATTATAAACTACTTAAAGTTACAAGTTTATGTTTAAAATTTATTAAGCGATTAAAAAACAATAATATAAATAATATAGAATTAAAGAAAGAAAGCGAGATATTATGGTTGAGATGGGTTCAGAGTGAATTATGTTCGGAAATTTTAATAAATATAAATTTGGGTAAAAAATGTTTAACTAAAGATCAGTTAGGATTATTTTTAGACAAAAGTAAATTATTAAGGTGTTCAGGAATCCAAAATTCAAATTGTATTTATGGACAAAAATTTCCTATCTTGTTACCAGGAAAAAACTACTTATCAGAACTAATTGTAAAATTTTTTCATTTACAAAAGTTACACAGTGGTGTAACACAGACGTTAGTGGACATTAGAAAACAATTTTGGATACCCAAAGGTAGAGCATATGTGTATAACATAGTGCAGAAATGTACGGTTTGCAAAAAATTAGAAGGAGGGGCGTTTAAGATGCCGCTATACCCTCCTTTGCCAGATTTTAGGACAGTGGAATCTATAGCATTTCAAAATATAGGATTAGATTATTTCGGACCACTATATTTTAAATTCCACATTACTAATAAATGCTGGGTATGTTTGTTTACTTGTTTGGTAACCCGTGCAATACATTTAGAAATTGTATACAGTATGTCAGCTTCAGAGTTTCTATTAGCTTTAAAACGTTTTGTGGCTAGACGGGGGGCTCCAAAATTAATTCTATCTGACAACTTCAGAACATTTCACTTGACTAGTACTGTACTTAAGGAATCCGGACCGAAAACTGACTTGACCGACGAACAAACGTTAGCATTTACACTTACTAATAATATTGACTGGAAATTTACTACTGAATACGCACCCTGGATGGGTGGAGTTTATGAGCGGATGGTTGGCCAGGTCAAGCGGTGCCTTAAGAAAGCAGTGGGAAGGCGGCAGTTAACCTTAAGTCAGCTTACCACACTGCTGGCTGAAGCAGAGGCGGTAGTAAATTCACGTCCTCTCGTTTACGTGGGGGAGGATGTAGAAGGAGAAGTCTTGACTCCTTCCCACTTTTTAGGGGTCAAGGGAACTCTGGATCATCCAGAACAAGAAAGTGGTACTTCTACTCCAGCAAAGAAGATCTTGCTGGGGACGTGGAGGAAGGGCCAGAAGCTCCTGGACCACTTCTGGAAAATTTGGAGAGATGAATATCTCACGTCATTAAGAGAAAGAAAAAAGAAGCACCACAAGCAGGGAAGAAGTGTAGTGAAAAGGTTGCCTGAAGTTGGAGAAGTGGTTCTTCTAGGAGACAAGACGCCAAGGCAGACCTGGAAGACGGCTCGAGTGGAGGAGTTAGTGTCCAGCCAAGATGGACAAGTAAGGTCGGCCAGATTGAAGGTACCGACCAGTGAGCAGCTCCTGACACGCCCACTATCGTTACTCTACCCCTTTGAGGTTAGGGAGTAAGACTCATTCTTCTGGTCGGAGTGTTGTCAGGGACAATTTTCGGTTTTTTATACCCTAAATTTCTAGTATTTATTTTATTTGAACTTGTTCGACTTGTTTATAGAATTATTAATTTAAAATGGAAAAATAAATATGAGCAGTCGTTCGTGAGACGAGAAAAAGTAGCAATTAGTTTTCTTACATAGATTCGACTCAAAACCTTTAGAAGTGGTCCGAATACACCTGTCTTTCTGTTGGTGTCATGCATTACTCCCACAGTTTTTAAGCTAGAGAATTGAACCTTGGTACAAAAATCATTCCTCAAATTTAATTGTGCTGCCAAGAATTTTATTAAATGTAAGTGAATCAATTATAACAATCTTGTGTGAAAATTTGTAATTGTGTTAAAAGTATATATTCATTAGTCTTAAATTGTTGATGCTGCAGCCTGAAGAAGCCCAAGTAAGGACAAAATATAGCCACTTTCAAGAAGAAAGGAGGAAAATGAAAAGAAAAAGAAAGAAAATAATTAAACTTTTGTGCTATAAAATTCAATAGAAAAATTTATGTTAATTTAAAAAAAAAGGAATAAAATAAATTTATATACAGTCTGTCAGTGTAAATAACCAAAAAATTTCAAGTTGAAATTTGAGCTTCTGGGGATCAGCACTGCTTGGTTAACAACATAACCTTGAGTGACTATATGAGGGTTTAGCATACCCCCATAATTTATTATAATATTGTAAATTCTCTCCTCCCCTTTCAGCACTCCAATTTGAATGTCAAACATAATTTTTAATAAAATTAAAATCCTATGAGATAACACCTAATAAATAGCCACACTTGTAAAAATGACAAGGGGCTGTAAAACTTTATAAAAACTCAAAATATCAGACCACAAAGTATTGGGTTGTAAATTACTTGTAATCAATACAAAACAATGTCACCCAAGAAAATAGTCAGACAATTTGTGTGGCACACAGCTTCCTTGCATACTATTTCGTATACTTTAATGATTTTATGCTTTATAACCTATTATTGTCAAATTTATTTAATTTTCCCGTTTTTTTAAACAAAAAGTAACGGAAGCTATATGATTTTTCTGAAGAACGAACATTTTTCTATGTCTCCGATTTCAATAATTACAAGACAGAATCTGTTTCAGTTATCAGGGAACATTTGTGGTCTCGTGTTAGTCCGTCTCCCGCTCAATTTTTACAAACATATCCTAAAAACTACTTGCTTGATATTAATGAAATTTGTATGGTAGGTCATAATTAGCCTATTGTTGGTCCCAGATAAGTTTCAACCTTCTGCTCCCATTTGTTTCTCTTCCACTTCTCTTCCACATGTACACACGCATACATTTATTTACACCTATATCTTCTAAAGTACACATATGATTTTTATAACTAGATTGTCAAAACTAGTTCACCCAGATTAATTTCAACTGTCTGCGCTCTTTAAATTTTGCTAAATTGATACTTTAACTCATGTAAAAAATCAAACCAATTTTGGCACATTTAAAAACAGAAGTAAAATTTAATAAATTTGACAATAAAAGGTTGTAAAAGCATAAACTCATTAAAGAATACAAAATGTGAACTAAATAGCAGACTATTTTACATGATTTAAATCATCCATTTAGAAACATTTTAAGAGCGCATACGGTTGAAATTAATCTGGGATTATCTGCAGGCTACTTTAAACAAACCATTCAAATTTCATAAAATCAGATAAGTACTTTTGAAGATATAGGTGCAAATAAATGTATGATTTTGCACATGTGGAAGAGAAGCAAATATTGCAGAAGATTAAAACTTATGTGGGACTACCAATGTTATGACCTGCCTAATTATGGCCTATCATAATTAAAAAATTCATTTATATCGGACGAATAGTTTTCAAGATATGTTGGTTCGCAAAAATTGAGCGACAGGCAGACATGGGACCCAAAATGTACCCCTCATGTCTAAAACGGATTTCTGTCTTAGAATTTTTGAAATCGGAGACACAAGAATTATTCGTTTTTCTGAACTATCACATATCTTTTGTTTCCTTTGGTAAGATTTGAAGCAAAAATGTGGTCCAAACGGCAAAAAAAAACATGGATTCGGAAATTTGATACTCGATCACATACGAGTATCAAATTTCTATCTAAAAGAGAATTTCTCACTATGAATTCTATAAGAAAATTAAATACCTATTGCAAAACAAAAGGACCATTTGCTAGGAAATTAAATGGGACATTTAACATTAAATGTTTTCTGAACGCTTTTTGAGTTTTTGGATTTAAATTTAGTATTACGCTTTGTCACAATATAGCTAACCGATTTATTTACGAGGAATATCCACAAAGTAAGTTCCGTTTATATTCCTATCCACGGTGGCGCTGCGATCGCATTTCTGAGCATACGCAACAGTTACTCTGACTCAAGGAGAAGAAATGTACGCCATTCTCAGATCGCTGCTGTCGACGTGTTCTTTGTAGTGCTTCTTTATAGTGTCAGCCTTAATTGAAAATGCCGCCGCTTATGTATGTACTGTACATTTAGACCAAGAAGAAGTAAAAATTATAATAATCGTGTGAACTATAAAATTTCAACTTAACTTCCTGATGTATAAAATCATTAATACAAGCAGTCGAATAACCAAAATAAATAAATATTAAAGGTTCACCATATGATGCATGGTTTATTGCCAAGTATATTATAAGGAAGAACTACCATTAAATATTCAATGATAAGAAACAACTAATAAAAACGTATGCTAAAAAAAAAATACAAAAAAAATGTTTTAAATATATATTAAATATTGTTTACAAGGCAAAATAAAAACAATTTATTTTTAAAGAATAATACAATAAACAAGGAAGTAATACAAAAATATAGGAAACAGTCAACAAAAAACCAATGTAGTAAAGATATTGTATATTGTAGAAATATAATAGCATTATCGCAATAATCACAAGTTATTATTCTGATTATTATCTAATTAAGAGATAATAATGTAATAAATTAATAGAACTAATAAAGGTCCACAATAAGTTAATAACAAAAACAAACAATTAATATAATTTAAAAAAATATATATATATATTTTAAGTCAATAATAACTAGTCTATAAATATACATAATCCCAAAGACTTAGAAAAGCCACAATAACACGATTTGAATGTTTCTTTGTTTTACAAAGAAAAAAAAAAAATCATTTTTATTTCAAATCAAAATGGAAAATAAAACGATAGAAAATATTTGGATTATAGTAAGCTACTTTTTTAAAAGCAATGCAACTATAAAAACCCTAAACAAATGTCCACCTCCTTTCCCACAGCCTAAAAATGCATGATAAAATTGCAATAAAAATCTAACATAAATGAAGTATTAGCATAAATAATAAAATTCTATGATACATATAAGAAGAGACCTACCAAAAATAAATTAATTTGCTAATGACGTATCATCATTTAACTTTTAAGCGATCTTATCAAATTAATGATTTTGAATATGAGAAGAAAAACACCTAAAACAAACAAAAAAACATTATTTAAAAAAGCACTAGAATAATTGTATTTCTAATTAATAAAGTAATAGGTTATTTAACCTTTTTTCAATAAATAAATTTTATATAGTAAGGAAAAAAGTTGATTAAAAAAAAAAATAATAATACAGTTTCGTTATTAGATTGTACTTACCTCAAGCATCCCTCACGATCCTTATGAAAAACCACTATCACAGTTAAAAATTAAATAATTATGCAAGATTCATTAACACAAATAAAACACTCATAATTAAAAACACAAATTGGTGATTAAAAAATAATATTACACAATTAAATATTTCTAAATGTTAAATTACTTCTCATGAGAAAAAAGACTAAGTGGGCTTAAGGTGTAATAATATTTTCTACATAAACTATTAATCAATTTGTGTAAGATAATTTGTTAATAACCAAATTGTAAAGAGAACAATGTTTGTAAGAATACCGTCCCAAATAAGGTCCTGATTACTTTAAATTATGAGCACGATATCGGTAATTATGCCAAATGATTCTGAACTTTATATGAATAGTACAAATAATTACTGAAGCTGAGGCCAGCTCCGAAAAATAAAATTAACAAATACATATTATAAAAAAAGCTAAACCATCACCTAAAAATAACACCTATACACAAGAAAACGAATAAAATCACAAAATAAAATACATTAAAAAACCATAAGTTTCACAGTGAGAATGCCAATTACATAATCATAATTATTCTTTGTTTGCTTTTTAAAAATATGTCTTATCATTATAATTAATTTGAATATTCTTTATTTAAGTTTAAAAGGATATTTAAAAAAATGAATAATAATTTCATTTTTAAGGGAAAAGGGCTGAACTGAGCTCCAAAATGAAAGCCAGAAACTGTAAACCATTAATTGTATTTTAAATTTTTTGCTACTCTAATACTGAAAAATTGGGAATCAATCTCACTTTCTACTTTTTCAATTTTTATTAGAAACTTACATTAACATTTTTACAAAATAAAGTAGTCAGTGTTTAGCCAATTTTTAAAAATGTGCTGTTTTATTACCTAATAAACAAGTCAATAATATCATGGGGATTATCATGAGCAAAATTAAAAAATATCTATATGTATTTAAGGATAATTGCCATTTTCATTGTCTTTAAGGTTAATTCCATTCAAATGTGTTCCTAATTATAATAAAAATGTTTTGTGTAATAACTGAAAATGTTTTACTGAACACTCATAAATTGATCCCATTGTTCTAAGCCCACTTTAATAAACAATGAAACCAATTTGAAAGTACAAAAATAAATTGCAAAAATAAATGCAACTTATTTTTCAAACCTAAACCTGAAAAAAAAACCCTAATGTTGACTTTATCTGAAATTTCAGAAAGACTTTGCACGGTAAAAAATCAAAGTTATATATAAAAAAAGCTTATCCATTTATTCTTTTATTGAATAAATGGGAAATGTTTTAAGTAAAGTTAAAAGAAAGATAATAAATAAATAAAGTTTTACATCGGACAGGGTTAAAAATCACCAAGTTAGGTTCAGCTTATCTTTAGTCTGTTTGCTTGATTTTACCACTACCAGGTAGATAGTTAGTTTAACATTATTTCTACAAATTGGATTTTAGTTCAAGACTAAGAGGGAAAGAAGCTAGGGTGAAAATTAATTAAACTCATAAAATGCAACTTTTGTGATTTAAAAAAAAAATTAAAATGGAGAAGGGAATTAAAGGGGAATAATTTTTATTTTATTAGTGATATTTTTTCATTTTGGGGTGCTTGGTCATAAATGGCATGAAAAAATGGTTTTATTTCATAATAGAAGTTTTTCAATCATCTTCTCTATTGAAACAGTGCAAAGTCCTTCTAAAATAATGTATTAAGAATAAACATTTTATATCAGAGGTAAAAAGTTTGTCTTTTAAAAGCTAATTTGAAATGATTTAACACTAAATTTTTTCGGTTTTTACAATTACAATTTTAGAATGTGGTTCTAAACAGAAATTGGCACCATTAATTTATTGTTAATACTAAAAAAGTACAGCTTATTTGTTTAAATATATATATCTACTGTCAAGGACTAAAGAATTTATATCTGTGTAAAGAAAATGTACACAAAAATTCGCATAGTTTTGGCATCATTTTTTTAATTTTTTAAATTAAATTTACAATAAATTTAACTCAATTTTTGTATTAATTAATAAGCAAATAAAATATAATTAAAAGTAGTTTATCACTTTAATGATTTTGATTATTTTCTGATTAACCTAATGGGTAAATATATTTATTTTTAAATATAAAAATGACAATTATTGAAGACAAACTTTTAACCTCACATTCTGCACCTGAAAATATATAGGAAATTACTTACAAGAAGGCATACTAGCTACATTATATCAAACATCTTTTCATACTGGATATGAATATAAGATCCCTTGAAACTGGGCAACTTTTGGTTCACCAAACTTTTATATTCTTAAATATTTTTGTCTTTTTTCTTTAAAGATGCTCCTAACAGCAGATGTGGACTATAATAGATTAGATAGAACCGAGGAGCCAGAGCTTATGTCCTTTAAAGAGTTAAAATAATTCAAAGAAAGCTATTCATGTTGCTACTGCAAAACAACTGAATCAACTAATTAGGACTTACTATGTGTGTAGTTGTGAAGGTAATATTTCAAAATATTTTCAATATTTTTTAAAGTATTAGATTTTGATTCCAATTTAGACACATATTTATATATATTTTAACCAGCAAAATGTATTCTTAGTTATGGCTCCAACTAGAGCTCATTTTTTACTAATACACAAGCCTCCAATAAATGAGGTACTTATCAAGTGAATGTTAGACCAGTTTAAAATTGGAAAATACAACTGACAAAATATTGAACATTATTATTTCAAAACCTTTTGTTTTTAGATTATTGACTTGCCAATGCAATGATATTATCTCAGGATCTTCAGGTGACAATCAAATCTCTGTTATCTAGGTTTACTGGTTTTACTGGTTCACAATCACAGATTTTTATTGAATAAATACTGTCCACAATAAACATAAATGTACTTATTTTAAATCACCATCCAAAATCATTAATGAGAAAATAGGAAGGGAGAAAATGTACAATGTTACTAACCTTCCATTAAAGAACAAAATTTAATGCACCATAAGAGTCCACATTCGAAGGCATTACTGCATTTGTAATCTAGGGAAAATTAGGTCTAACATTACTAATGTAATACATTTTAAAGACATGCCTTCACTCATAAATAATTTCCAAAATAAGAGAAAAGACATAATTAATTATAGTATCAAAGTACTATTAAAATATTTAAATAGCAAACACAAAAGTTAATGGGGAAGGAATATTCATAAATATTACTGAGGAAGATACTATATTATCGATGAATTACAGAAATATTTATTAATTAAATCCAGTTTCATTTCTATTCTTTTAAACCAAGTCCTAGTTTGTTATGTTATTTTCTCTATAGTTGCTTCATTCATATTCTTCAAAATCTTCAGATGAGCCGCAAATTTACATTTCTTCCAATATGTTTTGAGGTAAGTACATTTTTAGTACCCTCTTCTTTCTTTGAGATTGGAATAAAATTAGGGATACTCCACATCTTCATTAATACTGTTCAGTTCATTAGTTTACTTGAAAAAGTTGTTCTCACACTGTCACACCTATCATGCCACTTATTTAATATATTTCAACTTATTAAACTTTAAATGTTTTAATATTTATAACATATTTATAACTGCACCATTTTCCATAGAACGTATAATTGTTGTTATCAAATGTATTAACATATTGACTCAGTAGTGGTGAGTGAGAATCTGATGTGATTATTGTATTGAATTATCTTAATGTTAGATTATAAATCGGCAACTAGGGTTATGGGCCATAACTAATCAGAAACTGTATGCTGTAATGTGGAGCTGTGAAAATTTCGAGTGATAAGTAAATATCCAAAATTTGATACAAACAAATGGTTAAAAACTGTCAACAAATCTATTGTGCCAAATGGGAGATGGAAATTTAAACATAAATATACCGAAATTCACCGTTAATCACTATGTGAGCTGGAAATTTAAAACATTATCAATCCTAGAAGGTCGAGGGCTATCTTGAAGAAGACGAACTTAGCGATCCAGTTAAAGGAACAACTCATTAACCACTTCACAATCGTGGCATTTAATCAACCAGAAGTAAATAATGTCTATATTCATCCATGGTACTGATTACAATATACTTCATTTCTGTATAACTGTTAATTAAATATTAAAATCTTACATACTTCTTATTTATTTTATTTCCTTTATTTACCATACCTTTGAAAAATGAAATACAACTTTAAATTATATATGATAATTTAAAAACAAAATGAAATTATAACTTCTCTACCACTAGGTATGATATAATCAGCAGATGCTGAGGAAAGATGAGTTCGGTAATGAAATACAAAACAAAAAGAAACTATCTCTGTAACTAATACACAGTAATAATCCAGTTTAAATGGAAAGTAATATTGAAAAAAACAAAAACTGATAAACTGCCTCTATTAACTATTACATAGCGATAGTTCAGATTTATGCTGACAAACAAACAGAAGCATTACACTATTAGTAATCGTACAATCATCTATTGTCATAGTACAAATTTTTAGGTAACTGAAAAATATCATCTACTGATAAGTTCTCCTGCATCCAGACTTCATAATGAGCGATGCCTAGCCTCTTCCATTCGCTTCTAATCATAGCAATCCTAGGCCATGAAGCACCTCCACATGTAATTTTTATTTCTTGGTCCCAGTTTAACCCAGGTCTTCCCCTGCTTCTCTTCTCATTTCTTGGCACCCAGTCAATCATGATGCGCGCCCAATTTGGATCACGTCTCCTAATTACATGTCCACTCCATTTCCATTTCCTTATATGAAGGCTTTTGACTATGTCCGGGAAGTCAGTTTGCTTTTGGATCCATACATTAGTTTTCCTGTCCTTCCTTGTGATACCCAAAATGTATATCTGCATGGCACGCGCAGACACTCTAAGCTTTTGTCTTGTTTCTGCTGTTGAAATCCAAGTTTCACAACCATAACTAAGTACAGGTAAAACCATTGATTGACATCCATAGTTTTCTTTTTAGCTCAACTGGCGCAGGACTTCTAAAAAAATGCTTATTTGTTATAATTGCTTTCCAGCCTAGAGTGATTCTTCTTTTTAATTCGCTGTTTTGGCCGGCAGTGCTAATTTGATGACCTAAGTATATGAAGTCATCAACTTTTTGTATGCTCGAATTTGGGAGTGAATCATTGTCAATATTAATATTCATGTATTTTATCTTGATTTATTTGTAAACCTACATTTCTACTTTGTATTTGTAGTTTCTGGAACATAATCATTATGTTTTCAATTGAATGGCTTATCAGTTCTATGTCATCTGCAAAAGCTAAGTAGTACAGCCACTCTCCATATATTTTTATACCATATTCCTCCATGTAGCATTCGCCAATTAAGTCTTTTAGTATCGCAATAAATAATTTAGGAGATATGATGTCACCTTGTCTAACACCCCTACCAATTTTTATATGTATGTTTGCCTTATCCAGATTATAAATGGCTTCCGCTTTTCGGTATATATTTAAAAGCAATAGGACTATCTTTGGATCTACTCCCCTTTTTTGCAAGGCATCAACTATCGCCCTGTAGTCCACTTTGTCAAAAGCTTTTTCATAATCTATGAACAATAGACATAATGGCAGGTTATACTCATTAGCTTTCCTAATTAATTATTTAATTGTAAAAATGTGGTCTATTGTTGAATATCCTGATCTGAACCCGGTTTGTTCTTTTGAAAGAGAAAAATCAATGCGCTTAGATAATCTGTTTGTTAATATTTTTGAAAATACTTTATACACTGTCCAAAGCAAACTTAATGGCCGGTAGTTTTTTACCTGAGAGCTATCCCCTTTTTTAAACAGCATAATGAGTTTTGACAGAGACCATTCTTCTGGCGGACTACTTAAAGTTAAACAGCTGTTAAATAGTTGTGCGAGGTACTTAATAATTGACTCTCCTCCAGCTTTCAACTGTTCAGCACTCACACCATCAACCCTAACTGCTTTCCTTTCCTTCAGATTCTTCACCCCCCATTCTACTTCACTCTGCATTATATTTTCTTCCTGGTCGTATGGAGGTGCATTAAGGACATATTCATTTCTAATTATTTCGTGATAACATTTATACAATTCTTCATAATACTGTTTTATAAATAACAATAATTCATCAACTTCTCTTACTTCCTTACCATTATTGTCCTTAAGAACATGAATTCTTCTTCTTGGTAAATGTGTATTTTTTAGCTTTCCTCCTTCTTCCAAGGCTAGTTGCAATTTAGTATTGGCTTTCTTGAGCAGCCACGAAGATATTTCGTTTCGAATAATCTTGCTTATGTTGGAATATTCCTTGCTTGTTGACTCGTTTCTCTTGGTTTCTCTTCTTTTTCTTAGGAGTCTTTTAATATAAGTTGAAAAGTTTCTACAGTTTTGTACCTTTATAAGCCTTACTTTGTTTTGGATAATGTGCGAACACTCTTTGATTGCCTCAGTCAGTAACTTTGCTTGTTCATCTGTTGAACTGTTAGCCTTATTTAATATAAGTTTGTCTTGTAGTATTTCTTCAAAATTATTTTTCAAGAGCACTGATTTGTTTATAGTATGAACTGCCGGATTTATTGGTTTTAACACAATTTTATTATTATATTGAATGAACGATATTTTTGCACAGACAGCCCTGTGGTCACTTCCAATATTTACTTCATGTACAATATCCACATCTTGGATTGTTTGGTTTTTGCTAGCAATAATAAAATCAATTTCATTTTTGGCCTTACCGTCAGGACTAATCCAGGACCATTTGCAACTTTCATTCTTCTTGAAGAATGAGTTCATAATATATAATTGATTACTTTCTAATCCCGAATTTTCCAATACCTTTCTCTCCTCTGCTTTCCCCTATTTTCGCATTTAGGTCCCCTATAATATATGTATGTGCACAGGGGTATTTATCAAGTGCTTCTTGTAGGTTTAAATAAAATTCTTCGATATCAGAATCAGAAGCTTGGATAGTAGGGGCATAAACTTGCATGACCTTTACTTTAACTGTGGGATGGGTGTGGAATTTTAAAGTGGCCAAGGCAATCCTATCACTAAAATTTACCGATCTTAATACAGTGACTTTATTCCTGTTAAATAGAAACCCGGTACCCCCAATCGAGTCAGAAAAACCTTGATAGTAGAATAGAGTATTTTCCTTAATTTCAAAACACGACTCACCATTTCTCCTCACTTCAGCAAGTCCAATTAAGGACCATTCTATTTCTTTTAATTCTTATATCAATTCACACAGTTTAGAATTTGATTTTAGGGTTCTGCAATTGAGGGTTATTAAGTCCCAAACAGATTTGCTCTTCAACATTTTGTTTCTATTCAACATTTTTTTGTGATGTTACTAGTCATTGAGTATTGATGGAAAAATTATTTGAATACTGTTTAAAGTCTACATTACCCGGTTTCATTTTACTATTTTGTTCCGAACTACATTCCATTTGCACTATCTGAGATAAGTCCATTTTTTTGTTTAAACGGAGATTTTCCGGAGAGGACAAAGGCCTTTTCTTTGGTGACATTTTTCTTTCAGCTCTTGATTTGGCTTGCTTGATTCTCAGCTCCTTGGGTAAGTTGTTATTGATGTATACCGGGCGCTCGGGGAATTTTTCCTTCAGATTAGATTTATTTTTCATTATTAAATTTTTAGTTTTCATGTTACTAAGAGCGACTAATATAGGCGACGAGTCTTGATTTCCCAGTTTGTAGCATTCTTCTATATCGGATTTCTTCAGCTCCAAGTTTAAGTTGGTGTTGATAAATTCTACTACCCGATCTTCTAGATTATCTTCCTCAATTTTAGTGCCTATTATTACTATATTTTTTCTTTTAATTTTAGCATCTAACATATTAATATGTTCATTCTGCTTTGTGATAGTTTCTTGTAATTTTGATTTAATAAATAAATCTTACATACAGAGGAAACTCTTATTTTTACCACTCTTGGGGAGCACGGGAGCAAGATCTCTCTTCACACCATTAACAGAAAATTGAGAACATGAGCTGTTACTAGTGCCTAGACTAAGCCATATCTTTGCTAAGATTCTGAATTGTCTCATAGGCTTATAGCTGACTACAAATCTGCCTCCAATCAAAACCATGATAATTTAAAAAAGATTGTCAAAGGTAGTTCATATTTAGTTTCTCTTTCAGATTTTTTCCCATTATCTGGAATATTTGCTTATACTAGATTTAATAACAAATACTCTATTAAACTCAAAACTAACACTATTAGTAGATGCCTGTTTATTTGTTTATCTACCACACATTGTAAGCTCTGACTTACTTACTTAACTTACATCCTTTAACTCCTAGGTGGAGCAATGGGCTTCAATGAACTTCTGCCACCGGATCCTATTCTTGGCTAACACTCTGATCAGTTATTCCTCATTTTAATAAGCTCATGTAAGTAAAACAGTTTTTTCTTTAATTTTTTGTACAAAGCGCCATAATAAAATATGATTGATTTATTTAGCTGTTGATTTAATAATAGTTAAACCTTCAATTTTTGAACACATGTTATACCACATTACTTTTTTTTATTTAATATAGCAATGGAAAACAGGTAAAACTCTTATGTCTTTTCTCTTATAGAAATAATAGAGTTCCACACTTTGTGAAACCTAAATTATTTTAATAATCCACTAACCTTATCTTCCTCACGACGGATGTCTTCAAAAACTTACCTGGAACATAAAAATAAATAAATAAGGAACAAATTTCTTAGAACTATTATCTCAAGAAATAAGTTGATATAAGTTGAAATAAGTTCAAGTAGTTAATTAATCCATTAACAACTTAAAAGTGTTAGTTCTTGCAGTAATGTTTTGATAGCAAATGATAGAAAACATACAGATTACAGATAGTATATAACGATTATAAAATAAATTATTAAAATACTATAAAATAATTAAAGAAGATGACTCAAGCTTTAATGATTAATAATACACAAATTACACCGGTACATTAGAGATGCGATGAAGTACATATAGAACCATGTTAGTGAAAAACTATAATTTTTAATATATTTTTGCTTCCGAGCTTACCGAAGGTAACGGAAGCTATATGATCGTTCTGAAGAGCGAAACATTTTTAGGTCTCCGATTTAAAAAAATTCCAAGACAGAAATCCGTTTCAGACATCAAGGATCATTTTTGGTTCCGTGTCTGTCTGTCGCTCAATTTTTGCAAACCACCATATCTAAAAAACTAATAGTACGATTTTAATGAAATTTAGTTAGTAGGTCATAATTAGCCCATTGTTGGTCCCATATAAGTTTCAACCTTCTGCCCTTATTTGTTTATCTTCCACATGCTCACAAACATACATAAGTATTTTGTGAGCATGTGGAAACATTATTATACATAACATTTACAGCTATATCTTTAAAAGTAACCATCTGAATTTTATGAAATTTGTATGGTTTGTCGAAAGTAGCCTGCAGAAAGCACTTGCCTAATTTCAACTGTCTGCGCACTTTAAATCGTGCTAAATTAATATGTCTATATATTATAAAGCAGCATGGCTAACTGACTCACTGGCCGGCATTAATGTTTATCCAGAAGAGCTAGAGACTTGCTATTTGCGCCATTTGACGCGGAACGTCCATATTGTGAACCAAAATAATTATAAAAAGTTCAATTTTCCCCCTCCTTTGCCCCCTTAAAAAAATAAAAATGGCCGACTTGAATTTTAAGCTGTTTTGGGGGATGATTACGGCTGAACGGTAAGTCGTATTGGAAAACGGATAGCACCAGCGGTACCTGATTTTAAAAGATCTACAACTTTGGTCTTATAACTTTTTGTCGTATCATCATCGGTTGTTTATTAGATGGTGATCATTTTTGTATTCTTTTGGTTTCCTTTTTTTCTATTTTTGTCTTTGAATGGCCATAGTTTCTAAAATTGTTGACCGATTTTATTTCTGATTGAGGCGCTTGAATCTCACACTGCTCTTTAAATTGAATATATTTTATTTCATTAGTTTATCCTATTTGCTGAGAACATGAGAGTAAACCTTTTCCCATGTGCCGTGTCACGTGACTACTTTTTTTGATTTTTAATATTGTGTCGTATATCATTTGAAAGGCCTCAATATGTACATTAAAGCTATTTTATTTGTTTATTTTTTACAAATTTTGTACACGTACTTTTGTACCAATTTATAATATTGTTGTAGTTTAAATACTATTTTTTTGTTATTAGGGTTTTTATTTATATTTATTTCTTAGTTAAATTAATGTCCTTTAGTATTGTTTGTTTTTTTAAAAATATAATTTTGTTAATTCAAATGTCAAAGTTAATCTTTTATAATGTGATGTATATCGTTGAAATGCTCTTGAATAGTTGATTAATTTTTGTTACGTTCTATTTGTGTATAGTTTTGAGGGGGGGTAAAATTGAAAATAAACTGTTTATATAGCAGTATCTACGATTTGGTTGCTGTGTTATTTGTTTATTAAATTTATTATGTGCGCTAACATTTGGCGCATGTTGGAGGTTTTGGTTCTACGAAAAATTTTCAAATTAAAGACTAATTTATCAAGGTATTTTTATTTCTTAAACTGATCTTTTCTTTGCGTACTAGAGTGAGGAAGCTATGTGCCACACTAATTGGCAGAGTATTTTAAATTATTTATTGTTTATGTTTTTATATTTGTGGTATGCAGAAAAAAAAGCCCACAAACTTGATATTTGCATTTATTTGATTTGTTATTGTATTAAATGCCATGTATTTATATATTTATATGTATGCTGTTATCAGTTATAGAGTTTACATGTTTGTATCAGTTACCGATATTTACATTATAATGTGTACATTATAATGCGTAACATTACGTGTAACATTATAATTATGTTTAACATTATAATGTGTAAGTTATTTTTTTTTCTAATGCATGAAATTAAAAGAGTAGAGAAGAAATAATTACTATACATCATCTAAAATAAATTAAAAACAAAAATAAAAATATACTCCACTCCGGCTGACGACTGAAAGCCATAGCCTGAACTGATTATAATGCCATAAAATTATGTTAAATTAATGTTATCTATAAATAAAAAGCAGTTTTTATTATTATTATAATTTCTAGACGAGTTATATTATTTTTAAACATTTTATAATGTATAATACTAGTATTATATATAGAACTCCTAACACTAGTTATAGTTATGCATTTTATGTCCTAAAAGCCTAAATTCTTTTCTGCAAGCCCTAAATATTCAATAGAAGAAATATAACAATTCTCAATTGAACTGGATAAAATTAAATATTTCACGAATTTTTTCTTAAAAATAAAAGTTTAGGAGAGATTAAATTTCATAAATTTAGGCAAATTCAAACAAAAATCAAGTTTCGGGTTGAATTTTACAAGTTCCAGACATTTCGGTAAGTTTCATTTATTTATGTGAACATATCTATAAATATTGTTTATATATTTATTGAATAGGGACAATTAATGATAAGAGAGCGAGTAAGGGCTTTCCTTTTTGAGTTTAGATTTTACCGAAATAAAGATCATCACCAGAACAATAATGATTAATCAAAAGGTTGAATAAATTGTATTGCCATCAGTGGCCTATATAGGTTTAATTTTCGGAGGGGGCCAGGATTAAGGTTTGTGGGGGAAGAGGGGGCATGAGGGTATGGGATATGGATATGGAATAATTTTGAAAATTCTGTGTCTGAAAACACTGTTTAAGCGTAGTTTTGATGAAAATTTTAGCATTCTTTCTTCTCCAAAACCTTTCTTTTTTTTATAAAGTATAGCCGAAAAATAAAACTAATGCAAGCTCGAATTAAAAGCTAAAAGTCTCTTTAAAACAGTGCTTAGAAGAAAGGTTACAATATGTTTTTTTAACAATGTTGTCTTTGATTACAAAATAATATCCAAAACCATTATTATAAATTCCAACTTCCAACATATAATAAACAACATATTATTTTATTATTTGTTTTATTTCACCAGTTGAGCTTTGAGCTGAATCAGGACCAAACCCAAGGCTGAACTATTAAAACTAAATATTAAAAATTACCTCAAAACTGAATAACAATAACAGTAGCCAATCCTTAGCCCCATAAGGTAAAATATCATGCAGTTTAGTAACTTATGAATTAGTATAACATAATAAAGCAATAGGCCTACATTTAAAGTTTTTTTAGGGGTTTTAATCAAAGTAAACATTTTACAACAGAAAAGAATGTATATATTTTCTTTCTGGCTTCAAAAAGACAACAAAAATTAATTAAGTTAATTAATTAATGCCAGGTCTCACCATTAACTTCGATACTCACAGCGGTAAAACAAGAATTAAAACGGAAAACTAACAAATGATTATTATCAAACAGCAAAAACCTACCTACTTAATGTACTCGATTGGTTTATTAAAATTAGTAGTACCAAAATAGTATTAGTAGTACCAAGCGCGCTTTGTAAAAGCAACCAATGATCCCCAGTCTTTTCCATTTAAATAATCAATATTTTGGTTTTCCTCTAACTGGAATCGTCCAAGCTATTGCACTCTGAATTCTCCCAGCACTTTGCACTTGCCTATGAAGTGAAACACATCTTCTTGCTCCTTAGCGTTGCACATAGTGCAAAGGCCGGTGCCACTGTTTCATCCTAATCAAGGCTTGATGGTTCAGGCACATGACTCCCGCTCTCAGCTTCATTATCCATCTCATTGTTCTTAACCCATTCAATGCGTAATCCAATTCATGAACCTACCTTAGTGACCGAATATATCTAAACGATTTTAAAAGTTAATTTAAAAATAAATAAAAAATAAACAAAAAAGTTTGGATCCACTGTGGATACAAACGTGAGCGGGCCTGACGGAGCCTTGCAAGATGGTTCTACTAGAGGCACAGAGAATAGAGCTACAGAGGGCTGAAAGAGAGGGCTTGGATCCACTGTGGATCTACCCGCCGGGCGCGTTAGCACGGCATGGATCCACAGTGGATCCACCCGCATTGAATGGGTTAAACTATTACTGTTTTTTAGGTAGGCATTTTCTTTTAAAATCGGTTATTAGTTTTTTATAGTGCAGATGGAATTTCACTTTATTGGCATCCTGCAAGAAGCTTTCCTTTTGGTCATTTTTAATATTTTCTATTACTCCCATCATTTTCTTCTTCCATTCTACCGGATTTGGTGCTTCTCCAAAACTTACACCACTATTTTCTCCCAGCTTGATCCACTCTTTATACCAAAACTGTTTCTTTGATATTGCTTCTAAAGCGAGTGTTTTTGGTAGTCTCGAGTCGCCCATTTGCAGTACATCCGTTATGTAGTTGACATGCATTTTTAGCGTATCAAGATACATAGTGTTTAGCTCAGTCTCCAGATACAAGGCGTAATTAGGGGTATTGTAGGGCAGCGCTATTTGTATATATTTTTTTATGATAGATCTAGGAGCGTAAATGGAGGTCATCATAAAGGATAACACAAATAGTCTCTCCACGTAAATTGTAAAAAGATTTTTTTTTCAGTGCCTATTGTGGACAAAGAAAGAAGAAAAAAAAAGGTTACATAATAAAATGAATATGGTGAGTGGTGAGTCTATTTCATGTCGGAGATCGACATAAGACTGACTCAAAGACTGATATAAGACTGGCTGCTTTGGCAATAAAAAAAATCTTTTTACAATTTACGTGGAGAGACTATTTGTGTTATCCTATATTTTTTTATGATTTCGGGAACTTTTCATATTTTTGTAAATAACTCTAAAAGAGGACTGAAATATTAGTCATAATATCAGGTTTTATAGGTTGTATTTGCAAGGTTAGCTATGTTTTTGCTAATGCTAGTAAGTAATATAAGGAATAATAGTAAATAGAATTGCTGTATATGTAACTCCAGTTTCACCTCCACTTTGTTTGTTGATAGAAAGAGGAAGAGGAGCAGAACTGGAGAAAGATATTATATCATCATCATATTATTTGATAAAACTGAGGTAAACAAAGTTTTCATAGCTAAACAAAATAATTTGGGCATCCAAGCCAGAAACTTTCAGAAGAAAAGAAAATCCCTAACAAACTAAATATATCCATACATGTAATAGGCCATTTTGTTAACTGGCCATGCATTCAGTCCCAAGGTGATCGGTTAAAAGGGCTTATTCCCTGTAATGGTAAATCTGCACTATTTGGCCCACCAATTTCTAATTGTCCGATTTACTTCCAATTTTTTTTTAAACTGTACTGTACCTTTTTAAATCTCGGTAAATTCAATAGTTTTTTGTAACACAAATACGTAAAAGGGGGATGAAAGGGAAATGAGGAAGGTTATGGCGAAAAGTACAAATCTTAACCTAACTAACCATAACATTCCCTTATTTTTCTTAGGAAGTGACATTTAACGTATTTTTTTGGCTAACGTTAAAGTGATTTAAGTGAATTTTGTACTTCAGTTTGGACCTCTACCTGGTCTATATGCAGCAGGGTTGTTTTTCTTCAGAAAATTAGCGGTGTGGAGAGGCCGTTAAAAATACTTCGTTTCTGTAAACAGCACTGAACACTTCACTTTTACATATTTTTTACAAAAAAATATTGAATTACCGAGATGGTACAACCGGAATCGTTTTTAATATGTAAAAAGGAACAGTTTAAAAAATTTGCAAGTAAATCGGACAATTAGAAATTGGTGGGCCAAATAGTGCAGATTTACCCCTGTAATTACTATGTACATTGTACCTATTTGAAAATTACAACCTTAGCATATTACTACAGGCATAAAGATGTCCCACAGTGGACGAAATACAGCCAATGTATTCATTCATTCATTTTATCTTTAATTTCATTAATTTATCTTTAAAACATTTTTGACTTTCTTAACCCAACAATTAAAAAAACTACCCAGTAAGAACCAATTTAGGGGTCTACGTAACCCAGGAACGCAAATAGATTCCGGTTTTCCACATTATGCCAAAGGCCATTTTATGACCTCATTAAATTTCAAAATAAGATTTAATTAGAACTTTATAAAACAAATAAAAACTTACCACATTTATGTCGAAGTCCAAAGTCCATTAGAGATGTGATTTAAGTCCACAGCATCCAGTATCCAGAAACAATAATTTTTAAATTCTATAACGTTCTTCGTAACATCACTAATTACAACGGAAATATATTATTTCAATATAGAACAGCTTATTAATTAGTTAAGTAATTCAAATAATAATTAAAGTAAGTAAACAGTTAAAAAAATCATCAATTCCACTTAGCTAAGTTACTATTAAAGTTTATAGTTAAATTAGTTTCTAGTTAATGACCCAAATAAGTGATTGGCTTGTAATTTAAATGTATTAAAATTTATTTTACTAACCATATAGTAACAAATGATTTAATTATTAAAAATAATAAAGATACAAAAATTAAAAGAAAATTTAAAAAAGCCACGAACCGCGGAAGTAATGAAAAGGAAGGTAATCATAAAAAACTGTTTTATGTAGGTTACTCTAGGACCATGATTCTGGTAATTTTCACATCAGCTTTTCCTGCCAAACTTGAATCTTTTTTTTTTTTAATAGAAACTTCTAACATAGAACATAGCTTCATGTAAATTTAGTTACTTTTTCACTGATAAAATTGCTTGAATTAAAAATATTATCCAGGTAATAAATAAGAACCGTTTAAATTTTAAAAGAGGTGTCTGACCTAGATAAAACTAAAATGAAATTTACCTAACCTAAACCTATGACCCATTGCTTATTAAAAATACATTCAACAACTTTTAACCTTTTAATTACATATAAAACGACGGTAATTTGTAAAATTCAGTGATTTATATTAGCTTAAAAGTTAGTTTTATCATCAATTTATCGTAATATGCCCAAAGAAGGAACAACATTTTTTGCATCTTCATCTTGATACTTAAAAATATCTGAGCGGAATCGACAGTACCTACAATTTAAAATTTATGATTCATTAAAACAAAAACAAAATTAAGCATAACATATAATTATACTTTATAACAAATGTTTCTGTGTTAAAAAAATTAAAATACTTTAAATATTTCACAAATTTTGAAGCTAGATTAAAAATTTTAAATTTAAAATACAAATTAAAAAAACAAAATGGCCGAAACTACGCACTTTCCGAAAGACACTGAACTGAAACATCCTTTTAAGTCCTATTCCTACTTGTTCACATGATTCCAACATGACAACATAAATATAATTTAAAAAAATAATATATAAATCACATTAAATCCTAGATGATGATGATATTCATCATTTTTGTAATTTTAACATTGTTAAAAGCTGTGAGAGAAGTTTTTATTCCAATAATTCACCTGAGTAATGACATTTCCGAGTGAGTTGTATTTTCAAAGTATTGTCTTCTAGTTAATTTACAACCATATATTTATGTTATATATATTGTAGTGCAATAATTAATACTATTTTTGCACAACCTGACTATTTAAAATTACGAAATAATTTTTCACTTATTTCTAAAAATTCTTAATCAAAAAGTCTAAGTTAACATAAAATAAACAAGGATGTCAATATAAAAATGTAATATGATTGCTAATTAAAGTAGGTAAAGATTATTTTCGTAAATTTGTAATCAGAATATCGCCACCAATTATGACAAATTGTGATATAGGTAAAAAGCCAATTATAATAAAAAGAAAGTTCTCTTCTTTTTTTGAAAGGTTCTCATTTGCACGTGATCGGATAAACATAAAGGGAGACTATCTAACTTTTATTTAATAAATTTAGTTGCAGAAGAATGTAAAAAGAATAAAGAAATGTTTTTTTGGAAAATAAAATATTCACATTAGAATTTTTAAATGGAAAGAAATTGAAATTGTTACACCAAAATTTTCCTTAATCCTCTTGGAACCTAAGTTTGATTAGACTATGATGTGAAATGTCAAATATTGCAGGGCACATTTGATGGTGATGGTTCTCTCTTGGCCAGGCACTGTATTATTTGTAAACAACGAAATTTTAATTCATATATCGTGAGTCTTGTTTCTTCGGATGGTTAGCCCGGTTAGTGTATTGGTCAATCTGTTTATTTGGCTTCAGTGGCGGTTCTAGGCCTTGCGGGGCCCTGGGCTGTAAGATATGGCGGCATGGCGGGGCCCACTTCGCGCTGGGTTCGGGGTCCCCCGGAATTTTTTTTTTTAAATTACGTGCTTAAAAATCACTTTTTACGCTATTTTAGTTGATTACACTGTTATTTTTTTAGGAAAATACTTTCTTTATCATGCCACATTAACATAAAAAATCATTCTCTAACTCATTTCTAGATATGCCTTTTCATCCCCATCCCCTATATCATTCTTACCTCACCACCCTCCGAATTATTTTTTACTTTTCCTGACCTCCTCCGAAGGTAAGTAGGAAAAGTATTATTTTCACCCAAACTATTTTTTTTCGGAGTTTCAACGGAATTATCCGTTTTGGGTGTTTTTAAGGCCTCCTGAGTGGTTTTCAGCATGACGTCTGTGTGTATGTTAATCATCGTAGCGTCCAAGGTATTTAACCTAGAGAGTTGAAACTTGGCAGAAAAATCAGTCCTTATCTGTAGTGGTGCCGTCCGGAAAATAAACTTTTTCCGCCATCTTGAACCCAGTTTGCTGAATCAGCCAATATTTAAAAAAAAAAAATCGAAAATGGTCCTGATCGAGTTGAAATTTGGCACGAATGTACCTCTTTGTATGACAAACAAACCCACCAAATTTCATTTTAATATTGGCCGCAAATCAATTTTTTAATTTTGAAACTTTCACGGTTAATAATACTGAAAGTATAAATACGTTTTTGACATATAGCATATCGTTGGAACCGGAAAAAATTAAAGAACAAATATAAAAAAAAAAAAAATCGGTCCGAGACAACTCAGACAAACTTTCTCATATATGAGTTTATAATTACTTAGCCCAGTGTTTCCATTTATTAGTTTTCAAATGTACATTTAAATATTATTGAACATTTCATCAAAATTTATCATAAAAATAACTTCTCTTGGTCGGGGAATCGAACCCGGGCTCTCTCCGTCCGCGTTTTAAGCTAATATCTCAGGAACTAGATTTTTCCCGGGAAAACGGCTTATATCGTTGGATTCGTATTCAAATGGACTACATTTTAGAATTTTTTAATCAAAATCGTCGGAACCGTTTTCGAGAAATAATTTTTTTTCATGTTTTTTCAGAGTTTTTGGGGGGTAGCGCCCCCAAATTTAGAGCTAAAATTCATTTCTCGATTTCGCCTCGGGGTATGATTTTTCTGAACATGTATGCCAAATTTCGTCAAAATCGGCCCAGTAGTTTGGGCTCCAGGCGTCTGCACAGACGACAGACGACAGACGACAGACGACAGACGACAGACAGACATTTTTTAAAAACCACTTTTTTGGACTCAGGGGACCTCAAAACGTGTAAATCCATCAAAATCTCAAAATCGAATTTTCGCGCCATCACAATACTTTCTCTTTATATGAGAAAGTAAAAATTATGAAATTCCATTAATTAGTGATGGGGACCCGCCGCAGGGCCCCCGGAAGCGCGCGGCCCCGGGCGGTCGCCCGGTTTGCCCGTGCCTAGCGCCTCCACTGCTTGGCTTCATAATATCCCCACATCATAACTTGATTAGTCAATTAATTTTTTCGTTGTACGTATTAAATCGACTCTTTTGAAACGCGAAAAATTGTGAACGATAAACGCTTTCGATAACTGTTCTGTTATAGTTACTACAACCTGTTAAACTATTGCAGGTTGCAACTTAATATTGTGCAGAAAGCTTAGTCAATAATAAAAACAAGTTTAGATAAACAATTATTGTTTATTTATCATTGCTTTGCCTGTTTTAAATTTCACGCCATATCGGACATTCGAATAGCTCCTGTCTTTAGACTATAGTCGATTACAAAAAGTGCATGCTCAGCTATTCTTAATTATTAAGATGATGTTTTATTTTAAATTTTAGATTAAACTTATTTTTTTTATTTTATTACTGATTATTTAACTACAAAGCAGAATATATTATGTTTTAAAAATGTTGTATTTAGAAGCAAATATTGAATTCATCATAGATGCATACCTGTATCTATAGTAAAAAGTTATCTATGTCAGAGTATAAGAGAAGATGAAGAAGAACGACAACTTATTTATTTCATTATTAGTGTCCTTTGCCGCTTTCTTGTTACTTGTTACCAGTGTTAAGACTTATTTTTACTAATTGTTCTTATGCAACTACTTACGTAATTTGTTTTATAGTTTTTAAGACCCCTTTTGTCTAGATTCTAAAAATGTTTCATAGCAGTACACAAAGGAAGTATTGGATGTTTCGGGATGAAACAGAACTTCAAAGATTGAGAAGTGCGGCTAATGCTGCTTACATTGAAAAATATCATGAAAGACTTGATGTAAGTGGTATTGTTATAAATATTTTAATTATCAAGGTTTGAGAGAAGTTTTTATTCTAATAATTCACCTGAGTAATGACATTACCGAGTGAGTTGTATTTTTAAAGTATTGTCTTCTAGTTAAGCTGAGTCTTTCACGGCTAATGGTGTAACAAGACTTTACTGTGCATATTGATTTTTTTTAATCCTGGGATTAATAAAATATCTAATGTAGTCTGTCCTGGAAGACCTAGATTTATTATTTTCCGGCCACGGAAATCTACGCTAAAAACTAACAAGAACTCTTCTTGTGACTTGGTGTAAAAAAATTCCTTAGTAATTTCTGACATTTCAATCAAATAAGTGTTTCGAAGACGTTGTCCTTACTTTACACTCTTACTCTATGAGATGATTAGTGTGAAACATGCCTGACCTCTTGAGCAAGATATGTCTGTATTAAACCTTGGGTAAAAGTGAATTGTACGGTGCTGTTTACAGAATCGAAGTTCAAAATTAATTTTTTTGCCCTAGAATTTTCAACGGCTGCTCCGCACTGATTCGCGGTGTCCGCTCATTTCCTGAAGGAAAACAACCCTGCTGCATATAGACCAGGTAGAGGTCCAAATCGAAGTACAAAATTCGATGGCACCTTACAATTCACTTTATCCAAACCTTAGTATCAGTTAACAACCAACTTGTGAGTCTGCTAACTCCTCTTCAATACAAGTTTTAATTAGTTTAATGAACTGTTAAGACAAAGGAATATTAACAGTTTATTTACAGGAGAGATATGCCAATTGCCTAACAATTCCTTAGATTAAGGAATACCATCTCTCCTGTGTCTAGAAGTAATACAATTTTTTAGTCTAAACAACTGTTTGATATTTTGATAGGATCAGTAATACTAAAAAGTAATAAGATTGTGGCAACCTTAAGTTTACTTCAACGTACTATATTCTGGACAGTTAAGATTAGCCCAGTGTTAATACTATTTTTCTATGTTCTGTTTGTAAAAACAAAGGGGTATTACATCCTTTATAAAAAGAGAGATGCTTTTTATTTCTTAAAAGAATGATTTAATATTACGAGCAATCAAAATTGCTTTCACTTGTTAACTTAAGATAGATGTCTGGTTTCTTTGAAATATTTATCCATAAATATATATTATAGACTAGGGTTCTCCAAGCATTTTTGGTTTGGGGGCTGGAAAGGATGGTCTAAAACGGGCAGGATGAAGTAAGCAATCCTCAATTATTTGACTTGGTAGGAAATATCCAGATAAGCACTACTCATTTTGACCAAAAAACAATATTAGGTTCTGATGATGGTTTGTACAGTAGAAATAAGTGAAAAAACACCTTAAGGTGGAACTAATTGCAACAAAAATGATTCTTGTTGTAAATGGTAGGTAACACGTCCCTAATCAACATACTA
The DNA here is from genome assembly GCA_951217055.1 of Gerris lacustris. Classification (NCBI taxonomy): domain Eukaryota; kingdom Metazoa; phylum Arthropoda; class Insecta; order Hemiptera; family Gerridae; genus Gerris; species Gerris lacustris. Next base: position 81,251,460 of record OX578277.1, read on the forward strand.
AAAGTATGCATCCGTACCATCGCGCAAAATGCGCAAAAAATGCGCAAAATGCGTTTTTTCTGCCATCTTGAAAAAACATGAAAATTTTCAAAAAAAATCATGTGTGGTATCAAATCACAGAAAATTTAATGCTGAAAAAGAATATGAGGTTGGTTTTTAAATGTAAAATGTTTACAAAGATGAAGTAGAGGGGAAAATATGAAAAATTATACCTTAATAACCTAGTATTTACACCTTAAAAGCTTAAATTATGCTAGATTAATCGAGTCTTTAGCAAAACTGATCAGAACCGAAATAAATTTACTCTACAAAAATAAGGACTTTTATCCTAGTTCATCAGATATTGCATCTGTTGAAGAAAACAAGTAAAAAAAGTGGAAGAAAACAACATATTTTAGGGGAAATTGACGGTTGTTTTTTTTTTAAATAATTCACATAATTGCAATGAAGTGTGATGTTCTAGTCAGTCAAGTTAGTAAGAAATTTATGTTTAAATTGAAAATAAGTTGTTATAAATTGTTAATGTCAGTAATATTGTTAATGCCTGTATAATAGTAATTATTGGATTTTATCAAATTTGTTACTAGCTTGAGAATGACAGAAAGGAGGGGTTAAAATATCGCTAAAGGGAGGCTATTATTTTTTCTTAAGACACAGCAGTAATTAAATTAAACCATACAAGGAACCAACTACTCTATTTACTATGAAAGCAAGACATATTTCTCCCCTCTTTACTAACTTTTTTGGATAGAAAAACAAAGCATTTGTAGTGTTGAAAAACCGTTTTTTTATTATTCACTATAAAAGGAAAATTTATAATAAATGTTTAAAGCTTCTTTGACAATTAGTGTGTTTGCATCAGTTTCTACATGAATGACGGAATGGCCTCTTCCTTCAATATACTCCCACGTATATTGATAAAGCGTTTTTTTTTTTTTTTTTTTTTTAAGAGTTAGAAAAAAATTTGTTTTTCTTGATTACCACAGGTGAATTTTCATCAAAAGGGATGAATAAATAGTATATTTATGTATTTTTGTATGATAATTATAATAATAAAATTCTTAATATATATATAAAAAAAAACAATACTACAACACAATCTGTGCTCCATATCTATTATATTTGGTTTTTATAGCCGTAAAAAACTATTTTCTCTTTTCCATACCTTCTGTTAACATAAGATTGGCGTTGCTTTATGACATCGCCCAATGTTGCAGAAGCGTACCATGGTAACTGGTGAATTAATGCACCACCATCAGGTTTTATGGCCATTGTGTTTTTTGTTCTACTGTTGCTATATTATGGTCGACATTTTCGGTGACACATTGAGAAAAGTGGCCAGATGGTACACTACAATACTTTGGTTACTTTCATCCATTACAGCAGAATGTATGTATTTCTACACAGCATAAGACACAATGAATCCAAGGCTGCAAAGTTCATCAAATAGGAAACAAGAATCAAAATTTCTGTGAATCTGTACGTCTACAGCCAGAGGAATTGGGCATATCAGAGAACGAGGGCCCTGCATTTTGCATTTCAGCCTCACCAATCGAAACCTGCTTCAGGTCATTGTGTTTGAAACTAATTAGGATAGGTATCCAAAAAGTGAGTAAACAAGGGGGAAATATGTAGTTGTTTCCTTATTAAATCTAATAATAACTATTATGCAGGCATTAAAAATTTTACTGACATTAACACTTATTAATACATTAACAATTTATAACAACTTATTTCAATTTAAACATAAATGACTTACTAACTTGACTGACTAGAAGATCACACTTCATTGGAATTATATGAATTATTTTTTTTTTAAAAATTGAATTTTTTTGACATGTCAATTTCCCCTAAAATGGTGTTTTCTTCAATTTATTTACTTGCTTTCTTCAACTGATGAACGTATTATACTAAGTTCAATCTTTGTTGCAATCTTTGAACTACAAAGATTGCAGCGCTAAAACGGAAGTTTTGATAACTACCAGCACAAAAGAAAAAAAATGTTAACGCCCTAGGACGTAAAAAAATGTTTTCTTTTGTGCTGGTAGTAATGAAAAGATTTTTTAACCCATTGAATGCGTAATCTAATTTATGAACCTACCTAGCTGACTGAATAAAATTTACACTATTTTAAAAGTTAATTAAAAAATAAAAAATAAAATATAAAAAAATGTTTGGATCCACTGTGGATACAAACGTGAGCGGGCCTGACGGAGCCTTCCAAGACGGTTCTAATCGAGGCACGGAGAATAGAGCTACAGAGGGCCGAAAGGGAGGGCTTGGATCCACCCGCCAGGCGCGTTAGCACGGCATGGATCCACAGTGGATCCACCCGCATTGAATGGGTTAAGTCCACGTAATGAAAAAATGGATTGTAGCTATGTTTTTTAGGCTCTAAAGTTACTAATTTCACAGCCTACCACGGGAAATTTTTTTTCTTTTAAGTAAAGTTATGAAATGAGCTTTTTATACATAAATCAGACCTGAAATGTGTGCTGCAAGGAAATACCTTTGTAAAATTGAAAGTATTTCAAATAAAATAATTGGAAAATTATATATACGGTATAAGGAGAATGCATAATAATTAAGAGTAGGGTTCAATTTCGAGATGGGATTTGCAGGCTTGGGTATGTTATGCTATGATAGGAGTGTAATAACAAAAATCCAGGTTATAAACATTAATAGCAAAAAAGGATGGATTAAGATGGCAGGCATTACCTTGGATAGATTACTGTAAAGCCAGCAAAAATTTGTGAACTTTTGTGATTCACAAATATTGACTTCTATAGTAGATCCTTCAATAATTATTACCTTTGATGTGTTTTGTTTGACTAGGATAATGCAAGAGCAGCAATGCTTTCATCAGATGAAGAGAAGTCACTACTCCGGCATTATGAGCTACACATGAGGGATTTGTGCAAAAGATTTCAACCTCCAATGCCTCGTGCTGTTTTGGGCACAGCATTCCATTACTTTAAAAGATTTTATTTAAATAATTCTGTCATGAATTATCACCCCAAAGAAATTCTGTAAGATTCTTCTAATATTTTTCTCATATTTTATTCTTTATTTATTTAAATTTCTGCGGAAAGTTGAAATAATTTATCAATTTAAAAAAAGTATAACTATAATTTTTGGTTCAATGAATAATGGTATTAAGTGTATAGTATAAGGTGTGTTTCTTTTTCTTGTATCTACAGATGTAGATGAAGAAGATTTCATATTTTACTAATTCAGCTCTTTGAGACTTATAGCTTAAATTATAAAAAAAAAAAAAATCTTTGGTCCTTTGCAATAGAGATCATTAGTGTGATGTCACAAAAGCTTTCGAAAATTTAACTCAGTGTTTGTTTTTTCCCTTTTCCTTATCACTAGTTATCAAACCCATTTAATTGTAATGGAATTTTTTTGTTTAATTTTTATATAATTAATTACTAGATTATTACTGATTTCCAAGACTTTTCACCCATTGAACGTTATTATACTAAGTCTATTTTAATGAGTGTAATAAAGAAAACATGAAAAACTTTCGTTTTAGTTGTTTAAAATGAGTACTTGTGTGAAGGGGCACATCAACAGAGAAGCTTTTTGGGTTATTAATCTTTATACTTGATTTTTCGTATTTCCTGTTGTCATATAAATTCACAGGGTGTGTTTGTGTTCGTATTGTGTGTTCGTGTTCGAGAAGAATTTTCCTCTAGCTTTGAAACTTAATAAAGTATACTCAGGATCAAAGACTTGCAGATAAAGATAAAGATACTTAATCTGCTAAGTAATAAAAGATTATTTACTTATAAGATTTTGTTCCGGGTTAGGGACAATGTCTTACATTTCACCCATGTTGGAACATCTATACTATACAATAGATCACTGACCAGCTTAGGAAAAAGGCGTTGATGACGAGACCAAGACCAGACTGTTTTATTTATTTTTTGTTATTTATAATAACGAGTGTAATAATATAAGATATGAGTACATCTATATACTCTGACATACTCTTACGAAGAATAGTTTTCTCCCCCCAAAAAAATCAATTATAGATGAAATTTTGATAACGCTCGAGGAGGTGGAAGGCATAATATACAAACTAAAATAGAAAAACCTTTTCAAAAATAAACAATGAATAATCACAGTAATACTTATTTTAAACCACCAGAACGGCCATTTTTAATATTTTCATATTTTACATTGTTAAAATAGACAATATTAAATAAGGCTAAAAAGGTAAAAAGTCTAAGAAATTAATAATAATTTAATAATTAATTGTAAAAAAAGTTGTAAAAATTCCCTCATTAAAATTACATGGGTTTGATAACAGTTGATTAGGAGAAGGAACAAAACAAAAAGATCGAATACATTTTTGAAAGCTTCCGCCATTTTGTGGCGTCATTACTAATCATCTCTATAGCTTCCACTGAGACATTTTTTTAACGTAGTTAAATAGGAATTTAAGCTATCAGGCAGAGTGTTATAGATATAGTGTTCTGTAATATTATGCTGGGCCTTTAAAAGTCACCTCAGGTCCAAACTGCTTATATATAATAATAATAATCTTTATTTGTCGTTAAAATATGTTAACATTTCATGACAAAGTCAAATAAATATTAAGAAAATAAAACTATAGTATAAATCAATATTGACATTCTCATGCAAAAATTCATTGATTGAATAGTATGCTTTAGAAATTAAGTACTTTTTAATGCATTTTTTAAATTTCTTGATAGGCAAATTCCGAATTATAGTGGTGTAATAATTTATGTAAATCTTTTAATAAGTGGTTTATTTAATATTATGCTGGAATATTGAATAATATGACAGCAATGCTTCAGTCAAATTTGGATTTCTTTGGATCCAGTTTCTTAAATTAGTTTTTCTATCGCACTTCAGTTAATTGAAATAATTTCTTCAAATTACTATTATTCTTCGATGAACTAAAGCAACCCTTTATTTAATTATCCTTCCCTTTTTTTTCTCTGTAGTACTTCATGAAAATAAGAAATTTGACTTCTGAAGTTTTGATAAAATTTTATTTTAATTATTCCTGTTGATTTGTTTCAGAGTCACTTGTGTATATTTAGCTTGTAAAGTAGAAGAATTCAACGTATCTATAATGCAGTTTGTATCAAATATTAAGGGAGATCGGGGCAAAGCAGCCGAGATTATATTAAACAACGAACTACTTCTAATGCAGCATCTCAACTACCATCTCACTATCCACAATCCATTCAGGCCTGTTGAAGGATTCCTTCTAGATATAAAGGTCTCAGATTTTTATTTATTTATTTCTCTACTTGTAGAGATATAGACTATACTTATATACTAAACCAGGTGTTTAGGTTGTCTTAAATCTAAAATGAATAGACACTGGGATTCATTTTAAGTGTTTAGTTGCTATCAACTAAGGTGTTAACATAGAGAGTATTTTTATTCATTATCCAAGATGTTATCTATATTTTTATGGCTCTGGATACAAATTAACAGTTAGTTTTTTATGTTTACAGTAGTACCAGTGGATCATTAGAGCATGAGATCTGTTTTCCTTTGATAATAATTTATCAGTCAGTACAACAGTAGAACCTTGCTTACACGACCCTCAATAACACGACCTCAATTACAAGTGCAATTTTCAAATCCCCTTGAGATTACCATAACACATAATGTTAAATAACCCCTATAACGAGACTGTTATTATCCAAACAACCTCTATAACACGGATTTTTTTCCAATTCACAAAGTAACTCAGAACCTTTACAACAAGTCATTTTGAGAAGTCGACCTCTATAACGCGTCTCTATAGAGGAATGGGTCGACCTTGAATAAGTCTAGACTTGAAAATCCCGCCAAAATAACAATATCAACCAAAATAACCTTGATAACACAACCCTCAACAAAAAGAGCACCTCGATAACAAGACTGTTTCCCTAATCCCCTTGAGACACTTCTTATCGAGGTTCTACTGTAGTTACTTTCAATGTCAAAATTATGTCGGACATTTTGTAGTAACATTATGAAAAAAATGTATAAAAAATCGTCTTTATTTATTCATAGTTCTGTTTCAGTCTAACCTTGGATAATTCAGTTTCACCTACTAATATTTGTAATCATATGTAATAATTTGTAATAACATATGTAAATAACCACCTCTATTCAATATCACAATGAACATCATGTTCAAGTGAAACGTCGGACTTCAACCCCTTCGTGATGCGGATTTCACCGGAAAAACAAGCTGTTTATTACGAGTCTACCTGCAGAAGCCTACGCACTATCATAAACAAAATAGTTAAATGAGTTTTAAAAACTTCATTCAAAATGATTATGCAATTTTTGTTTCTTAAAAAATCAAGTCCCAAGATGCTGAATTTTTCTATTTTTATTTTTAGTATTTATTAATATATAGCCCTAATTAAATGGTTAAATACTGATGTGTTGTGTGATGCAGGTTCGAACACTGTGTCCAAGTCCAGACAAGCTACGACCTGCTGTTGACGAGTTGCTTGATAAAATATTCTTGACAGATGCCTGTCTCATGTACTCCCCTTCACAAATAGCACTGGCTGCGTTACTCCATTCAGCATCTAAGAATCAAGAGAATTTGGATGCTTATGTTACTCAAACTCTTCTTGGACAGGATGCAAATGAACGTCTCAATGATCTTATAGAAGCTGTTCGAAGTAATATTATTTACCTCTTCTTATTATAATTTAAGAATGAGCATTCTAATTAGCACACCATACCACAATAATTTTAATCATTCTTCATACTCAATTTAGTTAAATCGAAATATTACAATAATGGAACCTTTTTTTCTATAATTATAAAAAATTAAGGCTAATTCATATTGTACGTGTCAGAAAATTTTTCTAAAGAGTGGTTAGAGGTCTAACTCATGGCCTGGCATGTACAATATGAATTTACTAAAATTAAAAGTTGTAAGAATAAAGAATCACAAAAGCACTAATTATACATAATTATCCGTCTATGAGATGCAATATAAATATATTTGCTTTCAACACAAATCAGAGAAAGCATGATCTAGTGATTATTCTTGACTTTGAAATTTGACCTAATTTACTTGGTCCTGGTATCTCTGGAAACAATAGGTTCCAACCACCAGTTCCAAATCAGTTTTGAATTAGTCCGATATCGACGTAACGCGCATGCGCGATATTGATCAGTTGGGAATTGATTGGTGATTTCGTTTTGTTGGTACGATCCTGGAGGCCGATTCTGTAACTTTGAAACCCCCCTTCTCATGTTGTTATATATCAAACTGTTGTTATGAACATGCGCAAGCAACCTGTCAATGTGAATCTATAACTTTGTTGGTTGTAGTATAAGGAGAAAGTTGATATATAAGGTTTGATATATATCCACTCAAAATTGTTGTTGATATAATTTGTCAGGTTATGTTGTTATATATTAAATGCTAAAAACCAAAACAAAGTGACGCCATTTTTATTGTTTTCATTCTTTCTATGTTTTCTGACTGAAATAACTACAAAATGGCCACTAAAAAGGACGCTGTCAATCCGTAGTTTGGTATTTGGCCACATACAGGCGCTGGCATCTCCTGAACTTAATATATATTAAAGATATGGATGAGTCAATAGTTGATGAAGATAAGTACCAGTCGCTTAAATCAGGCAGGGCCTGATTTAGGCCAAGACGGCCGCCTAGGGGCTCGCACAACAAGGAGGGGCCACACCACAAAAATTTATTTTTCTAATGCTAATTAACTTTGGTAAGCTCGAAAGTTGGAAGTAAAACCTACACTCATACAGGATATGAAGAAAACACATGCAAACTTTTTAGAAATGTTAATTTGATACATGAATTCACGATTTCATTTTGATTTACAATTTTCGGGCTTACTGTGGTGAGCCAGTTTTAGTAGACATGGCACACACGTATTTTTATTGATATAATCCTAAATGCTCTTTTGTTTTAAAGAACAAATATTAATCTTAGTCCAGTTAATGAAAGAAATATTGCAGAAATAAATTGGATTGTTTCGATATTTGTTTGAAAATGGAATAAGTATCAAAAGTCCATCTTAGAAAATAGGTCCAATTTTTATTTTTTCAGAAATATCTAAAAAAATGTCATTATATGCACAAAAATTTTCTGTAGTAAACTATTCCAAATTTGCACTATACTACTTATTAAATGCCAAATTTATGCCAATTTAAAAAAAATTGTATGATAAAACCTTTTTTTCTTTTTTTTATAGTGCTTTAACAAAGTCTTTATATTATTAGTCGTACATTTTTAATTTCTATGTATTTAAATTAATTATAATTTGTCTTTATTCCAGAAATCAGATCATTATGCAAAATAGTTGAGGCTCCTAGTAGGGAAATAGTCAAAGCTTTAGAGAAAAGGCTGGAGCTCTGTAGAAATGAAGAACATAATCCTGATAGTCAAGTGTAAGTATTTTCTATGAATATAATCATAATTATTTAGTTACCCTCTAGGATCCAATTGGATGTAGGGGTCAGAGTGCTTCCTCTCCTATTATAATTATAATCCATGCTAGTGCAACAGCACCACCTATATACATGTATAAGGTAAAGGGCTTATATATCTATATATGCTCCCTTTCAGGACTGACTGGTGTTTTTGAAAATGTTTCCAAAAATGTTTTTTTTTTCTAAAAAGATATAACGATACATAAAATATACAGTGTGTCTCCAGATCAACGCATGAATAGGTGAAAACCTCTAAACATTTTTGAATTAAAATTTTATCTTCTGGAACTCAGCCCTGCTTGGATGGAAACAAATTTGTCATAATTTTAGTTTCAAAAAATCAAGTATTTCTTGGAAATTTACACAAATGTTATTTATCTCACTAGGACAGTTCTTTTTCTCTAGGAGATACGACAAAATGTTATTTAAAAAAGTTGTTCTGAAAGAAAAACTGAGTAAGAATACAAATTCTTATAATAATTATCTAAAAGTCTAACAGACAAATTAAAGTAAACTAAAGCATTTTTTAACTTGCCTAATTTATCAATTTTGTAAGAAATTATTCAATATCTTCAACAATTCAAATAAATTGGTAGTGCGTGAAGTCTCACGTTAAAAGGGTTTCGTTGGTATCATAAAATTAATAAAGTCAACAATTTTCACTAATTTTTTAGAAACTATTATTTTAAATTTTATATTTGTTATATTATTAAAAAAAATAAAGTATTTACATAAATGTATTAGGATCTAAATTAAGTATTAATACATTTTCAGGTTTTGAGAATGTCCCAACAAAGGGATGAAATATCAACCATGTTTTTAACAAACTAAAAACAGCTTTTTTTTACCCCTCAAGACACCTCATCGAAACATAAACTTAATAAATAAACAACGGTATTTTATAAATTAAGAAAATAATAAAACAATAAAACCAATTTAAATTTATTTTATAATATTTTTCTAAAATTATTTCAAGTTTATATTTATTTTACCTGTTGTGTGGGTATATAAAGCAGATTCAGTCCTATCAGGGGTCCACGCCTCCTCGTGTCTGTATTAGACCGTGCGCACCCGAGGATTAACGCCGGTTTCTATAATGACTTGCCTCTTTCCTGATTCCCTTTATTTTATACCAGTTTCGCTTTATCTTTAAAAATACTTTCTTTTTTTTATATCTCTAATAACCAGAATAATTGTCTTTTGTCTATTCTTCCTTTTATTTATCTCCCCTTTTCCTTTTCACTTTTATTAAAATGTAAAAAGGAACCTCTAGATCAGGGGTTCCCAAAGTTTTTTTTACCATGCCCCACACAGTCAAGAATAAATCTTCCCACGCCCCCCCCCCCCCCCTTCACAATTGTATGAGATAATGAAAAAAATTAGATAAACCATTATTACATTGAATAACCATTCATTTATTTGTATTACTATTATTTTTATAACATTACAAGTTAATCTTATGGGATCTTATGAGATGGATGAGCTTGTATTTTTTTTTAAAAGATTCCCTATTCTTGTATGAGTATTAGAAAGTGCGCAACGAAAATCAAACACAGCAACATCAAGTTTGCCACGATACTTTGTTTTTATTGCATAAAGTACTAAAAAATCTTTTTTGGCTCAAATAAGTGCTTGAAAAAGGTAAATACAATCGAAGTGCTTGCTGTGATATACTGGGGTACACTTTGTAATACTTAACCCAAAACGATAATTTGTCCATTTCATCAAAATCGGGCAGAAGTGTTTCGGGCAGGGAATCTATGTTGACACTGAAAGGATCCATTGTTAATTTGTAAATGTTGTCATCACATGTGTTAGGAAAGTATCTGTTGAATTCGTCAGTGAGGTTCTCCAACTGGTTTGATATTTGGATTTTTATATAATCGCATTAGACGATCGGACGGCAAAGCTGTCTCGATCTCGAGGTCCCACGCCCCCCTTGACTTATCTTCACGCCTCCCTTGGGGGGCGCGCCCCTCACTTTGGGAACCATTGCTCTAGATAGATAGAGTCTCTTAATAGATAGGACTAGGAAAACTTTCTGCACCCATTGAAATTACACCTTGTTCACTAAATGTTTCTTGGAATTTCTGATATTATTATCACCACAGCTGCCAAAGACAGAACATAACAAGCCAGGCTTTTATTATTTCAAGTGGGTAGCAATTAGGTATCATTTCATCCCCCCCCCCCCATTAATATCCTGATTGAATACCTTTTGAAATAATAATTTTGTTGCAGTTATAAAGACAGGATGATGGAGTTGTTAGAAGAAGATGTTGAAATAATTGCTAGGAAGTACCCAAAAATTTCCAGGAAGCAAGGACTTGGAGATTCCGCCCATAAAAGTATTACTGCAATTGAGCCGACCCCATGACACTCACCTGTTAATAAAAATGAATCCTCAATACAACCATCTGACACTAGTACAATTCAGGCGTAACACTGAACTTTATTAATTGTACTTCATAATAAAATGTGTTCTTATTTATTATATTCTTACTTTCTACTACATTTTATGAGTGTAGTGTAGGATGAAGAAAGTAAGGTTTTTTAGAAATGAAATTGTTGTTTTTGAGATTTTGAGTTGTTTCAATTTGTGCATAACTGTCTGTATATAAAATTAATGAAATGTTTTAACAGTTAGTCTGATTATGATGAAAATTTTGTTGAAAGGATCCAGAATAATTGTACCTTCAATTATATCTTTGTTATTAATTAAGTCCACATAAAACAAAATCAACTCAATCTCAAAAACTATTTAACTAACATTATTTGAAGACTATGTTGTCTCAAATAATGTTGAGATGTTTTATAAAAATAATATTTTTGTAATGCTTGTGTGGCAGAGCTTGTACTACCATGCTGGAAAACAAATAAAACTTAGGTTTCCTGAATAAACTTTTCAAACATTAATTTATTTATTTCTATAAAAAAAAAAGGACAGCATTAGTTAATAGGATATTATCATTCAAGGCTCTACCGCCCTTTGAGGTTAGGAAAAACAGTAAAATTAAAATTATACTGGTTCTAAGCAAGATATAAAAAATCTAATCTCAGGCTTCATTCCTAATTTTAATTCTGCACAATTTGAGCCCTATTTCAACTTCCTATGATAAATTGTACAAGCGCCATTTTAATACAACGAGTTTTATCGTTGTATTGAAATGGCGCCTGTACTATTTATCATAGGAAGTTGAAATAGGGCTCAAATTGTGCAGAATTAAAATTAGGAATGAAGCCTGTGATCAGATTTTTGATATCTTGCTTAGAACCAATAAAATTTTCAATTTAATGATTTTTCTAACCTCAAAGAGCGGTAGAGCCTTAATTACAATAGAACTAAGTTGGAAGAGGTCAGTTTTTTTATGAGAATAAATTAGAAGTTAGTAGGTAAAAACTTGCATCCAGATACTTTCTATTCTTACTTACCAAGATCAATTACCCATAAGACAGTTGTTATCTTTGTTTACTTCGCTGGACAGACATAATGCAAATATACAGCAAACAAGTGTCTGATTGACCTAAAGTATAAGAGAGTATAATGTGATGTTCTGTGTCTTCTAACTTGTTCAATAGTGGAATAATAATAACAGTAATACAAAACTGTATGTTTCAACAAACATGCTCAAGTCTTTGCTCTAACCATAAAGAGTTGGTTATACCTGATTGACTGACGTTTTAAGTTTTTATTTGAGTCTGGTACTAATGTAAAGATAAAACCTACTCAAATAAATAAATCCATTGTTATTTTTTATATCTATGTATTTTATTGAATGTATTATTAATAAACATGCTTATTTATTATTTTTAGCTTATGCTATTTGTTTTACATATTTAAACTTAATGTTTTTCATTATTGGGTCCCACAGAAGACACCGTACAATCTTAACAGTTGCACTTATATCACTTACTTACTCCTCGATCCTACACCCTAAGTAGGGCTTGGGCCTGACTAATAACGTACCTCTATTCTCCTGTATCAAGGGCTACTGTCTGCCAGCACTCCCATCTTCCTTAAGTCTGCCTCCAACTCGTCCTCCCAACTCAACCTGGGTCAGCCTCTATGCTGTCTTCCTCCTGGCGTTTCTCTCCTCATCTTTGTGACTGCCCTGTCATCTGTTAGCCTTTCAAGATGCCCTGCCCATCTCAGTCTAGCCCTCTTGGTTACTATTTTCAGATCATCTCTATTCATTCTCCATTGTCACAAATAGCACTGAAGAATCTTCTCAATATTTTCCGTTTCCATCTTCGTAGCAACTCCTTGTCTCTATGTGCCAGGGTCTAGGTCTCTGGTCCATATAGCACAACCGGCCATGCTTCAGATTTGTAGATTATCATCTTTGAGTTTCGCCTCACTGCCTTGCTTTTGAAAATTCTTTGGAGGGCTAAGAAGCTCCTGTTTTCGGCAACAATTCTTGCTTTTACTTCTTCCTCTGTGTCCATGGCTCCTAGATATTTATAGCTTTGACATCTTTCAAAGTCATGGTCGATAACGGTGATGTGTAGGAGAGGGTTCGCTCTCTGTTGTCTGATTGTGAGTAGATATGTTCACCATGCCCCATCTCTCCTGCTTTCTGCTGCAAGTTGGTGTACTATTTCGGGCAATCACAGCAGTGCAATTAGCAATTAGTTCCTCCTGGATTTCCAGGCATCTGTCGCATGATATCCTCTAGGGCTAAATTAATGAGAATAATGGACAGGATGTATCCCTGTCTGTCCTATCTTTAATTTGAAGGGTTCTGAGTTCTCCATCCACTCTTACCTTACTTAAGGTTTCCGCAAGTGTAATTTTCATACCTGAGCTTAGTGAGTTCTTAACTCAGCTTAGTGAGTTTTCATGGCAGTCCTGTTCTTTGAGTACTTGAATTTGTTTTTCTCTCTTCACGCTATCATGCCGGTTTGAAATCATATAGAGCTGTGTATAATTATGCTGTACTAATAACACTTCTCCAGTATTTGTAAAGGATAAAAAAGGTAACTTGATCTGAGTCCGTAAATTAATAGTTGAGAGATGGGCTGAATACTTTAGAGGGGCTGTTAAATCGTTGAGGGGAAAGAGATTGGAGAGGAGGACAGATAAGAGGAAGAGTAGTCAGCAAAACACTCAAGAATAACAAAGCTCCTGGAGAAAACTGTTTTCCAGCAATAATATCGCATATATATCATGGTATTATTACTGAAGAAATAAAACACACATTTAAGGAGTAACCAGTACATTGTCTGACCATAAGATATGTAAAATTATTTCTTAACTTGATTTAAACTTTAAACATGTAGTCTGTAAATTATTTTGTATAATAAAATATAACAATTAGAAGCTTAACTTATTAGACAGTTATTCTTCCAATAATAATTGTAAGTAGCATTCATATTCATCTATTTAATAATTAAAATAAGTAGCTCTCTGTAGCCACCTATTTCTGTAAAGTAGTAATTATTTTAACGATATGCTGTAGTTTTCTAGATGTATATTTTATTAACCATTATGTTGGAACACAAAGAGAATGTGCATGGAAAAATGGATCTTGGGTCGAAGTTTCAATCTAACTATCGACTTTACTTCGAGATATATTGATGTTCCTCTAGGCAGAGCCCCCTCTAGGAGTTCTTGCCTTTACTACCTTGCAATATTATACTATAAACTCAATAGGCCTAGTCACCATTCTGTTACAATTATTAATAAAACTCCCACCTTGTATTTTTACTTGTTGTATTTTTTGATAGATGAATTGTCATCAAATATATTTTTCAGTTAGTCTTGGTTCATTACTCAAAGTAGATCGTGTCTGTTATTCATTCTAAGTTTAATAGGTTATGGTCTCAGACACATAAGTGAGTGGCAGTATTAGTGTCTTATTAACAAAGTAATGTTATAGTGAAAGTATTTGTGAGATCATTTTTTTTTTAAAGTTCAAAAAAAAAAAATAAATAAAAAAATAGAATGACAGAAAAAGTCAAAATAGAAAAATTGAAAGGCACTGAAAATTGGTTAGAATGGAAATTTCAGATGAAAATCATTTTAAATGCTCTAGATGTATATGAAATTGTCTCAGGAGAGATGAGGCAGCCTGAAGATATTCCTGACAATGCTAATGCCATCAAAGATTGGAAGAAATTGGAAGCTAGAGCAGAGAAAATAATTGTTTGTGCCCTCGAACTGAAACCGATGAGGTTAATCATGACTTGTGATTCATCATCAGCTATGTGGAACAAATTGTTAAGTATTTACGAACAAAAGTCAGATCCAAGTTTACATCTAGTTCAGAAACAGTTCTATGAATACAAAAAAGAAGGAAACGATGACATCGCAACTCATATTTCTAAATTAGAAGGATTAGCAAATCAATTAAATGTGATGGGTGAAGGTATATCTGAATCGATGTTGATGACTAAAATCCTCATCACTTTACCATTAGAGTACAACCACTTCTTCAGCGCCTGGGATTCTACGCCAGATGATAAGAAGAAACTAAATAACCTAACATCAAGGCTACTGACTGAAGAATCAAGGATATCATCAAATGATAAAGAAGAAAGTGTTGTGTTAGTATCAAAGAAAATACCAGAGCTCAAGAAGTATAATTCAAAATTTAAAAATGACAGGGACAACAAACCAAGATGTCACTACTGTAAAATGAAGAATCATTTTATCAAGGATTGTCGTTTTAGAAAACAGGATGAGAGTGAAAAGAACAGTTTTAGAAACTCCAAGAAAGAAGCATTTATAAGTGATTTGTGTACAAAGCTTAATGTTAAAGAAAATGATGTGTGGATAGTTGACTCAGGTGCAAGTGACCACATGTGTCATAATTTTGAGTAGTTCAGAGGTTTCAAAACATTCAAAAATCCAATTCCTATAAGAATAGGAAATGGAGTGACCATTAATGCATACGGTTCAGGGGACATAGATATTTTATCATTAGTTGGTGGAGTTTGGCTCGAAAAATATATTCAGAATGTCCTTTATGTTCCTGAAATAAAACAAAATTTATTTTCTACAGGTGCAGCTCTAGACAA
Organism: Gerris lacustris; assembly: GCA_951217055.1. Lineage (NCBI taxonomy): Eukaryota > Metazoa > Arthropoda > Insecta > Hemiptera > Gerridae > Gerris > Gerris lacustris. The sequence goes on from OX578277.1 coordinate 81,266,951, forward strand.
AAATATACATATGGTATCTGATAAAAATCGATGTAAATTTATAAAAGAAGGAAAAATGGTTGCAGTGGGTATAAGAAAAACTAATCTTTATAAGATGTTGTTCAAAACTGTCATACCAAAAGAAGCAAATTTGTCAATGAAAAATACATTAAAATTACGGCATGATCGAATGTCCACATCAAAATATGACACATGTCACTAATGTTTTAGGAATATCTAAAGAAAAAGAAGAGGCGGAAGCTAATCAAGCCGAGTTCGATTTAGATCTGGATGATATGGAACAACCTGATTATGAAGAGGAACTCAACTTTGACTGCGGCTCCATCTTCATTTCTGATAACGACGCAGACTTTGACGAGACGCAGGATGATGGAAAGAGTAAAGAAACGCCTTCTAAGAAACAAAGTAGGAGCAATGCGGATACTAACAAGGAAGAAGTGACTGCCACCTCAAACACTGGGGTACCTGACAAACCTGAAGAAGGAAAAGACACGGAAGAGGATAAAGAGAAAACTGTAGACAAGAATATTACGGAGAAAGATGGTGAAACCAGTAAAGATAAAAGTGATAAAAAGAAAGAATTTTTATCTCCCAATCACAAATGGAGTATCCTTTAATGACAATCTAATAACTGGGCCTGACTTACTCAACTCAGTACCGGGAGTCATACAATCCTTTCGAGAAAAAAGGTTTGCAGTAGTAGGGGATATTGAAGAAATGTTTTTACGGGTTAAAATCAAACCTGAAGATCAGGTTGCACAGCGATTTTTGTGGCGTGGTAAAGATAGATCGCTACCACCAAAGGTATATCAAATGCAAGCGATGATATTTGGCTCTGCTTGTTCACCTAGTTGTGCCATTTTCGTTACTAGAAAAAATGCCGACAAAAATTCGAGAGAATTTCCTGCTGCTGTACAAGCAGTCTACAAAAATCACTACATGGACGACTATTTAGGTAGCTTTGACACGGAAAAAGAAGCTATAGATGTAGTAGATCAAGTAGTTAACTGCTATAAACGAGGAAATTTCTACATGCGAAATTGGATGAGTAATTCAGCAAAAATAATTGAGGGGATTCCCATAGAACTTCGGGCTAAAACGGTCGCAGAGTTAGAATTTGATCGTTGGCCAACCGCAGAACGAGTTCTAGGTTTGGTCTGGAACCCGAAAACGGATTACTTAAGCTTTTCTGATAGAGTGTTATGTAAATACGAATCTATACTTAAGAAAACAACCGCACCAACCAAGAGAGATGTGCTCAAGGTAGTCATGTCTGTTTATGATCCACTCGGTATATTGTCGCCTATAACGATACAAGGAAGGATGCTGCTACAACAAGTGTGGGCTGAAAAAATTGGATGGGACGATGTTATAAGCACAAGTCTTTTTAATAAATGGGTAGCATGGGCAGCCGAATTACATAACATCAAAAGCAACTTGACATAATCAAAATAATAACAAAACCATTACATCCTCCCGGCCTCCTCATTGTTGTCCAGCCCTGCTGCACGTAACAGCATGATTTTTTGAATTGGCCGCTTCAGCTCTCCAGCAGCGGTCTTAACGTCTACTATTCGGACCTTTCCATCGCGCCCAGGATAAACCTTAACGATTATTCCCATAGGCCAACTATTTCGTGGGCTATTTTCATCAGCAATTATGACGAGGTCATCAATAGTGATATCTCTTTTTGAGGTATGCCATCTTTTTCTATTTACCAGCGTGGGTACGTATTCTTTAATCCAACGACGCCAAAATATATCAGCATAATATTGTGCTATACGCCACATTTTTCTATGGTGAAGTTCTTCTCTGTTGAAAAGTCCTGGTACAGCAACATGACAGTCTTTGCCAATTAGCAAATGGTTGGGTGTCAAGCTTTCTTCGTCTTGATGGTCAGACGAGACGTATGTTAATGGATGACTGTTAACACTGTGTTCTGCTTCAATCAAGAATGTTTGCAGTACTTCTTCCTTTGGAAACTGTTCATTTAAGACTGTCTTCAAAGCAACCTTTACCGAACGTACCATTCGCTCCCAGGTCCCACCCATGTGAGGTGCCGCTGGGGCGTTAAATAACCAGTTGATGTGGCGTATCGTACAAAAGTCTTGTATTTCTGATTGATTTAACTCCTTTAACGCTGTTCTCATCTCCTTTTCTGCCCCACGTAGATTTGTTCCATTGTCTGAACACAATTTCAACGGATACCCTCTGCGACAGATGAATCTACGAATGGCCATGACAGCAGCATCAGTTGTAAGCGATGCTGCAATCTCTAGATGAACTGCTCTAGTCGTCATACAGGTAAATAACACTCCATATCGTTTCTCCCTTCTCCGGCCGACCGTAACGTTCATAGGTCCAAAATAATCCATTCCGGTTACTGCAAATGCACGTGACTGAGGTGTTACTCTAAAGTCTGGTAAATATCCTTCAATTTGACTTTCGCATTTTGCATTTTTTCGTTTGCATAAGACACATAAACGTTGGCAATTCCTGACAGCATTTCGTCCATTTAAAATCCAAAATTTTGATCTTAAGTCGTTTAAGAGTTGTTCTCTTCCTTGATGATGATTTTTTTCATGGTAATATCTTATCAGTAATTTTGTAAAATAATTCTTTCCATCCATTATTATTGGTTTTCTTGTGTAATCTGGTAGAATATCTTTCGCATTTTCAAGACGACCATGTAGTCGTAGTAAGCCGTCATCATCAAGAACGGGGGTTAATTTGAACAATCTACTTGAAGTTTTAATCGGCGTCTTCTTTCTTAAACTATTTACTTCTTCCGAAAAGCTTTCATATTGTGCTTGAGCAATAAGCACTTTCTCTGCTCTTTCGAATTCTGTCAGAGTTATTTCTTTTTTAAACCCTTTATTTCGCGTTCTACTTTTTTCTTTACAAATGTTTATAAACACTAGTACCCATGCCATACTTCTTACGAGTCTCAAATACTTTGAAAATCTTTCACACTGCAAGAGGGGTCTAGAGTCTTCTTCCTTTTCTGAAATTTTTAGTACTAAGTCGTTTCTTATTTCTTTGTCGGGTTCATTACTTGGCTCTACTACCTGAAATGGCCAGCATTCTTCTTTTTCTTGTAGAAATTCAGGACCTTTTAGCCAGCGTTCTGCTTTTCCTACATCCCACTGGCCTCGTGTAGCATCGTCTGCTACATTCAGTGATGTTGGCAGCCAATGCCAATCTTCTTTTAATGTCAGTTCGTGTATTTCCCCTATCCTATTTGCCACGAATGTTTTGAATCGCTTGGGTGTAGATTGAATCCAGCTGTATACAATCTTCGAGTCAGTCCAAAAAAACCTCTTATTGATCTTAGTCTCCTGGCTTTCCTCTACTACTGATGCAAGTTGCGAACCCATTACTGCAGCTTGAAGCTCAATTCTTGGTATTGTCATAGGTTTGACTGATGTTACTCGTGCCTTTGCCATTACTATAGATGTTGAAATGTAGTCGTTTTTCGCTATAAATCTCAGATATGATACTGCAGCATAACCTTTTTCGCTTCCATCACAAAAAATGTGCAACTGTACCTCACTTGTTTCTTTAGAATGAAATCCATACCAGAGGATAAAGAGAAAACTGTAGACAAGAATATTACGGAGAAAGATGGTGAAACCAGTAAAGATAAAAGTGATAAAAAGAAAGAATTTTTATCTCCCAAGAAAGATTTTGCTAAAAAAGGAGCTAAGGTTTTAGATGATCAAGAGAATAATGAAAATCTAGAGAATCATGTGAGTTATGAAAGTCAAGATGATAATCTTCCAGATTGGTTTAGAGAGTATCAAACAGTTCACCTTAGGAAGGAAGCTCCTGTACCTAAGGAGTTTGTGGTAGAATACAAAAAGAAGAAAGAGGAGCTGAATGTCAGACCCATTAAGAAAGTTATTGAAGCAAAGGCAAGGAAGAAGAGGACATTAAGAAAACTAAAACAAGCTAAGAAGAAGATAGAGGGACTCATGGAAAACCCAGATGTACTTGAAAGAGGAAAAAGTCGCCAAGTTCAAAGATTGTATAAAAAGGCCAAGGATAAGAAACCTGAAGTAACATATGTTGTGGTCAGAAAACATAATGCAGCAAAGAGAAGGCCCCAACCAAAGGGTGTTAAAGGAAGGTACAAGATACTAGTTGATCCTAGGATGAAAAAGGACTCGAGGAAAGAAAAAATACAAGCAAAGAGTAAGAAGAAGAGAGGTAAGAGGGGCAAAGGTCGACCCAGAGGACAGTCTATGTTAGGCACGTTGCCTCGCTAGATCAAATCGCAGACATCCTCACAAAACCCTTGCTAAAGAACTATTTTGCTGAATTGCGGACTCAGCTAGGGGTTTCAAAGGGGGAGAGTTTTATTAAAGAGGGGGTGTTACAATTATTAATAAAACTCCCACCTTGTATTTTTACTTGTTGTATTTTTTGATAGATGAATTGTCATCAAATATATTTTTCAGTTAGTCTTGGTTCATTACTCAAAGTAGATCGTGTCTGTTATTCATTCTAAGTTTAATACATTCAACCTAACTCTCTTTCATTCCTTTTTATGGTCATATTCTCCCAAATAAAAATCATTATTAAATATGATTTTTAACATAAGTTGATAAATTATTAGAAAATAACAAGTCATATTATTTTAACCAATGTTTCCTATCAAAGTAATATTTTAAAATGCATGATATCTTACTAATTTTAAGCAGTACTGTAATCATTATCTGTATCTGTATACTAAATGCTGATAGGGCATGTGCTACTTAAAGGGTCGGTAATTTAAGATTATAATAAGCGGAAGGATGAAGGAATGGGATTACTTACGTTATGGGGTGGTGATTGACCTTAGCTTATAATGGGATAAATACTTAATTTTTAAAGAACTGTAATCGCTCATGGAAAATTGTAAAGACTTATAAATATTTGCAGGGAAATAATCTCATAATACAAGCTGCTTTCCATTCAACAAACTGTTGCATTCAAAATGAAAAAAGAAACTTTTTTTAGTTAGCCTTAGGACAATTGCTCTTTTGATAACGTATTTTACTTCCGTGATCATATCTTTCATTTTGCAATCTCCTTAGAAAATTTGAAGTGCCCTCTTTCTCTTTCTTGGATTTCTCTGCTGAACGTTTTGTTTTTATCTGTTAGTACATAAAATTACTTACTTACTTTGGTACCTCCCATCTCAACGTATAGTTTTTTTTTATTTTTTGGTTGTGTGCTTCTCATTTTCGCATTAATTTTCAATTGTCGTATAAATAGTTCTAAATTACATTATGGTAAACAATAGTAATATTTGCAAAAGAAAAAGAGGAAATACAATTCACAGTGAAACATGTCAATTAATGCTAATGTCATTAAGGCTTCCGACAAAGAAAGAAAAGAAGGCCCACCCTGTAAAGTTGGACAATCTACTGAACGAGCAGCCTATTATTCTTTCACCATTGAAACACAATTACAAAAATAAGAAAAGAATATAAACAATCTCCAAATAGAATGCTTTTCACTCGTTGAGAGTCTAGACCTCATTCTGTAGAAAATACTATTGCTTCTGTGGATTAATATGATTGTCAAGTTATTAGAAATTTAATTGAAGATTTTTATTTACGCCGAAAAGTGGTCCCAACTACAAAAAAGCTTCTTCCTGTTAGAAAAGGTAGAGTTTATGTGGAGTGAAACTTCTTTAAGAAAAATCTTAAAAGAAATGGGACTTAGAGAGAAGCCCAGTCACATTGAAAAGTTTTAACAGAAAGACACGACATTACTTTGGATGTATAGATATTATGTTATGGCACTTTTATAGAAAAGGGCCCCCAATTTATTTTTAATCTAATATACTTTCTCACAACCGAATACACACTTTTGTTTATATAAAAGTGTGATATTCCTTTGTCCCAAAGCATATTGGACTGAATATCCCTTTGTCCCCTTCTTAATAGGTAGTTAGACTAAGGGATATAAACTCTTCTGTATAAAAATCAAAAATGGGATATTTAAAATCTGTTAAAAGTTTAAGAGGTGAAAACAGGCATATTTATTACTTAAATGAGACATGGGTTGATTCCAACCTTACTTTTAAAAAATGCTGGCAAGGAGATAGTGTAAACAGAATATCATCAAAAGAAAATACAAGCAACCGATTAAATGTTTAATAATAATTTTCATTTGGGAGAATATCACCATAAAAAGGAATGAAAGGGAGTTAGGTTGAATGGTGACTAGGCCTATTGAGTGTATAGTATAATATTGCAAGGTAGTAAAGGCCAGAAATCCTAAAGGAACATCGATGTATCATGAAGTAAAGTCGATTGTTAGTTTGTAACTTTGACCCAAGATCCATTTTTCTACACACATTCTCTTGGCGTTCCAACCATACATACCTCTAACTGTTAGTTCAAATTTATAATGTATACCTGGTGCCTGACTCCCTGAAATCCTGGAAAATCTTCTAAACTTCACCCAGTTCTAGCCTTCCACCACCTTTTATACCTTACTCCTTTACATCCCCTCCTACCCTTTACTCTCTTAGACTGTTAAAAATATAAGCATTCTTAAATAATCAGTCAACTTATGATGAAATTTCATAGTGTCTTACTAAAGTCAGAGCAGGTATGACATAATTGTATACATATATGTGGTCAGACAATAATATACTGATTAATCCTTAGATGTGTTTTATTTCTTTAGTAATAATACCATGAAATTATCTAAATACCTCAAAATCTTCGTCAAAGCTACTAATGAATTAAAAATATGGAAGTACGGTGAGACATCTTAAAGGGGGCCTTGCTTGGTAGCTCGGACACCCTTTAAGATCCAACTCATCGAGGGGGCATTGGTGGCTCAGGAAATATTCCCTGCAGGAAAAGTACCGTGCGGCAGTAACATCTTTTGTTTGTGTTTAGTTTTATTTTAATTTGTGATTTTTTTAAATTTAGTTTTATACTTAAAGCAATGTTATATTGTTAATGTATTAATATGTTTACCTAAGCTTCCATTTTTTATCTAAATTGAGTAGATAAAATATTGTATGCAACAAGGCAGCAAAGAAAACATTTCTGCTTCGTGCATTCATATCTTGACCTTGCCTCCGGCTCGGAGGCTAACTTAATCACTCGTTAGTAAAATTCCATTTTGCTGCCTAGTGACATAAATAACGATTATAAGCCCTTTGACTGTTGAGCCATAAAGAGAGTGTGTGTAAACATATCTTAAAAACTACTTTTCCACTTTTTATGAGATTTTAATGCTAGATCATAATTACACCATTGTTGGCCCATATCATTTGCAACCTTCTGCATCTATTGGTTTCCCTTCCACATGCGCACAACTATTTTTTGTAAATATCTTTAAAAATTCTCATCTGGTTTTTAAGAAATTTAGACGTTCTGTTCAAAGTAGCCTGCCAATGGTGCCATATTAATTTCAACCATCTGCAAACATTAAATATTGCTAAATTTATACTTTTATTCATGTAGAAAAACAAAAAAAATTGATGACACTTTATAGATTTTTTTTAATCCAATAATTTCAGCTTAATTAATTAACTAATTATTGATTGTTGTATCGTCAGTGGGAATACTTAATCTGGGAAAGTTTCAGCTTTCTCAGTAGCCTAGAAGTGGGTCATATTTAAGTTACAAGATCTGGAGACATGTGAAGTTAATATGAAGAGTGTATCAAAATGGGCAAATAAATTAGACAATAATGAGTCGTAAGAGCTAAACATCATTAAAGCCACTTTTTTGGACGTATGATATTTATTATATAGAGTAGCAATACGTCGTTTGGACGTAGTTCGTATCCGGTTTTTACCTATTAGACGACGACACACGACCTCCTATGATCAACATAGTCTCGCAGTTGAAGGACAACTAAGTGTATGTCGCATAGCTAAAGGGACAAAAGTCCTGTGTGTAATCACTAGGAGTGGGGGAAGTAAATAAAACTATACACGTCCAGCTGACGTACCGCTACCTTTCTAGGGTTAAGGCTGTAATGTCAATAATAAAAATTAGTCTTCACCTTCTTTCTAGTTCCTAGTAGATTACTATATTATTTATGTAGTGAATTGTGTATTCATTCCTAATATATCTATATTTTTTTTTTTAATTAATAGGGGGCCCTGTCACCTACTTGGTTCGCTTGTCCACCGTGGAAGGTGACTCCTCAGCGAATTTACTGCTTGGGGGCTATGTGCCCTTCCCCATCAGTGCCACAGGGCAGCACTATGTGGAAGCCAAGGTGAAGGGTATTTCATTGAGATTATGAATTAAAAGAGAACATTAATTTATTATAGAATGACATTAATTAATTTATTATAGTACGACAACCCTACTCTATTGCTCAAAAACAATATTCAGTTTTACAACATGACCACTCTTCCAATATCTCTTTATAAAATAATAAAAGTAATAATCAAAGACCAATCATTTGCAACTTCGAAAATTTTAAAAGTATTTGAAGTGTAATAAAATTACAAAAAAAAAAAACAAGAATATAATATAAGTAAAAAATTAATATTTGGTGATAATAACTCAAAACGCTTGCATGGCAGTAACCACTTTACAAATAAAGAGATGTGAGTAGTGCTGCAATGAATCGCATAGTTTTATGTATGCCCGAGGGCTGAATGACACATCAAAACATGGTGTTACTGACTCAATAGACTGATTTGCTGAAAGTTACGTATGCACTTCAATATAGTCCAGGGAGGTTTTTTTTCTTTCCTTATCTAATATCACAAACTAAAACACTCAAGTCCTCATTAACTCAGTGGGGGTTCTTCTCTAACCTTGTTTACCAAACAGTTTAGTGTGTATTTCTTTATCACTGGGCTGCTTTGTTTACAAAACTTTGTTAATAATCTAGACAGATACAATTAATTTTCAATATGGGCCTCACAATTTCTGTAGATTTATTAAAATCAGAATTGCAATGCAGATTATTTTTAAGATGAAAAAAAAAAAAAAATGATGTCCTTGAGTCTACTAAAAGGTTTCTGCAAATCACAGATTCACGATGCGAGAATAATAAAACCTCATTTTACCCTACCACTAGAGACCCCTAAAACCAATGAAACAGTCTGCTTTGATTATTGCTTCGTTCTGCATTGTTTTGCTGTGTCTATTTGTCTTGGTATGCTGTATGCACCACCATGTCCGGTATAGAGAAATTATGCCTTCCAATCAATATTTTTTGGTTTTGCATGAGTTGTGGGATTAGGATGATGGTTGTGAGGAGTTATCTTAGAACTTTGACAACTAATAATTAGTAATAGACTAGAAGCTAAAAACCACGAAAACTTTTTGTGCCGAAAGGTTACAATCTATTCCCTATGGTTACAATTGAACCTTGTAAACAAGAGAAGGTTATAAGTTAAAACTATTTTGAACTTTGCTTGACTAAGACTTATAATAAAGAATACTAAAGAGAATGTTCTTTGTTAGAATTAAAGTATTTTGATATTTTACTTTAGCTGAATAAACTTCAATATTCAATAGGACTTATAATTTATTATATTTCTTTAACAATAATACTACTCATTACTTTTAAAATAGACTACATTATACCTCTGAGTATAAAATAATGTTGATTTAATCACATTAATCTTTGAAATCAACTAAACAGCTCACCTAATTTTCATGGAAGCTGCATTATTGCCTTTGTTGCATTTTTATTGTTACCTATAAAAAAATAAAGTAAAAACGAAACACGTCCTATTTCGTATGGTTGAAAATATATTTTATTTTCTCTCGTTTTTTAAATCAGTCAATACATTTGATTTTTACTGGTCTTATATTACTTTGCTTTGTAAGTTTCATCGCACATTTCCGTTTCCCCAATTTTGAACCACTTGCCGTGATTCAATCTTGCCCAAATTTTGCACATAGATACAACTAAGGTGAAGAATACAGAAACCAAAAAAAAAATGGCGTCAAATTTATTTGCTTTTTAAGTTTCATCGCACACCTATTACCCCAATTTTGAACCACTTGCCGTGATTCAATCTTCCCCAAATTTTGCACATAGATACAACTAAGGTGAAGAATACAGAAACCAAAAAAAAAAAAAAAAAAAAAAAAAAAAAAAAAAAAAAAAATTGAAAATATGACCAGTTTTGAAAAATGGCATTTTTATATTAATTATTTAACATGAATTAAAGTAGTCATGTACATGAATGAAATTCTTTAGAATTATATATATATATATTCACTATTTTATTTAATACCGAATTCTAGCTAAAGAAATTTTTTTTTTTTCGATGTGTCTGTCTTCACACTAACCTTTGTGTTTTTGTAAAAGTCAAAAATTGGTGTAGTGCGAGCTCTCTTTTTTACTATTTTCTTGAAAGGGTGTGAAAAAATTGTGAACCAAACAATCTTTTTTTATTAAAATAACAAAAAAAAAAAAACATCATGGCACTAGGCACATTAGCAAATACCTCCAATTCCACTAAAAATTTGCTAAAGAGAAAGAAACAATAAACAGGTCAAGTGTGTACTAGTCAGCACGCAGGGAGGGTCCGTAGGCAACCCTGTATAGTTTAAGTAGTACCCTATTGATGGTGTTTTTTAAAATGCTAAAAAGCTTACTTTGAACTGTCCTATGGGTCTGATATTCTCAAAACACATAAACAAACTTCTGATAAAGTATTTATTTTGCCACTGAACCGGACTACAACCATATAAATACATCGAAAAGACCATAGTTGTAAAAAAACGTATTTTGTCAATAAAAAATAAAATAATATTTTTTTTCGAAATTTCCAAAAAGTGGTATCTTTACTTTTGGTCAAAGAATGTTCAGGAATTTTTTTCAGATTTTTTGCACTTCACATAAGCGAGATAGAGGGGGGGGGGGACACGTTTTACACCCACTTCAAACTTGCCTACACTCGCCCTATCAAAGTTATAAACCAAAGAATTATATATTTTTGCAATCAGCTCAATGTACCCTTTCATATGATGCCCCTCACGGTGTCAAAAAAAAAAAATTTAACCCTTAAGTTTTTTTACCCTAATGTTTTTGAAAAATATTTTTTTTAAGTCGCTATATTTTTAAAATATGTGGGTAGGTACAAATAATAATAATAATAAATAAATTTTTATTTGTTAAAACATAACATCAAAATATATGCTTACAAAACGTCAAAGTTAAGAAAATAACAACAAAAAACAAGACTATTTACAATTCGTTTTGTTTAAAAAATTGGTTAACACTGTACAGGGGGATCTCTATTAATTTACCTTTTATGGCTTCACAAAATTGCTTGTATTCCATGTTTTTTATCTGTGGGCTCAGTTTGTTATACATTTTTACTCCAAGGAAACCGTGTCCTACTTCAGATTTTGCTAATCTATGTGGAATTGTTTCTAGGTTTTCTTTTTCTCTTGTGTTGTATCCATGAGATGCTCTCCTTTGGTAATCAGCCAGATGCCTCTTAATATGTTTTAAGCATTGATTAACATACAAGCTGTATATGGTTAAAATCTTCAATTTAATAAATAGAGGTTTACAAGACACATACATGCCAAATTTCAAAGTGATCGGACTAAAGGTGTAGCCGTGAGAGCAGGTGACAGGACGGATGGGCAGACACACGCAGGAAAATATAAGGGTCCTTGGTTTTGCCTACGGACCCTAAAAACTGAAGTGGTAAATAAAAACTATTATCATAACCTTTGTTGTTGTTCAGTTCTACAATAACATGACTATAACCTTCCGGCACAAAATTGTTTCATTGTTTTTAGCTTCTAGTATTAATAGGGTTGATAATTAAGGTTGAAACCCGATACTAAGTCAGAACGCTAAAGGAGTAACTACTGATTATTATTGTAATTTTTATTTTTATAATTAAAGATGCCATTGAGAAATAAATATTTAATTGACTTTTTAGTTCAACATTTCCAAAACGCAATCTAGATAATCTGGATTTGACTTAAAAATGCAATGCGCATTTTTAGCGCATAAAGTAGGCCGCCCGTGCCTCCTTGTTTGTCCACTATAGCCGTGCAATGAAGGGTTAAAAGTCATCAATTCATGATTAAAAATCAAACATTGGTTTTTGTTTGAGGTGTATGAATTCATAGTTTGCACAATACTATCAGCTGCAAAATTGTATATTTAAATGAACATTTGTATTATTTATTTATATTTTTCAAATCAATGTTTGTCTAGTATATTTTCTAGTTTTAGTGTATCATCTGCATTCAATTTTGCTTGCTGTTTTATTTTAATAATAGGGTATTGTTAGCGAGATGCTGTCAAATAAACATAGTGTGAAAGTTGTTGCTAATGGTTTGCTAAATTTATTAGCATCATCAGAGCAAAAAAACTAAGTATAAAATAAATATAATAGAAAAAGGTCGAGGTTGACTCTACGACATGTTATAAAGGAATGAATGAAGATGTAGTTGAAAATCCAGAAAATAGGAAAGGGCAAGGTATGTCAGGTAGGCGGATTCGCGGGACAAGATTTACTTAGATAATACTAACTATAGCTAGGAATAAAATAATGAAAAAGTACTTAGGTATAAAAATATAAAAAACATGGAAACAAAAATATAATAAAAATAACACAAATTATTAATTAAATGTTTATGATTAAAATTAATAATTTTTAGTACAAGACATGTTTTTTGTTATTTTCATTATATTTTTGTTAACATGCACATTTTATTACTTTTATATAAATTGTCTATACCTTTACTCAATACCTGACTGTTTGGCAAAACAGCCTATCTTTAAATTATCCACACTTAACTTTCTTCTGTCCTAAATATTTAAATGTTTTATCACGCCATTCTGATTTTACATGAGCTATTTGTCTGAATTAAGAATAATTATCTGTTCCTAGGAAAGGTGTTCAAGAAAGTAAAACAGTTATATTGATTCTAAATTATTATTGTTTACATTACTATAATAATATAAATTGTAATGGAGACAACATATATTTTGGTTCAAAGTGGTATGGCAACTTTCGGCCTGGTACTATGCTTATAGATCTTTACTATTTGAGTTTCATGTGAATCATAATTTTTAATTCACATCTGATCAAGGGTTGTATCTGAAAATGTTATCAACAAAGTAGTATTTATTTATTCTTGCCCTTTTGTTGTTAAGTTACTCAGCGACTAATATTTCCCTGAGGAGACCAACCTTCACCTCATTCCTGGCAACTGCGTCATTCTTGAGCCATCTTTGATAAGATCTTCCTTACCTTCTCTACTCTCTTCAGCCCCCTACTAAAAACTGTGACTTCTAATCATAAACACTATTCTTCCAATCATAAACATATTTGAGTCAGCCCCCTTCAAGTTTTGCAACAATTTTAAGGTTGATGTTTAAACTCTAATATCCATTTCTTTATTGCTCCATAAATTGTTCTTGGGACTTTTCTCTCACACATCCTCATATTTAATTGTTACCCAAGTCTTTGACCCAATGTCCTCTTATTGTTATTTTATTATATTGTGTTTATACAAGTTAAATAACCTCTTATGCTTTTTCCTTGCCTCTAACCAGTAGAGTGATAATATGGTAAAAATAGACCATACCCAAGAAAGACAACATTTGTCCATTCATGTTTTTAAAACTTCGCCTTGGCAATAGAGTTGAATATCTGAAGAGTCCTTAACATTTGAGGGGATGAAATAGTAGAGGGGGGGGGGGGGGGTAATAACAATTAGTTAGGTGATTGAGGTCTCCTTTTATTTGTATTTTATCGAGCTGAATCGAATGAGACAACTTTCAGGTCAATTGAATCACCTTACCAAGATTTAATATGATAGATTTTATTGAGAAACAAATGCTAACTTTGTTTATTTATTTATTTTTTTTTAATTTAATTTTTACTATAATAAAATTTATTATAGATATTATTTTCCAATCTCTCTTAGTTTTCATCACAACAACATTGAGTTTTTATTGTTGGTATGCATCCAAAGACATTGTTAAATCTGTTTAAATAGAGAGTTTTTAATTTCAGAAAGCAATAGCATTAGGGGATTGTTTCCTCACAGTCTATTTTTTTTTTTCTGTTGTATAATTAGAGTTCAAGTCAATTGTTATAATTAAAATGTCCTTTCACACACTGGACATATTTAAGGGCAGAAACATAAGCTGGTGTCAGATCTATATCATCTCTGCATTCCACCCCTTCCAGGATTCGGGCGACATTCTCCACCGAAAAAAGCTTTGATGAATGCCAAACTTGCTAGGGCGCTCTTTATTTTCGGGGTGGTAACATGACAGGGATTTATGTTTACATACCCCTTTAGTCAGTTAATGATCTCTAATCCTTTAAAGGGACCTTCAAAATATATGTGTGACTAGAAATATTATAAAATATGCACCTTTGTGGAAATTTCTCTTAAGAAGTTGAATATTTATGTGAAAAAGCCAAAAATATGCATTTACGCTGGAAATATGCAATTATACTTAAAATGTGCATTTTAAATTTGAATTTAAAGAGGCCTCGTACCTTCCAACCATCATAATTCTTGAAGAAAAATCACTTGGGGGCAATAAAAAACTGATGTGCAAAATCCGAACTCTAGTTATAATAATCAAAAACAGAAACAAATTTATGTATTACTTTCTATTCTTGTACTTAGTGATTACTTTTAACAATATAAACTTTTAATATTAATCAGTAAAAATTGTCTGCATTATTAACAATAGTCAATGCACAACACAACATTATTCTACATATTAATACACAACAATGAAATATACAATGTAAAGAGTGTAAAGAATAATATTTTAAAAAAAATAAATAAATAAAAACTGTACAAAGATGAAGATAAAAATATAGTTTGTAACTGGTTTTTTTTGTATTGTTTGCACTAAAATAGAGTTTATTTGCTTATATGTTTTGGGTCTTTTGAAGGGGTTATTTGACCCCCTTATTGACCCAACACATAGAAGCATCTTTACTAACAGAGGACCACAACCTTAAAAATAAAATTGAATTTATACATTTTAAGACTTTTTTATCTACTGTTGTTTCTTTACAATGAGAACAATGTTAGTCATCTAAGGCCGAGGGATCAGACACTTTACGTCTATTTGAAGAGCTCACAAATTTACAAATAGAAGATATCTTACTTTTATTTTTATAAATAGAGTAGCCATGTGTAGTCATCAGTTTTTGTTTGTATTTATCATTGGCTATTGGGGTTTGCCCAATTAACTGGTATTTCGAGTTTTATAAAAATTAAATCCCAACAGCCTATCGCATTACTGGTCCTAAAATAAAGTCAATGAAACTACTCACTGTGGGGTTTACAAAATCATAGCACAATTAACCTACCCTAAATAATTTTGTTTAAAATTAGACTTGTCTAATGTTGTATAAATTAAATTGAGCCCTCAGAGAACAGATATTCAGGTATTAAACCTTTATTATTAGTTAAAAGAAAACATATGAAGGGATAGGCTAGTCTAGTTTTTTCCACTTTTGATTATTAGTGCTGTGGTTTTTGTGATTTTCCCCGCTTGAGTGTAGAAAAATCTTTAATAATTTGGCAAATATTTGACTAATTTCAATTTTGTTTAATTTATTTAATGGTGATATCTGAAAACTGAATTAGCATTTACAAAACTGTTCAATTGGCAAGCACCCTGCATATTTGGTTTTATTTTATAGAATAAGAATAGAATAGAATATTTTTTTATTTGTATAAAAGCTGAAGCTTATTACAAATTGGAGCACACATTTTATAAACTCAATTATTAATTATTTCATTCTTTAAAATAGGTGACAGATAACTCACAATTATCATCTTAGTCTTAGTACCTCTCAGCTACTCCTCTCTCAGGAAAAAGGATTTACTATTTCTAACAATGGAAAAAATAAAATAGGATTCGTTTCTTGGATAATAATGTATTCACTGCTTTATGATTGTAAAACTTTCCTCTTTTCTTGACTGAAAATATAAAATGAGAGAAAGTCAGATGAAAAAGAAGTCAGCAGGATTAATTTTGGTAATATTCTTCAGTAGATTTTTTAAATTTTAACATAGATCACACTGTTTTAGATTTAAATAAACAATTACTGTAATAATTAAAATAATTAAATAGTTATAATTTAGTTCTATCTTTGTTCCAGCTTGTCATGATGAGGACTATCATGGGAAAGTGTGTTATAAGCCCGGTGCATCTGCTGATAAGACTAAAGATACAAGGGAAGATTGTGAGGTAGTAATTGACTTGAAGTGCTTGGTCTTGACATCTGACTATTTGGTAGACTGGGTACACAGTTCCCACTGCCATTGAAGAACCTGCAATAAGAGGTAAAGATAGAACGTTTAAATATTACCAAAGGTAATGGAAGCATTGTGATCCTTCTCTTTGGTTTTTTTTCCTCGTGTGCACTTCTTTAAAAAATTAGGCTTAGATTTCTTGTGTATACTTTATTCTCATATTTATTTAAATTTGTGACTTAGTGGAAAGAATAAGGTTAGTAGCTAAAAGACACTAAAGGTGATGTTTAGTATTTAGTAGAAATAATGTGTTGGTAAGTATTCACAGATAAATCACACAGCAAGCGTAAAAAGATGAAATGTGAGAGCAAGACTATGATAAGCCAACAAGAAGATACAATGTATTTGGAAATCATTTACATCGGCTCGAAGATTCCCCCTTAAAGACCAGTTAACTAACCAACTTTACATTCACGACTCAAACTACCAAATTGAGTATCAAACTAAAACTACATACATTTTATTAAAAAGCCAAAGGCTTGGATTTTTTATGAAATTTTTATTTTATGTATTTTTACACCTATACATGGGGTTATCAGCTGCAAGAGCAAGGTATCCTTGCGTGTGGGTTCACAAAGTACTCGTTAGGTCGTCACATGACTGATTCTCCCCTCCTAATTTCTGATAAACTAAATCAAGATCAAAATCCAAAATAACCCTGATTAAAATAATATGCTGCTTGGATTAATATGCAAAATAAATCTTATTACAATTGTCTCTACCTTTTTAAATACTGTAAAATATAAATCTGGAATAAAAGGTCTATATATGTGGACTACCGCAATATAATATACAGTAAAAGCCCTCTTATCTGGCCTCGGTTTAACCCCTCGCTCTAGCAGATTGTGACTCATCCAGCTCGGTCTACATCAATAGAAATTTGTATTTGAGTTGAATTTGCTGTGCGACAAAAATATTTAAAATTGATGGATGAAATTAAATCTAAGGGATTTGACCCTGTACAAATGTTACCCATTCGCCATCCATTTACTAATGGTCTCTTACCACTATTCTTCCTAGATCTTAAGCCTAATAATTGAAACCATTAAGTATTACATTTCATTATGGTGCAGTAAAAGTTGGGCCACATAAGCCCAGGTGCAAGGTAATTCAGTGTATAACCGTTGCCAGGGATATGGTCATAGCAAGAACTACTGCCATCAGGCACCACATAAGTGTCAAATGTGATAACTTTCACATGTAGGTTTTTTATGTGGCAAACCTGTTGAAACTCCACCTATTTGAATAAACTCCAAAGATCAATATGCAGTCAACTATAAAGGGCGCTCACTTCACAAACAACTCCAAAAATCTACAAAACAATCTGAAGTTCGTCCTAAACTAATTACTTCTCTAAGAGTTCAGAATGCTCAACAATTAGTTTCTGGTCTGTCCAACGAACGAAGCTATTCATCTTTGGATCAAGGCTGTGTTCAGCAAAACAAATAACAATTCAACTATGGATCAATTAATACAAATTCTGTTCTCTTTTGACAATTATTCAACCTTTGGTATCTACCCTTACTCAATTGATTCCTGAACTTACCGAAGGTAACAGAAGCCATGAGATCATTCTGAAGAACAAAAATATTTATGCCTCCGATTTCAAAAATTCCAAGACAAATCCGTTTTAGACATCAGTGAACATTTTTGGTTTCGTGTCGGCCTGTCAAAGCCAAGTATCTAAAAGTTTTTAATTTAAAAATGGCACTGAAGGTAAATCGAGAAGCAACAGTCTCGGAATAAGTTATATTAGTTTCTAATGATGGTGGTGGAAAAAGTGCTTTGCATTCTAGTTGAGAAGAGAAGACTGAAGATGTTTCAAATTGATAATTCACTCCTCTAACCGCTACCTCTATCAGTATTCACGGACTCTTTTACACCAACAGTTAAAAACGCTGTCAAACGCAGTCCAATCAAGAAAGCTTTAGGTTATGGTTATGATAGCACCACACAACCTTTACTTAAAGCTTTTTCTTTAAAAACTTTGGTTTACTTGATCCTTATATACGATGCCATGTTTAACCTCTATGCCTTTAAGGTGAAAATATGCTAAGATAATAATACTAGCCAAACCAGGAAAAATGACAAAGACAAAAGACCCCTACAAGGATAGACCCATTAGTTTACTGCCCCTTTTTTCGAAAATTTACTTATGTATGTTGTCTTATTTATTGCTATAATTAATTTAATTATTACTTATTTTAGGGATATATATGGATATATGTTTAACCCTTTAAACATTTTGCTTCCGAGTTTACCGAAGGTAACGGATGCATTGTGTTCACTTTTGAGAACGAAAAACTTTTATGTCTCCGATTTTAAAAATTCCAAGACAGAAATCCATTTTAGACATCAGGGGACATTTTTGGTCTCATGTCTGTCTGTCTGTCGGTCTGTGTGTCCGCAAATTATGAAACGTGTGACAATAACTTGAGTAAATGTCGACCCATTTTGATGAAATTTGGTAGACATGTTCATTTTACCAAAGCCAGGACGAGTTCATTGGACAACATTATCCGTCCAAACGTTCACACGCAACCCTCGCTTAAACGTGAACTTCAAATTTAAATTTGGTATTTTAGGTCGGAAAAAAAATCAAACTTTATTTATTCAATGAGACAAACATTTTTTTCAAAATACAATTTTTTAGTAAAACCAACAGCGGCACCGCTATGAAGTGTTAAAGATCGCTTAAACTATTAATAGTTTTTTCAAAATAAACAATATAACAATAAAGTAATACAACAATCATTGAAGCGAGCGCAAGCGAGCTTCTTACATTCAACGAAATATGCATCTTGTCTGTCTGTCTGTCTGTCAGTAACGTTTACGCGTGTGACGATAACTTGAGTAAAAGTTGACCGATTTAGTTGAAATTTGGTATACATGTTCCTCTTACTAATACTCAGGCTAAGTTCGTTGGACAGCGTGATCTGTCCAAGAGTTCGCGCGCAACGCTCGCGTAAACGAGAGGTACAAAAATTAAATTGGAATTTCAGGACGGGAAAAGATTCTATCATCATCTATTCGATGAGACGAACATTATTTTGAAATAACATTTTTCAGTAAAACCAACAACGACACTGCTATGATTTAATAAAGATCGCTAAAACTATTAAAGCGGACCTAAACGTTTATAATAGAGAAAACAACCTTTTTACCGATATCTTACGTTCTAACGTAGCGATTTTAATAAAACTTCATATCCACCATCTAATGCACTATTGAAACAGGCATGCAAAATTTCAACTTGATACAAGCAGAATTCTTTGCGTAGTGAAGAGATACATTTATAATAATTGTTTAAAAGCTACCGCGGGTGGTGAAAATTGTTATAGTCGTATAGTGTATAGGTTTGTTTATGAAGTAAAGCTTTGTACCGAGTACTCCCACTCTACCCCTTACTACCCTCTTCCACTTTTCTTCAATTATGACATTCATCATGATTAACAAATGTCAATATTCAGTATTTTATTGCAATACGCTCGCTTCAATGATAGAGCCACGCGATGCCTAGTGTTAATGTTAATATAACTAGGCATCGCGTGGCTCTATCATTGAAGCAAGCGTATTGCAATGAAATACTGAATATTGAAATTTATTAATCATGATGAATGTCATAGTTGAAGATAAGTGGAAGAGGGTAGTGTGGGGAAGAGTGGGGGTACTAGGTACAAAGCTTAACATCCTAAACAAACCTATACCCTATACGACTATAACAATCTTAACCACCCGCGGTAGCTTTTAAACAATTATTATAAATGTATCTCTTCACTACGCAAAGACTTCTGCTTGTATCAAGTTGAAATTGTGCATGCCTGTTTCAATTGTGCATTAGATGGTGTATATGAAGTTTTATTAAAATCATTACGTTAGAACGTAAGATATCGGTAAAAAGGTGGTTTTCTCTATTATAAACGTTTAGGTCCGCTTTAATAGTTTTAGCGATCTTTATTAAGTCATAGCGGTGTCGCCGTTGGTTTTAGTAAAAAATGTTATTTGAAAAAAAATGTTCGTCTCATCGAATAGATAATGATAGAATCTATTCCCGTCCTGAAATTCCAATTTAATTTTTGTACCTCTCGTTTACGCGAGCGTTGCGCGCGAACTCTTGGACAGATCACGCTGTCTAACGAACTTAGCCTGAGTATTAGTAAGAGGAACATGTATACCAAATTTCAACTAAATCTGTCAACTTTTACTCAAGTTATCGTCACACGCGTAAACGTTACTGACAGACAGACAGAAAGACAGACAGACAGACAAGATGCATATTTAGTTGAATGTAAAAATAAACTAGGCATCGCGAGGCTCTATCATTGAAGCGAGCGTATTGCAATAAAATACTGAATATTGAAATTTGTTGATCATGATGAATGTCATAGTTGAAGATAAGTGGAAGAGGGTAGTAAGGGGTAGAGTGGGGGAACTCGGTACAAAGCTTTACTTCATAAGAATTTTCACCACCCGTAATAGCTTTTAAACTAATATTATAAATGTATCACTTCATTACTCAAATACTACTGCTTGTATCAAGTTGAAATTTTACATACTTGATTAATTTGTACTTTAGACGATGTACATGAAGTTTTATTAAGATCGTTACGTTAGAACGTAAGATATCGGTAAAAAGGTTGTTTTCTCTATTTTAAACGTTTAGGTCCGCTTTAATAGTTTTAGCGATCTTTATTAATTCATAGCAGTGTCGTTGTTGGTTTTACTAAAAAATGTTATTTGAAAAAAATGTTGGGAGCAAAAACTCTAATATAATTTGATTTAAATTAAAATTTAAACTTTCCGTAGTATGAAAACTACCAAAAACTTAAAAATTTAATTTCGTAATGATTGATTTGATTACGTTTACTAATTAATTAATATGATTTTTTGAACTTTTTATTATAAAAAAGTGAACCCGCCCAATAAATATTTATCCTGCAAGCAGTCTTTTTGACGTCTATTTAATTCATTTGCTCAAATGAATGAATCATGGCTTTTTCAGGGACGTTGTATTGTTGCAGCTAAAAAAACGAAGGTCGGTTTGAAAAAAAAGTTGTTCCTGCTATAAAAATAGACACATAAACGTATTTTCCCAATACTATACTTCTAGTAGCCTTGATTTACAACTGCTAACAATAAAATATTCTAATACACCAGATTAAAAGATCATGCATTTAATTTAATTTTGTCGAATTCATTTACTTCAGGTTATAATAAAACACAAAATGATTAATGCATTTATTACACATTATATTCCACCACATAAATTTTTTAGTAAAGACCTCCCAGATCTAAAAAGACCGACCGACGTGTAGATATCATGACTAGAACTAGAAGCCCCTCTTTCTTTAGGGGGTCATAAACCAGCGTATGACTAAACTATTCTGTTGATACTTCGACTTAATGTTTTTAAATATATTTTAAAATTTATAAATATAGATAATCCAGGTCTTTTTTCTAATGGAACAATTTGGGGCATCGACAAATATTATTAAGGATCATTTCACACACTGTACACAGAACATAAAATATCGGTAAAAATGTTGTTTTCTCTATTATAAACGTTTAGGTCCGCTTTAATAGTTTAAGCGATCTTTATTAATTCATAGCGGTGTCGCTGTTGGTTTTACTAAAAAATTTTACTTATAAAAAATGTTCGTCTCATCGAATAGATGATGATAGAATCTTTTCCCGTCCTGAAATTCCAATTTAATTTTTGAACCTCTCGTTTTCGCGAGCGTTACGGACGAACTCTTGGACGGATCCCGCTGTCCACCGAACTTAGCCTGAGTATTAGTAAGAGGAACATGTATACCAAATTTAAACTAAATCGGTCATTTTTTACTCAAGTTATCGTCACACGCGTAAACGTTACTGACAGACAGACAGACAAGATGCATAGTTTGTTGAATGTAAGAAGCTCGCTTACGCTCGCTTCAATGAGTAGTCTTGCTTATAAAAGTTGGAGTGAAGTGAGGTTATGGGCTAAAGAAAGAGGAGACTTGGCCACAAAGTAGATATTATCACTACTTTGATAGGCTGACTTTTTTGGATGGGGTCTAGAACTTGGCCCTTTTTTCACAGTTGGGATTTTTTGCTAAGGATTTCATTCTTTTTTCCTGGCTTTAACATCGCATCGTTGGTGTCGGAATGATTTTTTACGAGGCACTGGAGGGAGCCAGGCCATTGCATTTTCCCCATATACCTATACATTTAACCGACGGAGAATAATTTTGGTATCGAGCATTTCCCATGTGTGATGTTGCACAGTTCTGCAAAATTTAACAAACTTTCGGGCTCTAAGAAAATTTTGTCTGAACTTCATGTTTTTGAGGTTTCTTAATCCGAATCTGGAGTATAAATTTCTAAAACAAATTCGCCTAAATCAAATTGTGATTTTGCCCAATTTTTTTAGTATTTGCAAATTTAGTATATCTAAATTTTTTAAAAATAATGAAATGAAACAGCCTTATCATTTGAAACGGCCTTTCAAATGATATATTTAACACAATAACAAACTTTTAAAAAAGTGGTCACTTGATCCGGCAATTGGGAAAAGTTTACTCTCATGTTCTCAGCAAATAAGACGAATTTTTTTTTGGTTATATCGTATGTACCTAGACATTAGTTAACAACCCAATTTTTCGACCTCCTAGACCCTGTGCTAACCCCGGGGGGGGGGGGGGGCAAAATACGCTAAATTTGAGTGTTTTATTTATAACTCTTTTCCTATATGTCCTGAAAAAAAGTGTTCCTATCTTTCTTGTAGAGCACTAAATTTGCAACAATTTTTATATTTCACATTTTTTCCTAAACTCTTTACTTTCCGAAATATAGAGCTTCACAGATAATATTTTTTTTTTTTAATAACTGCAAAACAAAACACCATTAGTGTGCAAGGCATATGTGGACCATGTAAAATGACATTTTGGGTTCAATGTCGTTGTAGTTTTTAGTTTTTTATGGGTACCCAATTGAAGGAACTCTAAGGCGGTAGAACGATATCGACGGGCTGCTCTACACTGCTGTACCAGATTCATATTTTCCAAAGCAACTGCAGTGACAATAATACAAGATAAGTTTTATCCATCGATATTAACAAAAAAAAAAAAAATTCAATGTTAATGACTGAAATGGCAGCAAATGGTATTGATGTGAAACAAGCATAAGAAGACGCCGATGTGATGGCAGTAAACACTGCAATATTAAAGGCTACAGACTTTGATTGTGTGCTACCACCATAATCTTCTCTTTCTTTCAAATTCTTCTTTTGTTTTTCAATCTTCCCCAAATTTTGAACATGGAGACAATTTAGGTGAAGAATACAGAAACAAAAAAAAAAATGTTTAAAATAAGACGAGTTTTTAAAAATGATATTTTTATATTAATTATTTGCTATCTCCCCCGTCAGATTTTTTAATTTTAGTTTTTTATTGGTGTTTTTAGGCATGTTATAAAAGTTAAAGGTTGTTAAGCAACCTTTTGTAACCACCTATGACCAGAACTCACCAAATATATAAGCAGCTAACCCTTATTTCAATTAGTTGTGTTTCGTGGAGGTTATTGTTAGTTAATGGGGGGAATTTTTTGGTTACTAGTGGTTGATAATGGTTATTATTGATTACTAATGGTTATACTAACCATCATTAACCAAAATTAATCACTTTATCTTAAAAGTAACCACCCCTAACTATTACTTACCTCGACTAACCCTTTTTTTAGTTTTAGTTATGTTTAGTAGCGTTTTATTGTTGGTTAGTGGCGGTTAGTATTGGTTACTAGTGGTTAGTAGCTAGTAGTGGTTTGTGGTGGGTAGTTGTACTTCCGTAGGTAGACCCATAGGTATACCCAAACCATCTAACTGGGAGGGGGGGGGGGGGAATAACAAAAATGGACCCCTATCATCTATAGAAAAATGTGATTTTTGAAATTTTCAAAAAAATATTGCACCTTTGAAGCTCTATATTTCGGAAAGTATAGGGTTTAGGAACAAATGTGAAGTATAAAAATTGTTTCAAATTTAGTGCTCTACAAGAAAGATAAGAACACTTTTTTGTCAGGTCATATAGGTAAAGAGTTATAAAGAAAAACCTAAAAAAAAAAACCACTGAAATTTAGCGTATTTTGGAGGTACGACAAAAGGTCCAAGTATCAATCTTGAAGGTCGTTTCAAAGTCAGTAGCTATTTGAGCAATCAGTTTTTCGAAACAACTTACCGTTAATTCATGAACAAATCTTTAATGTTGCGTCCGCCATTTTAATTTTTTGGAGGTGCAAATGGTTTTTTGGAAATATTCTGGAAACTAGTCTCTTATAATTTTGATGATGTGTGAGTGAGTAACAAAAAAAAAAAAACTGTGAAACTCTTCCCTGTTGAAAAGGCTGAATATTTAGGGCTCATTTTTTTTACAGTGTCCTAAGCTAACAGTACTTAAGCTTAATCCATGTTTCAAATGCCTATCGTAAGAGGAAGCAGAGATATGAGGTTGAAAAAAACCTGGTGAATTGGTTCAAGTAAAGATACCGTGCATGCTTACTGGAACTTGGCCTTGCACACTGACTTGTCCTTAGATCATGATAATTTAAATTAAATAGTTGACTAACCAGAGTCTATCTCCAATGAAAATGGGTCTAGGTGCCAGGATCCCTAAACTGTTATAGTACTGCTGGGCTAAAACTTCCAAGTCATTTGTATATTTCCTTTTCCATTTGGTTCGGCGGTTTTGAAACCAAATTTTTATCTGAAAAAAAAAGGAAACAAATAATGATTAATTAATTAAGACAAACTTCATTATTACTCGAGGAAGTACCCTGTGGCTCTATCTAAATGTATGAAATGAAAAGTATTATTTTAGTCGAATTAGTGACTTCAAAATAGCATCTTGAAGCAGCATGATAAACTTAGCTTGTCCGCTGAATGTATTTTTTTAAATAAATGCTAAAGAAAAGTCTGGTTTAATATTTAAAGCTTAGGCCATTTTTCGAAAGTTAATATATAAAATCCAAATCGTTGCTGAATGACATTAAAAGATGTTAAGTAAATATCAAATTCTCAAGCACATTCCATAGATCTTTAAATGATAGGACTGAACTTTTCTTTTTTGTTAATTAATGTTTTTTACTTTTCCTTACCAAAAAAAAAAAATTGTTTTCACCCAAAAAATACGAAACCGAGATTTCAACGGAGTTATCCGTTATATCTGTCTTTGTGTGTGTGTGTCTGTCTTTTTCACGCATAACTCCCACAGTTTTCAAACTACAGAGTTGAAACTTGATAAAAAAAAAATCAGACCTTACAGGTACTTGTGGTGCACGGCAAATCAAAAATGTTTGACGTCATTAATCCATTTTGATGAGTCCGCTAAAATTTATCGATTTTATTTATTTTTCGATTTTACTGAAATTTGCACCAATCTCTTTATAGGGCAAACATTTTCACTAAATTTCGTTTAGATATCTGCTGCAATTTCGAAAATATCGACTTTCATAATACATACAACTTAATATTTGACGCCACTTTGAAATTATGTGGAAAGGGAAAGTTCCAAGATGCCCCGCGCCGGTTATTTTTTTTACTTTTGTACGAATATTTTATCTACAAAAATAAATGATATAAATAATATCGATACCACAAAGTATTAATAGAAATGTAAAAAATACACTTTATTGACCTTAAATTTATCGAATTCATTGTCCAAGAGATATGGCACAAATCGTTTGAAGATTAGAACAGAAAAAATGAACAGATTAGAGGAGTAGGGGCTGGAGTGCAGCCTTGGGGCCTTGGGATTCTTCCTACCCAGCTGGTAAGCAGTAGTCAACATATCGAACTGGAAGCGGGAATTCACTAGTTCTATCTACCGGTTTATTATTGTTGCCTCGTATTCATCCTATGACTATTTCCTCAAAAAACAACAGCGGCAAACTTCATAACGTGGTTTATAAAGTTAGTTATATTATTTTATATGTTTTGAAAATGAACAAAATTACTTCAGGAATTAGAGCGTTGATAGAGAGCTTCTTAATACATACAAAGAAACTGCCTCTCCACATAAAATAATACGTGTTTGTTTATCAAAGCAGCTTTTGGTTTTAATCAGTGAATTAAGGAAGAACTTGAGTTACATTAAAATTTATATGAGTTACATTAAAATAATATGAAGGGGGTGAGGCATATGATGTTGGACACTCACAGTTTCGTTTTACAGTTTCTTTGTATCCATGCTCATAACTATTTCAGTTTAGTTTATTAAGATTAGGAATATAGCTACTTTCTGGGTATGCCAAAAACAAATTAAGACATGGATGTAGAATTACATGTTACATTGATCCTTTTTTAAATTTTGTTTTCTTCTTCCGAGAGTTTTGTTTGGAACAATCTAATATGTCACGTATTTATAACAATTTTAAACTTATAAGTTAAGCTTACATTAGTATAGAAGGGCAGCAAGTGTGAACAATATTTAACTTGTACTGTACTAAATTGTTTCTTAAAACAAAAATGCATTATAATAATGTCACATTACGAAAATAAATAATGTTTTGGACTAATGTGTTTCCTTCTTCAATGTATATTATTCTGAAACGTCGCGTCAGTAAGTCAACAACTTTTTATTTTTACTTTCGACTGATCATCATAATGGTAATTTTTTTTCAGTTCACAGTCGAAAATCCACATAGTTATATGTTATTAATATGAGTATTACATGAATTATTCTCTTATAAACTTATAATCTCTAATACTCAAAATATTCTATTTCTTGTTATGTTTTAGAATTATCATGTTTTTGGAACTTATTGTTTTAATGGTGACCCTTCTTCTGTTTAAATGGTGGAGAATGAAACCTTTTTATTGGGCAAGGAAAGGTGTGCCCTACACTTTGCCGATACCTATCCTTGGTAGCACCTGGGGTGTGATTTTTAATACTTTTCATGGCTATTGGAATAAGACTTATGCAAGCTTCAGCGAACGAGGTGGGATATTGGGTTTTCATAACTTTAGCAAAGTATCGTTAGCAGTAGTCGATCCGAAAACTTTGAAAGAAATGGTCCAAAAATGCGATTGCTTCACAGCAAGAGGTGTGCACAGCAATCCGAAGTACGATACTTTAGCTAAGAATGTTTTTTTCATTGGGGGAGAAGACTGGAAAAGAATGAGAACAAAGCTCTCACCTTACTTCTCACCTTCGAGACTTAAACACACAACTCAACAAATGACTGTTAACATGGAAGAATACTCGAAGCAATTCGAAAAGGCAGCCCTTTCTAAAAATCCAGTTGACGTTAACCAATTGTCCCTTAGACTGGCCGTCGATGTCGTGGTGAATACAATCTTCGGTATTG
Source organism: Gerris lacustris (assembly GCA_951217055.1). Taxonomy (NCBI): domain Eukaryota; kingdom Metazoa; phylum Arthropoda; class Insecta; order Hemiptera; family Gerridae; genus Gerris; species Gerris lacustris. The sequence continues at coordinate 81,294,559 of OX578277.1, forward strand.
CACACGATTCATTTAAAAATCCCAATTCCTTCTTCTTCGCCCTTCAGGGAGAATTGTTCAGCCATAACTTCGTCTTAAGAATCCTGCTCGGAACTGTTTCACCATTTATTTACGACTTATTTCGAGTCACAATACTTCCCCTCAAGACAACTCTTAAACTTGTAGGTTTCATACAAGAGGTATTCGAGCAGAGGAAGAAAAATATCGGTATTAGACAAGATTTCGTTCAAGGAATGCTTGAATCAGTTAAAAAAGAATCAGAACTTGACCCTACATTTCCAAGTAAGATATAAACCAATTTTGAATTTTAGTATTTAAGTTAAATATGGAGCAATTTAAATTTTTGTGAAGCTATAATTATACATATACACAGAAAATAACACAATTACATTTGTTATCCAAATTTTGTGGTTTATTTATAGATACATAGTGTAAAGAAACAAGTTTCTCCTCTAAAAAATATGATAAAAATGTATTTATTAATCATTACTTGGCTAGTTATGATTAATCATTTCATATTTTATTATGGTATTTGTCAGTAAATTGAAAAATGTATTTACTTTTCTTTTTTTAAATCAATAGTCCCTTACTTAAATTCGAGTGAAGCTTTTTTGGTGTAAAATATTTATTTATAACTGTCTTTTTCTTTCAGGGTTTACTGAAGAGGATGCCATTGCTCAACTAATGGGTCTGTACATGGGAGGAACTGAAACGACAGGCAATTCGATAAGTTATCTTCTTCACGAACTAGCCCTTCAACAGAATATACAAGATAAGATCAGGGATGAAGTCAGAAAAGTATTGGCAGCTGAAGGAGGAATCTTTACTTACGCACTTGTCAGTCAGTTAACTTACACTAACATGGTTATTAATGGTAGTGCATTTATTTATTTTTATTATATGTATAATATGTTTCTTTCTTTGTATATTTGTACTTTCAGCATAATAATTTGTGAATAATTATTGCTAACAACTCACTGGTCATATTTATTACTTATTACGAAAACTATAAAAAAAAAAAAAACATATTATGCAGGGTGGACCAAAAGTAGGCTTGCCGTTGGTAAGCATAAATTTCAATAAATGATTCTAAGATTTTCTATTTTAATTCCCTCCACTGTTAGGATTACTCTGATAAGCCTCGTTCTTTACCATACCCTTATGAAAGAAATTAAATATTTCATAAATTAATTAAATTAATAGAAAACGTGACCAAATGGTGAAACAACTGTAAGCCCACTTTCGGAACACCTGTGTGTATGTCTAAATTTATATTATATGTTTGAGTATTATATTAATTATTAAGATAAACTCTCTTGAGTTATTGTTATTATTTAATCGGTAAATTATCTAATTATTTACGTTTATCTAGAAATGCTTTTGTGTCATTTTTTGGTGTTTACATGAGTTGTTATTATTATTTATTTTTAAACTTGGGTTGTTAGTTTTTAATGCACTTGGGTTATTTATATGTCTTATTTTTTACATTAGTTTTAGAGATGTTAGATAATAAGTAATATTCTTTATCATATGTAAAAAAAATTATAGAATCTGATTTCTCTATAATGAAAGTGCTATTTTTTCTACTCTTCACTTCACCTAGTTATCGAAATCTCGCTGCTTCTTGTAAATCCTACCTATTGTAGACATGTTTAAAAGTTTATGCAGCTTTGAAGCACTTGAAATTCGAAGCTGCTGACATCTAATCTCTGTATTTTGAAAAAATTAGTGGGAAGACATGATAGTGTCCAAAACAGTGTAATCAATTAATCTGTTAAAAGAAACAGCTGCTGCCAACGGCCTACTCAAGCCGAACCTTTTTACATTTTTGTTACATTTTAACTCTTTTTTTATTTATTGTATATTTTTGACGTTTGTTTCTAGAATGTTTGCGAAAATACCCAATTGTTCCTGTTATAACCAGGGAATGCACTAAAGCCACTAATTTAGCAGGAATCGATATTGAAGTTGGCACTGGAATAACTGTGCCTCTAATGGCTATTCACTGGGACCCTAAGTATTATCCAGAACCAGAAAAATTTAAACCGGAGAGATTCGCCCATGACCATTATAAGAATAATTTCGTTTTCCATCCATTCGGAATAGGACCACGGATTTGCGTAGGTAAGAAAATTTTACAAATAACAGGACCATTCGAAAAAATATTAAATTTTAATCACACTTATTTTAGGAATTAAGGCTTTGTTTTTTATTCTTGTGTCAGTTATTTAACATAATAATTATTTTATTGGCTATTTTTTTACAGGATGGAAAATGGCGATAGTTGAGATAGCATTCACTCTCTGCGAATTACTTCCTAAGTACAGGTTTCTACCGAGCAGTAAAACTGAGGACCAAATAAAATTCAATTGGAAACCTACTCTTAACCCAGAGAATGGTGTTTGGCTCAATGTTGAAAAGTTGTAAAACGTCCTTAAGGCATTTTAAAGATATTACTTTGACATTACGTCGTCGCAAGATAGCGAGAGTTCATATCTCCTTACTAATAAATCTTCACCTTCATATTGATTTGAGTTAAGGTGGCACTTAAATAAAGGGACAGAAGGAATTTATTTTAAAGGTATGATAAAATTATATGTTTAGCTATGCATTTCTATAATTTACACTTGTTTGTACATACTTTTATAATCAATTTTTTTTATATATATAATACATAAAATATTACTTTTATATAAATAGATTTTTGTATTATTTAAAATTTTTATTTTATTTTTTTTTATTTTTTTTTACTGTAATATACTTTTTTGAGATCCGACTTAGTCCAATAAATGTTAAAATAAGTTGTAAAAATAAAATAAAAGTTGCTTACCTAACAGTTTTAGTTTAGAATCAAGTTAACGCAGTCAGTTTCCAAAATGACTGGGCTTACAGGATAAACCGAAAATAGTCTAAGAGTTTCACTGAATGAGGGTTACTCTTACTTGACCATGTACCTACTATTGTGAAAAAGGGAATACATTTTTATTAATAGAGTGTGTGAACTAATCACTATATTGATTGACTAGGAACTTTAAATCAAATAAATAAATTCCAGAACACCAATTTTTGTATCTATGAATGTGTACATAAAAGAATTTTTTTTAAAAGAAGTTAATTTTAAATAAATATTACATTATTTTTTAACCTGACGGCATCATTTATAATAAATTTGTATTATATTGTGTTCTAAAGAAGGGCAAAACTCAGATATACACTAGTATGCCAAACCAATGTTATTACGCATTGCATCGTAAATTAGATTTTATTTGATTAGGATTTTGGCTACAAAATAAGACGATATTAACATTTTGTTTGTTGAATGAACATTAACAATAATATATATACCTAGTTATCCAACTGTTAAACTAAAAGTGACAGTAAATATTCAAAATTTAAGGTACGTATAATATTTCTATTACTTATATTTACCCTCAAGTATGCCTTAGTGGCTGCAGTAATTGTCGAAATAATTTACGAAGTTTTAGAAAATCTCTTGTTTGTATTTTTTGAAAACTATTCTAGCATTTTATTCTATGTAAATGCAATGACGTTTTATTTAAAGAAACAACCTTAAAAACTTAAACTGTAACGTGTAAATGGTTATAAATCAATCATATAATAAAGAATATTAATTGACAGCAATTCATTATAGCCTCATTAGTTTGAGACGTTTTGTTGTTATTCTATGATTTATTATGAGAAATGGAACCTGAACAAGTGGTCAGACAAATAAGTATGAAGTTAGGCGCCGGTAAGACTATTTCCTTTCGAGAAACAAGGGATTCGAAGGAGAACACACCATGAAAGGGATATTTATTTGTTCTAGGAGGGATTTAAAAAAAAGACAAATATTAAGCAAGAGTTGTAAAAAAAACATGGTTTTAGTAGATTAGTTAAAGCCAAATTGAGTGTAAAACTAAATCGTAAACGAAGTCTGTACTAAGATATTAAAAAAAAAAAGGTTTGGTCTAATTAGGTGAGAAAGGGTTCTTCCATGGATCTTTTAAGGTTACAAGACACAGTTACTCTAGGTTGCAAGAATTTATCTTAAAGATGACAACTAGGCTATAGATTTAAGTCAAAAGTGTAGAGGGATTGTAAAAACACGTTACAAAAAATTACGTGGCGCCAGTATCATAAAAAAATTATTTGGTTTATGAAAAAGTTATGAACATGTACTTAATTTTTATATTTTTTGTCAATATCAAAAATATCTTTAGTCTACAAGGAAATTTCGTTTAAAGAATGAACATTAACTATAATATAATATATAGTTATCCAGCTGTTCATTCAATCGTTTAAATATTTATAGATTCCTTTAAAGATATGCTTGCTCTACAAATTAATCAAACTGAACGATTTATATGAGATGTGTAACTTTCTGTGATTTATTTATTTATGAATTCTTCATGTATTAGATTTAAAAATAAAAGTGTATATATAAACTATGGTATAGATATATAACTACGCCTACCATGGTAGATACATAACTAAATCTACTATTTACCATAGTAAATACATATTTACGTCTACTATAGTAGAAATAGTTAAAAGAAAAAAACAAACACATTTTTCATCATAAGTGCTTATAAACGCTTTAAATTATATGTTTTATATTAATTTTTACAGTCCTAATGGTTACTTCTGAAACCAAGTTTTAAGAGAAGTTAAAATAGAGAACCAGGACACTTTTTTTTCATCGTATTAGCGGTCACTATTAAAATAGATTTAATTCAATGAATGTAACCAGTAAAAGGGTGTAAATCAATAAATGAAGGTGTTTTAGGTTCGGTTAAATTTCGACAATACAATTTATTTGTTGTAATTTACATAAGAGAAATGTTCAGAGATTTACATTACCTTCGAGTCGTAATAATACCCATTGATATGTAATTAGTTTTATTGATAGAGATTTTGTGATGCTATTTAACTATTCTTATTAGATGAATCTCATAAAAAGAGTTAATTATCTGATATATGCTGTAATATTATTATTAGTTAATAAAGTACTTATATAGCCTCTGCTTCCATGGCATATATAATCAACAATTTACGGAGAAACTAGGTACCTACTTTAAGGCAAAATTTGCCTTAAAGCATACTTGGAAATCCTTATTAAGCCAGATGAACGCATCTTTTTCTTCAAAGCGTAAAGTTTTTCAAGCCGTTTCCAGGTCCATTATGTGCTACGCAGCCCAAGTCTGGGGTTGGATTGAAGATAGCCGAGTAGACAGCCTTCAAACCTACTTATAAAGCAGTGCTTCTCTCTTCCTTAATTCCTTACAACACGCCACATTATATGATATACATACCTGGAAACCATCATCAACCCTATATTCTATTGTACTTTGAACCTTCATTTCAAATATACTTTTCGAGTTCTTGACTTGGCCAGACTACCAAATTTCCTTGCCAACAAAGTAATACAGTCACTTTTAGTCAGGGCCGGATATAGCTACCGCCAGCCCCCGCGGTGCGGGGGGGCCCACGGTCCTGGGGGGCCCAGTCAGAGATGTTGAAAAAGGTTTTTTACAACAAAAAAGGCAAGAAGGATATTGTGATCAGTGGCGTAGCTGTAGGCCCGAATTGCGGGCACGTCCCCGGTGCCAGGGGGCCCACAAAGAAAAAAAAACATGAAACTACTATTTTAGTTCCGCAATGTCGATGGGGGCCCCTTTAGAGTATAATTACACCTAAACTGGAATTATACTCATATACCTTTGTCAGGGGGCCCCATTCAGTGCTGAACGCAAATGTTTCAATTATCATTTTTTTGGCGAGGGGCCCACTGCCCTAGGTACGCCACTGATTGAGATAAACTTAACATTTTTCCTATCGTGCCATGAGTACGGAAGTTTCTTTTTTTTGTTTCATTTAGTTACTTAGATTTTTGTGATGTTTTCACCTTATTCAATATGGTCAATGCTAATTTATAAGAGAGTAACTGACTGAAATTATATTAACTGATATTAATACATGTTACATTTTTTACTTGTGATGCAATGTTTAAGCTTGCCAACTACAAAACAACTTAATTATTTGTGTTTTTTTAGCCCACCTTAGTTAAACTTCAAAATTCGTCCCCGCGCCAAACCTCTTTTCCAGTAAGGACAAACTTACCCTCAGATTCCTTAAAACTCATCTTTTTGTACTTAAATTTTAAAAAATTCTCCAGGGGTGGACCCGGACCCCCAGCCGTTGTTTGTTCAAAGGGGTCCAAATGCTAACTTGCCCTGGGGCCCGTAAATCCTCTCAGCGGCCCTGATATATAATACATATATCTGGTCATTATATATAATAACTAAATCAGCTCAGTTTTTATTTTACCTAAACGATAAAATAGGTATCTTTGAAAAGGACTCACGAAAAAAATTTAAGACCCCATTTTCGGATAAGCTTGAAACTTTTTTATTTGAAATATTGCAAAAGTTAATATGGAAGGGAAGTAGTTATAGGACACCCGGTATAATATTGTTGTTGTTGTGAGGAGGTAAATTGCATTCTTATTTATTTGAGAGATATTCGCAGTATATTACCCTTCATTTCCGTACTATGCTTATTATTCTTATTTATGTCTTATTTATTTATTTATTTAGGCATTAATAACTCCAAAGTCAATCCGTTTTTGGCTATATTTCACCTTCTTTGAGGCATCTTCAGGCCTAAAAGATTTTTAACATTTTATTTCTTATATCTACATTAACTTTTAACTAACATGTTGACAACTTTTAAACAAAACGTAACACTTTTTTAAAAAAAAAATACGTGTGGTGTCGCAGGACACGCATTAGGAACGAAGTTCCTTACGCTTTTCATTAAATATACAAATTATAAATTCACACTACTAAGTATACGATGCTAACTACTTATACATGGCGGAGTTAGAAAAGAGACAAAATTAAAAGTAATTAACTGTTTGTACCTAGTGGAGTTAAGACAAAATTAAGAGAAAAACATTGTTTATATCATTGAAGCGAGTGCCTTATAATAAATACTTATGTATTGAATATTTAGAAAAAAATTAATCATGATGAGTTCATATAGTTATAAAGGAAGGTGGTAGTAGGTGGGAAACAGGACTGTTTTCCCCCTAATTTAAAATGTTTAAAATATTATAAAATATATCTCTTCCCTATACTCAAAAACGTCTGCTAGTATCAGGTTGAAATTTTACATGCCTGTTTCAATTTTACTTTACTTTACTTTGTTTGACGTTTTATAAAAATCGTTACGTTAGAACGTAACACATCGGTTAAAACGTAGTTTTATCTATTTTAAACGTTAAGGTCTTTTAATAAATTTAGCGATCATTAACACTTCATAGCAGTATCGGTGTTGATTTAACTAAAAAAAAAATAATTTAATAAAGTTGTATGTCTCATTGAACAGAATAAGTTACAATTTTTCCCGTCCAAAAATTTCAATTTTACATTTGAACGTTTTCGCGAGCGTTGCTAAAATAAACATGTCTTCCACATGGGTCAACTTTGGCTCTAGTTATCGTCATGGGTCGATTTCAGTTTTGTGACGGTGTTTTTTTCGGATTCACTCCCGGGCTCCAGGCGCTGTAACGTGCCATAAGGAACTTAGTTCCAATTAATATGAAAAATTAACATATAACCGTAGACTAACCTAATTTAATTATTAGGTATAACCTAAGTTAATTTATTTTCTTTCCCTGCAGGAGAATTGTCATGAAAGAAAATAACTAAGAAAATAAATCAAGTAATGATTTAGGGGAAGTTGTTAAAAGTTATGTCAACATGTTATATAAATATAAAGATAATGTAAGTTAATCTAGATATAAAAAAAATAAAAATTTAAAAACTTCATTTAGGCCTGAAGATGCCTCAAAGGAGGTGAAATATAGCCAAAAATAGGTTGATTTTGGAATTATTAATACCCTGGAGTCCTAATTAGGAATAAGCATTTTTTTGAGGCAATTACCTCTTTCTTATTTCGTCGAGGTAGATCAAAAGCGAATTTGAGAAGAAGAATGAATGCGGTGCGTGTAAAATTAGGTTGTAGTGTGTAGTTTTCTTACTTTCTTTGACCATCACGAGGCTCACCGATAGTGTAGGACTCCCCTTCTACGGTGAACTAATCAGTAAACTCCCTCCCCCCTCCCCTTCCGAATAGGACTTGGTCTGGGTAGGTTGGGGGCCCATTGGAGTTTTTCGCGGGGGGGCCCGAAAATTGAAAATCCGGCCCTGCTTTTAGTCAATGAATCTTTTATGAGGGAAAGATTTTGGACACCAAATACGGTTTAAACCTGACTGTAAGCAACAGAGAAGAAATAATTCCTCAGCGTTTAAATAAATCCCTCTGTCTGTGTGATTTAACGTAATAAGTAGAATTCCTTAATTTTTGCGTTGTTTTATTTATAGACTTTTCTTATGCTAAATCAGTCCCAAATATTATATGGTCTTATACACATCCAAAAAAAACTTCTCAGCTATTTCTTAAAAAAAACAGTGTAAAAGATGTAATATAGGTTTGTTATTTTATAATATTATAGTTTTAATCTTTTTTATTTCAATTTTTTTAGTTTATAATTAAACTAGTAGTTCCTTAAAATGGAATTTTATTAATTCTATATCAGTTATTATTTTGTTATTAATTTGTTACGCATGTGTTTAACTGTTATAATTATGGATATTTATTGGTGTGTTAATTTAGGAATCGTATGTATAATGAACTTAAATTTTTCTTTTAAACTTTTTTTAGTTAATTTACTATTGAACATTATATTCATATGCAAATTATGAGCCTTTTAACTAAATCGAACAATTTAATTTATAATATTCTCTCTACTAATGTCGTCGGCCTTAAACCCCTCTCCCCTCAGTCGGCTATATAGCCATGACGCAGCATACATGTTTAAATATTATGTAATATATCAGTTAAGTTATTACATAAAAATAAAACTTGATTTACTGTTACTACTATAAATGTGTGTTTTATATTTTTTACAGCATTAGGAAAGTGATATTTTAAATCACTTGTATTTACTGGTTACATCCTTAAATCTCTGAATTTAATCTATTTGTTGACAAAAAAAAATGTGTCCTGGTTCTCTATTTTAACTACTCAAAACGTGGGTTTTAGAAATAACAGATCATCAGGACTTTGTAAAAAAAAAGTTTAGTTTTTTCAAAAGCATTTGTTATACAAGCACGTATGATGAAATCGGCGATTTTTATTATCCTCTAACTATTTCGACTATTATAGTCGAACTACTATAGTAGTAGACGTAGTTATGTAGATAGATGGTGATACTATAGTTGTTAGTTAGTAATAATATATACCTTTATTTTACAAAAATGAAAGAAAGAAAAGAAACAGAAGGAAAATTAATCAATGAAATGAATTAGATAAAATTTAGATTTTTTTTTAGATACTTGATTAAAGTATTAAATTAATGATTGTTTGCGCCGGTTTGCGGTGGACTGTATTGAGGTATGGGAAAATAACATTACTAAACACTCAGTCCACAGATTCGATGGGTAATTAAAGGTGTTGTACGAATTATGAATGCAATGAGAGACTAAATCAATGACTATTATGCGGGGTCTGATTTTGACGAAACAAGAGAAGATTTAATTTATTATTATTTAGCTTATAGTTTCCCTACTAAATGAATACAAAAAATTTCCAATCATGCACGACTTAATGAGCGAATTTTCAAAGAATTCTGCGTATTATGGCTTATGATAGTATAGGAAAATTTTGGTTTAGAATTTGGATGGGTGAAAAAAAAAATTTGGTACACAGGGGTACGGGGTACAAAAGTCGAAATAGTAATAACCCTTTAAGATGCATGTCGTTGGAAAGCTCTTTAAGAGTACAGTAATTGTTGTACACTTACTGTTAATTATGTACACTTTTGTCATATTTTCATATAAAAGAGGGGTACAATGTACAATGGAAAAAACATGTTTTTATGCTTTTTTGACCCTAAATGGTCACCAAATGGAATTTGGCCCACCCTGTATTTATACATACATACATAAAAAAGTGTTAAATGTCAGGAATCGATTAAAAATGGTTTAAAACGGATTTCCATGGAGAAAATTTTCAAAAATTCGCATTACAAAATTTTTGAAGCCATTACAATAGCTTAATTTTCTTCAGAAATTCGCTAAAACAAAATTAATACAATTCTACTCTTGCACACATATTCTATTGGTTATAATTTAACTTAAATTAATAAATTATGTTTACCTGGGTTTCTGTGAGATTAAGGGATTTGGCTAGCTGGGCTCTCTTTCCTACCGATAGGTATTTGTTAGATTCAAATTCTTGTTCTAATATTTTGATCTGGGCCGCTGTAAAAGCTGTCCTTGGTCTTTTCTTCCTTTCGTTCCTTTCCTCTTCATCCTCTTCCGTACCCTCATCGCCTGGACATCACAAATCACAAACACCATATATATATATAAGTATTATGCATCTATAGTAATATTTTAAGTTACACTGTAAAAGGTAGTATCCCTTCTACGTTCAGTTCACTTAGACTTAAATTTCTATATTCTTCTGATGCTTATAAAATATTTTACTTAAAATCTGTCCTGAGTCAACATTAGTTCTTTAAAACCAACTGTTGGCTACCTCAATTTTTTTTCGGCTCAAAATATTCACGTCTCTTATCGTAGGGATTTCTAATCTCAGATAACTTAAATTGTTACAACCTGCCCCACTATGGGGTAAGTTGATATATTGATAAAGGAAGTTGCGTATTAAGAGTTGTTAGAAATTATTTATGGACGTTCCAAATGTCTTGAATTTATGAAGTACCTTATTCGAACACCTTTTTATATATGTTAGATTCAAGTAATATTATTTCAAGAACTTCAATTACATTAGGTTGCTAGGGTAATAAAAATTGAAACAACACTATGTTAAACAATTTGTTTTATATTTAGGTACTAAATAAGAAAAATAGGTAAGGACACAAAAAAATAATAAAATGTAAGTAAAAATTTTTAAAAAATGGATAAATAATGACTTCCTTAAAATTTGTCAAAACTATTTAAATAGAGAGAAAAGCAAAAAAGTATTTATAAAAGTTAATCACATTTAACCACTGGACCTCGACCTGCTCGTAAACAGCTTGAGGCTCATTCCTAAAAATAAAAATGAAAAAAGAGAAAAAAGTATAACGTCTATAAGAATTTATAAAAGTTTGCTTTAATTTACTTATAATTAATTATATACTTATATATAAGAATATAAGAATATGGCGAAATACTACTCTAAATAAATAGGTCAAGTGTTTAAGTAGTTTAGTACCCATTGATGGTGTTTTTTAAAATGCTAAAAAGCTTACTTTGAACTATCCTATGGGTCTGATATTTTTAAAACACATAAATAAACTTCTGATAAAGTATTTGTTTGCCACTGAACCGGACCACAACCATATAAATACATCGAAAAGACCATAATTATAAAAAAACAAAAAAAAAAAAACGTGCTTAGTCAATAAAAAATTACATTTTTTTTTTTTTTTGTCGAAATTTCCAAAAAGTGGTATCTTTACTTTTGCTCGAAGAATGTTCAGGAATTTTTTCAGATTTGTTGCAATCACATAAGCGAGATAGAGGGGGGGGGGGGGGGGGGGTCACGTTTCACACCCACTTCAAACTTGCCTACGCTCGCCCATCAAAGTTATAACCAAAGAATTATATATTATATTTGTAATCAGCTCGACGTACCCTTTCATATGATACCCCTCACGGTGGAGAAAAAAAAAAAAAGTTTAACCCTTAAGTTTTTTCACCCTAATTTTTTAAAAATATTTGTTTTAAGTCGCTATATTTTTAACATGTGTGGGTAAGTACAAGACATATACATGCCAAATTTCAAAGTCATCGGACGAAAGGTGTAGCCGTGAGAGCAGGCGACGGATGGACACACGCAGGAAAATACATATAAGGGTCCTTGGTTTTGCCTACGGACCCTAATAAGAAAATGATACCTGTTTGACAATAAAAATTGATTTTATTCATTATAAGTAAAAATTGAACCAAATCTCGGTTGAAATAGTTTATTTAATAATAATTTATATTCCTAGGGTTGGTTAATTATTATCACAGATGAGGTAATGGGGCAGGTTGTTACAGTGTAACAACTTACCCCGTAACAACCAGCCCCCTGCTGTCATTTTAGACGCAATCGAGTAAAGGGTCTACCCACATAAGGTTAAAAGATCTACTAAACTGTGATAATTATGCTTAATGAAAATTGTTTTCAATAATATAGTATTTACTAAAGCTACATTAAAACAAATGAATAATGTAGTAGAACATATTATTTAGAGCACCTATTTATTTTTTTTTTTTACTTTTAGGGGTTTAAAACATAAATCAGTACGTATCTGTAGAATGAATGGACCTTTCCTCAAGCTGATAATGGAAGAACTAAGGTATCTTGTCCTTGGCAGACTGAGATATGCATTGTAGACGTCTCCGCCTTAGTTCAAATTAAATTCAGTGTGTCCCCCTACTACCTGTGATTAATGAAACCGTTTTATTAATTGCTTATACTATATAATTTTATGCGTATCATATAAATAATTCAACTCCCTCAAAGTTTAAAAAATGTATTTGTTGATTCGTCAGTCATTGCGTTTTCAGTCCGCCGCGAGTTGTGTGGAAAATACAATTGCTTATCTGTCCGCCATGGTTGGTCGCCTTCTGTTTAAAGCAGAGAATCCGCGGTGGATGAGCAGGCTTGTCCTTGTTTCCGGGTTGACCGGGCTTTTAACGTAGAAGAAAAGATAAGGTGGTGAGTTTGTCGGAATCAGGTCTGCCACTTTAAGATATCTTAACCTAAAATCTTTATTAAGGTATTTTATTTTTAAGAGCATTAGCTTGCAACACTTATTAATATAACATTCGTAATGATTAACATGGTAATTTCTTATCTACTTGATTGAATCTGGTTTCAAATAAGTTTAAATTACTTTATTATTCAAATTATAACTAATTATTTTGTTATTTCGATTTCCTCGGTTTTTTATTTTTCTTTTATATTTTCACTTTTATATTTTAATCGTTTTGGTGTGATAAACGTTTCGGAAAATTATATCCCGTGTTCCTCGAATATGTTTGCGTTAACATTTTTATATTTAACACAAGTTTCGTGAATATATTTCTATAGTTTCATCTAATTTAATTGTAAGGTATCAAGACAACATTACAAGTTTACTTCAGCGACTCTGAAATGTAAGGTGAGCCTGAACTTCAAGACAGTTTCTTTTAATCCACTTTTAGTCGATGATCTGTTATCATTTAACCTCATTATTATATTACATGCTTTTTGACAATTGCTCACATTATGGTGATCTATAAATAGCTGGTAGCTCTAATTAAACCAAATCTTATTACTATGATAAGATTACTTTACATCATCGTGATATTATCTCTACTTGTTAAGATATCATTAACATATTTTATGTTAATTTAACTTATAATTTGGACGTCCAAAAACTTTAATGATGTCCAACTAACCCAAACTATGGCAACCTAGGATATATACACCAATACAACAGTCAACAGTATTGCTGTGCAAAAAAAAGTTATTAGAATGACTACTAATGATTACCGTAAAGTTAAATTAAACCTTTTATACTCTCTTCCTTCTTTAAAATTAGTTATGTTATGTTGAAAAAACTAAAGTTATTTCTTTTTAACCTCCTATAGTCACAAAAAGTCTATTTTCTTGAGTAGGCTTTCAGTCTGTAGTAATAAAACACTTAGTCAGGCGGCGCCATTCAAAGGCACAACACAATTTGTCACTTAGCTATTGTTTTTGTTTGGTGTGTAACGTACATGACTAAGGTGGGTTTTTAAATAGAAATTCAATTCAGACTACAGCAGCATCTCTACATGTTATAGCCATATACTCCTTAATGTTGGAGTATATTCATAATTTAAATTGATTACCATCCCTAAGTTTTACAAAAGAACAACAATTTGCCGTTCTCTAGTAATTTTGAAAATAGTTTTAATTTTTCAAATTTTAATCTGTTATTATCTTATATGTTATTATAATTATCTTATTGGTTTTCATTACAAATTATAATACGGTGAAAAAACGTATAGTAGGGATGTTAATTTAAAAAAAAAAGAAGGCATTTCTCATTCGTCATTAACTACACTTGGACATATGTACCTACTTTCATGCTGGATGATACTCTTCTGATAAATTTATTATTAATAGATTTTTTCTGTTATTTACTATTAAGATAGTCAGTGTTTAATCAGAGATAGGTTTGATTTATTTTACTTTAACTACTATAGTAGAAAGTATAAGGTTAGTTGTGGTTAGAGGTGTGCGGCGACTTGAAATAATCTTGTTTCCGAACGTGACCGGATGAATTCAGCGGTCGACCGAAACGGTCATAAACACAGAGATGTTATAAAATTGGCTGTTTTTTATTGTTTGGTGTGAGACAGAAGTGAAGCTATTGCGATTTCTCAAGTGCACTAAGCATTGTAGCAGCACCCCGATAGGTTAAATCTATATATGGCCATCATTCCTTTCTTTTTTCCTTCTACTTAAAACTCTAATTACACATATTAATGTGATTTTCAATTGCATCTTCCTCCTAAAACATTGTAACGCACTATTCACACCGATAAAGGTTCATGTTTTACAAAAATTAAGTATTAAAAAAGACGTTGAAGAATAGCAAAAAACCGACGCATTAAGAGACAAAATACGTTTTCAATTTTTAAAAATTCAATGAAATTCCACCCTGGAAGGTAATATTGTGGTTAACTAGCCGTATGCTGGATTCGGTCGAAGTGGTCGCAATCGCTCCAGTTGACCACTAAATTAACTAAAGGTTAACGAACGCGGTCGGTCTTTCCGAACTCACCGCGGTCGACCTGGTTAGTGATTCCGAAAGCTTCCTAAGAATCAAGCACAAAGCATTCCGGAAGCTGGATCTCCATCATAAATCAAATAAACATGTGTCTTGTCTATCAGCTATTTAATTAAATGTTTAGTTAGTCTATTTAATTAAATGTCATTCTGTAAGAATCAGTGGTAAAATTACTAGGACATATTTGAAGATTCAAACCGTTTTAACGATACAAGTAGACGTGCCGCTCCCACAACTCCAATTGGCTCTTAATAGCTATTTAAGAATTATACCAATTACTATGCAATTATTTTATAAGAAATATATTATAAAATGTTACCATTAATATTTTATTAACTTCAATAAGATTATTTTTAAACCTCATTATTCTTTTAAACCGTGCTCTGCCTATTAGTTAAAAAAAGCCTATATTACTTCTTGTCGAGTCGTTTAACGTAAAAGAAAAGTTTATATTTCCTTAAGCCAATTATAAGGTTATAAATCCGGTGGTAGTATAACTAGAAGAAAGTTGGCGTCGGCTCAGGGTTCTAGGCATGGAAGAGACATTTGTCTTAAATAAATCAGGCACCAATTAACTCAAGCGACCTGTTAAGGGAACCCCTCCCCTCTGTATACTCTAAATATACCTAAATACACCTCACTTATGGTCTGGATCCGCATCGTTACCTAATAAAAACTCAACGCATTTCCGACTCTATTTAGACCCTAATTAAAGTAAAAAACAACAAGATGATGCCCACACATAGCTTTCTCTCTCTTAAAAATTATATTCTACTTTCTTGGATTTTTGCTCCCGAGCTTACCAAAGGTAACCGTAGCTACGTGATCGTTTTGAACAACTAACATTTTTATGATCTTCAATTTCGAAAAATACATAAATCTGTTTCAAACATCAGTGAACATTTTTGGTCCCGTATCTGATGCTTCTGTCAGTCGTTCAATTTGTGTGACCCAACATATCTTATAAACTACTCGTCTGATTTTAATTAAATTTGGATAATATGTCATAATTAGCCTATTCTTGGTCCCATGTAAGTTTCAAACTTCTGCGCTCATTTGTTTCTCTTCCACATGTGCTCATTGTTTGCTCACAAACATTTATTTACACCTCTATCTTAAAAATTACTCATCTGATATTTTTAAGAAATTTGGATGGATTGTCGAAAGTAGCCCCATATTAATTTTATCCTTCTGCGCGCACGTTAAGTATTGTTAAATTGATACTTTTATTCATGTAAATATCGAGACAATTTTGACAGATTTAAAATAAAAGGAGGTATAAAAATTAAATAAATTAGACAATAATTGGTCGTAAAGGCTAAACAAAAGGAAAATGCGTAAGATATGTGACACACTAATTAGCAGAATTTTTAGTAAACCATTGTTCCTAGGGTCCCTTTCGAGGCTACTTTCAAAATTTCCCATTTCACTGATTATATATACCTACTTGAATGAAGATTCTGAAACTTAAATTTTTTTTTTTTTATGTCTGTTTCGATAATTGCTTTAAGCCGTTCTCTCTTGACATTCTGTACAGTACACTGAGAAATAAAACTAGACAATTAACCGAATCCTCTTAAAAATTATCTGATATCAACCAAATTGTAACACTTAATACTTCGTTTTACTGACGATTTGGAAGTAAATTTTTATTTTCTGGTTCTTCAAAGTTTTTAGTCACATCTACTAAAAAAGTTGCATATACAAACATAGTTAAGTCGCTAAGTGGGTGTAAGAACCCTAAAACTATTTCACCACAATCCCTAGCCACATTAAGTTTATTAATATTTTCCTATTATAACGACATACCCAAAGGATCCAAACATGTGGGATCCATATGGTTTGGGGTTTTTGTTAAAACTTTTTTTATTACTAAAATAAGCATTGTTCGTACAATATTAAACAAAAATTAATTTTATTTGTTTTTAAATAATCTGTCAATCAGTCAATCTTTGTAATAGCATAGACTTTAAACTGCTCTACCAATTTCTTTCATATTTTTTATTTCTTATTTGAATATGTCATATTAAGAAATCGAACCAATTTTGCTTCCGAGCATGCCGAAGGGAACGGAAGTTATATGATAGTTATGAAGAAGAAAATATTTTATGTCTCCGATTTAAATAATTCCAAGATAGAAATCCGTTTCATACATCAGACATAATTTTTGGTTTCGTGTTTGTCTGTAGGTCTGTCGCTCAAATTTTGCGAACCAACATATCTTAAAAACTATTCGTCTGATTTTAATGAAATTTGTATGGTAGGTCATAATTCGCCCATTGTTGGTCCTATATAAGTTTCAACTTTCTGTGCCCATTGTTTTCTTTTCCGCTTGCGCACATGTGCTTTTCCACATTTATTTACACCTATATCTTTAACAGTACTCCTTTGATTTTTTATGAAAATTGGATGGTTTGTCGGTAAGTATCCTGCAGGTAGACCCAGATTACTTTTAACCGTCTGCGTTTTTAGCTGCGTCATTTGGCTAAATTGATACTATTATTCGTGTATTGCCGAAATTATTATCTTCGGATTGTAAAAAATAAAAATAGCTCATATTTATTTCATCAATTCTATTTATCATAGGAGGATTTTGGTAGTAGTGAAAAATAAGCAAATAACAAGAATAATTTATTAATGCTCACTCGTTTAACGAGTATAAGACTTTTTAAAATACCACAAATCAAGATGTTCAAAGCTTGTAACATTATAACTGTAAATTTTGATAATTTAAAAAACAAGGATGTTCTGAAACTATTTGTAATATATTATTTTATAAGTGGTATTCGTATAAAAATAAACAGATACATTTCTTTTTAAATAAAACCCATTACGGTCGACACATTTATTCGGCTAGAAACAAATATTAAGAAAATAATAATAATAAATACTGAGTAACTTCAGGGGCATCAAAGCGTGGGGTGAAAAATAATATGGCAGTTCTTTTATAGCTAGAGGGTAAAGGAAATTTTATATATATATTTTTATTTTTTTATTTTTTTTTTTTTTGGAGTGGTTTCAAAATAATTAGCTTCCACCTAACTGTTTTGATCGGCCATTTAAATTACGACTAACAGGCGAAAACAATAGTCTTATATTAGTATGTCGTTCGAATAAAAAATAATTTACTGACGTTAATGACACAGTAAGTATAATAATCTGATTAGTTAACTAAAACATTTAAATTGTAAATAATATGGATAAAATCATACACATTTTAAGAAATATATATTTAATAAGTCGAGGGAAGTAAAGTTATTAAACCCATTGTTTAGAGATTGTCATCTTTTTAAGTTTTATAATACTAGCATCTACAATTCTCCCCCGTTCATTCCGATGAGAGGAAGGAGTTAGCAACTATCCCTATGTACCACTAAACATCAATAGATGTAAACATGAAGATAATAAAAATGCCATCTCTCAAACATCATGTTCGATATTTCATGTCTAGAATCTTTTGTTAAAAATTATCTTTAGCAATATAAATGTTTAGCAGACATAATGAAAATTGTCTTCCAAGTAGTGTGGCGCTCAGCTTCCTCACGGAATTTAATGATGTTATGCTATTACAAGCCATATTGTCTGATTTATTTAATTTTCCCCCTCATTTGTAACTCTTCCAACCTTATCGAAGGTAACGGAAGCATCAGGGTTTCAGACATCAGGAAACAATATGGGCCTGTGTCTGTCTGTAGTTAAATTTTTCCGAACCAACATGTCTTAAAAACTTCTCGTCCATTGTTAATGAAATTTAGAAGGTAGGTCAAAATTAGCCTATTGTTGATCCTATATAAGTTTCAACCATCTTTGCCCATTTGTTTCCTCTCCAAATTCGCTCAAACATTCATTTATTTATACCTATATCTTTAAAGGAATTCATGTAAGAAATTTGCATGGTGTGTCGAAAGTAGACCACAGATGGTTTTATATTAATTTCCGCCCTCTGCACAAATTAGTTATTGCTAATTTGATGAATAAAAACAATAAAAAGAACAATTATTTTTAAAAATGGAGGGGGCGATTAAATAAATTAGACAATAATGGGTTGTAAGAGCATAACATCATTAAAGTATAAGGAATAGGACGCTACAAAGCTATGTGGCTCACTAATTGGCAGATGATTTTTTTGCATGAATTAAAGTATCAGTTTAGCCAAATTAAATGAGGGCAGATAAATAAATGAGAGTTGAATTTAATATTGGACCATCTGTGTTCTACATTCGACATATTATTTAAAAATCAGATGAGTACTTTTTAAGATATAGATGTTAATAAAAAAAACCTTTGTGCGCATGTCAGAGAGAGAATTAATAATAGGCACAGAAGGTTGATACTTACATAGGACCAAGAATTGGCTTATTACGACCTACCATCCAAATTTCATTAAAATCGGACGAGTAGTTTTTAACTTATACTGGTTCACATAAAAAGGTAAACAGCTCGACAGAAAGATACTTAGAACAAAAAATGTTGCCTGATGTCTGAAATCTGAAATGGATTTCTGTCTTGGAAGTTTTGATTTCGGAGACATAATTTTCGCTCTTCAGAACGATCATATAACTTCTTTTAACTTCGGTAAGCTCTAAAGCAAAATATAGCTTATAAATTTAATATTCAGCATTGCAATGAGAATCGGCATTTTTGACAAGTATAGTCAACACAGTAATTACTCTCCGTGTGAAAGGTATTTAACACCTTTTTTGAAATAGAACAAAATAATAAATTAGTTATTGCCTTTAAACTGGATTCTATTAGTATTTCATTCAACGACTTTGATTACGTGGATTGTCATCACTGTTGAAAAGCAATAACTATTTAAGTTATCCATGGACCACCTAAAAAGATGCCATAGGGTGTCAGAAAGAAGATCCCACTTTAGCACTTGTGAGTTATAGACCCTCGCACACTCCTCGTCACCTAATATTTTACTTTAGAGATAAGAAGCTAAAAGATAAAAAGTTTTTAACTAAGAGACATTATTTAGAACTTTTCTTCTAGTTAGGCCCTTTAAAGAAAAATAAATGAGGTGTTAAAGAAAGACCTACAGGAGATAATAAAATAATCGTATCTTTTATAGTTCGAATGAAAATTATAGCCTCAAGTTAAACTTGGTGAGTAAAAAAATGAGAGCGGTGTTCTGGTTAAGGTTTCAGAGGGTTGTGGTCTTTTTATGGTCCCATTCATTATTTGAAAAAGCCCGATAGTGACTGAGTTTAGTGAGGATGTCGCAACCCTAAAAGATGTAGGACATGTTTCGAGAAGGGAGTGTGGTTTTAAGAGATAAAGAAGAGAAGAGGGACATGTAGAGACATGTGTCGACGGATTAAAATAGTCCCCCGGGGAAGCTAGATGAGAGACGCTAGGACCTATTTATCAAACAGGGAACCGAGTAATTGCCGGTGGAACAGCGCTTAGCTTGAGAATTTATGGAATAAAAAAATCAAACAAAAACCAGAAGTCGGCTAATTTGGACACTTTTGTTTGAAAAGTGAAAAAAATAGTTTAATTCTTCAAACGAAATTGAAACCAATGTGATTGCAGAGTTATTATAGGAGTAAGAGAAAAAGAGGTAAAGAGAAACGGTATAAAATATTAGAAGAACAAACAATAATTATTACCTAGTACTTTGAGCGAGCAGTTAAACCTTTTCTTTATACAAATTCTGTTGAAAAGTTGGATTGTTTTCAACATTTTCGTATTACCTGCTTATTTTAAATTTATTCGTAGGAATATATATATACACAATTTGTGATAGTGAGAAACACTAAGGGATGTGCCACGTAAACGTGACACATAGGAATTGTTCCAACATTAGACAATACGTCACAATGATGTTGGCTCGGCATTACGCTATGTCCTGCATCGTTTCGTCGCGTCCGACTCATCAGGCATGTCTAATGTTGGAACAGTTCCTATGTGTCACGTTTACGTGGCACATCCCTTAGTGTTTCTCACTATCACAAATTGTGTACCTTATTGCAGTCTGCAAAAACACGGTATTTCATTGCTGATTTGTTTTGCCAGCCAAGCAAGAATGGCGGTGTGAGAGCACGCTCGTCTCTGATAAAGTCCTATATCTGATCTTCTTGATCTGGTATAGGTCCAGAGTTGGGTGGGCATCGTCGGGCCCCTGTTCGAATCCAAAATGGTGGATAACTCACGTCATTCGAAAAAAATATTTTTTTAAATTTTTGAGTGGGGTATCAAATGAAAGTGTTGAAGAGTAGATTACAAAAATATATACCACTTAGGGAAAGTATTTAATTTTCGGCGCCATTTTGTCAAAAAATATAGAAATTTTGCGTGTCCCTCCCTTAAAATCGTATTTCCGCTGTTACTAAAAATATGCAAAATGTGCGGTCTGGTGGGCCATGGAAAAAATAAGATTAGCAATTTGATCTTATTTACTGGGAATCCAAGATAGCGGATAATTAATGTAACTAGAATTTTTTTTTTAATTTTGTGTGGGGTATCAAATGAAAGGTATTGAAGAGTAGATTACCAAAATATAAAAACATTTTTTTAAATTTTATTTTTTATTCTATTTATAAATCGAAATATACAAATGTCCCTCCACCAACTACCCTATAACGGATATTCTTAAAATTTTGAAATAATTTTTTTATACCCTATGGTGGACCGATGAATATTTCCGGGAAAAAATTAATGTACCTTTTCGTTATTACCGATAAAAAACGTTGTGACCCCCTGGGAGATTTTTTTGGTTTCGTATTTTTCTGTCTGTCGTTCAATTTTTGCGAAACAACTAATCTTAAAAAATACTAGTAATTATTTATTGAATTTTTGATGGAATGTCATAATTAGCTCATTGTTAGTCCTATATAGGTTTCAACCTTCTGCGCTCATTTGTTTCTTTTCCACATGCGCACAAACATTTATTTACACCTATATCTTAAAAATTACTCATCTGATTTATTGTAAATTTGGATGGTTTGTCGAAAGTAGCCCGCAGATAACCCCAGATTAATTTCAACCAAACAAGATGGTAAAAAATCAAAGCATTGTAAATTTTGACAGATTTAATAAAAGGGGAAAAATAAATAAACTTAACAATAATAGGTTGTAAAAGCATAAATTCATTACCAAATTGGGCGCGAGGAAGCTATGTGCCACACAAATTGGCAGCCTATTTTTAATGTAGGTATATCTAGGCGGTTCAAATTAATCTGGGGATTTCTGCGGGCTACTTTAGACAAACCATGCAAATTTACAAAAACTAATAGGTATAATAGGTATTTTTAAGGTATAGATAAATGTATGATTGTGCGCATGTAGAAATGATACAAATAGGCGGAGAAGGTTGGAACCTATGTGGGCAGGGCCGCAGCTACATATTTTACCAGGAGGGGCAAGCCCTAATTTTGCCGCCCCCTTCCACCACTTTATCCTAGCAATTCGCCAATAACTATTACTCTTACTCCTAAGTCAGCTTGTGAAAAATCTTGGTATATTTATTAATATTTGAGATAAAATATAAAATCATGATTTAAGTTGATAACTAAAGTTTATTTGAAAATGAGAAACGAAACAATTCAAGTAAAATCTTTTTAATATACCAGAAAATATTATACATATACGCAGAAAATATTATACATTATACATAAAACAATTCTTCCAAAAACTAAAAGTGTATTTATGTAAATTTGACTTTTCGGGTGCAAAAGTTTTGATTATTTTTTTTCGATGCTCTTTGATGTTTAATGGAAAAGAGACTTACATCATCAGAGACATCGAAAAGAAACAACTAAACTCTAGTAAAAAATAAAATCTATTTTTAAATAATAAACTCCTGTTCAGTTCAGTTAAAATAGGTGCCAGTCCTACTAATCTCTCTTCTGTCATACATGAACCTGACCCAAAGGGGGGCCCGGGGGGCCTCCCCGGAAAATTTTAGAAAATTAGGTTCAAAATGGTGAATTTTGGGCCCTTTTTTAGATCTTTTTCATCTAAAAAAAAGCATCATCTAAAAGTTTGTTTAAAATTGTTTCTGCAGAATTTTTAAAACATTTATTAACTAAATCGGTTTTTAGACTAAAAAAAAAAAGGTTTTACCTTTAACGATATACTATGCTATTAATTCTTTCTGATTCATTATGAAATACCTTCACAACGTCCTATACAGCAACAGAACTAGGGGATACACACTCAACTGAGTATATAAACAAACAACAATTAAGGTATGCAAATAAACAAACACAAAATAGTTTAATGTTTGTATCCCACATAAACATGTAAGTTTGGGAATCCCAGTTTTAAATGTTAATATTAACTTGACTATTGATCCATAAACAATAATCATTTATTTGCAAAATAATTATATTATTAGTTTTAAATGAGATCTCTCCTAATTTAAGTTATTCATCTATCTTTCTTTGTAAAAACATTGACTTCTTGGTGGGCAAGTATCTTGCGGCGCCCCTCAGGCCCTAGCGCCCTAGGGTCGCGCCGGCCCTGTGTCTGGTTCGTAGGGATAGGGCGCGCATCGTCGAGACGGACTACGTGAAAACTACACTGTGACCCGACCTTGCAATAGGGAATTAAGAAGGCATCTACTCACTGACAGTACTGCGTTCATATCGCTCACTCTCATCTGCCTAGCTCGTATGCCGCCCTCTACACCTACATCACTGTGTCATATTACAGGTCTTAAATTAGTTAAATAAATTTATAGTCTTTTACTCATTTTGCCGCCCCCTACATTTTGCCGCCCCCTTCATTTTGCCGCCCGGGGCAAAAGACCCCCCCTGCCCCCCCCTAGCTGCGGCCCTGTATGTGGGACTAACAACGGGCTAATTATTACCTTTAGCATCCAAATTTCATTAAAATCGGACGAGCAGATTGTAAGATATACTGGTTCGCAAAAATTGAGCGACAGACCGACAAGATACCAAAAATGTTCCCTGATGTCTCAAACGCATTTCTGTCTTGGAATTTTTGAAATTGGTTATATCATGTATTTTCGTTCTTCAGAACGATCACATAGCTTCGGTTACCTTCGGTAAGTTCGGAAGCAAAAATAAAATTTAGGAATCATATTGATTGCATAACGAAAATCAATCTCTAAGGTTTTTGATTTTTTCGTTTTTTTTACAACCGAACAAAATCCAAATTATTTGACTCTAAATACCTATTTAAATTTAAAAGATACATTTTTTGTTGATATACAATATCTCTATACATTGACAGGGGAGTGTAAAAATATTGTGTCTGAAAATAATAAAATTGAAGCTGTAAAACCAGCTGTACTTCTATCGTTTGACAATTCTGACGTTAATGACCGAAAAAAAGTAAATTGGTTAACATATATATAATGGAGTAACCTTTCAAAAATAACTACAGCGATACCAGCGATTAAAGTTGACATGTCTACCTGTGTGACAGGTTGGAGTGCGCAAAATAGTGCCAAAACAGTGACACCAAGGTTGGTTTTGGCACCGGCCCTGATTACACTACTAATTGTTTTGGCTTAGAGCCGTTACCGTGTATTGCTCCAAGTGTCTAGAGTCCTAAGCAGCGTGCATTCCGCATCTAATTTAGAAGCATGTTGGAGAGTTTTAGACACTTAGACTGTTAGATACAGCGAGCTAATTTAGTCACTTCCCACCAGACATCTCTTCGATACAACCACTCGCAAATGTTCTGTGATGTTTAATAAAATGCATATAATAAAAACAGGTGATATAAGTTAGGTTATATTAAACAGAATTTAAAGAACCCTGCTTTGCCTATTCCTTATTCTTAGGTTTGTACACACTGAGACTCTTTGTCCCAGATTCATTGTCGTTGGGTTTAGTTCCTGCATACATCCCGGCTGAGTCTACGACGGTTAATCATAAATCTTGTATGTCACAGGCCTGAATATTTAAGTCCCGAAATGGAATTCTCTGACTCAATGTTTAATGCAGCCAAACAAAGAATTCCCTTAGTGTATGTGTACTAGGCTTTATTTGCAATACTTTTGAATTTGGAGGTGGTTATTATTGCCGTAAAATATTGCTCGTTTATCAATATAAATTTTCCTTTATATTGATATTAAAATTTTCCAATTCCTTAAATTTTCTATTACCTAATTTTCAACCTCTAGATGCCATTTTATGTATTGCTGTTCATTATTACATTCCTTGTTGTGATTAACTTGTTTTATTATGTAGAAGCAAAGCTCGTTTAAATTAAATTGTCATATTAAAATTATTGCTTGATAAGTGGCAAAGTGGTCGGACACAAAAATCGGACGAATATTTTTGATAATAATGAATGACTCTTTTTGAATTTGCCTCAACCAAAATTTAAAAATCAAAATATTATTGCATATGGAAAAAATAAAGATATGATACAAGGAAATGAAACCTTACTAAAATGTATTGAAAAAATATAATCCATTGAATTATTATTTAGCTGTATTTTTCCAATAAAATATTAAGGCATCCTTTAAATCAAAAGCCAAACTATTTATTTATTTATTTTTATTTTATTTTATTTATTTTTTTGAACTAAGTTCTTTATGGCATGTTACCAAGATGGTAGAATTTCATCTCATCTTGGGTTACGGCGTCTGAAGCCCGGGAGTGAATAAAAAAACAAAACAACAGTCACAAAATCAACCGATGACGATAACTTGAGTAAACATGTTCATTTTGCTAATGCCCAGGACGAGGTTTTTGGACAACGTTATCCGCCCAAGCGTTTGCGAGCAATGCTCGCGTAAACGTAAGCTTCAAATGTAAAATTGGAATTTTATTAGGACAGGAAAAAATGCTAACTTCATCTATTCAATGAAACAAACAACTGTTTTAATTACATTTTCGTAGTAGAAAGCTATGAAGTGTTAAAGATCGCTAAAGCGGACCTAAAGTTTATAGCTTTTATAGTTAGTTAACCTTGAGTGACTATGCGGGTTTAGTATACCCCATAATTTAAAATAAAATGGCAATTTCTCCCCCTTTCAACACTCTAATTTCAATTTTTAACCTCATATTTAATATTAAATTATATGAGATAACACCTACAAAATTACATAGAGGCTGTAAAACTTAAAATAAACTCAGACCTCAATGTATTGGGCTTTAGTGCTTTAGTTAGATTACTTGTAGTAATCAATACAAAACTATGTCACCATTAAATAGTCTAATTAGTGTGACACTTGGCTTCCTCGCGTACTATTTCGTATACTTTAATCATTTTATAACCTATTATTGTCAAGTTTATTTAATTTTCCTCAGTTTTTTAAATCTGTCAAAATTTGATACTATATGTGATCGTTCTAAAGAACAAATATTATGTCTCCGATTTCAATAATTTCCAGATAGAATTCCGTTCCAGTTATCAGAGAAATTTTTTGGTACCGTGTCTGTCTGTCAGTCTGTCTCAATTTTTTACGAACATATCTTAAAAACTACTCGTACTAGTTCAATTTTAATGATATTTGGATGACAGATAATAATAATTATAGCATAATTATTAGCCCATTGTTAGTTGCTGGTCCCATATAAGTTCCATCCTTCTGCACCCATTTGTGGCTCTTCCACATGTGCACACACATACATTTCTTTACACCTATATCTTCAAAAGTACTCATCTGATTTTTATGAAATTTGGCTGATCGAAAGTAACTCGCAGATCGTCCCAGATTAATTTTAACTGTCTGCACTGTTTAAATTTTGCTAAATTGATACTTTAAATCATGTAAAAATCAAACAAAGAACAATTTTGACACATTTAAAACGAAAGGAAAATATTTTACACACAACCCTGGTCCAAAACAAATATTTGCTAATGAAATTCACAATCCCTTATCCTATCTTTTCTCCAATTTAGGCAAAGTCTAGTATGCATATCATAATTCAATTCAATTTAAGTCCGAGTTGACTCGGGCTTCATTTAGTATATAATGTGCTCAACACCCAGGCTGAGCCGTCAATCGGGCCTAATATTTAATGCATCCCAATTAATTTTGATGCATTTATTTTAATCGACAAAATCCGGGCTCACCAGCAATCAGGCCATTCAGATTCATTGCACTCCTATTCCTAATTCAATTCATTGCCATTAATTCTATTGCCAAAAATCCGGGCCAAGCTGTCAATCGGTCCAGTCTAGTTAACGTATCCTAATTCAATTCAGAGCATTTAATTCCATCGGCTAAAAATTCCAGGCCCGGAAGGCAATTGGACTGATTTAGTGTAGGAATCCTAATTTAATTCAATGAATCTAATTCCATCAGCACAAATACGGGCCCAGCCGACAATCGGCCCAGTCTAGTGTTTAATAGGTTTAGTTTCATCCGCAAAAATCCTGCAATTGGGCCGACTTCATTTATATGCTTCCTAATTTAATTCCATCGGCAAAAATGCGGGCCGGTATAGTGTTTAATAGTTTTAGTTTCATCAGCAAAAAACCGGGCCACTCCGGCTTTTTGGCCGATCCATTTTAGGCTTCCTAATTTAATTCCATCGGCAAAAATCTGGGCCTAGCCGGCAATCGGGCCGGTATAGTTTTTAACAGTTTTAGTTTCATCGGCAAAATTCGGTACAAGCCGGCAATTGGGCCGGTATACTTTTTAATAGTTTTAGTTTCATCAGCAATAATACGGGCCAAGCCGGCAATTGGGCATACTTAGTTTATGCTGCTTCCTAATTTAATTCCATCGGAAATAATCAGGGCTCAGCCAACAATAGGCCGGTATAGTGTTTAATGAATTTAATTCCATCGGCAAAATCCGGGCCGAGCGCATTTGGGGTGATTAAATGTATACAGACCCTAATATAATACTTAATTAATTCCTTTTACTGGAAAATATTTATAGAAAACTCGAATGCATCTGTCATTACAGTGTTTGTATGGTTTTAAATGTATGACGGGTCCAAGTTATGTAATCATTTCGGGGGGGAGGAGGCCAGGCCCCCCCCCCCCCCCCCCCG
The DNA here is from genome assembly GCA_951217055.1 of Gerris lacustris. Classification (NCBI taxonomy): domain Eukaryota; kingdom Metazoa; phylum Arthropoda; class Insecta; order Hemiptera; family Gerridae; genus Gerris; species Gerris lacustris. Next base: position 81,322,384 of record OX578277.1, read on the forward strand.
CGTACGCCACTGACTCTACTAATCTATGTTTCTTATTATTATGTTGGCCTAGCAATGAAATGAAATGCCTATATCGTTTTGTTTCCAAAACCTTCTAGGAATATAGAATCAGGACTATATTATACAATTATACATCATTCATTCCATTACTAAGAATATAATACTCTCCAAATCCTAGTTTGGAGTCAATTTATATATATGTAAAAAATAGCCAATCGAGACTAAGTATTATAGTAATAAATAACAATGCTAAAAAAAGATATAATAAATGAAAAAATAAACGTAGTCAAAATCATTTAGAACCGGGAAGTCATTGAACAATCATCAACCATTAATTCAGTAATTTAATTACCAGTCTCTTCTCAATAAAATAAATAATAAGTAAATATTTAATAAATCTAGTTCTAAGTCAATAAAATAATAAATACTCGATTTAAAGATCATTAATGTGAGGTTTAAGCATTCCAATCAGAAAATAAATCGGTCAATAATTGCGGAACAATTAAGAGCTCAAAGTCAAATATTTAAATAAACAGGTCAAGTGTGTGCTAGTCAGCACACAGCGAGGGTCCTTAGGCCACACTATATAGTGTTTAACTGTAAGGTGTATAAACAGTGTTTTTTTTTAAAAGGGTCTGAGATTCTCAAAACACTCTCTGATAAAGTATTTTTTTGCCACTGAACCGGACTACAACCATATAAATACATCGAAAAGACCTTAATTATAAAAAAATGTATTTTGTCAATAAAAAATAAAATAATATTTTTTTCGAAAATTCCAAAAAGTGGTATCTTTACTTTTGGTCTAAGAATGTTCAGGAATTTTTTCAGATTTTTTGCACTTCACATAAGCGAGATAGAGGGGGGGGGGGACACGTTTCACACCCACTTCAAACTTGCCTACGCTCGCCCTATCAAAGTTATATCCAAAGAATTATATATTTTTGTAATCAGCTCGACATACCCTTTCATATGATACCCCTCACGGTGTCGAAAAAAAATTTAAAAAAATTAACCCTTAAGTTTTTTTACCCTAATGTTTTTGAAAAATATTTTTTTTAAGTTGCTATATTTTTAAAATATGTGAGTAGGTACAAGACACATACATGCCAAATTTCAAAGTGATTGGACGAAAGGTGTAGCCGTGAGAGCACGCTAGAGGACGGACGGACAGACACACGCAGGAAAATATAAGGGTCCTTGGTTTTGCCTACGGACCCTAAAAAAGATCAAATTTAGCTCTATTAAAAGTAGAACCAATAGAGGTACGACAAAAAGTCAAGGACCAAAGTTGTAGATCTTTTAAAATAAGTTACCGCTGGCGCTGGTGCGTTCCGCTTTTCGATTTGCCGCACCAAGCCTTCATTAAAACTTAAAAGTTGCGTCCACCATCTTTAATTTTTTAAGGGGGTTAAGTTTACTTTTTTAACTTTTTGGATTTTTTCCAGTCGGTTTGGGCCAATTTCCGACAAAATGCGAAAAACCGCGAGTCTCTAGGTAGTCTAGAAGTACCCAATCATTTTGATTATCGAGTCAGTGGGTTATGTCATGTCACTTATATATAAAGAGTCAACCTATTTTTTTTTAAGTTATTTTTTATACATTTTTACTTTCTCATATAAAGAGAAAGTATTGTGATGGCGCGAAAATTCGATTTTGAGATTTTGATGGATTTACACGTTTTGAGGTCCCCTGAGTCCAAAAAAGTGGTTTTTAAAAAATGTCTGTCCGTCGTCTGTCGTCTGTCGTCTGTCGTCTGTCGTCTGTCGTCTGTCTGTGCAGACGCCTGGAGCCTAAACTACTGGGCCGATTTTGACGAAATTTGGCATTCATGTTCAGAAAAATCATACCCCGAGGCGAAATCGAGAAATGAATTTTAGCTCCACATTTAGGGGCGCTACCCCCCAAAAACCCTGAAAAAACGTGAAAAAAAAATATTTCTCGAAATCGGTTCCGACGATTTTGATTAAAAAATTCTAAAATGTAGTCCATTTAAATACGGATCCAACGATATAAGCCGTTTTCCCGGGAAAAATCTAGTTCCTGAGAAATAAGCTTAAATCGCGGACGGAGAGAGCCCGGGTTCGATTCCCCGCCCAGGAGAAGTTATTTTTATGATAAATTTTGATGAAATGTTCAATAATAATTAAATTTACATACGAAAACATAATAAATGGAAAACACTGGGCCAAATAATTATGACCTCGTATATGAGAAAGTTTGTCTGAGTTGTCTCGGACCGATTTTTTAAAATAATATTGCTAATAAATTTGGCATTATTCAATATTTTTCGATGAAACCAAGCAAGTAAAAACGTTTTCGCTCACCTCTGAAAAAAAATGAACCAATTTCGTTTAGCCAGTTTTGTACCTATAAAGTCGTACTGGTGGCACACATACATACATACATAAGAATTGTTAAGGCCGGATTCGGTTTTCGGAATGTATTAAATATATATATATATATATATATATATATATATATATATATATATATATATATATATATATATATATATATATATATATATATATATATATATATATATATATATATATATATATATATATATATATACACACACACAATCTTGTGTAACTAATTGCAGTGTGCAAATACAATATTTTTATTGCTAATAATAATTATATATATATATATATATATATATATATATATATATATATATATATATATATATATATATAGATTATATTTAATAAAAAGCGTAAGGAACTTCGTTTCTACTGGGTGTCCCGAGACACTACAAGTATTGTTTTTTCATATATAACGTTATGCAAAAAATAACTTAATAGATATTAGTTACACACATATTAATACTAAAGAGTTAAATAAATAAAACTTGTATTAAGTTTACTGCGCTTAATCTTTAAAGGATATATAAAATCAACTCAATTAAATAATAATTTATGTTTCATTGTTTATGTGTATAAACCATGAAAATACTTGGTATTTCTGTATAGTATTTCTTGGTGTGAAAACCAAGATACTTGGCTCAAAATAAACGTATTTATACATCCAACTGTTTAACTGGTAAGCCCATGTTTAAAAGCGTTTGTGTACTTTATTTTAAAATATATAAAAGGGGGAAAAATTGGTCAAAAATCACTTTTGACATATATTATATGGTTGGAATTTCTGAGATGGGAGATGTGATTCATACTGATGGCCTGGCCACAGCAGCTATAGTAGTTGTGTAAAGTGATCGTTTTCCCGGCCTATAATGTTAGGACTGACCTTCCTGAGTTCAAGACTCAAAACATTCATAAATTACAACTTTTATATATTTAGTGTTCTCATAAGATTATTTAAACTAGTGTAGACAATATATTTTTACTAACTCAAATAGAAATTAGTGACGTACCTTGTTTATCGAGATGAGACGTTGAAACAACCTCTTGCGGAGAATCAGTATCTGAGACTTGGTTTAAATCTGCTTTGCTGCCGACGCTGATAATATCTGCAAAATATAATAATTTAATTAGTGAAGGAATATAATGATATACTTAAAGTTTATCCTCGTTAAAATTATTAGAATATCTCAGATGCTCGGGCTCTAGCCTTTCAGACACAAATTAATTTTTACACCCCTCTTGCCTAGAAATCTTACACTTTATCGCTGAATACATCGGCTAATGCCAACATTTTTAAAACCCTCAATTATTTTTATAAATAGGTAATACGTACTATAGTCCAAGTTTATTTACCTAGTTTTAGTAATCAATAAATAGCTTATATAAGTAATAGTTTATCAGTTATCAATTGCGGCCTAGCAATGCAATGTCTTTTTCAAAGAAAATCTGATTTTTTGTGGTTTTATCGAAGTACTTTATTTTATTCATGGTTTGTATACATACTGTAATCTCCTAAATTAAAATCAAGTTTTTCTTTGCTTATTTATATAAATAATGGAAATTCTATGAATAAACAGATATTCTAAATTAATGTACCAAAAACAAATTTAATCTTTTTCTATAATAAACAATTAGAGGGTAATTTAAATTTATATAGAATACATATACAATATATAGGGTGGCGCAGCGTGGATAACCACATTTTAAATGGTTACCATTACCATGTGCTTAATACTATAGAACTAGGAGATTAAAATAAAGCTAATTTTCTAACGAAGTTTATTGGACATAAGTCAAATTTTCAAGGAGTTAACATTATACGAGGGAGTGAAGTTGTGCATCACGTTCTCTTATTAACATCTCGTCAGCAATCCGAATCATTTCACGGTGGATGGCGCAACTCAGCAAGGGTACGTGGTTTGTCGACATAAACTTTGGCCTTTAGATATCCCCATTAGAAAAAATCACAAGGGATGAGATCGGGCGAGCGTAGTAGCCATGGAACGATACCATTCCGGGAAATTACACGACCGGGAAAAATTTGACGCACGCGATCCATGGACACTCTTTTCGTGTGTGCAGCGGCTCCATCTTCTTGGAGCCATATATGGTCAGTATCCATTTCGTTATCCTCTAAACAGGGAATGAAAATATCGGATTCCTGATTAGATCCAACTTCGCGAGTGCCTCGAAGTATGTGTAAATCGACATGGACGTCATTATCGGACATTATCTTCACATTAACACACTATCTTACATCCATACATATCTTCTGTCCAATAAACATTATCATATGTCATTATGGAAATTATCTTATGTCCAATAAACTTCCACATTTGTGCTAGAAAATTCGCTTTATTTCAATCTCCTAGCTCTAGCATTAAGCACATGGTAACCATTTAAAATGTGGTCATCCACGCTGCGCCTACCTGTATATACTGTTTGTTCACGGATGGAGTTACCTATACAATACGTATAAATTAAAAGAAAAAAAAATCAATTTTCGAAGAAAAGTCACTCTTCATAAAATCTCCTGCTTATTCTTAAATTAAGATATATTACATTTTGTTAAAAATGTATCCTGTACCCAAAAAGTACAATTTTATAAAATCGTAAAAGAGGAAGCCGGACCAAATTTCAACTATTCAAGAAAAACGTAGTATTCTTTTAGATACTATTCCAAATTTATTTTTCTCTTAAAAATCGAAAATCAAATTTCAAATACTGAAAGCAAATTTTATACATACTGAAATGGATTTTCGAAATTTTATGGGAAAAATAAATTTAAAATATCATCTCAAAGAAATGACGAAGAATACTTTTTCTTTTTCTTAAATAGGTGACATTTTTTTTTTTAAATTGTTGAAAAGTTTCCTCTTGTACGATGTTAGAAAATCGTACCTACTTTTTGGGTACAGGGTACATTTTGAACAAAATTTAATACTATACATTTTCATTTAAGAACAAACAGGAGCTTTATCTCCCGTACTACTTAGGCTAGAACTCTGAATTACTTCTTATGAAATAAACACATTCTATAAAGGGATTTATAATTTGCTGTTTATACATAGAGTTTACAATTCAAGATGGCCGACATTTTTATGTAATGTTTGAAGTTGCTATATCTTCTGAATCATCTGATCTAGATCCTTGAAATTTCTATATATGTAAATAACTTCTTATGACAAAAACATTTCTATAAAGTGATATGACTTTAGAATTCAAATTGATGACTATAGATATTTTTAAAAATTAGATCCCCGTATTTTAGTCAAGAACCTTGAAATTTAGATATTAGATAAGTTAGGGATTAAGAGGGGAGTAAAAATAGAGTAATTAAGCCCAGCCTGAACCATTTTTACAATAGGAAGTTTACATCTTAAGAAAAGCCTACTTTTCAGGCCTTGGATCATAAATACATAAATCGTCTCCAAAGGGGAAAATGGGAAAGAGGGTTATAGAGAGAAAATAAAAAAATATTTGGATGGTGCAGTAATATATACATATACATATATATTATATATATATATATATATATATATATATATATATATATATATATATATATATATCAACCAAGGGATGTGCCACGCAAGTGTGACTCATAAGAACTGTCTGTTGGTGTCTCTCACTAACACAAATTGTAATTATATATATATATATATATATATATATATATATATATATATATATATATATATATATATATATATATATATATATATATATTATATATATATATATATATATATATATATATATATATATATATATATATATATATATATTTTATATAAGAACAATTGTTCTATTCAAAAGGGGGCACAATTATACTTTTAGGACTCTTCAGTGACCACTTTTTTTTTTTCTCTTTTTTCTTTAAGTGTACTTTTACATATTATATATATATCTGAAAATTGTATTTCCTTTTTTGATTTCTCTATTTTGTTCGGAGTAAATTATATAGGTGCTGTATCTTGCAAGAACAAAGGCAAACAGAGACCTATGAGTCTGCTAAGAGCAAATCGTATTTACATGTTTTGAAATATTTTCATAGGTTAGTTTCATAATATTAGACGTTGTAGTTGGTTTTGAAGTATCAGATCTTTTTAATCTAAGTTCTAGGGAGGAGCTTATATAATAAAAAAGTTGGTTGAGGTCTTTTTAAAATATCCAATTTTTAAAGTGCCATATCTCTGAAACTATTGAACGCACAGAGTTGCCATTGGAAAAAATCAGAACTGCATCAAGCTTTGCGAAGTATAGGTCTAATTTGCCTGGCCTAATATTCCGTTTTTGTATTTTTTACTATTGCAACTGAACTACTGGGCATACAGACTTCATTTTGCACTTGAAAGGAAGCCATTAAATGTATGGATGCCAATTTTCGAAGTACCATATCTTGGAACCATTGCAGTAAAAAAATAAGTTTGACCAGTGAAATTTGAACTATTAGCTGAGCATAATTACTAAAGACCGATAACACTTTAGAATTTGTGAGAAGATAAAAAAATACATGAGTTAAAACCTTTTAAAAAAATACTTGTTCCAGATATAAGTCCTATAAAATCCAAAAAAATATTACTGCACCTCTTAAAGTTATAAAAATGCCCCCCCTCACGCTTGCCTAGAGCCTGTCTAGATAAGCTAGTAGATATAGACAAGAAAAAAATAAATTCGGTCTCTCAGTTTAAAAGCGTTTTGTTAAAAGCTGTTTTTGAAATATTTCGAAAAAACTGAAAAAAATTCAAACATTTTGTGGTTTTTGACCTCCCTCTAAGTTAGCACTAGGTTGTTTTGTTCGGAAAATTGGGTGTAGCACTACTGGACACCCACTAACAACATCCCAAAGTTTCGTTGAATTCGGAATTTTTCTAAGGTATTTCTAAGGTAGGGATTTAGGTCTATGGCGACTGGACTACAATCATATTTTCTAAAGCTAATTTTTACTTTACTAATTTTTACTTTCTTATAAAGTATTATGTATAAAGAGATAAAGTATTTTGATGGAGTAAACGCTTTGAGATTTTGATGGATTTACACGTTTTGAGGCCCCCTGAGGAAAAAAGTGGTTTTTAAAAAACGGCTGTCCTTAGTCTGTCGTCTGTAGTTGTGCAGACGCGTGGAGCCTAAACTACTGGTCCAAATTCGAAAATTTTGCATTATCAGAAAAATCACACCTCGAGCTAAATCAAGAAATTAAGTTTAGCCCCCAAAACACTATGAAAGAATATTCCTCGAAAACGGTTCCGTCGATTTTGATTAAAATATAGTCCAGTTGGTACGAGTTTTATCGGAAAGTCTTTATTTGATAGTGATGCTTATTTGAGAAAGTAGGAGAAATAAAAATTCAATAAATAATACAATAATTTATAATTTTAGTTTTTTAACACTAGTAATAAAGATTTACATTTGCCTGAACTACTTTTCCCATTTCAATAAAATTGTAGTGAAATTCAAATTGTGTAAGAGAAATAAATTTTACTTTGAATTTGGTAATGCTTTCTCTCAAAAACTTAACAAAAATAGACTGCCAATTGGTGTGGCATATAGCTTCCTCGCATCCCATCAAGTACTTTATTGATTTTATGCTGTTACAAGCCATTATTGCATAATTTGTTTAATTGATTGTTTTTTTTTAATCTGTCAAATTCAATTCAAATTAATCTAGGGCTATCTGTGGGTTACTTTCGATAAACTATAAAAGTTTCATACAAATCAGATAAGTACTTTTGATGCTATAGGTAAATAAATATGTATGTTTGTGTGCATGTGGAGAGAAACAAATGAGCGCAGAAGGTTAAAACTTATGACCAACAATGAGCTAAGTATGACCTCCCCTACAAATTTCATTAAAATCGGACGCGTAGTTTTTAAGATAATATGTTGGTTCGCAAAAATTGAGCAACAGACCGACAGACAGACACGTAACCAAAAATGATCCCTGATGTCTGAAAGTATTCCTTAGTATATTCATACTACGGAAAGTTTAAATTTTAATTTAAATCAAATTATAATTATTATTAACAACGGGCGACAGACAGAGAAAAATAGACTCCAGCACCGGGATTTGAACCACAAGCCTCTTGTATTTCCAGTACAGATGATCTTACCAACTAGGCTATACTGGAGAATAATTTCCTCTGTTGTTAACGATACGAAGTCCCGAATTAAGCTTTCAATTTTTCTAAGTCTTAGGAATCGATAATAGAACTAACCGAGAAACTAACGCTTATAATTATTATTTATTTTGTAAAAGGTTGTCTTTTATACTACCAATTTGAACATATGTAATGCTCTATTGACCTAAATACCGGATATGATTTCCGGAATCCGGAATCATATTTCTGAGATTATAGCGCATGATGATTCACGAGAATTGTGTATGGGTTGTAACTGTACATTATGAGAAAGTGTCAAATTTACAAAGTTAGAATATGGTAACATGAACATCCTTTATCACGTCTTTACATCGGAAGGACGATTGTATAAAAAGTGGCCGTCGTTCGGTTTCTCCCTTAAGCAGCAACTTATATTTTCGACAGTCCTACTTAACAAGACAACATTTTCAATTTTTTCTTTATTTGTTTAACAAAAGTTAAACTGTTTAGCTTTATTATTAGAGGCTATGTATTCCAGTGTCTTAAGTAAACTGTAAGCTCCTCTTCTAAGGGATTTACTGCTAATTGACTAATATGTCATATTTAAACAGTACTAGGAGAGTATGGGTTAGTTACCTATTCTAAAGAACTCAATATTTGTTCTTCCCCAAACACACCTGTCCTTAATAACCTAGCTTTACGTTTATTATCTTCTAAAACTTTGTTTACAGTGACACTTTTGAGTTTTTGTTTTATGTTTTCTTAAACTTGTTCTTAAGTACATATCTAATTTAATTTATACTTAAGCATTATTTAGTTAAGGGCAAAAGGGGTCCAAATATGATTATTGGATTTCTTGTGATCAGTTAGGATGCAAGATAAAATTTTAAATGCATTGAAAATCATATGGAAACAAGAGGTAGTGGTAAAATTTTTAGAAAAATAGGAGTTATTCCTATAGTTGTGATATTAAATTGAAAACCTCCCCAAATTAATTTTAGAGCCTTGCAGCTACTCAGTTATCATCAAATAATAAATTAATGAAGTATATGTGTAAGCATTTTATCACAAGCATCCCACTAAGTTAATCTGTTAGTCTTGGTGAGACTTTTTGTACTAATCGGTAATAAGAGGTTTTTAATAGGTTTGGTATTAGATAAAAAGTCTTTTATCTACGATTGATACGAAATATACATTATTACGAAATATAACATTATTTAAGTGATTCTTTTCGTAGCTGTATACATTGCGCATGAGTGCTTCATAATTCATCTTTTTTCCGCCCTAGTGCTGTAAAAAACGAGAATTCTTCACCTTAACGCACGATTAGCGTGTTTGTTTACATTTAACAAAACTCATTTGCTGTTAGTTTAATTAAAGTAACTGTTTATATCGAGTTTTTAGAGAAAAACAATGAGTGATTTAAGTGTTTATGACGAAAATGAGGAGAATAATACTCCTCCCGAAATAATTAATTCGGCACAAAATACAACTAATGAATTAATGCCATCTTGATCAAAAGAGAAATACGAACTTACATACAGGAAGTTTACTAAATATTTTTTCTGTATTTATTATTAAAATCCAACAATCGTTGATAATGTACAATGTACGGTACGCAACTCGTGCGAAAACTGCATTTTGCTCGTGTGATTTTACTACCCTCGCTGTCACTCAGGTGCAAACTCCACACTCGCAAGCAAAATGCTACTTTCCGCTCTAGACGCGTAATGTACTATAACTTCTTATTTTTGGGCATTAAATACATATGCTATAGAATTTGCCCTAGACCACACATATACAGTTTTATTATTTATATTTTTAGGTAATTGCCCCTACTTCCATCTTTAAAATTATATTTTTTGTTGAGGAAATGACTAATTTCATTGTTTATTGGTAGTACATAAATAGTAAGTACATAACAATACATAAATAGTAAGTACATAAATGGACTTTATTAATCGGATATTGTCATTTTCGTATTTTTGGGTTCGAAGATTGCCTTCCTCTCCCCTCCCCCCCCCTTATTCGAAGCAAAATCACATTTATTGGGGATTAGGGTAGAACCCTAATCAATTTCATAGGAAATTTCCAAATTTCATAGGAATCAGTTTAGCAGTTCAGGTTCCATGATTCTGCACAGACCACATCAATTATTTTTCAAAATTAAATTTTTATGCAATTAAAAACGGGCAAAAGTTAAAAGATAATCAAACCTATATAACCATTTTCTAAATAATTACAAGGCCTTCGGGAAAAGAGTTAATTTCTATGTCGAAGGATAGATATGCTGAAAGAGTTCCCATCCGAAATTCTTTAAGGTTCATTGTCTAATATGTTACGTTCTGATGAGATAATAATCCCTGTATTGTGTTAAAACATAAAAATAATCAAAATCTAAATCTTAAATGCTGAAATCAGTATTTATAAATTTAGCTAAACTCTATTTATTATATCTATTTGTATGCATGTACAGTACATACTTAAACATCCGAAATGTATTTGCAATATGTATATATGCACTAACTCCCTCACATTTATCTTAACATTTTACAAAGTTACAACTTTTTTAAGACTGTCATTATAAGATTCATAGTGTACTTTTATTTATGCACGAATACTTAAAAACGTAAGGTCGAATAAGCCACAGTCAAATTTAAAATAAATAAGTGTTAAATAACATTGAATTGAATTATAATTTTACTGTAATATTCTTGTTAATTTTAAGTGATTAACTATCACTTGTTTTATGATTGTTATAATTACCCACAAGTTAAAGGAGGGATGAGGTTTAGAATTATATATTTACTAAATATAATCATATATTTTTACTCTTTGGTATAAATTTCTTCTTTAAATATTACACTGCAATAATAACTAGCAAATTCATTCAACTTAAAGTACTAAGTAAGTATTTACTTATCAGAAGTGGGGATTATTTTAATTTAGGGCAATATCGTACCGTGGAGATTGATAGAATAACCAATATCATTGTAACAATCTACTTCGATTTTACTTCCTTCAATTGTTTCCATGAATTGAAATCAATTTGCAGTTGCTTTTCGCTATTGTAGTGACCTCTAAACATTAAGAATTTCGTTCCCTTCAAATTTTTCTGAAATAACGAATAATATCGCCTTCTCTTTGGCAACTTTCGAAATTGTGTTTAAAGTAAGTCTAAGTAGATTCTCATTTTATGGAAAAGCTGAATAATGATATTTGTCCATATTATACTGACAGTTGAAAGCTATTTCAGGAGTCGTTGCGGTGGCCGAAAACTTTTAGTTATATTCTATGACAAAACGTATTATTATAATTTAATTAAAAAAAAAAAAAATAATAATAAGTAAAATTATGTTTAAATATCACAAAAGTCATAGTGAATTTATACAGTGATAGCCAATTTCTCTATCGTAATCAATAAAATAACAAACAAAATAAACAAAAAAACACACTTACCATCATATTTATTTGATGAATTAATTCTTAATGGTGCATCCGACGAGGAATTGGGCTGACATAGAAGTACGTCTATAGAAAACGGATTATTTTGCCGAACTCTAGTTAATCTTGTTTCTTCCATTTCGTTACGAAATTAATAAGTATATTTTAGTTAATAAATAACTTGGTTAGTAGTACACAATACAGTTAGCTTTAACGTAGATCGCTTTAAATTTAGTTGTGCAATAAATAAGCAATCCTAATATAACATGAATGTTTTTATTATTAATTACTATACACAATTTGAGTTTACTACTTAATTGATTATATAAATTAATTTATTGGTTAATCATTATCGATTAATCATTTTATTGTTTTTTTATTGAGATATCTACATAAATTAGTGAATATAGAATCGCCCTTTACTACTATTTTTACTTGACTAACTTAGTGCATATTAGCTATATTATTATTTTAAAAACTATTTGATTTATATAAATAATTTGAGCAATTATGTCTTAAATATATATTTAAATAAATAAATAACAATTAAGTTATCTTAAATGTATTGTTGTTGTGCAAATTCATATGGTTTACACCTAATGATTACTTCATAAAAAGTAATTATTGTAATGTAATTAGAATAATTCAATATTATTGTAATGTAATTACAATAATTCAATATTATTCTAATGTAATTACAATAATTCAATATTATTTTAATGTAATTACAATAATTCAATATTATTGTAATGTAATTACAATAATTCAATATTATTCTAATGTAATTACTATAATTCAATATTATTCTAATGTAATTACAATAATTCAATATTATTCTAATGTAATTAACACTGTTTAAATATTTATCTCCAAGTTAAACAGTACTAAGTAAAATATTAAAAACCTTTTTAGTTAAAATAGTAATATTTACTAGTTTACACGTTGCTTCAATAAAATATATTTAGTTTTATATATTGATGTATCGTTAAATTATTATACTGGTGACAGAATAAAATAAAAATTAATAGATAAGATGTTCATTAGTATTAAATATGAATATGTTTAACTGGGATTTTAGTTATGTGTTTATCAGAAAATCATAATTACAATAAAAAAACTATAACAACTTCGCGATTAAAAGCAGCTATTTATTTATCTAAATTGAAAATAATAGAATGCACATACTTTTAACTGAGATTTCAGACAATATTGATGCATTTAAAAAACTAGAACCTTCCTGAAGCATTAAAACAACTTCAAAGCAAAGCATCAGAGAATCTATGATCGATATTATCTGTCGAAATAAACAGTAGTATAATTATTATTAATAAATAAAATAACGAATTTTATTTGTATACTTATATTTGAAGTAAATTATTTTAAATAATTATTTAAAAAGTAGTTCCATTAATCCATAAATCACAACATAGTTATTGTAAATTATCACTTCTGACTTATATCATTTTTCCGATTCAATAGGATGCAATGATCTTCACGTTTATGAAAAAAGAAAAAAAACCTTTTAAGTTCATAAGAGTACGACAAATTTCTAACTGGAGAGGATTTCAGCTTTTAAAAACTACCTAGTGGTGTTTAAAAAGATATCATTGGCAGTTGTAGACCACAGAACAGATGCCTGGGCGGAGACACGACCAACCAATAGTATAAAGGGGAGTTCTTTTAAAGACACGTTAAAAAAAAAAAAATAAAACTCATCCAAATATATATCTTGTGTAGTGTCAACTGTTTCCCTCTACAGACTTTTACAAGCTACATATCCTATAATATAGAACTAAGACACTTTTTAAAAAAAAAAAATATATATATATAAATATTATCACAACATTCACTTATCCAATTAGTTCACTAATTAGACGGCATCTGGTTTTGTGGTTCGTCTCTGCCACGGTCTAACAATAATTAAGCTCTTTCACTTCTTTGACAAATAAATAAAAAGGAATTAATTTTATTTCATCATTAGGAGTAATAATTTTTTTTTGGCTATAATTAGGTCTTATTTAAAATTTAAATAAAGTATTAAGTTATTAATATCTTCCCCTCAATCGAATGATTTACTTAAAAAAAAAATGTCTATGATTAAAGAGACTAACTATCATATCTGCTTATTTTTATCATGATAGTCCCTATTCCTATTCTCTATCTTTAAGTTACATTACCTAAGAAAATAGATTTATTCGGGGAAATAATAACGTATATTGTTTTATTGGTTGACGGACAATACTTCTCCTTACATGAATATATAATTTTGAGAAAATAACGTTATTGACAAATTTTCATAGTTTTTTAGAGGGTAAATAAAGACTGACTTCGACCTCTTTAATTGGTCTTACTAATGATATTTTAAAAAAGATCTTTAATACTGCAAAAGTGTTATTATCCCTTTTGATTTAAAATGTATTGGAACCGTACAGAGTGACAGACGACACTATAAGGTTTTTTTTAGTTTTACCGATGAAACCCAAAAAATGGGTTGAAAAAAGACCGTTGTGGTTAAATCTTATAGAAGAAAAAAAAAATCTGTTTATTGTTTCAGGAATTATTTTATAAGTCATTAATTAAAATTTTTCTGCAACTTATATTCACAAAATATACTTAACATAATAAAATATAAATATATAGCAAAAATAATACACTATAGAGATCTAACTTTAACTTGTAAAATTTTTAGTTTAGGATAGTTTTCATTCCAAGTTGGTGCCCATTTATCTTTTGCTTTCCAAAAATCTAGCATTTCCTGAAACAAAAAAATAATTGACTGTCAATTAGTGTGGTACATAGCTTCCTTCATTCCTATTATTGGGTTAATTGGAAAAACAAGGTTTTGATCTATTTCGATCCCTAGTGGGTTAAAACTTAGTTTTATTCAATATTTAATGTGCTTATAAGCAATTAAATAATTCTATCTGTGGGCTACTTTCAAAAAACCATCCAAATTTCTTCAAACCCGGATGAGTACTTTTGAAGATAAAGTATTTTTTACAATCCAAGTTTTTACACACGCGGAACGAAGTGATGGGCGCAAAAATTTCAAGAGGTTGAAATTTATACGGGTCCAACTATGGGCTAATTATTAATATCCAAATTCCATCAAAATCGGACAAATAGTTGAAGATGTGGTGGTTCGCAAACATTTTGACAAACAGACCCGATACCAAAAATTTTCCCAGATGTATGAATCGGATTTCTGCCAACATTTTTTGAAATCGGAGACATACAAAAATTTATTCTTTCGAAGTATCACAATGCTTCCGATACCTTCGGTAAGCTCATAAGCAAAAAATCAGTATTTAATAAAACTCTTATAAATAATTTTATATTAATAAGCTTTAAATAGAAACGGTTTATAGTTTAAAGTAATGACTTAAAGAGCCTAGCAATTACTATTAATACAAGGAGTACAGATTTGGAAAAAGCTATAATTTTTTAATATAAAATTGCATAAATCTCTAACCTGATTTACTGTCTATTATTTAAATCATAGTTTTAGATGAATTTATAATTATTTTTGATAAATTAAAAGCTAGCCAGAACGAAAAAGCCATAATTGATCTAATTTATCATTTGTAGGACTCGACTCTAGACTGCACTAGAATGCATGGATAACATAGTTTATACCTGCTTACAAATCAACTCTAAGTGTGACTGATATAATGCTGTGCAGAATGCGGTTATTCGAAGAAACTACATAAGAAAGTTGTAACAAATAATGCATTTTTATCTACTTTTCTTCTTAAAAATTTTCTAATTTTACTTGAAGAAATTGGGCAAGTCACATGCGTTGCGGGTTTGTTCAAGAACTAAGTATGAGCAATCATAAAAGCAAAATGTATTGTCGCCTTAGATTGGAATAATTTTAGACAAATATGGAAGATGAAGAACTTTTTATGAAAATGTATTCAACCTGTTGACCTAAAAGGTTTCTGAGGTCAAACTAAAAGCGTAAGCTAATATTTTAAACAAAAGAGTTTCGGCATTCTCAAAATGTTGGTAAGGAGGGCCTAACGTCTAAGGACTTATATGGAAGAAGGACGAAGCTAAGGCTAAGTAAATTCTTATCTTAAAATGATTTTTTTTAAAAAATCGTAAAATTATTAATAATTTATCTTAAACTAAACAATGAATGTTTTACCTTGACTGATGCGCTTTTCCAAGGTTTATTATAACTGCCACTCACACTGTTGTCAGGAAATTCTCTTCCACCAACAGATAACCCAAATGAAATATAGAACTGAAATAAGAACAAATGTAGATCATTAAGTTATGTTTTCAAGTAAGTAATCTTCAAATAACTATATTGATACTCATTGGCGTAGCCCCCCCCCCCCCCTAAAGTTTAGACATGATATTCACAAATCATCATCAAAGGCCAACAAATTCGTTTTTTTTGCGAATATCTCGCTTCCTATGGTTCAAACAATAATAAAAATGGTTATCAAAATTAAAGATAACCAAATTTCTCTCAAAAAAGTCTCATTCTTTTTTACGTACAATAGACGGTTTACAAAGCATAGAATATCTCTGAATATCAAGCATCCGTTGCAACACCGCTTTTTAGGTATTTTTACAAATATTTCGCTGACTATGGCTCGGAGACAAATTAAGGTAATTATCAAAAAGAAAGATGATTAAATTTCCCACAAAAAAGGTTCCATTCATTTTTTAAGTACTACGAGTGGTTTAGCAAAATCCTAGCTTACTATAACTTGAGTAGTGTCTGTTTTTGTTCGGAGAACAATTGAGGATCTGATGACGATGTTTCGCTATTGCAATTATCACCGTAACAATCGCCGTACAAGGAACATGAATATTTTCAAACTACGTCCAACCAAACTTGAAATTTTTTCTCTCGCAGGTGTAGAATAACGATTCCCGTTCCCGCACCATGGAGTTACCTTGGGGAAAAGCCTTGAAAAGTTATTGGTCGTTGTTACGCCTTCTGCGGAAACTTTGGAGAACTTTATTGTCCAAACGGTTCGTTGTACCTTAAAAATTAATATGGTGTTACGTGAATTAAATTTAATAATCTTCAATTTTGATCTGATCCCCAATTAGTCTCCGAGCCAGAGGAAGCGAGATATTCGCAAAAAATACGTAAAAAGTCGTGCAAAAGCTGATACTATGCAAATTATAGTAAGCTAATAAGTTTTTTGCTAAACCGTTCGTTGTACGAAAGAAATGAAATAAGTGAGACCTTTTTAATAGATCATCTTTTTATTTGATAAACACATCAATTTGTCTCCGAGCCATAGGAAGTTAGATATTCATAAAAATACCTAAAAAGTGGCGCGGCAACGGATACTAGATATTCATAAATATTCTTCGCCCTATATTCCGTAAACCGTCCAGTAAACGATGAGTATAGGACTTTTTTATGGGAAATTTTGTTATCTATAATTTTGATAACTACCTTGATTAGTGTCTGAGCCATAAGAAGCAAAATATTCGCAAACAACCAAAGTTTGTTGACCTTTGACCTTGAATATCAATGTTTTTCAGAAACTCAAAATGAAGCGATCAAAAAAAGAGAAAAACAACAGAAAACCTAAAATGATTGGACTAAATTTACTTACATGTCTTTAAGTGCAATTTGCTTTTATATGGAGATGGTTTTGTTACACACAGATAAATAATCACTTTAGACTGAACAATGAAGAATTCATTTTTATGCTCTAATCCCCTCTAACTACTCCTTTACAACCCCCCCCCCCCCCTCACTCTTGTCATTTAAAGAATTTGTACATGTTGCCTCCCCCCCCCCCCTAAGTCAAAACCTGGCTATGCCCATAGTAATACTTCATTATGCGACTTCAATTTAGAAAATACGATCTCCAAATTCGTTTTCATTGCAGGCATCTTAAACATTCACGACTGACGAAGGTATAGGTAATTTACAGAGATGTTTAGAGACTGGATTAATGTAGAAATATTAAAATAATACATTAATTAATTAAATCACAAATTTTACATACCAAAATCAATACAAATATGTGTCTAATTTTTTCGAGAAGCCATGCGAAGAATAAAATAAGAATGCTTCAAATTGAATTTATTTACTCGCATATTCAAACATGCTTATTGTATTATTGTTATTTTTTGTATAAAATAATTCTCTTTGCATAATAAATTTCAAATTTCTTCCCTCCTTTTTAGCTAGTTTTCTGTAAAAACTCATATTTTAAACATCAATTATTCATAGTGAACTTAATATATGTTCAATTAATTAATCATTAGTTCAGTGCTCAAATGAAGTTGGCGTCAAATGTGCGTAACAAGTGCTTACTTTAGTCCGCCATAATAATATCTCTACTGGCTGGCTCATCCCTGCATTATAACATACGAGGACTATCATACACATTGGTCTAGAATCTGTGGCTTAATTATCTGCTGTAGATTACCTCTTGGTCAAAAGGAGCTATTGCAGATCCTCTTGACCATTTCTTCTCTTCTTCGTGAGTGAAACCTGCTAAATTAGCCAATGATCCGGTGAGATTTCTGAACAGCAAGTTTCCAACAACAACTCCATTAACTGATACTGTCATTTCATCTGAAATCGTACAAAATGTACACTGTAATATAAAAGTTATAAAAATCCCTTTTCAACATAATAAAAAACCATTTTTACATTGTCCCCCAAACCACTTCGAAGTATATTCGGAACGTGTTCCTACATGGCTTAGTCGAAATCATCCCACCACTACGCTTTCTCTTATTTGAGCTTTAATTTAAATTATGAATTCAATCTACTGAAAATGTTAAGGCTTATTAATAAATGTATAATAATGAATTTAATCAAGTTTTTATTTTATAAAGAATTTGGACAGAATGTTTCCAGCTTTTATATCAAACCAGTATTCAAACTATAAATATTCATTACTAGCATATTCATAAGTATTATATGTGCTCGCTAATAATTATTTCGTTATTCTTTATTATTTTGAATATAGCCAAATCTTGTTTATTATCATCGATACAAATAATTACAGTCCAGGAGATCGTGTAAAGGCGACTGCCTAACATCAAGCTAAAATTTTGTGTATGAGCTAATGTTTTCTTTCCCTCCAAGAATGTGTGGTCGACAAAGTTCGAACGCGGTAACTGTTAATAAAACAGACCGGTAAAGAGCAGCTATTTAATGTCCCGCCCATGTTGGTGGACAATATAATTTTAATGATTGGATCATGTATTCAGGATCATAATGATCCTGAATACAAAATAAGTTAGCAGACCAAAAATCAAGGTGATGTTAGTTATTCTTAATATGTTAGTTATTAAATCCAAATAAAAGTGGTCAATTATCAAATAACAAACTAACATCTTTTTAATTTTTGGTCTACTAACTCATTTTGTACTCAGGATCATGAAAGTTACATTTGGGAGAGGTTCTGGAACTTGGCCCTTTTATCACGGTTAGGTTTTTTTTGGATAGATATACTTGTTTTTGTTGGTATTCTTTGTTTACCCCAAAACATTGACTAATACACAAACTCTCTTTATTATCAGCTTATGTCCAAGCTATGCCCTGTAGACGAACTTACCATACCACATATTCTTTGTTTGCCCCAAAAAATTAACTCATACACAAACTCTAACTTGATGTTAGTCAGTCACTTTTAAGCGCACGCTATCTCCTGGACTGGACAATTATTATTAACAAATTATCACACAGTTTTCTTTGAAATGTTCAGATGTTCCTACATGTTAATATAACAATACTAAATAACTTGAATATGACTTTTTGATTCCGAGCTTACCGTTGATTAAGGTAACGGAAGCTATGTGATCGTTCTGAAGAACGAAAACCTTTTATATCTCAGATTTCAAAAATTCCAAGACAGAAATCCGTTTCAGACATAAGGGAACATTTTTGGTCCCGTGTCTGTCTGTCGGTCAGTCGGTCTGTCGGTCTTTCGCTCAATTTTTGCGAACCGCCATATCTTAAAAACTATTTGTCCGATTTTAATGAAATTTAGTTAGTAGGTCATAATCAGCCCATTGTTGGTCCCATAAATAAGTTTCAACCTTCTACGCTTATTTGTTTATCTTCCACTGCTCCATCTGCTCACAAACATACAATTTATTTACAGCTATATCTTTAAAAGTTATCATCTGATTTTTATGGTTTGTCGAAAGTAGCCTGCATTTATGCAATTATACAAAGTTCACTTTTCCCCCTCCTTCCCCCCTTAAAAAAATAAAAATGGCCGACTTGATTTTTAAGCTGTATTGGGGACTTATTGCGGCTAAACGGTAAGTCGTATTGAAAACGGTTAGCACCAGCGGTAACTGATTTTAAAGATCTACAACTTTGGTCCTATGACTTTTTGTCGTATCATCATCGGTTGTACCTTAGATGATGATAATTTTGGTATTTTTTTGGTTTTATTTTTTTCTTTTTTGTCTTTGAATGGTCATAGTTTCTGTAATAGTTGACCGATTTTATTTCTGATTGTGGCGCTTGAATCTCACACTAATGCTCTTTAAATTGAGTATATTTTATTTCATTAGTTCATCCTATTTGCTGAGAACATAAGAGTAAACTATTTCCCGTGTGCCGTGTCACGTGACCACTTTCTTTGGTTTGTAATATTGTGTCGTATATCCAGCGCCGGTGCTACACTTTTGGCCGCCACAGGCAAGACGGTTTTTGGCCGCCCCATTGAAATAGGATTTTTTGACCGAGGGGGGGGGGGGGGGGAGAAGTGTGATTTTTGGGGCTTTTCTAGATTTATGTGATTAGTTTATTACACAAAAAATAACTGGAAAGTTTCAACTTTGTGTTGGGTTCGTTTACTTTCTCATATAAAGAGAAAGTATTGTGACGGCGCGAAAATTCGATTTTGAGATTTTGATGGATTTACACGTTTTGAGGTCCCCTGAGTCCAAAAAAGTGGTTTTTAAAAAATGCCTGCCTGTCGTCTGTCGTCTGTCATCTGTGCAGACACCTGGAGCCTAAACTACTGGGCCGATTTTGACGAAATTTTGCATACATGTTCACAAAAATCATACCCCGAGGTGAAATCTAGAAATTAATTTTAGCTCTAATTTTAGGGGCGCTACCCCCCAAAAACTCTGAAAAAACATGAAAAAAAATTATTTCTCGAAAACGGTTCCGACGATTTTGATTAAAAAATTCTAAAATATAGTCAATTTGAATACGAATCCAACGATATAAGTTCTTGAGAAATTAGCTTAAAACGCGGACGGAGTGAGCCCGGGTTCGATTCCCCGCCCAAGTGAAGTTATTTTTATGATAAATTTTGATGAAATGTTCAATAATATTTAAATGTACATTTGAAAACTAATAAATGGAAACACTGGGCTAAGTAATTATAAACTCGTATATGAGAAAGTTTGTCTGAGTTGTCTCGGACCGATTTTTTTTTTAATAACGGTTTTTAAAAAATGTCCGATTATCGTCTGTGTAGACGCCTGGAGCCTAATCTACTGGGCTAGTTTTGACAAAATTTGGCAAACATGTTCAGAAAAATCATACCCTGAAATGAATTTTAGCTCCAAATTTGGAGCCGCTACTTCCCTTCCGAGGAGAAGTTATTTTTAAATTTTGATGAAAATATTCAATTATAATAATTAAATGTACCTACTAAAACTAATAAATGGAAAACACTTGGCTAAGTATTTACTAACTCGTATATGAAAAACTTTGTCTGATTTGTCTCGGATCGATTTTTATTGGAACGAAGTCCCTTATGGCACGTTCTGGAGCCCGGGAGTGAATCTGAAAAAAAACTACCAAAATCACCGCTACAAAACCACCGTCACAAAACCAAGCGTCACGAAATCTACCGATGACGATAACCTGAGTAAAAGATGACTGAGTTAGTTGAAATTTGGTACACATGTTCATTTTATCAATGCCCAGGTTGAGTTCGTTGGACAACATTATCCGCTTAAGCGTTCACGCGCAACGCTCGTGTAAACGTAAGCTTAAAATTTAAAATTGGAATTTTAGTCCGGAACAAAATTCAAACTTTATCTAACAACAACAAACTGAGGTCGTCATCTTTGAGATAAACAACTTTCATAAATATTTTTTTTATTTATAACTTTAACTTCACTAGGTACAAACAGTTTAGTTAGTTACTTTTAATTTTGTCTCTTTTCTAACTCCGCTATGCATAAGTAGTTAGCAACATATATACGTACTTAGCAGTGTGATTTTATAATTTATATGAAAAATGCAAGGAACTTCGTTCCCACCGGGGGTCCCGTGACACCACACGTATTTTTTTATTAGGATTAGGAGGGGTATAATAATTAATAAATTAGGGAAAGATACAAAATGTAACAGCTATAAAGGGGTAAGAAAGAGTTAAGTGAATAAATAAAAAAGGATATGAGGTATAATGGAAAAGGCTTAGGAGGGTTTCGAGAGAAATAAAAATACATACAAAGATAAATATTATGTACTCATATAATAGCAAAGACAGCCTATAGTTTTTTTTAGGAATAAAAAGAAATAACACCGGTGTAACCAAGAATCATCCCGAAATGCGATTAGCTCGATTACTTTACTAAAACAGCACCTGATAAGGTATTGTCTAGGGGTGTTATTACTAGGGCTCCATCTCTAACTACCTACTCAGTGCGGGGGTTACGCACATTATTATCATTTTGGTATTAACTATTTACTATGGATTTTGTTTTTCAATTTATAAAATAAAACAAACTGAGGTCGTCATCGGCCGCCCCCTGAGTTTGGCCGCCACAGGCGGCCGCCTGCCCCGCCTGTGCGTAGCGCTGGCGCTGCGTATATCATTTGAAAGGCCTTGAAATGTACATTAAAGCTATTATATTGGTTTATTTTTATTAAAAAAATTTGTACACATACTCTTGTACCGATTTTTAATTTTGTTGTAGGTTAAAGGGTTTAAATAATTTTTTGTTATTAGTTTTGCTTCCGAGCTTACCGAAGGTAACGGAAGCATTGTGTTCACTTTTGAGAACGAAAAACTTTTATGCCTCCAATTTCAAAAATTCCAAGACAGAAATCCGTTTCAGACATCAGGGAACATTTTTGGTTTCGTGTCTGTCTGTCTGTCTGTCTGTCTGTCTGTCGGTCTGTGTGTCCGCGAATTATGAAACGTGCGACGATAACTTGAGTAAATGTCGACCGATTTTGATGAAATTTGGTAGACATGTTCATTTTACCAATACCCAGGACGAGTTCGTTGGACAACGTTATCCGTCCAAGCGTTCACGAGCAACGCTCGCGTAAACGTGAACTTTAAATTTAAAATTGGAATTTTAGGTCGGGGAAAAAATCTAACTTCATTTATTCAATGAGACAAACCTTTTTTTCAAAAAAAAATTTTTTTTTGACAATAATGGCTAGTAAAAGCATAAAATCAATAAAGTACGAGAATAGGATGCGAGGAAGCTATGTCTACCAATTGGCAGTCTATCTTAAAAATTGCTCCTATATTAATGAAATTTGGGTACTAGGTCGTAATCAGCCTATGTTTGGTCCCATGAGAGTTTCAACCTTCTGCGTGCCATTATTGCTTAATTTATTCAATTTTCCCCCTCCTTTTATTTTAAATCTGTCAAAATTGGAAAAGGAAGGAAAATAGGTGTTATAAGAAAAACTTGATTAAATTTCAAGAGAATGGTATCTGCCACCGTAATGGGCAGACTATTTTAGAAGGTAATATAATATTAACAATTATTGTTTACCTGGTCTCCAAGTGAATAAATACTTGTTGTAGTGGAAATGCCAGGGTTCCTCGCTCTTGATTCTTAAAGTTCTGGATTTGGTCTTCCCTCCCGAGGACATTAGCATGCTTGATTCGAGAACCTTAAAACTTAGGTCTGTTCCATCCTCCTCATA
The DNA here is from genome assembly GCA_951217055.1 of Gerris lacustris. Taxonomy (NCBI): domain Eukaryota; kingdom Metazoa; phylum Arthropoda; class Insecta; order Hemiptera; family Gerridae; genus Gerris; species Gerris lacustris. Next base: position 81,346,170 of record OX578277.1, read on the forward strand.
TAATACCCTGTTCCCTCTGGTCATGATCATCGATATCCTTCCAGATTCTAATCCTGGCCCATAGGTAGGGTTTTTGGGTACTAACCAGAGTTCTAAAAAAAACTAATAACTTTAAAATATCACCCAAAAATCACTACTTTTATAAGAAATGCATTCGACATTAAAAAAAAAATACAATTTCAAAGATAATAAAATATGAACAAGAATAACAATTACCATAATTGAATTTATAGATAATAACTTTTTTAATTGAAATATTATTAATTTATTTTCAAAAGTGCTCTTAGACTCTAAAATTCCATAATCAGATCTCAACACAGAGCACTGGAGACCAATGCAAGACTATCTATCATAGCCAGAGAATTTTATGATTTTAGGAAATTAAATTCCTGACGCTTACATCACATTATGCCGATCGAGACCTCTTTATGTTTATATTTTATCCATAACAGTCCTTTTAACCTCTATAATCTCTAATGCCATCATCTTTTCTAAACAAAGAAAATTGGAGACCATAGTAAGACTAACTCTTGACTACCTACTGCCACTCCTTTTTTTGCATAGATGAATTTGACATGTTAATATTTTCTAAAATTATTATCCTGACCTTGATATTATCCATTATTTCTTTTATATCTATATCGTAGGCGATATTTTTAAATGATCCCTCCAGTGACTTTTAATCTACATTTTTTCTTAACCATTAAACTTTTTTTACTTGAAAAATGTTTTATTCCTCAAATTGAGTAATAGAAAGCCATCACAATTATTTTATTTACCTGGAACCAACCAATCTCCTTTAGGAACTTTGGCTTTGACTTCCACTTGACCATATTTAAAAGCAAATGAATTCTTTGTTGATACCCGGCCAGATGCAACCGGTGGTAGTATCCACTGATACTGAGCTTTCTTGTCACATTCATCAGGAATAGTTCCTGTACAACTAAAAAAAAAAAAAAATAAATAAATACAAATTATTTTAACAGTAAATCTACTTAAGGATTTCATACAATCTTACTCAGGATTGAAACTAGAACGGCCCTTCCTTAATAATTGATTAGAAATACATACGAGTATGCGTTTTAAAAAAAATCTGACTTACGGCTCTAATTTAAGATGTCCTCCTCGGACTATTTGGTCATCTACAATTGTAGGACTTATTGTTAGCCTGCCATCTACTACATCGATGTTGCTTTCATTAAAATAGTTGAATACCATAATCTGAGACAGAATTAAGAGCATTTAGTAACAATTTTAGTGTTAATATAATATATAATGCATACTGTTAGTTTATATAGTATAATCATACTTTGTCTGTGCATTTCTTTGAATCACGTGATATTGAATACCTATGGTGTTTTCCCGTTTCGAGTAGTTTTAATAATACGGTTAAGCTAAATAAAAATAATCTCAGTGTGTTTGGCGGAGGATCAGTTGAGAGCGACTGGACCGATTTGAATTGAAGTGTACAGTAAATGTTGTTGTGTACACTTTAGTCATATTTTTATTTTTGTTGGAGAAACAGTGAAAAACTGTTGATTTTGCTGTCAGTACTAGTTGGGTGCTAAGGTAATAGATAAAATGTAAAACTTATCTAACTTTTTTACAATTCTTATCGAGACCTTTTCGAGAGATACTTCATTTTAATTATATTATTTTTCATTTATCTGAGGGATAAAACATCAGTATCTGTGTAATCACTTAGGAGTTACGAGGGTGATGGGAAGGAGAGACTGGATTGTTCGGGCGGGTAATACTTAAGGAATAGATAAAAACTAATAGATACATGAATAATTGGAATAGATAGAAATTAAATTTTGAATTCATAGCCACAAAAACATATTTCAAATGTTTTGTTTACTTAAACAAATCAAATAATATAAAAATAACAACCCCATATTTTCAAATTGATGGTTCGAAGACGATTAAGAAGATAAAACTACACAGCTGCACAATCGATGTATCTGTTGTAGAGAAATATAATCTTTATAAAATTAGCTGTTTTTTAGGTTCCTGTACGAAGTACGAAAAGAAACCTGGTACTTCTTTAGATTGTTACTTCCCTATGTGTTAAGAATATAAATTACTTGAACTAAATAATTATTAAGACAATGTAATGTTTTGTCCAATGTACTTTAGGACAAAGGAATATCCCACTTCTGTTTTTATAAGGGAGTAACAGTCTAAAGAAGAACATTCCGTACACCTTCTTTAGATTGTTACTCCCCTCTGTTTTCAATTTGTTTTAATAAACAAAACACGAAATATATTTGTTTGTGGCTATGTATTTAAAATTTAATTTCGGAGGTTTTTAGATATTCTTTAAGATTTACCGCCCGAACACTCCAGTTTTTCAATTTTTTCATGTATCATGTAAATAGGTATTTAAAATGTAATTAGGAACAATTTAAAACAAACACAAGAAAATAGTAAAGTAATCGGACAATATATATAGGTGAGCTCAATAATGCAAATTCACTGTCAGAGTGAATTATTTAGTTCTAGGTATTTCTTAAAAATATTTTTTAATCTATTTTTTAATATCTTGAATCAAGATGGTGGGTATTTATATTCAAATTCGTACTTGAAGATATCTCCGGAACAATTGTACTAGAATCTTGATTTGGAAGCTAAATTTCAAATCAAGATTCTATTACAAATGGGCCACAATTGGGAAGGAAAGTGAAACTGCCATTTTGCTTCAAGATGACGGCCGTATAATTATTACGTAGATATATGTTAGTGAGTGATAACTCACTAACATAATTATCATGACTTCTTAGAAATGCTAAATAAAAATCTATATATTATGATAATTTCTATCATGATAACTATCATGACTGGAATTGAGCCCAGATGAACATTCTGGTTTAGAAGTTAATATTTAGGAAAAGGGATTCTCATTAGAATCTAAGCATATATTTACTAAAGATAATTCCAATTGCAGCCGCTTATAAACCCATTAAATTAAATATACAAATAAAAATAGGCACCTTAGTGAAGCACAATTTTATTCACAGTATCGACAAATAATAAATCATTTTTATGAATTTATGTATGAAAAATCAAAATAATAACAATAAAGCTCAAGAATAGTCAAAAATGTCACGGTCTGGTTTACGCTCGCGAGGTTTTAAGTCATTGGACCTTTCTTTTTCAAGAATCCACCGAACCCTGTCAGGGTGACATCAAAATTCGCAATTGCAGAGAAAATATTGCAGAACATGATGACCAATTTTCCCTAGAGGCTCGTCTAGTGATTTTGCCGCGAAGGAGGCTATTTAACTTATCTAATTTTTTAATACAAATTTTTAAATGATTTATTGTTTGTCAATATTGCTTCTAAAATGGCATTACCTAGAACATCTGTTAACATTCTGTTAATTGCTTCCGAGCTTTTACCGAAGGTAACGGAAGTTACGTGATGGTGTTGGAAAACCAAATTTTTTTGTATCCAATTTTTAAAAATTCCAAGACAGAAAACCGTTTCATACATCAGGGATAATTTTTGGTTCCTTGATTGTCTGTCGGTCTGTCGCACAATTTTTGCGAAGCAACATCTTAAAAACTTCTCGTCCGATTTTAATGACATTTGAATGAAAGATCGGCCATCGAATCGGCCATGAAGATCGGCACTAGCCCATTGTTGGTCCTATAAAAGTTTCAACCTTCTGCGCCCATTTGTTTCTCTACCACAAACATACATTTTTTTACACCTATATCTTCAAAAGTACTCAAAATTTCACAAAAGTACTAAAGATTTTTATGAAATTAGGAGCAAGAAATAAAACTAGTACAGTTATTAATGGTTAATAAATTTACTTCATTTGCTGTTGAGTAAGAAGGTATAAATTGCTCTTTCGACCATTTGGATTTGTCAAATTCACTAAAATTATCCTCGAATATAACTCTATTTCGACAGACTCTTTTCTGGTTGACGATAGTTATAGAAAGTTCACAGTCTGAAAACAAATGAAGTATTTATGTAATAATTCCAAGAGAGAGATCAATAAAATAAAATGTATTGTATATGCTTACCTGTATTGGTTCAATAACTGAAACTAAAAATATGACCTAAGGGTAAAAAAAAGACAAATATTTTTACAATTTCATCATATTTTATTATAATAAAATAAAGTACAAACTCTGAATACATTATGTAACATGTATACGCTGAACTCATACTTACATTGTCGAGTCTTATTAAAGTTCTCTTGTTGTTGTTCTTCCTCTAGAATTTTTGTTTGTTCTCCTGGGTGTCTAGATTTTTCATTGTGTTATAGTTTTTCGTCTTATCTATTATGTTATAGGTTCTCATCTCTCATCTTATTTAAGATTGCTTATTCTTCAGGTGCAGTCAAATAATATCTTACTTGAATACCCTTAATAATTTCTTTGAGAGTTTCTGACAGTAAAATTATATCAGTCTTTATTCCTGATGACCATGTCCTTAATTTTCTTGGCTGCAAAGTGTCTGGGTATCTCTTTTCCAATGCTTACTTGTTGCAGCCAACTTGTTTTCATTGATTGTGTATTTTATGAATGGAAACAGATAAAAGGCGTTATTGGGGTCTTCTACTCCAAAAAACCATATTCATTTATTTTCTGGGTCAGAAGCACTTTCTTTGCTGATGGAGAGGATCACCTCATCTTCCCAATTTACCCTTTGATCTCTCGATTTAAGTGCTCTTCTACTCTCAAATCCTACATTGCAGGTATCAACTCGATTTAAGGAAATTAAATTTTCAGTGTGAAAGAAAGCACTTGTAACTGCATCTATTTTACCTCGCACAAGAAACTGGCTTCGTAGCGACGTTGGTAGCTGTTGTGGGAAAGAAGTAACTTTCGTTAGGATGGCTACCATACTAAGTAACCTTAGTATAGGATGGCACTACCGTTCTGGTACCGCGGCCCCGTCAGAAGGAAGTTGTCAAATAATTTCTTCAGCTGACTTATTCGCTCTATGTGAAAGGGGCTAAGTCCCAAAGTGAGTAAAGTCAGCCAAAATAATTACGTTTTAAAAAATGATGTTCGCTGATCTAACAACTGATCCAATTTCGATGAAATTTTATATTTATGTTGAATATATAGCTAAATTTATTGTAGATTTATATTTGGGGGTGGTGTCCCCACAAACTCTGATACATTTTTTTAAATAAAAGAAATAAATTTTAGTAGATTTAATTTAACCATCTAAGAAAAAACAATTTCCTCAGATAATAGCGATTGTTAAAAATGGGGTTCGATTCACCGTCGGATAGGATTATTTTTCTTTGAATATTGTTAAAAGGTAATAAATTACAATTTAATTTAACCACGTAAACCTGTAACAGCTATCAACTGACAAACACTGAACATACTGTTTATGTGTCCCCAATTCCCCATAAACATTTAGTGTCTGTCAGACTTTTTCCTAATCAAAAGAGTGCTTAATCGTTATTTGTCGAAGAACAGGTATAGAATAAATACATTTATTCCCAAATAAAGCTAGTGAACAACATATCTAAACTAATAAATATTTATGCAAAACTCGAGAGACATACTTATTATATTTTAAAGCTAAACAAGTTAACAAGTTAGTAAGTAACAAGTTAACAAGTTTTAGTAAGTTTACAACTGTTGTATTTAATTATATTGAAAACATATTTTTCAGGCATGACCTTACAATTTAAATAAATAAACAGAATTAACACTTTAAAATAAATCTCTTTAATAAGATGATATTGTTATATTAAAATATTATTAATAATTAAATAACTTATTTTATACTATTATTTTATGTTACCTGAACTTTTACCTACATCTTCAAATTTATCTTCATTATTCTCTGATGAAACTAAATCAGCATCTACAAAAAAAATAAAATTATTTATTTTCTTTTAATAAAACTATTAATTATTAAAATAAATATGGATAAATAAAGAATGGTGAATGATATGTTTATTAAAATAGATAATTTTTTTGGGGGATTTTTTATTTTTTTTATTTGGGATTGTTTCCAATGAAGGCTACCACTAGGAACCTTTAAGGGTAATATATAACTGATTTAAGCCTAGTTATTAGCCGGTTTCAGATTCAGGTTACCAAAATGTGTTTTAAAGGGTCTTGCCTTCGATCTAATACCCTTAACATGGCTACAACATTCTTCCCGGTAATAGTATTTTCGAGTAAAATTCGAAAAGTCCTATAGTAGTACAATATTATTGTCTATTAGAGTAAAGAAAAGTTTTTTCAACAAATGAAACTTACGACCTTGTTTGCTGTTTTCGTCTAGATGTCCCAGAGTTTTGAAAAAGAAGGTAAACGCTGAAAGAAAAATATAATTTAGTTATTAAATTATTTTGACTTAATGATACCTTGTACATGACTCTAAAATAATAAGAAGATCACATAATAAATTACTTGAATTAAAAAATTGAATCAATTATATTTCTGGGCTCAAATGAATAAAAATAAAGTTTTTTATAATAAATAATGATTTCCAATAAGCATAAAGACAGATTTAGTAAAATTATTTCTCTCATAATACATTACCAAAATATTTTATTTTATAAATAATCATATTATATTTCTGGATGCTCGGGTCAATTAAGGTGGATTAAGGTCCATTACATAATGGAGGAAGATTGCTCCAAGAGTGGACTCCCAATTTGTTTTGGCTTAATAATTTATTAAGAGAATTAATATTTATTAATTAAAATTAATCTGAAAAGCGCTAGAGAAGCAAAATTTATTTAGATATGCCTTTAATAAAAAGAAGTTGGAAAAGACAAATTTTATTTTTGTTTCAAGGAAAAAAGTCATTTTTTAAGTACATGAAAATCCGTGCCTTAAGTGGACCCCTCCTTGTGGCCGTTAAGTGTTTTTCTAATTTTTTAGATTATTTTGATTTAAAAAAAGAATTAGTCAACAAGTCAGCTCATTTATTCCAATAGAGATATCCTCTCAAGTTATAAGGTTTGGTAAGTTCGAACAGCAAGTACAGCTATCCTGATACAATCTTAGGCGGCTTTCACACCGAAGTAGCAAGTCGCAGGTTGCATGCGCCCTAGTAACACCGGATTATCTAAAGGAGTCGAGCTAATTGAACGAGAGCCTACACCGAAGATGCATGTGCGATGTGCATCCTGAAGTGGCAACTGCGACTCGAGAACCAGCCGGCTGGTTCTCGACTCCTTAGATAATCCGGTGTTACTAGGACGCATGCAACCTGCGACTTGCTACTTCGGTGTGAAAGCCGCCTTAAAAGAGTCTACTTCTGTGGTGAGCTCTAAAAGGACATCTTTGGAGTATTTAAGTCCAAATTCCGTTGAACACGTTGTTGAAGACAATGTTCCACACCTATTCTGAAGTTCAGACAGAATTCTATGGAATGCAACATAGATTTCCATGTTCAAGTCATCCTCAGGAGTAGAGAAGTCTCCATCTTATCTTGATGTGAAATTTAACAGTTTCACACAACTCATCCTCCGTCTTTTCTCAGGAAATCGCTATCTGAGTAGTATACTGTGTAGCAACCACTAATAAGCTCAATGTCTTATTACTGGTTGCGCCTCTATGAGAAGGAGCAAATTTCTTGAAATAATTTAAGTCGTAACTATAATATAAATGGTTTGTTACCAAGAGGAAAAAAAAACAACATTTATTTTATATTTTCAACATTAAATTATTTCAAGAAATTTGCGCTCACCAGCCTTGCCCCACAACAAAACATTTTGATTCCTGTGATTTACACTTTTTCGGCTATAAATTTCCCTCACTTTCATAACCTGACACTAGTATTACGTACTTCATTCCCCTATTACTAGGTTTCAGTATTTACACCAATTTTATTCAAAAGGGAGTTCGCCACTGGTTAACTTCCTCTATTAACAATACACGTATAGTTTTATAAGCCCTTTGGCAGGCCTAACCCTATTTATATTTATTAAATTATAAACATTAAGTTAATGCTATAGTTACACTAAAGATGACCTTAGTTAGGTTTAAAACGTATTATCAAAGCAACATGTTGCAAATAGTTTTTTTCTCGCACCTACACAATTCATCATCACGATAATCATCATATTTATGATTGTTTGATTTACTTTTTTATGTTTTTATATTATTATTATTTATTTAATTATATTAATAAATAAGTAATAAATGTAAATTAATGACAAACGAATATTAAATACTTACAAGGCTTGGCATTTTCAGTCTTAGACTCAGTATCTTGAATAATAATATAACATAAAAGATAATTAATTATCCATAAAGTAATAATATTTCGAATTAAAAAAAATATAACAAATTCGCAAATAAATTATCATTATAACATACCATGATTTAATATAAAAACATATAACTATAAGTTATAGTGCTATATAATATATCAACTTTCAAGTATAGCTATTTAAAAATAAATTGAACAATCATGATTTTTTGGCATACCATCAGTCTTTTTGTCATATTTAGTTGTTACTGGAGAATTAGCTATTGTAAAACCTAAAAAAAGTAATAATAATAATTAGAAAGAAATATTTAGTTGTAATTAGGTTAGTTGTAACACCAGAAAAAATAATATACCGTATCTCTGGGACGATAATAGCTAGAGAGCTGACATTTTTCATGGAAGTTCCTCTTACCCTCTAGGTGCAGAATTTGACATTGCAGTATCTCCAAAATAATTTTCACCAGAACATTTAAATTCGGGAGATAGCTTTCTTTTATGACGTAAACAACTTCTGTAACAGGATTTTACAATCGGTCATTTCCATTTATACCTATGCAAAATTTGTCAAAGCGATAATTCTGGAACCAGTTTTACTAGCGCATTGCAATTTTTTACGGATACGTCCCTTTTTTTTTAGGCTTTTAATAAAAACATTGTTAAGAAGCGGCTATTTATATGCAAATTTAGACATGCCGATAATTCCGGAACCAATTGCGCTAGAACCTTGAAATGTTTAAGCTTCTATGACATAACTGTTGTAAAAGGGGTTTTCAATAGGCTATTATGTTCCAAGATGGCGGCCGTATACTTATTTAAACCATGTCTCCTCACTAACATAACTTTCACCACACCTTTGGAACGCTATAATTAAATCTATTTAGTATGATAATTATTAAATGAATATTGCTCCCTGCAAATAGGGATTTTATAAAATTTTATCTCCAAGAAGGCAATATGGGCAAAGTAAAAAAAAGAGGGAAATTGAGCTTAAACGAAGATTCTGAAATTTGAAAGTTAATACTTAGGACAAGGCTTCTTCTATTGAGAATGTAAGCATATATTTATCAATGATAATTCCAATTTAAACCGGAAGGGAGCGGAATGCACAAAAATATCGTATAGTAGGAAAATATCTCTATTTTAATGATAACTTTTAAGTCAGTACTTCTGAATAAATATCACCGTAAACGAGTACGGGTAATTGTGGTTAGCTAGTTAATTATAATTTTATCTATCACTTCCGCAGCTATTTGAATTTGTTTTATTCTTTTTAACATATGCTACATAAATTAGATCTATGAAGCGAGTTATTTTTTAAGAATATTCATTGATAAGAATATGTTGATAAGCTAATATCTACAAATATTTTGTAATTCAATGTTAAATTGGTATATTAACAAATATAATGTAATAAAAGCTAAATGGTAAATTCAATAAAGTTGATTGTAAGCTTGGTAATCTAAAAGTCAAAATATCTATGAAATATACAAAATTTTAATGTTAATGTTTTAATTACCTTTTAAAGCAAATGGATTTTCTGAAACAAAGAATTGAATTAAAAAATTAACATATATCCTTGGACCTCTGGAGTGAAAGAAAAAAATATTTTAATAATATCTCTAGTATGTGTCTAAACCGATAAAAATCAAATAGCGCACATTTTATATAATTTAGACTTCCATACATTGATTGTAATTTGTAAAATAAAATTTATATTAAACCATAAAAAAAAACTTTCTTTATCATATGTATGTATAAAAAAATATCATTTACAATTATTTAGAATACATACTTATTTAATTTAAAATAGTAATATTCATAAAATCTCTTAATTTTGGTTACCTTTGAAAGCAAATGGATTTCCTGTAACAAAAGAAAATGTTGTAAAATAATAACATACTTCGTTAAATCACTCTAACAAAAAAATATATATTAAAGCCTATTGTTTAATTTGATTATTCATAGTAATCAAACAGCTTATCTTATTTTGGAATTAAACAAATTTCAAATTAAAACAAAATTGATTCGAAAAAACAAAAATTATAAAAAATGTTTTTTAACTTCTAAACGGAAGAACAGCTAAATTGTTTTATAATTTTTTTTAGGATTAATGGTTTTATATTTGATAATATTTTTCATTTAAGTGTTAGTAGCTTAAGGTCAGAGGACATAGATATTATTACAATATTGAGAAATATGCAAATATTTATTAGCTTATATGTATCATTAATCTACTTGAGTAGTTCTTATTTGTTTATAAATCTACATAACCAAGCATGCTTAGATGTATTGATGGTTTAGTGGTTATATATTGGTTGCTACTTAAGTGATGTTGTGTCCATTCGGATACGAATACAATGTACAGTACAGTTTATACAAATGTTCTTGTTGTATAAATATTATTATTAAATAAAGGTATTGAAAACAAATAAATAAATAAATAAAAATACAGCTGATAAAGAGACATGCCAACTCCTTGTCATCCATTAAAAATTGAATTTATAAGCCTAAGGCCTAGATATATTTTTTTGGCAGACCAAAGGCTTGGCAAAAGATTCCCTTGGATTATTATTAATATTTATCTATTAAAAGTAACTAATATAGATAGAGTAACTAATAGAGAGTTACTACAAAGAAGTACGTCAGCCCTCAAAACGAAATTATATAAGAATTATTTGGATACTAGGTTTGCCGATCATTAATATACAATTCATTAGTAGTTTTGACGGAGATTTTGAAGTATTTAGATAACACTATGGTATTATTCGGTACTGAGTAAATAATCAGTACATCTAAGGAATAATCAGTGTATTGTCTGAACACAAGAATGATTACAATTTTTTAACAAAAAAAAAATTACAAAACCCTGTTGCGACTTAACGTCATCATCCTATCATAAGAGAAGAAGAAAACAAAATCTCTCTCTTACATGTTAAAAAAAAAGCAGTGTAAAATAATAATCAACCAAGTTATGATGACGTTAAGTCGAAACCGGTTTTTGTAAAAAAAATCTAGGTAAAAAATTGTAATTATTCTTGTGGTCAGACAATGTACTGATTATTCCTTAGATGTGTTATTATTTACTCAGTACCTAATAATACCAAATACCACAATGTTATTAATATACAAATTAACTAATGCAAAATCAAAATTATCTAATTTTCTATTCTATTCGTCGTAATGAGATAGAACTATAATTTTAGATATTTGGATCCTTTAAAAAACAAATTCTTTGAACTTGGATGAAGGTCACTATTTCTTATTGATTATTCCTATTCGAATATTTGATTTTATATAATTAGCGTATTACTTTGACATTTAACATAGGTTTAAGATCGTTTTATCTTCGGTATATTTATCCATGTAAGCAGTAAGTAATATTTATAATTATAATTATGTCTCTAATAATTTGTTGATTTAATGCATTCGAATCTATAACCTACCTTGGTTCTGCATATTTAAAAACGAAGTGAATTCATTTTCTGGAAAAATAAAAAATCAAATGAAAATTCACATTTTAAATATAATATAGTAAATGTACTACACGGTAAAAAGTTTAATTATTTTAACCAACCTTTCGGTTTGAGATTCAACGGACCAAATGGAATTTCTGAAATAAGTGTTCGTCAAAATAAATAACTCAAAAATGAATCATAACAATATGGATAAAAATCTCATTAAAATAAATTTGATTCTTTTTAGAAAAATTAATCAAAGATTCTGTATAGTTGTAGATCAAAATATTAAGAAAATCATTATAAATCAGTATTTTCAACCTTATAAATACTTACGACCTTGTTGGTTTATTTTATTTTGATGGCCCAGAGTATTGAAAAAAAAGGAAATCGCTGAAAAAAATAAATTCAAGAATTAAGTGCTTCGGAAAGTAATAATCAAGAGGAACTGAAGAACAAATTAAATTGATAAATCAATAATTATAAATAGTAATTTTGCGGAAAAGCATTCACTAGAATATTGTATTAATTGAGTTGCCATTTTCTACATTCTTTACTAAATGATTTAATTATTATTATGTTAATAAATTATAATATTAGAATTTAATAAAAAAAAAGATAACTCCCGTCCTGTAATAACATAGTCTGTTGATCGGGAGGAAAAGAATAAAAATAAAAATGGTTTTACATAATATAAAAAATACTAACGAGGTTTTGAATCACCAGTCTTGGAGACAATAGCTGAAATAATAGTGGAACAAAGACAACAATAGGAAATTAAATTTTCATAATATATTTCATTGAAAACTAGGTTAAATAACTAAAATAATATACAGTCCTTAATTATAATAGATCTATAAAGTAGAAGGTCATGCCTGAATTTTCATTACTTTGTCTCTCTTTTTCCAATTTTATCCTTGAATATAATTAAATTACTTTGGACGCTACGTAGAACTAGAACTAGCTAAGGTAGTTGTAAACCTTACTTGCTCATTTACCCCTAACGAATAAACAATATTAATGAACAGTACGTTCCATATTGTTAGAATATAATTTCTAACAACATGTGAGATCTGATTTTGCTAAACCAGTTGTCTCCAAACTTTTTGGCTGAAGGGCCGCATCTGGATCTAATATTTTTTTTTATTATTCATTTGTACAGTACATTTTAAATTAAGTACACAAAGATCGTGCAGTGTTTCTAGCATTATATTTATTTTTAGTGTAATAAAGTAACATAAAATGGAATAATAATAACAAATTAATCAGGGGTATGTCACGATATTTCCCTTCTAATAATAGATAAACATTCTCATAGTGCCAGCTTTAGCTAAAAGAATGATGTGTTTTTGAACATATTGTAAATTAAAAAAAATAAATGCCTACTACAAATAAAAATAATAATACTATCGACAATGATAAACTTAAAACTTTAAAATATATGTAAGAATTAAAACTAATTAAAATATAAAAATAATAATATGTAGTTTGTTTTACACAATTTTTTTTTTTTTTTTTTTTTTTCAAGGTTACCTGCTACAAAAGTAAAATTTATTAAGAAGATAAACTGCAGAATCACGCTGAAATAAGGTACACAATATATTCTTAAAAATATTACTAAATATATATATAATTTTAATAAAATTACATATAGTTAAATTTGTGTTTTCGTAAAGCGTAATAAAATCTCTTTTCTTAATTTCACCACAGGTTATATTTTGCTTCTGTGCTTACCGAAAGTAACGGAAGCTATATTATGATCGATCTGAATAACGAAAAAATGTTATAATATTAACATATGTATCTTAAAAATTACTCGTCTGATTTTTTTGACATTTGGATGGTAGGTCATAATATAATTAGCCCATTGTTGGTCCCCAAGGATCTTATAAAATAAGGATTGAGCACTAGGCGCTAAAAGTGTCGCCAAGAACTTGGAAAATCTAGTAAGATCCGAGTAGGATCGATTACCTTCCCGTATGATTGTACAATGGTTATAACTGTAGAAGATCAAGAAGAATGGGAAAAATTCTTAGAAATTCGATCAGGTTATGCTTTTTCTTCCTTGTTTGGATAACAGTCGGGAAGAAATTGGGCCTACCTATGCGCGCGCACAGTGGTAGTTTGATGTAGATTTTTTCCAAGTTCTTGGCGACACTTCTCAACCCAGGGGGTGTGCTTAGTGCTCACCCCCTGTTGGTCCCATACAAGTTTAAACCTTCTGCGCTCATTTGTTTTACACTTCCACATGTGCACAAACATACATTTATTTACTCCTATATACAGTGGCGGATCTAGATCTTGCGGGGCCCTGGGAGAGAAAAAATGGCGGGGCCCCCTAGGATAGAGTGGGGATTGCTGATAAAAAACAATAAAGTAACTTAATAATAAACCACTTATAACTTGATCCTATTTTACGGCAAATTCCCTTCACTTAGGGCCAGTCAAACATTTTTGCTCTCAAAATAATTCAAAACTTTTAAAATAATTACAATTCTGCTCATGATTTTAATCTAACATATTATTTGGACATAAACCCCTCAATTTATATATAGTTTTCAACTAATCAACATTTTCTTTGCAAACGTAATCGAAAAGAAACATTTTTATTGTCATAATTAAGCTCTGTTATACTTAACTATTTATTCTTCTTCATCATATTTTTGTTTTTATGGTTAAATTATCATTGTAAATAAAAAGTTAAGCTGTGTTATTTGTGATCAGTCCTATAATTTGAACTCTACACTCGAGCACTTTAAATTTACTCCCAGAATTCATATTCTCAGCTTATAACTTTCCATTTTAGTGCCGAGTTTGTAGTTTAATTTTCAAGGACACATTTTAAGGGGGGTCCGGGGGTCCTCCCCCGGAAAATATTGTAACTATAACCTCTCAAAACAGCGTTTTTATGCATCTCTGAGGTGATTCTCTTTGACATCAATTGGTAAAACTGCACTAATTGGCCCAATTATTTCGTACTGTCCGATATACTTAGTTTTCTTTACTATTCCTTTTTACAGGATTTGTCTTTGTTACATATCTCTGTACATTGTCAAACGATTTTGGTTAAGTAGTATCTCGATAAATTCAGTGTTTTATTTATTTGTTTTAAAAAAAATACACGAAATGCCACGTTTTATAGGGTAATGATAGAAGGTTATTGTTAGGTCAGGCAAAAAGTACTAAACTCAACCTAAACTTACCATAACCTTCCATACTTTTCCCTAAAATTAAAAAAAAAATTGAATATATCGAGATGCTACAACCAAAATCGTTTTTGTAATGTAAAAAGGAACAGTTTGAAAAAGATATAGGTGGGTCACATAATGAAGGAGTACCCCACAGAATAAATAACAAAATCGTCATAATTTTGAAAAGGGGGAGGGTGAGAAAACACTAGGACGTTAACTCACTTAATTTTATATGGAGCGGGGCCCCGCGGGCTATCTTAAACATAAAAAAAATTAATCTATATTTTATAACTTATTTATTTGATTATATTTTTATAGCGAAGGGCCCCGCGAAAATGTAGTTAGGTATTAGGCTCTATACTATGTAAACTAAATTCGACTGAATTTTATAATTCTAATATTTCATGTTTTGTACATGGCACGGGGCCCCGCGGACAATCTTCACTGTGAACTATAAATTTACCTGTAAAGTATAAGTATTTTATTTTAATTTACTATGGCGCGGGGCCCTCCAAGGCGCGGGGCCCTGGGCGGTCGCCTCCCTCCCCCCCCCCCCCCTGGATCCGCCCTTGCCTATATATCTTCAAAGTACTTATCTGATTTTATAAGATAAAAAATCAAAACAATTTTGACAAACATAAAAACGGTGGAAAAAATAAATTGGACAATAATATAGGTTTTAAAAGCATAAAATCATTAAATCGAGGAAGCTATGTGCCACACACATAAATGGCAGAGTATTTTAAAAATATTATCGAAATCACACAAATAATTGTTAGGGATCAGGGGGCCTTAAAACGCGTAAATTAAATTACAATTTAAATTGTGTAGCCTTTTGCAGTGTGCAAAAACACGGTATTACATTGGTGATAAATTACAATTATTTATCTTTATACTTCGTATTTGAGAAAGTAAAAAATATTCTGACAGTTTTTTTAAGCATTACAAATATGTCAGTTTTTTAACATAAAACACAAAAATTAAGAGAATTATTAATAAAATAAGTATGATGGACTATTTAGGTGTGAAAAAATTAATTCATTTGATTTGAGTCGTTTTGACCCTTCCCCATAGGAAAATCCTCAGTCAATTTCTTTATTAGTTTCTCATAAAAAGAGAAATTATTGTGATGTTGATGGATTTACACGTTTTGAGGTCCCCTGAGTCCAAAAAAGTGGTTTTAAAAAATGTCTGTCCCACGTCTGTCGTCTCTCGTCTGTGGAGACGTGTGGAGCCTAAACTACTGGGCCGATATGGACGAAATTTGGCATAAATGTTCATAAAACGCATACCCTGAGGCGAAATCGAGAAATGAAATTTAGCTCCTAATTGGGGGGCGCTACACCCAAAAATTCTGAAATAAACTGACAAAATATATTTCTGGAAAACGGTTCCACGATTTTATTTTTAAAAAAATTCTAAAATGTAGTCCATTTAAATACTAATCTAACGATATACACCGTTTTGCCTGGAGAAATCTAGCTCTTGAGAAAATAGCTTCAAACGCTGACGGGGAGAGGCCGAGTTCGATTCCCCGCCGAGGAGAAGTTATTTTTACGATAATTTTGAAAAAATGTTTAGTAATAATTAAATGTACCTACGAAAACTAATAAATTTAAAACACTGGGATAAGTAATACTGAACTCGTATATTAGAAAGTTTGTCGAAGCTGTCTTGGACCGATTTTTTGAAAGGAGTATTTAACTTCAAGCAGCATCAGTTGCGTATCCGTGGGGGGCACAGGGGTACGTTTAGAACAACAACGTTCTAAAACAGTTGTTATTACTTGGGCGCGGAGATTTTTTGGTTTTTTTAGTTGTACATTTTTTTGGGGGGGGGGAGGGGCATAAGTTAAATAAGTAGTTCCCTTTTTCCTTTTACCACTACAATACCTATTGTTCCCCCCCCCCCCCCCCCCCTCCCCCATCTAAACTGACTTAGTATGTGCCCCTCCCCCTCCCAGACCTAGCCGCTGGATACGCCACTGAGCAGCATCTCTTCTTTGTAAGAGAATGTTTTTGTTTTTTGTGTGGGTAAGACGAAAATCAGTCAATAAATTTAAAATATTTTTAAAAAATTAAAAAATTCTTTAAAAAAATAAAGAAATTTACAGAGGTTGACCTTATGAGAAATGGTCGAAACATCTTAATTCAAATGAATTAATTTGTATCATTCACACCTAAATGGTCCATCATACTTATTAATAATTTAACTGAAAAGGTATTGATTCCAACGTACTATAAAAAAATTTAGGGGTATATTAATTTTTCAATGACGCCTGGAGAACTGACTTTAAGTTTATTATCCAAATGGCATCGATAACGGTATAGTAGTTCCGGCGCCACGCTTCTGTATAGACGACAGGCCACTAAGTAATAAACTGAATTTTTACAGACAGGTCACAGAAAATATTTCAAACGTTATAAAATAGAATAAATAAGTATATAAGTTTAGCTGTCTATGCAAATATACTATACTACTAAGAATAGTAAAATTAGTAGAGCCCGGTTTAAATAATTTATACAAAATGTTGCTTTTTGATCTTGTGTATATTTAAAAGAAAGGTAGGCCCATAGGATTAGGGACAATATCTTGGTACGGTAATTGCCAGGGTAATGGTCAAACATCAAGATCTATTTCTCATTAAAAATCGTTGATGATCTTAGTTTCGGGTTTCCCTAGTGACGCAAATAAAAACCGGTTTCTGAAGCCTAACCAAATAATACAATTGCGAATACTTAGCCTGGCATTTTAGCATAAAGAACAAATCTTAACTTCATAATTAAAAGAAAACTTTATTGATTTCATGAAGATCTTTCTTTTCTAATTTAATTTTTCTTTTTTAAAAAATAGAACCATTAGGTTTATAACAGGTGTAAATAAGTGGATGAGGAAACTGATAAAACAGAGATGCATTAAGAATAATATATTATTTTTAAAATGATATGAGGATGACATTACTTCGAACAGATGTACACTCCAGGGGAGAGGTTCTAAGGAAAAAAGCAAATATATTCACTAGGTTTTGTCAATGAATCTTAAAACTTATAATTTAGGCTCTATACGTTAACAAAAAAATTAGATTGTTAATTATAAAATATTTCACAGGGTTGTAGCCTCTTCCATGATTATAGCTCTCTACTCCAAACTCCGTCACATACATACATTTATTTAAGAGTTTATTTGCGGTAACTTGTAGTGATCTTGAAATTACTTCCGCAGCTACCCTTGGATAAATATCTTCACTCACATGGAAGTGGTGTATTGAAGGCTTTTGAGGTACATATTATTTGTCCCTAATTATATGCTTATTATTTATTTGAAGCTAATTTAGTCAAAAATAACTTTGTACCTAAAATAAGATTTATTACGTTATCTTTTCTTCATTCTTACTTGATAGCAGGTTTTTGTTTCCCTTTCATTTCGAGTACTTTTATTATTTTATTCTATCTATTAACTTTTTTATCAAACTGTGGTTGATGCTTTGTCACAATGTATGGAGTTATTAATAATTTCACTATTAAGTTGAATGAAAAAACCAAGCAATTATAATAATAAGAATGTATTATATAAATTCTTCAAGCTACGTCCACTTGTTTGTCAGAAGTATTCTTCTAAAGATTAAAATCATCAAAATACAAGGTCAATGTCTACATTATAAAACAAAAATATATTTTTGCATTTTCTCTTTTACAAACAAATACATTTAAAAAATGAAATAGATAATTAATTTAATTAATTTAAATGTATCTATAATTCGCCTTTATGTAAAAATTAGAAAACTTAGAATCGAAATATAAAATATGTAATTAGAGAAATAAATATGTAATATAATATCGTAATCACAACTTACTTTCTGTATTTTGAGCTTTAACTCCATTTTGTATAATATCTAGTGTAAAAACCAACACTATCACAAACACTTTAACATAAATAATCATATTTGGCACACTTAAACAATTATGCATAATTTTATTAGACATGAATTAAATTATATGGCTATAAATATTAAATTGATTCCGAGACAGAACTTATTGACCGTAATGATAATTGATCGATCAATGAATTTTAATGTTTAAAACTACAAATTGGCAGTGTCTCTGTTTATATACACAAAGAGTGTACTTGACCGTAGGATATGACTAGCTTCAAAGTCGAAGGCTTACTAAACTAATATTATTAAGAAGTAGCCTTGTCCGGCTGGAAAGGAGGGGATGTTGAACCGAACCTCGTACGGCATGAAGATAAAACCCCGTGGGGTTTCCCTAGCTGACCTCTTTGGCCGGGGAGATATTTCTGGTGTATCTGGTACACCAAAACAACATATTTATATTATGGAATATCTTAGATGCAACAATTTATTCCTGTGATATTGATTAGTGGAGTTCAAATCAATCTATTATTAAAGTTGATAACAATCTATGCATGTTAAATAATAAGTTTTATTGTAGTATCCTTAAATCCTTAAACGTTATACGAATATCTAGAAATCACGTGGCTCTACCGACAAGTTATCAAAGTTACTCCGTCTCTCTCATTTAGTTCAATAAGATAGAGAGGAATTGGACAATTTTATGTCCTGTGTTAAAAATTGAAACCTATATTATTATTTTTTTTTTTTTATTAATTTCCCTTTCCCTAATAAGTATTAGGTATAGGTTCTCGAGGTGTTTGCGAGTTTGCGCATAAGTATGCGCAAACTCGCAAACACCTCGAGAACATAACAGATAATACCAGAATAATACCATAAGAAAGCTTGCATAAAAAAGATTTTTTGTAGAACAACACATAACTTCATTGGATCTCTAAAGATTATTTTTTATCTACTCAGGGCAGCAAAATTAAGCATTACTTAACTGTTTTTAGGCTGGAAAATACTACTTCGCTTCGCTGATTTGTCACTAAAATATTTTCAAAAAAATCACAGGGAAGTACATGTGTCCAAGTGCATTTTAGGGTTTTGTAGATGATTAAGCATACCCGTTATGAAATAATGATTTATTTTCTTCGATCTCAAGGGTCCCGGGTTCAATCTCCCGGGGGGTCACAATGTTTGCCATACAGACATTTGAACCAATCCAAATTGCAACTTCGTCAAAACTACCACAATTAGATTCACAAGCAGAATATGAAATGTTTTGGGCCAATCAGTGGGATCCCGACTCAACAGATTATGCATCCACCACCGAATTCAGTTAAAAACACAATAATTCAACAACTAGAAAGAAAAATAGTAAAAATAAAAAGTCACCTTTTAAAAGAAAACAAAAAATGATCATGCGACCAATTATAATTTGTTCTTGGAACTGGTCAACAAACTTATTTGGACTCGAGAACAGGCCTTTCCGATGCTATGGATCTGGCTCTGGTATCACCGAATTTAGCTCGAGACGCAACCCTAAAAAACTTTTGATATTTAAATGGCAGGGATCACTTTCCTTTATTCGTAACACTTAGTGAAAATATTTCCCACCAAGTAAATTCAACAAAATGGTCCTTTAAAAAAGCCGATTGGGAAGTTCACAAAAACTATCTCAACGAACTTCCCTGTTTCCAATTTACCCCTCACTGACATCACATCCGACAGACTCTTAAAAGACATTTCTTCTTTAATAAAATCTGCAGCTGACATTGCGATACCTAAATTTACAACGGGGAACGGACGACCACTTGTTCCCTGGTGGAATAAGGATTGTAGGAGGATTGTTGGAAAAATTTGCCCTCTAAGAATAAAAAATATCTGTTGACTCTTTATAACACTCTTTGGTCTCGAAATGAATACCCAGCTGAGAGGCGCTAAGCGACCCTTGTGCCAATACATAAGCCAGGGAACGATCCACTCCTTGCGGATTAATTCTATCTCCAAACCAGTCAGGATTTAGGAGAAATAGATGCACAATAGACAATCTTATTAGGTTAGAAACATATATCCGAGATGGCTTTGTGCAAGGGAAATCAACTCAAAAATTGCTGTGTTTTTTGATTGCGAAAAAGATGGATACATTCCATAGGCCTCAGCGGCCACCTACCAATCTACATAAAAAAAATTTATGTAAAGGCGAACCTTTAGCGTAAAAGTAGGAAACACTCATTCAAGCGAGTACGTACAAGAATATAAACGATGCTGTGAAATATATACCTGACTGCGTCGAACCATTAATATTTGTCGACGATATAACAATATTATTTTGATCCAAGAATATCTCGGTCGCGTTAGAGATTATGCAGAGATGTATAACCAAACTAGACAAATGGGCCAATATGACTGGTTTAGCCTTCTCACCTACAAAAACCAAGCGCGTCTTATTCTCAAGACAGAGGAAATATTTCCCTCCCATCTCACTGAGATTATCAGGTGATGTAATTCCCAACGTAAACCAAGTTACATATCTAGACCTTCTGATTGACGATAAGCTAACCTGGAAACACCTTCGTGCAAAATGCCAGAAAGATCTAAACAAACTTAGGATCCTCTAGGAGACCCAGCCTAAAAAACATGGTTGGGGTTTTAACTGGACATTGACAGCTAAAGAGACGTCTGGCACTATTAAAGATTGAAAAGGATCCCACATGTCCAATGTGTGGCGAAGAAGAGGAAATCGCCTACCACCTGGTGGGAACTTGCGAAAAATATGGGAGACTACGCTTTCACATTTTAGGAGCGGGGGTAATCAGAGAGGAGGAACTTGACACACTTAAGTGGATATCCTCTCCTTTATCACCCAATCTAGGAGACTTGAGGGAAAGACTGAGGTGGTTCGATGGGCGTGAAAACCAGGGGTTGGCAAAAAGGACCCGAGTGTGGTCTAGTTGCTAGGCTTGGCTTCCCCACCCCCTTACTACTACTACTACTAGGATCCTCCAGACGTGCAAGTGGGGAGCGGGCGAATCGACTCTTCTCTACCTATCTAAGTAGCTAATAAGATCGAAACTCGACTATGGATGTGTGGTTTATAGCTTAGCGAAACAAAAAGACCTCCAGAGGCTAAATCCAATCCATCACGCTGGTATTCGAATATCCATGGGAGCCTTTAGGACTAGCCCTACACAAAGTTTGCTAATGGAAGCTAACGAAACGTCATTAGAGCTAAGAAGGGATATGTTATCATTGAGATAAGCATATAGGATTCTCCAGTTCCCAAAAAATTCAGCTAATAAAGTTATAAAACACCCACAACATCAACATCTCGACGAAAATAAACCAGCCTTACCACGATCCCCATCTTTGTGATTTATTAACCAAATCCAATGTTACAAACTTGCAGAACTACCTATTCCGACCGAATGCCATGTCGAATCTGGACTAGCTCTTTGGCTCACCAATTACCGCTCTATCCGCCGGTTAACCTTTAATAAACAAGAAGTTTTAAGAAATCAACTACACCAGGACCACCTAATAAATAAGGCACTCCAGTCAAACTCGGACACTTTTACTCAGACGGCTCAAAGAACATTCAGGGCGCTGGATGTGCCTTTATCCAGGGAACATAGAGACCTCTAATCAGGTAATGAGGAAGCCGATGTTCTAACCAAGCAGGCCATTACTTGTGGCTTACGAGTTGATACACCAGTCACGGCCTAGAATATTTATGGTAAAATCTCGTCAACGCTTAAAGAATCGTGGCAGGAAGAATGGAAGGGAATTGATCGTGATTTAAGTAAAGTTATAAAATGCACTGTACAACAACTGCTGTTGATGAGATTTTTTTCAGAGGTGAACAATGCATGCTGTTTTACCTGTGTAGATTTAAAAAAGAAGTTTTGACAGGTTAGGCTAAATAAAGAGTCTTCAAACTTGACTTCGTTTCGGACTCCATTTGGGAAATAAAAGTTCCTGAGACTTCCATTGGCCTTGCCACGGCAATGGAGTTATTCCAAAAAAAGCTAATCGATGCTTTAGAAGGTCTGAAAGGTGTTTATATGATCACAAACGATATCCTGGATGTTGGACAAGGTTAAAAAAAACAGACGAGGGAAGGAATTAATCATTGCGGACACACTATCAAGAGCACCGTTAACATTGAATGAAGAAGGAAGAATGTACGATATTTATGCAGTTTATGAAGATATAGAAAATATTAATGTTCAAGAAGGGAATCGTACGAAAGACTCTACAATAGAAGAAATAAGAGATGCTTCTAGAGGCGATGAACAAATAAAAAACTGAGAGAAACTGTCCAGAAGGGTTGGCCGCAGAGAAATGAGAGTGTTCTGAATGAGATCAAAATGTATTGAAAAATTAGAGATGAAATTGTGGAATGTGATGGGATAGTAATTCGAGGAAAATGCATTGATACCCATGAAATTAAGAGCAAAATTTCTAGAACAGCTTCACCTCTCGCATTCTGAAATTGAAAACACCATAAAATTAGCCAAGGAATGTATTTGTTGGCCTGGGATCACGAGAGATATAAAAGAGAAGATATCTCAGTGTGAGGCATGTATGAAATAGGTCCCCAAAAGAAAAAACAAACATCATGAGTTCTCATGAAATCCCTCAGCATCTGTTCCAACTTTTGTACCCCGTACCCCTGTGTACCAATTTATTTTTAACACTTATCCAAATTCTAAACTAAAATTTTCGTATATTATCATAAGCTAATAATACGTAGATTTCTTTGAAAATTGGCTCGTTAAATCATGGTGCATAACTGGTCATTCTTCAAAAATTACCGATTTTCCCGATATTTCAACTCCCATTTCCGTGAAAACCATATGACGGACAAAAAAATGTTATAGACATAAATTGAAGGTTATTTTCTCATTTATATTTTACTACTGGACCACTTTTTGCGTGAATAGATTGCTTTACAAGTTATAGGCGGAAAACCACAAAAATAATTGTTTTTGTCGATTTCTCATATTTGCGGGGGGAAATTTTGTTGGACAACTTCAGATTCGTGTTCAGCACCCCCAAAAACATAAAATAAACCACTAAAATCAATTACAACAGAACTTTCCACTTCGAGCCCATTTCGTGCACCATTTGACTGGACTAAATATGCAGAACTATACTGAGTTTTATTGCAAAACCATAACCAAATAAAAATAGTAGGGTATCTAACAGTCCAGTCAATAAATACAAAAAATAGTCTTCCTTGCGAAAGGTCGGGTATCTGCAATTTTTAAAATCTTATTCTACAATTTAACCCGTTTCCAAATTCATTAATATTAATTATTCGATAATTAAAAACGATTCTAATGACTGCTACTAACTATTTTAATTAAATTTAATTAATATAATAAAGTAAAACTGTAGATTAAAATAAAAACCCTTAAAACAAGAAAATATTTCATTAAAAACTTGATCTAAAAAGTTTATATTGTAACCTTTCATTCAAAATAAACAATGGATAATAATAGTCAGGAAGAAATTCGTCCCACTAAAAAGTTCTGACCATGCGCAGTTATAATTTTATGTAGATTTTTTTTCCAAGTTCTATAGACTATAGACGACACTTTTTTACCCAACAGGTATATGTAGATTGATAACTTTACTTACTTCAATTCTTCTTCTTTCATCTTTTTTTTAACGCCAAAAAAAGGCCCCGGGCCCCCTGTGCCCCCCCCCCCTGGGTGTGCCACTGGCTGAGAAAAGGGAAACATAATTATTCTCCAGCTTCTTTTCTTATCATAGGCATCTTTTTTATCAAAGCAATGCTAACCAAACCAGTGCAGCCCCGCCACGGCTGTAGTAACTTGACAACTAAAACGAGATTTACATTTTTTTACCTGAAGACCCCCTCTAGTCATAAAATAAATTTGTATAATAATAATATATATATATATATTATAATTATTATTATTCAGAATTATTTTTACTTATTATTTATTTATTTCTTATTTTAACCTGTATATGTATAATAATCGTAATTTTTTAGAGAGTTGAGCCGGCCTAGGGGGGGGCCATGGCCCCCCCCTGCCCCCCCCTGGCTACGCCCATGCTTAAATATAGGAAAACTTTGGATTAGAATTTGGATGGGTGAAAACAAAATTTGTTACACAGGGGTACGGGGTACAAAAATCAAAATAGTATAAACCTTCAGAAGCATGGCGTTGTAAAGCTCTTTATGAGTACAGTAATAGTTGTTACGTACACGTTTGTCATATTTTCATATAAGAGGGGGGGGGGGTAAAATGGAAAAAACACGTTTCTATGCTATTTTTGGCACTAAATGGTCAAAATTTTACCCCTAAATGGACTCCAAAAATTCTGGCCCATGAACTCATCTTTTTTTGAAATTTTTAAGTGCATCCTAGGGGGAGATATCATCTGGAGTGACACATATATATACATATATATACATATGAACATACATAAAAAGAAGTGTTAAATTTTAGGAATCGATTCAGAATGGTCTAAAATAAATGGTGGATTTCTACGGAGAAATTTTTAAAAAATGTTGAAGCCATTACAATATTTTCGAATTTTCTTTGAAAATTCGCTAAAAGGAGATAAGGTATGGCATAAGAAGAATCCAGGACATAAAAGATGGCATGGGTGGAAAATAGTTAGCAAAGAAGGAGGTTTATGAGGCTGAAACCGAAGACGGTAGAAGGTTAAGACGGAATCAGATTCATATTGAGCAAAAACAAAGAAAGGATGATGTTATATCGTAGAGAAGGTCATACATGAAGAAACAAGTGACTTTGTTTTGATTTATCTGTTTGAGTTATTGAAATATATATTTTGTAATTTGTATTTATTTTCATAAAGTATACTGTTTCTTACTACTACACGTCCTAAGAGTGTTTTCACAAATTTCAAAACTTTATAAATTATTTCCCTTATTATATCTTATTTTCCTGGACTAAATGGAGAAAACGTTGTTTTCTCTATTTTACTTTAAACACTTCATAGCGGTGTCGGTGTTAGTTTTACTAAAAATGGAAAAAAAGTTTGTCTCATATTTCCGTCCTAAGATTCAAATTTTAACCATTTTGACCAAAATTTGGCCAATTATAACGAAATTTGGCATGTTTAGAAATGTTACTCAAGTTATTGTTACTCGTTTCCGACACACATACAGGATGCATTGTATGTTGATAGTACGAAGCTCGGTTACGCTCGCTTCAGTTATTTTACTCAGGTAGCAATTTGTTTGGGCGAAGATATTCAACAGAAAAAAAATTCTACAAAACTTTTTTTTTGAGGGGGGGGGGGGGTTATATATTAGACACATAAAAAAACCATACATAATATAATAAATAAATAAATAAAATAAATGCACTATAATGATTTGACTTGAACTTTTACAATTTTTAGTTTAGAATACTTTTCATTCCAAGTAGGTGCCCATTTATCTTTTGCTATCCAGAAATCTACCATTTCCTGAAACAAAAAATAATAAATTAATCTAAACTTAATTTAAAAAAAACAAAAAAACCTTTAGTAAGAAACTGGGGAAAATATTATTAAAAATAGACTATTGTTCTCATACATTTAAGTGTAAACGATTGTGGCTGTTTTATTGTAATGATTTATTCAAATAATAAGAAACAAAAGTTTAGAATACAGGGCCAAGCAATCTCTTTAACTATTAAAAAGTCAAAAACAAAGTGGCGAAATTTCATTTTAGAAGCAAAAGCACAATAGTCTGTGCAGTAATAAAGAATATACTAAATTACAACTAAAATAAAGTCGTCTGAGATCGGAATAGTACTGGTACCTAATACGATATGTTTAGAAATACGAGATCATAGAGAGTAGAAGGATCCTAACTTCCTCTTAATCGAAATCTTAACTTCCTTTTAATCGAAGTCCTAACTTCTTAAACACAATCTTCTTGGCTGAATTATTAATCAATGAATGTATTACCTTTACTGATGAGCTTTTCCAAGGTTTACTATAACCGCCACTCTCAATACCGTCGGGAAATTCACTACCGCCAACAGATAACCCAAGTGAAATATAGAACTGAAATAAGATCAATTAAAGGATAAAATCTGATTAGGATTATATTTAAATAAAATTATAATAAATATTACTTTTTATTTTTCTTCATCCTCTAAGAAGATTTTTGTAAAAATTCTTTTAGACATTAATGCCAATGCATGCATTTGCACTGCTTTAATCAGGGCCGTACCGAGGCTGTGGCGAAGGTGGCCCTTGCCAAGGGCGCAGGTTTGAGAAGGGCGCAAAATGGAGAAGAGGAAAAACATTTTTTGATTGGTAAGATTGGTCAAAATGAAAACTTTATACTTAGGTATAATTTCGGTTGTGTGAGCTGTCAATTCGTGTTTTTATGATGAACATTAATCACATTGTGACATTGCGCTTAGCGCGGTGGCGTGCGATTCATGTTTATATTGGCAACTCTAGGGCCTAGCGTTGCCGCGAGACGCATCCGCCCCACCCCCTAGCGGCTATGGCAGTGTTTTTCAACCTTTTTCTAATGGTGGCACCCCAACTTGGTTAATTGTTTCTCGCGGCACCCTTATTTCTTAATGCTAGTTTAAACAAGTAAAGTGTGAAAAAACAGGTAATTAATAAACTCAATGCACTCACCCATATCGAAAATTACTCAATTTATTAACACCATCTTAAATTATTTAAACAGTAAGAACACTTATGATACCGAAAATACGAAAGAAAAAAACGTTTAATAGTTTTTACATATAAAAAATAATCAAATAAAGGGTTCACAACCAACAAGTGTTGAATTTTTTTTTTTTAATAAAATGATTAAAAAGGTATGGAATATTCTTTTTTGAAAATTGAAATTACATTTGTATGTATTCAGTAACAACATTTATGAATAACAATACAATATAATTATATAAATGCCCTAAAAAAAAATGTAATTCTACTTATTATATTTTTAAAGTACTCATTGTGTAAAAAGCATTTTTTACTTAAGAAATAAAGTTAAGATGTCAATATTGTAAATATCAACTTACTTTTTGTAATATTGTAAATATTTTTCCGTTCAGTATTGTACTTAATTAATAGTATATTATGTTACTAGGCTGTGAAGTGAGTTTTTTCTTTACCGCGGCAATTACATTTACTGTCGAGCGAAGCGAGACAGTAAATATTGCCAAGGTAAAGAAAAAACACTTCACAGTCGCGTAGCATATGCTATTTTTTCCGAGGTAGCAGACAATGAAAAAACATAAAATATTAATCACTAATCAATATATAATAATAACAAATATTAGTACATACTTAAGACTTAAAAAAAGAAACCTTAAAAAGAGGTTACACTATAAGAAAAGATAAATAAAACGCAGTGACATCTAGCGGATTTTAATCGTACTAGAAGCATTTCTACAAAGACTGCAGTGATACTAACGGAAGTTTTGACAACTATCCGCTGTAAAGAAACAATCTTTTAGTTCCTAGGAACTAAAAGATTTTTTCTTTACAGCTAGGAGTAATGAAAAGATTTTTTAAGTCCACGTAATGAAAAAATGGATTTTAGCTATGTTTTTTAGGCTCTAAAGTTACTATTTCACAGCCTACCACGGAAAAATTATAATTTCATATTTGCTGTGGTGAAAAGTGAAATGACAGTTGATGTTTTATCTAAATAAGCTTTTTATATCAACCATTTAACCTTGAACCGAAAAAGGAGTTATTATAGTGTAGCAAGGTGTTAAATAGTACTTTTTTTTTAAATAATACTTAAATGGTACTTTTTTTACGTGTTAAATAGTACTTTCTAGTAGCGAAAACTAAAAAATTACTTTAACTTTTAGAGCCAGAATTGCTTAAAAATTTGTTTTACTGACGTTAAAATTCCAAAAATTTTCCGGGGGGTGGGCCCCGGACCCCCCTCTCCCCTGGGGGGTATTCCATACCCCCCAGACCCCCCCGGTGGGGCGCACTTTTACGGGTTTGCCATGTACGCAGGAGCACCTAGGTACGGCCCTGGCTTTAATACATTAATTTGGGCAACCTTCAGGTTGGCAAATACGTTGTCCATGTATCCAATACTTCGTATTCATTGTACTAAACTATCTCTAACTTCCCACATCCCACGAAAGAAAGAATTGTATATCGAAAATTTTCGATAGCTCATTATTAGGATGAGAAACTCTATTAATATAGAAATATACATAAAAAATATATATTAATTAGTTTACATACAAAATTAAATAGCAGAATGATTTAATAAGCCATTATGCTGAGAATAAAATAAAACTACTTCGATTGATTTAAATTTTAACTTGTTTATTGCTGGTAGTAGATAGTGTTTAATTTTGTCTATGAATCAGTGTCGAATTTTTTAGAAATGCTTCCAGCAGCTTCACATTTCCTTAGCTAATTTTCTGTTATAACTCGTTTATTTCACTTGAATTATTCACAGAGAGCTTAATAAACACTTAATTAGTAATAATTATTAGTTCCGAGCTAAAGTGTACTTAGGCCGTGGTGCTTATCAAGTACGTACATTGGTACGCCAAATAAACTCTCTTTATACAGGACCAATTCTATATTGGAAATTCGTGAGGTATTAAAATCCAGAATTATAGGCTTAATTATAAACGTTGTACATTACCTCTTGGTCAAAAGGAGCCGTTTCAGATCCTTTTGACCATTTATTTGCTTCTTCTTTAGAAAAACCTACAAAATCAGCCAACGTTCCATTAAGAGTTCTGAATGAAATCCTTCCAATGATAATACCATTAACTGAAACGGTCATTCCATCTAAATCGTACAAAAAGCAAATTGTAATAAAAATAAATGTATCACATTTATTGTTTTTGATGGATTCATTACGCATTGAATAAATATAATCAAATCATTTTGGTTTTCATTTATATTTCAGATAAAACGTTTCGACCCTTCTTTGCTTTTTTAAGGTCATTTTCAATCACATCGTTTTTAAATTCCGGGTACAATTTGATATTATAACATATTAACATAGTAAAATAAATATGTTTAATATATTTATAAAGATATTTATTTTACTATGTTTTTAATAGTAGCAGTAGAACTAGAACGGGTAGGACGAACCACTAGTTCGAACCTTGCAATTAGGCCATCTTTTAGGTCCTTTTTACGCCCCGGGGTGGAGAGTTCCAGCTACTTCACACATCATACATTTGTACATTGATACCGCCGAAGCGAGTATGGTGTGGTCATTAGTAAGCTATATAAGCGTGCGTCAAAGCGTGGGGGAAGAGTGCCCCATAGGGGGTGTCCCTCGCCCTGCACCGTTCGCGATTCATAGATGCAATTCAGAGTATCATGGCACGGGATCGAACCCACGACCTCGAGTCGCCTCGACTTATAGCTGGGTGAGAGCCTTAAGACCCTCGGTCACGCTGGCTCCCGATGTTTCTAATATGTTTTAATATTGTTTAATTGTATTTTAAAATTTCAAAGTGTTGACTGTATATTTATTTATTATGTACTAAAAAGTTTTTTATCATGACAAACTCTCTTGGAGGAATTTTAAATTTTGCATCAAATTGTACCCGGAATTTAAAAGCGATGTGATTGAAAACGCAGAGAAGGGTCGAAACGTTTTATCTGAAATATAAATGAAAACCAACATGTTTTGATTATATTTATTCAACACCTAATGAATCCATAAAAAACAATAAATGTGATACAAAGTAAAGAATGTGTTTAATTTTAACAACGTCATTTGAATAAAAATAAATGATAACAGCCAATTTCCGAGTGAATAAGTTCTATTATTGAGATTTACAACATGATACCACCTCCAGATTCAGTCTTTATACTAACTATGTTTTTCGGTAAATACAAAAATTTCAAGCAAGGCATAATAAAGAGGACTATACACTACAAATTAAAAATTTTTAAAATCATAAATACAAATTTAATTTAAATGCATATTTGCCCACTCTTAATCATTATTATAGATAAAATTATTATCCTTAACTATAATAATAATTACAGTTGGAAATAATTATAAGTATTCTCTTAAGTTAAGTTATTATAATATATACTTAATAAAATATTTACCTTTTATAGTATATTCAAATAAAATAACTTTCATTGAAAGATGTTCTTTTAATTATGTATTAATATATTGTTTTAATTTAATATCTGTGGATACATCTAAAATATTGAGATAAATTAAAATATTTTATATTTTCAAACATAAAACGTATTAATTAAAGAAGATTTTGTATTCTATCTTCTTTATATATTAGCTATTATCTTTAATAATAGCTTTCTATTTTTATGGATGCAAAATCCATTAAATGATACAAGTTTTATTTTATGTTTACCTGGTCTCCAAGTGAACGAATACTTGTTTGTCTTGATATGCCAGGGTTCCTCCTTACTCTTGACTCTTAAAAACGTAGATTTGGTCTTCCCTCCCGAAGACATATTTATGCTTGATTCGAGAACTCTAACACTCAGGTCTGTTCCATCTGAAGATAATACCCTGTTTCCTCTAATCCTGAACATCGATATCCTTCCAGATTCTATTCCTGGTCCGTAGATAGAGGTTTTGGGTAATAGCCAGAATTCTAAATAAAATAATTGTATTTAAAATATCAAATAATTTAGAATAACTCCAAAAACCCTTCTTAGATTCGAATTTGCATTCAGTGTATTCTACAAAAGAACTACTACTTAATTTCTAAGTTTGTAAAATATTACCAAGATATAAAATTGCAATAATTAAATTTAAATATGGTAAATTCTCCAGTTTAAGATTTCTTTTTTGGTTTCTGTACAAAGTACAAAAAGTAACTTTATATAACGGCTCTGTCTGTCTATCTGTCTGTCCGTTGGTGTCTGTCCGTTGCTTGTTTCAATTCATAAACTACTATAGCTAGGAACATGAAATTTGGCACACAGGTGAATCTCGGCATTTGAGACAACTGGACGCATTTTGAATTTTTTACATTTTTTTTTATGGCGGCCAATATGGCGGGTGACTAAACATTGTTTTAGTTACCATAACATGTAATACATAAATTTAAAGGTCTTGAAGAGTAGTAAAAGAATATTACTATTAAAAATAGTGTAATTATATTCCACTTAATAATTTTAACTTTAATGTACAGAAACCGGCGATTATCGCCCCCACGTACTTACGTGAATCGCGCCTTACTTGTTTAAAAGTTATCTTTCTCTTTTTTGAAGTGACCTAAGGACAAATCTAAAGATGTGGAGCTCCTATAAATAATCCCTTCATCAACTCTGTATATAAATTCCTACAGCAATGACATTTATTTTTTCTTGAAAAAATGTTTTTTGTTCCTTAAATTGACCATTATTTTGTTGCTAATATATTCAGTCGTCATCAAGAGAAGTCATGATGATTAAATTACCTGGAACTAACCAATCTCCTGCAGAAACTTTTGCTGTGATTTCCACTTGACCATATTTGAAAGCAAATGAATTCTTTGTTGATACCCTTCCAGAAGAAACCGGTGGTAGTATCCACTGATACTGAGCTTTCTTGTCACATTCATCAGGAATAGTTCCAGTACAACTGACAATAAATATTAAGAGTTAGAGAATTTCATACAAATCTATGTAGAGTTGAAATTATAACGGGTTTTTAACAATTATTTAGAAATACATGAATAAAAACTGACTTACGGATCTAATTTAAGATGACCTTCCAGGACGGTTTTGTCTTCTACAATTGTAGGTCTTATTGTTAGAATACCATCGTCATTGACCTCAACTACATCGACGTTGCTAGCATTGAAATAGTTAAATACCATCACCTGGAGAAAAATTGACAATTTTTCAGTTTGTATTCATTATAAACACTGTTAATTTATATTTATGTGAATTTTTGAATTAATATAAATAATTAAATAAAAATTAGATGCTACTTTTATATAATGAGCTACTTAATGTTATCCCCCTGCTTATAGTCTAACATACTTAATATAACTAGCATTTAAAAAGCGCTGCGCAGAGACGATCTTGTACTTAGATGTCTACTTTAAGTTTTAATGATGAAAAGAAGCTACTACAACTTGTAAAAAAAAAAAAAAAAAAAAAAAAAAAATTGGATTACTTATTTTTAGGATCATATTGGTGTGTAAAATTAACAATTAGTTAATTAAATAAACAGGTCAAGTGTGTGCTAGTCAGCACACAGCGAGGATCCGTAGGCCACACTATATAGTGTTTAACTGTAAAGTGTATAATATAAACAGTGTTTTTTTAAAATGCTTGGACCTTCTTTTCCTAGGACTTTAGGAGGTGAGAGAGGTATCCACTTTTGCTGGTTAATTGGGTAAAGGTTTCGGCGTATAGAGGGCGGTGGACTGTATGAATATATAATATTGGTTCTTAAATAGATACAAGATAAAATGTAAGATAGAAAAGAAGATATAAGTAAGCGGGTAAGAATGTAGGTCTAGCCTGATACTGCAGCGTGGTGTCGGGTGTCCGGGGTGAACTTGAAATATGCCGGGTTTGAATTAAGCACACACATAAAATAATAAATTAAAATGAATAACTTTGCGGGTTATTAAAGCGGGTGGTTTAGCGGGTAGACAAGAGTAGCGGTGGTACGGCACACGATCCGACTTTTCCAACGTCTGGAAGCGGAAGGGCAATAGAATAAGTTCCAGTCGCATCGCCGTGCTTCACAGTTCCTCCAATAGGTAGCAGCACTCACTAGACCCAGGCTGAGTAAGAGGAACATTTAGCTTCACCCACTTACTTTTATAGAATAATATTTAAATAGTTCCATAAGGAAAGATAGAATAAAATTAGATATAAGATAAATATTGTCCAATGCTAAAAAGCTTACTTTGAACCATTCTAAGGGTCTGATTTTCTCAAAACACACTCTGATAAAGTATTTTTTTGCCACTGACCATTTATTTTTTAAACCATAGGGTTTTATTTTTTAAACCATATAAATACATCGAAAAGACCGTAATTATAAAAAAAAGTATTTTGTCAATAAAAAATAAAATAATATTTTTTTCGAAATTTCCAAAAAGTGGTATCTTTACTTTTGGTCGAAGAATGTTCAGGATTTTTTTCAGATTTTTTTGCACTTCACATAAGCGAGATAAAGGGGGGGGGGGCACGTTTCAAACTCGCCTACGCTCGCCCTATCAAAGTTATAACCAAATAATTATATATATTTGTAATCAGCTCGATGTACCCTTTCATATGATACCCCTCACGGTGTCAAAAAAAATAAATAAATAAATAACCCTTAAGTTTTTTTACCAGGTACAAGACACATACATGCCAAATTTCAAAGTGATCGGACGAAAGGTGTAGCCGTGAGAGCACGCGAGAGGACGGACGGACAGACACACGCAGGGAAATATAAGGGTCCTTGGTTTTGCCTACGGACCCTAAAAAGGTTATATTTCACCCCTTACGGGAATCATCAGATCTAGAATAAAATAGAATAAGTTATACTTTATTAATGTTATACATAAATAAAGTTATAACTTAAACATCTAAAAAAATGTAAATCACTTTACAAAATAATTTTCCTCTTACTAACCTCAAGTCTTTTTTTTTAATAAATATAAGTAATTGAAAAAGATCCTCAGATCATGTGTGTCTCACTGAGAAACTACCACTTTAAACAACATATATGTAAAAAAGGGTGATAAACAAATTAAAAAATCCCTAAAACAGGGTTGTAGCAAAAAACAAAAAAAGTATAGTACCTGTTTTATCATAATTAACACTTTCAGCTAAAATAAATAAATTTAAATTCAACATAACAATTAAAATAACTTATTACAAAAACAATAGTACGTTTAAAAGTAATTTTAAAATATTGTAATTCACTAATTATATTTTGGTAAAATTTATTAAAACGTTTTTTATCAGTCTTAATGTTCACCGCATCTTCTTTTTTTGTTATGTGGAAAGCTTCTAGGCACTTTCTTTTGTATCTTGTAAGAATTATTTTAAAACAATATTTTATTTAGTTAATGTCGGCAAAATATTCTTCTCATACTAACAAAATAATAAACAGGTCAAGTGTGTGCTAGTCAGCACTCAGCGAGGGTCCCTAGGCAACCCTGTATAGTTTAACTAGTACCCTATTGATGGTGTTTTTTAAAATGCTAAAAAGCTTACTTTGACTTACCTATGGGTGATCTATATAATGATATTCTTTCATGATATCTATATAATTGATATTCTAGCTTCACACACTTACTTTTATAGAATAATATTTAAATAGTTCCATAAGGAAAGATAGAATAAAATTAGATATAAGATAAATATTGTCCAATGCTAAAAAGCTTACTTTGAACCATTCTAAGGGGCTGATTTTCTCAAAACACACTCTGATAAAGTATTTTTTTGCCACTGAACCGGACTTCAACCATATAAATACATCGAGAAGAACATAGTTATAAAAAAAACGTATTTTGTCAATAAAAAATAAGATTTTTTTTTTAAATTTCCAAAAAGTGTCTTTACTTTTGGTCAAAGAATCTTCAGGAATTTTTTCAGATTTTTCGCACTTCACATAAGTGAGATAGAGGGGGGGGGGACACGTTTCAAACTTGCCTACGCTCGCCCTATCAAAGTTAAAACCAAATAATTATATTTTTGTAATCAGCTCGACGTACCCTTTCATATGATATGAAGGTGTAGCCGTGGGAGCAGGCGACAGGACGGACGGACCGGACAGACACACGCAGGAAAATATAATGGTCCTTGGTTTTGCCTACGGACTCTAAAAATTCTCTACATCTACAGTTTCGGTTTAAAAATTGTGTTGTCCCAACACAAAACAGAATAGTCCATCAATTAGAGTGACACATCGCTCCTCGCATCTTATCACGTATACTCAAATCATTCTATTATTTTACAACCAATTATGGTTTATTTTTTTAATTTTCACTCCCTTTTTTTAATCTTTCAATTTTTATTTTTTTAAAACAATCAATTTAGCTAAATTTAATGAGCGCACACATTTAGTTATTATAAATTATTATGTGATCATCTGTGGGCTACATTCAACAAATCATCCTCATTTTTAGATTTTAAGATATATTGTTAACAATTGAAACGATGAGAGTTAACTTTTTACCTAATAAAAATAATATAAGTATAATTAATGTTTGATTTTGCTAAATTATATTATTTATAATTTATTTATTTATAACTTTACTTCATTTTGTGATGAGTGCGAAGGTATGAATTGCTCTTTCAACCATTTGGATTCGTCAAAGTAGTCAAAATTATCCAAGAATATAATTTTATTTCGACAGACTCTTTTCTGGTTAACGGTAGTAATAGAGAGCTCACAGTCTGAAAAACAATTGTTTGGTTTTGTTGAAAGCATTTCAGAAAATAGATCAATCGAATCATGTATGATATTAAATTTATACATACATATAATCAATAATCTTTATAAAACATTCAAATTACCATCTACGTATGTAAAGTAACAAAAAAATAAAATAAATAAATGGCTGCAGTTACCCTTACTATTGTTAACTTTTGCCAATAAAGAAATTGAATAAAAAATAGTAACAAAAAGGCGAGTTACATGAGGGGAAAAATATTTCTGTTTTTAATATTTTTTCTCTTATCCAAATACCACTCACTGACTATGAAATTTTGTGTTACTCTTACTCCCTAAGAAATATTTTTACGATCCCTGATTCAAGATGGCGGCAGCAAATATGAGTAAAATTCGAATTCGAGTTCGAGATGCGATTTTCAGGGTTCGACAATGGCTATAAATGCGCATCCAGAACATATGCTGAACATTTTTTGTGTTCAGAAAAAGTGTGTCCAATTTATATAATTAAAAAAAGCGAAAAGGAAGCCAAATGTTAAGGACTGGATTTGGATTCTATGGCTAAAAATAAGAATTTTTTACTCTTGTAAATTTTTTGCTCCAAGCATTAGTTTGCCGCGTGGAGAGCACTAAACGTGCTAAAATTGAAACTTTAAATCATGCATTTTACAAATTTCGTCAAACTTCAAAGTCCTGTAGAAATAGGTTAGGATAATATAAAATTAAGTTTGACTAGTGCATTTTGTAGGGAATTTTTTCTACTTTCATTACGGAGAGAATACAATTTACTGATTTCGGTGTCGTTTATGAGTTATATTAAAAAAACTGAATAAAGAGCCAAAATGTCGAGGTTTTTCGCCTACCAAAAGTTGTCCCCAGGTCTTTCGAGGTCGCAAACGTGGTTTCATACTCCTCTTACTATACAAAACAATCCTAAAAAAAAAAATCTTTTACCCTAATTAATGTAAGCTAAACCCCTCTCAGGCAACCTATATATTGGACTATAATTCCTGTTTACTTTTTTTTTTTTTTTTTTTTTTTTTTCACAGCAAATTAAACAACCTATATTTTAGAAGTTGAGTATAGTTAAGAAGTTCTAATGTAAATGTAAAATATGTAATTAAAGAAATAAATAATAGAGTATTCAACTTACTTTCTGTGATTTGAGCTTTAACTCTATTGTTGAAAATAACATGTGTAAAAAGAGTCGCTATCACAAACATTATAACATAAATCCTCATATTTTGCCCACTTAAATAAATACCAAATTGACGCCGAGGCAGAACTAATTATCCGTGTAATATTGATTAATCGAATGACGATTTTAAAAATATAAAACTACACATTCTACATTCACACGTAAGACATGGCAAGCTTCAAAGACGAAGGCTTACTTATGTTATTAAGAAGTAGCCTTGTCCGACTGAAAAAGAGGGGATGTCTCTTTGCAGTCTGATGTCCTTCGCTGACCTCTTTGGACACTACTACTGGAAAATTCTACTGGACGAGGTTCTCCAAAAACAAAATATGTATTTATATTACGGAATATCTTGGACAAATAAATAAAATAAATAAAATAAATAAAATAAATAAAATAAATAAAATAAATAAAATAAATAAAATAAATAAAATAAATAAAATAAATAAAATAAATAAAATAAATAAAATAAATAAAATAAATAAAATAAATAAAATAAATAAAATAAATAAAATAAATAAAATAAATAAAATAAATAAATAAAATAAATAAAATAAATAAAATAAATTAAATAAATTAAATAAATTAAATAAATTAAATAAATTAAATAAATTAAATAAATTAAATAAAATAAAATAAATAAAATAAATAAAATAAATAAAATAAATAAAATAAATAAAATAAATAAAATAAATAAAATAAATAAAATAAATAAAATAAATAAAATAAATAAATAAATAAAATAAATAAAATAAATAAAATAAAATAAAACATTTGTTTTACTCAAATATTTTTATTCATTTATAACAAAATATTATATTTGATTTATTCGTAACAGATAGTATGTGGCTTATTGCGCCATTAATTGAGTTCACAACCTACAAACAATTTATTGTTATAGTTTATATCAATTTTACATTAAATTTGTAATTCGATAACAGAAAGTATTCTTTATTTATGAAAGAATGTCATTAAATATATTCTTATCTGAAATTCGTTTACTCTATTTATTAAAATATTACTTAAGTTTGTTTTGAGCCAAGATAAAATTTATAATAGTGATCAAAACTTAAAAAGGAAAATTTATTAGTGTTCGAATCATTACAATACCACATAAATGTAATTCTTTGAGTTTTATTCATTATAGTGGAACATTCAATATGAACCACTAATGTTACAGATATTTTCTTTAAATTTGCTATATTCCTATATAAAGCAATATAATATATATAATTGCTTTTAACATGTTCTTCACTGAAATTCCTTAATACGTCTTTCAATTACTTATAAATCTATTATATAGATGTAACTTTAACGCTGACGACTCTTAGCTTAGGGAAGTTTTCCTTCCATGTGGGTGCCCATTTGTCTTTTGCTTTCCAGAAATCTAACATTTCCTGAAACATAATATTGGAAATTTACATTAAACATGACGAAAACTAAATAACTAAACAAAAATAACTAAATAAAAATAACTAAATAAAAATAACTCCGGTAGAAGTGCTGAAAGAATGAATTGAAGTTAGTTACGCCATTTATATTAATTATTCCCAAGTTCCAATCTTCTCCTTGCATATATGTGTCATTTATTTGGAGGAACAGCCTTCATTTATAAAAAAAAGGTTTAAATTTCCTAAGTTCATCCCTGCTTAACTAGACCATTGAGCAGGATAAATATTGTAAAGAAAGCAATAAAATATTTACCTTAACGGTTCTGCTTCTCCAAGGTTTGGTATAATCACGGCTCACACTACCATCAGGAAATTCTCTCCCACCAACAGATAACCCAATCGAAATATAGAACTGGAATAAGAATAATTTAAAGATAAATCTCATTAAAAATATTTATCATGGTATTAGGTATTTGATTAAACAAAAAGATATCCGTAGAACTGAATTAAGAAAGTAAATCATTGAAATCAGAGAAATTGAAATGTAAATTATATTGTTTTGATTATGTATATGGATCTGCTATAATACTACAACAAAATTTTAAAAAAATGTAACACTCATGCTTTTCATTCGTTTGTATATCAGTATACTTTTGCATGGTTAATTTAAATTCACAAGCAGTAATCCAACTTCTACTTACTCTACTGATTTATATAGCAATTATGCTATTGAGTCCTATGCATAATACATTTTTTATACTACCTCTTGATCAAAAGGGGCCATTGCTGAACCACGTAACCATTTTCTCTCTTCGTCATGAGAGAAGCCTGTTAAAGCTGCCACAGTTCCGGCAAAGCTTCTGTACACCAAACTTCCAATAGCCATTCCATTAACTGATACGGTAATTTCATCTGAAATTGTAGATATTTTATAGGGACATAATAATTAATACATTTTTTTGCGACATTAAAACTGAACCATAAAACTTAAAATTAAACCTAACTAATAACATGAAATTTTTATTATCAATATTTTGCCAGGATGGAGATTAACAAGATTCCTAAGAATCCGGAGTAGGAAAAAAAATCGTTTGGGTTTATTAAGGACTTCACTACAGGGATTCAAAATCAGGTTATAAGCTTAAACTTAAATATACGGATATTTATATGGACAGTATTAAAATATACGGGTATATATATGGATAACTAGATTGAAACTATTGGTATATTATGGTAGTATCAAATCAAATACAGATTATGGCTAATAATTAGGGAGGTGAATTGAGTAAAACAAATTTATTTTAAAAGCCAATCAAGCCAATACACTTCCATTGGCAAAGTATTTGAAAAAATATAAACTGAAGAATTCGGTGTTTCTCGAATAATCTATTTTTAAAAGTTAAGTACTATTTTCGTTCTAAAATAATTATTGCATGATGAACATTTTATTATTCAAAATGCATCATACGTTCAGGTTTATCACATACTTTTTTGATTAACTAATGTTTCTAATCCTGAAAGTTATATTTTTAACACTTAAAACATCACGTAAAAGTAAGTCTTTTATTTATACTTAGACCATTGCAAATAAAAAACTACTGTTCCGTTGAGTTATAAATTATTTACCTGGTCTCCAGGTGAATAAATATTTGTTGTAATGGAAGTGCCAGGGTTCCTCGCTCTTGACTCGTAGAGTCCTTGATCTGATCTTGCCCTCAGAAGACAAGAGCAAACTCGATTCGAGCACCGTATCTCCCAGGTCTGTTCCATTCGCTTCCAAGTTCTGGTTACCTCTTGTCATGATCATGACCATCTTTCCAGATTCCAAACTTGGTCCATATTTAAAAGTTTTTGGTACCAACCAAATTTCTGATAAAAAAAAAAAAAAAACCAGAGAAAACAATGAATTAATAGATAATATAATTTATTAATTAAGCTTAAATTGTATAGATAAGCTGGGGGGTCGCTTATTTTGGCACTAGATAAGACGTGTTACCACTAAAAGTAACTTCATTGTACAAAGCCGGCTGAAACAAAAATCTTCGAAATTGTGACCTTAAGATGTACTGGATAGGATGAAATATCGCCAAATAACTATTTATTTTAGTACCCATTATCTCATTAGCAAACCTTCTCATTGTAATTATTAATTAATACAGGGCACCATGATTGTTAATCTATTAATAACTAGGCATCGCGTGGGTCTTTCATTAAAGTGATAAATATTTTATATTAAGAAAATGGTTCATCATGATAAGTTAAAGAGGATGACTGTAGTAAAGAGCCGTGTAGTGAGGAAAAAGGACTATTACTTAACCCTTACACCGTGGCCATGTCCATTTAAACTATTAGAAAATGTTTGTCTCATCGAATAAATGAAGTTTGCATTTTTTCCCATCTTAAAATTTCAATTTAAAAATGTTCGCGCGAGCGTTGCTTTCGAGCTCTTGGGTGGATACTGTTGTCCAACGAACTCGTTGTAAGCTGAAATTCGCACCAATTAAAGGAATAACTATAAGATAAATAAGCCCTCCATATTTCACAATAGTATATAAGTTTTGACCTGGGGTCTCTACTTACGATATGTCAATAAATTAATTTGCCTTATATGTATGAACATGTACATTGTACATGTTCATAATATAAGGCCTTATAATATGTACATATTTTATATATATGCCTAAACTGCACAACAACCATGCATTGCGGGACTGAACAAACCTCACAAAGGGTTTTTAAGTCCAGTTATAACACGTAAAAGAAAATAGTCTGCCAATTAGTGTGGTTCATAGCTTCCTTGCGTTAAATTGCATATGCTTTAATGATTTAATGCTTTTAAATCCTATTATTGTCACATTTTTGCTTCCGAGCTTACCGAAGGTAACGGAAGCATTGTGTTCACTTTCGAGAACAAAAATGTTTTATGCCTCCGATTTTAAAAATTCCAAGACAGAAATCCGTTTCAGACATCAGGGAACATTTTTGGTTCCGTGTCTGTCTGTCTGTCTGTCTGTCTGTCTGTCTGTCGGTCTGTGTGTCCGCGAATCGTGAAACGTGCGACGATAACTTGAGTAAATGTTGCCCGATTTTGATGAAATTTGATAGACATGTTTATTTTACCAATGCTCAGGTCGAGTTCGTTGGACAACGTTATCCGTTCAAGCGTTCACGCGCAACGCTCGCGTAAACGTGAACTTCAAATTTAAAATTGGAATTTTCGGTCGGGAAAAAAATCAAACCTTATCTATTCAATGAGACAAACATTT
Source organism: Gerris lacustris (assembly GCA_951217055.1). Classification (NCBI taxonomy): domain Eukaryota; kingdom Metazoa; phylum Arthropoda; class Insecta; order Hemiptera; family Gerridae; genus Gerris; species Gerris lacustris. The sequence continues at coordinate 81,388,083 of OX578277.1, forward strand.
TTTACAAATACAATTTTTTAGTAAAACCTACAGCGACACCCCTATCAAGTGTTAAAGATCGCTAAAAAATGTTAATTTGTTTTACACAATAAACAATATAACAATAAAGTAATAAAACTTTAATGTTAATATAACAATAAAGTACATGATAGGGTGCGAGGAAGCTATGTGCCACACTAATTGGCAGTGTATTTTAATTTATTGCTTCCGAGCTTACCGAAGGTAACGGAAGCATTGTGTTCACTTTTGAGAACGAAAAACTTTTATGCCTCCGATTTTAAAAATTCCAAGACAGAAATCCGTTTCAGACATCAGGGAACATTTTTGGTCTCGTGTCTGTCTGTCTGTCTGTCGGTTTGTGTGTCCGCGAATTATGAAATGTGTGACGATAACTTGAGTAAATGTCGACCGATTTTGATGAAATTTGGTATACATGTTCGTTTTACCAATGCCCAGGACGAGTTCGTTGGACAACGTTATCCGTCCAAGCGTTAACGAGCAACGCTCGCGTAAACGTGAACTTCAAATTTAAAATTGGAATCTTAGGTCGTGAAAAAAATCAAACTTTATCTATTCAATGAGACACACATTTTTTTCAAATACAATTTTTTAGTAAAACCAACAGCGACACCGCTATGAAATGTTAAAGATCGCTAAAACTATTAATAGTTTTTACACAATTAACAATATAACAATAATTTGAATGTTAATATAATAATAAAGTACATGATAGGATGCGAGGAAGCTATGTGCCACACTAATTGGCAGTCTATTGTTTGTTTAACCCACGTTTTAAACAAAACGCACAAACTGGACAAAAAACCCCTTTGTGAGGTTTATTCAGTCCCGCAATGCATAATTATGGTAACCCTATCTAAGTATCTTTAATAGGGAATCCAAAGTGCCTTGAGTTGTTTCCAGTAAAGGATGGTACGGTTGTGCTCGACTAGGCGGTTGTGCTCGATCTAGGGCACTGTCGTGACCCTAGATTCTTATACATTTTAATCGGACATTAATTCAAAGAATTTAAAAATAATTTTATTACCTGGAAGCAACCAATCGCCTTTAGGAACTTTAGCTGTGATTTCTACTTGCCCATATTTGAATGCAAATGATTTCTTTGTTGTTATTCGGCCGGATGAAACCGGTGGTAATATCCACTGAAACTGAGCTTTCTTGTCGCATTCTTCTGCAATAGTACCTGTACAGCTAAACATTGATAATAAACTTAATACACAGTAAATATACTTGAGAATGTAATATAACCTAACTCAGGGTTGAAACTACGACGTCCTTTTAATAATTAATTAGAAATATTTGGAAAAATATCTAACTTACGGATCTAATTTAAGATCCACTGGAACATAGACTTTCAGTCACATTCATCTGCACGAGTACCCGTACAACTATAAATAAAAAATAAATCGGAACATTTATTAAACAATGAGGTTGGCATGGAAGTTTCAATAATTTTCTAAGAAGAGGAAGGAAATATTACACCCCTTAACAACTAGGTCATACTCATGATTGTCACTTGTCACCCTTCTAAGGATAACAAATATAGTTTAATTAAATTAATTGACACGAATGTAAACTAATTAGTCACCAATTAGTGTGGCACAGGGCTGCTTATTGCCTGCTTTAAACCTTTGATAAGCGCGGAAACAAAATTATTATATGTATTGAATATGCGCAGTTCGATATTTTGTTCACACTTTTAATAACAATAATACACCTTAGTTGCATAGAATATGTTTAACTGGCCTTGCATATTGTATAGAGGTGACAAAACATAATATTTTATGTTTAATTTCAATAATCCACAATTTTATCTAACAGTGATAAATATTTTAATATAATTTATATACTTAACTACATAATTATATTCAACAATAAATGAGAAAATCATGAAACTTCTTAAGTAGAATATTTCATTCTATTATAACTTTATTTTTTCTGGAAATTTTTTGGCATACTAATAACTTAATAATTTAGAAAAATAAATTAATACTCAGTCGCTCGTTATTTTCTGAGCAACCTCTTTAACCACTATGGTCTATGGTGAGACCGCTACTGAGATCGAATTACAATTAATTACTTTTGATGGCGCAAATATTTGTTCATGTATTTACCCGTTTCAAGATCCCCAGAGTCCAAAAAAGTGTTGTTTTTTTTAAATATTTGTCTGGGGTCTGTAGTTTGTGCTGACGCGGGAAGCCTAAAATACTGGGCCGATTTTTGCACACATATTCAGAAATATGATACCCGAGGTGAAATCGAGAAAAGCTTCTATCTTGGGGCGCTACCCCCAAAAACTCTGACAAAACGTGAAAAAAATTATTTCTCGAAAACGGTTCCGACGATTTTGATTAAAAAATAGAGTCCATTTGAATACGAATCTAACGATATAAGGCGTTTTCCCGGGAAAAATCTAGTTCCTGCGAAAATAGCTTTAAACGTGGACGGAGAGAGGCCGGGTTCGATTCCCCACCGAGAAGTTATTTTTAAGATATATTTTTATATTTCTGATACATTTTGATAAAATGTTCAATAATAATTAAATTTACCCACGGAAACTCGAAAACGACCGATTTTTCTGTTTAAAAATAAATTGATTAAACTGGATGTTATTAGATTAAAATTTAGTCTTACTACGTATATATGAGTAATTTTACTATGCAAAATTGTGAATCAACAATTCCTTTGTTTATTTATGTATTTTCTATTTCTATATTTGTGTTTTATACCTCAATTGTAAAAAAACAAAAAAAAAAAGTATTTGAATAAAAACTGACTGACTTACGGTTCCATTTTGAGATGGCCTGATCGAACAATTTTATCTTCAACAATTTCTGGAGTTATTTCTAGTATTTTATCGTTTAATTGTACGTTGTTAACATCGAAATAGTTGAAAATCATATCCTGAAACAGAATTAAGTTTAAACTTAATAACAAACAAGTAATGTTCAGCGGATGTAACGAGCAATATTTTAAAGCATTTTACGCACCAGAACTATAATCAATATGTTCCTCGTGATTTTAATTCTTTTTTTAGAAAAAAATATCCTCTGATTTTGAGTAACGCAATCCATAGAGATGAAGTTTCAAAAGGAATAAGATCACCTATCAAAATATGCCAGCCAAAGGCTTAAGAAACATAACTTAGTTCTCTAAATTATTATTTATTACTATTGTTGAGTTGTAGTAATAATATCTTCATCGCCAGGTAAGAACAATTAACAAAACGAATTATTATTAGTTGATATTAAATTGTCTGATTTAAGAATAATTTCTTGCTCCTTAGTTATTTTTACATTTTTCTGATTTTGCTCTAATTATTCATGTTCTTACCATTTTGTATACGGATATAGAACCTCATTACACCAGACTGTTTTGGAATGTTTAAAGTTCTCCATTCCAACCCTTTAACGCATGGTGGTAAACATAGCTACCACCCTAAAATCCCTTAAAAAATCAACTGTAATATTGAAAATAGCCAAAAAAAAAAAAGGCCCACAAAAACAAAATTTAAAAAATATGCTTATTATTTTTTGGCTGTTACACAATATATTAAGGTGGCACAAATATTTTCCATTAAGCTACTAGGGTTGAGACAATAATATATATATTTTTTTAATTTCTTTTAAATTTATTGAAATAATTTAATAATAAATATAAATTATTTGAATATATATGTACAGGGTGAGCCGTGGGAAAAGGACGTTTTTCAAATGAGCAGTACTCCATTATTTTTGGGTTTAAAAAAAACCGAAATAAGTTTGCTACAACATGCAGTTTCACAACTTTGTGTGTAGAAACTAGTCATTAAAGTAGAGTCGATTATTACGTTGAAAAATTTGGAGACCCCCCCCCCCCTGAAGTTTGCCTCTACTCTCTCTTCTAACATATCTTGATCGATTTCCGCCATGTTCTTTTTCTCTATTGCTGCTCGCAATTCGTCTAGTGAGAGGTTTGGGTTCGTACACACGAAATTTAAGAAAATCCCACAGAAAAAGTCAAACATTGAATAATAGGTGAGCCAGTGGCGTAGGAACGGGGGGGGGCTATCGGGCTTGAGCCTCCCCCGTCAGATTTAAAGGGGCTATAAAATTACAAATAAAATAAAATTTGTACATGGGTATATGTCTAAAACTGCTGAAAATGCCGTTTTTAAACGTTTATTTTCCAAAATTTTCCGGGGGAGGACCCCCGGACCCCCTCCTTAGCGGGGGGGGGGGGGGGTAGAAAGAGGGTAGGTTGTAGTCTGGCTCCTAAATTTCTAGAAATCGAGGACTGATAAAGAGAGTATCTACCCCCCCCCCCCCCCCCCCCCCCCCCCTTAGTGGAGGAGCCGAGCCACCCCCGTCAAAAATGAATTCCTGCGCCACTGAGGTGAGCGATTCCAGAATGCATATCACCGAATCTGGAGATAACGTGATTAGGGAACAGCCATCGACGCTCGGGCTGTATATTGGTCGGAACCAAACACGCTGTCCAAACCAAAAACGTTTTCTTCTCAGCTCATTTTGAAAGTTGTTAATCACAGTGACATAGCAATAAGATGTCACAGTCGCAGTGTTTCCATTTTCCTTATAAAAAATGATGACACCAAACTTTCCGATGGCACAACACTGTTTGGGGCTGTGCAGTGGTCTTTGATGTTAAGTTTGTGGTCAGTGGCCCAGTATCGAAAGTTTTGACGATTGACAGTACCGTTAAGGTGAAAATGAGCCTCATCACTCATGATCAGAATCGTATCGGGCTCATCTACCAAATCTTGGAGCAATGCTTCATCAAACGAAAAAATCCGCCAAATCCTAATTCCAAACTGGTTTTCAAAATAATGCATAAAATCTAAAGCACACATAAAGTTGTGAAACTGCACGTTGTAGCACACTTATTACTGTAAATAATTTTTTTTAAAAAACCCAAAAATAATGGTGTATTGTTCATTTGAAGAAAGTCCTTTTCCCACGGCTCACCCTGCATATATACATAGACATATTATGCATATAGGTGGATGGTAAACATAGCTACCGCCTTGCATCTAGGGAAACCTATATTATTTTTTAACTGTGCGTTAAAGGGTTAACGCCGGCTGTACACTTTCGTCTGAGCATTCCCTCAAAAGTCACGCTATAAAAAACTCAGGAGAGAGGCATTAACCGATTGCGACCATGTACACTGTACACTCTCGTCTGGTTTATTCGAGGCCTAAGATTTAAGAAGTTACTAAGATTTCTTGGACTCCTGAGACTCTTGACTTGGGCTCAAAAATCCGACTCCATAGTGGGAGTTTCGATACAACCCGAGAGGACATGCGACGGGAATCATGTACACTCTCTAACTCTGCCTACATCGAGGTGTCCCTCAAGAGTGTACTGTACAGCCGCATAATGGAAGTAACTACAAAGGTGGATAATAGTTCAAAGCAATTGTCTATATTTGATATATGAAGATGCTCTTGAATCAGTAGTAGCAAATCATCTATCGGACTTACGTTTTTAAGAGGCTACCTTCAACTTAAAACCTAGACGTTCTTGACTCTAACTTGGAAACCTCCTTACCAGATTATCTACATTAGGATTTGCTGAGTAGGAAGGTATAAACTGTTCTTTCGACCATTTAGAGCTGTCAAAGGTTTGGAAATCGTCCATAAATACAACAGTATTTCGACAGACTTTTTTCTCGTTCACGGTTGTTATAGAAAACTCACAGTTTGGAGCTGAAACAAGTGATCAGTCAAACAAAACATGAATAAATTGGTTTTTGTAAATTTTATCTTTTGAACAAAACGAGTTTATATGCAGCGTGTTTAACCACCTGTCCATGTGGCACAGGGTTTTTAACACTGGTTTACTTTTCATTTCGTTCGTCGATTGTACTAAAAACAAACTTTTAATATACACACAATATATCATATTTATAATGTTTCCACCTTTAATCGATTTTATAACCTACATTATTTTCTTATCTCTTATCAATTGATAGTACGTTTTAAATTTAAAAACTAGAACACCAGACACACACACACACATATATATATATATATATATATATATATATATATATATATATATATATATATATATATATATATATATATATATATATATTATAATAGTATGTTTCTCTTTATTTTTATACTGCATTGATGTCGACATATTTTAATATTTTACATTAAATTAAAATATACATTAAATATAATAAATAGATAAATAAAACTTACGATCATCCGCTTCAACCCCATTGTACAAAATATGAAGTGTTATAATTAATTGTATTATGCTCGCTATCTTAGGATTTCTCATATTTAGCACAGTTATAAAATTATGTGTTACTAAAGACACTAATAAATAAAATTATCAAATAATATTATATTGATAGTGAGAAAAAATTACTTTGGGATAATTTATGGACTAAATCATTTTATATTATTTATTTATACAATCTACACATAAACACATGTCAATGTGTTTATACACCGGAGATATATTCAGCACGGAAGGAATTACTAGTTCCGAAGACTAAGGCTTACTGAAATAACAAAGAAATGGCATTGCCTAGAAGAGAAAGTGGGGATGTCCGAACCACATATAGATGGCCTGCCGATAAAATCCCCAACAGGGTTTTTTTTTAGCTGACCTCTGGTCGTGGATATGCATTAGATATTTCTAGTGTAACTGGTACTCCGAAAAACAACATATTCTTATTCTGGAATATTTTATGTATTCGGACTAGATTGATATATTTAAAAGAAAATTTAGACTAAGCTATTATTTGTCATTTGTATTATCTATTTGAGTAGCTGAATTCCGAATGCAGCTATATCCACTAGAAAATTTTGTTTGGAAAAGCACGAAAAACGTCTAGCAATTCACTATATTGTGTTATCAGGTTATTTTTTTTTTAAAAAAGAATCAATGACTAATAATTCATTTAGTGGACAAAAGCCCTATAATCTCAGGCTATTATTTTCTTTTTAATAAACAAAAGAAATAATCACATAACTGGTTTTGTCACAGTTTTTGTTTATAGCTACTTTTGCAACAAAACCCACCACCATGTTGGATTGGTGTGCTGCTACAAAAGCAGTCATATCCAATAAATTAAGCAGTTATAATAATGGGTAAATAATAAAAATTGTAAAACTAAGGAGTTTTGTTTATTTATTTAGAAAGACAATTACAAAAATTAAACTAAAAAATAGTGCAAAAGAATCTAAAAAATAATGAAAAATAGAACAAGACTAAAAAAATAAAAATAAAACAAGACTTTTAGATCTTAAAAGATCTATACTATCTATATTTATATTATTTTATAAATAATAGCTTGATAATGTTTAAAATTAAGATGAAACACGTAAAATTAAACAAAAAGAAACACCAAAAGAGAGCGAGGACCTGCAAAGTACAGAGTTTCAGGCAAATAACTAGTGTTAATTGTTTTATAAACAAAACTCAGCTGTTTTTAAACTATTATTTATTCAGTGTAGCCACTATAATATTTTTTGTTTACTTTTTTCTCTTCTATCATATTTTTTTCTGTTTAAAAGAAGATAGAAATGTGTAAAGAAGGATATAGATGATTTTGCAGCCTTACTCAGAGTAACTCTATAATGTGTAAATATATGATATAGATGTTTTTGGATTACTTATGGATATAGCTCCTTTTGAATCCGAGTACAGAAGGGATATATATAGCTGCTTTTGTAACCTCACTCATATTTCAATCTAGATTTTAATAGGTTTATAATTTTTTTTGGAACTGTATGACTGCAGAACCTTGTACAGCTTTAAAAAACAAATTCAGGGGTACCAATATCTCATTTATTCATTTTTATTTTTTTGGACATAGCTGCTTTTGGAATTCGGCTACTCATTTGTAGAAAATAGATAATAGAGTCACTGTATTTAATAAGAACACAGTTCATTCTTTTTCTCAAACAGTTAATATAGGGAACTTTCCTTTGCTTTCTACAATGAACAGTTTATACCTGACGTTAAACACAACATATTTTCAACTGTAACTTTCAATTACTAATTATATTTGGACCACGGCACGGGTCTCTTTCGCGGCTTAGTACACATAGTCCAGTCACTCGGGCGAAAAATAGTGCCTTACCTCCGAATTCCATCGGACTGCATGGATTTGGCCGAAAATTTGGATTTAAGCTTGTCTTACCCTCCTTTTCAAAAGTTATATATGGGCGTGGTGTGCTTTTTGATTTTAAGGGGTTAAAACTACCCCTAAGTGAAAAAAATAGGAAAACACTTTTTTAAGCACTAAAATTTGATTGAGTTAAATAAAATAAACATATTCAATGATAATTTGTAATTTAATACATATTTTTAACCCTTAGAAACCACCCCTTATGACGAGAATAACGTTAAAAAATATCTTTTTACTTTTTAAAATGCTTAACTTGTGAATTAAAATAAATAAAAATGCATTAATCGCTTGTGAAATGATGTTTCATTGGTTTCAAGTTTTCAACCCCTAGAAAGCACCCCATTATGCAAAAAAAATCTTCCATAGTTAAACTATAGTTTAAAGTGTTTTAATTTTCCATTTAGATCACTAAAAATTCATTCCTCGCTTATGAAACGATATTTCTTTAGTTTCAACTTTTCAACCCCTAAAGGCGACTTCAACGTTAAATATAGTTTTTTACACATTAAAATTCTTAACTTAAGTATTTAAATCAATAAATATTTGTTCCTTGCTTATGAAACGTTATTTATTTGGTTGCAACTTTTTTAACTCTTAGAAACTACCACCTATGCTTATAACAGTACAATGAACTCAATATTATTTGCATTTTTTTGAATTAATTATAAGATATAAAAAATACGTAAAAATTATGTAAAAAAAAAGTTAAAAAATAAAGTTAAAAATAAGTTAAAAATTTTGTACTATTAAAAAATAGTACAAAAAATCAGGAACCGTCACAATCACTTGATATATATCTTCTTCATTAATTGGAGGGCAGTTTTGACAATTATCTCCCGAGCAGGTCGCGCACGTGCATTACAAAATAAACCTAGCCTCCTACAACCACACTAAGATCCGCAACCTTTTTTACAATTGCAAAAAATCATCTTCAACAGCTCCTCTGGTGCAGGCAAACTTTGCATTCTTACTGGTTGTAGAGATTCTGCATCTTTGAATCATCCCCAATCAACTGTATATTTATGTTCTTATTTTCCAGCCATAACTGGGTTTATAAGTATACTCTATTTTTGTGCACATTAAGAGCTCCAACTGTTGGCACAAGGGAAGATAATTTAACAGCAGTGTCCTTTGTAGTGACTTTTATAAATGACTCGAACCTCATTTGCTGTAGAAACGATGAATAATTTTTTATTTTATTCAATTTATTCACGTGAGCATCCTTAGCTAGTCCATATAATAAAATGGTGCAGTACCTGCCAGCTTCCAAAATGTCATCGATCTAGGAGGTGATATCATAAAATTCATCAACAAAACTATTATACGTACTTTAAATATCTGAGAGCTCCAAAATACGTATATTTTTCACGCTCCAAAATTATCTCCTAAAACTATCATTGGTTTTTCTTCAATAAGTCAGTTAATTATCGAGCTTTCATATATACATATACATAGCCATTTGAAAGGTAATTTCAAGGGCAACAATGCTAGGTTCATTAGAAAGTCAAACTACCCCTCAATTTTTAAAAAATTAAGGGTTGAAGCACTCCAAATAGGGGGTGTTCACACCAAGACATACACTTTAATCGGTGATATCTCCATCGATTTTCATGCTGCAGAAGTTTATAAAAAAAGAAAATATTCGTTGAAAAAAGAGCTACATTTTTGCATTCTATCATTTTTTACGTATTCATTATAGTTTTTATGTTATTTTGAAAAAAGGAAACTTTTTTAGAAATTTTCAAAATAGGCGTTACAATTTAATCTAACTTTTTTAAAAAAATAATGCATTTTAAACCAGTCAAACTCCTAGATCTAATGAAGAACACTAAAATAAAATGTATTATAGAAGGAAGACGATTAATTTTGATTCTGGTGGATATTAGGTTAATTATACTGCCTTTTTCCTTAAAATATTCGAGGAGTCCATCTTTTACGAGCTGTAACTCACTTAGTTTACATGCAAATGACTTTTAACAGTGCTCATTTTAAAGGTCTTTTCATGGTCTATAAAAAACTTCCTTATCATTACCCCCGAAAAATCAACCCTTTTCTTGTAATTTAACGATGAATACATTGATCCAAGTATTTGCAAAAAAAATGTTTCCTTTCACAGACCATATCTCCCTCTGTATTGCACCTAGAATATCTTATTAAGAAATGAATCTCTTTGGTTTTTTATAAGCTTCAATTTTGTTTTGTATACTTTTTTCGATCAAATGCATATTTTTTGAGTTATTCGTGAAAAATCGTTAAAAAACGTGACTTTTTTCAATGAAAATTCGCTGTTTTCAACCACGAATAACTCAAAAAGTATCGACTTTCGGAAAAAACTCTATAGAACAAAAGTGGCTTAGAATTTGATCCTCTATCGATTCCCGTGACTATTTTGAGCAAAAGAATTTCCACCCCCGAGAAGGGGTGGCAACCACCCCTGGGGCGGAAGCACATGTCGGCGTTATATAACTTTTGTTATTTGAGCACTTTCCCATTAACTCACCAAATTTCAAGTGAATCGGTTCAGTCCGACAGAATTCGGAGGGGAATAGCCCGAGTGACTGGACTAACAAGAAATTGTAATATTCTAATTTAAAGAAAAATCTTAAAAAAGAAACTTAAGAAAAAAGAACTTTTCCTTACTTTGGACGCCACCAAAGTGGCCTGATGCGAAGCAGCAGGAGGAAGCAGCATTGGGCGGGGTCACTATTTTGGATGGGTGACCCGTTTTGAACTAACTGATTTTTTTTTTTAAAAAAGTATACATTATTTTTATTTATTTTATTTAATTATTTGAATTTTGGCGGTATTTTGACAGATGTAAACAAACTTCGACGTTTAACAAAAGTATCGCACTAATTAAAATTATGTTCAAAACTTAACTTTTAAACTAATTAATGGAATTTAATCAGTTTTTTGCTTTCGAGCTTACCGAAGGTAACGGAAGCACTGCGTGTTCACTTTTCAGAACCAAACAATTTTATAATCCAATTTTAAAAATTCCAAGACAGAAATTCATTTAAGACATCAGGGAACATTTTTGGTCTCGTGTCTGTCTGTCTGTCGGTCTGTTTCCGCGAATCCTTGTAACGTGTGACGATAACTTGAGTTAATGTCGACAGATTTTAATGAAATTTGGAAGACATGTTCATTTTACCAATGCCAATGACGAGTTCGTTAGACAACGTTATCAGTCAAAGTGTCCACGCGTAACGCTCGCATAAACGTGAACTTCAACTTAAAATTGGAATTTTAAGTCGGGGAAAAAATCAAACTTCATCTATTCAATGAGACAAACATTTTTTTCAAGTACAATGTTTCATTAAAACAAACAGACACCGCTATGAAGTGTGAAAGATCGCTAAAACTATTAATAGTTTTTACAGAATAAACAATATAACAATAAAGTAATATAACTATAACAATAATGTTACTGTTAATATAACAATAAAATACATGATAGGATGCGAGGAAGCAATAATTGGCACACACTAATTGGCAGTCTATTTTTATATTTGTTCCTTATTTTTTACCGGTTCCAACGATATGCTATATGTCAAAAACGTATTTATACTTTCGGTATTATTAACGTCAAAGTTTCAAAATTAAAAAATCGATAACTTCAAAATGGCGGCCAATATCAAAATTAAATTTGGTGGATTTGTTTGTCATACAGAGAGGTACATTCGTGCTAAATTTCAACTCGATCAGACCACTTTTCTATTTTAGACTGAATCATTTTTTAAAAAAATATGCAGACTCAACACAAACTGGGTACAAGATGGCGGAAAATGTTGCGGAAATGTTCCGGGTCCGGGTGGCACAACTGGAAGTAAGAACTGATTTTTCTGCCTAGTTGCAACTCTCTAGATTAAACATCCTGGGCGCTACGATCTACGATGATAATGAAAACACACATACAGACGTCATGCTGAAAACCACTCTGGAGGTCTTAAAAACACCCAAAACGGATAATTCAGTTGAAATCTCGAAAAGTTGGGTGAAAACAAAACTTTTCCTACCATAGCTGAGGAAAAGTAAAAATCTATCGGAAAAACTAGGATAAAATATTTTCATATGAAGATAGTAATTAATTTTGTAACTAGACTTATATAATGTTTTCCCCTGAATTTGATTGTTTGGTTACAAGAAGAGTTGTATTATATGCCCAAGATATTTGTGTTCAACTTAAAGTTAAGCATTTTCTATGGTTCCTTGTTTTACCGTAGCTACATTACCATAAGAGTATGAACATAAATTTCAATAGAGGGGTGTTTATAATGGAGGCCTCAACCTCCTATTCTATGAAGGGTAGCTATCTTTAAAGCTATTCATTGTAGAGGACCTCTTAAGACTGCGCTCAACGCTTTTCGCTATTCACTAGAGCTTTTTGCTGGGATTAGGTACATGTAAGGAGTATGAAGTCAGTACCAATGCAAACGGATTCATTGTAAAGTGAAAAATTAATCCTTTCATTACGAGCGCCATTCAAGACAAAAGCTTTTTTTACAATTAAAAAAATCTATTCCACCCCCCCCCCCCCCCCCCACTTTTATTGTGCACTTCTGTTTTTGTAAAATACTCACAAACATTAACAACGTTTAAAATCAAATAAAAAGGGGCAAAAAACTTAATTGTACATGATTTGAGTCTGACAGAACTGTTGGTAATAGGTTTAATCGAATTTGAACGATTTAAAAACTATAATTGAAAGATCGAAAGGAGAACGTCCGAAGATATCGGCCCGGAAGAAATAATTGATCTGATTATTTTAGTGACCCGTTCTATGAGATGAATGGCTTTCCCCACCTTAAGAATAAACTCGACATCAAATAATGGTGAACGGGTTACGAAAGAATGAGTCTTGATTGAACGAGTCAATAACTCTATTTCTTAGAATAACGAATAACGAACGAAACTCGAAAGGAGAATGAACATCTTTGACTTTGACTCTCTAGTATAAACTATGACATTAGATAGCAGAGATTGTCTATTCGAGAAATATTTTTAATAAGAATTATCACGAGTTTAAGGGTTGATCAATAATTTTATCATAAGTTTGTAGTCCTCCTTGGGTAAAATCCCAGTTAACTAAAAATTTAAATATTCTCTTTATTCAATATTTTCATCTTAAAAAAAAGAAATTAATATTAATCTATAATATTCATTATTAATAATATTATATACATCTTTTAGTTTTAATTCGAATCATCTTAAACTTCTTTATTTTTCCAAAGACTTGTATCTTCTATTATAATAAGAAATACTCTTAAGTAACAATAATTTAATGACAGTCATAAACATTAAGTAGACTCTTTTGATATAATAATAATTTATTTGCAGTATTACAATATATTATTATAAATATGTATAAAGATTCGAAGTTCCATTTTGAATTTGGCGCTTTTTAGTTGTAAACAAAACCGCTGCAAGATGGCTTTAAATCGGAACCTCCATTCCAGTCTTTCAGTTGGTCGAAATGTTGTGGTTATGAAGACAATGTTATTTACGTGATCTTATTTTTTTATTTTTAGTTACTAAACGTTTTTTATGAATTATTTTTAAATTTCGCTTAATTTTAGCTTAAAATTCATTTATCTTTATTTATTTATTCTCGGTTTATAAGCTCTCTTTATAAAAGGAAAAAAATATTGTCTTCATTTTCGTTAGGAATCATGATTGAATATGCATTGTGCCGTTTTGGAAACGACTTAAATTATTTTTCGTATCAAAATTTCCGTTTCTTTAAAGTTTTCTAAGTTGTGCGAATGGGCCGGGGGTATGAAATGAAGATCTAAAGTGAAATTAAAATTATTATCGAGCGGGGAATGGCCCTTGTTACTGTTCAGAGATCACCAACAGGCAATTCCCCATTGAGTTCGGTAAGTTTAAGAAGTTTATCTTAGATTAAACCTTTAAAAACACATTCTTTAACATTAAAATCTTATATCTTGATTCATGTATAAGCTCAATTCCAATTAAAAATACATGTTTTTAGTAGGCAATCACGTAGGAACTTCATTTTGTCGTATATGTTATGTTTTTCTTCCTCCCTCTTTTTCAGCTTGTAATTGATAAGAGTGATCTGAAGAAAACAACATTTTAACATTTAAAATACCTTTACCGTTATTGTTTTGATGGACTACTTTTAAAATCATCTGATACAACTAAACAGAAGGCCAACAAATATGTTAAGCTCATTATAGAGTTCTTGCTCTTGTATTTTATTAAAGTTAATCACTTTCATTCAATATATACCTTATCGTACATCCTCAATACCTACGGATACCTCATCGAAGTTTAAATAATTAAATGTATCAACTATTTTATTTGTCGGAATTCTTATTATTTCATTTAGAGAATGTTGATTCTCTGTTATCAGTTATTCTAGTGTATGCCATTACTGTGAATGCCCTTATAAGGCTTTTTACTTATTGTTCTGCGTCGCTTGAGATTTGTTTAACAATAATTCAGTATATTTTGAAAAGTTTAAGTGTATTTATTGTTGTAGAAACATACTTGTTGTATTGAGATTGTTTATTTATTTGAAGAGTATACTTATTGATAACAGTTCATGTTTAGTTCAGGGTAAATCCGCTAGATGCCTCTGGCTGCTCTACTTTTGATTAACATTGGATTCTGAACTTTTCTCTCTAACTATATTTTTTTAAAAAGTTCTTGCATTTTTTCCTTTACTTATTATCTTTTATTCTATTATGTTTATTTATAATATTAGAATGAAATTAATTTTACCTTAACAGAGGTAAATGTAACGAATGAATATTACAATAGTTAACAAATTTATTTGTTGAATCCAGTCATAACTTTCATAATGTTTGCACTGATCTAGTAGTCTTATATTACCTATTATTAACTAAATCCTTTTATTGGTAAACATTTTACTTGGCTATTATCTGCTTAAATGAACTATTAGGTGGTGTCCTTTTACTGCAGAGTTTGTGTAATTATATTGGTTTCTATTAACATATTATGTCCGCAATCGCACTGTTTTTGAGATAAGGGTGTCAAACATTTTCTGTTTTTTGATGATATCTCAGGAACTGTTTGAGAGATAAAACTCAGCTTTTGTACACATCTTATCATTAATATTAGCTACTTATTGAGCCCTAATCCAATTTTTTTCATTCGTTGTGTGAGGTTTTTTTATTAATTTACCATATAATACTAGTGATGAACTTAAAAAGAAAAATATTTATGTGCATAAATGACAATTTTTTTTTTTTGCTCTATTTTTAAGTAAGTATATCTAGAGCGTCTATATCTTTAAAAATTAATAATATTGACTGTCTCTCCATGTAAGTTGAAAATTTGTTTAGCTAACGAAGCTGTCTTCATAAGACCATCAGCAGTGCCTACGAATAAACAATAGTTACAAACTAAGTAATAATAATGTTAAAATCTACTCTAACTTATTGTATGTTCTTAGGCACCGATAATGGCCTTTTGAAGGCTGAAAGCTGCTATGTTAAGTAGACAAATGTTTAATTTACGTGGAGAGACAGTTTATGTTATTCCTTTATGATAAGTACTTTAGATTTTGTAGTTGTGGTGTTTTGTTGTCAAGAATTTCTTGTTATTAATATTATTATTATATTTATATATTATTTTAGGTGTTGAACAACAAAGGTTTAGTAAAAGCTCATACAATTTTCATATACTTTTATAAGTGTCAGCGCGTCTTATAAAAATAAAGTATGAGTTTAGCTATTTTAGTTAGGTTAGTTGCTCTAGTTGTTAATACTATTAACAACTAACTTAATAGTTAACAATTAAATTAATAGTCAGTCAACAGATGTGCTACAGTACTTACTATCTTCTATCTTTCCATATCCCTAGTAAACGAGTAGCTGGGAGTTAATACCTACTCTCAGTTTACCAAAGTACTGGTCTCTGAGTACTGTCTCATCCTGTCTGATTTTTTCCTGTATAAAGGTCCATTTACACACATCAGTGACCGTGACAGTGACGGCACAGTGTTGTGACCGGCCCGTTATTTCCCCACCGTGAAGTTGTTTACACTCATCAGTGGCGTGACAGTGACGGCGCAGTGCAGTGATCCAATATTGTTTTCTATTTGAAGGGTTTCGTGTGTGGCTGTGCACTATAGTGCTAGCTAGGGCACTGCACAGTTTATAAGATCTTACGAGAAACCTGCAAAATAATTACTAAAAATCTGATGGACCAATTGATGCCTAACAGAGGAAGAACATCGCAAATGATTTTTAAGAAATATGGAATTTTCCTAATCGCGTAGGAGCTTTGGATGGAAAATACGATACTATCCAGGCTCTTCCAAACACCAAGTCATTATTCCATAAATATAGGTACAAAAAAATAATAATAACATTTTCAATAGTTTTACCGGCTCTTGTGGACGGTCATTGCAGTTATATTGCTATCGAAGTAGTGCAAACGGGAAAAAATACGTGTGGCGGTGGTGTCGCGGGACACCCAGTAGAAAGTTCCTTACGCTTTTCATTGAATATAAATTATTAAACCACACTGCTGAGTATACGATGCTAACTACTTATACATGGTGGAAAAGAGGCAAAATTAAAAATAACTAACTATTTAGCGGAGTTAGCGGCAAAACTATAAGAAAATATTTTTTTTATCAATGAAGCGCAAGTGTCCTGCAATAAGTATGTATTGAATATTGAGAAAAAAATTAATCATGATGAGTTGATCGTTAAGGAGGATGGTTGTAGTAGGTAAGGAACAGTCCTGTTCCGGCCTATACTCAATTTAAAATATTATAAAACATATCCCTTCCCTACACAAAACCTACTCCTTGTATCAGGTTGAAATTTTTCATGCCTGTTTCAATTCAAAGTGTAGGGAGTTTTTTAAAAATGTAACGTTATAACGTAAGATATCAGTCAAAACATTGTTTAAAAAGTTGTTTGTCTCTTTGAATTAATGAAGTTAACATTTTTTCCCGTCGTAAAATTCCAATTTTACATTTTAATAGTTTAGGTTTATGCGAGCGTTGCGGGCAAGCACATAGGCGATTATCGTTGTCCAAAGAACTCGTCCTGGGCATTGGTAAAATGAACATGTATACCAAATTTCAACAAACTTCGGTCAGCTTTTACTCAAGTTATCGTCATTGGAAGATTTTGTGAAGGCCTATTTTTTTCTGATTCACTCCCGGGCTCCAGGCGCTGAACGTGGCATAAAGAACTTTGTTCCAAAACTGTGATGGGGGAATTTTTGCCAATTCAAATTTAGGAAATGTACTTCTACAAGGCTTTTAGAATATACCAGCAAATTCTACCTTACCCAACTCGGGCATTCACGTTCCATACCTTTTAAAAATACGTTCCATACCTTTTAAAAATTTTAAGAAAATATTTTTTTTATCAATGAAGCGGTTTTATCAATTTTTTTATCAATGAAGACTTAATGTTGCGGACGAGACATTTCCTCACAGAACGAACTTTATGAGACCTTAATAAATGTAAATCGGATGATCGTAAGCGTAACTTCAACTATTGGTGAAGTCGTGCGAGGAGAACATCAGAAAACGTAAATTACATAATTATGGCCACTTGCTTACACCATAATTTTATTTTTAAAAAATACGATAGAAATATGTACCTACTCATAATTAGGTTATTCAGCAATTGGATTTGATCAGTGGGGATCACGGACAAAAAAAAAAAAAAAAAAAAATCAAATTGCAAGGAATGCATTTTGTGCAAGAGACCTGGTCTTTCTCTTGGTTATCAAATCCCTTCATATATGAAAATTTTTGCTACAATTAACGTAATTCAATATTACACAAAAAACGGAGAAATATATAGGCAAAGTCGTGTATATTTCTCTATGAGTAAAATACTCATTGCCAAAACAATTTTTTACATTTCTATTCCTATTTAACTCCAGATAGCATTTGTGAACTCTGTGTCCACGAATTTTGCATTCCAGAGATCAAACAACACGGGATAGTTGATCACTAACACTGTTAATTTTTTGTCATTCGCGTCTTTAACAAAACAATACCAAATACTATACTTTTTTTGTTAAAAAATGTTTATTTTATTTTATAATTATTTTTTATTTTTTCACTTCAGAAAAATATCGTCCACATAAAAAACAGAAATTTCACTGTATAGTGTCGGTGACAGTATTTTTTTCACTGTCACTGACACGTGCCGGGTGAGTGTAAACAACAACCTTCAAATCCCTAAAAGAATATTTTAAATTCGTCTGTGGGACCACGGGCCGGTCACGACACTGTGCTGTCACTGTCACGGTCACTGATGTGTGTAAATGGACCTTAAAGAGTTCCCGTTGGCTATTAGAGGTTTTATGCTTCTTAGTTTGTTTGTGTTGTCTGTCCAAGTTTGTTGACATTTCTCCTTAATGCTTATGTGGTTTCTTTAATTTTTATTTATTGCAGTTGTTTAAGTCCTTCAGGTGTGATTTCCGTCTTTATGGGTAATCCTTAAGTTATTGCTTCTCTCGCCAGTATGCCTTCAGTCTCGTTTCTAGAAATACCTAGGTGGCTGGGAGCTTTTTGGGTAACCAACAAAATCTTACATTTAATTTACTTTCTGCTATTACTTTTTTAAGTTTAATTACTGTCAGTTTTTATTAGCCATTCTTTGAGTGTCTCATTCTCCAAGGTTCTATGGTAAGTACACTGTATTTGATTATTATTATATTAAATTTTATAATATTGTAATAGGAGCCTCTTCAAAGATTATTATGGGTTTAGTTCAAGTTGGCAAAATAGACTGCTAGATCTCACATAGGATGAACTCACAGTTCATCATATCAACTCAACCTGATGGTGCTTCTAAGCAGGCTTTACACTTCTCAACGTTTAGTCACAATAGGAAGACTCAGAATTTCATTAAGTATATGTGTATCCTAAATCCTTAATTCTTCAATTTTTAGAGCTTTAAATAAGAGTGCTAGCTTACTTTATTAACAAAGAACTACCAGCAAGGTTGGAAGCATCACCTTTAAAAAATGAATGGTACCACAGATGTGATAGGTGAGGGTGGAAGTATGTCAATACTCCCCTCTTATCGACTGAGCTCATGTGCTGTGACTATACTCCCAAACTGAAAATTTGCTATTCTCCAACTACCTACTAAGAACAGAAGCACAATTGTAGAAGCTGGCATACGAGTACTTCTTAAACATTATATTCCTTGTTGTCCTCAATCTGGGTCATTACTAGACTACCAGTATGATATGAAATTGGTTCAAATACTTAGGCTGCTGTAGCAGTACAGAGCATTCATTGCCAGTATGGGGCATTGTTGAAAAGAATAATTTCTATTATTCATTTTACGCCTTTCTATTATTGTTTTCATGCCCTAGAGTGTTACATGCTATTCATAGTTAACTAGTCTTTGGAATGTCTCACATTACTTTTAGAATAATTGTAATGCATTTTGCTTGAGCTCTATTCAAAGATGCCTTTAGGACTTTCTGGCTTTTTTATTCTTCATTCTTTATCGAGAGGATTTACTTTTTGAATTATACTCCTACATTATATTGGTAGTAAAAGTGATGTAATGTATGTAGGCTTCAAATTCTAGTATAAGAATTTACACTGCTTAACTAATATCAGCAGATCCTTTGAAAATTGACTGTGCTGTGGGATTTAAAATGATGACACAATTACTATCTCAGATATGTTCTCCTTTGAAAGATCTAGATTTGTATGCAATTATTTGTAGAAACATCAAACAGGAAAGGAATACACCATAATGACTAATAATATAATTTACCATCTATTAGTTTACTTGCCCACCTTCAACTAAATTGAGCAATGAAGATGTAGAGGAGGTTGGGAGCAAGGGGGTACCCATATCGAACATTTATAATTCTGAGTACCTGGGATGAAACTTTTTGAGTTTTCCTTAAAATGTAACTTATTATTCATTTTATTTCTTTGTATGATAAATAAAACTACATTTATGTACGCTTGAAATCATGAACATCATTTGTAATAATCGTAAGTTATTACATTTTGTCAAGCACTTAAATTATTAACTAAATCAAAACACTAGAGATTAAGAGAATCTTTGGTAAACAAGAGATTCATTGCTAGTGATTGGTGAGGTTGGAAAAATATATATGGATTAAAAGAAATTTAAACTTTCATAAAATTGTATATATACTTATTTAAGACTGAAATGTTTTGATATTTCAATTAATTTGACCCCTTATCTGATTGGTGTGCATCTTCCAGATATTGTCATTATTAATTTTTCTGTGCATATGTACATGTCCACGCATTCTTTCTTTAACATCACTGAGCTCCACTTGTCTGCTTGTCCTTAGCACCTCGTAGTTCCTGCCTCCTGTCCTAAACTGTCTGATTTTAATGTTTTATTTCTTCCCCTCTTTCCTTGGTACCTGATTCATCAGCCCATTCTAATATCTTGTCTTGTATACTTATCTCCGCCTATAGACTGAAATATCCCGATAATCTGGAACGCTTCTTATTTGCATCAACACCCTTCTTATTTTCTCATTAATCTCCCCTGACTCATGTCCCACTAGCTTTAGTTGAAGTGTCCCTGTGCCTCTAGGCTATTCTATTTAAACTGAGATTGCATTACAATTATTTTGTACAATTGATTTGTACATTGATTTGTACAATTATTTTTCTGAAATTATTTAAAATGGGTTGACAATAATTGAAATCTGTTGCAAGACAATATCCTGGCTGAACAAATTTGAGAGGACATTTATGTCAATTTGCCATTAATTTTAATATTTATTTAAGACTGAAATGTTTTGACATTAACAAACGATACATAATATTATTATTAACATGATAACTTTAAAATCAGTTATTTAAACCAGAATATATTATATTTTTCTTTTTTTTCCTCTTAACCCATCAAATGCAGATGGATCCTCTGTAGATCCATGCCTGGCTAAGGCTGGTGGTGGTTGGATCCCTAGTGAATCCAAGCACACCCTTTTGGCATTCCACAGCTCTTTTCCTTGAGCCTCGGGTTGAACCCTCTTACACGACTCTGCCAGGCCCGCTGGTGTTTATATCTACAGAGGATCCCATCTACTTTTTTTTTAAAAAAAAAACTTTTAAATTATGTAATCCCATTTGGAATATTTTATTCCATATGAGAGGTATGTTCATGAATTGGATGACGTGTTGAATGGGTTGAAGAGTGAGAAAGCTAAATACTGAAGAATACTAAATTTCATAATTTTATAATTGTGGTTACATAAACATCTATATTTATTTTAATTTTTTTTTTTTTACATTAATTACTAGGTTTACCATTAAAATCCGCAAAATGAAGTGTTTGAAATCTGACATTTTGCTTCCACTACTGGAAGCATCTTCAGAGGTTTTGTGTATTGTGATAATTACTCGAAGCGACAAGATAAACTCATTACTAGAGAGAAGAACTGCATATTTATACTGGTTTTCTAAAACATAGATTGCACCTTAATTTCCTGGGTGTTTCCTCAGTCCAGTTAATCTTTTGTCATATTAATGCAATCAGGCAGGGTCTGCTTTTACCTGTGTTGTCACACAGGTGTAGATTCAATTCGGGAATGTCTGGAAAACCAAGTTCTTATTACGAGACAACCTATGGAAGCATTGCTTAGAAGTTAATGGTTTGGATTTTAAAGAAGTTTCTGTGAGGTCTTGAATTATACTAGGCAGTACCAGTTAGCAAAGAAAATAATCTAGTTTTAAGCAAAGATTATATCTTGCCATTGAATATATAACTTATCACCAATACTAATAAACAAAATATCTTTTGCTTCTGACCAAGTTCCCAGCAAGCAGGCAGTGTATCTTTATTTCAACCAATTCACCCGGTTTTTCTCACCCTCATACCTCTGCTTCTCCTCTCAAGATGGGCTTTTGAAATTTGAAACATGGAGTAAGCTTAAGTAGCTTAGGAGTAAGAAATCAAGCCCTTAATATTTAAGCCTTTTCAAAAGGTGAGAGTTTCAAAGTTAAATTTTTGTTACTGAGGGATTGACTCATCAAAATTATAAATTACTTTCATAATACCTAGCTATAGAAACTTGAAATTTGGCTCACCTGTAGCTATAGCCGTGCAACTAACAGAGAAATTCCAAAAACTTTAAATTGCTTCCCAACTATGTACTTATCCTCCAAAATAAAATCATTCATAACATTTCCTTGAAGAAGGAATTACAACCTCAATAAACTTAAACAATGTTTTTTTTTTACTTTTGACTGATCCTCACTAACCTAAAAATGTATTTAATTATTTCACAGTCGATATTAACCAATTCTAAATGTTCTTTTAAGTTCATTCTCAATAGATTACCCTTTTAACCACAGTACTTACACACTGGTTTTAGTCCATGAGCCAAACCCATGGCAAATGCTGACTATGTTTTTTTTGTTCATTTTTGTGTGTAGATTAAGAATATATGTGATAGCAACGCCTAAGGAGTAGCTTTATATACAAAAAATTGTGTTTTTAGTGGTAAAAATTAGTTTTTTCCTGAAAATTTGTGAAAAGGTACCAGTAAAGGTGGCACATGCTATCAATATTTTTTTTATAGAGTTTTGTTCGTAGATTAAGAATATATATGATAGCAAGCTCTATGTAGTAGCTTTCTGTAAGAAAAAACTAATTTTAAGAGGAAAATTATCAAAATTTATTTGATAAATATTGGATTTTGATCTCTACATTTTTAAAAAGTACTCCAATCAAAAAATACTCTAAGTAAATGTTGTTTGTTAGTTTAATATCTAAAACAAAGGTATCTTTACTTTTTTGTAAGTCTTACAGTTTAGGCGTTAAGTGGACTGAAGTTCATCCCGGCTCCGCGTTCCCGTAGAGCACGTATCCCAGTCAACGAAAGAAAAATTGGAAAAAATAATATTATGTAGTCGTACATTTTTATAAATTGGTAGGGAAGGGTGTGCCTTACAACATACTACAAATCTTGACCGGTGGGGGTTGAGCAGGGGGATGGGGGGCCTCCAAAGGTCATTTTTGCACGTTTTTCTTGAATTACTCAAAAACCGCGGACTCAAGTGAAATAAAGTCAATGTGCAAAATTTAACTACATGGACATGGGGGGAACATGAATAACATTTTCTAGATGGAATTGTTTTCGAGATGCAAGGGATATAAAATACGTTGATTATTAAAAATACTATTTTAATGGTATTAAAGTAATGTTTAATGATAAATTAAGTGGGTTCAGAACGAATTTTAAATTTCTGACAACAAATAACTGGGGATACTAGGGGGGGGGGGGGAGGTCCTTTGGGCATCCCCTCCTATTATACCGGTTCTTTTTCCCCTATTGCATTTCACTTCTAGTTCTCTGTTGTGAGTCGATATATATTATGGGTGTGTTTGGGGGGGGGGGGATGTATGTCCCCCTAAATAAATAAACATAAAAAAAATTGCCTACACCACTGACTCGCACATTAAACTAAAGATAACTCATATTACATATAACGACCAATACATGGTGAATTACAATATCAGGATCTAGAGTGTCTTAGTACAACAGTGTATAATTAGTATGATTAAATATATTATAGCTCATACCTATTTTCAAAGTTTTCTCTCTTGTGAATTACAACATCTTTAAAGCCTAAATTGCCATTGTTAAAAAAAGTCTCTCCCCCAAAGAACACTGTTATTGTGTGCATCGGTCTGAACCTACTTAATTTATCATTAAACATTACTTTAATACCATTAAAATAGTATTTTTAATAATCAACGTATTTTATATCCCTTGCATCTCGAAAACTATTCGATCTAGAGAAAAAATAAATAGATTCATTTTTGTAGGAAATTTGATGTAGTTAAATTTTGCACATTGACTTTATTTCACTTGAGTCCGCGGTTTTTGAGTAATTCAAGAAAAACGTGCAAAAATGACCTTTGGAGGCCCCCCATCCCCCTGCTCAACCCCCACCGGTCAAGATTTGTAGTATGTTGTAAGGCACACCCTTCCCTGCCAATTTACAAAAATGTACGACTACATAATATCATTTTTTCCAATTTTTCTTTCGTTGACTGGGATACGTGCTCTACGGGAACGCGGAGCCGGGACGAACTTCAGTCCACTTAACGCCTAAACTGTAAGACTTACAAAAAAGTAAAGATACCTTTGTTTTAGATATTAAACTAACAAACAACATTTACTTAGAGTATTTTTTGATTGGAGTACTTTTTAAAAATGTAGAGATCAAAATCCAATATTTATCAAATAAATTTTGATAATTTTCCTCTTAAAATTAGTTTTTCTTACAGAAAGCTACTACATAGAGCTTGCTATCATATATATTCTTAATCTACGAACAAAACTCTATAAAAAAAATATTGATAGCATGTGCCACCTTTACTGGTACCTTTCACAAATTTTCAGGAAAAAACTCATTTTTACCACTAAAAACACAATTTTTTGTATATAAAGCTACTCCTTAGGCATTGCTATCACATATATTCTTAATCTACATACAAAAATGAACAAAAAAAACATAGTCAAGTCAGCATTTGCCACCCCAGGTGGTACCAAAAAGTGATAGGCTCACGGACTATTTTGCAATTAGTTCCAGTTTTTATGATTTTTTTTTTTTTTAATTGTAGTTTCTTGACAACACTATTATACTTATTAGTGCAGAATTGTTAGTTCAGTGTAATAGTAATAATAGTCATTTTTTGTGAACTTCCTTGCTCTGTATTACTTTGTACAACTTTATTTTGTAAATAAAACTAATTTAGAAATAAGCCTTATCCATGGCACCCTTTTTTAAGGTTTGAACCTCCTTAACTTTGGCAAAATTAATAATACAAAAAATATGAAAATAACACTGTAAGTAAATTAATTTATTATTTAATTATAGCTATTTAATTATTATTAGTAACAATCTTTAATAATAAAATAACTAGTAAGACAGTTATTTGCCTCTTATAAGTTTTGAAATATTTTTGGGTAGACAAATAACAATAGAGCACAACTTTAACTAACATATTATATATATATATATATATATATATATATATATATATATATATATATATATATATATATATATATATATATATATATATATATATATATATATATGGTAATTTATATACAGGTAAAGAGGAATGGGTGATAAATTATTGGATTAGATCTTTGCAAATTCCATACAGCATACAGTGCAGTAGTATGCTTATGTCATTGTCTTCCACTCCTGATCCCAAGCTACTCTACACCACCACAACTTAATAATTAATCTCAATCTGTGGGCCTATGTTAGATTTAGATGAACTTTCGTTTTGACATCATATATGTATTATGATGTGGCCTGCCCATCTCCATTTCCTTCTCTATCTTTTGATTCTTGATTTAATTCTGATTACACATTTTAGCTCCTCTGCCTCTTCTTGTGACTCCAACAATTCACCTCTACATAGCTTGTACACCTGTCCTTCTTGGATTAAGGCCCATGTGTCTGCAACATAGGCTGTAACTGTTATTATACATGAAATCCATTATTCGGCCATTTTTTATTTGTCTACATTTGATCAAAAGAGGAATCTGTAATTATTGCAGTATTCTGACCACCCTAGAGCGATTCGTCTTTGCCCACTTTTTTAATGTTTTGTCCCTGATAATTGAATGCTTCTACTTCTTTGAAGAATTTGATTTTTATTTTTATTCTTATGTCTGCCTGTGGTGTTGTGTTTATGGTAATGAAATATTTAATACAAAGTTTACCACTTAAACTGGTTATAATCAGTGAACTGATCGCAGAGTATAACCATTGTATTCTTCTTTCACATGAGAAATAAGAGCGTTGATGGAGGTTTTATTCTTTCACAGTTTCAGTCACTTTTAATTTATTCAGTTGTCACTGGTCTGTTTTCATTGTTGGTATGAGATTTTGAGCAAGTGTTAAATGCGGTCAAACTGTGGGAAGTCTCAGAGGATTTAATATAATGTCAGTTTTTGTCCATATTGAGCTCATGTTGGTCTGTTTTATCTAAGGATCTTATATAAAAGGGATGGAGGGTTGTGGCAAAAAAGTGACCCCATGAAGATATGTAAAATATGAACTCCAATGGGACAAATTACCTTCCTCTTGGTTATAGGTTACTAAGAATTTGTTTATAATTTTAGTTTATAACCTGTTAAAGAAGGTAATTTGTCCCAGTTCAAAGGTCGTGGAGCATGCGCAGTATGATTTTTCTCTCCAATTTCTCTTACCTCCATGGGTTCACTTTTTTGCCCTAAACCCCTTCTTAACATTCCATCCCCTTTATATAAGATCCTTGGTTTTATCTGGCAATAAGATTTTTGGGGGTCCCATAAGAAGGCTGGTCAGGTGGTCGGACAGTATAAGTAATTTCCTCTTAAATTAGGTTTTGAGTAGTTGGTAGTTGGTATTAAAACTTTTACAATATTTCAACGCCTCCTTAGGTCGTTCCCAAGCTATTGTTTAGATTTTAGATTATTACTTATGTTAAGGTATGAAGGATATAGAGGTGTTTCAAAGACAAGTTTAGCGCATTATAGAAATAGAATTCTCTTTCACAAATTTGTCATTTCCCCTTATCTCTATCCGTGTTTACCGCACAATTTAGTACACCCTTTTCTTTCTTACTCGTGTTGCGAAAATACTGTTTTAATAACAGAAGTTTACGTGATAGTGAATATATGTTTAATTAGAACAGTTTATACTGGGTGGTCCAAAAGTCTCCCCCCCCCCCTCTTAACTTTTGAACGGTTTGAGATAAATTAATGAAACTTGGGGGATCTCTACCATGCAAAGGGAAGTTTGCTTTCATGCAATCACCCACTAGGGGCAACCACCCACTTTGCCCCCAGGCCACCCAACTTCAGAATTTCAAATTGGAGTGTATATTTTTGATAGAATATTTGGATTCTACAGTGAAAAATAATAAACTTTTACTTGAAACATTTTTTTCTATTCCCAATATTTTGACCCTATAGGTGGGCAAAGATAGCAAAATTACCCTACCGATAATACGTTGTAAAATCTAAACGGTTAGAGATAAATTAATGAAACTTAGGGGATCCGTACCATGTAAAGGGAAGTTTGTTTTCATGTAACCGCGCTGTAGGGGCAACCTCCCATTTTGCCCCCAGACCACCTAACTTCAAAATTTTGTTTTAGATTGTATATTTTTGATAGCAGATTTAGATTCTACGGCAAAAAATAAAAATATTTTACTTCAAACTTTTTTTTCTACCTCTAATATTTTGCCCCCTATAGGGGGGCAAAGTATAAAAATCGTAGATTTCAGCGCCTGGGGGCAAAATGGAGGTTGCCCCTAGTACGCGAGTGGATGATTAAACACTTCCCTTAACATGGTACAGATCCCCCAAGTTCCATGACTTTATTTCAAACCGTTTAGATTTTATAACGATCTAAGTGTTATTTTATTACTATTTCGGAAGGGTTGATTTGCTATCTTTGCCCCCCTGTACGGGGCAAAATATTGGAGATAGAAAAAATAGTTGCAAGTAAAAGTTTATTATTTTTTACCGTAGAATCCAAATATGCTATCAAAAATATACGCTCCAATTTGAAATTTTGATGTTGGGTGGCCTGGGGGCAAAGTGGGTGGTTGCCCCTAGTGGGTGATTGCATGAAAACAAACTTCCCTTTGCATGGTAGAGATCCCCCAAGTTTCATTAATTTATAATTGATAAATGATAAGAATACTTATATAAAGAGTACTAACATATAATATAGTAACAATGACATTTACATATAAAGGAGTAGAGCAGGAATTCCTTAAGCATTCTCAGCAAGAGTTCGACTAAGACTTTAGACTGACGGGAGGGAGGGGGCCTGGGTGGCTGGTGGCTCGGAGGCTAGGGCGCTTGCCGTGCAATAACGCAAGTTAAGGATGATTCACGCTACACCGAGCCGGGGCCGTGCCGTGCCGGGCACGAGCCCTCCCACCGTGCCCCGTCCGAGCCTTCACATACATGCTACAACGAGCCGGGGACGAGGCGGGCACGGGCCGGGCTGTCCTCTACTAGGCGGCCCGTGTTTATTTCATATCTAGTGCTTGTGCCTTATGTTTAATAACGAGGGTGGGAGGGCTCGGTCCCGACACGGCCCGGGCTCGTTGTAGCGTGGATCATCTCAACGAGGCGGGGCCGAGGCGGGGACGGGCCGGGCGCGTGAAAACAATGTATCCCAACGTTTTGCCACCGAGCCTCGGACGAGGCTCGGTCATGACTCGTGTCGTGCCCTGTGTACTGTGCATTGCTTCATTTAAAATCTATACAACATTTTTTCAGCGAGCCTCGGGCCCGGCACTGCACGGCCCCGGCTCGGTGTAGCGTGAATCATCCTTTAAGCAGCATCGAGCCGGGTCAGAAGGTGCCCGCATCTCTGGGTTCGATTCCCGGACCAGGCCTTCCGTTCAATGTCCACCCAGCATTGTTTAAACAAATGAGAAGCTCCTCGAAAGAGTAGCGCCACCAGGTTTCGGTCTGGAAACCATGATGATGACACTCCTGGTTGTAATACAACCAGGAGGGGAAGTAATGGCTAACGACCATATCTTCAACCGAGTGTGAAGATTTCGGTCCCTAACCCGGGTTTGTTCAAAGGGCCCACCCCAAGTGGCTTGCGTCTTCGGGTGTAAAAGCCCCCCGGAATAAAAAAAAAAAAAAAAAAAAAAAAGACGAGAGTGAGTATAGAGCTAGGGGGACAGCCGAACTGCCAAATTAGCACTCCCAGCGCCCACCCAAGCAATCATCCCCCCCCCCCCCCCCCCTTAAGGAAGAGCTATAAGGTTGTTAGCACTAGAATTACTTAAAATTGAAAAAGAAAATACATTTCATTGATTAAATCATTGGACCCCAATGATTACACCCGAATTGGGCGTAAATGAGTAGCTACTTAAGTGAAGTGGCGTTTATTCGGTTGCTGACTGCCAATTATTTTTTTACAGCTGATGAACCGACCACATGCATTCACTAAATATAGTTGTATAAGTCCTTAGGCTGGCCCAACTCGTTCACAGGTTGTTGCGCCACGAATTATTATTATTAATTATCACTGACCTGACTTACTAGAAGATTACATTTTGTACCCCCCCAAAAACTCTGAAAAAACGTGGAAAAAAAATTATTTCTCGAAAACGGTTCCGACGATTTTGATTAAAATTTTTAAAATGTAGTCCATTTAAATACGAATCTAACGATATAAGCCGTTTTCTTGGGAAAAATCTAGTTCCGGAGAAAATAGCTTAAAACGCGGACGGAGAGAGCCCGGGTTCAATTTCCCGCCCTGGATAAGTTTTTTTTTTATGGTAAAGTTTGATATAATTTTCAATAATAATTAAACGTACCTACTTACGAAAACTAATAATTAAAAAACATTGTCTAAGTAATTATGAACTCGTATATGAGAAAGTTTGTCTCAGTTGTCTCGGACCGATTTTTAGCATGGACCATGCTTAAAAAAAATACAGGCATCTGCAGTTTAAATCAGACCAGAGAATGACATTATGTGTGTCCTAAGTTTGGTCTAGATGTCTAGATACCTCAAATAATGGAATAGGTTATAAAGAACATACATTCACACAGTGCTCGATTTCTAGAAATTGAGGTGCCGGAACTACAACCTACCCTCTCTCTACCCCCCCCCCCCCCCCCCCCCCTATATAAGGAGGGTCCGGAGGCCCCGGGAAAATTTTGAAAACTAAACGTTCAAAAACAGCATTTTAAGCATTTTTAGACATAAAAACCCACTGCAATCAGGTGGTTTCGTGTGGAAATTTATATCACTTTAAGTAGTATTTTTTATAAACAATTTCTTGATTAGCATGTCACGTGTTGTTATAATACTCTCAATAAATTAATTAGGTCCTTAGGTTTATACGAATAATTAAATCAACAAAACATTCCCTGTCTCACTCGCCCCAGGCGAGTTTCGGCACAGCGTCTCTGCACAGTACTTATTTAATACGATCCCTGCCATTAAAAAAAAAATCCTTTGTTGTTTCAGGTTATCATAATTTAGTAATATAATCTCAACAAACGAGATATGTTTTGTATTTGGAAAAAAAACATATTTGCCAGTTTAATACATGATTTCCTTCATCAAATTTGTAGTCACTCGCTGACAAACAAAATTTTAACAAAATATTAAAAAATCTTAGTGCCGATCATTTTATTTTTTATTTATCATAGAGAGAGGTCCCGGAACGACGTTCCACCGCGTTCCGCCTCAAATCGAGTCCTGCATTCACATAAACACAATATATTTTATTTACACTTTTCTGAACTATGTAACAACTCTTGCTTGCTTAGTTTAAATAATTATGTATTTTTATTTGCGTTGCCTTGGATTCCTGCTAATCATAAGAAACCCTCTTTATCTACTGGAATATATGTGGTTTCTGTAGTGATAGTTTATATACCCCTTTTAGATAAGCAGTTTGTTATTAATAGTTGAGTTCAGTTTTTGTTTATTGTGAAATTATCTACCTCAACCCAGATGTGGTATATATTATCACTATTTTTTTCACATCGTTATTAAAATACAACAATAATTAGAATATAACAGCATTTCAACAAGATTTGAAATAAATTCAATGTAAAAATCTATATTCTCTACATTATATATTATGTAAATGAAAGTACAACAACAAGAAGGCAGTAACAACAATATTATTCACGTTATTTTGTGAGCAACTTTTCTTCTTTCCCATAGTTTAAAAAGCTTTATAATGCTAAACCGTATGCTAATTAAAACAGTTGACAAAGTATTCTTAAAGTTTTGAAGTTTGTTAGAGTATTCGTGTCAGTCATTTGAGCGTGTTTTTTCTCCGATTAGTTGGGTAATTTTTAAATAAAATGTACCTTTAGGGAAATCAATTTGGCTACTTTATAGAAAATTAAAATAAGCCTGAGACATGATAATAATAATATTGATTATTCTGACACATCAGGGACTTAAGATGACATTCTCGTTCAAGAACAGTCAGTTTTCAAATTCATTTACATATATACATATAAAATCACATTTTTATCGTAAGTAATGAGTGTTACTATCATAAAAACCGTTTTTGTTTTTTTTTAGATTTTTTTCTCTGTTTTTATGAAACGTTACTAAATTGTATATGTATACATGACCTAAATATTCTCTTCCATCCCACCAGAAATATTTTTTAGACCTAAATATTTGCAATTTTTTAAAAAAAGTAATGAGTGTTACATTTATTATTTTTTAATGTTTCCTCAAAGCTTCAAAAATGTAAAGGATGCGTTTTCAGTGCATTGCAATAAAAGTTCTTAATATAAAGAAGAAGAAAAAATCATTTTTATTTATTAAAAAAATAGTTGGTCACGGCTACCCATGAGACTTTTTTTTTATTCAAGTAACACTCATCACCACCATTACATTAGCATTATGGTAACAATCGTAACATATTTATATATTGGACCTAGAAAAAATTAAATTTTAGCACAAACTTTAAACATTAAACTTTTATTTACGATTTTTTTTTACATACTGAAAATTTATTTTTTGTAAAAACATTAAACTAAATCATTTTTTTAAGTTCTAAAACATACAGTATTGTAGAATAAACAGTATTGTAACACTCATTACATTTTTAACTTTAAAAAATCATTCCTCAGAAACTGTTTCTTAATTAAACCAATTTAATGTGTACTGATTATATTCATTAATAACTACTAAAACATATAAATAACATAAATAAATTTTGAGTGCAACAACAAAAAATGCTAGTAATTCTCAATACAATGAATAAAAATACTCGCCATTTTGTTTTAGTGAAATATTAATTGTAGAGAAGAATAAAATGCTATCCAAAAAGTCGTTAATTACTGATGTAAATGTCTTCTTAAAACAAACCCTAATCCCTCCTTCTTTCTTTCATACTCACCCTCTAATTCTGCCAACTCTTATCAGTAACACTCATTACTAAACCCTTGGGACATACACATGAATATATTTGTTTCGTTTTTTACTTAAGTTTTATTTTTTTCCTATCCCATTTATATAAACTTGGATATTTTATTGGTTAAAAAAAAATATATAATAAAAAAAAAGCTTTTGAAACAAATGAATAAAAATCACATTACATGTTATCAAAACTACTGTGAGACGTAACACTCATTTCGATTCTTAATATCAACATTTTTTGAAGCAAGAAATTTTCACCGAATAAACCATAATATGACCCTGATTAACACAATAATAGACATCAATACAGCTAAAGGTTTTTTTATTTTTCATTAATATACATTTTTTTAGTTACAATAAAATTGTAAAATCTTGGGACAGAAAAGGTACATTTTATTTGAAAATGACCCATTTTTATCTTGTTGGCATAGGGTGTTATTTAAGTAGTAGGATTAATATGCTTTACTTGTTGTAGATTTTTAATCTGCTTTAGGTTCTTTAGCTTTAGGTATCCTAAACTTTATGGTACTAGAATAACACTTTAACTTCTTATTTCTGGAATAAGAAGTTAAAGTGTTATTCCTAGTAGTTCTCTAAAAGATTAAAATCTATAACTAATCAAAATACTTTACTTATGTCGGCTTGTCGAGTAGATAAGATAAGGATTAAGTACATTATTACTTAAGATAGACGATGGGGAAGGGCCCTGCAATAGCTGAGGTTGTGGCTGGATGGTTCGAGGTGCAGAAGGGTGCCAGGGGTTGAGGAAGGCAAAGTTTGAGGGGGTTGGAGGGGAGCTTGCTGTGAGGTGAGGGTTAGGGGTGGGGAGTAGGGTTAAGGTGCCGGTAGCTCCAGGTCAGTCCCGTCTCGGCACCGCGTGGGAGTGCAGTGTATGATCTCCGTGGAGCCGTCCATTCCCGTCTTAACGTACTTATAAAGGTGCTACACACGTAGAGTACACCCGACGTTACTCGACTGCGTTTGTCGGGTTCTATATCCGTAGACATGAGAGTCTGAAGTGCCGAATCTGATCGTTTCTGTTCTGGGTTCTTGTTGTCGTTTAAGTGCGTTTGGTTGGTACAGTGGTATCCCGCGACGTTACCATGTTGTACTGCGTGCTGCCTGCCGGTGCGCCTCCTGCACCTCCTCCTTGGTTTCAATCTAAGGGCGCCCAAGCCGCTGCGGGACCAAAACCTTGGCCAGTTAAGCCTAATCCAAGGCTCAAACCTCCGCCTCCACAGCCTAAATTCAGATCCCGTAAAAAACAAGTTAGTAATCTAGTTGTCATTATATTTATTCTAGGTCTTACTAAAAACCTGTTAACCAAATTATATGTGGCATGTTTAATCGATCCTTTTAATAATTTCTTAAAACTGCAGTTGTTTATATCATGTCTAACCTGCTAGGCGTTACCTTCCTCTCCTTGATTTAGTATTATTTCAAGTCAACATCAATTTCATCGTATTGTTTATAAGTCTAATCCTCCTTGATATATGTATAATTTCAAGTCAAAACTTTTTTTGTTTATATCTAAATCACACAAAAAATTATAAAATAACTAATACCCTAGGAGGTATCTAAAAGTAAATAGTACTTAAATAAAGAGCTAATTCATCTGTTCAGCTTGTTTTGGTTAACATTACAACGTAGGTAAGGAAGGTCTTTTTGCTTTTGCTTCATGATTATTATTAACCGAGACTCTTAATCAAGTCTGTTGAAATGAAAATTAAAGTTACTAATTGTTTAGGCAGGTGTGAGTATTACTAATGAACATACAACTGTCAAGTTGTTCTGAATTGGCGGAAATAAAATGTGTCTTGGAATTGGTTGTATCAGTATGACAGGTAAAAAGTAGTAGTGTTTTTATTCTTTGCAGCTAGAGAATGCAGAGTTGTCACTTTAATGTTTTTTATATTTGTTTAATTACTATTAATTATTATAGATCAATCCCTCCTGTTATTCAGAATCATAATGTTATTATATTTAACAACAATCTACGTGACAAGGTAACATAAATAAGTAAGCTTATCAGTTCAAGACTCTAACTTACTTCCGGTTTAATTGCAATAATAGTACACTGTAATGATGACGTTAAATTGTTAATAGATAGCCTTCAATATCACACCAAGGTTTAAAAGATGTTGAATAACTGATTTTATTTTATTTTTTCAATTTGTCCTATTAATTAATTGTCACCATATCAACCACGAATTTAATCAAGAAGCAACCAATTAATTGATTTTCCACGAAACTATTAACGTATTATGTATATAACGTATGATAATTGATTCGACCGATATTTTCTATCAATAATGAATCATAGTTAATTGAACCTGAAAAACAAAATTGACCAATTTAACGCCATAGAGTAAGGTGTACAGTGTACACGATTTGTTTCTATTGACATTTAACGAAGTCTAACTGTTTACTTTCTCATAATATGAAGAGAGAGTAATGTGATGGCGTGAAAATTCAATTTTGAGATTTGGATGGATTTACACGTTTTGAGGTCCCCTGAGTCCAAAGAAGTGTTTTTTTTAATAATATGATGTACCTATTTAAATTATTTTGCAGATTTAAATTACGTTATTGAATCTAAATTAGATTTTCCAAAAGGGGGTAGCTTTTTCATTTTTTCATACCAACTAAATTACAAATGCTCATGGGAAGCAACCATTTTTTTTTGGGGGGGGGGGGGGGGTGTTTCTTTGACATTTCTCACCTTTTATTTTAGAGCAAAAATTGACTGAAGTTTAGTAGATGCCTATTGCAGAAAAATTCTAAATTTTAAATTGTTTTCTTATACACTGCTAATACATTCTGAATTTAGAAAATATAAAGAGGATGAATGTTGTAAGAATGGACGCGATGTTTACGCAAAGAAAGTCTTTATTGATCGTTTTACTTGAAGTAATACTAGCTACACTATGTAACTATTCTAAAACAATACAAGCTAACGATCTTCAAGAATAGCTTCGTTATTTAACATTTTATTCTAATATAAAATATATCAAGCATTTTTATTTAAAGTTGAAGAAAGTTTAATTTAATCGGTGTACTTTTGTATTATTTTAAAAATTATTGATGATTGGTGACTAAGATTTTGTTGTATATGGTTTATTAAATTTGATTTTATATTGATTATATAGTATTTGTTTTGGGATTTTTTTAATTTATTTCTTATTCTGGTAATCGCACATTTTTAAAGACTGCTCTTTACCTTGTAGGTTGTGTTGGTTAGTATTGATTCATGCATTAGTTAGTTATTTGGCATTTGCTGCTGTAAGGTTTATGTTTCTTTTTGAAGCTACTTTTATATACAGGTAGTTAGTCTTAATATTCAAGACGCCCTTAACTCGTCCTCTCTCATCAGTTTTAATGTTAATAGCGTTAATAATAGGTGTTGCTCTTTTCTACTGAAGAGAATTCACTGGCATCTTCTTGTGGAAAAGGTCAGCTAAGTATAAATATAATTCCTCATTGTTCTTTTCTCTTCTCAGTACTTGTGCTTGTGACTCTTCAGGTACCTTGAATATAAGGCAGATTCCCTGAGAAGTATTTCTATAGGATCAATGGCCTGGATTCTGTTCTCTTTAAGTTCATTAGGTCAGGTTGGGGAATCTTGGAAGGCTGAATACGGGCTGGCATCTTGACACACGTTAGTTTTACCTCTCCCTTCTATCTGACCTTTTCGTCTAACAGTGCGAGTAAAGTGTAAAGACGACCCCACAGATAATAGTACATGGTTACGGACTCAATTCAATAGGTTTTGCTAAAGGTTTCTTTAGGGTGTAGTGACTTTTTCTTACTTTTTTAAGAAACAAATGAAAGATATAAGGAGGTATTTAAATTGTAGTTCTATATTAATTCTGTTTATTTAAACTATTTTACCTTAATTAGAATCTATTATATTTATTAAAAAGGGTTTGATAGAGATGATATTGAGGTTGTTCGATACAAACATTTTTCGTAAGCAATTGGTTTTTTTTATTGTTTCTTTGCTATTATCTTACTACTTCCAAGAGCAATAATTGATCCGTTTTTTTTAATTATAATTTCAACAGTAAATGTTTTATGAAGTTTTTGACTATTCATTAAGCTTATTTAATTTGGTGTTAGAAAATTTGAATCTAGAAGAATTGTTTCTATTAAACCTCTCAGACACACTTTTCTGCGTTAATATAATAGTGACCTATAGTGGAAGGTAATATTTTTTGTTATTGCTAACAATAATATACACAAATTTAATCTAACTTATCCTAACATCATATTCCCTTCTAAAATCTCATCTTAAATAAGTTTGTTCCTTGAATCCTGTTTTTGCATCTGAAGTATATATTTTGTGCTCTTGGTAGTAAATAAGTTGGAATCAAAGTTTTGGCAGAGGAAGCTATGAGTCATAGTTGGAGTTAGATATTAAGGACTTGATATCTTGTTCTAGGAATATGCTTAAACAAGTTCTGTTTTGACTGGATCTCTGAGCCCCCGTTCCAGCTTTTTCACTCTCATCCTTCCTTTCTAGACTTTTATCGATAATATTTTTTTCTCCTTCTTTTTAGTTTTATTTCTAGACTTTCGGACTCATTATATTTTCTAAATACATTTTTTTTGTTTTTGTTGAGTTATCAGTAAAGCTTTCTGTTTTCCATCAGATTTAATAAATCTTTCCGACTTTACTTTCACTGAAGACGACACTTGACAGTGGTCAAAATCGGTCCCTATTAATTATACAGAGTGGTCCAAAAGTCCGTCCCCCCTTAACTTTTGAACGGTTTGAGATAAATTAATTTGGGGGATACCATATAAAGGGAAGTTTGTTTACATGCAATCGCGCACTAGGGGCAACCACCCATTTTTCCCCCAGGCCACCCAATTCAAAATTTCTAATTGGAGTGTATATTTTTGATAACATATTTGGATTCTACGATGAAAAATGATATAATTTTACTTGAACATATTTTATAATTAATTTTATTTTATAATTTTTCTATCTCCAATATTTTGTCCTATAGGGGGGCAGAGATAGCAAAATAACCCTTCCGAAAATACGTTGTAAAATCTAAACGGTTAGAGATCAATTAATGAAACTAAGGGGATCCGCACCATGTAAAGGGAAGAATGTTTTCATGCAATCGCCCAACAGGGGCAACCACCCATTTTTCCCCCAGGCCACCTAACGGTGTACATTTGCTTACTAATACTGCGATGGAGAAAATTGCAGCAAAGTACCACTCGTAGATGATTTCCTTGATTACAAAATACTGAATTCAAAGGCGCCGGCCCGCCTTCTACGAATGGTTTATGCCTTCATACTATGTAGGCCTTGAGGACTGAGAGTTGATGGCAACCTCCTGTACTTTCCTAACTCCCTGTCACATTTATGTATTTTCGACTCTCTTCGGCCCTATGACGTGCGGTGGAGGGAGGCCCAACAGCTGGAGACTGGATTACACACCTCCTATAGCTTTTTAACTCCCTGTTATACTTTTCTGAGTTTTTAAGCTAAAAGTAACGTAACGTTTTTGACTTATGTTCCATAGCCTAAACATAAAAATGTCAAAAAGCGATTCAAGTAAAAAGGTTCCCTCGAATTTTGTCGTGGCAGAGTTTTGCAAATGGTATTATTTATAAATTTAATCAAAAAGCATTATTTTCTCCCTTCCAGTTTACCCCCCTCTTAAATGAAAATATGACAAAAGTGTACGTAATAACCATTACTGTCCTCTTAAAGAGCTTTCCAACGACATGCATCATGAAGTGCATATACTGTTTTGACTTTTGAACCCCGTACCTCGTACTTCCGCCTTTCGGACGTTCCCGCAAAGTTAGAGTTAAGCTTTTCTCATGTGCCCAAAAAAAAGTAGTCTCGAATTTTTTCTGCACACATATACAAATTTACTGTACTATTTCATTCAATACATCACAGAAATGTTTATTAAATATAGTTCTGTTTGAGTGGGAGCGAAGTTGTTGAATCATTGAGGACTATTCATTTACTCTTTGTCATTCCTCCAGCTGTAAAGAACCATTGCCATATCCCTGCTTGTATGTGTGTTATCGATGTTAGTGGTGTTAACCTCGTTTCCTACATAATAAGTTGTCGTTTGTTTCTAGATATATATCTGCAGTGGCTCTAATCTACTTCCGCCATTTAGTCACTTCGCCACATTGCCTTTGCTTATCACCTCTTTCTCACTAAGCACTGTATAGTTGGTTCGACCGTTGCCTCTTCAATGTTTTTATCTTTTCCCATTTGGGTCGTTGCTCCCGCTCCCTGCTTTGCCAACATTTCTATCGTAGAGGGAAAGTTATATGACACTTTTAAAGACAATTAAAAGATAATACTCTTGCTTTCTTTTGCATTTTAGAATGTTTTTAATTATCAGTGTTTACCACCTGCTACATTGTGTACAATAACTGCAGTAAGTTTTTGCGCTATAATTTTTTTTTAACACCAACTTTTAATATCATGCATAGAGCGTGACTGGTGTTTCTGAATACTATAGTCCTGAATTGTTTGCACTACTTATAGGTACTTGTTTATCGTTTTATTAGATTTTAAGCTGTAGAACATTTGCATACATTTTTTTGCTTTTAACTAGATTTCGTCCTCTTGCCATGTGTGAGGAATATTCAATTATTAATTTATTGAATTGAAATTATTTATAATATATTTAATGCAGGTTCCTTAGTTACAATTTTAAATCATCTCAAGTCTTAAGTGAATTGACAATGATTAATCAAGATGATTAATAAATAAATAATTTTCATTGAAACAACTACTTTGATATTACACTTAAGCACTTTTACTCAATTATTTTACATTTTTTAAGTATTAAATGTCTCTCACTACAATTTTGATAAGTATTTATATTTTTAAAATAAAAAAGTAATAAAAAAATAGCATTTGAACAATTAAACTCATTTAACTTATAAAACATTAAATATTTACGAGATTGCGACCTTGTATAAAATATAAATTATTACTTCTCCTATAATAGATTGAATTTACGGTTTCTTTATTCAAACGAATTTATATTGTTGTCGCATTCACTTCTCGCAGACCTTGTGATTTGATTCCTGACTTTCTGTGCCAAGATTTTATTTCATTCATTTAAATTATCAAATATATTTTATTGCACTAAGAATGCAGTATTGTGTCAATTTATTTTTAATAATGGAATGTAATACTACGCTTTCTTCTTTGTTAGAGATCCCATATATTAAAGTATATGTTCTACTTAAATTATAATAAATATTTCTGTTTTTAAAAATATTATTTATAATAACAATAATTTATATCAACGGTTTTAAAAGCAAAAAATCATAATACATTTGTTTTTAGACAAATTATAATATATTCATAAGATATTTAAAGCTAATACTTAGCTTAAAATTTTAATCTCTTATACTAATCAGAGTCTAGATTAAAAAAATCTTTCGTATTAATCAGAGAAGAAAAACTGATACCAGGAATGAACATTTTATGGTCTTCTTATAAATGAAAATATTAGTAACAAGTTATTTATTTGCCATGATGTTTCTGAAAAGATCCTCTTGTCGTATGCTTCTAAATATATATTAAAAATGTATTGCTAAAAAAAAAATAAAAATAAAAAAAAAAAAAAAAAAAAAATACAATTATATATACCTTTACATATTTAAGTAATTTTTTCCCTAATTCGAATAAAGTAAAAATTCTCTTAATAAAAAGGACTTAATGCTTTATTTTATGACCTTATCTTTAATTTTTATAAATTTATCATAATTTATCTTTTAATTTTTATATAATTAATTTAAAATTTTTCAAAAAATACCTCCATAATATTTCTTACAAACAAGAAAATGCTGTTTGATTTAGTTACCAAATTTATAATGAATCTGATTTTAATATTAATGGTCAAAACTGATGTTAAAATTTGTCCAATGATCTAGATATTTTTATTTACAACTGAGTAATTTATACTCTCCAATATGTATTTGTGATATCTTTATATTAAATGTAATTTTACTTTTATTATTTTATGGAACGACATAAAATATTTTGTTTGTAAGCTCTTCATTTTATTAGATATAGGTGTAAGTATCTAGTATGATGTTCTATTTATTTAAACAGCTGAACCTTTATTTAAATAAATTAATGTTTCTGTACGTTAAAAGAAAAAAATTTTTGGTGATGGTAGCCAACGGCAATAGTGGGCCATATTATGTTTATGGATAATTTTAATACTACATAATTTATTAATGAAACATGATTTTTTTTTTTTTTTATTTAAATCCAGTATCATAATATTTTTGTCAGAGAAATGTTACCATTGTTTGTTGGACTTTTATTAAATAATTTCGTTAAATTGATTTCATGAATAATATTTATAATTTTTCACATCTTGAAAAATTTTAATTATCCATTTACTCAATCCAATAATCTTCGATACAATACACCAACCGTATAACATAATGTATTATGTATTGCTCTTATCTTTTGCTGTGAATACTTAGGGTTTTAATTCTAGAAAACTTTAGTGTTCATGGAATCTCAAATGGTTCCCTTGAATTTGTTTAAAAATAAAGTGTATAAACATAAACAAATCGTTGTTTAAAAGTTGTTCAGCCAGTTTGTTGATATTCTTGCAGAGGCCTGGCTTTAGATTCTAGTTAGTTTCTAAAGGTCTGACACTAAGAAAGGAGTGATGGCCAGGTTCCAGATATATATCTATTTATATCGTAGGCAAGCGGCAAGCCAGTGCCTAGCATAGCCTATTTAGGACTTTTGTCGCCTTCTCTTAAACCTTTTTAACATACAAACCAGGCAATTACATTAAATAACATGTTAACAGCTTCATATTCTTAAGTTAAAACCATTATACACTTCTGAGCTATTTTGAAAACAATTTTATGTTAGCCATCACGACCTTTTCTTACGGGAAAACTATTAAAATTTGTTTTTAAATTGAAGCTACAGTATTGTTTTTTGCTGTTTAGTATAATTAATCTTTCACTTATGAAATCCTGTCATACGTTTTTTTAGTGTTGGGTTATTTAAGTTAAAGTTAAGTTAGTTTGGAGTTTCTAACAAAATTAAACAGACTTTAGAAAATTAATATATTTCTCTATCTATTTGTATGCATAAGCAATCACCCCATATTTTTATTTTATTATCATTACCTATTTATTTTTGTTTATATCGCCCTCATAAAAAGTGTCAATTAATCAAGTAAAGGTCCGACATAGCGCGAAACAGATCCAAGTGAATATTAGAATTCTTTAAGAAGTACTTATAAATTTTAACGATAAATAGTTATCTCGAGTTTTCTTTATCTTGTTTTTCCGTATAATACATTTTACTACCGAGTTGTAGCAGGTTTAAAGAAATTATCATTCAAATTCCATTTCGTTCGTAATTGCAGTTTCCAAATTACACTTAAAGTTTGTGAACTAGTATAGAGAAGACTATAAATAGTCCAATTATCACGAACTTGACTGTTAATTCAAACGCGTTAAAACCCCTCTCCCTCTCCCTCTCAATTTATTGTGATAGATTTATTTTTAAAACCGACTTTAACGTTCGACTCTATAGCATAGTCAGGACCATGTTTTTCTTTAAAACTTTTTTTTTACTTTCTCATATAAAGAGAAAGTGTTTGTGATGGCGCGAAAATTCTATTTTGAAATGTTGATGGATTTACACGTTTTATGGTCCCCTAAGTCCTTAGTCCATAAAAGTGGTTTTTAAAAAACGTCTGTCGTCTGTGCAGACGAGTGGAGCCTAAACTACTGGGCCGATTTTGTGCAGCAAATAATGAATATTTGCTGCACATTTGGGGGCACAACCTCCAAAAACTCAAAAAATAAATTATTTCTCGAAAACGAATCCGACGATTTTGATTAATAAACATTGAGCTAAGTAATTATGAACTCGTATATGATAAAGTTTGTCTGAGTGTTATCTCGTACCGACTTTTTTAAATTATTCTTTAATTAAGCTCTACAATTT
This sequence comes from Gerris lacustris, assembly GCA_951217055.1. Classification (NCBI taxonomy): domain Eukaryota; kingdom Metazoa; phylum Arthropoda; class Insecta; order Hemiptera; family Gerridae; genus Gerris; species Gerris lacustris. Next base: position 81,430,190 of record OX578277.1, read on the forward strand.
ATTTTTATTTTTTAAAAATGTGGATATAATAATGATAATAAAACTTTTTACTTGTTGCTGTTTATTTAATAAAATCCTTTGTATAATTCATCAAATTAAAGGACATCCTTCGCCTAACTAAGCATGCAAACTTAAACAAAATGTTCAAGAGCTACAAAATTTATATAATGTTTGCATAAAATTATTTTTCTCCTTAGAAATATAGTGACTGAAATACTAATGAAAAATATTGTGAAAACTTTGCCCCAATTATTTTTGTAATTAGAAGATTAAAAATTTTACTTTTAAATTTTTTTCTTGTTTTACGTTTTTTTAATTAAAATTTAATTTAACATAACTAAAAAATATTTTACTGTGCTTTTTTGATTTAATATTATATTATTCTAAAGTCTATAGGGTTTTCTTTTAATAAAATATGTTAATTCCATGATGTTTAAATAGCCTCGTCTTGAGGCATCTTCAGGCCTAAATACATTATACTTATTTGATTAAGGATGTAGGTGTTTACAGTCAAAAATCGGGTAAGAAATAAGTGAAATGGAAGATTTATTTGTAAAACGATGAAATATTTATGAAGAGAAGCAAGTGTTTTTATGTATTTTATGTTTAATATGAAGACATGTTGTTTTCAGAATAATTTTAAATTTATGAAATACATATTAGAATTTTGATCAGGCCTAGTATAGTCTTACAGATAAGTGTTGCAACTAAAATAAAATATATAAAGTAAAGTAAATACTGTAGTAGATTACCCTCTTTTTGTATTTTGATTCAATAATATATTTTAAGGTCTGTAGGGTAATAAATTGGAATAAAAAATATAAAACCATGGATAATTTTATTTACTCGGTCCTAACATTATTTAATAACTTTCAAGCTAACTTCTAGTAATTAATAATAATGGTTTAACTACTTAATCTCAATTATATTTCTTTTAAATAACTAACTACCTATGACTTATATAATTATGGTATTTCTTTATAATTTAAATAACTGAGCTTATTATCTATTTATTCAAAAGTATAGGGTTGAATAATGTCTTTGGTAATTTATAGCCTACATGATCCGAAAGGTAATAGCTTTTTTCTTAGTATGTATACTTATCTAAAATCATCATTATGCTTACGCTATGGTAATTTTCTTGTATTAGCTAAAATATTTTTTTTAACCCTTGTTGAATTAAGAAAAGAGCCACATTGTTTTTAAAATAGATGAAAAGCCCCGTGTTTACTTTTAATTATTATTATTTATTTATTATATTTTTTAGTTTAAAGGCAAATCAGCCATAAATAGACTATTAGCGCATATTAATGCTCGGAAACTAGATTATGGTTAGATAATAATAATTATAACTGTTTTCGAGAGAAAAAAATCACGTTTATTCTGAGGAGTTAGTTGGAGGGTAGCGCCCCAAATTTATAGCTAAAATTTATTTCTCGATTTGGCCTTGGGGTAAGATTTTGTGTGAAAATGTATGTCAAATTTCACTGAAATCGGGATCGATTTCTGTGAAATTTAGTTTTGTGCTAGTTAAGTCTCTTCCTGTCTTTTCAGACTGCAGACGTTTTAAACGTTAACTTAGTGAACCTAAACGTATAAATTATAAATACATCGAAATCTTAAAATCGATATTTTCCCTTCACTTTCTCTCTTATATTCTACGTATTTGAGAAAGGAAAACGAATAAATTGAAGTGATTGCATGTATATGTCATCTTTATATTCAGCAGACTAAGTTGTGTCTTAACACATGTGGTTCTTTTGCAATGGCAGAGAACATCTTGCTTGCTTTTAAATAAATTAATAGGGACACACCACTCGAAAACATGTCTGAAACAATATATTTTTACTTTTATTAATTTTTCCCATCTAAACCCCTCACATTTTGATTATAAGTCAGCAACTCATTTCATCTTCTTGAGAAGTTAAATAAAATTTTCGACAAATTACAAATAAGGTAATAACACTTAAAAGATTAAATATTCGTCCAGTATGATTTTTAGTTTTTTACTTTAAAATATTTTTATTTTAACTTAATATGAGCGAAATCTTTTTCTTTTCATTGTCAATGTTATTGATGTTCTTATATGAAGAGCGTGAAACGTGAAATCTTAGTAGATAAATGTCCGTTACTATTATAGGTGAATGTATATGTGTAGTTGGGTGACGTATTGTAATTTTAACTGTACACTATAGGTGTCACTTTCCCTGTTATTTTTGTATGTTTGATACGCTCTATACGTGTTTTTAACTACTTATATATTCTAAGGATGCATTCTCACTTTTTTAGTGAAAATATTTTTTCAATATATTATAATATATTATCTGAAATGATGTGTAACATGTATGATGTTAGAAATGTATTCAGTACTTCTCAAAATAGAGCTTCTTTAGGTATTTGATTGGAAAGTTGGTTTTTAGAAATTTGTATAAGAAAAATGTATTATTTTGTTAAAGTATGATTATAGTAGTGTTTTCATTTATTTCTCATATTAGAAACTTTGTATTTATTGATAATTCATAACTATTCTGCTTAATTACAAAAACAGTCTACATTTTTAAAACTTATATCGCAAACTTATCCTAACTGGAACCAAGTTCCTGAAACTGTAACCAAGTTGCTTTAGTTTATTCGCGAGTAAAATTAAATGATAGCAAATTGTTCATTACTCGACAGTGCCTTTTAGACCTACCTATAGCTGTTAAGATTGTTTGCTTTGTATTAAATCGTCAAGAATATGTATAAATTTGTTTATATTATATATTTATTTTTATTTTAAAATGAAACCATCCTGATTAATCATTCGAGTTTTTTGTTGATACTACAGAATACAGAAATACATTTTTGCGTTTATTTCGTTGTGATATTATTTTCTTCCTATTAGATGTTATTTTAATTTCTCTTAGACGTCAGACGTCTAGACTAGAGTCTAGGATGTGATAAAATAATATCACTTCTTTCTTGCCTGAATTTCTATATTTTTCTTCGCTCTCAACAGGTTTCAAACCTTCTGACTTCAAACACTGAAATAATACGATAAGATTATGATTGGTTGTTTTGACTGAGATTTTGTGGCACCTCTTCATAATAATTATGACTATGGAGAGGAATAGAAAGTAATACAACAATATTGTCGCCATTATTGTATATTAAAATTAACAAACGCGTTTCGATATTAATACTATTAATATTATTATTATTAATGATGATTTAATATCGTTGATAAAATCTCTACATTAGAAATTGTACTTTTACATTTACTACGTTCACGCATCGTTTTGAAAACGATACGCTAGTTCAAAACGCTGTATGAACGGAGAACGAAGGATAGTATCGGTTTAAATCCGCTCCACCAAAATACGTGATAGGAACGGGGGATCGAATTTCAAAACGCTCGTATGAACAGGTCGTGGAGGGGATAGAGATATCAGGTTATTTTACTCTTTTCCACTTTTTAAGTTCTTTATTTTCGTGAGCTTCCGTTTCTTTTTTTTAAATGTTTAAAAAATAACTAAAATATTTTGTTAAATAATTTTTTTAAAATTTTTTTTTACAGGTATGTATGCCGTTATTTGTTGCACTGCTAGTATACATCTGGTGAGCTAAAATTGTTAATTTAAATATATTTATTTTATTATATAAGTCAAGTTGTACATGAAGTCATTAAGTTAAATGTTTCATTAATAAATTAAACCGAGGATAATTCTTATACTGAAACGACTCGTGTTTTTCGCATGAACTAAATTAATTTGTAAGGTATAATATCTAACTTCATGGCGCAACAGCCCGATCTACTCCTGCTAAAGGGCTTATCCAACTATATCTGTACTAAATGACAGGGGTTACTATGTTGCTCCGTCTGCTGTATAAGCCTTATAATTGACTTATACAACCAGTGAGACGCCACCTCACATAAGTTGCTTCCCACGCTTGGGTGGACACCAAGCGTGGCTCTTAAAGTTTTTTCTTTAATATGTATTTCTTGAAATTTCGGTAGAAAGGGCTAACATAACACGATTAATTTAATTTACATGAAGTTAGGACATAATTTGTGATAAATAGCTAGGGTTGCCTTTGGGAAAAATAGTAGTATTTTCTTTCATATTTCCAGATAAGATGTTACACAAAAAAGAGAGAAAATATGAGAATTCCTCTGAATAATGATAATTAATTTTATATGTTTCTAATAAATAGTAGGGGATGTTTTGCGAAAGAGGGAAAACATTATAATGTTGTTTCTGTATAATTATATAATATGTTATAGGTTATATGTTATAATTATTTTTTTTAAAGTGACTATTTTTACTATTTCTATCTTTGTTATAATTATAAAATTGTCAGCCAACTTGTGTGGCAGATATAACTTCCTCGCGTTATATTACGTAATGATTTTATGCTTTTACAACTAATTTATTTGATTTTCCCTCTATTTTTAAATCTTTCAACATTGTTTTGATTTTGCACATGAATTAAAGTTTTAATTTAGTAAAATTTAAGAGCACAGACAGTTAAAAGTAATCTGGGACTATCTGCGGGCCTACTTTCGACAAACCATCCAAATTTCATTAATATCAGAAGAGTAATTTTTAAGATATGTTGCAAGCAAAACTTGACCGACAGACAGACAGACAGACACGGAACCAAAAAAGTTCACTGATGTTTGAAACGGATTTCTGTCTTGGAATTTTTAAAAATTTTTTGTTACCCAGATCTCATAGCTTTCGTTACCTTTGGTAAGCTCGGAAGCAAAAATAAATTATTTAAAAATCACTTAATAGAATAATTGATAGAATTTGATATAGTTTAATAATAAATAGTATGTATATTTTCTATTATTAAATATTATTATCAATATTAATTGAATTTTTTTTTTGTATGTCTTCAATAGTTTTTAATTAATATTTTATCTCATTCGTTCTAAATAAATATTTACAAAACTCACACAAAAAAAAAATAAATAAATAAAAAAATAAAAATATATATATATATATATATATATATATATATATATATATATATATATATATATATATATATATATATATATATATATATATATATATATATTGCATAGTGTAACAAAGCGAGTAAATGAAATCTCTCAATGGAAGTTATTTAATAGACAAAGGTTTATTTTCAGCTGGTTTTTTTTTTAATTCAATGATCTCGTTTATTTTGTCAACAGAACAATTTTCTATAATAGAACATTGTTTTGTTTTTATTGAATCGAATTATTGAATTTTTTACAAAAATATTTGCTTTAAGGTTTATATAATATAAGCTATTGTGCATTCATTGTAGTATCAATTATCTAAAATCATATTATGCACTCATTTGTTATGAAATAGAAGTACACAAAGAATAAATCCATGTTTGACATAATTTTTAGGACTAGACATGCTAAATAATGGGACAGTTTACATCTTTTATAAATACACATAATAATTATATGTTCAGTTAACTATCCCTTTTTTGTGTTACAAAATATTATAATAAATTTACTGAACTGTATAATATTTTTAACTGAAGTTCTTTTTTGATATTGTTAATGATTTTATCGGAACATCGTTGAGTTAGTTGTTTGAACATTCCTTCTTTAACTTATTGTTGGGTTGATCGGTAAATAAAATTAAATAGAAACATATAAAAAAATGCAACAGAGGTAAACTAGGTTTGTATTTCTACGTTATTTTAGGTGGATGACAAAGTAACTTGGTTTTACTAAGGTTTTTGTTAATTTTGAAAATATTATAATTTACCTGTATTATTTAAGTGGTTAATGTTTGAACCGCTTAGGTATTTAGGTAAATATTAGTTATCTTAGTTATGTTATGTTATTATTAGGTTTGTTCCAACAGAGCCTCGGACGGTTCTAGAACTGCCGGGAGCATGCGCAGTATCGAAAGACCGTTCCTACACGCTTCTCGGACGGTTCTGGAACTTTTAGTCCCGTGTTCCAACAGAAAGTCGAACGGTTCTGGGACAGTCCTAGAACCGTGAAAACAGTCCCCGGACTGAAACAGGAACTCGACCAGAACTACTAATACTAATATACGGAGGCGTGTAGGTTACACTACTACTACTGTTCAACTATAACCTAACATTTGTTTTCGTTTCTTTTCATGATATCTTCTGTTTCCTAGCGTGTTTTGTTTCTCTCTCCTCAGTTAATATTTAGACTACTTCTTTCTTTCTTCTTTACGTATTATTTTTTATCATGATAGTATATTGGAATAATAAAATATAATTTATATTTTATTTATTCCTCATGATAATTAAAATTTCTCATAGCGACTTTGAGTCCTTTATAAGAATTACCTACGATCTTTTTGTCTGTACATCCGCCGATGATTTACAGACAAGAAAAAAAAAAAAAAAACAGATAAATTGTTCTTATAATTTTCTTTTTTGTAGTTTTGAACCCTTTATTTGTAAATATTTCTTAATGTGTGGTTGACCTTTTCTTATATAAGGGTTTATTTTTAATAAGCCAAGATAAAATTCACATTTTATCATCCGAAACTTGATTCCGAGATCTCTGTGAAGGAGGGGTCTTACGAACCCGGGGATATCATTAAAATCTGTTTCATATACGTCTGTATGTTCGTATTCGTATGTAACTAAACCTTTAATAACATATCGCTTCAAGATATCGTATTGAGATGCGGTTTGCGACATTTTTTACAACTTTTGTCGGAAAAACTGATGGCGACAAACCCGAACATCGTAGCTCACGACGTTTCGGAGCTGAAGTCACTTAAGCACGAAATCGGTCTGTCGACGATAACTTCAGTAGACATTATTTGATTTCTATTTTATTTGGGGTATATATTATTATGTGTCCTATTTGGTAGATTGTACCTATACTTTTTGGGCACAAGTGGTTTTGGAGATATTGGCATTTTAATGTTTTTACTTCCATGAAAATGGGTGTAAATACTGAGCTCTCTCTTGATCGCGTATTGACTCCACAACATTTCATGGAAGTCATGTGTAGGATTTCCACACCGGTACTTTTATATGATTTAACAGTTAATGTTTAAAAAAATTACAATTTATACAAACAAATTTTTAATAGGCAACTGAAACTAAAATACAGGATGTTACGAGCCTGACGAATCCCAAATGTGAGAGCGAAATATAATCATTCAGAAATGACAGTGTGATAAATTTGTAATTTAAAAAACTATTTGCCCTAATGTGCATTCTTATAAACTTTGTTGAGTTTAACAATAGAATATGTTCACGTAAGTAATCCATTTCTGAGTGAACATAAACAAAACAAGTGGAGAGATACGAAGAGGAAAATAAAAACAAGATAAAGAGAGGTAACATGAAGGTTGCAGTTCTGAAAGAGTTCTAAAATCGTTCCAACAGGCTCCTCTTTTTGAATCAGTTCTGAACCAGTCCTCATAGACGCATGCGCATTAAAAAATCCTGAACTGGTTCTAGAACCGTCCTCGAATTGGCTGTTGGAACAAACCTATTGTATTTTCTTGGTTTTAAAGAATAAAACTGTTTACAATTTATTTTCCAATAATTTTGCTCTTTGATTTAAAAGTTTTAATTTAGTTGTTTTAGTTTAAAGTTTTAGTTTTAGTTTTTCTCTTTAAGTATGATACAAAATCACGCTATATGTATTGTATACGCTATATGTATATTATTCAGGTGGTTAATATTTGAACCGCTCAGGTATGTAGGTAAATATTGTTATGTTATTATTGTATTTTCTTGGTTTTAAAGAATAAAACTCTTTACAATTTAATTTCCAATAATTTTGCTCTTTGATTTTTATTTAAGTATGTTATACAAAATCACGCACTATCTTTGAATTAGTATACTGTTTTTGTATTAATTGCAAAATATTATTATTGTAATTTTTTTTTATTTTTTTTTTTTTTATGGTTTATTTTAAATTTTATTCTGGAGTTATGTGGAAGGAATTTTATGATGTAGCCACTCTTTTTTTCTCTTTTGGCTTCTAACATCTACTTCTTTTGTGTTCCACTCTTTCGAGATAATTTATACAACGCTATTAGGCAACCTGTCAAAGCTTTTCTTTACAAATATGAAAGATAAGGGTTTTAAACCCTAAAGGCAATTTTGTCTTATTTAAAATGATTATTTTAATTTTATGTTTTCTGAAGAATGATTTTTTCTACATTCAGTTATTATTTCTTTTTTCCTAGATAATGTATCTAAATTTTAAATTTTGATTGAATTTTAGTAAAAAAAAAAGTATTCTTCTAGTTTTTTTGGTGTTGTTGTTAAGATTGACATTGTACTAATAAAAAAAAATAAAGAATGATCGTATCTGGCTTTTAGAAGAAACAATATGTTAGAGGAACAGATGAACGATTGAAAGGTCAGACGGATACAGATCTAAATCTAATCGCTTATTTTACTCAAAATTACAAGGGTTTTTTTATAGGTAACCTTCTCCTCAGGGTTAGATTAACTGTAATGCTCATTCTTTAAATCCCTGGCCCATATACTCCTACAATCAGCTTGAATTAATTTTATCTCTTTTATTTAGTTGCAATTAGAGTTAAAATGATAAAATTATTTGAAGGTTTGGTTCAATTAATTGATCTTTGTTGATCTTTAATGTTTCCAGAATAGTTGTTCTTATTAATCGGTGAATTTGAATGAGTTTTATTATTGGGTAGTTTATCGTTGTTTAGGGAGTTCAATGCGCTAGGTATGTAGTTCTGGTGAATGAAGAGCCGGCGTGTAGTTGCTAATTGGTTCGCTTTGCCTCTTGGTTGTAGATGGTTAGGTCCGTGCATCAATGTGTGTATAGGTTAATTGTCAAGAGATGCTCGGGTAGTAGATGTTGCCCGTTGACTCTAACTAAACAGGTTGTTAGGATGGGACGGGTACAGAGATGTACGCTCCGTTGATTCCACGCCCGACACCGGGGGGTTCAGCTAGCGGTACCCTCGCCCGCTCCTCGTATGTACAACAGATTGGAGAGGATGCTTCAAACTCGCTTTATGTCCCTAAACCATTCGACAAAACAACGACTGTAATAAACATTCCGTGTTAAACGGCTCTTTCAATAACTAAGAAATAACTCTCTTTGAAACGGAGTCTATAAATTCTATATTGCTTTTGCAAATTGTACTGTACCTGTCTCCTTTTATGACCCTTTAAATACTCTTTCACTTTGTTCTTTTATACTTTTCGTCAATTTAACTCTAGGATGAGGAGTTAAAATTGTGGCCTTTTTATGCTCTTGCAATAAATGGTAAATTGTAAACGATGTCAACACATTTGGTTACATAATTAGGTGTCGAACCAAAATAAAAATTTCTTGGTGGAGTTTTAAGTATTGCAGATTTTTTTTTTTGTTTATCGCTGTTTCAAGTTTTATCGGTTAGCATAATATTTGGTATGCTAATGATAACATATATAATATCGACTTTCATTATTAACTTGATAAGTAGTCAGTCTACTAAAAATTAAATAATATACGCAGGATATTATTGGTAAAATCTTACACTTCACTCAACAACAATTAATTTATTTCTTACTGAGCATAATATTTCAATGGTTTTCAATACTTCATGAGCATTCAGAATATTTTTATAAAAACTAAAAGTTAAATAAATATATTTGTAGAAGTGCCGAAGTGCTACAAAGATCTTAGTTAAACATAATCAGTGTCCTCCATTCTGATTGAGGAGACAGATTGGGTATCGTACCTGCCATTTTTTTCTTAAGTAAGAGAAGGTAACAGCCTTGAATATTTTAAGTGTGAAGGCTCTCTTGACTGAAAATAAAAGCTAACTAATTTTTTAGGAATGCCGTTTTTCTTCTTATTTTAGAACATATACTCGTATATTTGAGAGAAATTTTATCTCTCGGTAAAACTTTTTTTTTATAACAATCCTTTATTGCTTTAATATCGACCTCCTTAATATCCGCATCACTTTAGTCAGAATCTATTGATGAACCTGCTTCGATACTGTGGTCCAGTCCTAGCCCTAAATAATGATGTCTTGGAAACACTAAATCTGTCTAGACATACCTATCTCCGCCAAGTACAACATTTATTTCTATTATCCATTATCCCCACTCCCGGCAATCAAAACAATCATTGTAGGAGACTGCGCCCCAAAATTTAAAAACTCAAAGTTTGATCTCCCCGCTCCGTCCGCCGCCAAATTTTAAAATTTGCCTTTATCGATGCCTATGATGATTAATCGATCGTGTCGTGCCTTGCGGCTAGTGCGGATGGATCAAAATTTCAGATTTCCGGGAATCGTTTACTCAAAATTGAAAAAAGTCATCGAAACCTATTTCGATCTTTTTACATTTTTTTTTTTTGGGGGGGGGGGCCTCCTAATTTAGAGGATTAATTTATTGATTTTGTCTCGGGTTGTGCTTCAGGGAAATAATTCAATTGTATCCTGACTTTAATGTTTTTCTTTAAATTATAAAAGGACTTAAAATTAAATGATCTTTTATTCTAACTATACTGTGTAAGCTCTTTTATAACTTATTTTCTTTAAAGCATTTACGACAATTTAATTAAGAAGTTTTTTGTTGCAAGTGTCCCTACAAGTTTATTTCAAACTTTTCTCTCTAAGCCCATAGCATACTTACACTTTTTTCTCTCTCTTATTGAATGTCTTTTTCAATACAAAGTTGTTTTTTCACTTTTATGTTTAGTCTTGTATTTAGTAGTTTCGTTGTTAAACTTTTGCTATCCTTACTTCGTATTATTAGTTATAAATAGAAATACAATTTTATCACTATTTAATGATTTAAAGTTAGTTCTTTTTTCTATTCTTACTTCTTAGTTTTTAAATAAATAAATAATAAATCTTTTATATTGTCATATTTTTTTTTTTTGCAAAAGTATATTGTTGTTTTTTAAGAGACAATTAACAGGATGGACGTTCGTACAAAAATAAAATTATCATATGATTCGCCTATTTTTATGGAAATTACATATGCATATTATTTAATACCCTATGCCTTTCACACAATTGTAATAATACTTTTCGTTTTGTAACTTCCTTCTTTAGATCTCGTTTTGCAGCGCATGGAACTAAATGTTGTTTTTTTTTTTGCAAAAATTTAGTTGATTAAGTGTAAAGAAACAGTTAAGCACTACATACTGACAATTTTCTGTTTTATTACATGATCCAGTACCTAATATTCTAATTAGATGTCTAATTATTTGTAATAAATATATTAATTTTGCACGTTAGCATAATTATTTATTTCTATATTTGTACAGCTTTAAATGTCAGATCAGTTTTATGTAATAAGAGTGATAAAGAAAAAAAGGGAAATTAGATGGTTGGTTTGTAATATTTCTGTTTGGCGTGTCCTAAATCCGTCATTGTTGTCTAAATTACAGAGAGACCATGTGTAGTTGGTTAGGTTTTCAGTGACCACGCCTCTACTTCTAAGTGACATGACATTAACTCACGTAACGGTTACCTCACGGAACTCAACGTAACTTGTCAGAAACCGTTAAAATCTTTATACTCTAGCCTTCAAACTAAAAGTCATAACAGATTTGTATCTAATTTTGTGTAATAACATATGCTAAGAAGCTGGTAATATGGTTTAGCTAGACGAAAATTATTCTTTAGATTTTAGATTATTGCGTGATCCTGGTTTGATTATAAAACTAAACAAACAAAAGAAATAGCTAAAATGAGACAAGTTATAGTCCCAGAAGTATAAAGAGATTACTCTTCGTTGCAAATAGGTAGATAAGGAGCCAATGAGATGCTAGCTGTCTTTTGTGATACTTTATAGCGAGAGCGTTGCTTGATATTAGAGAGATCAGAAAGTAGTTTCCGAATTTAGCGAGAAACTGATAAGTATCTAAAAAATTGTGATAAAAGAGTCACATTTTTAGCGAGAATTGGAAATGATTCTAATAAGGTTGAGAGTCTTAGCATAGAATCGTGGCGGGTGGAAACTTACCGAAAGGTCGTAAGCTAGTCACAGATTTTCAACAATAAAGTTCCTTGAAATACATCAAATGAAGAATCTGTTTACAGTAGCTGTGTTTATACTTGACGTGTTTGAATGAGAAGTCATTTTCATTCAAAGAGTTTCTATTATACCAACATTCTATGATTGACTTGTCAAATCCAATCGATCTAATATTTTGTCTGATTTTCATATGTCACTCTCTGCTTTATTTCTGTCGGCATTTAGTGTCGAAGTTCAGATGGGCAAATAATATTTAATGAATTAAAATCATTCGTGGTTGCACCACATTTGAATACATATTTGACTTCTTATAGTTAATCAATTTCTGTTCAGTTATTTTGTATTTTGTATTCAGTAAAATTTTGTAATGCGAATTTTTGAAATTTTTTTCCGTGGAAATCCGTTTTAGACCATTCTGAATCGATTCCTAAAATTTAACACTTTCTTCATATTTATGTATATATATATGTGTCACTCCAGACGATATCGCCCCTTAGGATGCACTTAAAAATTTCAAATTTTAAAATGTCAATAATATCAAAAGAAAGGAGGAGTTCGTTGGCCAGAATTTTTGGAGTTCATTTAGGGGTCAAATTGTTACAATTTAGGGTCAAAAATAGCATAAAAACGTGGTTTTTCCATTTTACCCCCCCCCCCCCCCCCTTTTATATGAAAATATGATAAAAGTGAACATAACAACAATTAATGTACTCTTAAAGAGCTTTCCAACAACATGCATCTTGAAGGAGAAATACTATTTTGACTTTTGTACCTCGTACCCCTGTGTACCAAATTTTTTTTTCACCCACGCAAATTCTAAACCAAAATTTTCCTATATTATCATAAGCCAATAATACGCAGATTTCTTTGAAAATTCGCTGATTAAGTCATGGTGCATGACTGGATTTTTTACATGAATTAAAGTGTCAATTTAACAAAATTTAAAGAGCACAGACGGTTGTAATTAATCTTGGGCTATCTGCGGGCTTCTTTCGACAAACCTTCCAAATTTCAAAAAAGATGAGTACATACTTTTGAAGATATATACGTAAATAAATGTATGTTTGTTCGCATGTGGATGAGAAATAAATGGCCGCAGAAAGTTGAAACTTATATGGGCTCATTATGGCCTACTATCCAAATTTCATTAAAATCGGACGAGTAGTTTTTAAGATATATTGGTTCGCGAAATTTGCGTGACAGAGAGGCACGGTACTTGAAATGTTCCTTGTTGTCTGAAACGGCTTTCTGTCTTGGGGTTTTTGAAATCGGAGACATAAAAAATTTCGTTCTTCTAAACGATCTCATAGCTTGCGTTACCTTCGGTAAGCTCTGAAGCAAAATTCTAAATAAATGTTATTATCAAGAAAAATATTATTAATTAATAATTGGTTTCTGTTTCTTATCGAACCATTTTTATCATTATAGTAAATACTATACAATTAATGTTATTATAACTTGATTTGAGTCATAATTATGTTCGAAAGAACCTATTTAAAGTTACTTTTTATAATGTTTTGTAAGGAATACACAATAACTCCATGTTAATGGTTTTGTATTCGTTCAAATATTTTGTAATAAAAGTAAAATGAATATGTGAGTTCATTGTTGGTAATCGGTTGGGAATATGTCTTTGAGTTGAGAGGTTGGCTTGCCGAGAAGTTGGGGTTGGAGCCGGTTCACCTTGAATGCTTTAGAAGAGAAGAAATGAGGGAGTTGATGCATTCAGCCTAAACTCGGTTTCCAGGCACACTGGAATTTCGTTAATATAAAACAGGTGCCTTCAAGTAGAAGTCAGGCAAGAAGAAGAAGGGGCGGTGAAGATCATCAAGTCCTTCCTTCCGCTGGCACGCAATCTCCTTTACCTCTTACAAAAATTAACCATAAGAAATATACGACTTCTATTAAAAGAAATATGAGAATTAAAAAATACATTTTTTTTCTTTTTCCACTTAATTTTGAAATAAGGTGTTGTTTATTCTACCGAAATTATGGAAATTATTTAAAACTCTGCAAGAATACAATTGGTTGGCTCAGTCTATGTGCTTTTTTATAAGGCCCTGAGAGTGTTGAGTATTAGCTTTGAATATAATTGCTTCGTCAATTTTGCGCCCCTAGTTTTATTTATTATTACTAAATTCAACAAAATCTCGCTACATAAACTAAGAAGTAAAAATGTAGTTTAAGGGTGTATAGCAGTAGACCCTTGACGTTATTAAAACAAAGAATTCCGACCAACGCGAACAAAAAATGTCTCACTTATACAGTGATACTGAATTTAAATCCAAAAATGTATTATTAAACATTTTCCATGATAATATAGCAATCCACTAAGAATCATCAGCTGTTCTTAACGTGGACTTATATTACGATTTCTAGTTTGCCTTGGGGTATGATTTTTCTGAACATGTATCCCAAATTTCCTAGGCGTTTAGGCTCTATGATCTTGGAATGTGTAAATGCATTTAAATTTAATTTCACGCCGTGACATTGCTTTCTCTACATATACCACGTCTATGAGAAACTAAGAATAATGCATATTTAGTTTCTATGGAAATGTTTTTGGAGCGAAGTTCCTTATGGCACGTTCGAGAGCCCGGGAGTGAATCCGAAAAAAACGACCGTCACAAAATCGTATCGTCACAAAACCAAGCGTCTCGAAATCTACCGATGACGATAACTTGAGTAAAAGATTACCTAGTTAGTTGAAATTTGGTACACATGTTCATTTAACCAATGCCCAGTTCGTTCGTTGGACAACGTTATCCGCCCAAGCGTTCACGCGCAACGCTCGCGTAAACGTAAGCATCAAATTTAAAATTGGAATTTTAGGACGGGAAAAAATTCTAACTTCATCTATTTAATGAGACAAACAACATTGTTAAATAATTTTTATCTGCGATTGATACGAAATATAAACATTGTATCTCTGTTTAGATGCGTAGAAAGTGATTCTTTACGTACTTGTATTCATTGCGCATGCGCGTCTCATAGTTCTGAAGAATTCCTCTTCTTTACCACCCTAGGGTGGTAAAGAAGAGGAATTCTTCAGCTTTACGCACGATTAGCTAGTTTGTTTACATTTAT
This sequence comes from Gerris lacustris, assembly GCA_951217055.1. Classification (NCBI taxonomy): domain Eukaryota; kingdom Metazoa; phylum Arthropoda; class Insecta; order Hemiptera; family Gerridae; genus Gerris; species Gerris lacustris. Next base: position 81,445,241 of record OX578277.1, read on the forward strand.
CAAAACTGATTTGCTGTTCATTTATTAAAGTAACCGTATATATCCAGTTTTTAGTGAAAAACAATGAGTGAATCAAGTGACTTTGACGAATATGTAGAGAATAATACTCCTCCAGAAATAATTAATTCGGCAAAAAATACAACTCAAGAATTAATGCGTTGCTCGTGTGGTTTTACTACCCTCGCTCTCGCTCGGGTGCAAACTCCACACTCGCATGCAAAATGCTACTTTCCGCACTCGACGCGTAATGTACTATTTTTAGTTAAACGAACACCGACACTGCTATGAAGTGATAAAGATCGCTACATTTATTAAAGCAGACCTAAACGTTTAAAATAAAGAAATCACGTTTTTACCGATATCTTAATAAACTTCTTACACATCGTCTAAAGTACAATTGAATCGGGCATGTAAAATTTCAACCTGATACAAGCTGACGTTTTTAAGTTGGGAAGAGATATATTTTATAATATTTTAAATTAGTAGGCCGGGTAGGTAGAAAACAGTCCTATTTCCTACCAACTACAAACATGCTCTTCAACTATAAACTCATCATGATAAACTTTTGCCTTAACAGTTAGTTACTTTTTATTTTTTTTTTTTTATATAATTCCTAATGCTTGTATACAAAATTCTAGCTTGATATTAGTCAGACACTTTTGTGCATGCTATCGCCTGGACTATAATTATCGAAATTTGTAAACATGTTTCCGTAAATGAATTTAACAAATTTTTATTAATATTGAATTATTAGAAAACTTACATTAAACTAGATATGGAGATGTGGTGTTTCAATATTTCAACTAAGATTTTGTAAATTTACTTATTGTGAAAACGAACTGATACTGAAGAGGGCAGACTTTATATTATTATTTGTTCAACTTTAATAACTTTTCATTTGTCAGAAAATATTTATAATAACAATTATTGATGACAATTTATCATTTTTAAAAGGTATACTTATTGAAAGCAATATATTAACATTTACTTCTAAATTAAATGTAGGGTACCTTTAAAAAAAATAGAAGCAAATAAAGGAAAAAAAATAACATTAAGCAATCGTTAAAAATTACATCAATATGTCTTTTATTTCACACTTCCTGAATGCAGTAGGACGACCTTTTAAATTGACCTTTTGAATGGATTAGGTGATTTTGTACCTAGTCTTGTTAATGATGGTGACAAGTTATTTTGTTTTTTTTATCCAGCTTTAAGCTTTATCACAGAGCCGAGTAAAATGTCATTTCAGAAAAGGAATCCACACCTAAGAGTGTGCGCCTATCCTGCTCTAGGGTTACACTTTCGCTTCATTTAATAAAGGCTATCTCTAAAATCTAGCTAATAAATCCGGAAGAAACATAGTCTAGAAATGTGCATTATATCTTAGATAACAAATATTCTTACGGGTGACAAGCTTATCGTTAGATCTCAATGGGGAATTGGTTAACATTCACTTTTGTTTATAGGACAAATCCTTTTTGTTGAATTTTGAACAAGACCACCCTTGAAACTCTCTTTCTTTAAACCTAATCTATTATTGTAGAAGCAAATTTCAAAAAAAAATTTACAATTTAGAATAAAATTACGCTTAATGCTAATTTAATATTTAAAACTAGCTAATGTGTATAACATTTGGTAGTAGTGTCTAGACTCAAAGATTATTTATAATTACATATTATTTTTAAATCACTGATTTTACATTTTTTTTAAATAGTTAATTGTTGTGTACTGCATAACATCAAGTGGGTTTAATGAGATGAGAATTTACTTAAAGAAAAAAGAAAAATCACTAATATCTTGCCACTTTGTTCTATATATGAATGATCTAATTCCACTTATGAACTAGATCTCTAGTTAGTTTATGATTTACTTTGTTCTACTGTACATCGTGTGAGTCGTGTTGTTTTAACCAAGGATGTTGTATGTGGAAAATGCCTTGTGAAGGGTTTAAAGACGTGACTGAGTGTGGGATGTGTAAGCTCATAGCTAGCCCTCAGGTCCTGACTTGGAGCTTGGAAATGAAGCTTTAAAGTCTTCATGTCAGAAGTGAAGGGGAGACCCAGAGCCCCAGCTCAAAACTGTGTCACAGGGACAATCTAAAATCTCCTCTCTATTCTAACTACTTGTATAGAATTATATTTATTACATCAACAAAAAACAAAAAATCACAAAATAAAGGATAATAGATATATCCTTTATTTTGTGATTTTTTGAGTTCAAATAATAATTTTATGCTTGTTCAATCGACACTGAATTAATAACATTAACAATTGTGTGTTCTGTGTTGAAAGTATAATTTTAAATCTATCTAATTCTAGGTGTCATTTTCAACTTTGACACCTATAACCCACTTACGATTGGAACGTTGAAATCTCTCGTATTATATTTAAATATTTATTTTTTGAAAGAATTTCTGTATCCTGTCATAAAGCCATTTGTAATCTGATTAATTTAATTAAATGGCGAGTTGCTAACTTGGAGGCTAGTATCTGAAATCTGAATTTGTGTTAGTGTTAATTCGTTTGCAGAACTATATTGAGAGAGAATGATCATATTTAATGTTTTTTCTTCTCCTATATTTGAAGATATGATGTCCTTTTATCTCAATAACTAAGGATAAAGGGATATTTTCCATCTTGTGTTTATTTAATATTTCAAATAGCCTCTATTTATTCAAAATAAGGTTTGTTCCAACCACACCTCAAACTAGTTCCAAACTAGTTTCCAACTGTACGACGCATGTGCATTAGCAAAAAACGTTCAAATGTGGTCCGATGCGCATTCGTCGGACAGTTCAAAACCAGTTTGAAGTATGGTTGGAACAAACCTATAATCTTATTTTGTTGTATAACAGTTATCTATTTTATTAGCTCAGTAACTAATAGAATTACTTATGAAGATATGAATAAAGTTTCCTAAAATAAATTAAAGAAGGCATGCGTCATGTAAAAATTAAAGCTGTTTTAAAGCATAATGTTCTTTTTTTTATGTTTTTATAAAACGTTTAAGTTAGTTAGTTTTTGTACTGACAACTATGTTAATTTTGACTGTCAGAATGATATAAGGATATTTGGCTGTAAATAGCCAAACCCTGGGTGAATTAGCCAAAAACTGTGTCATTCACACAGAATGACACATTTTTATTATTTCTTAAAATATAAAATTATTTCACCAGTGAAGTCTTTACAGATGTATTTTTTTTTAAATGATGTACAACTGAACAATTCTTATTTTCAAGCAATTTTTATAAAAAAAAGACATTGTACATTTTTGTCTCAAATAATTTATATTACAATACAAGTTATTATATTATTATTTATTTATTATTATTTAAAAAAAAAAAAAAAAAAAAAGAGCAAGGAATCTAAATTAAAATGAATCTTATTTCTACTTGAAGTAAATAGTAATTTAATTTAGTCTGGAATCTGAGTTGCTCAGTTCTCTTCAGAACAAGCCATTTCTCACAGTTCAAGACGTAATTTATTTCCAACCGTTTGTCACTTCTTGTACAAGTGTTTAGCATAAATTAAATTCTGTTGAAGTTTCCTCGTTCCAGTAGCACACAATTGAGGTAGGACTATTAAGAGTTGGAAATAAAGATAGTAAAAGAGCTACCGGAATACATGCATAATATATTAAACTTATATTTGCCAACTATACTTAGGTATCTTTAGCTCTAAAATCCTATCTTATTTCAACTCTATAGGAGACCTGTTTGACACTGAACAACGTCTTGAATTTCAATGTATAATTAACAGAAGTGCGACGGGCGTCGGGTCGCTCGGCTACCGCTGGATAATACCTCTTTGATATTCATATTGAATAAATGATTATTAATTTAATCGTTATTAATAATATGAAAAGCAAAGCACGTGTTTTTTGCGCTAGCATTTTACTAAGTAAATTCCATTTTTTTTTTATTTTAATATAATCTACTAAAATTTTACATGTAATATATATGTGTGTGTAAACTTTTTTTATATTTTATATATACGTATATGTAAATATTAATATATCTGGTTTATTATATTGTTCGATTTTGTGTTTATTTAAATCAATTTGACGAAATAGCAAATTGGTCAACAAATTATTTATTGCTATGATAGTGAAGAAGTAGTTATTTGGCTTTCATATAAAGTACCATTTTATTAAACAGGCTTTATCCTGAAAATTCTTCTTTCTTTTTTCACGTAACAGCCATTTCTTCTTATATGCAGAATATTTTTAACACCTATATTAACCCATAAGAACTTTGACATTCTATTTTATAACTACCTCAACCTTTTTAATTATTGTTCTTCATCCAAAATCCACCTCAACCTTTTTAATTATTCTTCTTTATCCTTCTTTGATCCTCCATCTTTGTGTTACTTGTGTTGCTATTTCTTGTTTCACAAAGTTCCATTTTATCCAACAATCTTTATCCTAAAAATTCTTCATCTTCTGACCCATAGCAGCCATTTCTTCTATTTGCACAATATTCTTTAAACTTATTATTGCAAAAGACACTCTATCCTTGTTAAAATCCTTAAGAATCCAGAAGACACTTATGATCCTTGTTAAATATTCTACTAAATTAATATTTATCCATCTGTAATTTTCGAAAGAGGTCTCGAAGGTCTCGTTACCCATTCAAGTACTGACCACGCCCAATGCTGCTTCCTCCTGCTGCTTCGTAGCAGGTGAGGCCACTTTAGTGGCCTCCGAAGTGAGGAAAAGTTCTGAGGTACCCCGTACCCGATTTTTTTTACATTATTCTTCATCTAAAAACCACCACAACCTTTTTAATTAATCTTCTGTTATGGTTATGTGGCTTAAATATTAAAAATCAAGGAAAACATATTGGTTTAGACAGTGGCGATCCTGGGTCGAAAGTTCTGGGGGGGCTAAAGCCCCCCATGTTTTGCGGGTATAGTATATATTTTAATATACCAGGAAGAACTCAATTGTATGTTATATGTTGTTGCAGTCCTTCCCAGAGGCATTTTTATGCAATTTTTTCGTGAGGCTAAACAATTAAATTAATTCAAGAATGTTATAATTGCCATTGAACTGGGACTGGGAAGTTCTATTGTAAGTATAGTTGGAGGCTTATTTAAACAGTCTCCTATGATACTTACCATATCATCACAGAAGAAAGTATTGGTCTTTAAATAGTAATAATTTTAACATGAGGATTACAAAAGGATTGGTTTAAAAACTGTATAGGTTTATTAAAAATGTATAAATTGTCAGAAACAATATAATATTTATAGATAACAAAAATGTTAAAATTAACATGGACGTCAACAGCAGTGCATTATTGGAAGGAAAATTTATAAAATATGACCTCTCAAAACAGCGTTTTTATGCTTTTTTTAGGTGAAATTTGATTTTAATTATTTTTCATAAAATTAATTAAACTACTTTCGTTGGCACAAAAGTATGCACAAGTATTTTTAAAAGAATTTTAATTTTTAAATTAAATCAAATTATAATTATTAGCAACTACGGGAAACAGACAGAGAAAAATACACTCCAGCGCTTGAACCACAGGCCTCTATATATAGAGGCCTGTGGTTCAAATCCCAGCGCTGGAGTGTATTTTTCTCTGTCTGTTTCCCGTAGTTGTTAATAATTATAATTTGATTTAAATTAAAATTTAATCTTTCCGTAGTATGAATACTACCAAAATCGTAAAATATGAATTTCTAATTGATTGTACTAAGTACAGGTACTGATTGGGTACTTTATAATTATAAGCGTTATTTCTCGATCTAGTTCTTTGTCATTAATGTTGACTTCTAAGATTTGTGGAAAATTGAAAGCTTAAATTCGGGACAAGGTATCATTAACGTCAGAGAATACATTCTCCTGCGTAGCTTAGTTGGTAGAGCGCTATACTGGAAATATAGAGGCCTGTGGTTCAAATCCCAGCGCTGGAGTGTATTTTTCTCTGTCTGTTTCCCGTAGTTGTTAATAATTATAATTTGATTTAAATTAAAATTTAATCTTTCCGTAGTATGAATACTACCAAAATCGTAAAATATGAATTAAATCAAATTATAATTATTATTAATAATGGGAAATAGACAGAGAAAATTGACCCCAGCACCGGGACTCAAACCACGGGCCTCTATATTTCCGTTACAGTGCTCTGACCAACGAAGAAATTTTAATACAAACTTAAAAATAGTAATTGTAAAATAATAAAAGGTGTGCACCTAATCATGGTAGATTAAATAGATCAGGTAATAGCAATTATGCAATAATACTTCACATCTACAATAAACTGTGTCATTTATTCAATAGTTGTGAAAAACATGTTTTCTTAGGGTGGCCATAAAATAAAGTTTAGTCCAAAATGGGACATTGAATTTTGGGAAGGTGGTCGAGCTATTGTAGCCCCCCGACGAAAGTGGGGGTCCTAGCAAAAATTTGGATAAAGTTTAAATTTGATAAAGAAAAACTTTAGATTAATTTTTCGGACATCATTGGTAAAACTGCAACTGCACTATTTGGCTAACCTATTTCTACTGTCCGATTTACTTAATTTTTTTTAACTATTCCTTTTTACAGAAATTTCTTTTTTACAGTATCTCTGTACAAAAACTATTTCGATTGTAGCATCTCAATACATAATCAGAATTATATTTTATTTATTTATTCTTATTTTTTTTATATACGCGAAGTGTCACGTTTAATGTGGCAATGATAGAAGGTCAAAAAATTCTAACCTTAACCTAAACTAACCGTAACCTTCCATAATTTTCCCTAAAATAAAAAAAAAATCACAGGGAAGTACTTGCGTCCAAGTACTTTTTAGGGTTACCCCGTTATATAATTAATTATTACCGTTATATATTTTCTTCTCTGACCTCAAGGGTCCCTGGTTCGATCCCCCGGTGGGTCACAATGTGTTTTATCGTAATAACGACAAGATAAATTACATTTTTTCGGACATTTTCATCGCCCCACTAATTTTATACTAAAATAGTATTTATACCACCATAAGGTATAAATAACCATGCATTATTTCGAAATTTTAGGACCAGGCGTTATATAGTGGTTTGGGGGGGGGGGGGGGGATTTTGTTTGGGTATATTTTGATTTATTTAAGCAATAAGGAATGCAACATTTAATAAAGGAAATATATATATTTGTAACTTACGATTCAGCAATTTTCATTTTATACCTACTCGCAACTTTAAAAAAATATAAATTTTTGCGACTTGCGCATGCGCATATTTAATTTTTACCTTCTTCCCGTGAAAATATAAACTTAAAACTACAAAATCATCATTAAATTATTTTATCTACTTGCGGCAGCAAAATGAGGCATTATTGAACTGATTTCGGGCAGAGAAATGTGACTTTACTGCCTAGGCGGTAAAATGAGGAAACATTTTAATGCCTAGGCAACAATTATAATATTTTTATTATTGAAGCGAGCGTAGCGAGCTTCCTACATTCAACGAAATATGCTCCGTGTCTGTCTGTCTGTCTGTCTGTCTGTCTGTCTGTCTGTCTGTCTGTCTGTCTGTCTGTCAGTAACGTTTACGCGTGTGACGATAACTTGAGTAAAAGTTGACCGATTTAGTTGAAATTTGGTATACATGTTCCTCTTACTAATACTCAGGCTAAGTTCGTTGGACAGCGTGATCCGCCCATGAGTTCGCTCGCAACGCTCGCGTAAACGAGAGGTACAAAAATTAAATTGGAATTTCAGGACGGGAAAAGATTCTATCATCATCTACTCGATGAGACGAACATTTTTTTCAAATAACATTTTTAACTAAAAGCAACAGCGACACCGCTATGACTTAATAAAGATCGCTAAAACTATTAAAGCGGACCTAAACGTTTATAATAGAGAAAACAACCTTTTTACCGATATCTTACGTTCTAACGAAACGATTTTAATAAAACTTCATATACACCATCTAATGCACAATTGAAACAGGTATGCAAAATTTCAATTTGATACATGCAGTAGTTTGTTTGTAGCAAAGAGATACAAATTATAAATATTGAAATAGAGATCTGTGGTTAGAAGAATAGTAAGAATGCGGGGTGGTTCCCTTACTACTAGCCGCTGCACTACTACCAGACCCATTATCTATCAACTCATCATGATTCACAATAATCTTTTTTTTCAATATTCAATACATATTTATTACTATACGCTCGCTTAAATGATAGAGCCACGCGATGCCTAGTTATAATGTTGGAAATAACAGTTTATACTATTATCTCCATCTTATAACATTTTATAATTGAAGCGAGCGTAGCGAGCTTCCTACATTCAACGAAATATGTTCCGTGTCTGTCTGTCTGTCTGTCTGTCTGTCAGTAACGTTCACGCGTGTGACGATAACTTAAGTAAAAGTTGACCGATTTAGTTGAAATTTGGTATACATGTTCCTCTTACTAATACTCAGGCTAAGTTCGTTGGACAGCGTGATCCGTCCAAGAGTTCGCGCGCAACGCTCGCGTAAACGAGAGGTACAAAAATTAAATTGGAATTTCAGCACGGGAAAAGATTCTATCATCATCTATTCGATGAGACGAACATTTTTTACAAATAACATTTTTTACTAAAACCAACAGCGACACCGCTATGACTTAATAAAGATCGCTAAAACTATTAAAGCGGACCTAATCGTTTATAATAGAGAAAACAACCTTTTTACCGATATCTTACGTTCTAACGTAACGATTTTAATAAAACTTCATATACACCATCTAATGCACAATTGAAACAGGTATGCAAAATTTCAACTTGATACAAGCAAAATTCTTTGCGTAGTGACGAGATACATTTATAATAATTGTTTAAAAGCTACCGCGGGTGGTGAAGATTGTTATAGTTCGTATAGTGTATAGGTTTGTTTAGGAAGTAAAGCTTTGTACCGAGTACCCCCACTCTTCCCTACACTACCCTCTTCCACTTATCTTCAACTATGACATTCATCATGATTAATAAATTTCAATATTCAGTATTTCATTGCAATACGCTCGCTTCAATGATAGAGCCACGCGATGCCTAGTATTATAGTTGAATAAGTAAAATTTAATATATAAACGTTTTAATATTTTAATAATTTGTTATATTTCCCAAGCTTCATATTTGATTTTTTTTATCATCATTAATTTTAGTTAATTCTTATGTTATCTTATTAATATGACACATAGTAATTAACTATGTTATATTAATAAAGATAGTATTTTAGCAGTTTAATTTTTCTGCCCCCCGTAGATAAAATATTGTATGCAACAGCAACAAGGCAGCAAAGGAAACATTTCTGCCTCGTTTATTCATAGCCTGTCCTCGCCTTCGGCTCAGAGGCTAATCAATACTTCGGATACTTCTTCAGAGGCTAAAAATAATAATGATAAAAAAAAAATGTTAAAGGAGGGCTAATTATCTTCCAGGGGGGGGGGCTAATTTTTTCCCAAGGGGGGGCTATAGCCCCCCCTGCCCCCCTCTAGGATCGCCACTGGGTTTAGAAGGTATCTTAATATCATGGGATACTATGGATTATTATTGTGGTTATTGATTGTAAGCTTAATTCATTAACAGTAAATAAAACACGCTTGTAAAAAGTATGCAAGTAGAGCTCGTAATATTAGAATACTTTAATCTTCAATTCGTCATATCTCCAAAAACCATCCCCAAAAACTCTTTGATGATATGGACAAAAATAATTTCAAATTAACTAAGAAACAGTGAGAGTTAAGTCATATTTCACACAAATGAACGCGCCAATATGACTGTATATCATCTTCTCTAACCTAGATTTAAATTAATAAATTAAAAAAATATTACAAAAAGCTCAAGCATTGTGAACACTGGTTTTAAAAAAGACAGGTTATATTTCAAAGAGAATCATTTTTAATTTTTATTGGTAATAAAAAATGTAAACCAAACGACATTAAACCCATATAACATAAGGAACAAGACCAGGTGGTCTGAATAAAAGGAAAATACCAAAAGACCGAAAGACTTGCACGGTCATAAATATCAAACACATAAGAAACCTTAATCGACTTTTAAAGGCAGGCTTTATTAAATATACTATTAAAATAATCTGCAAAATAAAAAAAAACCTTTTTAAAACATTTGCAGACAAGAAACCACATGTATCTGGTTTTTCAAATAACTAAAAGGATACAAAGGTCCCCCCCCCCCCCCCCCAAAAAAAAAAAACAAAAAAAACTATAGTACTTCTGCTGCTCCCTAACTTATCTCCTTAATATTCAACAAATGGTGAAGACGGTTAAATAAATATATTAATGTACGAATTAACCTAAGAAATACAAACACTCATAAAAAAAATGGAAGAATTGGCTTCCTTAATTCATTTTCCAAGTAAAATTAATTGGAGATATAAACTTAAAAAAGGTAAAATTTAAAGATAACTACACATCAAGATAGAAGAATTTACACTGAGCATAAAAGTGTATAAACAGGCAATAAATATTTAAAGGACTTATTAAATAACATACCTAATATACAAGGTAAATCAGAGCCAAGAAGAAAAACTAGTAAGAAGGGAGTGGTCTGAGACGGTAAGCCGTGTAAGAATGTGTCGAGCAAGAGTACCGACTCTGGGAGCTGAGTTTAATGTACCCTGCACGCAAACAGCTCGTTAAACCTTTAATCAAGGATTTGAACAACTTGCAGCCAACACTTGGCTTCCCACTGTTAATATTTTAATGGTAGATAAACACTTCCCACTCCTTTGGACGAAATAATGAGTCGTTTAGCTAAACTGTGTTGAGAACAACAAGAACAACGAGTCCATTTCTTTTACGAGTTAGTTTTACGTAGCCAATAATGATAGCTTATTTACAGAATGGTAGTATAATAGTATAAAAAAAAGAACAAGTAATTGTTGATAGCAAAAAGGCAAAGGCAATCATATAAAATTTGGATAAGGTAAAAGATTGATTATAATTTCTTGAAGTTGAGTTGCAAATTAAAGTTTTATTTTAATTAATTTTTATCATTTCAAACATGACCTCTAATATTTTAGAATATCAAATAAGTTCCTTAAAATGTAACGTAGTAGATAATATAAATAATAATTTGAATAAGTAGTTTAATTTTAGTTAAATATGTAACAATGATCAACAATATATTTAAATGTTGTTTATATTGAATGTTAACACCGAGATAGCTATAGAAACAATATTTCTGAAGCAGTATATTGGCTTTTACAATATTTAAAATTTTACATATATTAACATAAGTATGCAGTTAGGAACAGTGCAATAATAACTTATAGTAAAAACTTATGTTATATGATTCAAGTTGTTACTTGTAAGTAACTAACTATACTAAAAATAAATCAACTTTATTAACACAGTAATAATATAAATGCATATATGATTAAATTTGTACCTACTTATATTAAAAAGTGATCATAAATATTGGTGATTCTTAAGAAAGAACGAATAGTGAGTTAAAAAGAAGTGATAATAAAAGCCTAATGATTTATGAAGGAGGGAGGGGGGTATAAACAATGGTTAGTGACTGATCAAAAAGATAATAAGCCTAAAAACCTATTCTAGGCTTCTAAAAAGCCTAAAATCTTCTAAAGAGGATAATTAATTAAACAAATGAATAGTTTAAAATGATTTATCTTTTTGCCTCACTACTTTTACAAAGTAAATGCAGGTCGCATAGGGATTTATTTTTTAAAACATGTACACCTCATTAAGATTAAAAGATAGGTACATCATCCTGCCACAAAAATATTAGGTAGGTGAAGAATACGAATGACTGATTTTTGGAACGAAGTTCCTTATGGCATGTTCTGGAGCCCGGGAGTGAATCCGAAAAAAACGACCAAAATCACCGTCACGCAAAATCCGTCACGAAATCTACAGATGACGATAACTTGAGTAAAAGCTCACCGAGTTAGATGAAATTTGGTTCACATGTTCATTTTACCAATGCCCAGGCTGAGTTCGACGGGAAACGTTATCCGCCCAAGCGTTCACACGCAACGCTCGCGTAAACGTAAGCTTTAAAAGACGGGAAAAAGTGTTATTAAGGAAGCCTGTTACTTGAATTGTTTTGATTATTTTTGTTATACTATATGTCAAAAATGTCACTCTGTTTTGTAAATAAATAAAATATAATCATGTAAAATTTCACCCTGATACAAGCAGAAGCTGTAGAGTAGGGAAGAGATATATTTTATAATATTTTAAATTAATTGGCCGGGTAGGTAGAAAACAATCCTATTTCAATCCATACTCCTATAACAAACATACTATTTCACTATAAACTCATCATGATCAACTTTTTTCTTACATTTAATATATATTTATAGTATGACGCTTGCTTTAATTATACAAATAATGATATTCTTTTAATTTTGCCTTAACTCTGCTAGGTACAAACAGTTCATTACTTTTAATTTTGTCTTTTTTCTAACTCCGCCATGTATAAGTAGCTAGCAATGTATACGTACTTAGCAGTGTGATTTTAAAATTTATATTTAATGAAAATTGTAAGGAACTTCGTTCCTACCGGGTGTCCCGCGACACCACACGTATTTTTATCTATATCTTGACAGTACAGAAATAAGTTTCAATTGAAATTATTATTGATACCATAGTTTGAAATAATGTTGTTGTTTTTTATTATCAAAATAGAATATTGTGTCTTATTTACATTAACATAAGTATAATGTAAATTAAATAATCAAATCTAAAAAAAGGAAGGAGCATAGTAAAATAGTTATAAATGTAAGGAGATGTTATTTGATAGAGGCTTAAGGGAGAAGAAACAGAAATAAAGAAACAGTGCCTTGCTTAAAAAGGCAGTAGGTCACCAGATGGAGGTCATAAATACGTGAAGGCAGGATAGTAGAGGCACATAGGGCACTAATACACAGGGGGTCATAAACACGACTTGGAAATTATTTACTAACTCTCACTCTCACCATGTGTTGCTTATGTAGATAGTGCGGTGCATTAGAAAAAAACGGAGCTGATGACGTCATAATGTAGGAACTGTCTTTAGTGGGCTGGGTAGACTTGTATGCCCCAGCCTGTGGGTGGAGATATCTCACAGTATCCCACAATAAAAACTAATAAAAGTGAAATGACCCAACAAACATCGTCTGGACCAGATTAAAATAAGAACAGTTCTCAAGGGTATAACCCAACCCAACCAACGGTAAGCTAATGCTTGTGATATATGTATATACAATAAGAGATTAGGGTTACAGGTTCACAAACAGGGATAAAAAGTATGTTGATTATACCTTAAAATTTAAGTTCAAATTATTGTCACAAAATACAACTAATAGGCTATTATTATTAGAATGTTATTTTTTTTATTAATTTTTTACTAATTAATTTGATTTGAAGAATAAGTATTTCTACTATGAAAAACGCAGAAACATATATTTATGTACACCTATATCTTAAAAAAAAAAAATCTGATTTTCATGAAATTTGAATGGTTTGTCGAAAGTATCCCGCAGATAGCCACAGATTAATTTCAACCGCCTGCGCTCTTTAAATTTTGCAAAATTTATTTTTTAAATAATGAAAAATCAAAATACTCTGCCAATTAGTGTGGCACATAGCTTCCTCGCGTTCTATTTTGAATACTTTAATTATTTTATACTATTAAAACCGTACAAACATAAACAATGCAAGTGTATATATATATATATATATATATATATATATATATATATATATATATATATATATATATATATATATTTAATTCTATATATATATTTAATTCTATATGTATATTAATTATAATTATTTATATATATGTATTTATATATGTATATGTATATATATATATATATATATATATATATATATATATATATATATATATATATATATATATATATATATATATATATATATATATATATATATATATATATATATATATATATATATATATATATATATATATATATATATATATATATATATATATATATATACATATATATAAATTAATTAGAATTGAAAAATAGTTGTATAATTTTTCATTTCATACCCTACGAAGACCAAATCCGGCGGTAACTTTTTTCATCTGCATGTCTGCCGCCACCGGTCCCCACCGAGTAAATAAAAATATTTTTGCGCCTGTACTCTATAGGCGGAAAAATGGCAAACGAAAAAATAACGAAATCGATTCATTTTTTTACGAGTGCTATGCACCAACATTGTCTAGGCTTGCTTTAATCTAAAAATATTGAGTTGAACAGTTGAACCCAAAAGATATTACATGCAAGTTTTCCAAACAATCACACGGTTATTGATTTTTTAAAAATATATAATATTATATATACATATATTTATACACACACTCACACACATCCTTTTTTGTAACATACCAATGCTATTGTTTATTGTAAATTAACTAATGAATGATTATCAGACAATTTATGTGTATTATGTCTCCAGTAATTATGATCATTTGGTACAACATTTTTAAACTAATCTATATATATAATTATAAATAAAATGATCATTCAAGGTTTTTCGATACATTGTTAAATAATCTTTTGGAAATTAATTCCATCTCTCGTTTCAAATTATAATAGAAAATATTTATTTTTACAAAGTGATATACTATAATTGGCCTTTATAGTTTGACCTTACTTGAAGAATAAATATTACCATCAATGTTGTATATTTGCTTTTCTATTATTAGTTGCGCAAATGTTCTGGGATGTATCAAGTTGTGATTTTCGGTTGTTTGGATTTTCTTGTTTTGTTAGAAAGTTATTTTCTTACTCTGGGATTGAACTGGACATGTATTGAAGTTTGAAATGTTTACTGCATTAGTTTGAGTGATTTGTTTATATGTTGTCCGGGGCAACATTGAACAGAAGTTTCACGGGCTCTTCATTCTCCCCTACTCTAGCCTCCTTCAAACTCTCCAACCTCAACTCTAGACTACTGGAGGACATATAATATTTCAACTTAAGCTCACATTTCATACACGTGTTTAATTAGGAATGATAGTTGTATTGGGCCTTTTTTAAATATATTCTATTTATTTATTTTTATTATTATTTAATCATTTTTCCTTTTCGCGCTACGCAACTTTAAGACGAAGGGAGTTGCAATTTTACACTTCTAGTCGATGGGATCATTACTTTAATTTATATATTTCCATTGGGAATCGAATCAGCATTGATGGTCAATTGGATAAGGGCTTACTATTACGTCCCGAATAACATGAAATTTGGTCGGCCATAAGTTCTGATTAACACTAAAATAAGTTAAACAACACAGAGGATTGATTACACATCTGCTCGGTAACAATCCACATTACACATCTGCTCGATGTGATCAGAGTGAAACATGTATTACTTCTCTAGGATTCCAACTATTACCAGATATTCTGATGTTGCGAGTATCTATACACTAACCACTCGAGGACTCCAAACCCTTGTAGGCGATTGTGTTACCTTTAAGTTGCGATAATCCTCTTGATATTTATTTATATTCACACGACATAATCATGACTTGGCGTAGTCCTAATCTGCCTTAAACCTAGGTCTAAACACCGATATATCTGGTGAATTCGAATTCAAGAGAGGTTGGACATGTTTCATGCTGATGATAGAGCAGATCAATGAAGCAGAGAATGTGGTTGATCATTGATCCTGAAATGATTTTTTTTTTCTTCTGGAAAAAAAAAAATAATAAGGTATTATTGTAATCTATATTTCATGAATTAAGCCAGTTAGCATAATCTTAATAAATAAGCCAAGATGTAAAATCAACTAGTAAACTAGTTAGTGTGTCTTTTGAATTTCTTACTTATACAAAGCAAAAAAACTTTTGTACCATTTCTGTTTAATACGGGCATCTAATCAGCTTATCTTGTTAAACAATCATACCAATTGTAATTCAATGTTTAGTTCTCAAATAACATTTTATCTCTTGTAGTGCCAAAAAAACTGATTTAAAGATCAGGCTAAAATCTAATCATCTGAATTATTTATGGAAATGGAAGCCAACCTTCTTATAAATTGTATATTTTATTTTATAAATACATAGTTCTTATTATATAGTTCTATCAGAAAGTGAGGATAGATATCTAGTTAGAATTTATGTTTCTTTATTTAAAAAGAAAATAATAAACGATAACTAAATTAAGTATTTCTAATTTTTCGTGCGTCTAGCTAAATTAATAAAACATAAGTTTTATAATATAAATCAGATGCCAGAGATCAAGTTTGTGTGTGTGTGTGACTTTAGTTTTAATAAGTTTCTTATTCTATTTTAGATATTGAATTTATGTATATAAACTTTATGATAATAATGTTATTTTTTGTTCCAGGTGAGTACCTACTATGCTTTCTATATTTGTAACACCATCATGTGAGTAATTTTAAATTAGTTTTACGATTATTGGTTTAGTTTTTGTTGCTATTCTAATTAGCCAAAGGAACAAATACATTTTTTAACTGTATCTTTGATCTATAATTCTATTTTATGTATAGTATATATAAAATGCATATATTCATTATAGCAATAACAATCTAAGTTTACTGGGATGAATGATTTACAGCTCAAAGAGTGGGAACTCTTTCAAAATTATAATTTTTATAACTTGATGATTGGCTCCTAACTATGGTCTTTTCTAAGCCTTATAACATCTCTGACGTAACCATTGACTTCTAGTTGACATCTAGCCCCGGAGCGAAAGTTTCGACTACTCTTTCTTAAAAAAAAAAAAAAACATAAATAAACCCACAAAAACATTTATCTAGGTGTTTTTCCTTCTTTTATCTGGAAACTTTCACTATGCTGGGTTACTCAGAGAGTAGCCCAGTGCTTTTTTATGTTACGAAATGTTTAAAAAGCGGTGTTGATTTCCCCTGATTCAACCGTGGACCGAGACTTTCAGGTTGAGTTCTGAATATTGTTACTAAAGACTAAAGAAGTGTGTCCTTATTTCTGGAGAGAAGTGAAGATAAAATCCCTAGAATAAAGACCGTGGACCTGCTGTTTTTTACTACATTCTTTTTCCTATTTTTGCAATCCATTGACAGAAGTATAACAGGAACATATTTCATCACAGAACTGGGATCTTTAGTACTAAGGGGATACTTAACACATGCATCTAACAATCATTGGTGCGAATCAATAAAATATATAAACATTAACTCTTTTAAAAAAAAATCCTATTCGAAAACTACAAACTACTAGTTGCTGAAAACATGGAATCTGTAGACTTTGGCAAACTTCAACCACCTGGTGTTTTTCAGGTAGCAGAGAAGTAGTATTTTACGTCTTACCATTTTAAGGTCCCCCATTTAAAACCTTTGAAGTCTGTTAGTTTACAGGTTTAGACTTGTGGATACCCTCTTAGGGTAACAGCTGTCTTTCCTTTGTAAAAAAAAACGAAAAAAAATTCTTAGTTTACAAAAAAGTGTCATAACGTCAGTTACATCTTTATTATTATTATTATTATTATTATTATTATTATTATTTGAGAAAAATGCTGATATGTCGTTATGTATTATTTGTTTTTGTGCACATTTTGTTTATTTATTAGTTAATTAATTTTCATTCTCTTACATGTGTTGTATATATATACAAGATACAGGGTGCCCCAGCTACTATGCAATTAATTGTAAATTGTGGCGAGTTACGACGAATTTTTCCATATAAGTCGTTTTCCTGGGGATATAATCTAGTTTCTGGAATATTGATGAAAATAAATCTGATTTTGCTAAAAATTGAAATCACTATGTAAACTACTATCTCTCTTAAATCACTTATTCCATGTGCACTATCTTATAGTCCCAAGATGTACAATATATTATAATCTGTCATCAGAATCTTAAATGTATCATCATCATCGTGGTTCCTCTTTCAATTTTTAAGTCGTACAAAATATAAGACTTTTGTTTGGTTTTAAAAACAAATTTAATTTTGTATTATTATTTTATTTTTTTTAATTTCTAATTGCTTTCTTAAAGAAGTTAATGAACGTGGTTAAGTTAGTGAATGCAGAAGGTAAAAGTTAGTTCAAGTTGTGGTTACCATGTAAGGAGGCAGGGAGCTGGTTTTCAACTCACCTGCATGTTACTATAGTTATTACCCTCCCTTGCACATACCTGTTGACACAGTTCCTAGCCACCATTCCCTTTTTATGGCCATAACGACTTTTATCTTGATTTCTTCACCTTCTCTAACCTCCATAAAAAGGCTATTACTGGGTAAATTATTTTTAAACCTCGATGGTACTTTCCGTTAAGCTAAATTATAAGTTTGTTAGGACTTACTACCACGTTTTTATTTCTACATTTGGTTTTTCACATTAAATAAAAAGAAAAAAAAAAAAAATTCTTAACTACTTGGATTGGATTTTTTTTATTTAAAAAATAGTTTGTGGTATATACTTCGTTAAAATTTATTGCAATCTAAAAACAAACAAATAAATAAAATAAAGGGGGAGACGAAGAATACCTGCGTGTAATTTTAGGAATTAGTGGTAGTTATCACTCTACTTTTAGTTATTGTAAGTCACCTACACATAATATTTGGGGATAAGGAAAAAAAAAAATACTCTTTCATATAATTAGTTGTTATTTTAAGAAGTAAGAAACAGTATCTTGATTATTCAATGTCTTATTTTTATTATAATTTGTTTATTTTTTTGTTAAAAAAAAAGAAAAAGAAATGTTAAAAATATTAATTCTATACTAATTTCATAATGGTTAAGCATTTTAAGTTGTTCGCAAGTTGAGATAATGCATTGGAAAAGAAATGAAGGCTATCTGCTTTTGAAGTTTGAACTTATGAACTCATCTAATGAAATAATGCATTCAGAACTGGTCTCGAATAAAAATATTCATTATTTCTTGCATTAATTTCTACTATGAGATTAATTTTATGAGTTCATTATAACAGGTTTACAATTATTTTTTATTAATGTACTTTTTTTATTATTAATACTCTTGCCGTAACGAATGATCAATTTAAACCTATTAATTTGTTAATTATTACCCGTTTTGTATTTAAAAAACTAAAAAAAACTATAATAATCATAAAGCCTCGTACAAGTTGCCATATTTTGAAGTAGAATTAAGTCAATAAATTAGTTTTTTCTTATTCTTTATGTCCTAAATATGTACCATTTTAACATCTGTTTGATGTCGTCATTTAGTTGAAACATTGTTTCACCTCTTTGGGAACTGAACCAGATGGGTTTGGACTTCGGTTCCAAGCGACTGCACTTTTTGTTCAGACATAATGATCCCCACATATTACTAACGTTTCATCTTCAATTAAATCAATCTGTAATGATTTAATATTTGTAGATTATTCTACATTTGGAGTAG
Source organism: Gerris lacustris (assembly GCA_951217055.1). Lineage (NCBI taxonomy): Eukaryota > Metazoa > Arthropoda > Insecta > Hemiptera > Gerridae > Gerris > Gerris lacustris. The sequence goes on from OX578277.1 coordinate 81,464,584, forward strand.
CGATAGTTTATTCACAAAAAACTATTTGATAAATAAACAAGCTATTATTTTACTCTTCTGAGTTTCCGATGAAACTCCAGTTGAATCAACTAACTTAGTTTTAACATTTAAGTGAACATATCTGTTAACGTAGTCTGTCGTTTAAGATAAACGTTAAGCGACAAGTTACGTTAGTTTAGGTATCTATGATAGAATACATTGCATTACAATGGCTGTGCGAGATTTTATTAACGAAAGTGGAAATACCTCTAGAAAATTATAGTTAGAAGGTTATCCACATTTTTTGCCTGACCTAAGTCTCTTCTACTATCAAACCCCTTCCCTAACTTGGATAGTTTTCTCTGACCCTTTGTCTAAAGAACAAAATTTATCGTTCTTGAATGTCGAGAGGTTGGCTTTTGCAAGCATGCTTGAGCATCAGTGTACCTCCAGTGTTCATTGGTGTGTCAGAGCTGTTCACTTAATTTATTTTCACTGTAAGAACTTTTCTGTTCATGGTATTTTATAATTAAATAGTTTTCTTAAAGTACTTCTTTCTTAATTAATCTTGGTATATTTTTACGTTGTGGTTTTTTTTTTTCAAGGTCAAATAAAAACAGGATATCGCGCTCTTTGTTTCTTATATTTTTAGTATTGAATATAGTATTATTGTATTATTTAGTATCGAAGCATAAGCCTTGTTAAGTTACAAAAGAATATAATAGTAAAAAGAAGGCAGGACAATAGAGAAACTTTAAAATAAAAACAAAAGATAGTTTAAGGAACTGGCTGTTTGAGTTGTGGTGATAAAGTAGTTAGAAAAGAGGGCAAACTCAGACTCGCTAGAAAGGCGACACAACTGATAAATTAACACTACTCTGCCTAAGTATTCTCGCCTTTGACACTTTCCTTTCTAGTGAAAACAGTACTTTTCTTTTGCTTTAAACTTTTTTTTAAAAAAAATCCATTTATAGAAGAAAAAAAAAAAATTAGTGTCAGTTGGCAAGAAGTTGGTTGCGTTCCGCACCGCTTCGAGCCTGAGAGTTCACCGGATCTGGTTTTTCAATGGAAAAACCATAACAAAGAAAGCCATCTTGTGGAAAAACTAAACCGTAAATAAAAGCGAAGAGAGAGAAAACGTCTAAGCCTTCTACCGAGGGGCCTAATCGATGAAACAGCATAGACAAAATCCGATTCGTTTCAATCCAAGAACTTTAGGGCTCTCAGAGGGGAGAAAAAAAAGGTGAAATCTTCAATTCAACTCGAGGAAAATTCAGAAAAATTCCCTGCTTGAAATTGTTTTTCTTAAGATAATGATAAGTTGCGTTTTCCTCTAATTTTATCTTTGTCCTTTATAAAAACAATACGTGAATTGAATAAAGAGGAAACTAAGATTTTGAAAAAAAAATTCAAAATTAGCATTTTTGCTTCTTTGCCCTTATCCCTACTATTAAATACTCATCTTCACTATGAACATTATTATTTGTATCATAAGTAAATATACATGGTAATTGGAAATTACCATGCTTATAATATGTACAACCAAAGTGCAGTGGTCGCTAATATTATATGTATTAATCATCACCATGGTTATATTACATGACATCTAAAAACTATGGTGACCAAGAAGGCTACTTTGCCCTAGACTCACGTTTGTGAATAATTCTTATTATAATATGATTGGGCGAGCTCATAATATCTGTATGAGTTGGTCCCAATGACCCATTTTAGTATTTGTTTTTGTTACCCAACTTTAAAGTATTCTTAGGGCTTCTCTTCTGACATTACTTACGAAGCGGAGTTAAGCTAAAGAAAGTTATATACTGCGTAACCTTAGATTTCTATATAAACTTGTGTTATGTTTCATATGAGCTTTATTACTGTTTGTTCATAAGTATTTCCATACCAAGAATATTCAATTTTTATTGTCAAAAGCTTTATAGTCGGACAGTTGACGTAAATGTTTATGTAAACTGTAATGTCTATTACATATAAATATCCTTAATGTTATATTATAAAGTAGTATTTTGTGTATTAAGCCAACTTCAGAACTAGTAGATTGTGAAACATGTCTATTCTATTTTTAAATCAATTAATTTTTATTTTATATTACACATTGTATATAATATGGAAAGAGAGTATTGCGAGGGGGCTAACATTCAATTTTAAGATAAACCTGCTGAGTAAAATGTGTTTTTGGAATAAAATTGACTAAGTGGTGCAGCCTTTATTTTCTAGTAACTATTGTTCACAAATTTGTGAGATTATATGATTTCTCAAATTGTATTTTAATTCTTCAATATAATTCGTAGAAACAAAAGAAAAACAATAATTGTCTTTTTAAATTAAGTGTTTGAATATTTAACTTGCGATTTTGTTTGGGAGAGGGATTTGTAAATTTATAATCTATTTTATTATTTTAAGAAAAAATAAGGAATGAGTTAAATGTTGAAGCAATTCTTCATGGTAAAAAAAAGTTTGTCTAAAAATAAAATGCTTTCTTAAAACAATGACTGATAATTAATAAAATATTATCAGTTATTAATAAACTTGTTAAATGCAAGTTTACGAAAGACAATAGAAAAATTTTCAAGCTTTAATCTTCTTCTTTCTTTGACAAGATAGGAAAATGGCTAAACAAGTTTTACAGTTTTGAGATAATTATTGATAGCTCTTCAGATAGTAAACAATACGTGAGATCTTAAAAAACAAAGGAGCATTGTTATGCTTTGATTGATACAATTGAATTATTCAAATTTAAAATAAATCGGATCTTACTTAATTTATTAATTGACGTTAAGCAGAATAACGCACATATATTGTACACTTATTGGAATTTTACTTTAAAATTAAGAATTATATTTATTTGTGTTAGATTCTATATAAGGTCCTCACTCATCATTATAGTTATTATTCTCCCACATTCTATGATATTTCATCTTATGATCTGTAGCATATGATTTATGATTTTAATATTCTTCTATTATAATTGCAATACATGTTTTGCGATCCCTTGACTACAAAATCTTGTTTTTACTTTCTCATACCCGTAGTATAATATATACAGGATGTATTGTGATTCGATTTTAAGATTTGAAAGGATTTACACGTTTAAAAAAGTAGTTTTTCAATATCATTTGGCATACATGTTTAGAATAATCGTAGTTCGAGAAATTTATTTTAAGTAAAGTTCATTTAGCACTACGTTTGTACATTACCCTCCAAAAACTCTGAAAGAAAAAACGTGAAAAAAATATTCCTCGAAAACGGTTCTGACAATTTTGTTTTGAAAATATGAATCTAACGTTATAAGTAGTTTTTTAGTTAATCCCTTCAATATGATATTTTTTAGGGTTTCGTTGGTAAAACCAAAAAAAAAGAAACCCTTATAGTTTCGTTCCTGTGTCCGTCTGTCACTCTGTACGGTTCCAATAACTTTTGAACCAAAAAAGATAAAAACGTGAAACTTTCCAGTATAAAAGATCGTTTTGACGCGCGCACAGGAAAAATATAGAGAACTCAATATTATCAGCTGTTCAAATTCAAAATGGCGGATAATTCACGTCGCGAAAAAAAAAATATTTTTTTTAAATTTTGAGTGGGGTATCAAATGAAAGGTATTGAAGAGTACAATAGAAATATATATACCACTTAGGGGTAGTGGTTAATTTTCAGCGCCATTTTGTAAAAAAACATCGAAATTTTGCGTGTCCCCCCCCCCTAAAATCGTATTTCCGCTGTTACTAAAAATATAGAAAAATATGCAAATTATGTGGTCTGCTAGGCCATAGAAAAAATAAGATTAGCAATTTGATCTGATTTACTGGAAATCCAAGATGGCGGATAATTCATGTCACTCGAAAAAAAATATTTTTTTTAAATTTTGAGTGGGGTATCAAATGAAAGGTATTGAAGAGTAGAATAGAAATATATATACCACTAAGGAATAGTGGTTAATTTTCAGCGCCATTTTGTCAAAAAACATCGATATTTTGCGTGCCCCCCCCCCCCCCCCCTAAAATCGTATTTCCGCTGTTACTATAAATATAGAAAAATATGCAAAATGTGCGGTCTGCTGGGCCATAGAAAAAATATGATTATCAATTTGTTCTGATTTACTGGAAATCCAAGATGGCGGATAATTCATGTTATCCGATTTTTTTATTTTTTAAATTTTGAGTGGGGTATCAAATGAAAGGTATTGAAGAGTAGATTTCAAAAATGTATAACACTTGATGTTAACATTTAATTTTGCGCGCCATTTTGTCAAAAAAAAAAAATCAAAACTTATCTCCCCTCCCCCCTTACTAATTTTGTGTTCACAATACCAACGAAACCCTTTTTACGTGAGATTCACGCCTTACCAAATTATTTCTTTATTCTTTGGTCTTTAGGGATGATAAAAAATAAATAAATAAAAAATAAAATAAAATAAGTATGTACAATAACTTTTAAAATAGTTTGAATTTTTATATTTTTATTTAAATATTGACCATATTCTAAGTGACTTTTATCTTTTTAAAAAGATTCAAGTATCATTTGTTATGAAAGATAAGCAATGTGTAGAAACTATAGAGAGAAACTATCAGATAAGTTAGAGAATGTTGAACACTAGGGTGTTGTAAAGCTTATTTACTGTTACTCCTTCACTCAAAACATCTGTGATAAAATGTACATACCACAATATTGAATGCAGACATAAGGTAAGCCATTGTTAATGTAAACATTTTTTATCTACTCACGGCAGCAAAATTAAGCATTGTTGTACTGTTTTCAATCTACAAAATGTAATTTTTCTTTTGTAATATGTCAAAAAACCACGCAGCAAAATAATTAGGTATCAGCAAAATATCAAAAAGTCAGCAAAAGTTCAAACAGGCAGAAAATTTTTAATTTGTTTGTATATATTTAAGCGTAATATTCTGCTAAATATTTATATCTTTTTTGAAAATACCTTTAAAAATTATATTAATAAAACAAATTTTATTATTTTACAGTGATTATTAAAAAAAAATCATTAAAAATTGAGATAAAAAAAGGTTTTAATAAAAAATATTATATGTTATTTAAAAAAAAATCTTTAGTGTAATTTTTCTGCCGTTAGGAGATAAAATATTGTATGTAACTATGCAGCAAAGGAAACATTCCTGACTCGTTTAAAGATTACCTGCTTCGGTTACACCTTATCAGGTAATTACCATTTTCCTGCCCCGGCTTCGCCTCGTCAGTCAAAATGTAATTTTCCTGACACGGCTTCACCTCTGCAGTAAATTTGAATTTGTTTAGCCTATCTTCGCCTTCGGCTCGGACCTAATACTTAAAAAACTTGTCAGCAAAATTCCGTTCCATTTTGCTGCCTAGTTACATAAGTAACTTATTATGAACTCGTATATGAGAAAGTTTGTCTGAGTTTTCTCGACCCATTTTTACTTTTCCTCACTACTAATAGTAGGAAAAGTATTGTTTTCCCAAAAATAAAGGAATTATCCGTTTTAGGTGTTTTTAAGACCTTCTGAGTGGTTTCCAGCATGACGTGTTTATGTGTGTTATCATCGTAGCGCCCAAGGCATTTAACCTAGAGAGTTGAAACTTGGCAGAAAAATTAGTCCTAACCTGGAGTTGTACCGCCCGGAAAATCAACTTTTTCCGCCATCTTGAACCCAGTTTGCTGAGTCAGCACAAATTTTAAAAAATCGTAATAAATCGAAAATTGTCCTGATCGAGTTGAAATTTGGCTCGAATGTACCTCTCTGTATGACAAACTAGCCCACTAAATTTCATCTTGATTTTGGCCGCCATTTGGAAGTTATAAATTTTTGAATTTTTAAACTTTGACGGTTAATAATACTGAAAGTATAAATAGGTTCTTGACATATAGCATATCGTTGGAACCGGAAAAAATTAAGGAACAAATATAAAAAAAAAGATGAAATTCCATTAATTAGTTTAAAAGTTATAAGCGAATATAATTATTTATTAGTGCGATAATTTTGATGACGTCAAAGTTTGTTTACATCTGTCAAAATACCGCCAAACTTCAAATAATTAAATAAAATATAGGTATTAAAAATAAGGTTTTTTTGAAGAATGATAATAAATCAGTTAGTTCAGAACGGTCACCCATCCAAGTACTGACCACGTCCAATGCTACTTCCTCACTTTAGTGGCCTCTGAAGTGAGGAAAAGTTCTGAGGTACCCCGTACCCGATTTGTTATGTTAATTTGTTTTTTTTTTTTTTTTTTTTTTTTTATCTGTTTCTGATTAATTTACTTACAAATCAATTGTGTTTTAATAAATAATTTGTAGGTATTTATTGAATTGTTATTTTCAGACCTGATGCCCAGGATTGGGCGAAATATTGCCAATAAATGAATATAATTGTATTTATTTATTTTTTTACATCATCCCTAAAGACCAAAGATGGAAGTTGTTTTTTAAATCTAGTTATCTAGAATTACAAACCGGACCTCTAGGGTTCCGGAGCAGTTTAAGAGTAGGGATTAGGTATAGGAATTATTTTGATGAAATGATCGATTCAACTAACAAATGACAAATACTGGACAAAACAATTAAGTAATATTATATGTAAAGTTCAGTTTAGAGAGTTGTACCGGATAGATTTATTTTTCTTAAAGATATTTAACTGTTGTCTGTATAATGGTTATTCTGCAAAATCACTTAACAAGGAGATAGACACATACAAGTGCAATCTGTTAGTGGGAATCCATTATCATTGTAATAAGCTCGATTTTTTTTTTTTTTTTTTTTTTTTTTTCGTAATAAGCCTAAAGATAAAAACACTTTTTCCATTTATTTCAAAATACGAGATTTCAAAGTTGAAAACTACTACTTTAATTTTTTTTTTTAATATTTCAATTAAAATTGCAGAAATTCTGCATTCTTAATTCTAAGAGTAGTAAAAAAATCCGTTTCAAAATTGATTTATGTAAAGTACTAGTTAAGACTGTTTGTAATTACACTGTACAGGTTTGATTTTTTTTTTTTACTTCATTCTGTCTTAGGTAGTAGACACATCAAAATTAAATATATATTATATTTATTTAACTTTTAAAAGTAAACTGAGAACGATTTTTTCTTACTCGTGCTTCGAGCTTCAGTGTTAATAAAACAAACGTGTTCAGTACGTGACTCTAGTGTTCTTATTTATTTATGCATAACTTTAAACTAATGGACTTTGAAATGTTACCTAAGTGCATCACGCATCTGACGAGAATTTTTTTTTTTTTTTTTTTTTATTTATTAAAAATAGATAAATGAAAAAATCCTTGAGTTTCTGAAGTAGTTTTGAGAATTATTTCCTTGTACATGTGCCAACAAATTCAATTTATGACATGGATTATTATTTATTTATTTTAAATATAGAAAATTAAGTGAATATTTAGAACTTAAATGTCTAAAAAGTCACATAAAAATAAACTTGTTTGTGTATTATTATTTAACTTTAATAATATTAATTTGTTACTTAATTGTAAAAGTTTAAGATTTGTAGTTTTTTAAGGTAGTGTTTAAGATTAGGATCCCATATTTCAGAAGGGATTGAAAAGCAGTAAATACATGTATATCTTAAATTTTTAAGAGACAATATCGTGTATTTTGTTTTTGAACTTGGTATTATATTCATCAGTCTCAAACAAAGATATTGCACATAGGGTTTAGCATTTTAAGATCTAGTTGATTATAACTCCTAAATACTTAATTTTATCTGTTCGTAATAACTTTGGACACCGGCAAATAGGCTTCTTAATACTCTTTGGGAATTTTTCATTGTACGTATGTGTATAACCTATTTTCATTATTCGATTATCATTCAACTCTTGCTCTATACTCCTAGCGTCAGTCAACGAAACAAAAAGTTTTAATTAACTTAATACTTTTTTTTCATTAACTTTTTATGGTAGTGTTAGAAATTAAAATATATTAAATTGTTAAGGTGTTACAACTTTGTTAAGTGTCATAAAATTATTGGTTGTAATTTCAAGCTGTACAATGTACCACTTTGTTTTACACGATATTTCCAGAGAAAATCGTCAAACAACAAAGGAAGCCACGAAGGCGTTACGTAATTCCCGTTAAGCGATTCATTTATAGACAGCGATGAAAAAGAATAGAATAGAAGCCATTGTTCACTCTTAGCATCTGACGAGAGAAATTGGCAAAGAAGTGGGTTATAGCTGAGCTCAGGTGCCTTAGTGACTGACTGACTTCTCTTGATGATAAAGCCCGTTTGTCTGAAGAACCTCAAGACCCGGTTTCCGCCCTAGATCCAGGTCAAACTGTGCCTCTTTGACTCGGGGGTCCTCAGCGGAAGCACTGAGCTAAAAGTGAACGTACCCCGATCGTCAGCTGCAAAATAAATATTGGCTTCTGACCTAGAAATTTAACATCAGGTTTTTGTTCGTTATTATTTTTTAAACTCGAGGACTTTCTCTGGACAAATTTATATTTCTGATGATTGACATCACTTGCCATGGTAGTAAAGGTTATTCAACGATGAGAAAGATATACCTGCCACAACCCTGATTTCAGACGTATTAGTAACACCTGCCTTTCGACTCTTATGGTTGTCAAGCTCTTTCCATCAAAACGGCTTGGCTAAACCGTTATATATTAATAATTGCTGTATATTAGTAGCTTAAATTCAGTATTAAATAAATTGCAGCTGAATTTTTCTTATTAATTTTTTATATTGATCAGCCATTATATTACTGCAGGGATGAAGGTATTTGTCAGTTTACTCATCTACAGGATTCGATATTTAGTTTGAAATATGCCTCATACCTCTCTAGCATTCGAACTATCAAATACCAGATAGTTCTGATTTAAGGCCTTAGTTTAATGTGTATTGCGTGTGCACAATTCTCGTCGATCTGCAATATTGATTTTTTATTAATCTTTATAATATATTGCTATAAATTAACAAAAATCTATTAAATTATTATTATTTTTTTTTTTTTTACTTTAGCAGTACCAATATCCTTTTTTAGGGTTTCGTTAGTAAAACCAAAAAAAAAACCTTATAGTCTGTCTGTCTGTCACTCTGTACGGTTCCAATAACTTTTGAATAAAAAGAGATAAAAACATGAAACTTTCCAATATTACAGATCGTTTTTACGCGCACACAGGAAAAATATAGCGAACTCAAAATAATCAGCTGTTCAAATCCAAAATGGTGGATAATTCAGTCATGTGATTTTTTTTTTAAATTTTGAGTGGGGTATCAAATGAAAGGTATTGAAGAGTAGATTACAAAAATATATAACACTTGTGGAAAGCGTTTAATTTTCGTCGCCATTTTGTCAAAAAACATTAAAATTTTACGTGTCCCCCCACCTAAAACTATATATCTACTGTTTCTAAAAATATGAAAAAATATGCGAAATGTGCGGTCTGCTGGGCCATAGATTGAAAAAAAATAAGAATAGCAATTTGATCTGATTAACTGGGAATCCAAAATGGCGGCTAATTCCTGTCACGGGAAAAATTATTTGTTTAAAATTTTGAGTGGGGTATCAAATGAAAGGTATTAAAGAGTAGATTACAAAAATACATAACACTTGTGGAACATGTTTAATTTTTCATAGAATTTTTTTCAAAAAACATAAAAAAATGTTTTCTGTTTTTTTAACATAAAAATTTATTTCTGTTAAATATTGAATCAGGTTCGCGCCTAGATTTTGTGAGTGTTTTCATTTTGGATTTGCGATGGTTAGATCTGTAGAAGAAAACAAGATAATTTATCATTTGATCTTAGAAGAGCTAGTAAAACAAATTAGATAGCATTATGTTCTGAGGGCTGAAGATTTTGTAACGATGATAAATGTCTGTTTGAATATTGATATTGTTACTTATTTGTCTGCAGTCTGCCGTCTAATTTTATCTGCTCGCATGCAGCAGTTGTTTATAAATATTCTAATATTAGTAGATCTCTACAGCAATCTATTATTACAATACTATTTATACTTTTATTGTTTGTGGTATAAATTATTAACCCTGAACAATTGCTCATATTTGGTACGAAAATTATTAAAACCAACAATTTTATTTTTTTTATTTTTTTATGTGTGATATGTATCATTGGCACATATCAAGTAATATTACATACAAGATTTAACTATCCTCTCGTGAAGATCACAGATTCCTTATAAAGATTAGAAATCTTGGTTTCCTAAAAATAATAAACAAATCACATAGTAAATAAGGATTTGATTAAATTGATAATAGAAGTTTATTAACGCTTTTAATAGTTTTATAAAGGAAAACAAAATGATTAATTTTACAATAGAAAGGTAGAAAGTATTTTATTGTTACTGTGTTAGTGTTGGTGTTATTATGTTGTGGTGATGTTATTATTATTTTAATAATAATGATTTAGCTCCTTTAGTCTCTTGAACATTTTCTTCATGAGCTCTGGCTCTGGATGATTATGTGGAATAATTTGGAAAAGTTTCGGAATGAACTAGATTTTAGTTGTTGTTTAAAGACGCTTAATTATCAGTTGGAATTTTTGTGGATAGAACTAAAAAATCTATCCAGTTTTCAAATGGGTCGTTAGGAAAAGTAATATTAAATACTAATTAGGCATATCGGTGGTATTTCTTATAATCTCAGATTATAGGATTTAAAAACAATGGTAATCGAGTTTTCTTGACACTAGATCATTAACTTTAGATCTATAATTTGCTATCGATTTGTATGTATTACTGTTAGTATCATCTTAAAATATTTTAACTTTTTGTTTGAGTCACATTGCCAACCGAGTTCTGTTGATATTTCTGTCCGTAAGTTGTTAAGTAAAAACATTCTCTACTATATACTTTAATCGTGCCTGTGTATTATGAGACTGAACACTTTAAAAAAGTAGAATCCATTCGAATATCTGCGATATATACCTCTCGTTCGATTCAACAGATATATTTTATCTGGGCTTTAGTTTAAAACGGAAGATCTCGTTCAGCGTGACTTATTAATCCGGGCCGAGTTCATCGACTCCTCGCCTTATAAGAGGATCCCAAGGACCAGATGGAAGCTCCTCCTGTTAATTAAAGAGGATAAAATACTGGAAGAAAAACAGGTTCTTTTTTCGATTGGGGAGCAGTTCCCTTCTGGGCGAAGAAACAGGATGTGGACTGTGGGCATGATCCGGGCTCAGGCTCAGGCAGGAGTTCCCACAACCTGACGAGGAGAAGAGGGTTTTCAAAACGCTCGGTGGTAAATGTTGGAAGTACCCTAGCATACCACTAGACTTGGACCCGCCCTTCTTATACAGCTTCCAACTAGAGATCTCGAAGGAGAAAAAACTTTAATACTCAGAGTCTAAGGGAAGATGGAATGACGGGTCCGGGTCGTGCTCCTAACCACCTGCTGTTCAAGGGTCTCATAGTTTTGTTCTTTTATGTTGGTATTTTTTTGTAAACAAAACCCTTTATTCCCCCTCCCATTCCATTTAAAGGTTATTCCACTTTGAGAATCCCTTTTTCGGAGCCTTACTAAGCTCGGTTTGAACAGAAGAAATAGAAATAAAGTCCTTTATAAGAGAACCAGTTACCAATGTCTCAGTGAGAGTTGGAGAAACACGATGAAGGTGTGGAACTATAAAAAGAACCATCTTGCTTGATCCTTGAAAGCCTTCAATCCATGTCTTTTAGCAAATAATGCTTATAACGCTTATACCCTAGAACTCAAATACAATAAAACTCTGATTAATTATCCGTAATCCGATCACTCAGAAAGCGATGTAGCTCATTAAACAGAAAAAATCATGGACATCTTTTAAAATTGTTCTAATTCTCATTATTATTATTCTTTTTTAAAATATTTTAACCTATAGGTCGGAAGTAAAAAGAGAACAAATATATTTTAACAGAAAGTTTCAAACTCATTGAAATAATTAAATTCAGTGTCAACTGTTGTAATATTATAGGCTAAATGCCTATATCTGTGATTGTAATATAATTAAATATTGAAATTAATTTCTCTTTCCACTTTCATCTATCAAAAATTTGTTTTTGTCTCGCTGTCTTTGGGCCTAACTTAGATAATTGCCTCCTACTACAGTCCTACGTCCTTCTACTCGTATTTTGTTGGTGCTGACGTCAATCCCAGCACGAAGTTATTTCCTAATTGGCTTCAATTCAATTCACTCTCGTAATTTCGTTTTGAAGTAAGACTGCTTATAACGATAGTAGAATTAGTGTGGCTATATTTAATACGCTTTTATATCATGCAAATTATGTGATGGGTAAATAAGTTAAATAAAAGGATATACATTTGGCATTTACATAAAATGTTAAAAATAAGAAGAGCCAAATTACTCATCGTTTAGAGTTAAACGACCGCATATTAATTCCTTAATGGCGACCAGACAGAGCGACATTTATGATAAATTCGTTTCGCCTAGTTACCTTATAAAGTCAACTGTCGAAAGTTTCATCCTGTTTAAGTATTCAGGAGTCGGTGCCGTGGTAAAAGTGACGGAAAGTCTTCGGTTCCGTTGAGGTCTATCCGAACTCTTCTATATGTACTGTACAAAGGATTTATAAGGAATCCTTGTTTCTCCTTTCAAGGAGTTGCACGGGGCTAAAGGCCACGTGACAAGACTTGGCAAGGAAAATACTTGCTTCTGGAGATCCGCGTTAGGAAACCTCAAGTTACAGCTAACAGGCTACACGTGCTTAAGGCCATCAGGATCAAAACTGATACCCAACTTCCAGACGCACTAATATAATAAATATGGTACCCTGGCTAACAATAACTCTTTCTGGCCTTTTTGCAACTTACCTAATCCTTATTATTTGCTCTGACAATTACGTGGTACTCTCCTGATCACAATATTATTGCTACATAGTTAATAATGAGTGTTATTATAATTAAATATTTTATAAATTTATACTTATATTAATTTTCCAAAACATTTAAAGTTCGGTCTGAACATTGATCATATGTACTTGCAAATTTTTGGATACTTTTTTATTTCATACATTCCGAAAACCGAAACCAGCCTTAACTTTTATCATGTATATGTATAAGTGTGTGTCTGTGACCACCAATCTGACTTTATTGGGGCAAAATGGTAGATTATTTTTTACTCAGAGATGTCGCAGAGAAAACGCATGTTGCGTATGTTGTATGCTTGGTTTCATCGAAAAATATTGAATTGAACTGGAGTTATTAACAATTTTATATAGAAAACAACTTTTCATAACAATGGTGGATATTGATATTTTACATTAAATCAAATATTTTTAAAATTACAACAAATAATTTAATTTTTAACAAATAATCACTTTGTTCAATCAGGTTTGTTTGCTTGGTTAATATTGAAAAAAAGATATGTATATTATATTGTTTACATATTCATGGTTTTTTTTCTAAAAACAAAAATAAAATAAAAATAAATAAATAAAGAATTGACTTCATTTACGTTTGTGTTTTTTTAATCATATTACATGAAAGATTAGAGTTCTTAAGGCGTGAATTATATATTTTAGAAAGCAAGTGATATTTTTCGATGAAACCAAGCCTATACACCATGCGCAAAATGTTTGCACACACCTCTGCATAAAATTTAATCGATTTTATTCTGTCTTTGGAAACGAAACTATTTAGGCATTTATTTAATTTAATTGCTAGGCCTACATGGTAACAGGAAACATAGCTACTGAAACCTAGCATGAGCCCCGTGCGGAGTGTATTATAATATTACATAAAAGTGAAGGCTAAAATAGAAACTTCAATACTTTATTCTCCTTATTGTTAAGTTACTGTTAGCTATGACCTTTTAGACAGAGGTTAAAAAATAAGTTTTAAAAAACAAAAATAAACTGAAAATAAAAGAAAAATACGATAAATGAACGTTTTACCATGTATTAGGTTTCTGTACGAAGTACGAAAAGAAACCTTCTATAACGGATCTGTCTGTCCGTTGGCATGTTTCAATTCATAAACTACTATAGCTAGGAACATGAAATTCGGCACACTGTTGCATCTTGGTATTTGTGACAACTGAACTACTGAACATTTTTTTGATTTTTACACTTAATATTTTTCCAAGATGGTGGCAAATATGGAGGGCGAGGCGACTAAAAAAAAGATTTTAGTCTCCATGACATGTTATACATCAATTTAAAGGTCTTGAAGTGTAGAAAAAGAATATGCAACTATTAAAATTTCACACTTAATAATATATTAACTTAATCGTACAGAAACCGGCGATTATCGCCTCACGTACTTGTTTTCTTTTTATCCATTATCATGGTATTAGCAAAGTAGTGGACTCTAAGGATGGAATTTTCATAATTATATGAATGAGATAATGAAATATAATTATCTCAGGATATTCTAATTGAAGAATTCATTTCATATTTTTTTAAAAATATGTTTAAATAAAATAGGTATTATAAAATAAAACATTATTTCTTAATTAAAATTTTTAAGCCTCCTTTTCCTTTACCTTGAATCTCTGTTTGAATTTATTTTTTATAAAACAAAATAGACATTTTCGATTATTTGCTGTATTATATTTATTATTATTTTTTTTTTTTTATCTTGTCAAATTAATTTATCTGATGTACATTTATTCTGTGCTTGTTTTCCCGTTTTAAACTGTGAAATAACAAAAGCATTTCTCTGCTTCAATCTGCAAATTTCTGTGTTTTAAATACAAAACTGAAAGTACATCTATTGCTGATAGCTTTTCTAGGACTGAATTGTTTCCTACATAACGTATAAAAGCTCTAGCGTGACAATAGGTTGAAATGAGGAGAACAAGGAGAGTTGTTCCGGTGACATAGACAATGACACGGGGAGTTTGTAGTGAGCAGTGTCCGAGCGAGCGTAACATTCTATCCGCTCACGTCTCTCAACCAACGAAAATAAAATGCTCCGCTCGAGTTACGCCCTAGTGACTTTGCTGCAACCCGCTTACTCAATGGTCTTTTAAAATGGTCTAGTAATAAAAACTAGGGGAAAAAACAACAAGCAACTCAACAAGCATAGATAATGAACTCTAGTGTTGCATCATCAGCTGTTTCAGGATTTTTTAAGTTTTTAATTCGTTCGCTAAATCTACTTAAGGACAGCATTATCTTTATAGCTTATCTCATTAAACTGTCTTAATAATGTAACAGTTTTCAAGTTTTATTACTCTTTATTCTTTCTATCCCATTTCACTCAGTCAGCACGTCATTTTAGAACCTCTGTTAATTTGTTTTAAGGGCTTACTTAAAAGTTGTAACTTGTTAGTATGATATAAAAAAAATCTATTTTTTCTCGGATGATTTAGTGTAGCAAATGTCAAAAGTTTTTCTGAAACTGCTGCAGGGTTTTTTTTTTTTTTTTAAAAGAATTATTGATAGTGTTATATAATCATCCATCCTTGGTCGTGATTGGTAGAATAAGTGAAGAACTTTTCTCATAAATCATTTTTATGTTTCTCAACAGGCTTTGAGTGTTACTTCCTTTTCTTTAGGTTAGACTTTTTTTTCTTAAAACATAAAAAGAAATAAATTCAGATTATTTACTCAATTTAGTTTTTGGTTATACCATAGGAACCCAAGTTTCCCGATGAATACTGCGTAATCAAGGTGAGGAGGGTAACTGACTATGTGGAATTCGACTATCATGAAAGACCAAACATTTTTCTAGTATCTAACAATGTCTATAATGGGAATTAGCATTTTAAGTTGTGTTCTGAGAGAAAATTTTGTATAAAATATGTTATGTTTAAATTATAATGATTTATAATGTAGACCATTCATTTTTATAATGAATGAACATTCCCCTCTTTTGTTCCTACTATTCCTACACGTATCCCCCTAAATATGATGTCTAGTTACAGAAAGTTTATGCAAATTACAGGTTTATATATGAATCATCAAAGAGGGTACAATAACTATTACAAAACATTAAGAGTGTATTTGAGTGCCTTCTTTGAAAATAATTTATTATTCGATGACTTAGTATCTTAAACATGTTGATGAAATTGAAATCTACATAAGTCAATCTAGAACTTTATTCAAGTATCTCAGTGAAAGTTTCGACTGTAAATTTGTAGTGTCATTAATCATTTGACTGCTTTCATTGTAATCTTAGATTATAGCCTGTCTTAATTAATTGTCACTCTCTCTCATTCTCTCTCTCTCTCTCTCTCTCTCTCTCTCCTGTAATTTCATTTATCATCTCTGCTACCTTAAAGGTTTTTTGTATGTATATTAAATTAATGATTTGTATCTTAATTATTGTTTCAGGTGAGTCCTTGCTTTGTTTTTATGGAGCTTCTTTCAAAATGTTTTATGTTATCTTCAGGTCGGTAAGAAGTTATGTATTTCATTTTCTTTAACTTTAATAGATGCCAACTTCGATAATGTGAATTAACTAATTTCATGTTTCTGATCTTGTTCATTTTTAATGATAATAAATTATCATTTTAAGTTTTCACAAGCTCTATGATAATTATTGAAAACTATTGGATTTGATTAGGTTTCTGGCCATGAAATTATAGAGTACCTAGTATAAGTAATCACTTATTCATACATGTAAAAAGTTGGTGGTTCTCATGGGCAGATCAAATTTCGAGGTTGCTTTGTAGATTTTCTTGGTTAATAAGCACTTGCGCATCCGCCTATTCCTTTTTACATTTTAAAAACTTTTGATCCGGTAGTAGTTCAGTAAAGTCAATAGTGTTTTAGTTTTTAAAATATCTGATCACAAACATGCATGGCTTTTGTGCATAAATTTGGGAGGTTTTTAGCTATCCTTTGTGTATTTCCCCTCCCGTATAATCCCCTTTTTTCCAACATTACCCGTATGTGCGTGAGTGGATAATTTGTATTTTTTTTTTTTTTTTTTTTTTTTTTTTTTTTTTTTTTTTTTTTTTTTTTTTTAAATAATTACATTTAAAAATAAGATTATACATTTTTTTTTTTTTTTTTTTTTTTTTTTTTTTTTTTTTTTTACAATTTTGATAAAATATGATAACTTTCTTTGATTATATTTTTCTAGTTTAATGTTGTTAGTTCCCTTTTTTAGAACGTTAAGCAATCATGTGTAAAATCGTATAAATCCTAATAATCCAGTGGCAGCTAGAATGACGGATGTCAGTAAAAACTAATTTTAATAAAAAAAATAGTTTTTTGTCAGTTTTAATAAATAAATAAAACAAAAAATTATATCGAAGTTTCTCAGATATATTAAATAAAACTAAGAGTTAGGACTAGAAACCTGGCAGTTCTACAATCCCAATATTTTAGTGACCTCAAGACACCTGAATTTTAGGAACAAAAGTTTAAATTCTTCCTAATTTTATTCGTCTATAGTCTATAAGTTAAAAGTAGGTCAAACGTCTGCTTTTATGGTGGATAGTTAAGAGGTTTAGGATGCCTGTTCTTTGAGATAAGGCTCATCGTTCCAATCTGCCACGGTGATGAGACTTCCAGCTTCTTCTGATTCATCTCCATCTGTTATATACTCTTTAACGGACCGGGCAGCTAAGACAGCTTCGTGCCTCTTCCTTAAAAGGTTGTCTATAAGATTCTCGCTAAAATATATATTTTTCCTTCTTTTGAAGCATTGAACTGGTATTTTCAGTCTCCTTTACTCTGGAAATTTTACAATTTTGGCATTAGGCCTAAATCTAAAATTCGTTGCCCTCAATATTTTATAGCTTTTTTTTTCAAAGAAAAATCTTTTATTGTTTTAAAAATAAATAATCTAAACAGTTAAGAAGATTGTTTGATTAGATCTAGGTAAAGAAAAGTCGTTTTGATTGCACTCTGAAAACTTCATTATAGTTTACCCGACCAAAAAATAAATCAATTGCATGAAGATCATGATGCCAGTACTGATGAGCAATATAAACATATGATAATGTTCTATTTATCCTAGAAATATTGAAGTCAGTGTCAGTATGATGATTAATCGCATTATACCTCTTAATTTACTAGAATAATATAATAATTGAATTATTAGAGTGATGTTGGATTCATTTTTGTGTTCATATGTTGATTTTATAACATTTAAATAAAGAGCAACAAAACAAAATTACTATTATTAATTTTTAATTTAGAGTTGTTGTTTAAAGAGGGTTTCCTACTGTGCTAGTTATTACCATTGATTAGCATATTAGTTATAACATTATTACACAAAAGTCTTATCATGAATTCAAATGATGATTAATATAAAATGATGATTATTAATATAAAAGTCCTTAATGATATAGCTACTATCTTTTTTACTTTTATTTTATGGTTAATACCTTGAAGGATACATTCGTCCTATTTTATAATATTTCTAACTTTTCTTTCAAATTAATCTAATCAGAATTCAGTGTTTCAATCAGTATGAACTGATAATACAACGAAATACTGGAACATTTTCCTATTACCATTTTTTTTTTTTTTTTTTTTTTCAGAATTTAATATTATCTCAAAATTCGATTTCAGTCAATGGTCGAGGCAAATAATGTTTATCTGTGATGAGTGATGATTATACATGAGTATTTTATAACGTGTTTGATGTAGCAATCTTTATGAGCACTGAAAGAAAAATCTACAAGTCAGTTTTTGTTAATTAGATATTAATATATGAATATAGTAGGGAGTATATGATTAGTAGATGTCTTTATCTAAGATGTACAGATTTCCTTTCTGAATTTCTTTTTATTTCCTTCACTAGTTATGAAGTTTTTTGTGTTTCGCTTGCATTGCAATCCCCTCATATCAATTGAGCAATGCTGTCGTCATATGGAAATCCGTCCATCGTAGTATTGATTGTGAAAATGGCTGAATCCTTCAACGCGTAACTCCGTTTCCTTTTTGTTTCGTCTTTTTTTTTTTACTTTTAAGATTTATTTGACTTTTCACAACTCTCATTCGAAACTCAGCCATTCGTTGTTATTCGCTTTGAGGGATTTATATTTTCCAAAGTTTTTTACTCGGTTAGAGCCTGCTAGATATAGCGTGTCACCGTTGCCCTCGAGGTTGTACTTGCGCAAGTGAACCTAGTGCTGCGATACGAATTGCTCAAGATTGAGAATCATGCTCTCATGCCTTTCCGTGACGGTAGGTCTTAGCCCGAAACCTCTTCGTTTCAACAATCCTCTGCTCCCGTTGTTTTCGTGTATCTCTTTTCATAACGCTCTCTTCTAAACCCTCTCATTCACTCTATCCTTGGCTGCATGCTTTTAGTTTAACTTGCACATTGCTCAACCATTCTAGACACTTTTGTTAAATGCCAAGCATTCCTTAGACTCTCGATATAAAAGATGGGATGTGGAGCATTATTGGACGTCGTCATTAAAGGTAAAAATACGTGGAGACATTTTCTATGAGACGTTTCTCGTAGACTTTTTCTTTTACCTTGATATAAAAGTTCAATCCCCCCCAATATTAAAAGTATATATGTATTTACATTCCCATCGTTATTACTTACGCTCTCTCAGGAAGCGAATGAAGAATGGAGTTATATGTTATTACACTTATATATTTTGGTGGAATCACGAGAGGTTGGAAATTAATCTTAGAGTTTTTATTGTTGATTGCTCTCAAATGGCCTGAGCGGAAGCCAAACTGATTATTGTGTTAATGTCTGGATTAGACAGTGAAGTTGCATCTGATTTGAAGTGTACAGATAATATCCAAATAATTATTTTTATTAAGGTTTATCATTGAACCCTCTTTTACCACCATTTAAATGACCCTTCGTATTTTGTATGAAAATAAACTTCACTATGTAGAAGTCTTTTTAAATTGTAATGCTTTGATTTTCCCAATTACTCAAGTCTGTAAATCCAGTTTGGTTTTATAAAAGAATCATTCATAAGTAGTTTATTAGATAGCGGGAGTTTAGATTGGATATTTAGAAGTCTAGTCATTAGTTGTTTTTTTTTCATTGTATTGTCTGTTGTCTGATATCGTTTTGGTTTTGTGTGTGTAGCCCGTCAGTTTTCTATCAAAAAGTAATTCTAGGTAGTGGGTCTGCTCTGACTAAAGGATAGGAATTTGGTTAGGAAGTTTGGAATAGGTTAAGTTGGGATTGGAAGTTGGTCCAATTCATTATATTCCGCAACCTAATCCTCTACAATGACTTCCATGTTCCCTTTGTTCGAGTCTTAGCTGTTGTCCGTTATTAGACTTTTCATAGTTACCTAGCTTCCCATCCAAATCCTTTAGTACAATCCCACTCCACCCGTATGATTTCAAGTCACCTCTCACCCCTCGTTTTAAATGTCTGTGACAAAGCGATCACCTGAGGGATAAGGCTAAAAAAAGGTATATGAAATTAAGTTTATCTTTAATAAACATGCTAGTGAGTTGCTTCTCCGACCATGACAACATTTTATTTATAAACTTTACTAAAATTGTTTTTTAATTCATTATTTTTATGTAATTTTAATATTCTTTACAAATGAGCAAAAAAAAAAAAAAAAAAAATGAAAAATGTAGGTACTAAACTTATTAAAGACATTGAATTTCACCAATGAATTCTATTCTTCTTACCTTTAATGTAACCGAATGATAATTAATTTCATGCATGTTACATATCTTAGTAATCCTATACTGTATTCGCCATTTCATTTTGAATTGGTCTTTTTTTATTTCCTTATGATTTCTTGTAAGAAAATTAGCCAATTAAGTTCATTTATTTGACTCACCGTTATTAACTAGGAATGAGATTACTTTTTTTAAATAAGATTTTAAGTTTGGCCTTTTCTGGCCTTTTTTTGTTGTAATGTAAATAACCTATTTCTCTACACTCAATTCTGAGACGGTATTTTTAAAAAAAAATTACATAAGAGTAGGTGTTGTTACTTAGTTTATTTATTTTTTTGGACTGTCGAGTTCCAGGTGTTTAATTAGAGTCCAGTTAACCTGTTGTTAAATTAAGTTTAACCCATAGTTAGTTGAAGCTATCCAAGCATTGCCTTCTTGATTGGTGTAATTTGTACCGCTCTACCATCTGCCTCCAGCAGGTTATTTCTCCTCGCTCGAATGTTTCTTCTTTAATAAATACATTTTTTTAACCCTTGTGTTGTTTTACCTATAATCTGTAACCACTTCCTTCTGCGTATTTGTTTATTAAACCTAAAAAACCACTATGTGTATATTTGATGGAACCTTTTCCCTACAATTTATATTATTATACATTTGTATCAATAACATTGTTTTAGATGTCTTTAAATTTTTTTTTACTCACTTTACTCTCATTTGGTGTTACATACATAAATTATTGTTAATAGACCAATCATTCTCTTAGTCAGTTATGTCCTTTTACAGCCAGCATTGTGGTTCATCTTTATTTTTTATTAAATGATTATTTATTGTTTTGTCTAAAAATAAGCAGATATGTATTTCTGAATCCTTTAGAATTCGAGTCTTATACCAAATTAGAGTTAAACTTTAAATACGTTAATTATGAAGCTGCTCTAACTTATATATTTTATCACGTTTGTATTGTCATTTTTAATTTTATTTTTTACTTCTGCCAGTCTAAGAAAAATAGGTCGGTTGTGACTTAAAGCTCAAACAAAAATGTATCTTCCAAAAGTTTACCTATTACGCTTTAGTATTTTCTTCTTTATTATCTTGAAAAGTATCCATTGTCATTATTACGCAAAATAGGAAGATCCCTCTCAAAGAATGCACCAGAATTTTCTTTTACTCCAATTTTTTATAGTTGTTTTTTGGTCATGCGCACCTCTGGACCTGGTCACGGACTCGGTAAGTACCCTCAACGTGAAGCAATGGCGGCCATGTTGGTTGAAAAAAGGACTTCCGTCTAGAGCTCTACTCTAGCCCCATTATGAACCAAGGAGCCTTGAGAGCTTTAAGAGGTTATTTACGGCTAGTTGATCCCGGATGCCGTTCCTTTGTAAGCTGCTTGGAGTTTCAACTGTAGACAAGTCTTTTGTCGTCCTGCAATCTCTATGTCCTGGCCATTAAGCCTTTGGACTACCTTCCTAGGCGTTACTTACCTACAATGAACATCCTATTCAACATCAATCCTGCATTAATAAGCTACCAAAAGCAATGACTAGTCGTTTCAAGATTGTTCTATAATTAGGTTATAATAATATGCTTAAAAAATTTACTTTATGGTGATTACAAGCGTAAGTTACATGTTTTCGTTAAAATAATTATTATAACTATCTATATCTCTATTGTTTAATTTTTTTTTTTTTTTATTATTATTATTATGATTTAGTAATATCCATACATTCTCATAGTTAATCTGCCCTAATTTAGACAAAATATTGATTATATAATATGCAGTGGTTTTATAAAATACAATAAATATTTAATTGTTTTTTGGTGATACTCATTATGTACTTACATAAAGAAAAAAACATGGTTTTTTATGTTTGTCAAGATTTACCCATGTTTCAGTTGCCTTATTATTCCTCGGCGGGTGTCTGTAGAGGTAGAAGTGCTCGAGTTTTTTGTACTTGAAGTGTCTGACCCTATGCCCTTGAGTCTAAGTTCACCAGGGTCGCAGAGTCCCTGATGCGGCAGAAGGGTTTATAAAATAGTGAAGGGAGTTATGACGTCACGAATGAGACCTTCCCCTCCCCTCTCTAGTGAAACCAGCTGACATTGATTTTCAACAGGCCCTTTTCCTCTACAGTCTCCAAGCCCCAGGCTCTTCCCTATCAAGGCTTCTCTGCATATAAACCCTTTCCACCCTGTGTTTTTAATGCCTTGCTCAAGCCCTCTAATACCACTCTGATTTGAATGACAATCTTTAGTGTTTAAAACAAAGAACGAACTTGCTACTAGCTGAATCTGTCTCTTGAAAGATTGAATCATACATAAGAGAAACATGATTCCTTAAGTTTATATAAATAAACTAAAATGCAAAAAAATATTTATTTACCCAAAGTGATAGTACAGTAAAATGATCATATCCGAAAAAAACTTCTACTTCTTCAGAACAAATCAAAACATTTTTTAAAAAGATTTTAGAGGTACCTAATATAATGAATGTTTTGATTGAATGCCTCACGTTACATACTCATAAAAAAGTTTTTAACTAACATTTTAACTACTAAGTAACTATTTCAGGAAGGATTTTAACTACTAAGTAACAAAAAAAAAAAAAAAAAAATATATATATATATCTATTTCCTAATTTCTTTTTTTCAGGATAGAAAACTCCTTAAATTTTAAGTTGGGGCACGCAAATTTGAGATCCTGGACAAATGCAAATTTTGGCTTTGAGAAAACGAATATGTATTTCTTCTATTACTAAATCTGTCGTTTTATATCAGTTATTGTCTAAATTGGAAACATTGCTACATACAAAACTTCACAACATAGTACATATTATATTTGTCATATAGGGAAGCTTATATACTGCTCAATGATTGTTCTTATGTATATATTTTTTTTATTCTCTATTTTATATTATTATAGATATTCTCTAAACTTAAATAAAGTAATAATATTATTTCCATAAACCCCAAATATTGTTTACAACCGGAGGTGTCTTTATTTACCATTGGATTTTCCTCTTCTTGTTGGAACCTTTTTAAATGATCCTCGACGTCATCTTGCAACTTCGAGAAAGTTCTTTCGTCCCCGTACCTTCCAAATTTCCTGCCGTTCCTTAACCAAACCATAGTTGGATAATCGTGGATTTGATACCTTCTGCAGACAGCACCATACTTAGTACAGTCGACGTCGTCGATCTTGATCTTCTCATTGTCCTTGTACTTGACTTCAAGTTGGTTCCAGACAGGATGTAGGGTCGTGCAGTGCGGACATGATGGGCTGAAGAATAGTACGAACTGTGTGCCTTTTTTCAACGATTGCATTTTATCTTTTTCGCTGGCCGACTCTGCAGCGAGTGATGTCAAGGCGATAAACAGCACGGAAAGTTTTACCAATACATTTTGAACCATATTTATTTCTAGGTCCACATTCTAGCGTATTCTGAATAGCTATCAAATACTTTGAAATCTTTTAAAATTAGAGTGACACACTTTTGACAGTTTTATTTTAACACAATAAAGTGTTTTTTGTGTCAATCTTAAAACATTTAGAAGAAAAATAATTTAAAGCGCTAATTCTATTTGATTTGAATGTGTTATAGCAAATGTCATCGTAAAGATTTAAACCTTTATAGATAAATTGGTAAATTTGCACTTGAGCACCCACTTATTTATAATTGTCCGATTGACTTCGGGTTTTTTTTAAACTGTTCCTTTTTACATTTTAACAACTATTTACCATGTACCGTGTCGATAAAATCAATAGTTTATTTTTAAAAAAATATATAAAATATCCAATATCCACTCACGTACATACGGGAAATGTTGGGAAAATAGGGGTTTTTAAGGGTGGGGGATTCACTCAGGATAGCTAAAAACCTTGGAATTGGATGCCAATTATAAAAAAAGACAGTATTCTTCGTAAATAAATGTTTTATAATGAAAAAAATACATCGTTAAAACACTCAAAAAATCTTCGTCGGCCATTATATACAATTACTACGTTCACACATCGTTTTGGAAACGGTTTTGAAAACGATCCGCTAGTTCAAAACGCTGTACGAACGGAGATCGACGGATCGTATCGGTTTAGATCCGATCCACCAAAAATACGTGATCGGAACGGGGGATCGAATTCAAAACGCTCGTGTGAACAGGTCGTGGAGGGGATCGAGGTTTCAGGTTATTTTACTCTTTTCCACTTTTTAAGTTCTTTGTTTTCGTGAGCTTCCGTTTCTTTTTTTTAACTGCAAAAACGTTTTTGAACAAAAGTTAAAACTATAAAGAACCTGTAAAAACTTTTAATAACTTGTAAATAAAATGTAAAAATTCGCGGACATATTGGGTAACAAGAAAGAAGGTTTTACTCGTGACGTCACCCTTACGAGATTTCGAAAACAAATATTTCGATCACCTGTATTTTTTGTTGTAAGAACGCGTATCGTTTTGAAAACGAATTGGATCCGAAACGCTTTCAAAACGATGTGTGAACGTAGTAAATGTTATTAGTAGATAAGATAACAGTGACTATCGATATAATAGGAGAATATATATCGATATCGAAACGTGTGTTCAAAGAGTCATCAGGTTTGTAGCGGTACATTTAAGACTCGTCACATCAAGAATTCTCCTTCTGTTTCTCTTTATGCTCTGTCACACTCCTTATGCTCAAATCTTCAGCACTTTTTTATACATAAGTGTGATGTTCCTTCGTCCTAAAGCACATATAAATAGATAGTCCTAATGTATTGTTAGATTAAGGGTAATAAACTTTCCTATTTAAATTCCTTTGTCTTAATGCCTATTAAGACAAAGGGATATTCAGTCTAATGTACATTGGGACTAAGGAACATCACACTTTTGTATACAAAAGTGTGATGTTCCTTAGTCCCAAAACACATAGAACTGGATATCCCTTAGTCTAAAAGATTGTTTGATGATTAAGGGCAATAAACTCTCCACTTTATATTCCTTTGTCTTAATGATTATTAAGACAAAGGGATATTCAGCCTAATGTACATTGGGACTAAAGAACATCACACTTTTGTATACAAAAGTGTGCTCTTTATTGATATGTAAATATCGATCTACAAGTAATAATCGATTAATCATATCAATTGTACAATGTCTGGGAATAGCGTATGTATGCGAGTGTTCTTGTCTGCTGGATTTAAAAAAACGCAAATTATTCTTCATTTTAAAGAAGAATCCGAAGAATTGTTTTGTTTACATGATGAGTTATAACATCGCGCCATCACAATTATACAATATGCATTAAATTATTTATAATATTCTATAATTTTATGTTGCTATTATTTTGTTTTACGTGTTTATACCACCAGTTTTGATGTTTTAAGCTATCTTGAGTGAATCCCCCACCCTTAAAAACCCCTATTCCCAACATTTCCCGTATGTACGTGAGTGGATATTTTATATATTTTTTTAAAAATAAACTATTGATTTTATCGACACGGTACATGGTAAATAGTTGTTAAAATGTAAAAAGGAACAGTTTAAAAAAAACCCGAAGTCAATCGGACAATTATAAATAAGTGGGTGCTCAAGTGCAAATTTACCGATAAATCCACCACTCATACTACTAAAACTAATCTTAGCCATCCCTGAACCAACCAAAAAGATATTCCCTTACGTAAAAACAAAGGGGGTTTTCAATTTATTTTTAAAGCAAAAAAAAGAGAGAAAGACGCATCTAACACATGCAGCTAACCTCGTGCTCTTTCTTTGTTTTGATTCTGGTAGCCATCAATTTCACTCATCCCTGCATTTAATGCACTTAAATTTTGTCTATAAAAGTGCGTAGGTGGTAACTTTTTTTCTGACTTTAAGAGAAGCAGCCGATATTATGACCGTGTAAAATTTGCTGTTAGTATTTAAATTATACAACTAAATTCAAAATTAAAATGATTTAGAAAAGACCACATGTGGTATGATTTCCATTTATGAATTTATTATCTATATCATCAACCTTTTTATTTTTCGATCAGCAGCGAAAAGGCCGCAGGATGAGAGTGATATAGATCAGCACACACATTGCATGTGTGCCTGAACTGGGTGCTTCCTTCCATCTCCATGCCTCAGAAACCTGTCACATTTCCCATCAATGTTAAAAAATAAAAAACTGAATGCTTGGGGTTAATATATACTCTTTATCTTTTAGTAACAAATTATTTGTTTTATTCAAATTTTTGCTTTTTTGTATTTATTTATTTGCTGTCATCTTTAACTAAATTAGTTTATAGGAAGGCGGAGGGATTTACCGCTTTGGTTTTACATACGTTCAATACATGGGATCATCTTATCTTTCAGGGAATCGAACCTATTTTTTTTTTTTTTTTTTTTTTTTTTACCTGGGTCCTAGGATGAGAGTCTTTAGTCCCTTTGACGCACTTTTATTCCCACAGCCGCAGTTTTGCGGTATTAATTAAAAATAAAATTGGTTATAAAAAAATAAAATAACAATCGATTTTAAACTACAAACTTTCTTTCATAGCATCGTTCTCTGCTTCCTTTTTGTCTTATTTTTTTACCCCCACTTCTCCTTCCCACCCTCTTCCATATTTTGCCTAAGTGAAGTCTCCTCATTACCTGTATATTCCTTTATTGCCTAGTTATTGACATTCAATCCAAGCTTAAATAATTGCAAAATAAAGTTGTTGCTTAAAAGCGATTTTTTAACATTTTTTATTAACGATTGTAATAATTTTATTTTAATATTAATGCAACTTGTGCAAATACCTATATCGAAAAAATGTCTAACGACGGAATTGCGGCTAAGCTATGCATCACAATTATATTATATTATACGAGCCATTAAGCCCGTACCAACGAGCTTAATTTTGTATTTAGCAGAAAGAAAAATTAAGTAAATTCATTTATTATATCTATTTAGATGAGTTATTATATCTATTTGATGACTATAACAAATCAAAACAAACATTTTTATTTCTGTTGGAATAAATGTGGTTGTCTTAGCTTAGCAACAGCAAATCATTTTGAGGTGAGTCGTCGCCGTTGTCGGGGCACTACTAGATTTTTATAAATTATATACATGTATAAACAAATTGATATCACTGAGCCGTTTTTTTTTTTTTTTTTTGTCGAAAAAAGAAGATGTCGAAAAGTTAATAGTAAGAACCATTAAAAATAGTTTGTTTGAATTGAATGAGTGCATGCAATTTGAAACGTCTACGATTATTATTGGAGAGAGCAATTCCTTGTTTTATATCTGGTAGGTGGTTTCATAAATCAAATATTCTCATATTTTCATATTTAATTTACCTCTTTTTATAAATTTAGTAATTCAATCAGTTTTTATAGTTCAATTTCTTATCGTGAAAACATATTAATTAATTTTCTTCTAGCGCTTGCGGTATAACTGTTACTTCTACAGATCTTTCTTTAAGTATGATGCAAGTACAGTTCTTGCTCTAGAATCATATTTACTAATAACTGTACTTTTTTCAACATACAATCTTATATCCCTTTCATAACAATATAAGGTTGTTTCTCAATATTGAGTACTAGTTTTTTTTACTGTTGATTAATTTGCAATGCATGTAATCTAAGAAGAAGGTTACAGAAGGTCATATCTGGACAGTTTGACGTTATCATCTTTCCATTGAGTCTTACCGAGAAAGCAATGTGTTCTGTGTTGAGCTCTTATCTCATGATGGTAGAGAAACTTGATGGAACAATAGAGTACACTATCTTTGTGCCTCGAACACTTCCTGTTTTATTTGCCACTTGCGACATAGCTCTCAGATCTCTAAGCTCCTGTATTTATTTATTTATTAGCAGTTGAGATATTATTTTATATATTGTTACTGTTGCAATATTCATCTTCATTATTATTAGGTTAATTCCATTATATAATATAAACTTCATTTCTTATTATATTATTTATTTAATAGTTATTTATATCTCTGTATCCATTTATAGTTATTAGATTTGGTAAAGGGTTTATAATTACTGCAGAATAGTATCTTTTGTAACACGTATGTTACGCTTGTCCGCATCTAGTATTAAAATTAAAAATAGGATGGAGCGTAGAAATACGCATTAGCTAAATAAAGAGCAATTACAGGCTTTGACCATAGCTCCGCATTCTATTAAGCTGCTTCCCAGGTAATTAGTTAGACATTTTTTCTCTTATGCTTTAGTTTTCATCTAGTTTTAATAGGTGTTTAACACCAGCGGTCTTTTAAAGTTATTATTAAGGGTATTCATTTTTATTTGAGAAAAAACTTTTATTATGGAGGGAGAGCATAATCGATTTTATTGATGATATCGAATAATAATATTTAAAGACTTAACTATTTTCACATCACGATAGTTTCATTACTTTTATAGCGGTGACACAAGCATTATGGAGACCCAATTTTATATTCATGGTTACCTCTTTTTTCTTCCTCCTTGGGTATTATTGTTAATTGTCTCTTTTTACGTTTGTTAGTATTATTATTGTTTTCAAGCTCTCAGTTGACTAACATTATTGTATCTTATTACTAGAATTACGAAGGAAGACAAGATCTTCTACACTTTCTCATATTAGGTTGTATATATTAAGAGAAAGTACTGGGTAGCGTGAAAATTGGATTTTCAGATATGATGGGTTTACTTTTTCATTGGCCCCTCCCGTTGTTAACGGTTTCCTGTGTGCAGACCCGTGGAGCTTAAACTACTTAAATGATTTTAATAAAGTTTGATATGTATGTTGATCATACCCTAATGCGAAATGATAAAACAATATTCTCCTCTAACTTTAAGCCCCCCTCCCCCTAAAAAGAAGAAAAAAATTAAAATTCTTAAAAATAAGATATTTCTAACAAATTCATATACATAATTGCCAATTAATTTAATTTCTTAAGTCATTTTCACAGGAAATATTGTGGGGTCATATTATTTTTAATAAATATAAATGAATTAAATATGATATTTTGGAATTTTAAATTCAGTATCAATCTGTTTATTATAACTTCCAAGCTTAGCGAAGGTAACTCATTATGAAATACAACATTATTTTTATTTCTCAAATTTGAAAAATTCCTTGACAGAAATACGTTTCAGACGTCAGGGTACAGTTTTAGTCTTGTATTTGTCTGTCGTTCATCATTTTTGTGAACCACCATATTTTAAAAACCCTTGTCCGATTTTGAATGGTAGGTCATAATTAATCCATTATTTGTCCCAATTTAAACCGTGTACGCAAATTATATATTGCTTAAACATAAATGTCATCCCACTGGGAATCGAAACAGTTCCAAATCTGACATTACCATTCCTCCAATAATAGGACCTGAGGAAGCTATGGGCCACAAAATGGCAGACTATTTTATAAAATGCTATTAATAAAGAATTCACGAGCTAAAAAATAAAGAAAATACTATATTTAACTCACTTGGCACGTGGAGCGCTTCTAATTACATCAATTTGAACAATTACAATGCTATCATTTTAATGTTATGTTATTTTTATACTTTTAATGCTTCTTATTAAGTACTTACTTTAATCTATTTTAATACCTTATTTAAGTATCCTATAAGTATATTTTGAGCAATATATTATAATTTCAAATATATTATTATTCAAATATATTATTATTTGGATCCTTATAGTAATTGGTATTTAATTTTTCATACGCATAGGAATAAAATATATGTATAATTTTTATGAATTTTAATTTTTATCTTGATTTGAAACGTCTTCGTCTCAAAATTTGTATATCTTAGAACTCTAATCACGTTTTGAATAATGTCTCTACAGCTCTATAGAAAAAAAGAAGAATGTTTAGCAAACTTAAAACATAATGTAGTGAATGCACAAGTAGAAAGTTCTTTTTGAATACAATTTAAAAAATATTTCTTTAGAAAATTATGAATATCTCTTACAGAAGTGGATATTTATCCAACCGTCTGCTTTGTGTAGACCTAAGTCATTTTTATTACTTTATTAATTCACTTAATTTGTTTTCCCTTTTTCCGGGGTCACCATTAAGGATATTTACCTTGTTAAGATACATTTAAATTGATATGCATCCGAGTGAGCCTTGAAACAATATAACAAGGTTATAGTTAATCTAATATTTTATTAGCGTCGTGGTAGATTTAATCGCTGTATTCACTAAGCGTGCCAAAACATATGCTTTTACTGTTCTTACTCAGAGATTGTGGGTTTTTGGAAATGATTAAATTAATGCTTATGTTTTATGTTCTGACAGGAGATAACACTCAAAGACGAAAATGACCATATTATGTTTAAACACTTATAGCAAATATGTATTTCATATTATTTATAACAAATGTTTATGACTTTTTTAAAGAAATTATCTACCAATTAGTATGTCACATAGCTTCCTCGCGTTCTATTGCATTCTTTAATGGTGTACGCTTTTACGTTCAGAAGTGTCACAATGCTTCCGTTAACCTCGGTAAGCTCGGAAGCAAAAATAAACAAGAATATTTAAATTGGTTCCCAGGTTAGTTTTTGTGCTATAGAGTTGTTCAATATCAAAAAGTCCAGTCATGCACCATGACTTCATGAGCGAATTTTCAAAGAAATCTGCGTTTTATTGGATTATGATAATATAGGAAAATTTTGG
The DNA here is from genome assembly GCA_951217055.1 of Gerris lacustris. Lineage (NCBI taxonomy): Eukaryota > Metazoa > Arthropoda > Insecta > Hemiptera > Gerridae > Gerris > Gerris lacustris. The sequence goes on from OX578277.1 coordinate 81,495,685, forward strand.
TTTAGAATTTGCTCGGGTGAAAAAAAAAATTGGTACACAGGGGTACGGGGTACAAAAGTCAAAATAGTATTTACCCTTCAAGATGCATGTCGTTGGAAAGCTCTTTAAGAGTACAGTAATTGTTGTTATTTACACTTTTATCATATTTTCACATTAAAGGGGGTAAAATGGAAAAAACACGGTTTTTTACCCTATATGGTCAAAATTTGACCCCTAAATGGACTCCAAAAATTCTGGCCAACGAACTCATCCTTTCTTTTGATATTATTGACATTTTAAAATTTGTTTGAAATTTTTAAGTGCATCCTAAGGGGAGATATCGTCTGGAGTGACACATATATACATATATATATATATACATACATATATACATACATATATACATACATATATACATACATATATACATACATACATAAAAAAAAGTGTTAAATTTTAGGAATCGATTCAGAATGGTCTAAAACGGATTTCCATGGAAAAATTTTTCAAAAATTCGCATTACAAAAATTTTGAAGCCATTGCAATAGCGTAATTTTCTTTGAAAATTCGCTAAAAGATTATAATAATTCTAAGATTAGCGAAGAAATACTTTATTAAGGCGAAGGATGATGTTTTACGTGAGTCAAGTAGACTGGTGAGGACGGTTTTGGTCAGTTACAAGAATACTGTGCACACAGGAAATACTAGAGAAAGGAATGCAGGATATAGAGGAACCCCTCTTACTGTTTTATCTAAAGCTCAGCGTTGTTTTCCTGTTATTTTATAGTTCCAATCTTTCAGAACTTGTTGAGCTTGATGCGACCTTTTCTGACCTTGGTTAAATAAATATTTGATTTGGCTTCTCATAGTTAGTATTAATTTAGTTATATTTTAAGATATAATTTCCTTATCTCACTAAACTTATTGATAACATCAGAAACAAGGACAGTATTAAGAAGACAAGGTTTTTTTTATTTCCAAGAATTGCTTTAGGGGTTGGGTTTGGCTGTATCAATTTTATTTTAACCCTGTATTTTTTCCATTGTCAGAGGCAATTGTCTTGCGACAAGCGACCGGTTGTGGCCAGTTCGATTTTATTCGGTAGTAATCGCAATCCTTAAACTAATTGAGTTATACACAGTAGCCATTGGGCTCCAAAAGCGAGTGTTCTTGCAATAAATCGTTCAGGCGAGACGAGTTCTGGGCCACCATACCTATTCCTTGCGTTTAATCTCCTGTTTGTGGTTTATAGACATTGTCCGACATCAACTTGTATCTAGAGTTCAGAAGTTGAAAAACCGTACTCTCCGAGTCATTGTGTAAGTGAATCCTTCAGCTATGATTAATGTTGAATTGAACGGTTGTCTTATTCTTCGAGGATGACTGAGCTCTTTGCTTTTTTTTTTTTTTTCATCGTTCGATGTTACTTTGTAAATGTCCTTCCAGGTTTTGCCTGTTACAGACTCCGGTATGATCTTTTCTTTAATGCTAAATCCAATGCTGTTTGTCCTTATAAGTTATACTTGAGGGATTTTCCATTTTATATTGCCACTGGTTTTCTTTTACATAATCAAACATAGGACTCTTGGCTGTAAGGCTTTTTTGACTTCTCAAGGATAACAGAATGAACTAACGCAATCATTATACTATTACTATATACTCTCATGGAGTAAAGTGAATTCTTGCGCAAAGTTTTAGCCAGGTTCTCACAGGTCCATATAATGACTATATGCTGCTTCAGCTTGTTATTCTCAGTCACTATATAGCTTCTTTACTGTTAGCATTGACCCCAAATCCCACATGAGCTCTACTCATCATGGATTAGTTTTTTTTTATATCTTTGATTTCCACGCGCCTGTCACTTACGAAACTAGATTTAACAATTCTCTATCTTACTTTAAATTTTTACAAATAATCGTCAAGTAACTTACTGGCGAATTAATGTTCAGAATTTTAAGCGTTTTTTTGCTTCCAAGCTCACCGAAGGTAATGGAAGCAATGTGATCGTACTTAAAAACTTTTTTTTGCCCCCAAATTCAAAATCTTCTCAACCAAAATGCGCTTTAATTGTCAGAGTACCTTTTTCGTCTTTTGTGTCGTGTTTTTCGTGTCTGTATTAAAAACTAACTACTTGAATTAAAAACTACTAGTCCGATATTTATTTAATTGGATGGCTTGTCAAAAACCTCTGCGCACATTAATATCTATTGCAACCAACTTATTTTAAAAGTCCTTATATACTTATGTGACCATTCGTACTGTGATTGGACTCGTGCAAGATATGGGCCACACTATTTTTTTTGTTTTTATATTTTTAACTTTTAAAATGTTAAACCATATGTTTTAATTTGCATGGACATATTGGACCTAATAAGAAAACGTGTAATTTAATTATCAATTTATATGTTTATTTTTTAATTAAATCTTTAATCTATTTCTTTATAAGGCATTTTTCCTCCTACTTTTACAGATAAAGAATAATTATTTAATTACTACTTACTCGTATTCGTCACTTATAGCTTTTTTATATAAATTGATATTTCTTGTATATATTTATTTTCTTTTTTCTGATAATGTCTAAATTTGTTTCCCCTTGTACCAGAATAGAAAACCTTGCTAGGTCACTGCTATATCCTCGCTCCAAATAAACTCATTATATCTCTGATATAACTTAAACCAGACCTAACTCCTCTATAAAAAGCCCATTCGTTTCGCTGGAGTTTTCTTCGAGATATTGCAAATGGGAATTGTTTGTTGTCGTCGGTATAGATACAAAAAAACCTTGAAGATTTTAATTACAATACGAAATAGCAGTTGAAAAACTTATTTGCGTTTCAATAGCCCCTTAATAAATATGTCCTATATTATTGTTTTGAAGACTTCAATTTATAAAAAAAAAAAAAATGTCTGTTATTCATTATAGATATTAAATAATGATTTAACTTTTGTTTGGTACAATATAGAAGGAATACGCAATCTTAATTTTCAATTAATTTAGTGAACAATTATTAAACTAAATGTTAATTCATTTAACAAAAAAAGTAATAATAATAATAAAATTTACAATCATTGTTCTTATACAAATAAAATATTGAAGTAATTATTTTGTAGTTTAACACAAGCTTTGCGCTGCCCAGTCACGCTTTTTTATATTTCAGTGATCCAGATTCTTAGATTATTATACTCTCTGTACTTTTTTCGTTTAATATAATCGACCCCTCGTGCCTGATTTATTACTATTTATGAACCTCGTGCTCCCTACATTTGTTTTGTGAATTTGTAAAAAGCTTGGGGTTTTTTCTGTTTCTCTATCTTCTAAAAATAGTCTGTCAATTTGAGTGGCACATAGCATCTTCGCGTCCTATTATTAGAAGAATTGCCACATGCTACTTGGGTCACACTTATTTTTAAGGTTGAAATTATGGGACCATTTTTAGGGTCCGTAGGCAAAACCAAGGACCCTTATATTTTCCTACGTGTGTCTGTCCGTCCGTCCTGTCGCGTGCTCTCACGGCTACACCTTTCGTCCGATCACTTAGAAATTTGGCATGTATGTGTCTTGTACCTACCCACATATTTTAAAAATTATTATTTCAAAAAAATTAGGGTAAAAAACTGAAGGGTTAACATTTTTTAATATTTTTTCGACACCGTGAGGGGTATCATATGAAAGGGTATGTCGAGCTGATTACAAAAATATATAATTCTTTGGATATAACTTTGATAGGGCGAACGTAGGCAAGTTTGAAGTGGGTGTGAAACGTGTCCCCCCCCCCCTCTATATCTCGCTTATGTGATGTGCAAAAAATCTGAAAAAATTCCTGAACATTCTTCGACAAAAGTAAAGAGACCACTTTTTGGAAATTTCGAAAAAAATATTATTTTATTTTTTATTGACAAAATACGTCTTTTTATAATTATGGTCTTTTCGATGTATTTATATGGTTGTAGTCAGGTTCAGTGGCAAAAAAAAATACTTTATCAGAGTGTGTTTTGAGAATATCAGACCCTTAGAATAGTTCAAAGTAAGCTTTTTAGCATTTAAAAAAAAAAACACTGTTTATCCACTTTACAGTTAAACACTATATAGTGTGGTCTACGGACCCTCGCTGTGTGCTGACTAGCACACACTTGACTTGTTTATTGTAGTCTACTTTCGACAAACCGCAGCCAAATTCCTTCAAAATTGGATGAGTACAATTTTAAAGATATAGCTGTTTACAAACAAAAGTTAGTGTGCACGTAGAAGAGAAAAGAATGGACGCCGAAAGTTGAAATATAAGTATAAATGGGACCAACAATGGGCTAATTATGACCTGCCACCCAAATTTCGTCAAAATAAGATGAGTGTTTTTTAAGATGTTGAAATGTTGATATTATTCGTTCTTTGTAATTATGCTTCCGCGACCATAAGCGAGCTCAAAAGCAAAACCTTACTTTTATAACAAAAACTTATATCTTAACTTTATATGCATTTCAATCATTTATATGATAATGCAGGGGAACAGTCTTGGGGAATAATGTTGAAATGAAAAATAAGAGTGGAATTTTAAAACAAATTTATTCCTAAATAAGTCACACAAGTAAGATCTATCATTGGGTTTTTCTGCATTCACTTTTACTGAGGTGTCCCTGTAACCCCAGTTCCTATTTAAAATAGTCCGTTCGATTTGCTATTCAATTATGTGGTGCATTATGTTGGTTTAATACTTATATAAAGGTGGAATCGTAAATGTAAACAATACTTAGAATAAAAATCACAGGAAGTACATCCAAATACTTTTTAGGGGTTCGTAAATTAGTAGGCATATACGTTATTATATGCTGAAATATCTAAACAATCTAAAGAAGGTATAGGGAATGTTCTTCTTTAGACTGTTACTCCCCTTACAAAAACAGAAGTGTGACTAAACATCTCTTTGTCTTAATAGTTATTTAGTCAAAGTTATTTATATTCTTACAAACGTAAGGGAGTAACAATCTAAAGAAGTCCCCTTTAAAAAATGTTATGACATCACATGGTACGCTATATTTATTTTCTTTATATTTCGTTACTTCATCAAGAAGACTTTGAAATAAATAAAGTTCTTTATCAGAATTATCCATTTTATGAATATGAACGTTCAACAGAAACAGTCCAACCCACTCAATACGTTAACGGCTGTAACAACAAATACTAAATATAAAATGTGGTGCGATGCGTTGAGGCCGCTCCGCCTCTAGTATACGCGGACCTTTATTCCTGCATAAATTTTGACCTTCTGTGCCTAATTGATAATATTGACTAGATTTGACAATTTGACCCTACTGGAAATCAAAACTAATCCAAAGTGGCTATTCGACCAAATATAGGACGCCAAGAAGTTATGTGTCAAAAAATTGACATACACTTAACGAAGAATGTATCAATAAAATAATCACAATTTTAACACAGTGAATCAGTAATCGACTACCTAAGATCCTGTAAAAGGCAGTCTTAGTCATTCCTTTTTAATATGAAATATATACTTTATCTACGATTGTTACGAAATATAAACATTGTATCTCTGTTTAGATGCGTAGAAAGTAATTATTTACGTACTTGTATTCATTGCGCCTGCGCGTCTCATAGTTCTGAAGAATTCCTCTTCTTTACCACGCTAGCGCGGTAAAGAAGAGGAATTCTTCAGCTTTACGCACGATTAGCGAGTTTGTTTACATTTTACAAGACTAATTTGCTGTTTGTTTAATAAAAGTAACTTTTATATCGAGTTTTTTGTGAAAATCATTGAGTGATTATGACGAATATGAGGAGAATAATACTTCTCCCGAAATAATTCGGCACAAAATACGACTAATGAATTAATGTTATCTTTATCAAAAGAGATATACGAACTTGTATACAGGAAGTTTATTTTTTTCTATCTAATCTAACAAATTTAAATTTAAATTTCTATTTAAATCTAACAATCGTAGATAAAGTACGGTACGCAACTCGTGCGAAAACGGCATTTTGCATTGCTCGTGTGGTTTTACCACCCTCGCTATCGCTCGGGTGCAAACTCCACACTCGCATGCAAAATTCTACTTTCCGCACTCGACGCGTAATGTACTATTAAGTGACGCAAACTTTTCATAGTGATATTTATTACATTTTATTTTTTTCCTTGTTGATTTTTTTAATCTGTATAATATTTCTTATGCCGATTATTTAAAATGCAGTTATGTATATTTAAATTTGTATTATTATTTAAAGAAAATAGTAATCGTGATTAATAATAAATCAAGATATTGACATTAGATAATTCAGATTTATTATTGTACTATCCTTCCATATTTGCTGCCGGGTTCTTACTTTGTAAGTTGAATCCCATTTAGGTTACATTAGTTTTAAGTATGGGTTCAATATATCGTTTGAGCTTTAAGAATTTATCCGTGCTTGTAGTTGACATTGAGAATTACAAAAGGTTAGAATTGGTACTATTTTATTCCGTGTATGAACTCATGTGCTGATTGTACATTACCGGTTACGTTTTTAAAATAGTATTAATGTACAGCTAGAATTAGGTGATTAAACACGTGCTCATACTGTATTGGGTGCGGCTGACTCACAATATAACATTGTTCAACTTTTTTTAAATATTATTCTTATTGCATTTTTTTTATTTTTTTTTATTTTATTGTATGGGTTTAGACTTGAATAGTTTGACTTGTTGGATTTTTACTACATTTAATCTGTTTATTCTTTGATGATATATTCATCAATAAAACTTTAATAATTTGTTTTGTTTTTGTATTAGTAATTTCTTCCTATTAGATATTTTATTAGAGGCCACTTCTCTGGCAAGAATAAATTTAAAGCTATCGTCCCTATTAGAAAAAAAATAACGATTTTGTTTTACAGATAAATGATAGATTAAAAGTGTTACGTAATTATTTTTATAGGTATTTATTAAGGGCTAAAATTGTGATAAAATAATTGTAGTGTATTTACCATTACTGTGGTATTCATTAATGGGCTCTAATAGTTATAAATGAATGTATACCAAATTACATTTTTGTTTTTAATTATTTTTTTTAAATCATCTCACTATCTTATTAGCGAAGGGGGAATGAATGGCCCCACAGCAGGAAGCGCCAAACATATGGGTTCGTAAGTTGCAAATAAAAAGTTTGTTAATCTGTTAACTCTTTCCATTAGAATAAAAATAATATAATTACTTCACTAAGAGTTAAGAACTAATTTGTTATAGTGATGGATCACCTCAACACTTTTGTTATTCTTTTGATAGAGAGAGATTTATGTACTTTTATTAAAAGTCTTGAAGAGTAAGAAAATTAAATTCAGATCGACCTGCTTTATTGCCCAAAGAATAGGTAATATTTAATTCTGACCGATTCTAACTTTAGTTGTTCACGATCAGTGAAATGATAATTGTTCTATCTTTACTACTAAGTTTTACCAAATCTCAGTAAAAACAATTAATTTTACGATAACTGTAACATATTCTAATCTTTCAAAAATGCTTTTATCTTATTAGCGTAATACCATCGATTTTGAAGCAAACTTTCTTCTCTTGGGGTCAGTCTCTGATCGATTTTAACATTTTTATCTCCTACTCATTATTTCTCACGACAGTGTTCATAAAGTTCACTGTTGATTTCTATCTTCTTTTAACTTTTATTGAGTTAATTTTTATTATGTGGATAATTTATAACAAGAATACGTACTCTTCAATTTAAAGAATTGGTTTATAGGTATTGATTCTCTTGACCAAAAAAACCCTATTTGCAATTATCAGATGAAGGAACTATTAACCTCTTATTTAACTCTTAGGAATCATTAACCTTCGTGTCAAGAAAAGTTGTGAATTTGAATACCAAAAAGCTTGTTTGATTTTTAACCTTAACGCTTAATTACAGAATTTTTATATCATCGTTTTATTAATTCTGTCAAAGTTTAATTTTTATTGCTGAGCTAATAACTTAAAGATCATGAAACTTAAATCCTATTAGGAAGAAAGTAGGAAGATATTTTTTTCATTTTGATTTTGTTGACTTGGAATACCACTTTCCATTTCTTTTTCTAGACGTGTTCATTAGAGTTCCATTGTTTATCCGCCACCTTTCTGTTTCTGGCAGTACCAATGTCTAACCTTTTGACTTTTTGAAAGAAACCTCTTCAGAATGACCTCTTGGAAATTTACTGCTTCCATGTTCCGCTCGATGTAACTCCATAAAAACATTTCTAACTTCAAACTAACCAAACTTTCACCCTTTTATTTACATATTTTACGATTGAAGTCGTTATTCGCTGTATCTCTTCTTTTATTTCTTTTTTTTGTTCCAATCGATCAGATCCTTCAGAGATAGTATTGTTTTCAACCATGATACTTTATTTCCTTCCGGCGAACAATGCGAGCTTCTGTCCAATTTTTATTTATCTTATCCCAAAAAATGGTTGATTCATAAAAAGTAAAAACTTTCTCTGAAATAATGAGTATTGAATACGTAACTTGATAAATCAATCCTCAGCCTATTTGCGGATTTTTTAAAATATATATATTTCACTTTGTGTATAAGTTAATCTTTTGGGGCCTTTTAAGAATATATGGTCGGCTAAGTTCGTCTGCGGAGAAACTTGGCATTAGGCTTTTGAAAATAACAAACCGGTGAAGAGCGGCCATGTCACGCCCTTTTTGGTGGACAATGTGATATTCATTATCCTGACAAAATTAGTTAGTAGACAGCAAAATCAAGTTGATGTGAGATTGTTATTTGATAGATTAGTTATTCAATAAATATTACTCCAAATCAAAGTGGTCACCTACCAAGTAGCTAACGAAAACTGATCTTCGGTCTACTACTCAGGACTACTAATTTTGTTTTTGATCATAAAAATCACAGTGTCCACTATAATTGGCGGGACTTGGCCGCTCTCCACCGGTTAGTTTTTGACATTTTCATGTTTAGGCTATGGAACATACCTCAAAAAGCGTCACGTTACCTCAAAACTCAGAAAAGTGTAAAAGGGAGTTAAAAAGCTATAGGAGGTGGTGTAATCCAGTCTCCAGCTGTAGGGCCTTTCCCCTACCGCGCTTCGCAGGACAAAGAATGTCGAAAAGATCTCCACTGGTACCAGGAAAGTAGGCAGTTGCAGGAGGTAGTCATAGTTGCACTAGACGTTGAACTAGGCTAGAGGAAGAAAACGGACTCGTAGGTAACTGAGGACGCGACATGTAGTTCGGCTACTTTTTTTCAAATGCCTTTTGTCAAGCTATGTCTCGCAGACGAACTTAGCCGACCACATACTCTTAAAAGGTACCAAAAGATTACTGCTCTTATGCACGCTATCTCCTGAACTGTAATAATATAAAAATATTAAATATCAGTTAATAAATTAATGTAAATTGTCAATTTGAATTCTCCTTGTTCTTTGTTGAGAGTACTGCTCTATTCTTAATTCTTATTTATTCTGTTTTACTGCATATTCTTTCTTTTTATTCACGTTGACTATCACATAGGCTCCATAGAGAAAACAGCATTCGGTCCTTTCAGAACAGAGGGATTGCGCTATTCCACGAAAGTTGGAGGTGTTTTACTGCTTCTAAAGAAAAGAATAGAAAGAATTATAATCTGTGGTGCAACAGGAGGGCTTTGGAAGCCTACTTAAAAAGAGTGAAAGTCGGTAAAAGTATTGGCTCACACGCCTCAGCTCATTTAGAATCCAAATTGAATTATTATTTGATGTACTTTGTTTGGTTCAAGGGGTTATACCTTTAGTAGCTCGTCTGTTATCGAACAAAAAGTGAAAAATGCGATCAACTCTAAACTCTAAGTAGCACCACTCCATAACTGATTTAATTTTTTTTTTTTTTTTTTTTTTTTTTTTGGCATTGGCTTGTGGAACCATACAGCCATAATTCTATTACAACCATTTAATAGGTTCTGATTTAATTTCTTAAACTATTTATAATTTCTTAAACGGATTATATTTAATACTATGATTAATTCTTATCTCGTTTAAAAGTTGCAAATCGACATTAAACTAAATTATATTTCTTGTTAAAATCTTTTATTATATAATTTCACTCAATGGGTATTGAATTTCCTTCTTCCTATATTTTATCTGAACATTTTTGAACTAAATTATTTGTATTTGAGATGTTAACAAACCTTCTTATCATTTGTTGACTTATTTATATATTTCTATTTCAGGAAGTTGACATTTCTATTAAGCTTATCTCTCTTAAACCACTTCTTATATTTAACTTCTTTTTTCCCTTAGTTCCTAAAATAAACATTAATTTTATTGAAGATTTAGTTATTTTATTCAATTTTTAGAGAGTATTTATTTAAGTTTTTTTTATTTCTTGAGGTATTTAACTGATTAAACATTGCATTTAAGAATATTGCAAAAACATTTGTTTTCAAATATTTGTGCTCCTATTTAACTTTGACATTATGGTTAACGTCAAAGTTATAAATTATATTTAATCAATTATTTTTTATGATTTACGATTACGAGGTGCCAGATTATTACAGTAATGTTAAGAACTTGATACCGATTTGATTTATATTGTAGATTAATAATAATATTGTAGACTCTTATAATTTATTATATGTATGGCAAATTCTTTTAGATTTTTATTCAAAGTCAACAAGATATATTAGAATTTGGGAAAGGGAAAAATTTAAAAATAGATACCTTTCGGTCTTAACTTGTATGACTCTTTCCACTCCAAAAGAAGATATTCCCACCAAGACCTGCTTTGTTTTCACCTTTGAAACATTAAATAAATTCTACATGTTAGCAGTAGAAACTTTTAGAATATCTCAAGAAATCATTTTCGAAAACTCTGAAAAAAAAAAAAATAATAATATTTCCTGAAAATGGCTCCGACGATTTTGATTAAAGCTAAGATATAAGCCGTTTACTGGGAGAAATCTAGTTCCTGAGAAAAAAAGCTTTATACACGGACGGAGAGGGTTCAATTCCCCGCCGAAGAGAAGTTATTATTATGATAAATTTTGATAAAATTTACAATAATAATTAAATGTACTTTCGAAAACTAATAAATAGAAACACTGGGCTAGGTAATTATGGATTCGGATAAAACGTTTGTGTGAGTTGAAAACGTAGTGAGACTTTTATCCTATAATGCTGTTGGTCAATCATAAATATTTCTTTTAAATAAATTTGAATTTAGCCGTATTGATTTTTTTTTCGTGTTGTGTTAAATCCTTAATTTTTGTAATCATTATTTCAAGTACTTACGTTTCTACAACTCTTTTAACTACACAACTAACTCTTTTATATACACAATCGGGTTTCTATTTAATTAACCTAAAACATTGTTAAATCATCTTGCTAAAATTTTCAATTTAATTTAGAATTGGATTCCTATTGGAAATTAATGAAGGTTTGTGAAACCATGCTTTGAGCATTGAGGAACAAGAGAGAGTTTTTGCTACGCTTACAGATTAGCCCCTTTTAAATTCATTAATTCTAGCCTAGTGTTTGTTCTATAAAATCAATTATCCTGCTCGTATTCTCTGTTGGTTTATTTAAGTTTCCGACTCTTCTTTGTTCAGAACCACTCAATCAAAAATTGGAGTTAGTAGTTAGTTAACAAAAACATATACATTTTTCTATTTTAAGTTTTAGAGTGAACCCATATTTTTAATTTTGTCATGTACTACTGTACATGACAAGTAGTACCCAGTAGTCATGTTAGTAGTATATAGGTAGAGAAAGTATTGTGAGGGTGTTAAATGATTTTGATATTTTTGGTGGAATTACACGTTTTAGTCCAAGAAAATGATTTTTTAAAGATAGCTGTTTGTAGCCTGTGCAGACGCGTTGAGGCTAAACTGCGGGGGGCATGAAAATGTTGATGAAATTTGGCATACATGTTTAGAAAAATCATAACACTAGGCGAAATCGAGATATCAATTTTTGCTCTAAATTTGGGGGTCATACCCCAAAAACTCTGAAAATACGCATAATATAATTCTTTAGTAACTCTTATACATACGAGTATTTTGAAATCTATTATATTACACTTTATTTTATAGTTATGTGACCATGCATCAAGTGATAAGACGCGTGTAAGATATGTGCCAAACTAATTGGCCAATTTTTTTTTTCTTGGTATAATCTTTAATCTCAATATTGTCAGTCTCGATTGGACTTTTGAAGTTAATCATTTTGGTCTAGTTGAAAATATTAATAACAAAATGTTTTTTATTGAGACTGTGACACTAACGGAAAATATTAAAAATAATTTGCTATGAGAAAATAAATATCCAAACTTTTGCAGTGCCAAAGTTTTATAAATAACAACCTTTTAATCATCAATAATATGATGACATGTGAGACAAAATTATTAATGCAATGTAATTTAATACATGATTAGATGTATTAATTTTAACCCACATCTTAATGTGATTCAAAAATGAAATTATACAAATTCAATAGTTTATTTAGCTATCTTAACCCTGTGCAATTAATTTAGTTGTAAATATATTTGCTAATCATTTTATGACCTCGCGGTGTTCAGCTGCTCTTTCTGTGGAAAAGTAGCATTTTTTCGCTCTATTTAAGAACTCTGGTTTGTGGAACCTAATGAAGCAGAGATAAGATGTCTTTAGATAACCCTTGGAGTTTCGTCATTTTCTTTTTGCTTTGACCTGTTTTTTTTTTTTTTTTCTTTACCTTTTTAAATATTGTATTACCTTATTAAGTTGGTGACAACGCTTAAAACACAGCTACCAACTTATTTTATAATATGTAGGTAAGAATTTATTTGTCATTTAGAATCATATAATCATTTATCTTACACATTCTTGCCATTTTAGCTCATAGCCTCATAACACTTGCTATATGGTCTATATGCAGATGTTCTAAAATTATTGACTGCACTAGAAATAATTTGATATTTTTTTCTTTAAAAATAAACCTCATGCTTTTTTCTTATTATAGCTTTTAAATATAATTGCTCCGCAACACAGTTCATGCATACATGTTCAGATTCCTTATTTGCATAGAATTATTGTTAAGTTCTCTATTGGCATTATCACTATACAACGTTTTTAATTTACGTTGTTAAATTTTGATGGTTTGTTTAAGTAGCCTTTAGATCGGGGGTGAGCAAATGCGTATCCATGAGCCGAAAGTGGCTCTTCTTCTTAAGTGCGGATTCCATTCAAAATGTATACTCTTTTTAATTTTAAAAATTTGAAAAGTTCGAAATCTACATTTGCATATTTTGTATTTCAATTTATCTGAGATATTATTGAAGCTAGATTTCCAATTTCTGAAATAATATTTGTTGAAAATTGGCGAAGAAATTTGAGTTATTAGAGGTGAAAGAGAATCAGGCGTTGCAAATGCAGCACAAATCTACTTCTACATTCTACAGTTAAATTTTAGTTACTCTTGCCACAAGCAAAATATCCAGACTTAAAGACAGCTGCTTGCAGTCTAATTTCATTTTTTGGTACAACATATTGCTATGCATCTTTGTACTCCATAATAAAGTTTAGAAAGTCAAAGTATCGTTCTCAGTTGACCAATCTCAATCTCACAGAATTGCTGCGGGCGTATTTAACAAATTTTTCGTAATATTTCCAAGATTTTGCTTACGAGCTTACCGAAGGTAACACGGAAGTTATGTGATCGTTCCGAAGAACGAAAAGATTTTAGGTCTCCGATTTCAAAAATTCCAAGACAGAAATCCCTTTTAGACATCAGGGAACATTTTTGGACCCGTGTCTGTCTGTCGGTCTGTCGGTCCGTCGGTCTGTCGTTCCAGTTTTGCGAACTAACATATCTTAAACCTACACGTCCGATTTTTATGAAATTTGGATGGAAGGTCAAGATTAGCTCATTGTTGGTCCCATATAAGTTTTAACCTTCTGCGATCATTTGTTTCTCTTCCATATGTTAAATGTTCCATATGTTAAATGTTCAAAAGTACTTATTTTTGTATGAAACTTTTATAGTTTGTCGAAAGTAGCCCGCAGATAAACCTAGATTAATTTGAACCGTCCGCGCTCTTTAACTTTTGCTAAATTGATACTTCAATTTACGTAAAAAACCCAAACAATTTTGACAGATTAAAAAAACGGGGGAAACAATTAAACAATAAATTAAAACTTGTAAAAGTATAAAATCAATAAAGTACGTGATATGATACGAGGAAGTGTGAAGTGGGATATGTGCCACACCAATTGGCAGTCTATTTTCCAAAATTCTTCGCTCAAAGATTATTTTATTTTAATTGTTAATTTTTAAAAAATAATGATTAGCTCTGTCTCTCTCTTAATTGTATTTTCTTTTTTGTGTATTTTACATTGCGCTTAAGACTTGTGTAGAATATGCAAATACATATATTAATTAAATTAAATTTTAATTTCTGAATTTAATCCTATGTAATTGTATTGTGGCTTTATAATTCATGAAAAACTGGAATGCGGCTCTCATTGACCTCACGCATACCGTTCCCCTGCTATAGATGTTCCCTTATTAAGTTCAACAGCCTACGTACATTTAATATTGATTAAAATAAAATGTGGCCCTCACTGTGTCTTTCCAGTCGGATCACATATTTTATACTCTTGTGGCCATTTGTCCAATAATAGGACGCGAGGAAGCTATGTGCCGCATTAATGGACAGACTTTTTTCCTCTTAAATTTTCCTTAAGACCGTCCAAGAAGGACCTACTTAGTGACAGGAAGATATAGTGATCTTTAGTCTACCACGAAGGACACCTTCCTTGCTTCGTTTACAGTAGCTACTGAAATACAAAGGAAAGATTGATATCAAAAGTTTCCTAAACAGACAGTGAAAGTGACAACATGAAAAATGTTTAATCTCGAATACGGGAGGGAAAAAAAACATTTCAAAGGTTACTTTCTTTTAAAATTAAGGGGTCTTGAATCTGGTACAGACGAGAAAAAAACATCAAAAGCATCCTTCCTTTTGTATTATAATGGATTTAAGAAACCGAAATGGCTTCATGTATAAAAGATGTAGGAATTTATATTCTGACAACCCTAAAAAATAGGGAGAAAAAATTATTTC
Source organism: Gerris lacustris (assembly GCA_951217055.1). Taxonomy (NCBI): domain Eukaryota; kingdom Metazoa; phylum Arthropoda; class Insecta; order Hemiptera; family Gerridae; genus Gerris; species Gerris lacustris. The sequence continues at coordinate 81,510,732 of OX578277.1, forward strand.
TTATTTTATTAAATCTCTATTTATATAATTCCAATGTGGTTACTATGTTAGCTATTCCCTCAATTAAACGGTATTTATAAATACACTATTTAGTTCTATTTAGTCTTATACATTGTATAACAGAATAATTTGTGCTGCTGAAACTAATAGTCAGTACGATTAGAAACATTGTACAGATAGTCCAGGCAAATTAGTAAAAAAAACAGCAAATGGAGGAAATAATTTATAAAGTTTTGAAACTTTGTGAAAACACTTTTAAGGGGTGTGGTAGTAAGAAACAGTAACGTTCTCCCCCTTCTTGAGGGGGCGCGTCCCCCCTCACTTTCTCTTTTTACGCAAAACGGTTTATTTTTTGAAGAGAAAAGTTATTACCAAAATTATTCCTCACATAATTCTGCACAAAAAAGGTCTTATGCATGTTTGAAGTGAGACATACCGTTTTCGAGATATTATAGTTGGGAAAATATAATATAAAAAGTGAAAAATAAGCAAATTTTGGACTTTATGGAGGGGGGAGGGGGGACGCGCCCCCTCAAGAGAGGGGAACTTTACTGTTTCTTACTACTACACCCCTTAAAAGTGTTTTCACAAAGTTTCAAAATTTTATAAATTATTTCCCCTATTATTCCTTATTTTCCTGGACTAAGACTCTGTTATTGAATTTAAAATGAATAATGTAAGAATTAGTGGGAACTACAGATTATATTTAGTATAATTTTTCTTGCTAACGCTGTATTACTTTTTTCCCCAAGGATTTATGAAACTTTATTTAGTGAATAAAAAAAAGAACAACATTGATCTCTTTATTAAATGAAATAAAACTCCAGTAGATAGTATTTAATTCAGGCCATATATCCTACAAAATACTTATAAGTAGTATTTGGTTTCTCGTTTCTCTACAGATTGTTATGTATGGAAAATACATGCCTTCCGAAAATTTGCCTCAATAGATTAATACACCTCCATGATTCTCCAGGCAACAACATAAAATTAAACTGGTATTCACAATTAATAAACCTAATTTCGAAAAAGCAAAGCCCATTCAACACAGAAGACATATCCCAATAATTCTAAAAAAAATATATATATATATTCCTTCTCTTTTAGAAAACTACAAAATAATGATCTAGAAAGAGCATCTAATTCGAAGTACAACATCCTATTTAAAGAAATGTCATGGAGTCAACAACCCAAAAAGTATCTTTTAATAGCTCAATCCATATAACCAGGATTGTGGCCCAGCTTAGAGTGTCCTGTAGAACATTGGCTCGAATATATCATAGTGGAAACACTTATGAAATGAACCAAATAGAAACCTGCTCACTCTGCGAATTAAACAAACCAGAAACTTGGCCACACGTTCTATTAGAGTGCTCTGCTTACGATCCACTCAGGCAATATTTCTATCAAGAAACATATCAATCTCTAGAAAAAGAGTTTACTAATTTGGTCGAAGTAAAATGCAAGATGGATTCTTGCTAATATCCAATTATGTGATTAAAATATTGGAGATACGTACTACTTAAATAATAACTGCACTGAATGTAATTACTTTTAAATTATTTATTAAAATATGCTTAATTATGTTTACCAAATAGTGAATAAATACACTTATGAAAGTATGTAATAAAACAAAATAAATAAATGTTTGAATACAGTTTTATAATGTTTTGAATGAACTTTTATAATCTTTTTTTAATGTTTAAAAGGTTTTTAATGTTTCTTTTTTTTTTTTTTTTTGCTTTTTTAATGTTGTTAATGTTTTTCTTTTATAATGTTGTTGAATGCCTTTTATAAAAGCATGCAATAAAATAAATTAAATAAATGTTTGAATGTTAGGGTATATGTATATTTGTATATGCAGGAGTTCGATGCAATGATCATGTATTAAATTTGTAAAAATTACTTGTAATTTAAACAAATAAATTATACTAATATTTAATTCAGGCCGGTTCTAACTTCTTATGTAAAGTGTAAATCTTAGTTTGATATTTTGTTTACAATTTTTTTTTAACATTTGAAACTTAATAATTATCTCACTTATTTAATAATGGTTCTTTTTGCAGGCGCTTTATTTTCTTAACATTTTTAATCGATTAAATAACATATCTTAATTAATATGCATCACTTATTTATTTATATAGACTTGAATGAAAAATATAAAATACAATGTCTATTTCTTATTCGACTAAATTTGTTTAATTAAAATTAATGAGATTATCTTATTACAATATGAATTTCATTGTGATTAAAGACAATTTAGAACTTGAGGACTGACTTTAATTGTTGTCAAACACATTATAATTTAGTTAATTCAAACAAAGCGAAGTATCATGAGAAAATAGTGTATCCTCATTTCTTATTGTGTGATCTTTGTTCTGAATTATACTGTCACGAGAAGATCTCAAGCGGAAGTAGTAATTATGAAGATGAGACTATAATTATTATTAAAACAATTAGTAACGTTCTTTTTAGCATTCGTTCAGTATGTCAAAAGAAAAACCAAACTAGGCTAATTGCGACTATTCAAACAACCACATTGAATTGACTAATATTGAGTACTGTAATCTAAACCATTGTAAGGATGGGGTAAAATCATTTAACTATTATTTATTACAAATTGGTCTTATATTAAATATTTTGACCGAGCATTTGTTTAAAAATGCTCCTATTGAACAGAACTTAATCATTAATTGTTAAATTGTAATAAATAAATAAATTACTTACCAATTATGATAATCTATAATCATTATCATTTTTAATTGTACGATATAAATATATACCTCGCGTTGTAAATCACATTATTATTATTCAGGCTGGTTTTGAGATTATCTCATATAATCTTAATATTATCATTTTTTTAATATGGAGTTTTTAATGCGGCCTTTTAAAACATCAATCAATAAGGCGCTTTGAGTTTAGCATGTTCAATGTTCGTCTTTTTAGGAATCGAACCCACTTGGCAGTACATTGGCTTCCTTTGTCCATTTGGAGAGTACACATATTTTTTTTATTTTTTTATTTTTTTTTTTATCAAATTTTGTTATTAAAAACAAATGTACAGAAATTGCATTAACAAATATAACTTATAAACGCAACTAAATACTTAAGGGACGTTTATTTGTCCCCTTGTTTGTTGTGTATTTCAATGTAAGTCAGCCTTGAAAATGAATCATGATTGATTTTTTTTTTTTTAATTTTTTAATCATTCAAAATGTTGGCTTGATGTCTTAAAATGATTATGCATCCACCTTACATCTTCAGTTACAGTCAGTATTTATTTAAAGTATCTTAATTCAAGGTTTTATTATTTATAATATCTTCTTAAAATATATTTGAATAAATCCTTATTAAAGGCAAGATTATAGATTTTTTTTTAAATAAAACTATGTATTTACTTAAATGATCGGCTTAGCGATGAATTGTGCGCATTTCACCTCGATTTAATGTTAACCTTGAAACTCGTGGTTGCATTAATTATAAATGTTAACTTTTTTATATTCTTTGACAAGTGAAGTGGAATTATGCGAAGCAGAGGTCGAAGTAGGTTCGCCTTAGGGCCTCGCTTGTCCCCTGCTACGGGTTCTCTTTTGACCAGCATTCTGTAACAGTTTATTCAAGTGTTAACTTATCCAACATTTTCCTTCTAAATTTAGAGACCTTGTTTTTATCCTACTTCATCAACCCTTCCTGAATAATTTTTTCCCCTCTCCCAGGAAACCTTATAAAAAAAAGTTTTATTCAAGAATACTAAAACATTTTGTTATTGTTTCCTTAAAGTAATGTAACAAAATGTTTAATCAATGATAGAAATAAAAAAAAAACTTATGTAAAACCAAAAAAACTTTTTGAATACTTAAATTGAACAAGTAAAAAGTAATGAACTGAAGAACTAAAACAACCTTTAATTCACAATGGTTTCATTTCATTGTTAGATAAAATAATGTTTTGAGGTATTTTTCTTATAAAGTTCTTTTTTTTGGTATAGAGTTGGAATAAATATTTAAATTATTTTACTAAAAAAGTGTGATCTTGAACAAAATTTCCGATTTTTTTATTTTGAATAAAATTTATTTATATCTACTGTATTTTTTAACTTGTATATTTTAATAACCTATTGCTGTTAATCGAGATGTTGAAAAAAAAATTGTATATTTTCATTAGTTATACATATAATATTAAAATAAGCGGAACAAATGTCACATTTAAAGAAATTTAATTTTTTTAAAAATGCAATAAGTAAATGACGAAAAATAAAAAATAAACATTAAAAAATGGATCTATGAATTAAAAAAAAATAGTATTGGAATGCAAAAAAAAAGAAGGAAAAGAAACGTCCATAGAATTAAAGCCATGGAAATCTGGGAAGCTCGTGACTTAATTATTAACTTCATTAGAATATTAAGCCTAGTGAATTGTGAGAGCTTGTTATTACAAACCACTCTGACATGAAAAGCTTATTTAAATAATTCTCTCGTGAGTATAGAGTTGTTGGTAGAATTTACTTTGCAAATCATTCAAGGGTTATTATTTCTACCTTTCTTTTTTTCCTTGGTTACCTTTAGGCGAATTGACGATTGACAATTCGCCGCAATGGTTAAATTCGAACGGCATTTATAATTTTACAAGTCCGAAGAAAGATAGATATTATCATATTTTATGTTTTAATTTGATAATAAGTTCTACAAAATTATAGTTTAACTAACTTAACATTGTTGTGTCTTACTTTAAGTATATAATAATTAGTTTATTGACTTACCTTATTAAACTGTGTATTATTTATTTATTGAATTTAATATATTATGTGATTGTCTTCATCAGCTATAATGAATTTTACCAATTGTTTCAATTCTAAATCTTAGCATAGGTTTACATCTAGGTTATCTTTAAGTTTGATCATGAATAAAATACAAAAAATATTTTGAAGCAACTAACTTAATTACACATCAGCAAAAGAACATTTGCGATAGTTGAGTCTATAATCAAAGAAATACACAAAAATCTCGACAATTTTTTTTTTTTTTTTTTTTTTTTTTTGCCGTTAAGCACTTTTAGGTTTTCATCTATGCTTACTAGGTTGTTTAATAAGCAAGAAGCGTGGACACGCAGGATTCGGTCAGTAAAGCGCTTAGCAGCAATAATGACAACATAATCTATGGAGAGGCTACATTTCTTGAAATACTGGTGCTTATTTTTTGTTTTCTTAAGTAATGATTCTTTAAATTTAGTATCTTCCTATATATTTTATTCAAGTTGCTACATAATTTATTCTTATAGGAACTCTATGACTATCTATTTTATAAAATTAAAGCGTTAAGCTTCATAAATTACATTATAACTAGCTAGATAGCTTAAAGAAAGTTTTTGATTTATACCAGCTTCGGGTAATATTATGCAGAACTTTATCTAACATCTTTCTAGTTCCTCTTCAATAATTCAAATAACTCAATCCCATACAAGTATTTCTATGAAAATTTAGTCAAAGAACTAACTGTAATAAAAATATTCTTTAAAAAAATGTTTCATTATTGTATGTTTACGTATGTTACTTTAAAGTTCAGTGTTTTAAATTTATTTCTCTTTGAATTTATATTTTGGAATGGAACGGTTACCTAATGACCTACTTAGGTTGGCCTACTTTGATAAAATTGTTATTAATTTTTTTTTCTTCAAATTTGCGGTTTCAGTGGTATAGCATGTCCAGTGCCGTTAATTAATGTCTAAAAAGTTTAATTATACGTCTGATAAAAATCCATATTATGGTCACACTTTGGCCTTGAGATCTTTCTTCATTGTGCTCGACCAATTAAAATACTCATACAAATAAATGCCTTATAAATTATTCATTTCACTAGACAGTATTGTTTGGACATTCATTTGTCATAAATGTTTTGTCATATCTGCAATTTAATTACATATCAACAAATAATTTTAATATAAAACTATAATTATGTTAGATTCGCTTTATACGGTGTCTAGTAATTTTAATTGTTTGCGAGTTCGCATTTTACTATAACTATCCGCAGGGAACTGCGAGTGATAAGGAATGACAACAACACATTAATATTGGTTATTTAATTTTACATAATTTATTGCTACCTTCTTGTTAAAAACTGGTATTTTAAATTTGGTTTCTATAAATTTATGTCTAGTTTGAACACTTAGTTATGTGTACACATTAATTCTATGTATGCGTATTTCTTTAAATTAGATTTACCTTTTTATTATGGCATAATGTGTTATACATATGACATTTTTACGTATATAGAGAGAAAGTATCGTGATGGCGTGAAAAATTGATTTTGAGGGTTTTATGAATTTACATGTTTTGTTTTGTTGTTCCCAAGTCAATATATATATATATATATTTAAATATTTTTCCGTCGTCTGTGCAGACGCATGGAGCCTAAACTAATGGACCGGTTTCGATTAAATTTAGCTTTTGCCATACACGTTCAGAATAATCATACCCCAAGGTGAAATCGAGAAATGATTTTTAGGTATACATTTTCGGTGCTTCCTCCCCCCCCCCCCCCCCCCCCCAACTCTGTATAAATAAACTAAAACGGTTCCGACGATTGTTATTATAAAAAATTAAATAGGTAATTTGGTAATTATATTAAGAGTATAATAATAAAAAAAAAAATTTATTAAATTTTATGGTTTTAAAATTCATTGCCTCTATGTATATAAGAAAGTTTTGTTCGAGTCTGTCGTACCGATTTTTTTTGTTTAATGATTTAGATATACGAAAATGATTGGAGTTAATATATTGATCAATTTAACTTCAATTGAAACTTACTTGAAAAGGTTTAAATTTACTATTTTAATTCATATAGTACTACGTATTGATGTATAGAAATCTGTTCTCAAAATGATAAAGGTGGCCGAGATTGTTTGACAGTTAAAGTAACTTATGATTAAAATTGCTATTATTTCAATATTAAAATCAAAGTTTTCTGAATGTACAATGTACAATTTGCAATCTCTAATAACTTTTTTGCTTAATTCTGACGCCAGGCGCGAAAGATTTTATATTTTTTAATATTTAAAAAATATTAACAGGATTTGCTTTTTTTATTTTTACATAAATCTTCACATAATATACCAAAAAAGTAAACCAAAATCATTAAAAAAAGCAAAAATACCTTTTTAAACTTTTTAGTATACTGTAATATTGCAATATTTGAGGTTTTTACGACCTTGTTGACATTTTTAAACCGTGCTAACTTAAGAAATTTTATTGGTGTTTTTATACATTTAATTTATTTAAATCCCTTAATTCTGTATTTGTAGTTCGCCCACTTATATATTTCTCTTATTTAGTTCAAGTTTCATAATGGACAATGTTACAATCTTTTTATGTTTAAAACTTCTCATACATTACATTTATTTATTTTTATTTTTCCCTTGAAACATTTTAAGTATAAGAAAGTTATTAGGGAATCAACATAAACTAGTTTTTCTTATATGTATACTTTTTTTCGAAAGTATTACATTTCAAATGTATTGCTGTGGAAAATGAATTACTTTTATCGGTTTACCATTAGAAATACATTTACTTACTGAATGTACCGCCATTAAATCATTCTATACCTTTTGGCCAATCATATATATTACTTCTTTTTCTTTCTCCTCGATTACGTTTTAAGATTCGAAAGCATTTTCAAAAATTTATTAGCTTTAACTTTAAAAATGAAAACATTAGTGTCGTTGAAAAATAATATATTAAATGATTGAATTAGTTAAAGTTAAATAAAATGTTAAGGGACGAACATTAAACATCAACATTTTTATTATTTAGTATAAACAGTACTCAAGACTATTTAATCACACTCTAGGTTCCTCCTACACAGTTAACTTTACTGAACTGTAAATCTATATTTATTCTGTAATCTTAAGAGAATTCAGGAAGTTAGTGGGAAAGTTTTAATGCTCTCACGAGTTTTGTATGTTAATCATAATTATAAATCCTTTTGACATGGTCTTATTACATTTAAGTTCATTAATGAGCTTATACTTTTCTTTGAAAGCGCTTAAATTAAAGAAAACATTCTATGATATAAATTCAACATTAACTAGGCTTGCTGTGCTATTTTTTTCCAGTGTTAATTAAGTTTTATTTATTTATTTTTTGCAGGATTCAGGAGAAGGCGGATCTCTCGATGATGATGACTCCAAAAATAATAAAAGGTAAATTATTATTTCGAATTAAATATAGCGATTTTATTAATCAATCGCTCATTTTCTACGTGATATTTGATGTAAACTTTTAGAAAGACTTTGTCCAACGTTTTGATTATCATTTTACAAGTATGGTATATTTATAGAGACAATATTGTTATTTTGACTCAAATTAGATTTTAATGGATGTACGTTTAAGGATTCCCTGAGAACAAAAAATGTCTGTCTGTAGTTTATCTGACTTTTTGATGTTAGAGTTATTTCTTGAGGCTGAGGCTGAAAAATAATTAACTATAAATTAACGATGGCCCATTAAAATGGCTTTAACAATTTTGACAATATATAACCAATTAATCGCATTCCCATAATGACATATAAAAATACACTGCCAATTAGTGTGGCACATAGCTTCCTCGCATCCTATCATGTACTTTATTGTTATATTAACATTAAAGTTTTATTACTTTATTGTTATATTGTTTATTGTGTAAGAACAATTAACATTTTTTAGCGATCTTTAACACTTTATAGGGGTGTCGCTGTAGGTTTTACTAAAAAATTGTATTTGAAAAAAATGTTCGTCTCATTGAATAGATAAGGTTTGATTTTTTTCCCGACCGAAAATTCCAATTTTAAATTTGAAGTTCACGTTTACGCGAGCGCTGCGCGTGAACGCTTGAACGGATAACGTTGTCCAACGAACTCGACCTGAGCATTGGTAAAATAAACATGTCTACCAAATTTCATCAAAATCGGGCAACATTTACTCAAGTTATCGTCGCACGTTTCACGATTCGTGGACACACAGACAGACAGACAGACACGGAACCAAAAATGTTCCCTGATGTCTGAAACGGATTTCTGTCTTGGAATTTTAAAATCGGAGGCATAAAACTTTTTTGTTCTCGAAAGTGAACACAATGCTTCCGTTACCTTCGGTAAGCTCGGAAGCAATACAACAGAATGGGAACTGTATATAAACAAATATATAAAAAAATTTCAGTTATCTCGGATCTATTTTTAAGAGAGAAAAAAAAATTAAACATTTATTTTATTTTTTTATATTGATATGTTTAAAAAACTTTTTTTAAGTGTTTACGTCACTTATCATTATTTCCTCCTTCCTTTCTCACTATACTTAAATATCAATTAATGAAGTATTATTCTTTATTGTTTCGACTTTTAAACTTTTTATTATTATTATTATTTTTTTTTTTTTATTAACATTCGCTTACAAAGTATCATTTTAAAGATTAAGTGATAATACTAATTATGATAATGTAAATAGAATTCAACTCAAAAGGTGTTAGGTATTATACAAAGATACTGTACAATTTGTATTTTTTTCCAATAATCAATGTTATTTTTTGTTTCGAAACAACCACTTAAGTATTATTTAATAGTAAATATTTGAGTTGTATTACATTTTTCTTTATCTCTTTAAACTTAAATAACCTTATTGTTTTTCATAATTGGACCGTGAAAATGGTACATTTTGAGAAATGGCAATTTTTTCTGTTTACTAATGTTGTAACTTTAAATTACCCCCATTTTTTTCTTGTTCGTCTTCAACACGATTTCACTATTATTCTTTCATAAATCCCCTAAAACTTATCGAGTAAAGAATTATTTGCTAAAAATCTCTTTTTTATAAACAAAATAAGAAAACACTCCTTTTTTTTATCATTCTTTGCGTACTTTTAACTTAGATTATCAAATTATTTAAACGTGTTTGTTTAAAATTTTATAGATCATAATTTGGTGTTTTTTTGCTTATATATTCATTAACTATCTTTAATTATTTTTTAAAAAATATTCAAATTTAAAATGTATTAATGAGATTGATAGGTATATTTTCATGGCTATTAGTAGTTATTTTTAGTTCTACAATCGTAAATGGTTTGTTTTTAAACTTTAACATGTTTATCAAATTGCCCTGAATCAGAATAATATATATATATATATATATATATATATATATATATATATATATATATATATATATATATATATATATATATCGAAAAATATATAGCTCGAACAAGCTACGTATAATTAATAATTATTTTTTATATTAATGGTTTGAAAGTGATGAATTTATCAATGTGAAGGGAAACGTTTAAACTTTTTGTACAATGTCAAGATGGAGGGCGAAGATAAACCTATATAAAACGAACAATCCCTAGCCTTAGGGCAAATATTGGAAATAGTTTCTGTTTATTGCCAGAAAGTATGTTTTAATGTCGAACTTTTTACTGTTATGATTTATTATTTCGTATATTTGGTTAAAAATAATAAATGGGTATTATTAGTAAAGATCTATAAATATTGATGCCTGGTATTTTAGAACTTAGTTTTAAAATATTTCTTACTTTTAATTACAGTCGGACCTTCTTATAACAAACTTCTGTAAAACGAAAATATCTACATAACGAATATTTTTTTATGTCCCCCGTGAATTCTCCCTATGAAAGTATTTTTATATAACAAACAAAATTTATAGAAGTAAGGATAAAGACCGACCGACAAACTCTCTGTGATTTAATATTGGTGGCGTTTTTATATTCCTTTATTTTTTTAGACCCACCTACTGGTTGGCGTTTCTTGCTCTAGCACACAATACTTTTGCGTCTTCTACCTCTATTAGTTTAAGTGGAATCGGAATCATCTTTGCGCAGTATAGAGAAATGTCTTGCCTCAGTTTAGAAGTTGTTTCGAAATTTTATAAAGCTCTTGATTTTTTAAAGCGTAATTTACTCACCGTACAAGTGTCAAATGTCAAAATGAAAATAATCACTCTCAGAAATAATTAACTTATTTAAAGATGTAGATAAAGGAATGAAGAACAAAGGAGTATCAGTAAATATGAAATTTTGAAAACCGGGATTCAATTTTTTAAAAAACTTCAGTTTTTTAAAAAATATCTGAAGGCCGTTAGTGTGAAGCAGTTATTCAATGGGTGAAAATGGTGCGGGATACAAATTGTGGTCCGACTGTGTTATAGTATTAGCTTAGGATCCCCGTGCTTTGCAACACAGATTTTTACAAGGGAGATCTTTTTTCTATAAAAAAACAAAAAATAATTATTATGTGTATTAAAATATTCAACGCTTCTAACATTCCGATAAACTTAAGAAAGCACCAAATAAAACCTGTAATTCTTAATGATACATTTCACCGAAAAATCACTTATTGATACCACTTTTTACTATTTTAAATAATAAGGATAATACGAAGCTCGGTGTGACTCATCTCAAAGCTAATGGACTACTCCAAATTCAGCATATAGAAGGCAGTATTAAAAAAAAAAATCCCCATTGAAATAAAACTATTTCTTCAATCTAGAATACAGCGTTGTATTAAATTTTATTTTTTCCCCAAATCATTTGCCCTAGCCCTGTAAATTTTTCGTCGATAAATATGTAAATGAGGTATCGCTATGTAAAGGTCTCGATGTGAATAGTAAAACATTATTAATAAGTTTTCCATTTAAGTGCTAACCCAAAAAACCTGCTTAAAATAGTTATTTACTTTACGCACCAAGGGAGGAAACAAAGTCATTACACCCTGAGCGTTTTGGTTGGTTCCTGAGGCGTAGCCGAGGGAACCATACTGTCTAAATCCCGAGGCGTAGCCGAGGGAGTTATTTAGTTGGTTCCTGAGGCGCAGCCGAGGGAACCATGAAGTTTAATCCCGAGGCATAGCTGAGGGAGTTAATTATAGCGAGGGTACTATGACTTTTTGCTCCCGTGGGAAGTACAAGATTTTTCCTCAAGAAGGGAGAACATTAATACAAATAAAACCTAAGATTTTGATTTATCTATTTATTTAGGTATTAATAACTAAATTTACAAATGTTTATTCATTTAATTTTAACAATGACTTTTAAAAACAATAAAAAAGTTTTATAACATCTTATAGTAAAAAAAAAAAAAAGTAAATTAAATCTGCAATTCATCAATTACAACTGTTTTCTTTGATTTCTATAATAACTTTCTATAACTATGTAACTATAATAATAATTCAAATGTTTATTAATATACTACAAAATGACTAACTGAATAATATTTAATTTATTTGTGTTTATGCCTAAAGTGCGAGAAATCAAAAACATAAATATAACCTGATTAGACGTAACCTACCTCTTTTCTAAAAGTCTTGTTTAAACTCAGTTATAAAGTCATACGACATTTTAAAATGACGATAAAAATTATAGTATCACGGCAATCAAAAGTATGTGTTATTTAAACTCTCTAATATTTTTTAAAAAAGCTGTTAACCAGTCGAGTCATTCAGTTAAAAAACTGCTACATACTACATAGTTACAAAACAGGCAACACTGATTTTTAAAGAATAATAAGTTGGGTCTACTGTTACTTTCCGCCACGATTTTCACAACTAGGCTGTAATGGGCTCATTTCCTCCCTATAAACTAGGGTGGAAAGTTAATGTTTTTTCCCTTCTGGAGGAAAAATGTTCTCCAAATCTTACCCCCCTTAAAAATAAATATATGATGACAAAATGATGGAGAAGATTCGTGACAGTTTAAGTATAAATAAGAGGGTATGTTAGCGAGATGCTGTCAAATAAAACACATTGTGAAGGTTTAAGCTAACGTTTCGCTAAATTTATTAGCATCATCAGCATCAGTATTCCTTTATAACACATGTCGTAGAGTTTATTTTACACTTTGTTTTTCTTGCTCTGATGATGCTAATAAATTTAGCGAAACGTTAGCTTAAACCTTCACACTGTGTTTTATTTAACAGCATCTCGCTAACATACCCTCTTATTTATATGTGACAAAATTTTTATTAAAACAATTACTGCTTCTTTAAGAGCATTTGAACGATATACCCCTGTATCCTTTGTACCCTTGTGTCCTTAATATGTTCCACAATAATTATTCAAAAAAAAAATCACTAAAAGATTTTAGCAGGTCTGCTAAATACTTCAAACGAAACAAATACATTTTTTTACCTCTTTACCTGAGATTAAACAAACATTAAGTACCATTTGTTCCCAAAATACTAAAATATACAAAAATTATTTAATCCTGGCATCAAATAAGGCATGTATGCCAATTTTATTTTAAGTCGGATCAAAAATAGTGATAATGCTAATTTTTAGTTTAAAAATATTTTTTTCTTTATTACATCCATTACTATGCTCTTAAAGAGCTTTTCAACGATATGTATCATGAAGGGTATATTACTTTGAATTTTGTCCCCATACCTCTGTGTGCCAAAATATAAATTTTGATATATCCTGTAGTTAGTGACCTTCCTCTTGTTTTGAAAACAAATGTGCAAATTTCCATCAAGATCGGAATAAAACTATAGACTTTTACAAAAGACATACACACAGACACTCTTCTTTATATATGTATAAAGATTTCTTAACATTGACATAAGATTTCATTTTGAGCTATTCTATTTAGTGTAAATTTAATTTCTCAATTCCTTCATACTATGTCTGTGTTAATATATATATATATATATATTATTTCACATTATTGGCTGTGAATAATTAAAATTTCAAAGATAATTCTCAAATTTTCTTTATAGGTAAAAAAATCATTTGAGATTGCTTTTAAAAATTAATTCAAGAGGTAAAGCCTTTGTTCCAATTTTCTTTATGCACAAGGGAAAAAAGGAAGTGGATTTTCTGCCTTTAAATAATTTGTAAACCTCTTTCCAATCAAACGCCTTTAGTTCATTTATTTTTTACAGCATCTACAATATCTTAAAACAACGTTTGAGAGAACTTTTACTCAATATTTTACTAGGTATATTAATACCAAATATTATCTTAGGTATTGGGTAGACTTACAGAACGTGGGCTACCTTATAATCTAGTATTAGTTTGGTATCTAGGATCGTTTCTATACACTGAAGAGATGATATTCCTTTTAGACTAAGGGATATTATCACTTTTTTTACTCTGAAGAGATAATATACTTTTGTCCAAATAACGTTTGGACAAAGAAATTATCACTTGAGAGGTGACGCTTTTCAGAAGGGCCCATATCCTATAGTTCAGCGAGGTATTGATTTAGATTTATTAACATTTTTCTTAACTATTTTTAACTATCATCAATAGTTAATCATTTTGTATTGCTCAAAATAAAACGAGGTACGAGTAATGCTTGAAATATTTTTTAAAAAAGTTAATAAGTTGAACCTTAACATGTTCTTCTCTTTTTTTTAATTTTTAGTATTAGATTAATATTTTAATCTAAAGTATTTTTTATAGTATGAGTTTGAGTGTAGTTCAGTGAAATTTCCAATATTTTAGAGGTAAGGTTGAAAGCAAACGTCCTAATTTCGGAGGTATTTTCACTGAATTAAACCTTCACTCAGGGATTTTGAGTATTGTTGGTAATCATTTGTTAACTCAAATAAAAAATTACGCTCCCTGATCGAGTGTTTAATGTACTACATTTTATTTATAAAACTCAGACTTCGATTTAACATACCTTTAATATCGTATTCTTATATTATTCTTCTGTATCTCCTGAATATCAGTACCAATATTACCAAAGCAAATTGATGCGCCGTTTTTAAGCAACGGATGTTATTTAGCCAAAAACAACGAAGATAACAAATAATGCGTCAAATAACTAATATATCGCAAAACTTCGATGGGTCTCTTAAATTGTTGTTTTTAATTAATTTGACTCTGACTGAACCCATTGAATAATTTCTTATTTTATCTCTTTTATTATCAAAAGAGGCAGGTTCCTTCTTTAATCTCCTTTTCCGTAATCCTTTCTTGAGGGATAAAATCATCTCTGCTGAAACCTTAGACCGGTATGATCGATTAAACTTGTTCTCCAATCTTCTTCTGGCGTTTCCAAGCAATAACATCGTTCTTTTACCTCTATTTAAATCGTTATACAAATCACCTCTCTTGTGTAGAGAAATGTATGTTAGTGGAATATAATACCCGGGTTGCAAGGATTAAGAGATGGGTTCGGATGTAATGATCAGGAGATTGCCGTTGGACCTTGTGTTGAGATGCCGTTATAATAATAATCTCAGGCGAGAATTCTGAGCTTTGTAAGAAACCCTTGTTTTCAGAAGGCATTTCAGTAGGAGTTGGTTTATAGTATCGTTCGCTGACCATATCAGTCCCCAATATCCAGGGATATAGATATTGTCCCATATCCAGATGATTTCCTAAGGTATAGGATCTGAATTTGAAACTCGTTCTTCTGGCATTATAAGGTTATAAGGAATGTAAAACATAAAAAGACACAAAAAACGTGCTTTCCAGTTTGGCTTCTCCAAGATTTTATAATAAAATTCTTGTTTTAAATGGAGTTTGGGTCAAATCATAAATAATGTGCATTCTTTATTTTATGTTTAGAGATTTTTATTTAATTTTATCTTCTTTCTTCTTATCTTTATGGTCCTTTCAAATCGTGTCTAAGTTTTAAGGTGGTTGTCGCTAAAATATTGTTTACCTTATATATCGAGTTCCTCGTGAAAAACTACATAATCTGGGATCTGGGGGGTCCCAGAAGTAATAATCTTAATAGTCTTAAGAAGTTATATCGAGATTAACTAACTTCAAACAAAAAGTTGTTTAACTGCACATGATCTATTTGCTGTCTCCTTTATAAATGTATCTATCTCCCAGATTCTTTACACGTCTCGCCTCCATACTTTTAAGTTTTCTTATGAAATATGTGTAGACGTAAAAATTAAAGTTTTATTTTTATAAAAAAAAAAATAAAGCTTTGCCTTAGGGTTGTAGATATAGATTCTTGACTTTAATACGGTATATTTTGGTTTCTTTGTCTTATTTCTCTTGAGTAAATTATTATTTGAGCTTTAAAACTCCCTTTAATTTTATTCATGCATTCATCACAAGAATAAATTCCATCTTTATTTGGTTGATTATTTAAATATATAGAAGCAGACTTGAATTTAATTTGACATATATTAGAAAATTAATAAATTTATATGTTTATCAAACAACCATTTTTCTGTTCTTCTGGATTCATTTTATTACATCTTATATGAAGCGGTTTCGGGTATTGGATAATATAATACCCCTTAATTAAGTCTATTGTTAAGTGTTTGCCAGATGAAGCCCCAACATCATGGAAATATTTTATTTTGTTAACTTTTCGGTATTTCTCTTTCTTTATCATTAATCGAATTAAAACCAGCTATTTGTACATCTAACTTGTTTGTCCATTAGAGAAATTATTTTTTTGACAACTCTTTCCACCTTCTGCCGCTTGATGATATCATTTGAAAATTAACTCCTTCCCGTGATGAAATAAACTTTCGCAATAGCAATCTCTCTGAGAGCTCGAAATATTTCATCACTTTGTTGACTTCTCGCATTCACCTGACATTACCTAGGCACATGTTCCTCTTCCACTTCTTGCCCTCATCTTTATGGCATTATTACCAAACGACGATCTATTGCCACATGTAATGGGATTTGTGATATGTCTATCATACCGTGGTAGAAAGCGAAAACCTTTATCAAAGGATATTCTTGACACTGAAGACCCCTGGTTTACTATTCGCGGGTATCTTTTTAAACCGAAGGAGACAGGGTGTCGGATGAATTCGCAATGCCTATACGGTCCCCGTCTTTTAAAATGCACTGTGCGAATATGAATGAAGAATTGTATTTCTCGTACGTGAAAGTGTAAACTAAACTCGTATCGATTATTGATTAAGTGGAAGCCTAACATCTTCAACGATAAGTTCCATTTCGCGCACGCTGTGTATAGAGTTAAGGACCACAATGGAGAGAGCTTATACCTCCTGTAACATCTAGAGATTATGAATTGATAATGTTCTTTCTTTATCGATACTCTTTGGTCCCAGTTTTTTTAAGACGCGTTTTCCGTTTTCTCTTTAGGTCTGCTGTAGCTACTACTCTTTTTTTTTTAAAAAAAAAAAAAGGTGTCCCTATCTTTTGATGGAAACATGGTACGTTTGGAGAGAAACGTGGTCCTAATGAAGTTTTTTTCCTCTCTTTTCATACTTTCTCTTACCACAGCCTCCTGTTCTTACAACAGGAAGTAGATATAACAACGACGAAAAAAAACAACAAAAAACCAACGCTCCTTTGTCAAATGTTTGCTACGCCTTCTACGTGATCCCATTATGATGTGTACAAAAGACGTAAGCAGAAATAATAATATAACATAACTTTTATGGATTACTGTCTTAACGTAACCACATTGACCTAAGCGTTGAATGGACTGATAGGCTTTGGGTTTTGAACTACCCTTACGCCAGATTGTGTGTTAAGTAATTTACTTTCCAAAATAATCACGTAGCTATGTTATACGTCTCTATTTTTATAAAAATCTGTTCCTTTTATAGTTAATTTATATAAAATTATAGATTTTTTATACATTGTACAACTTTATTATAGTGTTTATTTTGTATGTATTTGATTATTTAGCTAAATTAAATTCAATAGATTTAGGTACTGTGACAATCTTAAAATAACTATTTATTGTTGTATGATGCTTAATATAATCTTATCAAATTTCAATCTATAAAATACATTTTTTAAGTTTATGTTTAAGTTATTAAGTTATGCCGTTATCGAGGAGTGGTTTACATTTTCCATCATTTTCAATTATTTTGGTCCTTGGTGATGGCTAGATGTTTTAGGGTTAAAGGGCTATTTATTATTAGGTTATCCCTTGAGAAATAACCTAGTAACAGCCAATATTTATCAGGTTGCCTTTCACCGCCTCGGATTATGGTCCAAGCCAGCCATCCTTATCTATCCTCCGGATCATCCTCTACAACCTGACCCCTAACAACTTGACCCTGCTTAAATAACATTTACCTTGGAATCTCACGCTTTTGCCTTGGCCTCGCAAGAAATTCACGATTTAGCGGGCTAGCGTTTCGATCAATGATAATTCACTCTTTATACTTAAAAGGTTGGAAAGAATTGCTTTATTTATCCTCATAACAAATATTTTACATTTTTTATTAGAGTTAATTTTTTACCTTTAATGTCTTAATTTGATTAATTTTTAATTATCGTGTAAAATTATATTGTTACTACAATAATAGTGATATACGAGTAAATTAGAAATAAATAACTAGCCGCAATTATTACTTTCTATCCCTCTTTTTTAGGATTTAACTCGCTTTGTGGTAAACTTCCTAACTTATGAATGATTTAGTTCTAGTGATAAACAGATTTATGTAAGATCTCTTAAATCTTAATTTTGTATTAGATATACCATTTTTGCTTCTGAGCTTACCGAAGATAACGAAAGTATTACGATTGAAATCTGTTTTAGGCATCAGTGAACCTTTTTTTTTGTCTCATGTCTGTATGCAGGACTGTCGCAACTTTTTAAATATCACTATAACTTGAAAACCACTCATCCGATTTTAATGAAATTTAGATGGTAGGTCTTAATTAGTCCACATGTAGTCCCATAGTTATTTTAACCGTATTTACATTAAATACTAAATAAAAATATCCTGTCTAAACAACCACACATTTAATTCCCATCTGACCATTCGTCCAAAGATAGGTAGCGAGAAAGCTATATGTCACACAAATATTGGCAGACTATTTTTGAAATTATGTATTTTTTATCAATACTCATAGCAAAGTGGTTTTTGTTACTCATTTCTTATTATAGGGAGAGAAACTAAACTCGTGACTGTATTAACATTTTTGCATCAACATAATTTTATATATGTACATTTGTTTCATTCTATTTTCTAAAATCAAATGACTTTTGAATCTACTTAAAAAGTATCAACAAGTTCAAGCCAATATTTCTCCAAAAGAAACCATCCTTTCGACTCTGGATGGAACTACTTAGCACTTAAATTGTTGGGGACATTTTGATTTTGAGAAGCTCTTAGAATTTTCCTAGAGTACAATTTTTTGATTTTAAAACACATTTTTCGTTAACTAGTGTCGCACTTTGTACCCATATTGCTTGTAAGTGAAAGTAGTTTTATTATCACTGTGTGTTCAAAATTTAAACCAACCTCGTTCTTTGCCAGAAATTGTTGGCATTGGTAATATTCACTGGATTTTTTGACAATTTTATATTACATTTTAGTAATATAAAACGTTTCTTCCTTCCAAATTTAAATCATGCAAAAGTTACTAATTTGTATTCTATAGAAATGTATTTATAGTTATATTATCTAAATAATATATTCTTTTTACTTTTAAACTGAGTGCGTAGCTGCGAGATGTCACTCCACGAATCTCTTGGTTTTCCGGTAATATTGACGTCACGAAGGATTTGAAATCTGATGTTTCACTTCTACTTCTGGAATAAATTTCAAGGTTGTTAAGCACTCGAAGCAACAGCAAGATAATACCTTTGTAATCTTGTTAAAATCCAAGAGATTTATATTTATTATTATTAGTAATATATAAAAGTTGGCGAAAATTGCAGTCTTGGATACCGCAGAGAATAGCTTAGGAAGCTACAGTTTGCCCAACATGAGTGTGTAGCATCGAAAAGTGTATTTATTACTGATAAGAAACTACGCACTTCATTGTTTTTTTAACTCCGCATATATATACATATTTACATTTTTTTAAAGAAAGGGTCAGAAATTAAAAATTTGCTACACCTAAATGTAACGTGTTTGTTAAAATAAACACCTCGGCCTTGGTATTTATTTTTAATCTGGATATTCTGAAAAGCTACACTCGTCTTAAGGCTTACGTTTGATGTCGCTGTACTGTTTACATCTGGTCTAGTTGCTAAACGTGTTATAAACCATTTGGCAAATCTATTTCTAGTTTATTTTTCCTGTTAGCCGATGCGCAGTTTTTGTAGTTGGAAATGAGGTTTTGTTTGAAAGGTATAAACATCCGAGGTTTTTATTGGTAATCTTTTTATTGATTTGTTCTGTTTTGGGGTTTCTCCACTTCCTTTGTTCGTTTAATCAGAAAGGATTTAAAATTTTACAATTTTTAAGGGAAATTGTCTAGTTAAAATATCAGTAAGTAGGTACTTAAAATAAATGGAAACCTGTTGAATAGTTTTTAATTGTAAACATTATGAAAATACTATACTTTATGAATTTTATACATTATAAAACAAAACCGGGTTTTACTATTTCCTGTATGTCTGTTGCCATATGTCCGACTTTATAGGCGTAAAAGCTGGTGTGCGCTAACAATTAACGCGTGTGGTAGGTACGTTTGGTTTCATCAAAAAATAATGTTTAAAATAATTAATATAAAAATGCCATTTTTCAAAACTGGTCTTATTTTCAACTTTTTTTTTTTTTTTTTTTTTTTTTTTTTTTTTTTTTTTTTTGGTTTCTGTATTCTTTACCTTAGTTGTATCTATGTGCAAAATTCGGGGAAGATTAAACGACGGTAGGTGGTTCAAAATTGGGGTAATAGGTGTGCGATGAAACTTAAAAAGCAAATAAATTTGACGCCATTTCTTTTTTTTTTTTTTTTTTTTTTTGGTTTCTGTATTCTTCACCTTAGTTGTATATATTTGCAAAATTTGGGAAAGATTGAATGACGGTAAGTGGTTCAAAATTGGGGTAATAGGTGTGCGATGAAACTTAAAAAGCAAATAAATTTGACGCCATTTTGTTTTTGTTTTTATTTTTTTTGGTTTCTGTATTCTTCACCTTAGTTGTATATATTTGCAAAATTTGGGGAAGATTGAATGACGATAAGTGGTTCAAAATTGGGGTAATAGGTGCGCGATGAAACTTAAAAAGCAAATAAATTTGACGCCATTTTTTTTTTTTCTTTTTTGGTTTCTGTATTCTTCACCTTAGTTGTATCTATGTGCAAAATTTGGGGAAGATTGAATCATGGGAAGTGGTTCAAAATTGGGGTTATAGGTGTGCGATGAAACTTAAAAAGCAAATAAATTTGACGCCATTTTGTTTTTGAATTATTTTTTTTTGGTTTCTGTATCCTTTACCATAGTTGTATCTATGTGCAAAATTTGGGGAAGATTGAATCACGGGAAGTGGTTCAAAATTGGGGAAACGGAAATGTGCGATGAAACTTACAAAGCAAAGTAATATAAGACCAGTAATGAAACTCACACGCTTTGAAAATTGTCATGCAATTTGTTTCATAAAAACAAACTTATTATTTTTTAAACTGCGATTTTTTTTATCACTTACTTTGTGAACGTTTGCACTGCTGATATCGTCATATGTATGCTATTTACTGTTTCATGGGTTTTCTTTTAAATTAATTAATTCTGGACTAATTTTAGTGCCTCAAAACTGCAATTACTTCCAGGGTATTTTATTATTAATAATGGAATGAATGATGTATAATATAGTCTGGATTCTTTTTTATGAATGCTTTGGAAACAAAAATAGTTGCATTTAATTTAATTACTTGCCCAATAGGGTAGTAGGAAATAAAGCTACTGATTCCTAGCATGAGCCTTGCGGGAGGTAAAAGCTACTTCTAAATAAAAGTCAAACAGCAAAAATCGATCAAAACGTATAACTTGAAAGCAAACATAATATTGTCGAACATTTCTCTATATTATAATATTTTTTTCAGTTCGGTAGCAACAACTTTTTATTCATTATAAGCAACCTTTGCAAATTTCGCCCTTTTGAGTTGCATGCAATTTATTTTCCAATGTTGAATTTAATGAAATATTAAACAAATTTTATCAGCAAATATTTGGCAAGGGTAAGAGGTAACAACTGTTAAGAAATAAAATTAAGTAAATACTCAAAATGTTGTCGTCTTTGGTCCTGCGTTCCCTTATCGTTCTCACCTCAATCAATGTATTACATTATTAGCAAGTGCTAATTTGTTATATAAGAGAGGAATTCATCTCACATTACCGACCTGTTACTTCAACCTGTTGGTTAGAATATGATTAAACTAGACGTGATATAAAAGTTAATGTCGTTTATAATCAGACCATCATATCATTTCAATTGGTTTGCAGGATAAAGGACTAATTTTTTATTAAAGAGTTGCTTTTAAGCTTTTAATCTGATCATTTTAAATGATTCCTTCACGCCAAAGGAAGGTTCTTTTTATTATATTTTTGTTTGCTAAATTTATTAAAATGGAATTGAATATTAGGTGGTTCTTGTAATCTTAGTGCGAAAACACTATGTGGCGTGTTTCGGCATGTCACCTTCACAGAAGAGCTGCTATGTGGTAGTTTTTTTTTTTTATTCATCTCCTTGATTGGCGGTGCGTTACCACCACAGCGTGTCTAGAGCTAGGACAGGTTATCTAACAGCCGTGGGGGGAGTACACCAAGGTTACTAGATTACAAATTACTCCACTCCAGTATATCAACTCGTGGCATTTCCAATTCCCTCTCTCTCTCTTATAAGCCTAAGAACTGATCTCATCTCAAGGTTAGTTCGTTCCCCTAATCTTTAGCTGATTATACACCTTATATCGTAAAAGATAATTTCCAACTTGCTACCCCTTTAATTTTTTTTTTTTTATAATTTTGACCTTTATTATCGTGCTGGCCCTTCCTTTAAGTCTTCCGTCCTTTGTTTGAATATCATTGAACTATCGCATTTAACGACCTATGATTCTTATCATTTATTCCAAGAAGGGTTTATTAAGCGTAAAAAAACCATAAATAAAAATGTATTTCCTTTTCAAACTTAAGAGTCTTAAGTATTTATTCACATTTTAGGATGCCTAATCTGAATCTTTTACAAAAAGCCTCTCCGTGGTTTATTTTTACATCTTTCTTTGATTTTTTCTTATCGTTATTTTAATCTTCATATATATATTTACTTAAAGTATGGTTCTGCTTCGGCCTCTTTTAAATTTTGAAACGCTTTCTTGGGTGGATTCATTGTAACAATCTATTTTTTTCCGTTGTAATGTCCGCAATTTTGCTCAATATTGATACATCAGATTACTTCCTTCGAGCAGTAGTACATATTTACCGGAAAATATTAAAAAATTATATTATAAAATGAAATGGTATGTAGGCAGTAAGCAGCAGCCATGTTGAAAGGAAATATTGGTTTGAGATCCTTCGTGTCAGTTAAACAATGCTCCGTGCTCTCTTTCTTCTTGTGACTATATTGAGGTTAGACTCCCTCTCTGAACTGTTTCCTACCACTACTAATACCTTCTTTGTAGTACTTTTTCTTTTTGAAAAAATAAAACCCGTCCAATAGGTAAAGAAGAGTAGCTGACGCCTTAACTTTATTTAAATTCAGTGAGTGCAAAAGAGGTTCAGAGCCCTTCACCCCTTTTCATTTCTACTGTACGTCTTTTTCAATCCAAAGTTGGAAAAAGAGGCTGTAGATGTAGCTTTTTTTCGAAAGAATTCTTACCCTTCATTTTAATTTAACTTTTTCCAATCGTCTCCCCTCTTTTTTAAAAATTCTCTGCTTTACTAATTTCCGCAGGTTGCCGATTTCCCCTTTGCTCGGGTAAAAAAGTATTTTAGTTGTAATTACTTGCATAATAACTAATCAACAATCAACTCCCTTCAGTCTAGAGTAACTAAGCAATAAAACCCACAGAATGTTCCCCATAATGTATAATGTTCCTAAATTCATTTCAAAATAAGTATCTAAATTACTGGGCCTTAACCTCCAGTGATATTTCTTTTCCCTTAGATAGTCAATTGTAAGTATTTAAACCAATGTTTTAAATAAATACAAAAGAAATAGGTTGAAACTTCTAGATTAAATGTTTTTATCATTTGCTTCAAGTAAGTGAAGTGATTTGAATTAGTAAACAAAACAAAAAATAGTGCGGCACATAACTTCCTTGCGTCCTATTTTGTATGATTGGTCACATAAGTATAAAATAATGTGATTCATCTGAACTATAACTTGTTTTTTTGAACAATAACTTAAACTTATAACTTTTGTTTGTTTGGGGAACTTTTAACATTTATATGGGATCATCTGTGGGTTACTTTTGACAAACCATCCAAATTTCATTAAAGTCGGATAAGAACTTTTAAACACATGTTTGCGTTAATAGAAAAGAACCTGTTTCGATTTCCAGTGGGGTCACATTTATTTTTATACTGAACATGATGATGAAATATATTTGTATTATGTGAGCATTCTTGCAAATTCTACCTTTATTGTCTATAACTTTGAATATATCTTCTTTTTTTTCTAGTTTTTAGTCCCGTTCAAACAGCTTATTAGGTCATTACAGGATGTATCTTTACATTGTCAGGAGATTTTTTCCCCATGTTTGTGTTCCTGGGTGATTTATTATTAATTTGTGAAACATATATTAGCTATAATCAGCCCAATTTTAAGAGGAGAATCGCTCATTTGCAAATAGAATATAAAACTATTTTCTTAAATATTTATATAATAATTGGAATAACTTATAACTCAAAATGTTTTTATCACAAATATTAGAAACGTGTAAAGTAAAAAATTAAACTTATCTTCTTCAATACATCAATAAAGGTTTAACACTTTTTTTATCACCCCTTACCCTCTTAATGGTTTTTTTTTTAAACTACCTCTTTTGTATTTTAGATGTTGATTGACGAAGGTAGTTTTAAGTAGACAACAGTATTCGAGAATGAAGTTACATTATAATTGTTATAACCCCCATGTACCTTAAGTTTTTACAATTATTAAGCTGTTAAAAGATTTTATTTTTTATTTTTGTTCTATATATAAACTTTTAGCTATATCTATTTGATTTTTATTTCTTTTTCCTAATGACCTGTTCAAATGAGCTCATTAAGAGTAGGAAATAGTTTGTTGTTTTCGAAATAGATTAACTGTAAAGCAATTCATTTCTATCATAATGCTGAAGAAAAGGAACCATTTATATCAAATAAAAGAATAATACGTTTTTCACTTTATAACCATCCCGACCTTGGCTTTTCGTCCAATATTCGTAAACATAGAGCAAGCGTTTTGGAGAAGAGGAGAAAAAAAAGTATAAAAACGTGTTGATTCTATAACCAAGAAATAGATAAAGCAGGAACATTGAAATAATCAGTGAACATTCGATGTCGTTAACTACCCGCATGGAACCATCACCACGCGCAAAGTACTCTGTGCTTACCGAGGATTAATAGTTTCAGTGTCAAGGCCGAGGGCAACAACGTTTTACAAACTTCTTACAATCATTGTCTTACATCACCTCCCAGGATATTAAACTGGATAAGCGGTGCATTGTACAAATATTTCGAGATTCATTTTTTTAATGTTAACTCTAGTCTACGAGGTTTCGTGTTAATGTCTTATCGTTTTTGATTTTTTGGAGCCCTCTGAAAAACTATTTGCCTCGTGCTTGTTAATAGGAGTAGTCTGGTGTTCTTTAACTATTGAATTCGTTCAAACAAGGAAGCAATTTTTAAAAACCCCTTCCGACCCTCTGGAGTTATAAAGTTTTTTTTATTTCTTTTATTATACCTGTTCCATAATCACGCACTGTTGTTTTGGAGTATAGCAATCTCTAATTCTTAAAAGAAACAAAAAAAAGATTAGAAAATGTTAGATTAGATTTTGTTAATAATTACTTTGATGTTACGTCAGTCAGCAGTAATCAAAAACTAATTTTGAGTTCGTGTTTCCCTTAACTTGAATTATGTGAGGGTGGAAGGATCTATGACTCCATGCTTCCTACGAATTCATACTCTGCTTCTACTCATAATAAGGGACACATTTATGTTATTTCAACTATAAAGAATGCTCGTGCAGTCATATTTTTTATTAACAAATCCTTTATAAAAACTTTGATTCTGTTTGTTTGTTTAATTGTGCCTATCGACAAAATCTTTGGAGGGCTAATTAACCCTAATTGAGCTGAAACTTGGGACTCTGTACCAATAAGAAAACATTCTATTTATTAACAAATTAACTTGCCGATGACTCACACTACCAAAAATTCATAAATATATAGGATTTATAATAAAAACTTTATTTTTATGGGTTTGTATTAATATTTATCATATACTCTACTTTTTTACCCAATCTATGATCCTTCTTGTGGACAATAACTAGTGCATAAATTAATTGAATCACTTTTAAATCTTTATAATAATAATATTCAAAAGTATAATGACATAATTACCGTATTGTTTATTTTATTTTCTACAAATATTTTAATTGCTTTGGAACAGGAATGCAATTTTTCTCAAATTGGAGTAATGTTTTAAAAAACAAGTGTAAAAACTCTGGTTTTATAAATTCAGGATGTTTTGGACCCTTGTCTCTAACAGAAAACAAAAAAAGTCGTTTTCTGGGTTTTAACTAAGCATTTTTTTAACTTTTTATACACCCCCACATTGTGTAGTAAATTAGGACGAACGAGTAAAATAGATTGGGGTTTTTTTACTGTGGTACTTTTGGGAGAGGAAATAAAAGAAGGCGAGATTAAGGCAGTGTTGAAATATATACGGGTAAGCGGAGGGTTGAACAGACTCAGGCTTTGCCTTAGAAGGAATAATTAGAAAATAATGATCCAGAATGCCGGAGGCTCCTCCAGCATCTAGTTACTGTCGGTGAACCAGTGGAAAATCAACTCCTTAAGCTTAACTACAAGAAGATAAAACGACTAGTTGAAATAATAAGCTTCCGATAGTGCCTTCGTACTCTCGTCTGAAAGACGTTAAAGTGACGAAAGATTTAGGAAAATGTTGACTTATTACAACATCTCTATTATTATTTCCTAGATAAAGGCTCATTCATTTCTGAAACAAGTTGTCTCCGAAACTTTGAAAAGTTGGGTAAAATTATAAATGAAATATTTTCACAATTCAGTTGCGAAAAAGATTTAATGATAAAAAAGTGGTTAGATATTACGCCCATGCATACGAGTGTAAGAAATTAAGATGTTATTTTCTACCTCTATTTTAACTTTTTTTTACACTTATTGAACCTTAAAGAGTTATATAGAATGTGTTTAAAACTTTTTGAATATAAACTGGTGTGCTAGTTACTCTTAAAAATATATTACGATTAAACATATAAATTAGTTCATATATTAAACCTAATTTCCATTGGTGTCTTAGGTATTAAACGCTAGTAGTCTGAGGTAGGTGGGGAAATATAGGTCAAAATTGTAATAGTTTGATTACAATGTAGTTACTACAATAAAACATTGATATATAGTTTAATTTGTTGATGGCCCAATTGGAGTTGAAAAGGTAATCACAGCTCATTGTGATTCACTAGTAGTAGTAAGGGGGCGGGGAGGCCAAAGCCTGGCAACTAGACCGCATTCGGGTCCTTTTTGCCAACCCCTGACTTCACCTATCGAACCACCACAGAATCACCCTCAAATCTCCTTGTTTGGGTCACAAAGGAGAGAATGTCTTGCCACTTTAGTGTGACCAGTTCCTCTTCCTTTATTTCCCCTGCTCCTAATAAGTAAAAGCGCAGTCTGCCATATCCTTCACATACTCCCACAAAGTGGAAGGCTGTCTCCTCTTCAAGCCCACACAATGGGCATGTGGGGTCGTCTTCAATCTTCAGTAGTGCCAGATGTCTTCTGAGCTGGCAATGCCCTGTCAAGACTCCAACCATATTTCTTAGATTGGGTCTACCTAATCCCATAAGCCACTTGGTTTTCCCTTTGTCTAGATCAGGCAGTAGCATTTTTGTCTGCCTACAGCCATCCGTTCCTCTCCATGCCCTCCTTGCTTCTTCCCAGATCCACGCATTGATGGCTGACCTCGCCTGTCCTCTAGACCAATCAATGGCGGGTTCCGGTCCACAGAATGGCATGGAGGCTCCTTTCTTGGCTACCTCATCTGCCTTCTCGTTCCCAGGGATCCCTGTGTGCCCTGGGACCCAAAGCAGTGTGACCTCTTTCCTTTCTGCAAGCAGTTCTAATGCCTCTTGACACTCCTTAACAAGTGCTGACTCTACACTCGGGTTGCAGAGTGCTTGGAGTGCTGCCTGGCTATCTGAGCATATAGCTACCTTCGTTGATGTTGCATCTTTCACCTCAGGTTTCCTGGCCACCTCTAAGATGGCGTAAATTTCTGCCTGGAAGACTGTGGTGAGAGTACCTAGGGGGAAACTCTCTTGGGTGCCGGACCTTTCTAGGTACAGTCCCGCCCCTGACATTCCTTTTTCATTCTTAGAGCCATCAGTATATGCCACTAGAGTTTCCTGGTCGAATTTAATATCTCCTACTTCCCATCTGGCTCGTGATGGAATTTCTACCTTGAATTTCCTCTTCAGCACTAGCTGGTGTTCTATTCCTTTCATTCGAACCCCTGTCAATGGGATCTTGGATTCGGCCATCCTTTGTATACCCAGGTGTCCCACAGTATATACGCCCCCTTGCCACTGACCATTGTCTCTAAGTCTCACAAAAGATGCAATGGCCTCTCCCTTAATCCATGTATGGAGTGGGGGTAGTCCTGCCAGGGCCTCTAGAGCCGCCGTTGGAGCAGTCCTCATCGCACCAGTTATACTCCTACATGCTAGCCTTTGAACCTTGCTTAGTCTCTTAGACGAGCTGGCCACTTCAGTTCTGGGCCACCAAATAACGGCCCCATACTGGATTCTGGGCCTGATAGCCGCGGTATATAGCCATTTAAGTATTTTGGGGGACAATCCCCATGCCTTCCCCACTGCTCGTCTAAGTTGCCAGAAGGCGATCGTAGCTTTTTCTACCACCTTGTCTAAGTGTGGTTTCCAGGATAATTTAGAGTCAAAAGTTACTCCAAGATATTTCACTTCTTTTGACAATGCGAGTTCCTGGCCAAAAAGTTTTGGGGCTTTGAAGTCCACAAGTTTCCTCTTTTTAGTGAAGACTATCATCTCAGTCTTTGATGGGTTGACTGAGAGTCCCACCTCCTTACACCATTTTTCAATGATTCTGCAAGCTAGTTGCATCCTTTCACCGCAGGTGTTCAGGAACTTGCCTCTAATCAGGACTAGTCCGTCATCTGCATAAGCCTGAAAATAGAAGTCTCCTTCCGACATTCTCCTCATAAGTCCGTCCATCACCAGGCACCACAGGTGGGGTGAGAGGCAACTGCCTTGTGGGCAGCCTCCTGACACCATTTTGGTCACGTTAGTGCCGCTGATCGCTGCGGTGACTTTCCTCGCTCTCAGGGAGGACATTATCCATTCGACAATGACTTGAGGAGTGTTCCTTTGTGAGAGTTCCCCTTTGATATTATCTGATTTTGCCTTATCAAAGGCTCCTTCCACGTCAAAGAAGAGAGCTAAGGTGTAGTCTCCACTTTGCATAGCCTTTTCTATCCTAGAAGTAGCCGCATGGAGGGCTGTCTCCGTTGACCTCCCTCTGGTGTATGCATGTTGATTCTTATGCAGCGGTTTTCTAGGTAGAATTTCCTCAATAATGTATTTATCCACAATCCTCTCAAGGGTCTTTAGCATAAATGACGTAAGGCTAATGGGTCGGAAGGACTTGGCTTGCGTGTAGTCCTTTCTCCCTGGTTTGGGGATAAAGACCACTCTGGTTGCCTTCCATACCTCCGGTACCCTGCCCATCGCTAAGCTGCCTTTGAAAATAGCCTCTATGCTGGATATAAGATGCTCCATTCCCCTCTGCAAGAGGGCTGGAAAAATTCCATCCTGTCCAGGTGCCTTAAATGGATTGAATTTATTGACGGCCCATTTGATGGACTCTCTTGTAACTAGACGGGTTGCCAGGTCCCAGTTAATGTCTGTTTCTGGGGCCCTTTCCAAACTGTCACTGGCATCAGTGCCTTCCCCCGGGAAATGTATTTCCAGGAGGTAGTCTAGAGTTTCCTCTATACTGAGAGTCCATGTGCCATCTAGCCTTTTGATTGAGCCTAGGGCTCTCCCGCTTCCTTCACTGCTCAAGATCTTAGCCAGCCTTGTTGCCTCTGGAAGGGACTCAATTCCCCTGCAAAAGTCTCTCCAGCCGGCTCTCTTGCGCTTCCTTACCTCTTTTTTAAAATTCCTTCTCGCTTCCCTGAAGCTGTCCCATAATACTCCTTGTTCCTTTTTCCTGAATGCCTCGTTGAAAGCATTCCGAGCCTTTTTCCGGAGCTTATCCAGATCTCGGTTCCACCATGACACCTTTTGGTGGGCCTTGGATTTAAGGGGACATGAATGCTGAAACGCCTCAATTATTTCTGAGCTCAGGGTTGCTGCCTCTCTCTCCAGAGCATCAGGACCTATTAACACCTCCTGAGACACTCCCTGGATGTTCTCAAGTTCATTTGAGAAGGATTCCCAGTTGGTTCTCCGTGGAAGTCTCTGCGGTGTTTCCTCTTCCTTATCTACCTGAATGCAAAAACTGACCATGCGGTGGTCAGACATCAAGATATCTGATGACACATGCCAGTTGCAGATGCTTTCCGATATACTCCTAGATGCCATGGTGACATCTATTACCTGAGAACGGATTCTGTTAATAAAAGTTGGTTCCGTCCCTATATTCATAACCTCTAAGTCAGTGGATGCTAAAAATTCCAATAGCGCATCACCTCTGTTGTTGCAATCATTGCTACCCCAGGCATGGTGATGCGCGTTAGCATCGCACCCAATTATCAGTGGAATGGCCTTCTCCTCTGAGAATCTGACAATATTGGTCAGTTCCCTTGTTGGGGGAAGGTCTAACCTATCATATGGCAGGTATAGACTTGCCATGATTACCTTATTAACTAAACCTTTTACCTTATACTCCAGGATGATTACCGTGGCGTCGCGAGTCCCCAGCTGAGGTATCGGTGTTACCTTCAGGTCCTCCGTCGCCACAATGCATGTCCTGGGGTTGTCCTCCTCTGGTCCTTCTTGGCCTCCTACCACTAGCCTCAGACCAGTTCTCCTTATCCCTCTCACCTCTCCTTTAAAAACATAAGGTTCCTGAATTAACACAATTAATGTCTCCTTCCCAGCCAGGGTTTTTTGCAGTTCCCCTGCAGCATCCTGACTGTGTTGTAAATTAATGTGCATTACCTTAACCATCCTAGTAACTTTGCCTGCGGCTGCCACCTCTCCTGTGTGGTCTGCCGCCAGCATTGTCCCTCTTGTGGTGTTCCTCTCTCCTCCTCCTTCCCTCCTCAGTCCTTTTCCTTGCGTCCTCTGGCCTTCGGTGGTCGTCTCTCCTTTCGGTAGTGGGGGCTGGTCCTCGCACCCGGTGCACCACCATGGATATCAGGCCGAGGAAGACACGCCACTTAACCCCATCAAGAGCCCTGACAGAGGATCTCGGAATCAACATCACGACGTGCCAGTTTCCTGGCCCACCAGAAATGTGGTCCAATTTCCGGTAATCGGTTACGCAGGTGCATCTCCAACCTGATCTCCTCCGGGTCGGGTTTTTCCTCCTCCCTGATGTTAATACCGATTTTTGTCGGCCAGGGGGCCTCCCTATGTGCGACGACCTTAAAGGAGATATCCTCTATGGCTGGTGGCTTCCAATTCCTCAGTGTCCACTCCCTGGACTCGGAGTCGACCGCCGTTATCAGAAGCCATCCTGGTTCGACTATGCCTGACTGCCAGAACCTAAGTGCACAGCCTGTATAGGTGTCTCTGTCACCCATGCATTCTAGTGAGAACCTTTTCAGGTTCTTCCTTAGCGCCTCTCCCTCCTGGGCTGTGACTTTTCCTCCTTCCCTGCTTGACAGCACTACAATCTGCAGGTCCTTCCCCCTGGTAACGTCTCTGTAGGACTCAAAGCTGGGTCCTTCCGTACCAGGGGTTGGGGCTGCAGTGCTTGCCTTGGAACTTTCTCCTCTTTTCAGGGGTGATATCCCTGACTCCTTAATCCTTTTGGGAGTGAGGTCTGCTGAAGAGGGGGTCCCCGAGGTTCCTCTTGGTCTTTTAATTGAGTTCCCCGATGAAATTGGGGGAGTTACTTCGAGACCCTCACTCTCTTGCCTTACCGATCTGGGGGCTGTGGGCAGATCGTATTTCCTTCCTTGTTTCAGTTTCCTCCTAGCCTCATCCCTCGCGCCTGGGCCTCTCTTAGTCCTTCTCGACGGGGGAGGTGGTGCCTTCATGCTGTGTAGGTTAGCCTCCTCCAAGGTTGGAAACTGCTCCTTCGGAGCCTTCCCACTGGTTGTCCTGGAGGGCCTTTGGTCCCGGGTAGAGGTGTGGGACTTGGGTTCCCCTTTCGAGGTCCCCTCATCCCCCTTCCTCTCCTTTTCCTCTCTAGCCCTACTCCTGTTCCTCTCTCGCTGTAATTTCTTCTTCAGCGACTTCCTCTGTTTCCGCTCCACTTCCCATTCAGTCGAGTCCGACCTGGAGGGGTCTTCCTCTAGACTAGCCGGGGTGGTGGAACATACCTCCATTTCTACGGGTTGAGGGGTTCCTGTTCGGTCCTCCTGTTCCCCTAGAAGAATGTCCTCAATCTCGCTCTCAGTAGCCGCCTTAGTTTGTGGGGTTGGGATCCCCGTCTCCTCCTGTAACATGTCAGACACAATACCGGGTTCTTCTTCTTCTGTAGTCTCCATGGTGAAGTTACAAATTGTATTCAATGTGGTTTATTATTGTGATTCACTAAGTAACACTAAGAATTTTATTTTATAACTTGGAACTGTTAAGTTTAACTTTTTTGTATAGAAATTGATACTGTACTGAGACATTATCATATAGCTTTTATTATGTGTCCACATCAGAATTCTTGATTTTATCAATAAGATTGTCTTCATTTTTTAAACATTAATTACAGCCTGTCGAAATTCAAGATTTTATTAATTAAAGTTTTTTTATTGGTCGAATTTATTCTAGTTTCTCTGGAGTTGTAAAAAATGTCTCTCTCTTAATTATTTCATCTATAACATAGCTATGAAAACTAAACTTTTGACTATTGATTATTCTAGGACTAGGGTGGGCGAACTTCTCTAACCGCGAGCCACATGGACTTTTGTAAGGTCTCTTGTCTTTTGTAAGACCACTTTTGTAAGAGCCGCTTTTGGCTTCAATTCAAGGAGGTTTTTGGACAATTTGCTGTTATTTTGATTAATTTATTTATAATTTTTCAAGTAGTTTATATCTCAAATAACGTAGTTATTTTCATTTTGTCTCAAATTATATTAATTTAATACTACGTAATGTCACTGACTTCATACTAATTACTACGTTTTTATTAGCTTGCTTTCTTGTTTGTTTGTTTGTCCAGTACAAATCTTGCAATCGATTTTTAACTAATTTCCCGAGTAGCTAAACTTTTGAAACTTTAAAAATAGCTCAGAACACGATGACAATGCATTATTTTAATACTTTTAGCCATCTTTCAGCAGAATTTAATTAGTTTTCAGCAAATTTTACTGTATGGAAAGTTAGTTCGGAAGAAATCCGCAAATTATTTTATTTGTTTTGACATATCCCATAGTTAATCTTCATTTTGACGGGTTTCAAATTTATGATATTTTATTAAGAGGTAAACATTGAATGACAGCCAAAAGTAAACAAAGAAATAAATTTATTGACACCCAGGTTTGATTACACTTGTGTCCTAGGAATAGGTTTAATTTTTCTGCATCTGTACTTCTTTACTTCTACACATTTTTCTTCTCTTACTGCGTCCTTACACAGAGGCATATCAATAGCACGGTTTAGATTCGGTGTTGGTGAGATCCCTTGTACAAAGATTTGCCCTTTTATAGGTTTAAGATCAGCTCTCTAGATCTAGATGTTTATGTTATCTCTAGCATTATTATGGGTAGTAAATAAATTCGGAACTATGTATTTTTTTTTTCTTTTCACTAACATTATACATAACAATGACAATTCTATTATCAACATTACATATGATTCAACAGAAAATTTAAAAACGTAGTATATAAAAAGTTCTTTTTATCTTGTTATTATTCTAATAGTTAATATTAATTTGTAAATCTAATGCTTTTGGTATGTTATTCTATTGAAGAACAGACTCTTAGCCTATCATTGGTATAGGATGATGTGAGATTTCATGATGTGTTTCTGTTATGAGGTGGTAGAAGGGTCTAGTACGTGAAGGTATGTAACCGAAACTTATAATCATACCCCATCATACCATGTGCTTAGATAAACACCACAAGGCAGGCTAAAGAGAATTGACAACAAATCTTTATATTATAAATGTACAGAGTGGTAAAACAATAGGTTTCTCACATTGCATACCAACTACTATATTTTTAAGTTCATGTAATGGATTCAACGCAGCTTTCAAAGCTTCTTTTTAAATATAGGCGTCTGTTAGTAATTATTGTTGTATTAAACTATTATAGAAGGTCAACCGAAAGTTCTATTCACGAATGATTAATTAGTTACCGAACAATATAATATTTACTTTTTTCCAAGTTAGATCTTTCAATTTCTTTTGAATAACTAAATTAAGCTCAAAATTAAGCAATATAATTAATTTTCCTCAAGTAACGTAAAGTAAACATTTTCAAACAATTATAGCACAAGACTTCCTCGCCTCCTTTCGCATACTTATGGAAAGTTTTCCTTTGAATACCCCCTAAAATTAATAAGTCCTATTAATTTTATACTCATTTTTTTTAAATTATTATGGGACAATCTATGGGCTACTTTCGACAAACCATAAAAATTTCTTCAAAATCCAATTAGAAATATTAAAGATGTAGGTTTTAATAAAAGGTTTGTTTGCATGTGGAAGAGGAACGAATGGGCGGGCGCAGTAAGTTGAAGTTAATGTTAATTATGACCTACCATTTAAATTTAATTAAAATTGGATAAATAGTTTTTAAAATGCGGTGGTTGCAACAATGTTCGCAACCACCAAAATTGTTTCTTGGTGTCTAAAACGGACTTCTGTCTTAAAATTCCAAAAGAAAATTTTACTCTTCAGAATGATTACAATGTTTCCGCTACCTTCAGTAAACTCGGAAACAAATATTAACCAGTTTATTTTAATCCAAAAACCTGGGTAAATATATTAAGAAGGCCCAGATTCGACAGCTTTGATGTGATTCATCTATGAATTCTTTAATAATGAAGATTTAACTAAGTATTTATAACTTGATTGAGCTTTTATTCTTAAATTAATTAATCATATTTTATTAATAAAATTAAAGCTTGATTCGTCATTTTTGATTAATTGATGTCTTAATAAATGTGTTATATTATTTAACTTAAACCTAAGTTTTGTATTTACGACTGAGAACTAATTACAATAAAAAAAAAATGAACATTTACAGTATTCATATATTTGTTTATCTGTAATCGGATTATTTTTACTCTTTAGATCTTATTCGCAATAGTAAAGAAAAATTTGTTCACATCCTATTGGCAGAGAATATAACTCAGAAAGGGCTTCGCTATGTGTGTATTGTTTTTAGTGCAATGTGTTAAATCATTTTATAGTTATAAAAATAAAAATGATAATTTAGAGGTGGATAGCCGTTTCTTTTTTTGGTTTGTGATGATTATAAATTATCACCTTATAATTTAATAATTTAAAATTTGATTTCAATGAAATTAGTCCGAAATAATTCTAAGAGATACATATATATATATATATATATATATATATATATATATATATATATATATATATATATATATATATATATATATATATATATATATATATATATATATATATATATATACATTTTCATGTTTCTTCACTCTTATCTTGACAGACACTATTTAATAAACACTTTACGTACTGGAGAGACCTTATAGATATTTAAGATTTTGTGATCTTTTTAGATAATATGTATAATATTTTCTCTAGATACTTATATCCTGCATAAATTATATTCATGTGTTTATATATATGTATGACATACTTATAACTGGATGAATATCTGTTCATCCTTAGGGTGAGGCAAAATACTAAAATACTCTATTCCATTTTTGTCACCATCAAGTAAATTAATTTAAATTATTTTCTCTAACTTAAAAGTTCCTCATTAAAAGTTAAGTTAAGCGTTTTATAAATTAAACTACCGCATTTCTTTGGCCTAATTAACGGTCTTGTTACCGTACCAATTCCCAAACGAACCTTTCTTTCTCGATGTACTCACGGAGATAAAGTAGTTGCATCTTGTAAAATCGTGGAATCAGATTAGAAGGTAGGAACTGAAGCTCCATTCTCGTACATTATCCTTGGGTTTTTTAGTTTGTTAGATCCCACTGTCTTTCTCGAAGTGTCGATATTGATTAATGTATCTTCTACCACTGCATATATTATTGATTCCCCACCTACGTACCCTGTGATGTAGGTAACGTTGATTAATTGTCCATGTAGTTCGAAGAGACCTAACGTGATTAATTATTGTACAAACAAGAATTAAATACCGTAAGCATGTAGTGTACCTAAAAAAACCCCTTTATCACTACTTTCATGTGTTTTTAGTTAAATTGTTTTCTCATCTATTTCAATTGCTTCCGAGCATATACCGAAGGTAACGAAAGCATTGTGATTGATCTGAAGATCGTACATTTTTTTATATCTCCGAATGCAAAAATTTCCTGATAGAAATCTATTCCAGAAATTTAAGAAGCATTTTTAATCCCTTGTCTGTCTCTCTGTCAGTTAGTCCTTCTTTTTTTCGAACTAACACCAATATATCTCAACAACTACTTGCCCGATTTAGACGACATTTGGGTGGTGGTACCATATTAGTTTCAACCTTCTGCGTCCTTCTCTTCCTCATGCGCACAAAGTTAGTTTTTTATTAACATCTATACATCTTTAATAGCCCTTATCTGATTTGTAAGAAATTTGAATGGTTTGTAAAATTTTGCCTACAGATAGTCCAATAATAATTTCAACGTATTTTATAGATATCGTCGTTAATATAAAAAAAGTTTGTGGACATGTGCGCAGACAGTCACGGGACCAAAAATGTTCCCTGATGATAAAAGAGGAGGGGAGGGGTCAATGAATTAGACTTATAGACAATAAAATATTGTAATGTAAAAGCATAACATCATTATAGGACGCGAATAAGCTATATGCCACACTATTTCCTGAATATTTTGTATAATGTAGTGTAATATTTTTAATTTATAGCAAACTGTATAGTTTTCGGTGTGGTCAATTACACAGTGGTGTATTCGTGTTTATTGTAACCAATCAATGTCAGTTTCACAAGTTTTCCTAAAGTCTTTAGTTTCACTCTCTCAAAGTTAAAAATAGACCATGTACACGCATAATCGTAATTGGAGAGCTCTTTAAATTTTTTATGATTTCAATTCATACATTCATTTATTTATAAATGTAATTATTAATTTATTAGTTACGTTGCATTATCTTCATATTCTTGTGCAGTAAACTTTGCTGAACTTAAAGATATTTACATTCCATGGATTTTATTTTTTTAGATCAGTTTAATTTGACATTTCTATAAATGTGTTTGATGCTATTTCTCTATGTGCATACATTTGTTGATATTTTTCACATTTGATTATAACTAAGGGATTCTAAAATTTCAGATATATTATAATGTAAGAACTTGCTAGCATTTCTATTTATTTTATATATTTCTACAATTTTTTTTTTGTTTAAATAATTCCAGGTATATATTTTAATAAATTGAATTATTGTTTCAGGTAAATTTCCTCAATTGGTCTACTAATGTTGATATACATAAGTAAAAGGTAACAGATAAATATTATTTTTTATTTAGTCTATAGTTGGATAAATATTAAACTTAACGCAATTTTATATTCTACAATATTTATATTATAATTATTAGCCTCATTTAGGCCTAGTGCTGTATATTATGCCTTTAAAAAGGCTTTTAGATTTTTTTTTAGCACAGCTAAATAATAATTGGATCCTTGAATATTAGATGAGATAAGCTCTTATACTTTATATTCCACGCGATGCCCTGGCCCTAAATTTTCTTTTGCAGGTCACCGCTCTCCCTTTGTATAATTAGTGCTTCTGTTTCGTTGACCCTAAATGAGAAAAGGAAGAAACACATTATTCGCACGCAAGCTTTGTTACCCTTCTTCAAATTACTCGACCTAGTTTTTAGCAATTGAGAGAATTTGGATAATAAAAAATTTGTATAGTTAAATTATTTAATTTAGTCAATAATTTGGTTCTTTGTTGTTTATGTGTTGTTAATGTAGTTTTGTTTTGTCTTTCTTTATATTACAGAATATTATAATAACAAAAATAAATGTTATATATGCACTACAACAGATAACACAATAGTTTACAGAATAAGAAATTGCTAATTTGAATAAAATACTTAATTGTTTACATGCAATATTACATATTTTAAACAGTTTGTGGTATTGAAAAATACCATAGTATTGTAGGGCTTATTGCTGTTAGAAGTGTAAGTTATATTTTTACAGGGAGATTGATTACACTTAAAATTTTAATTGTCAATTTTCATTATTTAATTCAGTTGATCCCATATGATTTCATTAGATTTTCTTATTCTTTAGGGATGAAAAATTGATTAAAATTTTATGTCTATATAAGTAGGAGCTGAAAGTGTAAGTCTATAACTAAAGAAAATGTTGCATCTTTCCTTCAGTTATTGAAAAGCTTGATTAAATGCCTAAGGAGTTTTTTTGCATTCTGTGTGAATAAAATGTGCCACACTATTAATTAACATGGAAATTATCATATAAATTGAAACCTGAGCTACTTTAGCCACTTATTTACCTAATTTTTTTGGATTTTAAATTGAAATAAAAGCAAATAACATTTGATTGAAGCTGAACTTGAGCTGATTGAGTTACTTCGTATAGGGAAAATTGTAATAAAATTACTATGGTATATTGTATAAAAGTGTTTCCAACCTTTTAGATTGGTTGTTGACACCTTGTTGAAAAAATTTAAATAAATATACATTTCTGTGTTTAATTGGTATTAGTTATTAAACTTATTGTTGCCTTGGCTGGTACTTGGTTCCTCTTTTTTCGAGCCAAACAATATAAAATCTGAATAATTGTATTGTTAGTAATATAGCTGTTCAGTAGTACAATGGGATACTTGAGTTTCAGTTTCGTGCCTGCATGCTAAGGTTAGAAAGAGTTCACTTGAGTTTATTTAGGTATAGACTAGATGAGGCCAGACTCCACAGTGATTCATTACTCTGTGGGATCAACCAGTGTTAATAAAGCGCTGTGGCCAGACACTAAGGCGCCTACGGTAATTCACCCGTGGAAAGGCGAATAGCCTTGCTTGGCTTCCTCGAGTCCGTTACCTTGGAGACCGAGTCCTATCAACAAAACATACTGCCGGCCCCCCTGGCTCGAGGCGTCGTAAATATACTGGCGCCCCCGCTCGCCATCGTAAAAATCCTACCATCCATGTCTTCTTTATGTCATTTTCTCCTTTCTTCTTGAAGGTCGCACCGTACTCTTTCCAAACGATTGGATGTGGTGGAAAGGAAAAACTATTGTTGATCTTACGTTCCACTGCGAGTCTTTCTATTCTTGAAGTGAAGTGTGTTGTTTGTGTACTGCTCGCTTGCTTTTATTCTCCTCGTGTCTCCTTTACGCAGTCTTAGTGCGTAAAGGAGACACGGTTAATAAGGCATCTTTTTATGACATGGCTGCTAAGAATGCCTTTAAGAATGTATTGGTAAACAAATGGATTATCATTTTTGATTTGTTAACTTAAACCTTTCCTTTTTGTACAGATTGTAAGCTGCCAGGCACCCTTAGCTATCCCTCAAAATTTTATGGACAACATAGACATTGACTAACAATATAAGTAGGGGTGCTTTAAGTGATAGGGGAAGCTTTTATTTTTTGGTGAATGATTCAAGAATCTTATCTTTAAATAAACGAAAATACAGTTTTATATCATAGTAAAACTTGATGTCATCTAATAGCTTAGTTTTCTGTTACTACGTTTATAACAATAGCAATGTTTTGGCCTTTCCTAGGCTTTATGCATAATATATTTGTTGTAGACTATTGCTACTATACCTCCAATCAAAAATTGGGGAATATTAGTAGCTTTCTAGGAAATAAGCTCTGCTTTGTGAACACAATAATAAACATGGCATTTAAAACATAGGAGAAATTATAGCTCTTTGGTGCAAACCTGCGGACAGTGATCACTTGTAGTTTATTGTTTATATGTTCGCTTTGAAAATAGTTTAGTAAAAACTAATATTCCTCGTAGATTATGGACTCTGCAGATCATCGTTTCGTGTCTTATACTAACTGCCTTGGACTATAACTTTTTAACTATGGTTTTAGTCTCTCCACTGTTATTGCTTTTTACTCGCTTTTGTTTCATTTCACATGTTTATGAGGTATGAATGTTAAACTCACTTTCCTACTATCTAGAAAGCAGAAACATTCATGGGGTGCCTATATATTTCCGACAAAAATATAAGTAATCAAAAACACGAAAATCTACTTAAAAATATTTTTAAAATTATTAGCTTTCATGCAAAAAAAAAAAAAAAAAAAAAAAAAAAAAAAAAAAAATCAGCAATTGTTATAACATTTTCAAAGGTTTTTTTTTAAAATGAAAAATCAGTCCGATAAATCGAACAAAACTTTATCTTGTATATATTGATATTTAAATCCCATAATATCTGATTTAATTAATTCATTTTTTCTTCCGAGCTTACCGAAGGTAACGAAAGCTATGTAATCGTTCTGAAGAACAAAAATATTTTAAGTCTCGAATTTCAAGACAGAAATCTGTTTCAGACATCAGGGAACGTTTTTGGTTCCGTGTTTGTCTGTCGGTCTGTCGCTCAATTTTTGAAACCAACATATCTTAAAAACCAAAAACTATTTTTATCTTTTATTTGATGAATCTAAAAAGGATGACCCTTAATCAGTGGTTTTCCTACTTTTTAGAGCCTCTTATCAGAATTTGTTCATGACTATAATATCAATCAAAATTAGTAATATTTATTTATTTATTATCTCCTTTATATTGACCTCTATAATTGAAGTATTCAAATTATTGGTCTCATTTTAAAACTACTCCATAGTTTCTTTTCGAACTATGAGATAATTATATGCCACTGTTAGCTGTTAGCTAGATGCGGTGCTAATTTTAGGGGTGCTAAATGCTTTTTCAATGATGGCTCAATTGATGTCGGTTTCATTTAGTTAAAATTTGTTTTTACTTTATTTAGTTACTTACTTACTACTACTTCACTACTTACTTAGTTACGTACTTTAGTTGATAAAACTTATCTTCTTCTGTTTATTCCTGTATTTGTCCTCTCCATTACTCATGTAATTAATTATTTGTCTTTAGATATCTTCCTCAATCCTAAAATTCTCTAAAAGATAAAGTAAACATCAATTGAATAAGCATGAAAAGTCTCAAATGAAAATATCGTATATTTTGATTTAAGTCTTCCTTGACTAAGCTAATGTTTGTTCTTAGAAAACATCTCTTCTCTGTAGTAATTTATTCTCAAATGGAACT
Organism: Gerris lacustris; assembly: GCA_951217055.1. NCBI lineage: Eukaryota > Metazoa > Arthropoda > Insecta > Hemiptera > Gerridae > Gerris > Gerris lacustris. Next base: position 81,552,180 of record OX578277.1, read on the forward strand.
AATTAGAAGCTGATGATGTGACTTAGTTTTATCTTTGTCTTGTGAGTTCTTTTTATTTCACCTAGACGTTCTCTCTTTGAATCACTGTTTAATTAAAATAATGCCTTCCAAGAAACTGTGCGAAGTAACTGTTGTAACTTTTCTCTCTGTCAGAGAATTTTTGTTTCCTTGCACTCGTTTTTTTTTTTAGGAGAGGTAAGAAGGTTTTGTTTTATTTTGTTAAAATAAAATGATTTGTTTTATTTACTTTGTAATAATACTCTTTTTTAATGGCAGTTTTAGTCCTGGAGATAGCGTTCATAAAAGTGACTGACTAACATCAAGCTAGAATTTTGTGTATAAGTTAATCTTTTTGGGCCTTTTAAGAATATGTGGTCGAGAAAATTCGTCTTGGAGACATTGCTTGGCCATAAGCTGTTAAAAAAAAACAGACCGGTGGAAAGTGGCCATGTCCCATTCACTTATGCAGACAATGTGATTTTTATGATCCTGATTACAAAATTAGTTAGTAGACCAAAAATTAAGGGGATGTTAGTTTGTCACTTACTAGTTAACTACATTTATTTAAAAAAAAATTTTTTGAATAACTGACCTATCAAGTGACAAACTAATATCTAGATTGTTGGTCTACTAAGAAATTTTGTAACTCAGGATCATGAAAATCACATTCTCCTCTAAAATTGATGGACCTGGCCACTCTCTAATGGTCTTTTTTAACAGCTTATGGCCAAACCATGTCCCCCAGACGAACTTAGTTCAACTTAGCCGACCACAAAATCTTAAAGGGCAACAATAGATTCACTTACACACAAATTCACAGCATGCTATTATTCTGTCACTTTAATGCACGCTATCTCCTAGACTATTTAATCTGAAACGAAAAGCTTACTTAATATTGTAGGTAACTAGACTTGACTTTATAACTTTTATATTTCCGTAAAGCAATAAATTTCGATCTCTAATAATACTAAAGGATGATTAATATTGTGACTTTTTATATGAAAATTGGATGATTAATATGTTTTATTTATTTTGTTTAAAAGAAAGATAAACGTCATTTGTTGAAACCATTAACTAGTCTACCACAAGCTTGCCATAGTGACCTGGTTTTTAATTAAAATGTGTTTTATATTATATCCGTAGAAGTTTTGTTTGTTCCCTTTATTATAAGTGGACGTAATTTATATTAGATTTTAAATTTTATTTGGTTTTCTTTCAATTTTCTTTTTATTATTTTTAAATGCAAAATAGAAACTTATTAAATGTAATAATTTTACTGCATTTAATTTTTTTTAACTGATTGACCCCATTTATATTATCCCCCCCCCCCCCCTACCTTGGTTTTATTGCATAATTCACGAAGTGTTTCTACTCCATAAAACATATTTAATAATTATTCTATAAATATGTCTGAACTCCTGTTGTATAAAGAAGTATTTTACATAATATATATGTTAGAAGTAGTTTAAAAATATACAGTACCTATTTAAGTAACAAAAACAATATTATAATGTAGCTTAAAATAGTGATCTTTGGAATGAGGTTCACTGGAAAACCGAGATAAAAACCGTGATTTTTAGGTTTTGATAAACTTTGTTTTCCCCCTTTACACAAAATAATATAATTTCGTCCCTAAAGTGTAAAGATAATTGACTTATCCAAGCGAAGTAATTCTAGAACAGGTAGTTTCTTCTTCAAACACGTTTTTCGTATTTTTGAGTAAACAGTGTAATTACCTAATGGCTAAAGGTAAAAATAAATGTCCACTTCAGAGACAGGTTCTCTGGCTATTGCAGCATATTTATTAGTACACATGTATTTAATAAATGTACAATAAGTTTTATTTATTTGCAACTCAACAATATTCTTATCAATAATAATAAATTATTCTCCATATCTGTATATTATATGTTATGCTTTATGCTATAATTTATAATCTATCACAATTATAGTCAGTCCTCTAGCTAGGAAGTAGCATATTTTTTTATTCTTTTAATTTTTTTATGACATTAATTTCAACCATCTGCGCAAATTTTATGTTGCTTAAAATTAAATGTGACTACTCTAGGAATCGAAATAGAAATCTCATGTGATCATTTATACTAGGATGCGCGGGAGCTATGTGCAACTCAAAATGACATAGGCTTTTATTTTGTTGAAGTAATTTCTAGCTTTATGTTACATATGATTTATTTTGGAAATTTGCTTAATGAACAGTTCGAGTAATTTATTTTTATTTTGTTTTTCTATGGTATGAGCGATTCTTACAATATGGGAAACAGATTTTTTTTTTTTTTTACAAACACAAAAATTCATATGAGCTTGTAGAATTTCAACTGTTTTAAGAAGAGTGCGAGTTATCTGAGCCGAATATTGGATTATCCTTTTTTTATGCTCTCTGGAATTCAGGCATTGCGATCGCATGTGTAGAAAAAAAAAAAAATATATTCATCATTTAATTTCAACTTCGACAAACTTTATCTTATACGAGTTCATAATTACTTAGCCCAGTATTTTCCATTTATTAGTTTTCGTTGATACATTTAATTATTATTGTAAATAATAAAAAAATGTCATAAATAAAAAAATAAAAAATAAAAATGTATCATGCAAATAACATTTTATCATAAAAAATAACTTCTCCTCGGCGGGGAATCAATCGAACCCAGCTCTCTCCGTCCACGTGTAAAGCTATTTTCTCAGGAACTAGATTTTTCCCGGGAAAACGGCTTACATCGTTAGATTCGTATTTCAATGGACTACATTTTAGAATTTTTTAATAAAAATTATCGGAACCGACGATTTTTCTGAACATGTAGGTATGCCAAATTTCGTCAAAATCAGCCTGGTAGTTTTGGCTTCACGCGTCTGCACAGACAACAGATAGACTTCTTTTAATACCACTTTTTTGAACTCAGGGTACCTCAAAACATGTAATTCAATAAAAATCTCAAAACCGAATTTTCTCGCCATCACAATACTTTCTCTTTATATGAGAAAATATAAAGGGTTTTGCACAATGTAAAAGAGTAGCTGATATTTCATGAATTTTATTTTACAAAACACATAAATAATAATGTAGATAAAACTCGAAGATTGACACGAAAGTTAGTTTTTGCTACTGAGATTTATTCGAACATATCATAGTGAATATAACTTTATCAAAAAAATTAAATAACTTAATGAATTTACCGTCAACAAACCAAATTAGTTTAATAATTATTTCATCCTGGTTTCGACCACTATAGTTGGTGATGAGAAAACTAATAAATAATGTTGTTTAGTTTAAAATCGAAGAAAAAATAAATAACGTAAGACTGATTTTGTTCTCTTCAGTGAAACTTGAAGATTAAGAATGAAGAACTATTATTATTATTAGTGATGGACTCTTAAACAATAAATGTGTTTTCTCAGTTTAAGAAATACTTATTTTAATGTACATTATGTATTTTAAAATAGGTCTAAGTTGACTTAGATCTGTTTTAAAATAAGTGCATTAAAAAAGTACTTTACTGACATATGCTCTTCTAAGCTACAGATATATTTATATATATCGTATAAAAGAAGGATTTATAAAATTCACATGGTATTCGGGTACTACTTAATACAGCTTACTGTATTAGCTTAGCGGGTACTACTTAATATAATATACAGTGAAAATAATGAGAAAATTGAAATTGTTATTTAAGTGTTTACTTATTGTAAATTTGTTTGATTAGCATATTTATACTGTTTTGTTTATTTTAAGATAACACATTCACGTTTTACGTTATTTTTAAAAACACAAATTAATAATGTTAAAATTAATTTTCATTTTTTTTTTGTTTTAATTTAATTCCTGATATATTTTGCTGGAAGGAGCCTAAACAAAATAAGTGAAGAATTGTGGAGTGAGGGGTTGTCATTTGTTTGGATTTGTTGTCTTGATGTTGCCAAGGTTATATTGATGATAACATTGACACTTGCCATAGTCTCCGATATCAGTTCAACAGAATATCTAACTCTGTCCGTCCCATCTTTACCCTTGCACCATCTATCTTTATAACTTCCCACTCTAACTGTTTTATCTCACTTTAATATGCTTATGGTTTCACAATGTGCTCCCCCTTTAGCTTGAGTTTTACATGTCTTGTATTATCGTTGCATATCTTGTTGACTCCTAATTAATTTCGTCAAATTGACTTCTTGAAACTTCCCGTATTCAAAACTTATTAATAACTGAAGATATGTTACTCTTTCTCTCGAGCAGTGAAACACCATAAAAGAATTAGCATTTTCTACGAATTTTAATCTTCCTTATTAGCTTCCTCATGTTCTATTATTGGACTAGTAGTCACTGCTTCAATTCCCTGTGGGGTCAGAGTTATTTAATATTCAATGTTTAATGGAACAATATGGGACCATTCTGTGGACTACTTTCACTACAAACCATCCGAATTTCCTAAAAGTAAATACTTTTAAATGTTTAGGTGTTAATAAAACTTGCAACTTATCTCGGACCATCAGTGGGTTCATTATAACCTACCACCAAAATTTCATTAAAATCAGACAAGTAGTTTTTAAGATATGGTGGTTCGCCAAAATGTTGAACGACACCAACAGAAAGGCAAGAGGCTTAAAAGTTCCATGTTGCCTACAAAAGAAAATGTTGAATTCGGAAAGATAAAAAAGAATGATCACAATGATGCTGTTATCTTCGGTAAGCTGGGTTGCAAAATATATATATATGAATAATCAAAATGGGTCAGAAAGAGAGAAGTCATTATCTATTTAATTAAATAATGTCATAAGAAATCAACTTTTTTTAATTAACAATTAAAAAACAATATTTCCTAAAAAGCTACTTTTATCAGTTTATAAATTAATTAACATTTAAATTCAATTTAATAATGTTTTGTATATAAACAAAAAATCTTTTATTTCTTATAAATGATAAAAATACACGAGTCTTTCATTTACCATCTAATTATAGGAAAGTGTCAAAAAATTAAACAGGATCTTGACAGATGATCATTGTTTTACTGGCCTATTTTTAAATCTTTTTCTGTAAAAATTTGAATTGTGTAAAAAATTTGTAAAAAGTGAAATTCCATCAAGATCTAAATTATTTTTTAAAGAAAGATGTAAATTTTATATTATTTCAACAGATATAATATTACATTAGATATAGTTATATTATATGGAGTGTAAAATATAATGTATTTTGTATCATGTTGTTGATCAAATGTTCAGAACTAGTTATTTAATATTACACACACACACATATAAATATATATATATATATATATATATATATATATATATGTGTGTGTGTGTTGCAACATATACATGTGATTTGACCTAGTATATAAATTTTAATGTTATGTATTATCTTTTTTATTCTGTATTCTTTAAAATTGTCAACATAGATCAATTAGTGACTTATTATTGTATCTATCTATCTATACACAAATATTTATATAAATATATATAATGTATATGTATGTATATATATATATATATATATATATATATATATATATATATATATATATATATATATATATATATATATATATATATATATATATATATATATATATATATATAGTTATTTAATATTACACACACACACACACACATATATATATATATATATATATATATATATATATATATATATATATATATATATATATTTATATATAATCAATTTAAATTAGTCGAAAAGTTATAAGTTTCTATCCAATATCTATTTCGTTAATTGCTCTTGTTTTATCTTTTTTGTATTATTTACTACTTAAGTATTTATATAAGGCGAGATATTAAAAAAAGTGTTAAAAGTGGTTTAACAACCGTGAATATTTTATTTAAAAATAAAATAATTGAAGTGTTTAAGGAAAAATGTATATATATTATATATAGTATGTATACGACTGTATAAAAGAACTCAAATGTTTAATAATTTTAGATGTTTTGTTAATATTATTACGAAATGACATAAATAATAAGAAAAGAAAAACATATAATGTAATATTAATAATTTCTTGTATAAAGATTGTAAACAAACAATAAAGGAATATTGTTTATGAGGAATACTCGTATGATGTAAACAAGCTTTGGTTAGCAAAAGTGGGGTGGGGGCGAATGTAACAGCAGTTGGATCTCGGACCCTGAGCCAGCCTGCATGTCGACACTTCTTTCAGCGTTTTTTCGCATTTTCTTCCGGAAAATAGAAGGTATTCTTAGTCTAGTCAATTTAAAAATGTGTTTGATAAATTTTATTTATCTAAATTTTAATTAGTTACTTTCAGTGTAACATTTATAAGGTTTACACTTAAAATATATTTTATTATTAAGTTACGTACAGTAATAATTATGGTGAATAATTAATAATAAATAAAATAGTTAATGAAAAAGGTAAATTAATTTCGTTTATTAATAATAAAAATCTATTTATTCAATAAGATGTACATTTTAATTTTTTAGATTATCTTAAAGCCGTGGGTACCTAAGGTTAGATTTTGTCTTGAACAGACTGCGTTTTAATAGTTTTTCTTTATTTATTTTATTTTATTTACGATTTATTTTCTAGTATATACTTCTTTTTTGCATTTCTTATGTGTTACTTTTTTTTAGTGTTTTATATAAAATCTACCTCTTACTTTTTAAGTTATAAGTGTTTATAACAACTCCGTGTAAAAACATCTGCAAATACTAACTTCTTTAAGAATAACGTTTGCTAGGGTATTTTTATTTTTGTACTAATCAATATCTATCTGACAGAAGTATTTATTTATTTGAAATATATTATAATAATAGAACATATTAATATATTAATATATTAGATGAAAGTAGTTACTATAAAAGCAGCTATTAAGTTTCGGCTGCTATGTAAACGAATGTTTACATTATTCGAATAAATATTTATATTGTTTTAACTTTACTTTTTACTTATATCGTATGGATGATGTGTAAACCTTTAAGCATATTGTTAGATAACTGATTTTTAACATCTGATCAACTTTTTACTTTCTGTTTTCTTCTTTAACTAGTATTCTAATAGGTCATATCTCCCATACTTGTACAAATGAAAAAGAGTGGAGTATGTTGTTATAGAAACATACAAGCCTTCATATTGGCTTGTATGTTTTTTTTTTTGTTTTTTTTTTTAGTTTAATTAAACTAAAATACATAGGCTTGTAGGTTTGTTTTAAAGATATTTATGTGATTATTTATATTTACATTTGATGAATCTATAACATGTATCCTTCAGTTAACTTATTAAATTTGTAAGGTTGAAGAAATTTCTTCGCGTAAAGCGTTTACGTGGAGATACTTTCCTCCACCATTTAACGATGCTCCCTTAACGCTTCTTATTTTAATTTATTAAATATGGTTTCTGTAATCTATATTCAGCTGTAATTCTCATTTACCATTACCATGTGTACCTACCTCATTATTTTAATGATATCTTGAATGCCTCTTTACATTAAACCTCTTACATTTCTCTTAAGCTATATAATTCCTTTGCGTTTGGTTTACCAATTTAATAATGCCCTACAATCTTTCTCGTAAACTTAATCAAGGGTTTTTAGAACCTTAATTTCTCTCTTACATTATAATTACCACAAAACAACCTTATCATAACAGGAATGCCTAATTATATATTTTTTCTTTTTACCCTCTGATTTATTTTCTAACAAAATCTTTTAATATATGTACTTACTTTTAATTGTTTTTTTTAAATTTATTTTCTTTATCTCTCTTTACTATTTTAACATCTGTTCCATAGCCAACATTGCTATTTTTGGTCTAATTTCTTAGGAAACAAATTTATTAATACATACACATACATATAATATATTATCTTAAATTATGTATTTGTTTTCTTATGTAAGAGATTACTTTAACATATATTATTAGATTTTATTTATTTTACCTTTTAAACAATTTCCATACCCCATGTATTTATTAGGTATCCAAGTTGTAATAAGTGACTATTTTTCCAAAACTAGTCTGATTATCCTTTGGTAACCACCTACTACGTTGTTGTTCTAAAAAGTATTCAATACTCTTGATAATACTCTTTAACGTGTATATTAAATATAACTATGAGTAAATATCTTTGTTTACATACTTGTACAACGACTATATAGTCGTTATTTTATTAAGTCAGTTTATTTTAAGAAATTATACTTTAATACTTCTTTAATTATACATAACTCTTACTCTTTACGCGGGTCTAATGTTTACTAAGGAAACAAATTTTCATTTCTCCGTACCTACCTTTTAGATCACCTTTTCTGTGTAAACAACGTTAAAAATAATTTATGTCTGCTAAGTGTGGTTGCTTTGGAAAACCTATATGTACTCCTATATTCCCATTGAATTTTATGTACCTTATAAACAAACCCTTAACCTCTTAAACATTTATCATCTACCTCTAATTCTGAATACTTTCTAAGTTTTGTTAATATTAAGCTTATACTCAATTCATCTTTTTATGTATCATGAGCATTTGACATTATCAAAACGATTATGTATTGTTTCCTTCTCAAATAGTATCTTTACTCTTTACGTAGGATAATTATCATATGATCTTCTTGTATTAATGTACATATCTTCATATAATATTTTCATGTATGTATGTATGTAAGTTTGGATTAATAGTTCATTTTCTTGTGTAATGTATGTAGTTACTATAAAAGCAGAGGCCACTAAAGTGGCCTCTGAAGTGAGGAAAAGTTCCGAGGTACCCCGTACCCGATTTTTTTTTTTTTTTTTAGATTATTTTAAATTTGTATTAAGTTTTGACAGGAAGTAAAGAAATGACTTATATAAATTATAAAGTTACTGTTACAGCTTTATACTTTAATCGGAGATGTTTTCGAAGAAACGAAACATAAAACTTGTTTACTTTGAAGCAAACTAATGATTTCTAAAAGAAGATAATATGGATAGAGGAAGTTAAATATTTAGGCTAGTGCTAAATGAATCAGGCAAACATTTTTTTTAGTCTATTCCTAGAATATCAATATTGTTTTCTCTGGACCTCATTCTTACTAATTCATATCTTAATTTTCACTTGTAACGTACACATTTCTTTAAGTTTCATCCTAATTATGTAAAAGTCTCAACGATTATTGGGGGAGGGGGATATATACCTGGTTGGTGATATTCACCTGGTTTATATTTACTTATATTTATACTTATTTTTCTACTTCGAGAAGAAATAAATAATGTCGAATTTTTCACTTTCTCAAAAAATTGAAAATTAAGTGTTAACAATCACGTCTTGAACACTTTTTTAATATGTTAAAAAAAATTGATTTAATTAGAAATTCTTGGATTTAAAATTATGTTTTATAATGTTTATTCGAAAGTTTTTTTTTAGTTTGTCATACCGATTTTATTCTTATTTCCCCTTTATTTAGTATTAATTTATCACCATATATTATATGTAATTATTTTAGATTTTGACTTCCTTACAATCTTATATTTTTACTAAAGTTAATTATATTGCTTCCAAGCATACCTCAGATAACGGAAGCTATGCCATTGTTCTAAAAAATAAAAATTATTTGTCTCCGAAAATTCATACATCGGTCTGTGTTCATACTGTCGGTCTGTCCACAATTTTTGCGAACCTACATATCTTAAAACCTACTTTTCCGATTTTAATGAAATTTGGACGGTAGGTCATAATTAGCCCATTATTGGTCTGATATAAGTTTCAACCTTTTGCGCCTATTTGTTTAACTTCCACATATGCACAAACAAACAAAAGCACCTCTCCGATTTTCTAGACATTTGGATGGTTTGTCGAAAGTGGCTTACAGATAGCTCTAGATTAATTTTAACTGTCTCAGCCTATTATATTGTGCTAAATTGTTATTTTTATTTAAATGAAATACCCAAAAAATTTTGACAGTTTTGAAAAAGGAGGAAATTAATTAAATAAGACAATAATTGATTGTAGAAACATAAAATCATTGGAAGCTATGTGCCACACTGATTGGCAAATTATTTTTATTAGAGTCATACAAAGCAAAATAAATTTAATTTTTAACACTAACGAACTTGCTTGTATAAGTACATAGTAGCAAATCTTTAATACGCTTATAAAGTTGATTTGACTTAATTAAAACCTTTATCTTAAGGTTAATTAATTTTTCAATGCTCTTCGGTTGTTTCAAGCTGTGTATTAGATCACTCCTAACGTCTTACTAAGATTCGCACAATATATTCTGAAACCTATTAATCATTTTAGCAGTTATTTAAATCCATTTCATATGCTAAAATTAAAGATTAATTATTTTTAAAACATTGGCTTGGTTCCAATGAAACTATGTATTTATAACCATGTAATTTTGCTAGTAGTTTGTAGAGAGGGCGATGCCAGATAAGGAGTGATGTCTTTGCCAATGTTTAGCCTATGGAGTAAAATTAGCAACAGTTGATTTTATCGACAGAACCCGGAGGGCGAGGGAGTTTGAGAAGCTACAAACAAGATAACATTAGTTATATCTTGAATAAAACATTTTTTAACTTAAACATTCTATTACAGAGGATCTTGTCTCTGTTTAGTTTTAGTTATTTTTAGGGTAAAAAGAAAAAACTTTTTGATATTATGAAGCTTCTTGTAGTGTTGTGTTATATCTCTTCTAGAAAGGCCAAAGTTCTTTATTGTGTTAAGACATCTTTAGAGTGTTATAATATTGCTCTTGCACATGCCAAAATGTAAATTAAAATAATTAATTTTTAAAAAATTAAATAAACTATGAAATTAAAAGTTAAAAATGCCTTTATCCTAAGGTTAATTGTGTTAAGCTCCGCTCATCATTAAAACTTCTCTGGAATAAAATGATAACGTAACGTTGTATACAAGATACAACGTGAAAAAATGAAAATGAATGAAAAAAAAATGAAAATGAACAGTGTCATTTTTTTAGTTCTCCTCCAAAAACTTAGGTGTATAAAATGATTTATTATCGTTATTTAACTAATATTTCTTCCTGTTTTACTTTCTCATATAGGTAATTAAAGAGAAAGTATTGTGTAAAATGTATAAACTCGAAACAACTAACAAATAATGGGAAACACTGGACCAAGTAATTTTGTATTCGTGTGTGAGATATTTAGTCTGTATTGTTTCAGACAGTTTTTTTTTATTTATTTTTTTTATTATTAATTTATTTGTTATTAGTTAATGAAAGTTTGTCCAAAGAGACAAAGAATAATTATTTATCGTCATATTATCAAACAATATTACAATTTTTTTTATAATTCCATAGGTACATTAATATCAACAGTAAATGAATGGATCCTTCAACTATCTTTGAATATTATTTCTGTTTATGTAAGATTTTTACTTGTGGTTTAAATTTATACTTTTATTTCTTATTTCAACTTTAAACAGTTTCACCTTGTACTTATACGTGAAAAAACACTAGTTTGTGTTTTCAAATAAATGGGTAAAGAGTTTTTTTTTTAAATAAATAAAAGTAATAATAACGTTATGACAAACTTTCAAAATAAATTTCACCACCTAACCACTATATTCCATAAAGAGACATTTCTAAGCCCTTAACCCTAATTTATTTATTTTATTTAGACCCATAAACCATCAAAATGCATGATTTTACTACGCCGCAGTCAAGAATATGTTAAATATTAGTTTAATTAAAATTTAAAAATATAATATTTTAACTAGTCTTGTGGTTTTTTAATTTTGTTAAACTTCAAGAAAAATAGGGGAGAACAAAAATGTTTTTGTGGGTTAAAAATTGAACTGAATACGTTATCTTTTAGAATTTAATTATTTGAATGTTTGACGTAAGTTTGGCCAAAATAATTTTAATATTAAGTTTATTACAACCATCTTTGCGGTTTAAACCTAAATGTTGTTACAATTCAAATTTAAGCTTAACTTGATTCACGATAGTTGTAAGATCGTAAGATTAAATTTTTTTTTTTCTAAATTATCTTTCCTCGTAAAAATAGTACTTGAATATTTCGTCATAGCAGCTTCCAACAAACTATAGTATTATTATAGGTGAAGAAAAAATTTATTCTAATCCTACAAGATGACCTCTATAGACCTTTCTACCTTCGATATCTCTCTTCTTTGACTTGAATATCCGACACAAAAAGCGTTTTCAATAAGCTTAATTAGTTTGCCATCACGATTTAACTCTGTTCATTAGTTTTTATAGAATAGTTAATTAGTTAGAATTAGTTAATTTATTTATCGATGTAGTTTCATTAATACATTTATTCATGTAGTCTTAATTAATATTTTTATCGATGTAGTCTCAGTTAATACATTAAACGATACACTCTCAGTTAAATCACTTATCACTATAGTCATTAGTATAAAAAAAGTCTCACCCCTCTGAAAGTGTATCTGTTGGTGTTAAAAGATTCCACAGAATGCTCATTGAGAATGCCTCTCGAGTAAATAATACTTTTTCTATAATTGTTTATTTCTTTTCAACAATATAAATTATTATTATCTCTGTGTGTCTGCAAACATTATACTTTAAATAATTTGTATGATGTCAGTTATATTTAATATTAATGAATGTAATGGCCTTAATATTATAAACAGAAAGGTAAAATAATTATAGTTGTGATGTGTGATGTGCATTGCGTAAATTATATCTTAGATAAATAATAATATATATGTATTAAAATTTTAAGTAATAGTAAAAGTAGCAGATAATTAAGCAACAGACCTTCAAACACATCTCGTATGATCTCTTAAGACTGCGACTATACGTAACGTTTTATAATAGAATATTAGTTCAAGGATCGGAATAAGTAATTGTTGCATCACTGTCTGTAACTTTATACTTCACCTGTTTAACAGGTGTTATATACTATTTTTTTCAGTTCATTGAATTACGAAATTTCATCCCAACAATCTATTACCATTGCAAAGTTATTTCACATTTCATTTAATTAAATCGACTATAAAAACAGGAATGACATTTTTTTAGAAAGTCACAAAAATCTGGCTCTTTGTTTACACTTTTAGAACAAAAAAAGAGGTAGTATTAAAAATTGGATCTGGTCTGCCGGAAATGACAGAATTTTTATAAGATTTAAGATAATAAGGGCATTGCATCAGTTGTACGTTTTTATTTGAAGGGGTTAAAAAAAATATATATATATATGTTTGGAAGCATTTTTAAGAAACGGGTTGTCTTAGTAAAATCTGATACATTCTAACTTTTTTAAATAAAATTTATAAAGATTCAACAAATGATTACTTTTTTACTTTTCCTTAGCTTAAAGGAAAAGTATTATTTTCACCCAAAAACTCCGAAACCCAGATTTCAACGGAATTTCAACGGAAGTTTGGGTGTTTTTAAGTCAATTTGAGTGGTTTTTAGCTGGATGCTCGGATGTCTGTCTGTCTGTGTGTGTCTGGATGTCTGTCTGTGTGTCAGTGTATGTCTGGATGTCTATCTGTCTGTGTCACGCATAACTCCCACAGTTTTTAAGCTAGACGGTTGAAAATTGGTACAAAAATCACTCCTTACATGTAGTTGTGCCGTGTAAGTCATAAATTTGTGATGTCATCAATACATTTTGCTGTCATTAAACATTTAAAAAAATTAGTATAAAATCAACAAATTTTCCGATTGTGCTGAAATTTTCACCAATTATATATCTTTATAAGTCAAACATTTCCACTGAATTTCGTTTTGATATCTGTCGCCATTTTGAAAATAACGACTTTTGAACTTCGGTACTTTTACGCCAAATAATTTCTGAACTATTTCACCGATAGAGCTGAAATTCGCGACAATGATACCTTTCTATAAAAATAAATAATGCCTCCATATTTTATCTAAATATCTGCTGCCCTTTTGAAAATATCGACTTTTGATTTTTTTTATATGAAAGTATTGGATAAATTTTTAAATACCTCTCTATAACACACCTTATAGTAACGGACATCACTATAACGGACCTCATTATACCGGACTTAACTTTTAACGGACAAATAAAATTATAATTCACATAATATAAAATCTATATTGTCATTTATTGGTTTATGTTTGGCAAGGAGAAGTTCCGAGACCCCTTCCTCCTGCACTTCCCCTGCATCCTATTTTTATTTATTTATTTAACATTATTTATCACGGCCTAGCCCGGATCCTATTAATTAGTCCTTTTAAAGCAGATTTTTCTTTGTACTATGTATACACAGACTCTATAAAATATAATTGCTAATCAGATAGACAACAATTTGATGGTAGGAGGTCCTAACTTATTTATTATTAAGTTTTATTAACTTTCTTAAATTATTACCAAATCCAATTCAACAAGGTTAAAATATTAAAATAGTTAAATGCTTGCTACAAAGTCCTTTAAATGTAAGAGATAAATAATTGAAATTAAATGAAGTAATATAAAGTAACTTTATTCCTAATGGCTATATTCTGTTGTTCAATTCGTATAAACATGATGGCTTTAGTAAGGTTTAGTATGTAATGTTATTAGGATTAAGCAATGGCTTTTAAGTGGGTCGCACTGTTACAGTAATAAATATAAAGAGAGCTTTATTGCTCTTAAGGGCACTTTAGTGCAGAGCTTACAAACTGTCATAAATTCAGTTAGGACTCAGATGGAGGAGAACTAATGGGAACTCTGGAGTGTTTGGACCACCGTGTGGGTTTTACTTTACTTTATAGACATTTTCAGAGGCCAAAAAACCCTGCTTTAAAGGAGTTGGCCATTTGGTCTTACCCTCTAACAAACATTATACACTTTTTCCAAAAAAAAAGAGTATTCTTGAATATATAAGAAAACATTTATTATTTAAAATATAGTTTAACAAATCATATTTTATAATATATAGGTAATTAATAGTTTAGAAAGTGACAACTAGGCATTTATAGTTTAATCAAAAGTTCAATTTTTTTTTAGTAACACTTAAAACCTTATTATTTTTATGAAAATGCATTTTAGTGTAATTGTTTTTGTTAATTTTTAAATTTTGAACCTTATCTTTTTTAAAAATTGAAATTTTTGTAGTAATTGTGTCAAATTTGATAATTTAATCATTTATGTTGACGCACTGTAGATAATCTATTTTTGAACACTATTTGGTAGTTATTATAACTCCATGTTTTGGTAATTGTTTAGTAAAATTAATAAAAAGTCTATTTTAAGATTAATTTCTGTTTCCTTTCTAATGCAACCGACTTTTATTTTTAGATTTATATTAGCATAAAAAGGTGTGTTTGATAAAGGGTGAAATCACGTATTGGATAAGAATTTTTAATTGGTAGTTGTAAAAGTCCTCACTTGTAAGTAAGGTGTATAACGAACAAAATATTCTTCTAATTTATTTTTCATTTATACTTTGTCGTTGATTGTCTAGTTTGAAAAAAAAAAAAATGATTAGGGTGTAGGTAGTTTTTTTTTTGGATGAGTGGCTTTGGAGAAGTCCTAAATTTCACTTTCAATATCAAGGAAGCATCCTAGAGGCTAGAGGATGTGTAGCATAGCATGTCAACTTAATTTATAACCTATTAAGAATGCTGAACAGTGAAAGCGAAACTCCGAACCCCATATGTTGTTTTATTAGAGGGGGGGAGATGCTTTGTAAAGGCCTAAACGCCTATGAAAGCCTAGATTTTTTTTTGTGATGAGTCACAACTAGGTTGCGGAACTTAACTTTCCAGATTTGTCCACCATTATTTAATAAAACAGCTTCGATTACGCTAGTATTGATTACCAGTAACAGTTAATTACAAAAAAATAATATAACGACTCTACATGTGTCCTATTTATCGCCTCTTCTCTGCATTCTTTTCCAGTGTTATCATCAATTCATTGAAATTGCTTTCCCTAAAAAATAATCAAGTAAATATTACCTTTTTTCCGTTAAAATCTAGTTTCTGAGTTATTTAGCTTAGCGTTCAATAATACAGGTTAATGGTAACTATAAATATGCTGAGCAGTTTATGGTATTGATCAAGATTTTATGATTTTGTAGTTCAACCGGTATTAGATGGTAAGAGAGGGATTAACTTAGTTAAGAATCAAGCATGTTTTAAATTATTTGAGAAGGATGTGGGAGGTTAGGTTTTTTTCTCCTTACATAGGTATTGAGTTAATATTACGTGACTATATTATATTATTTTACAAATATTTAAACCAGACATGATATCAAATTTTACTTTTTTTTAAACATAAAATTAAGGCTCGGCCCAATTTTATATTTAAAAAAAAGTAAAATTAACTTAATTAATTTAGATAAGTTATAATATCTATTTGAAGACCAACAAATCACAAAAAACATTTATTTTTATTGGAATAAATGTGGTTGGCTTTCTTAGCAATAACAAATAGTTTTGAGGTGAGTCGTCGTCGTCGTCGGGACACTACTCGATTATATAAATGATACCGTAAAATCGCAATCAATACATTTAACTGCACTTTTTGATGGTTAGTTTTTAAATAAAATGTTAATCATAAGCACATTATGATTATGTTTTTAAAAATAATTGAAGCGAGCGTAGCGAGCTTCCTACATTCAACGAAATATGCTCCGTGTCTGTCTGTCTGTCTGTCTGTCTGTCTGTCTGTCTGTCTGTCTGTCTGTCTGTCTGTCTGTCTGTCAGTAACGTTTACGCGTGTGACGATAACTTGAGTAAAAGTTGACCGATTTAGTTGAAATTTGGTATACATGTTCCTCTTACTAATACTCAGGCTAAGTTCGTTGGACAGCGTGATCCGTCCATGAGTTCGCGCGCAACGCTCGCTTAAACGAGAGGTACAAAAATTAAATTGGAATTTCAGGACAGGAAAAGATTCTATCATCATCTACTCGATGAGACGAACATTTTTTTCAAATAACATTTTTTACTAAAACCAACAGCGACACCGCTATGACTTAATAAAGATCGCTAAAACTATTAAAGCGGACCTAAACGTTTATAATAGAGAAAACAACCTTTTTACCGATATCTTACGTTCTAACGAAACGATTTTAATAAAACTTCATATACACCATCTAATTCACAATTGAAACAGGTATGCAAAATTTCAACTTGATACAAGCAAAATTCTTTGCGTAGTGACGAGATACATTTATAATAATTGTTTAAAAGCTACCGCGGGTGGTGAAGATTGTTATAGTCGTATAGTGTATGGTTTGTTTAGCAAGTAAAGCTTCGTACCGAGTACCCCCACTCTTCCCTACACTACCCTCTTCCAGTTATCTTCCACTATGACATTCATCATGATTAATAAATTTCAATATTCAGTATTTCATTGCAATACACTCGCTTCAATGATAGAGCCACGCGATGCCTAGTTTATTGAAGCGAGCGTAGCGAGCTTCCTACATTCAACGAAATATGTTCCGTGTCTGTCTGTCTGTCTGTCTGTCTGTCTGTCTGTCTGTCTGTCTGTCAGTAACGTTCACGCGTGTGACGATAACTTGAGTAAAAGTTGACCGATTTAGTTGAAATTTGGTATACATGTTCCTCTTACTAATACTCAGGCTAAGTTCGTTGGACAGCGTGATCCGTCCAAGAGTTCGCGCGCAACGCTCGCGTAAACGTGAGCTTCAAATTTAAAATTGGAATTTCAGGACGGGAAAAGATTCTATCATCATCTATTCGATGAGACGAACATTATTTACAAATAACATTTTTTACTAAAACCAACAGCGACACCGCTATGACTTAATAAAGATCGCTAAAACTATTAAAGCGGACCTAAACGTTTATAATAGAGAAAACAACCTTTTTACCGATATCTTACGTTCTAACGTATCGATTTTAAT
The DNA here is from genome assembly GCA_951217055.1 of Gerris lacustris. Lineage (NCBI taxonomy): Eukaryota > Metazoa > Arthropoda > Insecta > Hemiptera > Gerridae > Gerris > Gerris lacustris. The sequence continues at coordinate 81,569,974 of OX578277.1, forward strand.
AAAACTTCATATACACCATCTAATGCACAATTGAAACAGGTATGCAAAATTTCAACTTGATACAAGCAAAATTCTTTGCGTAGCGACGAGATACATTTATAATAATTGTTTAAAAGCTACCGCGGGTGGTGAAGGTTGTTATAGTCGTATAGGTTTGTTTAGGAAGTAAAGCTTTGTACCGAGTACCCCCACTCTTCCCTACACTAACCCTCTTCCACTTATCTTCAACTATGACATTCATCATGATTAATAAATTTCAATATTCAGTATTTCATTGCAATACGCTCGCTTCAATGATAGAGCCACGCGATGCCTAGTTAAAATTGTTTTTAAAAAAGTTTCTATTTCTCTTATCATTTGGCTGCTTTTGTACATAGTTGTTTTACACTAAAATTTTTCTTGACTTAGTGGCCCTAGACTGCAGCCAATGTATAAAGTATGCATTGAAATGAAAATGTTTGAAACTTGTTTTTTTTCTACAACCTACTTTTCTTCAATGTCGTCTAGATATGTCATTCTCATATTTTTCATCCAGCTCTTCTTGTCAAATCATATTTTTCTCTTCTTTTACTTCTCTGATGCGGTTTTTTTCCATCTACAATATCCAGTAACCTCGAATCTGCCTTATTTACACGCTTCAACTCCCTGTAAGAAACTCAAAACATGACTTGTTGGTTTCTGAAGGTGAAGGCTGGGACCTAAGTTGTCGATATGACGCAGAGTATATTCAGCTTGATTTTAAGCTAAAAGAACAATCTATTGTTAAGCTTTTCTCAACTATCCAGTCCATAAACCATTTTTTCCTGGTGGGAAATATAATATATATAGATATATAACATCTTGTAATATAAAAGTAATATGAAATAGTTATAGGCGGAACCATGTATATTCTCCCACGTTTTAAAATCAATTTTTCCTTGTATTACATAGAGAAAAAGTATTGTGATAGTGTAAAAAAATTCATTTTATATTATTGATGAAAATAAAGTTGATTTGCTGAAAACCGATAAATATTTGTAAACTTTTTTACATTAAATTATTGAACATCTTTAAATGTATTTATTATTACATTAGATTAATAAAAGTAGATGTTATTAATTTTAATAAGTCTCGCTATGTGTACTAGAAAATTTTGTGCTAATTTGTCAGATCTATTTCTACATTGGACCTATCTATATTTACGAGTATATTGGTTACCTTAAGAAAAAGATCAGCATTTATTAAGACGGACATCTGTACAATATACTTTTTCTAATGTATGTGTGTGTAAAAACCTAATTGATTTTACATAATTTTATGAGTATTATGTTTATGTATACCGAATAAATGTATTCTATATATTTGTGTAGATTGTAAATATGTAGAAATTATTGGATTCTTTTAAAATTATTCTGTAGAAAATCTCTAATCATTATCATAATAAATAATAATTTATTATGATAATGATAAATGATAAATAATAATTATGTTTAAATTCGTATAATTGTAAATATTTCTTAAAATTCTTGAATTCGAAATATTTTTAAAATAAGTATTTATGAAAACTGCTAGATTTTTATACTTAGTACCTTAGAATTATTTTCCTATGTTTAAAAAATAAAGTTTCTTTATATTTTTTTTTGCAATAGAAAATGAAAGGCTATTTTTAACTTTAAACGGATGCAATACTAATATTAGTCGTGTGACATTCAATACGGCTTTGTTACATAACATATTATTGAATAATAAGGATATATTTCGGGCGTATATAGACACTTTGAACGTAGGAGGTTGAATGACCGTGTGGCCTAATGGATAAGGCGTCGGACTTCGGATCCGAAGATTGCAGGTTCGAGTCCTGTCACGGTCGCAATAATTTTATCCCCTCTCTTCTATTTTTTACATTAGATCTTCTCCTTAAGATGTATTATAATTATTTATTATTGTAAAATCATGCTCCTAGTTTCATAAATATAGTAATCAATTATTTCCAGAGCTGTCCATTCATAAATATAGTTATAATATTCCCCCTCCCTTTCCTATAATTACTAGTGTTATTTAACAAAATGATTTAGAATTCATAGCTTTACTGATTAGAAGTAGCCATTGTTTGTAATCTTGTTTATTTTTTATATAAGTAATACTTATATACTTTTTATAATATTATACTCTTTCAACAAGTAATACTTTTTTCCTATTTAATAATATGATTATTAGTTATTGTTAAGTAATATTGATTAAAATATGCTAAAATACGAATCAAGAGCCAGGGCTGTTTACGTATCAGTAGGTTAACTTTATACACACTCACACACTAGGTAATATTTATTATTTTTAGTAAATTCCTAAAATAAATTATTTTATTACCACTTTGGAATTGATTTTATTTATTTCTTTGTGTATTTTTTTTAAAAATTATTATATACCTACTAATAATATTCTAACTTTTTTTTTGTAATTCCCATTTTACTTTTCCATATCTTAAAGGGAAAGTATTGTTTTAATTATTAATAACGTGCATTTTATAATTTAAAATATGTATATTTTATTATAAATTTGATTTTTTCATTATTTTTGTTGCAGGTAACTTTGCATTCTTAGTCGTTGATACCTTCTGTGAACTGAGTAAGTTTTGTTTCTATAATTGCTGTCACTCATTATTTATTTTATAATTTCAATTACATAATATGAGATATGACTCATAAAAACTGTCATTACAATGCTACATCAAATAGAGTGACATCACACTTCGACTTACGTCCCACAAGCCTGATTGAAGTCGCGTTCAGACTCTTAACCCCTTGATATTATCGTATAGACGTGTATTCTTAATGTTTAGACTATTATTATTATTGTGCTAGAGTGATGTCACGCCTTTTAACGTTTTCATTCTCATCTTGTTGTTTTATTGTGAACGAAGGAATTATTAAGGGAGAACTACCCACAATCATTGAAGGTCCTAGTAAGATTAATTAGTAAGTTAATTCTTTTTCCATTATAATCCTAAAAGTACATAGATTTATTGAGTAAATTTAAATAAGTCAAATTGGAAAATTTAATGACTTTTAAGGAGAGAAAGCCAAACTTTTACGATTAAACTACTTCTACACCGTTTCTATGTATCTAGATATTTTGAAGGAAACCGTCTCCTAGATAAGGTAATTTCTAAAATTCTTACTATACAAGATAAGGCACTAATCTTAGACGTTATCGCTTCCGGAAGATCAAATCTATTTCAACAAGAATTGCTATTTTGTTTTTAACCAAATCTAAGTGTTGTGCGTAGTCTTTATAGGAAAAAGATATTATCTCAGTCTAGTTTTCTCGATAAAAACTGTGCATAGATGATTGTCACTGCTTGAAGCGTTTTTGTATCTCAATGTTGACTCGCTTTTCTAACCAAACGAAAATCTTTCGAGGATTAAATCATCACCTAGGTAAAAACTCAATTGCCATAAAATAATTATATCCTTGAAAATACATTGACACACTAGTGATTATAATCATGTTAAATTATTTTAGTGTGAGCCTCTGAGAATTGTCTCTACTTATAGAGGCATCAATAAATTAAAACTGTCTGAACAGGTTACGAACCCTAGTTCTTACTTTCAGCTTAATTAACTGGAACCTGGAACGAAGAGTAAAAGTTGTTTACAAACACATATATCCACACCTACTGGATCTGTTGATTTTGCATTGCCCAAATGTTTATCTCTACATACAGTAATGCACAGATTATAGAGTCAAAGAAAGAGTTAATGTATATTTTTTTAATCTTTGGTTTTTTTAATACCTTGTTAAGCTGTTAAGGACCAATATTATTTTAAATTTAAAATGGATTATTTTGTTTATTATTGGTCTTTCTTTTACGTCCCGATAAACACATAATTATATTATTATAGGACGGGGGATCTGACCACTTTACTCACTATTAAGTTACTAAATAAGTATGTAATAAATACTTAGTAGGAGATAGTAAGCAAAAAAATACAAAATTCACCCTACAATAATTTAACATGATTATTATCACTAGTGCGTTTTTCCGAAGAAATGGGTAATTGTTTTATAGCAAGATTTTTTTATTTTTTTTTTGAATTTTTGAAAATAATAGGGCATGTAATTTGGATGGCTACTTTACTAGAGTTGGTAAGGTTCATCAGGTTAGCTTGGTTCCCAGGATTCGAGTTGCTATAGCCTGTCTTGTCCGTTATTATACGCTTTGTCCAAATCACTTTAGACAGTGTAGGGGGTCTTCTCTATCGTTTTTCCTGCGTCTGGTAAATGGATCGGAAAAACGGTTTCTCTGTTCAGTCGCTGTTCTCTTCTTTAATGAAAACTTTATCAGATCCTTTATTTAGCGTGAACCGCGGGATAACTGTCACCGTGGGATCGAATGGTCTGTCACAGGTCTTCATATTTCATTCAATTATTTTTCTTTGGTCAATGTCCTTTGAGTGAGTTCCCTTGGTGTTTTCCACTTCTGTACTTTCTTACTCGGATAATTTAGACGTAAGGTTAATAAAAAGACATTTTTCATGAACAGATCATAAGGTTTATTTATATTATTTCAGTAAACAATTAAATCATATGAAATGATTGCATTTATCGTTCTTAAACGAGCTCTTAGGCCCATCGCAACGGGCTCAATTTTATTATTAGAAAAAAAGCAAAATTAAGTTATTATATCTATTTAGATATAACATACATATCTTTAGCATATATATTTTTATTTATATATATTTAATTATTTTTAGATTAAATTTATTATTAAGAAATTGATTATATTAACTGATTTGTTAATGATAACAAACTTAGTCTTTTATAACTATTCAAATATTGCTTCCGAGCTTACCGAAGGTAACGCAAGCTATGTGATCGTTCTGAAGAGCGAAAAAGTTTTAGGCCTCCGATTTCAATTCCGGTAAGCTCGAAAGCAAAAGCTATTTGTTATGTTAAACAATAGAATGTTCGAAAGCCTAATAATGAATACTACATATACTAATAATGAACCGGTACATATATGCAGAATATGGTTATAAAACAGTCAGCCAATTAGTGTGGCACATAGCTCCCTCGCGTCTTATCGCATACTTTAATGATATTATCGACTGTGTACCTGCAATACCTCGTAACCCTCAAAATCGCGATTTTTTTTTTTTTTATTGCATTGTTTGATAACTATTATTAATATCTACCTATGAGCAAAAGCTAGTAAGCCTTAAGCTATTATTTTTTATAGAAATTATTGTAATACTTCGTATTCAACATTTAACTAAAAAGTACAAAAAACCTCGTATACGACAAGGTTTCAAAACCTTGTTACCCCCCATGCATTGTAAGTCTTATTAAAAGCATAATATCATTAAATTTGACGAAATAGGACGCGAGGAAACTATATGCCACACTAATTGGCAGAGTATTTCTAATATAGTAATTAATGAATAAGTTATATCTATTTGAAGACCAACATATCAAAACAAACATTTATTTTTATTGGAATAAATGGGGTTGCCTTAGCTTAGCAATAACAAATCATTTCGAGGTGCTTCGTCGGGACACTACTCAATTATAGAAATAATGATTTAATTTCTTATATTCTAATACAATATTCTGGTATTAGGTTTGAAATAAAAGTCCGAGTTTTGTAGATAAAGATTTATTTTACCTGAATTTCATCAGTGATGATTTACGTACAATCAAGATGGAAGTATAAACAACATTAAGTTAACACATTTAACTTTAAGATAATAATTATGTGCAGCTTTAATAATCTGTAAAAAATCTAGAATAAATTATATATTCATCAGGTTTTCAACTCTTATTTTTTATGTTAGTTCTGCGTGTTAATTGTAGTTTAATGGTTGCTTGTTATTTCCTGAGCTAAATCTTTGGCACTGCTAAAATAAATGATTTGCTAAAACTAGGATTTTTTTTTGTTTTTCAAACTAACCTCTAGCTCTAAAATATTAGATTCGACACGTCCGCAAAAGTACACTAACGCTACGATAGAATATTTTATATTTCATTATTATTTACTTGTAAAAATAAGTAATGTGGTAAGAAAAAAAACGAATATAGTTTCTTTTATATTGTATAAACTAAAATAGCTTCTATGTTACTGTAAAAATGTTGTGTAACTACTTGATTTTTGCTTTTTCTGACTATATAACCACTCAATCGAACTACTTGTACTTGCGGCTGTGGATTTTAAAAAGATTGTTAATCCTCTTAACTAACAGCTGAACAAGTAGTTATACATTAACTAATACCAACTTTAATTAACTGAACTTGAACAATTTTGTGACGTAATTTGTATATATTTCTCTTAATGATAATAATAATTTATATGACTGTATTTTCTGCGATCTTACAACCTTCTCTGTTAGCGATAAGTCACGTTGTTTTCTACGGAAAACGAATTCTAATGCAAATATCTTCGATTTGCTCATTGTCTGATTTAACTGCTTGCAAGAATACGTACAAGAAACACGGTATGGAGACGTATATTTAAATGTAAAATTGTTTGATTGAGTCATTAAATATAAAACATAAATCCCTTTTATGTCAAAGAAAATATTTAATTTATTTTTATAGGTTAAATTATCATTTTAGAGTGATGGTAGTTAAAAGGCTTATTACGTACATTTTTATAAAGTCTTTTTTTATGAAGTACCATTAGCGTTAATTTTCCTTAAGTTAGAAAAGCCTCTTAAAGTTCCTCTGGAGAGACTCTAACCATAATTTATAATTTAAGGTTTAGCTTCATTGTTGGTAAAGGGGTAACGAGACCTAAAGGGCTTCTCTATCCTGTATCATGCAAGTTTTACGTAGCTTCCTTCCTCACAATGTATTTCATGCTTTGAACACTGTTGTGCTTCCGTGGTGGTTATTTACTTGTGTTTTAGAAACCCTACCCTTAAGCCATGTAGAGAAAACCATAGTTCATAAAATATAAATGACATTCTGTACTTTTATATATTTTAGTATATATAAATGCCAGTTGTACTTTCTTAGGCAAAAAAAAAAAAAAATAAAAATTGGAAAGTGTTAAATTAAAGGACACATTTAAATCAAAACTTTATTTTTGTGCGCTTTTTCGCTGCATTCCGTTAGATATATTGTTTCTTTAAATGCATTTGCTAAGTTGTGGTTTAGAATAATTGCGTATCGTAACCTTATCTTTGTTTAAAACTATCGCGAGTTTACAATTTACATTTTTAATTATTACTTCCAAATACTACATATTCTCTAAATATTAACTGTTTACGGGGTTTATTTATGGACAGTGCACGTGCTGCTCTCAGTATGCTTGTTGTTATGCCTTAATTATATTCAGTTTCTCGGTTGGCTGACCACTAGCAATTGGGCGGACGATAACCTTGCTTGCCTGAGCGCCCGTGTATAAAACTTCCTCGCTTCCTTTCTGAAGCGTCAACATCTTACAGCCATTTAATTAAAAATTAAAAAGTAAAGGTTCAATGTTTTGATTTTAGAGGTCGAACAAGTTCATCAACATCTTACGTCATGTAAAATGTAAATTTTAAGCCCTATTGTATGTAATATTTAAAGTTGGGATCATCACATTGTTAAAACAATACGACTTGCCACGTCAGTTTATTCTTCTAAGTTTGACTTGTAAGTAGGCGAGGATGATGTCATTGTCAAGTGAAGAAACAAAGGTGTGAAAGTGTTACCTTGAACTAATTCTATAGAGTGATGGACACGTCTTTTTGGTACAGACTATAGAACTATTGCACGATATATATCAGGCCCCTTTAAGATATCAAATGTGTCAAATTTTGTCTAGCTGTAACGAATTATTTATTTGGTACCCGATTTCTTGCGTTATCTTTGTAGTAGTTTTTTTCTATTGGATTAAAGTTAAGGTTACAAGAAAGAAATATATACTTCACTCTTTTAAAGGGTGTAATGAGCGTGTGGATTTTATGCAGTCAGGCGTGTGAAACATAGTCTTATAAGCTCTAGAAGGCGTATAATTCTATTTGATACAATTGAAACGAGTGCATGTTCGCACGAAAAAAAACCTGTGAAATTAAGCCTTGAATATATGAGTGGCTTGTGAAAGTACAATTGACATTTTAAGGTTGTCTTCTATGTTTTTACTTTATATTTAGAATAAAACTTATTGTTTATAATCTAATATAAAGTAAAAATAAATTTAACTCAATTCAATGCAATTCTATAATTTCAGACTATTACGGTGAGTTAATTCAACCGTTCAATTCCGTGACTTACTCTTACTGAATTATACTTGTACTCTAAGAGTAAAAGTCCTCTAATGTAAGTTGTTAAGCTTAATACAAGTTTGGAAGTGGTAGAACTTTCTCACATAATTGTAAGTCGTTAAGACTTCAATATACCATAAGGACTTTGATAAAATAGCAGCTGTGTTAGGAACTTAGAAACAACTGTGACTTTACTTGGTAATAACTAGTAGATATGGGAGCCTCTATGGAGGTCATCTTAATAAAATATATAAATTGTTTCGCCACGTAAAATGGCTAATTTGTTAATTTTAAATTACAATGCAGCGTTCAGCTTTCATCATCAGTGCCGCAATGTGGAAGAAGTAGAGTTACATTGCATAAATAAAAAGTTAATGATTGAGCCCAGTCTTCTTTATTTTCGAGATCAAGGTAAGAAGTAGACTGGATTCAATTATTAGCTTTTAATTTATATAATGTAACTCTACTTCTTCCACATTCCGGCACTGATGATGGTCTTATGAAGACTGAAAGCTGCTATGTAATTTAAAATTAACAAATTAGCCAGTTTACGTGGAGAAACAATTTACACTAATCATGGTACTAACTAGTTTAATTTATAGGGCTTGAATCATTTCGTATAAAAAAATCTCTATACCAGGGGCGCCAGGGTTACCGACCAAAGATTTTTTTAAACGCTCCCTCAGTGGGACTTAATTCCTCTGTATAAAATTGTCGAATCTTTTTTTGTTCCATTTTATGTTTTCTTACCCTTGCTCTATACTATACTGTCTAAGGTTAATCGTCAAGCATAGTGTCCAGTTTTGTTTTTTAAATATTTTTACTGTTTGTTGTTTCGGTCGAAATTTTGTTGAACTCACACATGAAACGTGACAAGTTTTATCGTCATCCACGATTACAAATACCGGTATGGAACACTTGAATTTGACATTGATGAATCATATTCAGGAATATAATTGAATATATTTTACTAAATCTGTTAAAAACTATTAATATCACTAATTGGATTAAGCTATGTCCTAAACGTGTATACTTCCCAGAACATGGTATACATATTCTTATTATAAGATTAACGGACATAATCAAATACTTTCAAATTAGAAGGTGTTTAGGAAATATTAATTGGGAATCAGAGATGGTACAGAATATTTTTAAATTTTCTTAGTTTAATTTTAGAGTATTTAATTTTCTTCTTTATTTTAAAACTAGCTGACGCGGCTAACTTCGTACCGCCTAATAAACATTAAGAACATAAGAAATATATAGCTGCTACCTTCAAAAACCTTATAAATAGTTTATTTAGTTAAATAATGTTGCCTTATATGAAAAATGTAAATTACAATTTGCAATATATACTTGTAGAATATACAATATTGGCATAAGAGACAGAGATGAACAAACATTAATTTTTATTTATATAGATATAGATTATAGAAATATTTTTCCATAATCATTTATGGAAAAATGATTTTCTATAAATGAAAATATTCATTTTCATTTATGGTATTTTCCATTTTACCCCTCTCCTAAATAAAAATATGATAAAAATGTACATAACAACAATTACTGTACTCTTTAAGAGCTTTTCAACCATATGCATCATTAAAGGTTTTCATTACTTTGACATTTTTACCCCGTTCCCCTGTGTACCAAAATTTAAACATAGTTTTACTAACTCATAAAACTTTCCGGGCATGCGTCTAACCATTCCCCAAAGTTTCATCACAATCGGATGAACGGTTTAGGGAGGCATAAGTGGCAGACAGATAGGCAGACAAACATTCATTTTTAGATTACTATTATAACATCCTAAATTTTTTATAACCAAACAAACGTCATTATATCATTCTTGTCCATCTATGTTATTTCCTGATCCTATTCTAATCAAATATTTAAATAGATAGTCAAGGTCTGTTACTATTATATCGTGTCTCTTTTAACTAGTTATTTACCATCAGTTCTTTATTATTGCTATCCACCCTATCCCTGTCCCATCTCACAATATCAGCTGACTTTTCCTTAACAGCCTCTGCTGAGCTTTGTATTGTATTAATTTCTGATCATAATTAAGCAATTAGATAAAGGTGGATTTTATTTGAAACTACATGAACACGTTTGGTTTTGTTTTAATAGTAATAAAAGTATCAACGCATTTGTTAAATTTAAACTTAAGTGAGATAAAAACCTCTTCATTACACAATCATGCAATATTTTTTGTGCCATTATTACATTTTTGACTATTAAACAAGTGCTTTTTTTTAAATAGTTATTTAGGCTCATTGTTTCATTGGCACAGTATATTATGGCTTTAAAAGAAAAATGACTATCTAGCACAAACAGATTGGAATAGATAATATTTATATTTCTTTTCTAAAAGATCTGCTGGTCCAGAAACTTGTTTATACTTTACCCATTCAGCTGTGGAATTCGCAGTGTTTGTTTTTTTTCTAAACAAATTCTTTTAGTAAGTTCTTTTAAAATTCTTATCTAAAGAAGACAGTTTAAAAATATATATTTATCTAAACTGTGTTCGTTTTTGTCTTTATAAAGCTTGAACATAACTTAACTTTATTAGGAACAAACACGATCCCAGTTTCTTATAGATACAGATCAACCTTGAATCTTATTAATTCCTGTATATTTTTGCGCTAACCTAGAAATTAAATTTGATTGTCTAATATAAATAAATACAAAATTATTATAAAACATAGTCTGCCCATTAGTGTGGCAAGTAGTTTCCTCGCGTCCCATTTTGTATATTTAATTGATTTTATGACTTTTAAACCTATTTTTGTAAAATTTATTTATTTAATTTTCCCCGTTTTTTAAATCTGTCATAATTTTTTTTTTTTTTTTTTTTTTTATCAGTTTAGAAGTTTTTTATCAGTTTAGGGAGTTTGAAGAGTAGATTTAGGAAGTGTGGAAGTTTTAAAGATCACAGGCGTATGAAATTAATTTGGGCTTAATTTCATACGCCTATCTGCGGGTTACTTTGGAAAAACTAACCAAATTTCATAGAAAAAATAAAAACAGATAAGTATTTTAAAGATATAGGTGTAAATAAATGTGTTTGTGTTACTGTGGAAGAGGAGAAACAAATGGGCGCAGAAGGTTGGAACTTATGTGAGACCAATTATGGGCTAATTATGACCTATACCGTCCAAATTTCATTAAAATTGGAAAAGTAGGTTCGCAAAAAATGTGGACAGACAGATACTAAACCAAAATTGTTCCCTGACGTCTGAAAATAAATTTTGTCTTGGAATTTTTGTAATCGAAGACATCAAATATTAAATTAATAAAAATAAATAAAATGTTATTTTTTAATAAATAATAATATTTTTTTTTTTTTTTTTAAACAAGCTTTTATTCGTATTCTTCTCAGCAAGCCCCTTTCATTTGATAACCCATATCATGGACGTGCTTAAAAAATAACTAATCCGCCATCTTGGGATGTCCGCCATATTGAATTTTGAATGACGTCACTTAGCTAAACCTAACCATGCATTGTCATCCAAACTAAATGTGTTAATTAAAATTCAGTTGCAAGATTTGACCCGAACATACATATATACTTACAAACATTGCAAGTTGAATGAAAGCTTGTAAAAATGTTTGTTTTTTGGAACGATCACATAGCTTCCGTTACCTTTGGTGAGCTCGGAAACATAATATTATTTAAAATTATAAAGCATCAAGCAAAGAGAAAAATATATATGTTTGTTGTAAAAGTTTTCTGATGACGAACTACTAATTTAGTCTAAATCAGTATTCATTAAGTATTAGTTTTTTATAAATATAGATGTTGTCAATTTTATTCACTCTCAACGAAAAATACTAGGACTTGTCTTATTATTTTTAGTGGAGTAAAAGTTATTATAATTTAATATTATGATTCGATTAAACTGGATAATTTTGTAAAGCATTGTAACTTAGCAATTTATTAAATTGTTATTTTCTTCTACAAGAATGTGTAGTATGTACATATTAGAATGCACTTGCACGAATGGATTTACAGGGCTTAACTTTTGAACGGTTTGAGATAAATTAATGAAACTTGGGGGATCCCTACCATGCAAAGGTAAGTTTGTTTTCATGCAATCGCCCACTAGGGGCAACCACCCACTTTACCCCCAGGCCACCCAACTTCAAAATTTCAAATTGGAATGTATATTTTTGATAGCATATTTAGATTCTAAGTTGAAAAATAATAATTTTTCTCGTCCACTTATGAACCTTAATATTTGTTACCATACTTATTTTTTATACATTTGCACTCGAATCATGCTTTAATTTTAGATAAATATATATGTGACGCAATATTTCTTGCTTGTATGTATATTTATTTTTATGAACTATCATTAGGTGAAAGTTTCTTATATGTATTTATTTAGAAAAAAAAATCGGGTCTTGTCGTCTGTATTTAAAGACAACCTTAATTGGTTCCCCAACTGTTAAACTACCCCCTTTAAATGTCTTTTAACTAACGAAAATTACGGTGTTTTGAAACTAATAATAAAAGTACTAAAACATTACGTAAAAAGGTCTATGTACTGAACCTAATAATAAGTTTCGAACTTTAAACTCGTAAACATAGTATTAGAGAAAATTTATTATTAACGAATTATAAAAAAAGAACTTTCTCCTTAAACGCGATTCTTAACCACTCGAAAAATATTCTTAGAGCATTTAACTTAAATTTTTGCTTTATTAAGAAAATAGAAATGTAGTGCTTTTTGAATTTTCTCTATTTATTTATATATATTCTCTTACTCATAAAAATTAATAACTAATTGATTCGGTCTTTTAATAGATGTTTATTGCAATTATTAATAAACTTTCTTGATACCTGTTCCTTGATGTATTTTCCTTGTCATTCATAATATTTGCTAAAGCCCTATTACTAATCTTGCACGCTATTAGCTCACTTGACTAATTCTCTTTATCTTTCGTTTCAATTACTGCCTAATTCACTTAACTCATATTCACTAAAGCGCTATCACTAATCTTTCTTTATTACTCATATTTACTACAGTTATAGCTCTACAATTATTTCAATTGACTAATTCCTTATATCTTTCGTTTTATTACGAATTCTCTTTAACGCATATTCACTAAAACCCTGTAAATAAACTCTATTACTCATATTGACTAGTTATAGCTCTACAACTGTTCTAATTGACTAATTCCTTATATCTTCCGATATAAGATTTTTTAATCTTTTTCTTTTAAAATTAATTTGTTTTCCCTTTTTTAACGCATTTTATACGGGGGGTTTAGGCTTTTTAATAACTTGGTTTGAGTGGGAGAGAGCCTGGCAAAAGTATTGAAAATAGTTTTTAAATTATAATTTAAAACCTCCTATTTCGAGTATAGGGTGTATTTTATAGAGCAAGTGCCAAGGTGTTTGGAAAGGTCAGGGTAGACTATTTATATAAATAAATCAATGTTTAACTCAATAATATTTCAAGGGTTTTTGCAAATTAAAATTTAAAGTTAATAAAAAAGCAAATTATATATATAAATGGGTGAAAAATGTGTTTGTTTGTATATGTGTTATATTTATGTTACATAAAACGTTAATTAAGCTTTTAATCAATTGAAATGGTAAATTATTGAACTTATTATATAAAATACATATTCAATATTGTGTCTATTCTTTTTCTATATTGTTTATTGTATTTTAAATCCTTTATATTAGTTTCGATTTTGTTTGTTTGTTTTTGGTTACCCCCCCTTGACACAACTCCGCTCAAATACACTCATCTTCCCTCCGCTCCGCATCTGGTGGCCGCCTGAAACAATGTTACTTGTGGTATTTCAATAACCTTGATTGTAATGAAAATTGTCAAAGCGTGTTATTATAAATAAACAGATATGATTTTGATGAATTAATTTTTTTTGACTCTCTGTGGTGTGAGTCTGCTATGCGGACGCGTAGAGCCTAAACTTCTGGACCAACTCCCATAAAATGTGGCTTACATGTACATAAAAATCAATCTAAATCATACCCCGAGGTCAAATCGAAGTAGTAATTATAGCTATAAATTTGGAGGCGCTACCCTCCGAAAAAGTCAAATATTTCTCGAAAAATGTTGCGATTGTGAGTAGCAAATGCTATTTTGTAGACCATTTAAAAACGAATTTAATCATACTATAAGGAGTTTTCCCTGGATAAATTCAGTTTCCGAGATATTGATGAAATTCGAAAAGAAGTGTATCAACCATCTGTTAATTTTTTTTATGTTTTAAAAAATGAATTGGTTAATTGAAATATTAATGGCTTAATTAATCTTACTATATTTATGAGAAAGTTTCGATCGAGTTTGTTGTACCGATTATTATTATTATTATCATTATTTTAGTGTATTATGATGTATTCTAATTTTTAAATGTATTTATTTATTTATTTATTTTTTTTTTTATAAGACTCGCTGATAGACAAAAATATTACATTATTAAGAAGAAAATATCAGCCGCTTTGCAAATAATTTTAAAGGTTAATTATCCCCCCCCCCCTCAAACACAAATAAAAGTAGGGAAATCAGTGTGACCTTATGGGAATTAAAATATTATTGTTTATATGTCATTTGGATCCAAAGTGATTTTTTATGATTTTGGGAACATTTTTTTATCAAATGATTAGTATTTATCACTTCTAATTTTAACTACGTTTTAGAAAGTATGTATGTATTATTTTTTCATTGGAATAGAGAAACGGTTGAGTATCTAATAAATTATTTTTATAGTCATCTAATTTAAAAATCGAGTCATTTATATTTATTTTATAATTTCTCCTAATTAACATGTAACGTCTACTAAGTCTAAGTCGGAAGTTATCTCTGACTTGTGCATATGTAATGACGAATAATTTAATGTTTTAGATGAAAAAGTGGCAAATTGATGTATCGAAAGATCCGAGCCGAAGAACAGGTGAAAGCCAGAAGTCAGTTTTTAAACTTGTCCGAAAAAAGCTACGGTAATTCTTTTAAATCGCTAGGGGTTTTTTATCTGTTCCTTCCTAAAACGATTAGGTTAATTTGAAGGTAGAATCTTCACATGGTCCGGCGCGGTTCTTCTTCCGCAAACTGTATGTAGTCTATATATAGAAATCAACTATAAGTTTAAAAAACTTTTGATCGAGAAATATAGTCTGAAAATAAAAATCAACTTTCACTTTAAATAGTGAAATCGACTAAAAAAAAAGTCCTTCAATCAGTCAAAATTAAAAGATTAGATTGAAGTCACCACAGAAATTAATTAGTCTGTATTTTTCATTCTTACTGTAGCTCTTAAGAAGGTCCAAGATTTTTTTAACAGATTAGTGTGTATGTTGATTAGTGTACTTTGACGTGGTCTGAAGAATATTATGTACTTCATAGGTGTGTACTACATAGGTACCTATATACTTCATAATACAGCTGAAAACATGCCAAATATAATAATCTTTGTTTGCTGCTAACTGCTCATAAATTTCTTAAAACATTAGATTTATTTTGCATTATATAACCGGGGATACCTCGCTACGGAATGTGTAATGATAATTTTATCAAAACAACTCCCCCCCCCCCTTGTTTATAATTTATCAAAACACCAAACCCAGGAAATAAATAGTATCTATTACATTCCTTTTGGATTATTCCATTTTTTTAAACTTTACTTTCGAATTACAAATTTTTAATAACTGAGCTTTTAAACGCGATGCTGACACTAATAGTTTAACGAAGTTGTTACTTTATAAATGTCTAAATAATAAATGATTATGTAGTTCTTTTTTTTCATGAATACCATGATAAATGCCTCGATTGTTGTACGAGCTTTTTTTTTTTTATCAATATGATACTTTTATATTTCTTTGTAGGTATATTTATTTAACAGTAAATCATAAATGCATTCTTCCTTATTGTGAATTTTTAAAATTATTCTTCCTTATTTTCTTACCTCAAATATTAAATTAATGTTGTTTTTTTCCCTTCATTGTTTACATTTTTAAACTTCTCTTCTTCTTAATTTAATACTTTCTCCCTCTATTGTTTAAGATTGCTATTCAGTTTTTAAAATGACAAGAGAGAGAACTAAATGACAAAAGAGCTAAATGACGCAAAAGACAATGGGTAAGTTAAAATTAGAAAAAAATAAGTCAGTGCTGAATAGAAAACTTTTTCTTTCTCCTTATCTCTTTGAAAGTACTTAATGTTTAAAAAAGGAACATTAAGGTTTATAGATTACATCCCTTCATGATACCTTGACGAATTTCTTCTGTAAATAAGAATTTTCTCTTTTTTGTTACGTTTTATTATTTCCTAGCTGTTAATTCTGCGTTTAGGTTAAATGGATTTATATTTTGGCATTTGCACCGTTCTCCTGCATTATCTCTTATACTAATGTACTATTTAATGTAATCATCACGAACGAGTGATCGATATTCGTAACTAAACAAGAGATTAAGTTAAAACATTTTGGCCTATTGGTAATCTATAGTCACTTGTAATCTATAGTTTGATTTCCTGAGTATTATAGATTGACTAGTCATTAATCAGTTCTTACTTACTATGATTTAAACAATAGTCTTGTGTCAGATTCAGACGTACACTGAACATTATTTACGTTTATTTGTATATATTTATTTAATTCTTTTACACGGAAGCCATTGAAATAATTTTTAATACGAGAAAATTCTTGATATTTTTCATGTTCTAAATGTTAGAAGATAACTTCTTCAAAAACATTAATAAGAGAATTAAAATGTTATTTTGCCTAATATGAATTAAAAGCTTTTAACTTTTTGCACATAAAAACTTTCACGGCACCATTAAGAAACAATAATGTATCATAGGTATACATTATTATTATGCATTCTATAAAATAAGTTTCTAGCCGTCCACGTTAAGTTGATTTTATTTATTTACTGTTCAATAGGAGAAAATTATGCCTTAGTCCATGGGAACTGAAAAATTAGGATATTAAAACTCATTGAGCAAAATTTACTGGTTTTGGGTCAAAACCTTTAGGTTTTTTTGTAGCCTTATGTAGGCTTTATGTCCTTTTATATAGTGCAACCCCGTTTCGGCCAGTTTTGGTTCACCATCTTTAATAAACTGATAAGTGGTTAACTGTAAACAATTGTGTTCATCAATTGAAAGATGAAGATATGAATGAAATATCAATCTTAATAGCGTTGTAATTAATTAATAGGTTTGCACATAATGGATTTAAATATTTATTATTAATACGTGCTACTTGCGTTGTCTGTAACACCTTACTTTGCTTGTATTACTTACCTTTGTTCAAATTAAAATGTAACCAAAATCAGTTTCCAAGTTAAAATGTAAATTCTTATTATTTATTTTCCCTTTTTCTTTTTAGATTAAGTTGTACATAAACTCATGCTATAATTAAAATTCGAATTTTGCAGCTGTAATCTAATTTGTTTCTAATTATTGTTTGGTTGCCTGAATAACATCTATGCTCTGCGGGTCTTTTGGTCTAGGATGCTCTTTTGATTTTAAGATTGGATTTGATTTCATTCGTTTATAAAACCTTCAGTGCGTCGAGAAGTTATAAACAGTTTTGTTTCTTGAAAATACTTTTATTGGCTATTTATATATTTACTTTTTCTGGGGGGGGGGGGGGAACATATTAATTGTTTAAATAATTAAATTACTGATGCACTTAAATACGATTAACATATTTGTTTAATGGCAATGGCACCTTTAATGAACAATTTTTCTTTTATTAGTAATTTTTAATCTCTTATAGAGGTATAGCTAAAGTTTTCTTTGAACTTTTTTCTTTATCTCCTTGGTATAGCTGGAATGTTCCCCACGCTATAGATTCAGTTACATGCGTATAGATAGAGTTGATTATGGCTTTTAAGTATCTTTAAATTGTTACCATATCCACCTTGCCACTTTTAGTAATTTCTTAATCGGGGATTTAACATTTTAGATTTTTTCTTTGCTAGTGTTGCAGAATCATTTTTAAGTAGATAAGACCAAATATAATTTAGAGGAATAATATTTATGATCAAACTGGTCTTTGCATTTATGAATGTTAGTCATGTTACATGGTATCTCATTGTATTCTGAATTAGTCAAATAATTCAGCCTTTATTTAGTTCTTGAAACTTCATATTTTCCCCTTTTGTAAAATATTTACAGCCTATTGAATCATATGTGATAAAATATTTTTGTTGTACAGTTGTCGAACGGTTTTTTTGTTTGTTAAATATATGACTCATAAAAATAATTTTAAGGTCTGTTATCTCACCTCTTTATCAGAATATAATATATAATATACTGCTACACCAGTCCGATCAAATTTTGTAATAATTAGAATGTTTAATAGAATTCTTTGGAATAATATAGAGAAAATTTATTGGTCCAACAACCTTTTGTTATTTAGTCTCTCTTGTCCTTGATTAACTGTTGAAATTTAATTTCTTTCTACTTGCATGTGTTCTTTCTTTTAATTTTATTTATTATTAATTCGTTTCCTCTTCATTGCACTAAGATTTGAGTATATTTCATGGATTAAATAAATAAAATAAAAATTGTTGTTCTTATGTTTGGTTTAAATTGTTTAATATAAATAATATATACGTGTGTGTGTGTTTATATACAAAGGCATGTTTAAGTGCAAAAAATCGCTTAAATTAGTATATAATTTTAATGCAATGCCTTTAATATACAATGAAAAATTCTTACAATGAAAAATTTGTTCAAACGCATATTGAGGTATAAATAAAATTCAATAGTTCAATTTAGTTTCAAAAACATTTATGGTATTTTAATTGTAATTATTTAATGTCATTTATATCGGAATATAGTGGGGATTAAAGTCTTTTTTTTTTTCATTTCGTTGATCTTACCTGTTATCATTGCGTGACATTTTGTTATCTGGTGTTTTTGTTTGAAAAGCAAATTTCAAGTGGGTATGATATCTCTTTATATTCGTCATAGTGTCGTTACCTGACCGAGTTAGTCACCATTCAGTTCTTTATGTAGGTTGTTTCGTGCTATCACGCTTAACAATGTCGGAAAGTTCCGTGACATCTTCGTTTTCTTTTTTCCAAGCCTTGTCCAAGTCTAGTTCGTCTGTTGATGTCCCTTCTAGAGTGAATGTCGAGAACACATGTGGTTTGAATATTCGTAATAAAATTAACAGGGCAACCTCCTTAAATAGTTCTAATAATAATCAAAACGATCCAAGATTATGTTCTCAAAGTGATTCTTCTAAATGTTATAAAAATAAACCGCGTCCTCGTGATTTTCCTACGGATTTTTTACCTTCTCGTAAGTTGCCTCTAAGTAAGTCAACATCGACTTCATCAATCCCACCATCGTTTACTAACCGTCCTATGTCGCCTTTTAGAAGCAATTCTAATCGTTTACCTAACAAACTGCTTCTTTTGAATAATTTACCTAAATCGTCCAACTCGAGAGCATCTTCTATAATAGATTCACCGAAATATTTCAGATTTCCATCGTCTCCATTCGACGTGTCGTTTAATCGAGCGCTCCCGCAAGGGAGATTCAATCAATATTTTTATTCGGTTCCTTCGACTCCAGGTTATCAAACAGACAATCAACCTTCAATTGAATTAGTGCCGAGTACACCGAGCCTAGATGACCCCAACGTACATTGGTTCAGAACTTCAAAAAACTTCAGCTTACATTATCATTCACCTTCCAAGGTAAACTAAGTAGTATATCTTAGCAAAGCGTTTGTTCGGCAGTAGCTTAATCTAACCTAATCTCAACACTTTTTAACTTGACCATTTTGTGACAGTCATCATTAGGATCAAATGTTATATTACATAATATTTTTTTACTACATAGTATTGTTATGTACTAGCTTTATATTTTTTATTAAGGCATACTACATTGCTATTAACACTAGAACGACGACAGCGGTCATTTTGACCGCTTAGACCTATTTTCTTTAAATATTTTTTAAAAAAAAGAAGTTATATTGATGCAATTTCATGACTTTACTTGTTTTAGCAATAGTTAACGATACCAACATTTTCAAAATGTTATCTTTATTTATAAATTATTTACAACATTTATACCTTTAAAGACGGAATACGGTCATTTCGACCGCTCCTAAAAATATACTTTCATTATATTTCCTTTGATGACGAAATAACTAAATAATAATAGCTTTGTTTAGTATGTTAGTTAGTTTGAGTGATAAGCAGGTGATGCGGTTTTCTTATCATTAGTTTTGTAGATTACTGGTAAACTTTAAATGAATGGTTTCTGTTTTACTGTCCATCTCTGTGAGACAGGTCCCTCAGTTCTCCACCGGTCGGAGCCTATAACAGTTCTTTTAGTGTTTCCTGACCAATTATTATGAATAAACGTTCTTCTAAGTGCGAAGAAATTCTAAGAATTCTTCAAGAATTAAACCCAAATGAGTCCAGAGACGAAAGTGTGTGTAAGTGAAATGAGAGTGAGATTCTTCAAGGAAATGATGATGAAATAATTCGTTGTGAAAAACTGCTGCCGACGCATAGTTTACCTAATGAAGAAGAATATTCAGATCCTTCACTTACCTCTTCAGATTCTTGCGATGAAGAATTGACTTTGAGTCCTGGGTCTCGCGGAAAGTGAGGAAGACCAGTAAAAACAAAGACAACACTAAGAGTAACTGAGTAAACTCTGAGTATATGAACACTAAAAACGGATTGCTGATTTTGCCCAATTATTTGTCTTATTTAATATTATATAATCATTTCCCTATTTCCCCTCAATGAAAAATGTTAATTAAGTGAAGTTTAAACTATGTACAAATTAAATAAAAACACAAATATAGACAGAGAAATACTGCGGTCAAAATGACCGGTGGCCGTCGTTTTGTAGTAGTTCTGATATCTTGGGCATTCTAGTGTTAAATGATAAAAATGAATAACTAATAGCTGAGGATGAAATCTGCATTTAACTTATTTAAATTGTAATAAATTAGATGTGATTGCTACTGTAAATATTTTAATTAAATAACATGATAAGATCATAACTGAGTTATAATTATCTTTTTCAGTCCTTCGTGTAAATAACAAATACTTGAAAACATTACTACTTACTATAATTACCTTTATCCAAAATTTGTCAATTATCTTTTCTTTTTTATACTTTTAATAAGAAGGAACATATCGTAGCATATTAGTGTAGTGTATACCTTCCTATTATTGGACGAATGGTCACATGGAAATTAAATTGTGGTTCAAAATTTACCTGCGTTTCAATCCTAGTGGGTTCAAAATGTTGAAAGACTGACCGATAGACAGACAAGAGACCTAACCAAACATTTACCCTGATGTCGAACGAAGTGACCGCAACGCTTCCGTTACCTTCGGTAGGTAATCTCGGAAGTAAAAATATTTAAGTTCAAAAAGAGTTTTTATTGGATCCCTTTCTAAGAAGATACAAATTCAATTTAAAAGCAGCCGCACTACACGGTCAAGCCGCTTGATCAAAACAGCGCGTTAAGCAATGGTGTCAAGCATAATTGATCGTCTAGGACCCGTTTGATGCTTGAGTCAAGCCTTGACGGAGATTGATTAAAAGTTTGAATGAAGCAAGTGGCTTGACGGAGAGCGCTTGATAGTCTAGAGCAATTTTGATCTAGCATTCCGTCAATCACCTGCTTGACACCCCAAATCCTGATTCAAAACCATGGTATCTACACAATACTGATTTATTACAGTCCAGGAGGAGCAGTCCACTAGTCGAAAACTCCGCTACAAATGAGTGTTGATGAAAAGATTGATGGGATGCTTGATGCGCCCGAAGGCGGCTTGAAGGTCGTGTCAATAAGCTTGACACGATGTTTTGATCAAGCGGCTTGACACGATGTTTTCATCAAGCGGCTTGACACGATGTTTTCATCAAGCGGCTTGACCGTGTAGGGGCTGCTTAATCATTATTGAAAATATTTTCTCTTTTCTTCCTATCAAATATATATTTTTTAAATGATGAATACTTCCACTAGTACTTCCACGAGTACTTTCTTTACTCTCTTGGTTTCCAAGAACCATCAATGTTAAAGCTTTTCCCTTATTAATTTGTAAATTTTTATTAAATATCAAGTTTATATAGTTAGGTTTTTAATTAAGTTAGGTTTAATTAGGTTAGGGTTTAGTTAGGTTTTATAAGGCTGCTATGTACACCAAAGGTTATTTCCTTTTTTAAAGTTTTAGTGATTAGTTTTTCAATGTTCACGGTAATTTCATTCAAATTCTCTTCCTTTTTTCCTGACTTTTTTAATAAGATTATTTATTTTCAAACCAATGAAGGGATAAATTATTAATTTGTTGCTTCATGTCGATATTTTCGGTTTTTGATAGCCCTTCGTTTGTTTTGTTCAATATTTTTAATTTCTTCCGTGGTTATTTTATTACATTTCTTGAGTGCTCCTGTCATATGAAAGTTAATTAAGTTTTAAAATTATATTTTTCCAAAGATTTTTTTTCTTATTTTACAATTGTGTATTATAAATAAATCTATATATACAACTATGTATAGATTTTTTTTTCGTCTGAAAAACGACTTATAGGGTTTCATTTGTACTTAAATAGACTATTTTTGCTACTTTTATTCATATTATAATCGTTTTAAAGCCATCAGAACTGTTCTTTAGGAGATTTTTTTAAATATTATTTTTATAGCAGCAGTAGTCCCAAATTTAGAACTAATGTTATTTCCTGATTGTGCCTTAAGATATAACTTAATGCGTAAAGGAAATCTCACTGAGTTCAGTTGATTATAGGATAGGCTCTTTCTGTCTGCATAGCTGACAAACATATATATTTTAAAATATTTGTTTTTACTCTAAGGTTTTACCTCATCTCACTTTTGTGCCATCGCAATAATTTCTCTGTATTCTGATAATAATAATAAGTAATATCACCTTTAAATTAATTGTTGAGTTTTATTAACAGTATACTAGATAGAAACAATATTTTTATTTTCACTGTAATTAATATGAAAAATACAGTGGTTTTTTTATTTTTCTGAAATTTAACACTTTTTACTGTTAGAACAATTAAATAGCACCACTACTAAAACTATAACAAATGAAACTATTAAATAGTTTAGGAATAGTAGTTGATTGTATTCATCTGTCCTTTTCAAGATGAGTTTGTGTCCTCCACTCTTTCTTAATACAACCATTATACATTATCAGATTTACGTTAAATTTTCTAAAAAGGCGTCATTTCTTGCTAAGGAGAAACATAACATGTAAGAAGGAGCAATTCAAAAAGGATGCCGCCAGTGCTGACTTAATAAATATCTTCTTTAAAGAAATTAAGAAATATCAAGGAACTTCTTTGATCTCAACTATCAACCAGATTATACTTAATATAATCTGATGTAACTTCAATTAAAATTTCCATTTCGTTTCATTTGCTTATTTATGTCAATTTACTTTTCGTCTTAAAATTAAGTTATATTGAGAAATAGTATTTTCCTCCTTGGAAGGTTTATTAAGAAATTTAAAAGGTTGTTGCCTTTAAATATTACAGTACGGACTAATGTTTTTGATTAATATTGTGCGTTCTTGTACGTATTTATACAAGCTTACCAAAGAGAACGGACGCTGTGTGATCGTTCGGAACAACTAAAATTTTTGATGTCTCCAAATTCAAAAATTCCAAGACAGATATCCATTTTTAGGGTCCGTAGGCAAAACCAAGGACCCTTATATTTTCCTGCGTGTGTCTGTCCGTCCGTCCTCTCGCCTGCTCTCACGGCTTCACCTTTCGTCCGATCACTTTGAAATTTAGCATGTATGTGTCTTGTACCTGCCCATATATTTTAAAAATATAGCGACTTAAAAAAAATATTTTTCAAAAATATTAGGGTAAAAAAACTTAAGGGTTATTTTTTATTTTTTTTTTTTTGACACCGTGAGGGGTATCATATGAAAGGGTACGTCGAGATGATTACAAAAATATATAATTATTTGGTATAACTTTGATAGGGCGAGGGTAGGCAAGTTTGAAGTGGGTGTGAAACGTGTCCCCCCCCCCCTTCTATCTCGCTTATGTGAAGTACAAAACATCTGAAAAAAATTCCTGAACATTCTTCGACCAAAAGTAAAGATACCACTTTTTGGAAATTTCGAAAAAAATATTATTTTATTTTTTATTGACAAAATACGTTTTTGTATAATTATGTGGTCTTTTCGATGTATTTATATGGTTTTAGTCCGGTTCAGTGGCAAAAAAGTACTTTGTCACAAGTTTGATTATGTGTTTTGAGAATATCAGAGCCATAGGATAGTTCGAAGTAAGCTTTTTAGCATTTTAAAAAACACCATCAATAGGGTAGGTACTACTTAAACTATACAGTGTGGCCTACGGACCCTCGCTGTGTGCTGACTAGCACACACTTGACCTGTTTATTGTTCCTGTTTGTCGGTCTGTTTATCTGTCGTTCAATTTTTGCGAACATTCCAATATCTTAAAATCTACTTGTCCGATTTTAATGAAAGTTTGGCTGTCATCATTTTTATTTTTAGTTTTATTAATACTTTTTTCTACATATACCAATGTAAATATAGTCTTTCAATTTAAACTTTATAGTGCTGATACTATGCAATCACTACACTTCATTACTTTTTTTTATACTGATTATGTATTGTTGAAAAGTGTTTTTTATCACTGAAATTTTGAAACTATACTTACCCGATTTTATTTATTCAGTATATGAGGGTTAGCTCTTTAATTGTCCAATTTTAATTTCAACCTTCTACGCAAATTGCTTCCTCTCACGCACGCGCGTAAAAATATTTGTCTATTAACACCCACACTTAAAAATATATCTCACTATACGTACTTTTATATTCATGGACCTTTCAATGTGAGAAAGCTATGTGCTATTCTAATTGAGAGACTATTCGAATCAAATTATATGATAAAGCTGTTTTAATCATATGGGTTAGGCCCTTTGCCAGTCTAAATTTAGAACTTTGGCTTCCCATTCAGTCTTCTAACTCTGTAAGGTTAATATTGGCGTTATTACTTAAATATTATTAAGTTCTAATTTTAAGTAATGGATGCCTAGGATAGTTTTGATTGGGTTTGACTGTCACAATAATTTTATTTCTACTGCTAGCATTTGTTAAGATCTATTTAGACAAGAAATTTAAATTGAACAATTCAAATCTATGAATGGATGCCAAGTAGTACACACAACTTGGTATTATTGAGAGATTTGAATTAATAATCAACCGCATGTCCTCATTGTTTTTATAGAACTACATTTTTCTATTAGCTTATTTTAAATTTGTTTTCAAATTTATTGTGAATACTTCGCAATCACGTTTTATTCTATTATTCTAAAGCTTTGGAAATTAAACTTCAAAAATTATTGAGGAAATATTTAATGCTTCAAAGTTTTATTCTAGGATCATAAAAATATCCCAATCTCCTTTAACACCCATTCTCGAGTATTTAGATCTAAATGAAATTAAAAAGCTCACTTACGATATTTTATCCCTCCTTTAATTATCTCAACTTGTGAAGAACTTTTACTAACATTAAATAAAAATGTAAAAAGGCCAGTCATGCACCATGACTTAATGAGTGAATTTTCAAAGAAAGCTGCGTATTATAGGCTTATAATAATATAGGAAAATTTTTGTTTAGAATTTGGATGGGTGAAAAAAAATTGTACACAGGGGTACAGGTACAAAAGTCAAAATAGTATTTACCCTTCAATATGCATGTCGTTGGAAAGCTCTTTAAGAGTACAGTAATTGTTGTTATGTACAATTTTGTCATATTTTCATATAAGAGGGAGTAAAATGGAAAAAACACGTTTTTGACCCTAAATTGTCAAAATTTGACCCCTAAATGAACTCTAAAAATTTTAACCAACGAACTCATTCTTTCTTTTGATATTATTGACATTTTAAAATTTGTTTGACATTTTTAAGTGCATCCTAAGGGGAGATATCGTCTGGAGGGACACACACATATATATACATACATAAAAAAAGTGTTAAATTTCAGAAATCGATTCAGAATGGTATAAAACGGATTTCCATGGAGAAAATTTTCAAGAATTTTGAAGCCATTGCAGTAGCCTAATTTTCTTCGACAATTCGGTAAAAATGTAACTATACTTAAAATAGAAAAAGTTGTTCCAAATAATATTTATCTAATCTAGTAAAGATATTAAATCTTCCGGAGGAGTCTGGGTAAGATTTTTTGATTTCTGAATTTCTCGGGATCTTTCTCAAAGGGTTGCTTATGAGTAGTAGTAGTAGTATAGCTAATGAGATTTACGTCTTTGAACTTTGACATGTTGGTTGTAATTTTAAATTTCTTTGCTAAGTCAAAGTTTAGAATCGAGAAAGTTTTTTTTTTAATTTACATATTTGATTGGCTGTTTTTATATTTTTATTCTATAGGGATCTCAGATCTGTCAGATGGGATGTCCAGTGATATTGATTTTATTCGCTTAACCTCCTTCACATTCCTTAAAAATTACCTATCTAGTAAATTTAACGAGATTCGCAAATCTTCATCATGCCAATTACTCTCCTTTTTAAATTATTACGACATTCTCAAAATTATAAAAGTTTTCCCATACAACCCTTTCCTCTAACTTAAATATCAGATAGACATAAAACGATCAA
Organism: Gerris lacustris; assembly: GCA_951217055.1. NCBI lineage: Eukaryota > Metazoa > Arthropoda > Insecta > Hemiptera > Gerridae > Gerris > Gerris lacustris. The sequence goes on from OX578277.1 coordinate 81,596,850, forward strand.
ACAATGACCCCTACTTCACGACCTTGTACTGACAATGTATTGGCCTTGTAGTACCGTCTGAGTTCTTCTTTTTCCCCCTTTTTGCTGGAATTAAAACGCTTCAAACGGCAATAAATTTTACTGATCATGCGAATAACTTACCCTTGACCTTGATGGCAAATATAGCTGGAAAGGAGCACTAGACATTACCAGTTGTACATATGCCTCATCTATCCGACAAAAGAACTACTCTTTTATTTATTAAAAAATATGCCCATATATATTTATATAAATATAATATAGAGCAGCAACAAAAACATGTTCTCTAATGAATCCACCGTTTGTTTGATGACTTCATTCAAAATCACTATAATTTTTCATTTATTCCTGTTTCTCTTGTGGGATGATGACATTTTAATAAAACTTTTTAGCCTCAGGATCAAGCTCGCAGAATAATAGAAAATGATTAAACATCACTTAATTGCTTAAGAAAAATGTCAGAAGTTTAATTCTTACCCCTTTTTTATTTAACCGTTTAACTTAATATTTCTTCTTTTTCTATGATCTTTGTCGGAATCTCTAATGAAAAATGACTTGGACATTAATCTCTTTTCTGATATTCTTTTCAGTCAATATAGTTATTATGCTTTTGTAAAAAGCATTCTTGTTTTAATATGTTGCTTCTATTCAAATAATTGTAAACAAGACATTTTTCAAATATCAAACTTCATTTTCAAGGAAATTATTATCTAAATATTCAAACATATTATTATAATGGATTGGAAGTTATTATGTTGATTACCCAGGTTTGACATTGTATAAAATTTCTCAATACTTTTTAACGATTACTGTAAAGTACATTTTATTAGATTAGACACAATGACTAGCTGGTCCCGTGGCCGCCGCAAGCGGCGGCCAGCGGCACTCAGCCAGCTGTTGGCGCACGTATAGTGTTGGCGCTGGTAAAGTGTTGGCGCACGTATAGTGTTGGCGCACGTATAGTGTTGGCGCTGGTATATTGTTGGCGCCGGTATAGTGTTGGCGCCAGTATAGTGTTGGCGCTGGTATAGTGTTGGCGCGCGCTTAGTGTTGGCGCCGGTATAGGGTTGGCGCCCGTATAAAATTCGTGAAAATCGAAAGTCACCCGATCGGGTCGACATATATATAATTTTAATGGTTTTGGCAAGACGATCAAGAAAAACTATAGTTTTACCGTTATAAAGCCATTTGGGGAAATTTTAGAGGCTAAAAACGGGTAACATTTTTGTTTCTAGTGCTTAATTCAATTTCAATCTCTCGAAGTGGGCGTACTTTTGGTCCGACCGCATCGTGTCTTATATGGCCATAAAGGTCTATTTGCGGGCTACAAAAAAGGTCCGTAGCGTTTTTCTCCACGGCATACGGGGAAAAAGATATGCCACTTCGATAGAGGAAAAAGGTGGATTTATTAATTTTAGAGTGAACCCCAAATTTTTCACCTTTTTTTCCCTAAAAACGTTTTAGCCTTAGAACCCTAATTTTTTGCATAGCGTCATTTATTACGGCTTTCTACACGTAAAAAATGTAAGATCCCTTAAATGCGTCTAAACAAATTTTATGGGCATATATAAATTTCAAAATTATGGGGGGGGCGGAATTTTTAATTAGAGTGAACTTTTAATTTAGAGTGAATTTTTAATTAGAGTGAACTTTTAATTTAGAGTGAATTTTTAATTAGAGTGAACCCCAAATTATTCAACTTTTTTTTCCTAAAAACGTTTTAGCCTTAGAAACCTAATTTTTTGCATAGTGTCATTCATTACGGCTTTCTACCCGAAAAAAATTTGAGGACCCCGTAAATGACCCGAACAAATTTTATGGGCATATAAAAATTTCAAAATTATGGGGGGGGGGGCCGGATTTTTTTTTTTTCGGAAAATACTTTCATAATCCTTTTTGTGGTGTCAAACAACGGGTGTATATCGAATTTGGTCAAAATCAGAGCACCATGCAAAAATTTGTCGAAATTTCCTAGATTTTGCCGTTCTCGATTTCGGGGAAATTTTTGGTTGACAACCATATATGTGTTATACAAGGTCTTTTTTTTCACTTGGGGTCATACCCTTAAATTTGTTTTTACCTGGCCAATATTTTCCGAGATAATGGCGATCAAAAATTGGGACTTTTTGGCGGGAAACCATGTTTTGTGGGCTTTTCTCGGAAAATATTGATCGGGAAGAAAAAAGTTCAAGAGTGTCTCCCCTATTAAAAAAAAATAGCTTTCCAACCATGTGAAAAACATGTGGGGTCATCGACCAAAAAAAAAATTATTTCTTTTCCCCCAAAAAAATCCAGCCTACTACTTACTTACTTACCTGTGATTATTTTAGTGAAAATCGAAAATCACCCGATCGGGTCGATATATATATCATTTTAAAGGTTTTGGCAAGACGATCAAGAAAAACTATCGCTTTTCCGGGAAAAGCCATTTGTGGAAATTTTAGAGGCTAAGAACGGGTGAAAATTGGGTTTTTAGTACGTAATTCAATTTCAATCTCTCGTAGTGGGCGTACTTTAGGTCCGACCGCGTTGTGTCTTATATGGACTTAAAGGTCTATTTGCGGGCTACAAAAAAGACCAATTAGGTTTTTCTCCACGGGATACAGGGAAAAAGTTGAGCCACTTCGAACCTCGAAAAAGTGGGGATTTATTAATTTTAGACTGAATCCCAAATTATTTAACATTTTTTCCCCCAAAAAGCTTTAGCCTTAGAACCCTAATTTTTTGCATAGCGTCATACATTACGGCTTCCTACACGTAAAAAATTTAAGAACCCCGTAAATGCGTCTAAACAAATTTTATGGGCATTTAAAAATTTCAAAATTATGGGGGGGACCCGGAAATTCTTTTTTCCGGACAATTCTTTCAATGATCAATGATTCTTATATTAAGTGTAATTATCCAAGCTTCTTAAATTTAAAAACTATGCATCCTGTCTGTGTGTGTGTTTCGGAAACATATCACGATAACTTAAGTAAAATTTGACCAATTTTAGTGATATTCTCTTCATACTCTTTAACAACTCATCATGATAATCTATTTTCTCAATGTTCAATAAATATTTATTGTAATACTCTCACTTCAATTATAGAGCCGCACGATGCCTAATTAAGAATTATTTTACAATTTTAAATCAAAGATTATTATTTTAACAATATACTAATGTTTAATTTTTTTTGGTTTATCGTAGGCCGTTCATATCAGTCAAGTTGACAGTCCCAATCATCACAACCCTCTGAGGATTTTCAACACAGATGCAAGGTATTGTGTTAATCATCATATTGAAGAAAATTGGGTCTTCATCACACGCTTTTATGTTATAATCATCGTCCATAAAAATGTCAATGTCCTTAAATTATTTTATTTCTTCTTAGGTCATCAATAAGTCTTGTAGTCATAACATGCTGGTGGTTGATTCATTTTCATGGTCTTTATACTGAGGCAGCTGTTTCTGTTCTACATGTTATTATGTGTCTGTTATGTTTTTAATTTGATTTTTTTTTCTTAGTCTTTTTTGGTCTAGGGATGAAAAAGCAAACCACTGTTTCTTGTGAATTTATTTGTTGTCTCATTCTGTCTCGTATTTTTAAAATAAGTAAATTGTTTTGTTCTGTAGATTCCTTTTTAATGTGTTCTTTGATTCTGTTTTTTTTAAAAGACAGAAATTAGTAATATTTTTTTTTATATTTATTTTGAATTTTTTGTCTAATTCTAACAGAATTAGTAATATTTTTTTTTATATTTATTTTGAATTTTTTGTCTAATTCTATCTTGTCCTTATAATTTCATTACTTTTGTTTGTTTCCATGTATCAGAAAAATAATGTTGTAACTCTGTTTTTTTTTTCATCTTTTTTGTTTTAAATTTTATGTAAGGGAAACAATATTTACAAGGATTTCGTAGTGTGATCTTTTACCTTGTCTTTTTTCCATTAAATTATTTTAATCGTTTTATTATGTTTATTATAAAGTTAACTCACTATATTTAATATATCTTCAATACATATTTTATTATGTTATACAAACTAAATCTCATTTTTTCATCGAATAATGCTATTTTCATTGTTATAATTATGTGGAATTGGGGATTATTATTAAAAATTATTTTTAAAACTCAAAATATTATTTATTCATTCGTCGTAAATAATATAATGTAATATAATGAAAACAATAGCTGTTATGTACGTAATAGTGCACTGTGAACTCAGTCAAATACTCTTGAATATTGTTAGAGTGTATTAGCAATACAAAGTAATATTCTTAATTCTGTTAACCAATCAAATATATAATTAGTTTGATTACTAAATGAATATAAAATCAGCTTTATAACATTTGCTCACAATAAATCATATATTTCCTACACATATTGCCAATAATATCTCATCAAGGAAAAGTTGTAACTTGATTGTCTTATTGTAATTAAATTATTGTTTTAACCTTATTGGTTTAGTAATATTCTACATATAGAAATAGCATTTTTAATTTATAGGTTGTAAACAATTAGGAAATGTTTGAATATACACAACTTAATTGCATTAAATGTTAATTTATCTGATGTTTTGTTAAATATTATGTTTTTACACCCATCTTCTTTGTCAAAATAAGATCAAACGGCTGAAAGAATCTTTCATTACGTAAGATACGCATTAAAGCAGTGTTCACACATTTGTTCTTTGTTTTTCTCTATAAATAGTATATTTATGACTGATCTTATTAATTATTACGACCAATTTAAGAAACGACTTATCTCTCACTACTGCATAAAACAACCAAGGTCTTTTGGTATAAAGAACCATTCTTTTTTTGTCAATTCTATGACATCACCATTTATCCAGGGTACAATGTAGCCGCAGTGTTCTACCGATCATGAACACAAACCCAAGGTTCTTTTTATATTTTTTTCAACTGCCGACTCATTTCTTTTGATTGAGGTTTCTTTTTTTGTGTGTTAGCCCAATACGTTGTGTAAAAAAAGAAGAAAAAGATGTTTCTACACCTATCTCCTTTGTCAAAAAAAGATCAATCGGCTGAAAGAATCATTCATTACGTAAGATATCGACTGATGAGAATTATTTATTACTGTTTCATAACGAATGTCACTTATATTTACAACATAATCATTAGTTATTGTATTAATAAAATCTTTCAAATAGAACATTTTTTTAGTGTAATAGATAATTTATATTTCATCAATTATTATAAGGTAACCTTTTACTTTGTTACCCACCATAACAGAAAGAAAGTCATATGATAATACATATTATTTATTCTAGTTATAAATATATGTGGTATTTGGCACCATTCTCTAACCACTAACATACCACTTTTTTAATTTTCAAAGAGATGAAATATGTTTACTCTAATGATTTCATCTGACTGATTCCTTGTTTTTTAATGACCTACGATTGTTCTCAAGTAAAAAAAAATAAATGTATAAATTATTTTGAGTTAATTAGTAATTGAAGTTAAATTTTTCTACAATTGAATATATAATGAATATTTGAAAGTTCCAAAATATGTGAATTAAATAAGAAAATGTTTGAAATTGTTAGAATAACTCATCAAGAAAACTCCCTGTTAGAGGCAATACCAAATTTTTTTAAATTTATTTCTCCTACTTGCATATCATTTCCTTGCGTTGCTCCACTCAATTAATTACCTTTATTCCTGTTTTTTTTTTTTTTTTTTTTATTATTATTTCATTCTTGTGGCCTATTACTTTTAGGGCTTATAAGTATATAAAGAAATCATTTTGGGAACTGCCAATTTAGATTATAATATCCGCAATATTTAATGTTGTGTAACTTTAAAAAGATGTGCAACATTATAAACAACAGGATCAATTATAGAACTAAAGACGCAATTTCTTCTTTTTTTATTCTAATTATGATATTCTATTGCTCAATCCTTTGACAAAAAACAATAATAACATGCAGTTCTATTATTAATTTGACAAAGTAAATATTTATATCAGTTGTTGTGACTTAATACCAACTAAAATTACATTGAAAGCTAGCTTAATGAAGTAGGAAATTATGACATTTAGAAGGGTCGCCTGTGCTGATTTACAGATTTGTAAGACAGCATTATTTGTTTCCATTACTGCTATAAATATTTTTAATTTTGCTTCTGAACTCACTAAAGAAAGTATCGTGATTATTCTGACTTTTTTGAATTTTCATTCTTGTTTTTGCTTCCGAGCTTACTAAAGGTAACGGAAGCATTGTGTTCACTTTTGAGAACGAAAAACTTTTATGTCTCCGATTTTAAAAATTCCAAGACAGAAATCCGTTTCGGACATAAGGGAACATTTTTGGTCTCGTGTCTATCTGTCTGTCTGTCTGCCTGTCTGTCGGTCTGTGTCCGCGAATTATGAAACGTGCGACGATAACTTGAGTAAATGTCGACCGATTTTGATGAAATTCGGTAGACATGTTCATTTTACCAATGCCCAGGACGAGTTCGTTGGACTACGTTATCCGTCCAAGCGTTCACGAGCAACGCTCGCGTAAACGTGAACTTCGGAATTTTAAGTAGGGAAAAAATCTAACTTCATCTATTAAATGGGACAAACATCTTTTTCAATTACAATTTTTTAGTAAAACCAACTGCGACACCGCTATGAAGTGTTTCAAGATCGCTAAAACTATATTAATAGTTTTTACACAATAAACAATATAACAATAAAGTACATGAGAGGATGCGAGGAAGCTATGTGCCACACTAATTGGCAGTCTATTTTTTATGTCTCCAAATTATAAATTTTAAAGAACATCTGATTTTTAAGAAATTTAGATGATAGGTCAAACTGAAGATCCCTTTATAATTTCAACCGTTTCCGCTAAATTAATACTTTTATTCTTGTTAAAATTCAAAACAATTTTGACAGATTTAAAAATAGTCTGCCGAATAGTGTGGCACATAGCTTGCTCGCATTCTATTATTAGGTGAATGGTCAAACGAGATTTGGATCTGTTTCGATTCCCAGTGAGGTCACACTTATTTTAATGCAATATTTGATTTGCCCAGCCGACAAACATAAAATGTCTTTTAAAGATATATGTTGTCGTTAAATAAATCAAGTTCGTCTCCACGTGAAAGGAAACAAGTTTTTAAGATATTGTGGTTCGCAAACATGTTAAACGACAGTCTGACACACAGACCGACAGATACAAGACCAAAAATGTTCCCTGCTCTCAAGAAGTTTTTCGATTTCGAGACATTCAAATTTTGCTTTTTCAGAACGACCACAGAGCTTGCATTACAGCTTCGGTAAGCTTGGAAGCAAATCAAGGGGAATAATTAAATAAATCATTTTAATAGCATAATATCATTATACTATGCGATAAGACACGAGGGAGCTATGTGCCACACTAATTGGCTGACTATTTTATAACCATATTCTGCATATATGTACCGGTTCATTATTGAAGCGAGCGTAGCGAGCTTCCTACATTTAACGAAATATGCTCCGTGTCTGTCTATCTGTCTGTCTGTCTGTCTGTCTGTCTGTCTGTCTGCCAGTAACGTTCACGCGTGTGACGATAACTTGAGTAGAAGTTGACCGATTTAGTTGAAATTTGGTATACATGATCCTCTTACTAATACTCAGGCTAAGTTCGTTGGACAGCGTGATCCGTCCAAAAGTTCGCGCGCAACGCTCGCGTAAACGAGAGGTACAAAAATTAAATTGGAATTTCAGGACGGGAAAAGATTCTATCATCATCTATTCGATGAGACGAACATTTTTTTCAAATAACATTTTTTACTAAAACCAACAGCGACACCGCTATGACTTAATAAAGATCGCTAAAACTATTAAAGCGGACCTAAACGTTTAGAATAGAGAAAACAACCTTTTTACCGATATCTTACGTTCTAACGTAACGATTTTAATAAAACTTCATAGACACCATCTAATGCACAATTGAAACAGGCATGCAAAATTTCAATTTGATACATGCAGTAGTTTGTTTATAGCAAAGAGATACATTTTATAATAATTGAAAAGGAGATGTGTGGTTAGTGGAATAGTAAGAATGCGGGGTGGTTCCCTTACTAGCCGCTGTACTACTACCAGGCCCATTATCTATCAACTCATCATGATTCATGATTATCTATTTTTTCAATATTCAATACATATTTATTACTATACGCTCGCTTCAATGATAGAGCCACGCGATGCCTAGTTAGCAGTTCATATTGGCTTTCGAACATTTGATTGTTTTAACATAAAAATAGCTTTTGCTTCCGAGCTTACCGAAGTTGAAGGATGCACTGTGTTCGTTAAAAATATTAAAAAAATTCTAAGGCAGAAATCGGTTTCAGATATCAGGGAACATTTTTGGTCTCGTGTCAGATAATTTTAAGCTAAACTATTTTAAGAGAATCGCATTTTTCACTTTGTTAAAATTTATTTTGGATGGAAAAGAGGGAAGCAATTTGCAATAACTCTTGTTTCGCTCAAATATTTTAGGAGCTTCGGTAAGCTCGAAAGGCAAGCTTTTGAAATATCAGCAGAGTTGGGAAGTCGGTAAAGTATGTTGCCTTTACTTGTTTCACGTTTTTGAGTTAACCCTTCAGCTCGTTTGGTTTCTGATTTAATATCGTACGTTTTTGACTTTATTAATTTAAAAAGAAAAACCTTGTGTACTCCAACATCTTAAACTAAATTTTGGACGTTTTCAATTTGTTTTTGTGTGTCGTTAAATTAAATTATTTAATTGAGGTATCCTTTAATTGTATTTATTGAGATTAATCGTATAAGACAACTTAAAGGTCAATTGGATTGACAGGAATATCTCCTTCGTATCTCGTAGAAAAATGATTATATACCATGAATAGAATATAAGTTCTATGAATAGACGAATTTAGTATTTTTTTCAACCCCCTATTTTACCCGTACCATTATTGCCTACTGTAATTATACAATTCAAAATTGAATTATATAGCATTAAAATTTTCCTATTATAAGTCACATTCTTTATTTATTTTTGATTTTTATGCTTTAAATTCTAATGACGATAGAAAAATAAAAAAAAATCTTCTTTTGTATACTTTGGTAAACATTTTTATTTCTGATAGATGATTATAATTTCATCTGGGGAATGTCATGTGTTTATAGCTTTTTCCAGGACTCTTTTATTTCTGTTTAAAGACAGATGCCTTTACCTTGTAATGTTTTATTAATTGAGTTATTTGTTTGTTTCAGCCTAAGCGAATGTTACTTCGCTGGGAAGGGTGCGGCCGTGGTGCTTGCCCCACACGACAGGCCGCCTCCTGCTTCTATCCACCCCCAGCCCAGGCCTCCTGACATACAGCATCACTTACAGTCAATGTTCTACCTCCTCCGACAAGAAGAAACACTTAAAATGGTACGATTTATTACTTTACTACCTTTCTTTTTCATAAATATTTTATGATGCCTTGAAGTAGGATAATAATTTAGACTCATTGGATCCTAGCATATAGTGGATGACTCATATAATAATCATAAAAATTCCATCCGATGTATTGACTTAACATAATACCACTTAGGAATAAATAAATATTAATTGAAAGAAATATCATGCGAATGGTTAGCCTTGAAAAAGGATGGTAAAATTATATTCAATATTATTCACCTTAGTTTGTTCATTATAGTTCCTCTATGATCGTATCATGTCCTTTATGATCTCCTTATGTCATTTCTGAATTAGATTTGTGACAATAACTGTTGCCATAAAACTGAAATTGCCAGTTCTGACGAATTCCGAATCAGTTTAATTTCGAGAAATTATGTTCTGGTTAGCATATGTTATTGGAAGTTTAAGAATATTAACCTAACCTATAGATAAGAGAGGTTCTTATGAGGATATCAAAAAGAGTTCACTGGTAGGGTTAATTGCTTGGCTTAGCTACTGCTTATCACTAGTGACAGTCCAGTCTCCATAATTGTCGACTTTACAAGACTATTTTGTGACTTCCTAATTGCTTTAAACCCTTCGCTATATTTTTCCTTTTGTTTTATTTATTTCTTTATCCCCTCCTCAGTGATTTTTTTTGGGGGGAAAAAATCCCGGTTGTTTTTAAAGCAGTTAATATTTCTTCTAAAATATATTATTCCTATTTTCCTTTCAAATTTTGTTTTAAAATCGATTTTTTTAAAAGTATGAAGTAGGTATTTACATTTTTGTAAATTAAATATTCCTATATATTTAACTGAAAGAGGAAAGAACGTAATCCCGAACTACATTATTAGACCTTTATTTATATTAAATTTGGAGGAAAAATGCCATTTCTTTATCTTCAATTTTAACTTAATGAGAATATCCTGCAGTTGTATTTATATTCCTTCTGGAATTTAATTTTGATAATTCTCAAATTTAATGTAAATTTGTTTTATTTATTTTCATAAAAATCTTCATACATGTAATAATATGAAATGGAGAGAATTCAAAAACTTTTAAGGGAACCTTATTTTTTACCTGCTTTGTAAACCTGTTATGTAAATTTTACTTGGCCAATCATTTATTCTTCAAAATATTAAAGAATCTTGATACTGACCTTTTTTACATCTTCCGTTTCTTTTAACTGAATTGAATTTGACGGAGCTTGAATTACACCCGAGAATATTACTTATATTATATTATATATGTAATTATCTTTACTGTTTTCCTTATTATTTGTTTATATAATTATTATATTGATACTAGGATTGTTTTCTTAAGGCTAGGCGCACACTGGGGGAAAAACAGTCTGCATGCACTGCAGACTGTCTGAGGGCTGTTTTGCCCCCAGTGTGCGCCTAGGCTAAAACTCTTTTAATTTTTTTGTTTTTAACGTACATTTTGAAAATAATTGTGTACAAAACTCAAAGAGAAGAATTATCACTTCTTGCAATTCAGTACTATAAAGCAACTGTTTGATGGACGCTGGCTCATAACCACTTTCTTTGGTGATTATTTGTAAACTTATGAGAAGCAATAAAAATGGTAAAACCCAGAGGTAGTGAACGTATTAATTAATAAATTAAAACAAACTTTTAAATGGCCGTCATCTTTGTACGGCTGGGCCTGTTATGCAGGTTAACGAACTCGTCCTATTTGTTGAATTGCCTCCAAACCCCTTTGTGCCTGCTAAAAGCACTTACTTGGCCAATTTATTTTTAATATTAACAGTGGATTAAATTTAATATTTGCCTTGGATTTAGTAGAAATGTTAATATTTGATTAATAAAATGATATATTCCATGTAAAACCCACTACATATATAAATTTGAAGAACGCTGTTTATTTTTAAAATAGAATTTACTGCATTAGAACACTCGCTTAAATTAAATGGTTGAACTAATTGTTTATTTGTTTTGTTTTTTAATGTTTTCAGTTCCAACACGTAATACAAAATTAAGATTTGAATGAACGTGTCCGTGTACTTTTATTATCTTGTTTATTAAGTCTACTGTAGGAAGTTAACAACTCAGTGCAAATTGTTTTGCTACACTCATGAAGTAATTCCAGTCAGAAAGTAATCTTTGCCCAATATTGTAAAGTACTTCTTGCCAACCTATAATTAAATATGATCTAGTCCATCTATACTAACTCACAATATCTTCCACTGTGTTCATAATTTTGTATAATTCATTGGTAATGAACCATAAGAGATGTTGAAGTCCTTCTGAATTTAACATTTTATATTGCAGTTTGAATATTGATCAATTAAGCTTTACTTCTCCATCTCCAGTTGATAAATTTCACAAATTTACTCTTTAACTTTGACTAAACTGAGATTTATTTTTTTTATTTTTATTTTTTTTCAATTTGCCCAGTACATAAAATAAATGGACATACTCATTGAATAAAAAAATTATTAAAATCTTTTATACTTGTCAATAATTAAAAAACAAAAAAAATTGTTAAAGAAAAAATTTATTGAAGAAACAAAATATTAGGTTACTGGGTCAGTATTTTCTAGGGTATCAGGTTGAATTTACTTCTACTATTCTTTTCCCTCAATCAGATGGAATATGTGTTTTATCCTTGTTCTTATGATGGTTTTCTGGATTGGTTCCTCTCTGTCTTGTTAGTTAGAGGAAAGTTTGTTGCCTCTCGGATAAGCTTATTTCTTTTAGCTCTTGCTATTATAAGGAAAAAAGCTTTAGACCGACCCAATATCCCCTAGATTTGAAGCTTATAGAAACTTTCCAAGGGATTTTCTTTCTTCTAGGAGTAGAGGACCCTAGCTATGGAAGAGGCCATCCCTTAATTACCTCTGTGTCTGAGCCCTTTTTCATTTTACCATGAGTTCTTATCCAACCCAATATCTCCTTTCCTTGCAGGGAAAACAAAGAGAAATTTATTACCCAACCGTAACTTCTCATAAACCTACATTATTAACTTGGAAACTTAAATTGTGATTTTCTAATATATCAACAAAATTTAGGTAGGTATTAAATATTTATAAAATACTTTTTAAAACTAATAGCATTGTCAACATTGAATATAAATTTTATTAAAAAGTCTAATCTACTTTTACCACATTATGAGTATAAACTTTAAAACCCATTAATTCTTAAACCCTTAATCTTTAATCTCTTAAATCATTAATTCTTAAACCTTTCCTCTGTCGTCTCTCTTTATGTCGATTTAAAATGATTTAGCACTAGAAACATTTTACAGATGACAACCTAAAAATTGGGGAAAACAAACTCTTTTTCTACAGTAATCTTTAAACAAATTAAGCTAATTCGTAACAAATGAGTGAAGAAATAAGTATACCACTTTAACAAATCAAAATCCAAAAATTTGGTATGACTACACCATTAAAATTCCGAAATTTCATTGAAATTCTGATTGTGGAACACAGTTCTATTTATTAAAATTGTAGGATTGTGTATTAAACATATTAATGTTCCTTTATGATTTCTCATATACCAAGTGTATATTATAGAGAGAAATTATTAGCACGAAGCGAATTTCAATTTATAGATTTTGATGGCTTTACACGTTTTAAGGTCCCCTGGCTCAGTGGTTTTTAAAAATGCGTGTACTTTTGCATGCGTGAACTTGGTAGGTTTGTAGGAAATAGGCTGGGGCTCGCAGATAGCCCCAGATTAATTTCAATCACCTGCGTATATTAAATATAGCTAAATTGATAATTTTATTCTTGTAAAAAATAAAAAACAATTTTTTTCATATTTACTATTTGTCTGCCTATTCGTGCGGCACATAGTTTCCTCGCGGTCTATTTCGTATTCTTTAATGAATTTATGCTTTAAATCTATTATTGTCAAATTTATTTAATTTTCCTCTATTTTTATATCTGTCAAAATTGTTTTGATTTTTTAAATAAATTAATTTATCATTTTACAAAATTAAAAGAAGGCAAACGGTTTAAATTTATCTGGGGTAATCTGCGGGCTGCTTTCAACAAACTATTCAAATTGCATAAAAAAAATATCAGTTTTGAAGATTGAACCTTTTGAAGATGTAATGGTACGCATAAATTGAGCGGCAACCGACTGACAAGATCGACAGACCACCACGGAACCAAAAATGTTTCCTGATGTCTTAAATAGGTTTTTCTTTTGGAATTTTTTAAATCGGACACATAGACATTTTTCGTTCTTCAGTACGACCACATAAGCTTCCGTTACCTTCGGTAAGCTCGGAAGCAAAAAGGGGGAAAATTAAATAAACTTGACAATAATGGGTTGTAAATGCATTAAATCATTGAAGTATAAGAAGGAAGAATTTGCCACACTTATTGGCAGACAATGTTTCCCTGTATTTTATCTTTCTGTTCTAAAATTAAACTTTGTTTTTTGATTTTCTCATAACGTCTGAATGCGGACGTGGAATGTAAATCGATTATACGTACGTATTTATAATTGTAAATTCGCCCTCGGGTTAGTTTTAAGTATCAATTTCGAAATAATTTTAGAAAGCCCTAAAGCTTAATGTTCTTCTATGCGTTCTTTAACTCGTTTTTTTACAAGAAGAACTTATTCAATGATTCCTCAGGGTTATAACTTCATGACCTCATGACATTCAAACAACCTCAGATTTAGAAAATAAATTAAAAACTAGAAAGTTAGGAGCAAAGAACATCAATCAATGTGTGCTCTGCTCATACGTCGGAAGGATTTTTTTTTCCTTTAACGATTGGGGGTTACATTAAAACAAATCAGAAGTGCAATAAACTTTCTTCTAAATCGTTTCAGAACCCGCGGTGGCTTCGCTTCTAAATTAAGCCTTTTATAGAGATTCTTCTGATCGATATTAAAAGATCAGGAAAAAAGATTGAGACCAACATTATAATTCTTAAGAGCTGAAGTCTTTTTAAAAAGTTGTTAGTATACACACCGTAACAACTCACATTGGTGTTTTAATTTGCAAGCTTTAAACCTGAACTGCAGATTGATGAAATTACATAATATCGCGATGTTATAGTTTCTCATTTAGACTTGTTTGTAGTCTGTTTTCTATTTTACACTTGATTTCTGTAATATTTTTTTTCTTTCTCTGCAGAATCAAAGGTTTAAATTTATTATCCTAACTCATAATTAAATTGCGTGTTGTTGGTTTGCTAAATTGCGAGTTTGAGTCCGAAAACTGTGATGTCACAGTGTAAAAAAAAAAAAAAAAAAATTCTGCTAACTTAATAAGTGAAAAATGTATGTATATACCAAACTACATTATCTGGCCATTTTATGACCTTATATTTTTTTGAAATCAATTTTTAAATTATAATGTATACATATACAATTACCCTACTTGTTTTCAGTTAGCCTTGAGAGTAGGGGGTAATTGTAAACAAGAATTTTCGTTCCACTATGTATTGTTGCTGTTGCCATGGTGAGTGGAAGTCCAGTAATATTATGAAGTTTTTCATAGAGGTCCCGTGCTAGTAGAAAAAGTTAATGTTTGCTGAATTTAACTTTGATCAAAATTATATAATTTATATATAATAAAAATAATATATATATGTTTTATAATAATCATGTTATCTTGAATTACGTTGATAACCCTTATCGAAGGGAAAGTACATCTTTAAATTTCAAATGCTTTATCAAAGCCACGTCCCATCAAAATCACGACTAACTTTTTTCCGTTTTGATGGAAAGTAACTTTATACCGAGGAAGTAAAACTAACTCGAGTAAGACGATAGTAAGAATTGATAAAGCTTTGGAGAAAAGATGAAGGGGTACTAATGACAGTAGTCAAGTTTTAAGTTAGACAAACAGTACTTGTTTTTATCTTTAAAAGTACTACGAATCCTGTAGTTGTACATCACGACCTAGACATGTTCTTATCGGAAAGAAGAAACGTAAAATAAGAAAAACTAATCTCTTCCTTTATCGTACAAGTACTAGACTCTACAACAAATAATAAATCGTGATCACTTTTAAATGCTTTATTACAACTATCATTCTCCAGTCTGATCTTTAACACATTTTAAAATATATTTCAATACTTCGTTGTTTAGGATAGATTTTAATTTGTTTTAACTATATAAGTGTTTTGTTTCTTATTTCCTTAAATTATATTGTATTTCTTAAAAAGCCTTTTTATAATACATTTTATTTTCGTAGGAAATTCTGTAATTGGTTGATAGTTTGTCTAAAGTAAAATGGAGGACTAGATTTTCCAATTTTAATAAACTATGTTAAACTCATTAACTTTATGTTATACTTTTAAAATCAATAGCTTAAACTTGCTTTTAACTGCTTCAAGAAAAGTTCTTACAACCCTAATTGTACCGTTTGAAATAAAATAGTGGTTTATACTTAGTTATGGTTGTAATAAAAATAGTCTGCTAATTAGTGTGGTACATAGCTTCCTCGCGTCCTATTTCGTATACTTTAATGATTTTTTACTTTTACAACCTATATTATTGTCAAATTTATTTAATTGTCCCCCCCCCCCCCGTGTTTTAAATCTCTCAAGATTGTTTTGATTTTTACATGAATTAAAGTATCAATTTACTTAGGTTTAAGAGCGTAGATGGTTAAAAGTAAGCTGAGGCTATCTGTGGGCTACTTTAGACCAACCATCCAAATTCATTAAAATCGGACGAGTAGTTTTTAAGATATGTTGGTTCGCAAAAATTGAGCGACAGTCCGACAGACAGACACGGAACCAAAATTTTATCTTATGCCTGAAACGGATTTCTTTCTGACTTGGAATTTTTGAAATCGGAGACATAAAAAATGTTCGCTCTTCAGAACGATGAGATAAGTTCCATTACCTTCGGTAAGCTTGGATACAATACTAACTAACCGGATACCTGAACTTCGCTACGGAGTGAACCCTAAATTAGACGTGTATAAACCACCAGAAGAAACATTAAAATATAGAGAAGATTAAAATTCCCAGAACACCAATTTGTGTAATTAAATGCGAAGTTTAGGTTTTGTTATAGTAAGGAAATTTTGTAATTTATTTATGTGTAATATTTATATTTTATTATAGTTGCAATGAACCTTTTTTTTTATTAGCGGTAACCATTTTGACTCAAATTATCTCTAAGCAGTTATACTTAACCTTTACTATAAAGAGCAAACATATTAAAAAATCGAAGATGGTTCCTGAAGAGAGATTTCGTGATGATTGGCTATTTTAGTGAATTAGCTAGGTTCTTGGTTAGAGTAAATTAGGTTGAAATACTACTTCAGACGATTACCCTTTCTAAATAATCATCCCCTTAGTAAATGATAAGTAAATATGTAGTTATTATTTAAAAAATTGAAACTATAGCATTTCATTTGTTTATATAAAAAAAAAAATTGTTTGTTTTTTTAGGGGTTTAAATAATTTTTTTCCTATTTTTTTTACTTCAAATAGCTATATTTTGCCCTCAATTAGAAGAAGTAGCCGATTACCCTTTCCAAATAATCAACCACCTTGTAAATGATAAGTAAATATTTATTATAAAAAAATTGAAACTGTTGCATTTAACTGATTTATATATATATATATATATATATATATATATATATATATATATATATATATATATATATATATATATATATAAAAATGTTTGCTCTGTTCTTTTTCCTATCCTTTCTTCTTCAAATAGCTATATTTTGTCCTCAATTAGAAGATGAAAGGAGAGGGATTAAAACCTCAAAAGAAAATATATTTTTAATACAGTTTTTTAATGTAAAAAATAAATATTTTAGAATAGGGTTCACAACCAAAAAAGAACTTATTAAAAAAGTAAAATTTAAGATAATGAAATGGTTGTGATAATTAGTATGTATTGTGTATAAATTATGCAGTCTTTTAACCTGCTTGACCCAGATTTATTATGCAATGTTTTTTTGAATATGGCAATGAATAATGTCAGTATTCTCACCCTGGTGGTTTTAGGCCAGGAGTCGTTACCTGGAATCGACTTGAGTAACTTTAACTCATTTAACTTTTTTCTTAACTCTTCATTATGACTTCAATGACTAATTATTGATGTTGTAGAGCAAGTTTCTTAAAGTAACACTATATTTTAATGGAAATGTCAACAGAATGCGAGTTTTTATCGCAAATCAATCATTAGATGTCATTCTTTTTTTCCACCACTCGCTTTTAAATAATAGCTTTGTTAGTTTGGAAAATATTGACCCGAATTCGATCCTTTCCCATAAAGAGTCAGAAACTGCTCGCTATTATGGTATCTGGTGTCTTATTAGTGGGAATTCAAAAATCATTAATTAATCCCATTGGCTTTGGAATTGTGGCTAACCGCTTAGAAGAGTTGAATGCTTGGTGTGGATTTTTTTTTTAATAATTTAATTTCGGTCACACACCCTTATTTTGGTCATATTCTTTTTCTCACCCTTTAAACCGTATTTGTCGATGTTGAAAGACTTTTTTTTTTAATTGGTTATTATTATTATTACTAATTGAGATCTTATGTAAGAAAAACAATTTAGCAGATATAGCTCTCTCATATAGTTAGAGAACGATCTAACTTCAAATAAATTATATTTATGATTTATCCAATAAATACATTCTTGGAAACTTGCCTTAATGTCAAGAATATTAATTAATCTTCATATGTCGTTAATAACTATGAAATATAAAAATATTACATAGCTATTATATAATTAAATATAAAATATTTTATATCTTGCATAAAATATTTGCTTGTATTTCGCAAGAAATGATTGTTAATTAAAGTAGTAGTTATTTGGATTGAATAATAATTTTAAGATTTATTATTAAAATAATAAAAACTAGTGGAAGTTGAAGATATAAATTATACAAATACAATTCTTGCAGCAAACCAACTTGCAATGAATTCTATTCACGCAGTTTTATAATTTCGGGTGTAGCTTTTTAATCACTATCATATAAGCGTTCTTTTTTTCTCTCCTTTATTTGGTATTGGCTCAACCCCGTACAAGTGTGTAAATTTATGTAAGAACTACATAGTATAGTGGTATCATTCTTATCTTTACAAACTATGTATTATAATACAGTAAACCAGCTAACATTCAATACATGACATTTTTTTTTTTTTTTTTTCTCAGAAATACAACCTTTAGCTATACTTTTACATCATTCAATATCCAATTCTATTAGATATGGAAGTCTATAAAGAAATAACATAAATTGTCTCTCCAGTAATAATCAACGTGACAATCATTGATATCCGATAGGAAGTAGACTCACCTCTCCCAAATTCTTTATATGAATGTAACTCTATTTCTATCGATATTGAAACTGATGATGGCCTAAATCGATGAAGCCAAAAAGCTGTTTGTTAATTAAACAAATTTCAATTTAAGTGAAGATGCAGTATATGATATTCCTCTAGTCTAATTCAGATCCTATATCTTTATAAGAATTGACACATTTTAATACTGTAATACCTCTGTCTGATATCTCTATGGCATCAATAAATAAAATAAGGTTCTTAACCGGGGGGCCTCGAAAGGTATTTAGGTACTATATATATATTATATTTGGAGATTATAAGGGGGCCGTGGTTACCAAAAGGTTAAGAACCACTGTGCTAGTCAGCACACAGCGAGGGTCCGTAGGCCCCTCGCTGTGGTGTTTAACTGTAAGGTGTATAAACAATGTTTTTTTAAAATGCTAAAAAGCTTACTTTGAACCATTCTAAGGGTCTGAATTCTCAAATCACACTCTGATAAAGTATTTTTTTGCCACTGAACCGGACTACAACCATATAAATACATCGAAAAGACCATAATTATAAAAAAACGTATTTTGTCAATAAAAAATAAAATAATATTTTTTTCGAAATTTCCAAAAAGTGGTATCTTTACTTTTGGTCGAAGAATGTTCAGGAATTTTTTCAGATTTTTTGCACTTCACATAAGCGAGATAGAGGGGGGGGGGGGGGGGGGGGACAGTGGGGGACACGTTTCAAACCCGCTTCAAACTCGCCTACGCTCGCCCTATCAAAGTTATAACCAAAGAATTGTATATTTTTGTAATCAGCTCAACGTACCCTTTCATATGATACCCCTCACGTTATCAAAAAAAAATACAAAATTTTTAACCCTTAAGTTTTTTTACCCTAATTTTTTTGAAAAATATTTTTTTTAAGTCGCTATATTTTTAAAATATGTGGGCAGGTACAAGACACATACATGTTAAATTTCAAAGTGATCAGACGAAAGGTGTAGCCGTGAGAGCACGCGAGATGCCGGACGGACAGACACACGCAGGAAAATATAAGGGTCCTTGGTTTTGCCTACGGACCCTAATAATAATGTCAAGCTTAACTAAATACACTATAAACTATAAATTTCATTTAGGTGTCCTGTTCATTTCAGTTCTCAGTTTTCGTAGTATGTATTTATGTTTTAAATGTAATAAATAAAAGGGACAATCTAAAAAAGTTACAATTAACGTACAAATCTTGGTTATTTAAATACTGCGAAGACCAGTTAGTTATTTTACAAGTTTTTTCTTATTAAATTATTATATAGGTAATTAAAAAAAAAAAAATCTTACGTTACGTTTGATTTATATTTTATATTAAAGCTTTACGTAAGAATCCATTATCCCTTGAAACATTCGAGCTGGATATCCACAGCCGACCGAACATTATTGCAAACAACAAGGTCAACTAAACAGGTTTCTAAAGATATTGCGGAATGATTTTGTACTTTATATTATTTTCTCTTGTTCTCTACATTTCTAAAGATAAAATTTTGCCTTTTAACTTCATCTTTTTAATCTTGAAAAAACGTTAAAGCCACGAAGGTAAATGGAAGCTAGGGTAATTAGGATTAATTTATTTTCAAATGTTCAAGAAAGACTTCGTTTTTATTCTTTTCAACTTTAATTATTTATTTAAATTAAAAGTTTTCCCTTTCTTTTGGTATTCGGGTGAAGAATTTACCTGGGATTAAAGCGTTTTAATTTGCTAAATATTATTAAAGAATTTTCTTCTATTTAATGCTTTTTAAGGTACCTTCGCTTATCTTAAAAAACCTTAATCTCATTTAAATTAGGAAAAGATTAGATCGCTTCATTTAACTTACCTAATTACATTTAAGGACGTATAAGCTAATTTATATATCATTAACTGTATCTTATCATTAGTATCATCGAAATTGTGATATTTTTACCTCAATAATAATAAACATGGTAATATTAATTAATGCTTTAATAATTTATTTTGTTTGCTTCATTGTAATGGATTTTTATACTATTTCACTAAAATATAATCTCGCTCTTCAGGCTTACCCTTCTGAATTTATCATTAATAACTTGCTTTGATATAAACACCATGTCTTTGAAGACGGAGATTTGTTTTTATGCTCATTCTATCTTCAGGTAAAATTCTCAGAAATCTCTGTCGTAATTAGATGTTAAATTAGCTGTCGATTCATCATAAGTTTTAAGAAAAAATTTCTGTTTTAGATCGTACATTTTGAATGGTATTTTTATTTAAGATTATGTGATTCACCGTTGTGAGGGCTCTGGTTGAATAAAATATTGTAATATGTACATATTTGCTTATTAATTGTTTTTAAGTTTGAAAGTACTAAATTAACCAGAAAAAATATTAAAATGTGCTCTATTAATCGTATCTAATACTTTATATAAATAAAGCAACATAATCTTTGTTAAACTTACATCGTATGTTTATCTTTTATCTTATTAAGTAGTGGTTAAAATATTTAAACAACTTTGTTTCACTGTGTTCCCCATTGAATTTTAATTTACAAATACCATATCATTGTTATAAATTTACTAATTGATTCATTAACTTTTATAGGTGTGTATTTTTTTACTTGCATTTTGCAAGTGTACAAATTCTTACAGCTAGAATGTCTAATGTCAACGTCCGATCTCAAATCATATCTTTTACACTCCACAATAATTATAATCTTTGGCTAAATTAAAAACTGTAATTTTAAACTTGGACTGGAAGCTTTTTATACATCACATGGTTCGGCTCTCTTTTTACTAAAAGATTACTGTTTTGACCTCGTCTTGCTCCAGTCAACCGTGTTTAGACTCGAGCACGTTTGTCACTTTACATTTGCCTTTTTTTTCTGAAAGATTACAATTTATCATAGTTTCTATTTCTAGGAGAATCAACTAGTTTTAATTCATTGAATGTGTGTTGTTTATTTTTTTTTACTACGTCGTAAGTTCTTTTTCTGTCTTGTTTTGCGACAAATTAAAATGGCGTGATACACCAAGCTGATCTCATACGTCAGATATTTCGAATCATCAACACGAAAAGTGAAAAGATAGAAAAGACATTATGTTGTCACTTCGTAATATTTTAATCGTGTTAGTTATATTTTCGAGTGAATTCGATTAAAACCTAATCTAAAATCAGACATGCGGGTTTAATTTATAACAGAGAAACTATAGTTTTTTTGTCAACTTTATAAAACATATTTTTTCATCTTTGTTAAATTGCATCTTTTTAATTTAATAAAAAGAGTTAACAAAAAATTATTAAAATTCAATGATCTTATAACTTAATCTTAATTAACAACACTCTTAGTTTGTTGAGATAAAAGAAAGAAATATTAAATTGTTGTTTTTAGGGTTATCATTAAAAACTTTCCACTTTAGCATAGTATTGGAGGAAACATCTTGTCAGAAATCTAGTAAATGTATAATAATTGGGCGGTCTCTGAAACTCGGATTTGTATTTCAAAGTAATCTTAAAAATTGCATGTTTTATTTTTTCACACCACTAATTTATTTCCCTCTTAATGCTGATTTAAAATAATCACTTATAAAGCTTTAGCTGAATATATACGATTATTAGATGAATAATTTTAAACAATTTTTATTAAAATCTTATTTACACCTCATCTGTATACTTTTTAAACATATATTATAATCATTTATACTTTCCTTTTTAAGCATTATATTGAAACTTAATGTTTTAATACTTCCTGATCAAAAAAATATTATGCTGATTTCCTACTTAAAAAGGTACTTCTTTTTCTTTACATTGTTACTCCCCTATGTTGTTTTAGAAAAAAAATTACTTTGACTAAATAATATTAAGAAAAAGGGTTGTTTAATCCAATGCACTTTTTGGGCCAAAGGAATATCCCACTTCTGTTTTGATTAGGGGAGTTACAGTCTAAAGAAGAACATTTCATACACCTTCTTTAGATTGTTACCCCTTCTGGTTTTTTTATAAGGGGAGTAACAATCTAAAGAAGTGCCCTTAAAACATTATGTGATGCGGTAATTAGTGTAGACGATGCCTCTCTTCTTTGGGAACTAAACTTAGATATATGTATCACAACTATTTCGGGTTTTGAACTTTGATATTTAATGATTTTAGAGTTATGAGCCCTCTTTCAAGCGTGTAAGAAATTATTGTATCAATAGTAAATTAGAACGTGTAGACAGACTGACGTAGACTGATTGGAAGCAAGTATGCCTTTTGTTTATGCAGTTAGCAGTTATAACTCGATGCGTTCGGTTTCCGGAAGTGTGTACCCTCTACACTTGCTTTCTCTCTGATATTATCTGCTAATTTATCAGTTTAGTATCTCCCTCAGTAAAATAAATTAAATGATTTACTATTAAGATTGATTATGGTATAAATATATGTATATCAACAATAATATGTTTTGTACCATTAGTTTTAGGTTTTGTATTGTTTGTTTTTCCTTCTTTCCTACTACAAAGCGAATATTTTCGTTCCATATTTCTGTAGATTAAATAATTCAGTCTGTTGAAAAGTAAAGGGTGTTTGTATTAGTATGGTTTTTGGCCAGTCGTCGAAGCGTATAAGGGTGTTTTCCGAGTGTTGGATAAAGGTCTAAACGTTTCCATATTGACACCATGAGCCTGGGATCCCCGAGCTCCCAGCTAAACTACGGAACTCAAGGGGATTATTTCTGGACGTTATTACGTCAGCACGACCCCCTGGTCCTCCTTTACTAGCTTACAGAATTATTTATGACCTCAAAACAATTTCGACCTTTGACAATGACTTTCGTATATTAAACTCGGGGTTCTCTCAACCCACTACTTTCTAATAGACCTCTCATAAGGAGAGTGCAAAAAAATAATAAATTATTAACTATTTTACTTTATTTTTAGACTTTGAGGTGAGATAAACGTTTGGCATACATATGACTTTTACACTTGGCTTACCTCGTTTACACTATTAATAATTGAATAGTATAAATAATTTATAATTTGATTTCATTAAACTGAATTTAATCCAATTAATTATAAGGTAGCAACAGACTACGATAAAAATATAAAGAATTTTTATAAACCTTGCAACTGTAATTTAAATGTACTGCAGTTAATTCTATTAACCTTGTTCAACCATCAGGTCAACTCGGTTCTTAAATGCTAAATAATGTTTTTTGTTGTCGGATTTTTTAACAAATTTATTTTTATTGTCAAAATTTAGTCTAAAATGTTGCTTATTAATTAGCTATTAATTACAACCCTTCAAATTAAAAATTTCTAAGAAACCATTATAATTTTATTACATAAATTTACTTGTTAAGAGACTTTCGGCTATACAAAATGTTTTGGTCTTCAATGTAAATGCAAGATTTATTTATTATTTTTAGTATCTTTGCTGAAGATTTTCCTCCTTTTTAATAATAAAAATTATGTAAAGCTGTAACAATATAAATAAAGCAAAAACAAATTTTACATGAAAAAAAAGCAATACCTTACAAGTTTTGTCAAATTTTATATATTTTTTTAATAAGAACTGTATTATTTTCTTATGAACTTTGATATTTAATGATTTGAGAGTTGCGAGCCCTCTTTTAAGCTTATAAGAAATTATTGTATCAATAGTAAATTGGAACGTGTGGATTGACTGACGTAGACTGATTGGAAGATATGAGTCAAATGGTCGACTGACTTTATTCCAATGTAGTGGACCCTCACAGATTGTATTACAATAATAATGACGGTTTATATCGCCTGATGGCCCCGCGTGGGAGATACTCTTTATATGGACAGTGCCATAATGGACTATAAAACCCGGATCCACTGTGTATAAGGACTGTGGATGACCTCTTTATGAACCAGGTTCAATCTAGCAGAGGAAGCTAACAATATAGATATAATTGAGATGTCTAACCTCTTAGATTCCGAGTGCTTTTATTTTCGCAACAAACCTTATTCGTCGCTGCTGATTCATTTCTCGGAAGGATTCAAAATGCAACAGAACCATTCTAATATTGATTTATCTTTGAAAAATATTATTAAATTGAAGGTAATTTTGTAAAAACATATTTTTTAACTAAGATATTTAAATATTAACAATTTCTATGGCCATTATTATGTATTCAAGCTTTTCAAACAGTATCGATTCAAGAAACTTTTGACGTTATAACCAATTCGAAATTGTTATATTGTTTCACGATCACTGATTATTATCAAGATCTTTGAGTAAAAGCTCTGGTATAATCTTCATCTCAGAAACTTCTATTTTCATTTGACATTTTAATTAGAAGTCAAATGACTACCGAAATAATTTATGTATTTTGTTTCAATCTTAAATTTAAAAAATATAATTTCTGTCTATTTGATTAGTAAGCAGACTAGACATTTAATTTTTGAAACTATTGCTAGTTGTATATTTCTAGTTTTATAATGTTCAGATATCGATTTTGTGCCCTCGCATATTAGTAGCATGTCTTTTTCAAGTACAAAATTAAATTTCTATGATTGTCGTTGGCAAAGGGCTCGTATTCGTCGTTGCTCGGTTCTTCAAGTGAAATCATATGTTTGAACTCAAGGACAGGGGAAATTAATATTTTCCTGATTTATACTCTGGGATCTTGCCTTTCTTTCTGTGCATATGAACCTAAACGCACATCCAGGCCACTTATATTTATAATAATTATTCTCTTTCTATGGTTATTTCTTTTTACTTTTTGAAACCCTTATTTTTCAACTTTAACATTTAAAATAATGCTTACCTATAAAATATAATCTATGTATATTGCGTGTATTTTTTAGAATATATTTTCCTATAAAACTGTCATCAAAATAAAACTAATCAAGCTGAATACAATAAAAATCTTTTTACGTTGATTTAAAACACTATTACACTTACTTTCAGAATTAGAATAAGATTCTTTAAAGAAAAATACAACTTAAATCAAATTATAATTATCATTAACTACGGGAGACATACAGAGAAAAATAGACCCCAGCACCGGGACTTGAACCACGGGCCTCCTATAATCCGTTGCTGGCGCTCTTACCAACTGAGCTGTACTGGAGAATGATTTTTCTCTGTCAAATTCCCGAATCCAAGCTTTCAATCTTATTTTATCTCAATCTAGTCTAGCAAGCCAAAATTATAAGCGTTAATTGTCGGTCTAGTTCTATTGCCGTGAATATTTGGCTTGCTAGACTTGTAGAATATGATTGAAATCTTGGATTCGGGATTTTGTATCAGTAACGACAGAGAAAAATCATTCTCCAGTATAGCTCAGTTGGTAAGAGCGCCTGTAACGGATATATAGGAGGCCCGTGGTTCAAGTCCCGGTGCTGGGGTCTATTTTTCTCTGTATGTCTCCCGTAGTTAATGATAATTATAATTTGATTTAAATTAAAATTTAATATTTCCGTAGTATGAATACTACCTAAACTTAAAAAGAAAAATACAACTAAATTATAGTATCCGACTATGGTAAAAAATAATGACATGAACACAAAGTTGGTTAGATAATCAAAAGGCTTTTGCATTTTCCTTCGTGGAGTTCTGCTTCCTTCACATGTTTAGATCTTGGATATTCTTTAATAATATAAAAATTATTAAATAAAAAGTTACTTCGTATGTTAATATTTTTTATATTTAATATTTAAGCAATTTATTTGTATGTTTTGCAATTGTCGAAAATTCAAATAACATAGTTGCTTTTCTAAAACAGTTGGTAAATTATTGGTATATATATATAGCATTGCAGTGGCTCAATGTAGTTTCTGTTAATTAACTTTTGCCTTAATTGTAGAACATTTCCAATCGTTTCTCTCCAGCACCAGAAGTAAAAGCACTGCGGTCTTACTATTTTTATCTTAGTCCCGAAATAGATAATTAAAACTTTGAAAGTGGCTGTGTACTTCTGATTTTTATTTAGCGTGAATGCCGAAGTTAGAAAGTCATAAAATAGTTTACTCAATACTTTTTTAATTAACTTATCTCGATAGCGTAGAAAGTGTACCCTTTATATATGAGATTGTATTATGTTATCGGGTTGAATTGTTATCTTATTTTAACTACAAGCATATTGCTAATACCTTAATCTTATAAAGTTTAATTTTATTCTTTTTAAGAATTGTTTCTTTAAGAAGGGTTCAATATCTTTGTTTATTAGTTTCTCTTCCAAGGCGATACATTAAATGGATTCTTCCAAACTTAAATACGCTTTTAATAACTTGAAATAATTTAAGCTGTTGAATTGTAACAGACCATTAAGCATTGTCTTTTTAACTTTAATCTTTTAATTATTTTTTTTTAAATCGATTAGAGGACATTCTCCTCACGCTTAGCCAATAAGATGATGAACTATGGTCTATTATAAGCTACATTTGATGTTGTCCTTCAGCTTTAAAGAAAAATTGTCACTTATTTTTTTTACTCTTCTTTCAACCAAACCTTTGCGTGCTCTTTTACACCTTTATATGAAACATCGAGCAATGCCTACTTAGGCGGCGCTTCGTTGGTTCGTGGTTAGTTTGAGAATAAAGGCCCGGTCACACAGAGAGCGGACTGTCCGCCGCGGACAGGTAGTCCGCCGTCTTTTGCGGAAAGGGTGGTCACACAGAAAGCGAACTGTCTGCCGCGGTCAGCTTCCTTCTGTATGACCAGGATAATGCAATATAACGGTCCACAGAGTCCGCCGCGGACAGTTCACTTCCTGTGTGACCAAAGACAAGGAGAAACTAATTTTTAAATTCAATTTACCTAATTTTTTCACCAAAGGATGTGTCCAAGCTAGGTCAAACTGTTAATTAATTAATTATGCATAACGTAACTGATACCACCTAAGGATCTTCCCGCCTTTTTTTTAGAGAAATTAATTTCTTAGTATTAGTATGTATTTTTGTCTATAACTCTTTGGAATTCTTACGATAACTGGAGTAAAAGTCAAACAATATATATTAGATTTTGTTGATAAATTCCCATTATTCATTGCGATGCATATCTAATCACCGAGTGTAAAATGATTAACCAACAATAAAAAATGTATGACTACAAATCTACTTGATAAAATAAACTTTAATGTTACTTTCTTACATACAAAGTAAAGTGGTTTACGAATATTAAGAACGTTATCCAAATTTAATGCGGATTGAAGTTTATATTATTCAATCCTATCTGATCATGGTGTGGTTTACTTTCCAGTATCAGGTTCTGCCGCTCTATACTGGTTTGTTAGCAGTATAACATAAGGGCGATAAGAAAAATAATATAAGATAATATACCTACTAATAACATATCAACATTAAAGTTTTAATTTTTATTTTTTCAGGCAGTAAAGCTGGAGTCAGTGCACCCTGGACGTACGAGATACTTGGTAGTGGTATCCAGGCAAGGTAAACAAATGACGGAAGAATCTTGTCTCCTCGGTATTGACTGCAATCATTCGACTACAGTTGGACTTGTACTCAAAGTTCTCGCCGATACCTCTATAACTCTCGACGGAGATGGGTATGTTAAAGTAACTTATTTTAATCTTTTTATTTTCTTAATATTAAGAATTGAGATCACGTAATTAAATGACCATAGATAGGGTATGTCTTAAATTACTCGCATCTTTTCATGAAATTAGTACTATTCATTTAATCTTTTCCCCATGGAATTTCTTTCTCTAGGAATTATGATAATAATATTAATAAAAAAGCTTAAAAGTTTTCGGGGAGCAAAAGAGTAGGATATGTGGTCAACGTGTCGACTCCCGGCAAAACCGAGGGCCCTTAAAATTTACTGCGTCTGTCTGCCGTTCGTAGTGCTGTATCTTCAAAACTTATTTCACTTATTATTGAAACCATTAGCTTTAATTTTTAGTGGTACTCTTCAGCAGCCTACTATTTTCAACCTTTATAAAGTATTCTAGCTTCCCCGGTTGTTATATATATATAATTAGGTCTTTATAGGTCAGAGGAATTAGCCTCTCAACACATATTTAATAATATGATCATAAGTGTAGAATGTATATCATGGCTCACCTCATTTTTTTAATTTCTTATATTAAGGGAAAGTATTTTGATGGCGTGAAAATTTGATTTTGATGGATTTACAGGTTTTGAAGTCCCTTAATTTTTTGTTTACCTTGGTCCAGGGCGAGCTCATAAACCTAATATTGATCCCCCTTTCATATTGGTTTAATTTTTAAGAATAAAATTTTATAACTAGTAGTTCTGTGAACAGTAGACCTCGCGAAAATTGGAAAAAAAATTAAACGCGGACAGAGGATCCATTTAAATACGAATCTAAAGGTATGTCTATTTCCCGAGAAAAAATCTAGTTTTTGTGAAAATAATTTTAAACGCGGACAGTGAGAGGTGGGGTTCGATTTCCCGCTGGGGCGAAGTTATTTTTATGGTATTTGTAAAAATGTAATTCGAAAGGATTCTTATAGGATAAATGATAACCCGAGGTGAAATCGATAAATTAATTTAAGCTATACATTTGGGGCACTCCCCCTCAAAAACTCTGGAAAAACATTATTCCGACGATTTTTAATTATTTTTTTTTAAAATGTAGACCATTTAAATACGAATCTAACGGTATAAGTCGTTTTCCCGGGAAAAATCTAGCTTCTGAGAAAATAAATTTAAACGCGGACAGTGAGAGGCCGGGTTCGATTCCCTGCTGGGAAGGTTATTTTTATGGTAATTCTAAACATTTTTTAAAGAAAAAACCATATACATCGATTTTAATGTCTTAAAGGGACATCTATTCCAAATTTCAAGAAAAAAAATTTTTTTTTAAATAAAACTTTTGAAAATAAGTTTAAAAAACAATTTTTTTAATTGATAACAATTTTTTTAATAAAAAAACAACTATATATATTTATTTTCTTAACTTGAAGTAACATTCATGCCAAATTTCAAGATTAACAAAAAATAAATTTAATTTTTTTTTTTTTTTTTTTTTTTTTAAATTTAAAAATGAAATTCATTAAATATAAAACTCATACGTTGTTTTTATGACTTCAAAGAACATCTATCCCAAATTTGAAGAAAATCTAATAAAGCGTTTGGCCGTAAGCGCGTAACAAACATTTTCAGACGAAATGCAAAGCGGTCTAGTACCTGGGGAAGACTGGGGAGCAAAAAAGTTAAAACATAGACCTTCGCGCTTCGCTCGGTAAATTATTATATTTTTGAAATTTATTGGTTAATTTAGAAGGCCGAATTCATAAGGTATATTCTAAGTGAGCCATCAAACCTTCTTAAATTAACTACTTCTGTAAAGTGATAAAACTCCTGTCATTCATTTACGTGACGCGAATGGCACTCTTTTATTCTATTGTAGCGTTCCTGACATCAAAACTTATGAACTACTTCTATTCTTGTAATGGTCTTAAAAAAAAAAAAATTATCAGGGGCCTATGGTCAAAGCAGTCAAGGCGCTCCTGCCCCTCTGCCGCAGGTAGAAGGTGGAGTAAAAAATAAATAATAATAATATAGAGAGTTAGGAATTAACCAAAACATTCAGCTTCGCGTGAATTGAAAATACTTTGGGCGTTTTTCTCTTACACACTGGATGTTGATTTTTTCTCTTTTCTTAACAATACTTTATCGTGGCGCGGCTGCGAGGAATGAATTATGTATGGGTAAATTGTTATATTTTTTTTAAATATATTTTCCCCGAACTTGGTATCGAGCCAAAGTTGCGAAACATATTCATAAATTACATTGTGTGATTTATCTATCTGATTTTTTCCCCCTTCTTCACCGCATGTTGCTTCTACTGAGTGATATTTCTTTATAAAGTCTTTTTTTTCTCTTCTAAGGCGCGCTTGTTCATTACCTATATTCGTTATCAAAAGGAGTCGGGGTTTATTAATCAATTTCATATATAGGGCGAGATGGGAGCGCTGTTGTTGCCACGCCCCTGAGTGAACGAGTGTTGTAATTCATGCAACCTATCTTTGAGTTATAATCTGCTAAGGATCGTGACTTGAATCGAAACAAGAAAAAAACACGTGTTCCTCTTATTGATAAATATGTAGCTGTTTGTAACGTGTTGAAACTTTTGCAAATATTTGCTACTAACTTAAGACACTTTTCTACCGTAACCAGGAGATTTATAGCAAATTTTAGTTCAGGCCTAAACTGAAAATAACCAATTATCGTTGGAAAATATTGTATGAAATAATTTTTAAGTCTGTACAGTAGAGTTTAATTGTTAATTGTGAAGGCTAGTTTTAGCTTAGCAATATATTGCTTATAATAATCTATTTATAAATATTTAATTTTCTCATTGTCTGGGCTAATCTCTAATTACATTATTGTGTATTACCTTATAAAAAAAATGGTTTTTAAACTTAAATATGTAATTCAATAAGTAAGCCTCCTGTAGAATTAAAAATATTTAATTATATGACTTTTTTCTCGAATATCATGGAACCTTGAATTCTTAAAGAATATCTGTTATTGCTGGTCTTTTGGATGAATGCCATGGATGTTTTATGAGGGGTAACTGGACCCTACTTTGAGAACCCCTGTTCTGGCGTAAATTTTCTTAGCTTTTTTGTAGAGGTATAATACAATTAGCTGCTATGAACTTATGTTACGAATGAAGAATATTTTTTAGAACCATGTAAAACTTTTGACCTTATCTGACAAGTACTTTCTGTATATGGAATCATCAATCTATGTTTTCTTGTGCAGAATGTATTCTGACATCTGATGTGTTAAAATACAGTAGAAACATTTTCAAGAGTGTTTAGCACCATAGTGTTTATTGGGGCAAATCAGCACGAGGTACAAATGTTTAGTTATTGGTTCTTTTAAGTCAATCCAGCGAACTTAACGACCCTGAAACTGGTTCCTGTTGTGGGCCCGGCTTTATAACCTCATAAACACCTTCTTTACAAAAAAAATTGGTATTACCTTAAGATGTATCTATACTCGATAGAAATGTTCTCTAGTTTTGTTGTTATTTTGACGTGATTTATAAAGAATAATAACTAATATTTAGGCACCAAAGAATTAAGTGCTTAAGAGTGTGATAGTAAATTACATAAAACAATAAAATTAATGATGTAACGAGTAAGAATTAATAGGTAATTATTGAATAAATAATTAGGGGGGGGGAATACCTTTTGAATGACATACCATGCAAATTTTGGTTATTTGAAATGGTAGAACTATGAACTTATCAACAATAAAAATTATAATTGAATGTATAATTTTACTACCTTACATTGGTTTTCATTAGAATATTTTTTTGGTGCACAGTACACTCTACATATTGTTAAAAAATGATTTTAGATTTTGGCCTGATAAAAAACATTCTTACTTATACTTACGTTAAATTTGGGAGCGTCTATGTTGTCAACCTATGCTATGGGGTAATTTTAAAGGAATAACACAAAATGTCTCTCCCCGTAAATTCTTATACTTATCATAGAACCTAACCTGATTTCAGCTATTAAATGGAGAGTTCAATTTTCTGAATAAGAGAAGGCAATTATTCTTCCATTGAAGAGAATAAGTTTGTCTTTAGAAGTATTACCAGGATTCAATAGCGATCAGTTTCGCAGTAATGAAATATCATTGATAGATAATGTTTTCTCACGGTTTGCTTGCAGTTTTTCATTCAGGACTTGTTAGTTAGAGTATCGAAGAAAACCTTGGCCCATATTGGGGTAATAATATTTGATTTGATGTTGTTATTTTTTTTTTCCTTTCTTAATATTATCCCTTTTTACTTGTACGTCAGGTCGAACCGCATTAGACCTTGAGGGGAGTATTATACCTCCCGATATCGTTTATACAACCTTTATTGGCAAACTTTCACCATTATTTATGTCAAATTGATATTGCCACTGCGATTTTGTTATAGAAATGGATCCGGGTGTAATATATATTTGTTGTAGAGGTTAGCACAGATTCGCAAGTTTTTATTACTTCTTACAAATTATTTGTGTGCTACCAAATTAATTTCAAGGACCATTATTTGTTAGGAGAAATTCTCAGCAAAGTTACATTCACATTTCACATTACCTTGGTCCATCGATTCCGACAATCTCGAATGTCTTTCATGTAAACACGTTATTCAATTTGCCTTATTCGCTTTAAAGATTAAATATTGATTGAAACGCAATAATCAACGATCTATAAAATTTGTGATAAACGGATTTTTTAAAAAAAAATCTCATTCCTTTGATGAAAAGCTAATAAAAAGCCTTATAAAAAGAGAAATAAGAACCTTCTTGATTTGGTATTATTACTCAGACAATAATTGCACTGTATCCTCCCCCTTCTCGTATATTGTAAGAAACTGCTCTCTACATTTTTAATATTATTTATTTAATACTTTTTTATAATATATTTTATTATTACTAAGTGTTTTATTGTGATAAATATAAAAATTGTTAGTAAAAGATTTCTCAATTTACTGAAGGCCCGCAAGCATTAGTGCTGATCATACGAATATAAATATAATTCCATAATATTTACATTGTTGAAGAAGTACATTTTGTTGAATTCCAATACAAGACTAGTCTTCATTTTCTCCCATTCTCATTGATCGATCGAGAATCGATTTCTTAAAACTCTTAATGATGTTTTGGTGCAGTGATTTTCTATAAACAAATTATAACATAATCCATTTATTATCATCAGAATTTAAGATAAAATCTTTACCCTTGATATTAAACAAATGCTTTCTTATATTATCTTCTCGTCGTATATTATCTTTAATTAGAAAACTTATCCTACGGAGAAATTTATCTTCTTGTAAAATTATTTTCTTATTAATAAAACAAAATTGCAGTTGATTATTACAAGTCGATTTATCTAATGAGAGAGGTGCATATTTTCTTTCTTCTTCATTTAACATTTTTAAGTTCATGTTGTTACTCTTATGAGTAGGCTCTCATATAATTTTGTTATTGTTGATTTTCGTTAAGTACCAAGCCGTTTTTGTAACTCCTCATAGTTGGAGTAATAGGTTTGACTTTTATTGCCGTCAATTACATCCCAAAACTGTGGAGTGATGGTATAAGGATGGAATGCAGGTTTATAAGTCGAAGGCGTGGGTAGGTGGCCTGATGCTTTCCCCGACAGACTTGATGCCCAAGGTGGATTCTAACAAGTACAAGAGGTAATTGTGTGGGATCCTTCCTTGCTTAGGAGCTTGGAAGAATCCTATTGTGCCAACAGCCTCGCCAAACAACTCTCCTTCCTCGCGGATGGAAGTCTTGGGAAGTGGAAACCGCTTCTCGAGGACCTTGACCCGATCTAACTGGCAGATTCTTCGTTGAGTAGAAATGGCGTCTCAATCTCGTTATTATGTAGGACATGGAATAATATTCACCTTTAGGACTTCCAGTAATTAAAGTCATTTTTAACTATGTACAATATACAGTGTATGAAGGTTATTGAAATTGAAAGATATGCATCTTGAGAAGTAAAACTGTAAATATGTCATACTAATTATAATATCAAAAAGATAGTTGACTGAACTTAGAATCTCAGCTCCAAACTGTTTTTCAGAGTTAAAGAATTAGACCGTCCCCAAATCTAGAGCTAAACTTACTATCTTGATTTCGTCTCGGGGTATGATTTTTCTAAACATTTATGCCCAATTTCAACCAAATTATCCCAGTACTTTAGGGTGAACTGTGCGTCTGCACAGTCTAATTTTTTTTTTTTTTTTTAAAAAGCACTTTTTCGGATTCTAATCCCTCAAAATCGAAATTTGTTGCTATCATAATACTTTCTCCTTATATATACTTCGTATTTGCGAAAGCAATAATTTTTTGCTTCAGTGGCTTACAAACAGTTGATTTCCGATTCCATTATATACTCAATTTATTCGCGAATTCTTATTGGTTTTAACGTTTATACACATAGCTGCCTTAGCGAACTTGTGGCTTATTATTGTTATCAAAGAGAGATTTTTTTATTATCATCTTGTCCATTTAGACTGGACTGAAATTTTTCTGAAAGGGATTCGTTCCTTGTTGCCATTTTGTCTTTTCTCAAACACTTAATTGAGTTTTACTTATCTTAGAGCTTAAAGAAAATTACAACTCTTAAATAAACGTAGTGAAGAAAGTGTTTTATGCGTCTCAGTGACGATTTATACAGATTATTGGATTTAGCGTTTGTTATTATCTAAGCTTTTAAATAAAGATAAAGGAAATTGAAATGTTTGATTTGTTTCAAAATTGAGGGAATGCAAATGATCTAACTGTGACGCTTTGTTAGTCGGAGTATGAGTGGAATGAGGTTGTGGTTTAGTTGCTCCTGGTATAGTGCGGTCAGGGAACCTCATCCTCGGTTACAGTTGATCGAATAGGGTAGCCTGTGGATTGGACCTTGGGGTGAGCTTCTCTTCGCTCCACTGAATCTACCTAAGGTCTACCAAAACCACTACTACAGCCGTGCAAACTGATTTCCTTTTACTTCCTTTTCTATGATTATTATAGAAAACCCTTTAGACTTTTACACTTGATCGATTTGGTCTCTTTCTTTCTTTAAGAGTACGCTCGAGCAAAACCATCGTCTTACTTATTCTATTACTGTAACGTGGGAGAGCTTAAACTAAGTTAGGTGGAATCTGTTTCTTTTAAAGGTGTTTCCTGTGGTAAGAGCAAGTAGCTCATAAATGTGTCTCTATCTTCATTTAAATTTTTGTTTAGACATTGTTCAGAATTGTAAAATTATTGGACACTTTCATTTCATACATTACGAAAATCAAATCCTACCTTAGCTTTTTCCCCGTTTGTCTGTCTGTGGCTCTGCGCATTTCTGACTTAATAAACGCAAAACAAGCTGATCGAAATCCATTTATTTTAGTAGAGTGTGGTTATGTGAGTCATATGTAGGAGGCTTTGATTAGTCGGAAAATTTATTGAGTTGAAGAGGATCTATTAATATTTAATGGGGGTGGGGGGTATGCCGGCCAGGGCGGGTTCTATTGAGGAACTACTATTGTATAGGAGTAATGCATTTTTCGAAGCCTGGTGAGGGGCTAGTATTTTGTAATAGCTACGATTATTTTTAAATGACTGAGGCAGGTTAACTATGTTTCAGGGGTTTATTGCACTTTTTTTTTATTGTACCAGCAGCTTTTTATGTTTAATTTTTTATGTAAAACGCTCGTAAAGATTAAGAGCCCATGTCATTAATATCATATTTAGATTTCTGATAGATATATTATAAAATAAGTGGAAAAGTAGGAGGAATGGATAACATAGTATGTGAACAATTAAAAGCCGGAGAAGACTGAATACTAGAGGAACTGTGTTACTTGTATAATACATTTCTAAATACAGGTCTCGCAGATAACTGGTTTAAATCTTAGCTTGTCCTACTCTTTAAAAAGGAAGACAAACTAGATATTAAATACTACCGCCCATAATAAAACAACATTAATGAGCATAATAACCCGACGAATTTAGATACGAGATCGCCTTTGAACCACGTTGGATTAAAAAAGAACTTAAATTGATGCTGTAATATCACTACCCGATTCTATTACTTTTTATCTTCTTATATTAAGCCTTCGTAGCATTTATGATGTTGATATCATATTAGCCCTAAAAGGAAGTAATATCAAAAACCATACTTAAATATAATTGATTAAATAAAAAGGAAAAAGATCTTTCATCAAATCAATCAAAGGTAGGTACAAGACAAGGAAATGTCTCTTCTGCTAAAATATTTAGTACTGCACTAGAAACAATCATGAGACTAGAGTGTAAAAATGACGGTGTAAACACCAACAAAGACATATTAAGAAGTTTAAATTCGTGTTTGACGTTGTATTAATTGGAAAGAGTAAACAAAAATATAATGCATCCTACAAGAGCTGGAAGAACAAAACTAGAGAAATAGGATTAAGAATAAATAATAATAAAACTAAGCCCATAATGTACATATAAATACAAGTGAAGAAAGAGATCTAATCGTCCAAGCCAAAAATTAGAAGTTGTTGGCCAATTTATTTATTTAGGTCAGTTTGTAGCTAAAGAAAATTGGATGAACAAAGAATTGACTCGAAGAATAGGACTAGGTTGGAGAGCCTACAGCTGCTAGAGAAAATTATGTAGATATTGAACTGAAGGTTAAATTACGGAACAGTGTAGTCAAACCTGTCATGCTACTCGTATATGATTGGGAAACCTGGTATCTGACAAAATAAAATATCGACAAGTTGAAACTCTCTGTTAGACGGATGAAAATCAGAAAAAAATATCAGAAAATAAATAAATGGGTTAGACAGCAATCGAAAATGGAAGATATCGGTAAGGAGTAATTGGAAGAAGATGGAGATGGTCTGGACATGTGTTTAGATGAAATGAGGGAAGATAGACAAAAAAAGCAAAAAGAATGTACACCATTAGAATTTAAATGAGTGCAAGGAAGGCCTACAATGAAATGGGACGATGAAATTAGAAAATGCTATGGTGGAGCTACTTGGAGAAGAGTTACGTTAGACAGACAGGAATAGAACACATGTAAAAAGAAGAATGGCTCCACCAATGATTATAGCAAGCAGTGTATCTGCTAAACAATTTAAATATAGTTTATTGTTAATTTATTGAAATTGTATGCTTTATTAAGTTATTTTTTGTGGGTTATATGCATTTATTTATTGCGGACATCGCTAAAATAATCTAATTTTATTTATTATGTTATTACCCTATCAAGCCTTTATTGTGATATTATATTGAATCAAATAGTAATAAATAAATAATATTCAAATTCTTTAAAAAGCAAATAAATTAATAAAATGATTAAAAATAAAATATCAAGAACTTAAATACCCTCTATAGATATGTACCAGCCGGCTGAGTTTAATATAAAAGAAAACACCCTGTGTGTATTTAATAATTATGTACGAGTATTATGTAAATACTGCATTCTGGTACAGCTTATTTTTACATTTAATAAATGGTTATTATTATTATAAATAGATTTGAAACCTATATAAATCAACATTTGTGTAGGATTGACTGTCAAAATAAAATGAAGCTAAATTTCAAATTTACTAAACTTTTACTTTAACTTTAGAAATATTTTAATCGTGTGCTGATTCATTTTGATAACTACACTTACCATAATGCTACTATAATTTGATGACTGATTTATTATTTGGATTTATCATCCATTAAGCTTTATTCTTGCTTTATAATATCAGAGTCTACTTCTTTTTGAGACATGATTAACCTAAAAAAAAAAAAAAAAAAAAAAAAAAAACTCTGATTTTATAGTATCTTAAATAATTAAAATGTTCTAAAATGCTGAAACATATTTCTTGTTAATGATACTCGATAAGATGTAAAAATTATTAGAGATATCGGGAACAAATATGTTATTGGTTATTTTGTTTCTAAAAAAACCTACTCCTGACCAAGTACAATCATTATTTATTTTAATCATCAAAGCCATTTTCCATAATGAGGTCAAATTACTAGTTTATACTGATTAGAAGACATAAAATGGAGAATATGTCAGAATAACAATACGGTACTTTGTTTCCGGAATCTTACGGTCCAGGAAAGATTATTTCAAAAATAAGTATTTATTATTAACATAAAACGTCTACAATTACCCTTTCGTGTGATCTCGGAAACAGCGCTTAAAATGATCCTGAATTACGGCAATGTAAAAACTTGTTCAGGAATAAAAGGTTAAACGTGTTATATGTCAAAGTTTAAAAATGCTGGTTAAGTTGAAAGTTTACAAGAATTACCTAATAATAAAATTAATACCCACACAGTATCGTAATTTCAAACTTAAGGAATATTTATTATTATTCGTGGGTAGAATATTACATGTTTAGTTGTAGCTTTCTCGGTTAATTGAAATAATTGATTGTAAAAATTCTTACAACTGAAAAATATGATTATTGAAGTTTAATTAAATTAAGTTCTTTTATATTTTTACTTCCGTAAGAGGACTCATTGGTTTATATTTTAACTCTCCTTCTGATACTAAGAATATTTTCTATAATACAAGTACCAAGGATAAGGTATAAACATTGTGTTGGAAAACTGACAACTAAAATCATAGGTATTTCAAAATAAGTTGTTAGAAAATTACTGTCAGACTGTCATGTACATTACACTGTAGCTAAATGTAATCAATTCAACCTTGAAGATTCTATTACTAGTACTTTTTAATGTACTTTAAACATTTACGTAAGTAATATTAGCTGCAATCCCATGCTTATTCGATAAATTACCGTCAAGAAACATTAAATTTCTTTAACTATAAGTGAGAACTTCTAGATTCCATAGAGTTTCCTTAGATATAAGGCTTTTAAAGAGAGGCAACTCCTAGACGACGTTCATTGTCTATAACAGATTCAACTGTTCTAAAGACCTCGAGTGAACTTTCACTCCGCAGAATAGAGAAGTTAAACGTCCTATAATTCGTTAAATATAATTGAGTAGGAGTAGAACGGAAATGACCCGGTTGACTCATGTAAATTAAAGAGAACCGAGGAAAAACCTTAAGGTTAGACAAGAAGTAAACAAGTTCTAGTTTTTTTTTTTTTTTTTAAATTTAATGCCAAAGAAATACAGACCATTTACACCACAGACAATAAAGCTAAGGAAATATCGATCACACATAGGATTTCAGACTAGTTGATTCTACAAAAAAATTGTATTACCTTCCTTCAAATGAAAAAAGTAAAACAGTTCTAATTTCTTTTACATTTATATAAAATAATCATGACAGCTCCTTCTCAAAAGGACGGAGCTTTACATCTCATTAAAAAGCCTTAAACTTCTCATTGTTATAGATGTTTGGATTCTTTTGAAAATACCACGTTAAGTGATTCTCGACTTAAAAATAGGCTCGTACCCTATTCTATTCTTTACACTCGAGTGAACATTTGAGTATGCAAGCCATTAAAATTATAAGTTGTTTTTTTTTTTTTTTAAAAAAAAGCAAAGAAGATCCATTAGCACTCTTTGAAATTTTAAGTTAGAAACGCTTAAGTCCTAGGATGACAAGCAGCCTTTGATGTTATATTGAGTAAGTATAATTTGAACTAAGTCTCACCTAAACAACTAATAGATACTTATCTAAAATTGCAATTGCCCTAGAACTTCACAATTGTTATGTTTTATCTTAACAAAATAGGATTTTATCAACAATCTATATAAATCCTAATCCCGCTGACTTACTGACTCATCAGGATATCTCGAGAACCACTGAACCTATGACCATGAACTTTTGTAGATAGGTAGGGTCATCTTAGTCCTTAGGTGCTCTCTAAGAAATTTTATTACGATCTACTACATATTTTGATTCAAGAAGGCTATTTAAATGCGAAATTTGGAGATTAAGATATCTTTGGAACCAAGTCAACTAGAAACTTGAAATTTAGCTTTATTTAATGACATAAAACTTGTTTGAATGGGTTTTTCGTTTATTTTAATTTAAGATAACTTCTATTTACGCATTGAGGGTACCAAGTCTCCTCTCACTAATATAATTATCTCTCCTTCATTGTAACGCAAAAGTAAAATCAATGCATTTTTTTTTTAAGATTTGCTAAGAAAGGATTTTTGTAATTTGATTCCTAAGAGGAGAAAAATGTGCAAAGTAAGAATATAAGGGAATGGGGACTCTTACCTTGCACATTTTTCTCCTCTTAGGAATCAAATTACAAAAATACTTTCTTAAAAAGATTTCTTAGGGAGCACCTAAGGACTAAATTGACCCTACATCTCTATAAAAGTTCATGGTCATAGGTTCAGTGGTTCTCGAGATATCCTGATGTCAGTATAAGTCAGCGGTATTAGGATTTATATAGATTGTTGATGCAAACCTATTTTGTTAAGATAAAACCTAACAATTGTTAAGTTCTTGCAATTTTAGATAAATATCTACTAGTTGTTTACGTGAGACATAGTTCAAATTATACTTACTCAATATAACATCAAAGGCTGCTTGTCATCCTAGGACTTAAGCGTTTCTAACTTAAAATTTCAAAGAGTGCTAATGGATCTTCTTTTCTTTTTTTTTTTAAATAAAAAAAACAACTTATAATTTTAATGACTTGCATACTCAAATGTTCACTCGAGTGTAAAGAATAGGGTACGAGCCTTTTTTAAGTCGAGAATCACTTAACGTGGTGTTTTCAAAAGAATCCAAACATCAATAACAATGAGAAGTTTAAGGCATTATAATGAGATGTAAATCTCCGTCCTTTTGAGAAGGAGCTGTCATGATTATTTTATAAAAATGTAAAAGAAATTAGAACTATTTTACTTTTTTCATTTTAAGGAAGGTAATACAATTTTTTTGATGAATCAACTAGTCTGAAATCCTATGTGTGATTGATATTTCCTTAGCTTTATGGTCTGTGGTGCAAATTGGTCTGCATTTTTTTGGCATTAAAATTTTTAAAAAACTGGAACTTGCTTGCTCCTTGTCTAATCTTAGGTTTTTTCCTCGGTTCTCTTTAATTTACATGAGTCAACCGGGTCATTTCCGTTCTACTCCTACTCAATTATATTTAACGAATTATAGGACGTTTAACTTCTCTATTCTGCGGAGTGAAAGTTCACTCGAGGTCTTTAGAGTTCATCCTGTTATAGACAATGAATGTCGTCTAGGAGTCGCCTCACTTTAAAAGCCTTATATCTTCCTTGTTCCTCTTCGAGTAGGTTAGTTTTCAAAGGAATCATTACCTTCGGACAATGGGCATCATCTGCCTAGGATCGCGTCACATTGTCATGGATATTATCGTCGCATTGTCGTCCTGTCATTACCTTTGCTTCAAAGGTCTCTAATAACGGGTTTAAGAGCCAATTGTTTTTTTCTACCTCTTCAACTAAGTTGCAATCATCCATTTAATTTCTGCTTCTTAAGCTCTGGGCTTTTATTGCCTTTTGTCTTCCTCAATCCTCTGATTTTAAATTACAAGTTAGAGAAAGTCATTATTTAACTTCGTTTCTACTAGGATGTCATTATTATTGTCATCCCTTAATTATTAAAATAATTATTGCCATTAGGTAGATTATAATAAGCATTTAAACAGTAAAAGAAAATTGTAAATTATGTGGACACATGCGTACTAATGTACGTATGCTCGACAATGCTAAAATAATTCAAAAAAGTAAAAGGCTTAAGAAGCGGTTGGCTTAATAATTATTTTCCTAATGTTAAGCAATTTTGTTGCTGAAAGTGCTACTAGTTCAGTTCAGCTTGTGGCAATATATTATATTAATAATTAGTTTTAGTTTTTCATTTTTTTTTTGTAATGTGTATTCTTATTAAACATTATTTTTTATTGGAAACTAATGACATTGTCTTTTTTTTATAGTGGATTCAGTGTCACTGTTGCTGCCAAGACGCACATATTTAAACCAGTTTCAGTGCAGGCTATGTGGTAAGTTTTGTTTGGATCTTTTTAATCAATTTTATTAAATTTAAAATTAGTTTTATTTACCAAACCATTCATTGATTTTCTAGTTACTGGTTTGATTAGTTTGTGACAGATTCTTTGAAACAGACTTTCTCATAAATGTGTGTAGTTATCTTATTATAAAGTTACTGATAAATTCGAATGGATTATGCATTATCTTTGTAATCCAAATTCTCTTCACGCAATTTCTGCTTCGTTGTTTTAAACCATTCGAGGCATGTTTCTCGTAGTAAATCTTGTGTAAAGAGAATTATTCGGAATTAATCTAAATTAAAAATTAATTGGGAGATGTTACTTAAAAGTATTTTATCTACGATTGATAAGAAATATAAACATTATATCTCTGTTTAGACGCGTTGAAAGTAATTATTTACGTACTTGTATTTATTGCGCATGCGCGTCTCATAGTTCTGAAGAATTCCTCTTCTTTACCACACTAGTGCGGTAAAGAAGAGGAATTCTTCAGCTTTACGCACGATTAGCTAGTTTGTTTACATTTAACAAAACTAATTTGCTGTTCTTTTATTAAAGTAGCTGTTTATATCGAGTTTTTAGTGAAAAACAATGAGTGAATTAAGTGACTTTGACGAAAATGTGGAGAATAATACTCCTCCAGAAATAATTAATTCGGCAAAAAATACAACTCAAGAATTAATGCCATCTTTATCAAGAGAGAGATACGAACTTGCATACAGCAAGTTTATTTTTTTCTGTTTTTATAATTAAATCTAACAATCGTAGATAAAGTAC
This sequence comes from Gerris lacustris, assembly GCA_951217055.1. NCBI lineage: Eukaryota > Metazoa > Arthropoda > Insecta > Hemiptera > Gerridae > Gerris > Gerris lacustris. Next base: position 81,639,693 of record OX578277.1, read on the forward strand.
GGTACGCAACTCGAGCGAAAACGGCATTTTGCATTGCTCGTGTGGTTTTACAACCCTCGCTGTCGCTCGGGTGCAAACTCCACACTCGCATGCAAAATGCTACTTTCCGCACTCGACGCGTAATGTACTATTATCTACGATTGATACGAAATATAAACATTATATCTATGTTTAGATGCGTAGAAAGTGATTATTTACGTACTTGTATTCATTGCGCATGCGCGTCTCATGGTTCTGAAGAATTCCTCTTCTTTACCACGCTAGCGCGGTAAAGAAGAGGAATTCTTCAGCTTTACGCACGATTAGCGAGTTTGTTTACATTTAACAAAACTAATTTGCTATTCTTTTATTAAAGTAACTGTTTATATCGAGTTTTTAGAGTAAAACAATGAATGAATCAAGTGGCTTTGACGAAAATGTAGAGAATAATACTCCTCCAGAAATAATTAATTCGGCAAAAAATACAACTCAAGATTAATGCCATCTTTATCAAGAGAAGAGATACGAACTTACATACAGCAAGTTTATTTTTTTCTGTATTTATTATTTAAATCTAACAATCGTAGATAAGTAGTAGTAGTAAGGGTGGGGAGGCCTAGCCTGGCAAACAGATTATCTTTGGGTCCTTTTTGCCAACCCCAGACGAACCCACACCCCTCAAACCACCTCCACCTCATCCTCAAACCTTTTAGTTTGGATCATAAAGGAGAGGATATCTTGCCACTTAAGAGTTTTAAGTTCCTCCTCCCTAATTCCTCCGTTCCCTAAGATATGAAAGCGTAATCTCCCATATCCTTCACACACTCCCAGAAAATGGTAAGCTGTTTCCTCCTCCTCGCCACACACTGGACATGTGGGGTCCTCTTCTACTTTTAGTAGTGCCAGATGTCTTCTGAGCCTACAGTGTCCAGTTAGCACTCCAACCAGATTTCTCAGGTTGGTCCTGCTCAGTCCTAGCAGCCATCTGGTTTTCCTTTTATTTATCCTTGGCAGTAACATTTTGGACTGCCTGCATCCCTCTGTGCTCAACCATTCCTTATCTGCTTCCTCCCATACCCACCTCTTAATGGCTGCTTTGACTTGACCTCTCGACCAGTCAACGGCGGGTTCCGGTCCACAGAAAGGAATGGAGGCTCCTATTTTTGCCACCTCATCTGCTTTCTCATTCCCTGGGATCCCTTGGTGTCCCGGGACCCAGAGCAGTGTTACCTCTTTACTCTCTGCCAGCAGCTCTAGTGTCTCCCGACACTCCCTCACCAGTGCAGAGGTTGCACTAGGGGCATCGAGAGCATGTAGTGCCGCTTGGCTATCCGAGCATATAGCTATAGATTTAGCTGTTGCCTCCACCACCTCAGGCTGCCTTGCCACCTCTAGGATGGCGTAGATCTCCGCCTGAAAAACGGTGGTGAGTGTGCCTAACGGGAAACTCTCTTTGGTGCCGGACTTTTCCAAGAACAGTCCCGCACCCGACATTCCGGCTTCATTCTTCGAGCCATCCGTGTATGCCACCAGAGTCTCTTTATCGAATTTTATCTCTCCTTGTTCCCATCTGGCTCTTGATGGAATTTCTACCTTATATTTCCTCTTAAGTTTTAACTGATGTTCCCTCCCTGACACTGATCGCGGTAAAAGGAATCTTTGACTCAGCCGCTCTTTCGATTTCCAAGTGTCCGGTTAGGATTCCTTTCCCTAGCCATTGCCCGTTGTCTCTGAGCCTGACAAATGATGCAATGGCCACTCCTTCAATCCATATCTTTAGTGGAGGGATACCTACTAGAGCCTCTAGGGCGGCTGTAGGTGTCGTCCTCATCACACCTGTTATGCCTCTACAAGCTAACCTCTGAACTTTGTCAAGCCTCTTAGTCGAGCTGGCTGCCCTTATCCTCGGCCACCAGACCAGAGCCCCATATTGGATCCTCGGTCTGATAACCTCTGTATACAGCCATTTGAGAATTTTGGGGGATAATCCCCATCTATTCCCCACTGCTCGCCTCAGTTGCCAGAACATCATTGTAGCCTTACTTATTACCTTCTCTATATGTATCCTCCAAGCCATTTTTGGGTCGAAGGTAACACCTAGGTATTTAACCTCTTTTGCCAAACTGAGCTCTTGGCCAAATATTTTAGGGGCCTTAAAACCCACTATTTTCCTTTTTCTGGTGAAGACCATCAACTCTGTCTTGGATGGATTGACTGAGAGTCCGACGTCTTTACACCATCCTTCAATAATTCTGCAAGCGAGTTGCATCCTTTCGCAGCATGTTTCTAGGAACTTGCCTCTTACCAAGACTAGTCCATCGTCTGCGTACGCCTGAACATATAAATCTTCCTCTGTCAGCCTCCTCAAGAGCCCATCCATCACCAGACACCAAAGGTGCGGTGAGAGGCAGCTACCCTGGGGGCAGCCTCCCGTAACCCGGATTGAAACCTTTGTGTCATTTAGTGACGCGTCCACTTTCCTCCCCTTCAGAGAGGACAATATCCATTCAATGATGGCTCGAGGAGTGTTCCTCATCAGAAGTTCCTCTTCTATATTCCTCATCTTTGCCTTATCAAAAGCTCCTTCCACATCAAAGAAGAGAGCCAGGACATAGTCTCCTTGCTGTATCCCTTTTTCTATCCTATACGTGACCGCATGAAGGGCTGTTTCTGTGGACTTCCCTTTTAGGTATGCATGTTGATTAGCATGCAGCGGACTTCTAGGTAGAATCTCCTCCATTAGAAATTTATCTATTATCCTTTCCAGTGTCTTAAGCATAAAGGACGTGAGACTAATAGGCCGGAAGGATTTGGCCAGGGTGTAGTCTGTCTTCCCTGGTTTGGGGATAAAGACCACCCTGGCAGCCTTCCATACCTCCGGCACCACGCCCAACGCTACACTACCTTTAAATAATACCTCAATTCTGGATACCAGGCGGTCTATTCCCTTTTGTAATAAGGCTGGGAAGATCTCGTCTGGTCCAGCTGCCTTGAAGGGTTCAAATTCATTGATAGCCCATTTAATTGACTCTTCTGTTACTAGTCGGGTTGCCAGGTCCCAATCTGCCTCTGCCGCTAGGCCTCCATAATTGGTTTCAACCCTATCTCCTTCCCCTGGGAAGTGAGTGAGTAACAGGTGTTCTAGAGTTTTCTCGACACCCAGAGTCCAGGTACCATCCTGCCTCTTGATCGAGCCTAGGGCTCCATCATTTCCCTCACTGCTTAAGATTCTTACCAGTCTGGTCGCCTCCGGCAAGGACTCTATTCCTTTGCAGAAGTCTCTCCAGCTGGTTCTTTTGCATTTCCTTATTTCTTTCTTAAAATTCCTTCTAGCCTCCCTGAAGCGGTCCCATAGTTCTCCTTGTTCTTTGTTTTTGAAGGCCTTGTTATAGGCCCTTCTTGCTGCCTTCCGGAGAACGTCCAGTCGTCTGTCCCACCACGTCACTTCCTTGTGGGGCTTGGACTTAGTGGGACACGCTTCTTTAAAGGCTTCTAATATCCCTGAACCCAGGTTCTCCGCCTCATTTTCCAGAGCTCCCGGGTCAGTTATTCCCTTTTGTTGAGTCTTTTCCAGAAAATTCTCAAGTCCCTTGTCAAAGATCTCCCAGTCTGTTTTCCTGGGGTGTCTCTTTGGTAATTCCTCTACTCGATCAACCTGAAAGCAAAGACTTATCATGCGATGATCAGACATCAGAATATCTGATGACACATGCCAGTCATATATATTTCTCACTATTTTCCTCGATGCCAAGGTGACATCTATTACCTGTGTACGGATTCTATTAATAAAAGTTGGTTCCGTTCCCTTATTTATTACCTCTAGATCGGTGGATGCTAGATATTCTAGCAGTGCATCACCTCTACTGTTGCAGTCTGTGCTGCCCCAGGCATGGTGATGCGCATTCACGTCACATCCTATTATAACTGGTATGTCCTTCTCCTCTGAGAATCTGACAATACTTGTCAACTCTCTAGTCGGGGGAAGGTCCACCCTGTCATAGGGCAGGTACAAACTTGCCAAAATTACCTTATTACCTTTACCTTTTACCTTATATTCTAGGATGACAGCTGTTACATCGCGGGTCCCAAGTTGAGGAATTGGGGTGATCTCCAAGTCCTCTGTCACCGCGATACAGGTCCTAGGGTTTTCCTCTTCTGGTCCCTCTTTCCCTCCTACCACAAGCCGCAGACCAGATCTCCTCATCCCTCTCACCACTCCTCTAAAAACATACGGTTCCTGAATTAACACAATTAATGAATCATTCATGGTCAAGGCTTTCTGTAGTTCACCTACAGCGTCTCGACTATGTTGTAAATTAATGTGCTTTACCTTAATCATCCTAATTTTTTCCTTGCGAGCGGTTTCCACCTGCTTTAGGTGGTCTGCCACTAGCGTCTTCCTTTCTACCTCCGCCCTTTTCCTCTAACGCAGGAGGTTTCCTTGTCGAGGCCGGTGCTCCTCGGACCCGATGCACTGACACCGAGATCAGGCCCAAGAAGACCCGCCACTTTACTTCATCGAGGGCCTTAACGGAGGACCTTGGGATCCACATAACCACGTGCCAGTTTCCCGGCTCTCCTGATATGTGGTCCAACTTCCATTCCGTGGCCCCCGGTAAGCTGTTCCTTAAATGCATTTCAAGCCTGATCTCCTCCGGATCAGGCTTCTCTTCCTCTCTTATATTGATACCTATCTTTGTAGGCCATGGAGCCTCCCTCTGATAGATGACCTTAAAATCAATTTCATCTATAGAGGGCGGCCTCCAGTTCTGATAGGTCCAGTCCCTGGATTCCTTGTCGACAGCAGTTATCAGGAACCATCCTGGTTCCACGATACCCGACTGCCAAAACCTCAATATGACACCTGTCCTTTTCTCCCAGTCTCCCATGCTTTCCAGGGAGAACTTCTTGAGATTTTTCCTCAGAGTGTCACCTTCCTCTGGCGTAACCTTACCTCCTTCTCGGTTCGAGATCACCACCAACTGCAGCTCCCTTCCTCCTCCCCTAACTACGTCTCTGAAGGACCCTGGTGTAGGTCCCTCCGTACCAGTGAAGGAGGTGGAAGCCACACCGGCGGCGGCCTCTGGCCTTTTAAGAGGTGATACGCCCGTCTCCTTGACTCTTTTGGGTGTTAGATCACCCGAGGAGGGGGTCCCCAACGCTCCCCTCGGCCTCTTGCTACTTGTTGGAGGCGTCTCCTCTTCTTCCCTGACCGATCTAGGGGCAGTTGGGAGGATGATCTTATTTTCCTCCTTCCTTCTCCGCCTATCGGCATCTCTGGCACCTGGGCCCCTAGTGGTTTTCCTAGGGCGATGAGGTGCTTTCTCCTTGTGTTTTACAAGTCCAGCCTCCTCCAGGGTTGGGAAGTCCTCTCCCCTCGGCCTCTCACTGGTCCTAGAGGGCCTGACGGTAGGCTCCGGAGTTTGAGACTTCGGGTCCCCTTCCGAGGACCTTCCCTCTCCGCTCCTTGCCTTCTCCTCCAAAGCCCTCCTCCTGGACCTCTCCCTCTGCCTCTGCTTATTCGCCTTATTTCTCTTTCGCCTCTTTTCTGTCTTCCACTCAGCAGAGTCTGACCTAGAGTGGTCCTCCTCCATGCTGACTGGAGACACTGGGCGACTTCCTTTCTCTAGGGGTCCAGAGGTCTCCACTTGTTCCTCCTTCTCCCCTAGCAAGATATCCTCCATCTCACTTTCCGTCCTTACTATCTCTTTTAGGGTTGGGTTCCCTGTATCCTTCTGAAACAAAGACACATTGGTGTTTTCTTCTTCATCTTTCTCCATGTTTAGGGGGTGTGGTTGTGTAATTCTGTTTTAATGTTTGTGGTGTAGTGTGGGTGTATTACTAGTTAAGCTACTTAAGACTTCCCAGAGGACCAGTTTGGATTCCTGAGTTTCCCAGGACGGTAGCCGCGCAAGAGCCCCCCGAGAGCGACAGCAGGGCCCTACCCAGGCGCCTACCTGGCACTACTATCGCCCTCTAGGATTTTCACCTCCTGATGGGTCAGCCCCCTACACTAGGCTACGTAATAAAACAGCAAGGGTGGGACCCTGACTATGAGGTGGCCGGCGTGTCAAATTCCGTTTTTAATGCGCTACCACACCCGTCCCCTTCCACTCAGGACCGGTCCCCTCGGGTCCTCCCAGAGCTCTCCTCGACAACATTGACCCTTGTAGTGTATATGTTTGTGATGGGCGTGGTTATGTGCTAGGTAGTCCGGGAGTCGCTACCCTCCCCAGTAGCACGCCTCTACTGTCCCTGGACATTGTATTATGTAAAATGTCAGTGTGGTGTTGTATGGTGTTGGATAGGGTGTAGTGGTAAAGCTGGCATCTGCCTATCTCAGATGCCAACTTCGTCTGTGATCAATCTCTGTTGTTTGCCAATAAGGTTTACTTAACAGGGGCGCCCGCATAATAATGCTACGTGAAGGCGTTGACCAAGACTTGAGGTGGCTGAAGTGAGTGCCTTCATTTCATACGATCTGGCATCGAGTTACACTGCCACCCCCATTAACCCCCAACAATCGTAGATAAAGTACGGTACGCAACTCGTGGGAAAACGGCATTTTGCATTGCTCGTGTGGTTTTACTACCCTCGCTGTCGCTCGGGTGCAAACTCCACACTCGCATGCAAAATGCTACTTTCCACACTCGACGCGTAATGTACTATTGCTTTTCAATCTCTCCTTTAAAATTATTGAGTTACAACTTTAAAAGTTCCAACGATAAGATAAATTATTTGTATTATAATTGTATATTTAATTTTAGAAGAAACACTATTAAGTTTGAAGTTTTTGTAATAAACTAGCTGGATACCCTTGCTTCGCTGCGGAGTGTGTTATTTTTAATTTGATGGGTTTATAAACCTACCACCAAGAAACTTTTAAATTCTTTTCCTAATCGAGAATATCTAGATTCTATCCCTCCTCTTATTTCTATACCCCCTCCCCTTTATCCCAAATTACTAATTAATTCCGACTACTGATAAAAAATTTTAAATGTTAACTTTGGGGGAATAGCAGCGGTATTTTCCTTCTGTATGCCCATGTCTTTTCCCATTCCTGAGTTAAAATTGGAATTATCTTTGATTAATATGTTATATGTTTACATCCAAAATAGGAGCCCTTTCTCAAGTATTAACTTCCTATCCCTATCTTTAGAAGATCGGTCTGGGCTCAATTCCCCTTCTTTTCTTTCTTTTCCCCATGTTCCCCTTAGTAATAAACTTTTGTACAATCCCTATTAACAGATATCAATATAATTTAGAAATTATTATACAACGTATACATTCGAAGATTTTATTATAGTTTTTTAAAGAAGTAGTGATAATTATGTTATAAAGGTTTAGGCATGGTAAGATGTGATTTATGAAAAATTGTCTTCTTGATGATTTATAAACTATTTAAATAATATATGTCTTAAAAAATGAATCTAAATATTTTTTGACAGCGATTGAACAGTTCTTCCTACAGAAATTTCCACAGAATATAAAATATTGTCTGTAGCTTCTTCTGCAATTTTGGTATTATACATTTTATATATATAAAAAAATGGGTTCTAGGTACCTCGGAACGTTTCCTCACTTTGGAGGCCACTAAAGTGGCCTCTTCTGCTGGAGGAAGCAGCATTGGGCATGGTGAGTACTTGGATGGGGTTACCGTTTTGAACTAATTTATTTTTTTATTATAATTTTTCAAAAACAAATTATACATTATTATTATTTATTTTATTTCATTTATTTAATTATTTGAATTCTGGCGGTATTTTGACAGATGTAAACAAACTTTGACGTTTAACAAAAGTATCCCTCTCAAGAATAATTATGATCACTTATAACTTTTAAAAAAATTAATGGAATTTCATCGGGTTTTTTTTAGTTGTGTTCCTTATTGTTTACCGGTTCCAACGATATGCTATGATTTTTTTTACGATTTTTTAAAAATTTTGCTGACTCAGTAAACTGGGTTCAAGATGGCGGAAAATGTTTATTTTCCGGGCGGCACAACTAGAAATAAGGACTGATTTTTCTGCCAAGTTTCAACTCTCTTGGTTAAATACCCTGAGCAACTGATAACACACTTACACACATACAGACGACAACAAAAAAAACCACTCAGGTGGTCTTAAAAAACACCCAGAACGGATAATTCAGTTGAAATCTCGAAAAAAACATTTTGGGTGAAAACATTACTTTTCCTCACCTATGGTGGGTATTTTGAAATCTATTTAGAAGTCCCGTTCTCCTCCCTATATAGCGCTACCAAAAAAATATATTGCATATAACACCCGCAGAATTGAGCTGAATATTGTATCCAAAAATCAACAAAATCTGTTCAGCCGTTTGGACGTTGTTGACGCACAGACAAACAGACACAAAATTTTCTAAACTTAAACTCGGGACTACTCATTTAGTGTAAATACAAAATTTGAGCCCAATCGGATAAATGTATACAGACACCACTCCTATCTTATATATATTTAAAATTATAATGTAAAGAAATTTAACTAGTGATGCGGTGCATAAAGAACTCGCGTAGAAAGGTGCTTTTATATCAGCCATACTATGTTCTCAATAATGATATCAGGATAATATTTCAGTAAAACCTGACATTCTTATTTAACCTGAAAAGATCATTAAAATGATTTTGTCCATTATCTTTATTAAATAATATTAACGCAGGCTCGCTACGCTCGCCTCTTGATTCAGCATTTGTAGTAAATATGTATTAAATAAAGTTATAGCAGGCTCGCTGCGCTCGCCTGTTGATTCAGAATTTGTAGTAATTATTTATTAAATAAAGTTATTGTAGGCTCGCTACGCTCGCCTGTTTATACAGTTAATATAGTAATTATTTAATCAAATTAAAGAAGGCTCGCTACGCTCGCCTATTTGATTCAGATTTTGTTGTAAATATTTATTAAATAAAGTTATTGTAGGCTCGCTACGCTCGCCTGTTTATACAGTTAATATAGTAATTATTTAATCAATTTAAAGAAGGCTCGCTACGCTCGCCTGTTTGCTTCAGAATTTGTAGTAAATATTTATTAAATAAAGTTATTGTAGGCTCGCTACGCTCGCCTGTTTATACAGTTAATATAGTAATTATTTAATCAAATTAAAGAAGGCTCGCTACGCTCGCCTATTTGATTCAGAATTTGTTGTAAATATTTATTAAATAAAGTTATTGTAGGCTCGCTACGCTCGCCTGTTTATACAGTTAATATAGTAATTATTTAATCAATTTAAAGAAGGCTCGCTACGCTCGCCTGTTTGATTCAGAATTTATTGTAAATATTTATTAAATAAAGTTATTGTAGGCTCGCTACGCTCGCCTGTTTATACAGTTAATATAGTAATTATTTAATCAAATTAAAGAAGGCTCGCTACGCTCGCCTATTTGATTCAGAATTTGTTGTAAATATTTATTAAATAAAGTTATTGTAGGCTCGCTACGCTCGCCTGTTTATACAGTTAATATAGTAATTATTTAATCAATTTAAAGAAGGCTCGCTACGCTCGCCTGTTTGATTCAGAATTTATTGTAAATATTTATTACATAAAGTTATTGAAGGCTCGCTACGCTCGCTTTTTATACAGTAAATATACTAATTATTTAATCAAATAAATTAAAGAAGGCTCGCTACGCTCGCCTGTTTATACAGTAAATATAGTAATTATTTAATCAAATTAAAGATGGCTCGCTACGCTCGCCGGTTTGATTCAGAATTTGTAGTAAATATTAATTAAATAAAGTTATTGTATGCTCGCTACGCTCGCCTGTTTATAAAGTATTTGTACGTAATCATTATTTAATATAATTAATTCAGGCTCGCTACGCTCGCAAGTTTATACGGCATAACATAATGCAGAAATACTAAATAAATTGGTGAGTGCAGCGAACCTTCAATATATACCCAGTTAAATGAAAACTAATTTTTAATGCTGTCTATACAGGGCGAGCGCAGCGAGCCAACAATAACATTATTACAACTCCTGTATAAACGTGCGATCATAGCGAGCCTGCAATACCTCTATTAAACAACGTTTATCTAAATTTCCAGTTTAAACTGCTTAGTATGCAATAATTATACTAAATAATAATTATCTACAATTGGTTGAAAATATATAGAGTGAAATTTTAATAGTTATTTACTCTTTTCTTACTTCTAAACCCTTTAAAACGATGTATAAAATGCCATACTGACGAAAAACGTTTTGTCATTCACCTTATTGGCCGCCATCTTGAAAATATAAATTATTAAATTTGAAAAGTTATTGACTCTATTCCTACTTTTATAGACCTTTAGATTAATGTATTACATGCCAAGCAGATTAATTTTTTTTAATAGTCCGCCATATTGAAAATATTATGTGTGTCATTTTTAATACTTAGATATTCCTTTCCTAAACTTCAAGACCTTTAAATTGATGTATAACATGTCATACTGACTAAAAACTTTTTGTTTAGTCGTCCGCCATATTGGCCGCCATCTTGAAAGTGTGAAGTATTAAATTTTATCAGTTAAATATTACTTTCCTCCTTTTAAAGGCCTTTACAACGATGTATAACACATTAAGCTGACTTAAACTTTTTTTTTAGTCATCCGCCATATTGGCAGCCATCTTGAAAATATTAACTGTGATATTTTATTAGTTAAATTTTCTTTTCCTTCTCTTAAAGACCTTTAAAACGATGTATAACACATTATGCTGACTAAAACATTTTATTTTAGTCGTCCGCCATATTGGCCGCCATCTTGAAAATATGAAGTGTGAAATTTGATTAGTTACATATTCTTTTCCTTCTCTTAAAGACCTTCAAAACGATGTATAACACATTATGCTGGCTTAAAACTTTTTTTTTAGTCGTCCGCCATATTGGCCGCCATCTTGGAAATGTTTAGTGAGGAATTTTCAAAAACTATACAGTTCTCAAAAATGCTGAGATGCATCTACGTGCCAAATTTCGCAGAAATTGATCAATTTTTACTCCAGTTATCGTTAGACAAACAAACAAACAAACAAACAAACAAACAAACAAACAAACAAACTTTTCAAATCCCAAGTCTCTGAAATGAAGAACTCACTACGCTCGTTCAAAAAGAATTAATAAAATGAAGATAAACTAAATGACGTTCTTTAAAGCTTAAACATATTTAATGGAGAATCTTTCAATTTGAATTGTTTAATCTTTATTCTACATTGCTGCTATTTCATTCCTTTAATATTATAATTGCTATTCTCTTATTATTAACTTAATTTTTGTGGTATAAAGTAGAAATTAGAACTATTTGAACTATTTAGCTGAGCCAAAGCCTAATCCACTTATGGAATTAGTGCTCCTTTCATTGCAATTTCTGAACTAAGTTATTTTCAGACTTGAAACCTCCTCAAATCCTATTGCTGTTCCCTGTATTAAAATCTCCTTTCTTGAGCTTTCTTAGGGGTTTGTTTATAAATCATTCATTTGAAATCATTTCAATTTAAAATGTTGAATACTTATACTAGGATTACATCTGTTACATTCATAAATTATTTCCAGTTGATTGTATAGGTTCTGGCATTACTGGTATAAGACATTACTTGGTACACTAAATTAGAAGTGTACAATAGCTCCACTTTATTAGTGACCTAAAATGGGATTTTTGGTTCTCTACTATGCGAGAATCTAAAATGGGGCCCACTACAAAAGATTTGTACAAAGTCGACTACATTAAAAGTATATATAAGTACCATGCATTTATTACAGGGGAGACTGCGTTGGGAGTTTTTTGTTACAGGATTCTAGTGTAGGGGTGCTCTTTATCGGGGTCACTTGAAAAAGCATCATGAGCTTTATTTTATGAGCGTTATTATAAGAATAGAAGAATATATAGAGCAGACAGAAGAAAAGGGACCATTCCCCATGCATTTTTTTAATGACGTAAATTCGTCTTTCGCCATTGGAAGTACTTTGCTGTTGCTTTCTTCGTGTTTGAAATTTCTTAAAAGTCAAATAACTTTGATTTGTGTATAGAAAACTATATATAACTAGGCATCGCGTGGCTCTATCATTGAAGCGAGCGTATTGCAATAAAATACTGAATATTAAAATTTGTTAATCATGATGAATGTCATAGTTGAAGATAAGTAGAAGAGGGCAGTGTGGAGTAGAGTGGGGGTACTCGGTACAAAGCTTTACTTCCTAACAAACCTACATACAACACGACTATAAGAATCTTAACCACCCGTCATAGCTTTTAAACAAATATTATAAATGTATCACTTCATTACTCAAATACTACTGCTTGTATCAAGTTGAAATTTTACATACTTGTTTCAATTGCACTTTAGACGATGAAGTTTTATTAAAATCGTTACGTTAGAATGTAAGATATCGGTAAAAAGGTTGTTTTCTCTATTTTAAACGTTTAGGTCCGCTTTAATAGTTTTAGCGATCTTTATTAATTCATAGCAGTGTCGTTGTTGGTTTTACTAAAAAATGTTATTTGAAAAAAAATGTTCGTCTCATCGAATAGGTGATGATAGAATTTTTTCCTGTCCTGAAATTCCAATTTTAAATTTGAAGCTCACATTTACGCGAGCATTGCGCGCGAACTCTTGGACGGATCACGCTGTCCAACGAACTTAGCCTGAGTATTAGTTAGAGCAGGGGTCGGCAACCTTTTTGTGTATAAGGGCGCAATATAAGATTTGAAAATCACCGAGGGCGCATATCAATCGGTCGGTATAAATAGTCATTGAAAAAAATTCCCTTTTTTGTGAAATGAACATAATATAAATAAAGAACAACATGTATCCTCCTTATTTACAACATATTTTTGTATCTATCAATATATATATATATATATATATATATATATATATATATATATATATATATATATATATATATATATATATATATATATATATATATATACCCTACCGTCGATGCTTGCCTGATCTGAGGATCACTGGACCGGTTGCAACTAAACGCCATCATTAGCAGAGTCGAAGTCTCTCGTAGCGCTCATGAAGTCTACATGAGAGAATGAAGTTGGAGAACTTCATTCTCTCATGTAGACTTGATGAGCGCTATGAGAGACTTCGACTCTGCTAATGATGGCGTTTAGCTGTAACCGGTCCAGTGATCCTCAGATCAGGCAACTATCGACGGTAGGGATATCCTCAGTTGATAACTTACGAACTTGCGGTAGTAACTTACAATTTGACATATATATTTATATTTACATGATATAATATAAAAACAAATAAAAAATGTAGTCTCCCATTATAGCCGAACAGGGGAGATTCAAATTACATTATAATACATTTTTACTGTTCATATTGTCTATAAATTAAAAAGAAAGAAGTTTGTCCATGTCAATTTTTGTGGATAAAAGTTTAATTATTTTCTAACTCGAATATAAATCTGTTCTGCTTAAGTTTAAATTAAAAAAAGACTCGTTAAGTTTAAGAAAAAACTCGCAATTGTTATACTGGACTCAGGGATCCAGAATTAGCAATTAAGGATCCTGGACCCCTCAGCCATTCGCGATGGTTAACCTGTGGCGACCGGGTATTAAGACTTTATATGTCCCAAACTAGTGCAACAAGCGAGATGGTTTTATTGGGACAACTTTAAAATCAAGGTCTCTGATGCCAATAGGTTTGTTCCAACCACACTTCAAACTGGTTTGGAACTGTCCGACGCGTGCGCATCGGACCAAACTTGAACGTTTTTTGCTAATGCAAATGCGTCGTACATTTTGATGAGTGGTTGGAACAAACCTAATATTTGTATTGAAGTCTAAATTTAAAGGGTCTTTAGTGGAAATAGCACACCCAAATTGGTTGGTTTCGCGACTTGCAGCCACCTCTACGTGGTGAGTCCTGGCTCATTGCAGCTGAAAAAAAATCATCTTGTAATGGGCGGAGAGCTGTAATTTAGTATTTTCCTTTTATACATTTGTTAAGTTCACCTGCTGTTTGTTTGTTTGGTCACTTTGCAAGAACCAAATTCAAAACCGCAACGTGTCAAACAAATACTTTGTATTACCTCAGACAGTCAAAAATATCACTATTTTTTCAAAAAAAGAGGTATTTGTTGGATTTTTTGCGATGTCAATTGTACGGCAAAGGGTCTAAAAAGTATTTTTCGTGGATTTAGATAACTGCAAAGAATAGTTTGTTTTTTTACAATTTTAAATAAAATTAACATGTCTTTAAAAAAAGACCAATGTTTTGATTTTTTTCAAAACTTTAAGCCCTTTGCGCAATTTCAAAAATAAAAAATATTTTTTTATTTTATTTTTCCCGTTATTAGTCGTTTACCCTACTATATAGTCTTTTAATCTTTAGGTCAGTGGGGGCGCACTAAAAATCCACCGCGGGCGCCGTGGCGCCCGCGGGCGCAGGGTTGCCGACCCCTGAGTTAGAGGATCATGTATTCCAAATTTCAACTAAATCGGTAAACTTTTACTCAAGTTATCGTCACACGCGTAAACGTTACTGACAGACAGACAGACAGACAGACAGACACGGAGCATATTTCGTTGAATGTAGGAAGCTCGCTACGCTCGCTTCAATTATATATTTTCTTTGGGTCGTTTGGGTTTACCCTAATTATAAAAGTCAAATAACTTATTTAATCTCATATATTTTGCTATACTATCAAATATAAATTCACCAGCTATATAAAATATGAATAATCGTAATACATATTAACAATAAACCCACATTATTTGTGATATTAAGTTGTAGATCATGAATTACTTGTATTTTTCTTCGATATTCTTCTACAGCTCATGAATTTATTTATATGGAATTATCTTTTTATAAATATACTTTATTTGTCTATTCGTTGTTGAAAAAGGTTTTTAGAGAGGTTTGGTAATAAGATCAAAGTTATTTAATTTGTCTTGTTATTTTATTCCGTTTCTCCCCTTTTCGTGTGGTGGGTACTGTGGCTCGTTTTACGATCCCTGTCTGTACGAGAGAAGCCTTGTGAAGGAAGGCTGATTAAATATTTGCCAGCTCTGGTCCAGGGTTAAGGTCTTACTCTTTTGTAGGGGATATCTCTCCTTATAACCGTGCTTCTACTTGCTCCACCACGCCTCCGGTTTTATGTCGGCCTCTAAAAGAAGAAAAAAATGTAATACGTTTATATCCAGAGGGCTCCTTCAGTTGTTCTTATTTACAGTAGATTTATAAATTGTTTTATTATGTATTTTAATATTTGTCTTATAGCAACTTCTCTTGTGGCCTTGAATGCGTTCTTTTAAAATTATAGAGATTAATATATATATATATATATATATATATATATATATATATATATATATATATATATATATATATATATATATATATATATATATATATATGTGTGTGTGTGTGTGTACATATTTCTATATAAAAATAATATAAACATTTTTACATTCATTAAATCCTTATATTTAATCAACTTTATATCTAGAAATGAAGATACTAGATATTATTTAAGTACTATAAATAATTGCTACGATAATTAATGACAGATGATAATGTTTAAGTAACAATTCATATTATAAATATCTTTTGCAGTATACATTTAGTACATCAGTACATCAATGCACTATATGTTTGTATCTTAATACACTTATGAATTTTTATTTCTGACGGGAGGTCTCTTACTACCAAGGACAATTCAGTAATATTTAGAAATCGCGTGTTGAACATTGAAGCCTGATAGCAGTTAATTGATCTTACACTTCCTCAATATTTATTTTACTGATTCTCAACTCTACTTCGATACAAATATTCTTGTTGAAACATCGATGGTTAAATTAAATTTAAATAAATAATAAGGCTTTATAGAGGTCATAATTCTTGATAAGTGGCTACAGATGCTGCATGCTAAGTAATATATTACATAATATTATGTATATTGACATGTTAAATTTCAATATATTTCCTGTATGTAGCCAAATATAAAATGAGAACTAGGAATATACTCACACTCCTAGTTTTGATATGATAATACTTCTAGTGTTTCTTACGGTTACCGGTGCGTCTATTTTTGGGATCCGTGTTGTTTATAGAAATATTGTCTGGACACTCAGACCAGACAAGCCTACCTAACTCTGTATCGACCGTCGTTAGGTAGACTATACTTACTCATTTATCATGTTCTATAAAACTTGTACCGCTCACACCTACAGCTAGCTAGCTCTGGAATAGAAGAACTTCATAAATTATACATTGGACCTTTTAAAATTTTTAATTTTTTTAGAACTTATCGCAGTCTTATTTGTCGTAGACTTCTGTGGCCATTATCTGATAATGCTAGATGTCGTCTGTACCTTTTAAATCCATTCTATAGATCATTGATGAATAACACCAGTAAAAAGTGAGTTTTTATCATTAGTTTCTAATGTCTTTCTCATGAGCAGAGCTGCCTTGAGAATCGTCTCTGCATTGACTTAGGAATTCATACAAACTTAGACATAGTTATCAATGTAAGATCCCAAATTTATTTAGCTGCAGAATTTGCTAGCAATATTTTTTGAAACGGTAAATGTGAGGCTGCCAACAACTTTTCGCTGCCAACACAATCGCGCTCCTCAGACATGTCCCAGATAATAGCAGAGCTTTGATTTAATAAAAGAAAGTTTTTCAATGTTCAGTTTACAATATAATTTATAAATTTGAGGACAGAGTAGTGTAATATAACACAATGAAGCTTTCTTGTAATATAAGTTTAATAATAAGTTTGTGATGTAATAATATCCTGTTCCATTGTACAGCTTCTGAAATTAACTCAACAATAGATTATGAAAGTTTTAATGACATTAGTAAATTTGTTGTTGTAACAAATCCTTTTAGACTTACATCAAATTAATTATAATAATCTTAGTATAATGTAGTTTTTGTACTGTATTAACCAAAAGTTTTCGAACCCGTTTATATATATATATATATATATTTTTTTTTTTTTTTTCTAAAAACCAGTTCCAATTGTGTTTTTATTATAAACTTGAGTTTTATTTAATATCTTTAATTAAAGTTTACATTCTTCTCCTTATTTTATTTTAATGTAATAATACACAAGCAACAATCCCTTTTCACTTCATGATCTAGAATATAGCAGCCTTAAAAACTTTTAACTTTTTTTCGTCATACCAGACTTTCTTATGTATATAACTACTGTTTGAATAAATATATAACCAAAATGTCAATGTCTTAACTTCTTTTAGCTTCTTCTTTATCACTATTGAACTAAGTATATTTTTATTCAAAATTAATCTTAGTCTAACTAATTCTCATTAAGTAAAATTGCATTTGTTCTGTTTGTTTTTTTCAAAATTTGAGTCATTAGTTCTTAATACTACGACAAGAGTATTTGGCAAGAGTTGTTATAAGTTAACGTCATTGGCTTCTCGTGTCTTCAAAATGATTTTTTTCTCTTATTTTCCCTAGAGATTCTCTGTATTTCTTGTTTAGTTTACACCATATTTCATGTCGTAGTTTATTAATCTGTTCTTTATTTATTTATATTCCTCTTTCTCTTTCTCCAACTATAAAAACATGTTACATAAATAGTTATTCTTGATTTCCTAGGAAGTACGTTGGATTTCAGATTTTATAATGACTAGGCATACGATTTATATAGACATTACTTAATGGCTATATAAATCCAATATATGTTCCTCTATTTCTTTATTAATTTATATATTTATTTCTTGAAGATTCGACAGCTTGGTTGTTTCTTAATTTCTAAATCCATTATAACTTTTATTAATAATGGAGAAGATACGTTTTATTATATTATTTGATTCTTCTTTATTTATTATCTGTGCACTAAATCAAATAATCTTTTAATGCGTCATTAAAAATTATTTTTATTTCATTTGACGGGCTATTTCTAATTTCTAATTTACGTATTATGTATAAAGAGAAAGTATTGTGATAGAGGGAAAATATTATTTGTAGATTTTGATGGATTTATATGTTATGAGGTCATGTTTACAAAAATGTTTTATTTTTTTATTTATTTATTTTTTATAAATATGCCTGTTTTCTATAGTCTGTGCAGACGTGGACGTGTGAAGCAAAGTAGTGGGTTAATTATTGCGATAAAATTTCGTATACATATTCAGAAAAATCATACCCCAACGCAAAGACTAAAAAAAAGTGAACAACTTTTTTCTCGAAATAAAAAAATAAAATCTAAAATGTAGTCCTTTCAAATAGAAATTAAATATATAAACTTTTTTCTGGAGGAAACTAGTTTCCAATATATTTATATATTGAAGTATAAAAATATGAAAATTGGTCTGATTTTGCAAAATCGAAAACGAAGTTTAAACAATCACCGGTTCAACTTAATTTAGATTATTGAACTTAACTTTGGATTTAAATTCAGTCTTAATAAAACTGCGCGAGAAAGTTTTTTAAAATATTTTATTAGTTATAAAAAAAAATTAAACTAATCTGGAGGAAGTAAAAGGTCGCAAGGAAAGCATCTCGGACGAAAATAGTTAAACACATTTATTAATCTTCAAAATTTATTGTATAAAGGAAAGTATCTCAGCTTAATTGGTTGCTAAAAAAGATTATATTCTAACCAATTTTAATCACTGTTCCCCTACATATTTGGTACTTTTTTGGTTTAATCAGGTATGCTGTTAATAACCCCTTTATGATTGTGTAAACAATTATAGGTTAAACTTTTTTTCGCATTACCATTTTTTGTGGTTCGTGTTAGTTCAAATTATTTATATGTTTCCTTTTAGGTTTGTTGAACATTACAAATATTAGCACTAAAACTGCACCTTATAATCTCCCCCTTAAGTTTTTAGTTCCTTCTTCTTCTTAAGTTCCTATTATTTACTTCTTAAGTAAGATAATAAAGAATACTATTCGTGGTTGCTTAGATAAATAACCATTTAATACTAATGAAACCATACGTAATAATAAAAATTTCATACTACATTATTATGTATTTTTTATTAGCAAATCTGTGTAAGCCTTTGTTACTTAAGAATTCTAAATTGGCAAATAAATCTAATACAATAAATTATAATTATTATATTTAAAATTTGTAATAAAATACGTCCATATATTAGTACATTGTTATTTAGTTATTATTCGCGATTCGCGCAACCCTTTATCTTTATTTTATCACTATGTTTAATCGAGTAACCCCATTGTACCTTCTCTTTATAAGAAATATTATTTTGCAGATTCATATAGAACACATGATAATCTCAGTCACAAAGTTTGCCTTAATCTTAGTTTACGTAACATCTTTATAGCCTCGGCTTCGTCCTCAACTTATATTGTTTCTCTACATTAATAACGTTATTGCTCGAGGTGAAATTAACTATTGTTTACGAGTTAATAAGTTGCATAAAATTTCAAGATTCAATTTACTGATTAACCTTTGTTAAAGGCTTGTTTAGATTCTCCGGTGTTGCTTCAACTATATCTTATGTATAATGTAATAAAGATTGTTTTCCTTTTTTTAACCCCAGTGACTTGCTGACATTTTAACTGAGATGCCTCTTCTTGAATGTCGCAAGAGACCTTTTTTTTCGTACCTCTCTGTTTTTCACTTCAGTTATGTATACACGACCTTTGTATTCGTCCTTCTTTATGACTTTGTGTCGGGGGATTACTCCGTAAAAGAGGATAAAAATTATATATCTAGTTTTTTTTCTCCTTCTTCTTCATCACATTGTCATTAAAGAATTAATGCCGAACGAGAACAATGCAGCTGTTTCTGTTGGAGGACCTTGAATCCCCGTGAAGAGAGAGAGGTCCCTGAGTCGTGTACATAATGACAGCCGGCGACATTTTTAACACTCTTAAAGAAGGAGAAACTACCATCATGTGACATTTCCCTGGTAATCATCCCTTTCACCTTCACACGAGCTCTTGTTCTTTAAAATTATTAAAACCTACATTGTCTTTTTACCTTCCCTTTATTTCTTCGTATAATGCTACTAATAGCTGTCATTTCACTTTTAGCTTTGTTCTTTTGTGTAACCTGAACGTTTATCAGTAAATGCTTTGGCTCTAAAGATAATATTTATTTTATATTTGCATATTAATCTTTATTATTAGTAACGTACTAATACATTACTCAAATTAATATTAATAAATCTAATATTAATTAGATATGATTTAATGTTGAAAAAAGGTACCTTTTTCTAGAGGTTAAGTTGTATATATAAATTTCCTTGTTACAAAGATAGTGTGTTCATTAGAGAATCTTTGCTTAATCAATAAGTACCTTACTTTAATAGAACGATGAATTTTTAAATAAAATATACATGATGTTAAAGTTTGAGCTATGTTATTACTCTTATGATTATTCCTTTTTATTACGCAACAATTTGTAGCTCAATATTGAGTAAATTATTTTAATTGGATTTATTTTTTAACAAACTAAAAAAGTATCGTTTGTAATATTTATGGTTAATTTAATTTGTTTTATTGAGGTATTATTTAATTTAGTATCGAAATTTGTAATATTTAAGGTAGCATTAACGAGATGAACTTTACCTTTAGAAAAGGTAGTCCAATAACTTCACGTCTTACTAGTTATAAAAAAAAGTATAGTTTCAGATATCAGGAAACATATTTGGTCTCGTTTCTGACCTGATTTTAATCAAATTTCGATGGTAGGTCATAATTAGCCCATGTAAGTTTCAACCTTCTAAATGCGTTGGTTTCTCTTTTAAAAGAGCACAAAGTTTTTTTATTAACACCTATATCTTAGTTCGTTGAAAGTCGCCATCACATGGTCCCATATTATAAGTATTTATTTTTTTTACAAAATGTTTATTTTTTTGGAGGGTATCAATTTAAATGTATTGAATTGTAAATCACAAACCCTAAATTGGATCCTCAACATTAAAATAAAGTAAACCACAAATATATAACCTATTTCCAGAATGGCGGCCATTATACTCCTAAACTTACCAAAAGAAAGTCAACCCTCTCCACTAACCCATAAAGACTGGTCCTAAGAATATGAAAAAATACATAAATGTTTATCCCTGTAGTCCAATGATATTTCTGGGAGTTCATTTAAAGAAGTCAAATTTTATAAAGTTTGGTTGCCTACCTAAAATGCTACTGGAAAATATGCGCGCCATGCTCCTCTAAAGAACAATGTTTTGTAGGAAAATAGTCAATGTAGGAAATATGAATATTTATGACCGAAGGAACCCTTGTAGTAGCTTGCTAGCAAGTACTTGACGGGATTTTTTAAGGTAGTCTTTGTGAAAATCATCCTTCTTTTAGATGTATGTATGGATGTATAATCAGTCTTTACAAAAGAACTGGAAGGTAACTTGTTAGCCCGCTTGCCTTCGGTGCAGTGCAGTTTTAGCAATCAATACAGCACTTGAGGTTTTAATTACACATTTATATTTTATATTAGGTTTGTTGTATATTATACATTCACACACACACTCACACACACACACACACACATATATATATATATATATATATAGATTTGTAATTTAAATTAGCTGGAATAGTTGTGAGATATTTTATAAGATTGCTAGATCTTTGAAAAAGGGGTTCGTTTTTTAAAAGTATACTTAATTAATTAAGGTCATTGTAAGAAAAATAAATCTCTTTCTCAATCCTAAGAAACTATGTATTTACATTTATTTAAATAAATTAAAGTTTTTTTTATTCTAATATCATATTAATATTGATCCTTGAAACATCTGAGATTGAATATTTCGTTAGGATAACTATAAATAAAAGTCCTTAATAAATAATTGTTTATGTATTTATTGATTTTATTTCGAATTCAAAATTTTTCGAAGTTTTAGCGAGTACCTTTTTTGTCTATATTTTTTTACCTTTATACCTGAATATTTAATATTATTAATAGATATCAATATTTTTTAAAAATATTTAATATCCCTGTTTTAAATATTTGACTCTCCAGATTTCAGATTGAAGTAACATTCTATTTCTTGAATTCTTACGTCCGATTTGGTTACGGAATTCCAGTTTAATAAATATTGTAATAAAATTGATTGAATTCCTAATTCGGACTTAAATATTTTAGTCGCAGTTAACTTTTTTTAAAAAAAAAAAACTCGTGCAATAAAGCGGAAATGATATGTCCGATTATGCTAATATCTAATTTTACCTATCTATTTCAAACATGTCTCTAAGAATGTATAAGAAAAAAAAATCTTACTCCTCTGTCGGATGTTTGGTTTAACATGTATATCTTTTCCAGTGACGATGATGACCACTTACGGTTGATAGGCTGTTTCACCTCAATAAAATTATTGTGGAAGGGAGAGAATTTTTCTACTTTGTTGTCTCTTTCTAGAATAACTCTCTGCTATGTTAAGTCAAGAAGTAAAATTAATTGATTAATGATGAAAATTATATAACTTATTTACATCTAATATCTATTTAATTATATTTATTATTTTATTATATTTATTTTAGATAACATCTAATCTATTTAATCTTTGGTAAATACCCAATGCCCTTGGGTTTTTAAAGTAACGTTTGTATGAACTGCTATTTTTATCTTGTTCTTAAATTACTTTTAACTATAAACCTACGCTCTATATATATTCAATGTTATTTTATAATTCAGCCATGAAACAACATCGATAGATCATAAATAATAATACCACGTCAGTATATTTTCAGGGAGAAAAGTTGAGAATTCTTTGACCTGACACCAATATACAATTTCCTGTTAGAATGGCAGGAAATTGAAGAACTCCAGAACAGATTTTTTTCTAGTTGAATCTTTGCTGTCTTTTATATTTTCTCAATTGTATTGGAAAATTGGAAGTTCCGTTGCATTTGTCTTTTTTCTTTCTCTCTTTGTCTTATTTTCTTGTTATCGTTTCGCGAATAATTGGATATGTGTGTAATTTTTATGGAGTCTTCCGCTTGTTTTAACGGTTGATTTTAAACAATTGTCCTTTTTTTTCCTTTACAAAATATTTTCATGTGTTATTATATTCGCTACTTAAATCAAACTAAAGAACTGCATGTTTTTTCTCCCTTCAAAGCGATAACAGTAAAGGAGAAACAATAGGTGTTTTCTAAATAATGGTATTATTTCTCACACAGTAATTATTGAGAAAAAGAGTGTAATAAAATGACACTATTTCTAGTCAAATAAATAAAACATGCTGTAATGTGCATATACGTTGACATATCTTATGCTTGTTAATTGTTAAAACATTTATTTTGTTATCATGGTTAAGCAGTAACCTGATCAATTTTACTCATTAAGTTTTTGTGTTGGTTTAACCCAATTTTGGTGAAAAAAAAACATTTCTTGAACACATCCATAATTTATTTGGAGATATTTTCATGTCATTCATGTATATCTTTATAATGAATAAATATTTATTCCTTCCTCATTTAAATCGATAATTTCCCCCATCTATATTTAATCTATTATTATGTAAACATAAAACATATGACCATCAATCTTTATTTATACCCTGATAAAAGAAAATAAATGATTTAATTTTGGTGTTATTTAGTAATTCGGTATCTTTTATTTGAGTAGGCCACTGTTAGATCTTACATAACATGTCAAAATATCATTAAACAATTACATTGAATAAACATTTTGGGAAAAGATTGTAATGCATCTATACTTTTGCTCAGAGGTCATTAGGAATTATTAGAATAATGATTCTTAGAATCACTGAACATTTTTGGTCTTAGAAATAGAATTGATAGGGGAAGAAAACTCTGTCTGAAGATGAAGGCCAGTGAAATCTTGATTTTTTTTATTTTTTCTCACCTATGGTAGAAGAAGTTGTGTTTTCACCCAAAAATTTGTTTTCGAGATATCAACTGAATTATCCGTTTTGGAATTATGACTTTCTCTTATGGAGAAGAAGAATTATAGAATTACAATACTAAACAGTTGAATAAATAAAGCTATGACTGAGGATGACCTTACAAAGAAGGGTCGAAACGTCTCATTAAAAATGATATAATTTGTATTTATTCACACCTAAAGTGGTCCATCTCTCATAACTAATAATATTCGAACTAGAAGGTATCGGTCCCAATATATCCTATTACATATTTATAAAAAACGGAATCAACCCTCACATTGGTTACCAATCTGAATTATTTTACTGAGTTTCAAGTCCATTAAATTTTATCAATTGAAAATAGAACCTACGGAAACAATTTATTTATTTGTATTGCTGTCTCTTTGAAGTTTTTTTGAAGGATTAACTTTGCTTGACCAAATTTAACAAATTGTGCGAATTGCTAACACTCTTAATTCTTTTAAATGCTAAATGTATATATATATATTTTCTAATACTAGTTACAAAGGCAACGGGAAACTCTTCTTTTTAAATGGAGTATTAAATTAGTCTTGAGTATTTAAACACGTACGAATGTTTGAACAGAGCACTTTGCATTTCATTTGCATTTGCAAGAGTCTATCTGCTGTATAAATATGCACGAGTGTTACAGAAAATGTTGCACATAATGTAGTGCAATAAAAGGCACTAATGTGTGTTTTTATATAAGAGAATGCGTGTACTGATTTAGGCTGTTCTTTTGTATTGTGTCTGATGAATTAAATAAATTTTAGTTAGATAAGACCTAAAAAAATCGGAAAATTTCAAATTCCAAAAACATTTTATACACTAAAACGGTGTCCAAGCTAAATTATTCGGCACTCTTTTACTTTGTTACCCATCTAAATTTTTTTATTTATTTATTTATTATTAAATCCAAGTCAACTATTATTTTGTATAAATTTGATTGGATTAAAGGTTACTTTGCCTTACAAGATAGTTAGAATAACGGGTATTGTCATTTTTATTTACAGAAGTGTGATATTCCTTTGTCCCAAAATAATGTTTGAACATTTTCCAGTTAAGAATGTAAATTAATTTTTTTTTAAGAATGTCAAACACAATAATGTAAACAAACAGTGGGTAACCAAGTAAAATCTTGCCACATCCGACCTAATTTACTTTATTTCCCACCTTAGGGTGGGTAACAAAGTAAAAAAGTACCAATTGTTCTATCCTTAATAATTTTGCAACAATTGTCTTTGATTGCAAAGTTTTATAAATTTTCTTTACTTTACTGACTTGTTTCAATACAAAAGTTTGAACTTTTAAGTAAGTTCAATGTCATGGTCATGCTTTATGCTTTGAATACTTAGTCAGTAAAGCAATAAAATAAAAAGTCACATTCATGAAAGTATAAATTCAGGGTACTAGTAGTAGTATAGTTCCCTGTAAATATTAGGGTAGCTATCCATGGTGGGACCTATAGTAGTACGCCCCCTCCGATTGCAAAAATGCATGATTGTTTATACTGTTGAGTGTCTCAGGTTAAGCAATTTATTAAAAGCAAACAAAGTTATAAATTTAAAAAAGATTATTATTGGAAGCAATCTAAAATGCTTCCAATAAATTCTAAATTATTTTGCTCTCAATAAATTGCTTGGCCTAAAACACTTAACTGTATAAACAATAATATAATATGTATTTTGCAATCGGAGAGGGCGTACTACTACAGGGCCCACCATGGATAGTTCCCTTACTACTCTTTTGGTTCCTGCAACTATGCAGGAACCAATAGAGTAGTAGAGGGGAATATAATTATTGTTGAGGATGACAAACGTTATGTTTGGTGTGACTATATACATAATTGGGGGAATTACATTAATTGTTGGAGTCATGATGTTATACAGCAGAGGGAACACATTTTGGAGTTACAGCAACTGTTAAATAGGCACAGCAACTGTTAAATAGGCACAGCAACTATTGTTATAGTTGAGCAAACTAATTAATGTAGCTAGCGTAAAATATATATTGTTGGGGTCATTAATTACACACCAGCGCTAACGAATTTTGTAGTTACAGCAACTATTGTATATCTTCTGGCAAAAAAATTGTAGTGGCAGTAACTATAAAAATAATTGCCGTGACTGTACAGACTGTTGACGGCAACTAAAAACATTGTTGCAGCGAATACAGATTTTTTTTAATTTAATAACAGTTACAAACTTTCTTAGTTACCACTACGATACAAATTACAGTTGCAGCCACTAATATAAAGGTCTATTGTTAACAGTTTACTAAACTCGACTTGTTATAGCAACGAACTTCTGGTCGTCCCGACCAGAAGTAGTCCAACCAGAAGTCTGGTCGTAACGACATTTTTGGGCTGCGGCAACCCAAAAATGGCCTCTTTTTTTTCTCAGTGTGTGTATGTGTATGACTTTGATAGATCTACCCTAACAAAGGGATAACAGTTGTAAGAGCCTTAACCAAATATGATTTCTAGAGATATATGTATCTCTAAGCGATTTTGACGAAATTTGGCATATATGTTCAGAAAAATCATACCCTGAGGCAAAATCGAGAAATAAATTTTAGCTCCATATTTGGGGGCGCTACTTTGACAAAGTACTAAACTTTGAAAAAAAAACCCGGAAAAACAAACGTATTTCTTGAAAACGGTTGATTAAAAAAATGCTAAAATGCAGTCCATGTAATTACAAATCTAACGATATAAGCCGTTTTCCCGGGAAAAATCTAGTTCCCGAGAAAATAGCTTTAAACGCGGACGGAGAGAGGCCGGGTTCGATTCCCCGCCGAGGAGAAGTTATTTTTGTAATAAATTTTGATTAACTGTTTAATAATAATGAAATCTACATACAAAAACACGAAAACTATTAAACGGAAAACAGTGGGCTAAGTAATTATGAACTCGTATATGAGACCTATTTTTTCTTTCAAGCTAAGTTTCAACACATTTCGGGTTTTTTTCTGATACACTCGTGACTTCGGTACACAGAATACCCCATAAAAAAACATACGAAAGATTTGTCTGTCCGTGAACTTCTCACGCAGCAGAGCGATTGTTTCTTTTGAAGTGTGGCAAGTTGCGCCGTCTTGTTGGAACCATACGTTCTCGACGTTCATTTGATCCAACTGAGGAAATCAGTGAGCATCGTTCGGTAACGAACTCCATTCACAAACCCCAAAATGTGTTTGATCTTAACATTAAATTCAACGTGTCCTCGATGGAAATACGTGTCGGTAACGAACTTGAGGGGACAATGTGTGACAGGGTGATAGAAAATTTTATGGACCGTGTGATCGCGTGTAGGAATAGTAAGGGAGGGGGGTCATATGGCCGATATTGTTTTTCACATGTAATCCTAAACATCTCCTGAAGAGAATGGTATGTATTTTTACACAAATAAATTTGATTTATAGCCGTTTAAAATCCGGCGTTATTTTTGAGACACCTTATACCATCTCTTAAAAACTATGCACGTCCGACTTTGTCGAAATTTGGATGGTAGGTCAAAATAATTGCATTAGTCCATTGTTAGTCCTATATTAATTTCAAAAGCGCTCAAGCTTTTTTTTATAAACGCACATATATTTAAATGTAGTCATCCGCTATTTAAGAAATAAGAAAGCAGCCCATAGATGGGGGGGCTATTTTAATTTCAATTGGCTACGCACTTTAAATATTGCTAAAATTGATGTTTATCATGTTAAAAATCAAAAACACTTTGACAGATTTAAAATTAAAAGAGAGGTTATTTCAACCGTCTGCACCTATTGGTTTCTCTTCCACATGCGCAACAAACTTTTTTTTTTGTCATATCTATCTTTAAAACTACCTACTCATCCGATATTTAAGAAATTTAGATAGTTTGTCGAAAGTATCCCTCAGATGGGCTTATATTAATTTAAACCGCTTGTGACCTTTAAATATTGCTAAATTGATACTTTAATTAATGTATAAAATTAAAACAACATGGAAAATTTTATATATAAAGGGGGAATTGAATAAATTATACAATAATAAGTCAGAGGATAAGTCGAGGAAGCTATGTGCCACACTAATTGGCATAATATGTTTCTTGGTTATGTTTGCCTTATTAAAATTGATAAAATAATGTTCAAATGTTGAGAAAAGATTTGAACATCCTTGACCCCTTGGACAGTAGCCAATGTTCAATTGACTGCGGTAAAATAAAAATGTATAAAAGAAAACCACGAAATAAACTGAGTTTGGTCTGACCTTGATAAAGAAACAACCTAATGTCTATTCAGCAATCGTTACCTCCACCCTTATCCCGAGCAGTCCATTCAATGTAATATTTTTCACCAATTCAGAACCCAATAAGAATTGTTAAACACATCATTTTAGTAAATACTCATCCCTAAATAGTAAATACTCATCCCTATCTTTTGCGATGTTTGACTTTTAATGACTATAGGCAGTAAATAAAACTTTTAAAGTGGGTAATTATTAACTGAAGTAAACCCTAATAAGTATTTCTAAGCAAAATTAATCTAATATTTTCATATCTACTCTGGCTCTAATTTAGAGTAAAACCCATTAAGTACTTAACACAATTAATCTAATATTTCTGTTTCTACTCCGGCTCTAAAAAAAAGTGAAACCAATGAGTACTACTAAATACAATTAATCTAATATTTCTGTATCTACTCCGGCTCTAATGTAAAGAAAACCCGATGAGTTCTACTAAACACAATTAATCTAATTTTTTTTTTATTGATTATTTTGTCTCTATAAGTACTACTAAACGCTATAATTAATTAATATTTTCAAATTTACTCCGGCACTAATTCAGAGGTAAACCTAGTAAGAACTAATAAACATGATGTGTTTTAACTAATTCGGTCAAATCACTAACTATAATTCGTAATCCAATCTAAAGAGAATATTTTACACGTAATCTTAAGAGTCTATATTGAATATTTGTTCTTGTGACTTCATTATTGTCTGAAGCAAACAAAAGAAAAAAATATTTTTTTATTCAATGCTTTTTGAACAACTTACAAAAATAATATAGGACTACTGATAAAAAAACAAGCTATTCAAATACACGACCTTAAGCCAAGGACTTTCATGCAAAATTATACCTTTGAAGTTATTCAATTATATTATACACTAGTTTACTAAGGCATCTTGAAACCTTATTACTTTATTTGTTCGTTTGATAAAAGCTTGTAATATTTCGTGGCAAGTCCTTCTGTATAACAGAATAAAACTTTCAATTTCATAGAGGGGTAAAATTGTTTTGAACTAATTAATCTAATCATTTGTCTTTTGATATAAACAGTTTTATTAATATTTAAAAATGGCCTTTATAAGTTATCTTGCTACCAAGAAATTCGGTCGGACATTCAGGAAAACCATTTTCAAATTTATCCTATACCGTTGCTTTCTCTTCTTTCTTTTAGAAAAGTAAATGTGATTATAAATAGACGAAGGCCAAACAAAGAAGAATAGCTTTTTATTTTTCAAAATGTTATTTAGAACGATCTAATCAATGAAATAAAATCAAAACACTTTTTTTACGATAGACACTAATCTATAAATAAACGATATTGCAGTAAGATTTAACCATACACGGTTTAATAAAGCAAATTACGATTCAGCTTAGACTCTCCATTGTTTTTGTTTTATTAAGACTATTATTAAAGTTGAATGGAAGAAAATTGAGCACGTTTTATTTATGAATGTTGTTGCTTAATTATTGCCTTTTGTTTTAGATGTTTTTATTTTGATTATTTTTTTTTTCCTTTCTTTTTGAATTTAATCAAAATGTTGATTCTATGAGTACTGTATTGCGATATATATAAATTCAAAAATAGGTTACATATTATAAGCTTTGACTTAAGTTTTTAGGTCATTTTTGTGGGTAAAACTATTTTAATTTTATTTATTCATTCAATGTAAATTGGAATTCTCTGAATTAAGCTCCTCCATTTACTCACTCGTAATTCAACCTTCGTTGAACTTATATATATTAAATAGATGAGACTATAAACTATTACTTATACTTAAATTATTGTAATATTTAAATAACAACTTTAACAAATGATGATCAAATGAAAGGGAACCAAAAGGTATTAAAAAGTTTGTTAGCATTAATACACTAGTTTCCGAGATATTGATGAAAATAAATCTGATTTTGCTGAATATCGAAAATAAAGTGTTAAACACTTTTCAAATGTGTTTTACAATAAATTGGAAAATCAGATTTATTAGATTTAAATTTAGTCTTACTGTGTTTGAGAAAGTTTTTTTTTAGTTTTGGTCGTACCAATTTTTTATTATTGATTTAAAGTATAATGTACATACACTCACTATTTGAACAAATATAGCTATTTTTTGTATCGGACATGTTTGGAGTTGCTAATATGTGTTTACTTGTTCACTGTGTTAACATGAAACTTGTTCATTTAGTACCCATTGTTCCGAGGAATGTCTTAATTATTTTATTTCTTCATACCGTCCGAATCGAAAGTGCTAACCACAGTTTTATTATATACTCGTATAATTTGTAGGTTTCCTATTAATAACCATCAACTTAATTAAACTAAATTAAATTTTAAGTTAAAAGTATTTTGAATAATATACGCATAAAGAAATAGAGTTTGACCTATTCACGTATAATTCTACCATTTGAGTTTTACGGTTACTTTGTTTTTCTTTTTTTTAATAAAATACCGGAGTATCGAGAATTAGTAATAAAATTTTGAATATATTTTAAATTAACTTTTGGGTTTATACAAAGGAGTTAAGGTTTTTTCTTAGATAAAGAATTTTTTAAGGTATAAAAGAATTTCTTAAGGATAAAAGAATTTCTTAAGATATAAACTCTGTAAATAATGTTGTAGAGTCCAAGTCGACGGCATTGACAAACGACGTTATAAATAAATTTGGATTGTGCTTGAAATGGAGATTCAGATCTCTGCTGAGAATCAAAATCATTCAAATGAAGTTCAGTATAAATTAATGCAGAGATGTCGATCAATCTTGATTTTTTGTTGCTAGGTGCTAAATGAGGACCTTTTATTCTCAACTGATTTTACAGCTTACGTCTCCCTTAAATTTTATTTTTGAGAATAGGTCCTCTTATTAGTTTCGACGTTTGAACCATAACAGAGATAAACACAGTGGTTCTGTTTACATGCATAATTTCAAACTACGACTAAT
Organism: Gerris lacustris; assembly: GCA_951217055.1. Taxonomy (NCBI): domain Eukaryota; kingdom Metazoa; phylum Arthropoda; class Insecta; order Hemiptera; family Gerridae; genus Gerris; species Gerris lacustris. Next base: position 81,670,695 of record OX578277.1, read on the forward strand.
TGATTTATAGAGAATATGGTTTAAACTTCAAAATTGATTAGTTTATTTTAATGACTAATTATATATTGTATAGACTGGTTTTGTCAATCATCACCAATTCTTAATAGTTATTTAGAGAAAGGAATTCTTTATAAATGATAAACATGTATAGGATGGGAAACAAATTATTGATTTTTTTGCCACACGTCACATAATTTACTAGTAAATGACATTCATTAATTTTCTACATTGGATAATTTGCAGGGAGTAAGGTTTTATAATATTAGGATCACGTTTAGCTGATGCAATTTTCAGTATATTTCTCCTCTGAAACGTGAAAATTAATTTTACGTCACTGGTCTTCGTTATTGAGTTATTGAAAATCATTTAGTGTAGTTGATTTGGCAAATTACTGAAGCATTTGCCAATCGATTTTCGAAGAGCGAAATTAACTTCGGTGAGCTATACTTTATATTTGATTTAAAATTAACCTAAATTTACAAATATGTTTAAAAAAAAGTTTCTTTTACAATAACTTATTGGCTTTTTTCACATTGTCGTTAGTTTATTTAATTTTTTAAGTTTGGATTTACAAAACATTATTAATTTTCCCTAAGAGAAATTATAATATGTGGGACCCCAGTGACTCATGTTGAGTGTAACCCCATCATTATCTTTTTGTTGGAAAGGAAAAGACCCCATTCTATATCATATATATGTATGTATTATTGTTCTATATTTTGCTTTGTGGGTTCGCGACCCTCCATCTAAAAGCCAATTGGTTCCACGTCTAAAATCCTCCCTTCAATATTAATTCCAAGTGTAGACCTCGTTACTAAACTATTTTCGATCATTTTTATCCTATATAGTTTCTTATTTTTGCACTGTTGTTTATTATTACATCAATTAATTATTTCAAAACCTCAAATATTTGAAAAAAAAAAAAAGGATGTTAAAAGTTGTGATATTTAAGTGTATGTATGCAGCGATAATGTATAGATTTTTCTTTTATACAAGGAAAATGTTATGTTCTTGTCGTGTCAACAGTGTTTTGCGTAGGAAACGCACTATATCTACTTTAAAAAAAAAACTCCTCATAAAGTAGAGGAAATATTGATTATTTGTAAATATCGTCGTAACAATAACTAGAAGATTAAATTTTGTTAAGATGAATTAAAGGCGACTTATATTGGAATTATAATTGTTCCATGCTCCCCTAATTTTAGGTAATTTTGATTTAATTCCTCTTAGGACTCAAATTTGTAACAATAATTTTATAGTAACGTTAATAAATTGCAGTTAAATTACCTTGTCAAAACTTAAAACAACCAGAAATAGTATTGTAGTAGTTATGATCATTTGTTTCTATACATATGTATTAGTAAATTAAAAAATTTCCATACATAATTCGGGACTAAATGTTTTGTAGTTTTATGTAGTGTAAACTTTATGAAAATATTAGCGTTGTTTAGAGGTAAATGTTCCAAAGCCGTAGGTCACGGTGGAGTTAAGGTCCAAACATTAGTTTCGGCTTACTGGAAAGGTCCTTCTGTTGTCCAACCCATAACGGTTAGCAGTTTCACTTCCCGCTACCTGTACATTACCGTATAACTACTACCTCTTCAATACCTTACCCTGTACTTGTAAATACCGTTCATTCTACGTGTATTCCCTAACATCGAACCAACTAGTAGTTTTATGACTATCCTTTATTGTTATTGTTCTCTGTAAATACCAAACCATGTTCTATGCTAAGTATACAACTCGGGATTAATATAATCTTGGACTTTCCATTTTGGATAAAACATGTGGGTTGGATTACCTGGATGAAGATTATCTGGGAAAAGTATTTAAACCTCTTCAGATTTTAGCCATCAAAGATCTACCTTTAGGTTTAACTAACTGTTAAGCATAGGTAACTGGTCACTTGCATCAAGTCTCTCTTTTTTTGGAAAAAATAGTTTTAAAGAAAAGGGAGTACTTCAGAGCTATTTTACTTAATTATTAAGTTCGGCCCACCATAACAGATTTTGGAGCATCCTTAGTTGACGCTAGAGTGGTAGAGTCTTTTAAGCCACGGTCTTAAAGAAATTCTAGATAGCTATAGGAAGTAGAAGTTGATAGCTATAACTTAAGGAGTTTTAGTACACATACTTTCATTCATACATTACAGTTATGTATTAAGTAATGTTTTTAATTCATTTAGTTATATATTAAAATAGGTATTTAAAAAAAAAAAAAAGTGAAAACTGTAATAAAAAAATATTCTTTTAATTATAGCTCTTCACAAATATATAACACCAAGTAAATTATTTTGATGTATTGCTTTTATATACGATATATTAAAATATTAAATAATGTATTAATAGTAGTAATTTAATTGGAACTTTCAGATACATATTTTACTTTTAATTGTAGCTCTTGGTAATAAATTTAATTTCTGATTTTTACCTATAACATATTTTCAATAAATTCTTAATATATTAGCTAACATAACAACTGCTCGAGATCACCTTATGGCGCCAATTATTGGACGTCCATTTGTATTTTGCACTATTTGCCAATTGTTATGTTAAATCCTGTTTATTATGTAACATGTAATGTATGTATATCAAAAGATATATTTTCCTATCATATTATTATTGTTTTACTAAAATTTACATAATAGTAAATTATGTGAGTTACATGAAAGTTTATTACTAAAGTACTCCCTGTCCACATGTTCACTTTTTATATAATAGTGATTTTTAACGTTGGTGGTATTATTTAAATATATGAAGATTAAGTTTTAAACCTCTTTTTACCTATGATGTTAAGTTCCGTGTTTAATACATTTTATTTTATTTTTTAAAATAGCCTCGTACTAATCCTTGGTACAAAATCTATAAAGCGGATCCTTGTAAATTTAATATTACTTTTCCTTGGAAGTGTAGTGTTATTTTTGTATGTGTTTATATCCTAACATTTATACAAAATTTAATATTCAACAATATGTGTGTGTGCATATATATATATATATATATATATATTATTGTAAAAACTTGTAGTAATAATATTACGATATTCTTATATTTTTCATTCAAAGAACTAATTTTTACCATTAATATAACATAACGATATAAAAGAAAACTATGAACTTGTTTGGTTAAGAAATGAAAAATGATGATCCATCACGTTTTAAAAAATCATTGAATGGACTGAATATTGTCTGTGGGTGCCTTAAATGGTGTTGTTGCTTTGGCATATAACAAATTGTGAACGCTGACAATGGGAAAGATAAAAAAATATTGTATGACACCAAAATATGGCAGCATAACTAACGATGTTTTTTTCTGCATTTGTATTGTGAGACAGATGACTGAAGGAGATGGCTGACGTTAAAAAAACATTTGAAATATTTGTTTCGATTCTTGTCATTCTAGTTTTTTTTAGTTTTTTATTTTAAGTTATGACGGAGTCTTGTCAATAAATGTCCGATGTCAATATTTCATGGTGTAGTGGGATAGTTTTTATGTCCTCCGACGTTTATCAGATCCACACTCAAAGTGAACTTATTTATGAAGTAGTATTTGTTTTACCCAAAAAATTCTCATGCTGATTAAATTTTAAAAAGATAAATTATTTATTTTGAAGCTTTATAATTATTTATTTATAATTGAACAAATATTTGATGTAGCTTCATTTCCATCTCTTTAATTTTAATGATGATATTTATTCTTATATGAATTTCTTTTTTTAATAAGAAAAAAAGCTTAAAAGTAGCTTTCGAAGAAATCTTTTCTTGACTTAAATCTAATTACTGACAAATGCCAAATTTGATTATGAATTCATAATTTTACGACAGTTTGGGTTTTCTCTTATATTATCAGTGGCGTATCCAGGGGGGGGGGGGGGGCACAGGGGGCACGTGCTCCCCCCCCCCCCCCCAGACCTGATAGAGTAAAAATAAAAGAAAGAAATTCGGCGTTTTTTTTTGTTTTTTTTTAATACATATTTTTACATTCACCTCATATTCAATTTCACCATTGAATATGAAATGCATAAAAGCGCTGTTTTGAGAGGTAATATTTTCAAAAAATATTTTATAATAAATATTTTCATAAAATACGTCACGAAATCTACCGATGGCGATAACTTGTGTAAAAGTTGACCGACTTAGTTAAAATTTGGTACACATGTTCATTTTACCAATGTCAGGCACAAGTTCGTTGGACAACGTTATCCGACCAAGCGTTCACGCGCAACGCTCGCGTAAACGTAAGCTTCGAATTTAAGCTTGGAATTTTTGGACGTGAAAAAATTCTATCTTCTTCTATTTAATGAGACAAACAACTTTTTTAAATAATTTTTTTTAGTAAAACGAACACCGACACTACTATGAAGTGATAAAGATCGCTAAATTTATTAAAGCGGACCAAACCGATTAAAATAAAGAAAACAACGTTTTTACCAATTATCTTACGTTCAAACGTAAAGATTTAAATGAAACTTTGTATACATCACCTACAGTACAATTTTTTTTCATTTCAACCTGATACAAGCAGAAGTTTTTGTGAGTTAATGATTTATATTTTTTATTTTAATATTTAATTGGAGTAATATGTTGACGGGGCCTGGGAGGACAGTTCTTTTTCGTTCTACAACCGTCTGCTTTAACTATAAATTTATCATTACCTTTTTTCTCAATATAAATACATTATTTATTGAAAGACGCTCGCTTCAAAGATAATAAAAAGATTTTCATTTAATTTTGCCTTAACTCCGCTAGTACAAATAGTTAGTTACTTTTAATTTTGTCTCTTTTCTATTTCTAACTCCACCATGTATACGTAGTTATTACAGCGATTTTATAATTTATATTTAATGAAAAGCGTAAGGAACTTCGTTCCTACTGGGTGTCCCACGACACCACACGTATTTTTTTTTCTTTCTAAGTTTGTCGCACCGTTTTTTAGTTTTTATTTTAAAAATAAATCGATTTATTTTGACTTTTTTTGTCCATGACTACATTAATTCTTGAAACAATCAACTTTGTTATGCATATCTTGTGACATATTTTCAAGGATATGCCTACATGTTTTACAATGCTTATTTATAGATTTTACGTGATTCAAAAGAATTTTACGTGGAAAAAATTATAATATGGTTGTCTCGAAGGTGGCGGTGTTTAACTTTGCAAATATTTTATACTGATGGATAATTGAAAAGCTAAACAAAATGCATTTAAATATCTGTTTTATTTCTATATTTATTTTATTTAATCCGCATGAAGATGTAGATTCTATTTCTGAAATAGAGCTAACTTGAATGAAAAAAACGACATGTTAGACTTGAAGGATAAGAAAATGTGATATGAGTAATAATTGTTTATTGTATATGTTTGTATAAAACTATATTGTTACCGTGATCAGAATTAAGTAAATAGTTTCTACTTAGTTATTTGACTAAGGTCTTTATTATATTCATATTTTTGAGATAAGTTGATCATGTTTATAAACTCCACAGTTACTCGTAAGTGGTTATGTCAAACCACGGCAAAAATAATACATAATACATTGCAGCTGCTGATAGCGACCGCTTTTAAATTCAGCCCTTATATTCTGTGGCATTAAAAGTATTTAGAAAAAATAATTTCAACGACGGTTGCTATTAAAACGGTCAAATATTTCGGCAATAATCTTACGAAGTATTACTTATCAGTAATCGAACATGTGCTAGACTAAATATTTAACATTCAGTTCTAATGGCTGCTGCAAACTGCAAATGAATATTTTATATTTTTAAGTCGAAGATACACTAATAATATTTACATTAAAATTCAACAGCAACACTGCTGTTGGCATTGAATCAAAAGTTATGCGACGTACGTTATATATTAAATGCTATGGGCTCACGTAAATCAGCGTTCGTATTGTTATATGCTTGGTATGAAGTACCGTTGTTTATTGTTTATGACAACAGCAGAGTCTATGTCTTCACAATGTCTGAACTAGGTTTAGACTTTGTACGAGTACCTAAACTTCTTCGCTACTTTGTTATCAGCTTAGTGTTTCCTTGAGAACTTGTTCTGTTGCCAGATATCTTGTTCAGATATACGTGAACAGAATGTTTTCCTTTTCACATGTATTCTTACGCTGCTGCAGTTTGTATCTGAAAAACTGTCACTGCAACTCACGTCTTTGTATGATATAACGAAATGCAGTTGAAACTGTTACAACAGTATTTTAACACTTTGAATTTTAAATTTTTTAAAGAGACTATAACAAAGGTTTTGAAAATATCCTTTTACGTATAATAGTTTACAAGAATTGTTACATTTAACAATGCTTTGGTTCTTTGCCCAAGGTAATATTCCTTTTTACATATTATTATAGTATGGAAAAGATAGATGAAGGCACTGAATTATAAAGAGCCATTTTGCTGCATACACCTTTATTAGCTCTACATAAGACTTAGAGACTATAATGAAAGATAGAAAATTATATTAATACGTTTTATAAGCCAAGAAAAAAGGACAAGAAAAAAAAAATTAACAAAATTTAAGATACGTAATTGGAAGGTAAGGTTGTCCACGTGTATCTCTTCGTTGTTCTTACGTTCCCATGTTATAATGGGATACGAAAGTCTAATGTGGAACTGACATCAACTACCAGAATGTTTTTATTCTAATAATAACTAGTTACTAAAATAAAGGTAGTGATGTAGTTCGAAATTATTGTGGTCTAGACAGATCACTGACTTTAAGCTAGAACTGACTCACGTGAAAATTCTCCTAAAATCTAAATCCACGCTTTGTTTAATTCCAATTTCTGACTCAGTTTTTAAAAATTCTGTATCAGCCGATATTGAAGTGTTAAATGTTTTAATTCCACTAGGATAAATGTTTAATTATAATGGTAAAGTAATTTTTAGATATGAAGTATAAATACTTATTATTATTGTTGGGAGGGAGGGAGAGTGTGTGTATAACCCTTCTATCTACTTAATATTACTCACGTCTAAAATAGGGTAAAAATAACGAACTTATATCAAGAAGTAAACTATGATCAATAAAATATACGCTTAATATAACTTTTTACCCTTGTATCGAAATGGCAAGAATTCCTTTGTTGTCGTATCAGCTAACGAAGGAATGGTTAATACGTAACTTTTGGATTTTTTTTTATATGGTAGGTGTACGAGTATAAATGATTGAACTGGAATTTTTTAAAAGAAACTACAAAAACAACAAAATTCATTTATGGTATGTTGTTCTTTCCTCCGAATCGCATTTAAATTGTTTTTGCTCAAAATAGAAATAGTATCAATTTCACCTTTTAAAATATTTCATATTTTTTCTTTACCAGGAGAATAAACGAAGGTTATATGAACTAAACTGAAAACGTGTTCATTCCAATTACATTCGACGAGCCGTTAAACACATGACCCCGAGCTTAATTTTTAATTTTATATTTAGTAATAAAAGTAAAATTAAGTAAATTAATTTAGATATCTATTATATCTAAATTGATTTACATAAGTTATTGTATCTTTTTGAAGACCTACAAATCAACACAAACATTTATTTTTATTGGAATGAATGTGGTTACCTTAGCTTGGCAATACCAAGTAATGTCGAGGTGCGTCGTCGTCGCCGTCGGGAAATTACTGCTAGTAACCAGTAACAGCTTATTTCAATTGCGACATCTAGCTTATTGAATAATTAATTATAATAGCAATAATAAAAGTTATGGTCGTGCTTTAACTAAATATGTAAAGTCTCACTTTTCTAAGTTAATATGACTTTTTTAAATTCATTATTTCTTCAGTTTTTCCCACTCTTCCCAAATTAGGATTTCTTTTTTTAACTACTGATTTATAGATTACACTGATGTATGTGCCAAGAAGTAGAAATCTCGTTTTAATGCCTTAGTCCCCTCGGTCCCTGGTACTTTTTCCTCTTTTCTCCTCCCTGGGCCACGATAAATTTCGAATCCGGTCGAAATCCGAACTGCTTGAACATGAACCCCTGACTTTCTTTGGCAGTTTAATCTGATACATTTTAAATTAGACTACGGAACAAGCTGTTGCCTCCCTAAGACTCTCTTTCCCATATAGTTTGTCACTGATTTAAAGTATTATCGAAGCAGAAAAAACAAAAACAAACAAAACTTGCTGGGCAATTGTTTTAATATGGTTACAAAGTATTCTTTACACAATAAATACAAAATCACGATACTTAAGTCAAATATTATTTATTTTTTTATTTTTATGATTATTGTGGTATACTGATAACTATGGTAGATTTCATCTGTCGACTAAATGAACTAAATAAAATTTAAAATTACGATACTCATGTCAAATACTGATACTTTTTTAAATGAAAATTCTTATGCTAATTGCGGTACTGATATAATTAAGTGTAATTACATATGTCGTCTAATGAACAAAATACTAAAACTAGTCAGTAACAAAATATTTGCTGTTAACAGTTAACTGATCAATTTGGTTTTGAGTTTCATTTATTATAGATTTTAACTTTTACGAAAGGTAATAAAGGTAATATTTGGACCCATGTCCAAATAATAATGTTTAGAATCATTTACATATTTTCTAGAAAGTTAGAAAGCTCTATGATTATAATTTTCTACACAATAATGGAGATATTATATTTCAAGTCGTAACAAATTGATTAATTAATTTTCCTTTTAATTAATTAACTACTCAAGTTTCAAAGAAGGTTGAATTCTCTTTCAAGTGATGACAGGAATATTGCAAAATTTTCAATGTGAATCCATCCGAAAAGTAATATACCTCTTTGCCTCTTGTATATTTACTACAACGCACTTAGAATTGATATTAATGTCAAAGTAGTTAGAAGGTGTTAAAATGTGGCTCTATCATTGAAGCGAGCGTATAGTAATAAATATGTATTGAATATTGAAAAAAAAGATTATTGTGAATCATGATGAGTTGATAGATAATGGGTCTGGTAGTAGTGCAGCGGCTAGTAGTAAGGGAACCACCCCGCATTCTTACTATTCCACTAACCACACATCTCTATTTCAATATTTATAATTTGTATCTCTTTGCTACAAACAAACTACTGCATGTATCAAATTGAAATTTTGCATGCCTGTTTCAATTGTGCATCAGATGGTGTCTATGAAGTTTTATTAAAATCGTTACGTTAGAACGTAAGATATCGGTAAAAAGGTTGTTTTCTCTATTTTAAACGTTTAGGCCCGCTTTAATAGTTTTAGCGATCTTTATTAATTCATAGCGGTGTCGCTGTTGGTTTTACTAAAAAATGTTATTTGAAAAAAATGTTCGTCTCATCGAATAGATGATGATAGAATCTTTTCCCGTCCTGAAATTCCAATTTAATTTTTGAACCTCTAGTTTACGCGAGCGTTGCGCGCGAACTCTTGGACGGATCACGCTGTCCATCGAACTTAGCCTGAGTATTAGTAAGAGGATCATGTATACCAAATTTCAACTAAATCGGTCAACTTTTACTCAAGTTATCGTCACACGCGTGAACGTTACTGACAGACAGACAGACAGACAGACAGACAGACAGACAGACAGACAGACAGACAGACACGGAGCATATTTCGTTGAATGTAGGAAGCTCGCTACGCTCGCTTCAATAAAAGGAAAAGAAGCTAATAAATATAGCGGGATTAGTAAACAATTAATAAAGTCCCAAATGATTTATAGCTCTATTGCTACGACTCCAAAAGTAAAATTGCTATATCTTCTTTGCTTTAGTTGATTATTACTGAAATCAAAACAGTCCCACAAAATCTCTGTAGAAACAATAACTTTTTAACAAACACAGTAATCTTTTATGATAACATCAATGTCTATATTATTTTTGGTTTTAAGAAACTAAGGCTTAGTTTCAAATAAATATCTATTAAGATCTATGTACCTAATTTAAAATATTCAGTAAGAGTAATATTACGTAATCTATTCTAACTAAATCTCTATTAACTATGTAAACTATATAATTTCAATCATTTATGTGTAATTATTTTCTTTTTTTTTACATTTACTCTAAGTTTAAATGACATCAAGACAATTAAATGATCGGTCTTTAAGTAGAAAGGATATCGTGGGATTGCCCTTGACATTCGTCGAAAGATTTATTCGTAGACAAATCGTGCTATACTTTTGTTCTCAAGTTTATCGTGGTTGAGGGTTGAAGCCTGTTCGTGCTCGGGCATATCCCGTGTGGGAGGATGCTCCTCATACCCGTGTTCCCATCACGAACCTCCTTTGCAGAATCATGAAAAAATATCAACCTCCTATTGCTTTTACTCTTCAGCATTGGTAATTTGTGTAGTTAATAATACTGCATTTCTATGTTATTACGCAATTTTAGTTTCTGCAATGCAATAAGTTTAGCCTGATCTGTAGTGCAAAATATCACTTGATGTCCTATTAGTATATTTTTTTTATTTAGTTTTATCATGAAATACCCACTTATTATCTATTGTATAACTATTTATGATAATCATTTGTTGTAAGTTTCTGACCAACCTTAAACATTTAATTTTCACGCACTGGCGTGAATTCTACTCCTTTGAAATCTTTTCTAAGCATACATATTTTAAAAACCCTTTCTCTTTCATTGTATATTAATTGTGTTTTATTTTAGTTATTGAGTTAAGCTCCTCTTTTTGCTCTAATTTCTTACAATTCCGAAACTTTCTGCCAAATTGAAAAGATTATGGTATCGCTAGGTGTCGACCTGAAACCTTTTGACATGATAAGCAAGAGCTTTTCTAATTATAGATTCGCTCTTAACTAAATGATCAATAAAGACGGATATTAATTAAACACTTAATTAGTTATCCAATTCGTCCAAAACATTAATTATTGATGATTATCTTAAAGGCGTCAGATATCGATCTCATTTCATCTCTCACACTAAACGAGGCGTCTTTCGTTTGCCTTGTTTTCTGCTTGATGGTTTTTTCATCTAATAATCTGTTTTGATAATTATCTGATCTGTAAAATGATAATAAAAAATAGTTTCGGAGGCGCTGGGTATAGTTCCCGGTACCTCTCGCATGCTCTTGTATTTTAGCTACTCCCTCTGATACATTGATATTAAATTGTTTGAAAATTGATTTTATTAATCTATTAATTGATTCTATTTGAGGAAAAGTTAAATATGGATGTTGACGAGGTTCCGTTGCGACTGAGGAGGATCAGTGAGGCGTTTGAGATAATTGCAGTGAAATTATTGAGTCGGACATATTAAGGTAGACAGTATTTACTCCACCTCGTGTATTCGTTCCATTTATAATTCCTTGTCAACAGTTCTGTCAGTGGTTCTGTTTCAATAGAGTTAATTCTTTTTCCGGAATCAACTGTCAAATATTTTCTCAATGAAGAAAATCCCTCAAACATCATAAAGATTTTCAATTATCTTTAGATGATCTGTTTTGACTCAGATTTATTTGTTTATTCAACAAACTAAAAGCAAATCTCTTGTTTGTCGCTTAATTGAGTTTGGGGCGTATCTATTGGAATGTTTTTATTTGTCACTTCTAAAAAAAGTGATTGAACTTTAGAAATTGATAGAAATGATTCAATATTGGTTATTTTGTGGTCGTTACTGCAACCTTTTTAGTTATTTATAGTGGCCGATACTGGTAAGTTACGTATTGTTGGATCATAGGTTTTTCTAAATTTTTTTACGCAACATTCAATGTATTCTTTTCCTGACATTTAAAAAAAAGTAGAAATAAAACACGTCCAACAAGTTTTTATTTTTTATTTTAAACACGAATTACGACATATTCCTCCTGGGTTTTTTGTGGCTGAAACACAGTATGAAAGATCGGTGCATCCACCGTTATTTTCTTTATTTCACGCCCTTGAATTCGATGAAGGAATGTTTCACTTTTTTTACCATTAGGAATTATTCATGAAGTTGAGAATATTTTTAAGTCAACAACCTTGCCCTGTTCCAGGTAATACGAAGAGTAAACCTGTCTCTCTTTCTCTTGTTCACTTATCTTCACTTAAAGATTCTCAAGAGTCAAGAGTCGTGTTTCCGTCTGTATTTATGTTAATTGCTCTAGTTTGCTTGTTTGAACCATCCAATGTATTGTGTCCAGTTCATTTAGATACAGAATTATCTTTTGTGAAGAGGTATTCTTGGAAGATGTTCTTGGTTTATTTGTTTCCTCCAGTTTATTTTAGTTTTTACACCTTCTTTACAATAGTTTACTAGGAGATTAAACAAGACCAACTTTTTCAACTAGTTTCTAGATAAAATCTAATACACTTAAAACATCTATTGGAATATTTAGTATTCCACATATCTGTTTTCTAAACCAATACCAAGTACCTTTTTATTAATTGATTGTATATCGCATGATTTAGCAAAATAAAATATACATGGAGAATGTATTTAGATCACCACTTCACTAATAATATTTATGGAAATAGTCGAAACAGGATTTTATGATCTTTTTTTATTCAATTCGAGAAGGTTCTACTAGCATTTAAGTATAGAGATTTTTTTACGTCCCGATCAACAGTATAGGTTATTAAAGGACGGGGGTACAGATATAATTTATATAATCGAGTAGTGTCCCGACGACGCACCTCGAAATGATTTGTTATTGCTAAGTAAAGGCAACCCCATTTATTCCAATAAAAACAAATGTTTGTTTTAATTTGTTGGTCTTCAAATAGATATAATAACTAATCTAAATTAATTTATTAATTTTATTTGTTTTCTTAATATAAAATCAAGGACTCGTTACGTATATATTACAAGAGTAGATTCCTTTTACTGATCATAAAGTTAGGAACAGGTATTATACAAACAGAAATTTTCAATAACTATTCATATACATTAATTTATAAATTTACCGGAAAGTTATGGTTTAATTATGTTAGACATTTTCAAGGTAATATTTATTTGTAATAGTTGTATTATTAGCTCTTGTTTTTTGAGCACTTGTTGACCTAGGAACTAAATTTTTATAACAATAAAAAACCCAAGACGATATTGGTAAACCCGCCTCATTGAATTAATTTTTAGGGTTTTCCCCTGCTGCTGATCATTATTCAAGAGATTATTTCGTAAATTCAGAAATCCATTGATGCATCAACATTTTAAAGAAGATATTCTAAGAATTTTTTTCTTTCTCATTATGCGTTTACAGAGAAAAAATATTGTGAAAGCGCTAATATTCGATTTAGCAATTTTTACGGATTTAATCCTCCTAGCTTTTTTTTTATTTAAAAAAAAAGTTCATGTAAATAAGTAGTGTGATAAATGTTAGGGTAGCTCTAAATTTTGCGTCGTTTCCCCCAAAAATTCTAAAAAAAATCGTGAGAATTTTTTTTTTTTTACATATTTCTCGAAAACTGTTTCTTTATGTAATTATTTAATTGTTTCCGCAAATGTACCGACGATTTTTATTTAAAAATATATTTTTTAGTCCGTTTAAAATCTAACCATATAAGTTGTTTTTTTTCTAAAAAAAAACCTAGTTCCTGTGAAAATAGCTCTAATTGTTAAAAGCGAAAGGTCTGGTTCAATTCCCCGCCTAAGATTTTTTTTTTATGGTAAATTTTGATAAAATGTTCAATAGTATACATGCAACTTCGAAAACCCAAGCAACTAACAAATGGAAAACACTGGACAAAGTAAATATGTGTTAATTATATGACTTTTTGTATGAAGTTTAGTACTAGTTGTATCGAATATATTTTTTATATTTTACCTTTAAATTTATTACATTTCCTTTTTTAAATATAATATAATTTTTTTATAATATTTATCCTTTAGTGTGTCACTGTATTTTTCATTATAATGTTATCTTCTTCTTTCAAAATCTAGAATAATTTGCTGCAATTGTTCCTTCAAACCTACAATATATGTTTATTCTTTTCCTTTCAATTTATTTCTAATGATGTGTAGTAATATATAATAATTTTCTTTTCGTCCTTATTGATCCTATAACATTTTATTTTGATGTTGTATTCTGTTTTAAAATGGTTATTCTTATTATATTAACTTTGACCACCAAAATATAATGAGATAGATACAAGATTACATTGACCTTTCAAAACAAATTATCTAGGTCAACCCTAAAAAAGTATTATTTAGTTATAAAATATTAATCGACCTAAAACAAAAATAATAAAGAAATACACGAGGCAAAATTGAATCGAATATATCGATTATGATAAATACTTTTATTTCTTGTATAATTTAGTCATCTGGGTTTTTGATTAGATTTTTTTAAATAAGGCGGAACAGAACTATTGGTAAAATGTAGGCTACAGTCGTGATTTTCAATTCAAATCTTTTATAATCCCAACTCTAATAGTCAAATCGTGACGTCGATTCAGAGTTTGAACTCTGAATCGACTTAACCTGTATAAAACAAATTATGGCATTCCGCATTACCTTTATTTTATAGTTCTTATTTAAGTTTCAAATAGTATTATTTTTTTAAATAATCAAATTACCGGTTTAGAAGTTGGTACAGAGTAATTGTAACTTTGTATAAAGAAATATATAGCTTAAATTCCTTTTTTTTAGATTTGTTTTTCTATTTAAACACAATGCACAACCTATTATTAATCCTACGTAGATTGTTCTATATGCACAATATATTACATTTAGGCGTTGCGTATTCTATGTTACTTCTAAATACAGTTCGGATTAGTATGTAAGAGAAGTAATAGTCGATTGTCTTTATATTCAAGTTAATAAATCGAAACAGTTAATAATATAAAATTAAAAACAGAGCACTTACCCTATCTTTATTCAAAACTAGATTTACAAAAAAAAACTGCAAAAGATTCATTTGCCTCTTGAAGTTGCTCATAGCTGCATATATTTATATTTTATTAAAAAAGAAGTAGGACACCAATTTTACGAAACTGGTTTGTAAACTTAAAAAGGGGTGCTGGCTTTATAAAAAATATGTGCTGAAGAATTTTCCGTTCAAGAAAAACCAGGTAGGAAACAATGTTATCTAATCGTTGTATTAATGTGTTAAAGAGTGGTCGTATTTAAAGTGTAAAGAAAACCTTTAAGTTGGTAATTTTGTTCTTGAAAATTTAATAAAATTATGGATTTATTATTGTTAAAATTTTAATTTCCAAAATATTTAGATCTTACTATGCACAAATTACAAAATTAATTCTACTGCTTTATTTTCTTTATTAGATGGTAAAGTCTAATTGTAGTAAACTGCATTCGTAGGTTTACGTTTAACAATTAACTTATTATTGACTTGACTCTTTGTGCCTACTTGTCGCTTATCAATGCAATGCCTTACTCTATAATTCTTGACTGTCATGTATTAATTATTATCCTAAGGGTATCTTTGAGTATTTTTTATACTCTAATGTAGACTAAATCTGTTAATAGACAAATTAGATGACCACAGTGTGTTAGAACTACTTAATAATTAGGAGAGGAATATTTAAAATATATAGAATTTTGAAATATATTACAATCTTAAATAATAAATAAAAATGGTTACTTTAAAATATTATATACACTTAAGTGTGCTACACTTTTGCTTCCGAGCTTAACGAAGGTAGCGGAAGCTACGTGATCGTTCTGAAGAACGAAAAATTTTTAGGTCCCCGATTATAAGTTCAATCATGTAAGTTTCAACCTTCTGCGTTCATATGCATGCGCACAACCATACATTTATTTACACATATAGCTTAGTAAGTACTTATCTGATTTGAATGAAACTTTTTTAGTTTATCGAAAGTAACCCGCAGATAGCCCCAGATTAATTTGAACCCTCTGCGCTTTTTAACTTTTGCTAAATTAATCCCTTAATTCGTAAAAAATCAAAATAATTTTGACAGATTAAAAAAAACGAGGGAAACAATTAAACAAAATAGAGAATTAAACAAAAAAAACAAAAAATATTAGGGTCCTTGGTTTTTGTCTACGGACCCTAAAAAGTACGTGATAGGATGCGAGGAAGCTATGTGCCACACCAATTGGCAGTCTATATTTGCGTATGTCCTATAATAACTAAATTTCCCCAAAAACTCTTAAATAGTTAAAAAAAAGATTTAATTCTTTTACACCTACTCATATGTACCCCATGATTTCTGATTTACATAAAGAGCAATTAAGTAATATACCTATTTATAACATAAACGCTTAAGTGTACAAGATTAACCACTTATGTTAAGAAGTGACGTAGATTATGATCTTGTTGCATCTTTCTATTCTTTTTAAGTACTCGAATCTCGAGTATTATCTTTACTTATAATGTCTTCCTTCTGAGTTCTTTTTCTTTCGCTTGAAAAAAAGGTTGTTTACTTTTCTCACATGACGTGAAAGAAGGCTTATGACGTATATCGGTTTTGATTTATCGGCTGTATAAAATGTTTAAAGATAAGGGTGGTTTTCTCCTGCGGGTTTCTGATAATGTGAGGCCGAAGGTTCTGTGGAAGCCCTTGTCGATACATGATACATCCCACTAGATATCCTATTTCTAAATCCGATTTCCTTTTAACCCCTTCTTCTGCTCGGTTCCGAACCTGAAAGCTAAACCCTTTCCTTCCCTTGAAGTACCAGGTTTCATCATATATCTTCTAACTATATCTCCCAAGATTTGTGTAACTACAGACTACAACAAATTATTTACTGATAAAATATGGTTTTTGAGTTCTTTTAAATTGAAGAATACAGTTTTCTTTAATCATTTTCTCAATTACAACCAAATTATAATCTATAGCTAATTACCTACCATCCAAATATCATGTATTAAATTTAAGATCGCAATCATTTTTTGTTCGCAAAAATGTTGAACGACAGACAGACACGAGAAGAAAAGTGTTCCCTAATGTTTGAAGCGGATTTCCGATTTCTGTATAGAAATTTTTATTTTAGGAGACATTAGTGAGGAGTTGATTTTCAGAATGATCACCATTCATCCTTTACCTTTGGTGAGCTTGGAAGTTTGGAAGCAATAACAAATTGAAACTAGAAAAGTAACAATTAATTGTTTCTAAAGATATTTTGTGGAACATATTCCTTGTAAAAATAGTTTTCTTTTTAAAAACACAATAAGTTTGTGGTTTTTTGGTAATTTTCTATTTTGGCAATGTTTTATTTACTATTCTAAACACCTCATTTTCTCAAAATGCCGGTTCATCATTAAGTTGTATTGGCTATTTTAACTCAATTCAATTTTTAATATAGTAAAACTTTGTCTGTTGTTGAAATAATTTATTTACTAACAAAGGCAAGAGGCATTTCTTTATTAATGCTGCATTATCCTTATATCCATGAATGAAATAACCTTATAACTTGACAACTTGGAAGAATATTAGGGAGGGAAAAAATTGAAACTATATAAGGGCATGCTAATGTTTCTTTACCTTATACATCCATTGACGGTAAGACAAGCTCAACCCGTATGTGATTGCCTTATCAAGTCAATCAGGCTTGTCAAGGGGAACTCAACCTGCTCACCTGTATTTATCGAAGAACAAGTGTCACACGAACCTTGTTCAACGAGTTCCCATATCATTCCTACAGGTAAATAATACCCTCACCTTTAATAACTAGTCCAATCGTTAAACAACAAATACATTCAATTCCCAAGAAGTTGTTCTTTTTAATAATATATTATAAATATAAGAATGTTTCTAAATCTAATTTATATGTTAATCTTAAATCCTTTTATTTAATTTAATATTGTACAATTAATTACACATTTTATTTTTTTGAATTTAATTAATTCTGAATTATAATTATGCTCACGTAACTATTATCTAGTTTAAGTTATAACAATGTAATACATTTGCATACTGGTTATTCTTATAAAAACACGCTGCGGTATATGCGTTTTTATCTCTGCATTATTGAATTCATAGTTGGGTACTCTTTGCATCACTATTGTATTAGTTGTAATATTTCCTCATTCTTGCGTTAGTTATAATGGACCTAATTGTTGTTAATTTTTTGTGCAATCTCTTTGTGCTGCTATTCACCTGGTCTCAGGTACACCTAGATCTCTTACTTTTAAAAGTATTCTTGATTATAGGTTAGGACTTAGAGTCCTTAATTCAAGGAAAATCCATCATATCTTAACAATGTATCTTCGTGCCTAATTTCTAGATTATTTTCGGAAAAGCGGCTGATGATTTAATTCCTATTTTAAGTGAATAAATGTACAATTAATGAATAAATTAGACAAATAAGTTACGAGTAGCGTTTGTTAGGGTAGATTTTTTTTTTTTTTTTTGCTTCGAAGTAAGTGACCAAAATTAAATCATTGAATCAATACTTTTTCTGTTTTTATTCTACGTTTAAAATAAAGTAAATACGATATCTACCAGCAAATTGTTAATCTGCCTTGGAAGAGTTTAGATCTCTGGTAATGCTTAGGCTATCTTAACAGATACTCTGATTATAGATATGAAGATATATTAATTAATTTTTTAACCATACTTAAAGAATGTGAAAAAGATATTTTCTTGCTACTATTATACTTTTAGATACCTTTCCGGTACTATAATAATAATAACCATTTATTGTGTAAAAACAAAATATACAAAAATAATAATTATGTACATATTTTCTTTTTTTTTATTTATTTATTTTTTTTTTTTTATTCTTAATTAATTTTTTTTCACAAATCGGCTCAAGCCGTGGTACCTTATACAGGTTTTAAGTTGCTCCTTGCTTTTTGCTAACTTATTTATTAATTTATTTTATTTATTTATTTCCTTTTACTTACATTAATTTTACCTACTAATCTTATTAATTTTGGTAGAACCAAACGTCTAAGAAGACCCCTCTCATTCTTTTCCACTCTTGACTCATATTTGCAACCCTTTGCCAAGTGACTCCTCCACAAACCTTTCTCATCTCCTCGACCCACCTCTGTCCAGGTCTTCCTCTCTTCCTCGTTAAGTTTCTCGGGTACCAGTCTATCATAGTTTTAGTCCACCTATCATCAGTAGATAGTTTTAGATACCTTTCCGGTACTATCAATAGATATTCCTAAATAGGTGAGCAGTAGATACTTTCTCTTTATATGAGAAAGTAAAAATTAATCATAATAGCTATAACAATAGCTTAAACTTAAATATCTATAAGATATATATTTTATTTAAAATTCATCGATCTATAATATTATCACTTGTGCATTAATTGTAAATAGTTATTGATTACGCAAAGGTGGTTTTCTAATGAACTCACAATCTCTGTAATTAGGAGTTTTATTTCCTACTTAATCTCTAGAAAATGGTACTTTTTTCAACATTAAATAATATTAGATTAGCATAATGTATTAATACGTTACATGACGTATTAGTACGTTATTAATATGCAAATATTATAAATATTATCTTTAGACCCAAAGCATTTAGTAGTTGTATAGGCTACACGCGTCTGCACAGACAAACGACAGACTAACATTTTTTAAAAACCACTTTTTTGTACCCAGGGGCTCAAAACGTTTAAATCCATCACTCTCAAAATAGAATTTTTGCACCATGACAATACTTTCTCTTTATATGAGAAAGTAAAAATGGGAATTACACATTAAAGTGTTTCCCTTTAACACTGTCGTAATAATAATTTACAGACTTTTAAATTATTATATGTATTATTTATAAGCAGAATATGTTTAATTTATGGTGAAATTTATTTACTTTTATAATCTTGAAGTGTATTTATAATAATTGATTGGTGTCTGCAAGCGACGGCTCGAGATTTTCCTGTTAGTGCAAAAAAATAAAAAATATATCGTTCGATACTGATATCATTAAATATTTATTTTTTAATTGAAGTAATTACTGAATGAGCATTTCCAGATTGTGTCAGTTTAATCAATTATATTATCAGCTATTTATTTATATTTCGTTTTGTTAACATAATATCTACGATGTATTACACTCAGAGTGGAGGGTAAACAAGGAAATGTGTATTCTATTGGTGCCATTGATACTAGACTATTATAATTATGAAAATTTACATCCTTTAAAATAATGTTGACATTATTTAGAAATAAGTTTTTTTTTCAATTTTTAATACTTTTTTATTATAAAGTTCGAAGTTGAAATGCTTTTTTATTGAAAGCAAATCAGAGATCCTTAATGAAGTTAAAACCTTAGATTACTTATTGAAAAATAAAAATAAGATTCAGAGCTTATTGAAAGTAAACTGTTAAAAAATGTTACGAATAAGCACTTCTAAGCTTAAATATTAACGTAAGTAAAATATAAACATACAATATTTAATTTTTGAAGAATACATTCTTACCCAATTATAGAATATTGGTTCCTACGTTAAAAAATCGGCCAGCTCAGACAAACTTTCTCTTATACGAGTTCATAATTACTTAGCCCAGTGTTTTCCATTGATTAGTTTTCGTGTTTTCGTATAGGTACATTAAATTATTATTAAATACTTTATCATAATAACATTTATAACAATAACTTCTCCTCGGCGGGGAATTAAACCCGGCCTCTCTCCTTCCGCGTTGAAAGCTAAAATTTATTATGGGAGAATGATTTTTCCAAATTTTAAATTGGTGCCAAATTTTGTCGAAATCAGCTCAGTAGTTTAGGCTCCACGCATTTGCACAGACGACAGACTGCGACATTTTTTAAAAACCAGTCTTTTGGACTCAAGGGACCTCAAAATGTGTAATTCATCAAAATCTCAAAATTTAATTTTCGTGACATCACAATACTTTGTCTTTATATAAGAAAGAAAAAAATCTATCCGATCCAACTCGTACTTAAGTTTCTCATACACGATACACGATTTCATAATATGTACTTGGTTCAGTGTTGTCCAGTTGTTTCGGGTTTTATATATATATATATATATATATATATATATATATATATATATATATATATATATATATATATATATATATATTTATTTATATATATGTATGTGTACTAAGAAAAAGAAAAAGTAACAAATTATGAAAAGTTACTATGAGTTGTTAGTCTCTGAAGCACCGACATAATTGGTTTATTATTAAAAAAAAAAAAAATCAAACAATCATTACAAATATTCATATTTAAAATTAAATTAGTATAATTTATATTGGTTTATTTCTATAGCTTTTCGTCATTAAATATATATTTTTAGAAGAAAATTAGATTTGTTGAGTTGGGCAGCTCGAATTTGGATGATCCTTCATATACTAGTTTAATTGCAATTTAGTTTTTGACAATAACATGTAATCTCATTAGACAAATGGAGTAGAAGTTTTTTATATATCTTTATTTCGTAAGTTTTGGCCCACCCAGCAAATAGCTCAACCGGTTTTACTCTTATAGGTCTATAGTCTAAAATAGATCGAAAGCTTCAAGGACATCTTTTCATGTGTAATGTGGTAGAATATAATCCCGTTTTATATAATAAAATTTATTAAACCACATTGTCACTAGACAAACACAGGACATTTTAAAATAAACTAAATAAACTTTCAAACAATTGTATTATGTCCGCATTTATTTTTCATGTCATCATAACAACTAGGTATGCTTGGTATTACTAAAAAATTATAATTACGTTCTTCTTATATGTTCTGCGTCATTTTATTGGAATTATTGCGTTTTTTCAAGTAATTGCAACAATTATTAAACTATGTAGTATGATTTGTTTTTGTCAGTAATTTTTCTTTAATTAGAATTAGTATTGTTTGTTTATATGAACATGTTATTTGATTGAAGTGTTACTGACTTTAGTGATAGTCGTATTTAGATTTTCTAATATGACTTGATGTATCGTAAATATGAACTTTCTTGAACTCATTGTTTTCATTTTATTTTCGATGTCTGTTTTCGCTGCCTGATGTTGTTGTTTTCAGACCTCGTGTTCTTTTCCCTCTTCATTCGTTTTATCCCTGACTCCTATATTTAGAAAATTGAGTGAGGCTGTTTTTACCCCTCCCTCCTTCTAGGCTTAATCATTTTTGCCCTCTATACCAATTTCGGCGTTTGGCAGAACTCACTTTATTCACTAATCACTTTGGTCCAAGCTAAATGCGTTTCAAAGGTCTCCTTTATAAATGATGTTGTACACCTTTCACGCCACTCAATTTTTTTTTCTTGTGCTAATGGACTGACTAGACCTAGACTCAGTCAACTGTATTTTATTTATTAGTTTTTTTATAAAGCCGTGAACATATAAATAAAAGTTTTTTATCTGTTATATTCCTCCAACACAAATGTTAAGTTTGTTTCTCCTATTTTTCATCGTTTAAAAAACTGCTTCTTTATCTATAAATATTTTATTTCAAAATAAATAATGTATTAGAAAGACAGGTATGTTGTACTTAATTAGAAACATGAACAGATATCGATGTTTTACTCCTGTTTAAAATGTATTTTTTATGTTATGTATTTATAGTTCCCAGGCCACCATAAGAAGGGAGTCGCTGATTGATAAAGTTTTCTTACCTAATGGAATCGCTTATTTATGTCTTGTCCACCGATGAATTGGGTATATGGCAACTGGGCGCTGGGCCATTTCTTTTTTGTTGACATGCCAAACTTGCCCTTCTGCAGGAACATTGAAAAGAGATAGATAAAGTTTTGATTTTCACAGGATCGTTTAATTAAATTATTTCAAAAACAGTGGTAAAGGTGGCCACCGATACGAGTGGGCCGTTTTCTTTTCAACGTCCCCGCAGAGCGATATGTTTAGGGCGGTGGACACCCCAAACGGCCCACTCTTATCGGTGGCCACGTGTACCACTGTTTTTTAAATAATTTAATTAAACGATCCTGTGAAAATCAAAACTTTATCTATCTCTTTTCAATGTTCCCGCAGAAGGGCAAGTTTGGCATGTCAACAAAAAAGAAATGGCCCAGCGCCCAGTTCCCATATACCCAATTCATCGGTGGACAAGACATAAATAAGCAATTCCATAAGGTAAGAAAACTTTATCAATCAGCGACTCACTTCTTATGGTGGCCTGTGGACTATTAGAAAACAAATAGAACTCAAAACTTTTTTATTTACGATTTAGAGGCATTCAATTTTTATTTTAATTATTAATAGTTTCAATCATTTAAAAATTGAATAATCAATACCCTATTTAAACAGAATCGAAAATGATTACATGTTGTTTCTGAAACAAGAAGTTATATGAACAATTTATAGTGGATGTGAACTCCTTAATCTTCCTATATAGAAAGAAAATATTGATGTCAAAACATTTCTTGACTTATTTCATACCTGTTTGGTATTTATTTCTGTTATTTTTTATTTTTTATTTTTTTATTATTATTATTTTTTTTTTTTCATAATTTTAATTATGATGCCCGATTACAGTGATAGATTTTGCACAACATGGTGTCTAATTGAATTTTTATCACCTATTCTACGCCTAATGGAATATATAGTAGAAATCCTAGAATTCAACTTATTCTTTTAAAAACATTTTGTAATTGTGAATTAATTATGTATAGTTGTACAGTACCCTTTAAATTCTTTGGTGTCTAACATGTTTTTAATTAAAAATATGTGTATTAATAAATGTTTTTGTAACATTATTAAAAGAAGTGTCATTATCCTTTTACGTTTCTTATTGCATACTAATTTGACTCAATGCTTCAAGGACATTATAAGAAACTTGTCTGCCTCCTTGTATTGGATAGAATTTATATTGTTTCTTTGGTTTTTAGTCATGAACAAAAAAAAGTTTGGTATTCCCTTGGTATTTTCCTTGAAATGTAAACTTATCTAAAATACCCCAGACATCTTCATTCCAATTGAATATAATTTTTATATTATTTAACCCAAATTATAAATTAATCATTTGAGATGAATAATAATAAACCTTGGATTTTTAGAAAAGTATATTACTTGAGTTGTAATGTGTTAATGAAATATTAGAAGCAGTATCGAGTTGTTACATATGTATGTATTGTATGGTTAAGTGTGCATGTATAAAGGCATTTCAATGTTAGTTATGTAGACTAGTATATATATATATACTAACTAAAAAAAAAATATATATTTAATAAAATCCTACCATTGAAATAAATGAAGTGTATAAAAATAAGTTATTTAATAAATATTATGTTAAATCCACAGCTTTGGCTGATTCGAATTCGAATGTTGTATAGATTTGTAAATGTAAAAGATAACTGAATTTAATAAATGGATTATCTTATCGAGTTGTTTCTACCATAAATGAAGATCAATGAGCGGAAAAATGATATTGTATGTATAACAGCATAAGTTGTTTACTGATGTTAAGCAAGATTTTCCGAAATAGCTTCCCTCTGTATAAAAAACTTTTTTACATTAGTTTTTTACAGTATGTCGACTGGCTTTATTCTTTTAGGTAGGTAAAGGGCCTAGGACATTTACTTCCCCATTTTATTAAGTGCTGATTTTAAAAGGCACTTTTTTATTGACATTTACTATCAGTATAGTATCAATTTTCTATTAAGTAAGATACACTTATTTATGAATGTTAATAGTAGATAGAAAAACTAACAACTACGCGTTTTATTGTAAAGCAATTTTAGATAATGTTTAAATAAAAACCATTTAACCGATGACCAATCAAATTCCATCCTAGGAACTATGCCTCCTTTTTCCGAATGTGTTGCCTATGTGGTTTGATAATACACCAAGTATCTGCTTAATACTTTTTAAGTTTGGTCCACTATGAGTAATCGTATTAAGTTCCAGAAAATTTCTATTAAAAAGTCTAACAGTGTTAATACTTTGTTGAGGCTTAGAACTGGCGAAAGAAGATTCTTTTATAAGCTGTCACTTTTCTAGTTTAAGAGCCCGTAGTTATATAAGAAGCTTGCTGTCTAGGTCTAGTATAGTGTTTCCGATCTACCTATAGAAGCGATACCTTTATTATTTCTTGCGTGTCTTCTCCTTTCCTCTGCACTTGAGTTTAAAGGCATCGCGTGACCCTCATCCCTATCTTGCTTCCTAGTCTAATCCAAAATTTTATCCTTGATGTATAAAATATCCAATAACCCAAAAGAGAACCCCTCTCGTCTGAAAACCACTTTTACTAAATGACATAAAATGAAAGTTTCTTCTCTGATTTTTTTTTTTTTTTTTTTTTTTTTTTTTTTTTTTTCTTGAAATGTTTATTTATTTCATTATGTAAAGAGAATGGAATAATCAATACTAGTCTTATTTCTCATAGCAACTAATAACAGTGACAGTTTTTCTACCCTCTTTTCGTTTTATGGTTTTTGCGTTTGTCCAGTCTGTTCTCATCTCTTAACTTTTATAGTGCCATAAAATAATGAACATTTAATGCACTTTAATTTCTCCCCATTTTTGTATAAAAAAATGAAACTAAAAACAATTATTTTAGTATGTAGTTATGCGCTATGCTAATATGGTAAATATAAATATGCTCATGTATATTAAATTGTTAATATGCATTTTTCTATTTCTAGTTTTATTTGTTTAACGTTATCATTAATTTATTTTTAATGGATATTGCAATAAATAAATTAGGCATATTGATAAGAATGTTAACTAATATTGTTTTTAATGTTATTCTTTTTTTAAATTATTTTATTTATTTATTATGCATTTGCAGATATTATTGGTATTATCTTCGTCATTCAATAAATTGTTATCATCGGCATTATCATGACCTAATTGTTGCCCATAGATTTTATCTTTTCTCTTCTTATAATATTTTTACCACTTTCTGTAGAGATCATGCAAATCTCTTGTTTTCATTTTGATGCTCTCTGGCCTCTTTGTGGGAAGTTTGTTGATAAACAATAAACACAAGCTTCCTTATTGATGGTGATTTTTTTTTTCTCCGTTTTAATCCATTTGAATACATGTTTACCTAATTTAATCATTATAATTTACGTATCTTTTAATAATAAATGCGTATTTTATTATTTTGATTATCTGAGAAAAGATAATTTTAACTCGAATGTTATTTGCGATTTAAAAAAGAAATCCGTAGTAATAAACCAGTTGGGATTGTTTTCATTTTTTAATATCCATGAAATATTTTGAGGACTATTATAATTGTATAACAGTGGAGCTCCAGTTCTGGAAAAAATGTCTACTTATAATAATTTTAATTTAAAATTTGTGTAGCGGACATTGGATGTAAAATAAAACAAAGAACATTTAATACAAACAGTTTTTTTAAAAAAGAAGTTGAAATAAGTTTCCGTTAATTCCCTAACTTTCTGAAACGCTGCCTGTCGGAATAAATAACAGCATTTTTTTCAGATTCGTTCCGACAGAATATAGTTGATAAATGAGTGAAGGAGGTGAGTTTATGTTATTTTAGGGATTAATATAAGACTTAAATATATTAATAAAACAGTCGATTTTTGTTTTTGGAAAAATTTAATCCCCTGTGAATTAGTTAATTGATTTAAAATTAATTTTATATTTAATTATGTTGCTTAAAAAAATCAATTGTGTTCAAACAGGCGAACCTATTTTGTTTAAACGTTAAAAGAATTGCCATAATCTACATTACTTTTTTTTCATTCGTAAAATTAGAAATGTAACGACGTACAGACAAAGCTGAGTTATCGAAAAGTTGAGGTTGAGGGAGCGTATCTGGGGTATAATGTATAGAAATGGAAGAAACTGGCACATATAATTGAAGTCTTCTGTATATTGATAAAATGCACCAATTATGGATTCTTCTTCATTTCATAAGTTTTCTCTTAATACATTTTTTTTCTACTCACCTATTTACAGGTCGATTTTACGAATCTTGGCGTAAGTATCTGTCGTAGATTAACTGGGGTTCGATGTAGCGTATCTGGTTTTTCGA
Organism: Gerris lacustris; assembly: GCA_951217055.1. Lineage (NCBI taxonomy): Eukaryota > Metazoa > Arthropoda > Insecta > Hemiptera > Gerridae > Gerris > Gerris lacustris. The sequence goes on from OX578277.1 coordinate 81,697,463, forward strand.
GAGAGTATGAAATGAAAAAGAGCACATAAATAATTCAATTTATATCAATATACAAGAAACACTTTAATTATGTATGCATTATATTTGTTAGTTTTTAATTTCTATATACACGATGGCCTAGATTCGCTACCTCAACCAAAATTGATGAGAAAACTGTCATTCCCGTTGTGGTTGTGGGAACGAACGAACTAATGCTACGCGCGAATGTCGTTGAGTGATGATTGGTGGAGCACAAACGTGTAGATGCGCTATGAGTGTTTTAATTTTTTAAAATGAGACAAAAAAATACACAATTTCGACTTAGATAATCAATGAGTATTCTTGAACTTTGGTCATTTGAGATTAATGTTTTAAATCTTCTTTTCCCTTTCAGTCTTTGTGTGCAAAAATTAAATTACCGCTATTTTCCTTTCTCCTATATATACTTATTAAATAATGTAATAACCTTAATTAAAAATAACCTTTCTCCAACCCTTGTGTATAATATACTTTTATGCTTGATAGTATATACTTTCCCTGTAATATCTCTAGACTTTTAAGTACTATTTCAGCATATTGCCGCATTTAGTATTTAGTGTCAATAAAAATCACTTTTAACAGCTTAGTACCGACGACTGAAAAAATCAAAATTGTATAATTGTAAGTTATTCTTTTCTCAATAAAACCATGCTTAACTCACATCAATCCTGTATATAAACTCACATCAATTCTATTGGATTCTATTCTTCCTGATTAGAATTCTGTAGGATTGGTGTGAGTTAAGTATCATTTTATTGAGGAAATAATAACTTATAATTACATACACAATTTTGATTTAATCAGTCGAAGGTATTAAATTCTAATCCTGTATAACTCACATCAATCCAGTATATAAATCTAGAATCCTGTAGAATGTGTATTAAATTTGACACTAATAGATTTGAAGCATTTCTTTCAATGTCAGTTATTAAGAAATATTGGGCTCACATTTTATATAATTGACATGTCAAATGCGGGAATCGCAATTGACTAGGTGTTCATTCATAATTATTTTGACTGGGTAATTTTTAAATGTTTCTTTTAAAATTTGTATAATTTGTTGTTTTTTTCCTTAAATGATTTATTATTTCATTTATTTATTTTTTTTGTCTTGTTTGTAGTAATGACGTATTAATACAGTTTGTAAATTCACTAATGAACAACCTTGTATTTTCACGGTCGGTCATGGTTACAATAAAATTTCCTTACTCGAAACAGTACTGAGACAAATAACGGTAGTTGTTTTTGTTTTTGTAATAACAGACGCATTGCATGTTAATTTCTCTTTTTACTTTCTCATATAAAGAGAAAGTATTGTGATGGCGCGAAGATTCGATTTTGAGATTTTGATGGATTTACACGTTTTGAGGTCCCCCGAGTCCAAAAAAGTGGTTTTTAAAAAATGTCTGTCGTCTGTCGTCTGTCGTCTGTCTGTCGTCTGTGCAGACGCCTGGAGCCCAAACTACTGGGCCGATTTTGACGAAATTTGGCATACATGTTCAGAAAAATCATACCCCGAGGCGAAATCGAGAAATTAATTTTAGCTCTAAATTTGGGGGCGCTACCCCCCAAAAACTCTGAAAAAACATGAAAAAAAATTATTTCTCGAAAACGGTTCCGACGATTTTGATTAAAAAATTCTAAAATGTAGTCCATTTGAATACGAATCCAACGATATAAGCCGTTTTCCCGGGAAAAATCTAGTTCCTGAGATATTAGCTTAAAACGCGGACGGAGAGAGCCCGGGTTCGATTCCCCGACCAGGAGAAGTTATTTTTATGATAAATTTTGATGAAATGTTCAATAATATTTAAATGTACATTTGAAAACTAATAAATGGAAACACTGGGCTAAGTAATTATAAACTCATATATGAGAAAGTTTGTCTGAGTTGTCTCGGACCGATTTTTTTTACTTTCTCACAAGACAATTGGAAACTTTGAAATCACCTCAAATTGTCGACGTCAAGGTTTCTACAAATTGTTGTATCGTATAGGCATTCATAAATACTGTTTGAATATTTAAGTTGAACTTTTTTAGAATACCATTTTTTGTTTTACCAATGTTTACTTCCATAAATCATCAGCTTACTAAATTTTCCGCCTGATCTATTAATCATTGTCACTGTACCAGATTAAATTTTTAAAGTAGAATAAATTGTTCCTCCTCGTAAACTAGTAATTGTTTATTTAGGAAAGCAGCTTTAGCCTTTTAGTCTCACGTTGATCTCCGACATTAATTAAACTCACCTCTTACTTATTTATTTATTAATTATAACACTGCTTCCTTCTGCAATCAAATTTATTTTTTCTGCAAAGTACTGCCTTATGAAGTCTGAAAGCTTCTTTGCTAAAATACAAGTACGATAATTGTATGTATTGTTATAATTTATTCTAATCCTTTTAGCAAATCTACATAAAGTCTGGTATTTAAAGTGCGACGATATTGGTTTAAATTGTAAATAAAAAAATTTGACTAGTTCTGCTTAGAAGGCTAGTTAAAACAGTGAACGAAGTTTGTCAATTTGGAAGCAACGAGTTGCATACTATTTTTTATATTTTCTTTGGTTCACATTTTCTTATATTTGCTTTTCCATTGATTGATATTTAGGGTTTCGTAGATCATCCTTAAAAACCCTTATGCCTAGGGGCCTATAGGGTAATGTGTCTGTCCGTGTCCGTCCGTCGTATTTTGGTTCATATAACCGTTCACGCTAGAGAGTTGAAATTTGAAATACTGTCGTAACTTTTTGACCAACACATACAAAAAATATTGAGAAGTTAAACATTTAATATGCGTTATGCCCAAAAATGTATGCTAATCTCAATTTTTTTTAATTTTCGAGGGAGCTATCAAATGAAAGCTATACTGAAAAAAAGATTACAAAAGAATAACTTTTTATGACTATTGTGCTTTTTACCGCCAATATTGCGGTATTAGCGCCAAAATTTCACCCAACAAAATATCCCCCCCAACCACCCTAAAAACTGCTTGTCCTAAAATTTTGAAATAATGTATGCAGATACCTTAGGGTTGGTGGGGCGATGAAAAGAACTGGGAAAAAAATTAGTTTCACTTATTGTTATTACCGATAAGAAACATTGTGGCCCCCCGGGGGATTGAACCTATTGTACAAAATGTTTTTTAGGCCATCCATTTAAATTTGTTAATATTTTTTAACTTTCATATAGGGCGGGATGGGGAAATAATAAAATGTTATTTCAGTTATAATAACGTGTATGCCAAATAAACTATACGAAACTCTAAAAAGTACTTGGATGCAAGTACTTCCCTGTGATTTTACTTTCTCATATAAAGAGAAAGTATTGTGATGGCGCAAAAATTCGATTTGAGATTTTGATGGATTTACACGTTTTGAGGTCCCATGAGTCCAAAAAATTGGTTTTTAAAAATTGTCTGTCTGAGCAGACGCCTGGAGCCTAAACTACTGGGACTAAATTTGGCATACATGCTCAGAAAAATCAGACCCCGAGGCGAAATCAAGAAATGAATTTTAGCTCCATCTTTGGGAGCGCTACCCCCCAAAAACTTTAAATCGAATCTAACGATGCAACCCGTTTTCCCGGGAAAAATCTAGTTCCTGAGAAAATAGTTTTAAACGCGGAGGGAGAGAGGCCAGGTTCGATTCCCCGCATAGGAGAAGTTATTTTTATAAAATGTTCAATAATAATTAAATGTACCAACGAAAACTAATAAATGGAAAACATTGGGCCAAGTAATTATGAACTCGTATATGAGTAAGTTTGTCTGAGTTGTCTCTGACCTATTTTTTTATAAATGTTAAAATTGTTTAATAATCAAACAACAAAAAGAGGAATAATCGATTTCCAAAAAACTCGGCAAACTTTTTCATATCATTTTCCCCATTCGTCTTATCTTTGTGCGCTATTATCTCAAAAACTATTTCTGATAGACTCTTACATAGTTATATTTATATAAAAATAGGACTGCCATTACAATCAGATTTGACAAATGTTATTAAGGAAAAAAATTATTAATATAGCCTTTTTAGTGATAATAATTTAGTCTAAATGTGATTTCTTCTTTACGACTCGGGGTAAGATCATGATAAATGTGAATATGTCACAATTCATTATTCGGTTTATTTTTATTCATATTTTGTTTCATTACTAGGGTTATCATTATTATTAGGGTTTTTACTATGAACAATAATTTGTCTTTGAATGTATTATTTATTTGAGAAAGTAATAATAGAAGTTCATATTTCAACCATCTTCTATTATTAGCTATTTAAAAACGTTTACTCTAGTTTACAGTAAATTAATTATTCTCTAAAGGAGGGGTTATTACTTAGTAATAAAAATCCGCTTTACATTAATTAGAAAATGATCTTTTTTGTGCTTTTTTTTCATCATATTCAGTTAAAAACATACAAAAATCTAGATCAGGGGAATCCGACTTACTTTATAAATTATTGATATTACTGTTTATTGTTTCTGATTATGTATTTATTTACTATCAAAAATTCCTTAATTAATGACCTTGGTCTGCCACGGTCAGGGTTACTACACGAATTATAAACAAAGTAAAAAACCAAACCCAACAACACTTTATTGAGACGTTTTGATATTAACGACTGTAATCGGTTTTTTCATGAGTCTATGATATTGTTGTATTTAATATCATGTCGAAGGCCACAGTTATAAACAAATGCTTAACATAGATTAACGATGCGCTAATGTATTTGATACTCTATAGTGATGAAGGTGCAATTATATCTCATATCTTAAACTATATATCAATGTTTATTTTTATTGCATATTTATTTTTTTAGGGTTTGACGTCTTGGCATTTTTATTCTTTTATTATTTTTCTTCTTGCTTCAACGCCAATATTTTCAATTGTTTATTATTTGTTTTTGTTTTCTTTGAATGCTCTCGATAATAAATAGTTCTGATACCTTTTCTATTTTGAGAATTTCCTTGGCCAAATTTCGAGGTCTTTTTTTTAAGTGTTGAGTCTTTGCCTGTGCATCGCGTAGACCAATCCTCAATAATGAGATCTCCAACCTTGTCAATATTTTATTTTGTTAACAATATAATTATTGTTTTCACCCAAAAAATAAAAACCGAAACCGAGATTTTACAGGAATTTTTGTTTAAAACGATTTGTGATTTTTAGTCTGACCTGTCTGTTTGTGTCACGCATAACTCCCACAGTTTTTAAGCTAGACAGTTAACACTTAATGCAAAAATCAGTCCTTACTTATAGTTACGCTGGCCGGAAAATATTAAGTTTCTAACCTCATTAACCCATTTTGCTGAGTCAACAAAAGTTTTAAAAAATCGTACAATTGCCCTCAAAAAAGTTTTACAAACTTTATAAAAATTTACTCCAATTCTTACCTCTGTAAGATAAACACTCCAACTGGATTTCATGTTGATATCTGCCTCCATTTTGAAAATATCGAACTTTTTGATTTTAAAATTTAACGCTAAATAATTTCTTAACTATTTCGCCGATTGAGCTGAAAGTCGCACCAATGATACCTTTATATAAGATAAATAATAATCTCTATACATTTCAACTTATTATGTGCCGCCATTTTGTAATAAAAATCCGAGGCGATCTGCCTCCGATTTTTTTTTTTTTTTTTTCAACAACTAAAACTTATTTGCATGCTACTTTACTTTTTAAAACGAATATATTAATATATTAGTTCAAGCTTTTTTTAAATTTTGAAGCTAAAGAAGAAAGAAGTTTGCCTACATAATGAACCTGTTAGTGCTACTTTTACTTAATTAAAGGTTAGGTCTATTATAAATCACACTCTACTACCACACTCGCCAAAATTTTCACTTCTTGTGATAGAATATCTGGTTGCTTGGTTTCTTTGGTTTTACTTTCTTTATATGATATTATTTGAAGTGAAACTAATTTACTCCCGTGAGACATGACTCGAATCAAGACCTTACTGAATTCGCCACAGCGAAGAATTAATTCAAAGAATTAAATAGTTATACTAATAGATATGAAGCTTTTATTAGTTAGAGCGTTTATATTAGTTTTTTTTTCTAATTCATATTGAAGTATTATTCAAAAAAGTCTAAACAGTCAACAGAAATACCTTGGTTTTTTAAATTTTTTCTAAATACTTGATATTATTTTTTTGTGGAGAATTTAAAACTTATGGTTTCCATCTTTTCTCTACCTCTCCTATCTTGTTTAATACTGATGTTGTGTTTCTGCTGTTCGAACATTTACTTTAAAACAACATATAATATATTGAGTTAATAATCAAATGTGCGAAAATTGAAACGTTAGTTATTTTATTGTTATATTTGTATATCTTGTTAAGCAAATCTCTACCTCACGCCATTCGTCACCATCAGAGTGGGGCATAATTTACTTATGGTATACGGTAGATTATGTTGAGAGTGGAGTTTAAACATGTTACAACTATTTAATAAAACTTAATATATAGGTCCCGTTTATTGATAATACTATTTTTCTACTACTAAATAACTAATTGCTAATGTTGATGCATGCTAAACGTAGCAAGCTTGTAATTTCTTTCTATTTAGGATTAAACATATTAACTGTAATAATCACTATCATATTAAAATCTTATAGTTCTTTCTACAAAGAATAGAAATTACTCTTTGTAACGTCTGCCACGTATATCCTAAGAATACCAATTTTTATAATTAAGGTAACGGTATCATTATTATTATCAAATCAACCTCTCATTGATAGGCATTATTTATAAGTTAGTTGTATCGAGCATACTTTGGTAGAATTTCGACTTAATAAATGGATTTTTTTGCGGTTCAGATTTCGGCTTAACTGAAGGAGATGATACGGTCGAGAATCGCTTGGCGGCACAACTTTGCTTAATTCATATACACTTGAGAGATAATACTACTTTGTCAAACAGTACATTTGTAAGATTTAAACATTTGAGAAATTATATATGTATGATTTGTTCATAGGAGAGTTGATTCCCTTTGTCAAAAAAATACTTTGGAGTGAGGCCCGCCATTTTTTCTATAGCCCGCCTCATATTCTTCAGTTTTACCCTGATTTCTTACTTATGAAATTTTAAAAAAATTAAATTTTTCAGCATTCTCTCTTATGTGTTCCATTTTATGAACAATTCCGTTATCTGCGGTTGTACAAGAATTACACATTTATTTTGTAATCTTTATATTTCAAAAGAGAAAATAAATATATAATAATTATAATTACTTATTCGAAGATGAGTTACATTTTTCATTCCCTCCCCCCCCCCCCCCCCCTCCATTTTCAAGAGTCTTCTGACATTGGTAGCACTAAAATTAGGTGTAATTACGATGACGTGCACATGTTTCCCTAAGTATGCTCGATTGAAGTAAAGACCATCAGTCTTTCCTCTTGGCACGGAGATAGGTTGTGGGACCTTATTAGGGATCATACTTTCGTGGGGGGGGGGGGGGGAGGACTTCTAAATGATAAATTATGTATTTTAATTGCATGGAACCCAAATATAAACGGTAATAGCTCATACTTTAATTGAGATTTCTTTAAATCACATTATTTGGTCACCAAAGAAATTAATTATAGTTCACTCCGGTGTGAATTTAAAAAAAAACACGTCCTATATTATTCTTTATAAAATATTTTTTCTCTATGATCAAACCTTTTTCCCTTTTACCCCGGAATTGCATACGTAGTTCCACTTTAAAATTAAATAGGAAAAAGTTATTTTATTAAATACTATAATAATTGAAAAGTAATTATCTCACTTAAAATCGCCTCTTCCAGTACAAAAAAATGAATTAAATTTAGAGATTTAAATTATTATTAATATTTAATGTATTTAAAATAGCTTTTGTTAATCAAACACTTTATTATATTAGTATTATACCACGCGCCCTTTATATTGGTAATAAAGTAAGTGTAGAAACAGCAGCCTGTGATACGCATTCTTTTACCTTATGTGGTAACTGGACCTCCTCGAAAATTTTAATCTTTTGTCTAATCTATACCATTTAATCAGAAGTTGATTTTATGTTTGTTTTATTGCCACGCCTTTGATACACGTCTTAAAGTATGAAATGCGTTTCTGAATAATTTTAATTTGATGGGTTGGATTATATGGTCTAAATGCTTTTATTGATTGGTTTTAATCATTCAACATTTTTTTAACTTGTACATCTTATTAGACTTTTATATCCTATATTATTATGCAGTAGTTATATCCTGTTATTTTCAAAGATATAAATAAATTAACTCATGCGAGTAAACATAATTTTACCTTTGCACTTTAAGATCATACTTAAAGTTTTTTTTCTATCTTCATGGAGAATGTTATTTACGGTTCATTTTACGCTGCAGTGATTTCAATAATGCTAAAGCCTGATATAATTCAGTAATTGCCTCAGCCTTAGTTATTAAGGATAAACTGTGCCGGTACCTTATATTAAACATAACTGCGGACATTATTGACTTCGTGTTCTGTTACTGCGTTTATGCTATTATTATTTAATGCGATTATTTTTTATATATAAAGTTCGAATTGAAGTGCTTTCAGTACGAATTTTCTCTTCTTCTTATAATTATTATTTATAATTCTCTTCCTTTTTTTAAAACTTTAAAAACTTTTTGCTATAATATTGTTTCCTCTCATTAATGAACTCAAATATCTTGCTTTTCTTTCCCTCTTCTTCTGTCTTTTTTCTCTTTATATATTTAAGTAACTCAAAAATAAAGGAAGCATAATTTGGAGTGCTATAAAGCTTCATACAACAAAAAAAGAAGGTTTTAATTTTATTTCTGTAAACTTGACATCTGCTCAGGCCTTAATATTTTTAACAAACAAGAACTTTTCGTACACTTAGATTGTTACTCCCCTTTGTCATTTATTAAGGGAAGTAACAATCTATAGAAGTGCCGATAATTTAGTACACCTTCGGTATTGCCTGGAAAAATCTAAGTCTAAAGTAAAATAGCAAAAGGTGAGACGTCGCGTCGTGTTCGATTCCCCGACAGGGAGAAGTTGTTGTACGGTAAATGTTGAAATATGTTCATTAATAATTGTAACTACGAAAACTCGAAACAACAAAGATTGGAAATCACTGTGGACCAAGTAAATATGTACTTGTATATGAGAAAGTTTAGGATGACTTGTATCTTGTATTAGACAAATTTTTTGTTGCTGAATTTCATTTGATATCCTCAAATGAAGGTTGGTGTTTCGTACACTTAAAACACAACCATAAGTTCGCCATCACTGGACTAACGCCTAAGCATAATGCCTCCTCCACTTTGTCACGAAGCTCATCACTCATCACCGTTCTTAAATTCTTATTTTTCGCCCATTTTATCTCAAAATGCGCACTTCCAACCTTACATATTGTGTAGAAACAAATTAATTATAAAATATTCATCTTTTCTATAAATTATCGGCACGTTTTGTAGTATTAATAACAAAAGTATGGAATGCCCGGATAAGTTTCCAACTAAATAATTGCTCGAAATAATTCTTTTAACTCAAATTAAAATATTTTTGTTTATGTATCTATTTAATATATAATATTTCATAATTAAAACCGCCAACTTGAATATTTTAATATAATACTCAAATATTTGCCTGAAGGAAGAGAAAAATGAATTTAGATAAAAATTATATTTCGTTAATTTGTAGATATTTAAATGTTATATATATATATTTTTTTTTTTATAGTAATTTTTTTTTCTTTTTGTTGCAGGTGAGTGCCTATTTATACAATTGTTTCACAGTTGTGGTAAGAAAATAATTATTTATTTCATATGGTTATTAATATGCTGGTATAAAAGCATCCCTATAATATACCCTCTTTTGCAGGTAAACATTTTTATATTCCTGGAATTTACTACTAGCACCATGTTTTTTTTAAGTCTTATCTTTTTCTTGGGGGAAAAATATGTAGGATTAACTCCAGTATGGTTTTCCTCTTAATCTTTTCTTCGTTTTTTCCCTCTCCTTATTGTAAATTACTAATAAGATCTAATCTAGCAACCGTTGAAATTATAGATTTGAATAAAATTTGTGAGGTACGGTTTTCATTCCGATAAAAACAACAAGAACCAACTAGTTTCGAAAATTTTATTAAAATCATCACGTTTATGTACTATATTGGACTATACTAGAATTACAATCTTAACATATTGATGAGTTAAATTAAAAATAATTTAATAGGTACACCTTATTAATTTTAATGAAAGGAAGATCAGATGGATATTTAAGGTGTGGGAAGTTTTTTCTTAAGTAAGAACCATTACTATATGTTAAATGAGACGTTCACAGTCATCCTCAGTCGAATATATTATCTAAACACAATATATATTACATACAATTAGGTACAATCATGTTAATTCTAAAACATCATAATTGCTAATACAATTACTTGATTAGTTTATTATTTTATCTACGATTGATACGAAATATAAACATTATATCTTTGTTTTGATGCGTAGAAAGTGATTATTTACGTACTTGTATTCATTGCGCATGCGCGTCTCATAGTTCTGAATAATTCCTCTTCTTTACCACACTAGTGCGGTAAAGAAGAGGAATTCTGCAGCTTTACGCACGATTAGTGAGTTTGTTTACATTTAACAAAACTAATTTGGTGTTCTTTTATTAAAGTAACTGTTTATATCGAGTTTTTAGTGAAAAACAATGAGTGAATCAAGTGACTTTGACGAAAATGTGGAGAATAATAATCCTCCAGAAATAATTAATTCGGCAAAAAATACAACTAATGAATTAATTCCATCTTTATCAAGAGAGAGATACGAACTTACATACAGCAAGTTTATTTGTTTCTGTATTTATTATTTAAATCTAACAATCGTAGATAAAGTACGGTACACAACTCGTGCGAAAACGGCATTTTGCATTGCTCGTGTGGTTTTACCACCCTCGCTAACGCTCGGGTGCAAACTCCACACTCGCATGCAAAATGCTACTTTCCGCACTCGACACGTAATGTACTATTATATGTAATATTAACAAGTTCCACATTATTTTAATTTTATTTTTATTTTTATTTTTTTTCCAAAAAAAAAAAAAAAAATCATCTAATTAATTAATCAATCAATCATTACTAAAAAATTTACTTACTAATTAGTTCATTTGGTGTGAATTCATCTCTACCTCCATTGAGAGGGCGTCAACTCGTAGTTGTCAAACTGCGTTGTTGTAGTCAAACGACTACAACACATATACGACTTAACATAGTAACATCAAGTGACTAGGTAAAAGGCAAAAGGGTGTGCATTCAGGTAAGGATAAAAAGTCAAGTAAGACATTATAAGAAAACTTAAAAAACCAATATAAACATATTGTACTGAAGTATAACAAATAATAAGACAATATTATTATAAATGTGCACAAGAGTTAATACGCAACACTGAAGATGATATTGTACATCGAAACGCGTTTGTGTCTTTTAATATACAGTTGTGGTGACAATATTGTTGTGCCACTTTCTACCAACCTCTCTAGTCATAATTATTAAGTGGGAAGTGGTATCACAAAATCTCAATTAAAACAACCAATTATTTGTTCTATATTGCACTGAAGGATAACAAATATACTAGACAATAATAAAAAATAAAAAAAAAGTTGAGTAGAGGATTATTTGAAGAGAGAAAAATTCAATTAAAAGTTAGCTATAACATTCTGGTGACAGATACTTTGTTAGGTTATTGGTGTTAATTCTAAAGTTAACAGATTTATATGTTTGACTTAACAGAATGATTATTAGTTGTAGTACATTATCCTTTACTTCTCTATACTAAAATGCTTATTCTTATTAAGGTCTGTAGGTTATTAATAACTTCAATTCAATCCTTATAATTTACCTCCATTGAAGCACCTTCAAGCCTAAAAGATGATTTTTAGATTTTATTTTTCATATCTACATTAGCTTACATCTTTATACCACAGGTTGACTTTAACTTTTTTAATAAAACAACATTAGTTAATTAAATACAACAACATATAACGGTACACTAACCTTTAACAATTCCCCCCCAAAACATAACATAATTTATTTTTCTTAGTTGTTTTCCTTACAACAATTTCCCTGTGCGTCTATCTCCAATTACATCACATCTACATTAATCAAAATTATTATCACATCTAACATAGTTATGTATAATACAATTTTTCCTTGACGTAATGTTTCTTCTTTTTTTTTTTACTGGCTCTTAATTTTCTCCGCCAATTTTTCCCCGATTGATTAGCTTCTTCATTGTTATAAGGAAGTGCCTGTTCTTTAATTAATAGTGCATTTGTATAAGATATTAAGAAAAACTGATTAATCTAATGTAAATAAAACACAACACTCAGAAAAATAAAACCACGGTTTTTTTCTTATCCGTTTGTATAAAAAAGTAAATATTAATGTTGAAATTTTTCCACTTGACTTAAAGTGACCGAATTAAATGGGTTATTTAGTTTCTTTATTTCACTTTAACTCGTTTTCTCTCTCTTAATGATAAGCAAACTCTCTATAAAACATTTCCTCTATTTGTTTTGTTATCTGGTAACCACTCAGCAATAAAAATAATTTGAAACAAAATTAACTATCAATCACATGATGCGTGTTTTTAGAGCTCTAAATTCACTAGTAGAATAAATAACTATACACATTTTCTATTGACCGTTCGCTAGAAAACGAATGCAAATTAGTAACCGACCATTCAGAGCACTTTTGTATGAATACATTGATAAATATATTGACAGTAGGGAACAGAACTTAAAAACAGTATTATGAATGTTTACCTAAAATAAATTACTCTATTAATGTCTAACATTAAAGGATTAGATAAAAAATCTATCTGATATAATTGACACTAAACTTTCTCACACTCATGTATTTAATTACTTGGTTCAGTGTTTTTTTTGTGTATTAGTTGTTGGAGTCTTCATGGTTTCTTTTAATTATATTGAGCATTATATCAAAATTTTACATAAAAATAACTCCTATACCGGGAAATCGAACGTCCACGTTTAGAGCTATTTTCACAAGGAATGGAATTTTCCGGAAAAACGACTTATACTTTAATTCGTATTAAAATGGACTACTTTGTTAATTTTTTATAATCAAAATCGTCAGAAGCTTTTTTTTTCACGTATTTTAGAGGTAACGCCTCTCATTCATTTCTTAAATTTTTATCAGCATGTATGCCAAATTTCATAAAATCAGCCCGGTAGTTTAGGTTCCACGCGTCTGTTGATTAAAGATAATAACCAGAAATTAAATAATAAGAAAAAAAACAACTTTTTTTGGACTCCGGCAATCTCAAAACGTGTAAATTCATCTAAAACTCAATATCGAATCTTCGCGCCATCACAATACGAGTTCTTTCTCTTCTTATATACAACTTATTTGAGAACATAAGACAAAAAAAAAAAATAGTTTTTTAAATAAATATAAAATCTGTCGTTTCTAAAGCGACTATTATCGTCTTGTCCTTAGACGTCTGTACGCGTCAAAAACGATTCTGTAAATGATTTACTTCTCTATTTTGATAAACTACTGGTTTTGAAATTCTGAGTTGAGTTTTTAGCACATGTCCTATAATACGTGTAATGTTTTTAATTCTTATAGCGAATTTTCAAAGAAAATTAAGCTATTGCAATGGCTTCAATATTTTTGAAATTTTTCACCATGGAAATCCGTTTTAGACCATTCTTAATCGATTCCTGAAATTTAACACTTTTTTATGTATGTACACTTTTTTGTGTACTCCAGACGATATCTCACGCTAGGATGCACCTAAACAAATTTTAAAATGTCAATAATATCAAAAGAAAGGATGAGTTCGTTGGCCAGAATTTTTGGAGTTCATATAGGGGTCAAATTTTAGGGCCAAAAATATCAAAATAACTTGATTTTTCCCGTTTACATCTTATACGAAAACATGATAATATGCACAAAACAACAATTACTGTACTCTTAAAGAGCTTTCTAACGACATGCATCTTGAAGGGTAAATACTATTTTGACTTTTGTACCCCGTACCCCTGTGTACCAAATTTTTTTTCACCCATCCATATTCAAAACCAAAATTTTCCCATATTATCATAAGCCAATAATACGCAGATTTCTTTGAAAATTCGCTCATTAAGTCATGGTTCATGGCTTTTTTTAAAAAGAAATATATATAAAACTTGGTTTTCGTTAGATTGGGTTAATATTTTTATATAACATACAATACATATATAACTTTGCATGAAGGATAAAAAGGTTGGACAGAGTATTTAAGTTGAATTTGAATATTGAGAGTAATGTAATATTTTAATATGTGAATAAGCAATCAAATATGAGGGAAGAATTTAATATTACCGTGTATTTCTTATTACTTTCAACTGCTTAAAAAGTAAGCCCTCAGATTTTATATATATATACATTTATTACGAAGAATGAATCATAAAAACAGCGGATATTTCGATACTTTATTCGTTAAATAAAACTAATTTTTTCCTCTTATTTAATAAAAGAAAACAAAAAATATATGTATACTAAGTCTAAATCATAATACAATATTGTAAGAGAAATGGAAAAAGGAACAAAATAAATTTAATAATTTAAGAAAAAAACAAGTTCTTGCAAAAACAAAAAATTATTTTAATAAAAAACCGAACAAACCATGAAACTTAAATTGAATTAAAACGTTTATCACTTTTTGTCTTTAATTTTAATCAAAATTCACAACTGTGTACTTTAAATGAGATAAAAAGTTAATGTAAGCACGAAATTAAACTTTGAATTTTTTTTAGGTACTAAGAAAGAGTAACTTTTGTTGTTTTATTGATTCGTTTTTTCTTAATAAACTTTTGAGTCTACTTAATAATGCCTAATAAGTTAACAAAGCTCTTCTTTTATTTTTAATCATTTCAATGGAAAAGGTTGGACATTTAAAATTAAATTTTTATTTTGTTGAATTCTACTACGATAGTACTAATACTATTTACCCATCCATCCTAATTACAGTGTAATTCTAAAGTTTGGAAGCTCACTTCGTACACTTTCAGTTTTCGTTTTTTCTTTCAGAGATGAAATGCTTGCCTGATGTGCCGCGGTGTCTTTTCGCGAATATTTTCTGTGAACATAAATAATTTGTTCCATCAGTTTCTCTGTAGCTCATGAGACTTACTAAGACTGGTTGATAGTTTCTAGGAAGGTAACAACAAAGGAAGATTGTAGACTTAATGTTTTATTCAATGATTCACGGAGTTAATGAGTCCGCTCGAGCTCTGTCGTTTCTCCGTACTGAGATCAGCTTGCTCCAAATGATTTAGACGTTACAAGTCCTTTTCGTACTAACAGTTCTCTTTTCTCTTCCGAACAACTTGATGTGAAATAAATTGGCATTGTCTCGTCCTTCTTCCTTTTTTTTTTCTTTATTTTATGCCATTGTTTTATAATGTTTGGTCACCCTTTAGAGTGGAATGACATTCGCAATGGTTTGTATATACTTATCATTTTCAACTTAAAGTATTCAACAAATAACAGTATTAGATACATATTTAAATGTAAATTCTTTTGTTATTTATTTATATTATGTCCTTTGAATAATTCAACAAATTTTCCCTTTTACCTCAAATCTAAAAGTTATGTTGGACTAACAGGTATAAACTCTTCACTAGATATAATATTCATAAATATCCGACGTTACCTTTCTACGTATTAGGTTTGGAATAAGTGTGACTGATTTATGACAGATAATTTTTTTTAAAAAAAAGTAATAGGGTTACAACTTTTTTTGTGACCCTTGCAACTTTTGTTTGAACTGCTTGTGTGCAACTCCTTTGTTTGAACTACTTGGCAATATTTTAAACTATACGGATGTGTAAGTTATCTTCCATGTTTTTTTAACATTATAAATATGTATACGGATTTTAGGGTGATTAAGGAGTTATCAATCTTCATTCTGGAGTTTACATCGAATTTTAAATTTGAATGTGGAGAGTATTAGGGAGGGATGTTGCTCAAAATTCTTGAGCGTAAATTTTAATGCTACAAACCATTTTAAACTCTGCATATGGACTTCTTTTTCATTTTAAACTTGACCTGCAGAAAGATATTTAAATGACATGTATTTATATGACTTTTAAGAGTACAGTATCAGTTTTTTTTATTGTAGTCTGGTTGTCTCTAGTATATTCATTTCAGCTTTAGTTTATTCAGTTCTCTGAGAGATTACGTTTCTTCTACAGTACTAGATTCAACATTTTTATTTCACCCTGATAATATTAAATACAGTTACTTTTGAGCTTCAGTTTTGTCTACATTTTCAGTTATATTCTTTTAATGTTAGAACTCAAGTAAAAAAAAGAGTGTACTGTCAATGATTTTGTAAAATATTAAGCTTCTAAAGAGCTCCTCATAAACCTTCCTATTCCTTTAGGAATGATTCCTATAATTTCCTATAATTTTTCTTTTTTATTTTTCTAACACATATTTTAAAGAATATAAACTTTTAACGAATAAGCTGTGTTTTTCACTCATGTGAGTGTGATATGTCTAAAGTCAAAATCTTTGTACGGAGACTGTGAGGGATCTTGAAGTTTATATTCTTAACTTCAAGATCACTCACAGTCTCCGTACCAAGATTTTGACTTTAGACATATCACACTCACCTGAGTGAAAAACACAGCTTATTCGTTAAAAGTTTATATTCTTTAAAATATGTGTTAGAAAAAGAAAAAAGAAAAATTATATCGCCTGAAATTGATAGCTTGACTTACATTTGGTTATAATCAATATTTAAAAAATTAACTTTTTGATGTATATTTTCTTCTCTGAAAAAGATAAATTATTTTATAATTGAGTTAATTTTGCTTAAACGATTCCTAATATTACTTTTATTATAATTTTATAAGTATTTCCCTCTTTCCAAGTTTGTCACTTTATTGCTACAAAGAATAATTTCCATGTGTTACAATTAGAATTAGCCTACTTTCTTCTCCGTTTTCTTAAAGAAATAATTTTTTTTAACGATATCCTGATATTTATCATGCACCCGGGTTCTTTTTTTTTTATAAACAGTCGTTTAAGCTGAAGTATTTTTACACTCACCTTAATTTTTAGGTCACTGTTAGCATTAGCAAATGATAAAACACAGTATGGTTTATTTCCTTTTTATCTTCGACTGTAAATTACAAGTCATTTTAAAAGAACATTCGGATAAGAGGAAATTGTTTATTTAATTTATTTATTTGAGTCATACCATTTGATACTTATAATTTGTTCCATTTTTTTTAACCAAATGGACACTGATGATTCACGTCTTATTACAATAGGATTGAAATAGTTTTATCATTAAAATTTATAAATGCTGCTAAAAAAGGAAAAAATAATGTCATTAATATTTGGTCACTAACTATTGGTTATTAAGAGTGTTTGATTAACCTATTGAAATTTAATTTCATTGTTATGTATTTTTGTTTCCATTGCTGACAAATGTATTTGATAAGAAATTGCACTAATCAACGAGTGGTCTTTTAATACTATTGTCTGGAGTCAAAATGAGGGCATACTCTATTATATTGTTTTATACTTACATATTATATTTTTATCTATTTTTAGTGGATAATATTTGTCTCTTACAAGGGTCAAGATCTTCATCTTAACTCGTGGTTTCTGAAAGCTTTTAGACTTAGAATAATCTAACTGTTTTTTTACTACGTTTTTATTAGCTTGCTTTCTTGTTTGTTTGTTTGTCCAGTACAAATCTTGCAATCGATTTTTTACGAACTTCCCGAGTAGCTAAACATTTGAAACTTTTAGAATAGCTCAGAACTCGATGACAATGCATTATTTTAATATTTTTAGCCATCTTTCAGCAGAATTTAATTAGTTTTCAGCATTTTGCTGTATGAAAAGTTAGTTCGGAAAAAATCCGCGTTATTTTATTTGTTTTGACATATCCCATAGTATTTACAATGTTCATTTTGACGGGTTTCAAATTTTTGATTTTTTTATTAAGTGGTAAACATTAAATGACAGCGAAAAAGGAAAAGTAAACAAAGAAATAAATTAATTGACGTGTGACAACCAGGTTTTTTTACACTTCTGTCCTAGGTATCGGTTTAATATTTCTGCATCTGTACTTCTTTACTTGTACACATTTATCTTTTTCTTCTCTTACTGTCCCTACACAGGGGCATATCAATGGCATGGTTTAGATTCGGTTTTGGCGAGATCCGTTGTAAAAAGATTTGTCCTTTTATAGATTTAAGATCAGCTCTCTAGGTGGTTATGTCATTTATCTGAAGTAAATAAATTCGGAACTATTTTTTTTCACTAACATTATATTATAGCAATGACAATTATATTATCAACATTACATATGATTCAACAGAATATTTAAAAACGTAGTATATAAAAAGTCTTTTTATCTTGTAATTTTTCTATTCTGTATTCTAGTTTGATGAAGAAGTTAATGGTTTTACCAACATAAAAGAGTAAAATAAAAAACAATATATTTTTCGATCACTATATTTCTTAGTTTTATTCACTAAAAGTGCCTGCGTTTATAGCAAGCCATCCACAATATACAAGACTTTATTGTTATATATAGTTTTTTTACTACTTCTCTAGGATAGTAGTAATTGGTGAAATATTTTTTTCTTTTTTAGATAACTGAATGTATTAGCTATCATCTATATAACAATACTTAATGATTCATTATGGGTTTAAGTATTACTTTACTGATATAACAGTAGATAAGTAAGTATTAAGTGTGATGAAAAACTAACTTAATATTTTTTGAAAAGAGACAAAGAGCAGTCCTTATCTTATATACTCTATCGGAGAAATTTTATCTTAATCTCTTGTATTCTTTACGTTAGGGAAATAAACAATTCTAAGGATGGTTGCACTCTAACTCACCGCTAGAAATAATGATACTACCCACTAATATTTGGGTCAAGAAGTATTGTATCACATGTTTTTGTGTCTTGTAGGAATTTTTAAATTATGATTTTAAAATCCTATGGATCAAAAAATTTTAATTCCCAGAGAAGTGAGACTTCTTCACACTAATGATCAATATAATGTGTGATTTACGATCATATGATTGGATATGGCTGTATTACAGCCTTATCTACTCAAAACACAACTTATTCTTTCCTTGAACAACTCCTAAAAATTATATCTAGATATTCTAGATTAATAGCGCCAAGTAACCATCGCTCCTTCCATACGCTTCCAAGGTCAAGTGAGCTAGTTATCTTAAACCTTAATTTTGCATGATTGTATGCAGCGGTAACCGTGAAATTTCTCTAGGACTATTCCATTTACCGAAAAATCGCAAATGCATTATTCTTGTTTCAATAACAATGCAAAAAATATTGAAATATTCTATAAATCTTTCTAGTAGTCATATTTTTATCTCGTTAAGACAATACTTATATTTTGCTAACAACTGATTTTGTCCGTCAGCAAATGACCGCTCATTAGCATTGATTAAAGATCACGCATTGAATGTGTGTCCAGAAATGTTCAATCAAATGCATTTTATTCCCGGTTTCTAGCAAATGAAGAACAATCACAAAATATACCTTCACTTGACACCCTATCACTTGACTAAAGTTTTATATATTAACTATTAAACTCGATAAACTAATTAATAGAGCCACTTCATTCCAATTTGATAAACATTAGATTATTTTGTTTTTGTTCATCAGTTTTATTTACTTCATATTGTGAAATATTATAACGCAGCTAATCTTAAAATAATAATAATTAATTATTTATGTTCATAATTTCTACATATATTGTCGGAGTTATTATAAATATTATTAATAATTATTTGTCAACTTTGCTGAAATAAAAAAATATAAATATGTATTTAAAAAACTAGTACTTATATAATATTATACTTTCACTAATAATTGTTTGTACAAATATTTCTAAATTATTAACTATTAATATTACAAATATTTCTATATTTGTAATATTATTCTTTATTTTCTCTTATATCTATAAAGGATATTCTTTTTTAAAGATATATTAATGAATGAAAAACCTTTCCCTAATTGTGTTATAATATAAATTAAAATGTAATGCACATTACTTTGCATGTGATAATCGCTCTCAAAAAATTCTAAATACCATTTTTAAGTTTAATGTTATTAATATTTACATCTATAATATGTAACGTTTTAAGGAGAATTAGTTGAATCTTAAGCTGGTCAGTTAGTTGTTAAGAGTTGATGCCCGGGGCAGAGTTAGTTCAGGGTCCATATCTATATATGGTTTATCCCCACTATACATTGGGTTGCTCCCCACTCCTACTTCGCACATCGTTCAATCCAGCTCTGCGCCTCTATACGTTCAGCGTTCAGTTCGTGTCTAATCGTCTTATGTTGTGCTTACATTACACCTTGCATGTAATTTAGTTTACTCAGCACCGCGTGGTTTTCAATACGATATAAATAATGACCTTCCTCATAATTACCTAAAGACATTTAAACAATGTAGATTACTATTTACATTTGGAAATAATGGACTTTAAATAATTTTATTATGAACAATTTTATAATTAAAAAATATATTAAGTTTATTTTTTTTACGTACTAAAGTTTGAAAAAGAGATTTTTTATTTTACGTTAAATCTAAAATAATAAATAAATATAAACTGTAAAGTTTGACTTATATGAACCCTGTTCATTTTAAATTTTACAAGGGTATACCTTATTACCCAAATTTTGACTTCATGGCTTTTAAATTTAAAAGACACTAAAAATAATGAGACTTTATTAAACAAACATCAATTATACTTCTATTAATAGTTTTTTTTTATATATAATATATATTTTAAATACTTAAAAATAGCAACAATGATTGTGGTATCGCAGCCACGAGTGTCATCCCTTCATCCCAGCATAGATATGGTGGCAGTTGGGTAAATATTATTTTTATCTTATTTCTTAGGGTTATAGTTATTAACTTTAAATGCATAAGTATTACTTAATTTATTGTATTTATTATACAGAGTTTTTACTTATGCCTTACGATATTTTGAGGAACATTTTGCTCTATATATGTTTTAAAAGTGATTCAAGTTAGTAGTGTTTTTTTGTTCTTTTTCAAATCCAAATGCTATTCTACTTATTTTTTCATGGGAAGAGTTGCGTATAAAGTAGTCTGGATATAGTGAAAATATTTTGATTATTATTATCAAATCGCAATTGACATTATTCAATTCAGATTAGTTTCTACTAAATATTTAAAGATGATTTTTTTATTATTCGAATTAACTTAGAAGTACATGATAAATTAATATAAATGTAAAAGTAAACGCTACATTCAATTTAATACGATGTTTATAAAATGTTACTGTATTTTAATAAAAACAAATACAAGACTTAAATTGAGTGAGCAATAAAAAAGCTCAACATATGACGAAAATATTGCTGTTTACTACAGTATGAAATATAATGTTATGCTTTTGTTGAAATGTTCCTTCTTTTTCATCTTACGTACAGGCCCTAGCTAAACAGCTAATATTTACTTTTTAGTGTCCTGGTTGATTGTTAATTTTTTGTTGTATAAATTACTGCTTTGTATACATTGTATAATATTAATATTATTTTGACCGAGATTTTTTTTGGACACCTTATCATCTTCTTTAATGGGCCATCATCATTATCAATCCATCCTCTCTTTCAATGGTCTGTATTCAAATATTTGCTTTAACTGATCATTGTTACGCTTAGAGTTTTTAATTTAGTTGCTTAAATAGATTTAAAAATAATGTTCATTTTTGTCAAACTAAGGGTTATTACATCAAGTTTGTAAGTTATGTAGGAACAAAATAGCTCAAGGGTCCAGCAAGTATTGATTAGCAAGTTTATTGAGTGTCAAGTATTAAGTTTGTTTGTGGTTTTAGGACGATTAAGCTAAATAGAAAATAAAAACACATCTGACTGCCTGGCAGAGGATCAGTTGAGTACGGCTGGATTAATTTTAATACAAATTTGCCAGTAAGGTAGATGTAGGTTTATTTTTCGGAAATGGCGATTTAGAGAATACCGGAAAAAATATCTTTTAAATCTAAGGATGTGTGATAATTTTAAAGAGTTTTAGACTTCTTTTATTTTTCAGAGATGTAACATCATATTCGTTCTGCTTTAATTTATATTATATCTTTTACGAGTATTAACTTTTCTATTATCTTTAATATTATATTAGGTTATTATTAACAACTAAATAAAAACTAAGTAATTCTTTTTATGAATATATATATATATATATATATATATATATATATATATATATATATATATATATATATATATATATATATATATATATATATATATGAATAATACATATAAGTTTTTAAGTGATCGTCTTTAGTAGAAGAAAAATCGTTATCTGAACACTCATAAAAACAGTGGCTTGATCATACATCTTCTGGGTTAGAACTTTTCGAGGACTTTCTTACAAACCAGTTAAAAACTCAAGATGACTCGAGGTCATTAACTTTTTGAAAAGAGGAACCGTTTGTTTATAGTAATAGGGCCATTTGTTGTGAGTGACTAAGTAATATTGTGTATAGTTTTTGAGCTCAAGCATGTTTAGTGTAAAGGTTCAGATAAGGGGGTTGATTGACCTGGAAGGGAGTTTAAGTACCAGACCCTAGTCTTGCTTAGTAAACCGCTAGGTCTGAGATGCAGTAGCCTCTAGCCTCAGGTGGTTAAATACTGGCATCCCTTAAAAGGGTTCCAGTTCCTTTGAAAATTTCAAGGAATCTTTGTCGTTTACCCTCTAGCTAATAGGTGCACATCTTGACTAAGCTGGTTTATGCTTAAATAAACCAAAGAAAGAATAAATTAACTGTTGTTAGAAATTTTTAAATATTTACGTTTTTTTTATTTTTGATATAATATAATAATAATAATAATAATAATTATAATAATAATAATAATATGTAACTATATGTTATGCATTTGGGATTATCGGAAGCAACGGAAGCATAGTAATCATTCTGAAGAATTTTATTCAATACTCCAGATCTATAAAAAGTTGTTTATAGACCGAAATTTTTGTTCGTTTTGCTTTAATTTCTATTATATCTTTCATTAAGTTTTATATTATCTTGAATGTTATGTTAGTTTGTCTTTAACTTTACTCTTGGTTGAGATAATTAACCAACTGTTAGCTTTAAGGGATTATAATTTAAGATTAGATACTTTAATATAAGAATTATTGTGAGAAGCTTACTCTACAACGAGTGTTTTGGTCATAATATGATCATTATTTAGTTAATATTTATTGTTATAGGAATTGGAAAACTGTAGTTGACATAAGCAGTATGCAGTATATAAACTGTTATAGTTTTATATAAATAATTAAATAGACCTAATTCTTGTAATAGAAAATAATCAAAAATCTGATACAAATTGTAATGTGAAAAAATGTCAGAAAATGGGTTTTAATAAAATAAGATTAAAACGCATTTTTCTGTATAATTCATTCTCTTAGTTGTGCTGATTGTTCGAATTCTCTAGTTTGTTATTTCTAGCTTAATAGGTTGAAAATAATTGTGTTTTATTATTTATTAGCCTTATATTCTTTATTCTAATAAATTGTGTAATTTCTTAGAGGAATACATACAATGATTTTTGTTTTACTTTTGATTGATTGCCATTTACAAATGACGCCGACAAATTTAATTTTATCCGTATTAAATACTACGATTTTATATAATTTTCACTATAATGTGTTGACACATCTAGTTTGTCTCGAGAAATTTTCATTTTATTATACTTAAGATTTATATAAATGATCGATTGCTTGTATTGTAATGATTGTATTTGACACGTTTTTAAATTCGTAATACATGAATTGTCTTAACTGGTTAATGTTCAAAACTACCATTATTAATCACTTAAAACTGTTTTACATTACAAATAAGTTTCAAGAATTGTGACATATTTCTAAATATGGAACTCTTACAATTACTAAATATTTTTAAAAATCTTAATGTAAAAGAATGAATTTGTCCGATGTTTGACGCAATATGTCGTTGAAATGATAAAATAAATCAACAACAAATTTATTTGAAGCCCATTGTTTTAATTTTAGATTTCTTTTAACTTTAAAAATAATTTGTAAAAATAATTTTTGTTTGTTTTTTTGTAATAGATTTAAATTTAGGATTTTGTTTTAAAACGTATAAATTAGAATGATTATGTGTATTCAAATGATTTATTTGTACGGCTTGTTAGCTGTATAATATTGTTCCTGAAGTTAACCGATCTTCTCAGAAGTTTTTGTTTTTTTCTTTTGGAGCTAATGAATTGATAAATGAGTCAAAAGAAGCCTAAAGAAAGTACTTTCTTTGAATTTTTTAAACTCTCGGTAGTTTGGTAGACCACAACACTGAGAAAGGTAAGAAACAACAATGAATGGTTATGGAATGTGCGCAAAACAATTGCACAGAGTTCAGGTACAATTCTTTTTTCAAGTGATGTACCGGTAATGTCTTTGTACAAAAGGTACTGCATGAAGTGTATTGTGAATGCTCATACTAGACAGATAGACATATTGCTTTGGGGTACCTTGTACCGGACATTATCGGTGAGGACTTCTTTTATTGAAGGTGGACCTCCCTTTTGATCAGGTTGTGACCATTCTTTCGGCCGGACAATGGATTCGAGTGACTCCACGGTCTCGACCCAGATTTTTCCTGAGGTCTCTTTCTATTGTTGTTAGAAGTTCTCGATTCATTGTTGGTTCTATCCGCGTACTTTTCTTATCAATATAAATTCCTGAGATCGCACTTGACTACCTAGGTGGTTCCACTATCGTGTTTTTTTTTTTCAAACAAAGCAAAATCGTGAACAATATTACTTTGATGTTGATATTAAATGATTTTCTTGATTTGTGCTTACTCTAATGCTAGTATTAATTTATTTTAATACTTTCTCCGCCGTCTATTAAGCTTTACTAACACATCCATTTAATTAAAAAAAAACAAAAAACAACTTCAGTGAGAAAATATTTGGGAGTTTGTGTCACAATATTGTTTATTAAACATATAATTAATACATGCTTATATAACATATACTTACTTAATACTTAAAAACATCCCCTAGCCCTAATATGCTTAGATGCATTTTTTTAAACTTTAAAATGGAATTCCATAAACACTCCTAGCCTTTACTACGAGTAAATATATACAAATTGAAGTCCGGTATTCTGCAACTGCTTGCCTACCTTGAAACTTAATCTCCCTGACCTGAAGTCATTCCTGTGAAAACCCGAGAGCTTGCTACAAGAGCCCAAATATGGCCGACTCTTTGGAGGAAGGTTAAGTCAACACAGCATCGTCTCTATATTAGCACCGTTCTTACCGAATCCTCCTACGTTGTCAAGAAATATTAACTTTTTAAAGATTTTGTGTTTCGTGCCTCTCCTTGAATTATGATAAATTATGCGAAGAAAGCAACCTTCACTAATAATAGAATTTGTCAATAAAAGCATTTATTTATGGTGTACTGGTGCTTCTATATGCTTGATTATTTCGTTGTTATAAGAATGTTACCATTCTTAAATTTTTATTTAGAAATAGCTTGGTATATTTTTATCAAAACTGAATGACTTTTATCAATTAAAATTATTTAAGGACGATTAATTGTTATTAATAAGTTTAATCTTCCGTGTTTTTCATTCGTAACAAATATGTGTATTATTGTATCCAACTTTCATTTATGATTTCATTACATCAAATTAGTTTGTTTTTTATTATATCTATAAAGTTGTCAATACAGCATCCTCTATATTAACATGGTTCTCACCTTTTACGTTGTCAAGAAATAGGTATTAACTTTTTGAAATGTTTGTGTTACATGCCTTATAATACTTATCTTAGACGTTGGTTAATTTTTCATTATTTGTTGTTGGGCTCCTCAATTTTGATCGGCATAAAATTAGAGAGAAAATCATAAAAAAAAAAAAAATCGGGTACGGGGTACCTTGGAACTTTTTCTCCCTTGGCCTCTCCTGCTCATTATCATTTTTCAAAAAAGAATTATACAATATTTTAATTAATTTTATTTAATTTATTTAATTATTTGAATTTTGGCGGTATTTTGAAAGATGTAAACAAACTTAAGTATCCCACTAATTCATAATTATATTCGCTTATAACTTTTAAACTAATTAATGGAATTGCGTCAGTTTTTTTTTTTATATTTGTTCCTTATTTTTTACTGGTTCAAACGATATGCATATGTTGAAAATGTATTTATACTTTTCGTATTATTCACCGTCAAAGTTTCAAAATTAAAAAATCGATAACTTCAAAATGGTGGCCAATATCAAAATGAAAATTGGTGGATTTGTTTGCCATAAAGAGATTCGTGTCAAATTTAAACTCGATCGAACCACGTTTCGTTTTTGTTCAAGTTTTGCTGACTCAACAAACTGGGTTCAAGATGGAGAAAAATATTGATTTTCCGGGCAGCACAACTATGTGTAAGGACTGATTTTTGTACCAAGTTTTAACTCTCTAGCTTAAACTGTGGTAGTTTTGCGTGGCACATACAGACGCACACATAGACAGACTGACATCCAGATAAAAAAAATCACTCAAATCGTCTTAAAAACACCCAAAACATATAATTCCGTTGAAATCTCGGTGTCGGATTTTTTTGGGTAAAATCAATACTTTTGCTATTTACCTTCGGAGAAGGTGAGGAAAAGTAAAAATAATACTTTGATCGTTTATTTATTTTACTCAACATGTTAATTTTAAACTTTAGTCACAATCTATTTCTTAATAAATTCGTATGAATTAAAAATAATTTCGTTAAGGTTTTCTAAACGTTGAAAACAGACCTTGCCAAATACTTCCTTCCGCTCTATCACTCCAACTAAAGCAATTTTCTTAAGTTGGCATCGTTATTCGTTATATATTTAAATAGGTATGGACAAAAAAATTAACAGCACGCAATATCTTAAATATCGGTGCCAAAAACTTGTTTTACCAGTCTTCTCTTTTTATTTTTATCGGAATATTAAAAAAAACGACTTTACTTCCGACAGTAATCCCCTCAACCCTCGAGGCTAAAGAAGTTTAAAATCCAGTTCTGGTGCCGAGAGAGAGGAACTGTATCTAGGCCATAGCTTTTAAGCCAGACTCAGTAAATTTGTTTTTTAACCCTCATTATTTTAAACTTCCGAAAATATAGTGTCATTGTAAAACGCTTTTTTTTATTACAAATTATGAATAATTTCTTAACATCCGGCCCTGAAGGATGTTTTCTGCTTTTTAAACATTAGACATTTTTGACATCCGTAAAATTTGTAGAATAGTTTACTGCAATGTTTACGAAACAGAAAAGGAGATATGAAAAATGTAATATAGATATCGTGTATTGTAAAAAAATTGTCTTCCTAGATAGTTTTTTTTTTTTTTTTACCGAAACTTTTAATTAAGAAATGACACCTGGAAACATCAGGTACTAAAACTCGATTAAGTACTCTGACAAGGGTCTTACATAACTAAATTAAAAAAGTGGCTGTCACAAACATTCAAGAAATTACCATAAAAATGTTATACTAATATTATTTTTAACATCATCCTCGCCAAAAAGAGATCTCTAAGGGCTAGAAAATTGATTTTATACCATGATATCGCTTAAAAAAGAAGGGTATCTGTCACTATTTTTAGTAAATGTGAAAAACAGTGACAAAAAAACAGCAGTGGTGATTATATCCAGAACTGATATGATTACTTTATCACCAACTAAAAATTAATGATTGTCCATATATTGTATTAAATTGTACAATACTCTTCAATGTGACATTTACTTTACACTGATGGAAACAGTGAAGCTAATGGTTGATTTTTCCTCATTGAATAGAAGCTTCTATTCCGAATATATCCGATCCAATCATCGGTTTATATCGTTCTAATCTACCGAAATCGATTAGCTGCCATCCAGTTTCAAATAGAATGAACTCTTCTTGCGTCTAACTTTATGTTAACGGTGTCAAACCCAGTTACATCTCTGTTTTCCAATAGCATCGTACAATAATTTTAATACAAAGTTTATGTGTTTAAATCTTCAAGTTGTCACTATAACTTATTTATCTATTTTTGTTTCCCAAAAATATTTTTAATATTTTCGTTACTTCCTATGATTGGGCATTTTTTCTTTATCAAGACCTTTTTGTTAATTATTGTATTCTCTTGTTTCCAGCGTTTATCTTTTAAAAAGAGTTCAGAAAATTTAAATCTTATTTAACCTACTTATCCCAAGAACTTTTTAGCGAATTTTCAAAGAAAATTACGCTATTGCAATGGCTTCAAAATTTTTGTAATGCGAATTTTTGAAAAATTTTTCCATGGAAATCCGTTTTAGACCATTCTGAATCGATTCCTAAAATTTAACACTTTTTTTTATGTATGTATGTATATATGTATATATGTGTCACTCCAGACGATATCTCCCCTTAGGATGCACTTAAAAATTTCAAACAACTTTTAAAATGTCAATAATATCAAAAGAAAGGATGAGTTCGTTGGCCAGAATTTTTGGAGTACATTTAGGGGTCAAATTTTGACCATATAGGGTCAAAAAACGTTTTTTTCCATTTTACCCCCCTTTTATGTGAAAATATGATAAAAGTGTAAATAACAACAATTACTGTACTCTTAAAGAGCTTTCCAACGACATGCATCTTGAAGGGTAAATACTATTTTGACTTTTGTACCCCGTACCCCTGTGTACCAATTTTTTTTTTCACCCGAGCAAATTCTAAACCAAAATTTTCCTATATTATCATAAGCCAATAAAACGCAGATTTCTTTGAAAATTCGCTCATTAAGTCATGGTGCATGACTGGACTTTTTTTTAGTTATTACTGTGCACTATCAAAAAACATTCATTGTTCATAATCGATATAGCTTCTTAATTATTTTTTGATCTTTGACGATGCTTTATTTATTTATTGTTTTGATTATTTATTTGTTCTAGATTTCTATTTAGCGACGATCCTAATCGCATACTTGCTTTAGTTTTGGTTTTTGTATACTTTATCTAACATTCTTTATATTTTTTGTCTCCTAATTTACCGATACATCTAAATTAGTGCAATTAATTCGAATTAGAGAAATAATAATATACATATTATTTTCCATTAATTTACACCTAATTCCCTTGTCCACTAACTCTTTAAAATTCCTTGTATTCCTTAATGTGTAATCTATTTAGGTTTTTTTCTTTATTTCACTGATAAAACATTTCGACTTAACTAGCTCTTTAACTAAGTAAATATTTGTACAGATACCACTCCTTATTTCTTTATCTAAATTAAAGTTTAACTTTTCCATTAACACGTTATCTCATTCACACCAGGAAGTTGTTACAAAAAGAGCTTTTAATTATCTTATTTATTGATTGGTTTCGATATCTGAATGGCGGCTTCTCCTGACTCTTTTCATCGAATTTATTTAGAAAAATGATTATTTTTTTGTTTACTAATGTAAAATGTAATCAATGTAATAATACATCTTGATAAGTTTTTTAATTAAGAGTGGTTTATACTTTAAAATAAATATTTAAGAGGGTAGTGGCTCATGAGAATATTTGTAGAAAATACTTCATTAAAAGTTAATTATTTAGATACTATAAATTATGTTTTGATATAGGTGAACTGTTTTGTAAAGAAGTTTCCTTACGAGTAATTATTATTTTTAATTCATATAAAAATCATTTCGGAAAATGGAAAATAAATTATTAATGAGTATTTTTTTAATGCGTAAGTTGGATATTGTATCCGAACTATTAATACAAGTAAAGGTTTTTTTTTTACTTAACAAAATTCGCTCTCTAAATTTTAAATATTTTAATTGAGTGAAAATCTCCTAAACCAATTCGAAAGTTTTTATTTATAGTTACGCATATTTTATTTCATAATTTATTTATTGATACATGTGTATGTAAAAGTTATTATTCAATACGAGATATGGCTTATAAATATATTCAATAAACACTTTTTTATACCCTCTGAGTTATTTGAATTTAATGTTATAAGTTTGCACTTTCGCCTCTTTGAATTCATAGCATTTGAATATATAAATACATCATAGAATAATAATACTATATCTTTTTAGCTAGACTTTTATCTTGAGCTCAGTAAATTATATGTGGCTAGGTTTTTAGTTTGTGCAATTCAACTTTAATAGTTACAACATCTAGTTTTGTAAGTATCTAGATATTTTGTACTCATTGAGAGAAGATTAGGTCTACAATAAATTAGTGAAAAAATTAAGTTATTGGGATTATTTTGGGTTTAATATACCTACTCTCACACGGGACCCAAGTCTGTGTTATCCTAGTATGATTTATTAGATACGATTCTCCAGACTTGTGAATATAACTTTAACTTATGTTTTCCGTATTACTTGAAAGGTCCAATGTCTATAAATATTAACTGATTAAGAAGAGGGAAACTTGCCTCTACATTTGGAGCTATATTTAAATTTTAAGAGACTCTTGTTGGGCATGCCCCCTTAGGTCTATTATACAATCAAAAGGAGGGCAACTGCAGAATTTAGCTAGGCATGCCACAGACACTGAGGACTTAGGAGGAAGGTCTGGGATTACAAATGAAAATAGTGTTCATTTTAAATTTATCAGGTTATGCATAAGGAGTCCTCGCATTTTGAGATTCCTCAAAATGTTACCTATTTAGGTTTTGTGCCCTGGGAGAGACTATAAACGTATAAAACGTTTCTACAAAAAACATTTATATCTAAAGAAAATTTAGTTTTGCCTAAATGAGCTTTATTATTATTTCATTATCTACCAATAAGTATCTTCTACTTTACAGTGCAAATATTAACAATAAATACTCATAGGACAGGATAACTTCTATTCAATTTCCTTTTTGTTGACACATTCATTATCTTTGACAATTTTTTATATTTTGTGTACACATTTCCTCATGACCTTTCTCTAATATCTATTGTTCATTGTTACAGTAGGAAATACTATAATGAAACTTGATAATTAATCGCCACTGCCACTACATGTCTTTACTGTCCATATAGTTTCTACTTTACCGGCTTCTGTAGGTGTAATAAGATTGACGAGCCGTTGTTTTATCTTTTTATAAATATCGCCTTCCAGTTTTTTCACCTATATGCAGATGTTTCTACCTACGCCTAAGGAAGACTATATTGAAAACAGTTAATTTAAATATGACTATTACGTAATTTTCTTACTCTTCCTGCTTGTAATTTTATTGTAAGCATATGTATACACAAATTACGCATTAAAATCAAAGTGGAATTAATTTATAATGTATGTATAATTATTTTTAAGATAGCTCTTCTCATTATTTAATATTTTCGGAAGACAATAGAAAATAAAAAAAATTGCGGTGAAAGAGTATTTGGAAAGCAAGAAAGGTTAGTGGCTTCTTTATAGCAGCTGGCTTTAGCCCGGATAAGATACTGAACGGTAGCTGGTAGGTCCCAATATCCTGTCCATGTTTAGCTGTTGACCCTGAAGTTACCCCCAGGGTTAGAAAGCTCGCTTCTCTGACGGATCTATACCAAGGCAAAAATATTGCACATTATTTCTCCTTTAATAGTGGTATAAAATACAAGATTGGTAGCGTTAGCTTATTTTTAAAAAAAGGCGTTTCACTCTCTCTCTTAAAACAGTTCATTGCACTAGATTATTTTTTAGCAGTAGCTATTTTATTTCTATATTTATTATTCGAAGTGTTCAGTTTTAGTATCTGTAATGTACTGTAATGGTACTGATAATGTAGATATTAATCTGATAAATCAGGAAATATATATATATATATATATATATATATATATATATATATATATATATATATATATATATATATATATATATATATTCATTATAACATTTTTGAATACAAAATTTACACAAATATATTTTATTTTATTTTTTTATTTTTTTTAACAAGTTCTTTATTGGCATAAGTAACAAAAAATAAACCTATATTTTAAAACTGCCTATTGTAGTAAAAAAAAAAAAAAAAAATAAATGAAGTGAAGAGCTGCCAACAGAACAAGAAAGAATATTTTCGATTAGCCAAAGAATATATAAATCAATTATAAGCATTACACACTAATAACTATATACACATATTTTGGTTTATATAACCTTAAGATAATGCATAACAAATAAAACCATAATAAACTTTAATTCTTTAATGTGGTGTTGTATGGGTCCTTAGGGATAAAAAATTGAACTCTTCTACGTCATATGATGGCTATATTTCGACTCGACCTTGAGTCATTTTCAAGCATCTATTTTGAGCTGTGAACTATAATCTTTTGCTATGCAAAATCGTCATATTAGGAATAATTTTTCTTAGCTACTCCCTTGCATAATTTAATTGTAAGTTCTTTTATCTTCCAAAAAACCTTTTCTCTCTTTCTGTGTTGTTTCATAAGTTGTTTGATTTCGCTGTCGTAATGAGATATCAAATCTTTTTCTGCTGTTTGGAAGTTCTTAGTTGGCAATTTTTGACCGGCCATTATTCCAATTATAGATGAAGGTGATCCCTTAAATATTCTCTAATGTGGTGTTGTATGGGTCCTTAGGGATAAAAAATTGAACTCTTCTACGTCATATGATGGCTATATTTCGACTCGACCTTGAGTCATTTTCAAGCATCTATTTTGAGCTGTGAACTATAATCTTTTGCTATGCAAAATCGTCATATTAAGAATAATTTTTCTTAGCTACTCCCTTGCATAATTTAATTGTAAGTTCTTTTATCTTCCAAAAAACCTTTTCTCTCTTTCTGTGTTGTTTCATAAGTTGTTTGATTTCGCTGTCGTAATGAGATATCAAATCTTTTTCTGCTGTTTGGAAGTTCTTAGTTGGCAATTTTTGACCGGCCATTATTCCAATTATAGATGAAGGTGATCCCTTAAATATTCTCTAATGTGGTGTTGTATGGGTCCTTAGGGATAAAAAATTGAACTCTTCTACGTCATATGATGGCTATATTTCGACTCGACCTTGAGTCATTTTCAAGCATCTATTTTGAGCTGTGAACTATAATCTTTTGCTATGCAAAATCGTCATATTAGGAATAATTTTTCTTAGCTACTCCCTTGCATAATTTAATTGTAAGTTCTTTTATCTTCCAAAAAACCTTTTCTCTCTTTCTGTGTTGTTTCATAAGTTGTTTGATTTCGCTGTCGTAATGAGATATCAAATCTTTTTCTGCTGTTTGGAAGTTCTTAGTTGGCAATTTTTGACCGGCCATTATTCCAATTATAGATGAAGGTGATCCCTTAAATATTCTCTAATGTGGTGTTGTATGGGTCCTTAGGGATAAAAAATTGAACTCTTCTACGTCATATGATGGCTATATTTCGACTCGACCTTGAGTCATTTTCAAGCATCTATTTTGAGCTGTGAACTATAATCTTTTGCTATGCAAAATCGTCATATTAGGAATAATTTTTCTTAGCTACTCCCTTGCATAATTTAATTGTAAGTTCTTTTATCTTCCAAAAAACCTTTTCTCTCTTTCTGTGTTGTTTCATAAGTTGTTTGATTTCGCTGTCGTAATGAGATATCAAATCTTTTTCTGCTGTTTGGAAGTTCTTAGTTGGCAATTTTTGACCGGCCATTATTCCAATTATAGATGAAGGTGATCCCTTAAATATTCTCTAATGTGGTGTTGTATGGGTCCTTAGGGATAAAAAATTGAACTCTTCTACGTCATATGATGGCTATATTTCGACTCGACCTTGAGTCATTTTCAAGCATCTATTTTGAGCTGTGAACTATAATCTTTTGCTATGCAAAATCGTCATATTAAGAATAATTTTTCTTAGCTACTCCCTTGCATAATTTAATTGTAAGTTCTTTTATCTTCCAAAAAACCTTTTCTCTCTTTCTGTGTTGTTTCATAAGTTGTTTGATTTCGCTGTCGTAATGAGATATCAAATCTTTTTCTGCTGTTTGGAAGTTCTTAGTTGGCAATTTTTGACCGGCCATTATTCCAATTATAGATGAAGGTGATCCCTTAAATATTCTCTAATGTGGTGTTGTATGGGTCCTTAGGGATAAAAAATTGAACTCTTCTACGTCATATGATGGCTATATTTCGACTCGACCTTGAGTCATTTTCAAGCATCTATTTTGAGCTGTGAACTATAATCTTTTGCTATGCAAAATCGTCATATTAGGAATAATTTTTCTTAGCTACTCCCTTGCATAATTTAATTGTAAGTTCTTTTATCTTCCAAAAAACCTTTTCTCTCTTTCTGTGTTGTTTCATAAGTTGTTTGATTTCGCTGTCGTAATGAGATATCAAATCCAAACAGCAGAAAAAGATTTGATATCTCATTACGACAGCGAAATCAAACAACTTATGAAACAACACAGAAAGAGAGAAAAGGTTTTTTGGAAGATAAAAGAACTTACAATTAAATTATGCAAGGGAGTAGCTAAGAAAAATTATTCCTTATATGACGATTTTGCATAGCAAAAGATTATAGTTCACAGCTCAAAATAGATGCTTGAAAATGACTCAAGGTCGAGTCGAAATATAGCCATCATATGACGTAGAAGAGTTCAATTTTTTATCCCTAAGGACCCATACAACACCACATTAGAGAATATTTAAGGGATCACCTTCATCTATAATTGGAATAATGGCCGGTCAAAAATTGCCAACTAAGAACTTCCAAACAGCAGAAAAAGATTTGATATCTCATTACGACAGCGAAATCAAACAACTTATGAAACAACACAGAAAGAGAGAAAAGGTTTTTTGGAAGATAAAAGAACTTACAATTAAATTATGCAAGGGAGTAGCTAAGAAAAATTATTCCTAATATGACGATTTTGCATAGCAAAAGATTATAGTTCACAGCTCAAAATAGATGCTTGAAAATGACTCAAGGTCGAGTCGAAATATAGCCATCATATGACGTAGAAGAGTTCAATTTTTTATCCCTAAGGACCCATACAACACCACATTAGAGAATATTTAAGGGATCACCTTCATCTATAATTGGAATAATGGCCGGTCAAAAATTGCCAACTAAGAACTTCCAAACAGCAGAAAAAGATTTGATATCTCATTACGACAGCGAAATCAAACAACTTATGAAACAACACAGAAAGAGAGAAAAGGTTTTTTGGAAGATAAAAGAACTTACAATTAAATTATGCAAGGGAGTAGCTAAGAAAAATTATTCTTAATATGACGATTTTGCATAGCAAAAGATTATAGTTCACAGCTCAAAATAGATGCTTGAAAATGACTCAAGGTCGAGTCGAAATATAGCCATCATATGACGTAGAAGAGTTCAATTTTTTATCCCTAAGGACCCATACAACACCACATTAGAGAATATTTAAGGGATCACCTTCATCTATAATTGGAATAATGGCCGGTCAAAAATTGCCAACTAAGAACTTCCAAACAGCAGAAAAAGATTTGATATCTCATTACGACAGCGAAATCAAACAACTTATGAAACAACACAGAAAGAGAGAAAAGGTTTTTTGGAAGATAAAAGAACTTACAATTAAATTATGCAAGGGAGTAGCTAAGAAAAATTATTCCTAATATGACGATTTTGCATAGCAAAAGATTATAGTTCACAGCTCAAAATAGATGCTTGAAAATGACTCAAGGTCGAGTCGAAATATAGCCATCATATGACGTAGAAGAGTTCAATTTTTTATCCCTAAGGACCCATACAACACCACATTAGAGAATATTTAAGGGATCACCTTCATCTATAATTTAATTCTTTATTTCAAATTTTCTTGAAATCATTAATACTTTTTTATCGTTAGTGCATTTCTTTTCGGCGATTAAAAAAAAAAAACTTTAAAATTTAATTTGGTTCAAAGAAGTTATTAATCAGTAAATTGCTTAAATTTCTAAATAATGCCAAAAACGTGCAGTATTTAAAATGGTCGAAAGTCAAAATAGTTTAAAATTTTGGGTTGTATCCAAATTTCCATACTCTTTACTTTATTTTTAGTTAACTTAATATAGCTTTCAATATTTCATAAGTTACAGTCTTACTCTATTTAAATTTCATTCATTTTTATTTTATTTTTTTATTTTTATTCACTTACTTTGGCCGAAAATATAGTTTTAAATACACGTGTTACTGAGATACGTGTTAGCGTTAGCCACGGGTAGGAATCAGATGCAATAACTCATGTTAAAGGGGACACGATTTGTTAGAATGAACAAACACTTGCAGTAATAATGTTTGTTGTTTAATAATACATATTTTGTTTATCGTTAGTGTAGTTTTATCCCCGTTGTGTTTATATTTTACATTGTAATGCTTACGTATGAAGTTAGTGGAGACCTTGGGATAATGCCACGGGGCCCTCCTCTGTTTAACCGATATTTTATTTATCTGTTTAAAGTAGAAATATATTGTAGTATGTGTGAACACATTATTTTGAAAAAGATCCTTTATTTTCCCGACGACTCACCTTGAAATGATATGTTATTGCCAAGTTAAGGCAATCACATATATTCCAATAATTATAAATGTTTGTTTTGATTTGTTGGTCTTTAAATAGATATAAGAGCTTATCTAAATTAATTTACTTAAAATTTACATTTTTTTCTAAATATGTTTATTTATAATTAATAAATAAACTTAACGCTCGTAACTAATGGTTGACTAAGTTTCTATTTAAGACCGATTTGTTACATTTTGCATTAAAATTAAAGTTTAATTTATTAGTGTGTTAGAAAGACTTAAAAGTTTTCTCTAGAACTTAAGTCCCGAAACCTTGTTTAATGTGGGTTCGATTTTTAGCGAGCTAACTTGTTACACATTAGTAATAGCATCCACTGTCCATAGATTTCCTTCTGTCTTTAAATTAAATTAGGAGGAAGGGACTGGATAATTCAAAGAATCTTTTTGCTACATTGCCATTTAATCATCATTAATTCTAAATTAAGTTTATATATATCATATATATATATTAATTATTTATCTGCTGATTAAAGTTTTACTATTTGGTTTAGATTGATAACGGAATCGAATAGTACATAATCAAGTTATTTCTAAAAATATAAAAAATAAAATAATGAAATGATATTATATGGTTTGAAATTTCTTTAAAATATAGTATTGTCGCAATGGTTGATTATCGAGCTACTTCTTTTCTCCCGTACTCCCGTACTCTCGTTTAGGAATGAAAAGAATTATTGATCGTTTCCAAAACAACACGCTGCACATGCTTCGAACAGTTAGTTGCCAAAATGTTACCGTTGAAAGCTTTCCTCCTAGATTGGTCCCTTTTTTTTAAGCACCTGACTGTTTTAACTCTTTACAATCTTAATCTGTTGTATTGTTGTGATTGCGTTGTTGAACAAATGCTTTTTTTTCTAAATTTTTCATAATAGCGTATGTTGAAGGTCAGACCAATTGTTCTATTTGCAAAAAGAGATTTCTCTGCAAATCTATTTTTGAAATTTTAACACGTACCTATATATTTGTATAGTTTGCTTATTAAGCCCTTGACTTATAAATATATGCTTACTTCATACATAAGTGGGTGGAGGTTGGAGGTGCACTACTCCTGGAAAAGGATCTTGAGGCCATATAAACAAACAAGCTGTCGGAAACATAATTAATCTTGGTTTATGTGTTCTTGAAATCAAAATCATAAAAAATAAATGAAAAGAAATTTCGAATTAAAGTAGAGTACACTGTAAATAATTTTAAAATAGTTTCTTGAGTATACAATATTATTTATGTATTCATTGTTTTATTATTATTAAAACACTTTTTAAATAATGAGCATAAATATTTTTCTTGGATATCATATTTTGTTCATTAAAAGAAACTTTAAATCTGGTTATCGTTTTGATAAAAGCCTTTCTCTAATCTAAATAGTTTGTGTTTATTAATTTAATTCAATTTCCTAAAGCTTTATATCCATTATTAGCATATTTTAGATGCTTTATATGAGAGAGTTTCGGGTTCTTTGTTTTGGCATTGTACAGTTTATAGATTCATACGGACGTTTATAAATATGCGCGTGAATTGAGGATGGCGTCGAGTCTTATCCTTTTGCACGTTCTCCATATTAATTATTGTTTGCATTGGCACGCGGCAAAATCCTAACCCTCCAGTCTATCCGATCTCCTCCATCTACCCTATTAGTAAGCTTGGCATCACGGACAGACGGCCTTATCCTTAGAGGTTTTTCTCTTGATCTTTTTTTTGTTTAAAAAAATATGCTTAAACGGAATATAAATCCCTCTTGCTGGAATGTCCTGATTACATTTGAATAAATTAAATATTCAGTGGATTTTAGCAAAGGCCATACTTTATTTGAATATCAAACAAATACTGAACAGTCACGAGCACATTTTTTTATTTTTAAAAAAAAAATGCAAAGTGTGTACTATACATAAAAACATGTACATGTTTTTATCATTTTTATGTATATTAACTAAATAAACATATCTTAATTGACGTATAGGTTTTTATTTTGCCACAAATGCTTCTTCTAGTAAAAGGCTTTTTTTAGTGTTGTCACTAATATGTGTGTACTTATTTTAATTTACAGGATTCTAAATCAAATTGTATATTGTATATTTATATAATATTACAGTGTAGCAATAACGCATGTTGTAAAAGCCCCTACTCAATACAAATTATTCTAAACCTATAGCTAAGCAGGCTACAACTTCGAGCTTAGTTTAGAAATTACCTTTTTTAGTTTTTATAAATGTAAATTTTAATATTATGGATATAATTTAACATTGCATACATTTTTAAAAATATTAATAAACAATCGACAAATTAAAATTCTTATCCAAAATAAGTAATAAAAATTATTATTTCTTGGTACTCTCTTTTAACCATCTTTTTAAACAAATTTAGTTTTTAATTTGAAATAATTAATGGCATTTTATTATAATTAATATTATATATATATTCTAAATGTTCGCTGCATAAAATTATTATTTATGAGTACACGTTATACAAGGCTATCGAGGTACAATGCTATTAGATTACTATGAATAAGAAATGTGATGAGTTTTTTTTGTTGTGAAAAAGGCAAAATAATGTGAGCAGTCAAGCCAATTTATGGGATTATGGTACCTGTTACTTTGAGTTTATGGCTGACTGATTCGACACATGTGTCCCTGATGTTTACGGATATTGAACTTTTACTTTGGCTAAAAATAAAAACGCTACACAGCTATTCTGTATTCTTAATGCATACAATTTCATTATTATTACCTGTTATCACGAGTTATGGACATATACCTGTTGTTTAGTGTTACATGAAATTAATTATGCTTATCTTTCAAGTTGGTTTATAAAAAAATTGAATCATTGGTCAAAAACATCGATGCAAACGTGCATAATATAGTAATGTAATGTACCTATAGTTGATTTTTCTTCTTTTTTATTTAATTTTTTTTTAATTATTCTTATTGTTTCATCATTTCATTTTATTCGAAGGATATTCTTAAAAATATATTCCTTTCGATTCCATTCCTTGATCCCACTCTGTCCCTTTTTAATCCCAATATTTACCCAATTTTTTATCCAATGTTCAGTGTTAACTATTTTTAACTCTGCGATATTGAACCTAGATTGTTGTTAATGTGTAGACTTCCTAATGAATAATAAATACTCCTTATTTATGAAACTAATAGAGACATAATACGAGTAGATCATTCAGTGTCAAAACCCACAATTAGATTTATAATAATTAGAGGATATATTTTAATTTGTGAAAAACCGATTAAATCATTAATGTTGAAAAGGATCGAAATCGGTCTTCATTAATACGAGTATTTTATAAGTTGAAGATTATTCATATTTTTACTCTATTTGAAATTAAAACTAATTCATTTGTGACTGTGACCACTAAAGTTGACCTTATCGTTTTCGGGGACGTAATTTTTTTCTTTATGAGAGGAGGGGTGCCCATACGTTCCCACGTTTAATACTAGTTTATAAAATATGCTCCGTCCTTTATGCTACATTAAGTACATATATCTGCCCCTTGATTTCTGTGCCACATATATACTTGTCTATTGTACTCTCTTGTATTGTTAATCTTTTTGAAACCCTGGCCTCCAACATAAGTTTCCTCTAAAATCATTGTCATAATATAATCGTCACATTGTATTTTTGTTAGTATAGCCTTTAAACTGTTAAGAGCTGAGAATTTGTAAGTTTAATAATTTATATGGAAAATTAATGTCAATATGGAAGGACTATATGCATTTTGAACCAATTTTAATATGATCACATTTAATTTATGTAGTACTTGATAACTTAAGTTAAAGTATATTGCCGTAAAAAGTTGAAGTTATTTGGCGAAAGCTGAAGTTTATTTAAATATACATTCTTTTAAATGTCTGGTGAAAAAAATAAAGGTAAAAGAATCAGCTTTTTCTTTGAGTATATGTTACATATAACTAACTCATTATTCCTTATAAAATTTGGGTTCATCACATGTTCTAGAACATGTAGTTAAAGAAATCTTCGTATAACATGCACAAAAAGCTAATAAATTCACTTAAGTTAGAAATATTCATTTTTTTTTTAAAAAAAAGCTAGATCTCTTTCCTCGCTACTTAAAAATTCTAACATACACAAATATTCCGTAGTTAAAATTAAAGCGTTTGCTTATCCGCATATAAGTGCATTCTTGTGACGTGAAACAGTAAAATTCAAATTCACCTCATCACAATAATAATATTAAAAATATTCACGTGCGTAGTAAAATTATGTCTAGCCTAACACCTGAATCTACATTTTTTTTTAATGTATACACAATTACGTAAGTAATTAAAATCATTTAATTTAAATGGTCTCAGCTGAATTAAATCTCAGTTCTCCATACTTTACGTCATTCAGCATTTGATCTCTTTC
The DNA here is from genome assembly GCA_951217055.1 of Gerris lacustris. Lineage (NCBI taxonomy): Eukaryota > Metazoa > Arthropoda > Insecta > Hemiptera > Gerridae > Gerris > Gerris lacustris. The sequence goes on from OX578277.1 coordinate 81,738,437, forward strand.
CAATTTCTCTATTTAAATAATGTATTACCTTGATTGTATTATTTTCTCTCTCTTTTATATTTTAAAATCGCTTTTAAGTTGTTTAATGTTCATCATATTTACAAAATCGACGAATTTAATTTATTATTCTTTTAATAACTTCAATTATTTTTTGTTAAATCTTTGTTTATTTCTGAATAAATTCATTAAACTAGAAAAAGGCTTATTCAAATAATCTTGTGTTTTATTATTTTATATAATAAAGCTCGATTAAAATAATGTGAGTTATAAATATTTGTATTATTATAATACTTGTTATGTTAATTAGAGTTATGCGATAACCAAGAACATAGAAGTACTATTATTATATCTAGTACTATTATTATATCTAATAATATTAATCCGATGATTTAAACTTGACAATAGTCTTGATATTTTATTACCTCGCATGGAACCTGCATATTTAATATTTTCTGTCCAATTAAAATGTAACGCATATGAATTTATTATTGAATTTCAAAATATGTATATGTTTTAATCTTGATTTATAGAACTAATTTACTGATTTCTATTGTCTTAATTTCATTTTAAAGGGGGGGGGGGATATAGAATTTAAAAAGTTTTACTTTCTGAATATTTTTTTGCTTCCGAGCTTGCCGGAAGTAACCGAAGTTATCGAAAACCTGTCTTTATTCAAGATACTGTTGAATATGATTATAAATACTTTTTATGAATGATTTAATTTTATCATGTAAAATTATTTGTCGGGAATTAAGTTTTACAAATATAAGTTTTGGTTCCAACCCTGTCAAAACAGTTTTAGTTGAACTATGTCATGTTTTGAGTTGTTCACCGTTTTTAAATGATTATATGATTCAATTATTTAAATGTAATTGCAATTTGACTATATTAACCGATCAATTTCAGTCTTTTTTATTCATTCAGTGTTCAGAAAGTATATGAAAGAAAACCAAATGTGTTTGCAATAATTTACTACTGCAGACTATTATTTGTATTTATTTACTTTTTGCTTGGGAAAGGAGTTTTTTTTTATAGGAACTTTTTAATTTAATATAGCAATTAGTTCGTTATTAGATCATTATTAATGAGCTTATTTATTTATTTTATTTTTTTGCAATAAACTGTTCTCTTTGAGTTCTATTTCCTAATTGATAGATAGATTTAATTCTGATACTTTTTTTATCATATAAATTCCTATTTATTAGTATTTTATACCTGATTTGAGAAATTGAAAGTTTTTTATTTTTCACTAGATTAAGTAGATTAAAAAAAAATTAAAACAATGAATATTGTATTATGAAAGTTAAATTTCAACGATGCACACATTAATAATAGGTTTTTTAATATTGATGTTATTTTATAGAGGTGAAATTTGAATATGTTTTGTTATTCTATTGTCTTTTATACTTTCCCTCGTTAGTTTTTTTTTTTTTTAAAGTTCTCTTGAAAAACAAAAAAGGATTTATTGTAAGATGGTAATATTATAGGTATAGTATTTGGATGCTTGATAGTCTGACATTAGGCCAGGGTCATTTAGTTGAGTCTTGGTGAGGTAATTATGCTTGCATGACATATTACTATGACTATGACGTCAAAGAAAGGGAAAGTAGGTAGTTTTTAGAAGGACGAAGGGTCGTTCTCACTTATTGTAACTTAGAATTGAAATAAGGAAAGTTCCTTTTCTTGTTCTCTACTTGAGACCTTGACGTCTATAAGTCTATTGTACGTAGGTGGTAACACTGCCTGTGACGTCATCTTAAATCTTTAGTTTGAGACAAGTCGACGCCTCGTGTACGTGTTCCCCGACCACTCAATATTACAATAGAAACTTCGCCTTATCATTTACCTACTATTCCTACTTGCAATTGAAATATCAACTCAAAACTTGATATTTTAATACCCTATCAATGCTATGTTTAGTTATACTTTGGTAGTAGATTTTATTTTTAATAAAATATCAGTTCAATTAATTTTAATTATAATTCACATTTGTAGTTAATTAGAGTCATATTTGTAGAAATGTTAGCATCTCTTATCTCTTCGTCTGGGGTCTGTAGATCACTTAAAATATTAAATACAAATAATAAACGTTTGTTTTGATTGGACAAAAAGTTATTTAACTTGTGAATAAGACTGCGTTTTGTTGTACTACCGTTTTGTTAATAAAGTTTTTAAACGACACTTATATATTGAATTACTTGAACCAGATCAGCAGAATTTAAATAAAACAAAATGAGAGTTACCTTAAAAAAATAAATAATAATTATAAAAGTTGTTGGAATATTCGTTATTTTATGTGTTCATAAGTGGGAATCATAAATATTGTTATTAACTGGTACTAAAATAATATAACTTAATCAATTTTGTTTCTTCAAGCTATATTAAAGAAATCTTTAGTTTAATTATCTTCATTCGGGGTTTAGGACATTTAATTATCTTAAATCTTGTATTTTATAAAGGCGGAATATGCTTCAAGTGTTTAATAACATTATTTTATTGTATTATCATTTAAAATTGTTCTAGGTTAGCTTTATTTATATATAGCTTTAATTACACAAGTGTTCTTTCTTCTAAATGCGTTTTTCTTTTGTATTATTTGTTTTTTCAATTATTAATTATTAGTAATGAAAATTCTTTCGGTTTGTTGTTGCCTTTTTTCTGTCTCCTCTTCTTTTAATAAACGCAGATGTTTTTAATTGTAACCGACCCATATAACAATTAAAACAGACCCGGCAGACTGCTGAGACCATTCTATTCTCTTTTTTTGGCGTCTAGAATCAATCGGTCGATTTAGCAAGTGCAATTTTAGTACGTCCTAAACAATATCTCCTATGAGAATATTCCATTACTAAAAAACTATCTATGAAAGTGTTGAATTTCTTACCATTATTAACTACATTAATATTATTGTTTTAATATGTTTATATATATATATATATATATATATATATATATATATATAAATATGTATTAAGAATACTCCGTTTGTTTTTGTTTTCTTTTTTATACAAATCTACAGTTTTATTCCTTGCTTCGAAATTTTTAACACTTGACCTTCAAAGCAAGAGGAAGTCAATGTCTACATGAGATTTTGACTTATTCGTTTTTTGTCCAAAATACTCCTGACTTAGTTTGTGAGAGACAAGCTTTATATTGAATATTGAACTTTAGTTAATTTACTAAATTCAAATTGGTATATTATACATCCTACATTACCTCTATTATTCACAGTTTAACTTTCTCGTACACCTATAACTTTTTTCGTGTTTATCCCAATACAAACATTAAATATAACTGTAGCTATATAAGATATCAGTAATTTGTAATGTTCTATTTTAAGGGCAATTTTCTTTTCCGTAAATATGTTAAGAAAAGAACCAGAAGTAGAATTTTAAATTGTTATTTTAAAATTGTATAGTGTTCCTTATTAACTCATCTTATCTATGAGTCAATATTGTTTTTGATAAATAATGATTTTAACAGTTTAACTGGAACATCTTTACTTTTAAATCTTCCGTCGAGTTGCTGTTTCTCTTTATTTTAAATTTATAATATAAAAAATTCTTTATAAGGCAAAGTTTTTGTTTCGACGATTGCTTAATACAATCGTAAGTGCTTAGAAAGTGACTTGTTTTTATCCACGTGTTTATTATTTGTGGCTGGAGCTCATTTATGACTCAAATTTACGAAAACAGAATAGGTACGATTAAATTCAAATGTAGGGAAGACCTTGATACATTTTTTAATGTGTTTTTGCACGTTCACCTATGAGTGATTTAAATCTTGTGCAAAAAACTATTTTCAAACTAAAGTTAGTTTCGGGCTATATTTAGTCCTTAAGAGCTCAAGTAAATTTCAGTCAAAGTATTAACATCTTGGGTAACTTAGATCTGACTCATTAATTTTATACTTATCATAAATTAGAAGATTCTTGAACGAAAACTTTTTGAATGTTATTGTTTCTCAAACAATTTTTATTGCTGAAATTTACCACTGTGAGAAACAGTTGCATTTAAATATTGTGCAAAAAACTCTTTTCAAACAAAAGTTAGTTCCGGGCTATATTTAGTCCTTAAGAACTCAAGTAAATTTCAGTCAAAGTATTATATTCGGCCTTTAATGCAACAAGTGGGGTGAGCAGGAGGGATGAAGTTGAAATATATAATTTTGCAAATTGCTAGTTTTATGGGGCCTCTCATCTCACCCTCAGTGTTCTTGGGCATCTGACCGCCACTTCTTTACCCAGCTGTTAGGTCACTTAATCGTCATCATCCAAGGAAGGAAAAAAGATGTGGGTTAGGGTAAGAGGCAGAAGCAAGGATGTTTTTTCCAAGTTGGCGTGTGCGATGGAAGTGTATGTGGGAGCGCAATCATTTCTCCGCTCAGATGTAACGAAAACAGCCTGTAAAGACAGGGTATTTTGACCCAGATGACTCACGGCTGGATCCGTGTTTCATTCACCGGTGCTGGGGATACATTTCTGTACCTTACACAAAATAATAATCAAAGCTTTTTACTTTCTGTAAATATTTTTTTACCTGCTTTAAAAAAGTGTAAAAGTTTAAAGGAAGCTTGAATGTTTATTTTGTAAGGAAAACAACTCAAATAACTTCAACCCATAATTATTTTTGCTTAATCCTATAATTTAGTGGCTATCAATTATCGGAAGATGATCCTTATTAAATAAATAGTCAAAGACTCAGTATTGTTAGTAATTCTTATAGTATTAGAAACCTTGATAAAGGCTGTTTGTCCTAATATATAAAAAAACAAATATAAAAACCTAATGTATATTTTTGCATCACGAAAACTCATTCCACATGAGTAACAATGTCTTTCTTTGACTGTGCAGGGGGAGCTACAGTTAATAATATCTTGAGACTTACCTTAAAATTGAATAAGTTAATGCTGTAATTTATAGCGTCAGATCCTCTTTTATGACATCTGGCCATAGGATCGTGTTTAATTCTTTCTATTTTTCCTCATTTTGAAATACATAGTATATTTACATTTGGCTCAACAGCATTGAGCCGTGACAACTAAACACACTCTTCAAACTTATCGACAACAAACTCTACAAGTACGAAATATTTATCTATAGACAACGTTTTTGTTTAAGAACTTAAGTGACTGACGTAAGGTTTGATATATCTTTCCTTTTAACTTCTTGACTAATTCCTCGTTTTGCTATCTCTTACGTTTCCTTAAGACTCTTCGGCCTTTTACTGGCTCCAAGGAGTTGCGACTATACTAGTAGAGCAAGTGTACCTATTCTCTTAATAATTTTAGACATAATTAAACGGCTTGAACCTGGAACATTTAAAAATGTTATTACTTATGACTTATGACTTACTTATTGTATCATATGATTTTTTTCAAAGCTCCATACGTTGGTGTCAGATTCTCCGTACATTTTTTGTAATCAAGAATTCAAAATTAATTTACTCGATGATTTTTGCTGAAAGTTGTTGTGACACATTAGAAGAAGTATTTTGAACTATATTTTTTTTTTTATCTATATAGTCGTTTTCTTTCATTGCGTTATATAATGCATACTCGTAGATAGTGTAGTTAATTAAATGTCTTGTTTATCAGAAGTAATTGCATGTTTGTATGAATAATGGTCACATTTTAAATTATTAGGTCAATAAACTCTGGGAGTAAATACGACGAAATATTTTATCTATTGCTTAATATAAATTCTATTGCTTTTTTTCGTTTATAATTACTACTCACTACTTATTATTCATCCAATTACTACTCATTACTCATCCAAGTAAGTTAGTTTGTAAGTTGTTAAATTGTTAATTTTAGACAAAATGTTCAGTATTTTTATTATTATAAATGTTTATTTAATAAATAAACTATAATTATTCACAAATATCTTTAAACTAGAATGCTTGTTATTAGCGCAGACATTAAGTTTAAATTTATGGAATATCTAAACAGAACTAATTTACTTAAACGCGAAAAAAAACAACATATGTTTCGTTTTATTTAATTTCTAATATGATCAACTCAGCTGATGAAAATGTATAAAATCAAAATCAGCTGTTACACCTGTGAAAACTAGCCACTTGTTTTGTCTAATTTTTTTTCTTTATTCTTTTATGTTGATGGCGATGTAACATTTGTTTGGTGTTGTTTTAATGGTTACTTACGTAAATTGTATTCTGAGAGACTAATTTACTTTGCGAATTTAAATTTAATTTTTTGTAATCCTTTAAAATAAGTATAAACACTAAATCAAGCTACTACTGATAAAAATAAATCCTTTAAAGTGTTCTAATGTTAGTAGCCTAAGTTGCTCGAATTTACAAAATTAATAATGGAAAATAACGGTGTATAAAATGCAGGACAAAATCATTGTTTTTTTAAAAAAGTGTCTCTATGGCGAGGTCATGTCGATGTTTCTTTTGTTTGTAATAAAATTATCTTGAAAACTATTAAGTTTATTCTGTTGTTTTTTTAAGTTTTACTGAAAAGTTCCTGTGCTTATGTTTTTTAAAAAAAAAAACACTTTTAATTCTTTCTTTGGCTAAAAATGTAAACTGTTCCAACATCGGCTTAAAAGCTTGAACTTTATTACACAATTCTACCCAAATCCCGTAAAAATCGAATTACAGTTTGTGCACAAGATATTCAGAGAAACGTCTTGTTTTCCCCCTTTTTGTTGTGTTCGTATATTATTCAAGAATGATATAGTAGTGAAAGTTACATGACATCTTCTGTTAGAGCTTTTTTTTGTTCTTCTTAATTTATGCATATATGACTGATTGTTAAGCAAAGGTATTAGATGTCAGGGTTATGCAAGAGGATATAGATAAAGTGTAATAATCAGTATGCCAATTTCGTTTTGACCGACTTGGAATAGAAGGAGTTACGCAACTCGCATATGAATACTGCTTTTAATCTAGGATGTGTCTCTTATCAGTTTGAACAACTAATGCATTAGTATAGACTCTTTTAAACAGAAAGATAAAAATAAGCTTTTGGTCAAAAGCCGGTTTTTATTTTTTATTTTTATTTTCTGCTTTCACTTCGCTCAGTTCAAAGAATACGAAAATATAAATGGCAGGAGTGGCTTTGACTACTTAAAAATAAAGTTTTATAAAACGCACATTGTTTATCCTTTTTATCCGCTATCTAGATGGAATTTTGTTTTGCTTCCGTATGATTTTCATCTTTGAATATTTTTAAACCCAATACTTACCTACTTAAAATGGTTAGCTTCAAGCTTCCTTACATATATTTATACAACTTTGACCTATGATTTCACTCCATACAAGAAAGCACTTATTTAAATATGTTGTAAATCTTGTTAGTGTTACCACATACCTCATTGAAAGACAATTATGGGGATTATTTTATTTTGTTCTTTTTTTTTCAAAAGTAGTTTTATATTATTTTAAAGCCGAAGAGATGTCGGGACTTTTATATAAAATTTTCATTGTTAGTGAAAGGGTAATCAGTAATCAAATCGAAGTCGCCGATAGTGAGACAGTTTTTCTCTTTACGAAATATCTTTTATAATTTTAAACTTCACTAACAAATTCCTATTGCTTTGGTTTTTATTTAAAACTCTACTTCGACTTAGATGATGTGAACTTAAAACTACGGCGTTATGAATCAAAATCAAGTTTTTTTAATCTTTGTAAACCCAAATAATTTTTAATTTGAAAACTTGGACGATTAATATGATAATTCGGATCATATCTATTGCCGATATTGATATCAATTTAATATCTAACTTAAAAACTATATACTTTTGACATTTTTCATATAATCGAGTAGTGTCCCGACGACTCACCTTGATATGATTTTTTATTGCCAAAATAAGGCAACCACATTTATTCCAATTACAATAAATGTTTGTTTTGATTTGTTGGTCTTTAAATAGATATAATTTTTATAATTACTTATCTAAATTAATTTACTTTTTTTTCTAAATATACAATTAAGCCTGTTGCCACGGGCCTAAGGGATTGTAAATATGTATGTAAATGAGTCTTAGCCTCAGTCTTTAATCTAAGTAACCATAGGTTTTCATTCTAATAATTATGTGTAGAACTAAGAATCCTCTTATTACTACATATTTTGTGTGTTTATAATGAAATTTCCTAACGTATCTTGTTTCTGTTTGTTGACAGGTCTGCGCTGCAGACGTTGCACAAAGTTAGCGGCAAAGCTCGAGCGCACAACTACTTCCTGGGAGGTGTAAGCCACGAATGGGTCGGTCACTACGAGCAGAACGTAGCAAGCGATCGGTCATGTCTCAACGAATGGCATACTATGGACTCCATCGAGTCTCGGCGGCCCCCATCGCCAGACTCAATCCGGCACAAGTAAGCTATATAAATTACTTCTTTTATTACTCTATTTATACGAAAGCTTTACGATATAAACCACTACTGTGACGGCGATGTTAAAATGTTAACCATATTGCCCAAGTTTACTTATCTTGAGATGATAACAAATAATAATTGTTCTCATACGTTATCCCTGATGGTTTGGAATTTTTTTATGAATAAATTAATCAGTTCTTTGTTCTTGTTCTTTACTATTCCTCTCTTCGTATAGAAGCAGCAACAGAAAAAGATGGCCCAGAAATTATTTAGATGTACTTACAAATGACGATCAAAATAATATTTCTATTTAATCAATTTCATTTGAAGTTTGATGATTGTCTTTCACCAGTTTTCTGAACACTTAACTGTACAGTATAGAGTTTTTTTTTATAATATTAATCACTGAAAAAGAAGAAAGTGAAAACGATTTCGATATTTCTTTGTAACATTAAGTAAATATCTGAACAAAAATGGATTTATTTAAATCATAAAGAGAACAACATGAAATGTTTAAATAATTGCTCTTTATATTAACAAATCTTAATTTAATTTTTATCTATTTAAACTAATATCGTAACTCTTTAGAGAGTTTATAGCCTCTGATTAGTAACGAAAATGCATAGGCGATTCGTATTGGTTTTCAAAATGAATGTTTGCTTCTTCACTTTCTATTTAGAAGCAAGGAAAATAATATATGTGAAGCATACTCTTTACAGAAATTTCCTGGTTTTTAAGACTTAAAACGCAGGAGTAGTCGAACACCGAGTCCTAATTTCAACCCCTGTTTTTTCTGGTTCATTTACTTTTGTGTAGCCGACGTAGGATTTACCCTAGAGAATGAAGGGTGTGGGGCGAGGCCTTGGATGTCTCCAGGGTGAAGAGAAGAGGGTGTGTTTAGGACAGGATTTTGAAGGGCTAAGGGCTTGGCGCTTGGCCTACCAGGGTCTTTTTCCCGTATCAAGAACTCTCAGAAATATAGGTCTGCTTTTTTGGTACATACCCTCCCCTATTATCTGTATATTTGGACCTTTTTTTTACCTACCTGTATTCTTTCTATCTACAAATGCATTGCATTTCCTCCATACTAACAACCTAAACTACCTGAGTTGCTTATCTGAGGGAAATCCGATCCTAGTCGTCCCTTTAACCCTTTAAAAATCTTAAAAAGGGTATGTATATTTTTTTCCTTCGGTGATAATTTCATTCTTTACTTTTTGGGGTTGAGTATAGTAACATGCGTATGGCAGTAGCAATTCCTAGTGTATTAAATTTCTTCTATTAACTTTTTTATTACTGATATTCATAAAATACGTTTTCGGTTGTAGAAAAGTAGATAAGATAAATCTTATTAGATCTTATTGCTTTCTTATAATTTTCCAATGCTTCGCGTCTAAGATTTTACTTTGAACATAATTTTCTCATCACATTTTAGGAAAAAAGTTAGTTTTCTTTGTAAAAAAATATGATCGTGTATATTTTTTAACACATTATTATTTATTAGAATATACTTATTTTTCTTGTTCTTTATACTGGTTCTTTGTGTAAATTACTTAGTGTATCAAACTAATTCTGAATCTTTCCTTTGCTAGACCTGTGGAGAGAGAGGAGACGAAGGCCTTAATCCGGAGTTCACTGAAGGAGATCATGATGTCAGTGGACCTAGACGATGTTACATCCAAGCAGGTGAGAACCAAACTGGAGGAATCGTTAGATGTTGACCTGGCAGAGTACAAACCATTCATAGACCAAGAGATGCTCGTCATTCTTGGTCAGATGGACGAGGCTACAGAGATCTTTCCTCATGTCTACCTTGGCTCCGAGTGGAATGCCTCAAACCTCGAGGAACTTACCAAAAATGGGTAAGTTATACATTTACTTACAAATAATTGGGAATAACATATTGCTAACATAAATGGAGCTTTAAATTTTTTCAATTTAGGACTTTCTTTTTTAATATTGTTAAAGTATTGTATTATGATTTAAATAATAAATTCTTATGAAAGCTAGTATTTTTTAAAAAAGGAAAACATTCTGTACTAATGTTAATGATTGGTATTTCATATCTTACTTAAAATCTTTAAGATAAAAAAGGTATATGTTAAACATTTTACTCCCCATTATTTTGATAAAAGCAAATTCATAATTTCATGGTAATATGATAAATCTTTCCTCCTTGGATTATCAATTATAAAATTTCTGGATAATACTTTTAAGGTTCATAATAGAGCTATCAGAGGATGGGAAGAGTGTGTATGTTATTATTGATCATTGATAGCTTATTTTATGAAGATAGCTCATAAAATATGATAGTAGAAGTAGATAGATGAAGTACCACAATTTTTCTATCATTAAGCTGAAATAAAAACTTCAGGTTCTATTTTTGAAAACTTAAAAAGCAGGTACTGTCCAAAATTATGTTTGCTATTTAAACTGCCTGTATAAAGTAATCTCTAGATGATGCCTGTTCTCAAGTGCTGTTGACAACGGTGCAGTTTTGGGCTCGCTAAAAATTAGATAACATTTGATTGAATGAAGATTTTTTTTGTTTTACTAAATGCTCACCAAGAAACTTAAACGACAAGTGTATACTTTTCTTTTATTTTAAAACGACGAACTATTAATTTCTTAGTTAATTAACTGTCTAAGATAAAGTAGTAAACAATTATGTCTACTATAAATAATTATAAAGTCCGTTTTTTTTTTTACGAATTTACTTCAGCCTAGTATAACTCCACTGCTTAATATTAAAGATTAATTTGTTGTCTTAATTACTGAAATGTTATATTTTTTTTATTGTCATGTTTCAGAGTTTGTCACATACTCAACGTTACAAGAGAGATTGACAATTTCTTTCCTGGTATGTTTGATTACCTCAACATTAGGGTGTATGATGATGAAAAAACAGATCTCCTTAAACATTGGGATGACACATTTAAGTACATCACCAAAGCAAAGTAAGATTTAATTAAAATATTAATAAATTCAACAAATAATATTTCTTTAATAACATTTAATTCATTAATGGGTATTTTCAAAAGCATGATGATATGCAGTGCCAGGCAATGAACTGCACTTCAGCAGTGTGCTTCACTTGTGGATTTGGTGCTAATGCCTTAATGTTTTACCTGTACTTTATTCAGTATGTTTATTTGTTACAGGAAAGCTGGCTCTAAAGTCCTTGTTCATTGTAAAATGGGAGTTAGTAGGTCAGCGTCAGTTGTGATAGCATATGCAATGAAAGCGTACTCTTGGGATCTCAAACAGGCGATAGCCTACGTACAAAACAAGAGGAGTTGCATCAAACCAAATGCTAGCTTCATTCAACAGCTTGAAACTTACCAGGTATTTTACCTCATTCAATTATAGGATGATTTATTTATTGCATGCTATGGTCTTGCATTGTGTTAATTCATTAAATAAATAAATAGTCAATGAGTCCATCATTTTTTTACTCTTCTTTTTAAAAAAAATAAAGTGTGGGCAACACTGTTTTTTTCATAGGGATTGGAAATTTAAAAATTTATTTCATTTTAATTCTGTACACTAATGGAATTCAATTAAAACTTATCAAGAGTGAATAAATCTCAAATTAATGCTGTTCATTGTAAATAAACTCAAAAAAGCCACAATGGCTTATTTTTTAATACCAGCAAATTTCCATCTTTTTATCAGTGAATCAGTCAGCTTTTGATTTATGATAAAATTAATGAGTTTAATTTATTTTCATTAGTATGTACAAAATCTCAGTGGAAACAGAAAAAATGGAAGTTGCAGATTTTAGATAATTTAGTAAAATATTTATTTTTGTGTTGTGACACAAAAAATGAAGTCTTCTAAAACTCCAATCAGTTTATCAAATTGGGATTATTTGGTTACAGGGCATGTTAGATGCGATGAAGAACCGTGAAAAGCTCCAGCGGTCCAAGTCAGAGACTAACCTCAAGTGTAATGGTGAAGCTATGCGTACTGCAGAGGTTTGTGGTGATTCAGGCTCAGAAGCAAGTGGAGGGCCTTCAGAGGTTTTACGTAGCAAGTCTGAGAGTGAAGCTAGAGTGCCTCCTCTCCATGCTCCTCCCCCTGCCCCTCCATTACCTGTTACTCTAACACCTCATAGACCTAAATCATGGTCTCCTGACCATGCTACTGCAAACAACATATTTACCACCACCAATGGTAAGAATAGAAAGTAGTTATTATTATTATTAGATAGTTCTTGTGATTATGAGCCTAGGGCTCTTTTTTTGTTTATCACATAGAGTCAGGTATGTTATGGTTCAACCCATAAATAGATTATATCTGTAAAATTAACTACTAATTTTCAAGATGTTTACAAATAATTATTCACTTTTCTAATAATAGCTTTCAGCATTTTAATTTTAAGTGTATTAAATTTTAGGAAAAAAAATTGTATTAACCAAAAGAAAGGGGTTAATATAATTGATGTTCCCAAGAAATTTTTAGTGTGATATTTAGCTTAGTGTGCATTATTAAAATCATCTGCTCTGATTTGACATTGAACAAATGAAGCAAGTTTAATCCCACTAAAGGGAGAATAAAAAAGTTAGAAATTATAATTTTTAGCAGAATGATTATGATAGCAGAATGCTTGATGAAACAAGCAACTCAATAACTTTTTACTTTTCCTCTCCTTCTCTGAAGGTATGCAGAAAATGTATTGTTTTAAGGATTTTTACTTTCTCATATAAAGAGAAAGAATTGTGATGGTGTGAAAATTCGATTTTGATGAATTTACTCGTTTTGAGGTCCCCTGGCCCAGTGGTTTTTAGAAATGTTTGTCTGTTGTCTGTCGTCTGTGCAGCCACAAGGAGCCTAAACTGCTAGGCTGATTTTGACGAAATTTGGAATACATGTTCAGAAAAATCATACCCCGAGGTGAAAAGAGAAATTAATTTTAGTTCCAAATTTGGGGGCGCTATCACTATGAACTCTGAAAAAATAGAAAAAAAAAATCTTGAAAATAGTTCTGATGATTTTGATTAAAAAATTCCAAAATGTAGTCCATTAAATATGAATCTTACGATACAATCCGTTTTCCTGGGAAAAATCTATTTCCTGAGAAAATAGCTTTGGACATGAACAGAGAGAGGCTTAATTCCCAGTTGTGGAGAAGTTATTTTTATGAAATGATCAATAATAATTAAATTTACCTTCAAAAACACGTAAATTATTATTAAATGGAAAACACTGAGCTAAGTAATTATGAACTCGTACATGAGACATTTTGTCTGAGTTGTCTCGGACTTTTTTTTGTAAATCTAACTATGCTTTTAATGCATAATAAAATTAAATGTTGCTCTCTTCATGAAAAAGCTATGAGCTATGACTAGTATTAACTTTAATTTTCATTGATAAGGTTTTGTATTTCTAAATTGTATTCTAATATCTAGATGAATTATTTAATATTCAATGCTTACGATGATGTTACAGGAAGTGCTATTGGAGTGGATGAGGGCGTAGTTCCCCCTCCACCTCCTCTACCTCCACCTCCAACCCCACCTATAAGGTCTAGAGGTGTATCTGTGTGGATGCCTTGCTCCAATGGACTTGCATACTGTGTCTCACAGAATAAGATACTTCACCTACCCACTGTTACAAGGTACATTTTAATATCTATGTTAATGACATGCATTTGATTTACCTTTCTCGTTATTTTTTAAGCTATAGTAGCCTAATCTAAATTATATGATTATTAATAAATAATATTTTCTTATTATAGTGGAGAAGATGGAGTGGTTAAATCACGGGTGGAAAAATTGGAGACTGGAAAAAAATCGGATAGGAAGGGTATGGTGCTTAATCTTAAAGACCAATTTGAAGAAGACAGGCTCCAACTAAATTCAAGGAGTTGTCTACTTAAGGATTCCCTTAGCCAAAAGGAAGACCACTTAAAAGAAGGTTTTAGCCAAAGGGACAGTTTTTCAAAAGAAGTTTTACGTCAATGGGAGAGTCAGCAGAAGGATGCCCCTATCCAACGAGATACTTTTATATTGAGGGACCCACCTAGCCACTGTAACGTTCTCACAGTACAGGATGGGATCATCCAGCGGATCCAGGATGCTTCTGTCCAACAGATGGATCAGGACAGGCCAGTAGAAAGGCGAGATCCTTTCTCCTCCCAGTTAGACCGAGTTTTTGACAAAGAAGAGACAAGCGGGATTAGTATCAGTCGTCAAAATAGTTTGGGTTCAGGTGATCGAATTAGTCCAGAACCGGGTATTGTCAAATCACTTAAAAGGGAATTTGAAGCTAAGAGTAAGAGTAGTGGGGGTAGTAGTGGAGGCAGTAGTTTACCTTCGAGTCCCGTCAGCGAACGATCGGGTCAGTCTGCTGCCCCTACAGCATCTTTGGAAGATCTGACATCTCGGGGCATTGTCAACCGTCACAAGCCTCCTAAAGCACCTCCTCCACCTGCAGCGGTAGCTGTGGCCACCACAGTTTTAGCCAAAGCCCAGAAGAAGAAACTTCAGCAAGGCAAAACTCATCCCTTGGCTCGACTCACTTACAAAACCCGACATCCCAACCCTGTGTACAATACCATGTGAGAAAACACTGCCTCAAGACTTATCTTCTTTTTTAACCTTGACAAGTTCTTTTATGTTCTTTATAATTTTTTGTTTCTTTTTGTAATTTGTTTTTTTATCAAAAGCATCACATCAGCTTGCCATTTATTTTAATTTTTTTTAATTTTAATAATTAGAATCTCTAGCCGCGGTGATTCTACCAAATGACCCCGTCTGTATTTTCTAGTCGTTTTATTGTGAGTGTACAAATATGAAATGTATATTGTGATTTAAACTTGTATACTCACTATAAGTAAGTTTCTGTACATTTTTGTAAAATATAGTTTATATGAAATGATTTGGAAAAGAAGAAAGGATTTTTCCTTCAACACCTAACCTTTATAATTCCTTTGTCAATTTTTTAAAAAACAGAAGACAATCAAGCTGAGAATGAACAACTATACATTAGAAACATTTTTGCCAGTTCTTCCTTCATGGAGCTTAATTTAGTTTAGAACTAACTGAAATTAAACTTGAACAGCTAAAACAGAATCTAGATCTAGGTAGTGAAGTTTACCGGGGAATTCATATAAAGAGACCTGGTAACATTTAGTATATAAACTGCACAACACTATTACTAACAATATCATTAGTATACACTAAAACACAAATTATAATTTGATTTACAATTTCATATTTGTTTGTACAATATAATACAAGACAATAACAAAGCTGTTTGGTTAATGTTCAATTGATGTCATTTATGGGTAAACTCTACTTTTATAATAGTTAGACTTTTCCCAGCTGTAAATACTAGAACTGAGTATAGGTCTTCATCTTTCCTATTCTTTTTCTTCATGTTGAGGTCTATGTGATCCATACTGTAGACTCCAGTATCACTAGTCTTGTAATAGCTGACCACCTTTAAAGACAATTCAAATGCAATTATTAGATTATCTTTTTTATTACATTTTTACACCTGAGGCAGTTGTTTAGAACTTAAAATATTAGCATAGGATGGTTTGCATTTGTTATATTTTTTTTTTTTTTTTTTATAAACTATTGCACCATCTAAATCAGCCTCGTTGGAATGTATCATCTATAAGAAAAGTCAAATTTTAGTGTAGCCCATAGCTTCCTATCACATACTTTATTGATCTTAATACTCATTATTTTCTAAATTATCTAATTTTTTCCTCCTTTTTTAAATCTGTCAGATTTTTTTTACATTTATAAAAGTATCAATTTAGCAATATTTAATGTGCGCAAGCAGTTTAAATTAATCTGTGGCTATCTGCAGGCTACTTTCAACAAACCGACGCATGGGGGTGCCCATGAACCGATGAATAATTTTGAATATATAGTTTTACAAGATATTTTTTATCCTTATAATTGCATCGCAGTTGAACTTGACTACAAAAAAACCTTGTGCAAGTAAAAAATTAACTACACAAATGAAAGATTAAACTACATTTACCTTTGTCATACTTGATAAGACAATGCTTGTTATCATAAAATATTTTTTATAAGCTAAGAATTTTCATGAATGAAACATACTTACTCTTATTGAATACATATCTAATATATTTAGAATAGATGGATCTGAGCTGCCTGTTGCAACGAACATAGGTGCTATCCATTTCCCACAGTAAAGCTGTAAACAAAGTTGCACAGTTTGAAGTATGTCACTGAATATTGTTTAAGAATATATTACAATTTATTAACCCCTATATACAACTCTTCAATATATCAGATGTGTTGCTGCTCACTTTGAATTCACATGGTTCAGTTAAAAGTGCCAGGGCAAGAAGAGATCTTATTATTGTTTACTTCTAATAATCAGATTCAAAATTATTCCCATAGCATTTCTGCCTATACTCAAATGAGGATATAGCTTATGAATCTAAAAATTATGGTTCCCTTATCAACACAAGAGTGGTCCACAAAGGGGGGGGGGGGGGGGGGAATGGGAATAGTTACATAAAAACATTAAATGATACACCAAACGACTTGGAGGTAACAGATAACAAAGTTATTTCTAAATAGTATATTTTGTAGTATTGCCTATAATACTACAGAAAAAAAACAAGTGGGCAATGCGGGTGCTAGGTGGCAGGGAGTGGAGCATTCGGGTACTTTGATGTGGGTAAAAGACCGACTCAAGATGGGAACACCGAATACCGATAGTTCGGGGGTTATATCATTATCTTAAAAGAATTTATTTTTATTATGGTTCTAACTTTGATTTGTCACTGTTCAGACCTATTTTAAGCCTACAACATATTAGTCCCCAGGCCACCATAAGAAGTAAGTCGCTGATTGATAAAGTTTTCTTACCTTGTGGAATCGCATATTTATGCCGTGTCCACCGATGAATTGGGTATATGGCAACTGCGCGCTGGGCCATTTCTTTTTTGTTGACATGCCAAACATGCCCTTCTGCGGGAACATTGAAAAGAGATAGATGAAGTTTTAATTTTCATAGGATCGTTTAATTAAATTATTTAAAAAACAGTGGTACACGTGGCCACCGATAAGAGTGGGCCGTTTGGGGTGGCCACCGCCCCAAACATATCGCTCTGCGGGGACGTTGAAAAGAAAACGGCCCACTCGTATCGGTGGCCAACTTTACCACTGTTTTTGAAATAATTTAATTAAACGATCCTGTGAAAATCAAAACTTTATCTATCTCTTTTCAATGTTCCCGCAGAAGGGCAAGTTTGACATGTCAACAAAAAAGAAATGGCCCAGCCCCCAGTTGCCATATACTCAATTCATTGGTGGACACGGCATAAATAAGCGATTCCATAAGGTAAGAAAACTTTATCAATCAGCGACTCACTTCTTATGGTGGCCTGTGGACTATATTTCTTTGTGTTAAAAGTGTTTTCTCTATTGCTAATAGTTAACTTTTTTTCAATTGTGTTTATAAATTATGGATAAATAAGGATTATTTTATTAAATTGCTATAATGTAATTAGCTAATTCCTTCGGTATTTTTTTTATAGTAGTCACAGTGTCCCATTTCTCCCATTATAGAGCTTTTTGAAATTTAGCTATTTTTTAATAATAAATATACATCTATAAATTTTAAATATGATAATATTTTATTTATGATCCGATAATATTTTTTATTTACTGCGTAGATTGGTAATGTTAATAATATTGATTTCCCCCTCCCCCCCCCCCCCCCCCCCACACACACACAAATTAAAGCTAGGACCACCCTTGTATCAACACTGAAAACGCTAATTACAAAATGTAACAAATTATCTCATTAACCCTCTTCAACCCACCCCTTCAAATGGCACTACTCAATGTGTTTCAATCAATGCTTTTTCTTATTATATCTCATTATGTTCATTTAAGGGGTTCTTACTGTAGATCTGCATTTAATCTTATTAGTTAATATAAAAAAAAAGTATACCATTCACGTATATGTACATAACTACAAATAAGATGTGTATAAGCAGTTACTACCTTGTTTTGATTGTATTCCAAATTTAGATAATTTTTTCCTGTTCCATATTCATAAAATTTAAGAGGATTATTGGTGTCATAAGAACATGTCATAATCTGAAAATGAAGAGATATTACATATTAGGCTACAAAAGATCTTCTAGTAGAGGCTGTATATGATATTTGACATTACAAAGAAGCTGCTCGTGTTAGATGCTGGTGATTTACTCATCTTTGAGTAACCAAAGTTTTATTTATTTATTTAAATGTAATCATGGGAGGGGGGGGGGGGGGGGGGGTGACAGGAATTCTCATCACAGACATAAATTGTATCCTTATAGGCTCTATATCACAGAATATTTTAAACATCTCAGGACATTAACACATATGAAAAATTTTTTTTCTATAAATGTCTACAACGATTTCTAAATATAGAAGATGACTGAATCCTACGATGTAAATTATGGTAAGTTTTAAGTTATATATGTTTAGAGAGTTAAAATATCGGTTGCAGAGGCATCTCACAACTTTTCCTCACTAAATAATTACAAAATAGTGGCAGATATCAAGTAGTAATGTTGTATTACCCTCAATCGATATTTTAGTTTCAAAAAGAAATTCCTTCCAATGTAATGGGTAGTATAAATGAAACCTTTAAGCTTTCATTATTATATTTTATTGCAATATTTCAACCCCTCCTTCATGGATCACCAAGCTTCTTTTCATAAAACCCTGAATTACTCAAAACATTTCTTATGTGATATGATATTAAGTTGAAATATGGAGGAATTATTTATCCTATAGAAATGTATAATTAGTGTGAATTTTAGCTCAATCAGCAAAATAGTTCTAAATTTATTTACTGTTTCAAAATTAAAAATTAATAATTTAAAAATGGCTACCATTTAAATATTAGCGAAGTTGATTTCCTGTAGACTTAAGCATTTCAATTTAAGTGTAGATATTATAATTTCAAAGGAAATGACTGAGTCTCAGACTTTTTAAGACTATTTAATTTATCAAAAATAGTTTTTGTGTTTTTTTTTTAAATAAAAGGTTTATTTAATAGTACGAATACAATGTTTGAGGAGGTTCTTTACTGTTCAAGTATGATAAGAGGGTATGTTAGTGTCATGCTGTCAAATAAAACACAGTGAGAAAGTTAAATGATAATGTTTCGCTAAATTTATTAGCATCAAGAGAGCAAGAAACAAAGTAAAAAAATAAAAATAATACAAAAAGGTCGAGGTTGACTCTACGACATCTAAAGGAAATGTTATAAAGGAATGATTCCTTTATAACATGTTTCAGTTTTGTGTTACACGGTTTTCACTGTATCAGACAAACTACAACATTAATTTTAAGACCTCTGTTACTTACATTTAATAAATATTTTGATTTTTGTAGAGTAAAAAGCTAAGTATAAAATATTCTCATAGGGCATAGTTCATGAAAAGATTTTTCTCATTATTTGTAATATTATATTAATAATTATTTTATTTTAATAATGATATTTGAGTATTTATATGTCCTTTTTACTTTCTAAAAAAATAGAAATAGAATAGAAAGTAATAAATAAAAGAAAAAAATAGAATTAAAATTTAATCTTGAGATTTTGATGGATTTACACATTTTGAGGTCCTCCTGAGTCCAAAAAAGTGGTTTTTAAAAAATATCTGTCTTTCATCTGTACAGACCTTTGGAGCCTAAACTACAGGGCTGATTTTAACAAAATTTGGCATACATGTTCTGAAAAATCATAACCCAAGGTGAAATCTAGACAGTGGCGTAAATAGCGCCCCCGCCACCCCCGCGGTGCGGGGGGGCGCCTGCTCTAGGGGGCGCCGTAAAATGAGTAAACAATGATATTTATAATAATAAAAATTAAAAAAAAACTCTGTGGGCGGAATTATTTTAATTAATTTTTTTGGGGGAAATAATAAATAAAATAAAGAGTTTAAATTATAAAGGTGAGGATGTTATGTTTATGTTTAACAGCTCAGTTTGGTTTTCAACTTTGGTGTCACTCTATAGCTATAACCTATAACTATATGTGTTAGTTTATCGGAGTCCCGTCTTCATTTTGGACTGGTAGGAAAACTATGCCTTTGCCTTTATTACAACTAAGGCTGGTCGTCCACTGGAAGCGTGTACGAGCGGCGACGAGCTTCGCGCTACACGGGCGGCTACAGGCGACAACGAGACAAGCGGCAACACGCGACAGGGCTCTTCCACTGTAGGCGACTATGCGCTTCACGCAGCTCAGTTTATTTCTAACTTAGAGTGAGAATAGATGAAGATGACCTTAATTTTTTAGACAATCTTTACCTTTTGAGGCGTCGGGATGCAGTCCAAAAGAGAAGATCTTGTTGGGCGAATCCAATTTTTGCATAAAGAAAATTTCTGGGCGAATTCTACAACTTTCATCAAGAATTAGAGAGGAATGAAATAAATTTGTTTACTATTACCGAATGAACAAAACGTCGTAAAGTTCAAATATATTTTACATGCCATAAATCTACTTATCACTAAAGTTTTTTTAATGTAATGTTAGCAATTTATCCTTATCCAGCCTATCTAATCTTAAATCTAGCATTCCTTATCTAATAAGCTTTTATTTAACTTGCAATGTTTGTACGAGAATCTTCGAGAATCTCATATATGAATCTTGCAACTGGATTTTTAAGCAGTTATCATCAACCAATTGAATTGAAATTTTGCATACACGTTTAGTTTGGAAGGCAATGCATGGTTAGCTAAGTCACGTCACTCTAAATCCAAGATGGCGGACTAGTTTTTTTAAGCACGCCCATTATATGGGTATAAAATGAAAGTGTTTGCTGAGAAGAGTAAAAAAAAATAATATACCTTCACTCAAAAATCCAATATTTTATCCAAAGTTTACTATTAATTTTTTTCAATTACTTTTCCCTATCTCCCACTCTCCATAAAAAAAGAAAATAATTATTCTTTTTTTTTAAAGATTTTTATTTAATTACATAATTAAATTATATAATTCTATATTATGATTTTTCATTTTATAGTATTACAATTTATATTGTAGGTACTTGTTAGATTTCTTCTCTCGTGGCTATTTATTTATTTATATTTATTTATTTATTAAAACATTTATTTATTTATTAAAACATTTATTTATTTATTAAAACATTTATTTATTTATTAAAAATTTATTGCTGCAGAAGACTTGAAAAATATGTAAAAATAAATAAATTTATTTTTATTTTATTTTAATGTGGATGAAATTAAAAAAATAATCTAATGTATTGTGTACAAAAATATATCTATATTTTATAAAAATATATGAAGGTAAGAACGAAAAATATAGCATGTACATAAGAAAGTTTAGTATTCTCCATTGCACTGTGCACAAAAATAGGTAGTCAAGTAAAAAAAAAAAGGTTAAAAATACGTTTATAAAAAGATCGAGAGGTAGTAGATACAGGCGTGTACAAGCGGCGACGGGCGCAGATCCCATCGAAATGGGATCTGTCGCCCGTCGCCGCTTGTAGCGCATGCACGCTCGTAGCCGCCCGCTCAAGGTCGCCCGCAGTGGACGAGGGTACATTGGTTTTACATAAATGGGATCGGTAGCGCGTGGCCGCCCGTAGCCGCTCGTGTAGCGCGAAGCTCGTCGCCGCTCGTACACGCTTCCAGTGGACGACCAGCCTAAAAGTTATCTTATCTTATCTGGTATTAGCTGTAACTACTAGATAAGGAAATACATATTTTCCAAAAGTCTTTGCTATATTATATATTTCTCTGTCTTTCTTATTCCCCCTACTTCTTTATCCCTATCACAACCTCTTTTTATTTAGTTTCTAACCTTGTCTTACCTAGCTTATTTCACCTCCCTTTAGAGTTGTTATCTATTCTACCCTTCCCTTTCCCTTTTTAGGAATTGTTATCTACCTATTAATAAAATAAAGTTCTGTTCAGTTCAGTTATAGCTCTCGTTCTCGTGCGAAGTGGTTGTATTTTTTGTAGTGATTATTAATTTTCCTTTAACTAGAAATCTCTGCTTTTTTTAATTTATTTCTTACCTGAATTGACCTGAGCCCTGTCAGGTCAATTTGTTAATACAACTCAAATATCTCATCGTGATCTTCCTCCTCCTCCAGTAGCAAACACATTTTTATTTTGCTTCCGATGAGCTTACCGAAGGTAACGCAAGCTATGTGATCGTTGTAGAACGCTCAATTTTAAAAAACGGGGGAAAATTAAATAAATTTAACAACAATAATTGGTTAAAAAGCACAACAAAAAAATCGGTCCGAGACAACTAAGACAAACTTTCTCATACACGAGTTCATAATTACTTAGCCCAGTGTTTTCCATTTATTCGTTTTCGT
The DNA here is from genome assembly GCA_951217055.1 of Gerris lacustris. Classification (NCBI taxonomy): domain Eukaryota; kingdom Metazoa; phylum Arthropoda; class Insecta; order Hemiptera; family Gerridae; genus Gerris; species Gerris lacustris. The sequence continues at coordinate 81,761,135 of OX578277.1, forward strand.
ATGTACATTTAATTATTATTGAACATTTCATCAAAATTTATCATAAAAATTACTTCTCCTGGGCAGGGAATCGAACCCGGGCTCTCTCCGCGTTTTAAGCTATTTTCTCAGGAACTAGATGTTTCCCGGGGAAACGGCTTATATCGTTAGATTCGTGTTTAAATGGGCTACATTTTAGAATTTTTTTTAATCAAAATCGTCGACACCGTTTTCGCGAAATAATTTCTTTTTCTAAAATTCATTTCTTGATTTTGCCTCGTGGTGCGATTTTTCTGAACCCGTATGCCAAATTTTGTCAAAATCGGTCCAGTAGTTTAGGCTCCAGGTATAGCACAGACGACAGACGGACATTTTACCATTTTTTTGGACTCAGGGGCTCTCAAAACGTGTAAATCCATCAACATCTCAAAATCTAATTTTCGCGCTATCACAATACTTTCTATTTATATGAGAAAGTATAAAGGTTGAATAAGAGGGGGAAGGGTTGGGTAAATTTTGTATATGGGGGGGGGGGGCGCATTTTCAAAAGCTGCGGGGGGGCGCCAGAGTTCTTAGTTCCGCCACTGACTCTAGAAATGAATTTTAGCTACAAATTTGGGGGTGCTACCTCCAAAAACCCTGAAAAACATATTCGAAACAGTTCCGACAATTTTGATTAAAAAATTATAAAATGTAGTCCATTTAAATACAAATCTAACTATATTAGCTATTTTCCACGGAAAAATCTGGTTTCTTAGATATTAATGAAAATAAATCTGATTATTGAAAATCTATAACAAAACGTATCTGGGACCAAGATTATGTGATAAACATGGGCGTAGCCAGGGTTGCCTTTAGGGGGGGGCTAATTTTTTTGGATATATATATATATATATATATATATATATTTGTGTGTGTGTGTGGTGTGGTGTATGTAAAACCAAAAAAGTGTTTTCCTTAAAAATGCCAAGAGTCTGACAGTACCATTATTAATATTTTCAAAAGGATTTATTTTAATAAAAAAAACTCAATAGAACTATTAATTATAGGGAAAAAAATTGTTTATATGAAATTGATTTTTTTAAGGAACACTTGCTGTTTAAATCCACTCTTAATGTAAAATAGTTCACCTTAAGATTGGACAGAGAGTATTTGAAGCAATGTTAGCGCTTCCTAGAGATATTGTCTGAACTCAGTGGCGTAACTATAGGCCCGCGCGGGCCCGCATTGCGGGGGGGCCCCCAGTGCCAGGGGGCCCCCAAATCTAGAAATATCTGGAATTACTATCCTTGTACCAACGTCGAGGGGGCCCCCAATCCTGAATGCAAGAGGTTGTTTTTTTTTTTTTTTTTGCTCATCGATTTTCTTTGGCGAGGGGCCCCCAAAAATTTCTTGCGGGGGGCCCCCAATGGTCTAGCTACGCCACTGTCTGAACTACTACATCTCTTATTTTAAATAAATAGAAATTAATTGTTTTTTAAGAATCAAATATGCAGAACCATACTGAGTTTTATTGCAAAACCATAACCAAATAAAATTAGTAGGGCATCTAACAGTCCAGTCAATAAATACAAATAATTTCAAGATAAATAGAACTTTTTATATACTACGTTTTTAAATTGATATACATATTTGAAATAATAATAAATAATATAATCGATATTTCCTGTTTTGCTGTCATTCAATGTTTATCTATCACAAATTTGAGACCCGTCAAAATGAAGATTGCAAATACTATGGGATATGTCAAAACAAATAAAATAACTTGCGGATTTTTTCCGAACTAACATTCCGTACAGCAAAATTTGCTGAAAACCAATTAAATCCTGCTGAAAGATGGCTAAAAGTATTAAAATAATGCATTGTCATCGTGTTCTGAGCTATGCTAAAAGTTTCAAATGTCTAGCTATTTGGGAAGTTAGTTAGAAATCGATTGCCAGATTTGTACCGGACAAACAAACAAACAAACAAGAAAGCAAGCTAATAAAAACGTAGTAAAAATAGTCTTCCTTACGAAAGGTCGGGTATCTGCGATTTTTAAAATCTTATTCTACAATTGAACCCGTTTCCAAATTAATTAATATTAATTATTCGATAATTAAAAACTATTCTAATGACTGCTACTAACTATTTTAATTAAATTTAATTAATATATTAAAGTAAAACTGTAGATTAAAATAAAAACTCTTAAACAAGAAAATATTTCATTAAAAATTTTATATTGTAACCATTCATTCAAAAATAAATAATGGATAATAATAGTCGAGGAGGTTATAGAAGCGCCTAATAGTGAAGATCGTGCTCCAATGTTTTATTAAATTATAAATAGTTAAACAAATGTTTAGCGGAAATTTCTATTGAATATTGTTCAGTGCTATGTACTTTAACAGCGTGAGTGTTTCGGTACTGTTACTTAAGCTAGATCATTAAATATTGAAGACTTAAGATTTTTTTTAGTGATTGTTTTGTTATCTCAAATAACACTTCAGGGAAGAAATAATCTATTAAACTAATTAATAACACCAAGTTTATAGCAACTAACTGAGATAAGTGAGTACAATTTACATACTTCAAATAAAATTCTAACGTTAATTAAATTACTTGCTGGTGTCAGGTTATTTTACCATAAAAATAAAAAAAAAAGAAGAGGAATAATTTATATATCTTGCTGAGTACAGGTTAAGACAAACTAGAGAGGCTCGCCAGGCACTAACGAGTTGAATAGCCGTGTGGTCTAAGCGCCGCGTCGTTAATTGCATTATACGGGTTGGTACGTCCCTGGTTCGCAACCACGCCAGGCCATAATATTTTTACGTAGGCCCTAGCACACAAGCCTACAAGGAGAGCTACCGGATTAATAAATTAAGTGGACTCTGCAAGGTTATATCAGTTGAATAATACAATAATATACTTGTCAATAGAAAATATAGCTGATAAGATTAGAGCTAAAAAACCCTCAATGAGTCAAATAGATATGGAATCATTCGCGAAGCTCTTACAACAACAAACAAAAGAACTGAATCAAAACATCAACAAAATAAAAGATGAATTAAAAAATGAAATTTCTGGAATTAAAGCTCTACAAATCAGTAACGAAAATAAATTAAAAGAGCAGGAAAAACGAATAGACATGATAGAAAAAGAACTGAGAAAAAGGAACGTGATCGTGCATGGCTTCAGAGAAGAAAAATACGAAAAATACACTGAATTGGGGAAAAATATTCTGAAACTTGTTAACAACAAATTAGGAGTAGACCTTGAAGATAGAGACATAGATGTAGTGAAAAGAATTGGAAAAATGGAAGATGGATATTCAAGACCCATAGTACTTAGCCTAATATCCTGGAGGAAAAAAATGGATATCCTACAAAATAAAAAAAAGCTAAAAGGGACAGATATTAATATTACCGAGGATTTTCCACCCAAAATATTGGAAATTAGAAAAAAGCTGAATAAGGACATGATTGAGGCTAGAGATCAGGGCAAGTATGCGTCACTCAGATACGACAAACTTATAGTAAGAGACTTTAGTCCCCGCAGAAATACGTTCCCTACAGAACATAGAAATCAACATTATCTCGATAAAAGAATAAATAAAAGAGAGTTAAGCACCTCCCCCGATATTTCGAACAAACAGTCTAGCAGTTTAGCTGACTTAGCAAATAAAAAAACCAAAATAGTTCAGGAAGGTAAAGCGGCTAATGAACTAAGTAACAAATCTAACGATGAGATGGCAAAACTACGGAATCAATCGGCAGAAACATCTGCGATATCATCGTAGCAATCAAACAACAAGATAAGTATGAAAGAAAAATCAAAGCTAAAATCCAAAAAAGAAAGAAAAATTAATATATCGGAAAACTCTAAAGATCCTCCAGTAAGCCTGGTCAGCTCGGAGGAGATAGACCAAACCCCGTCAGGAATAGAAAGATCCATAGTTTTTGGTACCATGAACGTCCGCACATTACTAAACGAAGACAATATCTTTGAACTCGAATTGGCCTTACAGGAAACGGAATTAGAAATAGTAGGATTAGCAGAAGTTCGGAGATGTGGAGAAAGCATAATAGAAAGAAAAAACGGATTTATCTTTATGTATAATGGAGTGGAGAAAGGGAGAAATGGCGTCGGATTCTTAATTAGAAATAGTAGAAAAGAAGATATCATAGAATTCACTGGACTGGATGGAAGAGTAGCGAGGTTAAAATTAAGAGACGGTAAAAGAACCATAACTTTCATTCAAACTTACGCTCCAACAAGTGAATCGACAGAAGAAGAAACGGAAATATTCTATGAAAACCTCACTAAAATGATTAATGAAGATGCAGGGAGCGGAAAAAACATACTGATCGTCATGGGGGATATGAATAGTAAAATTGGTCAAAGAGAGGAAAATGAAGAGAATGTTATGGGACGATATGGATATGGAGAACGTAATAGTAGAGGCTGGAAATTAGTGAGGTATTGTCAAGAGATGAGGCTACAAATAATGAACACATTTTATAAGAAGCGACAAGGAAGAAAATGGACTTGGGTCTCGCCAAATGGTGAACATAAAAATGAAATAGATTTTATTATGACAAGAAATAAATCGATCTTTCAAAATGTTGAAACCATGAGAAATTTAAAATTTATTTCTGATCACAGACTAGTGTATGGAAAAATAAGCAGTAAAGGAAAAAGAAGAAGATTTGTTGCTCATCAAAATAATATCCATAGCTGTGAAGACCCAGAACTTTTCATGGAGAAGCTCAAAACGCATCTAACTATATCGAATTATAGCCAACTCTCTTCTAACCAACTGTATAGCGTCATAAGAGATGCTCTTCTTAAAGCCACTTCTACAAACATTAAAAATAAAAGCAAAATTGAAAAACTAAAAGAGGGAACAAGAAACATGATTAATATTAGAGAAAAAATGAAAAGAAAACACAAAAAAACAAAAAATGAAAAAATTGAATTAAACTTAATGTGTAAGATTGTGAAACGAAAAATAAAAGAAGATCTAAAAGAATACGATGGAAAAATAATAAACGATATGCTACAGAACTCCAATTCAGTAAGAAAGCTTAGAAAAAAAATGAATGAAAATAAAAATTGGATAACTAGTATAAAATCATCGGATGGTACAGTTATGAAAAAGAGAGAAGATATTATTGTAACAGTTACTGATTTCTACAGAAATCTATATGCAAATAATAGTTACGAAAATAACGACCCTTCTTTATTTTACGTAAAAAAACACCATGCAAATATAGGCTTTCCACCGATACTTGAACAGGAAGTTTTAAAGACTATTAGCACACTTAAGAATAATAAGTCACCGGGAGAGGACAAGCTCACTAATGAAATGCTAAAGCTAGGTGCACCAATACTATCTCCTATAATAACTATTCTGTTCAACAAAATAATGAATGGAGATAAGATACCAAAGCAATGGACAACTTCTCAAATTGTATTAATGCATAAAAAAGGAGATAAAGAAAACCTAAATAACTACCGCCCCATAAGCATACTGCCCGTGCTTTCGAAAGTGTTCTCAAAAACCTTACAGGCTAGAATGAAACGTGTGTTAGAGGAATACCAACCGATAGAGCAAGCTGGATTCAGAAAAGGTTTCTCGACAATCGACCATCTACATGTAATTAATCAAGTCATCGAGAGAAGTAAGGAATACAACATGCCAGTTTATCTGGCTTTTATAGACTACGAGAAGGCTTTTGACTCGCTAAACCATGAGTTTATGTACCGGTGCTTAGATCATCTAGAAATAGACAAAATCATAGTTGATAAAATTAAAGAGACGTACATACAGAGTGAAGCCAGTATCGTATTGGAAAAAGTGGGGCAAAGCTTCCCACTAGAGAAAGGAGTGAAGCAAGGAGAGCCGTTGTCTTCGGATTTATTTATTATGGCCAGTGAAGAGATTTTCAGCAAGGTGGACTGGGATAACATAGGGGGTTTAAGGATTAACGGTGAGAAGCTTACTCACCTCAGGTTTGCAGATGACGTTGTCCTGTTTGCTAGATCGCCAAATGAATTAAGGATTATGTTAAATCAGCTCAATAACGCGGGGAAGGAAGCAGGTTTTAAAATCAACTCTGCGAAAACAAAGCTTATGACAAACAGAGCAGAAGAAAATATTAAGTTAGAAGATAACAAGTTAGAATGGGTAGAGCAAACCGTGTATTTAGGACAGATAGTCTCTTTCACAAACGGAATTAAGAAAGAAATCGACGCTAGAATATCCCTAGCATGGAAAAAGTACTGGGCATTAAAATTCATATTTAAAAGTAATATGGCGATGGAGCTAAAGTGCCGAGTATTTGATTCATGTATAATCCCATGTCTCATATACGGATCACAAACATGGTCGATAACAAAGAAAGATGGAGAAAAGCTAAAAACTACACAGCGGGCTATGGAGAGGAGCATGATCGGTGTAAAGAAAAGAGATAGGATTAGAAACGAAGAACTAAGGAAGAGAACTGGAGTCAGAGATGTAATAAAGGAAGCTAAATCATCGAAGTGGAAATGGGCAGGACACATTGCAAGGTTGACGGATAACAGGTGGACGAGGAAGATAACAGAATGGTACCCGCGAGACGAGAAGAGAAGTAAAGGAAGACCGCATAGGCGTTGGAGGGACGACATAATAAAAGAAGTTGGTACAACCTGGATGAGGACGGCGCAAGACAGAGAACTTTGGCATTCCATGACGGAGGCCTATGCCCAGAAATGGGTCTAGTTCCTCGAATTACAGAAGAAAAAATAATGATGAATTAAACTAATTAAATATCAATATAAATATAAAATACTATAATGTAATATTAAAATTATTAAATATTAATTAAAAATATTAAAAGGCACAATATTAGAAGTAGACATCTAGAATGATATCAGTACATTTCATATAGTATATATATATGTATGTATATGTATATGTGTGTGTGTGTGTGTGTATGTATGTATATGTGTGTATATGTGTGTATGTGTGTATATATGTATATATATGTATATGTATGTATGTATATATATATATGTGTATATGTGTATGTGTGTATGTATGTGTATGTATGTGTGTATATGTGTATACATATATGTAAAGAAAGAAAAGAAAAAGTATATTTTTATTTTTTTAACAGGTAGTATAAGTCTCTAAGTAATTATTTTTATTTGTTATAATTAGAATCATTGTTTATGATGGAAGGATATCTGTATGTTTCGTTTGTTTTAATTTGCACTAAATTTATGTTGTAGATTACTTTCATATAAATAGATACTATGGATATATTCAATATGAACGTATGATATAAATAGTTAAACTATATCAATAGTTCAAATTATTATTTTTGTTGTTATTTATGGTTATACTTGTAATGTAGTAACATTCAAATCTGTATATCAAGGAACCAAATAAAGGCTTTATTATTATTATATTATTATTATTATATAATAATAGTCGGGAAGAAATTCGTCCCACTAAAAATGTCTGACCATGCGCAGTCGTAATTTTAGGTAGATTTTTTTTTCCAAGTTCTAAAGACTATAGCCGACACTTTTTTACCCAGGAGGTATATGTACTTAGAGCTCCATCGTTCATATACTAGGAGGTATATGTACTTTGGCTTTGGGGGGGGGGACGTCTTTTTAAACGCCAAAAAAAATATGTCGGGCTAAACTAGGTATATAATTACTTGTTATATTTATTTATTTTTTTGACGATCACAACACTATTACTTGAACATGTGCTGCAGAATTGCATACTTAAATGTTAGGTCTTTGGCTTTGGAGGGGGGGGGACGTATTTTTAACGCCAAATAACAAAAAAATGAAGGGCAAGACTAGGTATATAATTACTTATATTTTTTTTTTTTTTTTTGACTATCACAACACTATTACTTTAAAATGTGCTGCGGAAGTGCATACTTAAATTTCAGGTCTTTAGCTTTGGGGGGAGGCCCCCCCCCCCCTGGGTGCGCCACTGGCTGAGAGAAGGAAAACATAATTATTGTCCAGCTTCTTTTCCTATCATAGGCATATTTTTTTACCAAAGCGATGCTAACCAAACCAGTGCAGCCACGCCACAGCTGTAGTAACTTGACAACTAAAACGAGATTTACATTTTTTTTACCAGAAGACCTAAATATGTATAATAATAATTATATATATATATTATTATTATTATACAGAATTATTTTTACTTTTTATTTATTTATTTTTTATTTTAACCTGTATATGTATAATAATCGTATTTTTTTTAGAGAGTTGAGCCGGCCTAGGGGGGGGCCATGGCCCCCCCCTGCCCCCCCCTGGCTACGCCCATGGTGATAAAGTTAGTCTGAGTTGTCTTGGAACAATTTTTCAATATTGTAATAACCTCTTTACATAAATTTGTTCTTCATTGATCTATGGAACCATAGTAGCTATAGATATATCTCATTCCTGTTCCTATTTTTTTTATTTTTTTTATTTATAAAAACTGAATATATTTTGCCTTATGTTAAATTATTTTCCAGATAGTCATTACCAAGTGTCCAGTTGGATTGATGTCAATTCCATCGCCACATATGTGAGGCCCCATGATTCCTTTGACAGATATTGGTTTCCTCATATCCCAGTATAAAACAGTGTTGTCCCAACCTCCAGAAATGAATTCTTGAATCTTAACAAATCAATTGTAAACTGTGTTTAGTACATAATTATATTTTCTTAAAAATTATTTATTATTAAGATTATTATTGTAGGATTTATGGAAGTAAGTATAAAGGCGGAAATACACATGCTAGTTACTCGCACAAAAACATACGAGTAGCTCGCAGAGGAGAGCTACTGGCATGTGTACACATCAAATAGCATGCGAGTAAATCGCACGAGGTTTGATTTTTGTCTTGCCAGTGGCACAAGTCGAGGGGAGGGGGAACTGATAAGGCACGTGTAAACAGGCCTGCCAGCGCAAGGTTGCTAGTAGCTAGCACGAGTCTCCCTCAGCCCTTCAGTCTTCAGTTGCACGTTCCTTCCTTTTGCATGTGTCTGACAACAACTCATCTACTTTCTCCGGAAGCATTCGCAATTGATTCCTAAAACCATTGACGTCCCCGAAACGCATTTCATTTAGTAGGCACTGACTCGCTCCATTTACCTAATCCCCTTCTAGCTATCCAATCTTTACCCACACTCTTTGTGTCTTTTTATTATTTTTCAAATGTTTTAAAACACAGTTCTCTGCAAGTAACAGAACAATCTGGTTAATTTCATTCCGCACCGATACATTCATAAGGTACATTGAAACAATTAATAAAACTATCAAAATTTATTAAATCAAATACAATTATTTCATAATTTATTCCGGCTAAAAGAAGGCAAGAAACGATTGCCTGTTTCAAAACAAGAACTGTGACTGGAATGTGTATTGTCATGTGCTAGTAGCTCACACAAGACCGATCACAAGGTAAATGTACACAGCGTCTGCAGCATGCCAGCTACTGACGTGCTAGTAACTCGCCACTGGCATGCTTTTTTACTAGCATGTGTATTTCCGCCTTAATTAAATCAAATTATAATTATATAGAGGCCCGTGGTTCAAATCCCGGCACAGGAGTGTATTTTTCACTGTCTGTTTCCCGTAGTTAATAATAATTATAATTTGATTTAAATTAAAATTTAACTTTCCGTAGTATGAAAACTACCAAAAAATTGAATTTCGAATTGATTGTACAAGGTACAGGTACTAATTGAGTACTTTATAATTATAAGCGTTAATTCTGGTTTAGTTCTAATGTCATAAATATTGACTGTCTAAATGTATATGAATATTGAAAGCTTGGATTCGGGACTAGTTATCGATTACGGTAGTGAAAAATCATTCTCCTGCGTAGCTTAGATGGAAGAGCGCTATACTGGAAATATAGAGGCCCGTGGTTCAAATCCCGGCACAGGAGTGTATTTTTCACTGTCTGTTTCCCGTAGTTAATAATAATTATAATTTGATTTAAATTAAAATTTAACTTTCCGTAGTATGAAAACTACCAAAAACTTAAAAAATTGAATTTCGCCTTAATTAGTTGGTAGCGTTGGAAATTAATATCCCAGTTTTAGAGATAAATATTTAAATGAGAGCTTTCACTCAAGAAAGTCTGAATACAGCTTGAATACATATTGCATATGTATCATACTCTAAATGGAGCAAAATTTGAGTCTCACAAAGTTACTTTTAGCAATTGTTGTTGGGATTGATTCAAACTTTTTTCCTTACTTACTTTTTGTCCTCTTATACCTCTAAGGGTGTCGGGGTTTGCATAGAGAATGCCACTGTCTCAAGCCTTTCTTTTTGTCCCATTCCAGGAGACCCCTTTTCCTATAAGACTGTCCAGTGGCTTATCTATGGGCCCGCATTGCGACCCCAAGGGGGGCCCTCAAATCCAGAAATAACTGGAATTACTATCCTTGTACTAACGTTGAGGAGGGCCCCCAATCCTGAACGCAAGAGGTTTTTTTTTTGCTCATCGATTTTCTTTGGCGTGGGGCCCCCAAATGTTTCTTGCGGGGGGCCCCCAATGGTCTAGCTACGCCACTGAGGCTGTCTACAATGTTTTCTTCCCTTTTGCATCTTGGAATTCTTTTCTCAGACCTCTCCTTCTAAGCATATGTAGGAACCTTTGCCCCTCTTATTTTGTTTCAAAACAAGAAGGTCTTAAGAAAAAAATTAAATAATAGATTTATTCCTTTAACAATAATAAATTTAAATGTCTTATTTACTCATGAATGGTTAGGATTTATCTGATAAAAATGTTGTTATGAAAATGCTTTTAGTTCAAGTTTATTACCAAACTTTTCAGGTTCCTAATTTCGCTCAATTTATAGAACCACTTATGTATAGAAATAGTTATAGTTTGAATATAATAATGATAATGAGGATTGAAAAGCTTGAATAAATAATGAATACTGTAGAAACTGTTAAAGTTTGAGAAGCTTTTAATGTCTAGGCTAGACATTATTGGACTATAATCAATTCTGGATAGTTATAATATATATTTTCACAGTCTTCCTGAGCAAATGCTATGATTATTAAATCTTTATCTGCAATACTTAGACTTTTAATTCCTACTATATCTCCAGCATATTAAATCAGTCAGCAGTATAATTCAGTATTATAAGTCCACAAAACTACTCTAAAAAATTATAATGATTATTATTTTTTTAAATTTTTTTTTTAAATCATATTTTTACATGAATACATACATTTTTTGGATGAAAAGCTGCTCCATAAACTCGTGAAGTATGACCTTCCATCTTATTAGTTTGACTGTAAAAAAAACTAAAATGCTTACTAAAAATGACCAAGTTTATTTATTTATTTTAAAAATTAAGTTAAACTAGATATAGCATAACTGTAATTCGGAAGTAAACAGCACCATACAAAATGTTTACATCTTGACAACTCTGTTTATATAATATGGTCTCCTTTTCAATATAAAGTTAGGAAGAACTTGATTCTAGATTTCAGTGTTGGGTACATCAACTCCCAAATTTTATATTTTATAAAATGATTTACATAATTTTGGGAGCCGGGGGTGGCCGTGTGAATTAAATTACTTACCACGTCTGCTAGGCCATCACTGAATTATGGGCGGTACGAGGTCAAGGGTTTGGTCTCTCACCATGATGCTCTGATTTATATGGCTCACTAATGGCCAAATGGCTAGTGGCTAGTATGTTGGTTTATTTTGTTTTTTATAGAAAATCTACTATTTTATTCCGAGCTTGAAGAAATTTTCCACACTTCACCTTCAAAACAAGAGGGAGATCTCTGTCTACATGAAATATTTCGAACCTCCCACCCCCTTGGCAACACCGGGTACAGTTTGCGTGTTATGAGTTGTGACTTTTGAAAGCACAGGAAAATACAATAAATTAGGGTGGGGAGCCAATGAGAGGTCATGATTTTGAATTCTAGAAGGTGGTGCCAACTAGGCAAACAAAAATTTCACTGGCCTAGTGGCTTTATTTTTTTCCTCATTTAGGTTGGCCAATCTGAGTGACAAAAGTACTGTAGTTTATATAAAGGTTAAAATGCAGGAGTTCCCATAAAACTAGTTAGTACTTATATCTTTTCATAGTTGTCCTTTAACATTTTTTTAATTAGCTCAGAACAAATCTTATAACAATCAAAAGACCTTAAATATTATTTTTTTAAATGTGGAAATAAGTAGAATAAATTTTGAGCATATAGTCAATAGTATATGCTTAAGGGTCTATGTTATTTCTTTAATAACATTTTTAGATAGACATATCTTTTTATTCTTACTGACATCAACAGTTGGTGATTTTAACTCTGTAATTTTAGATTACACCTTACATTTAAGGTAGCGCTAAAAATAAAAATGTAACAACATATTCTAGCGCTAAAAATAAAAATGTAACAACATATTCTACAAAAAATAAGGTAAGTATAATAGTTTAAATTACCATAAAAAGCAAGTATTAATAAACGTTACAAAATAATTATTTTATTGGTCTAGTAAAATGAATTAAAACAAAAACAATGCTGGTACTCCAACTTGTAATGTAATATACAAAAGTTAACCTTCGTGAATTAGTATATATATAATATTGAACTAGAGTTACCCCACTCTAGTTCTGATTGTCACTGTGCAATACCCTTAACAGCACACAGCTCCTTAATTATTTGTTTGATTAAAAATCACTTTTCATCAGTAACTGAGATTTTACATACAAAAGTAATTGTTATTTTGATGACCCAGTGTAGTCTCTATAATTTTATAAGAGAGTTAAAGATAAGATAGAAAGAAGTTAAAAAGAGATAAAAGTTAAACATAAGAGTAGCAAGAGGTAAATTTTATGTTTGTGTGGGCACACTCACACAAACTTGACGCATACTTCTTTTAAAATTAAAACCACTTAATGATTCACTGGCTTCAATTAAATTTAAATTGTATCATATTTTGAGTTTTCTTATATCTCCTTGTTCCTAATTTCTATAAATTATATTTTTTGGGGTTTAGGTCATTTAGGATAAATAATTGAAAGAATGTTACATTTCAAAAACGGTTTTATATTTCAACCTATTGTGGTCAACATTGAAAATGTTAAAAAATGTTATCATTATGTTTAAAATGGAACATGTATCACCTTTTAAGGTTACCGTAGTTTACCATGCTGTTAATTTAATTATTTTTATAACAGTTTTATTTGAATTAATTTAACTGTTATAATTTATTTTAGTTTATGAGACCAAGTGACTAAGCAATCAAGGTTATTTATATTCCATTTTAAACATAATGATAACATTTTTTACATTTTACCCTATTTTTTTATTATTTACCCTAAATGACCTAAACCTCCAAAAATATAATTTATTATCATAGTAGAGGTCAACCCTTTAGATTTCTATTTTTTTTTTTTTTTTAAAGAATTGCCTTAATTTTAATAAAAATTATTTTCACCTGTTCATAAAGCTTCTTATTTTGTGCCCTGTCTCAGTGTCATAATAGTACATTATACCGTCACTGCCAAGTGATAGAAATTTGTTATCATGTGGGTTTTGAACAAGTCCTAATATTTGTCTCTCTTCATTTATTGTCCTTATGCAGTTTCCATTATGAATATTCCAGTATTTGAGATAACCTTCTGAATCTAAAATAAACCAGTAAAGCACAATTTTTATAAAAAATAACTACAAAATTAAATAATTAAAATACATCATTTAAGAAATAAGATGTGCAGTCTAGATTATTACTTTCTTGTATACAGAGAAAGTATTGTGATAACGCAAAAATTCGATTTTGATGGATTTACACGTTTTGAGGTCCCCTGAGTCCAAAGTGGTTTTGTCTGTCTGTCATCTGGGAAGATGCAAGGAGCCTAAACTACTTGGCCAATTTTGACAAAATTGGGCATGCATTTTCAACACAAATCATACCCCGAGGCGAAATCGAGATATGAATTTTAGCTTTAAATTAGGGGGCACTACCGCCCCCCAAAAAAGAAATTATTTCTTAAAAACAGTTTGGGCGATTTAATTTAAAAAAAAATTCCAAAAGGTAGTCCATTTAAATACAAATCTAACAGTATAAGCTGTTTTCCTAGGAAAAAACTAAACTTAACTAAACTAAACTTCCTCGATTCCCTTCCAAGGAGGAGTTATTTCTATGATAAAATGTTCAATAATAATTAAATGTACCTACGAAAACTCAAAAACTAATAATGGAAAATACTGGGCTAAGAAGTAATTGTGAACTCGTATATGAGAAAGTTTGTCTGAGTTGTGTCCGACCGATTTTTTTAGTTTCCTAAATAGTGACCTCTCAACATTCATTAATACTCAAATTTGAATAAAATATCAGTGCCATAATTTTACTTAACTATGGCATAAATTTCTCAATTTCTCATTTTAATGTTATTATGAAAATAATCAGCAGAGCATATCATTAATGCTAAGTGAAATCAACGAATCTACAAATTTCATAAGTTAAAATAATTCCATTTCAAAGTTAGATATAAAAAAAACAGAAAATTATAATATTACTTCGATAAAAATTGCAAATATTTTTTTAAAAAGTGTTTACTCCTAGTTAGCTTTTTCACTTTCGAAGGCAATTATCTTGTGATTTATTTGTTAATTGTGAACCCTTTTTTTTATTATATTGTAACAAGAAAAAACTGTATTAAAAAATATATTTTTTGTTAAAGTAATTTGTCTATATCTTTCTTCTTCAAAAAGATATTTCGCACTTACTTAGACATTATTTGGAAAAATTCTTATACATTTTTGGTTTTTTTTTAAGTTTAGTATACAAAGAACTTTGTCACATTAAATAAAAAGAAAATATTTTACTGAGAAATGTTGTCTATCTTACAAATTTAGAACAATGAAAAGGCTAAAACGAATCCCCCCTGTATGATTCACAGGGTGATACTTTATCTCAATTGCAGCAGAACCTAAATTATCCGTCTCCCTACCGATTTACTGTCTATCTCGCTTAACTATTAGGCCACACTTACCAAGTGCACTCAGTTCACTCCCTTTTTTTTCTTTCTTTTCTGGGGGGCTTTAATACCCAAAGATGCAGACCACTTACATGGGTCCATTGAACAACCTTGGTTGAAAACCAAACTCATTTGTGGGAAGTCCTTAGTCGATAACCATGTCTGACATCTCAATTTGTACCGAGAGTGCCAATCATGGTTTCCAGGCCGAAACCTGGTGGCGCTACTCTTTCGAGCAGCTTCCTATTTGTTTAAACAATGCTTGGTGAACATTGTGAGTGGGGAGCCATCAGGTCCGGGAACTAAACCCAGAGCTGTATGTAGTCAGGTCGACACCTGATGCTGGTTAAGATGACTGATTTAGGGCAAACCGCTCCTATAGCCAACCCAGTTCCCATGTGTGCTCCCCTACTACCATTAACCCATTATTACGCTCAAAAAAGTGGATATACCTGGATGACTCAGGTATTATATGGATTATTTTTTTTTTTTTTATATTTCTATGTTTTATGTCTGTTAAGTTATTGTTAAAAAAAAATTGTTATTTATAATATTGTTTATTGCTATTTTATTTTAGCCTGAAGATGCCCAGGTATGGGCAAAATATAGCTTAATAATGAATTAAAAGAATATAATTATCTTTTCTTCATCCCTAATGACCTACAAATAAGAATATATTTAAAGATTTAATTGAGCTACGTTATGGCTAGAAGACAATCTTACATGAAGCAACAAATGAGGTGGTGTATTGATAATTTTTTTGAAGTGCTATTCCTGTGACAGAAGCAGGCCTGGTGACCAAATCATCGTCTTTGTAATGTCTTACTAAAGTTCCTTCTTTGATCTGGTATAATCGGCTGATTCCATCCATTGCTCCTGTGATGACATGTGTCTCACCAAGACATACCCTACTGCTTAGAATTACTGTTGGGTGATCACTATCAACAGAAAATGCATTAATTAAAATCTTTGATTTTGATGAAAGACCGGGGAAACTTTTTGACAGCCATCATCATAAAAAATTATTGTAGATAAATCTATATTTGGCTGAGAACCAAGCTCTTTATTTACTTTTATCATAAGAAACATATGTTCAGTACTGAGCTTAAATTACATCTTCAGATTTAATATTTATCAATTACATTAAAAAAAAGTATACTCTTATTTCACTATTTTCATAATGCACTTA
This sequence comes from Gerris lacustris, assembly GCA_951217055.1. Taxonomy (NCBI): domain Eukaryota; kingdom Metazoa; phylum Arthropoda; class Insecta; order Hemiptera; family Gerridae; genus Gerris; species Gerris lacustris. The sequence continues at coordinate 81,777,312 of OX578277.1, forward strand.
TTTCTTCTTCAGGGTTTTCAAATATCACTTATCTAAATGGACACGGCTTTGGAGCAGAGTCAAGTGAGGGATTTTAGTATAGAATATAATAGTTTAGCAGTGACTAACCCTGTGAAATCTGAGCGAGGCAGGCCAGCTGGTCTGGCTGCTTAGGACAGGGGGCCTTTGCCGGGAGTCATAAGCCAATAGTCAGTATCTTGGGGCCTGGGGAATGGGGCATAGGGCCTAGAGCTTAGGGCATGAGGCCTAAGCCTGGGGCTAGCAGCCTGTGGTAGTGGACTTGGTGTTACGGGGCTGCGTTCCCCTCCCCTAGTTTATGTTTTCAAGATATTGTTCAAATACTTCTTCTGAGTAGCTGGGGGTTTAATCAGAACATGATATAGGCTTGGGGATATAAGTTTAATTTCTTAGAGTTTTAATTAGATTAAGTAAGGGTCTCAGGTCATACTGTTATAATATCCTTCTACCCAAAAGGAGTCTTAGCGTACGAACACAGTGGAGCCTAGTTGATAGCAGGGCAAGTCACATGTTACCTAGCTGGTTACTTAGTAGAAACACAGTGGAGCCTAGCTGGTCGCTTATTCGCATACTCACTCGGAAAAATTGACCCATGCTTCTTTTTGGGCATGAACACAGTGCAGCCTAGCAGGTTACCTGGTTGGGTGCAGTAAGCATAGCAGGAAGCTTGAAGAATTAAGTTAATAAAGTTCTTAAAGAATTAAGAAGAGTTAAGTGTCTGTAGCATTAAAATATATATATGATTACTAAATTATATTGAGCCTTGTCTTCCAGGTTTACACTGGGGTAAGGGGCCTGTTGCCTAGAACCTCGGGCCAATAGATTTGGGGCATGAGGCATTGAAGGCTTGTGGCCTAAACCTGGGGTAATGGGCCTGGAGTACAGGGCAGGGGACATGTGGGAGAGGGCATGAAAAAGTAAGTACCTGTACACCGTAAAAGGACGTAACCTAATAACATATATTAGGAAAAGCATTTTCTGTGTTTTACTCAACCTAGGGGTGCAAAAGGGTGGAGTCCTTATTTTTGATGCTTGGGCAGTATGAGAATTGGACAGTTAGAATGTTCCGAGCAATGGGCCGTAACAAGTAAATTATAGAATGTTATGGAACGAGTTATATAAGAATAATATGTATATGGGTTACAAGAATGTTTTACAATTCAATCCCCCCTCAAAAAAAAAAAAAATATATATATAAAAAAATAGTTTTAAGAGAAGATTTTAAGAATAATTTAACTGGTATCTTTTAAACAAAATAAAAAGGATTATATAACAAAGAAATTGATCAAGGGTTAACATTTAAAAATTAAAATTTTATCGTAAATTAACTTCTTACCATTTATTCATAATCGTAATTACGCCCATTTTTGATGTTTTCTTTTCAACACTCAATTTGCTTTGTTTCAAAGATAAATTTGCACCTTGCTTATTCACATGTGACATGTCAACTAGAGTTTATTTCCATTGGAATGAATGTGATACAATGAAAATTTAGTGTAAATTTGTTTAATAAAATAATTGAAGGAATTATACATTACATCAAATAACAAAACAAACAAACAAAAACTAATTATTATATAGAAACATTTATTATTTATTTAAGTTGGTAAGACGGGCTACATTGGTATAGATTTGAATTCATATTTGGCGGGTGAGGGTTCTTTCTACTCTACTAGAGCGCGCTAATTTTCTACGTCGTGGTTGTTGTTGTTTTGAAGGTCGTTAGGAAGGTTGTAAGTTGTTTCAACAAAATTTTTACTAACAGTATCATTTTTTTAATCGCTATCGCTACAGAGTTATTGAGAGTTGTATAAAGTTTAGTTTTATTACATATTGTTAATTTAATTTATCTGTTAACTGTATGGATTAATATGTGATCAGTGGAGACGTTATTTTATCGTCGATTGTTTTATTGCGCCATAAGACTTCCTTCTTTTGATTTTTTTTCTTTTACTTATTTGTTGTTAAATACTTCTCATATATCTGAGGTAATTATTTAATTCTTAACTTATACTCTGTATTTATCAATATAAGTGTTTGTTTTTTATTTTAAAGGTAGGCATTAAAATAGTTAATGTGATTATGTTACGAGTTCATGCTTTTATACCATTGTTTTACTGATAGATCGTCGTCAATGAATAAATGATCAATCGTCTTCTTTTGTTTTTTCTTTTCGATTACATGTTTTTTTTTTTTTTCAGATGTTAACATGGGAGATATTGATAAGAATTCAAGAAGATCTAAACCACAACAAGAAATTTACCGACCTGGAAGTGGTCCCCTGAGGAAATCCGACAGACAAGCTGAAGAGAACGATGCTGGCAGAAGCAATAATTCGTACAGAAATTCTGGCTCGTACAGTAGAGCCCCTAATAGAAGTAATGAAATATCGGAGATCGCCGATACACTCAAAAAAATAACATTAGGCAATCAGGAAGGAACCAGGAAACTGGAAAATGAACCAACTAGAGAAGGCAGGAGAGCTAGAAAACCTGATAATGCCATTTACGTTCCCAGACCTGTTGTGGAAGCAGCACGTGAGGAGCAAACCAGACAATCTGCAAATACCTCAGAAATTCCAAGTGCAAATTCTAACCCACACAAGAAGTCTAACCGTAAAAATGACCCCAGGAGGAAAAGAATTAAGAAACCTGGTGGGAAAGATACTGAGGGGGCCAGTGAGGATAGAGATATGAGAGCAGAGGAAACTCTTAAAGAGAGAGTTGATAATGTAGATAAACATAAACCTCGCAATGAAGACACTAGACAAGATAGAAATGCCGGTCTCCTTGTTGAGGACAAGTTTGAAAATAGAGTTAAATCTGTGAAAAGTGACAAGAGAGAGCAAAAAGAGCAGTATAGCCATTATGATGACCACAAAGAACGTTACAATCCCGCTGAAGAGCAGAGGCACAGTAATAAGCCACCATTTTATCAAGGAGGGAGAGGCGGTAGGGGAGGAATGACTTTATCTAAATTTGATTCGTTACCACCTCGTTTCAAAAAGTTGTATATGGTAGAAAATGGGCACAAGTTTGTTAATCCTAGTGATGAAAACTGGGATGCTACAACTGTAACAATACACAGACATGACACTCCTGCTAGGGAATATAATAATGTCATCTCGAGAGGTAGAGGTAGAGCAAGGGCACGTCCTGAGCAACACACGGATCTTAGTCATCCACCTCGACCTGTACCTGAACGCTTTGCTCGTTCATTAACTCCTGAACGCTTGAAAGAGTCTCTCACTCCTTTGAGACGGGATAACAGAGCGGCTAGCAGTGAAATCCTATCTGTCAATCACAAATCTAAAGACAACTTGAAAGGAAATGAGGAGAGGTCATATAAAGGTGAAACTAGAGAATGGAGGCTCAATGAAAGGCCTCCTCGTAGTGAAAGAAACATGAGGAATGAAGGAAGATCCCATAGAAATGATGAGTCTGTCAAAGATAGACAGTCCTGGAATAAAAATGAGGATAGACAATCTTGGAATAAAAATGAGGAGAGACAATCTTGGAATAAAAATGAGGATAGGCAATCATGGAATAAAAATGAGGATAGACAATCTTGGAATAAAAATGAGGATAGACAATCTTGGAATAAAAACGAAGATAGACAATCTCGGAATAAAAATGAGGATAGACAGTCTTGGAATAAAAAGAACGAGGATAAACACTCTTGGAATAAGACTGAGGATAGGCCTATGAGAAACAATGATAAAGTATCTCAAAATGCAACACCTACATCAAGAAATGAAGAAATGTCACCTAAAGAAGAAACGGAAGCACCTACTAGTGATGGGACACCAGCTAATGAAGATATTTTGCCTAGGAGATCCAGTGGAAAACTATATAACCCTGAAAGTGATAAGCTTGAAGAAGTAACAACTGAAGTTGTGACATCTAAACCATTTGATATAGTGCTGGTTAGTATTATTTTTGAATCTTTATCGTTTACATTATTTGTGAATAACTTGTCCAAAGGCAATTGTTTTTTGTGAAGGTTTATTACCTGACTTCATACTAATATCTATTCATATAACGTCTTTTCTTTCTGAAATATTACTACAGATTAGACAGTAGTTCATTTAGCTTAAAAATATGCTTTCATAATTTGACTACTAAATCCTTAAACTTCGATTCTCCAGTAAGTTGAGAGGTGTAATTTAAAAACTATACCCTCAAAAATTAATAAAATGTATTTCATTGTAGGAAGTTTATTATCAAATATGAGTCCATTCTATTTAATCATTAATGACATTGACATACCTATATATAATAAATAAACAAAGCTGCATTTTAATATTAGTGTTTGAAGCTTCTGAGTGAAGTGAGCTTGGTGGTGCTATGTTCCACTTAATCGTACCGACCAGAGATGGACTAATCTCTTTTTTGGCTTGGAACAATGACATTATTATAAATGCTCCTCAGTGAAAAAATTGTGATTCATGTGAACTGAGAATTTGAAGGGCTTGTCCCAAGGTTTACTGTCTGAGCTGCTGAAATCTGTATGTTTAGATTTATTTTTAAATAGTATTAAATGATCAGTTTTAGCTTTTTTACAATTGGCTGGATCTTTTATTTCTACTTTAGTTATTTTTACAATGACAGACCTGACATAAGCCTTATAGTGAACATATTTCTAACTTTATAAGCGAACAAATATTCGCTAGGAATGAAAATATGGTCATTTGTTTATTTTATATTACTTGCGAGATGTGAGCTATTGTAACATTTTTGTTCGTTATTATTTTCTCTATTGCTTGGTGAAAGATACATTATTATTTTAGCTATCCAAGATTACCTTTAAGTATTTATTAATATCCAGATCTTTCTGGATACTCTTACATTAATATATTTTATACAAGAAACCTAATTAAAAAGAGCAGTGGCGCACCCAGAATTTTTTTCTAGGGGGGCTAACCCAGACTCAAAGATGAAAAAGTTGTGACCGGGGGGGGGGGGGGGGGGGGGTAAATGTAGTAGAAGGAATCTAGTACTTTCTAGGTTGTTGAGGTTGAACCACTTGTTCGAACCTAGCAATAATATAAATTAAAAAGTAAAAATTAAGTAGTAAAATTTAAATCGTAACTTTCTTAATATTTCTATGAGCCAGTTTTAAATCCGCGACAACTGACGAAATTTCTCTTATACGAATATATATAATATTACATAGTTCAGTGTTTTCCATTTACTAGTGTTCGAGTTTTCGTTGGTACATAATTATTAAAATTTAATATTTTATAAAAATTTATAATAAAAATAACTTCTCCTCAAGAAAAAATCGGAACCGGCCTCTCTCCGACCGGGTTTAATGCTATTTTCTCAGGAACTAGAATTTTCCCGGGTAAACGGCTTATTATAGTTATAGATTCGTATTTAAATGGACTACATTTTCAAAATTTTTAATCAAAATCGTCGAAATCTTTTACAAAAAATAATTTTTTTCAAGGTTTTTAAGAGTTTTTGGGGGTAGCAACCCTAAATTTGGAGCAAAAATAATTTCTCTATTTTACCTTGGGGTGTGATATTATGGGTATATACTAAATTTCGTCAAAATCGGCCCCGTAGTTTAGGCTCCACGCGTCTGCACACAAAACAGACATTTTTTAAAAAACACTTTTTTGACTCAGGGGGACCTCAAAACGTGATGAAAATTCGATTTTGATGGATTTACAAAATCGAATTTTCGCGCCATCACAATACTTCTTCTTTATAATATGAGGAAGTAAAAAACTCATAATTTGTTTTCTTCACGAGTATATTTCGTAAAAGTAAATAGTATTTTCTTAAGTACGTGTATTTTCTTGTGGGTTCTGAGGGGGGGGGGGGGCTTTAACCCCTTCAGCCCCCCCGTGTGTGCGCCACTGAAAAACCAAATAGTTATTGTTTTATTAGTGACAAGAATTTAACACAAAAGAGAGAAAAAAATCCGAGGTACCTACTACATATCTGTTTTATATTTAAAATGAACTTTTTTGATAAAGGTTTTTTTCGAGGGATCTTTTTCATATCTTTATATAGAGGGGGAGAAAAAACAATATCAAACCAAAATCTTAATAAGGTATCATAATGGTATCATAGATAAAGATAGGGTTGGGCCAGGGGGTGTCCGTGTCACATGCTCTATTCTCCCAGGATAAGACAACAGGCATGACACCGCTCCCAATAATACTTTAATCTTATCATTATTTCTATTCCTATGAAGGCAAAAAAAAAAAAAATCTTTTAACTCAAACTTAAAATAATAAAAACTTAATTTAAATTGTTTTTATTGATTAATTGTCATTTTTTTATTATCTTTCTTTTCTACCGCAGCCCTATATAAGTTGAACTAGGGTGCTCTGGGGGGGGGCTTCAGCCCCTTCAGCCCCCCCCGTGGGTGCGCCACTGAAAAAGAGAGTATTTTTTGTAGAGAGCTTCTATAACGACCTTAACTTCTTTTTTGAGAGGAAAAGGCTTTACTTTGTGTACTGCTGCTTGTTAATAATGGTCAAAATTGAATCTTTTTCACTATCTATGTATTTAAGATTAAGAAGAAACTACTAGGTATATAAATAAAAAGTTAATTTTAGTCTAATACAGCTTCTTAAGAAAAGGAGGTTACCTTATGACAGGTTATATTCACATATTTTTTTTTTTATGCATCCAAACCTCTTCTATTAGCTGTGTACTTGTATAAATAAAATTAGTTACATTTTTAGTTTTATTTTGGAATCGATTAAGGGACAATTTAATTAAATAAGAGCTATATTTGGGAGTTGAAATTAAATAAAACTATCATTGCAAGCAAGTCTAAATTAAAGATGAGCGGACTATTTTGTTTTGACCCAAGAGAAGGCTGATTTGCCAAGCGATTATTTTTTCATTACCCAAATGGACACTCTTTTACTTTGTTATCTACCTTTTTATTTTGAAATTATAAAACACCTACAAAAGTGTGTTATTCCTCTGTACCAAAGTAAATTAGACTAAAGATCCCTTTGATACCCATCCTACTTTTCAACACTTTATGGATATCAATATAGGTGGGTAACAAACTAAAAGAGGCGTGTGGGTTCACCTCTCGTACTTTGTTACCCACCACTTTCTTTCTGTTATGGTGGGTAATAATGTAAAAGAGTACCACTAAATGAAATTATCTTTGCCAATTTCCACTAGTCATATTAACATTCATTAAAGTAAGAAGGAACTGTTAAATGATGGGTATTATCGGTAGATTATAAAAACCATTTTAGCCAAATAGAGGAGGTCTAATAATCCATATTGACATAGTAACTTTAGAATGTTTGACAATTTTTGTATTTATATTTTACCTCTGACAGAGGAGTTTATATGCATTATTTTAACATAGCATTAAGAGCTAGAGACGCTAGGGTTTTAGACGCTCGGGCTAGGGGTTTATAAGAGACTCACTTTTGTAAATTTCATCATCATAACTTCATTTTCCAATTCAACCTATATCTTCACATTCAATCATTTTTATTTGGCACAATATTATGCATAGTTTATATTTTTTGAAATGATTTTTTCTTCATTTAACAAGTTTTTTAATGAAAGGGATTCAGTGTTAAAAACCTGTTGTTGCAAATATTAATCAGTAATAGACAGAATACTTAGCGTTATCTAGAAAAACAAGATATGCATTATAATGTGATTGTGGTTGAAGTTGTAAAAGGTTTTTACAATAACCTTGATTGTGTTATAATATTTGTTCATTATTTAATGTTTTGTCCAACATCATTAACTTTTGTTTTAGGAGCAAGTGATTATCCATTATTTTTTTGTTTTTCTTGGTCTTTTGTCTAACGTAATAAGATGAACCATTCAGAGTTGATTATACACTATTTGACACTTATTTACTTTAACACCCCTCTTGGTTCTAAATAATAGTGTGCCCTACAAAATTCTCAATAGTTTGTGTACTTGTCTCCCCAAGGCATTGAGACTCCTGAGGCAGTTTTATTACAAAATTGAGTCTTATCATATATAAGACTAAATCTTAAATAGATAAATGTAGGACAATGAGTTCTTCAGTTTTCCTAGAGTATATTATTTAATATTCTTTTTTCTTAATAGTTAATTAGGCCCAGGGATATTATCACATTTATATGCAAAAGTGTGATATTCCTTTGTCCCAAGGTATATTGAACTTAATATCCCTTTGTCTTAAAAAATAATTTGAACTAAGGAATATATACTACTCTGTATATGTTCCTTTGTCTAAATAACTTCTAAAAAAAAAGAATTTATGGGAGAAGTAAAAAAGTACTCACTATTTAATGAATTAAATCTAAAAACAAAAGTTTGAATTACGATCAAGGTATTTAAAATAATTACCTAAGTAAGGCCTTGAAACATAGCTGTAATGTGAGGAAATGGTGTTCATAATAGTATCCACAGTTAAACAAATGAAATGCGCACTATAATAATAAAGGGTCATTTGAATATTAAACAGAAAAATTAATTTATGGAATAAAAGTACAAGTATTTAAAAAAGAACCAGTTTTGGCTCATTTTGTTTGTCCAGTTTAGTTTGCCACGGTAAGTTCCACAAAATCACGTTAGAATAGAAAACTTTTTTTTATCAGTTTCAGTTACTATATTGCTAATTATGTACCTTTTAACATGTTTATAGGATTGGGCAGCTGAGGTAGAAATGTGTGAAGAGTTAGATTCCCTGGATGATGAACCATACGTTTTTGCCAAGCCAGCTGCTCCTCCTCCGCTGATGAAACAGCAGCCATTCCTTCACCATCAGCCCCCTCCTTTACTTCATCAAACTCATCATCAGCCACCAAGGAGCAGAAGGAATAGGAGACGGTAACTAATTTTTTTTTTTTCTATTTAGTTTAGTGTACAGTAGAACCTCGATTATCTGATCTAATTGGGACCAGAGGTGAGTCGGATAATCAAAAAGTTCGAATAATTGAGGTTCATTAAAAAAAAAATCAATTAAGTATATAATGTTATTTTAAAGGTAGATATATTTTTAAAATAAAAAGTATATACATACTTATGTAAAACAACACATTATATTACATTTTTCTCAAGTAGGTTTGAAAAAATCATGAATTCTTGTCTGTTTCATCCTCAACAAGGTGGCGAGTTCGGATATTAGAGTTTTGGATAATCAAGGTTTTACTGTGCTTACTTTTAGGGATTAGCATAGCTGAGTGGTTAGCATAATAGCAGACTCACCTAAAATCAAGATTAGTATCAGTATATAATTGGCGATGGTTCGAATTCTTGGGCGTCTACATGTTTTAGGGAGATGGATATATCAAGTGGATGAGTGAGGTGACTGATTCCCACCTGTCCTGTACTAAACAGTTCAATGCTGGCTTTGCTCAAGGGACCCATCTGCTTGGTCTATGTTAGAACCTGAGCTCAATCTGATTCACCTGAGTGGGCTCAATTTGATTCAACCCTCCAAAAGTTCAAGCTTTTATTAGACCATTGTTATCTTTACCGTTAATCTTGTCATATACGGGTTATACAGGGTGTCCCAGCTAATATGGAACAGCTAATTAGCGTTATTCCCTCGGCTATGCGTTAGGAATTAAAGAGTCTAATTCCCTTGGCTTCGCCTCGGGATTTAGGGACCATGGTCGCTTAACTTTTTTGCTTGGGGAAAAATGGCTTACTTTACTCCCTAGGTGCATAAATAACTATTTCCTATTCACTTTTTTTATTTTGTAAACTGCACACACTTTGGCTGAACAGCGCATTTATAGCCATTATCGAACCCTGAAAACCGCATATTTCTATCTATCATGGTTCCGGAGATATTTCGCTGTTCCATATTATTTGGGACACCCTGTATTGAACTCACTTATGTTTAATTAGATAGTGACTAGAGAGGGTAGTTTTGTGAATGCTATTATTTGACTGCTAATGAAATGTCAGTGATTAGATTCAAATCTTGAGCATCTTCCCTTTACACTTTTGCTCTACTTTTATTCTGAAAGGTCTAGATTTGTCAGTTATGTACAAATACGTGTGTTCTATTAATGGTTATAAATTAATTGAAATCTCTTAAGTGAAATAACTGGCTAGTCACAATGAAACACTAGAAGATTATTAATATTACACCCATAAAAAAAAAATTCCACCAAAATAAGCTATAACTGTTTATGATCTCTCAGATTATGTCTTTAGGCTTACTACAGATTTTGCCTGATAAGCCAATTGAAACAGCACAAGGTTTTATTGTAATTTTAACCAAAAATCTTCTTTATAGAAAAGGATATTTTAATTTAAAAAGTTAAGTCTATGAGGTTTTTCATTCTTAGGTGATTTTATAGTCTAGCCAAGGAAACGGAAATTAAAAGAAAAAAATATCACCTTTCAAAATTATATTTATTTTCTCTTTTGTTTTTATAGTCGTTCAGGCAAGGAAAGAATTGATCGGTGAGACATTTTGAATGAAATATATATGTAATTTATGAGTAGATGTTTTATTTGCTTTTGTTTCTTTTGTTACTTTGTTTTTCGGTTTTGTCTTAAGAGAGTTTTACAGTAGTATCTACCGACTTTTAGATTTCTTATAGAGATAATTCGATTGTTTTCTTCTCAAAGCAAGTATTTCTAAAGTGGGATTTTTTCTCGCTATTATCTCTGTATGTCTAATGTGAAACAAAATCTAAATTTTGAGGTAGTTAAGTAGACTTGTAGCACTAATACTGTGGAGTTTATGTCAATCACTTAAAAAATTGGACATTTACTTCTGCAGTTTTCTGAGCCTTTTTTCACATAATTTTGTATTTGGAGTATCAATGACATTTCCATTGATACTCCTAATATTTTTTTTATGTTCAATCTTAAGTTATGCTAAATCAACCTTCACTTCCTACTTGTTTTATACAGTATAACTTCAATAGCTGAAACTTATGCTTATGTTTTCAACCTAAACTTCCAGAATTAGGTCTACTAAACTACCTTTGAAAGGTTTCACAAAAATTGATCAATCATAATAGAAAGCCTCCATATAAATGTATAATATAAGGGGCAGTAAGTATGTATCTTATTCATATAAGTGTTCTTTAAGTAGATAAATATTACCTAAGTAATTCGATTTTTTATTTTTTTATTTTTGTGTAAAGTTACATTTTTTTAAATTGTTAGTTGTAGTAGTGTAACATATTATTTGTTTGTTATCTATGTGTAAATTTTAATTTATTTTTTAATAATAATGGTTGCTTGATATATGTATACATTTATTTAATTTATCACCCCTAATGTTTTATAAATTGAATAATGATATTTTGATATTTATTATTTTTAGTGCACTGGTTGTCTATATTACTGTTTGTTGTAGGGCGTTAGTTACTTCAATTGATTTTTTTTTCTTATAATTTATAACACTCTTTACTTTTTATTTGAATTGGACGAACTTTAAACCACATTTATTATGCAAAGTAAATGCTTATCTACAATCTACATTCTTATTTTTATAACTAGACAAATGATCAATTTTGGTTTTATTTTAATGTTTGAACATTATCTTTGTTTAATAGCCCTTTTAGAATATTTAAGACCTTAAATACTCATGTATATTTTGTATATTAAAGGTCTGCTACTTCTTACTTTTGATTTGTGGCCTGGAATTTTTTATTACAATCTTAAGTTTTCTGTTAAAGACCCTGTTTTAAAACTGAATGTTAACTTGGATATCTTTAAACATAACTTCATATGTAACTTTTATACATGTATCAATGAATATGAAGTCCGTTTTTATTTAGAATATGTAGCCTTTCTCATTATAAATTATTTGTTTTTATTTAAGATTAATTTTAATATTTTTATTGAATAGGAGCGGAAGTCGAGGACGGAATTCTCGCAGGAACTCAGTGGATTTTGGTTCCAATAACCCAAGCAGGAATAATAGTCAAGACAGAAGCGGGTTATGGATGGATAACAACTGGAGGTTTAGGAGAGACGAGGAAAGCCACAGCAGACAGAGTAGCGTGGATAGAGGAGATGCTTGGGCTAACAGTATCGATAGAAGAAAGGGAAGAAGCAGGAGGTCCAGTGAGAGAAGCACTGGGGGAGGGTATGTTAGCTTATTTTAAAAATCAATTATTTCCTTGTTTCTATTTTAAAACTAACCTCTTCACACTAAATAATTTAAAAAATAACTCCACAGCCTAATAATAATGTAGTTCTTATTCACATTTGTCCTTCATTTTTATTTGTTTGTTGTTTACAAAAATCAACCAGCTGATGTTGGAGTATTGTTTATTTATTTTCTCGAATTATCCTTATTTTAATCCTAATGATTCTGTCTTTTCTTTTGTACACACTAATTGTATAATTAGTATTTCAAAATGGAATGTAAAAAATATGTTTGGATAGTCAAATTACATCCCTAATCATAGTGTTATTTTAGTATTGTTTAGAGAAAACAATATATTTGTAACTACTAATTATTTAAAAAAATACTCTGTATTAAATTATAGTCCTAATACTGACCTTAACAATATTTTTTTGGTTGCATGTATATTAATTAATTGCCATTGTCAAATAGGCATTAATTAAGACCCAAACATCTTGGCAGCACTCCTATACTAGAAAAAAAGATGGTTCCACACCTTTACTTGTGATTTGTTGCCTTGATAAAATAACTAATATTAACTAGTATGCTGCATTCAATTTGAAGATTGTAGGGTAGGGAAATATTCTTGTATTCTTGGTTTTTTTCTTTTCCTCACCTATGGTAGAAAAAGTTATGTTTTCACCCAAAACTTTTGTTTTGAGATTTCGGTTGAACTAGCCTATACGGGGCATCATGTATAGAAATGAAAAAAACTGGCACATGTAATTAAAGTCTTTTCTATATATTGATAAAAAATGCACCAATTATGGATTCTTCTTCATTTCATAAGTTTTCTCTTAATACAATTTCCATCTTCAGTCCTCTATTTTGAGACACAGCTGTATACAGGTCGATTTTGGGAATCATGGGCGTATGTATCTGTTGTAGATTACCTGGGCTTTGATGTAGCGTATATTTTAAGAGAGTATGAAATGAAAAAGAATACATGAATAATGCAATTTATATCAATATACAGGAAACACTTTAATTATGTATGTATTATATTTGTTAGTTTTTGCATTTCTATACATGATGCCCCATATAGGCTAGTCCAACCGAGATTTCAAGTGAATTATCCATTTTGGGTGTTTTTAAGTCCTCCTGAGTGGTTTTTAGCATGTGTATGTATGTGTGTTATCATTTTATCATCTTAGCGCCCAGGGTATTTAACCTATAGAGAAAAATTAACCTTGGCAGAAAAATTAGTCCTTACTTCTAGTTGTGCCGCCCGTAAAAATCAACATTTTCCGCCATCTCGAACCCATTTTGCTGAGTCAACAAACAAATAAAAGAATCAAAAAGTGGTCCGACAAACAAATTCACCAAATTTAATTTTGATATTGGCCGCCATTTTGAAGTTATCGATTTTTGAATTTTGAAACTTTGACAGTTTATAATACCGAAAGTGTAAATACATTTTTGACCTATAGCATATCGTTAGAACAGGTAAAAAATAAGGAACAAATATAAAAAAAGACGATGAAATTCCATTAATTAGTTTAAAAGTTATAAGCGCACAAAAAAAAGAAAGAAAAAAAAGGTAATTATTAATTAGTGCGATACTTTTGTTAAACGTCAAAGTTTATTAATATCTGTAAAAATACCGCCAACATTCAAATAATTAAATAAATGAAATAATTTAAATAAAAATAAATTATAATAATTTTTTTGAAAAATTATAATTAAAAAAACAGTTAGTTCAAAACGGTCACCCATCCAAGTACTGACAACGCCCAATGCTGCTTCCTCTTGCTGCTAAGCAGCAGGAGAAGTGAGACAAAGTTCTGAGGTACCCTTTCCCACTTTTTTCTGTTTTTATTTTTTTATATTGCCCAAAATATCACTGTAGACTTAATATAGCCTTGCTTTATACGTAATTTTATAATTTGTTTTGTTTTTATATTAAATATGATTATTTTTTCCATTTTGTGAAATATTATTATTATTATTATTTATTTATTATAATGTCTTTTGTTTTATAGTGGAGGTGGAGGTGGTGGAGGAGGAGGAGGAGGTGGAAGGAGGAGGAGAAGCAGTGAAAGGAGTGGTGGAGGGGGTAGAAGACGAAGAAGTAGTGAAAGAAGTGGTAGTGGTCGAGCACCTGAGAACACTAACTGGCGTCTTGAACCTAGATGCTTTGAGGAACACCCTCGTAATTCTATATCAGAGCAGCCCAAACATGAACCACACAACCGTTCTGATCATCACAAAGAACAGTCTAAATCGAGTAGAAGTTCAGATAGCTCTAAAACCCCAGAGTCTAAAGGAGAGTCATCGAAACCTCAAGGCATACTTGTTTTGCCGCCATCCCATGACACTCATACCTCTCCTGTTCAAGTACCTGCACATCATTCACCACCTCAACGTCAGCTATACAATCCGGCTAATCCGGACAAACCCATTATGGTTTCACCTTCAAGAATTTCAGCTCATGAAGAGAACAGTTATACTTATCAATTCACAGCATATCCTCCACACTTTGCTAATAATATGGGAGAACAGATATCTGCTGGCAGATCTCTCCTGTACACTAACTATCTTGAAATGTAAGTGGTATTTTATTTCAATAATTATAAGTTGTATAAAGCTGAACTTTTTAGGTTTTTTTTTTTTTTTAGGCAAATGCACTGCCTTATTATACGTATAAATTAATTTTGCATAATTTTAAATTAGAATTGGGAAAAACTTTCTATGGTGGGACAAAGTATTTCCTCTACATAAACTCTTATTTTTTAAATAGTCATTAGTTTTTCATCAGTCATGGGATATTTTTAATTAATGGCTAATACTTGACAATGGCCAGATTGGGTACCTCTAGGGGATAACTTACACCTCTGGTGTATGCATTAGTAACTCCTTATCAACTGAAATTGCTCTCAATTTGCATTTAAAATAAATTATTTACACTTTATTCGAAATACTTGATTGTGCAAAAAAAAAAAAAAATAAAATAAAAAACATTCCATTTTATTATGGGCTTAAAGTAACTCACCAGCATGATTATCTCTTTTAACTTTTAATTTCTCTCTTTTAACATATCTTTTAATTTAATATTTGGTAATACTTTCTTAATTTCTTATTTATGGCATTTATTTTTTAATTTTTCTAGGCCTAAAGCAGCTCATCATCATTTGGTGAAATCTATGGAATTGGCTGACTCTGAATTGCAGTATTATGTTTCAACTGCTGTTTTTGAAGAGTGGGATCGTATTAGATCCATAAGGTAAATATTATTGACTGATGTTAATATTACATTAAACAAATCTCGGATCAGTGTGATCAAAAGGCATAAGTAGTTCTCTTCAGGAATAAAGTCCAACTGTGAATAAAGAATTAGGTTTGATATTCAGTGAGCTGATAGATCTTCCTCAATTATGATCTATTTGTTGACAGAGTGTAATCAGTAAAGTACAAAATAGTTTCTCTCAGAGTATTTATTTAACTTTAACTTATTTTTTGTAGATTAATAGATTAAAAAAAAAAAAAAAAATCTCTTAATAGGAACCCAAAAATTACAGAACTATTCAATAGATGAAAGTATTAATTTAAGTGTATTCCTGTAATCCTAACAAAATTATATAGCAAAGGTTTATTATATGTAGGAATATAGGTGTCAACTTTTATATAGTTCATGGGGCATAAACCTATGGATCCTTGTTCAATACCTGGCGGGGTGTGGTTTTTGTGTTCTTCTCCCTTAATCTTTAAAATTGATAATTTTAATTTCTTAGCATGGATTGTAATTTTAAGATTTCTCAAGGTTTAAAGGTTGTTTAAAGATCAGTGTTAGGACCTCACAAGAGCCGTTAGTCTCTAATATAAATAATCCTAAAACCTTTTTTTTTAAATTCCATGGGGGCTTTTACACTCAAAGACGTAGGCCACTTAGGTGGGCCCATAGAACAAACCCGGGTTAGGGACTGGAATCTTCACTCACTCGTGTGAAGATATGGTCGTTATCCATGACTCCCTTCCTAGTTGTATTACAACCAAGAATGTCATTATCATGGTTTCCAGGCCGAAACCTGGTGGCGCCACTCTTTTGAAGAGCTTCCCTTTTGTTTAAACAATGCTGGGTGGGCATTGATGGGGAGGGGGGGGTGGTCCAGGAATCGAACCCAGAGCTGTGGTCAGAAGTGGTCACCCATCCATCTACTAACCCTGCTCGAGGCTGCTTAACTTGCCTTATCGCATGGCGAGCGCTCTAGCATCGGAGCCACCCATGCCCCATCCTAAATAATTAAAGTTATTAGTTTAACATTATGACTAGAGAGGTTGGTAGAAAGTTACACAACAATATTGTCACCACAATTTTTATTACACATAAACTCACAAACGCGTTTCGACAAATAACATCATCTTCAGTGTGTGTTAACTTAGTAAGGGTTAATCAATCTATATATATATATATATATATATATATATATATATATATATATATATATATATATATATATATATATATATATATATATATATATATATATATATATATATATATTTCTGTACTAAGCTAACTATTTTACAAACATGTATTATAAACTAACAGTGCAAGGTGGGGGTGGACTAGGGTCATATGGGTAGGGGGATTACTACGAAAGGAACGAGGTAAGGGATATGGAGTTGAGATCTAAGTGATGTTATTCTAAGAGATGTGAAGATGATGTTATTTGTCGAAACGCGTTTGTGAGTTTATGTGTAATAAAAATTGTGGTGACAATATTGTTGTGTAACTTTCTACCAACCTCTCTAGTCATAATTATGAAGTGGTACCACAAAATCTCAGTCAAAACAACTAATTATTTATTAGTTTAACTATTATGTTGAGGAATTGGACTGTAAATAAAGAAATAAGTTGTATGAAATAAGTAAGTAGCAGAGTTCGGTATGGTGGTAGAAAAAGTCAGGTGTGTAGACCCTGTCATTGTCAGGGTCAATAGTAATTAATCAAATTAATAAGTAACTGTAAATAATAATATGTATGTGAGTTGAAATATGCATGTGTGTGTTAGTGTCTAAACAATCACTTTTAAATTGGAAAATGAATAAAAAAGAAGACAAGGGAATAATAATTATTTATTATCTGAATGTAATTAGGTGATGTAATCTAAAATTTACCTGTGTCTATCTTTGTTTTATTTATTTGTTATTATTCTCCTAGATTCAGAAGTAATTGTGATGATTGTATTTAATAGAAAGGAACACAACAATATTGTCACCACAATTTTATTTTAAATATTGACAAACACGTTTTGACAATTTATATTATCTTCAGTGTTAAGTGTTAGCATAGTAAGAGTCTATGCTAACACTAAACACTGAAGATAATATAAAATGTCAAAACGTGTTTGTTAATAATGAAATAAAATTGTGGTGGCAATATTGTTGTGTTCCTTTCTATGAACCTCTCTAGTCATAATTACGAAGAGATAACACAAAATCGTCAATTCAACCAATCATTTGTTTTACTTGTAATAATTGACCTAATGTATTCTGTCGACCAGTTTATAAACTAATGTGAATTAATTATTTATATTTTATTTGAATATTTTTCTTTACTTATTTATTTTTAATTGTTGTTCAGGACATTTTTGAAAGATTCATTGAAGGAGTTACTATTGAAAGAGTTGAAGTTCTGTGAAACAGAGAATGTAGAACAGCACTTCTGGAGAATATTATACTATAATATTATAGAACTTCTTCGTAAGTTAATGGTGGAAAAACCTGAAAAGAAGGATCGTTGTAGAGATCTACTCATAGATATTATTGATGAGGTATTTTATTTTTTAAATTATATTTTTAACGATAAAAAAAAAATGCATTATTCTATAGAGATAAAACATACATGTTGATGTATCTTCTTATCTAAGTATAGTATCCTCTTTGATTATTGAAGTTTTCTGTGTGTTTTTGGTTAACCTCTTCGGCTAATATGTTCATTTTAGGACATATTTTATTTAAAATGACGTACTTAGTTAAGTTCTCTTCTACCGTTTGGTATAGAGAATGACAAAAAGGATTTCCATGTATCTCTATTGTGGGCTAGTATCTGAGCAAGTTGTAGGGAACTCCTCTCTGGGTCAGGGTGGATGATAGAATAAGTTTTCTTCCCCTGGGTCTCCATCTCTCGCACCTTGCATCATGGACTTGTTTGGGCATTCTTTGATTAGCTATCCTTTGCACATGACCAAACCATTGTAACTCGGTGTTTCCCACAGTGAGTAGGATGGGTTGTGCCTCTAAGCCGAGTCTTATTTTTTATTTTTATTTTTTTTATTCTGGGGGGCTTTTACACCCAAAGACGCAGGGAATCGAACCCAGAGCTGTGGTCAGAAGCGGTCACCCATCCATCTTCTGGCCCTGCTCGAGGCTGTTTAACTTGCTTAACTTTTTTTGCCCCCTCGAGTCTTATTTAGTTTCTTATTCTGTCTCTTCTACTCTATTTAAGTATCTCATCTCTGTCACTTGAATTTGCTCTCCTTTTTCCCTTTTAGGGCCCAAGATTCACAGCCATATGTTATGGAGGGGGGGGGGGGGGGGGCAAATTGTTTTGAATACTGTCATCTTGGTTTTCTTACTAACTTCAGCCTTACTGAGATCATGCATGAATAGCTGATGCATGGAATAGCCTACCAGTGGCAGCTATTCTTGCTTCCACTTACACAGTAATCTTGCCTTTCTCACTCACAATAATTGCTCTAAGGTGCTTTAAGCTAGGCTAAATTGTTTTTATCTATTTTTTGGGTAAATTGTATTATAAATAAGTTGTTTTTGTATGTTTTTAGGGTAAAGAGTATTATGAAGGTCTTGTTTCATCTTTGGAGAACACATTTAAAGTGAAATTCGACAGAGTAAATCCAATAGTTCAAGAACTTAGCGGTTTTCCAGCTCTTAGCCTTATATCAGCTCAGAAAATGTTTTTATACCTCGGAGATCTTGCTAGATACAGGGAGCAAGCGTTTGAAACATCAAACTACGGTCAAGCTAGGCAGTAAGTATTATTAAAAAATAAAGCTTACTGGAAGCTCTGAAAAAAAATATTCACATTAATTATTAATTTCTTTATTCACATTAATCTCTGTGACCACTATTTCATTAACTTGCATGTTGGATCAATTTTTTAATTTTTATTTTATATATATTTTTTATATAGATATATATACTTAAAACTAAAGGTGTATTTTAAAAATGTTAAATGTAAAAAAAAAAAATTTTACTTATTTACACCTAATACTATATTATGTCACAATAACTGTGTCTTTGTAAAATTAGGCAAATTTTCAATAAATCAGCAATTAAATCATTGTGTTGACTGTAAAAT
This sequence comes from Gerris lacustris, assembly GCA_951217055.1. NCBI lineage: Eukaryota > Metazoa > Arthropoda > Insecta > Hemiptera > Gerridae > Gerris > Gerris lacustris. The sequence goes on from OX578277.1 coordinate 81,796,747, forward strand.
GCAATATGGACACTACTACTTTCCATGTAGCTCAATAAAAAACCAATTCAAAATGACTTACCATTATAAGTTTTTACAGATGACACAATGACTATGTAGAGTGCATTATTTTTTATTATTATTATATATTTTTTTAATAATATAGTGTAGGATAAATTATATGCAATTATATTTGATAGTGTTACTTAAAAGAGCTAAGTATTGTTAAGATAAATATTAAATTTACATTTTAATTTGCAATTTAATTTGGGGTTTATTACCAAAGATTTCTTATGTAATATCTTATACCTGTCTATTGTTTCTATTTTAATAATTATTTTCCTTTAGTAAATTTAAAGTGAGTATTCAGGTTCATATTTTCTTGATAGATTGAGTTATTTATTGCAATAACTTACCTGATGGAAGTAGTTATAATTTATCTGTTTTGCAATTATTGATGAAGGTGAAATCATGTCTGTATTTGTTGGTAAATTAGAAAATTTACATTTATACACTTTTTTAATCGAAGAGCAAAATTAATAAATGTTTGTAAAAAGCCACAATTACTAATATTTAATATAGACCAGTTACTGGTCTACTGAAGGGCAACACACTTAGGTTGTTAATGAAATTAATTAAAATATTAGTGAATGCTGCTTTTTAAAAATTGGTTTTAACGTGCTTTAAGCAGTTTATAGCACCCTGACACACCCTTAAAATTTAATCTATGTTTATTTCCTAAATCATAAACGCTCTTTGAAAATATCTAGATACAGTAGACACCGCTTAATGTGATAACTTTAGGACCCAGACAAAATGATCACATTAACAAACTAATAATAATAATAATAATAATAATATAACAAAAGGTACCACAGGAGGGTGTAAAACTAAAAACAAAACAAAATAATAAACAAGACTGTTTCTGAGTGATGTGATGAAACATTAGACAAAAAAATTAAAATGCAATGCACATAATTTGACATAAAATGTATTTTAATTTAAAATACAATTTAATTTAGGGAGGGGGTTCTTTGTAGGTAAGTGGGAGGAGTCCCTCAGTGTTATAACAAACATTAAAGGTGTGTTAGGCACAATGGAGCCTGAAATTGAAGATCAAATGCCAAATTGCACGTTTATGCTAGATGGTGCCCCGTCCCATTGCTCCTTCAAACAATTTAATACTTTCAAAAGAATTGACCAGACTTCAGGCAAAATTGTGCTTAACACATCTTCAATGTTTGTTATATTATAACACTGAGGGATTCCTCCCACTTACCTACAAAGAACCCCCCCCCCCCTCCACCATACGGTCATTTATTCTATCAAAACAATAATACCAGATAATGATTAATACCCGAACGACTTTTTTTAAGACCCTATTTCAAACCGTCATTGCATGGCTTTCACCCAATAGTTTTTTAAGTTATAGATATGAAATTAAAAGTAGAAGAATGTAGTTTTCAGACCCCGCAAACCTCATATCTCTATCTATTACAGAAGCTAAGTTATAAGTGTTCAAAAAAGTGCAGTTTTTTTTTTGGCCCACCCTGTATGTATGGAAATAAATGTACGAGATCAGGACGTTTCGAAGGGCTTCTTTTATAAATTAAACTTAAAAACAAATCAAATCATCTTCGAACCTTTGTAAATTTGTTGATGAAAGAATACAATTCATTGAAAGGCTTAAACACACTGAGTTTTGAGATCTTAATGTGGTCCTTTGAAATGGCGGGAGGTGAGGTGAGGTTTACTTTCTGAGAAAAAAGGATGTTCACTGAAACACTAGTGCCACAGCTCTTGTCGTTTCCCCGAAAATGATAAAAATATAATTTTTTAATGCATTGGTATTGGGTGGGCCCATTACAAGCTATTTTGATCACAGTAAGTGATTGATAACATTAACCGTGAATGCATTAAGCGGCGTCCACTGTACCTAACGAAAAGTGTATACACTGCACTGCAGACATTAACAAATAGTCATACTTTATCTATTACATGTATATGGTGCCTTAACATTGTGATTTTTACTTTACCAGTTTATCAGACTGAATTTTTAGCTTTTATATAGAATCAATTGATAAAACTTATATCTAATTAATTAGTAATTAAATACTGAAAAATAAACAAATAAAATGTTCAAGTTGTTATAATTAGAAAGGGGGCTAAAAAAAATGTAATCAAAATAACTAGCATCGCCCTATTTATTCAATTAGAATAGCAGTTAGCCCTCCCTTTTTATTGCTATACATGTGGTGATGTACCTCTCAGGTATACCACAATCTGTATGGCCTCCTTAAGTATAATGCCATCCTATTTGCATGTTATTATTTTATCCCTTTTCTGTGTGTATGGGCTCTATTATTTTTTCTTTTTCTTATAAGTCTAAGATTTGAATACTGTAAAAATATTATTTTTTCTTTTATGTATTACTATAAATATTATGCCTTATTTAAATGTTAAAAATAATGACAAATTTTACTGGGGATTTATAATTGATTAGTTGTAGTTATTTTTTAGTTTATAGTGAAAATTATTAGTGGAATGAAATTTATTAGTTTGCTCAATAAGCTCTTTTTTTAATTGACTGAGCGTAGTATTGAATATATAAATTAGATTTACTATATTCATTTACTTACATTAGTTCTTATAGTTTGTTTTAGTATAATTAATTTTAGTAAAATCATAATTATTGGTCGATTTATTTTTGGGAGGGGGGTCAATGAGATTATTAAATACTTTTATTTTGCTTTTTTTTTCTCTCAAAAACACATATTTGTAAGAAGTTTCTTTTAGATGTTAGTTAAATTAACACCTAATGCTAAAATAAAAAAAAAATCTATAATAAGGAATTAGAGGTTTTTATGAACTAAGACTGAAGTAGGCTGCTGAAGCCTACACTACCATATTTGCCTTAATATTATGAAATTACTAAAGAGGCTATTCCACATAGCGTAAATCTCAACATGTAATATGCCCTGTATGTTGTATATTTATATGTTATTACTTTTTATAACTGTGAGGAGGAAGTTCAATCCTCAATTCTAATGATATTGGCTTTTAACAGCTTTAAAATTGAGGGATTGATTTGAGATTAGTTTAGGGAAAAATCTTTAATGATATTGTACCAATTAGTAAATGAAACTTGAAATCAAAATGCAAAATTACCATTCTTCAGTTTAGACACATTTTCAGTTACAATACTGATGGTAGGCCATAATCAATTAACCCATGGCCAATTAAAGTACAGTTGAGTCTCTCTAATCCAACACATCATACTATGTCGGATTACTGGATGTTTGATAATAAATAATTATTGAATTATTAAAACAGAAACAGGTCTCAATAAAAGTAGCGTTTATTACACGAGATACACACAACGAACAAACAATGACTGATGGTTTGTTTTGTTTAGTGCACTACACACTTTAGTGTAACACTAGTGCCCTGTGTTTCCCCATCTTTTAGTTATCTTATCTTACATGTGGCAAGAGGGGAAGGGGCCTCAGCCTCAGTGCCGGATTACTGTACGTGTCAGACTACAAGAGACTCAACTGTAGTTCAAAATGACATTTCTAAAAATATTCAATAACCTCTTTATATAACTGTTAGATTTTTATTTCAACATAAAAGTAAGTGTTGTATAACATTTTTTGGTCAAAAGAAAACTCTGGTCTATATTAATGTGCATTACTTGCATGAAAGTTCTAATTCCTTTGTATGTTGGCTTTTAGCATTGATTCAGAAATTTCACCTCTAGATTTATGAATGAGTTATATCCCTTACCTTTTTACCAACTTGTAGAGGAATTTGTGAGTTATTGAATAAGTAGAAACAATTATCTACTATTGTATATAATGAGCTGAATTTGTCCAGGGAGAATTAGCATGATTTAAGATGTTCTTCATTGTACGAGTTCCGTTTGGAAAGTAACCTCCGATTTGCCACTGTGCGGGAAGTAGTGGAAGTAGCTGCACCATTGTTGCACTGCCGTACACGGCAGGTCAGTCTGCATTAAACCGCGGTCAAATGAATGTCGTAAGAGCACTAGTTAGGTTTTTATAGCATCTTGAAATGTGTGCTCGAAAAAAACTTCTGACCAAATGCGAAGTGCAAGTTTTTTGGTGCTCGGTAAAACTTTTTGGCACCCATCAAGCACAGAACTTCCGGTAACTAACCTCTCTGTCACTACCTCATATAACACAGCCCTAGAAATCTGTGGAAATTCATTAGACAGCTCCGAAATTGTGAAATTTTCACGAACTTTTCCATCAATTTTCTGAACGAGTTTATCTGTGTGACTAATGATTGCCCACCACTTCTCTCTTCATCATGCATGTTTTTCGTCCACTTTTAAATAAACAAACCCATTCATGCACAACTCCTTCACTCATAGCACTTGGTCCATAGATGACACAAAGTTCTCCATGAATACCTGCTGCCGAATATTGTTTTGCCGTAAAAAACCTTGTAACAGCTCGCATTTCGCATTTGGAAGGAAGTTTTGTTGGAGCGCACATTTCAAGATGCTATAAAAACCAAGCTTGTGCTCGTACGACATTCATTTGACCGCAGCTTGATGCAGACTGACTTGCCGTGTACGTGTCAGTGCAACAATGGTGCCACTACCCGCACAGTGGCCAATCGGAGGTTACTTTCCAAACGGCTCTCATAGAAGATAAACCTCGTGAAATAGCCCCTTTTGAAGTACATAATAAATTATTATTTTTGGTTAAGTTATGCAATTCTTTACATATCATTTGTTATACTTGTGTATAAAAATTGAGCTCTTAATGGTATGTAAATAAAAATACTATTTCACTTGTTGAAAAAATTTTATGTTTCGTAATTATTATCAATTAGTCAGATTTTTCCCCTTTTGTTTGTATTATTGATTTTTTTGACAAGCTAATTATCATTGGTAATTTATAAGTGCTTTTTTTCATTTAACATATCACTTTCAATAAAGCAAAAAATAAAATTTATTTTTGTCAGTTTGATTCAACTGGATTTGATGATTATAAAATAAATAAATGTAATAATAATAAAAATAATTTTATTATTTAAGTAAAAATACATTCTTGGTTACTCCTTGCGATGGAGCAACTAGCTGTCAATACATTTTTTTTTTTTTAAATTTATATTTATATTGTGTGGATTAGTGCATATGTATAAAATTAAACATGTATAATGTTGAATGTTCATAATAATTTGTTAAGCTCGATTGAATTACATTACAAATAAACACCTATCAAATGCACTGAAATCCTTTCTTTAATATGATTTTACGTGTTTTATATATGATAGATATTTATATTTAGTTTTATATTTTCAATTATAAAATTATGTAATCAAATTAAATTTTAGAATTAAAAATTTGCCGATATAAAACATGTGGATTAATGTACTTATAGTAAATACAAGACTTAATAAAAGAAGAAGTAGCAATATTTGTCTAAAGTTGTCAGTAGACCTGATGTAGTAATGTCTTAATGATGTATTAAAAGATATCTTATGGTTTGAATGTGCTACTTCTGATTTTATCTTAGAAATGCTTAGAATCCTTTCAGAACTGATAGTTAGACATTTGGCAGGTCCTTATTCCTTTTCTCAAATAATGCACTCTTTATACTTTAAGACAGTTTTATCACTGCCATGTAATTATATTTACTTTAATTGTTTAAATTCTTTAATTGTTAGTAATTTAGTAAAAAAAAAATATATATATATTTTGAGAAATTTACCTTTAAATGTAATGTGGAAAATGAAATCAAAATAATGCATGCCATTAAAAATATATAATAAAAATATTTATGTTAAACATTTTTTTTATAGTTTTTTATTTTTCCTATAAGTATCCATTATCCTTTTTTTCATTTTTTATTTATTTATTTTTTTTTTTATAATTACTTTTAGTCAGAATGGACGTGGAAAAAATTTCACATTATTTGAAATGCTCGGAAACTTGTGTTTTTGTTGTTGTAAAGAATGTAAGATATAAAGGATTAGAAATTTCAAATTTTGTTAGACATTTTTCATGTTTCATTTAAAGGTAAATTTTATTTATTATTTCATATAATTTTTATAGTTTCAAATTGAGCTTTGATATTATTTATGTATTAGATAACTTGGATTGCTTCTATTTAAAAATAATATTAACCATCTAGATATTATGGTAATGGTTACTTGTCTAAGAATGTGAAGTATGATTTTCCACTCGTTGAATAGTATTTAGGATACATCTTGCAAGTAAAACATTCTACTTCTGAACAATCATAAAAAATTTTCACTTTTAAAATCTTTATAACTTTTGAGTTAATGAAGATTAAGAGCGCAAGTGAAATTGATGTCAATAGAATAATGAAAAATTGAAAGCCTCTCCACAAAATGTAATGCAATTTTGTCAGGAGGCTTTCTGTTTTTCATTATTATTTTGAGTTAATCTTATGAAGCATAACATGCCTTAAAATGGTGTACGTTAATATTGGACTTCATTTTCTCCTGATATGTCACCTTCTTTGACATCCAGCCTTCAAAATACAACATAATTTGCTGATTGGCTCTTGCTAAGGAAGCCTATGCACCAGCTTATTTAAGAAATATTATTCCTGGCACATACATGAAAATCACTGCTATTATTAAATATTTACCATTCCAATTACTTTTGTTAGGAAGTATTTGTCTATTCTGAATGTTAGAGAAGTATTCAACCTTGTAGAATTTATGCATCTTCAAACAATGTACTTTATAGTGCTTATGAAAGATGTCAAAGGGTACTTATGTGGACTGTGAAGCTTTAAAAGGGTTACTTAATTAAGTCTACACTAACTCCAACTTATTAGACAGAGATGAAGAGAACTTTGATGAATAAGAAAACAAAAGAATACCATTTAATTGGTCTGGTTAAAAGGTGATAATTCCATTGAGAAAACAAAATTAGTTTGGATTAGTGTTTGAGTAAAAAATCAAATAGCCAAGAGTATATGTACTCGTATATCTAGACAACCGGATAGAAACATTCAAATCATAGGTAAGTTCATCAACAATTCCGGTAATGGAAGAAATAGAGTTGCCTTAATGAAAAAATAAATTAAATGAGGAGGGTGAGTCTAAATGTACTTAAGAGGTCAAATACATTTCAATAGTTCAATTTTTTGGGTCTAGGTGATGTCTATGCAGAGATGTGTATGAGATGATGTATCTATCAGTTAAGATTTTATTAATGGATGAAGTCTAATGTAAAAGAGTTAATGTGCCTCATAATTATGCCTAGTTTATGTTGGTTGATTGAATTGGGTCAGCACATATAAAACAATAACTCTATACAGTTAATTCTCCGTATTAACCCACTTTTTCTTTGGTGCTCTTCACATGCATATGACAAGTAGGATGTCAAATGTAGGTAGAGTGGATAAAGTAAGCGGGCAAGCTAATAATGTGTTCAACTGACTACTTGACTCACCTATTACTTATTTGCCCAACCATTTACTTGAAAAGTTGGACATAGTTTTCATAAATTCACTTTTTCTCTCAACCAAGATGTAAACTAGACTAGAATCCAATGGATTAAATTTCAAATGTAAGTCAAGTTGATGTGTTATGTGTTAAAATTAGAGTTCATTTTTAAGTACAAAAGAGATGATAATACGTTCCCACTGGTGAGTAAATAGGTTTATTTATCTTATATTAACCTTTCATGCCTTATAGACTCACCAAATGGCATTTTTACTACTTTTATTGTCTGGACTTGGAAGTGGGATAAACAATTTTAGGGTTCTAATAAGATTAAATTCCAACTTTTATCAAATTGAAGTTAGTTTAAATAAGAATTGGAGGCTATCGATTGTGAAATAATAGTGAGGATCTTTCTTCTTCTTGTACTGATCCTCGTTATCCTAAAAAATTAGTTAGTTTAAATGTAATAAACAGCTTGGCTTTCTGGTGAAATCCATGTAACGAAGGGGTTAAAATTCAGGGGTGGTGCATCGTGATTTACGATGCACCACACCCCTCTAGATGCTACCAGTAGTGGAAGCTAAATGTCGGATTCCAACCCCTTCGTGACATGAATTTCACAGGAAAACCAAGCTCTTTATTACGAGTCTAACCTCGGAAGCCTACGCACTAAGTTAAATGTCATTGATTTTTTGTTTGTGTAAGTACTGTATATTGGTTTCCAACCAACTCTCTTTAAATCAGTTATCATTTTTCATAGTTTGCCCCCTTGACAATAACTTCGATATCAAATACCAAGGCATCAAGCAAAAAACACTCTCTTTGTATAGAAATTAAACGATTCACTGCAGAAAAGATATCTAATATGCTAAATATTTGTATTATTATTTTATTTTGCAGATGGTACTTGAAAGCAAATCAGATGCATCCTAAAAATGGCAGACCTTATAACCAGCTAGCAATTCTTGCCTTTTACACTGTGAGTTTACTTTACAAATTCTTAATTAATAAACAAACAAAAATGTGGTCTATTTATTTAACCAATTTTAAATATGGTTTTTATTAATTTTTCCATGTATAATTTAATTATTTAGGTACAAATTATAAGTTTTTATTTCTTATCGCCCTTGGGTTTCCTAATCTATTGCCTTTACATTTCATAAAAACACTATTTTTTTTTTAAATCAAATTATAATTATTATTAACTAAGGGAGACAGACAGAGAAAAATAGACTCAAGCGCCAGGACTTAGAGGCCCATGGTTCAAGTCCCGGTGCTGGAGCCTATTTTTCTCTGTCTGTCTCCCTTAGTTAATAATAATTATAATTTGATTTAAATTAAAATTTAAACTTTACCTAGTATGGATACTACCTAAAACTTAAACATTATTATTATTATTTTTTTTTTTTTCGAAACAATAATTCTACACTTATATATAAATGTCAATAATATTTTTTGCTACACATTTGAGATTTTTGGTTTCTAGTGGAAAACTAAGCAAGTCATTTATGAGTTTTACTTTATTTCAATTGATTTATCATTACATTTTTTCCCTCAATTACAAAATAGTTATGGTTTCACTCAAACGATCGAATGTTTCCACAAACATGTGGAAACATTCGACTGGGCATATATGACAATGGGTATCATGTCGTTTTGATTTTAGTAAATACCTGGCATGGCTTTGTCAGGTTGCTTAATTATTTACCCCTGTCCTCTTTTACCAGTTGCTGTAAATGACTTGCTGCAAGACTACCATTACCCCTTGCCAAAATTTAATAAGAGTCCTGGCACTGTCTGCCTATTTCACCTTATTCCAACAGCAAGGATATCTACCTTGGTATCTAGCTTCTAGCTTTGTACTTTCATGATTATCTTTCCTCTCTCATCTTGTTGTAATGACAAAGCCAGTGGAGCCACCCTTTGTAAGTTCTGAAAGGTTCAGAACTTAAATTACCTTTGATTGGGGGCTGTGATATTATTAACACCTATATCTTTAAAAGTACTCATTTGATTTTGAAGAAATTTGGATGGTTTGTCTAAAGTAGTAATAATAGAAGGTCCCTTGTTTATCTCAACATTCTGCACACATTTAATATTGAATAAATATAAATGTAACTACTCTGAGAATCGAAACAGAAACAACCACTCTTTCAATCCTAAGTGCGATCACATTATTTTATACTTATGTGACCATTCATCCAATAATAAAATGGAGAGGACTCTGTATGCCTAACGAATTAGCAGATTATTTTGTTATGCTGTGAAAAGATTTATTATTTTATTTTGTATTTAAGACTTGATCGTTTGTTTCAGGGAAGAAAAATTGATGCAGTTTATTACTATATGAGAACTCTAATAGCTTCAAGTCCACTAGCAAGTGCTCGTGAAAGTCTTGTTCACATCTTTGATGAAAATCGCAAAAAGGTAAAGGGATTAAGCTTTATTTATATGTTTTTTACAGCTTCGTTTGATAAATTTATTGCCGAATTCGCTTTGTTACATATGTGTAATTTATGTTCTATCTAAATGTTTAACTTAAAATCTGTGTTTTTTTGTTTGTTTTCCAACATTTGATTGTTAGCGTCATAAAAAGATATGTGTTTATGATTATGATAACTATTTGTTGTACTGTGTGTTGTCATGTCTTTCAAAGGAAAGAGCGCTGAAAGTAAGAAAATCATTTCCCCCGTTCATTGATTGATCTGATTTTGTAGTGTAGTGTTTTAGATATTTTTGTAACATTTTCAAAATTTGAATTTTTGTAGCTTTTTGCTTTTTCTCTTTCTTAAGTAATTATGCTGTGTATTTATTTGTATATTTTTAAATTTCTTATAAAATGGTTATTTTATTTAGATTGTTAAAAATATTTATTTTAATAATCTTAAGTACTCACCCTTACATTGCAGGAGAAGATTTTATATATACAGTGGAACCTCTTCCACCGTCTTTCTCGCTTAACCGATGGCCACACCTACGAAACGTACCCCACTTTGTTCAACTCCACACGCTCCCCCTCTACTCCCAACCCACCTGTTGTGTACACATGAAGGCACTACCTGCCAATTATATTAAGCTCAAAAAAGTGACTGGATGAGCCAAAATTCTTGGTGTGACGAAGTTTTTGTGTTAATCAAAAATAAAAGTAAAATGTCACTTTTAGCTTTAAAATTTTCCTCTTTCTCACTTAACCATATTTTTAATTACTTATCTGTCAAGGCTATGATCGTTTGACGGTTAATCAAGATTCCACTGTATATTTCTTTTTTTTATTTCTTTACAGTATGCCTTAATTATTGGAAAAACATTATGAGACGTTTCAACTTTATTATAAAGTCATCTTCAGTCGTTACAAACTTTTTTCAATTGCTACAAAATAAGAATTAAAAAACAATTAGCTATATAATTCCAATAATATTAATTCTTATTGTAATCTCAGTTCCTTTTTATTTTGTTATAAATTTAAATCTGGGGTGAACATAAATTAAAACCAAAAACCAGATTTGAATCTAAATATTATCAAAAACTTTGATACTAATTGACAATAATGATTTACTTCTTGATGACTTACTTGTCAATTAGTATCAAAGTTTTTAATAAGTCAATTAATAAGTTTTTTTAATTCTTATTTTGTAGCAATTGAAAAAAGTTTGGAATGACTGAAGATGACTTTATAATAAAGTTGAAACGTCTCATAATGTTTTTGTGATCTAAGCATTTTTTCTACACCTCTACAGCCATCAAATTACTTATCTTCATATAATTATAAGGGTGTATCATAAGTAAATTATTATTTATAATTTAATTTTAATTATTGGAGTTACTATCTAAGGTTTCTTATTGTTGGCTAGAGCTAGGACTTTTTTGAACAAAATTTGTATAAAATGATGCTACTGAAACCTTTGAGATCAAAATAAGTAAAAATGTATACTAATTTGAAATTTTTGTATACCATATGTACATATTTATCTTTGATAAATGGTCAAGGTACAGTTTGAGACTTTAGACAAACTGCCGAAATGAAAATAAAAAAGGTGAAGAAAGTGTCTGTACTAATATTAAAATTAGTATTTATTACTCTGACATTGTAGGAATATCATAGGGAAAGCCAATGAGAGTTCAAGATTTTGACATATGACTTGTAGATGTCAAAATCTTGAGCTCTTATTCCTTCCATTTTCTCATACTGTGGAGTCAATAATAATTGCAACATTAGTATTGACTGTTAAAAACTTAGAGAAACAGATATCAAAGGGGAAAGAAATACTGGCAGCCTCCAAAGTGTGAAATAGTAAGTGAAAGGATAGGCATGGTAAGTGTTGCACCCAGAGTGAAGTTCCGCAAAGTTTCAAAAATACATTAGGTTGGTTGATTGTTTGGATTAACGTATTCTATTTTTTATTTTTATTTTTTTAATCATCACAGCAGTAAAGGTTTATTTTTATCTAGCTCGTCACTTTTACTAACCTTATGGAAGTAACGTTTTAATATGGTTAGGGAAACTCCACGTCAGTACGATGATGGTGGTTAACTGTATCTGTATTTCCTGTTGGGCCTGCGATGGGTGGGTTTGTGAAAGTGGGTTTGGAGTTGTTAGTTGGGTCTCCTCTTTCTATCTTTAAAATGACGGTCAAATATGCTAGATTTAAGAAAAAATAAATAAAAAAATCGGTCAGAGACAACTCAGACAAACTTTCTCATATATGAGTTCATAATAATTTAGCCCAGTGTTTTCCATTTATTAGTTTTCCTATGTACATTTAATTATTATTGAACATTTCATCAAAATTTATCATAAAAATAACATCTCCTGGGCGGGGAATCGAACCCGGGTGCTCTCCATCCGCGTTTTAAGCTTTTTTCTCAGGAACTAGATTTTTCCCGGGAAAACTTCTTATATGGTTAGATTCATATTTTAATGGGCTACATTTTAGAATTTTTTAATCAAAATCATCGGAACCGTTTACGAGAAATATTTTTTTCACGTTTTTTTCTGAGTTTTTGGGTGGTAGCGCCCCCAAATTTGGAGCTAAAATTCATTTCTCTATTTCGCCTTGGGGTTTGATTTTTCTGAACATGTATGCCAAATTTCGTCAAAATCGGCCCAGTAGTTTAGGCTCCAGGCGTCTGCACAGATAGACGACAGACAGACATTTTTTAAAACCCACTTTTTTGGACTCAAGGGACCTCAAAACGTGTAAATCCATCAAAATCTCAAAATCGAATTTTTGCGCCATCACAATACTTTCTCTTTATATGAGAAAGTAAAAATAGATTACTGCATATCTAGGTAATATTTATTAAATTATGAAAAACACCCCAAAATGGTTCAACTATCTTTTGATTGTGATAGTTCCAAAATTTACTAATACAGACGTATAGCATAATTTTCTTTTATGTTTTTTAAAGCTTTTAAATGTTTGTTGAAGATAAATTATTAATTTGTTTAAAAGTCATCCTTTTCATTGTAGCGTATGTAATTTCATTTCTTTTACAATCTGTTGTAATAACAATTGTGCTCTCTGAATATCACTGTTGTTTTTTTTTCTGACAACATTTCACTGATTTTCTTGTTATTTGTAAAAGATCACAACTGTTTTCTGTATTGCCTAGCTTACATTACCTTTCTAGGATTACTATATATATTCTTTATGCTTAAAAAAAACTGCAGTAGAGAAGAATGTTCTAAAAGTTAATGAAACACTTGTCATTTACTACTGAGTGAGCTACTTATTATACCGGCAATGATGTGGTCTGGAAGTTGAATGATGTGGTGTGGGAGGCAAGTGATGAGTTAAGTTGCAGTCTACAACCTTGGTCAGTATTGCCACCGACTTATTTATAAGAGGTCAGTAACTTGAGTTTACTAACTGGCCTTATTATCTTACATAAACAAGGGTTATGTAAGTGGTATAAACAATAAAATAAAGGATTAATAATTGAAAGATATGTGAATTTAGCAGCGGATTTGACTACCGCACTTCATAAAAATAGAAAGCTATTTATTTAGGATAAAATATGCCCAGGGAAAGAATACAATTTATTAAAATATAACTCCAAATACCATCTAATATTCTATCTCCAAAATTATATTAAAATATTATCATATTCGTATTGAATTACCCTTTAATCTAATTTATTCTTTAGTCTTCCTTAGGTCTATAGGGCATTAATAAAGTTTATTACTACTCCATGTCTGGCTATATTTCACCTCCTTTGAGGCATCTTCAGGCCTTTATTAATCCTTCTATTATATTATCATATACATTTTTCTTTAAAAATCTAACAGCCAGTTATTAAACCTTGCGTCAAACGTCTACACATTTCTCCTTTTCATATCCACTGTTCTTTATTTTAATGTAATTTTTAATTATAAAATTATTAATTTTCTCATAGAGAAAATACGTCTTGAGTGTATTTATGATAAGACTGATCAGTCTTATCATAAATACACTCAAGACGTATTTTCTCTATGAGAAAATTAATAATTTTATAATTAAAAATTACATTAAAATAAAGAACAGTGGATATGAAAAGGAGAAATGTGTAGACGTTTGACGCAAGGTTTAATAACTGGCTGTTAGATTTTTAAAGAAAAATGTATATGATAATATAATAGAAGGATTAATAAAGGCCTGAAGATGCCTCAAAGGAGGTGAAATATAGCCAGACATGGAGTAGTAATAAACTTTATTAATGCCCTATAGACCTAAGGAAGACTAAAGAATTAAAATATTAGTGTATAAAAAATGTCTGGCCAAAATTTAGTGAACTGTGTGCTGCCAATATCTTCTTTGCATTTGTGAACTTAAATTAATAATTTTGTTTCTTTTTCATTTACTAATGGGCTCTGTCAAGTATTAAATACCCAGAAAAAATATGTTTAAATAATTGAAGGCATTTTGCTTTATTAAGTAATAGTTCTATTAGCCATTAGCCTTAATATTAGCCCTAAACACTGTTCAGAAGAGGATCTTATTTAAGGACTTAAACTATTTTATTCTGGAGTTAGTTTGGAATTAAAAGTTTTTAAGTTTTAGAGATAAGAGGTAGATAAGATTATAATCCCAAACTTTATCAGTGCTCTTGTAGAACTCAATCAAATGTTATTTCTTTTCCTGGAATTCCATTTATTTCAATTAGGCTACACTTACTTGATTTTTAACTGGCATTTATTGTTCTTACCAAGGAGTTTACATTACATTTTATAAGTTATATCCTTGTATGTTTCAGTATGAAGCAGAAGAGAAGAAGAAAAAAGAAGAGAAGGAGGCAAGGGAGAGAGAAAGAATGCGGGAGAAAGAAGGTAGTTGTGGTGGGTTAAGGAGAGAAGTGTGGGTGCATCCTGGTGGCAAGAAGAATTTACACCGTACAAGCACTTCATCGTCAACCGCTCACAGCTACCATTCTGATATAGATACACTTTCTTCTATACCACCTAGTGAGGTAAAAACATTTGCAATCACCTACTACTCTGCTGAACTCTCAATAACTCTCTGTTGAGATGTTCAATCAAAGGTATAAAATCTGTGATTATCCAGTGAAGTGGTGTTGTGATGACACCTCCTCCAAGTTCTTAGTTGTTCACATCATGTCAACAATGCTGTGGTGACAGTGAAAGAGTTAAGAGGGAGGTGCGAATAAAGAGCTGAAGTAAAGCCTGAAGATAACTGAGTGTGTTAAACAACTCTTTTTAAAACAAACAATTTTGTGTTGCCTCGATCGACATCTCTTTTCTTGCTGCTCTACTTTACTGACGTTTACTGCTTAGCACTTGACTGTTAACATGGAGTTGTTTCTTCTAATCCTTCCTCTCCACTATAATCACACCCTAAAAGTAAGAGCTGTGTGATCAGTAATACTACTATTGGTATCATTCCCCTTGTAGATTCTTCAGTTGACCCACTCATCTAAGTAGTCTATTGTGATTTAACCTTTACCAATGTATATATATATTTTTTAATCCAGCAAAGATAGCCCTTTAGAATTGGAAAACAATGTGAGAAGTTTTAGTGTGAGGAGGGGAGGGGGGGGGGATTTATTTATTTATTTATTCTGATTCATTAGACTTTTTTTTTCTTAGTAACACTCCTACAAAAAGTATTTACTCTAAATTTATCATTATTTTTTATTTACTTTTATTTTATTTTTATTTTTTTTCAGTTGAACAAAAGATTTTCTATGTGCTATCTTCATGTAATTGGAAAGATTTTCACCAAAATTGGGTAAGTTTGCACTTTACAATATTTGTCACAATTTTACATAACATTAATTTATATCAATACCAGAGGACTTAAGTTTATTTAACATTATAGTACAGTAAATCTGTAAATTTGTGCGACAAAAATTCGAGACTACTTTTTATTGTGTCACTTGGGGCACATGAGAAAAGCTTGATTCCAACTTTGCAGGAATTTCCGGAAGGCAGAAGTACGGGGTACAAAAGTAAAATAGTATTTACCTTTCATTATGCATGTCGTCGGAAAGCTCTTTATGAGTACAGTAATTGTTGTTATGAATTTTTTTAGATTGTTACTCTCCTTCTAAAAAAACAGAGGGGAGTTACAATCTAAAGAAGGTGTCAGGAATGTTCTTCTTTAGACTGTTACTCCTCTTATAAAAACAGAAGTGTGATATTTCTTTGTCCCAAAGTGCATTGGACTAAACATCCCTTTGTCTTAATAGTTATTTAGTCAGTCATTTATATTCAATTAATTGAGTAACAATCTAAAGAAGTACCAATTTATTTTATACTCGCAGGCAATGAGTTTAATGAGTCTTTACAGTACCACGGTACCATTTGTACCCAAAGTACTAAATGTACACAAATGATTTTGGAATTGTGTTTCTGACATCAAATAAAGCACGTATACTAATTTTCATTCATATCGGCTCAAAAATAGTAATATTTTTAAATTTTAACTAAAAGCATTTTTTCCTGCTTTTCCATTTTATCCCCCTCATAAATGAAAATATGACGAAAGTGTACATAACTACAATTGCTGTACTCTTAAATTGATTTCCAACAACATGCATCATGAAGGGTATATACTTATACACTATTTTGACTTTTGTTCCCCGTACCCCTTACTTACCGCAAAGTTAAAGTTAAGCTTTTCTCATGTGTCCCAAGCGATCCAAAAAAAAGTAGTCTCAAATTTTTGTTGCAGACAGCCTTTTAACTCGACAGATTGACAACTGTACTAATAATAAATATCAATATTTGATTATATTTAATAATAAATAATTATATCACTCCTAGATTATATAATTATTGATTAAATCCTTATGCACTTGGCTTAAGAAGTGATTTTTTTGTTGCCATTAGGTTTACTTAAGTCCTGGGACGTGTAGTATATTTTGTATGCTTATATACCTTTTATGCCCCATGCAACAATTTAGCTTTATTTACTGGTTCTAAAGGATTTTTTTTAATGTCTCAACTGACACGTTGACTAGGGATTCAACATATGTCTAGGGTAGAAAAACATTTATTAGTGACTCATATGAACAACCTTGTTCCCGATCTTGGAAAACACATCTAATCTTGACTACCTCAAGCGGGGATTGTTTAGTTTAAGATAGAAGTGACTCTGGCTAAAGTGATAGGCTGGGCCAAAATCAGTCAAGCCTCTCAAATCGCCTTTTAAAATAATACAATCTAGAAGGTTTAACGATAAAAATGAGGCATATTAAGAAGATGATTGTTTCCAGTTGAAAAATAATACCCATATTTTTTGCTTTTTGTTTCAGGTTGGAAAGCCTCAATGAAACAGCTACACAGATGTTGAAAGAGTTCCGAGCTTTGCTGCAACACAGCCCGGTCCAAGTTAAGCCAACCAGATTTATCCAGATAATGGCTCTTAACATGTTCATTCTTGAAATAACTCAGCCTAAAAGTAAGTGAAATAAATTCTTATTACTATATCAACTTTTTTCTTTCAGCATATTTTATTTTATTAATTTCTTATTTATTGATTACTAGCCTTCACCCGCGCTCTATTTCTTATTTTCATGTAGGCCTAACAATGAAATGAAATGCTTTAATAATTTTGTTTCCAAATCCTTCTAGGAATAGAATCAGGACTATACTATACATCGTTCATTCCATTACTAAGAATATAATACTCCCCAAATCGTAGTTTCTACGAAGTAGTTAAGTTTATTTTTATATATAAAATAATAGCCAATCAAAACTAAGTATTATAGTAATAAATAACAATGCTAAAAAAAGATATAATAAATAAAAACATAGTCAAAACCAATTAGACTGGAAAGTCAATGAACAATCATCAACCATTGGTGCATTAATTTAATTACCAGTCTCTTCTCTCAATACTGCAGTTGCACCAGTAAATATTTAATAACTCTAATTTTAGGATAAATTAATAAAATAATAAATACTTAGGTTATTATTATTTTTTTTTTTTTTTATAAAATTGTTAATAAGATTGGTTCAATATTTTTCGATGAAACCGATGTTGTAGGCTTACATGCCCAACATGTTTTAGCTCACCACTGAAAAAAAAATGAATCAATTTCGTTTAACCAGTTTTGTACCTATGAAGTCGGACTGGTAACCACAGACACAAATACATACATGAAAAAAGTTAAGGCCTAATTAATTTCCTATTGGTTTTCGGAATGTATGAAATGAAAAGATATTCAAACACTTTTAATTCTTACCAATTTACAGACAAAACTTTAATTCTATATAAAGGGTGACCCAGTTTTAATGGGTCAAAAAAGAAATCCTGATTCTATGGCCCAATATGAACAAAAAGAAAACGAGTGATATTGAAAACCACCATAACTTTGTTAATACCACAGTCGCCATTGAAGTCTGAAGAGCTTAAATATGATCCATTTTACTTATTTATTTATTAATTTTTTTACGAGCCCCTAAACAGTAAGAATGCCACAAGTAGGGCGCTCAGAAATACATAGAATACATATTATAATATATGAAAAAACAAAAATAAATATTTAACTGATAATTATCAAAAAGAAAATAAAAATTATAAAAATGAACAATTACATTAAATAAGAGGTTATATAATAGTGAAAATAATAAATAACAAGAATAAATAAGAAATTGCAGATCACTCAATAAAGGGACAAGTTAAACCTATTTTGGACAAACACAAATAGTCAGGACAACGAACTAGGGCATTGATTGAGGAGACACAACGGACAAGGGGACAACTGTCTGACAACTCCTTGATATAGAGAGGACGACCAGCTCGCCTTCCAGAAGGAAGGACAACAACTTGGTCCTGTCTTACCAGACAGGCAGTTCACCAAGAATAGAACCTCGTAAGCTTTGTGCCACTTATACAAAGGTTCCAGACAGAGGCGTTCACACAGAGATTCATACCTATAAAAGACACGCCGATACATATACTTCAAATAACATGTGCAAACAAAGCTGTGTTGAATATTCTCAATTGAATTAGACTTGGTTAAACCATACACATTCCACACAGGAGGCACATATTCGAGGACCGGACGAACAATTAATTTATACAATAAAATGAAACAATTCAGAGAGAGATCATGGGAGATCCTACGTATCAAACCAAGCCGTTGGTTAGCCTTGCTAATCGTAGCATCAAACTGACCATCAAACCTAAGTTTACAATCCAAGATAGCACCCAGATCTCTCACGGAGTAGGGAAAGGACAAAGGAGAGGAGGTGCGACAGAAGGAAATCACCTGGCTTTTGCCTGCATGAATCTCCATTTTGTTGTGTACACCACAGACAAACTAGGTCGATGCTCGTTTAGATTTGATGACCGGAGCTAAAATTTTCAATATCAAGAGATATCTTGAGATCATCAGCGTAAAATTCAAAAGAGGACCTAGGATAGAGCCCTGATGGACACCGGAGATAATAGGGAGAGGAAGAATGACCAAGGCGGACGGCACAGGTGCGGGAGGAGAGATATGATTGGAACCAGAGGAAAAGAGTGTTTGGAAGAGAAGTACACATGATCTACTCAATCAAAGGCCTTGACCAAATCCAAGTATATAGCATTGACCTGCGATCCATTGGAGATAGAACAACCAACATGACTGACGAAGGAGACCAGGGCTGATAGGAGAATCTATCTTGAACTTCCTAGATTCTAATTGAAGGAGTTGTTGATAGTTGTTCCAAGAAGGAGCACATCAGGAGCCCTAGTTTGGAATTAGGGATGACCGTCAGTGCCTCTCTGGTTGTAGGTAAGCGCATTAGTTAAGTCCAAAAGTAGTCAGGGAATTAAGAGTCCAGGCCCTTTCACTAAGATGGTGTAAGGGTTTTTGTTCGAACTGCACTTTTACCTGGAACCGGACCACGAATGTTCAATTTAAAAATTTGCTTTAATAAATAAAACCTTTTTTGCTGAACATTTGGCAAAAAAGGCCATTCTATGACGTTTATTCCAAGAAACCCCATTTTATGACGTTTATGCGTAAAAAGGCTATTTTATGACAAAATCATATGACTATGATAATGAGTTAAGAAATGTCTTAATTTAATTTTCTTTAATACAGTTTATTGGTGTGTGGAATTATTGTTGATTGAACTTTTTAATTTCTTGAGTGTCTCAACACACAGATGTTTTATCCTAAAGAAGAAGTGTCCTTTACAACTACAAAATATATCAAAATCTCAATGGTCTTTTCGTCACAACGCCTGCCGAGTTTTAAATGAAAGCAGAGAAGGAATTTTTAAAAAGTTTGAATCAAATTGCTAATGACAGTGATGAAACTACCTCAACAATAATTGAAGCCAATGCTTTAGCTGAGAACCCTTTAGAGTACATTCAGTGGGGATTTTATGGGGTACTATACTGGAAAGGTTTAATAAGGTGAACATAAAACTGCCCAAACCGAAGAGCTAGGGAAGATTATTACTTACAATGAGCCTCTTTTTGATTTTCTTCATGAAGTGAGAAACATTTTTTGATAACTTAAAAAGTGCAGCTAGAGGAAAATGTATGAAGGAGTACGTAACAGAATCCTGACAAAAAGGAAGATATCTACATTCTTTGGTGAATATGGTGGTCATAGCAGCGATGTGACATTTACAGGATCTGAGAAATTTTGTAAAAGTATACTAGATAGTTTATATTCCGGAGTCAAAAGACGTAAACGTTAAAATAAATATATACTCAGCTCCATAACACGTTTGGATTATTCGAGATTATGAATAGACTGGAAGCCTCGCAGATGTCACCAAACATGCAAGAGATGTATTGAGTTTGTATCCCGAGGATCTTGAGCCTATTGTTGTAGATGAGTGTTTTAAAACCCTTTTAGGAGTAAAATACTGACAAAGAAAAAAACCAGCATGACCTTGTTGGGCTATTTAATATACTTAATACACCCAAAATAAAAATGATTGATTCCTAAATTATTTTCTTAAGTGAAAAAATTGTCATCATAAAGATTATTTTCCTAAGGAAAATTACCGGATCGACTCCCCGCCCCCCTCTCCAATGGTATAAAGTGGCGGCAAAAACTCTTGGGCCTAGGAGCGTCCAAACTTTAAATCCGGCCCTGGGTAATGATCCTAGCAATCAAAGCATGTAAACAGCAATCAAAGCAGTGTAATAGTACAGTGTAATAGTACATTACGCGTCGAGTGCGGAAAGTAGCATTTTGCATGCGAGTGTGGAGTTTGCACCCGAGCGACAGCGAGGGTAGTAAAACCACATGAGCAATGCAAAATGACGTTTTCGCACGAGTTGCGTACCGTACTTTATCTACGATTGTTAGATTTAAATAATAAATACAGAAAAAAATAAACTTTTTGTATGTAAGTTCGTATCTCTCTCTTGATAAAGATGGCATTAATTCTTGAGTTGTATTTTTTGCCGAATTAATTATTTCTGGAGGAGTATTATTCTCCACATTTTCGTCAAAGTCACTTGATTCACTCATTGTTTTTCAAACAGTTTCTTTAATAAAAGAACAGCAAATTAGTTTTGTTAAACGTAAACAAACTTGCTAATCGTGCGTAAAACTGAAGAATTCCTCTTCTTTACTGCGCTAGCGTGGTAAAGAAGAGGAATTCTTCAGAACTATGAGATGCGCATGCGCAATGAATACAAGTACGTAAATAATCACTTTCTACGCATCTAAACAGAGATACAATGTTTATATTTCGTATCAATCGTAGTTAAACAAATATAAATAGAATTCCCTCTATTTACTTTAAATTTATAAAACCCTAAGGACTTTTATTTACAAAATGCATTGTAGTGTCTGGAGGTTTGTGGCTTTTTTTAGGCTTTAAAATCAATAATTAGTAACACAACATTTAAATAGCTTTAATGAAGTATATTTTAACTTCATCCTATGGCAGGTATTATACACTTGTTAGTTGAATGAGGTATTAGGCTTTACTTAAGATGTTTTTTATATAAGGGCTGCACTTATGTAATCTGTAACTTGCACACACACTTTACAGTCTTTTTAGGTTTTTGAGGTCATCCACCATATCTCCTGACCTTTTGTAGCTAGAGATATGAAATTTGGTATTCACGAACAATTTTTTTGCCCAAGCAAAGGAAAAATGTTGCGAACTTCGCAACTCAACAGTTTTGGGATCAGCAAGCAAATGGGAATTGATAGCAACAATTTTTATTTTTTGAACAATTTATTAGGGTATCATTTTAAAGGTATTCCAAAGTAGACCACAAATATGTTACGTGTTTTAAAAATGGTGGCCATTTTACCCTCTAAATAATCAAAATAGTCCCCCCCCCTCCACCAACCCATAACTGAACTGGTCCAAAAAATGTGAAAAATACATAAATATTCATGTCTGTCGTCCAATGATATTTCCGAGAGTTCATTTAAAGAATTGGCCATGGTGATTTTATTTTTTGTAATTTTTGAGTGGGGTATCATTTTAAAGGTTTTGGAAAGTTGTACTCAAATATATATCGAGTTTTCAAAAAGTCGACCATTTTACCCTTAAAATAACACAAAAGAGCCTACCTAAAATGCTAAAGGATAATATGAGCACTTTGTTCCTCTTAAGTGCAATTTTTTAGTTAGAAAAAAAAAAACAATGTAGGAAATATGCATTTTTATGACCGTGAAACACTTTTAGTAGCTTGCCAGCTAGTACTTGATGGGATTTTTTAAAAAGTTGTTTAGGTAAATAAGTCATTAAGTAGGTGATGGTTACTATTTGGTTTCGCTGTTCGTGGTCCGCTGAGATCTTTACGGGATGTTTCTCGTTAAGTTCCCCCTTCCTAGTTAACCCCCTAGTCTTGGAGGTTACCCAAAAAGAAGATTATAAATATTGGTGTCGTATTTGCTTAAAATACCTGTACAATCAATCCTTTACCTTTAAATAAAATTATATTGGGTTACAAATAAAAGTAAGTGATTTATAGTATGTGTTTATGCATTAACACAATTTGCAGTTTAATTTATTTTGATACATTCTTTCCAGGACTCATAATTTATCTATTGTCACATGTATTATTTATTACATAAGTATAATGTTACCTTATTATTTATTATTAGATAAATGATTATACTTTATTATTTGATTAAGTATTTAAAGTATAATATTATAAGTGATTATTTATAAGTATTTTTTTTTTTCGTTTTGATAAAATTGACGTATTCTTCCAAAAGGAAATAAATCTGCATATTAGTATTAGTCTATACTTTCGCTATTTTTACTTTAAAAGTGATAAGGGGTCTTCTGGAAAACGTGAAAAAAAAAAAAAAAAAAAAAAAAAAATCACAGGAAAAAGTACTTTTTAGGGTTTTGTAGATTATTAAGTATAATATTATATTATGAAATACTTTTTTTTATTTCCCCATCCTGCTCTATATGAAAAAAAAAAAAAATTGCGGAAGGCCTCAAAAATCTAACAAATGGTTCGATCCCCCGGAGGGTCACAATGTTTTTTTTTATTGGTAATGAATGACAAGGTAAATGAAATTTTTTTTGGGGAAATTTTCATCGCCCTATAATAATGTATTTGCTTGAATCATTTCAAAATTTTAGGACTGGCCGTTATAGGGTGGTTGGGGGGGGGGGGGTGCGTTTTGGTTATATTTTAACAAATAAAAAAAAGCAAAATTTAAAAAAAGTATATATATACATTTGTAATCTACTCAGCAGCAGCTTTCATTTGATACCCTACTCGAAAATTGAAAAGAATGAAAATATTTGAGTTTACCACATTTCTGCGAATTGCGCAAGCGCATATTTAATTTCCATATTCTCTATAGTTTTCCTATGTGTGGGTCAAAAAGTTACGCTAGTATTTCAAATTTCAACTTTTTAGCTTTATAAAGGTTCTGGAGAAATGAACCAAAGAGCGACGGATGGATAGACGACAGACACATCACCCTCGGCATAAGGGTTTCGAGAAGGACATTCAAAACCCTAATTATGGGTTTTTTCAGTGATTCCAAAAATGTTGGGCCCTTTCCGACTTTGCCCCCCCCCGTCGGGCCACCTTTTCGTTTTCGTTGCAGGGTCTTGCGGTATTGTAGCTCTGCCACCGTCTCTTATGGATTTACACATTTTGAGGTCACTTGAGTCCAGCGACTGTGGCGACGCGAGTTTTTTTTTTTTTCGATAAACTCTTATAAATAAGTGTTAAGAGAAATAATGCATGTCGAGACATTCATTTTAGCTCTAAATTTGGGGCGCTGCCCCTAAACCTATAAAAAATCGTGAAACATATCAAAGACGCAGTTCTAACGATTTGAGTAGTGATGCGTTGCATTCAGAGCTCACGTATTCAGGATTTACCTGGAAATAACTCTCATTACCTATTCAAAAAGACCTTTAATTTGATATACAACATGAGGGTATGACTTAAAAACATATTTTTTTGTATTTTCTGTCATTTTTGGTAGGCGTTTTGAAAATAATGTCATAATATGTATATACTCTCTCTCTTTCTACACGTACTTATCAAAAGTTTTAAAATGATGTGCAACATGCTATATAAGCTTTTTCCAACACCCTGATTTAGACCATTTTTGCTTTCAAAATGCCGGTAAAAAATGAAAATGTTGTAATAGTAGTTACATACTCTTAAAGGCCTTTAGAACGATATTTGACATGCAATGCTGGTTAAAACTTTTTTTTTAGACGCGTCCATCATATTGCCCGCCATATTGAATATATTAAGCGGGAATTTTTAACAGTTACATATTCTTTTCTTATTCTTCAATACTTGTAAATTGATGTTTAACATGTCATGTTGACTAAAAACTTTGTTTAGACGTCTGCCATATTTACGGCCATCTTGATAATATTAAGTGTGAAATTTCTTAAAACTATACAGTTGTCACAAATCTAAGATGCACTTGTGTGCCTCTGAATTTCGTTAAAATCGATAAATTTTTACGCCAGTTATCGTCAGACAAACAAACAAGCTGAAAATCCTAAGCCTCTGAAAAGATGGAACTCACTACGCTCGTTTAATTCTAGTTTTTAGTCCATTTAAATACGAATGTAACCATAGAATATTAGTTGTTTTGACGGAAACAATCTTACTTTATTATGGTATTGATGACTGATGAAAATAAAAAAACAGATTTATAGAATGAGTGCAGTGAGTTTTCTCCAGTTCAATTTCAGAGACTATGGATTTGAAACGTTTCTGTGTTTGTGTGCTTTTCTAACGATAGCTGGCGTAAAATTTGATCGATTTATAAGAAATTTAGCAAAAAGGTGCATCTCAGCCTTTGTGACAACTGTAAACTGTATAGTTTTTGGGAAATTTCACACTTAATATATTTTTAAGATGGCGGATGACTAAAGAAAAAGGTTTTTGTCAGCATGACATGTTACATATCGTTAAAAGGGGAAGGGGGGAGGTATTGGTTAGAGTAGAAAAAAATCTAACTAATATTATCATTTTTTCGTTTTTTTCCGGCACTATGAAAGAAATATGGCTGAAATGAGGATGTTAAAAAAGTTGATGATTACATGGCATGTTACTTATGATTTTAAAGCCATTTTCAAGTAAACTAATAATAATATGCAAGTTTTTTTTTTTACCCTGAAAAACTTTTCCTGATAGCCATGTAGAAAAAAAATATTACCGATATGAGCTAAATGTATATATATACTTCTACGCGAGTTCTTTATTTATGGGCCGTATCAATAGTTCAGATGTTATCTCATTTTAGTATTACCAACCCTGTGGTTTTTTAACTGGCAGTCACTCCTCTTGGATAAAATTAGATGTTAGTAGGATCCAATTACCCTAAAAGTAGTGAAAGTTAGCGTTAATAGGTATTAAATAATAAAACGAAGTTTTGATGTAATTTATTCACTGAAAGTGAAGTCATGCAAGATGCCATTAAAAACTCGAATCCCTATTTTCCTATAAGCTATCTCCTTAGGAGGGAAATCCGTGCATTTTTCTTTAATTATCAATAACAACACAACAAATAAAACCAAATGAACCACTTCAATTAAACTTGCCCTTATCTTATTAGCTTGGTAGAAAAAACGATTCCTTTATTTACTTCACTTTATTTTACTCCTGCGATGTATTGAGTCAGTTAAAAGGAATGTTTACCCTCATCTATAACCTCCATCTCGAGTTCTATCTCCAATATAAGAGATGGAAAAAAGCAATAACGTAATTACATCTATAGAGGGAAGATATAACCTTGCAAGGTCGTAGAGAGGATAATGACCCCGCCACATAATCTAGCATCGTTGTAAACATCGCAATACCTTTACACTTAGATCCGGAAACTTCGTCTTAAGCCTCGCTTTTTTTTTATTTATTTGTTTTTACCATCACCTCATATCCTGTTTTATTTATTTTTTCATTCTACTTATTTATTTTTTTCTTCTTTTATCTCTGCTATAAATATTTTTCCAAAGAAGTGCAGTCCAATGCACTCATTATTATCAATTTTAAAAGGTTATATTAAAGTCGATATTTGTTAATATTCTCTTTCTTTTTTTCTTTGGATTATGGACGTAACATAAATTGTACTTTTGTTACGTTTAATATTTACTTTAATTAAAAATTTGCCATTTAGCTACATAGGTCTAGGTTATAGACTAGATTAAGGTAGTTGGAGAACCTTGCATAAGTCAGGGTTATAGACAAGATTATGATTGCGAAGGTGTTTAGCGCAACTTGTAATTATCTAGCCGTTTTATCAAACTCTATTATAAGGATATATAATAAATTAAATGAATATAACTTCCTTCTAAAAATTTATGATGATGAAAAACAATAATAAATTAAATGAATATGCTGTATTTTTAAGTTTGACTGGATGTGAAAGTTAAATTTTTCGATGTTCCCACGGGTAAAAATTATAGTTCTAATGGATAGACTATTTATTAAATTATAATTCTTTTTTAAATACACCTAATTTATAAAGACGTTTACATGATTGAAAAGCGCGACTTTGCTGCCTGTTTGTACGATGTTAATTAATTATATTTTCTGTGAGGAGGCTCTGGCTTCTTCATGAATATCATAGATCCTAGATCGTCTTAAGGTGGGTTCACAGCTAGCGGAGCTCAGCGCGTACGGATTCATATATGGCTTTCTTACAGCGGAAAAAAATTGGTTCTAAACCATCTTTTTTGCTTTGAGATGAATCACAAATTCTCAACCGTGTGTAAGCGAAGATTGTGTTTCGCGATCTATGAATCAGGTTATTACGAATTCTCAACTGCGAATAAGCAAAACCGATCGTTATAGTCGAGATCAGCGAGATGTTGTATCTTCTTATTATTAATATAACATGCCTATCTGCCTATCTGGTTCAGGTTCTCCTATTTCGCCCCCTCAGGGTAAAAAAGGATATTTGTGGCCTTCTACTATACTAGTCTTACCTACCATTCAAATTTCATTAAAATATGACGTGTAGTTTTTAAGATATGTGATAGACAGACGACAGACAGACCCAAAAATGAACTAAAAATGTTCCCTGTTGTCTGAAACGGATATGTTTCGGAATTTTTTGAAATCAGAGACATCAAATATTTTTGTTCTTCAGAAAGATCACATAGCTTCCGTTACCTTCGGTAAGCTCGAAAGTAAAATCAATCTGACCAACTCTAACAAAACTTTTCCGCACATGGCCCTCCTACAAAGTGATTCTGAATTTAAATCTCAACATATTATATTTAATTGATATTTTCCATAAAAATAATGTGACCTCGCTGGAAATTTAAAGGTGGTTGTATATATGAACCAGTTTAGACGTGCTAGCGTGCTACGTGAAAGAAGATAAATGTGACTTACGTTTTTACTGTTTAGGACCATTCAATTTGTATTTATAAGTTGGTAGTTATTTGCGATATTAATGAGAAATGCGATTATTATCAATAAATCAAAAATATATTAATAAAATAATCAATTCTTCAATAGTTTATACACATGATTTTCATAAATATAAATTAAGGTCAACGTTTAAAACATTTTTGTCAAAACTACGTCAATCTTTACAGGTGCTGAAAATCCAAATAACTGTAGAGCATTGGCAACAATCCGTGAAATGTATACGCCATCAGAGTAGAGAATAACTTTTTTTCAAACCAGGGATATATAAATAAAGGTCAACATTAAAAAATAATGAAAACCAAAAACATTTTTATATCTCCGACTTCAAAAGACAGAAATCCGTTTCAGATACCAGGGAACATTTTTGGTTCCGTTTCTGTCAGTCGCTGAATTTTTGCGAACCAACATATCTTAGACACTATACTCGTCCGCTTTGAATGAAATTTTGTTGCTAGGTCATAATTAGCCCATTGTGGTCCCATATAAGTTTCAACCCTCTGCACTCATTTGTTTCTCTTCCACATGCGCGCAAACATACATTTATTTACACCTATATCTTCAAAATAACTCATCTCTTTTTTATGAAATTTAAATGGTTCGTCGAAAGTATAGCACAGATTAATTTCAACCGTCTGCGTTCTTTAACTTCTGCTTAATTGATACTTTAATTCATGTAAAATATAAAAAAAATTGCCAGATTTTACTAAAATATTAAATAATATTAAATAAATTTGACAAAAATAGGTCGTATAAAAGCATAAAATTATTAAAGTATACGAAATAGGACGCGAGAAAGCTATGTGTGCCACTCTAAATAGCAGACTTTTTTTTTTAATGAAAACAGCTTATATATAAAATATTAAATCTTTCTCTCAATAAATAGCTATTTATTAGAACGTGCATATAAATAAATAAATGTAGTAGCATTATGTTTATAATAAATTACGACGTCCAATCTTTTTGCTATTCTAGTTAAACCCTTCTACATATCATTATTTTTCTTACACCTTAACTTTATTTTAATTGAATGTTTGAACTGTTTATGGTTTCAATATTTAATTTTAATAAATGTGGTAATAACAGTATCAGACAAATGTTTTCAATTTTGGTTTAGTTTTTTTTTATTTAAGTCCGGTTAGACCATTTTGTGCCAAGGACTAAGCACTCCACTGAAGCAGGCCAGGTACCGTTGTTTACTTCCTGGTCCGAATAGATTACTCCTTAATCCGGTCTGTAGTAAGTTTGTGAGCTCGGCGAGATTAAAAGAAACAGGCTAACTTGAGAAAGGTGAACGCCCTAGAACAGCCTTGTGAAGGACGCTTCGATTTTTTTTTCGTACTCAGGGTTAATAACCTTTTCTTAGGTCACTCCTCATCTTTATGTCTAGAAGAAGGATCTTATTGGCTACAATCAAGAAACTGTTCTTTCTTGGACTTAACTTTATCATTTTGGCCAAATTACTTCTTGGAATTTAATGTTATTTTTTATTGGGATCGTACGATCGGAAAATTTATGAATCTGAGCTTAAGTCTTTTTGCTTCTTCCATCCTACCTTAAAGGAAGAGGATAGAAATCCCTTCACGGTGGCCTCCAGTTTGATATGTTACTGAAATCCACCCGACTTATATAAAGTAATTGGCTTTACCACTGCAATATTTCTTCGACCACTCGTGGAAAAAGGACAGCAAAATAAAGTTAATTATCCGGGAAATAAAACCGGATGCATTTAAAAATGATATTAAATAAAAATAAAAAACACCAAGCTTATAATGTCGACATCGTGAACCATCTTTTAAAGATAACCTTATTTTTTAGTTTTTTAGATTACGGAAGTAAAATTTGTCCTCATTTTATTCTAAGGCTATACTTTTTTGGATTTTCATAGAAACCAAAATTTACTTTCAAATATTTTCTGTATAGAATTTCCTTATTATTTCTTGTTAAGAAAGTACACCTCTTATTTATTCAATTTTAGTACCTGATTAATTTGTATGCACTTTATAAATTACAAGTAGAAACTATTCTTTCGTAGGGCTGAGTGTTTTAAATTCGTCTATAAAGTACTTAAATTTATATTAAATTGTTTAAATTATTTGAAAATTAGTACGAATTTAGGTAGTTTTCTCTAGATCAGTGGTTCTTAAACCTTTTTTATATTACCTATATTTTACGTTATTTAAATATTTCAATTTGAGTTTTTTTGTACATAAAATAAGTTAGTTTTAATATGAGTATTACCTAATAATTGTTTTAATTTAAATCAAATTATAATTATTATTTACTACGGGAAACAGACATCCCGGCGCGGGAGTGTATTTTTCACTGTCTGTTTCCCGTTGTAAATAATAATTATAATTTGATTTAAATTAAAATTGAAACTTTCCGTAGTATGAAAAACTACCAAAAACTCAAAATTGAAATTCTAATAATTGTTGTTACTTAAAATGGGGGGGGGGGGGGGGGATTCTTTTGGAGATTTTAAGGGGGCCGTGGTTACAAAAAGGTTAAGAACCAATCAAAGGTCCAATCACCGCAGATTTAAGTCGGGTAAATTATTGAAAATTATGATTTTTTTAACTCTGAATCTGAAATGTCCCTGTCTATGGAATGTTGAAGACAGAGAGATAATACTTCAAATATCACGGATACTATTATCCCTTGAATAAGTGGCGGAATTGCTTTAGCGAATTGTTACATTGAGTTAAACTCAATGTAACAAGTTAGTGATGAGTTAATTGAACATATGCAGTAATTTACCTCTAATATTTTTACATATTCGTCATTGAATGAAATTTCGATTGATTTACGCGTTTAAGATCCCATAATTAGTGTTTTTAGGCTCCTTAGACAAAACCGAGGAACTTTACAATTTTCTGCATTTGTCTGTCTGTCATTAACGCACCTGATCTCCGAAAGTAAAGAACACAAAAATTTGAAACTTTGCTTTCATGTTATGTGCAATAACCAAAACACAGGATAAAATATTTGGTTTGGTTTTTGAACCAATTCATCAATGTGGCATTTGTCCTCTTCTATTGAGACAATTGCGTTTTTCGTATACCCCCTCTATTTTTGGGGGGGGGGGGGGGGGGGTCAAGAAAACTGGGGGGGGGGGGGGGTACTAAAAAAATACATACTAGTTATGGTTTTGCCCATTTTTTTTTTAGTATCCCCCCAATTTTTTAAACAAATCATTGAAAAAGCGTTCAACAGGTGGTTGATTTTTACTTTTTGTTTTTGATTTTCAACAAAATCAGATTTATTTTCATCAAATTTTTGGACACTTGATTTTTCCTGGGAAAACGGCTTATATCGTTAGATTTGTATTTAAAAATAGACTACATTTAACAATTTTTAAATCAAAATCGTCGGAACCGTTTTCTAGGTATAATTTTTTTTCCACTGTATGTCAGAGTTTTTGGAGGGTAGTGCCCCCAAATTTGGAGCTAAATTTCATTTCTCGATTTCGCCTCGGATTTTTCTGAACATGTATGCCAATTTCCTGGAGGTTCCACTCACAGACGACAGATGACAGAGACATTTTTTTTAAAAAACACACTTTTTTTTGAGAAAGTAAAAAGCAATGATATCATTTCATTTATTTCGACTTACCATTCATTCTATTAACCGAAGCTTTTACTTACCCTAGAAACTTTGTAAAAAGTTAATGGATCATAGGCAAAGTCCAGTTTGTCAGAGAAACTACCTACATTTGTTTCTGTCTTTTAGACTAAGGCTAGACCCAGTGTCGGATGGAAGGTGTGGTGTTGCATTGGTTTGTATGGAACTATTCACACGTGCCGGGTGGACTTACCCGGTATCGGGTGGCTGTTGGCTATTCCCACAACGACTATCCGATATCGTGTATCGGATTATGGTGGGGGATGGAAGTGTATGGAAGGTGCCACACGAGTCGGCCCGACAGTCGTCCGGTGACAATTGAATTGATAAAATCTTATTGTTTTATTCATTTTCTTTAGAAATAATTTCGCCTAATTTTATTTTTCTACTATATTAGCAATGGCAGAAGATGAAATAGATAGTGAACTATTAATAACTGCTATAGAATCTCGCCCTATTCTGTGGGACAAAACTCTAGAAACATAAAAATAAAATATTAACAAAAAATTATAAAGAAGTGATGGACATTCCAAAGTAGTTGAAGAATTTATCTTCAGGCTCTTGTAGTTCGTTGAAAAAAAACCCAGAAAATGTCCCAGCAAGAAGCCTATTTTTAATGATTTGGTGGACCCAATATATACCGCCTGTTGTTCTTACGATGGCGACGATTCCGCCGGTACAGAAGCCACATTATATCTTCTTTAAATTATCTTTCTTGGGGAGAAAGTAAAATAACAACAAAAGTTAACTTAAACAAATGAGGTTTCTTCATTACAATACTTTCTTAGCACTTAATGTTTAAATAAATGAATTTGTTCACCTGTTACAGACGAGGAAGTGGACACCTGTTACAGATCAACATTGCAGGAGTCTGCTCTTGTCATATCCTTAGAAATGTTCAACATAATTTTGGAAAGGTTTGTCAGCCTTGTTGGTCAGGACCAACCTAAAGATGTTTCAGCTCTTCCACCTGATTGTCTTCAACTACTACCTCCAATTAAGGTGAAATCCTTTATTTTAACTTCACTTTTGTTTGTTGTGATTCAAAATCTTTGGTATCCTAATAAACCCCCTTCAACATACTATGCATTCTGTCTGTGTGTGTGTGTGTGTTTAAAATGTGTGACAATAACTTGAGTAAAAGTTGGCTAATTTTGGTGAAATTTGGTGCACATGCCAAGTGCACATGTCCTGGGCATTATACCAATGCCCAGGATGAGTTTGTTAGACAACGTTATCTGCCAAAGGGTTAGTGCACAACACTCCCATGACATTTTAATTTGGAATTTTAGGATGGGAAAAGATTCTAACTTCATCTATTCAATGAGACAAACATTTTTTTTAGATACAATTTTTTAGTAAAACCAACAGCGACACTGCTGTGAAGTGTTAAAGATCGCTAAATTTATTAGAGCGGACCTAAATGTTTAAAATAGAGGAAACACTTTCATCAATAATGTATCAATTTTTATAAAAATTCACTTAAATCATCTAATAAACTATTGAAACATGCATGCAAAATTTCAACCTTATACAAGCAAAAGTTTTGTATAGTTAAATGATACATTTTATAATATTTTAAATTGAGATGGCTGGAGTTCAGAAACAGTTCTGATCCCTCTCTGCAAGGCTCCTCCTCTTAAACTATCAACTCATTCTGATTAACTATTTTCTTAATATCCAATATTTATTGTTTACTCTCGCTACAATGTAGGAGCCACGTGATGCCTAGTTATTTAAAAAATTGACTTGCCAATGACTTGTACAAGCAAAATGCATATATGTAAAGGATTTAAAATAAAAACATTTTTTATGGGCTAATTTTATTTTATGCTTACTTAAATATCACAGTCTAAGAAATTTGAGTTTGTAAAGGAGGTAAATGACCTTTAACAATCATACTTATAAATATATATTATACTTAACAATTCTTAAATAAAAGTATATGTAAGGAAATAAAAATTGAAGTGGCAAGACATCCTCTCCTTCGTAATCCAAACAAAAAAGTTTGAAGATGAGATTGGGGCCGTTGGATGGGCGTGTGTGCTTGAGTTTGGAAAAATTGTCTGAACATAGTCCGTTTGCTAGGCTAGGCCTTCCCACCTAGTTAGAAATCTTAAGTAGTTTTACCTACCTGTATAATGTTCTGTAATAAACAATAATATTAGTTTTGTGGTTCTAAATGGAATTTAGTTGAATGTAGGTTATAACTTGCTGAAGATCTTTTTTATGTATTAAAAGAAAACACTTAAATTAACTTTTTTTGTCAAAAATTATTAAACATGTGATGATAATTTTATTTTTTTATCAATGCTAAATGTTCATGAACACCTTTGTCAAAGTTGCAAAGAAAAATTATTTTACCACGTATTAACCTCTCCATGAGAAGTTAAATTTTTTGTTTTGTTTAAATTTGACCATCTTTTTATTTTTGTTTAGGTTTGGTGTGATTGGCTGATAACACATATAGAAGTGTGGAATCCACCTCCATCTCCTCAAGATTTATCTGTTGGGTAAGCCATATATAATATGTGTAATTACGTACATAAATAGACTAATGAAGGTAATATAGTTTTTATTTGGTGTATTGGCTTCTGAGGCTGGAGCCATCCTAACAGTATACCTAGCGGACACCATATCTTTAAGGATATACTTTTCAGCCCTTCCTAATTCAAGAAAATTGCTGCCACTTCCTTTACACTTAAACATGTGTCTTATTATGTCTTCTGAAGAGTTCCAAATTAAGAAAAAAAAACAAATATGGTACTCCATCGATATACCGGAGAGGGTTGTTTAGGACATTGTTATTGTTAGACATGAGGTTATTGTTTTCCATCAAACTCTAATATTAATGCAGATTTATCTAAAATATGAACAAATTACCAAATAGCTTTTAGCGCTCAGAAATGTTTAACACTTGAGTGACATTCTTTTGGAGTATGCTAGTAATTCTTCTCTTAGCCTTTATTCTTTAGTTAGACTGGTTTATTAAAAGAACAAATAAATGAATAAAGATTAAAAATAAATAATGATAATAAAAATAGATAGGATTTGTAAGTTTATATCTGCTCTAAAAAAAAAAAAAAAATCTCAGAAAAAATGGTAGAAGTTCATAAAAATTAATTTTACTGTTTGTTTTTTCTGGAGGTATTGCAGCCTTTTTTTTTTTAAATGACTTTTATTTTATTTTTTCCAGAGCCGGTAATTGCTGGGAGAAATTGGCCAGCTTGGTCAACATTCTGGAGAGAATGACTCAAAGCTGTGACTCAGTTCTTGAAGATACTCAGAAGGAAGGTAATTTACCAGTCTTTCAAGTTTAAAGCATACCAGGTAGCTTTTTTTGCTCATTCTTGCATTCTATGATACTTCAGTAGCACAAAACCTATAATTTTTATAATCACTTTTCTTCATCTCTATTACATTTTGACAAAGATTAATGGTGTTCGGTTGATTTATCTTTTTTAAATTGTTTCTGGCTTAAGTGTTATTGACTAACTTTTACTTGGAATTTTGATAATACTCTCAAAAAGAAGTTGTAGGTTAATCAATTTTTTTTTTTAAACCTACATGATTCATCAGGAAAGGATGTGAAATTGGTATCCAATATTGGTTTAACATATTACTTTCTTTGATTTATAAAAAAAATTAGCGTAGTTGTAAAGATAAGACTTGCATTCCCTCTTCTCTCTTGCATTCCCTTTTCTCTCTTCTTTCTTGGTTCTTGGGGAAAACCCTGATTATTAGTTGTAAAAAGTTGTATATGTAATTGTACACTTTACTTGCAGACTATACTATTGCAGCAAATAAATGGTTAGATTATTTTTTAAATAATTTAAAACTGCATTGTTATTTATGTGGTCTTGAGTAACATTTAGCCACTGCCACTTAATGGCAAATATAAATAAATAGAATATCAAATAAATTAAAAAATAATAGTTAAATAGTTAAAATCCTTAACTACTTTTTAATATATATTTAATTAAGTTATTTAATATATAAATCGCTGTTGGACTTTATTAGGTACTCAATCCCTTGCATTTACTGGATCATGTTTAGTTCAAGACCATTTTAAAAATTATAATTCTTATATAATTTATGTGAAATTATTTTAATTCTGTAGGTTATTATCAATGAACTGATCAGTTCAAAAATGTTGGCCAGTTATGCTTGAGGCTGGCTTGAACTATCTTCCAAGACTAGAGCTAAAGTGAGTTGGAATACTAAAGTGATAAAAACTGTCAGTTGACAGCCCATGAAGTCCTCTAAGGCCTAGCCTCTTCCACTATATGCTTCCTTTCTCACCTGTAGGGTTGGGACATCGATGTTTTCGATGAATAAAAGGTCGTTGGTCTTCTAAAATTTTACCTCGACCAAAGAAGATGGTGTTCCGACCACGCTCCGGTCCCGTAGGTGACGGATACGGGGGGTTCTACTGTACTTCCTTTTTTCAGAAGTCTTAGAGGTTCAGTAATTTATTTGATGGTTTGAAAGCCCTTGTCAAAAAATGTTTGTTGTCTTTTATTTGATATTTCTTCAGGTCAAAATAGATGTTGCCATTACACCAAAACTCCTAACATTGATGATTTTTGATCCGATACATCAATCAACCATACTCTCTTGTTTTCTGTCTCTAGCCTCCACCTCCCAACACTTTTTCTCAGTCTTCTTTATTATTTAGGATTTATCTTTCCTTACCCATCTGTGCACTCATCTCTTCTCTACAGATCACAAACACAGTACTATCTTATCAAGTCTTATTTTCATGGCATTGCTCACAATTTGTTGAGTGAACACTCTACGTATACTTAAGTGTTAGTTGAGAAGGCAGATGAACTCTAGGGCCTCAAACTACAAGTTTAACAATTCCTCCTTTTTTCAGAATTTATTTGAATGGTTTGACAATGAGCTGTTTAAAACGACTAATAGAGCTTAATTTAGAATTATCAATTTATATTGAAACATGAGAATACCGTTCCATTTAGGTAAAATTAAAATAATAGAGAATTACAAGAAAGTTGTCATATCTTGAGTAGATGATATTTTTGTATTATTTAGAAGCAATAATAGATAATTCTGAAAGCAATCAATTTAAGAGGGTTCGAAGGAATGCTATGATAATTTGTGGCAATACTTTTGATATTATCCTTTCCTCTCTGGATTCTTTTAGCACATCATTTCAAATATGACTAGGTACTCATACTTGTTAAGAAATAACAACCTTTACATTTTTAAATCATACTTATATAGAATTATTATTAAAAGCTAAAAGAATAAAAAAACATTTTGAAGGTTCAATTTGACAAGATAATTATAGGTTCAGTGTTGCAATCATGAACACTTCATAAGGAATGTATGATTAAAATGTGATTCATTTTTCCTTCTTCTAAAATATTCTCATAAAATAGTCCCCCCTTTATTATATTACTTATAATATATATATATATATATATATATATATATATATATATATATATATATATATATATATATATATATATATATATATATATATATATATATATATATATTGGTTTATTTAACCGCTTCGACTGCACTTAGATTATTAGTGGGGTCTTCTTGTTATTTAATTTTATCCTTAATGATTTTATTTTTTGTTATTTGTATTAATTTTTTTTCCAGGTTATGAATTCATACTTCTTCCAGAAAATGCCACTTTAGCTGGTTATACTCCACTTATGGCTAATTCTGAAGAACCTGTGTTTATGAGACCTGACACTAATTCGGTAATTATTTAGTGATATTAAATAATGATTTTCTATGATGTGATCATTAATGGGGTTGTTTGTTGAGTGAGTCCATTTTTAATAGATTATTGGAAATAATGAAAATTTAACTGTAGTATGAAATTATACCTCCTGAAAAATTATAATAATCACATAAATCTTGAATAAAATGATGGTAGAATTTATAGCACATTTTTATGGCAGTCAATTTAATTTTTATCTGAAGAGTTACAATATATTTAAAGGTGGTCTTTTTAACAGCCAAAAGAAATGTCTGTCAGGCAATACATGGACTTAAAAATCCCAATAAATTTTAAGATGTTCTTATTGGCAAATATTTTATTGATGTGGGTGGTTTTTTTTTTAGATTGTCTATCTTTACTTTTTTTATATTTTAACTTTTTTATATTTGATATATATTGTTTAAATCATGTAATTAGTAAAAAATAATCATTGGTTGTCATTGTTATTATTATTATGATTTGGACAATTTAATCTTTGCTTAGAAAGTGTTGGAACACTGGAGTGCAGTAAAGTAGTAAGTGCAGGAATTGCTGTTTTGCATACTATTTTGTGTGTGATAGCAACCACTTTATCGGTCAACTGTAGGAAAAACATATAATATATTGTATTGAGAAACTATTGGGTTTCAAAAATAAATTATACTGTCTGAAGCTAAAACTGGGAGAGAGAATAATTAAATACAAGGGTTTCCAAAATTGTTTGATTTTTACTATTTCAGATCTTAGCCTATTCATCTCAAAATTAAATCAGTGACTGTTCATCAGGTAGCTTAAGTGGCACTGGTTGGTGTATAAGATTGATTATGTTATCTAAAAATGATAATACATTTTTTTGAGAAACTCTTTATTAATTATTAAGTAAACTAAAGACAAATAAATGTATTATGTTATTTAAGAAAATATTCTACATAAATAATATATTGTCTATAAATTTATATAACACCATAAAAAAAAATCAATGGATTCTATTTCTTCTTATTTATCAGTATTAACACTATGGTTTATGTTATATTTTAAATGTATATGTTGTATGTAAATGTTACTTTTTTTAATTTGGGGGGGGGGCTTTTACACCCGAAGACGCAGGCCACTTAGGTGGGCCCATACATCAAACCCAGGTTAGGGACTGAAATCTTCACACACTCGTGTGAAGATATGGTCGTTAATCATGACTCCCCTCCTAGTTGTATTACAACCAAGAGTGTCATTGTCATTATCATGGTTTCCTGGCCGAAACCTGGTGGTGCCACTCTTTGGAGGAGCTTCCCATTTGTTTAAACAATGCTGGGTGGACATTGAGCGGGGGGCCCGGTCTGGGAATCGAACCTAAAGAAGGCCAGCGCCCTAGCCCCGAACCATCCAGGCCCTCTTAAATGTTACTTACTTTTTATTATCAATATTTTGTTAATTATTGAATGCTGCTATATTTATACTGTTTTATTTTTTATTTTTAGGATATTGCCCAAAACTGCCTGAGAGTGCACAGATTATTGTTCTTTGGTACAGTGTTCCTCTGTGGATTAGACCCTCCTCTTCTGAAGCTCCATAAAATGGAAACTGGTGATTTTCATTACATATCCATTGTGGATACAGTCAATTCTCAAGAAATTGTAAGTATTTGTATACTTTTCTTCTCCTGTATTTCTTATTTTCATATTTAGTGCAAAGATTAAATTATTTGTAGTGTTAAAATGTTATTTATGGGTTGAATGAGTAGAGTGTGTGTGGCTCATTTAAGAAACCCAAATGTAATTTTTATTTTTACCATTGTTATGTTTTACCTTTTGTCCATAAAAAAAATTGTATCTTAAATTTACTTCTATTTGTTGCAGTGCGAAGGTGAAGTATTTATTGAAAGTGAAAGTGAGAGTGGAGTTAGTGAGGAAAGCGAGGATTCTGGTAAAGCTTCAGGTACTGAAGAGGAACCTACTGTACCAACACAACTCAAGCAACTTATTGAGACAAGACAACGTCTTGAAACATTAGCAAGAAAACAGATGTACAAGCAGTCTCGCAAGCAGGTAACTAAGCTTATTTTAATAGAAAATATACTATTTGACATGTAATGAGAGTATAGAGTTATTCCTGCTAGGAAAACAAGGCTAAAAAAATCATAGATCCAAGAATTCCATTTTAAGTTAAATATGTTCATGTAGGAAGAGTTGACGGATATTAAAGGTGTAAGGAAAAGTTATTTTCTTAAATAAGAAACACCATTATTGCATGTTGATACGTTTTTTTCTCAATTCAGAGTCATCCTCAGTCGATATATTATCTAAACTCTATTTTGTGTGAAGACATTGCTTGGTTTTTGAACTACACTTCTTTCATGTTTTTATTAAATGTTCATTATCAAATAATGGAGATAGTCATTGCTTTATTAGGTGTATAACAATGCTATCATTACAACAGCAAAGATGAAAACACCTATTGCATATGTTTGGATGTTAGTCATTGCAATATGAATGAACAAATATCAGCATTAAATAAAATCTTAATTTATGTCAATATGTGACAAATTTAATTAAAATTAATATCCTGTAATAAAGCTTCATATTATAATTATTAATGATAATACGATTCTTAAGGAATTCTTGGATCCATTGATTTTTTATGTATATTCGGTCCTCTCCACTAAACCCAATCCTTTACCCAATACAAAATAAGAGCTTTTATTGTCCTCATTGGAAGACTCAAATATTTGTTTGTCTATAAATTATATAAAGATAGATAATTTATATTTCACCATGAAAATTTTCTAGTTACAAGTGTTATTTTACATTGTTTATTAAAACGATAATAATATGGGTATTTTTTTATTTTTTTTTTTATTATTTTTTTTTAGAGAATAATAAAAGAGCAGGAAATAGTTGTTGAAATGGAGATCCGGCCAAAATACTTATTACCAGATACAAACTGTTTCATAGACTATTTAGAACTTTTGAGTTCTATAGTAAAAAGTCATCCCCATCATCCTTACATTATCATGGTTCCTTTAGTTGGTATGTATCCTCAGATTAATTATTATATGAGTTTTTTTTGTTAACTAGAATGTAATAATTGCTTCAAAGTATTTTAATTTAATTTTTAGTTTATTTTGTGTCAAGAACACTGATACCCTTGGTAAACCAAGCTGACCTTATTTATCAGACTATGCAAAGCCAAGAGACACGCTTATGACTCTTAGGGGGGGGTGACAAACTTCGCCACCCAGCGCCGGTCGTCAATGAGAATAGATGGAACCTGTCACACGAGGTGGCACCACCTGCCGGGTGGCACTACAAGGTCGACCGTCCGACGGTCTAGCCGCCACCCACAGGTGTTGTCACCCGGTCAACCCATTGTTTTCAATTGAGCCTGTCAGACGTCCCCACCCAAGTCACGCCACTCAGCCCCTACTCCTTCAATCAAATATAGGGGAAATCAAATCTGGGGCTGACTGCATCCCTCATATAAGTGGGTGGCGCAAGTCAGGTGGCGGGAGCAAGTGGCATCAACCAGGTGGGCGCAACCCAGGTGGCGCTACCCGGGTGGCGAAGTGTGTCACTACCCTTAAAGCTATGAAGAAAAGAAATCTTGTGTATAGTTTAAGTTTTGTAATTTTTTAAAAAAATATATAGTTTAATGTCAAAGAATTGCAACGTTTACTCTCTTTGTATTTTCTCCCCTCAAAAAGAAAGAGGGGGGGGGGGACTGTTTTCCTACAAAATATATGTGAGGTTTTGAAAAATCCTTAAAAACCCTTTTTTGTTTTTTTGCCAAAAAATAATAGAGGGGGACACAAACAACACAATTTTTAAGGATCAAAGATAACAAATGGGAATGGGTACGAGCACAAAACTAAATATATTTTTATAATCAGGGTGTCCTCCACTATCATTTAACACCACACATTCCCGTTAAATAAAAATGTTTACCCTCCTGTTTTTTAGGGATGATTTATTGAAGCTTCCCTATATTTTTTCTTTGTTTGGGTTCTTGTGTTGAACTTTCAGAGATACAGATGGACCTCCATACAGACAGACAAACACAGAAAATTATAATATGGGTCTTCAGTTCTGCTTTAGGACCCTAAAAACTCCAAAACATTGATATTGAAATTAATGACATAGCTGTAGAACAAAATTATTGATACTAAAGTTTTTAACTTTAAAAATAACATGGAAATGAGTTGTGATTAATTATAAATTTATACTAGTAAATAATAGAGAATCTTAATTCTGTAAATCCTGCTAAGTTATCCTCTTTTGCTTCACGGGTGATAAATATATATGTCTGGTGACCCCATCTTCAGGTGGGTTTCACCTGTAAATCATTTACCAGATATTTATACAATTAACTTGTTTTAAATTATGCTGTTACTACAAAATAGGCAAGCTAGCTACTCAGAACAGCTGAGAATAGGGAAACATGTTTAATTTATGTATGACATAATAAAAATACAGATTAATGAAGATATAGTAACTAATTTAAGGTAATTGCAAAGTAGAAAAGAGCAATTAAGAGTTGTTTGTAGATTTACCTTAATGGGACAACCCAAGGAAAAATATCCATTTCACAATTAAATAAACTTATAACATAATATATTAAAGCAATCGTTGTATCAAATAAGTCGGGTTTTTAACTGACACATTGTAGAACTTACTTGTACCGAAGTAAAGTTGAAGAATAAATCATTCACTTATTATAAATCTGTTATTTGTATGTTTTCAATTTTTTTTTTATTTTATACATTACTAGAGCCTTATTCTCCAATTTGCCGGATTGGATCTCAGTTTGGATATTTCAAAGCATGATTATTAAATCTAGGTTTGAACTAAAAATATTATTCTTCAAGCCTGTTTGAAATTTCAAACTGAGTCAAATATGAGTTTAGTTCAAACCTTTGATTTCGGAGGTTTAAACTGAGATTAAATTTCACCTAAATTTGATTGTAAAACCATAACATTAATTACTTAAAAATGGAATTTTTTTACAAGAAATTAATATTATAGTTAAAAAAAAACTACACAGAGGAATAATTTAAAAAAGACTGATGGTAATTCAAGAACAAATAAATCACTCCCAATGCTGGGAATAATATGATTTTTGTTTACTAGGTTTAGTATTCATAACAAATAAAGCAAACACATCTGACATATATTTCACGATACCTAAGAACAGTAGAAACCAAGCAACATTTTGCTTATTTACATGCTTAAATTCTTTGACTAAATACATCACATTCCCCTTCATTACATATTTTTGCTATAATTTTAATATTACCTTTTATAATATTGCCTTTTATAACTATTACTTATTTAATTTAAACAAGCTACTACTAGTTCTGGTAGACAAATCAAAAAGATTAACTCAAAAGCTTAGTTTAAAACTAAACTAAATGAATTGAGTTCAAACTGAAGATTAAAGTTAAATTAAAAATATAGCATTTAAAGAGTCATTTGTAAAGAGGATTATTTCTCTATATTGAAAAATGTTGGAGTGAGAATTTCAGAATTTTCTCTGTTTAGGACGTAAGTTATTTGTAGTTCACGGACATAAAAATTAGACGAGAACAATTAATTACATTTTAATACATCTACGTATTTATTATACTAATATTTATCAAATTAATTCATTTTGTTTTGAAAGGTTTAATTAATCTATGTCTAGTTAGTGTATGATTAACATTACGCTCTTAGCAATTAATTAATTTTAAAAACTTGATTTTAGACACTTATCTTTTGAGATAAGAAACACTGATAAATGTAATTTATAAGAGTGCAAATATTTATATTATAATTTTAGATACTTGACTTTAGACATAGATATTTTAAGATATGTATTATGTATGATAAATAATTGTTAAGATGTGAAGGTATAACTGGTTCTGTGTTGATTTGTTACAGTTGTAAATGAGTTAGAAGGGTTGAGTAAGGTTTGTAAACCTGGACCAAGTGTTACACATGCGGCTCATGTTAAGGAAGCAGCCAGGGCAGCTCTACACCTGCTTCAGGAAAGGCAACCCGCCCTCAAACCTGTTACTACCCGAGGTCATATCCTCAACTCTACTGCCTTCATCTTCGAAGAGGATACTGGACCTGTATGTATCTTGTTTTCAAAACATTTAATCTTTCGCATCTTTACAGTAATGCATTTTTTTTTTTTTTTTCAGGTTGTTCAACTTAAATGATCAATTTGTTTAGGAATAAAAACAAATTACTTACAATAACCGTTTAAACATTTATGAGAATAAATTAAGAATATTATATTGAAAAATATATACTTATTAATTTGTTGGTCTTATTAATAGTGTTATATATATATATATATATATATATATATATATATATATATATATATATATATATATATATATATATATATATATATATATATATATATATATAAAATTTGTTTTT
Organism: Gerris lacustris; assembly: GCA_951217055.1. NCBI lineage: Eukaryota > Metazoa > Arthropoda > Insecta > Hemiptera > Gerridae > Gerris > Gerris lacustris. The sequence continues at coordinate 81,840,270 of OX578277.1, forward strand.
CGAACTAAGTGTTATTTTATCTAGATCTTTATTAGCTAGTTTTAAATAGACATGTATTATTAGTTTTCTATAATACTTAAAAGAAAATTATGAACATCTATAAAAACTAGACATTAAATAAATAATAGCATTTAAAACTCTTACAGGGGGATGGTATAGTCAAGTGGGAAACTTTTATATAAATGGGCCCCCAATTTTTTTTAATCTAGTATACTTTCTTCCAACCGAATTCACACTTTTGTATATAAAAGTGTGATATTCCTTTGTCCCAAAGCATATTGGACTGAATATCCCTTTGTCTAAATTGGTAATAATAATTTGACTAAAGGATAATAAACTCTTCTGTATAAAAAACAAAAATGGTGCCCCTTTTCTATAAGAGTACCGTCAAGTGGTTAGCACACTCACTTCTGAAACCTAGGTCTAATCTAAACACTGGTGGTGATTTCAAATCCCAGAGAGGTGAGACATGTTTCACCTCATGATCTTAGTGTGAAATGAATAAAGTGCCCATATCCCCCATCCCTTAATAACCTATGCTGTTGATTAGGACGTAAAAATAACTCTTGCAGGTAAATTAATTAGTTTATTGAAAAATGGAATTAATTATTGAAGCATGTCACCTCTCTGGGATTCAAACTCACCAGATATGTCGCTGTTTTGACCATGGTTTCAGGCGGAGTTGTGCTAGCAGGCCAATAATTCAGACTGGCTACAACTACTTTAGTTGGTTATTAATCAGTGAACAAATGCTGAAAATATCCTTTTTTAACAAAATGATTATTGCTTCCTATTAATAACTGATTTATTTATTCTCTGTGACTTAATTACTCAAAATCTTGTTGGAAATCACTAATTTAACAATATCACAAAATCAACGGTCTCATATATACCAAAATGTTTCCCTAATTGCCTCTAAAATTAGTTTTTTCCCCCTTTCTTTTACGTCCCAATCAACACATCATTAGGTTATTATAGGGTGGGGGATCCTGTCTCTTTACTAATCTACTTGATGTGAAACATGCCTCACCTCTCTGGGATTCAAACTCACCAGATATGTTGGCATTTTGACCTTGGTTTCAGGTGGAGTTGCACTAGTACGCTAAACACGTGGGTACTCAGCTCCCCAAATATTATATATGTTAAGAGCAAAATTAATTTCAAGTTAATTGCCACTGTTGCAATGCTAATTGTCAAAAAAACAACAACAAAAGCTGATATTTAATACAGACCATTTTGAAACCTTTAGTTTCATTACCAACATGAGCTACTGTTAATTGGGATGGTTTGTGACAGGGCAATTATAATGAGAGGGTATGTTAGCGAGATGCTATCAATTAAAACACAGTAAGAAATTTTATGTTAATGTTTTGCTAAATTTATTTGGATCATCAGAGCAAGAAGAAGTAAAAAATAAAATAAAAATAATATAGAAAGGTCCAGGTTGACTCTATGACATGTTATAAAGGAATAAATGGAGGTGTGGTTGAAAATCCAGAAAATAGGAAAAGGTGAGGAATGGCAACCACTCCTCCATTCATTCCTTTATAACATGTCGTAGAGCCAATCTGGACCTTTTTGTATTATTTTTATTTTATACTTAGTTTCTTGCTCTGATGATGCTAATAAATTTAGCAAAATTTTTGCATAAACTTTCTCACTGTGTTTTATTTGACAGCATCTCGCTAACACACCCTCTCATTGGCTATCGTGGTTATTTGTTTTAAATAGATCACTTTGTTCTTAGAGTTTTGTCCGTTAATTATCGCCGCTAGTTTTGTCATTAATTATGTTTCTTCTCCATGTTATTTTCTACCCCGTCTTTTCTATTTCATTTTCTATCATTTCAGTTATATTTATGCAGTTTCTATCATTTATTTATAATTATTATATTTATGAAATCAAAAAACTATGTTTATCCGCTCAATCTCTCCAGAATTAAGATCTTCAGATAACATAGATTATTCATTTGTTTAAGAGCATAAACATAATTTTGAAAAATATGAATATATAAATATATTTAATTGGTGCAACTTTCTATTCTTAAAAAAAAATTATATTCAATTATGATTTATCTGTTTGTTTCAGGAAATGAAAAATGATGATAAAATTTTAGCTACGTGCTTGAATTTGTGTCGTATGAGTAGCAAGGATGATATAACAGAAGGTAATTTAAATTTAAAATCTCCAACTATTAATTTATTTGATATATTATAAGCTATCTGATAAGTTTATTAAACTATCCTTAAAATTCAACTATAATAAATATATTTAAATTTTTCAGGAGGTAAACGGAAGCTTTATAGAGACGTAGTACTGCTTACTGAGGATAGAAATTTAAGACTGAAAGCCCTATCTAGAGATGTGCCAGTTAGGGAACTTCAGGACTTTGTTGCCTGGGCTGGCCTTGGCTGAACATTCATATGGCTTATACCTTATGGCTTCAAGTGTTACTTTGCCACTCATCTGCATTTTGACTTAAGGTAAACTTCAAATATTATATATATTTTATTAGCTATTTATTGGGTCTCTGGCTTTGGTAGCTCATTATGATTTATATAGCTGATGTAGTGCCATGCTATTATGGTTTTCTGCATCTCACAATATGAGTAGACTTATATTTCACTTCTATTGCCTTTCTTGAACATAAAACCTATTTGTTTCACAATACCCCAGAAGTTTTTATTTTATTTTATTTAATTTTGTTACAGATGTCAAATGCGAGATTTTGCTGGCCCTAAAAACCTCTTTACCCCATCAACTCCGTGTTTGCCTTCACATGTATGTGTTTACGCTAATCAGCCTTCTTAATATATATTTTTATTCTTTGTGGAAAAACAAACCAAAATTAGCTAAACACTGTGGAATTATTATTTTAATAGACATTCAGGGTTTTCATTATTAACATTGTGTTATATCGAGTTAAACCCAACTTTTTCACCACTTGAGAAAATAATCCTTATATAAAATGTATAAAGGACTTTGAAATAAAATTTAATTGACACATTTTTGCTTTTGTTTTTTATTTTAATTATTATTTTGTTTTGTGTAATTAAGAAACATAATATCTAACATCTGATATGTCTTATCTGTTTAAATGACAATTTTAATTATTTGCCTTCACTTAAAAATTATACTTGTTTGATATATATATTTTTTTTAATTAAATATATTTTATTGTGTATAATCCAAAAGTAAAATCACTAAAAAAAATTGTTAAACTTACAAATATTGTAGTCATTTTTCTTTTCTTTAAGTCAAAATCACTGTTTTTACAGTTAGGTACCATTGTTAGAAGGGAACTTATTACAAAGACTTTTTAAGCACTCTTTTAGATTCAATTTCTTATTATACTTAATCACTTTTTTTAAGTTATGATATTCGTTCATCTTATTTAGACTGACATCTTCACAATTAATTAATTTCTTGGGATAAAATAAATTAAATAAAAGTGAATTTTCGATGTCCTTAATAAATTTGATGAAACAATATGATACAAAAAGAAACATAATATAATAAATTTAAAGGAGAAATATGATATATAATATAAATTTGATGATAAAAAGATTATGCACTATTTTGACATTTTTATTAGCCATTTTATAATAGATGGTATATACCTTGAGTAGAGCCCTTTTCTTCCTCTGTAGGCAGATCTACAAATTCCTTCCACAAATAAAACTTTAATTTAATAGACACCTTTTAGCCTCTTGGCCATAATCAGTACAAGAAAAAATATAGTAGTTAGGAAATGTGTCAACTTTTGATTTTTTTTTTTTTTCAATATTTTCATTTGTTATACAATTAAAAAAAAAAAAAAAAAAAAATTAGATACCACTAGAATCTACTTTGTGAATTAGTCTTGTGACTTGTTCTTACAAGAATATTTTTTATGATCTTATCTTTTTTTAAATGGTATAAACTTATTTGTGGTTTCCACTTAAATATGTTTTTTTAATTTTTATTGAGTAATTAGTTTTATTTTGTAATTCGAATTTAAAAAAAAATCTATAAATATGTTAGCTTTAAACTGCTTGAAATTAAATTTAATTAGAATAAAGTGAAATATTAATTAGGTAATGAAACAAAATTATATATTAGTGAATAAATGATATAACTTAACAAATATTAGATTGATAGATTGCATTTGTAATTTTTTTTTTGAAGGATAGAATATATTACTAAAAAGAACCTCAATTATTTTAAATAAAAAATGAATGGAGTATTTGAATTAGAATTATTTCAATAGTTTACTTTGTCGTAATTTTTTAATATAATTATTTTTTTATAGGTTTATATAAACCGAATAAATTATTATTATTATATTAATTTGTATTTATATTTATTTTCTACATTTACAAATTCTTGAGAATGAAACTAACTACGACATTCCTTGTGAGACGGAATAACCTTTTTTTTTTATTGCGCATTTGATAAATAATATTTATAAGTAATGAAATCAATTGTATAAACAGTAATTGTTTAAAGTTTTTTGTGAATAAGTGAATGAATTGTATTTATTTTTCAAGTCAATTAAGGATGGATTCAGGTAAATTTTTAGGATGGAAATATTGAAAATAATGCATTTGTATGCCTGTAATATTTCCATACAGCCCCTTAAAGTTTTTCTACGGGCAAAAACTTCTCCAAATTTTGGTGTTATAATATAATATAGGTAATAACATTTGGCACTTCTTTTGACTGTTATTCTCCTTATAAAAAACAGAAGGGAGTAACAATCTAAAGAAGGTGTGCGGAATGTTCTTATTTAGACTGTTATTCCCCATATAAAAACAGAAGTGTGATATTCTTTGTCCTAAAGTACATTGGACTGAACATTCCTTTGTCTTAATAGTTATTTAGATAAAGTAATGTATAAATAATTATATCCATTGATATTCTAAAAAGAACTTATGGGAGTAACAATCTAAAGAAGTATCGTAACATTTTTTAGGTGGACTATGCCCATTCCTGTTTCCTTGGCTACCTATCCGCATGTACATATTTATATTCTATTACCTCTGTTGCATTTGGTCCCAAATATTGTATAATTAAATATTTTGTTATATGATCCCAGCTGGTCTTTTTTTTGTGAAATAGGGTTTTTGGTGCTTACTAAAATTCTGTCTCGAGAAGGATGTTAAAATAAAATCTAAATTTTGATCTCTTTAAATTCTTTTTACTATTGTCTTTATAATTTTTAATATTTAGATTTATTTGTTTGCTTGGAAAAAAACAAACTAGAATTTATAATTAGTTAATTTGATTAGAGATTTAAATAAATAAAAATGTACAATTTGAATAATAAAAGAAATACTAAGTATCTAGCAATATTTGCCACTTAATATTAAAATATTGCAATTTTTTCAAGTATTTTTATTATTTTTATATTTTATTTAAATTTAAATAATTGTAATTCAGTTAGGTATCCAGGAGTGTGACTTTTTGGATGTTTCATACATTAGTTTCTAAATGAGTATTAAAAATGAAATAAGTACATATTTTATACCTATTAAAAAATCCACACTATGAAACTTAACGGGATATCAAGGTTTATGGCAGAATTAAATAAATTAAGAATAAAAGTTGAAAGTATATTAAATGAATTTAACTGAAATGTGTTAGAGATTAACTTTATATTATTAAGTTCTCATTGTAATTGCAAGCCTTCTACATCCTTATACTTTTCTGTACAGACCACAAATGAAGACAACAATATTTGAATTTATTATATATTATGTACTATACTGAATTCTATCTTATTTTTTCTTTTGGTTTTTTAACTCACAAGGGAACTGTCCTGTTTAGATTAATTTAAAAGGTTTTTAAAGAAAATATGATGTGTTCGACTACATACTATATAATTGAAACTTCTTTTTTATTTTCTTGGTATTTAGTTCAGTTTTAAGAGTTCATAATAATAATCAGGAGGTTATAGATTCATTCCTATGTAAGGCCTCCTAATTTTGATCTTTTTAATTGTCTTTAAACTAAATCAACTTTACAATAGCTATTTAAACTTTTTTTTTTAAAAAACTTATTTTTATTTTAATGTCACATTTATTTTACCCTAAAATATCAAGATGGTCATGAATAAGTGAGGCAATTTTTGCATAGGAGATATTCTTTTATATCCCTTAAAAACTTTTTTTTTTAATTTTTAAAAAGTCAATTACGCCTTGAGTAATTATAGTTAACATCTAACTGGCAAACAAAGGCCAAGAAAGATCTAAATCTTTCTAGGCCAGTGATTCTATTCTAGCAACAATATCCCGTTTGAGGAAGGAGTACAACTGGTATTCAATAAAACTGGGAGTAAACTTTTAGTTGACTTCAAAGGTTTTGACTATTTTAATTTATTATGAAAAATTAACTTATATCTTACTTTAACTTATTACATCCTTTATAAGAGTAGTAATAGGTGTGTTACCGTGCTGTATGTAACTGAATAACATGTGTAATCTCATTAAAATCTATAAAGTTTGAATTTTTTACAAGCCTGAACTGATGTCTGAAACTAACTAAGTTTACTTTTTAAATTTTATTCAAGTTATTTAAATCAACTGAATTAGCATACTAGTCCTCTCTCTAAGGTAAAATTAAGGGAAATAAAAGGATTATTGCTTCAACCGCTAATTCTTGGTGAAAGGCCAAATTAAAATGATAATGATTTTGTCTGTAAAAATAATCTTACAGCATCTCCTTCATCACAGCTAAGTCTGTTTCATTTTAAAGTGTGGATCTATTTTTATAGTATATTGTATGTATAAAAGTTTAAATTATAAATTAGTTCACTAATATGTTATTAAATTATCTAAAGCATGCTGGTTTTCTACAGTATCCTTATTTTTCTGTTGATTGTTTACCTGATGATTATTGTAGTGTGTATAAATTAATGATATATCGTATGCAGGGTGTGACAATGTGTAATAATCTTTAGAATATGAGCTACAAACATTTTTAATAACATAACTTTAAATAAATTACTTTGAGCTATTATGGTTTTATATTAATATAATAAAAGCCTTTCATTACTATTATTATCATGGGTTTGTAGTGTGTAGGACAAACCCAACTACACAGCTATATAACACCCTTAAACAAGACTTGATAATCATTAAAAAAAAAAATCGAGGTCGGAAATGGTGAAAAGCCACATAATGTTTAAAATTGTTTGCATCCTTAGTTCAAAAAGTTGCTAGATATTAATTAGTTAATGATTTTTTATATTTCAATTGATATTTTAGTATAGTTTATGGAATTTGTTCACCCTGCATATTTGCGGACCTTTTCATCACCATATAGACTGATTTACCTCAATATTATGAAAAAAAAGAAAAATTATTGTAAGAATTGGAAAAAAAATTAGTTGTAATAAATAAATAAATAATTTCCAATGCTAAGAAATTAAAATGGTCAATCAATCATAGATAAAGAATTAATTTTGTGATAAGCACTCTATCGGTTTAAATTATTATTGATGAATATATTATCTTCTGTCTCAAAACAACTTAAATATAAATATTACATTTATGCAAATTTGTTCTGTAGAATAAACCAATATGGCCCTTTTTACAATATCTGTTGACTTCTAATTATATCTTATCAATGGAGCTTAAATTCAACGAAATCTTTGTATAAAGAACAAATTTTATACAACAACCACTAACTTGTTATGAAAATAAAATTTAAAAATATAGCAAAACCAATTAGAGTGGTCCTACCTGTATTAATTTTAAGGATCTCTCAACTTAAGGTAATGCTTGTTTATTTATCAAAGCAGTTTTTGGCCTTTATAAGGCCATTATCAATGTCTCTTTTGGTGTGTGACCAGTGACCACCCTAAAGGATCTCATTGCTAAACTGTTAAAAAAAAAAAAAACTGTTAAATTGCTAAAAGTAACTCTTGTTCCTATTCATAAACTAGAATCTTCTATAATAAATATAGGACACTAAAATTAATAATTTTTCAGCTTCAAAAAGGGAAAAAATTCAAATTAAATACATATTTTGAGGTATTTAATGATTTGGAGTTATGAAATTAAAACTAAAAAAAAAACTTGTTCTTTAATGATAGATCTCTGACATGTTTTACAGCATTGGAAATTAAAAATAATAATTAATAAAAAGTCGTAATATGATAGTTTAAAATCATGGGAAGCTAATTATCTTTAAATTTTAGTCTTAATGTGGTTTTTAAACTTAATATATGTACATTATTCCGACGAAATAAACATTTTTTTTTTATGTATTGATACTTAATGCAAAATTTGAAAATCAAATTAAATGCACCATTAATGTTTTGTTGTACTTAATTATTATGATATATAGTTTTTACTGTTCATTAGCATGATTCATTATTCTTATTTTGTTATTATTAAATAAAATATATAGTAAAATTAATGTTTGATATTTTTATTTGTGTTTGTTGGGGACAAATTGATATTATCGTCCCCTTTGTGTCCTGTCTGTTCTTAAATGTCTAAATATAAAAACATTTTATTATATTTTTATACATATATCCTGATTTATAAACCCTATAAAATTTACAACACACATTTCAAAGAGGCATATTATTTGTGTGCTTAAGCCAGATTTTTTTTTTTTTTTTAACTTAAGTAAAAGTAGACATTAGATTTTAGCCTGAAGCAAATATTGAATTCTGGAAACTATTTTCAATTATAATTTTATTTCTTCTAAGCAGAAGATAAGAGTATAAAACTATTAATTATACCGCATATCATATCTGCTAACTTACTAAACTAAATTTAAATGGCTTACATACATGCATAAATTTAATAATATTTTTCTATTCCTACTTCAATAAATTTTATATGAATTTTCAAATTAATTCTAACGAGAGAAATACTCTGAATATATTTTATTTTAATTACATGTACTGAAAGGGGTATTGTATATGGTGTTTTTTTTTTATTAAAGGATTGCAATTTTCAGTAAAAGAAATGCCAGCAGGAAGAAAGGGGTACAATACCAGTTAATATATTTGCATATAATGTAGATCATACAGTACATTGTTACAGCACCTATAGAGGTGCTTTAAAGCGGTGACTAGCCTTTAAATATTACTGAACGAGTGAATCAACATGTGTTTATTTATACCTATTGTGCTGTTGACAAGCAACTAATGAAAACCACGAATAATTCAAATGTACTAAACAATATAACAAACAACAAACATATTCCAGGAATATTTTATTGGGCACGGCAGGTTTACTTATTCCATATCCGTCATCTACCGTTTTATAAAAACTCTTTTTACTTTTTCATATAAAGAGAAAGTATTGTGATGGCGCGAACATTTTGATGGATTTACACATTTTTAGGTCCCCTGAGTCCAAATAAATTGGTTGTGAGTTATTTCTCACGTAAAAAGGGTTTTGTTGGTGTTGTAAACATGAAATTAGTAAGGGGGGGGGGGGGGGGGGGAGGACAAGATTTTGATGTTGTTTGACAAAATGGCGTAGAAAATTAAACGCTTTCCACAAGTGTTATATATTTTTGTAATCTACTCTTCAATACCTTTCATTTGATACCTCACTCAAATTTTTAAAAAAAAAATTTTTCCCCATGATAGCAATCAGCCGCCATCTTGGATTCCCAGTTAATCAGACCAAGTTGCTATTCTTATTTTTTCTTTGGCCCATCAGACCGCATATTCTTCATATTTTTTTATATTTTTACTAACAGCGGAAATATAGTTTTAGGGGGTTTATATAACTTTGTGTAAATGAAAATATTTTTATTTTTATTTTCAACCTTTTTCATCCCTGATGACTAAAAGGATAGGAATATCATATACTAAATTTTGATGTTTTTTAACAAAATGGGGAAAATTAAACGCTTTCTACAAGTGTTATATATTTTTGTAATCTACTCTTCAGTACCTTTCATTTGATACCCCACTCAAAATTATAAAAAAAATATTTTTTTTGCATGACGTGAGTTATCCGCCATTTTGGATTTGAACAGCTGAAAATTTCGAGTTCGCTATATTTTTCCTGTGTGCGCGTCAAAACGATCTTTAATATTGGAAAGTTTCATGTTTTTATCTCTTTTTATTCAAAAGTTATTGGAACCGTACAGAGTGACGAACATGAACGAAACTAAAAGGTTTTCTTTTTTTGGTTTTACCAAGAAACCCCTAAAAAGTGGTTTTTAAAATATGTCTGTCTGTCTTCTGTCACCAGTGCAGACGCCTGGAGCTTAAACTACCGGGCCGATATTTACGAAATTTGGCATACATATTCAGAAAAATCATACCCCGAGGCAAAATTATGAAATGAATTTTAGCTCCAAATTTTGGGGCGTTATCTCCCAAAAACTCCGAAAAAACGTGAAAAATAAAATTATTTCTTGAAAACGATTTTCATTAAAGAATTCTAAAATTTAGTCCATTTAAATATAAACCGTTTTCCCGGGAAAAATCTAGTTACTGAGAAAGTAGGCCGGGTTCGATTCCCCGCCGAGGATAAGTTATTTTTATGATAAATTATTATTTTCATGATAAATTTTGATATAGTGTTTAATAATAATTAAATGCACCTGTGAAAATTAATAAATGGAATACACTGGGCTAAGTAATTATGAACTTGTATGTAAGAAAGTTTGTTAGGACCGATTTTTTAATGGGAAACCCTGTGCAAGTATTCTAGCTTAGCAATTTCATAGTTCTTTATATAGTTGGAATCAACATGCAATTTTTGGCGTTTATTTTATTTTATCACACATTTACCATTATTTTATTGTAGGTAGTTATTGCTATAAAATAAAATCTGAAAAAATGACAAATTAATATATTTTTACCATTACTATCACTTTACTAAAATTTGAACATTTGTACTTATAATATAGTTCACAAAGAACAAGTTTTCAGGGAGGGGCCCCCCTGATTGTGGGGGGGGGGTTCTCATTAGATAATACGGCGCCGCGGGGCCATATTATCTAATGAGTACCCCCCAACCTTAAGTAACCGTGTTTCCCGAGCCGAACGCTACCTCCCCATCCGCCCCTGCTTATGTTATAGCATAGATTTCAGTGGCGTAAATAGCGCCCCCGCCACCCCCGCGTCGCGGGGGGGCACCTGGTCCAGGGGGCGCCAAAAAATGTAGTAACCTATGATAAAAAAAAATTATATATCTCTGTATAGTAAGAATTATTCTTAAGAAACAAATTGTTTGGGAGTAGCGCAAATAAGTGTTTAAATCAGTGTTGAGAATGTTATGAAGTTATGATTTAGACTTCATAACTCAGTTTTTCTTTTACATTACAAGTGTTATTATTTTAACTAATATTACGTTGTACTTGCTGATTATTAGTTTTAATTTCTTCTACTTAGTTTTTACTTTCTCATAAATATACTATACACTGGGTCTATTTCAGATCTCAATATTAAAAGAGATGTCTGCAGTTCATTTGGAGCAAAAAACTGAAAAACCGCGAAATAAATTATTTATCGAAAACAGTTTTGGCAATTTTGATACAAAAAAACTTAAAAATGTAGTTCATTAAATAAGAAAGTTATGCCATTTTCCCGAGAAACATCTAGTTTTCGGGATATGTATAAAAAGTAAATCTGATTTTGTTGAAAATCGAGAATATAGATTTTTAAATATGTTTCAAAATAAATAAATTAAGAGATATTATAGGATTTAAATGCAGTATCAGTATACATATGAGAAAGTTTTGTTAGATTTTTTACAATTGGCTACTCTACATAAAAAAAACCTATAAAAGTGAGCAGCACGGAGTCAGCTGTTAACAATTAACGACGCATTTAATGTTAATATGATTGGGAAAATTCAATATTAGGCAGGTAGTGAGTCTATGGGAAACAAATAAATCGGTAAGTGGGATACAGGGCAAAAAAGTTTATGATTCGATGTATACCTACTATGTATTATTATGACTTTAATTACCTAAATAATTTAATAAACAGAACGCAATATTGAGATTATTAATCATAGTATTTATCGTCCCCACTCCATCTGTCCCCGAGACCGAGAGAAAGGGGCAGGGGTAAATTTTGTAAGTTATAGGGGCGCATTCTCTCAAGTTGCGGGAGGGCGCCGGATTCCTTAGTTACGCCACTGATAGATTTGTTCAGTTATCCCATGGATTTTTTTTCTTTAGTTGGTGAAGTAGTAATAATCAAAGTCGGCAAAAAAGGTGGGAGTAATAACGGAAGTCAGCAAAAAGAAAAGGGTGAATTAATAAGGATAAAAATGGTTATGTGAAGCAAAAGAGGAAGGGTGTGCCACCTCTTCCTTGAAACTGCTTCGTCTAATGTAATCTTGAGTAATTATTAATGTAATCAGGGATCGGATTTCCTGGAACAGGGTGGCAAAAAGTTAGCACCCTTCCTGTCTGCTTACCAGCAAGAAACTTTCCCGCTTCAAACAGACGTAAATGTCATGGGATCATCAAAAACAAGAAACGTTGTAAGGCTGTTAATAGGCTGAAATTTATATATTTAGTCATCAGTTGTTTTGTTAACTTCGTTTGGAAATGGGAAAGGTTTAGTGCGCACTAATTAAAATCATTGATAGAATGAGAGAAGAGTAACAAGTGAAAACACATAATATAATTCTTTTAAATCCTCTTTCTACGACTAAGGTAGAACAGTTCACCCCGAGAAAAGTTTACAAAAGATTACTTTTACGTGTGTTGGGGTGAAAAATTAAACTATTGTCGCGTCGTGTCAATAATAACTAAATCTTATACAAAACGGAGGTTTAAAGGGACATCAAATAATTGGTTCGTTGAATTTGGCAACTAATTCAAAGTTTAGAATAATAGAAACAAAAGATTTTGTTTAGTATATCATTTAAATTATGGATAAACATATGTGATAATATGATGTTCTATTATATTAATTAAGATTACGTACGTACATGAGTTTAAAGTGAAAGAAAGTCAGAGAGTGAATTTGAACAATTTACTGTCAAAAACGTGGTACTCAAGAAGCCTGAGTTATTCTGCATATATGTATGATTTGTAAGATGTTAACACGTCAAATGCCAAAATAGCTAATATTTGAGTATAATAGTACATTACGCGTCGAGTGCGGAAAGTAGCATTTTGCATGCGAGTGTGGAGTTTACACCCGAGCGACAGCGAGGGTAGTAAAACCCACGAGCAATGCAAAATACCGTTTTCGCACGAGTTGCGTACCGCACTTTATTTACGATTGTTAGATTTAAATAATAAATACAGGAAAAAATAAACTTGCTATGTGTAAAGTTCGTATCTCTCTCTTGATAAAGATGACATTAATTCTTGAGTTGTATTTTTTGCCGAATTAATTATTTCTGGAGGAGTATTATTCTCCACATTTTCGTCAAAGTCACTTGATTCACTAAGAACTCGATATAAACAGTTACTTTAATAAAAGAACAGCAAATTAGTTTTGTTAAATGTAAACAAACTCGCTGATCGTGCGTAAAGCTGAAGAATTCCTCTTCTTTACCGCCCTAGGGTGGTAAAGAAGAGGAATTCTTCAGAAGTATGAGACGCGCATGCGCAATGAATACAAATACGTAAAGAATAACTTTCTACGCATCTAAACAGAAATACAATGTTTATATTTCGTATCAATCGTAGATAAAATTAACTTAAATAACTCTTTTTCAAGTAAATTGAAAAAAAAAAAAAAAGAATTAATTCGATATTTAAATAGAAATTAAATTAATTAATTAACTTAACTAAAGACTGATTATTGTATTGTCGTCGGAAGTACATAAGTCAAAATCTATGGAAGTTTTTTACTTTCTCATATAAAGAGAAAGTATTGTGATTGTTCGAAAATTCGTACCCATCCAAAATCATACCCCGTGGCGAAATCGAAAAATGATTTTTAGCTCCAAATTTGGGGGGCACCCCCAAACGCTCTGAAAAATAAAATGTATTTTTTGAAAACGGTTCCGACAATTTTAATTAAACAAATCTAAAATGTAGTCCATTTAAATATTAATGATATAAGCCGTTTTCCCTGGAAAAATCTAGTTCCTGAGAAAATAGCTTTAAACGTGGACAAAGGGTTCGATTACCCGCCCAAGAGAAGTTTTTTTACGATAAATTTTGATTAAATGTTAAATAATAATTAAATGTACCTACAAAAACACGAAAACTAATAAATGGAAAACACTGGGCTACGTAATTATGAACTCGTATATGAAGAGGACCGATTGTCTTTCTATAGGTATTGGGAAGTGGGTCACATTTTTAGAGTACAAGATTTAGGAAACAAGTGAAGTTAAATTAAAGACTGTAAAATACATTAGCCAAGCATGTGATTTCAGCACACAAAGCGTCAGGAGGCAATTTAATAAATTTGACAAGTTAGTTAAAAATCGTTAAAAACAATCAGCCCAGGTGTATGAAGATGGCAGCCATTTAAATGTTTGTTTTAGCTATAACGTTTGAACCATATAGTATAATAGTACGTGAAGCAAATAAGGCCTTTGCATTATGCATTTTTACAGCCAATACGCTATAAAACTACTCCGAAGTGTCTAGCCCAATCTATTCTCAAGATAATACATTTTCACGATTTTGGGAAGAAAAAATGTTGTTCTTACAAGATATATAATATGAAAAATACTTTTTTTTTTTTTATTTTTGACTAAGAATAACCATGATTTTTTCATAATTAATTTTTTTCGTTGATTCGTTAAAAAAATAAAGGGGGCGAAACGAAATACGCAATTTTTAAGGACACATGACGCAAAGATGAATTGATGCAAAACAAAAACCAAATATATTTTTACTCAGGGCGTTCTCCTATTTACCATTTAACACCCCACATGTATATAATTCAAGAAGCACTAAGGCGCTCACACCACTTAAATACCAAGAACTTCATAATGATTTTAGCCTACGCAATTTTACTAGATATTAACTTTTGAATACATATATTCACAATTAGTTTCAATAATGTGTTATTAATATGTTTAATAACAAATGTGGTCGTGACTAAAATTGAAAGAGCGGCATTGTCCAGTTACTTTTCAAAATCACAACAGCTCATGTTTAATCACCTTGGCAAAGTTCCACAATCTGGGTAGAATCCATTTTTTTAATTTCCATTATTATTATTATCATTTTTTTTTTTTTTTTTAGGAGGTATGTAGCAACTGAATTTTTCGATCTATTGTCTTAAACATTATTCTATTTTGTCTACCCGTTTACAGTGGTAAAAAAGAATCAATATAATTTGGAATAAAAAAGGGTCCAATGTCACAGCGATTATGACGATTTTCGTGGTTGATCTACAGTCAACATCGTATATCTTAGCTAACCACAATTACGTCCCTTGAGCGGGTTTAGATGAAGAAAAAGGGCGTTTATAAGAAAATCTTTTAAGAAGGTGTTTACAGGGTGGATTGTTCCAGGAATAGGACAGCTTGACGAGGATCGTCCGGTGAGAGCCCGGCTAAGTGTGACGGAATCGATCTGTCTCGACCGGGGCCCAGGACGTTGCGGATTTTTCTACCTTACTCATCCTAAGACCATCAATGTCTTCTTAGCTAGATGATGAAGAAGATGGCTCGAGGAAGGATGACGAGAGATATGCAATTGTTCCACACCATCCTCGTTTTAAACACTTATTGGCAGGACACCTTTTAAAGACTTTTTTTACCTTGAACTGTTAGAGATGCAAAAGACTTAAGGCCTTTCGTCAGGTACCCATCCTTCATCCACTAGGTACATCTTAAGGTAGGCCTTACAATTACAATCCATGTAATTTTCCGACGTCTTTTGAACCAGGGTCATAGATCCTTGTAGCAGCTAAGAAATGAAAGGCCGTTTAGATTTACGTGTACACCCAAAGCACTAGTAAGGATTTTTACCTCCACTGTTTCACGAAGAATGGCATGTATATTTTGATCTACTTTGAGATTTTTGACTTATTTCATTGTTAACCCATTTTAGAGGATCCCATGGGTGGAAAAGTTCCCAAATAACTTGTACGAGTTTCGTTTCGAAGTGCAAGAAATGTAAAAGTGAATTAATGCTATTTTATAATATTACTGAAATAGATCCCATACCATAAAATACAGATAAAATTTAGATGAATTTGATATGATCATTCTCAAGTGAGTTATCCTTAGTTTTGAAGCTAGAGATAAGCTGAAGAGATAAACAAGTCGACCTCAGACGACAAAAATAATTCTTTATTTTCCTTGCGATCCTTCTTCTGTTGATCCTTTTGTATGTGGGCCTGGGACGGACAGGTTTTCCTTAATTCTGAAAGTGAGAAGACAGGATTCGGATGGGACATGAAGAAGAAATGGAATCTATTGTTCGTTTTCAGCATCCCAAAAAGCCAAGGACGTGACCAATCCTGTTCCTCCGACAGATACACAACTAGACATCCTTCTCTTTACCAAAAAGAAAACTTTGAAAAACAATTTTTTTTTAAAAAAAGAAAAAAACTTCACAAGTCTAAACTCAATATATCCTTAACAATAAAATATAGTTCGAATGAAGCCTTTTTTAAAAATATTTTTAAAACAAAAGGTCATTTAGCAAATTTATAGATTTTCTTGTCAACTAGACTTCAGAAGAAAAAAATTTTGAAAGAACAGCCTTTAAAATTCTTAACAAGTACACAATATAAAAACAATATTCAAATGATACAAATTTGTTCTCAAACTTGCTTTTCAGTCAGCCATTCTTCGCAGTTCCTTTTAATAAATATAATTCAAGAAATCGCTGAACGTACAGACATTTATTATGTATATTAATACATCTCAAAAATTCAGAAATTGAAAAACCAACTAATAAAGCAATCTTTAATTTAGTTGATTTTGGAACGATCTTGATGAGAAATATTCAATTGGATTGAAATTTTGTGGAATTTACCAATATTGATTGATAGCGTTAATACTATTTTCGATTTCTTTAATTGGTCTTTATCAGGGAATCGGTATTGAAGGAGATGTTTATAATAAGAGAATCTGAAAAGGGAAAAGAGACGTGCTTTGCCGGTTAGTATTATTGATTGGCAATAGAACGGTACTGGAGATTATAGCTCGAGTTGAGACCGGTCTTAAACTAACGGGTTTCCAACCCTCCGCCGACCACTTCTATATAAAATACCTTTAGCTCTTTAAGTATTTACACGTCTACTAAAGCAAACATCTTCAAGTACGTAAAAAAGGTGAACTTTACAATGATTATTTTCGAATCGTATAGGCTTAGAAAACAAGCGGTACCGAAAAGGCAGTACAATAAAAAAAACACGAATTAGGAGAATGAAAAAATGAAGTATATCCAACATCTGGATAGTGGAAGTTAGAAAGGGTCAGGGAGAACTATTAATGCACACTTATAAGTGGGACACTTGCATCTGTACATAAATGCATGTGTTCATGAAGGTAGTACTATATAACCTTTTGTAAACGGAATGAGTCAGAAAAATAGCCTGCATATAACTTAGTGCTCGTTACAGCAAGGTGACACTTATCTTATGAGTTGGAGTTAAAGACAAATGAAGCTTCGAAATGAAAATGATAGATAGTATGCATTTAATACTGATGGTAATAAGTAGTTTAAAGAAAATATTATAATAAAATAATGGATAATTCGTTGGTTTGTTTTTTTATAAAAAATGACAATAGTAAGTTTTATAAAAGTAAAAGCTCGTTTAGAAAAATGATGAATAGCTAAACTAAACTCATGAGAATTATAGTCCACAGGCCACCATAAGAAGTGAGTCGCTGATTGATAAAGTTTTCTTACCTTATGGAATCGCTTATTTATGCCTTGTCCACCGATGAATTGGGTATATGGCAACTGGGCGCTGGGCTATTTCTTTTTTGTTGACATGCCAAACTTGCCCTTCTGCGGGAACATTGAAAAGAGATAGATAAAGTTTTAATTTTCACAGGATCGTTAAATTAAATTATTTCAAAAACAGTGGTAAAGGTGGCCACCGATATGAGGGGGCCGTTTGGGGTGGCCATCGCCCCAAACATATTGCTCTGCGGGGACGTTGAAAAGAAAACGGCACACTCGTATCGGTGGCCACCTTTACCACTGTTTTTGAAATAATTTAATTTAACGATCCTGTGAAAATCAAAACTTTATCTATCTCTTTTCAATGTTTCCGCAGAAGGGCAAGTTTGGCATGTCAACAAAAAAGAAATGGCCCAGCGCCCAGTTGCCATATACCCAATTCATCGGTGGACAAGGCATAAATAAGCGATTCCATAAGGTAAGAAAACTTTATCAATCAGTATCTTCAGTGGTAGATCAGCGACTCACTTCTTATGGTGGCCTGTGGACTATTAGGTTTTATTTCCTAAATTTAATCAGCTATAAGTATTTATTATAAGAACTGTTACTATAAGTTTTTGTGACATTGTTCCACAGACTAGGTATCACCTACATTATAAAGATTTGACGTAACAGATAATGCCTTATTCTTCGTGACTATAAACTGTTTACGATAAAACCAGGGCACAAAACTAGGACATTCGAAAGAGAAAAAAAAGGGAAATGGGTGTTCATTTTCACAATTACTCAGCTTCATCTATCTCTTTGACGAAAAATAAAAAAATAACGTATTTTGAAGCCTGTCAAGATAAGTAGAGGATGTCACTATTGATCCACTCAATACACTAAAAAGAAATAGTAATTGAAACATTTCAGTTGACTGGATTTTTACTTTCAAGTGTAGTAAAATATGAATAGCATCGGGTTTTTTTCTTATAGATTTACTGATTTGTCAGTAGCCACATAGTCGCAGGTAATTGTCATGTCCCATTTCGAGGACGCGACGCTGGGCTGAAGACAATCGAAAGTGGACAACAGTTCCGCTTCATCGCTCGATTATTGTCTTTCTTATTGAATTTAGATGTTCATTGGACCGGTTAATAATTTCAATTTTAGTTCTTTTCAAATAATATTTATATCTAAAGTAAAAACTTTTAAGAGGCAGAAAAAAGGCCAGCGTTTAAGGAGGAATCACGGCGAAGATGCGGACGGTTCAACCACGGTCAAGGCTGTCACGAACACGGTACTGATTCATCTACCTATTCTTCTTAACTTCTGAATAGTAAAGAAGTATTAAATGGTGTGTTCCTTGTTTTTGGTTCTTTTTCTTATATTAAAGTGTGCTGCATTCAATTTGTTTCTTCCTAAATGGCTATTATATAGCTTAAGTTAAAAAAGTGCACTACCCGAATTTTTTGTTAGACAAGGAAGCAAACATTCTACGTACAGAAGTATATCATTATTCTAGATAAAATTGACAACAATGCTTTAAAAATCAATTCAATGGATTTCACAGGATTTAAAAAATCTCTACTACAATTTAATTTGAATACGTATACAGTAAATAACCTTTTCTATTACTTCTGCAAATGAAACAGATTAAAAACAACTAAGCTATTAACGATACAGTTTTACCTATTTTTCTATCAAGTTATAAAAAAGGCAAGACAAACCAATCTAAAATTTTAGATGTACGAACCAAATTGCAAATAATTTCCTCTGTGACAGCCGATCCAACCATATTCACCTATGTCGCGCTCTGTAACCACGCTCTGCTACCATTTCAAGAAAAAAACAATTCATTGCTTCTTTCCAGAATTTATTGTCAATTACACTTTATGAATTTAGTTATTATATATGTTCAAAATGTTTACCGTTTACATAGAATTTTGGGAATGAATCCTAAATTGATTATGATATGATTTGATACTGTAATTTACACTGTTTGATAATAAATTTATACACTTGGGATGTATAAGGAAAGAAAATTTGCGAAACAGTGTAAATTACAGTATCATATCATTATCAATTTAGGATTCATTCTCAAAATTCTATGTAAACGGTCAAATTTTAGAACATATTATATAATAACAAGTGTAAATATAATAAGTGTAATTGACAATAACTTCTCAAAAGAAGCAATAAATTGTTCTTTCTTCAAAACCTACAACGTACTAGTTTGCACAATATCGCCTTAAAAATGCATGGAACTTCGTTATTCAAGGATTGATTTACTTAACGAAATGTGAAACTAGTTTGATCCAGCTATATGTTTGGGCTCATATGACAATGAATAAGTAAAAAAAAAAAGTTGCTAAATTCTTTTCTTGTTCCTGACATTAAAAATTGAAAAAGCGTACACAAGCATGTATGAAAATGTAACATCAACGTTTTGGGTATTCGTAGATATCATTAGAGTCACAGATCCCTGTTGTTTAGAGTTCATATAACTTATATCTACTGGAATAACACAACTTAACCGCAAATCTCGATTTAAGCAACTAGTCTGCAAAAGTCATCTATACAATAGCAAACCGGGTAAATGGTTGAGGCTACTACGTTTGAAATCAGAAACCCGAAGCTGATTAGAGTGAAATTGAATTGCTAATCAGGAACAGGAATTTTGATACGAGCAGCTTTTTAGACCCCTCTAAACTTGCCCTTAGGGCGCTGAACTTAACTCCTTGTTTTTCAATAAACTGGTACTCCTGAGAGTAAATCGATTTCATTATAAGCTTTTCTTAACATTTAATCGCGATCACATAAATAATAATATTTTGTCGGAATTAAGCAGGGTAAATAGGGATAATTTATAGCTCTTCAAACGTTGAATTGATAGGATTCTCATTATATTTTTTTGTCGAAAAGGTTCGGCGCCGAAATAAATTGGGTGTCTTTTCTTTCTTAATATCTTTTCCACATCAAAGTGCAAATCGATGTGCAAATAAGGCAGGCTATTAAACTTCTCTAGTCGTGCATCGTCAAGGTGAACTGATAGGCTTTCAAGGGGAAGACATAATAAATGTGCATCGGTTTATTTATTCTTACACGTTAAGTACATTCAAGATATCTTAGTTTTTATCCGGTGATATCAATGCTTCTGGCGGTCGATAAATCAAAACAATCCGGCAATAAATAAATGGTGAAGATGGTCATCTCTGGGATGAGGCGATGACTATAATTGCGATGGCTTACTATCAGGGGGAGGTCGTGGATTCAATGAGTCAGACCACCGTGCTCACGACCTTGTGGTCAAGACAGTGTCTGCCTCAAATCATGACGTCATATCCAGTTGTAAAAGTCAATTACGTCGCGGTCATTATGGCCTAGGCCTCTTAGTGCGAGTATTGCATCAGACTACGTCATCTGTTTTTCTCGCCGATTGGATCCAGGTGCGAGTTATTGTCTTAATGTAACTCGAACGAGGTTCTTCCTCGTTCTCATCTTGAATTAGCAAACAGGAATCTATCCTTAATGATTACTGCTTTGATTCTGCAAATGGGGAAACAAATTACTAAACCATATAAATATTATATGAAAGCAATTTTTAAATATTAAGAAAATTAAAGATTGATCACCCTTTTGTCGCATAATTCAGATGTTCCTAATAATTATAACGAATAACAAAATATGGTTAAATATAAATCTAAGCTTCATAACCAATTATTATAAATAAAAATCAAAATTACAATAATAAATAACGGAAAATAGACTGACAATTGTTGTGGCACATAGCTTCCTCGTATCCTATCCACGTACTTATGGATTTTATGCTTTTACAAACCATTACTGTGTCTAATTGTTTCCTATGTTGTCTAATTGTTTATCATGTGTTTAATTGTTTCCCCCGTTTTTTTTTAATCTGTCAAAATTGTTTTGATTTTTTATGTATCAATTTTTGTGAATTAATGTATTAATTTAGCGAAAATAAAAAAAAAAACGCAGACGGTTGAAACTTATATGGGACCAACAATGGGCTAATTATGACCTACCATCCTAATTTCATTAAAATTGGATGTGTAGTTTTTAAGATATGTTGGTTCGCAAATATTGAACGACAGACCGACAGGCAGAACCAAAAATGATCCCTGATGTCAGAACCGGATTTCTGTCTTGGAATTTTTGAAATCGGAGACCTAAAACTTTTTCGTTCTTCAGAACGATCACATAGCTTCCGTTATCTTCGGTAAGCTCGGAAGCAAAATTACTAACTTTAAAATTTTGTTAAAAATATTATCAATTATAAATAAATAAAACACACAAGTATTTATTCTCCTTTTTTTTTTTATCCGAAATCGTACTTCAATATTTATCTCCCCAGGTTAAACCGTTTTTTGTTCCATTTATTTCACCGTTGTTTAGAATTAAATAACCTGTTTAAACAATAATTTATAGACGATCAAAATATAATTTAAATGAATGTACCAAATGTTTTTAACAAGTTAAGTAAGTCGTATCAGTCAAAATGTGACAATAAATCCTTTTTTATTAATACACACATACACTTGTACAGTTATATATATATATATATATATATATATATATATATATATATATATATATATATATATATATATATATATATATATATATATATATATATATATATATATATATATATATATATATATATATATATATATATATATATATATATATATATATATATATATATATATATATATATATATATATATATATATATATATATATATATATATATATATATATATATATATATATATATATACACACAACTGTTTTTAAATATGAGGGTGACAGAAATTAAAAAAAAGTTGATCCGAATACTTCTATATATTTGACGAATTAATTATAAGCAAGACATGAGCGATAAAACAAACGATATACCAGAAAGAACTAAGCAATCTTACATTGAAGTTAAGCAATTAATTAAAAAGACTACTAAATCCATCAATAATACCAGTTGAAATTTCAGGAAATTCCACAATTTTATAAAATATCATGAAAGATATTTTTATTTTTTTAATAAATAAATTTAAGTCATAATAAAATAGTCTGTCGATTTTAGTATAGATTCCTTGCGTCCTATTATTCGATGAATGGTCACATGAGATTTAGATCTATTTCGATTTCGAGTGGGATAACACTTATTTTTAAGCAATATTACATTTCCGCAGATGGTTGAAATTAATGTTGGACCATCTGTGAGCTACTTCTGGTACTTCTTTAGATTGTTACTCCCCTATGGTTTTTTTTTTTTTTATTATAAATGACTTTGACTAAATAACTATTAAGGCAAAGGGATTTTTAGTCCAATGTACTTAGGGACAAGGGAGTATCACACTTGTTTTTATAAGGGGAGTAACAGTCTAAAAAAGAACATTCCGTATACCTTCTTTAGATTGTTTCTCCCCTTTATTTTTATTTATAAGGGGAGTAACAATCTAAAGAAGTGCCTTACTTCTTTCAAGCTGATAGGATTTGGTTTCAAGAAGATAGAAATACTTTACTCAGACAAATTTTCAAAAAAAATAAACACTATAAAATCTTGTTTTAGTTTATTATCTTTTATATAGTTTTTTTTAGAAGGCGCTTAGTTTTATTAACATAGTTATGGATTTGACTTACTACATTCCAAATATATTTTGAATAATATTAAATAACACTTTTAAAATTATTGAATAAATATTATGAAAATTAATACAAATTATTATTATTCGACTTTAGTCTTTTTAATCAACCTTGAACTACGACTTCTCAGTGTAGATGTCCCTGAAATAAACTTCGTTTTACTGCGTTTATTAAAAAATATTTTTCTCTTCCAATATATTTCGATAAGCCAGTTATATGCGTATGTAACTTGTCCGTATTCAAAGAATAATAACAATATTATTAAAAGATTACTTCATTTGTTTATAAAATCAGATATTTATTGATAAAACTGCCAATAAAGTGAATTATGCAGAAGATAATTCTAACAAAAGTGTTTAAAAAAAACTCAATTCGTTATTGTGTACGTTGGTAAAATGGATATGCAATATTAATCATTATTTAAATAACTTTCAATCTTTTGTTTGTGTTCAATCATGGTATTTATTAAATTGGGAAGTAACATTAAATAAAATAATATTAATAAATTCTTCTTATTTTAATTGTCCAGCACTGATTTACGTCTATCTATTTAGAATATTAAAATAAGCAAGCAACATTTCATTGTGCTAATTACTTATGTGTAATTATGAACATGATAAATGCTTCAACCTGATGATTACCTTTTGAATTCATAAATCCATGAAATAAAAGTAAATTGTATTTCGATAGTTTCCCCACTATTTCGCGCTAATATAATTGCCCAGTGGCGTATCCAGGGGGGGGGGGGGCACAGGGGGCACGTGCCCCCCCCCCCCCCCCCAGACGGGCCCAGACCCGATAGTGTAAAATAACAAAGAAGAAATACGGCGTATTTTTTTTTTTTAATACATATTTTCACATTCACCTCATATTCAATATCACCTCAGAAATGCATAAAAGCGCTGTTTTGAGAGGTAATATTTTCTAAATTTTCCGGGGGAGGGCCCCCGGAACCCCCGCCATAGATCCCCCCACCAATAATTAACTGTAGACAACGCCCATGACTTACAGTAAGATATTATTGTACTGCAGTAAGCATCAGAATACGTTCTAAAACAGTTATTGTTACTTAGGCGCGGAGATTGTTTTTTTTTTTTGTGGGGGGGGGGGGGGGGGGGGGTGCTGCTACTTTGTTGAATAAGTAGTTCCCTTTTCTTGTTTCCACTACGACTCCCCCCCCCCCCCCCCAATCTAAACTGACTTAGTTAGAGTGCCCCCTCCAGACCTAGCCGCTGGATACGCCACTGTAATTGCCTACCATACATTTTTTATATCGAAACAATTACTTATAAGTAGTGGTAATACTTAAAAAAATTGGAAATCTAATCGTCTTGTAAGCTGGTTTATCTATCAGAGGTATGTGAAGTTTTTACAAAACTACACAAAAATCTTATATTTATATTTTGACGAGGTAGTTTAGTGTAATTCAATGTTGATAGATAGAGCTATAATATTGGATTTTATGAATAGAGTTAAATAGTACCGAGTATAGGTAAAATAATGAATGAATTAGGGTAGAGAGAAATAGTACCAATGAATTAGGGTAGAGGAATAGTACCGAATGTATTAGGTAATTTATTACATTGTTAGGATATTCAGTATATTATTAAAATCATGTTCCAAAGGAGCCAGACATCCGGTATAATATTCAAATAAATAAATAAAAGAATATTTATTTATCCGACGACTTACTCCTATTGAGGGTTACCGAATATCCTCTGAAGATGGTCCAATCTCTAGAAATGGATGTTTCTTTCTTCGCGGTCTGTACTGGAACAGACCCTTCGTACCCAAACAGTGGATTTAGATTTCTTCGGTTGTTTTTATTTTTGAAAAAAATTCGATGGGAGCACCTGCGGGCAGGCGAGGTTTGTTGACCCTTGAGGGAGATGTTGTTGGCTTGTCTGTCCGTACACTGAAATGGCGTCGTATTAAACGTTTTCCCTCTCTCTCCGGCATGCCTGGAGGCAGGCAGGAAGTGGTGGAACGTGGTGTTCCGACAGCACACCATGTAATTATCTGGATTAGCAGTAGTGACCTTGGCCGTCCTTGGGTACCCATCTTCAGATACCATCTCCTTCAGATATCTTCCACCGCACTCACTCTGTAGCCGAGTATTTCAAACACGAAAACTAGATTCGAACCCTTCAGCATCGCACACTCATCGCATTTACTCCTGGCACGAGAATACATTATCGGTCAGTGCGGGGAAATATGAGGGGCCACTTGAAATTAATAAATATTTGAATATCGAGGAAAAACATACTAAATTATTTATAGATTCTATTTAAGCTAGAAAGGGAACCACTAAGTTCAAACATTAGTCAGTAAATGAAAAACAGTATTTCCTGAAATATATCTTAACAAAATTTTCATTTCTTATAATAGATAAAAGAAATATGTAACTCGCCATAGATAAAGAGCGAAGGCAGTATTATTTGTATTCTCTCTACACTGAAACATATAGCAAGTCTTCAAGTTCAAGGTTATTAAGAAAGGAAAATGTAGTCCAGGGATGTTAGTTCGATGTTCGTAACTGCAAGCCCAGTCAATTCATGCGTCGAGACACTCACACTAACATGCGATTACATTTTCACTCTTTGGGCGAGTTGCAGAACTTCCTTGCTGTGTTAGTGACAAATTTTCAAATCGTATAAATATGTAATATATATATATATATATATATATATATATATATATATATATATATATATATTTTTTTTTTTTTTTTTTTTTTTTCTTTGGGGTTTTAGTCCCGATCATCTGCCAGGGTTATTACAGGGTTATATATATATATATATATATATATATATATATATATATATATATATATATATATATATATATATATATATATATATATATACCAGCATACTCGTATAAGTATATAAACCATCAGTTATATGAGTTTTTGGAGACATTGTGTTCTCAAAAGTAAAGTATTCTAGATGACTTGCATATTTTTAAATAAGCATACCTACCTAATATCAGAAGCTTTTAAGATAGCTACGTACGTTGACCGTCTGTAAGACGGCCAAGGGATCAGTTGGTGCTGGTATTCATAGCTCATACAATGTTAATATAATATGTATTATATTCTTAGACTATTAAATTATTATTGGTGAAAATAATTTTTAGAAAACAACTTATTTCAAGGAAGAGTCTTGAATTACTAGAAACTTTCAGATACACATAAGAGTCGTAAATATAAAAGGAACTCTTAATTTCTTCTGTTGATATTACTGCTAACTAGTAATTTAAAAGGGGGAACTTTCAATTCAACTTTTTTGAGGCAAACGTGTTTTCTTAACTGTAATATTTGTCTAACAAAAAACTTTCGTTATTCTATTGTTAGGGTTATTAAGTTTCAATTAAGTATTTCTAATTGAATTTTAACAAATCTTTCTTTATAATGGGATCACTTTTTTAAGAATAAAATGGAGTCTAATATGACAAGGATTATCTAACCTATCTGAATTGAAGTCATTCTTAAAGAAAACGGTGTGTTTATATATATTTTTTCTTATTTTTTTTTTTTCAACAAAAGCCGAACTTGTAACTAACTAATCACAGGATTATAGAAGCTCTTGCTCCGCTTATACCTTTTCCTGGATTATTAATTCAAACTGCTCAAGCCCTCAGGATCGTCGTGTTCCTAAATAATTAAAGAAGATCTCTCTACGGACCAAAGAAGGATGCAGGAAGAAGTCAAGAAAGGATGCAACTATTGAAGTCCACCTCCATAATTATCGAGTCCTTTAAATGCCTTAGGCTCCCCCAGCAGGTCTGCCTAGCCGAGTCAAGTACTAATTAAATTTACTAAATATTCACGAAGCATTCCGGTCGACTACTGCGTCTTCGCAAGGAATATATGGAGCTCGAGCCAAGCCGGTAGTTAACTCTTTCTATGCCCTTATCACGATTTGTATTTTCCCTCCGAGCTTTTATTATTTATTGATTTTTTGCAGTTCCAAGGAGTATAGTGAACGAGGAAGGGGGCGTTCTTGGCATTATTTGTATAGAATGAAAATGCGTAACAACTCAGTCTGTATTAAGTATGACCAAAGTACTGTAAGAGTAATTTTATAACTTCAGTAGATGTAGTACTGGTACAGTAAAATTAAATTGAATTAAAAATTTATAAAATTACAGACGAGGAACGGAAAAGGGATTATCTTTTAGCTAAGATAGGCCACAGGCATTCGCTGTGGTGGCAAACTATTATGGCCAGCAAGAGCTAGCCATAAAACGTACGATGACATTTTGAACGTGCAGTTTTGGGCGAAGAGTTTAATAACGTTTTAGGGATCATTTAATTCTGGAAATAAGCAATGATGTCTCGCAAAGGGATCTTATTTGGTCACATCCGAAGATAGAGTGCGTAATAAGCGAGGTAAAGGAGTCCGCACGTATACCATGGAAAGAGAGGTTTAACGCAAACAATTTATTACAATTTAAGGCGGAAGGCACTACAGAGACTATTGAGACTAGGTAAATTCAGTTGAGGATAGAGAAATAATGTCGCTAGTGTGGAAAGGATGTTCTCAAAATATTGAAATTTTACCGGCTAAGGGAAAAATACGTTGTCGCTGCTAAAGTAAAAAGTATTTTAGACAGACAAGATGATAAGACTTAATGTCAGATAAGGGAGAGTAAAGAAAAAATATGTCCAGCAATTTTAAGTAGTGTTGGGGGACGATTGTAAGAATAAAGCAGTGGTACAAATGAAACCAGCTGCAGTACCTAGGGTTTTTAAGCCCTAGACAATCCCTTTTTTCAAAGCGCACTGCAATGCAGGAGTTTTTCAAACAAGGTGTAATAGAGCCTAAAATTCAGCCACTATGCCTATATTCTGGGCGTCTCCGATAGCATTAGTGGTAAATTCAACGGGTAAGGTAAGCATCTGGTGGTGATTTTAAGGAAACCATAAACAAGTTTATTTAATTTGGCCATAATCCATTTCCGCGCTTAGAGGATATAAGTTGCAGAGTGGCAAGGAGGTTATGAGTTCTCTATTACAGATTTAAAGAATGCATACTTGCAAATGCTACGTAAAAAATGGCGTAAATATCTTGTTTTTGCAAAATACCACATACGGGGTATTTTTTGAGTAAAATATTGCCTTTCGGTGTAAGCCTTGCTCCCGAACTCTGTTCCTGAAAACTATGGATAGAATTTTAGTTGGGTTGAAAGCCTGTTACCTGGACGATGTAACAGTTACGGTTAAAATTAGGAAGGAAACTTTTAGAAAATCTTGTTGCGGTATTAAGGGAATTATGGGGGGGGGGGGGGCAGGCATACACATTGGCAAGGTAAAATTACAGCTGCTAAAGGGTTCTGTTGAATATTTGGGACGTAAAATCAATGTGATAGAACTACAACCAACGCCGGCACAGCTCAGAAGAAGGGGAAGATATGTATAGTACTGGCTTAGTGCCACTAAGTGGCATGACTTTGGTTTGATTATTGTTGAATATTACTCGTATGATACAATACATGCTTGAGTAATGTTCTTGGTCCTACAGTAGATAATATAAAACCCTACGGATACACTAAAGCACGGGAATAGCTTTATATTAAAGCACAAGAAAAAAGGGAGTAGTTTCTAATTATATATTGAAAAAACATTACTGATAATGATAATATTTAGTGAAACGGTACAGGCACCACATGTATTAGTAAACAAGTTTTGAGAAAATGCCTATTTGTTTTATTTCAGATTTACAACTTAAATGTGATTAGAGTAATTTTAACAAAATCATGCGAATTGAAAGTCACGATTTTTGTAAATATAGTTGAAGCTATTTATTGTAAAAGACTTTAGGCATAAATTGGACATTAGATGGGGCCCACACATGTAGAAACAGGTACTTGATTGGTAGTGCGCATTGGCCTAATGTTTAATATACTGAGAAGAGATGGACGGATTTCCTCTAGTGTACTTTACGAGATATCTATAGTTACTCCTATTCATGCAAGCCTGTTTATGTTTAGAGAGATTTAGTGGTAATGAGCAGGCCCATTAGTAGGACTCCGACACCAAGTACATTGTAATTATATTCGACCTCAGGTCTTGACCCTTAAGACCCTCTCATTTACATCTTAATCACTCCAAACACATATCCTCATCGAAGATCTAAAGACGTGATGTGAGATCCTCTACAATCTACCAAATGCGTGAACCAATAGGTTCGTAACCTTCTTAAATTTATAAGTTTGTTCAAGGAGGTCTATCGAAGTTCTGAGTTTAGTATGCTCATTTAGTAAACTTCAAGCTGCCAATTAATATATTTTAAAAGGTAGGGAAGTGAGGAAGATTAAATATAATGGAAAAAATATATTGAGATAAATATACTTTATACGGTTATATTGTAATTAATATTCTGCAATATAATTTAAGGAAATAAAAAACGTAAATATTGAAAACCGTTGTTTCTCATTTTTATGTCAATAATTCGTAAGGACATGTATTTTTAAATAAGTTTTTTAAAAATGAGAATATTTGAGAAAACTCAAATTGGTTATAAGAATCAAGGGTTAGATTACGGTAAAGCTATTATAATGGCGAACAGAAAGTCTAATAATTTGAACTAAAAAGCAAACAAATCAAC
Source organism: Gerris lacustris (assembly GCA_951217055.1). Classification (NCBI taxonomy): domain Eukaryota; kingdom Metazoa; phylum Arthropoda; class Insecta; order Hemiptera; family Gerridae; genus Gerris; species Gerris lacustris. Next base: position 81,870,293 of record OX578277.1, read on the forward strand.
AAAATAATTTCTCATCTACATTATAATTTTGTGGACGAAGAGTTGGGTTTAAGCTATTGCTGGTGTTCCATTTAGTATATATTACAGCTTATCTACCGTTGTACTTCCAGTATAATTACCGACTTTACCTGTGGAAAATTGATACTTTTCGAATTTCTTTTCAAGGGACGAAACATTCTAAAGAAAGAGTAGGTGGGTAGGAGCACTGATAACTACTAAATATAATTTCTCTGGCGGGACAGAGGACGGATACGACTTGGAAAGTGGAAGAGGATGTTTGTTGAGCCCGCTAGTTCGTGAGACTTCTTAATTTCATTCCCCATCACGAACTTGGCCGAGCGAAATAGATCTCCGGCTGCTTTACAGGACAGCTCGCCTCCTGCCCTCAGCCTCATCTCATCAATTCGGCATTATCATCGCCCTGGAATATAACATCCATCTGTATCCGAAACCGACGAGGATGCCCATTATATACTTATAGTAACAGTACTCTCGGCCTATCTACCATTATCCGGACCGAGGATTGCGATCATTACAACATACTCGTAGCCCTCTTATAACTTTATATTCTTCAGCATCCTTGATTAAGTTTATTTTATACAACCTTTGCTCACATTTTAGTAATATCAACTCCATCAACCAATAGCTATTGGCTTATAGAGTCCATATCGAGTTTTTAACTTAAGGGAATCTTGGAATCTTTTTTTCTCGATATAACAACTATTGCATTCGATATTTTCAACTATCTAGCCAGCAAATACTTAACTAACAATAAAGATGTGGAATAGACCAATACAATTTTAAAATAGTTAAAGATGAATATAGTCAATTTCTCAACTTCTATATTTCTAGAAGAGAATTAACTAGCCAAGATTGATGCTGATGATCTTAAATTAACGTTAGCAAAAAATAATTCAATTCCATCTTTTGAAACTGTTTAAAAACACATGCTATGAATACAAAACCCATAATTCTATTTGAACAACCATTAATGATGTGTTAGGAATAACTAATATAAAATATTAAAAGTAAATAAAAGAAATAATAGCTTTAGCCTTTATCTAAAGGCTTAAGATTATAATTCATCCTCAAGACAAACTACTGAAAATAAATGCAAAAATATACATTTGTTTAATTACCCGCGTAAAAATTCGAGGTAAACTATTATTATATTTTTAATAAAAAATGTAGGAAAGTTTATAATATACAAATCAAAGGTTAAATTCAAATACTTTATAGTTCAAGAATTATTGTTGTGGGTGTGTACAAATAATTCCTAAATTATTTAATTAATATTGTAAGATTATCAATGGTGTTCCTACATCTTAAATGTTTCCTTGTGTTTATTTATTCCTCTCAAATGAATATTTATAATGTCCGTAATTGATTTATTAATTTATTTTTTAAACGATATTATGAAGAAACATATATATTTGTAACGGTTGAATGAACAGAGGACGATTTCTTGTTTTATTCATTTTATATAAATTATATGACACGAATTCATTAGTTATAAAGTTACATTTTGTAATAGTTCATTGTCGAATCAGTTTTTATCATAATGAGGGAAGTTTATTGAGATATACATGCTGTCCGATGTCCGCCCTAAAAGTTTCTGTTTCCTTTTATTATTTGTTGTGAAAAAGTCACGGGTTGAAAGTCGTTGTACCGTTAAAAAATAATGATGGTCTTTCTTATCTTCTTTTTCGTAGAGGTTATTGTCTTTGATATTTCTATAGATCTTGGTTTAGTTTCTTAGTGGTCGGTTTTGTCTTAACCAATAGCCTTGGGATTCGGAGCATCTTCAAGTTCTTTCACGTTTTTTTTTGTTGTTGTATTTTCTTCTGGAGAAAACAAGTGATGGATTAAAGGATAATGTATACAATGCATTTCATGCATCCCTTTTAAAGCGAAAACGTGTTGGGTTTGAGACGGTGCACCGCCTTGCTAAAGCGAATCAAGGAAGAAGTCTCGAGATAGAGAAGACGATTAAGGTGGAAAAGTCAATATCTCTTGACTAGTTTTGCATGTCTCTTTAACAGGGTCACGCTCACTTCTCAAGTGCTATAATATTCATACGACCCAATTCTCAAGAAAGAAAAAAAGCAGTTAAATGACACATATTTTTACTCGTGGGTCGATTTAGTACCTCAACTGAAAATTGCAAGGGTACTAAAACAAAACTGAAAAAACTTTCGCATTTCAAACGATTCTTTTTAACTCTTTAAGGTCAGACAATATTCAATGTTAAGGTCTAACTCTTAAAAGGGTGTGATCGCGTCTTCAAACAAATAATCATTCTCTTGGCTGTTTTCTTCACAGTGCAAAGAGGTCACAGTAGTAACATAAACAAAAGACTAAATAAAATATAATTAGTTTAATTTTATTGGTTAAAGAATATTTAAATCATATTTATGAATTAGTGTTAATAATGCTTTTACTATTAATAATTTGAGTTGTTATTAAGTATTAATTATCATTTTAAATTATTATTAATTTTATATTTATATAATATATAAATATAAAATTATTATTATTATATATTATATAAATATAAAATAATATTATATATATAATATTATATCGTGTGTGGACTTAAGGGAGTCGTAAAAACAGCTGGCTTTCTTCAGAGTTTTAGTTAGACAGCTTTATTGCTTTTTATTATGCGTCCTTTTTATATATTTTCGTTGAATCTTTCAACAAATTCACTTGTTGTAGTTGATCAAGTTTTTATATTGTAAGTTGGGTGTTATAATTATTATTTTATGTCAAATATCTTCTTTAATTATAAATCGAATGTTATTTAATAAAATGACGGTATTATATTTCTAAGTTAATTTAATAATAATTCATGAAAAATTTTAAAGTGTATAAAGGAATAAGAAGAACTACTGATTGAAAGGACGTAGCGTTGTTAAAAGATATTGGATTCTGTCTATTGTTTTAGTTTTGACAGACGAAAGAAAAGTTATATTTTATTTGATTCTAAATAAAAACTTGTAGTTTTATCTTAGGTATTTCCCTAGAATTTCAGATATAGTAGTGAATGTTTATTATTATTATTAAATTTCATTTAGAGATAGCCTACAGAAAAGTTTCTCCCCCATTATATCAGTTTTTAAATTCCCTAATTTCTTAAGTTGTGATTATTCGCCCTCTTTTGGCCTTCCTTGAAAAAAATATTTTATAGATAATTTTAAGTAACATTACCTGCGCAAATTATCTTCGCCCTGCCCACTGGCGCCCAAGTCTCCGACCCGTAACTTGCTATTGGTCGTACCAATATTTTAGTATTTTGGCTAAAATACTATATTTTATTTATATATTTTAGTATTTTGGAGGAAAATGCGTTAGAAAGAATCGTGTTTTATTATATTATATTATATCCGTGGTAGTATATTATATGCGTTTTATTATATCCATGGCTGATGCTACGAGATCTGAAAACTGACCGTAGAGCGAAGTAGCATCTATTAGCAGCCGCAATCTGGCTTGCGTATATCTGAAAAACAGTTATTCTCCGTGACCAGGGAGCCTAGGTACTACTTTTGCGGAATGGATAAGTAAGAGGACTTAATTTCAAACATGTAGACCGCCATCTAGAATTTAAATGTAAGATTGAAAAATTATTTTATAGAAACACATGAAACCTCTCTTTTTTTTAAAGAATGAAGTTTTTACCTATAAACTACGATTGAGCCTGAAGCATTAAATTACTTCTGCTACTGGTTAAAAAAAGATTGAATCGAAATTTATATATATCTTGTGTCCAATATATCCTCATTTCTATTAGGTATATAATTCATTTTTTCACCTCTTACTTTATCAATCTAAATCTTATTCGTGGGCCGGAGTTAAGTCTAGAAGAAATTTTATAAACCTTCGAGGCATCTTTCATATTGTAATTCTAGTCTGCTAACACATCGCATCTAAAAAATGTTATCGGCCACTTAAAAGATATAAAAAAAAGAAGAGGAAAATGCGTTAGAAAGAATCGTGTTTTATTATATTTTGAAATCAATTTTTCGGTGAGATTCCCTGCCTGACGGAGGGCGAGGGCGGGTCGAAGAATTACAGTGGTTAGGATGATTTAAAATCTCCACACGGTGCTTCCCCGTTTAAAATTGTTCTAATAAATATATGAGGTTTCTATAATAGCTGTTCTGAAGCCCCAAGCTGAATTATTGCGTACCTTCCCGCTTCTAGCGACACCTCGCAAATAATCTTACTAAAAAACAACCTTCACCATAGAAACAGTTATACGATTTTCAGCCGCGTATATACTTTTACCTAATCTCCTTGGTAACGTATAATTTATTTAAATTATTCAATTAACTTATTAAATTCATAATATAACTGGAGGGCTTCATATATATTTTCTCTCAGCTAGCTAATTCATATGTGTATGTTCATTACAACCTATCAGACTTTTAAACCTCTTACATTCTTAATACAAATATATAACTAGATTTTTACAAAACTTTCTCACGGTAAATATATTTAAAACTAATTGGGGTTTTTAAATGATATACTTATCAGATAGGTACCATTTAAAATTTCTTGATTACATATTTATTTATTGTTTTATAAGGGTTTTGGACAACATAATCAAATACATGATACTGCACTATTGGTTACATATTTGTTGATCTCCAACTATTTTTTTTAACTTAGAATCGCGCAGCTAAATGGGAAAGTAAAAGCTATTTAGTAAACATTAGATATAAAGATGAATAATCAGTTAACATTTTTAGTAGAATAGAGTAAATATATTTATATTATTTATAATATATTTATATTATTTATATTATAATATAAATATATTATATATTTATACTATTTAATACGATCTCGAAGATTTATATAAATAACTGAATAAATAATAATACTTTCCGGAATGTATGGTGTTTTCTGAAAGCAAATAGGTAGTCCTTTCAAAATTACTAGATTTGTTGATGAATATTGACGGATTTTTGATATAAGAAGAAAAGAAAATTATAATAATAATACAGCTAGAAAAATAAATTATCAAACAGTTAAAATATCAAAACTAATCTAGTTGCTTTTTCTTATCATAATGGAATATAATGCCCATAACTTATTAAATTCATAATATAAAAAGTTGTACCTAGTGTATCTAAGTAAAATTTGCTATTATTAAAAAATCAACGAATCAAGCATTTGTTTAATCCAAATTTTGACAAGGAAGGAAATAATTATGGTAGAAAATAACGGTTTTCCCGAGATTGCCATTATATTATGGCTCGAGGCAGTCTAAAAATTTGAAGGGACAGGGTCAGACCACTAATGACTGCACTATTAGGTTTTACTGCGTTTGTCGGTCGTTTTAAAAATCGCCTTAATGGAAGGAAGAATGGACAGGTTTCAGGTCCCAGTACAGCGTCCACTTTAATAACATCTTCGATGGTAAATTTGTTGCAAGGTTAGAGATTGAAGTTAAAAAAGAAATCGTAAAAAGACCTAATATTACCTCAAAGTAGACATTCCGGCCTCGACATAACTTAAATAGATATGGAAGAAGAAAAAAATTCGTACTAGAAAGATTTTTCCGGAGGTCCTTTGAAAATAACGCGGTACGAAAAAGAAGGAACAATACGAAGGTAGGTATATAAAATGATGTGAGCATGAGTCGTACACTGTGGAGCCGAAGCTCATTGTGTGATAAATGATTCACGCTTCATGAGTAATGGATCCTTGTACAGTTGGCGAACAGACTGAGCAGTACTATTGAACATCACGAAGAGTTAAAGGATTAATGGTAACAAAGTAATAAATTGGGTTTGGTGGGTGCGTCTTCCATGTAAAAGGACCTTTCCTAGAGGTCCTGCACATGGATTGCAACGATTAATTATGCGCAAGAAATTGCTCGAGGATTCAAACCTCTATTAAACTTGTCCTTATCTCTACGTATAATACCAAGGTATACCAAGTTCAAAAAGAAATGGTTTAACCGTAAAGTAATGTTATAGTAAAAATCGTACAATTTCTTGAAGTTATCTTCGTAAAAAGTAATTAATTTAATTGCATCCATAAGTCAAAGATAGGCTAGTAGGGAACCGGTTCAATTTGCTAGAAGCCAACTTAATACAGACCAAACAAATAATCGATCAAAAAATCTGTAAAAGTTAATAATTGACCTGTTTTAACCATCTTCAGTCCACGGAAGACGTTTCTAAATAACACAACAGACTCGTCTTTGTTAAGGCAAAAGCATATCCTGACATTGTAAAGGATTATTTCTGCAGCCGCAGGTCCTGCGGTTTACTCCTGGATTCCTAACTAATCGTCCGAGCATCCATCTTTCCTTCCCAGGACTATTCAATCTATAACAGACATTATCTCTAATTTTCTCTGCAGTTTTAAGATATTGCTGCACATTTTTTTAATTATTTATTTAGGGGACGAATACAACCATAATAGACGTAACGTTTTTAACTCAGATTGTTCTACTTATACTATATGGTATAAGTAGATAAGTAGTACAGACGTATATAGACGTGAATACAATCCCTTATTAATATTTAATTCATGAATATTATAATTAATCTAAAAGTCTTAATGTTGCTTCTAACAATTTATCGTTCACTTTTTAATGTATTTTATCGTGACATTAATCTTAAGTACTAGTTACGAGATTAAGATAGATCTTATAAAAAGGATAGAATAATAATTATTGTTAAAAGAAAGCCAACATGTATTATTATTTTTCAAAATAACAAACTTTTAAGCTAAATATATCATATTTATACTTTATATCCTTTAGTTGTATTATTTCCATATCTTCATGGAAATAATACAAAAATAACTGTTGAAAATGTATATTTGTACTCATTAATTTTAATGTTGTTCGGTTAGTAAGTAAGTATCGAAAGCTTTTCCAAAATGGGATATTATCATTCAAAACCATTCAAGATAGTTTTGTTAAAATTTAATCAGTCTGCCCTGATTTAGAATATTTAATAAGCTTATAAAAATTTGATAATATATTTCTCCGGTTCTCTTATCATTTCACTTCAAAAGGCAAAACGTTGAGTTGAGAGGGTTGTTGCAAAAAAAAAATTTACTTTTTCTTCTCTCTTGTCTCTTGACGTTACCGTTAAAAAAACGAAGATATAGTAGGAGGGAATGTAATGTAAGAAAGAATATATGTCAGTGGGCTGTTTGGATAATGGCAAAGGAAGACAAACTGAATGGAACTTTGAGGGAAAGATGTGGGACTTGGTCAGATCGTGATGGGTCGATTAGGTTGGGTGGAAAAGAAGTCGCCGTTTCCACAAGATCTCCAGCCCCCACGACGAACCTCAGAAAAATCCCCGGCAAGCGAACATCATTAACCAAGAAACAATTAGACAAACTGTTGGTTACGACCGTTATCTTATAAAAGCACCCACTGACCCGCTCACCGAAAAAGATCGACTTCAAATACACAAAAAAGGGTGGAAAAAAGATTCCAAGATCAAGATTCATTTTAACATCTGACTTATCTTTATTTCGTCGAAAAGAGAAGACCAAACATCTTAGGGGAAACTGGCGCAGATAATTGACTTCAAAGATTGGCACCGTAATTGGAGAAGACTTCTCGAGAAGTGGGAAGTAGAAAGAAGATTGGTCGTAAAACTCATATATTTGTTAAAAGGTAGTTTCACAGTTAGAGACCTAGCTTTGTGAACTAGTTCACTAGATTTCATTGTCTTTAATGACTTAATTTTGGAAGAGGCAATTTCGTCCACAAAATAATAATTTTATTAAATAACTTTCTAAAATTGAATGTAAAAATCGGACTACTTTAAATCTGATAAATAACTATAATTTAACCTACATCCAAGATGAAGAGTTAAATGCAAAATACACTGCCAATTAGTGTGGCACATAGCTTCCTCGCATCCTATCATGTATTGTTTTATTACTTTATTGTTATATTGTTTATTGTGTAAGAACAATTAACATTTTTTAGAATCTTTAACACTTTATAGGGGTGTCGCTGTAGGTTTTACTAAAAAATTGTATTTGAAAAAAATGTTCGTCTCATTGAATAGATAACGTATGATTTTTTCCCGACCGAAAATTCCAATTTTAAATTTGAAGTTCACGTTTACGCGAGCGTTGCGCGTGAACGCTTGAACGGATAACGTTGTCCAACGAACTCGACCTGAGCATTGGTAAAATAAACATTTCTACCAAATTTCATCAAAATCGGGCAACATTTACTCAAGTTATCGTCGCACGTTTCATAATTCGCGGACACACAGACCGACAGACAGACAGACAGACAGACAGACAGACAGACAGACAGACAGACAGACAGACAGACAGACACGGAACCAAAAATGTTCCCTGATGTCTGAAACGGATTTCTGTCTTGGAATTTTTAAAATCGGAGGCATAAAACTTTTTTGTTCTCAAAAGTGAACACAATACTTCCGTTACCTTCGGTAAGCTCGGAAGCAAAATTAAATAAAAATAAATGGATTAGAAATAGGATTTACCATTTAAATAAAAAGGAGAGGTGTGGGTATGTATATTATAGTTACATATACTGGAAATGGGTGCGGCAGAAAGAACTCCCCGATTTGGGAAGCCAATAAAAAGCGAACCAAGTAAGATATGACATTTTTATTGTTATTATCAAAGAGCATATATAATGCGGTTTAATAATACGTAATAGTAATGTGTTTTAAACAATACTTCACTCAAATGGCCGCCTCCATTGTTGATGCATTGGTTGAGCCGTTCTCTAAAGTTGTTCATTACTCTGCGTGTCATATCGGGCTTCTAAAGTTTGAGGGCAATGTTGGTATACCTTGTATCAAGTCCAAGGTTACCAACATCGCCCTCAAACTTTAGAAGCCCTCAAGGAAATGATAACTCAAGAAGTTGAAGCAATCACGCCCGACATGACTCGCAGAGTAATGAACAACTTTAGAGAACGGCTCAACCAATGCATCAACAATGGAGGTGGCCATTTGAGTGACGTATTGTTTAAAACACATTAATATTATGTATTATTAAACCGCATTATATATGCTCTTTGATAATAACAATAAAAATGTCATATCTTACTTGGTTTGCTTTTTATTGGCTTCCCAAATCGGGGAGTTCTTTCTGCCGCACTATTAAGCATTTAACAAAAGCACAAGTCGATAATTCTCCTTTTTCTCTTATCTAAAATGTGAATTAAATATTAGTAAATCATCAGGAACCTGAAAATATTACATAAAGTTAAATTAATTATAGAAGAAACAATAATAAATTGTTGAGTTATTATGAAACAATAGTTATTTATGCACCTAGGGAGTAACTTTTTCCCTGAGCGAAAAAGTTGGTTCTTGAGGCGAAGCCGAAGGAACCACGGTCCCTAAATCCCGAGGCGCAGCCGAGGGAATAACGCTAATTAGCTCCCGAGGCGCAGCCGAGGGAGATAATTATCGCGAGGGGAATAATGGCACTTTACTCACGAGGTACATACTATATTTTATCTCCAGTAGGGAGAAAATACACATTTTCGTCCATTGCACAGCTTTTATTTATTATTTGAATAAATAACAATAATTATTAGCACTTTTAATAGCAGATATAAGAGATTCAAGATTAAAAACAAATAAGAATTGGAATTAAACTCTAATAAAAGGTTATTTAGATGCATGTTATAAAAAAAGATAAGCATGGTCGAAAAAGCAGTGTCGCTAACCTGATTTCAATTTTTACTTTTTCACCCTACTTTACTTTTTTGCCCTACTTTTACTTTTTCTCCCTACATTTTAAGTTCAGGGATGAAAAGACTTACTTTAGTCCCTCAAAACTAATTCAAAATCATAGCATTTTCTCCCTACTGGAGATAAAAATTGTTTTAATACAATATTTTAATTTTTAAAATAACAAATAAAACTATCATAAAATCTCTTTTTTAAAACCTTATTAAACTTTTAGGTTTCTGTACGAAGTACGAAAAGAAACCTTATATAGCGACTCTGTCTGTTTGTCTATCTGTCCGTTGGCATTTTAAACTACTATAGCTAGGAACATGAAATTGGGTACACAGGTGCATCTCGGCATTTGTGACAACTGTACACTTTTTGGAGTTTTCAAACTTAATATTTCCAAGATGGCGGCCATTATGGCGGGCGACATAAATAAAATGTTTAGTCACCATGACATATTATACATCAATTTAAATGTCTTGAAGTGTAGGGAAAGAATATGCAACTATTAATATTTCACACTTAATAATTTTAAATTAATTGTACAGAAACCGGCGATTATCGCCTCACGTACTTACGTGAAGCGCGCCTACTTGTTTGATGTAATTATCGGCTACAGTTTTTGATGACTTGTTTTTAAATAATAAAAGCCTTTTCTGAAAGTCGTTGATTATTTAAGAGTGAATTGAAGTATTTATTTATTTATGAATTTGCAGAGTTGGTGAATGATAAAATCGACTTGTGTTTTATAATATTGATTAAAAGTTTGGTGCATTAACCTTAAAAGTGTTAAACTTTGAATTATTATCATGATTATTCGGTGTTATAATTAGTAAATGTACGAATTTTATTTAGTTCATAGACAGTAACGATGTTAAATTTTTCTTTTTAAAAGACGCTATTACTTTCTAGAGATATTTCTAGTGTTGAAAATCGCATCTCATCACAATTATCGGCTAAGTATAATAAAAATAGAAGAAGCAATCTCTACAGCCTCGTATATAATTTATAATACGTTATAAACTTTATTTAATGTAGCCACTATTAAGAGCTTTGATACTAAAAATTCAATTACATGAAGCTAAGAGATACTCTAAACAAAATATGTAAATTCATACTTAAATTTTAAATTACATATTCTCAAATTATTAAGGGTTTGAAAATAAATTGTAACCCATATTAATGATCGAATTTGATATAAACGATGTAAAAACAAAATTATATCATAGTGATTTAGTGATCCAAAAGAACAAATTTATTTACCTTGATATGATTAATTAGTGAGTCAATAAAGAAAAACATAATCATAAACTATGATCATGATTAAAACATCGAAGTTTCAATTAATATACAATCTCAATATTTATTGATATAGATCAGAATAATTACAGTGTATTTAGACATGATGACATTTATATCAGTGTATACAAATCAGGTAGAAATATGAACCCTTTTAAATAACTGTTCCAGTACAAGTTTTGTGTCACGTCTTTTGATTTTAAATTTTGATTTATATGATCATTTTATTTTTTAATGTTTTAAAAGTAAATATTATTTCTTTCTTTCGCTTCAAAGAATAAGTAAAAAAGAAGTTGATACATTTTTTTCTTGTAGATTCCGTTGATCTAATTTACATAAAAGGAACTTCCGCCAAGTTTCAAATTAAAAAAAAAATCATTGGATGAAACGTTAAGAAACTGGATTCCACTCGGATAACTATCTAACTATATCTCATTTTGCACAGAAGTTATACACAAAAGCAACTCGCGACCTGAATGTTAAAAAAATGTTTAAAAAAAAATATAAAATATAATATGAAGTTTATTTATATACATACTCAAAAGTGGTTTAGCTAGATTGTAAATGCTGTAACGTTAGCCGGGAGCAATACACACAAAGAAACATAAATTTTACACAAAATCAGGTCGTACCTGATTGCAAAGAAAATTATATGTATGAAATTATGTATAAAATATTTAATACAAACATAAATACATTTAATTCAGCAGTTTGTAACAAGTATCTATAATAATTTAAGAATTATATCGTGTCAAGTTCATAAGGTAAAACATTTTCCTATGTTTGAATGTTAAACGGTAAATGTCTGAAAATACAACATATTTGCTCTTAGAGATTTATTTCAAAAGAACCAAAATTTGTAACTGACTATTCAATATCATTATGTTCTTATTCAATAGATTTCCTTTAGTTATTGATTTAAGATTTATAGTCCAGAGATAGCATGCAAAAAAGTGTCTGACTAACATCAAGCTAGAATTTTGTTTACAAGTTAATCTTTTAGTGTCTTTATCTCGGTGGAGAGCGGCCATGTCTCACCAATTATGGTGGACAATTTGATTTTTATGTACCTGAGTACAGAATTAGTTAGTAAACCAAAAATGAAGTTGATGTTAGTTTGTCCGTTGACAGGTGACCACGTTGATTTTTAGTAATATTTGAATAACTAACCTATCAAGTGTGAAAATAACATCGACTTGATTCTTGGTCAACTAACTAATTCTGTTCTCAGGATCATAAAAATCACATTGTCCACCATAATTGGTGAGTCATGGCCGCTCTCCACCGGTTTTTTTTTTTTTCAAACGCCTATTGCTAAGCTATATCCCGCAATCGAACTTAGCCGACCACATATTCATAAAATGCGCTAAAAGATTGACATGTTTTTTGCACGCTATTTCCTGGACTATACGTTTGTGCCCATGTATATTGATGAGAAACAAATGAGGGCATAAGGTTGAAACATGGGGCCAACAATGGGCTAATTATGACATACCATCCAAATTTCAATAAAATCGGACGAGTAGTTTTTTATATGTTGGTTCGTAAAAATTGAGCGACAGACCGACAGAGAAATATTATTTTCAATAAAAAATAGCATTTCAAGAAAAACCTCAAAATTTGTCATGCAGCCAAATTCCTTTTGGAATCGAATTTCTTCTTTCAGAATATAAATGCAAATAATAAGTCAACATTTGAAATCATAACAATTAATTCTTCTTTCTTTCACGGAATTTTCAATACAAACCCCGTCAAAGATTGTATTAATTAAAATGTATATTATTATAATAAATTATAATGCTATCAGACCCATATTCGAAACTTTTTTTCGGTTTAAATAAAAAACTGGTTTTTTCCTCTTTTAAAAAGTTTACTTCTTAAGCTGTCTCAGACATAAGTCCTTTATAAATATACAAGGCTCAAAATCTTCATGCTAATAAAACAGAAAGGTAAAAAAAAACGCGAAACCAAAATACCTGAAGATAAAGAATTTGAAAAAAAGGACCAGTGTAGAACCATAAAAGAGAAAGAAAGCAATAAAGAAAGGAAGTCTCCTAAAAAAGTAACCGAGTGACCCGAATTTCGTCCCTTGAACATTTATATTATTAAGGTTGCGTTGGTTAACTTTGTGTGAACACAACTTGGTCTTTAGATTAAACCTGTTTCGCTTGATGTATTTAAAATCGCATTGTTGAAGGTGCTCTTTCGGACGATGAAGACGAAAGACGATGAAATCAAGTATCCCAAATTACCGACTTTATATCTCAATTATTGGGGGAGCTTATTACTGGCAAATGATCCAAGTAATATAAGTCTACTAGTTCTTCTAATTGCAAACTTTCTTTATATCTTACTGACCTTGATAATATATAACAGTGAAAATATATAGGTCGGGCCAAAATAGAATCCAAACAATAAAATGAAATATATCCCTTAAGTACAATTGTACACTTGCGCTCCTTTATTTAGTTACTCACCCAAGATTAGTTAAATGTGTAAATATTCCCTTGTTCTTCATAGTTAGTTAGACTGGATTAGTTAATTAGAGTTCCACTTTTACACACAAAAGTGTGATGTTCCTTTGACCTACAGTTCTTTAAACTAGATATCCCCTTTGTCTTAATGGTTATTTTGACAAAGGAATTATTTTTAAGTGGAAACAAATATATATGGCAACCAAGTAAATCAGTACCCAAATGTATTTATTTATTATAAATATCAAACCAATTAAAGAAATACTTATTAGCTCTTACAAAAATTGGCTTAATTTGAATTAAATTTAATATCTTTCAAGTAATATTTTCACATTTATAATCTTATGAGATCTTCGTAGACTTCTTCTAAACAATAAAAATAAAAAGAAATGAAATTTGATTTAACTTCATCAGCACTAAATATAAGTCAAATTTTTACATTTTCTAATTATAACCTTAAATGTTATTCAAATATTTGATTAAGGTAATTTTGCTTTCGAGCTTACCGAAGGTAACGGAAGCTATGTGATCGTTCTGAAGAACGAAAATATTTAGGTCTCCGATTTCAAACATTCCAAGACAGAAATCCGTTTCAGACATCAGGGAACATATATTTGGTTCCGTGTCTGTCTGTCGCTCAATTTTTGCGAAACAACATATTTTATAAACTACACGAAATTTGGATGGTAGGTCATGATTAGCCTATTGTTGGTCCCATATAAGTTTCAACCTTCTGCGCCTACTTGTTTCTCTTCCACATGCGCACAAACATACATTTATTTACACCTATAGCTTTAAAAGTACTTATCTGATTTGTAGAAATTTTTATAGTTTATCGAAAGTAATCGGCAGATAGCTCCAGATTAATTTGAACCGTCTGCGCTCTTTAATTTTTGCTACATTGATATTTTATTAATGTAAAAAATTAAAACAACTATTAATAGTTTTAGCGATCTTTAACACTTCATAGCGGTGTCGCTGTTGGTTTTACTAAAAAATTGTATTTGAAAAAAATGTTTGTTTCATTGAATAGATGAAGTTATATTTTATTCCCGACCTAAAATTCCAATTTTAAATTTGAAGTTCACGTTTACGCGAGCGTTGCTCGTGAACGCTTGGACGGATAACGTTGTCCAACGAACTCGTCCTGAGCATTGGTAAAATAAACATGTTTACCAAATTTCATCAAAATCGGTCGACAATTACTCTAGTTATCGTCGCACGTTTCATAATTCGTGGACACACAGACCGACAGACAGACAGACAGACAGACAGACACGAGACCAAAAATGTTCCCTGATGTCTGAAACGGATTTCTGTCTTGGAATTTTTAAAATCGGAGGCATAAAAGTTTTTCGTTCTCAAAAGTGAACACAATGCGTTACCTTCGGTAAGCTCGGAAGCAAAATAAATAAATAAAAACAAGCTTTTATCTTGGGCCATCCGCCATATTGGATTTAGAGTGAAGGCATTTTATTTATCGTATTCTTCTCAGCAAACCCTTTCATTTTTGATACCCATATCATGGGGGCTTAAAAATTACTAGTCCGCCATCTTGGGCTGCCCGTCATATTGGATTTAGAATGACGTCACTTAGCTAACCATTCATTGTCATCCAAACTAAACGTGTAAGCAAAGTTTCAGTTCAATCGGTTGAGGATAACTACTTTAAATATAGTTGCAAGATTTGACCCATACGCCGTACATACATACATACAAACATTGCAAGTTGAATAAAAGCTTGTAAAATAGACAATAATGGCACGTATATTCAATAAAAAAAAAAGTACGTAATAGGATGCGAGGAAGCTATGTGCCACACCAATTGGCTGTCTATTCTTTATTTAATTTTATTTGGATTGCATATAAAGAAAGCAATAGAATACAACTGTAGTACCTGAGAAAGCCGTAAAAAGTAATGAGACAAATATTTATTAACTAAAGCAAGACATTGTATAAAGATAACCAAAAGCTCACTACTTTTTATGTCAACTCACGGTACTAATTTATTTGATTACTCCCCTTTATTTGTTTACCACTTCAAAATAATTATTTGTCTAAAATAACTATTAAGACAAAGGAATATTTAGTCCAAATTAACGTTAGAGGGACTCAATGGTTACTTACATTTTGGTCTGTGTCAGGACCTTTTGTGTCCATTTAGTTTTGTCTTCTTGCCATTGCATTCTATTTTTTACAACAGGGCCAATGTTAAGAACACGATATAAAGTGTAAAGAGAATAGTTATTTATGTTACTAGGCAGCAAAATTTTGCTGACAAGTTATTTAAGTTTTAGTTCCGAGCAGAAGGCGAGGATAGGCTAAACAAATTTACTGCAGAGGCGAAGCCGAGGCAGGGAATTTACTATTTTACTGACGAGTCATTAAGTTAAAACAAAACAAAGGAAAAACGAATTCAGTGCTGCCACTTTATTTTATTAACAGTTTTTTTTTTATCTCATTTTTTTTAAATGATCACTATAAAATAATAAAATTTGTTTTGTTATTATAATTTTTAAAGGTATTTTTTAAAAAAATATATAAATATTTAGCAGAATATTATGCTTAAATATATACAAATGAACAATGTCGGAGAGTTCATAACCTGCGATCTAGTAACCTTTTCTTAAAATTTGCCTGCCTGTTTGTTATTTTGCTGAAACTTTGAACTTTTGCTCACACTTTGATATTTTGGTGACACTTAATTATTTTGCTGCGTGCTTTTTGACATGCTACAAAAGAATCAAGAAAAATGAAATTTTGCAGATTGAAAACAGTACAACAATAATTAATTTTCTGCCGTGAGTAGATAAAATAATTGATTAAACAAAAAACTTTTTATCATCATGATCATGACAAAACTCAACTATCAATGACAGTATATATGACAGTAATAGAACTCGGGTCGGGGGCGGGGAGGGGGTTACTCCGTACATGCGTAATCCTTATCGTAGTCTTTCTTTGTAGAAAGAATAATTAAAACTAATACTGTTGTCATTTAACATAAGTTGATTTATTGTATTTTCAAAAAACGCAGGTAAATAAAATGAAATTTATATCTAGAAGTATTTTTAAAATTTATTTTTATTCACCGTCCAATAATTTATTAAACTTTTAACATTACTCGGATTTTTTTGTTTTATTTTCATCATGAGTGAGGTTAGAGGCCAACAATATCTTTTCACAAGATTCTTTACAATATATAGATTGTTTACGGTTACATTAGTTCATTACAACCTTAGATATCAAGGATTTTAGTATCCTTGATATCGTGAAATCAAATATTTTTATTTTTAATCTAAAAATAAATTAATAGTAATAAAAATAAGCAATTTAATGCTATTATAAATTTTAAAAGCTTGTTAATATGCTTTGCACATTAAGTATCTTCTTTTCAAAGTTGTGTTTATAAGTTAAGGAGACAATAAATATTTATAAATCAATTTGAAATTCTGAAGTTCATTTTTTTTTAATCTTTAATCCATGAATACCAGGGGATAATAGAAAATCTTGGCAAAAATAATTTTGTTTTTAAATATAAAAGTAAATTAAAGTTTCATGTTATTTTAAAATAGTTTATAATATAAATATAAATGAAAACCTAGCTAACAAATTTTGATAAAAGAAAATTAATACAAGTTGATATTCTATCTTTGAGAATTCAGTGTGATTAAAGAAAGTTAAGATGATACAAGATAATTGTTTAAAGTAGAAACAATATTTTAAATTTATTCCAACTGTTGAGCTTGGAGATCTCTTTGACTTTTTAATTAGAGCCTAATGCATTTAACCATTAGAGCATGCTTAAATGCATTAGTTAAAACTTCTAAAATACTTGTCTACAGGTTTAGGGAACTTGTCTAGGGTTATGTGAACAGAATATTAGATCTTCTAAAATTATTTACCTAATCAGATCAGTTCGTTAAACTTTACGTGAGTTGGTTTTAATTGATTTTACTAAAATATCTTTATGATGTTATAACATAAAAATGCGATGTGTAAGGGACATTTTTGATGTGTCTACCACATAGATTTCTCATTCTTACAAATGTAAAAATAATAACTAGTACATACAAAAAAATAATGCCACTTGTTCAAAAATCCCTTGACAGAAATCCGTTTCAGGCATCAACGACATTTTTAGTCTCGTATCCGTCTGTCGTTTAACATTCAAGATATCATAAAGACTACTCGTCCGATTTTAATGAAATTTAGGTGGTGGGTCAGAATTCGCCTATTGTTAGTCCCATATAAGTTTCAACCTTGTGTGCCCCTTAATTTCTCCTCCGCATTTGCAAAAAGTGTTTTATTAACACCTTTTTCTTTAAACGTGATTTTTAAGGAAATTTGGATGGTTTGTCGAATTTATAATAATGTTGGTTCACAAAAATTGAACGACAGACAGACACAGGACCAAAAATGTTCCCTGATGTCTGTAACGGATTTTGGTCAAGGAATTTTTGATGTTGGATGCCACAAATTTTCGTCGTTCAGCACGATTACATTGCTTAGCAATAATAATCAAAACGTATTCAGAGATGTTACAAGATGTGCTATAACTATTTTTGAGAAATGTGATGCGAACAAAAATTGTTTATCTACGATTGATACGAAATATAAACATTGTATCTCTCTTTAGATGCCTAGAAAGTGATTCTTTAAGTACTTGTATTAATTGCGCATGAGGGTTTCATAATTCCTCTTTTTTCCACCCTGGTGCGGTAAAAAAAGAAGAATTCTTCACCTTAACGAACGGTTAGCGAGTTCGTTTACATTTAACAAAACTAATTTGCTGTTTGTGTAATTAAATAAACTGTTTATATCGTGTATTTAGTGAAAAACAATTATTGATTTATCATTGACGAAAATGAGGAGAATACGCCTCCCGAAATAATTAATAAATTATAATTATTAATATTAATTCGACACAAAATACGACTAATGAATTAATGCCATCTTTATAAAAAGAGAAATACGAACTTACGTACAGGAAGTTAATTAAATATTTTTTTCTGTATTTATTATTAAAATCCAACAATCGTAGATAAAGTACGGTACGCTATACTCGTGCGAAAACTGCATTTTGATTTGCTCGTTTGGTTTTACTACCCTTGCTGTCGCTCGGGTGCCAACTCCACACTCGCATGCAAAATACTACTTTCCGCACTAGACGCGTAATTTACTATTATTATATTCGATTTCCTTAATGAGAATACGAAAACAATACCTCTTTTTTGGAAGAAGTAATTTAAACACTTAAAAAAGTAGCTTTAAAAAAATGATCGTTAACTACAAATTGTTCTTGTGTCACATTTTCTTCCAGGCGCATTTTACCGGTCATTCTTTCAGCAATATTTATTTGATCAGTTCGTTAAACTTTATACGTGAGGTGATTTTAATCGATATATTTTTAGTGAAAGATATTCTTGATGTTGTAAGTCAAATAACCGATCTTACAGATTTCTTTTAGGAAAGAACTTACTTTAAAAAACATCCTTTACAATCTGTCCTAAAAAAATGTATTTTCTTTGACTAAAGATGGTATATTTTTATCCTTGATTCTTTAAGGTGTATTTAACCGGACATTCAAAGAGGCAATAACATACCAATGATCTTCCCGTCTGCCCATCTTTGGAAAAGGAACCGGGCCGGCACTCGCTGCGGTCACCGACCAATCCTTTCAACACAAACCCTTTCGCAAATAAATTGGCCATTTTAAGAATTTTCTTTCTTTAAACTTTTTTTTGCTCCATCTCTTACAAGAAAGACTGCATAAGAATGTCTGACTGTCTTTTTATACTCGTAAGCCGGAAAGTGGAGAGTTAAATGATAAGTTACACGTTTAAAATAACAAAAATCCCTTTAGGAAAGTTTAAAGTTGTATTATTTAAGGAAGCACATTTTTCCTTTATCTCTAAACAATGTTCATTAATGTTATTTTTGTAAAAGATCCTAATTAATTTTACTTCAAGGAACTTGAAAATTAAGTTAGATAGAAATAATTCGAAAAATGTGATAATTATTTTATCTCCGGAAGGGAAAAAAATGAACTTCTCTCCCTAGTTTACAGGGAGGAAAGTTACTCATTGCACCCTGTCAGGTTGAACAGGGAGTAATACTAAGGAGTAAGAACTCTCATGATTATTTAATAACTTTTTTTTGTTTAAAATAAATACAGAAATATTACCTTTTGTTTAATGAAATACTTTAAAATTAAAATTTTCAAATTTTTAAGTTTTAGGTAGTATTTTTAGTATTTTAAGTTTTATTTGGTATTCATACTACGGAAAGATTAAATTTTACTTTAAATCAAATTATAATTATCATTAACTACGGGAGATATACAGAGAAAAATAGATCCCCGCTCCGGGATTTGAACCACGGGCCTCATATTAATCCGTTACAGGCGCTCCCCCAACTGAGCTATACGGGAGAATGATTTTTCTCTGTCGTTACCGATACAAATTCCCCGAATCAAGCTTTCAATCTTTTCTACAAGTCTAGCAAGCCAAATATTCACGGCAATAGAACTAGACCGAGAATTAACGCTTATAATTATAAAGTACTCAATTAGTACCTGTACCTAGTACAATCAATTAGAAATTCAAATTTTTAAGTTTTAGTTTTAGGTAGAGTTCATACTACGGAAAGATTAAATTTTACTTTAAATCAAATTATAATTATCATTAACTACGGGAGACATACAGAGAAAATTAGACCCCCGCACCGGGATTTGAACCCCGGGCCTCCTATTAATCCGTTACAGGTATAATAGGAATAATCCTGTAACGGATTAATAGGAGGCCCGTGGTTCAAGTCCCGGTGCGGGGTTTTATTTTTCTCTGTATCCCCCGTAGTTAATGATAATTATAATTTGATTTAAATTAAAATTTTATTCATTTTTTTTCTCCCTTTAGTAGATAAAATCATGTACATACCTTGGGAGTAAAAATATATTGTACCCGAGCGATTATTAACTCCTGAGGCGACACCTCAGGCGCTAATATTATGATTTCTTAGGCTTCGCCTCAGGAAACGACTTTATCACTCAGGGTACCATCACTTACTTAACTCCCTTGATGCGTAAATAACTATTTTTACCTTATTTGCTTCTTGAGTAAATAATAAAATACCCTAAACTACTTGCTAATTATATAACACGCGGTTTGTAGGTCAAAGATTTTTCCGTATAATTTTAAATAATAGTTGAATCTTTAACGTATAGAACAATATCATCGAAAAAAGGAATAAAATGTATCTCATTAATTTTTTTATTTTTAAATTTCTAACGTAGTCTTTAAATACCAAATTAACGGTAATTAGGAAAATTTTGGCACCATTCTCATCAAAAAGCGATTTTTAAATTCTTTAATAGAGGCAAAAAATGTCTTATTTAATTCCGTTATAATACTATACAATTTTAGGTAATATTATAAAACATTTACATAAAATGTTAATAGGTAAAAGATATAATATTTAATAAAATAAATGACACTTAACCCGCAATTCATTGCAGTATTGTGGAATTAGTTTAGATATCACGAGAATTCAAATAATATTATGCCATATTCTTTTCTATAATGCACAGCGTAGGTGGTTATAGTCACTTTTACCAAAAATAATTATACACAGAGCAAAATTTGACACAAAGAACATTTGAGAATACTCAGTAAAAACACAATTAGGATCTAATAAAAATTTAAGCATAATAAATAGGTTTTTTGATACAAGTGGTGACGTATTAAAATTTAATTTCCAATTAAAAAATCCTAACAGTAAATTTCATAAGAATAACATTAGAACATATAGAATGACATTTTAATCTATGGAACAAGTTCACAAATTTCATAAGAACACATTAAAATATAGAATGACATTTTAACCAAACTTCGTAGGAATTCTCTATTACTCATTGCATAAATTATAATATTATATCGAAAGTCTATGAGCCTAAAGCAGACAATATAGGTAAGCACGAAACAATTAAAATCAGTATTTTAACAATGCATAATCTTAATTAATTCCAGCTATTACTAAGAGCGGTTTTAATTTAACAAACTCTAAAAGAATAAAACTAATTTATAATATAGAATACTTGAGGTTCTTGAATGCATTGGCATTATTAAGAGGTGAATAATTTTCTCGAAAAAATCTATTTATAGAGGTGGAGTGAATCTCATCTAGATCTCGGGACTATTGTTCTGAGGATAAGACCAGATTGCATTGTAATGAATAAAATCTCAAGTTAACTTGACCGGGTGGAAAACCCCAAACAGACCTGATTGCTTCCTTATTTACAAGTTACTATGCTAGATTAATTCTACCCAACGCAATTCGATGTCCCTGACAACATTCTCATCTCCACCAGAAACCATTTTCGTTTAAAAAGATACTTTACCAATTGGGCATCTGGAATGCGGAATGCTTTGCCTTTTGTTGGTATCCATATTCTCGTTTTAAACTATGTGATTTTAAGTTTTGAAAGGGGTGATTGAAAATTATAGCTAATTTGTTGTACCTTAACAGAAAAAACCACCTGTCATTTCCGTGTAATATTAGAAACTTATTTTTGCCATTGAGTTTGGCAGGACCACAAAGAAAGAAGTCTACTGCAGCGTGATAAGGTTGTTTAATACTGTTTATTTTTTTAACACTATGATATCGTGCCTGCAAATAATGAAGATATATTGAATACTTTGCAGGAACGGTTTTATCGTGGTCTACTTATACAAAACATTTCTATTTATTGCTACGTTTTTATTAGCTTGCTTTCTTGTTTGTTTGTTTGTTTGTTTGTTTGTTTGTTTGTTTGTTTGTTAGTTTGTTTGTTTGTTTGTCCGGTACAAATCTGGCAATCGATTTCTAACTAACTTCCCGAATAGCTAGACATTTGAAACTTTTTGAATAGCTCAGAACACGATGACAGTTCAATATTTTAATACTTTTAGCCATCTTTAAGCAGAATTTAATTGGTTTTCAGCAACTTTTGCTGTATGGAAAGTTAGTTCGGAAAAAATCCGCAAGTTATTTTATTTGTTTTGCCATGTCCCAATATTTACAATCTTCATTTTGACGGGTTTCAAATTTGTGATTATTTATTAAGAGATAAACATTGAATGACAGCAAAACAGGAAATATATCGATTATATTATCTATCGATTATATTATTTATATTATTTCAAATATATCGATGGCACGGTTTAGATTTGGTGTTGGGGAGATCCGTTGTACATAGATTTGAGAAGATCAGCTCTCTAGATGGTTGTCATTTATGTGAAGTAAATAAATTCGGAACTATTTTTTTTTTTTCACTAACATTATATATTATGTAAAAATAACAATTATATTATCAACATTACATACGATTCAACAGAAAATTTAAAAACGTAGTATATAAAAAGTTCTTTTTATCTTGAAATTTATTAAATAAAATTCACTCAAAATTATATATACCTATAGATAATATAAATATAAAGTTAGAGAAAAATGAGCAAACATTTAACCCATGTTTTATTTATTATAAAATTTAAACTACTTCTTTCTCAAGTCCTACACTGATTCGTTTAATTTAAGGCTTTATTTTCTTTACCAGTTACTAAAGATGACCATTTTTGGTTGAATGTCGGCTTTTTGCAATAAAGTAACTTTTAGGGGAGAGGCATCTTTCTTTATTCCTTTACATTTATAATTACTACAGGTTTAAGAAATAAAAAACATTGTTTA
This sequence comes from Gerris lacustris, assembly GCA_951217055.1. NCBI lineage: Eukaryota > Metazoa > Arthropoda > Insecta > Hemiptera > Gerridae > Gerris > Gerris lacustris. The sequence continues at coordinate 81,893,508 of OX578277.1, forward strand.
GCAACCAGGATCAATTGTTTTTAAGCTAATAAGTCCACTCATGAAACTTGGTTGAACTTGACTTCGTTTTGGCAATAAAATTATTTTATAGTCTCTAAAATGTTTAGAACTCTTTAGTTATTAAATTCCATTGCCAAGAGTAGTAATAAACCATGGTTCATGAATGGTTAAATGTTTGTCTTATTCGAACACTGTTCTGTTTTTGGCCTATTTTACTCTTACTACATGACAAAATTTATACGTTAGTAAATAAAAAAGATTATCTATATATTTATTAAATAATAAAATGATGATTTATCGATACAATACTGCAGAAATTACTGAGTACTGAATGAGACTCAAAGAATATAAGAGCATCACGTATATAACTTTTGATATTTTCATGTCTTGGCTATGGCACATAACCTCGAAAAGCGTTACCAAAAACTAGCGTTACACGAGTAGGGAAGATATAGGAGGTGTTCACTCGAGTCTAGATAGGGTCTCCCTCTACCACGCTCTGTAGGGCCTACCTGCCCCACATCTCACTCTCTTCACTTCTCGCTACCGTTCCAGTAGCCACTCGCTCGTCCCCCCCCCCCCCCCAACTACAACTTCTGTTCTAACTGCTCCGATTTGCAACGAACAAACGCCATAACCCTTAGAATTTTATTCCTAATAAACTTATATACATAAAATTTATTTTTTATATTATTATTTTTTATTTTTGTTAAACTATAATTTTTAGCATTTACCTATTATAAAAATATGGGTGAAGAAGCTAAAAGATTACTTCTTAATAAACTCGAAAAGAAGAAAAGTACTTTAATTCTTCGTGCACTATATTATGTTCGATTTAATTCCTAATTTACAAACGCAAGAATTTGAACGCTCGAATTTTTTGACATTTTCATGTCTTCACTTTGGCACATAAACTCGAAAAGCGTTACCAAAAACGACACTAAAAAGCGTTACATGAAAATGTCTCACTGTCTTACAGACTCGTACGCAAGCAATTTCTTTATAAGCATTCATCCAATTTTTATTTTGAAACCCCATTTGGAAATGCTTATTGAAGAGTTGTTTCAACTAATTTAGTTAGAGCATTAATAGCATAGCTCTCTAGTCATCAATACATGCACACTTCGGCGGTACATAGTATTGTGGGGGTGATGTGTGAGGTGGCTGGAACTTTTTACAACGGGGATGGATAGTAAAAATGGGACCAAAAAAGGACATTATGCTAGGTTCGCACTAGTGTTCGTCCGTCTAACTACTATCCCAATAGTGCATCAGTTAGTTATTGCTGATTACTTAGTTCAATAATAATGATTAATTAAGTTGGAAACTATCTTCATAATTGTGGTTTGAATATTAATTGATCACATTCTAGTTTTATTTATGTCTTAGTTTCAGAACGAAGTAATTAATCAAATTGAATATTTTCTGGTTAAAAACTCAAGCAAGAGTTGCGACTAACTCGTATAGAAAGAGTTTTTACTTTAATGAACACCACGATTAAATAAAAATCTCAATGTTGAACCATTTAAAAATTAATGTTTACGGCAAAGGAAATAATTTAAAATCATAAATCCAAAAAAAAAAAAAAAAAAAAATGAATGGTTGAATTACCAGATCTAGGAATGTTTGGGTTGCCAGTTAGTTTTCACGTTCATCAAACCTTCATGTAAAGCGGAAACGGAAGAACACCAAAAGTAAGATGAAAAACCACACACGTTTTGTAATCTATTAACGAATATTTTCAAGAGATAATGGAGAAACCTTGACTCTAAAATGCCTCCTCATAATCCTTGGTCTTGAAAGAATTCAATTTACTCATCTGGTGAAGTAATATGGCGGTTGATCCTTCGTGCTTTAACGTAAAATGTCTTTTGTCAACCCACGACTTCATTTTCACACTTGTTTAATGTTATTTCCGTTTTTTTTTTTTACGTAATTTCGTCTTTTAACAGGGGTATATTAGGATATCCTGGATAAACTTTACTTAGTTACAGTTAGATATATATTAAATGGAAGTAAGTATCTTGCATTAAGTTTAATATCAAAACAACTACTGACACAGTTTAAAAGATCCTTCTAAAAAGGTCAGTACTAAAAGCTTATGAAAATGTTTATCTTTTTAATAATTTTAACAATTTTTCATAACCTTAAACACTTAAAACAAGGTTTTCAAAACATAAGAACACACTTACATGAAAGTGTGTAAAATTTAATTTTTTTAATAAAAGGACGATTATTTTTATTAAATACCATTAAACTTGTAAGATGGTCGTATTTTTATGTATACATCATAACTATAATCCTAATCCTACAATCTTGAGAACATCGTGGAATTATTGTAGCAGGGGGCATTTGTGATATATCCACATATAGCAGCGATGTTCTCAGAAGAACATTTTTGTTTTGTTTACTGCGAACAGATCCAATATTTAAAAATGTTGCCAAAACTAACGAATTGTAGGTCTAAACAACTTACTTTGTAGATGATGAAATCAAGGAACCAATAACATCCAAAAGAGTGCCTTGTGTTATCCAATAATAATTTAAAAAGGGCACCAGAATTCCAAATATTAATTTATGTTTTTAATACTTCTTTATAACTTAAATAAATAAATATATAAGTTTTTTTTCTCTTCTTTTAAAATGCTATATTTCGCCCTGTCACATCAGGGCTTCTTCAGGCTTGTAATATTCCTGGTTCATGAGTCGAATAAGTTTATTTAAATAAATGTAATAAAAAACATATTTTGGCAACTTTATGTATGCGTCTACCGGAGAAATTTACAAACACACTTTCATAATTTATTTTAAATGCAAGAATTGAATCTCCTCTGCTTGTAATGTGCTGCCCAAAAGTGATGTCGAATTAATTTACTATTATAAGTAATCTTTAAAATATTAATCTACAGTTCATATTTAAAATCCGTGCCAAATATATCTGCCTGAGTTGTGGAAGTCAAATCAGATATCCTACGTTTGAATTGAACAAGCATACTGTATTTACTTTTTAAACATCTGTATATAAAGTACAAATATTGAAGCCACAAATAAAGTTAAAAATTGTAAAATAAGATAATATTTCACAGTGGTTAGGCAGTAACATTTTTTAAGTAGCCGATAATACTAATGAAAAGAACTACGATAAAAATAATTTTTCCTTTTATACTTTGAAACTTTATTAGGTGTTCGTTTCATATCACGTACTACAGAATAATAACTAGGAAGGATATTTATAAATATGTTATGGAATATATAAACATTATTACTCGCGGAGTAATGTTATTGTAGAATGGATTTATTAGATAAAGGAGATGTTTCATCAAATAAAAATTAAAATTAATCAGTCAGTGAGGATCACACACATCAGGTCGGTGTTGTCACTACGCAGATCTTTGCATCACGATTTGTGCAAATTTTTTTCCTTGTTAAGCCACTTGTAGCATCGTGTTTCAGGGGTTTCAAGATGTTTGCCTTTTAGCTAATCGTGCCTTATATATCAAAGTCATTAAGTTTATTTTAAATAAACTTATAACATCATCGAATAATAATAAAATAAAATTATTAATAAAAATCAAATAAATGTTATAAAAAATTAATAAAGATGAATCATTCCTCTTTTCAAGAATGTATGATACAAAAAGTTATAAATAAATATACATGTATTATAATATATTTTAAATATTAGATATCTTAAAATCAAGAAAAAAAGTTATCACGTTTCTTTTTGTCATTGTTTAGGTAAAAGTTATTTTCGTTAATAGTAGGTATTAAAAACCGAAGTAGATGTTCATGTTGCGAAAAGTTTAAATTAATACCTGCAATTTATCAAATTCTTATGCCGGTACAATAAGTGCTGTGAGTCATGACCTCCCATGAACAACATGGTTCTAGAAAATTCTTCTGCTTATTTCCTACAGCAGCGCTAATTCCGGAATATGATTTCATACCCTTTATCCTAGGCTAACGAGTGGCTTGCGGCTGCAGTCAAAAATGTCGGAGAACAACATTTGCTTTAAAAGATCATCTTTTAATTCCGGCTTCAACTTCAAGTAGCAAAGGTGCTAATTTTAAGACATGACATCATACTAACAAATGCCTTGTGCCTAGACTTAAGTATAAATAAGAATTGTTTTAATCTTAAAAGATCAATTGCCCATGACTGGCCATTGGAAAGGGAATTTAGCGGAACTTGGAAAGTAAACGCCACTTGAACATTTCATCTGATTTTATGGATTTTTCTTTAAAATTATGAATATCTACTAATTTTAGGAATCAAAATTTTTGCCAGTATGTAAAGACTAAATTTGAACTATTCTATTTATATAATATATAAATAGAATATAGAAATACTATATCAATTTCGGCACTTAATAATTAGGTTTATAAAAAGTGTATTAGTGTCTTCAACATCTACATTTAACTCAATCAGGGGCATCAAATTTATAAAATTTTACTATTAATTTTTTATGTTGATGGATAGCTTAAGGTGCAATAAATTACTATTATTTTCTTATATCGTGAGACGATTCGACCCTTTATAGGGTCATCTTCTGTCACAGTTCTGTGATGACCCTATTAAGGGTCAAGGGTCGAAATGTCTCACGATAGAAAATAGAAAATAATAGTAATTTATTACACCTTAGCCATCCATCAACATAAAAAAATAATAATTAAATAGAAAGGTGTTAATCTCAACGTTTTTATAAAATTTTATTGTGTAATGCTTACATTTACCTTGGAATTAATATAGTAAAGTAATAGGTAGTATAAGCAAATGGGACTAATTATACGTAAAAATTCATAACATGACCTATGTACAGAATAGTACTGTATTAAATATAGTTTTTATTCTTCCCTATTAGCTTGAAAGTTAAGTTAACACCTACAAATTTGAATTATTGTGAAAAGTTTTTATTATGGGTTTTTTTTTGGAACTTATGAAACTTGACTATTTTTCGCTTATACTGTAAACAGGACATGTCGAAGACTGTTAGATTTGAGTGAAAAAGTGCAAGGCTATCAGTGAGTACGTGTTGTTTTATCAGAAATGCTTGGTGAGAAGGTGGGCCCCCGAGTAAGGTGTCGTTGACCCTAAGGTGCACAGGATCACACGCCCTTCGAGCCTTCTCACCCATCCAACACAAAAAAATTATTATTGTATTAGAAGGCTTCGGATACAGGAGGGAGGTTATTCGCCGCCGAGTTTTTGCCCAGAGTCGTGGGGTCCATTGACACTGGGACGGTTTTTCCGCCTCGACTCTGGCTCCTATTGTGGCCAAGACGGCAGGAGGAGGGCCTGCGATAGAGCCATTGTCGCCTAGGCTGAGGTAGCAAGGCAACCTTCCTCAGATCGGCCGATCATACGCCTGGGTTCAGGGCCACTTCACTCAACTCACTAGTCTGTTTACCCTTACGTAAACTTAGTCTTCATAAAACTGTAAGAAAAAGAAAAACCAATAGAATATATCCTACTTTTAACTTTAAAGAACCAAAATTAACATATCCTACGCTACGCACACATAAGCAAGATAAAAGAAAAGATCCCACAATTAAAAATTCAAATTTTTCGAATAGAAAATTAACATTTTATCATGGCAATAATGCAATATATTTATTATTAAGTTTTACTATATTTGCTAATTTTATCATAGAACAAATATAATTAAATTATCGCAACTTCCCCTATACATGGACCACACATTATATGGTATGTTACTTTAAAGTACCTATACCTTAAGACGCCGCTTTTTAATATTTTAATGGAAGTTGATTTCCTAGAAGCCTTCCAGTTAAACAAGTCTTTTTGTATTGTTGCTTGAGCCTAATTTCTGTACTTATTTAATAAGCACTATAAATGAAAATATGAGTTGAGATTTAGCAAAGCCTAGCTGGGTTATAATCTAATGTTAAATCAGAGTAAGAAATTTAATAATTAAATGTTAATTTAATTGGTTACTACTATTTTCTCAAAAAACTTTACAATGAAAGAAGCATAGCACCCAAATAAATTTCACTTGTTATAACCTAATAATAGAACCCAATAGAGGTAGCGAGAAATTCTATGGGTACGTCCACAAACCACAACAAATAATTTTAATAGTTTTTGTTTCAAGTCGATACAAATAATGCAATAAATTGCTGTTGAACTGTTATTAATTTATTCTAATAAATTAATTTAGTAATTATAAAATAGTTAAATTAAATTGAGTTTTAAGTCAAGTAAGTTAAGTTGAAATTATTTAAATGTAGAGTACTCGTTCATAAAACAAGTCGTAAGTTCTACCCAAACTTGTTCTAGTGTTCCCAAGTATAATTTATTCAGATTAAAGATTCACCGTCCAGATTATTTGCAACTGGTTGTATAATTCAGGAGTAAAAAATAAAGAGAACAAGAAATATATTCTTCATAGATACACTTAACTGTAAAAAGTCCGGACATCCAAAGGTTGAATCCTGAATCTGAATAAAAAAAATAAACGCTTTACTCGGTTTTTTTCTTATTTCTTTTCTTTTCCGCGTGCAATTTTATTCGCCTACTCCTCTCTGTCGTGTACTTGGGAGCGACCCCGATCGTAGCCGCAACAAACGACTAAGTAGGGAAAAATTTTGTGCAATGCGTCTGGACTTTGAGACTGAAACCTAGTCGCGGTGCGTGTGACCTGCATGAAAAGAGACAAGGCTTCGATGACTTTTAGCCGGGCTGGAGTGGGAACGCGACGCGCATTCCTAAAGTCTTCTTCAAAAGGCAAGTCCATTTGCAGAGGGAATACAGACGCCGTGAGGCCTCCATGAGATTCCCATTTAAACGCGGCTATTTACATTGTTTGTGGCTATTGTAAATGTTCTTTTAGGTTTTTATATTATTACACTTGAAAGTCAAGTGTGCATTTTAACAATTTAGTGAATGACCCAGTGTGCCGTATAGACGGCATGAATAAGCAATATAACCTGAGTCAATGTCTCGACAATTCAGCTGATCTGAATGCCACCTGCAACTTTTCCTTTTGAATGTAAATTTCTCAAGAATATATTAATTTAACTTTTAAAACCTATAATAGTCTTCATTACAGAAGAATTCAATGTATTTTAAAATAATTACCGCCAGATGGCAGGTGTAGCAAAATCAAATAAAATTATGAGAGAGAAAAAAAAAAAAATAAATAAATAAAATAATAATAATTAAAACAAAATATTTTTACAACAAAAATAAATTTTAAACTAAATCTTCAAAAGTTCTTAATTGATTAGGCTTTTTACACTGTAAATTCTACAAAACCTCAATCGAATCAACTAAGTTAATAAATTTAACTTAAAATATTTAAATACGATTAGCTTTTGGAAAAAACATAAATACAATTATTTCGAGGTTTTCTATTTAATATATATTTCTATTTAAAATATAAATATCAGAAAATATCATCTGATAAGCTTACATGTTGTAATCATAACAGAACCTCATTTTATACTTTTTAAAAATGGTCTTTTACAGTGGTTTAAAACCGTATTTTAAAAATCGATTTTACTCGACATTAAATATAAAATAAGAACGGGAAATTTTACACCGATATAAACATTAAATCACAAATTAACATACGTATTCACAGCAATAAACGTCAAATGTATTTTATGTTTGGTGTTAATAGGGATATCGGGTTAGAAAATCGTTTACAATGATTTATATTGGTGATCGAGTTACAAGACGATTTATTTATTTTTTACCAATTATATACGGCCAAACTGATTAGTCAAAATATAAAAAGAGTGAGAGTATTTAAAAGAACTATATGTATATATGTATATATATATATATGTGAATGAATATGTAACAGCAGTGTTGCAACCTCACCATTCATTAGAAAGAGCTAATATTTAAGTTAGCAATGGGAAGATATCTATAGAGAGAAAGAGAAAACAAGAAATGGCCTAAGTTAAACGGCTTAATACCTAACTAAAAGATTCATTTATCAACATAATAAATTGTAGTCATCTATTACCATTAATATATACGATGTCAAACAAGATGCCTAGAAAAAGACTTATAGCTTTTACTATCTTTTGAAAATAACCTTTGGGTTAATCTGAAAATTTCCTTATCTTAAAACCTTTAACCTCACCCTTCGACTTAAAGGTTTAAGACTTATAAGGGTAATGTAACTTTAAAAACTCGCATTCACAGAAAAGACGTTGAAAATGTAAGATTTTATGAGTTCTCACAGTTACAAATGCAGAGACAATTGCAAAACATGGCTGTGAAATTAAACCATTAGATATCATAAATTAAATTACCGCTTAAAACTGAATCTTTTATTGAAGAATGGAGGGTGTGTTCCATCTCTAGATTCTAGATAACTAATCACATTTGCCTGCTTTAAAGGTTTTTTTTTTATATAGTGTAGAGTGGGCGGATCTCAAAACAATCTATAGAGAAGGCATCTAGGAAATGTAATAATGATTCTATTAAATAGTAGTTATACTTGCAGTAGTTATAATACACATAATTTATGTTTATAAACCCTGCATTAATCATAATAAGGCTTAATATTTTTTATATTAGTCTCAAAAATGATTATAGACTCACCCCTTCATATTATTTTATTAATTTAAAATTAGTTTTTTCATATTCGGCACTGATAATGACCTCTTAAAACCCGAAAGCTGCTTTTTAAAAAAAGAAAATTGCATGGGCGTTGACTTAAAAAATACACTTAGTTTTATATAGATATTGATAGAGCACCTCACTGCTGGGGAAAAAATTGGTTCGAGGCAACTCATATTAACTTTCGTAAATATACGAGTTCATAATTACTTAGCCCAGTGTTTTTCGTTTATTAGTTTTTGTGTTTTCGTAGGTACATTTAATTATTATTAAACATTTAATCAAAATGTATTATACAAATTTCTCCTCGGCGGGGAATCGAACCCGGACTCTCTCTATCCGCGTTTAAAGCTATTTTCTCAGGAAATAGATTTTTCCCGGGAAAACGGCTTATATCGTTAGATTCTTATTTTAATGGACTACATTTTACCTATTTTTTTTAATTCAAATCGTCGGGGCATATTACGGTGGCATATTAGAATAATGATTGACCCATTTTTAATTCCATTTTACTTGTAAATATTACAAGAGTTAAATATAGAAATATTCGTATATTTTTTAAACACATTTATCAATGTAAGAATTGACCCCTTTTTGGATGATATAGATAATTAAAAACTAGAAATAATACATTTTTCAAAATAATCTTAGCCATATTATAAAATCATTGTTCATAAATACTAACTGATATGAATGTATTGTAGATATCGAATAAGTAAATATACAGGAACTGCGAGGATAATCGTACTAGAAAGAGTTATTTAATAGGAATAACCACTATTAATATTAGGATATTTTACAATAGAACAAAATCAAGAATTTGTCATCTCATATGTTAAATATATGTAAGAAACACTTTGTGTTCTTTGGGATCATCGGCCAAGGAAAGCGGAACAAAAAAGAGTAATTCTTTGGGAATAATCAATACCACACTAAGACATGTAGATTATCCGCAAATATCCATGAGAGTATGAGAGTAAAACATGGTAAACATGGAGTAATCATTTTGTAAAAAAGATAAATACATTATATTAGAGAGACGACGAAGCTACTATTAAAAATATTAAAATTCCTTGGGACATATATTAACTCCCTAAAAGACAAATAAACATGATAACTGGGGGTAGAACAACCTAATAAAGGTAAGGAAGGTAATAATGAGAAACGAAGAAAGGTAAATAAATAAGAAAGGTAAAGCTGTGTAAATTGGTATTGAGTTTCTCTCATGCAAGATTTCAACATGATAATTACATTGCTAAAATTATTCTTAAAAATCTTTAGCGATATAGGAAAAAGGGGTCGTTTAGAGCGAATATCCTTAAACCAAATTTTTATAGCTCTAAGAATAACACTGGTCGTTTTTTTTATTACTTGAAAAAAAGAATGTTTGCACGGTAAAAGAGGAGTTACAAAAGGGACACGTTCGAAGTACTTCAATGAAGAGAAAATAAGGGACTAGAATTTTCGGGGTAAAAAAGTGACTTGTGGAAGAGAAAAAAAATGGACCGTTGACTTCATTTTACTAGATGGATGGCTTGAAAGAAGATTAAATTTTCTTATAGACAGATTCAGTTTATATTAGAACATGTCTTAAGTTTACACGCAGTCCATTGTGTTTACTTGGTAAATTCATAGCTCATGTTTTTCCGCTTCAGTGCTCGGAGGGGGAAGGTGAAATGAAAAAAACTGTGATAGCCGCGTGGCCTCGATTTCCAAGAAGAAAGGATGAGTGGTTCATTTTTGATCATCCTCAAATCTTTCAGAGCCAGAGCTGTTCCAACAATAAGTTATTATACCTAATGTTATAAGTTTAATATTCGACAAATGTTGAACAAAAATTATCCTTAATAATTAAGAATGAAATAGGTTTAAGTTACCGAAATGTTCGAACTTAACATTAATCTATGAGCAGTTATACAAATAATTGATAATATAACATTCTTTAGGTTGTTCTCCCTTATAATTTTTTAGAATATAAATGGAAATAATTATTTATACATTCCTTTGTCTAAATAATTGTTAAGACAGGGATATTTTGTCCAATGTACTTTAGGGCAAAGGAATATTACACACTTGTGCTTTTATATGGGGGAGGAATATTGTAAAGAAGAACATTCCGCACTCCTTCTTTAGATTGTTACTCCCTTCTGTTTTGTTATAAGAGGATTAATAGTCTAAAGAAGTGCCTAAATGTTAATCTGCAATATGCTTTATCTATAAAATAATAGTTTACTTTATGTCACCAAGTCTTGTAAAGATCCACTTAAGTTTCAAGGCCGTGTCACACAGTCTTGTAGTATATATATTTCTTTTTGTCTCGCCTAACTGTTATGTCTATTATGTACTATCATTATTCGTCAAAGCGGAGTAAGTACAGAGGTAAGATTAAATTCACTGAAGGTGAAGGACGTCGTTAATAACAGCTGCGTCTTGATAAAAAAAGAAATATTTTTATCAGTAAGAAAAACATTGACATTACATAATTTTGCAATATCACTACGCACATTATATTTACAGAATATCAAAGTCAGAGGTTTTGCTCGTTTAGTGAATAATGAGCGCTTATAGCTATATCAGCCTTGGTAATATGTTTACAATAAACCAAGCAACGTTTTTCTCTATTACTCTTCCCGTAAAGTCACAAAAGTTGTCGGTTTACGCCATTAACCTTTCCATCTTCTTTTAAAAATGTTTCTTCTGCCCAAATCGGTCTTGTATACTACTATCTTCTTTGACCCCCTTGAAATCAAATCTAAAGGCATTTCTCTCCATTTGATTGAGTTCTTAACCTTTAAAAGAATCCCTCCCGACATCCGTCCAGAGATGTTAAGACTCCATTAATCCAGGATGCGGTTGGGAGTTGATGATATTTTTTCTGCCGGCTGTATTTACTTTATTTACGGTACATTATGGGTTTTATGAGTCCAGAACAAGGTCACTCCGACCTCTTGGGTGGTACAAAAGATGACATTGTAAATACAACAATGGTCCGGATTTAAAAATTTCGCAATTTTTCTATGCATTCCCTTAGCATTATTATTCCCTGCATCGTAATATGGATCTAAGTACAGTGAATGGCATATCTGTAACTGGAGCTGTTTTGATGCAGTTTCTTCAGAAAGGTTACATTTTATAAAAGGATCTTTTCAGCTCAACGCAGTATATTGTACGAGAAAAAGAGCATTAGTGAATTCAGAATAAGAGTATAGACGTTAGACTACACATCTGGACTCTTACAATAGTGGTGACGCTAATATTAGCTCGGCAATTCGACCCATTGGCCATAACATCACAGGAAGGTCATCTTTCTTGGCTATTATTGAAGATTGTGGCACGGTCTTCTACCTCACAATATTAGTTGTTTTTTATGTTTATATTAGTAGTGACAAAAATATTAGCTCGGTAATTCGACCCATTGGCCATAACATCATTGGAAGGTCATCTTTCTTGGCTAGTATTGAAGATTGTGGCACGGTCTTCTACCTCACAATATTAGTTGTTTTTGATATTTATATTAGTAGTGACAAAAATATTAGCTCGGTAATTCGACCCATTGGCCATAACATCATTGGAAGGTCATCTTTCTTGGCTAGTATTGAAGATTGTGGCACGGTCTTCTACCTCACAATATTAGTTGTTTTTGATGGTTGTATTAGTTGTGTCAAAAATATTAGCTCGGTAATTCGACCCATTGGCCATAACATCAGTGGAAGGTCATCTTTCTAGGCTAGTATTGAAGATTGTGGTACGGTATAGTCACAACCACCAACATCAACTAATGTTGGTGGTTGTGACAAAAATATGCTTTGTTTTCCTACATCTCTTAATAGTTAGTTCTGTGTTCTTTTAAATGTGTACAACGAAGATTTTAATAAATTTTCTTCAGCAGTTAATTTTGGGGATTATTTGTAGGGATGGTTTTAAGTTAGTAGTAAGAGTTGCGGATTTTCAATAGTCTTAAAATGAAGTAGTTAATTTTATTTAATTTTTAAATGATCCCTATTGACACAACAAAGAGGAGATTAATTGAATTAACACAAAAAAGAAGATATTAATAGTGTTACATTTTCAGAGATGTAAATGTTTTAAGAAGTTATACCGATTAAAGGTTAATAGGTACTGCGTTTGTTCAATTTTGTTAAATATATCTGATACTAGAAGTTGAAGACACGTGTTACAATGATTCCCTTGTTGCCTCACTTTGTTTTAGACATCCGGAGGGATTTTCTAAGAGATGGATTGTCCACTTTGGATCCTTGAAGTTCGAAATCCCTTCTAGTCCGAAGGAGGAGACAGGATGTATTTTATTTTCTCTCTCCCCCCCCCCCCCCAAGGGCGGGTTGGTATGGGTCCAACACTATAATGTCCTTATCTCGTCTGAAGGGAGAGAAAAACTCACCCTCCCAAAGGGTATCCACAAAAAAACTCCTGAATAACAAATAGTTGGCCCAAGAAGGGAGGAAGGGCGTGTAACTTCCTTTCGAATGACAATCTAAGCATTGATTTTTTATACTTTAAGATAAGTCAAAAGATACCGCAAAGAATTTGAAATGTTATAAATTATAAATATAAGTAAAACATTAAAGATGTCATCAAATAATTTCAATGAGGAATGCAAGTTAAGTAAAGTTTCCTTATAGAGTATTCTATTTCGACATATATAATATTATGTTGCTCCCAAGTGGGTGGAGGAGATAATATTTAAATAATTAATCAACTGCTTCAAGAAAAATAAATACGAGATTCGTTCAAATAAAAATTCTACTACAATGCTGAATGCTGTCCTAACATTCCGTCAAAATATAATTTTAAGTTGAAGCTTAAGACATTATAGCGCAGACGCTCTGGGAATGATGATTATCTTAAGCTAAAAATATCTAGTGGTAACCAAAAATACTTCTGGAATGCAAGTTAAGACATCAAAGATGCGCTGTAATAGCCATGTTTGTATTTATGAAGAATTCAATTACATAATTTCTTTTATTGAGGTTACTAAATGAAAGCTTAAGAAAGAACTAATCTTGAACTATTAAAACATTGCGTTAAAATCTTCTCAGAAAAATATAATTCAAGTATAATTATATTTTTACAGAAATCAAGGTAGAATATAAACATTATTAGATTAATAACTGGTTTATTGATGGTAATAAAATAAAGATGAGGCATGTAGAATTAAACGAAGCAATATCCTCCATATCTTGGAGGCTGAAAACATTCCTGATTAATAAAAGATTCTGCGGACCGTTATGGATAGAGGCCCTGGTATTACTGAGTAGAGGCTTACAATAGAGGAAGCCATCAGAAGGCTTGCTGAACTAACGGGCAATACTATCTCAATAATAGGAACATGATCACTCTGCATCGCTATCCCATCCCGAAATGGATTTGTCGCGCTTGCTTCTGCTTCGGAGGGGAAGCTCACTTCTGTAATTCAATCAGAACCAGACGTGTACGGGAAGGCCTTGGCGTGCAAGATAATTTTAAAATAGGGTTACTCACAAGGATATAACCAGTAGTCTACATCTATAATAACTTGTGAATGGCATCCAATGTCACAAGAAGAATGTAAATATCGAAATAAATAGAAATAATCGAGATTTTTATTAACCTAAAAGAGACATAAGATTGTAATTACTATTATTAATGACTAAAATATATATAAGTTTAAATATCCTAGCAGCATAACATAAATAAATTAAAACTGCTAAGTATTAATATATACAATCAACAGAGACCCCATTTGAAATTGAAATTCAACCCAAAATTTTTTTGAATATTCCGTGAGAGCTGACCATGGTTTTAAACATTATTAAATAGTCATAGAAATCTTCCAAGTAAAGCCCACCGATGTCACAAAGGATATTTACGTTCTATGTTTTATGAGAAATGATGAAAGTATTCTTAGACATTTTAAACAACGTGATTTGTCGTAGAACAATGTGATGCAGAAGAGGGAGCGAATCGTGCATGGGACTTCATTCTAATCCTTCAACACATAGTCTTTAAGCGTAAAACCTAGATTTGTTCCAACAATGAAAACTAAATCACCAGATTAATAGAATATCAAAACTGAATATATTGTAGACAAGAATAGATTCAATTTATAGGTCGCATCCAAGTCCCAGCCTGCAGAAGTCTTTATGGAAAGAAATCAATTATTCTCTTTTCCAATAAACAAAATGATTTCTACCTAGCTGAGTTTAGTGTTCAAAACTGAGATAGTCAAGTTCGTGAAGAGAAATTAAAACATTATTTATATTCTTCCCTTTGCCGACATATTTTCGATTAACAAATCAGAATATTTATTACAGAGATAATCAATGTGGCAAGAAATACAAACTAACATTGTTGAATTTAATATGCATACAAATTAAATTTTCTACCTATTATAGTCAACCGAATAAAGAAATGATATTAAACTATCAAGTTTAAAATAGAAACCAGAAGCCCGATTTAATAAACTATAATATTTTTCTATTTTAAACCTTAACTATCGACGGTTTCTCTCAAAGAATATTTTTCTTCTGTTATTATATCAGATAAAAACAGGTTTACGTATCGTGATATTCTTTCTTTTATCACAGATTTACCTTCACTAAAATAACATTATAATCATGTTGAAATTTTATTATTTAAAATTCCCCACGGATTCGTTTATACATTTTTCCCGAAATTTTAATTTTTGGAAATAATTTGATAAGAGAAAACTATACGAAAGTTTTAAATTTATTTTATCATCAAACCAGCTGAACATATTGCAATTTATTTGTTATAGAATTTTAAATATAGATTGAATCATGTATAAACTGTTAAATTTGATTTCAGTTTTATTTTAATTAAGTGTCACTGAACTATGTTATACACTATAAGAACATCTTTATCAACTGTTTCTAATTCTAAAACCTGATTTATATCCAAACAGGAAGAGGTCGCACTTATAAGCAGCCATCGTTCAAGCGATGCATCGAAAACGATCTTATCATTGACTCCCGGCCTGATTATTCTCACTCTCGAGGCAGGCTATGACTTGGTATGGGCTGAAGATGAATCACCTTACAACTAGATAACACGGCAGGAGGGTCAAGGAGTTACATCCTAGGCACGAAGACATCCCGGGCCGAGGTCATGACTTCATTATAATAAAGTTCGGTCATGAGCGGAACGTGTATGTTGTCCCCCGCGTATGCTTACGTCATTTTCACATATGCCAAGTTCGACGAACCTTCGGAACCACCCGAGTCCTTTTCTAATTGGGGAATCATCGAAAAGATAAACCTTGTTCCTGGATGTTGATCAATGATGAACATCGTCGATACTGACGAGATGATTCAGCTCGCGGACGTCCACTCTTCAGATGCCCGAGGACCCTCCTGAAATTCTGATTCGCCGACAGCCGTCACAACTGCTAACTCTTAATATTTCTACTTGACTAAGTTCGGAATCCTTGACCCGTCCAATGGCTTCTTCTGATAATCTTTTTACATCGAGAGATCGAAATAAATTTAGCATCATCCTTCCCGATCTCGCCATTATAAATTAAATATCGTTTCTTCATTATTCATTATTAATTCTACGTCTGTATCAGTCGATATCTTTAACAATATTTACTCAAACAATAAGATAATGTTCAAGCGTTGAATAAATTTCTTTATCCAATGTCATTTACTACATTTCAAGGGTTTATAAATATTACATAATACGCACAAAAATAAGTATGTGCCAAGCAATATCCATAATATTGCCAAAATACCAAGGTTAAGTTAATCTATGAGAATTATATCCTATGCTCTAAGTATAATTTATATTTTACTTAATTTGACGTATGCTTAAACTTCAATACAAGCGAATTTTTAAATAGCTACATTTTATTTATAAAATGAAACATAACAGTAACATTAAAAATCAACAATCAGAAAATGTTTTAATTTTGTTTTAAAAATCCAAGAGTTTAAAAAAGAACTGTCAGCAGTGATTCATCTTAGTTAAAAAGTCTTTAATTAAAGAATTAGTTATGCATTTTCTGTTTACAGATTATAAAACTGGGATGAAGAGGAATGAGAGACTATGCATCAATCACCAACTGCATTATCATAGCAATCGAGTTGCGGCTGCATTATCTAGCTCAAGCGTTCCTCGAGTCACAACTCAGTGTCAATCAAGGCAGGCGAAGTCTCATCAAGCGGCGCGTCGCATCCTGACAATGCGCCGCAAATCAAAGTCTGCCGCATCAAAAATCAACCTGTTGACTTGAGTAGCTTTCTTATCCGCATAATTTCTTTCCAAGAGCCGTTAGTTAGGACTCACTTTAACTTTGGACTTGGGTAAAAGCTTACCGCATTGAAAATTACAATCTCTAATTAGATCTTTAATAACCATAATGTTGCAGGTCTGTAAACTACCTTCTTCCAAGTAAAGGAACTTTGATTTAATGTGAACACGTTTTAGAGAACTATGAATATATGTATGCAGAATGAATATGAATAGATACATTAAAACAAAGAAAGATCTATCAAACCGGATCACATGTAATAATAATAACATAAACAACTAATGCCTAAATATAGGATGTAGTCATTCTCTCGTTATCAATAAAATAAAATTTAGTAGCTCATTAAAAATTTGGGAAAAACCTAGAAATATCGGAAAACATATAGGACATCTGATTGGCACAGAGTAAAACAGGATTTTGAAAATGACTCAATATTAAGTTATATGCATTCATTTGGAACTATAGTGACTTAATAAAGCAGTGCAGTTACTATAAAGATTTATTTATGTTTAATTTAATATTATTTTTAAGTCTAAAGACATTAAAATCACCCATTATTTGCTCAAAGTTAGTTTCGAATTATTTAATCAAATAAATCTCAATTGCCAGTCATGAACATCGTTTAAGTTGGAAGTTTAGGCAAAGTTGAGTTTGAAGTAGATGTTAACTTTATGTAATCTTGTTTAATTTATTGAATGTAAAAACTGTAAATTATTAAATGTCAACATCAAAAGATTATACTAAGGTCATAAAAGTAATAAAACATTATTAAAGAACAAACAAAATATAAATTTAAATAAAACATAAAGAAAATCAGTTTCTCAACAATCACAATGAAGACGTGTTAAGCGAAGTTTAGGACAAGATAGGACCTCAAGTCTGCTAGAATAGTTTATTTTATTTGTTTTTGTTTTTTGTGGAGTTTGGTCAGATAAATCAAGAAGTCGTGGAGTACTGGCTGTGGGAAGTCCTTCCCATCAGATGGCCTCACATCCTAAACTGCGGACCTCAATGAAATAAACACGAAACGAATAACAAAAGAACAAAATACAAAAGCTCTTATAAGACATCTATTTATTTCGTGACAGTTGGATTAAAGTAAAGGAATTATTGTTGTTAAAGATGAGCTTTGTAGAATAGATTCAACTTACATTCATCTCATATAATGTTTTAAGAGCTTAAAAGCATAAGTTTCATTGAATAATACATACTTTGAAACATGAGATCAAAACATCGATGAGCAACAAGTTGAACTATATAATTATGAAATAATAATCAATAAGCTATTTTACATTGCCATTGTGAAACTGTAAGGAATTTAGAGATACAATTGTTGTAAATACAATGTTAGTAATGCCTATGCAGTGCAGTTATGCTAAATTTACATTTTGAATGTTACAATAAATAAATCCGAAAATAAATACCTTACCTGCTTTCTCATATTAGGTATAAAGTAGTGAACAGAATACATTAAAAAAACTGAAGCAATTTCAATTACTTTTCTGATAAATATTTTTTTTAAACAATAAACTGCGAGACGAAATCTTGAACAATCCGTGTCTTAACTTCATAAGAAGAGTCTAATGATTTAAGGGTTTCAGTTTTTGTGAAGCTTTAAATGTGTCAAATTATTACCAGTTGTGATCTTATTAGCAATCTTATTACATCGTATTAGTAATCATAATCACAAATGTTAATATGCTAGTTAATTATACTCTCATAGTAAATGAAACAACCCAAGAGCAAGATAGTACAGCAAATTCAACTAAATATATTAGTCTTTACTTCATGTGCCCAAGGACAAACGTTGTTATACAAGTTGGGTGTATAATATAAATGGACTAAAGTGCAAATAATATGTTATTTAAAGATGACCGCTTCAATTACTGCTAACTTCCTAGTTAAAATGTTAGTAGACAAGAAGCAGGGTTAAAAAGAAAAAAAATCTTGCAAAGTGCCACATCATTTTTGGAAATTTGTTGTAAGAAATATGTCTGTATACTTGACATATAGTGTATTTTTAAAAAAAAAAAAAATCAATACTAAATGGCGTAAATTATTTTTAAAAAAAGAACACAAGAACAGTGAATTAGATAAGTTTTATGTAAGCGAGTGAACATTAAAATTACTAGTGAAACAACACCAAATGTCACTGGACAGAAATGCCAACTTTTTGAATTAAAAGTTCAATTTAAAATTAACAATTATGCTATTAGTACATCCTATAATAAATAATCATTAGGTAATCTTATGAAATGTCGAGATATTTTGATAGAATATTTTAAGAAATTTTGCTCCATTGTTTCTTTTTTATATTTGGTTTTCTTCAATAGTATTTCTTTTCTTCTACCTTGATTTTACGGAACTTACTTATAATATCAGCATTGGTGACTGTGAATATAAACTTGTTATTTTGTTAGACTTTCGATGTCCTGAACCACAATAATAAATAAAGGAGGGAGCATCTGATGCTCCCTCACATCAATTTATAGGTATATCAATATACCTATAATGATGTATGTACATATAGCACTTTTTGATATTGATATTTGTGAGGGAGCATCAGCTACTATAAGCTGATGCTCCTTAACGAGTGTTCTTCGCTAACAATCGCATCAATACATACAATAATATATTGATGCGATTGGTTAAGTAGAACAGCCGGTAGGTCCTTGACACTAGTGTTAAATCATTCTACTTACCGAATGATTTTAAAAAATAATCTTATTTATTAAACTAGTTTAAATTATCGATTTATTCAATAAGCAATGCTCATGTTAAAACTTAATGCCATCATAAAATAACGCAGTTAGTAATTTCAACGGTGAGACTTTTAATAACTATCGTTGTTCGCTAAGTAATTCTCATATTAATTGCCGGCAAACATCGAGGTTTATTGACCCTAGAAAGAGATGAAAGAGCCAATAAGGCTATAAGGATGTCAATGATTATAAGTTTGGATCATAAAATATAAACCGGCACTAATAACTGTCATTAAAATGTTTTCTTTAGTTATTATTATTACTACCCAATACTTAATACCGAGTTATAATGACGTTCCTAATATTATTGGCAAGATAAGCGTTAATGGTATTTGTTACGATAGTTTTTTATCCTTCTCTATATTTAATGATCAAATTTGGTAGTTTTTTCTTCGATATAATTGTTAATTTAACCGTTTTCTTACTTTATGAGAGTTGATTATGATTTTTATTATTAAAGAAGAAATGAAAGAAAAAAAATCTATAAAAACAAGATCGAATTATATTAATACGACATATTTCCAATGTAAATCAGATGATAAATTATAATATTAAAAAAACACATAGGTAAATTGTATAAAAAAACACATAACGACTTAATGAATTAAATTGTTTTTCTGTAAACTTTATAAAAAGTTAAAGAGTTATAAGTTTTCGATTATTTGTAATTGTTCTGAATGAAATGTAAAACGTTTTGACAATAGGGGAAATTTAGATAACTTTGTATAACAGTTTTGTGATCATCAAATAAATATTTGAAGCTAGCGAAACGTTTTATTTTGAATTTCAAGAAACAGTTAAATGTATTCTGCTTAAAAAACTTAGCGAAAGTATATTTCTCGCTATAAATATCAAACTATAAAAGTATTGGCTTGAAAATTCACACCACCTGTCCATTCAAGCCTGAATTTTTTAATCTTTCAGAAAAATTCACGGTAAAAATGATATGTCCTGAATATTTTTTTAATTTTAATTTTTGTTTTTTTAGGAAATATACATGTTGGAAAAGTTTATATTTTACCTTATTTTCTGTTGCATCATTTTCTGTTAACAATGGCACTATTTAGTATACAATTTCTTCAAATCAACACAACACTTTCGTCAAGCATATAAGCATATATTCGATCCATACGATTCTCGACACGCTTACTGAGCTAGCGACACAGGCCGTGTCGCTAGCTTGCCGACGCCGACAAGTGCACGAGTCAACATTTAACATGTTATATTTTATTTACCTATTTTACTGTTCGTTTTCATTTATTTTACTTTTTTAAGGAGGTCCTTTGAGTATATTTTTCAGTCACATATTATTTTATTGGTACATCACTTCAACTTAGGTACTCATATAAGGTTCAAACCCTACAATAAGCCTATAAATCTATAAAAACAAGAACGAATTATATTAATACGACATATTTCTATACTTAGTACAATGTACAACTAAACGTTAACCATTAACCGTAAAAGAAGTTTTCCTCTTGTATAATTTCACAACGCAACTAATTTTTCTTGACATTTTGCCCTAACAATTAAACAATACAAAATAAACTAAAATAACTAGGACCGCTACTGCGGCCACACTTTCTAAAAATATATAAAATGTAAATATATTTTACTAAAAAAAAAAAAAAAAAAAAAAATTATATATATGTACATATATAATATATTTATATATTTTAGGTTGAAGGAACTGGTGACATGTACTGTCAAGTAATTAAATTGTTGTGAGTAATTAATTACTTTTATCGACAGTATTTACTGACAAAACAGTACATACTCGTACAAACCTAGTAACTCCGCGGAGCAACAGCCTGTGGACTGTGGAGGGCCCAACACAGGCTTACATCACAATAACAACGCAGGTTACAAATAAAATAATATAAGTATTAACAAGACATCCAATTAGATATCATTTGTAGTAAATAATAACTCATAACAATAATAAAGAAATGTGGAAAGATCCTTTATTTGATTATAAGATTATTATGTTTAGCTTGAAATAAGTTATTCAGAGCAGACGTTTAAGCGTACGACGAAAGTATAATAAATGTGTTGGTTTCTGGACGAGGTAGAGTCCATAACTCATGCTTAAGGCAAAAGCAATTTATCAAATCCCATACCATAAACTGGGGAAGTTGGAAACAGGGTACCACCCTCTTGTATCTTACTTTTGCCACTCACTGTTATGAAGACATCCATTTTAACAGTAGTACTATAATGTTAGTTATTTGCAAATTATTATAGATGGAATCATTTCATTTAGCGTGAAAGATTTTTAAAAAGGATCTGTTTTGATTTCTTCTAAAAATCCTAAATAAAAAATATTCAAGTTCGAATGAAGGTATCTTGATTCAGCAATGCTCTGCGAGTTTTCTGACACTGCTGTATTTAATAGACAAAATTGCAATAATCAGCATATAATAAAACATAAAAAAATCACTCAAAGGTATGCATGATTACGTTTCACACCAGAAGTAAATGTAAGTTGTATTACCAGCTGCTTCCCTTATAAACAGTGTAAAAACGGGATTTACCCAATCACTGTCTCTAGATTTTCTTCTCTAAATTTCTAGATTTATCAAAATAACCTCTGTAGCTAGTTTTCACCTTTTAGAGGTAGTTAGTGGATATGTGAATTTCAGGGAAAATAGGATTAGTTTGTAATTAAAAAACAATTATTAAATTAATAATTAATTTGGCTTAAATGCTTTTCAAGACTGTCAATGATTAACAAACGACAAAGCTATCTAACAGTATCCATGCAGGATTTAAAGGTCAGTAAGATAAAAGTACTTATCCATGGACCGATGGATGAAGTAATTTACCGATCCGCAATGATTTACCTTGTCACATCAGGCAGTTAAAATAATTTTATACAATACTTAAATAATATTAGGCAGAGCTCAAAGATAAAATTGAAATATATTTCTAAAGTTAGATAGAAGTACTAATTAAATTAAAAATCTTTTTGTAAAAACCATTGATTGATTAATTGTAATTAACATTGATAATGATGAAAATGAGTTAAAAGAAGTCGCAAGGTACCACTCTCTACCCACACCGCATAATTTAACTGGCATGATATAAATTAGTCTGTAAAATATAATGGATTTACAAAACAAACTTTAGTGTGAATAGGTGTGATACAAGGGTGAGGATAATTATAAGTGGAATAAAGCTAACTTGGATACAAGAAAAGCTTGTTGAATCCCAGCAAGGCATTGTCCCTGTCCATTCAGCTGCTATCTACTTTCGTGATCATTGTTGTTAAATGTTTCAAGATCTTTCTTGTTAGTTTATTCCAGTCAAGCCTGATGAAAAATAAGTACCGAGAAGAGTAGTACTAGAAGATACAAAATAAGTACATTGAAGCGTCGTGCAAGCAACAACGCATCCTTTTTTATCCTGCAGGCCATGTTTTTCTAACAATTGCAATGGTTTCTTCGATACCATCAGAACAAAATACTCTAGACAGATAAAAACATAAGTGAGAAGACGCAAGCTTATCGATAAAAGTGGAGAGGAGATGTTGGGTCCAAGTCAGGGAAGACGGCCATCGCTGTCCAATAAAGCAATGTCCATCGAGTGCAGAGTTTAGAATGTGGGTTGAAGTTAAAGTCAAGGCCGCGTGGTAGTACAAAGGACCGTTGCCTGACCCGGAACCCCGATCTCTGGCGCCAACCCCTTCTCGCTCTCGCGCCATCCCTCAACAAATTGGCCCCCTAGCACCTGTAATAATATAACTGTCAACAAACTCATCCGACTATTAGCCTAGATATTCTACCTAAAAAATTGAGCATCTTATTTTTAGAAAAATACTTTTAACTATCTCCACACTCGAAACCACCTTGAAAATTCATTTTCGCTCACAAATCTGATTATTATTATTTTTTTTTTAACTAGAAAGTCCTCTCTTGACAGATCAACTTCATTCTTTTACATCTTCGACTTTCTTAGATAATGATATGCTAAAGAAGGTGGAAGCTATCTTAAGCTGGAATCTCTTGGAATCTAATCTGGTTGAAGAAACCGTAAACTCGATTTTATTTTTACGATGCTTGTAAAGCTAGAATGGTAATCTTACGGTTCTATTTTACTAATTGGAAATGCAGCCCTCGTTTCCCTGAAGCAATGATTAGCTTTATTTAAATTATTGTTAATTTTATAATAAATTTATTCATATAAATATTCACAAAACATCGTTTTAGCTAGGCACATATTTTTTCATCTAAAATTTAAAATGAGTTATTAGAATTACATTTTTTTACTCAAAACTTCTTTTTAACAATTAACACAGTTGTTGGTTAAAGTGAGATATAAAATATATTATAATTAAGTGAGCTTCTTCGTAGTTCATTTGTTTGAAAAGTGTGTTAAAAAGAAATGTAAGATATTTACTGAACCTATAAAATAGAGATCAAACTAACTTTTGACGACCATTGATCCCAAAATAAACTGTGAGACATGGAAGGTTTTAATTAGCACGAGCACCGGATTCAATAATCAAGAAGGCAGTGGTTTTGGTAAGAAACTAAAGTGCCAATCTATGTGCTTTCAGCACACACCAAGAGTCCATAGGCACTATAACAAATTGGACGTTAACCAGCATAATCGGCCCTAGCCTCATCAAGATGGTGGCCATCTAAATGTTTGTTTTAGCTTTGACTTTAGAACCTTATAATGATGATAACTGTAATAATGTGAAGCAAACGCTTTTAAATGCACTTTTATTGTCCAAGTAAATACAACTAATCCCTATTTATCTTGTGAGGGGAGTGGGGGGATTTTATCTTTCAAATATGTGATGTATATGAAAAATGCCTTACAAAGAATACTTGATATTTGTAATACTGAACACGAAAAAAAAAAAAAAAAAATCTACCCTTTAAACTTCTCCCTTTTTTACTTTTCCTCACCTTCTCCCTAGGTATATTGAAAAAGTATTGTTTACACCCAAAATATTCGAATCCGAGATTTCAACGGAATTATCCGTTTTGGGTGTTTTTAAAACGATTTGAGTGGTTTTTAACTGGATGTCAGTCTGTCTGTCTGTGTCACGCATAACTCCCACAGTTTTTAAGCTAGATAGTTGAAACTTAGTACAAAGTCAGACATTCCAGTTACACGTAGTTGTGCTGCCCGGAAAATCAACATTTCCCCCCGTCTTGAACCCAGTTTGATGTGTCAGCAAAATTTGAAAAAATGGTCCTATCGAGTTGAAATTTAGCATGAATGTACCTGTCTTTATGACAAACAAATCCAACAAATTTCATTTTGGTATTAGCCGCTATTTTCAAGTTGAATTTTGAAACTTTGACGGTTTATAATACCAAAAGTATAAATACGTTTTTAACATATTTCATATCGTTGGAACCGCTAAAAAATAAGGAACAAATATAAAAAAACGATAAAATTCCATTTATAAGTTTAAAAGTTATATAAGTGAACATAATTATTAATTAGTGGGATACTTAAGTTTGTTTACATCTGTCAAAATACCATCAAAATTTAAATAATTAAATAAAAATAATGTATAATTCATTTTTGAAAAATGAAAATGAGCAGGAGAGGCCACTTTAGTGGCCTCCGAAGTGAGGAAAAGTTCCAAGGTACCCCGTACCCGATTTTTTTTAAAGATATGATTGTTTGAAGCTTTTTTATCCTGTGTTTGTGTTATTAAACGTTACGTAACAGCAAAGTTTTAAATTACATGTTGGGTGCTTTCAGAGATCAGGTGCTTTACTGTTCATTGAAGAATAAATCCACCGAAGGATATGGTTTCAGAGTTTTACATCCCCTAAATGCATTTTAAAAAATAAGTACAATATAATTTTTGAGAGATCTTAAAAATTAACTAGAATCTGATTAGATAAACACTCCGTATTATTAATATTTTTTTTCACATTTTGAGTAATAATGGCCAGTGTTGCAGCTGTCCCTAGGATTTTTTTTAGTGTCTAACCCTGACTGCTGATGGCTTTCCCTTTTATTGATGTAGGGGTAGATACTGACCCAATGATTTCTATATTAAATGAGAAGTAGCTACTACTTCTGTAGTAGCTGTTGTTAAAATATTTTTTGACTAGTATTAATTTCAATTATTTTACCTATTATATTAACTATTTAATAATGGCCATAACTTTAGCTTTTATTTAAACAGATTTCTCAAAGAATTAGAAAAGTGTGTATTGAAAGAAGAGGGGGTCTGTATTTATTTTTGATAATTGATCCCTCTAACCAAAGTAATCATCGTCCAGATTATTTTCATTAGGTACTAAAATAATAATGATGATTCTACCAGCAGAAGTGTACACATCCGGTTATATTGTTTAGTGTTGAAAATAATAATCTTTAAATATAATAATGCAACAGTAAAACTATAGATAGTTTTATACATTTGTATAATTATTTATTTTTGTTATAATAACTTTTTTTTATATCTTAAATTAGTTTTAAGCTTAAAAAGATTAAAATTTTTGAATTAGAAAAAGTTATAAAACTCTTAATTGCTTATAATTTACATTGCCCTACTGAAATAAATATAATAATTATGTTAAAGGAATTAGGCTCAAGAGATTCATATAAAACAACTCTATTTGTACAGCACACACCTTTTCCCTGGTTTAGAGAAAAAATATTTTATATTGAGGCAGTACTATTATATACCCAGACATTAGACATTATACTAGCTTATTGGGAATAGATTAGATTTCCCCTTTAAATGTAGAAAGATATAATATTTATTCCTTAATCTCAGAATAGATTGGTTGGTTGAAAGCTAATCTAATGTTAAGTTATTCTATCATGCATTTTGTTAATATCCAATGACCATTATTACGATGAGGAAAAAAGTAACATTTCTTTGACTTAAAGTTCACACGGGAATAAACTGGCAGACACTGTAAAGAGGCGAAAAATATACTATCAATTTGGAATTTGAATATCATCTAACGTCATATAAGTGGAAATATATACTGAGACTTAGTGTTATCAATGGAAGAAAATATTGATTCCTAAACTGGTATTCTCGTGTTAATCAGAAGAACAAAGATTTATGACGAAAATGAATTATGAGAGACCTATTCTAAATACCTACAAATGATATCATGATGTTTAAGTCGATGGATTGTGCTTATATTTTCATAATGATATTCTTAAAACCGCATCACTAGGCTCTAGATTACGGAACAAAGTACTAGATGTGTATCAGGAATTATTTAAGTTTTTAAAGAAATAAGAAATATAAATGGGTCAATATCTAAGTTGAAAAGAGTTTAAGTAAATATTCCAGTAAATGGAGAAAGAACTTTTGTTTTCGAGCCTACCAAAGGAAACTGAAGCATTTAGATCGTACTGAAGAACGAAAAATGTTTGTCTCTGATTTAAATATTTCAAGACAGAAATCAGTTTCAGTCGTTAGGGAATATTTTTAGTCTTGCGTCGAATCTGTCGTTCAACATTTTTACGTACAAAATATCTTAAAAACTATTCACCTGATTTTAATAAAGTTGTAAGGAAGGTCATAAGTCCGCCCTTTTGGGCCCATTGGTTTTTTTTCCACATGCAGAAAAACTTGTGTTTGTTAACACAAATTCAATATCTTTAAAAGTATACTCATCCAATTTTTTTTAAAAAAAATGATAGTTTATCGAAAGTAGGCACAGTATCGAAGTGTTAGCACAGAGCACAGATAAAACCCAATGTTAATTTCAACCAAAAACAATGATTCATGAATAAACTAAACAATTTTGACAAAGTTATAAAAAGAAGTTATAACTTAGACAATCGCGGTTCAAGAGGCAAAACATGATTAATTACGTGGTAGGCGGTGAAGAAGCTGTGTGCCACAGTAATGACTACATTGGTAAACAGGCCAATGTTTAATAATACCAACATTGTTTAACTTGACAAACTAAACTATAATCATTGCTAAAGGCGCTACTAGAGGACAAAAATATCATGGCTAAAAATAATCTTTATCAACTCTAAATCATCTGGTATAATTTTAATAATGACAGTTCAGCGAATAGCTATTGATATAAATCATGTTTATTTCAATAACGCAATATTTTAATATCGTAAAACAACACCATTACAACACAATATTCAAGTCACAAAATACTTATTTATACATAATATTTGCCTAAAAAATTATGGCCACTTTTATAATCCTATTATTAAGGAAAAAGGGATCTGTTATTAGTTTTATAACAGCAGGGGATGAGGGGAGGTCCTAAAGTACGTTTCTATTATCTAGGCGGAGCTAAGGTTATTTCATTTTTATGCTTATATTTTTTAAAACTATTATAGTTTATAATAATCTAATCTAATTAAATTTCTGGTCGATTCTAGTTCTAACAATGGCTCCATTTAATAGTACATTACGCGTCTAGTACGGAAAGTAGCATGTTGGATGCGAGTGTGGAGTTTGCACACGAGCAAAGCAAAATGCAGTTTTCGCACGAGTTGCGTACCGTACATTATCTACGATTGTTGGATTTTAATAATAAATACAGAAAATCATTAAATATACATTGTTTATTACTAAAAACTTGATAAAAACAGTTACTTTAATAGAGTCTGAATCTAATTTAATCTGTGTTTAAATTTTTTTTTATAAAAGTTCACTTTTATAAAAAATGTTTAATTAGACTCAAAACTACTAGAAAGTAGTAGTTTTTGTGTTTTAAATGATTGTAAATAGATTTGAAGATATGACAATGATGTGTAGCTCACATGTGAAGAAATTGTTACTTGATAAGGAGATGGAGAATTTGTACAGATTTTTTTTTTTTTTTTTGAGAAATGCTTGGAATCGGCAAAAGCTTGATAATGACCCAAGGTAGTTGAAATATTGCATTAAATAAAGTGATGGAAATTTAAAAGTTTTTAATCATGCAAATACCCAAAAGACCATTTAAAGATTTTCTTTTATTGAGCAAACTACGGATGTAAATGGAAATGGAAATTATAAGCAATTTAGTGTTTTTTCAACTTTTCTAAATCAATAATCTATTTAAGCTTAGTAACAAATTTCAGATGTAATAAAAATAAAATATGTAATATAATTATACAAATGTATAAAATGATCTATACCCTAAAATTTTTATCTATTTTGATTTTGGTCCCTCGTTCTTTTTTAACTATGTGGCTATAATTCGTGTTGTCGCAGCTTTTCGACGTGTTCTTAAATTTTAAAGAATTTGGACAGCCTATGCTTCAATAAAATAAAAAAATACGACTGTTTTTCGCTCTATGATAAATCAGTTGGCAGTATGATGTATTGTTAGCTCTATGCTGAGGTGCGAGTTTATCTGAGATGGCAAGAAGGGTGCTTTAAGGTGGGAACTAGTCTCGGAGTGGGAGAAAGAATTCGTGAGAAGTTAAGATAATTATAAGTTTAGGGTGACTGCCCAGAGGCGCTGGTTATTTTTTTTAAAAAACACATCGGAGTTTGGGCCTCTCAGTCTAATGGGTTCGACCCTTGGGCCCTCGTATACACCTATACACGTGAAACTACAGGTGGATTTTACCACTACACGTGTTACCCTCAACACGTGTCATATACACCTAGGAACACCTGGGTCTATCGCTATAGCCACACCTCACACTCGAACACTCTTACACACTGACACTCACCTGTATCTCCTGTCCGTCACTCACCGTCACGATACCCAATAACATCGGTTCAGAAGCACTTTCCTACACCATTTCACGCGTCTCTTCCACTCAAAATAAAATGCTTCAAGATTATAAATCATTATATTATAAAGACATACGATTTTCTATTCATTCATATAACTACTTAGTACTATTTCATTTGGCTGTTTGAATACTGTTACAAGCACGTGACAAGAGTTGAGAAAAGCACATATTCCATTTTGATATTACTAAAAAAATATTCATTAATTAGAAAGCCATTTATGCGATAAATTGTTCATTTGTTTCAGCCACACTAAAAAACCGATAAGACACAAGGCAATACAAGTAAGTATGAGAATACAATTAATGTAAATAGTTTTTGGAACGAAGTTCCTTATGGCACGTTCTGGAGCCCGGGAGTGAATCCGAAAAAAACTACTAAAATCACCGTCACAAAATAACCGTCACCAAATCACCGTCACAAAATCACCGTCACGCAAAATCCGTCACGAAATCTACTGATGACGATAACTTGAGTAAAAGATCACCAAGTTAGTTAAAATTTGGTACACATGTTCATTTTACCAATGCCCAGGCTGAGTTCGTTGGAAATCGTTATCCGCCCAAGCGTTCACGCGCAGCGCTCGCGTAAACTTTAGTTTCAAAAATACTGGAAAAATGTTATTAAGGAAGCCGGTTCCTTGACTTGTTTTGTTTATTTTTGTTATATTATGTCAAAATGTCACTTGGTTTTGTAATTATAGGAAATATAATCACGGTCTTGTTAAAAGTAAAATAGATCTGTGCTGACGCTTATTTCAATATATTTGGTATATTATTATAATACTGCGTACTTAATCCAAGAAAAAATTCTTACTTCATCTATTTAATGCGGCAAACTACTTTTTTTAGTTAAACGAACACCGACACTGTTATGAAGTGATAAAGATCACTACATTTATTATAGTGGACCCAAACGTTTAAAATAAAGAAAACAACTTTTTTACCGTTCTAACGTATAACGATTTTAATAAAACTTCTTACACATTGTCTAAAGAACAATTGAAACAGGCATTTAAAATTTCAACCGCATACAAGCAGAAGCTTTAGAGTAGGGAAGAGATATATTTTATAATATTTTAAATTAATTGGCCGGGTAGGTAGAAAACAGTCCTATTTTAATCCAATATCCTTTAACAAACATACTCTTTAACTATAAACTTTTTTCTTATATTCAATATATATTTATAGTAAGTCGCTTGCTTTAATGATGCAAATAATGATTTTATTTTAATTTTGCCTTAACTCTGCAATTTACAAACAGTTCTTTACTTTTAATTTTGTCTCTTTTCTAACTCCGCCATGTATAAGTAGTTAGCACTCATGGTTAGAGCGCTATACTGGAAATATAGAGGCCGGTGGTTCAAATCCCCACGCTGGAGTCTATTTTTCTCTGTCTGTTTCCCGTAGTTAATAATAATTATAATTTGATTTAAATTAAAATTTAATCGTTCCGTAGTATGAATACTACCAAAATCGTAAAATATGAAAGTAGTTAGCAATGTATACGTACTTTGCAGTGTGATTTTATAATTTATATTTAATGAAAAATGTAAGGAACTTCGTTCCTACCGGGTGTCCCGCGACACCACACGTATTTTTTCTACAAGCCATGGTTTGTAGAACAACAGTAAAAGAGAGCAATGTTTTATAACTTTTGCAGGTACGCTCCTGAATTTAAAGCTAAAATATATCCACATTTTAACTTGACGTATAGCCCTTATGAATATGAATATGTGTACCGAATTTTACTGAAACATATTTGATGTCTAGAAAAAAATATCATAAAAGTATTTTTTATACCTTAAGAGACTACCTAGGAGAGCATCTACGTATCGGAGTAATAACAACTCCTGTCTGCCCCATTTGTAACGACGAAAGCCTGAACAGAGAACACCTGACGTCTTACACTGGATTGCTGCAGCAGCAAATAAACGTAGAAGGACAAAGCTCTCACTAGCGGCTATCTTCTCATTATTGGAGTTTCAGAGGCATAATGCCAAATGCCGGCGCGGCGATGGATAAAAAAAAACCTACCACAAATTTCATCATTATAATGAAAACACAACTTTAATATATATTGAGAATAACTTAATAGTTAATATAAAAATAAACATACACAACGTTATATTCGACAGTGAGAAGTCTCTTTATTTCTAATCAAGCTCTGCTAATTTATAGAAATATATAATAGGATTATTTTTATGTTATGAGAAT
Organism: Gerris lacustris; assembly: GCA_951217055.1. NCBI lineage: Eukaryota > Metazoa > Arthropoda > Insecta > Hemiptera > Gerridae > Gerris > Gerris lacustris. The sequence continues at coordinate 81,925,054 of OX578277.1, forward strand.
TACAAGTTGATAGGATCTCACGTTTACTTGTTGGTTATTAAAAAAGTCCGGTAGTTCGTGGTTTCCTCAAGGAACCACTTAGCATAAAAGAACTAACTCGACGTAAAAACTTTAACGTCATTTTTCGGTATCTTCTTCAAAGTTTTTTTTAACTCTTACTGTAATGTTTGAACTTCAATTAACAACCTGAAGTTTTAAAACAACTAAAACGTTACTTGTTACCAATGAGGATTTCGTTGGGTTATTTGTTGCATACATAATACGATGTCTTTTGAGTTACATCATAATTTAACAAGACTTCGCATCAAGACAAGAACCACGTTTTCAAGTAACCATACATTTCGTTTTCAATGTCATGAATTGTTGTTTCTGTTTAAGCTATATTTTTATAACCAAATTTGGCAAATATAGAATTTTGGTATTGATCTTTGGGAGATACTAACTTATTATTTTAAATATTTATATTTAATTATTATATAAATATTCCTCTGGGTTTATAAATATTCCTGGGGTCTTGTTGATTCACTACTGTTACACAGTTACTCCTGAAAAAAATTCATTGCCACTATTTTATTTTTGTTAGATCAAAAGTAAAAACTATTAATTCTAATAATATTAACTTTAAAAAATGAGTTAATACTTAACAACATTTTTATAAATTTAGATTTACTTAATTCTATTACCAAAAACCAAGTGTATATTACACATATATTATATAACTTGTTAGATACAATAGCTTAAAAATTATAATTTAAATTTGACAAAAAATTCCACCAAACTTATTTCTATTACATCCGAGCTTATCGAAGGTAACGGAAGCTATGTGATCGTTCTGATATTTTACGTCTCCGATTTCAAAAATGCCAAGAAAGAAACATTTTTGGTTCCTTGTCAGTTTGTCGCTCACTTTTTGTGAACCAACATATCTTAAAAACTAGACGTCCGAATTTAATGAAATTTGTGTGGCAGGTTATAATTAGTACATTGTTGGTCCCATATAAGTTTCTACCATCTGTGCCCATTTTTTTTTCTCTTCCACATGCACACAAACATACATTTATTTACATCTATAGCTTCAACAATACTCATCTGAATTTTTTTAAATTTGGATAGTTTGTTGAAAGTAGCCTAACTGAGAGCCCCAGATTAATTTCAACCGTCTGCGCTCTTTAAATTGTGCTTATTGAGACTTTAATTCATGTAAAAAATGAAAAAAAATTGAAAGATTTAAAAACGGTGGGGGGTAAATCAATTTGGCAATAATATGTTGCAAAAGCATGAAATCATTAAAGTATACGAAAAAGAACGCGAGGATGCTATGATGTGCCTCTCTAATTGTCAGATGAAAATTTGAGCCTTTTTTAGTAATATACAATATAATGAAAAAATTACAAAAACGACAAAAAATGTAAAATTTTTAAAATTGACCGAAATAATCCGTCGTTCCATCCCGTTAATTAGGTTGTCTATGAATTCCTGAGGAAGATTGGCCCATTCCTCAAAAGCTGCTTCTTGAAGCTCTCCAAGGTTCTCTGGAGGAGCGACTCGTTTCCTAATTGACCTCTTTAACTTGTCCCAAAATGTTCTATTGGATTGAGATCAGGGCTTCGTGCCGACCATTCCATACGAATTATTCCAATGTCATCAAGGCACTCGTCTACCATTCTTGCACGGTGAGGCCTTGCATTATCTTGCATTAGAACGAAGTCATCCCCCATTGCACCGGCAAAAGGCACCACATGGTGTTCCAAGATATCATTGACATATAACTGAGCAGTCACAGTGCCTCGTCTCAGAGGTACCAACTCCGTGTGATCACCCAAAGTGATGCCTCCCCAGAACATGGCTGATCCACCATTAAATGCGACTCGTGGAACAATGTTACATTGAGCGTACCTTTCCAATGGACGTCTCCACACTCTCACACGTCCATCTGGAGACAGCAAGCCAATTCTCACTTCATCAGTAAACAGTACTCTTGCCATCATCATCGGGTTCCAAATCTACATGTTCTCTGGCAAAGTTAAGTCTGGTTACCCGGTGCTCCCTGGTAAGCTGTGGACCGTGGGCAGGTCTTCTATTAGCTAGACCTGCTTCGCCTAGCCTTCTTCTTACTGTAGAAGCAGATATAGCTACATCCCTGACTTGTCTAATCACGTTAGCCAGCTCAGTACTTATCACTTGCCGTGATCGCAAGGCTTGTTGCCTCAAATACCGGTCATCTCTCTCATTTGTAGACCGCGGACGCCCTTGCCCTGGCCTTCTTTCGTGCTGTCATGTCTCTTGATAACGTCTACTAGCTCTGCCAATGGTTGTGTAGTGAACATTTAATCTTTGTGCCACTTCCCGTTGACTGTATCCCTCTCGAAGTAAAGCAACTGCTACTGCAGCGTTATAACCGCACTTAGAGACCCCATATTACTAAAATTTTGAGATGTTAAGAATAACTGCGGAAACTGTTCGCACACTTGGAAGAAGAGTGTCACAACTCAAAAAACACAACTTTTCAGGAGAGCACTTTAAAGTTTTTAAAAAGTTTTCACGTGTCAAACTGTATTATTTATTTAAATAATCTTAAACTTTTTTATTTTATTTTAATAATTATAGTTTTAACTTTCATTACATATTAAGATTTCATAAACTTTTTAATTACCTCTATTAATTTTTAATTATTAATTTAAAAAATACCCAAAAGTGTCGTTATTCTTTTAAAAATAAAAATATTTTAGACTAAGAACGACACAGTACCTAATAGTAAAAAATAAATCTATTATTTTTACCACTAATTTTGAAGGTAGACTGACACTTTTATAAATATGTCACTATTGTTATAAAAAAAAGTTTACTTACCTTACAGGAAATATTGTTTCAACAGCCAAAGTGTCACTCTTTTACTATCATCGCACTACCCTTCTCATTGTCAATTTGACGACAACTAAGTTATGTCTCTGTTCCGCCAACTTAATCTTGATATCACTGATGACCATAATGACAATACTGCTATCTAGTGGAAAACTATTAAAATAACGGCTTAGGACGTTATTCTACCAAAAAGAGGTCGCTTTTTTACACCCATTTTCAAAAAAATAAAAAAATCGAATTTTTTGAGTTGTGTCACTTTTCTTCCAAGTGTGCGGTATTTTATCACTGAACACAATAGAATATTAAGAAACGATTGTTGAGTGCAAAATACGATGAAGCAACCTACATAAAAATCTTGATTTTATCCAAATTGTTGATTAGATAACAAACTCGTCACTAAATTAGAGATAAAAAATGTATTACTACCTAGGGCAGTGGACCCTGACCTGGACTCAGCCCTGCCCTGACGGTATAAAGAAAACTATAACGTTTAAAACTGAAAAAAAAGCTCAAATTTTCATTTTTTTTGAAGTGGTGCGTTAATTTTGCGTAGCAATATGTACAAGTTTTTGGCATTCACCAATATGTACATGTTTTTGGTGTGTAGGCCTCACCATATAGTCATTTCTTGGTAAGAGATGTTTTATATTATATAAATATGCAAATATAAAGTGTACGATATTTACAGATTTCTGTTTGGGAATATAATTTTGTTTTTATATCCTTGAAATATTCACTGGTACAATGCCACCCAATATGTTTTTTAAAACCGAAATAGGAACCTTACAGAAACCAGGCCTATTGTACAAGATTTAATGATCCATTGATAAATCATTTAAAACCGGCGTTAAATACCGCTGGATTTATGACAGAGGGAACTACAGAAATAAAAACATGGCTAGGAATGTATTTTTTTTATCTGGTTTGGTTGATCTATGCATGAAGGAAGGAACACGTAGGTCGCCGATGCGGAAAGGCGATCAGTTATCATCGAGCCGGTTCCGCTGCGAACGAGATTCTGGGAGGAGCTATTTCTAAAAATAAATTTATATATATAAACTCCTGAGGGCCTTAGTCTCGCGTTGTTTTGACTGGGATATCAGGTAGTCTGGTGCTATAATAAGCCACTAAATGTTAATTTAAAGTCTGCTGGGATTCAACCGGAACAGCTTTGACTGATGTACCTGTATCAATCTTAAGAGCACGTTTAAAAGATACTTGGTGCTGATCTCGTCCTCAACTAAGGCGGTAAAAGACTAGGAAAAGACCCCAAATTATTCTTTATAAGAACATCTTTCATTATAAGAAATTTATAAAGGATTTTTTCTCTCTCTTTTCAATTCCAGATTATAAATTTTGGATTTAATAGTTCCACCTGGCAGCCTGATCTATTCTCCATCTCGGCTGCACAGTTGTAATGGCTGTCTCATAACTCATTTACATATTGTAGTAAACTAGTATTCTTCTTTTAGATATCTTAAAATTATAGAGGAAAATGCTATTATATTTCAATATTAATAAAATTTATGAAAGTAAAAGGCAATAGAACACTCACAACTGCAAAAATGATCAAAAGCCCAAACCATTAAAAGAAAAGAAAGGAATATAAAATAAAATATTTACAATAATATAAAATTATTAGCCCATCTCTATCTAACAAATTAGCCAAAACCTAAAAATAATCAAGAATGATCTGTTGGAGCATTTTTTTTTTTTTTTTTTTTAAATAAAATGATTAATTGTTTGTGGTTTCATTGGTATCTAATAAGGACGCATAGTTAGTACAAAATATTTCATTATGCAGCTGGAATTATTATGATCACTTCACATAATAATTCATTCTTTTGATAAAAAGGAGCAATTACTAGTTTTTAAACCTAATCATCACAAGGGTGGAAGGAATTATAGTAATTTGAATAGGAATTAGGAGTAATTGTGTGCCGTGAACATATATATATATATATATATATATATATATATATATATATATATTATATATATATATATATATATGTATATATATATTTTTTTTTTTATAAAACACAATTACATCTACATTAAGTTTAAGATTGCATTTACTTTTACAACATTAAGTAGGAGTCTAACAGAATTGACAAATACTTTAAGAAGTTAATACGTAACAAGTGTAACGTATACTGGAGACTGGCGCGGGGTGGCAAGTCCTCCTGTATATATAGCCTCAGGGGGCCTGATGCATAGTCAGCATGAATGGTCAGCTCATAAGGGAAGGTAACTTATATGTGTGTGTGTGTGTGTTTGTGTGTATGTCTTATACTAAATTCTATTACATTTGATCATAAGTTTAGGCTCCACGCTTCTCCGAAGATGAGGGGGACATTATTAAAAAACCTTTCATGAACTCAAGGAACTATAAATACTGTGAAACCATGTGAATCTAATTTTTGAACCTATTTTTGCACCAATTATAATAATTTTTCACGCGTATACTGCGGACACAAGAAAGTACAAGTCGTCAACTGTTATACCTCCTCTGATTTGAAGAAGGGAATATTCTAAGGGATATATAACAATATACTCATTTTAAAAGATCCACCGGAAAGTGGATTGGTTGGTTTGTGGTACCAATAATTATGACTAGCAGTTTAATAGAAAGTAACACAGCAATATTGTCCCTACAATTTTATATACTCATTTTATACTCATAAGATAAAATTTATTTATTTGATCTACAATTGATACGAAATATAAACATTATTTCTCTGTTTAGATGCGTAGCAAGTGATTCTTTTCGTAGCTGTATTCATTGCGCAAGCGCGTTTCATAATCGTGCGATTTGCGTTTATTTACATTTAATAAAACTAATTTGCTAACTGCTTTTATCACTGATAAACAATGTATATTTAATGATTTTCTGTATTTTTATTAAAATCTAACAATCGTAGATAAAGTACGGTACGAAACTCGTGCGAAAACTGCATTTTGCTTTGCTCGTGTGGTTTTACTACCGTCGCTGTCGCTCGGATGCAAACCCCACACTCGCATGCAAAATGCTACTTTCCGCACTAGACGCGTAATGTACTATTTCGGCATTAGTCTAAATGAACTTAATAAGGAAAAATAAATTCTGAAAACAATAATAATCAAGAAAAGAAAGACAATTATTTTAGGAATAATTACTATTATTATATCAGATGACTCACTGTCCTATAATACAAATTATTAGTTTAATATAATTTGAAGAGAAGAAAGTCAGAGTGGAAATGTTTGATTACAAAGGAAACGTTTTGTGTTATCATATCACTTGTAGTGAACGAAATTTAAAGCAAATAAAATGTGCAGACGAATCAAAGACAATCTAACATTATATATGCAAGCATGCAAGTATGTAGACTTCATTTAAATATGAACGAACAAGCAAATTACTTAATTTCCATGCCCATCGTACTTTTTAGTTGTTTTACCATAACAATACATTGTTAATAGTTAAAACAATGGACACTAAGAAAGTAAATACAGTTATCGCTTCAAACAAACTTAAAACCTAGTCGATTTATAAAGAATAATATAATAGTTAAACATACTCAACATACTTTTCTTAAAGCTGATGCGAATTCTAAAAATCAAGGTAGATAATATTTTGTTTTTTAACGTGAATTAAGGTAACCAAAGAAATAAGTACTGATATCCTAACGGTTATTTTCAAACCACGATGTTTTAGCACTTTGCAAACTAAATGGGTGTAAATTTGCATATCTGTATCATTATCGCATTATATGCGATGCTTTTTACAAGTTGCATTTTGATCTCGACCTGTGTTTAGCTTCAGTAGATTAAACTTCAACAAAATTATACTTTTTATTCCGAAATTCAACCTTAAATATATAATAATAAACAACATTATTATCTTTAATGGTCAGAATAACCAATTTTATTTTGTATAAAGCTAACTTTAAAATTTAGTTATAATCCATGAATATAATAAAAATACACATTATTTAATTTTAATATCGTTAACGTAATGATTATAGTTTTTTCTTCTAAAATTAAATTTTTTAAATTCTTATTTATGAATTATGTAAAAAAAAGGTTTTTTTTTTACAACATAGTAGCAACAAGGAAGTAATAATTGAGTAAATTTTAATGTTTTCATACCTCAAACTAGGGTAAAGCTCATATTATGTTAGAGTGCAGAAAATATTAATCATTGACTATGAATAAAAATGGTAACATTGTTTTATCTATTTTATAGGGATATCTATCGACTTAAAACACGCTTTTATAATCCTTTGGGTAAGAAGTGATGAATTGTAGAAAATATTGAGTTTTTGGTACTTTTTTAGATTGTTACTCCCACTCCCGTTGTTTTTGAATAAAAATGACTTTGACAAAATAACTATCAACAAAAAGGGATGTTCAGTCCAATAGTCCAATGTACTTTGGGACAAAGGAATATCCCACTTCTGTTTTGATAAGGGGAGTAACAATCTAAAGAAAAACATTCCGTACACCTTTTTTAGATTGTTACTCCCTTCTGTTTTTTTTATAAGGGGAGTAACAATCTAAATAAGTGTCGAGTTTTTAATGTTTCTATATACGAGAGAGTAGATAGATAAATCGAGGCATGTATTGCTTTACCATAATAAACAAAATAGACAATTGCATTATTAAAAATGTTTGTTTGGAAGCTCTGACATTTAAACAGAGGTTCCCGATGGGTACGATATTTCTACGAGTGTATCTAAAAAAAATAACGAAATTAAAACCGTTTTCCAAGGACGTAAAAAGGTCAAAACTAGGTCATCAAGGTGTTATAGGCCATTTTAAAACGATAATTTACCGAGACTTACTCGTTCTAGCGGGAGCTTCAATGCCTTAGTAGCCTATTGTTAAACTCAAGATACGATCCAAAAATGGCGGCGCGGCGTTAGTACGGCCATTTACTCTTGATGACTTGAGTCTTAAGAGCATTAGCTTTAAGTCCTCCGAACGCCACCAATTGGCGTAATAATTTTCCACTATATATACCACTATTCTTCACTAGTGGACAGAAAACAGTTCGAAAGTCATAATACGAGTAGAGGTTCACTTAAAATAATGCCCGGCTGTAAAACCTTTAGACTTCAATTCTTCAAGTTTCTCAGAGGATCAGAATCCGTCGGGTTTTCTCTTTAACATCTTTTCACTGAGAATATCACAGTGACGCAAAAGCGGGGGAAAATAATTTGTTTCTTTTTTTTCTCCCCTCAACAGTGGTCTGTTTTGAAGATATAATTCTTCGGTTGGATTCTTTTCGACGGGTTATCTCCACAAATGCTAGAACCTTGACTTTACTTTTGGGTGGAAGAAGAAAGAGATTTTCTTAGCTCTAAAGCTGCAATTAGGGGTAAGAAGAATCCTTATGTCGCAAGAATTCGGTCTATGATGACACTCCTAGCACCATTCTCCACTATAAAAAATCCACTGCAGTTAAGGGGGAAATAAAATAAAACTTGGGAGAAAATGGAATTTTATCAACAGGTTGCATCGCGATAAAAAGTATCAGAGATCCTAAAATACACTTAAGTAAACAAAATAGGTAAAAATAAAAATGTAAATTTCATTTACAGTCACAAAACAGTTCACTAGGCATTGTCCCTTTAATTAAATTTTACAAGTGAATTTAAAAATGAACAAATAATAAAAAAAGTCCTTCAAACTTAACAAACATTAATATGTGGGCTTCACAGATATCGTAGAGTATTACACTTGCAATTTTGATAAAAATTAATTGAAAAATTACCTTACATACTCTGGGAAGAATCTTCAGAGCAAGAATATTTACACAAAGGGTTTATTATTATTCCTATAAATATATGTAATTTGTATAAGTTAAAACTATAGACGAAAACTATAACTATATAGCTTAATATCATGATAATATGTAATAGAAATGTTAATCAATACATGCTAATTTGCTAAACTATAACCATTGACTATAGATTAAATTGGTAATCAATTTTTATATTATATTAATCACTCGTTGAATCACAAAATTGTTTTCAAGTATATGTAATTTAGAAATAATTAAATATAGATAATGGCTATAATAGTATATTCTAAGATTAGAAATTACATAATATATTGCACATTAAATATTTTGTTTAGGAAAAGACCTTGTGAATCTACGTGCTACCGTAAAGCCATTCAAAGATCTGATAACGATTTGTAACTTGGTGGATGGCTTGAAGAGTGTATGAAATAGAGGCAGACGTAATGACCCCTCGTTCACATACCTTGTCTTTTGTCACGATCTGGTGATTTCATTCATCTATTAACATGATTCCCATGGAATTTAATGAATAAAAAAAGAGGAAACAAAATTAATTAAATTGCAAAAAAATGAGTCCAGACGTTACTATAAAAAACCGAGTATAAAATTATGTTTCCTTATAATATAACACTTTAGTGAGCTTTTTAAAGAAATAATTGAAGTGAGCGTAGCGAGCTACCTACATTCAACGAAATATGATCCGTGTCTGAAACATACGACGATAATTTGAGTAAAAGTTGACCGATTTTGATGAAATGTGGTACACATGTTCGTTTTTCCATCGCTTAAGACTAGTTCGTTGGACAACGTTGTCTGCCCAAGTGTCGCGCGCAACGCTCGGGTAAACGTGTGCTTTAAAATTAAAATTAGAATTTTAGGACGTGAAAAAATTCTAACACTTTATCTATTCGATGAGACGAACATTTTTTTCAAATAACATTTTGTAGTAAAACCAACAGCGACACCGCTATGAATTAATAAAGATCGCTAAAACTATTAGCGTAGACCCAAAAGTTTAAAGTAGAGAAAACAACGTTTTTACCGATATCATACGTTCTAAAGCAACGATTTAATATAACTTCATATATATCGTCTAAAGGACAATTGAAATATGCATGTATAATTTCAAATTGATACAAGCAGAAATTTTTGGGTAGTGAAGTCATACATTATACACTTTATAATAATTGAAAAGGCGATATGTGGTTAGAGATATAGTAAGAATGAGTGGTTCCCTTACTACTAGCCGCTGTACTACTATCATACCTTTATCTATCAACTCATCATGATTCATGATTATCTATTTTATTAATATTTAATACATATTACTAAACGCTCGCTTCAATGATAGAGCCACGCGATGCCTAGTTATTCCAAACATGGTTTACTGAATTATACTTATAGTGAAAAACTCAAAAAGGTCCTGGCAGGCCTTTCAGTGAAGGCTTACGCTTAACAGTCAACCTGCTACCTGAGCGTGTGTATGATCCGGCCGCCTATGCGTGTGTATGTATGATCTGGCTATTTAAGCGTGTATAAGATCCGGCCCTCGATGCGGTGCGGGGTTTACGATCCGGTCGCCTGGGCCTGTGTAAAATTCGGTCACCCGAACAATTGTAACAGATAGCAGGACTATTTAGTCTAAACTGTCAGGTCTGTCGAAATGGGTGAACCCGGCTTTAGCTTATTATTCAAAACCATGGGGTTTTAATTCAGATTAATTTCGACCACTTTAGTTGACTACCGGCATTATTTAAAATTAACTATAGCGATTATTGGTTAGTGAATTGATTAATTTTGCTCTTTGAGTATTGTTTACTATGAAGCTTGTTATATACAGTGTCGATATTAAAATCTTAATAAAAGTAATACTATAAATATTCATTAAAGAACAAGCAGGAGATTTTATTTAGGGTGACTTTTCTACGAAAATTGATTTCTTTGTCATTATTGGCATCCGAGACGGGGTCACACTGTATAGTAATCACATCGATTAACAAGTAAATTTATACGTCGATGATAAAAATATACTTTGAATTACACAAGGAATAGATTACTCATAATCTAATTATCTGCTCTTTGAGAATCTTGATGTTGGTATCGTTCAGGACGTCGTTCGAGTCATACTTGGAGCCATAAACTCCTCTCGATCATCTATGACCATGTCGAACTCCGCAGAGGCCAATGTTCAGATCTGTGGAGTCAGTTTAAAAATGGAAGAAGACGGCTCCTGGACAACCTCAAGAGTAGGTATGCCTCAACAATAGTAGAGTCCTAGCAGAGTCTTATGGGTATGCTAGTCAGACGGCCAACTATTCCCTTTGGACGACTAATATAATATAACCAAGAAGACGGCATCTTCTGTTAACAGATAAAACTCCTTGAAATCGGTGAAGTAATTGATTTCTTCTTAGATTATAATTAATCTACTTTGGGAGTCTGTCTGTTTCCATATAAGACTCAAATTACGTAAAGAAAGGTAACTTAAGTAGACTTCATAAGAGTTTAGTTTCGCTACTACTTTACATCGCATCCTTTAAGATGGTGATTCACTGATCGAGAAACCTAGATTATAATGTCGAATCCAACCGCGAAAGCCTAAATATCAGCTATATCATTTTCACTACTAGAAGTATCTTCAAGGAAGTTACACTGTGATTTTGACTAAAACTACAACAATCCGAAAGCCATATGTCGGTCTCCAGATCTTTTAAGATCCGGTTCTAACAGGAAAACCTCAAAAGCTCTAATAATTCTGGCTACATAAAATATCTAACAATCACGATGAAAACTAAATAATGAGATCATTCTTGGGTAAAATTTGAAGCAAATTCTGCACTGTCTTTTTAAAATATCAGTCCAAATGTGATAATGTTTGTGTAAGGCTTTTGAAGCCATTGAAACAACTCTTAAGAACGATTATTCAACTTAATATATTTATAAGAAAACATTATTTCAATAACAAACATTGACAGCTATCAAAACCATGACATTAATAATTCCCTAAATGTCACATCTCCCTTTCTCTTGAATTACGAGCTCCTGCCTGAACTAAGTGACTTCTGTTCCTCTGCAGCTCTGCTCCATCATCCGTTTCCACGTAGTATGACCTTGGTTGTCCTGCTTCCCCTGTCACTGTAGCATACTTGTGCATATCAGATACCCACACTCTGTCTCCTCTTTTCAGTGGTTGCCAACTCCGTGTGTTATGTCGGGTATTGTAATGAACTTGTTGTCTAAGTTTCTTCTCATTGTCACGATCGGCAACTTCTTTAAAATCTGGTCACTTTGGTATTAGCTTAGACTGGGGGGTTACTAATGTTGTTCGAAGACGCCTGCCTATTAGTAATTCTGCCGGGCTGTATCCATTCTCCAAGGGTGTACTCCGATATGCGAGAAGTCCTAAGTAAATGTCTCCATTTTTATTTTTCTTTAACAGATTCTTCATGGTCTTTACTCCACTTTCCGCAAAACCGTTACTTTTCGGATACCTCGGGCTGCTGGTTACTATTCTAAATCCATAGTTTTTAGCAAATCTACGAAATTCGTCACTAACAAAAGTAGTCCCCTGGTCACACCGAAACTCCGAAGGTATACCGAACCTAGCAAAAACACTTTTTATCCTACTTATCCCATGAGCCGAAGTTAATCTATCTAAGCTAATTTAACTCCGGGTATAGGGAAAAGTAATCTTGAATGCACAAGTAGTTCTTTCTTTCAAAAGTAAGTATGTCTGCCCCAACTCTTTGCCATGGACCATCCGGTAACTCACTTGCTAACATAGGCTCTACAGGATTTTTCCTTTCCTCAAAACACTCCCTACAATTTTGAATAAATCTCTCTATATCTGATTTCATGTCCGGCCACCAGACTGCAGTCTTTGCCTTTCGTAAACATTTGTTATAACCTAAATGTCCCTCATGTATAACTCCTACAAGTTTGTATCTCAGGGATCTAGGGATATACAAGTTTTCACCTTTCATGATTTAATTGTCAACTAGAGACAACTCATCTTTCCACTTGTAAAAGGAAATCATTTCCTTAGAAATTTTAGTGACGTGAGGCCATCCTTTCAATACGAACTGCCTCAATGTTATAGATGTTTCACAATTCATCTTGAGCCGTTTTAATTTCTGCTAATCCTTCGTCAGAAACTGGTAAATTAGCTTTAATGTATTCAATAAACATTCCAACTTCCTCATCTAGCTCTTTTTCCTCTGGATCCATTGACACTTCTGGTGACTGGGATAAAGTATCGGGTACATAAAATTCATTTCCCGGAACATATACCATAGAGTAACTATAATTCATCAACAATAGTCTTAATCTTTGGATCCTCGGCGTTAATTCACTTAACTCTTTTTCTCCTAATAAGGTTACCAACGGTTTATGGTCTGTTTGAAGGTAAAAACTTAACCCTTTGATCCATGTGTCGAATCTACGACATGCCCACGTGACTGCTAATGCTTCCTTTTCAATTTGTGCCCACTTGGTTTCAGCTTTTGTTAGTGAACGTGATGCATAGCACACCGGTTTCCAACACCTATCATCTGGATCTTGTTGCTCCAACACAGCTCCAAGACCATATCCTGAACTATCCGCACTAATTCGTGTAGCGAAATTTGGATTATAATGGGCCAATACAGGTGTTCTTGTCATCAGCTCTTTGACTTTGTTAAATGCCTCTATCTGAGGTTGGTTCCAGCTCCATTCATTTCCTTTAACTATAAGTTCTCTTAATGGTTTTGTTATCGTCGACAAATTTGGTACGAATTTTAATAAATAGTTAACCATGCCTAAAAATCGACGAATTTCGCACACATTATTTGGTGGACCAAATGATTTAATTGAGTTTATTTTCGACGGGTCTGCTCGAATCCCCTCTGCAGAAATTAAATGGCCTAGAAATTTAACTTGAGTAACCCCAATTTCACATTTTTCAGCGTTTAAAGTCACTCCTTCCTTTTCCTTAATTTCTTTAGTACTCTGTCTAGTCGTTTGTCATGTTCATCTTTCGTTCTGCACATACCAAAATATCGTCGATGTGGTTACACACACCCTCCTCTTTTTCTAACTTTAGAGCAATTATCCGCTGATAGAATTCTGGGGCTGACGAAATTCCAAAAGGTAATCTATTAAAAATGTACCTTCCGAATGGGGTTATAAAACAAGTTAATAATTTTGATTTCTCCTCAATAGGTACTTGCCAGTACCCTCGACTTGCATCCAATTTAGAAAAAATTTCGAACTTTATTAAATGATTCCTCTACGGTTGGCTCAGAATATAGTGCGGTCTCTTAACAGCCACATTTAATTTCGTGTAATCAATACACAGTCGAATATTTCCGTTTGGTTTAGGGACTATTGTTATTGGACAACACCATTCGGTGGGCTCATCGATAGGAGAAATTACTCCTTCTTTAACCATGTTCTCTAACTCTATTTTCACTTTCTCTCTTAGTGGAAACGGGATCCTTCTTGGTGTAGCAGTTGCAAATGGCTAGGCATCTTCCTTTAGCTTTATTTTAAATTCATACCTCATTTTACCTAGTCCCTTAAATTGCCTTGGATATTTTTGTTTATATTCTTCATATAGAATTTCCTTTTGAACTGTGTTCACCATTTTTACTAACTTGAGGGCGGTCAGGGCAAGTCTTCCTAACAAAGGTTCCTTTACAACTGCTACATACAGATCCTGCTCCGAGCTTATCCCTTTCCATCTTAATTCTGTTTTTATCATTCCCTTTACTTTAATTTCTGCTTTCCCCGGGCCAAATAATTTAACATTTGTACTTATGATATTCTTCTTAAGTCTATTAGCCAATCTTTCTGGAATTACGGAAACATCTGCGCCCGTGTCAATTTTAAAATTTAATTTCAATCCTTCAATTTTCAGACATATTTTCCATGGATTTTCATCATTTTCGTAATTTATAGCATACACATACCGGTGACTCGAACTTTCTGAGTCACTGTCAAACTGCTTTTCTACTTCTTTCACATATTTTGAGTTACATTAAATGCTCCAGTGATTTAATCCATTACACTTTCGGCACCTGGAACCTCTGGCAGGACATCAGTCCTCTCTTCCATGAATCTTTCCACATTGGTAACACCCTTCTTTCCTTGGATCTTTCCTATACCATGCCTTACTCATTTGATCTAATTTTCCTTTCTTAGAGACCTCGCTATTTCCTTATCGTCTTCTTGTTCTTTCCTAACTCTTATCTCTTGTCCCCCTCTGACTACATTCTGCTGGGCCTTTATAATAGCATGTTGTTTAGCCAAAGTTATTGCCTTTTCTTTTGTTAGGCTTGGATCCATTTGCATTTGTTTACTTAATTTCGAGTCCTTGACCCCAACTACTATTCTATCCCGAATCAACTCATCTTTTAAATCCTTAAATTTACAAGTATTCGCTAATTTAATCACATCTGTAATAAAAGATTCTACCGGTTCATCGCTATTTTGACTTTTACTATTAAATTTTACTCGTTCATAAATTATATTAATTCTAGGAGAAAAATTATTTTGAAATTTCCCAATAACTAAATCATAAAAATCCTCCTCTACGTCACTGTTTTTGACGTCAAATGAATTAAAAACATCCTCCGCTTGCTCCCCTAAACTATATATTAGTAAATCTACCTGGTCAGTTTGGGATTTCCTCTGTCGCTCGCTAATACGCCTGTACCTTTCCCAGCGTGATAACCAGCAGTCCCAGTTCTCTAGCCTTAGAAAATCAATAGGCGGCGGCGGATCTACCTTCAGTCAAGTTTGACTGTGTTAAAACTTCACCTACTTCCTCCGGCTCTTCCTGAATCTCAACTTCCTGGTGTTTCTTCCTTCCCGTTTTACTTCTGACACCATGTAAGGCTTTTGAAGCCATTGAAACAACTCTTAAGAACGATTATTTAACTTAATATATTTATAAGAAAACATTATTTCAATAACCATTGACAGCTATCAAAACCATGACATTAATAATTCCCTAAATGCCACAGTTTGCTTAAGTTTTAAAATCGATATCTGCCAGATAAAAATATGAATATTACAAGAATTTCTAGTTTCGTTCCTTTTATTATATTCTTAAGTCATTTAGGGTTTATTTTCCATAAAATAATACAATTAAATCACCATCAGCTCTTTTTAACTTGGCAATATTTCGTTCCCCTCCGGAACATATTTATGCCTTGTCATGAAAAATAATTATGTTATAATTTTATTTGCCAACAATTAGTTGGTTTCGTCATTTTATTATAAGTTTAAGAAAGAAATATTGATAATAAAATGACGAAACCAACAAATTGGTGAAAAATATAAATAAATGATAACATAATTCTTTTTCCTAACAGGGCATGCATATGCTCTGGGGAGAAACGAAATACAGCCAAGTGCCAAGTTAAAAATAACTGATAATGATTTAATTGGAAAATAAACCCTTAATGACATGAAAAGAAAATGAATATTACGCTTTTTCACAATCCCAACAATTTTGCTTCCGAGCTTGCCGAAGGTAACAGAAGCTATGTGATGTCTCCAATTCAAAAATTCATAAAAAACATTCATAAAAAATCAAAAAGACAAGAACGTTTCAGACATCAGGGATCATTCTTGGTCTCGTATTGGTCTATCGCTCAAATTTTGCGCTCTAACATATCTTAAAAACTACTCGTCCGATATTATTGACATTTGGATGGTAGTTCAAAATTAGTCCATAGTTGGTCCCATATATAAGTTTCACTTGCTACGCCCATCTGTTTCTCTTCCAGAAGCGCACACACATATATTTATTTACACCTATATCTTCAAAAGTATTCATTTGATTTTTTATGAAATTTGGATGGTTTGTCGAAAGTAGCCCTCAGATAGCTCCAGATTGATTTCAACATTCTGCGCTCTTTAAATTTTGCTAAATTGATAATTTTATTCAAAGTATCAAGTATGTGTAAAAAATTTAAACAATTTTGACAGATTTTAAAAACGGTGGGAAAATTAAATACATTTGACACGACGCGAGGAAGCTATGTGCCACACTCATTGGTTGACTATTCAACAATTTGTTGGTTTTATTTTATTATAAGTGTAAAAAAAGACAAATAAAATGATGAAACCAACAAATTGGTAAAAAATATGTTAATGATAACATCATAATTTTTTATAACAAGGAACGAAATACAGCCTTATCAGATATATCATATATCCTACTCTTTATTTGGAGGGGAACGAAGAATAGCCAAGTGCCATGTTAAAAAAGGAACTGATGATGATATAATTAAAAAATAAATCCTAAATGGCATGAAAAGAAGATGAATATTACACTTTTTCACAATCCTAACAATATTTGTTAATATTTTGCACAGGTTCTTCCGAATGATTGTATAAATTATGGTCATTTTCTAATAATATATTTGTCAAGACAATAATAGATTCAAGTTAAAAGTTCATTATAGTAACTACTGAGTAAGTAACTTTTACTATAGATTTTTTTTTAACCAGATAAAAAAATGAATTGTATAAAATTAGTTTTTCTTGTAAACCCAACCCTGATATGTCGTGTTCTACTTAACATATATGTAGAAGAATATCTTAGTCAGTTTCACGAAGGAGGTGTGAGAAAGCCAGTTTAATAGTTGTTAAAATCGTTTATAAGTATAATTGATATTTCCTATACCTATTTAGGAGCTAGCAATAAGTTCACGTGCATCTACGCTAAAAAAAAAGAAAATGCAGGAGCGCGATGGTGAAGTCGACTTGGTAGGTAGGCCCCGACACGGCGCGGCGCCTCCTAGTCGCTTGACCCCTATCACACGGTGCGTCCACATACCAAGCTTGCTGCCTAGTGCCTTCAGCCAAACCTCGTCTCTTTTCAGATAATCACCCCCAATACAATTATAAAATAATAATTATTTATTAGAGTCTAAAAAAATCCCCTTATTCGTTCCCTTCGAGATATTGAAACCTGTTTTTATAGAGTTCTCAATTCGTCTTCATTCTCGCTAAACCGTCATTAACCTGCATTTCAGTTTGACCTATTTTTATCCTAACAAAAAATGATTTTGCACGATTTCAAGCTTGTTGCTTACATAAAAAAAACTGTTAATCTTTGATTATCTTTACACACGTATTCCAAGACGAGAACAAGGTATTTAAACTTGGTCTCACAAACAAATTCATCAAGATCATGTTTTTTTATCCTTCCTAACATCTCAATATAAATAACTACCTGTATAATATCCCCCTGATCATCTTTTCGAAAAACATGAGCCAACAAAATAACAGTAATTTGTTTAATGAAATCATTACCTATAGGATTAATGAATAAATATGAATTTATTATCTATAACTATTTCTAAAGTAATTTAATTTACCAGTAATTATAACTACATAAGTTAATAATAAAGATAAAAATAATACATCTCCGGTAATAAGAATATGATCTTCAAAAGATTTTTCAACTTTTATTAAAATATGTAAAACTTGGCTTTTACATCTAGTTGATAAACTAATCGGTCTTTTGAAGAAGTTCAAAGTACCACATGAATTTTAACCAAAATTAAATATGTATAACCCATTTATCATTTTATAAGATAATAAATAATACAGAAAATATTTAAAGACCGAAGTAATGTATTTATAAGTATAAATTAATAGATTCACCGTTAAATTAATTTAATCAGACCATTTATCATAAATACTTTTTTTCTCTTTTTTATTAAGGGTAAGATTACAAGGGATGGCAAGCTAGTTTTTTCGGAAAAGATCTTGCTTTTTTTTGTCTCCTTTTACTTACCCTTTAAAGTACAGTTAATAATCTGTAAATGTCACCTGATTTTTACCATTTAGCGTACCTTCCTCAACGATGGACATCAACACTATCTCTAATAACCTTACAGAAAGATATATTTATCACTTAGACATTTTTTTAATCAAGTTCATATATTACAATATTATTTGTGTATACCGGAGCTATATTGATTGGAGGTTTTTAAATTAAGTTGTTATTGGATAAGTTTACAAATATATATATATATATATATATATATATATATATATATATATATATATATATATATATATATATATATATATATATATATATATATATAAAGTATATTTGTGGTTTGTTTACCGGTATCTAAACGGGTTTTCTAGGTGGTTTGTGGACTGGCTTTAGAAAGGACCACTGAAATTTGCCTATAGTAAATGGAAGGAAACCACAGAAAACTTCAATTGGGTTATAGGCGGACACGGGTCCTTTCAATAGAAGCAGTTATTTTTGATTGAGGGTTTTTGTTGGAGATTAGTCTCTAGATTTTGTAATTTGAGGAATTTGTTTTTACGAATTTCGGTGAACGTGTAATACATTTAGAGAGAAAAGGGTGGTCTTGATTTTTTTTATTGTTCATCTCGACATTCTTTGACCTTGAGTTGTTGATACAATAAGATGTGAGCTATATTTCATATTTTTGTGGCGAATCACTCAGACCTATCATATATAATTTCATTGAATGTATCTTGTATGATATCTTCTCAATACATTTATTTTTATTATAGCTTTTCGTTGTATTTTCGCTACCCAGAACTAAAAGTTTTTTTTTTTTTTTTTTTTTTTAGACAATTGATTTGAAATTTATTGCTTTTTCTGGTACATAAAACCTTGGAGTTTTATGTTCCACTTTTCAACCATATTCTTTTTGGACAGTTTCATTGGGTATCTTGTTGGTATTTTATGGTCAGATTGTCTCTAGGGGTTTTAGCAAGGTTGTCTGCTTCCTCGTTTCCTTAAATTTCTTGTGGTGATTTGACCCATATGAAGTATATTTCTTTCTTGTATAAATACTAATAACATATTAGACTGGCTTTTAATACCTGTTTAAACTGTTGTGCTACTGTCTTATGCAGTTCCTATTTGAAAAGCATTGCGTTTACTAAACCATCAGTAACAAGGCCGTTTTGAAGAGTCAAAAACTAAAAGAAGCAAACACATCATTCGAAAAAACCACAATCAAGGCTTTAGAATTTTACAAATCTTATTCAAAGGTCGAGGAAAGATGTCTTATCCTTTACCACGTATTAAGAAATCACTATAAATCTAAATAAAGGTCGAAGTCTAGGTCAATTCAAAAATATAATGAATACATATTTAAAAATAAAAATTATGTACTCATAAACTAAGCGCATCTCTATATATTCATCTGTCAAATCACGCAATGGAAGAAAGACTTCTTAAATTAACTTATTAAGTTTAACTGAGTTTTGAACCTTCTACAATGTTGTTTTTAATCTAACAAGCCACGACAAGACGAGGTTAGTCTTAAATGACTATAAATTATTGTTTGTATTGAATGCTAAATATGTATTTAAAAAGTTAATATGTAAATTATTATTAGTAAACTTCTAATGTGCTCATTTTGTTTCTAAGTTTTGTATTGTTGAACTAAAGGACAAATACATGGAAACTGATACATGGATACTGTAGAACTATTAGAGTTAATGTAATAAGTTAGGACATGATAATAATAAATTGACGGAAATGGATGTATATCACAAAAGAAACCACTGAAGAAATTTCAAGGACCAAATCGGGAAATAAACCAATAAAGTATAAAGTGTCGTATTGACAAGAGAACTTTTTTCGAGTATTCTATTAGGTGTTCAAATTACGATGATAAAATGGTACTTGAGATGTGGTTTAGGATAGTACTATGCGGTGGATATATTATACGATACAGTAGTTAAAGCCAATCAGTATTAGACATTAGCTATTATGATTTGACTTGAACTTGAAAGGATGCAATTATTTTTATCTACCATTGATACGAAATATAAACATTTTATCTCTGTTTAGAAGCATAGAAAGTGATTCTTTTCGTAGTTGTATTCATTGCGCATGCGCGCTTCATAATCGTCGATTTGCGTGTTTGTTTCCATTCAACAAAACTAATTTGCTGTTTGTTTAATTAAAGTAACTGTTTTATCAAGTTTTTAGTGATAAAAAAATGAATATATAATGATTTTCTGATAAACATGATTTTCACTGATAAACAATGTATATTTAATGATTTTCTGTATTTATTATTAAAATCCAAAAATCGTTGATAAAGTACGGTACGCAACTCGTGCGAAAACTGAATTTTGCTTTGCTCGTGTGGTTTTACTACCCTCGCTGTCACTCGGGTGCAAACTCCACACTCGCATGCAAAATGCTACTTTCCGCACTAGACGCCTAATGTACTATTATTATCCCAGTTTTATTGAGTAAGGTTAAGTTCCACAAGTTCTCAGTTGAATAATAAAATATAGAACATCCCATTTTTCCTGATTCAGCCGAAAATAATTAACTTGCATAAAAATATATATTCTATGACCTTAAAAAAATAGTTTTACGACAATATTTAGTCAAGCAACAAATCTAGTAACTAAATATACTCATAAGTTATTGCTTTTTATAATAATTAAAAAAAGAACATTGGTGGAAAAAAAGAATATTCAATTGCATTTTAAAAAACCTTAAAAGGCCCGATATCATATTTTATTATTTAATTATAAAAATATATATTTATTAAAAAAAGTTCAAACTAGCAATGAAAATTATAAAATAAGTTTTTGCTTACTTTATGAAGCCAGAAACTGAAGGCATGTTGGGGGGAGGCAACATGGAAACATGGGTATAGATCTAGAAAGAATAAAATGGAGAAGGATGGGGAAAGTACATGAAGAGGAATGGCTGTAATGTGATAGCAACTAAATTATTGTTTAATTTAATTATTGGAATAAGAAGATCATTTTAATTTTAACTTTATTATAGGGCTATGGTTGTTTGCAGTCATTAATTAATTATATTATATTTAGTTGTTATATTACTCGTAGTTTTAGTTTCGAAAAAGTTTAATTATGATATTATTAATGGAAGCTGATGGGGCTCAAGGAGTATGTAACATTTGTATTCTAATACTCAATAAAATAATTTATTTATTGTTTATTAAAAGAAAAAAAGGGATTGTAGTCGATGTCAAATGGGAGCTCAGTAAAGAAAAAAAGTGGCAAAACAAAAACCAATCACATTTAGGCTTTTAAAGCAGACGACGAAAGGAGGAAAAAGAAAATATGTTTTATATTTTAAAAAAATGTATCATTTTCATTGGTTATCACTCATAAAATTTGCCGAAAATGGACAAAACGAAAAAAGTGGTAAAACATGGGACATTTTGTCGAGCTTGAGAAGCCAATTACATAAAAAGCTTAATTTCTTGCTCTGCAAAAACTACCGAAAAAGGATAGAAAATTTAAAAGTGGCTCATTTTCTCGAGCATGAAAAGCACTTTAAATAAATAAAACTAAGTATAAAAAGTAAAAATATGAACTTGAAAGGTAGTAATAAAACATTAAATATTTCGATAATAGAATGTCTGCGATAATGAATGCGTTACTGTGTGCTTACTACGTGGTTTACTTAAACATAACACGGGCTTGAGAAGCCGAATACGATGCATACTTAATTTCTTTCTTTATTTTCGGCCCCGCAAGGCCTTTATAAAAAAAAAATGTTATTTAAAATTGTCAAAATTGACAAAAAAAAAAAAAAAAAAGAAATGACGAAACACAGCTCATTTTGCCTGGATTAAATCACATTTTCATGCTTATAATGATGATACGTTTCATTTTTAGGTATTTCTATGGATATATAGCTCTTCTTCCATACACGTGGATTATCACGGTATCGTTCCGTCATAATAATGAATCGAAGATGTATACTATATAGAAGGAATATACAATAAGGATAACAAAACATTTTAATTTCAAAGGTTTTATAAACGCTCCATCTTAAAACTGCCCAAACGAAACAAGGTAAAGTGGATCGCGCACTGGGCCCATAAAAAAATTAAAGGTTGGACTGATTACCTCCTTTTCCAACAACTACCTCCCTATTTCTCCCTCTATTTATAATTATAAACCTGCAAAAATGTGTGCGTCTTTGTGTGGTTTTTTCGATGCTATGGCCTCATTGGCTTTACATAGACCTTAATGGACGAACAATTGTTTACCCTATCCATCAATATCTTAATGACTTAGAACAAGAATCTATATATGAAAACAAATATAAGATAATGGGATCCTAAATGGAACATAAGTCTCATATAGGCAATGGCGATTTGTCTTTTCAAATGTCAATGGAGATGTTTACATTGAATAAAGCGAAAAAGCCAAAATAAAAATATAAAAGATTGTACCTCTATTATCGTGGTACGATTGTGTAACGCTAGAAGAATTTCGTACTCACATTTATATGATTCACACCTTTAAAGAATGGTCTTCAATTTGTTAAAACTAGCAGCATACAAAAAGGTAACGATCAAATAAAAAAAGGAACAAGATTAATAGAGAACGTTGTACGATTTAACCGGACACAAAGATCGTAAAATTGTTTCAGGTAGATTCGTAGTAAGATCGGATAAGATCGGTTTGTGACGTCATATTGTATCATCCCACGTAAAAAAAATCTTCTACACTAATTTCTATTTATAGTTTCTCGCGTCCCTCAGACGTCCTTAGTAACAAGGAGTTATATTATTTTTTATTTTTTAATTTCTTCTAATACTCATCCTTTTTATTTCGTTTTTTGCCGAGAAACATCCGCGGCACGAACTGTTTATTAGTGAGTGAATCATGGAAAGACATAGAGAATTTTTCGATAATTGTTCGCGGTGCCTATATGTAACCTGGTATATACCTCCTTGTTTTAAAACGTGTGCGTTTATTTTTTATTTGCTATACGAAGGATAACGTCAAAACCGTGAAGGCATGCTAAGGAACCCACAATTCATATGGCGTTGAGCCTGTTGTATTCTTCTTTTATAATAATTCCTTATTTTATCCACAGGTTTTTAAAACAACTCACGTCTCTAAGGGTTTATTACCAGCCAATATCTGTACAGCGAGTTTGCGGATGAATATGAGAAAAGATTAAAGAGAAAAATAAATAAATAAACACTTAAAAAAAAGGAAGACCTTTAAAGAAAAAAAGTGTTTTTCCTAACGAATTTTAAAAGACACCTAAACCGACAAATATACGGTCATAAATCCTTTCAACATTATCAAGACGAAACCGACTACACCAAGTGTAAAAATTATAGCGAAGAAATTGAAGTTTTAAGTCTGCGGAAACTGTCTTCGGAATTTTTAAAAATGATGAAAAATATTTAACAATAAATATTACTAATCAGCATTCGGAAGAACAGCGATGTTACATCCTTTTTAAAAAAATTAATTGCTTTATAAGTGACCGGAATATTTATGATCAGGAACCGCAAGGGAAAATGAACACGTATTTTAAAATTTTAAGTTTATTTTAGGACTATCAACTTCATCATTTTTTAAAAACTATAAGATTGTGAACATAATAATTTGCATCATGACTTTTATAATATATATATATATATATATATATATATATATATATATATATATATATATATATATATATATATATATATATATATATATATATATATATATATATATCTGGAGGCAAGGCAATGCCTCAGCCAAGTCAGCACATCCGTACGATCCTATACTGGAACCAACTTAAGGCACTTAGGTCCCCTCTCAATTATCTTATTAAAGATACTTTGATATATAAATGTTTTATCAAATGAGAGTTCATTACTAACTAAACCAGAAATAATAATCTCTCTACCCATATAAGTTACATAAGAAAGTTTTATTATTTTGACACTGACTCACTAACTCATCATAATTTTAAGGCACTTTTAAACGTTTTTAAGGCAATTCTACAAACTTGAAATTTTGTATATAGGCAAAGTTACTGTACAAAGAAATGAAAAATTAAAAAATCGGGCGCATTGCCCCTCTCAAGGCTGATAAAAAACAGCCTATGCAAAATATTTAAATCAAATGAAAAATAATAACCAGCTCATCCTAGAAGCAAACTGTAGAAAACTTTAAATTAAAGTATTATTTTACTCTCATTAATAAAATTTTATATTGGAATAAGTGTGATAGAGCATTGAGCTCGAAGATTCTAAACATACACTTCCCCTTCGTCGGTATAGAATTCAGATTCAATTCTTATATACAAGAATACGTATATCTGAACCTGAACTACGAATCAAAGAGTTAAATAATAACCCAAATAGAAGCAACTAGTCTACAGACTTCTGAAATTAGGTATCTTAGGGAAGGTAGAAGGGAACACCCGAAGAGATCTCATCTGAAACTAAACCTTGCGAGACATTCTTCAGGTAAAGTCGGCGAAAGAGTATATTAGCTGCAACAAACTACGATGATTTGGGCTCATAACGAGAATCAAAAAGGAGAGCTTTCCTTAACAAGTCTATGATCCTAGGCCTCAAGAGAAAAGACCCCGCGGTAGACGCAGGATGACCTGGGAGGTCAACATCTAGACATCTTTGCAAGAGAGAGGAGTGACTCGGAACCGAACTTGGTATCTGGTGGAAGATCGGTCGGAGAGAAGACCACTTTGTTAAACCTCTACATCATACGGTAGAAGAGGTTGCGATTAAGTGAGTAATTTTTATTCAATAACAATTTACCTTGTCAAAAAGCTCTTTCTGATGACCATTTAGCTTTAGTAAGAAGAAGGTCCATTTATTTGTGAAAGGCTTTGGCCCACCAAGGGGGCTTATACAACTATACATGTAATCGGTGACATGTCGTTGGCGTGGTGTCCTATCATATTATGTATAAACCGTGTAATTGACATTTGCAGTTATAGGCATTAGAACAATAAGAATAGTCTTTAAAAATGTTTGACTCAATGGGCTCAATTAGCCTTATTAAAACCACGGAACACATTTATTATTAAAATGATTTATCAGTCTTCAAAAATAAACTAACATAAAGCTTTTAAGTAGATAATTCTTATAGATCAAAATTAATACATCACGAAAACTTATTTAAAACAAAAACAATTAGATAGGAAGTACGAGTAATAAGGTTTAAACACGACCTTCTTAACGAGTAGTAATAAATAGTGACAGAAATCTACGACTAATTTTATTAGAAGGTGACTTGAAAACAGAAGTTGATAAGCTACTAACCAGGACAGACCATAAAGTAAAGATGGTTTAATTTATGATATACTGTCAAGAGTTTTTACTTTCCTATACTCTCATTCGAGAATGCTATTGAAAATAAAAACATACACAACAAAACAAAAAACACTAAAATAATCAAGAAAGCATCGAGAGCGTGTGAAAAATAATAGTTTGAGTTTTCAACGGAACAACTCAATTCAGACATCCCTGAACATGGTTTGAATATTTTTTGCTTAATAAAGGAAGGTGGCTGCCTGTCTTTCCGTCGTTAACAGATTATCCGACAGGACTTAATAAACATGTTACGACAATAACTCAAGAACGGGTCATTTCCACTGATAGAGACATTGCAGTGATAAATACACATCAATATATATTGATATCAATGAAAGAGATATATGTGTAATTTTATAGTTAAAAATAGTAGTAAAATATTTCATACAAATACATGTAATTATACTCTTTAACACACTTCTATGGATCTTTTTTTAGACATTTTTTTTTTTCTAAATGACTAGATGAAATGAAAAATTAGAAGTTTAACCAACTTATTTTTAAGAGTATGTAAAGAATTGCAGGAAGAACACGAATTAATTTTGGCACTCTTGAGGTTATAGGTAAAGGTCTACTTTTAAGTAAATTTATTTTTTACAATAACATTAAGAAATTATTTTATAAAAGCAATATAATTTGAAAACAAGCAGAGTTGTTGATTAATTAGAAGTAAAGCAATGTCCATAGGCCAAAAATAATTGTACATGATATAAAGTGAAAATAGTGTTATAGGGAAAACTCTTCCAAAAATAACTAACACTTTTTCTTAACTTCTTGATAATAAACGTCTTATAATACCTGTTACGTTATTTTCATATAAAGAAAAAATTGGGTACGGGGAACCTCGGAACTTTTATCACTTCGGAGGCCACTAAAATCATTATCATTTTTTAAAAAATAATTATACATTATTTTTTTTTTTTTCATTTATTTAATTATTTGAATTTTGGCGGTATTTTGACAGATGTAAACAAACTTTAGTATCGCACTATTAATAATTATGTTCCCTTATAACTTTTGAACAAGTTAATGGAATTTCATTGAGTTTTTTTTAAATATTTGTTCCTCATTTCTTATTTTTTACCGGTTCCAACAATATGCTATATATGTCAAAAACGTATTTATACTTTTTGTATTATTAACTGTTAAGTTTCAAAATTAAAAAATCGATAACTTCAAAATGGCGGCCAATATCAAAATGAAATTTGGTGGATTTGTTTGTCATAAAGAGAGGTATATTCGTGCCAAATTTCAAATTGATAGGACCACTTTTAGATTTTTTTCAAGTTTGGCTGACTCAACAAACTGGGTTAAAGATGGCGGAAAATGTTGATTTTCCAGGCAGCACAACTACGTGTAAGAACTGATTTTTGTACCAAGTTTCAACTCTCTAGCTTAAAAACTGTGGGAGTTATGCGTGACACAGACAGACTGTCATCCAGCTAATAACCACTCAAATCGTCTTAAAAACACCCAAAACGAATAATTCCGTTGAAATCTCGGATGTTTTGGGTGAAAACAATACTTTTCCTATATACCTATATGGAGAAGGTGAGGAAAAGTAAAAATAGATAAATTGGCTAAGTATGTGCTTTCAGATCACACAAACGGTCCTTAAGTCAATTTAACAAATACGACAAGTTCATTAACCCGCATAATCGGCTCAGCCGTATCGACATGTCGTCCATTTAAAATATTTGTTTTAGCTATAATTTTTGATCCATTTATTATAAGAATTTGCAACAAACTCTTTTTATTGGTCTATCCCAGGGGCATCTAATATTTCTGGTTGAGACTCTGCTGATATGCTGATCTGTTATGATGTCTGATATGGCATATTATAGAGGACGGGGGGGGGGGGGGGGGGGGGCACGAATAACTCAATTTTTAGTCACATGGTGCAAAGATGAATTGGCACAAAAACGAAACCAAATATATATTTTTACTCAGAGCCACTTTCACTTTCATTTAATTCCCCTCATGACGCATTTCTGTCAAATAAAAATTTCAACTCGTAGTTTTTGAGGGATGATTTTTTGGGGCTTCCCTGAAATTTTCCTGTTATTGGGTCACTACACATAATATAACTGCAAAGTTTCAAAGCTTTGTGTTGGTAACTTTCGGAGATCAGGTGCGTTACAGATAAACAAACAGAAAAGCGAAAATACTTCATGGGTCCGTCGTTTTTGTCTACAGACCCTAATAAAGTATGTAATATAATTGAGATAAAATGAAGTATAACAGAGATCAGATTTAAATCTAAGACAAAAATAAAATAATTAACAATATATATATATATATATATATATATATATATATATATATATATATATATATATATATATATATATATATATATATATATATATATATAGATGAGTAGGTATTTGAGTAAGAACTAATAGTAATAAAGAAATACTATCAAAAATAATTTTGATACAAAAAAATGGCTGGCTATCCATGATTAGTTGTCTTCAGTGCCAGTAGAGTGCCAGTAGTTAAGAGAAATAATCATTATTGGTATTGAGCAAGAAGTTAAATGTCACAAATTGTCTTATTTAAACCTTAGTATCAAATTCTACACTCTCTTTCTTTTCACACTTCTTGAAAAAGCTAGCTTTGGGCAATAAAGTTACTTTCGGTGAAGAGCCGTTTATTTTATTACACCAATTGACAACTGCAAATCTATACTCGTACATTTATTGCAGGAGTATTAAGTATGCAGCTAGCTACGGTTAGTTAAAAGAGTTACTCAACTGCAATATATAAGCATGTTAATGGTTATTTGTGCAACTAGTGCGCAAAGTGGCACTTTGCTGCACTCGAGAGAAATATTTACGCACGAGCCGAAGGCGAGGGCGGAAAGGTTTCTCGAGTGCAGCAAAGACACTTTAAGCTCGAGTTGCACATTACATTTTTCCTACAGTTAAGTTTTTAATCTGTAAATAAAATATAAAATAATTTAGTGTTCATCAACATGTAAAAAAAAAACCTTGCATTAAAATTTATGTACGAAAAAGAAGAAAAACAATTTTCAATACCAACTAAACCAGTCGTTCTGTTATAGCCAGTGTTGCTTTTTTTGCCTGATTCAGCAAACCAAAGGGCTGTTATTATATTTCATCGTAACACTTACTCATCACATTTGAATCTTTTTTTTTAGGTTGTCTATCTTTACTTTTTTATATTTTAACATTTTTATATTTGATATATAGTGTTTAAATCATGTAGTTAGTTAAAAAATAATCATTAATTGTCACTTTTATTATTATTATAATTTGGATTATTTAATCTTTGTTTAGATTTAAGTTCTTTATGTTCGTAAGTAGGAACAATGGAGTGCAGTAAAGTAAATTGAGTGCGGTAAAGTAAAACGAGTGTACGAAAGTAGTAAGTGCAGGAATCTGCTGTTTTGCGTACTATTTTGAGTGCGATAACAACCACTTTATCGGTCAACTGTAGGAAAAGTAATGAACAATCTTCAAAATTAAGGTTTATATTACCTTCTTGTTGAGTATTAATAAATTGAAAAAGAGGTACATGGGAGAGTAGGACGTGAAATGACGTTGCTTATGTTATAATTTTTAGCATCTTATTCAGGTGAAGGGAGATCTTAGTTTTTTATCCTTGCCAGAGGTGAATGAATGAACTCGGGACCAGCTTGTATCCACCTTCCACCTTCAGAGTTTGTGAATAAAAGTTTCCCACGCATGTAATTTTAACATCTTTTTACCTTCCTATTTTTCCTTTACACTGTTCGTTTTACAAAACCATGAAAATCTAAGAAAAACCTCCTGCATGAAAAATCCCTTTCTCTCTCTAGCTCACATTGCTTTCATACGATAAAGCCAAACCTCAAGACTAAAGGGATAGAAAAAAGTCACCTTTCAATTCTCTATTTTATTCCCCCTGTTTTCAAAATAAAAAATAATAATAATAAAGTGGAGACAAAAAAAAATAATAATAGAGGAAAAAGTAAAGAAAAAAGTATTATTATGAAGGTTTCTGTGCTGGTTTATAAAATCCTATTGTATTTATATGATATTGAGAACTCTTTCCTGAGTTCAAGGAAGGACAAAGTTTTTCTTTTCAACCTAAAGAAACTAACTCGTGGTGCTATCTTTTAGGGGAACTTTATAACTATCGGGGTTATATTGAAAAATTTGAAAGTTAAAAATGAAACATATCAAACTGAATGAACTATCAAACATTAAAGTTAAAGATGACCATTACCTTTTAATGAACTTATATATTTGATTGTCAGGTGTAAACTAAGTGCATTGCATTGGTCTTTGACGTAATTTAAACTCATCATTCCCTAATTACAAGTATTTTATTAATGCAACTCACAATATCTTTTCTAACCGGCAATGAAAATGAAGAGGAATGACACTTAAGTGGCTGAAATGTGCTTATGAAAGAAACACCTAATTAAGCACTCGGTAATGAAATTATTTTACGTGGAGAGAGTTTATTTTATTCCAATGTTATTTATATTTATAATGATGATATTATAAAGAGCAAAAATATACCTTTGCTTTAGACAAGGGACAACTCATATTAGTAGAAATATATTTTGAATACTTCTAATGTTTTTGATCTTCAGTCGTTATGACAAACTCTGGTAGACTCTGGTGGCATCAATTAAAATTATGATACTTAAGTAAATTAGGTTAATTAGTTAAGATCGCAGAATAAGAGAGTAATATTAGAACATCAGTATAATTAATTAGATAAGGTGAAATGCTAAAATGTTTTTATTTAACGAGATACGGGTTTTTATGAAAATTATGCAGGCTTTTAAATGTTTATACTGCTTACATATTTTATGCATACATCAATATAAATATGAATACTGTTAAAAATTACTTTTCTTAAATAAATAATTGAGATCTTAAAAATAAATTTAAAAAAAACATCAGGCACGGATCCAAGGGAAGCGAAGAGGAAATAAAAGTCAGAAAGCCAGAATAGCAAAAAACAAATAAATAAAATTATACAATACCGGAAGAAAGGCTTGGATGCTTTTTAAATAGGCTTTTCGTCCAGAAAATTTCCATTGCTAATTATTTTGTCACAACTTTTGCTGTTGAAAAACAGCTATGGCTACTAAAAAACATTAAAACCCACCCTAAGTAAAATATTTTAGAACCTAAGTTTTGTTGTCGCTTTATCATCTTCCCTCGCTCTGAGAAAACTCTTATAAACATATTTGCCACCCTCTCCCTTTTACTAGTCCATTGACCTCAAGCCATACCTACAGAACCGTTCTCATCCTCTGAGCTGCAAAATCAATTTTGTGCTACATATATTGTTAATTCAGTTGACAGATTTTTTATTTTTCATTCAATTTCAATATGATTGATTTATTTTGATTAAAGTTTCTTATCTTGTCGAAGTGTGTTTAACCCCCTATGATTTTATTTTTATGAAATTGTTTCCCTCACATAGGTTTATCTATCTTAAAAGTACTAACCACATGCTTCTTTCTCCAACTATGGAGCCAGTCTTGGCCTAGGGCCTAGCCAGTGTGGCATGAGCATTGGGAATAGCCGCAGCATTTAACAGCCCTTCCAGTTGCAGCAGATATCCGTCTATAGTCTATAGTCTCTTCACTTCAGGGCACCATTTATACTTCTCCATTAACATCACCATCTGTATTTCTCTGCTATTTCACCATATCAGATTATCTCTAGACCATCCAACTCATATCAGACCATATATTTTATCTTTATTTATTATAGACTTCTATTTGTAATTAATTGACTTCTGTAACCAATATAATCAAAGTTTTCCTTTAGTTTTAAATACTAATTTTGTTTATTCATTTATTTCTTCTAACCCCGATTTATAATTTTATACTGCACCTTAAACCAGCGTCTTATCATCTTTAACTGGTTAACAGATATTTTATCTCCGGTCTCTCATAAGATGATATTTAGTAAAAGGAACGATTGACTTTTTCTCTGTTGTAAAATAAGATTCCGTAGAAGAACAAAGGTTGAAAACCACTGATAATAGGTAGAGAGCAAAGGGAGAACGCTTTATAGTATAAATTAGGAGAAAATCACTCATTTTATTTCCTCAATTTATTTCCCGGGAAAAATCTGGTTACTGAAGTGACAGCCCACGAAGTCGCGAGAGATAGGGACAATAAAAACAGACTCTCTGAAACCGCAGGGCCTAAGACCATGAAATTTAGTACGTAGATTCATCTTATCCCTAAGTCATCATTCATCTTGCACCTAACTCCTAGGTGCAGGGACGGATGGGGACGTAGTAACCGGCACAGGAAAATATACCAACCGGCGTCATATTCTTACCGCTTAATTTTATCCAAGGGGAGGGTAGTATAGAAATAAGGGGTAAAGAAATTTAGGAAAAATCTGTGGCATCTACACATCTTCGCTTAGTAAAATAACTTAAATGTTTCTTAACGGTAGTTTATAAACCCATCAAATAAAAATCAACTAGAATTAGTGGCTATGTTTCCTATTATCATGTAGGCCAAGCGATTATATGAAATGCCTAGTAGATTCGTTTCAATATCCTTCATGAAAAATAATCAGGACTATATTTCATTCATTCACTAATACATCTAATCATTTCATTATCTATACATATAAAATTAAAGTTTGTCTACACATTGCTCAGTGCTCAGAATTGCAAAGTTGTTGTTTGATACTTTTTATTAAATTTCCCTATCCAAAAATTTTCCTATCAGTCTTGATTAAAAAATGGTTATTTTATCGTGCATACCTACTAATAAAAAATTAATAAATTTTTCCATCTAATTAATAGCCTCTAAACTGCGGTTTGAAGGGTATTTTACTCCTTGTAATGGAATTAATTAAGCATAATATAATATAGCCCAGGTTCTTTTTTATGAAGACTTTAGAAACAAAACTATTTAGGTTTTTCATTTAATCACTTGCACTACATGATATTAGGAAACAACCACTGATTCCTATCATAAGCCCCGCGGAGTGAAGGCAAGTAAAGAATAAAATACTCTGCGAATCGTATTTTATAGGCTTTATTATTGCCTATCTTTTATTATTAGGCACGATAAATAACATTTATCTACGATTGATACGAAATATAAACATTATATCTGTTTAGATGCATAGAAAGTGATTCTTTTCGTACCTGTATTCATTGCGCATGCGCGTTTCATAATCATGCGATAAGGTGGAGAATTCTTCTTCTTTTTCGCCCTAGTGCGGATAGTAGCGAGGGTAGTAACTCGCTGTCGCTTGGGTGCTAACTCCACACTCGCATGCAAAATGCAACTTTCCGCACTAGACTCGTAATGTACTATTATTCAAATAGGTGCACCCTATTTGTAAGGCTTGCGACAGGCCTTAAGAAAGTTAGAAGTAAAATTATTTAGTGGGTCAAAATGTCAGATATACACATTGAAAGACTCCCTAAAACTTGTTTTGTACATTAAGGAGGGCAAGAGAACAACTGGGTTCTCAATTGGTTCTCAGAACAGAAATAACATCTTAATTCAATGCACGGCGAAGATATCTTAAATATAAAACAAAGCAGACAAATTCAAGAGGAAATAATATGCAACCTATTGAAAAAAATTGAGAACTATTTCTTATGTGATGCTGTTCGTTAGGATTAGGGAAAGAGTATTCCCGTGAAAAAAACTGACGACATTCACTCAACCAAGAATATGTAAGAATATTGTAGGCTAACCTACAACACATAGTTTATAATCTAGATGGGACCATGAAATGCCTGCTTTGTAATCCCAATGACGAAGAAACGATAAGCCATTCCCTTTTTCGATCTCCACACTATAAAAACTTTACAAAAAAGAGAATATTGACTTCACAATTACATTTCAATAGAAAAAATCGTATACCAACTAAATATAGAAACAATCAATAGTATACATATTTATTGTTACCATTCAGGCTAATGAGTCTTTCTATTATTATTTATTTATTACAATTATTATAATTAATGTAGCAATTTGATTTTATTGTTGATACTAAGATGTTTTTGCTAAATAATTTATTCTCAAAATATCTAGGTTTTAATTATTTATGTTCTATTTATATATTTTTAATTTTGTTTTGTTAATTTGTATATTGCAGTTATTTATATGTAGTTCAATTTTAAAAGGTCGCATTGCCAATACAATTATGTATTGGAAAGACGTATATTTTTATTATTAATGCCATACGAACTCAAACTGAAGTAAGAGTAAAAAAAGAACAATAAAAACTATTCTAATTCTATTTTACTTAATATTTTCAATGAAACCAAGCCTAAAAGATGTTAGCGTACTCCAACAGGATAAAAATTAATGGTTTTCGTTCAGCCACTATTGCGTCTACAAAGTCGAACCTGCGACGGAAGACGTATGTGTACAGACAGAAAAGTATTAAATAAAAATGATTAAATATTAAAAAGGGTCATTATTAAAAATAATAAACATCTATATCCCACAATAAATCGCAGTTTTAAAACTGAAGTATTATTATCTAGTTAAAATTATTATTAAGTAGCGAAAATCACAAATAAATTGGATTAGTTAATCATCTTAATTTTTTTCGGATTTTTAAGACTAAGAGCAAAAGCGGGTTATAAAATTTTCCCATTGAACATGTAATGTTTAAATCAGCTCGGTCTTATTACAGCGCTGAGTGAAAATAATTTTAGTACCGTTAGTAAAGTTCACATAATATTGCCAGAATATAATTTACAACCTTTCTACGAAACTGTTATCTTAATGTTGTCTTCTCTATAATATAAATGTATGCTTTCTAAACAAAAAAGCTGTTTAAAGGAATATTAAAATAATACAATATATCAGAAAAATACATCTTTTTAATAATAATACAAAAGTTAAATAAAAAAAGATGATAAATAGAAGTACATAAAATAAAATAAAAACTTATTTGAGCTATTTCTATTCCTATACTATTATAAATTTACTGTACTTAATAGAATGTGTGTCTAAAAAAGTTTAAAATGTCTTAATTTAAAAAGTCGCCTTAAGGTGAAATAGATAAATGTAAAAATAGGGTCCTGTTAAGAGAAATACCTAATGTGGTAACAACAGACTAAAATAGAAACATATTCGACTGCAAGATAATTCATTTTCTTTTTTTATACTAAAACCTTTTCAAGCCTTCATCCGCTAACCCATAGACCCGTAGACTGCAGCAGTTTGTATACGTGTATGTTTCAAGTTATAAATATGGGACACATGACCAGTTCATGTAATCGTTGGTGAGTCTTAATGGAACAGAAGATAAAGTATTAATGTTTCATTGTTAGTATTAAATTATTTAGGTAAACATCTTGCTTTCGGAGTTGGCTGTGAATGGGAGGAAATCGAAACTCAAGCTCATCCTCAAAAATGCTGCCAAACATCAAACATTGTCTCACCTTAGATGTCAAACCTTTGTGTTCAAAACTCCTAAAGTGATGAATTTTGCTTCCGAGCATACCGAAGGTAACGGAAGCTATGTGATCGTTCTGAAGAACAAAAACATTTTATGACTCTAATTTCAAAAATTTCAAGACAGAAATCCGTTTCAGACATTAGGGAACATGTTTGGTTCCGTGTCTGTCTGTCGGTCTGTCACTCAATATTTGCGAATCAACATGTCTTAAACACTACACGTCTGATTTGAATAAAACTTGTATTGTAGGTCATAATTAGCTCATTGTTGGCCCCATATAAGTTTCAGCCTTCTGAGCTCATTTGTGTCTCTTCCATATGCGCACAAACATACATTTATATATACCTATAGCTGCAAAAGTACTTATCTGATTTGAATGAAACTTTGATAGTTAATCGAAAGTAACCCGCAGATAGCCCCAGATTATTTTGAACCATCTGCAATCTTTAACTTTTGCTAAATTGATAGCTTAATTCATGAAGAAATCAAAGAAACTTTGACAGAATTAAAAAAACCGGGGAAACAATTAAACTAATATGAAATCATTAAAGTACGTGATAGGATGCAAGGAAGCGGTTTCGAATATATCTGAGGTTGAAAAATTCAAATATTGAACTTAGTTTTTACATATGATTTGGAATCAATCTTACTGCCGGTAATCATACAATAATATTAATTATAAATGCCATTCAAATAGTTATTGTACGTATAATTTGGAACGAACCTCGTTTTCATTTTTTTATTTTTTATATATGTCTCATCTACAAACCTTTGTTTATTCTTCATTCAGAAAATATAAATTATAATAATAAATATTCTTTATTCCACCACAAAAAAAAAACAATTAAATTAATACAAAAAAAAAAAAAAAAAAAAAAAAAACTACAATAATAACCATTTAATGAAGTACACAATAAAAAATATTGTGTGGTGAGAGTCTTCAGTAGAGGTCACAGCATCTAGAGAGAGGACTCTGTGTCTCTCAATTTAGTCCATATTTAATTATTTTATTTTATTATTACAATTTTAACTCATATACATATCTATCGCACACATATATACACACATAGATGTTATTTATTTTTGGAAAACTTTATTTACTTTTTTTTTAATTATGTATTAATGTAGTTTATTCATTATTTTGTTGAGTTAGTAAGTGTTGTTTCATTTTGTATTTATAAATGTTAATGTTAGTAATGTCAGCACTTCTTTAGATTGTTACTCCCCTTATAAATAAAACAGAGGGGAGTAACAATCTAAAGAATGTGCATGGAATGTTCTTCTTTAGACTGTTACTCCCCTTATAAAAACAGAAGTGTGATATTCCTTTGTCCTAAAGTACATTGGACTAAACATCCCTTTGTCTTAATTGTTATTTAGTCAAAGTCATTTACATTCTAAAAAATCATAGGGGAGTAACAATCTAAAGAAGTACCGTAATGTCTAAGTTCTGTAGGTAGTTTGTTGTAATAAATTGGTCCAAGGTACATTGCATGTCGTTGATTTTTTGTAGTGAGAGTGTGAGTCTGTGGTACCAGCATCTTTAGATGAGTCTGTGATCTAGTAGAATATTTGTGAACTATTGGTATTTTATTAGTGTGGAAAAAATGTAATAAAACTGCTTTCTGATACAAACATTTAACTGATAGTACATACTTTAAAATCGAGAAAGGTCAGGTTTGAGGGATATCTTTTTGGTTTTTTCATATGGCTATCTTTATTATGGCTTTTTGAATAACTGTTACTGGTCGGATGTGTGAATTAGCTGCCATATCCCAAGATAAGACACAGTAGTTAAAAATGGTAGTACAAAATATTTAAAAATGGTAGTAATTCCGATGTATAGGGTAGACGGCGCAGCAATTCGAGGAATACGATAAGGAAATTGAGGACCTGCTGTAGTTACTAGAAGCTAAAAACCACGAAACATTTTTGCGCCGGAAGGTTACAATCCTAAATAATAGGTTACAATTGAACCTCATCAACAAGAGAAGGTTATAACTTATAACTCGTGAACCTTGTACGGGTTTACTGAATAGTATGTTATGAGTTATTTTTTTAGTATTTTTCTGTATAATAGTAATTAATAAATAAATTGTAATATGTAGTTATCATTTTTTTCTGTATAAAGGTAACATTTAAGTGTTTTTAAGTATTTTTAGGTATCAAGAAAAGGGAACTACTTGTGTATTTTCCAAGACTTGGATTGGAAATGAAGAGTGGAGTCAATATTAATTCTTTTAATTTGTACAACCTAAACTTGCTAAACAAAAATATTTACAGGTACCTAAATAACAGGGAAATATTACATTTTTCATAGAACAATTTTGAACTCAGCTAGGCTAAGACTAAGACTTATAATAAAGAATATTAAAGAGGCTGGTCTTTGTTTGAAAAAAGTATTTTGATAGTTTAATTTAGCTGAATTGAATAAGCTTCAATAGGAATAGGACTTATAATTTATTATATTTCTTTAAGAAAAATACTACTCATTATACCCCGAACCCGGAGTATAAAATTAATGTTGATATAATCACATTAATCTTTGAAATCAACCAAACAGCTCACCTAAATTTCATGAAAGCTGCATTATTCCCTTTATTGTTATAAAAAAATAAAAAGAGAAATAGACTGCCAATTTCGTATGGTTGTAATGTTATTCAATTATCCCCCGTTTTTTACATCAGTCAAAATTGTTTAGATTTTTTAACATGAATAATTTCTGTACTCTTTTACATTAATGAAATTTATTAGAAATATATATTCACAATTCACTACTGAATTCTGGCTAAAGAAAGTTATTCTTTTCTTTTTCGAGGTGTCTGAGTTCACACTAACGTTTTTAGTGTTTTTGCAGAACTCAAAAATTGGTGAACTGTTTTCTTAAAAGGGAGTGAAAAAATTTTGATCAAAACAATATTTCTTTTTATTAAAGAAAAAAAAAAAAAGGCACTATAATAGGCACATTAGTAAATTACTCCAATTAAAATTTGCTAAAGAAAAAGAAACATAACACTAAACTTAAAACTGATACGGTACGGTAAATAAAAACAATTATTATAACCTGTTGTTGAGTACAACTATAACACGACAATAACCTTCCGGCGCAAAACTTTTTCGTGGTTTTTAGCTTCTAGTCTGTAACTGAGTACTTACATCTCCGCCTGACGCTAAGGTCAAAACACCGACTTCTGGTGAGTTCAAATCCCAGAGAGGTGAGAAACGTTTCACACAGCTGATCACTTCAAGAAGATGAGTAAAGTAGCCGAATTTACAGAATGAGTAAGTAACTGAAATAACCTAATGAGGTGTTGATCGGGACGTATTTGAAAGAGCAAAAGAAGAAGAAAACAAATGCACCTCTTAGTATAGACTGTTTAAAAACTAATACTGACATTGACTTCGGGTCTAGTGGGCAGGTAACAACTCTGATGGACTTTTTCTTCATATAAGGACGGCTTAATTTTACGTTTATTCAGATTTATGATCGTTTATTTGTAGTAAAAGCTTAACAGTTATAAGATAAGTTATATCAGATGAAGGGAAAAAAGTCTTAAAGATTTATTTTGACAGTTTTAATTTAAATATTAAAGATTTACTTTTTTAAAAGATTTAATTCATGAACGGTTTTAATTTATTATAGATTAACATATTTTAAGATTTATTATATTATTTGTGTTAACTGCTTTAATTTATTAAAATATTTGATTATTTTAAAGATTTTAGAAGAATAGTATGGAGTTATTATGAAGTTAATGTGAAGCTTTCACGAACATAGACAGATTTAACATTCCGCAACAGTCTTAACCAACAATGACTCGAGAGGAATCTTCTTTAAATTGAATCAGTATAAATAAGTAGGTTGTTATAATTCCAATAATCTGAAACAATTTTATAGAGTTATAAAGAGTCTCAAGACAAATAATTATTATATACATAAATAACAAGCATATTAATTTGCTATATAAAATAAAAAAGGAAAAATCACAGGGAAGTCCTGGGGCATCCAAATAATTTTTAGGGTTTCGTAGATTAATAAACATAATACACGTTTTTATATTATGAAATAAAATATTTCTATTTCCCCATCCATCTCTATTTTTTAAAAAATATATATAAACAAATTTAGGCGGAAGGCCATAAAAAGAAACAAAATTAAAGGGTCTCTGGTTCGATCCCCCGGGGGTCACAATGTTTTTTTATGTTTTTTTATCGGTAACGACAAAAAGGTAAATTAAATTATTTCGGAAAATGTTTATCACACTGCTCATGTGCGACCTCAAAATTTTCGATTTAAAAATAGTGAGAATCTTTTTCGGAAAATTTTCATCGCTCTCTAATAAGGTATTTGCATGAATTATTTCATAATTTGAGCTACAATAGACTAGCCGTTTTAGGGTGGTTGGGGGGGAGGGATTTTTGTTGAGTATATTTTAACTCATTATATCAATAAAGAATAAAAAATGTAGAAATACATGTATATGTAACCTACTCGTCAGTTGCTTTTATTTGATACCCCACTTAAAAATTTACAAAACACTAAATATTTGAGTTTAACACTAACAAATTTATGCAAATAGCGCATGCACAAATAAAAGTTTTATCTTCTCTATATTTTTGCTATGTGTGGGTCAAAAAGTTGCGCCGATGTTTTAAATTTCAACTTTTTACCTTAAACGGTTCGGGAGATATGATCCAAAGAGCGAAAACAGACGCATCACCCTCGGCATAAGAGTTTCGAGAAGAATCTACGAAACCCTAAAGAACTCAAAAAAGAAATATCAAAATTAAACAAGTTCTTATTTGACTAATAAGAATTTATCATCATTTTGTGTCTATATTTCCATTAAATAAAAAGATAAACAAGTAATAAAACTTGAATGAACTATTTAAAAAAATAGTACCTACGATAACTCGAACGAAGCTTTCTTATATATAGAGTAAAACTGCATTCAAATTCACTGCATTAAAATGATATCTAATTTATTCAAAGTTATGGAGGATCTCGCTCTGACAATGTT
This sequence comes from Gerris lacustris, assembly GCA_951217055.1. Classification (NCBI taxonomy): domain Eukaryota; kingdom Metazoa; phylum Arthropoda; class Insecta; order Hemiptera; family Gerridae; genus Gerris; species Gerris lacustris. The sequence goes on from OX578277.1 coordinate 81,965,294, forward strand.
ATTTTAGAAAGAAAAAAAAATGTTTTTTCATTTTCCAAAGCTTGTAACACCTGGTTAAATAAAGCTATAGGAATAAGTGTGCAGGCAAGTTGAAAGAGAATTTTATGGCCTTTAAAATGGTGTTTACGTCATTTTTCTAACTTAAATAGAAAAATATATGAACTAATTTGAAAGTGGCTATAGCGGCCAAACGAATAAAATTCGAGGTATTATCTATAGGAGCTTTTTTGTTCCATTTAGGATGCTATAACTAAATTTTAATTTTGTTACATTAAAAATGAATCACCCTTTATGTATAAAAAGAATTTACAACCAAATCATAACTTTAATACATATCATTAAATGATTAATAGTTCAACCAATTTCCAAATAATAAATGGTTAATTAAATAAAGTTTTTGTCATACCGAAGTTAAGAGTGGACGATCGATTTCAAAGAATCCATGAGCAGTGAATTCAATCTTAGGATCCAGTATTAATAGCAAACTTACACTTGGCTGTAACCAAAATAAATAAGCATATGAAAAATTACTGTAAAAAATAAACTAACGCATACATTTACATTAATTTGGTAATATACTACACGGATACTTTTTTTTTAATGACAGATACTTTAAAATAATATCTAGACTTATGCGATATTAAGTATATCTTGGGGCCTCTTCAAATACTTAATTTTATTACCATTAAGGTTAAGTCTTATACCATGTTTCATGAATGAACGAATTTAGTCATTTTTGAATATTTTATTTTCCACAAAAGATTACTTACATCTTGTAGTAAATCATTATCCGTTCTCACAATTTTCCGAAGAAGATCTTTGAATTCGTTAGCCTGAAACAAAATTGAAATAACTAAATATATTTTTTATAATGAATCATAAGTATTATAAAGAGGGAACGAAGTAACATTAACTCTTGTCAGTACATTTAATAATTCATTTACACCTCTGTTTCGTTTCTGTGATTTAAAATATAAAATATTAATTTAATTTTTTTTAATAATCAAAGGTGGGGCCGCAATGTTATGTATGATAAAATCCATTTTTTCCACGATTCCCTCTTATGTAAATACTCCTTATTAATCTAATAAATTTCTTTTAGTTTGCGTATATTTTGTGTAAGATATTGTTCCTTAATTTATAATTGCCTAATTCTATTTTGAAATATAAATGTCAAATTAGAGAAAGGGATCTGAGAAGTGAAATACATAAACGCTTTCACCCCCAATTAAGGCGTATTATAAACAAAGCCAGCATTAATCCGATTGACCATCATCAAAACCCGCAAAAAAATGGAAAGAAATGCCGAATGAAAAATTGTAGAAGTATGAAGCTTCGTTAAGAATCCGAGTTAAATTCTAATTATATTGTTTATAATACTTATTACTATTTTCACCGGCACTATTGATGGTCATTTTTGGTTTACAGCCAGTTCTCTTAAATAATAAGTTGTTTTATTAAGAAACAATTAAATAACAAGGTGTTTTTCAAGCATGCTTCTACTACAATCAACCTAAAGAAGAAAAAATCACAACGAATATAGTAAAAACAAATAAAAGGCCAAGTTAAAAAATCAAAGAAATTAATATAAGATGGATTTTTAATAAACTATATATCGACATAACTAGGAACGAAAAACCACGTTTCAGTACACGAATAAATAGCATAAACAATTACCGACAAAATTTGGTCACCGAAAATATCGTTTAAATAACCGACACTTTTTGCTATCTGATAATGGTACATTATTAAAGATTTTACATCAAATTTAGTAATATCTGGTATATTTAAATGTTTAGTTTTCTCATTAATCGATCTATAAAATTCGCATGAAATATGCGTTAGTAAAACGAATCGTTCAAGCATCAAATAATACTTTAGGGTAGGAATGTAATAAACAATTCCTAAATAAAGGCATACTAGCGTTGTAGTAGCTTAGTAGATCCATCTACTAACGTCCATTCATACAATGCATTGATGTATGATAACAGAATTAGTAAAAAAAATAACACATATTTTACTCGAAAGTATATGGCACAAAATCTAATGAGTATACATTTTTTTTTTTATAAATAATTCATAAAATATTCTATTATTCAATAATCTATTTAAGTTATAATAAATAACTTAAATAGATAATTGTCCTTGAGGAAAAACTCTGATAAGGTAAAACAATGATAAAAAATAATGCTAATATACTGGCTAATGTAGAAAAAATATTCAATTACATATTTAGTATCGTGCATAATAATTGTAGGAATAAATATTCTAAAAAATCCAAATAATATTGACTAATTAACATTAGATTAAATTAAACTATGTCTCAAATAGTTCCAGTTTTAACTGGGATAGACAACGGAATAATATCCTAATTCAATTATAAAATAGATCCAACATTCAATTATAAATTAGATCAAGTACAGTCAGACAGAAAAATTACAGACACATTTTTACCTTCTTGAATTGAACAAGGATATCTACTTTATATATATAATAAAACTCCTTTACCTTCGTAAAGCACTTAAGTAAGCTAAAGTAGATGGGTGAATTGGAATATAAATAGCTGAATAAATAATTTCAATATATTTACTTTTGTCACTATTCGCGAAGCTGAGAAGATAATCTCGCAGATTGCAATTATAAAAGTAAGTGGCCATATAAAAAAGCCGAATAACATGGATAAATTTCTGTATGTTGGGTTTCCAACATAATTGCTCCAAAAGGAAGGTATGAAAAAAAATATTTCGGTACAAATGTAAGTAGCATACATCATTATAAACATGTTTTGCACACCAAAAATGCCATTTAAGTAATCTGTCATTATTGAAATTTCAAATCCGTGAATAACTAAAAGCTTAATGTCAATAAAAGTGAGCTTAGCTGATTTTAATTGTTTTAATATAGTAGTAGAATTAACGGTTTGATAAAATTCATTTAAAATGTCGGTAAATAAGACAAATTGTTCTAGTATACAGTGATATCTAAAAGACGGGAAATAATAAATTATTAACAAACAAGGAAGTTCATAAATATCATTAGGAAAAGAAGGTAAAGTGATAGCAAATACAATTATAACTAGAGTCATTCTATATTTAAAATATTTTTTGCAATTATTTAAATTTAAAGGTTTGTTCAAACGTCTTAGAGACATATTTATATATTTTAAAAGTCTGTTAATTTTGTGAATTTTCGATTGAACCCGATATAAAGGAAGTACTGCAACTATAATAATAACTCCTACGTACTGAGTACTGTGGACAATACTCTCAAATTTTATACGATATGTAGGGTCAATATAAGGTACCAAAATTAGAATCAAAACACTCCAGACCGAATTTATAACTATCATTTTACATAATGATTTTTGCGAGTATTGAAAAGTATCATCAATTGGAATGGCTGCTGAAAATTTTAAAAATGTAAACAGAGGTCTCATGTAATCGTTCACTGGATTTCGAACGTTCATTTTACATTTATGTTTTTCAAATTATAATATTGAGGGACAAAAGAGTATACGTATAAATAATTTAAGCTAAAGATGTTAAAATCTATCATGAAATAGATTAAACCATTAAAATAATCAATTCATTATAAACGTTCATTAATAATTTCCAAACCATTAGACCTATACTTTTTTATGAAGACAAAAGCAAAATGAGCTTATTGTGCTTTTGCCTTGTTTCTTTTTTTTGTTTTTACTTTCTCATATAAAAGGGAGCCAGAGTAACCGAGCGTCTTAAGGCGCTCGCTCAGCTATCAATTAGTCGAGGCAACTCGAGGTCGTGGGTTCGATCCCACGTTTTTCCCATGTTTTGAGGCCCAGGAGTCCAAAAAAGTGGTTTAAAAAAATGTCTGTCTGTGCAGACGCCTGGAGCCTAAACTACTAGGCCGATTTTGACGAAATTTGGCATACATGTTCAGAAAAATCATACCCCGAGGCCAGTCCGAGAAACGAATTTTTGCTCTAAATTTGGGGGAGCTACCCTCAAAAACTCTGATAAAACGTAAAAAAATTATTTCTCGAAAACGGTTCCGACGATTTTGATAAAATGTACCCCATTTAAATACGAATCTACCCATATATGCCGTTTTCCCGGGAAAATTAAAGTTTCTGAGAAAATTGCTTAAAACGCGAACGAAGAGAGCCCGGGTTCGATTCCCCGCCCAGGAGAAGTTATTTTTAAGATACATTTTGATGAAATGTTTAAAAATAATTAAATGTAGATACGAAAATTAATAATCGGAAAACACTGGGCTAAGTAATTAAGAACTCGTATATGAGAAAGTTTGTCTGTGTTGTCTCGGACCGATTTTTTATTAAGAAAAGCTGATTTTTAGCATCTTTCAACATCAAACAAACCTTTTGATTAACTCTCGAAGAAGATAAAACCACAACGAATATAGTAAAAAAGAATAGAAGAAGCCAAGTTATATGATCTATTGAATAAAAGAAATTAACTCAAGTTGGATATTTAATAAAACTATAGACATAAGTAGGAATTTTTATGTTAGTGCATCTTTTTGCAACCTGATAATGGTATACATTAATAAAGATTTTATATCGAAATTAGTAATATCGGTAATGTTTAATTTTCTCATTAATCGATCTATAAAATATCCGTATATATAACGAACTGTTCGAGCATTACATAATATCTTAAGGTAAGAATGTAATAAACAATTGATAAATAAAGGCAGGATAATAACAAAAACTAGTAAAAACATTAAATATTAAAATATTTATCAAGGAACTTAATAAATACATTATTTTTTATAAATAATTTATAAAATAAAAACAAATAAAGTAAAAATTCACTATTTGTCCTCTCTTTTTTACGGACTTTAACAAGAGGTAAAACAATGACCATGACCATAAAAATAATGCCAATATACTGACTAATGTGGACAACATACTCAATTACATATTTAGTATCGTGCATAATAATTTTAGAAATTAGTAATATATATACAGGGTGACCCACGATAAAATTATATTGATAATTATTAATTATTATGATTGTTCCGAATATAAGCTTATATGAACTTTTTTGCTCCAAATGAAACTGAAATAGATACACCCTTTATATACAGGGTGACCCTCGATAAAATGTCATAAAGAAACTGGTGGATTCTATGGGTCAAATACAACAAAAAATTTCGAGTAAGCATTTGCCCATATCTCAATAGTTCTCGATTTATTGATTTATTTCTTTTTTTAATGTGCTTCAAAAATTTTCAAAAATGCCTAATATCTCAAAAACTAAATGAGATAGAGAAATTGGTCTAAGGAACCATTGTAAAGAGCATAAAAACCCTATCAGAATTACCCATTTATTTCCAAATTACCAGCTGCTAAGCATCTTTTAAGTTCTGTTACATTAGAAAATTTGTTTTTTTTTAAATTCGCCCATGAAATTCCTGAGCTTTCTACTCTTAATTGAGGGATGTTAGAAATGTGGCGATTGTAGGAAAAACTTCTGCTTTTTATCTTTCAAATAATATAAATAAAGCTTAAGATCAACGGACTAGTTTTTCGGTCAGTATCACAACCAATTCTTGTAATAATGCAAAAAAGGTTTCCCCCAACGAAACTACAACACTTCGGGTTCTTATAGGTAATTTGACGTTGAACAAGAAAGTTTCTATAAACATGGATGCAGAACAGCTTCGTTTTCAAGATATTCGCAAATAACATTAAAATAACATCACTTTTGGGCGTTACAATTCTTACAATTCTCAAATACTACGCTCTTTACCATAATACTCCTTGATGCAAATCTTGTAGAGAAAAAACTTTTCGTTGACTGATATCAATCTCTGCTCTGTACAAGAAACACCAGATTTTTTAGCGAATTTTAAAAATTCTACGCCCCTGCCACTTTATTAGTCAGTCCATTAAGGTGATTTCAATCAACGCTCAATTTAAAAGGATTTTGATTGAAAGACCTAATATTAGAGTAATGCGACTCTCTACAAGATTTGCTTCAATGAGTAAGTATGGTAAATTGAGTAGTATTTGAGAATTGTAAGGATAAACGCCCAAAAGTGATGTTTTTTAATGTTATTTGCGAATGTCTAACATCCCTCAATTAAGAGTAATAAGCTCAGGAATTTCATGGGCGAATTTAAAAAAATTAAAATTTTCGAATGTAATAGAACTTAAAAGATGCTAAGCAGCTGGCAATTTGGAAATAAATGAGTGATTCTCAATGGTTTCTTTATGCTCTTTAAAATGGGTCCTTAGCCCAATTTCTCAATATCATTTAGCTTATGAGATATTAGGCATTTTTTTTTTTGGAAATTTTCGTGAAGCACTTTAAAAAAAAAAAAAATCGATATCTCGAGAACTATTAAGATATGGGCAAATGCTTAATCTACATTTTTTGTTGTATTTGACCCATAGAATTTACCAGTTTCTTTATGACATTTTATCGAGGGTCACCCTGTATATAAAGGGTGTATCTATTTCAGTTTCATTTGGAGCAAAAAAGTTCATATAAGCTTATATTCGGAACAATCATAATAAATAATATGATTGAGTAATGAATTTGAGCTCCAAATTCAAATTTATTGACGTAACTCCCCAAAAAAAACCTCTGAATAAACGTGAAAACAAATTATTTTTCGAGATCGGTTCCGACGATTTTGATTTACGGCTTATAAAATGTAGTCTATTTAAATAAGAATGTAGATTATAGTTATAATTAAAAGTTATTTTCTTGAGAAACATCTAGTTTTCGAGATATTTATAAAAAATAAATCTGATTTTGTTGAAAATCGAAAATATATATTTAACATATCAATTAAAAGATACTATATTATTACGTACTTATCTATACTATTTATTATTTACGTACTTTCTCAATATACATTTGAGTGTAATATATGTTTGATTTTTTACAATTGGCTACTCCCCCTATAAAAGTGAAAAAAAACCTATAAACGCGAGCAGCACTGAGTCAGCTGTTTACAACACATTTGAAGTTGATATGTTTAGGAAAATTCAATATTAGGCATGTAGGGAGTCTATGGGAGAAAAAAAAATCGGCAAGTGGTATACAGGGCAAAAAAGTTTATGACTCTATGTCTACTATATATTATTATGACTTTAATTGAATGTTTTAATAAACAAAACGCAATATTGAATTTATTAAACATATCATTTTATCATCCTCACTTCATCTGTCCCCAAAGACCGAGAAAGAGGGGAAGGGGTGAATTTTGTAAGTTGTAGGGGCGCATTTCCTAAAGTTACGGGGGGCGCCGTATTTTCGCATTTTCTTAGTTCAGCCGCTGTTTTTTCTCTCGGCGAGGCGCCCTTTCGAAGCCGGCGCCTGGAGCAAATTGCTCCAACTGCTCCACGGTAGTTACGCCACTGCCTAGGATACAAGTGTAAACTAACCGGGGTATCACACGTCAATTAATATATTTATTTTTTTATTTTTCGCTGTTTACCTCATAATAAAAAATCACAAATTTGAAAATTAATGATTGTAAATACTATGGGATATGTCAAAACAAATAAAATAATTTGCGGATTTTTTCTGAACTAACTTTCCATACAGCAAAATTTGCTGAGAACTAATTAAATTCTGCTGAATTTAAATACTAATTAAAATAATGCATTATCATCGTGCTCTAAGCTATTCTTAAAGTTTCAAATGTTTAGCTACTCGGGAAGTTAGTTAAAAATCGATTGCAAGATTTGTACTGGACAAACAAACAAACAAGAAAGCAAGCTAATAAAAACGTAGTAAAATGAAATTAATCTTGTTGGGTCTACTTCAGTATTACGATCTATAAAGCAAAATTTCAAACAATGTATTACATTTTTATCTCTTAGAGGCACTGGGCCTTGTAGTACGTTTAACATGGATCGAAATAATGTACGTTTAACTCAAAATTACAGACAGTGAACTATAAATTGTCCACTTCCATCATTCAATTATAAAATAGATCAAGTACGCAGTCGGACAGAGAAATTACAGACACATTGTTACCATGCTTTAATTGAACAAGGAATACCTACTTCATAAGACTTGTTTACCTTCAACAGCACTTTAAGTAAACTAAAGTAGATGCGAGAATTCTGATCTAAATAGAAAAAATAATAATTTCAATATATTTACTTTTGTCACAATTCGCGAAGATGAGTGGATAATCTCGCAGATTGCAATTATAAAAGTAAATGGCCAAATAAAATAACCGATTAACATAGATAAAGTTTCGTATGTTGGATTTTCAACATAATAACTCCAAATAGAAGGTACGAAAAAACAATTTTCGGTCCAAATGAAAACAGCGTACAGAATTATAAACATGTTTTGCACACCGAAAATGCTATTTAAATAATCTGCCATTATTGAAATTTCATATTCGTGAATAATTAACAGTTTAATATCGATGTAAGTGGACTTAGCTGATACAAATTGTTTCAATTTAGAAGTAGAATTTACAGTTTGATAAAATTCATTTAAAATATCGGTAAATACGACAAATTGTTCTAGTATACAGTGATATCTAAACGACGGGAAATAATAAACTATTAACACACAAGGAAGTGCATAAATATCATGAACAAAAGAAGGTGTAGTAATAGCAAATATAATTATAACTAGAGTCATTCTATATTTAAAATATTTTTTGCAAGAATTTAAATTTAAAGGTTTGTTCAAACGGCGTAGAAACTTATGAATATATTTTAAAAGTCTATTAATTTTGAGAACTTTCAATTGGACCCTGTATAAAGGAAGAACTGCAACTATAAGAATAACTCCTATATACAGGGCACTGTGGACCATATTCTCAAATTTGATTTCAAATTTAGGGCGAACGTAAGGTACCAAAATAAGAATCAAAACACTCCAGACTGAATTTAAAACTATCATTTTAATTAATGATTTTCGTGAGTATTGAAAAGTATCATCAATTGGAATGGCTGCTGAAAATTTTAAAAATGTAAACAGAGGTCTTATATAATCGTTTACTGGATTTCGAACGTTCATTTTACATTTATGATTTTCAAATTATAATATTTAGGGAGAAAAAGATGAGTATAGAAATAATTTAAGCTAAAGATGTTAAAATATATAATTATTAAAATCATGAAATAAATTAAACCATTAAAATAATCAATTTCATTATAAACATTCATTAATAATTTACAAACCATTAGACCCAAATATGGTTTTATAAAGACAAAAGCAAAATGAGCTGATTGTGGTTTTAATGTAGCCTTGTTTTATTTATTTTGTTTGTTACTTTGTAGATATGATCATTGGTCTTTTTTTTAAAAAGAAATATTATAAAGTTGTTCATCTCGGTTGTTTACCTAGATTGTGCAAAACATTGCACCGTGTATGTGCCACTTAAGAAGTGACGCACATGACCACCAGCGCTTAATCAAAGTGTATTTTTAACAAACCCAGCTTTGAGCCAGTTTGACCATCATCAACAATGCCCAAACAAATAGGAAGAAATAATGACTGAAAAATTATAGAAGTGTGAAGACTTCGTTAAGAATCCAAGTTAAATTCTAATTATATTGTTTATAATACTCATTACTATTTTAAACGGAACTATTGATGGTAATGTTTAGTGTAATGCCAATTATCTTAAATATTGTTTTTTATATTAAACATTAAGAAAATCTGATTTTTTAGCATCTTTCAACATCAAACAAACCTTTTGATTAACTCTCGAAGAAGACAAAACCACAACGAATATAGTAAAAAAGAATAGAAGAAGCCAAGTTATAAGACCTATTGAATAAAAGAAATCAACATAATTTGGATATTTAATAAACCTATAGACATAAATATGAACAAAAAAACTCGTTTCAATACACGAATAAATAGCATTGACCAATATCAACCAAATTTGAAAACCGAAAATATCGTTTAAATAACTGACACTTTTTGCTATCTGATAATGGCACATTAATAAAGATTTCACATAGGAATTAGTAATATCAAGCATATTTAGATGTTTCATTTTCTCGTTAATCGATCTATAAAATGCACATAAAATATCCGTAAATATAACGAATTGTTCAAGCATTAAATAATATCTTAAGGTAGGAATGTAAAAAAGAATGACTAAATAAAAGCATACAATCCATCCACTAGCGATTAATTGATACATAATAACAAAAACTAATAAAAAAACAACAATAATAATTCTAATATAAAAATATATGGCACGGAATTCAATAAATATATTATTATTTATAAATAATTTATGAGATGAAAACAAATGACGTAAAAATTCACTATTTTTCCTGTCTTTTGTACCGACTTTAACAAAAGGTAAAACAATCATCATAAAAATAATGTCAATATACTGACTAATGTGGACAACATATTCAACTACTTGTTTAATATCCTGCATAAAAATTTTAGGAATTAGTAAAAATGCTAAAATAATCCAAATAATATTGACAAGAACAATTTTGATTAAACTATGTCTCGAATAGTTCCAGTTAGAGTCAACTGGGATAGCATAAGTTATTTTTAAAATTGTGTAAAGCGGACTTAAAAATTCACGGAGTCGGTTTTTCTCTAACATCGTGTTGTTTATAAAAATGAGATCACTGATATTTTAATTAATCTTTCAGTTCAAAATAAAAATTAGAAGGATGAAATATATTACATTAGATTATTGTTTCTTATTCTAAATTGTGTAAAATTATAAAATATTCATCACCCATTAGTCGTGTTTAATGAATTTAAATAAGGTATTATCAGTATGCATTAATCTTGAGTTAAATAATTAATATTCTTTATTATACCCTTTTACTAAGAGTAATTAAAATTTGAGGTAACAGAAAAGTTGGTACTATAAAGTAACTTATATAAAGTAAAACCCTGTGTAGTTTAAGCTTTGGAATGTGACGTATAATGACCACTTTAGTCAGGTATACATTATACGGAACATATAATTGTAAAAACGATGATCTCTTAAACCAAATGGTCAAAATTTACAGGTAGAATAACTGCAGGCTTAGGCTCAATAAAGGTTGGATGAGTTATATTTGAAATTTAAACCAAGAGTTCAACATTTTCAGGGATATCATTATAGGTACAATGTGATCAATATACGTGTTTTGTTATCATAGTAAATTTCACTCAATACATGTTCAGGTAGTTGTCATAAAGTTCTCGTGGTTACCACTCTGATAAAGTTGACGACTTCCCTTTAACACCAGTGTATATAAAATGCACCATGTTCTACACGCTTCGTGGTCCATATGGGGAACACACTCCTAAATATTATACTTATTATATATATATATATATAATTTTATGTAATTGTAATTAAATGTTTATTAAATTTTATATAATTTAAAATGTTATTATAATTTTTGCATACATGATTGTTAAATTATTTTTATATAATACATTTTTATACTTTATTACATCATAATTTTAAAAATTTTTCTATGGACGTTTATGGGCATATTATTGTGGTCTGCTGCAGGTTCTACAAAGTGGTAATGGGATTAAAGCGACAAAGTTGATTAATCCCAATAGCTAATTGAATTTTTAATTTATAGGTTTACTGAAAAGCCGCACCTGACTTACTGAAGTGTTACCACAATTTCTTTCAATTCGAGTTTGGTCTGAACAGTTTAAACAAATATAAAATATAATTTCTTTATATTATATAGGTAATACTCACTTGGCTTAATATCGAATAATTCTCGAGCGTGAGAATATAATTTCGCAGCTAGCGATAGTAAAACTAACTGAAAAAATTAATTTTAAATAAAGGGAATATTACATCAACTTGGTTGCAAAAAAAAACGCAACGTGTATGGACCCTTTACGAAGTGACGCACAACAACACCATCGCTTAATCAAAGCGTATTTTTCAACTTGGTTATACAATTAATTGTACTGTGTATGGGCCTAGCTGACAAACATGATTGTACTACAAATTGCACCGTTTATGTGCAACATAAGAAGTGATGCACATAAACACCATCGCTAAATCAAAGTGTATTTTAACAAAACCAGCTTTAAGCCGATTGACCATCATCATCAATACTCAAACAATTGGGAAGAAATGCCGAATGAATAATTATAGAAGTGTGAAAACTTTTAATTACAATGTTTATAATACTCATTACTATTTTCACCTGCACTATTGATGACGATTTTTGGTTTAAAGCCAGTAATCATAAATATAAAGTATTTGTATTAGGAAAAGGTGTTTTTTAAGCATCTTTCTACTGCAAACTAACCTTTTGATTAACTCTTGAAGAAGAAAAAATCACAACGAATATAGTAAAAACAAATAGAAGAGGCCAAGATAAAAAATCTATTGTATAACAGAAATTAACATAAGATGGATTTTTAATAAAGCTATCGACATATCTAGGAACGAAAAACCACGTTTCAGTACACGAATAAATAGCATAAACCATTATCAACCAAATTTGAACACCGAAAATATCGTTTAAATAACCGACACTTTTTGCTATCTGATAATGGTACATTAATAAAGATTTCACATATGAATTAGTAATATCAAGCATATTTAAATGTTTCATTTTCTCATTAATCGATCTATAAAATTCACATAAAATATCCGTAAATATAACGAATTGTTCAAGCATTAAATAATATCTCAAGGTAGGAATGTAATAAACAATTGCTAAATAAAGGCATACAATCCATCCTCTAGCGAGTAATTGATGTATGATAACAAAAGCTAGTAAAAAAATGAACATATATATTCTACTGTAAAAATATATGGCACGGAATTCAATAAATATATTATTTTTTATAAATAATTTACAAGATAAAAATAAATGACGTAAAAATTCACTATTTTTCCTGTCTTTTTTACGGACTTTAACAAGAGGTAAAACAATGATCATAAAAATAATGCCAATATACTGACTAATGTGGACAACATATTCTATTACATATTTAGTATCCTGCATAATAATTTTAGGAATTAGTAAATATATTACAAAAATCCAAATAATATTGACAAGAACCATTTTGTTTAAACTACGTCTCGAATAGTTCCAGTTAGAGTCAACTGGGATAGCTGAAGTTATTTTTAAAATTGTGTAAAGTGGACTTATAAAATCACGGAGTCTTTTTTCCTCTAACATCGTGTTGTATTGAAAATTAAATCAGTTATATTATAATACATTTTTCACTTCAAAATATAAATTAGAAGAATTAAATAAATTGCTCTTGATATATGTTTCTCTTATTCCAAATTGTGTGAAAGTATAAAATATTCATCACCCATTAGTCGTTTTTAGTGGATTAAAATAGACATAAATATAATCTACTATCAGTATACATTAATCTTGAGTTAAATAATAAATATTCATAATTTATCCCCTTTTGCTAAGAGTAATTAAAATTTGATTATTAAGTATAACCCTGAATGATTTAATTTATATGGGCAATATATAATTATAAAAAGTTGTTTTTCTAAACCAAGTGGCAAGTGGTCAGCATTTTTAGGGATATTATTACAGGTAGAATGTGATCAATACGTGTATTGTTAGAATAAACAAAACATATCGCATTGAATTTCACCCTATACATGCCTAGGTGGCCGTCGGGTAGTTATAGTGGTTCCTAACCTGTGATAGTTTACAACTTTTTTGTTCCCTAAGGGGCCCCTACTCCTAAATATAATTATTACATAATATACTTTTACATAATTATAATTTTATTTTAATTTTTGGATGCATAATTTTGATATTTTTTTAGGGGACTCCTAGGCTCTTTTCTGTTATTCCCCCTCCTTCATTCCTGCCGGGTGCGTTTTCTCGTATACAGGGTTCACCGTTAACAGCAATACTATCGTAGTCCACTGCAGGTTCTACAAAGCGGTAATGCAATTTAAGCGACTAAGTTAATTAATTCCAATAGCATATTGAATGATTAACTTATAGCTTTACTGAAAAACCACCTGTCTTATTGAAGTTTAACCACAATATGGTTAATAATCACTTAGCTTAATATTCTCTAGGACGAGAATATAATTTCGCAGATAGCGATAATAAAATTTATTGACTAAAAATTCTAAATTATAAAGTGTAGGATCATCTACATATAAACATTTGAGTAAGATAGAATGAAAGACTTAAGTAGTATGAAGATTAGTAATATATTTTTTATACTAAAAATATCGTTTATGCATTCTACGATTCTTGGAATTTCATATTCCTGAATATCAATCATCCTGATTTGAACAGAGGTGCAACTGATTTATCTATGTATTGCGTTTAATATTTTGAATATTATAATACTATAAAATTCGTTTAATATATCTGTAAATAAAACAAACTGTTCTAAGCTAGAGAAATATCTAATTGCAGCAAAATATTATGTTACTATCATAAACGAACAAAAGCTACTAAAGATAAAAGCTACTAAAGATTTTAAATATGCTGTTTTATATTCATTAAAATTAATTGTTTTTTTCAAACGCTCAGTTACAAAAGAGAGATTATTAACAAGTTGGTTAATTTTATGTACTTAAGATTAAGCCCAATCATATGATAGAAGTAATATTATTATGATAGTAGTTCGGGAAAGACTGCACGGCACCATCGGTGAACCTGAGTCTCTTCCAAGAGGTTTTACATAAATATCCAGGGTGGCGCACCGTGTACACTGATGGCTCAAAACTAGAAGATGGTGTAGGCTGCGGACTAGTTTCAAACAATACGAGAAGAAGATGGAAACTCCCTAATTCAGCAACCGTCTACACTTCAGAACTCTGTGGACTTACTTACGCGGTAAGGTACGCCCTAGAGGAAGAAGACAAGAACTGGCTGATCTGCTCAGACTCACTAAGTGCTATTGAAGCGGTGGAAGACGTGTTCTGTGCAGATCAGCTTGTTAGAACGCTGCTTGAAGAAATTAAAGAAAGCGAAAGAAGAGGGAAAAGTGTTGTACTCCTCTGGGTACCGGGTCATGTTAATTTAAGGGTAATGAGGCAGCTGACAGGGAAGCCAGAGCAGGAGCAACGTCTCAAGACCCTGTAGTAACCCCTATCCGGATAGAAGACCAGTTTCTCGCACTCAGAAAATGTACTAAAGAGCAGTGGGAGACACTATGGCAGGGTCAGGATACAGGCTTTGCCAAGGTATTTCCGGGTCTCGACCCCATCATGTGGCCCGAGAAGGTCGGTCGACATGACAAAATAAAGCTACTCCGAGTTGCTTCGGGTCACACCAGGTTAACCCACAGCCACCTCCTAGAAGGGAGGATGAGATCAGGATGCCAGAGGTGTGGACTCCCAGTATCAGTCCATCATTTCATCGAGGAGTGCGAGGGACTGGATGACTATAGAAGAAGATCAGGACTTACCGCACCACTGGAAGTAATGATGGCCTCAAAAGAAGGCATGATAAAGTTAAGAGATTTCCTTATTAAAACAGGAATATCGAAAGACGTATGAAATCTAAAGCCTAGAATATCCGGAAGTTTAAATTTTATCAGCCCTCCCCCCGTGCAATTTTTTAAAACCAGAGAGGAAAGTTAACTTAGGATTAGTTTAGTTTATAAAATTGATTGTTAGGTCCTTCCCAGGCAGTATGTTAAAACCTGAGCGGAGGACAAACCAATGTATGGAGCTGTAAATATTTGTAAATAGTCCCCTATTATTTTTTACCCTATCCCTAGTTTAAGCCAAGGGTTGATAATTAATTTATTTTCTTCGCAGCGTAGCCAACAAATAGATATATAATATAATAGATAACAATAAATAGTAATCCAAGTAATGTTACAAAGGTGATAATTATATTTAAAAAAAAAAATGGAGAGCGGCAAAAATCGGTAAAAATAAATGAGTCATAATTACAATATGATAACCGAACAGAAATTATAATCTTGAAATTGATAAAGAGAGAGAATAAAGAAAAGCAAAGAAAAAATTAGAAAAATAAAAAAAGAAACGGATGAATAATAACATAGGAAAGAGTAGGAATGGCCCAAGCTGTCGAGGCACTCCTACCTTTCAGCCGCGGGTTGATGGTGGGAATAAAAAAAAAAAAAAAAAAAAAAAAAAAAATATGATAGTAGGAATATACTGACTAAGATGTACAGTATTTTCAAACTTATTTTTATTTGGTAGGAAAATACTAGGTGCTATCATAATAATTAAAGCTGGCCATACTACTAAAAAGTGCCATATAAACTACTGATTGAAATGAATATTTGAAGTTTTCATCGAATGGAACGGCTTCTGAGCATTTTTAAAATGTATATAAAGGTTAAATGAAATCGACAACTTGTTTTCGGACGGACATTTAAAAATAATTATTCTGAAAAGGTAAAAAACCCTTAATAATGGTTTGGCTAACTCATCAGATTAAATTCTAAAGATTTTAAAAATTAACTATACAGGATGACACATTATAAAATGTCATAACGACACTGGCGGATTCTATGGGTCAAATGCAATAAAAAATGTCGATAAGCATATGTGCCCATTTCTCAATAGTTCTCGAGATATCGATTAATTTATTTTTTCAGAGTGGTTCCATAGCTAAATGAGAATGAGAAATTGGGATACAAGACAATTTTAAAGGGCTAGAGCATAAAAAGAACTTTTAGAATCACCCTTTGATTTCCAATTATCAGCTGCTAAGCGTCTTTGATGTCCTGTTACATTTAAAAATTTTGATTCTTCAAAATTTTTGAAATTCAAATTGTACAATTTTAAGGATAAAAACGCCCAAAAATTGTATT
This sequence comes from Gerris lacustris, assembly GCA_951217055.1. Classification (NCBI taxonomy): domain Eukaryota; kingdom Metazoa; phylum Arthropoda; class Insecta; order Hemiptera; family Gerridae; genus Gerris; species Gerris lacustris. The sequence goes on from OX578277.1 coordinate 81,982,027, forward strand.
TTTTTTTTTTTTTTTGCAAATATCTCGTAAACGAAGCCTTTCCCGATCAATTTTAATAGGCCCTTTCTTGTTCAGCGTCAAATTTCCTAATAAGAATCCCAAGTGTTAATTTTTCCATTTGTACAAGAATTAGTTGAGATCCTGTCCGAATTATTTCACGCCTGGTAACATTCAATCCACCATAATTCAAAAACTATTCCGTTGATCTTCAATTTTACTTATACCATTCAAATGCTTATGAAAAGAAAAAGTTTTTCCTGAAATCGCCACATATCTATAATCCCTCAATTAAGAGTAGAAAGCTCATTTCATGGACGAATTTTGAAAAATCCAAATTTTTAAATGTAACTGGACTTAAAAGATGCTTAGTAACGGTTAATTTGAAACCCAATGAGTGATTCTAAAAATAGTCCACAGGCCACCATAAGAAGTGAGTCGCTGATTGATAAAGTTTTCTTACCTTATGGAATCGCTTATTTATGCCTTGTCCGCCGATGAATTGGGTATATGGCAACTGGGCGCTGGGCCATTTCTTTTTTGTTGATATGCCAAACTTGCCCTTCTGCGGGAACATTGAAAAGGGATAGATAATTTTTTTGATTTTCACAGGATCGTTTAATTAAATTATTTAAAAAACAGTGGTAAAGGTGGCCACCGATAAGAGTGGGCCGTTTGGGGTGTCCACCGCCCCAAACATATCGCTTTGCGGGGACGTTGAAAAGAAAACGGCCCACTCTTATCGGTGGCCACCTTTACCACTGTTTTTTTAAATAATTTAATTAAACGATCCTGTGAAAATCAAAAATGTATCTATCTCTTTTCAATGTTCCCGCAGAAGGGCAAGTTTGGCATGTCAACAAAAAAGAAATGGTCCAGCGCCCAGTTGCCATATACCCAATTCATCTGTGGACAGGGCATAAATAAGCGATTCCATAAGGTAAGAAAACTTTATCAATCAGCGACTCTCTTCTTATGGTGGCCTATGGACTAAAAGTTTTTTTTGCTCTTTAAAATTGTCCCATATCCCAATTTCTCTATCTCATTTAGTTTTTGAGATATTATAAATCTTTGTGTAACACTCTAAAAATAAAGAAATAAATCGATAAGAAATAATTCGAAAATTCGCTAAAAAGTGTTATTTCAGAAATCGATTTAGAATGGTCTAAAACGGATTTCCATGGAGAAAATTTTCAAAAATTTTGAAGCCATTGCAATAGCTTAATTTTCTTCGAAAATTCGTAAATAAAATGTAATCAAGTAAATAAAAATAGATGCGATAATATAAAAATAAATCTGTGATAACAAGATTATAAAACAGCCAACCGGAATGTAGAATAAGTAGAGTTACTTTAAATATATAAAAAGTTTATAATTGAGTCTACTCTAGTAGACATGTCGGAGATCAAAGTTAAGGCAAATACGAAATGGGATTAAAGAGGCAAATTAGTTAGTTTACATGAAGAGACAATTTATATTATTCATTCAGATTGAGTGCAGTAGGAGACAAATTACAGAAAGATAGACACATTGTTACTATGGTTAAATTAATCAACGAGTACCTTCTTTATAAGACTCCTTTACCTTCATACAGCACGTAAATAATCTTATCATAAATGCGAGAATTGTAATCTAAATAGCTGAAAAAATAATTTCAATATATTTACTTTTGTCACTATTCGTGAAGCTGAGAAGATAATCTCGCAGATTGCAATTATAAAAGTAAGTGGCCATATAAAAAACCCAATTAACAGGGTTAAATTTTTGTGTGTTGGGTTTCCAACATAATTGCTCCAAAAGGAAGGTATGAAAAAAACAATTTCGGTACAAACGTAAGTAGCGTACAATATTATAAACATATTTTGCATACCAAAAATGCCATTTAAGTAATCTGTCATTATTGAAATTTCATATTCGTGAATAACTAACAGCTTAATGTCAATAAAAGTGAACTTAGCTGATTTAAATTGTTTTAATTTAGTAGAAGAATTAATGGTTTGATAAAATTCATTTAAAATATCGGTAAATATAATGAATTGCTCAAGTATACAGTGATATCTAAATGATGGAAAGTAATAAATTATCAACAAAGTAGGAAGTTCATAAATATCATGAGCAAAAGAAGGTGAAGTAATAACAAATATAATTATAACTAGAGTCATTCTATATTTAAAATATTTTTTGCAAGTATTTAAATTTAAAGGTTTGTTCAAACGACTTAGAGACATATTTATATATTTTAAAAGTCTGTTAATTTTGTGTACTTTCGATTGAACTCGATATAAAGGAAGAACTGCAACTATAAGAATAACTCCTACGTACTGAGTACTGTGGACAATATTCTCAAATTTGATTTGATATTTATGCTCAACATTAGGTGCCAAAATAAGAATCAAAACACTCCAGACTGAATTTAAAACTATCATTTTACATAATGATTTTCGTGAGTATCGAAAAGTGTCATCAATTGGAATGGCTGCTGAAAATTTTAAAAATGTAAACAGAGGTCTTATATAACCGTTTACTGGATTTCGAACAATCATTTTACATTTCTTTTTTCCCAATTATAAGAATTTGGGAGAAAAAGAAAATAGCAATCATTTGGACTAAAGATGTTAAAATATAATTATTAAAATCGTGGAAAAAATTAAACCATTAAAATAATCAATTTATTATAAAGGTTCATTAATAATTTCCTATCCATTAGGCAATTTTTTTAATAAAAGCAAAATTACCTTATACTTTGCAGATATGATCATGAGTGATGTAACAAAAAAGGAAATGATGATGACAGTTTAAAGGATAGCTTCATTTTACTATTAAAATAACATTTCACTAAGAGGGAATATTGTACAAAATATGACTTCAGTTTTAAAATTCAGGCTACGTCAGCCAGTAAACTGCAAGTGCTACCTTTAAGGCCCGGTCACACAGGAAGCGGACTGTCCGCGGCGGACAAGTAGTATTTGGTCCGGGGCGGACTCTGTGGGCTGTTATTTTGCATTATCCTGGTCAAACAGAAGGAATCTGTCCACGGCGGACAGATCCAGTCCGCGGCGGACAGATTTCAAGTTGTATTTTCCACAGAGTTCACTGCGGACTAGAAGCAACATGGATTTCTCTGGAGTGCGTTTTTCTGAGTGATATTCGTCACCCGTACTATTTTTTTTCTTTCTTCTTCTTGTCTTCTCTGTTTCGATATTTTAGGTTGTAGGGGAGTATGTAACTTCTAAAATTGTTCTTCAGACATTCGAAAATATGAGAAAAACCAGCGGTCAAATGAAGGAATGAATAGTTTTTATTTCTCCATAGAAAATACATTACATTATATTTGTAATTACATTATTTACCTACACACACACACACACACACACACACACACACACAAACATACATAATATTCTGTGTTTGCGTTGCATACATAGAAATATTATATGAAGATAAAAAATAAATTATAATAATGAGATGTTGATAAAGTAATGGTGAGGACCCTCAGTAAAGAAAATAAAACTCTAGAGCGCTAACGTTTTTAATAAATATGTAGATAGATACATCAGTGTAGGAGTAGGGAGTCAGTCATAGTATTGATATAGTTAAAGCGTTTTTATAATTACCTATATAAAAATAAATACTTGTTTTCCTGTTTTGTTTTTTTATTATTATTAATAAATGAAAGTAGATAGGGATATTTTTAGCTTGCGTTTCAATGTGTGAAATGATATGATATTTTTAAGACAATGCGAAAGTTGGTAGTAATGTTTTAATACTTGTTATGTAGAGAGTATTTTTTTTTTTTTGTATTGCAAAATGGGACTTATTCATAACTGTATTTATAACTGTATTTAAACGCGTGAAATAATTATGGTTAATTGTGTTCTTACCTTTTTTAAAAAATATGAATAAAACTGATTTCTTAAATATAAGATTTATCGGTAGCACAGTAATATCTTTAGAACACATTTCATAAGGGTAACAACGTGGCTCTTTTAAGATTATTTTGATTATTGCTTTCTGAACTTTGATTACTGATTATAAAGTTGTATCGGCAGCACTTCCCCAAGAGATATTGCAACAACAAAAAACAAATAAATGAACTCAATTCACAGCTGATATGCTGATACAAAACAAAAGAGAACACGAGTTGTCGAAAAAAAGCACGAGTTGTGTGTGACAGGGGTGGTCAAACAGAAAGCGGACAGTCCGCTGCCTGTGTGACCGGGCCTTTATTGGTTTCTCATAGGGCTCAATTGCTTTGTTGTTTGTTAACTATGAAGAAACTTAACAATTCAATTCAAGAAAAATAATCGTAAAATATGCCTTATGAAAAAATATTTAAAATTATCTACCTTCGTGAACATATGAGATGTTGAGAAGATGATTTCGAAGATAGCAATCACAAAAGTAAAAGGGTAAATAATTATACCCATTAACAAAAATAAATTTCTGTATGTTGGATTTCCAAAATAATAAATCCAATGGATTGGTAAAATATACAATATATGAGTACATATAAAACCGGCGTATACTATAACTAACATATTTTGAATACCAAAAATTTCATTTAAGTAATTTGCCATTATTGAAATTTCATATTCGTGAATAACTAAAAGTTTAATGTCAGTAGAAGTGAACTTGGCTGATTTTAACTGTTTTATTTTAGCAGCAGAATTAACTGTTTGATAAAATGCATTTAAAATATCGATAAATAAGATAAATTGTTCTAGCATACAGTAGTATCTAAAAGACGGGAAATAATAAATTATTAACAAATGTGGATATGTGTAAATGCTACTAGGAAACAAAGGTGTAGTAATGGCAAATATAAATGTAACTAAAGCGATTTTATAATTTAAATATTTTTTGTAATTATCTAAATTTAAAGGTTTCTTTAAACGACGTACTGAAAAATGTAAATAATTTAAAAGTTTGTTGATTTTATGAATTTTTGACTGAGCTCTTACGAGAGGGACCACAACAACGATTATAGTGAGGCAGTAGTACTGAATATCAGTAACAACATTATCAAATTCGACTTCATATTCAAATACGATATATCGTGCTAAATATAAAATCAAAACACCCCATAATGAATTGAAAACTATTATCTGATATAATGATTTACGAGAATATTGAAAATATTTATCAGTTGGAATGGCTAATGAAAATTTTAAAAATTTAAACAGTGGTCTAATATAATCGTTAACTGGATTTTGAGCGTACATTGCACATTTATTCTTAAGGGATAAGAAAGATTAAAAAAGTAATAACATTGCCTTAAGACTTGAATAAAATAATTGCATTAATGGAAAATATAAACCCATTAAATCAATAAATTACTTATAAAGACTCATTCATTATTTACAGACTGTAAGACTCATTCCTTTCATTACGACAAAAGCCAATGATTTAATCATTTGCTCAGTATTTTTATTTTTTTATCTCCATACTGCTTCACAAAGATAAAAAAAAAAACTATTAAAAAATGTTGCTCATACAGTGTGTCCCACAAAGAAAATTTCATTATTTTGGGTTTTGAAAAAAAATTTATAAAACTTCTGTTTGTTTCTTAAACCTCTAAAAATTATATATATATATATATATATATTTAATTTGCATATAGGGTGTTTAGTTTCCTGAAAAAAAATTAAAATATTACTAGGAGTAAACTACCTTATTTTTAATGGTATCGAAAATGTTTGTTTAGAAATGTGGTTTAGAATTGCATAGAACGTGTAAATATTATTTTATTTTATAAAAATAAAATAAATTATTTACAAATTGAATAATATAAGAATATTACAAAGTTTTTGCTTAGCATCACAACAAGTATAAACGTAGAGATACACATGCCTGTAGTTTGCACAAAATCATACCAGCTACTTGCACGTGCAAGCTAATAGCAAGTGTATATTATAATGGCACGCCGTAAAATGGCACGCCTGCAGCTGGCAAGCAAACAGATAAAAACTTAATAAAAATCGTCAGTTCGCCAGTTACTAGCAAATACTCTCATTTGGCATGCAAGCAACTTCCCCAATTTTACGGCAGATGCACACTCCACCTTATTTATAATTTTATTTTCACCTCATTAAAAAACAACTACCATCACAAAACACTAAATAGATATCACAAATCAAATTATAAAGCAGAGAACAAGGAAAACCCCTGATACATCTGGGTATCAGTTTAAAAATTGTATGGTACAGGTAAACAAAGTTTTCTTGCAACTGTTCTAATTTTAATTAATTCTATGTTAAAAACGTCCTTGGTCAGCCTTGTATGATAATATGTTATATAGGGAAGTAGTTATATATATATATATATATATATATATATATATATATATATATATATATATATATATATATATATATGTATATATATATATATATATATATATATATATATATATATATATATATATATATATATATATATATATATATATATATATATATATATATATATATATATATATATATATATATATATCATAATGTACACCCATCGTTTGCCAGTACATATAAACATTCAATTTTTTTTATCTTTTGATTACTGCTATATTCAAACAAAAAGGTTGACTTTTAATTTTGAAGATTAACCTATACAAATTTGTTTTAATACATTTGAACAAAGGTCATTCAAGAATTTTATCGAATAGCAGGGTATTAAACAGTTAAGTTCTATATCATTCAAGTATAGAGTCGAACTTAAGAACATTGACCTGATGAGTACAAGAGCCCGGATGTTTTTGAATTGTTAATTACTCCGTATATATTAATAGTAATATAACCGCACTTTATTATGACTTTTTATTCTCTCTTTTTTTGTAACATTTCATTTTTTACTGTTATAGATTCATTTATGTGACCTGAAAAGGCGAGTCGATGACCTTGAGTTATTTAAAGGCCGGTTTTACTCGCTACGCGTCTTGTAGTAGTTTTTTTTCTTAATTGATGATGTGTTCCGGTTAGAAATTGAAACGATAAAAAAATGACTTAAAGCTTATAGAATAAACAGTAAATAAATAAATTGTTAACGTAAAAAAAAGTTATAACGAATGCAAAAAAACCATGTGAAACCTTAATATATATTACATTTATTTTATTATTTAACTGTACAATGAGAAAAAAGTATTAAATTCATTATAAACTAACTAAATCTTATCTCGAATCTATTCACAGTAAAAAAGTAAAGCAGTAGTCTTTTTTACCTCAAGCTTTTATTAAAATGCATATTAACATGCAAGCCACATAATTTTAAAGTAAAGTACTAAGTGTCGGCGTTTTATTTTAAGTATGTAAAGACTAAAACATTTTGACGATAATATATGTACATATACATATATTAAATTATGCCAAATCAATGATGTATAATGAATTACAAATAAATATTTTATAAAACAAACCAATATTATTAGGGGAAAATCTATTTCAGCAGTAATTTGTGGATAGAGTTGTAAGTGATGACTCTTATCAACTAGCCGATCTCCAATGCTCATTTCCTACTACGTTAACGAAATAAATGTGCATATTACTCTTTACCGTTAGTAGTTAAATGCATTTTAATATTTTTCAATAAGTTTAAAAATTATAATTCAATTCAATTAGGTTTTCGGTATAAAACCATAAAAGGAAATATTTTAATTGAAGCGAGCGTAGCGAGTTTCCTACATTCAACGAAATATGCTCCGTGACTGTCTGTGTGTGTGTCTGAAATGTATGACGATAACTTGAGTAAAAGTTGACAGATTTGGATGAAATTTGTTACACATGTTCATTTTACCACTGCTCAGGACGAGTTCGTTGGACAACGTTGTCTGCCTAAGCGTACGCGCGCAAAGCTCGCGTAAACGTGCGCTTCAAAATTAAAATTGGAATTTTAGGACGGGAAAAAATTCTAACATTATCTATTCGATGAGACGAATATTTTTTTTTTAAAATAACATTTTGTAGTAAAACCAACCGACACCGCTATAAATTAATAAAGATCGTTATAACTGTTAAAGCGGACCTAAACGTTTAATGGAGAAAAAACAACGTTTTCCTAACATCTTACGCCGATGTATTACTATCATTCCCATTATCTATCAACTCATCATGATTATCTAATTTTTTTTTAATATTCAATACATATTAATTACTATACGCTCGCTTCAATGATAGAGCCACGCGATGCCTTGTATAGACGATTTAACAAGTGAATTAGATTTATTAAATGAGTGGCATTATAAATTCGATTAATTAGCAGGCTCTATACGATATCCTAAAGTGTTAAGAATTTAACAATACTCTGATTTAAACAAATAAGAACGTAAACGTAACCAAGATTGTTATGTTAAGGATACCTCAATTCTGACAAGTGGGTGTGGCGTAAGGTACCCCTGTTTAAATCTGTTTTTCAATTCTTTAATTTATACATTAATTTTTCGGACATTTTATTTTTAGTGAAATTTGGGCACTAAAACGGCAATATTGGTGGTACAAAGCACTAAACTCATAAAATGATATATATTTTTGTAATCTACTCTTCAGTAGCTTTTATATGATAAGCATATTAAATGTTAAACTTCTCCATGTTTATATTCTACCTTATGTTCCTATTTTTCCTATATTTATAATCTTCTTTATGTGTGGGTCAAAAAGTTACGCCAGTATTTCAAATTTCAACTCTCTAGCGTGAATGGTTCGGCAGATATGAACCAAAGTACGACGGATGAACTGACACATCACCCTCGGCATAAGGGGTTCAACGATCATCTACGTAACCCCAAAAATAACAGTAGATATTTTGTTTAGAAATATTTATTGATATGTTTTACAGAAATTGAAATTTATATCTGAATTCTCATCGTATTGTATGAGTTAGCTAAAACATACAGCAATTTTTTATATTGACATTTGGCGTGAAATAGAGGGAATACTGTGACATCACCCGTCACACGTGTTTCCATTTCCAAATTTTGAGTGACTTTTCTTTATTAACTTTGCATCCTCTACTCCTTTTAAGCCAAATCCCGTATACATCTTTGTTTTCAGAGTTTACCATTTACCAGAAAACTAAAACGTATTCCTCATTAATGAATGCATCTAAGCAAAATTTAAAGTGGATCATATTGGCTATCATCATTAAAATAGGTAAGAGGTCAAGAGTTAGATAGTATCCCTCTCTAGTATACTTCTAAAAACTAATAATGAATGAATTATTATAATAAAGAAATTTAATAAATAATCATAAATATATTATAATATCATATATATATTATATTATATATATAATATATTATATTATATCTATAATATAATATATATAATATAATATATATTATAATAATATATATATATATATATATATATATATATATATATATATAATAATAATATATATATAATAATATAATGTATATAATATAATATATATAATATATATATTATAATATATCATAATATATTAATAAATACATTATAATAAGAAATCACGCCACAAGACACTTCATCTTATAGTAGGAAATATCCCTGTAATAAAAAATAAATGTTATAAATTAAATGTATTTAAAAAAAATGTAACTAACTAAAATGTAAAAAATAAACGAAAGAAACGAATCGAAACGAAAGTACCTAGAGGCAGCATACATAGCCATGACAAAAAACACAATGAATTTTAAATCTGACACAAAATATATAAACAAATATTATTCAGCTATTCTGAATATATAAAAAGTAAATCATTTCCAAACCAAATCATAACTCCCGCCAAAACCAAATATACAAAATAATTAAAAAATAAAAAGATAATAAAAAGTCCCCCTAATAAATTAAATTAGCAGCAAGATATATCAGAAATTGAAATAAATATATATATTATATAATTTTAATTTAATGTAAAAAATTATAAAACTAGGTAGGTTTCAACTTGGTTACCACAAGTTACCATATTGACATGAAGTGATACGATATATTTTTTCTGTGTTATTTATTATTGTTAATTTTTACTAGTCGTATATTATTTTTGTTATTATTAAATATTGTTAATGGTAAAGCAGTATGAAAGATAGCTTGGAAAAGTTTTCAGTTTTGACGAATCTAACTAACTAGAGAATCCGACCCAAACTTTTTATTTTTTTCTGTTTGGCAGATTTCACTACTTTTTATGGTGGACACGAAGATGTTTAGTTTATATATTTTGAGTTAAAATTGTGATTATCGACATCCAAGTAATGTAAATCATTACCGAAGTATGGTTTCATCCATATTTATGTGTATCTTTAATATTTCTAGGAATAATCTTATGAGCTCTATATACATTCTAGGTCTTTTCAGACTGTTTTCAACTCCTTATTAAAAATATGAACACCCTAATAGTGATTCTATGCACTTGCATATGATTATTCCTAGATTAACTCTATTCTTTAGGTCGCCCTTCAATGTAGGGACAATTTTTACCAACAGCTGTCTCTAGTATTTAGTCCCTCCAGTAGTTCGTCTAAGAAAAATCCATTCCTGAAGCCCCAAATCACACCATAACGTGAATAATCCTTAACCTAAAATAATATGGAAAATACACATATGCCTGATTTTCAGCTTCTCAATATATTTATAATTTATTATTACAATTCTTATTTATTTATCAGATTATTACGAATATATGTTAAAATAGACTGCCAATTGGTGTGGCACTTAGATTCCTCGCATCCTATATCCACGTACTTTAATGATTTTATGCTTTTGCAAGTCATTATTGTCAAATTGATTTAATTGTTTCCCCCTTTTTCTTAACCTGTCAAAATTGTTTAGATTTTTAACACGAATTAAAGTATCGATTTAGCGCAGACGGTTCAAATTAATCTGGGGCTATCTGCGGGTTACTTTCGATATACTATAAAAGTTTCATTCAAATCAGATTAGTACTTTTGAAGCTATAGGTGTAACTAAATGTATGTTTGTGCGCATGTGGAAGAGAAAGAAATAGGCGCAGAAGGTTGAAACTTATATGGGACCAACAATGGGCTAATTATGACCAACCACCCAAATTTCATTAAAATTGAGCGTGTAGTTTTTAAGATATGTTGGTTCTCAAAAATTGAACGACAGATCGACAGACAGACATGGAACCAAAAATGTTCCCTGATGTCTGAAACGGATTTCTGTCTTGGAATTTTTGAAATCGGAGACCTAAAAATGTTTCGTTCTTCAGAACGATCACATAGCTTCCGTTACCTTCGGTAAGCTCGGAAGCAAAATTAAATATTAATAGCTCTGTGTAACTAATATGATAAAAGAAGTGTATTAGACATTTCTACATTGTACATATATACATAAGCCCAAAAATATAACGTACTTAAGAAGATAAGTTCGCGAAAGAAGTTTGTATAATTGATGTTAAGTGTGCAAATCATACAAGCAATGCTGGTTTGTCAGAACTGCATACTATAATTTTTTTTTATTTAAAAGAATAAGGTGTTGAATGATGGACGATACGCAAGACACATGTGTCAACGTTACAGTTAATAAAATAATTTCTTTAAATTCTACTTAATTTCTAATATGAGTGTTAAGTCTTGGACAACAAATTAGTGCGTCGCAGAAATACAATAATTATAAGTTTGTATACAAATTTATAAAACAGTCAGACAGACACGGAAACTAAAAATGTCCCCTGATGCCTGAAACGGATTTCTTTATTGGAATTTTTAAAATGGGAGACCAAAAAATTGTTTCGTTCTTCAGAACGATCACAGCTTGCATTACCTTCGGTCAGCTCGGAAAAAAAAGTTTGGCTAACTTAAAAAAAAATTTTATTGTGAGAACTCAAAAGTTCATTTATTAAATTAAATTTGAATATAATAAATTAAATTTTTATTTATCAACTTAACACAATACGAGATATAACATTTAAAGTGAGTGTTAATGAAATGTTAAACAACAATTATAAAATCCCGCATTGGAACGTAATATTTATAATTTAGAGGGTTCAAAGTTAATGTAAAAGAGCTTTTATTGAATAAGGAGACAACTATAATAATTTTAAATCAAACTAATTATTTTTAGATCCTATAATAATTTGTATATCATTAAAAAAAAGATATAAAGCTTTTATGAGTACATATTTAAAGAGGGGTGTACAAAAACATTTGTAATATATTATATTTTTAAGGTATCGTTTATCCTCTTTAATCTTTTAGCGTGGAGCAATGTTTAACGTTTAATAAAGTACAAGATATTTTGTACATGGGATTTTACATTATAATATATGAATTTATGTACATATATTTTGTTATGAGAGGTTCTGTTAATGCAGTTAACGGATCCAGTATGGTGTAATAGTAAAGCCAGGGTCCAGAAGAGGTTGAACTGAAACCAGTCTTAGTCCTCTCAAGACCAGCTTGGTTTAAAAATAAAACAATCCACTCGTCCGACCCGTTTAGACAGGCCGCAGGGAACGAACCATTTCCTGGATTCTTCGCAAACATCTTTCCAAACTAACTGGACATTTCCATACTCATCCTTGTTTTTCTAAATTCTCTCGATAAAAACTACTTTTTTTTTTAATCTATACCTTATAAACAGGTATACCACTATACTTTTTCCCCGAATTTCCGATACGGTATCTTAAAGCCGGTTATGTTTTTTCTGACTGTAAATACTATTTTCCTTCTATAATTTTGAGCTGGTTATCTAGAGTCCAGTTGCTTTTTATTGTGCGAGTTTAAATCTAATAGTAGTTTTAAATCTGTAATTTCACTTCTTATTTTTAGTTTCCGTAGGCAAAACCAAGGACCCTTATATTTTCCTGCGTGTGTCTGTCCGTCCGTCCTCTCGCGTGCTCTCACGGCTACACCTTTCGTCCGATCACTTTGAAATTTGGCATGTATGTGTCTTGTACCTACCCACATATTTTAAAAATATAGCGACTTAAAAAAAAATATTTTTCAAAACAATTAGGGTAAAGAAACTTAAGGGTTAAAAAGTTTACATTTTTTTTCGACACCGTGAGGGGTATCATATGAAAGGGTACGTCGAGCTGATTACAAAAATATATAATTATTTGGTTATAGCTGTGATAGGGCGAGCGTAGGCAAGTTTGAAGTTGGTGTGAAACGTGATTTTAAAAAAACACTGTTTATACTCTTTACAGTTAAATACTATATAGTGTGGCCTACGGACCCTCGCTGTGTGCTGACTAGCACACACTTGACCTGTTTATTATAAGTTTGATTTCTAAACTAAAATAAATTTCCCTCAATTTGTGGGTCCTAACTTGTTTTTCAACAATAAAGGCTTTCTTAAGATCTGGTTTTTATTTTCCTTATATGGGTTACCTACATTATTACTTTCTTATAAACTTAGTACGTATAAACAGAAGTATTTTGATGATTCAAAATCACGTCTTTCATAGATTTACACGTTTTAAGATCTTTTTTAAAAGTTCATAAATTTGGGTCTTAAATAATGTCTGAATGCTGTTGGACGTCTGTGTAGATGCACAAAGGCTAAACTAATGAACTGATTTTGATCAAATTAATTATAGATTTAGAAAAATCATGTTATATTCCAAGGCGAAATCAAGAAATGTATTTTAGCTCTGAATGTGGGGTGTTGCTTCCAAAACTGAACAGTAGTTGTCAACAAAAAAAATTGTTGATTCTATAATGCATTCCATTTAAATAAGTCGTTATAATAAGTAGTTATTCCGGGAAAATAGTTATTGAATAAAAAATTGATGTGACCCAGGGCCGCCTCGGATTTTTTCCCATTTAGAAGGGTTATTTAACTATTTCCTTTTTAAAAAAAATCTGTTACAGATTTTACTGCAGTTGCAGAAGCCCGAGATCTTCTTTCATTTCAACCTCTCTTCCTAATCTACCATATTTATCTACGGAGAGCATTTCCGAGGACATTATACCTCATTAAGGCTTGGTTGGAAGGAAAAATCGGCCTTCCAAGGACCGATCTTAAAAAACTGGCACAAATTACTCCTGCGGGACCGAACAAATGACCCAACAGAGAATCCGGTTAACTTGTAAATAACTGCCACCGTGGAAAACAAAGTCCTGGAAACCAAGCACCAAACTCTGTTTGATATTCCTGGAATCAGACTTAGACGTGATGCCGTCAGTCCTATCTCCAAATCTTCAGCTATTTAAATGTAGTGAAATTAAGTTTTAAATATTCTATTTAAGTGTGACCTCTCGCTCAATCTATACCGTTTCACGGGGATTGAAATTTTTACAGTACTTTTCAAGCTAATTAAAATATCTAGAAACTAAAAAAAAATACATAATTCTTAAAGTTATATTGTGTTAAAAATATCATAGAAAAATTACTTCCTGATTTGACAATAGGTTATTTATTATATTTTATGCAAGATCAAAAAATAATTATGACAAATGTTAAAAAAATTTCACATCCTCTTTGCAAATCTTGACATTTAATTATGCATATCTACGTTTATTTTTCAAATCTGGCATTTAATTTGCGACCACCCAACACGCCAACTTCTTTCATTCCCACCGAATAAAATTATGATTAAATTTTAATTCATGTGTAGAAGTTATAATTATTATTATTGATTTTCTTTAACTCAACATTAAAACAACATTACAGCCACACATCTCCTCGATGTTGGTTATTAGGGAGTGAAGTATGTCTATCGCACTGGAAACCGAATTAATTATATCCATGTTGAAAAAAGTTTTTAGGTGAATCCGAGAGGGATAGCTGACTGGTAGACTGCTCTTCAGGCTGCATTTTGGACTTGAATGTTGGACCATTTAAAAATATAACTGTATAAATTAATATTTACTATTTTCAATAATAAATTAATCTACCATAAATGGTGATTTTATCTTTTTATTATTATTAGAACCGGGACCGAGCGCCCATGGCGCTCGAAAGGAAGAGCAAAATCCTTAACAACCCCTCTCGATCTTGTGCTTATTTGTTATCTCTCACCGTCCCCTATACAGGGGCATATCGATAGCACGGTTTAGATTTGTTTTTGGCGAGATACTTTGTACAGAGATTGGTCCTTTTACATATTAAAGATTATTAAATATTTACAGGACAGATGAATTATATGCATAAATAATTTATTAATGAGAACTATAGAAAATTTACACATCTGTCAGCTTGATTATATTAAGAGTTTAGGATAACTTATTACAACATTTCGCTTGATCTTTAAGAATTAATCTAAGGAGCTTGTCAAGTTAAGCTTGGAGTCGGCAGCACGATGCTTACGCCCATGAATATGCTTCTAGTACTGCAAGCGAAACGTCGGATTTAAAATCCTTTGACACGGATTTAACCGTAAAACCAAGAGATTTATATCTTATTTTACAATAAGTTTATTTAGGTACATAATTAATAGAAAAAAATACGTGTGGTGTCGCAGGACACCCGGTAGGAACGAAGTTCCTTACATTTTTCATTAAATATAAATTATAAATTCACACTGCTAAGTACTTATACATTGCTAACTACTTATACATGGCGGAGTTAGAAAAGAGACAAAATTAAAAGTAACGAAATGTTTGTACCTAGCAGAGTTAAGGCAAAATTAAAAGAAAATCATTATTTGTATAATTAAAGCAAGCGTCTTACTATAAATATTTATTAAATATAAGAAAAAATTTGATCATGATGAGTTTATAGTGACAGCGTATGTTTGTTAAAGGAGTTTGGATTGAAATAGGACTGTTTTCTACCTACCGGCCAATTAATTTAAAATATTATAAAATATATCTCTTTCCTACTCTACAGCTTCTGCTTGTATCAGGGTGAAATTTTACATGATTATATTTGATTTATTTACAAAACAAAGTGACATTTTTGACATATATAACAAAAATAATCAAAACAAGTCAAGTAACAGGCTTCCTTAATAACACTTTTTCCCGTCTTTTGAAGCTTACGTTTACGTGAGTGTTGCGCGTGAACGCTTGGGCGGATAACGTTTTCCGACGAACTCAGCCTGGGCATTGGTAAAATGAACATGTGTACCAAATTTCATCTAACTCGGTGATCATTTACTCGAGTTATCGTCACCTGTAGATTTCGTGACGGATTTTGCGTGAAGGTGATTTTGTGACGGTGATTTTGGTCGTTTTTTTCGGATTCACTCCCGGGCTCCAGAACGTGCCATAAGGAACTTCGTTCCAAAAATAAAAATATTTCCAATTTAATTCCTTTAAATAAAATATCTACTAAATTACACGCGCATTGCACTTTTACAAAGTAATAAATATTTGATAAAATATGAGGTATAATAATTTAATGATAATAAGGTAAAGTTTATTAAAGACAATGTTATTTTCTTAAATTCCTTAGGGCACCTAAAATCCTTCATCCCATTTTTATTTCTGCATCCTTTTTTTACATTTATTTTCCATATGTTGTTATGCCGTTAATTTGAGATTAGTCAAGACAGGGTTTATTTAAAGTCTTTTTTAAAAAAGTGTATTCTTCAATTTTTAATTTATTTTATTTTTAAATAAATGTATAACGGTTCATAGTGAAAAAAAGAGGGACCTATATTAAAAGATATACGCTTGTGGAAAAGAAAATACCTGTATTAAATAAATATATAAACCGAACATTTTGCAAAGTACCTTAAAACAGGCAAAGGAGGTATAAGTCATACTATACATAGCTTGTTGAATTCTCCTTCCTATATACTATATGAATTATTTAAAAAAAAAAAAAAAAAAAAAAAAAAAAAAAATGCCCGTCTTTAATTTATGACTCTAGAATGGAGAAGGGAGGAAGAAGAAAATAAATTTGTAGTATTAAAGTCTCCATGGATACCAAATTAATTCTGGAGGCATTGAAATCTCCCGAAGCGTTTATTACGTCCGTATTTTTTAATTTTGTTCTTTTATTATAGTCCTTAAAGGGAATTAGTGAGGTTGTAGTGCCATTAACCCAAATATCTGGGTCGTATATCAGAGACAAGTACATTCTTTAAATTCTCGCCTTCGGATTCAACAAATTGAAGCTTAAGTCGTTTTCTAATTGTGTTATCTATATAATTTTGCCACGTCACCGATGAGTCCTATTTAGAATAATCATTAAAGGTGTGGTGCGGGTTTAAAAAAACGTTCGCAGTCATTGTACCGTTCCTTTTCACCGCTTTAGTGACACCCTTTTAGTTAATTCCAATATTAAAATAAAACGGTCTGGCCTTTAAGATACTGATCTACCTGTAGAGATACAAACATTGGGCAAAAAAAAGAGTTTTTAAAAGGTTCTTTAATTTTTATTTAGAAGGGTGTTTTTATTTTAGATTTAAAAAATTCGGGAAATCCTTTTAACGTAAGCCTCTTTCCTTGAATTTAAAACGGTCGAAATATCTGGTGGTCCACAAAGTATTACGATAAGAGTAAAATAATAAGACTTATACAATTCGCCAAATTCTAAATAAAAGCAACGGTCCAGGTTTAAATTATTGTTGTTTTTAATTTATAGTTATCTATATCTGCCTCAACTCCTACACCAACAATTTCTCTTTCACATTTAATCTTTTATTTTTTGGACTGAATGTTACTGTGAATCAATGCCAGAGTTGTACAAAAAAGTTTATTTGGATAGAATAACGTTTTTATTTATTCCTAATCAATTGATACCAAAGCAAATCATAAATAAGAGTTTTAAGTCTCCCTTTCTTTATCTTACACAGATGAATCCCTTTCTTTATATTTTTATTTTATATTCTTTAAGGCAATAATGATCACATTTTTCGATGAAGAAAGGTTAGTATATCGTTTTGCTTCGAAGCTTCCCAAAGGTAACTGAATTCTTGTGATCTTTCTGAAGATGAAAATTTGTAATGTCTCTGATTTCAAAATTTCCAAAGCAGAAGTCCGTCTGGAACGGTTTTCTGCTCCGAGAACATTATAGGTTCCGTGACTGACTGTCGGTCTATTGCTTTTTTGCGAACCAAATTATCTCCAAAAGTAAACTCATCTGATATATATATATATATATATATATATATATATATATATATATATATATATATGATATTTATGAAATTAGGATGGTTTGTCGAAAGTAATCCGCAGATAGTCCCATATTAATTTCAACAGTCTACTTTAATTCACGTAAAAATCAAATAAATTTTGTTACATTTAAAAAAGGGGGGTGGAGGAATTAAATAAATTTGACAATAATAGGTTTTAAATGCATAAAATCATTCAAGTATACGAAATAGGAAGAAGGGAATCTATCTGGCACACTCATTGTCAAATTATTTAATACACAAACGGTTTTATTTCTATTAAAATAACTTTTCTTTACCTCCTTCACTTCCTCTATAACCAAAGCTTATTATTGTCTCCTTTTTTTTTAGCCGGGAACTAAAATTTTTAAATTTCTTTTTTTTTATAGTGTTGTTTACTAAGGATATTTTTGACCTTTTGAGTTAGAGATAAACACTTTATGTCTCAGTTCTCCTTAAATGTTACTGCTCCATAAGAACACACATGTTAATCGATATAATAATAAATCAATCGTAATGAAGTATGAGCATAGAAAACATATGTAAAAATAGATTAAATATATAAATACCATCATTATTCATACGACACTTCAATGATGAAAACTTGTTAACGACCGTACTATGTATTTCAACCTTTTTTATTCTCCCCTATGAAGTGATTTAATATATATATATATATATATATATATATATATATATATATATATATATATATATATATATATATATATATATATACATATATATTAAGTTAGGTCTCTAAGCCTCTTACCTAATTCTATGACTATAATTTAGGGCAGGGCGAACAAGCCAGCTGCAGTGAGTGAATCACTGTAGGTATAATAATGTGCCTACTTTAAATTGAAAAATATAGAATAACAAATACAAAATCTATTTTGTTTCCAAGCTTACTAAAGATAACGGAAGCATTGTGATCGTCCTGAAGAACCAAATGTTACTTGCTTCCAAAATCAAAACTTCGTCGATATTATTCCGTTTGCAGACATCAGGGAACATTTTTGGTCCTGTCCGTCGCGTCGGTCAGTCACCTAAATCTTTAAATTTTTCTCAAACTTCTTAGTCTTTAGGGATGAAAGTTTTTAAAAAGAATACTATACTAACATTTTATTAGTGGCAAATTTTTGCCCACACATGGGCATCTTCAGTCCTTTATCAATGTAACATGGTAAAAATTGAGTATTTAGAGAGTCTGGATACAAAGGTTTGAGTAACATACATTACACACTTTCTCTAGTTATTGACTCGTCAAAGACATCCCTATAGACTAAAAAGTTTGAGAAAAGTTAAAAAAATAAGGGATCAACAGATGATTAAATCATATAAATCTTTAAAAGTACTCAATCAATTTGTTTAAAATAAAATTGGATTGTTTGTCAAACGTAGCCTACAGATAGTCCCATATTAATTCCAATCGTCTATGGCTACGCCAATTAACTATTGCTGAATTAATACTTTTATTCGTGTAAAGAAACTAAACAATTTTGATGGATTTAAAAAAATATTGTCTACCAATTAGTGCGGCAAATATCTTCCTCGCTTACTACTGTAGTAATGATATGTTGCATTATTTTTTTTACTTTTGACTGATCCTCGCTATCCATAAAATATTGTTTATCTCCAGTAGGGGAAAAAAGTTATGATTTTGAATTAGTTTAGAGGGACTAAAACAGGTCTTTTCATCCCTGTCTCAAAAAGTAGGGAGAAAAAGTAAAAGTAGGGCGAAAAAGTAAAGTAGGGCAAAAAAGTAAAGATTGCATCTTAATTATTTTATAAATAGTAGAAAATGAATGGCTAATGTAATGAAGTTGTTGAAATCAGGTTGGCGGCACTGCGCTTTTTTGACCATGTTTATCTTTGTTTACAACATTATAACCTGCATCTAAATAACCTTCTATTTGAGTTTAATTCCAATTCTTATTTGTTTTTTATATTGAATCTCTTATATCTGCTACGAAAAGTGCAAATAATTATTGTTATTTATTAAAATAATTAATGAAAACTGTGCAATGGATGAAAATGTGTATTTTCTTCCTACTGGAGATAAAATATTGTATGTCCCTCGTGAGTAAAGTGCCATTATTCCCCTCGTAATAATTATCTCCCTCGGCTGCGCCTCGGGAATTAAAGAGTCTAATTCCCTCGGCTTCGCCTCAAGAACCAACTTTTTCGCTCAGGGAATAATGGCTTACTTTACTCCCTAGGTGCATAAATATCTATTGTATAAATAATAGGAGTTGCTTTAATAATAGCAATGTTTAAGGGTGCGCGGACGTGTTTGATTTTACAAAATTTCTGTTTTTGTCCGTAATATTAGAGATAAAAATACAATATTTCGTATCTGGGTTCATCAATGTATTCTTCAATGCAGCCGCGAGCCCGATTTTTGATTTTCCCCTTTTTTCCCACTTAAGTGATTCTTAAATCCGATTCTATTTATTTTTTAAAAAATGTAGCTCGCGGCTGCAAAAGGCAATTATCTAAATACTCTAAATCCCAAATTTCGTGCAAAAATATTAATTTTTAGAGCCAGGAGGAGTAATTTGGTAAATGGGAAAAAGTGGGATCGAGAGCTAGTGCAGTCTGTCGGATTTTTAGTGAACTAGGCTTTACTAACCCCCTCATTACCTTCTTGTCGGAGGTAACTAAGAGATGGTTAGAGATGGTCAGTCTCTAAGGGAAACATTCAAGCATAAACACGCTGTGTTTACACACACTAAGATTCGGCCAAAATTGTAAATATTTTTTATTCCAATGTTTAATTCTATTTTTTTCTGAAAATTTTTGTTTGTTTACAACTGTATTTTGACTTTATATAAATTGAAATTCGTAAATAAAAATGAAATATAAAAAACATTGATTTTTTTTTGACTTTTTAAAAATATTTTTTTTATTAAATTTTTTTATACATATTTAAAAATGATGTTTTTTGAGATTTCAACTGAATTATCGGTTTTACCTAAACTTAAGCCGGGTTTACACGGGTAGAGTAAACAGGAGAGTAGAGTAGCGAGAAGAGAGTACTCTACTTCTTACTCTACCAATTTTGATTTTGGAGCGTTTACACATAAGCTAGTAGTAAGTAGGTATAGTAAAAAATCGGTCCAAGACAACTGAGACAAACTTTCTTCTATACGAGTTCAAAATTACTTAGCCCAGTGTTTTCCATTTATTAGTTTTCGTATGTACATTTAATTATTATTGAACATTTCAACAAAATGTATCATAAAAATAAGTTCTCCTGGGCGGGGAATCGAACCCGGCTCTCTCCGTCCGCGTTAGATATTTTCTCAGGAACTAGATTTTTCCCGGGGAAACGGCTTATATCTTAGATTCGTATTTAAATGGACTACATTTTAGAATTTTTTTTAATCAAAATCGTCGAAACCGTTTTCCAGAACTAATTTTTTTTTACCTAGTTTTTGGGGGATAGCGCTCCCAAATTTTGAGCTAAAATTCATTTCTCGATTTCACCTCGGAGCATGATTTTTCTGAACATGTATGCCAAATTTCGTCAAAATCGGCCCAGTAGTTTAGGCTCCAGGCGTCTGCACAGACAGACGACCGACGACAGACATTTTTTAAATACCACTTTTTTGGACTAAGGGGACCTCTCTCAAAATCGAATTTTCGCGCCATCACAATACTTTCTCTTTATATGAGAAAGTAAAAATTACTACTCTCACGGCTGCACCTTTCGTCTGATCACTTTGAAATTTGGCATAAATGTGTATAGTACCTACCAACACATTTTAGCAACTTAAACAAATTATTTAAAAAAAAAAAATAAGGGTAAAAAACTTAAGGGTTAAAAAAAATTGTTATTTTTGGAGACCGTGTGGGGGTACGTCGAGCTGATTACAAAAATATATCATTTTTTGGTTATAAGCTTTGATAAGGCGAGCGCAGGCGAGTTTGAAGTTGGTGTGAAAAGTGGCCCCCCCCCCTTCTATCTTGCTTATGTAAAGTGCAAAAAATCTGAAAAAATTCCTGAACATTCTTCGACCAAAATTAATGATACAAATTCTCGGAAATTTTGAAAAAAATAAAACATTTGTTTTGTATGTATTTATATATTTATAGTCCGGTTCACTGGTAAAAAATACTTTATTAGAAGTTTGTTTATGTGTTTTGAGGATATCAGACCCATAGATAGTTCAAAGTAGGCTTTTTAGCATTTTAAAAAACACCATTAATAGGGTACTACTTAAACTATACAGGGTTGCCTACGGACCCTCGCTGTGTGCTGACTAGCACACACTTGACCTGTTATTATAAGTTGTGAATAGTTTACAGCTACTTTGTCCCATAGCCAAATAACAAAAAATAAATATTTGTTTTTACTTGGAATCAGTTTCAGATCTCAAGTATAAGTAAAAATTCCATCATAATTAAAAGTGAAACCTATAATTTAAACGGTCTGCTAAGTTATTACCTTTTTAACGTTCATATATTTTATGTAAAATATATACCTTTTTAGCGAATTCCCTAGAAAACAATTCATTACTCATAAAAATATAAAACAAAGATTGTGGCACTCGAGTCCAATAATCCGATTATTTTATTCCGATCAAAAATAGTTCTATGAAATTTAGTATGTAGAGGAAAAACACATTTGTTTGTATTCTTTCATATCGTCTTCAAATAATAAACATAATATAATAATCATTCTATAATATTAATATTTCTAATAATAATTGTTATTGTTATTACAAATGATTATTATGTGGCGTTTTAGAAGCTATATTAGCATGTCAGTCTGATAATAATCTCAACATGTTTTAATTCTGCTACATCCAACTGTTCGGAGTAATGTTGGCAACATCCCGACAAAGGGAAACGTTTATGAAACTAAGTCGACAGGGTAGAATTTACCATAAATCAAAAACGACAAGAGTTAAGATTAACTATTGGTTAGGTTGCTACAGACTTACTATTTGTTAAAATAGGCATAATTGGACTTCTGACTGTGGCTCAAAATAAGAATTATTTTTTGCTAAGGCATTTTAGAAAGAGAAAAGCACGTTGCCAACTTTAACGAAATAGCAACTTTTTCTGCTCGCCAGCGGTAGAAATAATGCTAAGAGCAAAAAGTTCTAAGAGTGAAAAATTCATATTTCAAGCCATAAAATCGAAATCCACTCTTAAAAATATGGCTTTTAATTGTTTTATTTTTATATTGTTAGTTTCTTTCTTAGCATTACTTCTTCTTAGCATTCTTTCTTAGCATTTTAGTTTCTAAACACTAAAATGCTAGAAGTGCTCATCAACATTTTTTTTAGGAATTCAAAAAATCCTCAGCCAACCGTGTAGGTCCGGTCTTTTTTTCTCCATCCGTTCTCGAGAAAAGTGCGTACCCCTGTATATCAAGCTGAAACTCATTAAATATTTCTCTGCATACGATACTGTTATAGCATTATATCGTAGTAGGTACATATTATATGGTGTATATATATATATATTAGTAAAATTATATATATTTATTTTGAAGGAGTTGTGGTGTGATGACCGCTAGTACCGAGAATGGTCTAAAATGAGTAAGCTGTTTATACAAAGATTGGTATAGCACAGTAAAGCATAATTTCGTGGCGTTTGCGTTTGGGGCAAATTAAACCATTTTTACTTTCTTATATAAAGAGAAAGTATTGTAATGGCGCGAAAATTCGATTTTGAGATTTAAACGGATTTACACGTTTAGAGGTCCCCTGTGTCCAAAAAAGTGGCTTTTAAAAAATTTCCGTCTGTCTGTGCAGACGCCTGGAGCCTAAACTACTGGACCGATTTGACGAAATTTGGCATACATGTTCAGAAAAATCATACCCAGAGGTAAAATCGAAAAATGAATTTTAGCTTCAAATTTTGGGGCGCTACCCCCTAAAACTCTGAAAAATCATGAAAAAAAATATATATATTACTCGAAAACGGTTCCGACAATTTTGAAAAAAAATTAAAATGTAGTCCATTTAAATACTAATCTAACGATGTAAGCCGTTTTTCTGGAAAAAATCTAGTTTCTGAGAAAATAGCTTAAAACGCGGACGGAGAGAGCCCGGGTTCAGTTGCCCGCCGAAGTTATTTTTATGATACATTTTGATGAAATATTCAATAATAATTAAATGTAGCTATGAAAACTAATAAATGGATCGTATATGAGAAAGTTAGTCAATTTTTGACCAATTTTTTATATTCGAGGGCTAACTAAATAACTAATAACTATAGCTAAGAACCATAGTATTTGAAGATTATTATATATATATAATATAATATTCCAGACCAGACAAATTAAATTATTTCTAACATTTTCAATCTTCAAAAGTTTAAATAAAGAATTAAATACTTTAAAGTAAAATTATAATTTTCTAAAAATAAAAAAGTCAATATTATTTTTCTTAAAAAAACAAATAAAAGTACGACATTAATAACGCAAATAAAATCCATATAATTATGTCAGTTAAAAAAGTAAATATTGTGACGTTCTAGAAAACAGAAATAAATTTTTAAAAAATACTCAGACCTACATGGTAATCTAACCTTCCGTGAAATGTGATTGTCAGAGACATCTAGCGGCAAAAGTATGCAACAAGCTTTAGGGTATACGCAGCCTTAAGAGATATTTTCACCCAAATTAACTGTGATGCACACAGCCCGTATGGTAAAAGAAGTCATTCATTACTCGTAATCCCTGAATTAAATAATTGAAAACTTGATTATTCACAACAATCAACTAAAGTATAACACACTACTTAAACTTAAGGTATTCAAGAAACAAATATAAATTTGTATTGCTACATGTTTGATTGATTTAATTTTGAGGGAGTTATTTGATTTAGGAAAGAAGTGATTAAAATTATGTTCTAATACTATAGAATCCTTCAAGAGTTTGAGCTGGTAGTCATTGTAAAGTAAATACTTCCGGTGAAGAGTAATAACAAGAGATGAAGATGACGTCAGAACACGAACTCTTAAAGCAAGGGTAGACAAAAAACTAGCCAAGGGTACACAACAAACAACAAGGGTACACAAGCATCGTAATATACAGAACTTCACGGATGTACGGTGTATTAAGACGACCTCAGGTAATTACCAAAAGAGTATTCACAAAAATAAATAAAACACAGTACCTAATTATTATCCCTAATTTCCAATCAATTAAAGTATCAGAAATTGGGAAGCACAAATAGTTGATAAATAGGCAGCGCGATTCTCTTTCATGAATCGTGCCAACTTAATGATACGTGCATGTTTAAAATACGATGAACACTACAAAAATTCTTCAACTTCCGAGACTGGAACCATCATAAATATCATGGTCTTTAGGTGGCCGAGTCCCGAAGAAGTGGAGCTTTAAACTATTTAGAGTAATCAACACAAAAATTGTATAGAAATGTCCATGTTTTTGTAGAAAAATTATTTATATGATCGTAATACATAATTTAACACGATCAGAGTATATTGTTATTGCCACAACAATATATCCTTGCGAGTATGTATATTGTTATTGTAATTGTTGTTTGCTGTCAGAGTATGTTGCAGTATATTGTTATTGCGTCCAGATGAACCACAGATACATTTCTCTTTAAAAACTTGCGGATACACTATTCATAACCTTAATTTTTCATTTTCATGAATTCATGATACATTTTACCCAAAAGACGTGGAGATTGTTGATATGTGTTAACATAGTAAATTTATATTATTTCTAGGTTTTCTAAAATCGAATATACCTGGAGTAATTAACTCCTAAAAGATCTCTAGGTATTCCTAGACAACCCGGTGGTTCTAACTTATATATTCTTTTTAAAAAGATCAGCTGCGTCTAGCGTATATAATATATTTATAAAGCATAATGGCCCAGCCAAATTAACCTACTATAAATTAGGAAGGTTGAGGTTGAATGGATTAAAAGACACAAGAAAAGAACAAAATTCTTTTTTTTGAGTAATCTGTAAACTATGTTTACAAAACCCATTTCGTGATTTTTCAATAGCTGACGATCACGGGACACGAATTATCTTTTCAATCTTCGGTGTTGGTTTATTCTATCAGAGGCACGACTACCTAATTTGGAAAGAGCTCTCGCGATGATTATCCTAACTTTAAATTATTTAGTTTAAGAATTAACAGCACCTCAGACAAAATGCTATTCTTGTATCTGCACACGCTTCTTTGGTGGTCTAAGCCACAAAATGTTTCACATAAATATTAAGGGTGAAACTTTTATTTCTAATGACCTTATTTTAAGAAATTAAAGTTGTTTTTTCTACATCTAACCTCATAGTTTTATTGATATAAATAATAATGATTAATTTGACGTGGTTCAGGCATCTCGGAACATTTTAATATTTTAAGACAATCAGCCAATCCGTCCAAATTTACACTTGAAACTAATATTTGTATCTTTCATATACCAATGCATAAAAATATTGATTTCTCATAAAATATTTGTTCCTTCCACCAAGTAGGTTTTGTTTCTAGGCTACAATTAACTTTTGCAGGAGTGTATTGCACTGTAAAAAAGCTTTCTAATATCCTATTTCGTATACTATAATGATTTTATGATTTTATGCTTTTATAACCTATTATTGTCAACTTTATTTAAGTTTCCCCCGTTATAAATCTGTCGAAATTGCTTTGATTTTTTACATGAATTGAAACATCAATTTAGCAAAGTTAAAAAGCGTAGAGGTTGAAATTAATCTGGGGCTATCTGCGGGCTACTTTTGACTAACCATCTAAATTTCATAAAAATCAGATGAGTACTTTTGAAGATATAGCATGTGGTAGAGAATGAATGGGTGAATAAGGTTTAATTGAAGTGAGCTTCCTACATTCAACGAAAAATGCTCCATGTCTGTGTGTTTGAAACGTACGACGATAACTTGAGTAAAAGTTGACCGATTTTGGTGAAATTTGGTACACATGTTCATTTGACCAATGCTCAGGACGAGTTCGTCGGACAACTTTGTTTGCCCAAGCGTTCGCGCGCAACGCTCTTGTAAACGTGTAAACATTAAAATTGGAATTTTAGGATGGGAAAGAAATCTAACTTATTATCTATTCGACGAGACAAATAATTTTTTCAAATACAATTTTTTAGTAAAACTAACACACCGCTATGAATTAATAAAGATTGTGAAAACTATTAAAGCGCCCGCTAAGCGTTTAAAGTAGAGAAAACAACCTTTTTACCGTTATAACGTAACGATTTTAATAAAACTTTTATACATCGTCTAAAGTACAATACGCTCGCTTCAATGATAGAGCCACGCGATGCCTAGTCTTATTCCTGGACAGAAATTTGTTTCAGATATCACAGAGCATTTTTGGTCTCGTGTCTGTCTATCGGTCGTTTCAACATTTTTGCGTATGTTAAAAATATCTGAAAAACTACTCGTCCGTTTTTAATGAAATTGGGATGGTAGGTCATAATTAGCCCTGATAATTGGAAATAAATAATGTAATAAATAATAATTAATAATGTATAAATGAAATTTGAGGCCTCAAAGATAGAAAATAGGGATAATACCAATAAACATATGTTATATCGTAAGGTCATTTCAGAGATTACCACATTAAAAATATGTACATGAGAGAATTTTTCTGACATTTACTCATTATGCGCAAATGAATTGGCTGTTTTATTGTTTTGTTTTTTTTTTTTTTTGTTTTTTTAAATGTATGCAATAGTAACAATGTGCAATAGCAGATAGGGAGCAAACGCGTGCATTATTATAATAAACTCATGAATTTATTTTCTTAATTATTATTATAAGTATTTCGTTACTTATTAATTTTTTAATTTTATACAGCACTTGTGGAGCACTATGGTGAGAAGTGGATTTAACTAAAATAGAGTTGAAGTTTATTTTTCTTCATAAAATCATTTATGCATGCTATAAAGAAAGTGGAACTAACCAATTGTACAAATGTATACAACAATGTAAGAATCGAGTGTTAATTCGAGGAATAAAAATTAGATTAAACCTTTTCAACACGTTAATATTAATAATGCGGTGACAATTCTAATAGTGTTTTAACTTATAACGTTATCATTATTAAAAATTCAGATCACGCCGAGTCAAGAACCGAATCAATCGTCTGATTATGATTTATATTCCGTTGCATTTCACTCTACATTGATTAGTATGCAATGGAACTCTTGTATCATGTAGGAAAATGCTGGTGTACATCTCTATAATGACAATACATGCAGTGTAAAGTGATAAGTTCAGTAGCTTGTTCATAAGAGATCCGGTTAAATGATAAAACAAAAAAAACATAATAGCTATTTAAAAGATGACAATATGAATCTTATTGTGATGGAAAATAATTAGCGTTAAGGTATTGTTCGACATCAGCTACTCTAAATCTTTAGAATTACCAACATGATAGTAATCTTTTCAATATTCAATCTAAAGTGAAATCCGATCAAATCATTAAAGTATATTATTAATTTCCCTTACAATTTTAATCTATAATTAAATTAAGTCTGGTGCTTCAAATAGATAACTTAACAAAAAATATCTTTTATCATAATGTTACAATGGTTATTGAATGGGTTAAGACTCCTTAAAATAAAATTACTTTCTAGAAAGCGAGTTGGAAAGTGGTTTAATTTCAAATTTTAAAAGTCCCCATTGTTTTATTATTTAACAAAAAATAATTAAGCACAACACAAACCTTAAGATGATAAATTAGTTAGTTTAAAACAATGATCACAATATAATATTGTCTTCTATGATTTATAATCAAGATTATTAATGACTTCTCACATTTTTAAATAAATGATTACAATCAGGATTATTTATTAGTATTTTTATAATCGTAACATATATAACGTTAGCACAAAAACAATTTATTTGGAAGTTATCATATGTTGTTTTCCAAGGCCACGTTTGAAAATATAATTATTTTTACGTTGTTTAAATCATTAATAACTTCAGCTTCCCTTTCGTTATTTTTTCCCCCCAAAAGTTTTGCTTTCTTTATCATAGAAAGTGAAAATGTATCGCAAAAATATAATATTTCAAATAAAATGATTAATTTGATTTTTTGAATACGGTTTTACTTTAATTTGTATACTACGGCTAATAGGAATTGATGGAGAAAATGTTATTGGTTTAAAGAAAAACTACTATAATAATATGATTATGAGTTGACGACATTCATGTTAAGTTTCCTCAACGTTTAATTTAGCAAAGGTGTCATTTATGAGGTATGTCGATTTTCATAAAGTTAGCAGTCTTCAACTTAAACATGTTTATATGATGCTTTTCAGAGTTAATACTTGATTATAGCCACTAAGAGTTCAACTTCAGTATTTTAGCAGAAATATAGAAGAAAACTGAGCCTCTAAGTACTTATTATGAGTTAGATCCAATCAGATAAAGGAAGCAGAAGAGATAATCATACACATCTCAATGTGTGTGTTTTTTTTCTTTAATTTCTCCTTCGTTTTCAAAAATAGCTTAGTATTTTTCTTTAAATGGCATGCTTCACTTAATATGAAGCTTTTTTCCTTGTAAAAATGTCTTAAATAAGACATAACTTAAAGATTATAAACGGTTCTTTTTTTCCAGACAAGCAAAATTCAAGCGAATTAAATAACTAAGTGTGACATCAATTATATATATCTGTGTTAGGGCCGAGTTTGGAAGAATCTCAGTTTAATACCCCGTTGCGGAAGATAATTAATGTAAAACATGGGTTAGAGGAACGAGTATTAGGTATGTCGAAGCATCATGAAGTACCATAATCTTTAGACGGGTCTGTAGAAAACCGGCTCCTATAGGCGGAGGTAAGTGACCGGGGAGTGTCGCGGTCACCGCAGCGGGAGCAGCGGTAAACACTCATGTTTACCGCTCGCTCCGAGTCATGTTCAGTTATTCTGAGGCCCACTGTTGATGTATGCTAATACGGTTGTTGTGTCCTGTCACACGACTTGACGGGCAAGACCTTTATGGCCTTTGGAAGGCCAATTCCCGTGACGATCCTTTAGACATTTGACGTGAACATAAAGACAGGCAAAAGATAGTTTTGGCCTATTGTACCCTTCGGTGTGGCTTTCGGTCTTTGATTTACCTGTACCTGTGTTAAATTAAAATAGCACATATGTTCATTTACAGTCTAGAAATTTTATTCATAATTTTACATTAGTTGAAGACTTTATTAACTCCTTTCCGCCATAAAGTAAATTATTTATACTTTCTCAGTCAAAGCACTTGACTACTAGGTCTTAAGTAACGAAACTCATCTTAAGAAATTGATACCTACGAAATATTTCTTTAGTATAATTGATTAGACCATCAACTCAACCACAAATAGACATCTCTGCTGGAAAGAACTTCAAAGATATTACATAACTTACAATACAAAACCACTTCATTAATTTATTAATTTTGCTATCCGAGTTATATTTAATATTGGTAAGCTTCATAGGATCTTGGAAGAAAACTAACAGTTTTGCTAAGAAAAAACCTCGTAAATGCATTAAAAAAGATTTTGCAACTACTATAACTACAGCAAATTAGACATGCATCATATTAATAGGGCGTATAGATGAATGCGTGAAACGTCTTCTCATCGGTACCATAAACGTGTATATATATATATATATATATATATATATATATATATATATATATATATATATATATTTATAATTTATATAATCGAGTAGTGTCACAACGGCGACGAACGACTCACCTCGAAATGATTTGTTGGTCTTCAAACAGAAATAATAACTTATCTAAATAGATAGCTAAATTAATTTACTTAATTTTACTTTTTTCTAAATTAAGTCCGTTGCCACGGGCCTAAAGTAAGGGCTCGTATAAATATAATTGAGACTTTTTATAACTAAGAAGTATATATATATATATATATATATATATATATATATATATATATATATATATATATATATATATATATATATATATATGTATATATATATATATGTATATATATATATATATATATATATATATATATATATATATATATATATATATATATATATAATTTAATATAATTCAGAAAATTGAAGAGTGGCGAGAAATAAAATTTAAAACAATGTTTGAATGTTAAACTCGTGATATAATTGAAGCGAAAATTCGGTAGCTGCTTTGTTTTACAAATGAACTTAAAAGTATTTAAAAGAAATTGAAAGGACTGCTAATCACTTATTGGTAGGTTTTAATTAACTTAATTGCTAAATGTTCCCATTGCATAAGATATATTTAAACTAAATGAATAGAAATAGAGATGTTCTTTTGTCGAATAGTTAATTTGACAGTCGGACACCACTATGAAGGCCAAAAATTTAGTCACGTTGAGTTTAAAGATATAATTAATATACCTGTCAGTGAGTACTCTTTAACTCCTATAAATCGTACCTATTAGACTGTAATCATTATTGCTGCACGCTATGACATGATTAGAGACTGTTTAGATAGAATTAATTAGGGAGGATAGAATATAAGGGGTACTTCATACAATTAGAATTGAATTAAGCAAGAACGACAAGAGTGTCTAATAAAATTCCTCCTGGCAATAATCCAGCTCTCCAACCAATTTACTCGTAAATGTCAAAATTTGCGAGTTAACAAAAAGTTGACGAACAAAACGACAGATATAAACGAGTTTATACAATCATTTTTCAATTATTTGAACCCCCTGAACAAAATATTAGACAATCATACACTTTTTATTGGTGTAAGAATAAACAACAGACGTTTTTATAAAGATTCTGTAAATATAATCTAATCCCAGATTATATCCCATATTCCTTTATATGCTATATTTCTTATGCTTATATTTCCTTATTATTATGTATCATATAATATATGTATATAATATAATGAACAGGAGGCTAAGAAACGAAAAATTGCTAACAAAAAAAAGTGAAATCCCAACAAAATGAACCCTTTAAGCGTGTAGTGATTTGGGATAGAAAATGTATGAGTTTGTGAGGGACAGAGAATAGAGAGGGGGGCAGACAAACAACATCATTTAATTGTACTGGATAAATTAGACCTACTAGAACTTACTCATTACTTACTAGGACAGGGGGAGACGTGTCTAAACCTATGATCTCCCAACTTTTTACGGGAGACGGCTTTCTTTTTGCATAAGTGTTTTTGTTGGGATTACTTTTTCTCATAAACACACCAGTTAAAAAAAAATCCCTCTTCAGTATTCTATAGTGAGACATTGTATGTTTTTTCATCACGAAGCCAAAATGTGTTGTGTGTATGAATATATATATATATATATATATATATATATATATATATATATATATATATATATATATATATATATATATATATATGTATAAACACAACATTTTTATAGATCTTTCACTAACAAAAGTAAGGGCCCTTTTGCATTATACGGGTGCTACTTGAAGTCTTGCATATGCAGGAGAGGTGATGTCTCTTTTGTCTTAACAGTTCTTTAGACAAAGGGATCTTGTATAATCATTATCTTATAAATGTGTAGTATAGGTTAAGTGGAATAATATTATGATAGATTAGCTTACGTTGGCCTTAAGGGATTAATTTACCGAACATTAAATTTATATTAAAAAATTGGTCCGAGACAACTCAGACAAACTTTCTCATATACGAGTTCATAATTACTTAGCCCAGTATTTTCTATTTATTAGGTTTTTTTTAATTATTATTGAATATTATATCGAAATTTATCATAAAAATAACTTCTCCTCGGCGAAGAATCGAACCCGACCTCTCTCCGTTCGCGTTTAAAGCTATTTACTCAGGAACTAGATATTTTCCGGTAAAACGACTTATATCGTTAGATTCGTATTTAAATGGATTACATTTTAGAATGAAAATCGTCGGGACCGTTTTCGTGAAATAATTCTTTTCGCGATTTTTCGGAAAAGAACATTTTTTGATACTAATAGCG
Source organism: Gerris lacustris (assembly GCA_951217055.1). Classification (NCBI taxonomy): domain Eukaryota; kingdom Metazoa; phylum Arthropoda; class Insecta; order Hemiptera; family Gerridae; genus Gerris; species Gerris lacustris. The sequence goes on from OX578277.1 coordinate 82,014,973, forward strand.
TTTAAAGATTATATATGACCTCATATACTATATGACCTCATTTAACAGTAAACATTAATATGTGTTTGGTAACTAATAATTTTTGAGATTTTGTGTTATCACTTCATATGACTAGAGAGGTAAATAGAAAGTAACACAGCAATATTGTCACCATAATTTGATATTAATAATTATCAAACGCGTTACGAAATGTTATATCATCTTCAGTGTTAAGTGCTCATATAGTAAGAGTAAAGACTTTACTTTTACTATGTTAACACAAAACTGAAGATGATATAAATGTCGAGTCGGTTTTTTAATTATTAATATAATATTATGGTGACAATATTGTTGTGTTTTCTATCTATGTGGTAACTGCAGAATTCTAGAGATATATAAAATACTATCTGCAAAATGAACGGAGTGGACTTACAAGGAATTACAAAAGAAATTAGTGGCATCAGCAGAATAAACTTATATGAATAATTGATTTATAATTACACAATGTAAATGAATTTCTCAATACTCAATTTATATTATCTACCTTACTAAAAAATAAGATTTTAATTTTGCTATGTAATTGACAAGTATTGTCACGTTTAATGTACAAAGCCACTTAATTTCAATTTACTTTTATGGAAGTATTATTTTATAAGTGGAAATTACAAATAAAAATATTAATACATAATTATACTTAATAATAGATTATTATTAATTTGAAAAAAAAAAACATTGACATAATATATAATTTGTAATCTAGGTGTGAAGAAATACGTTCCTTAACTAAAAGTAATATCGTCAATTAACCACAAACGGTCATCTTTTAGTGGCAGTAAAAAGAGAAAGATGTTGGTAGGACTGTAGGATACAGAGGTTTAAATCAGACTTAGCAAGATTTAAAAATCTGCCTCGACTCTAACTCGAAGTCTTTCTCTTTCACTTCTTACCGGCACTAAAGATAACTATTTGTGGTCACAAAAAGTATAAGTTAGTTACCCTACCAAAATAGAAGAAAGTTCTCGGTATATCTACGGCAAACCAAACACCTACTTCCACTAGTCAAATTTTTTAAGCTTGCTTTAAAAGCTTAGCTTTTATCTCGTGGACGTGGGAGGTAAAATAGATTTTAGAGCAGTCAAGATTTCTAAACATTTGTTTTGCAAAAGTTAAAAATAAGATAAATTCTTAATTTTTTGAAACCTAGGTCTAAACTCCGACAAATCTGATGAGTTCGATTCTCAGAGATGATACTTTTACAAGCATATGGTCACATCGAGCATATGGTGTGAAAAGTAATCTGCAGTCCTGTAATAAGGTAAAGTTAAGTTAGTCAGTACGTAAAAAAAGCGGAAACAAACCAACTTAATAAAATAGTAGATTTACACAAAAATACCGTAAATGTTTAAGCAAATTAAATTTGAAATAAATTTATCGGTGAACGCTCTTAAAGAACCATCAAACCGGTAAGAATATTAATATCATAGCAACACATATATATTTAATTTATTATAGTAAATTTATAGAAGAAAGCTTGACGCTTTTTATACATTACAGTAATTTATGCGATAATATAATATTAATTTATGGTAGAATAGTATAACTATAATGTTCTAATGAAGAGAAGGTGCAATTCACCAATAAAAAACTATTCAATGTGTTTTATTGATCTATGAATACCAAATAAAACACATTAAATGTTACAAGTTATAGCAACTAACTTTTAACGAGACCCTGAACTTACCGCCGTCTCAAAACAGGTTAGTACGAGTGTAGCCACAGTAAATAATATATTATTATTTATCTTGTAAAGGATATCCGAGGTAGAAAAGTAGGGCATGGAGCTGCCAGGACAGGTAACTTTGTCTGATGCATTAGGTTGCTGACCTGCTGAGCGGATAATGTTTGCGAATATCACGTCTGATTTGAATATATGAATGAATTTTAAGGATCCTAAAAGCAAGTCTGGAAGTTCTTCTACACTACCGTTATATCCACTCAAAACCAGTACCTTAAGAAGTCCTTTTTTATGTATATATAAACCTCCGACTTGTTGAACTTAAAAACCTGCACTTGTTTATCATTTCGGTGAATGCAGTTAAAGAAATTTTACCCATTTCCGACATTTGTCTCTTTAAAAAATAACCAACAAAAAAAAACCTTGTATATTGTGTTAATAAAACTCGACAAAAATGGTCATTTATTCAGTTTTATTTATAGGGTACGAAAGGACTTGAGAGCTTAAGTGTAATAAAACATTATTTTTACCTGTTATACCACGCAGCAGGTGAGATTTGCTATCAGATAAAAACAACCACCCAAGAAGTCAAAGCCGTGTCTGAATAAAACGCAAAGACTACATTCCTAAATTTTTAAAAATCACAGACACATTACTGCCTAAACATTGGTCACAAAACGCCGGAATGTCATTTACATAAAGATGCGGGCTGATAAAATCAGATTTAAGTGTGCCTCTTCAACGATTATCATTGCCTTCATATCATTCTATATATGGCTTTACGGGGGAGGCAAATTCTTTCTTAACCTTTTTATACATCTCTAGAAGATATGAGGTGGGTATCAGTATAATATAATATACTTCACTTTCTTCTTGAACCAATAAAAAATAACAACAATCTGAGACTGATGACCGCATTATTTTATTGAGGTTCGTTCCTCAATCCAAAAATGACCTATTTCATAAGGCTATCTCCATGGATTCTCTAATTTCGAACACCACAATTATTAATTTGATTCTTGGTAAGAATAACCAAATGGTCGTATCAATATAAGAAAAAAATAGCTGCAACAGTGTCCAGTAATGACCTTATACTGCAGTCAATTACCATACATTTTTTAATCCTTTTGAAAGTAAAATCTACTTGAAGAATTGAAGAATATAACGTTTATTTTTATTAATGATAAAGTAGAACATTAAGTGTTAAATGTTAAGCAATAAAGAAAAGACCTAGATCTTTATTCTATAAAGAAGTACGTAACTCTATTATGCAATTTCATTTAAAGTTTGACTCGAAGTAAGTCTGTCAGTTCATGAACTCATCTCTTCATCATTTACTAGAGTCACAAGACAATGCTCTGAAACCGAAAGTGAAGCATCAAACACCTGAAAGACCTAACTTTAACCAAGCAGATTAGACAAAAGAATGAGTTCCTCCTGCCCATTCTCACAATGTCGCACTAACATTTTAGTTTGGACAAAAAAAATAAGGGTTACCAGGTATGGTAATGCAGAGGGCTCGCGTGTAGGCGTTCTTATAACACTTCCGACTAATAAGACCACCATCAATCACAACAAACTTTTCAACAGAATGAACCCTATTCAATTGTATACTGAGACAACTTTCTTAACAGCTTGAAAGCACGTTCAAACTAATTGGATCTTACTTAGTATTCTATTATAGTAATTTAATAATAACAAAACAGGTCAATAGTTTAGTGCATTTAAACAAATATATAGTTGCATTTCTTTTAATAATGAATGGATATTAACATCAATAAATATTTTTTCATGTTTACTGATAAATTCGAGGAATTTTTATTGTATAAACAATTATTATAATAGCCGATCTGGATAAATTTTGATCCGTATTTTATAAAGTAAACTCCTACAGTTCTAGTTACTTCTCAAATATAGGCTTTTGGTTCGGTGTAATTAGTTTCTTGTATTTTTCAATTCAAGGTAAAAATAATTTAAAATACTAAATTTATATGTTAATATGGGGAACTGTAAATTGCACCATTTTTTTTAACGAAGTAGATCAAACTATGTAAATTTCACCACTCCAATTTAAAAATGAAGTAAGTCAAACAATGTAAATTGCACCACTACCTCTTGAAACGATGGAAATTCTTCTTCTTCTTCATAGTTCTTCATAAGATAGGTACACACTAGGCCAAAGAATGACCAACCAAAGAACAACGGGCGGTGTGGTCGAATCTAGGTCGGAAACCCTTGGCGTTGGGTCATCTCGTCTACACAGGAAGATATTGCGACCGTATTAGGCTAAGGGATTCTGTACGGCTCGGGTACGAAGGGATCCAACTTTCAGTTGGTTTCGTGCTGTTGTAGGTACTACAACAGCTCTATATTTTACTTCACCTTATTATACATCAAATTTTTTTTGGAGATTTCAACTGAATTATCCGTTTTGGGTGTTTTCAAGATCTCCCGAGTGGTTTTCAGCATGACGTCTGTATGTATGTTATCATCGTAGCGCCCAGGGTATTTAACCTAGAGAATTTTAACTTGGCAGGAAAATCAGTCCTTACATGAAGTGGTACCACCCGGGAAATCAACATTTTCCACCATCTTGAACCCAGTTTGCTGAGTCAGCAAAAATTTAAAAAAATCGAAAAGTGGTCCGATCGAATTGAAATTTGGCACGAATGTACCTCTCTGTATGAAAAACGAATCCACAACATTTCATTTTGATATTGGCCATCGTTATAACTAAAGGGTAAATATTCCCAATCTTAAATTTAAATAAAATTTTAAATCTTCCAGTAAGGGTAAATGTTTATGAAAATGAAATGCTTTATTGCCGGGAATATGAGGAGAGGATAATCCTCTTCTCTTCTTCCTCTCTAGTCCTAACAAGAGGGTTAGGGAGGTTTAAATTATTTCAAATAAACAAAAATCATTAATGAGAAATACTAACTAATTAAATTTCTCGAGCTACATCTAAGAGAATTAGAAATCATTTGGTCCGTTCAAAAATAACATTCCTAAAATTAGTTCTGCAACAAATAACAGTTTTAAGTGACCAAAAAATTCGTCTAATTTTAGCTCATGCTCTAAGTATATCCTAAAATTTAATGACGATTAAAGTATAATCCGTAAGATATAAAACTCCTCCGCAAGTATCTAATTTAAGAAGGATGCTATTTAGAGCCTCTTAATATCCTTTTTAGAGAGGACCCGTTTACAAGTAGGACTCAAGTTTAGACGGATAAAATGATGATAACAACTGAACCTGATGGTAGCTGATTACCCCTTGAAATCGTGCCTCGTATCGCTTTAGAGTCGGCTCCTGATGGTTAACACAGTAATCACCTCTGGCTCCCGTGGTCTTCAACCTAGAAACACATAAACACATACCTCTCTCGTGTAACTTCTCTTTGGCCCGTCATGTAATTACCTGTTTATTTGAGTTTAATCGCATATCCTCCTACTGTTCTTCGGAACATAAATAGCTTAATGGCCTAGAACCCCATGACTCGAACGAATCAAGCTCTTATCCACCGATCACGTAGACGTTGAAACACTTTGTAGCACCTCATTTGATAAAAAGAGAAAAAAGTCTCTAGCACAACAAATTAAAACAATAAATATCAAATTAAATAACGAAATAATTTCAAATAAAAAAATAAATAAATATATATATATATATATATATATATATATATATATATATATATATATATATATATATATATATATATATATATATATATATATATATAATATATATATATGATTTCGACGCTTTATGGAAATGAAAAATAAATAAAAATATAAGAGCGAATAGATTGCATAAAAATATTATACATCATCTTTTGTGCATTGTCTATAGTTAACTATACAGGGAAAAGGTGATTGTGAATGGGATGCAACCACAAATATTCTGTTTCTCGTAAGAGGTTTCAAGCCCGCATCCAAGTATTACATGACTTCATAATGAGATTTTAGACAGACCTCGAAAATAATTTTTTCAAGAGTCTGAGAAATTTACTACTATTTTAAATAACTAAAATATGAAATAATAAAAAATAAAAAGGTCTATTTCTTACTATTAGTGTGTGTTTATTACAATGTCTCTTGTGATTAAAATAAGAATAAGAAATTAAGAGATCTATTTTCACATGGCATTTAAGAGCATAAGATGGATCATGAATTAATTAAATATTGTTACAACCGTAAGAATGAATATTGAAACATATCAATTAATCGAATACATTATAATAGTTTGAAAGGAAAGTAGTTGAATAGGAAAGTATGTAATACATCTAGGTACTAATATGAATTATCTTGTTAAACAATACTCCATATTCAACATTATGTATGTAACTATAAGGTATATGTACAGATAATGTATATAGCTTTTATTCAAAATTTGAACTGAAATAAAATAAATGATATGTGATCATACGAATTATGCCAGGTGCTTCTATTTTATTCTCAAAACCAAGTAAAAAAATAGTATATTTTCAAAATATATCTCAAAAGAACTCATCTGTTTTTGTTTTTTTAAAAATTGCATGGTTTGTTGAATGTAGCAGGTAGAAAGCCCGCAATTCGAACCATCTGCCCTCTTTAAATTTTGATAAATTTGTACTTTAATTCATTTAAAAAATCAAAATTTTGAGACATTTAAAAAACGGGGGGAAAATTAAATATATTTAAAAGATGATATAAAATAATTAAAATTATTAAAGTATACGAAATAGGACGCGATGAAGCTATGTGCCACACTAATTGGCAGATTATTTTTAATTTAAAATTTGTGATTTTTTTTTTACATGATTAAAAGACAAAATTTAAAGAGCGCAGACAGTTAAAATTAAAATGGTAACATCTATGGATTACATTCAACACACCATCCAAATTTCATTAAAATCTGACGAGTAGTTTTTGAGATAATTATGTTGGTTCACTAAAATGTTGTTCCAAAATATAATCCAAAGATTTAAACTTGCTAACAGATACAAAAAAAAACAAAAACAAAACAAACTTTATTACCATAAAAAAATAGACACTGTAAACCATCAATTTAAATTATAACTAGAAGTGACTTGTTAATAATCGCAGTCAGTGCTGCTATTTAAGCGCAATTTAAAGTAAAAACGGAATTATTAAACACTCAATCAACGTTATGCTGAAGTATGGAGGGGTGCGAGGAATCCCAGGAGAGATGAAGAGAGAGGTCAAACTAAGGCATTTCTCCACCCCACCCGTCTCCCTTCCAAATAACAAAGAGATTACCTTCCCCCTAAACAAATAACAAAGGTTACTTCATCCTGAAAAGAAAATATTCAACCCAAGAATTCCTTCTCTTATCATACTGAGTACAGTACGAGAATCTTCCAAGCCTTATATTTTAATTGTTAATTAAAAATGAAGAAAAGAAAGAATACAAAAGTATTACCTAAGGCTAGCTCCAAATGTAAACAAATAAGATGAAAAGAACTTGATACTTCAACACCAAAGTTTCATTGATTAAAAATTTACCATGGAAAAGAAGTAAAATGAGAATCTCATTGACAGTTTTAATTTATGTAAAATAGATAGAGCAGACCAAACATAATCTGTGATTTCTAGTGAGTAAACATGTTCAAACTTATGATAGCACGATATATTGATCGATTTTTAACGTTTCTTCTCCACTTATGATCTATTACTGATTTCTATTATAAAGTAAAGAAACACATTAATATTAATAGCTACCATAGATCGCTAGATTGGTAAAGTTGCCGATTTATCCACCGTGTTTTTCTGAATTTGGAAATTAGAAAACTGTTTTAGAGTAGGTTATACATTATGAAGAGACATTGTTTTGATTTATCTGTTTGTATTTATTGGCCTAGAATTAGACAGTTTTGTCGCCCTCCAATAATATTTTGCACCGGGAGACAGCCTCCACAGACAGCCCGTAGACTGTCTGCAGACTGTTTTGCCCCCAGTGTGCACCTAGCATAAAAGAGAAGATATCTCACTGTGAGACATGTATGAAATATACCCCAAAAGAAAGAACAAATTGATATCATGATTACTCATGAAATCCCTCAGCATCCGTTCGAGCGAATAGGTATGGACATTTGTGACATCTCAATAAAAGGCAAGAAACGAAAGTTCTTACTGCCTGTAGATCATTATTCCAATTTTTTAGAAGTGGACGAAGTTAAAACGTTATCTGCAAAAAAAATTGTAATTTGGGTATCAAATGAAAGGCATCGAAGAGTAGATTACAATAATATATAACATTTGCGGAAAGTGTTTAATTTTCCGTGCCATTTTGACAAAAAACATCAAAATTTGGTGTGTTCCCCCCCTTTATACTAATTTCATGTTCACAATACCAACGAACCCTCTTACGCGAGACTTCACGCACAACCAATTTTTTTCCAACTGAATAGTAAATATTATGAGTACTGAATGTTTTTGACCTCACTGACTCAATATTAAACATTTTGGTAATAACAATGCATAGTCCAGTCAAATGGTAGTTTGAAGTGGAATGTTCTGGTGTAATTGTTGTTAATGACTTATTTATGTTTTTTTGGGTGCTGAACACGAATCTGAAGTTGTCCAACAAAATTTCCCTCGGCAAATATGAGAAATCATCATAAAACTACAAAAAAATGTTTTTTATTGGTTTTCAGCTTATAACTTGCAAAGCAATCTACTCACGCAAAAAGTGGTCTAGTAGTAAAATAAAAACGAGAAAATAATCTACAATTTATGTCTATAACATTTATTTGTACGTCGTATGGTTTTCACGCAAATGGGAGTTGAAATATTGGGAAGAGGTGGCGGGTGGAGGTAAACGGTTGGTGGCCAGACTGCGCTGGCAGTTAATTTTATGTTTTTGGGTGTGCTGAACACGAATCTAAAGTTGTCCAACAAAAATTTTACACGCAAATAAAAATATAATAAAAGAGGGGTTGAAATAACCGGGAAATCAGTAATTTTTGAAAAACAACACGGAACACCATTAATATTTATTCTTTATTTCATGTAGGTAAACATTGTTATTGGATATTTCAACCCCTCTTTTGCATAGAAAACCATTCGACTTACAAAAAAATGGTAAAGAAATAATTTGTAGGTTATTTTCTCCTCTTCCACTTTTTGCGTAAATAGCTTGCTTTGTAAGTTATAAGGCGAAATCCACTAAAACAATAAAAGTAGAAAGTGTTTTTATGATGATTTCTCATATTTGCGTGTAAAATTTTTGTTGGACAACTTTAGATTCGTGTTCAGCACACCCAAAAACATAAAATTAACTGCCAGCGCAGTCTGGCCACCAACCGTTTACCCTTCAGCCTGTACCCTCCACCCGCCACCTCTTCCCAATATTTCAACTCCCATTTGCGTGAAAACCATACGACGTACAAATAAATATTATAGACATAAATTGTAGATTATTTTCTCCTTTTTATATTACTACCTGACCACTTTTTGCGTGAGTAGATTGCTTTGCAAGTTATAAGCTGAAAACCAATAAAAAACATTTTTTTTTGTAGTTTTAAGATGATTTCTCATATTTGCCGAGGGAAATTTTGTTGAACAACTTCAGATTCGTGTTCAGCACCCCAAAAAACATAAAGTAAGCCACTAACAACAATTACACCAGAACTTTCCACTTTGAGCTCTTTTCATGTACCATTTGACTGGACTAACAATGATATACATTTGGTTGACTAATATACAAACATATATTAAGATAAAATCAATCATTTCATATTTTATGTCTATCGAAACATTTAACTTTGCCCCTACAATAGATTAAACCAATATTAACTTGTTAATGGAGCGAAAAAAAATCACTAAACGTGAAATTAAAACTTTAAATATTTTACTTAAAGTCTGTCCGTTGTAAATTACATTATAATCAATATGTTTTCTTTTAAGTTTTACATCTGTTACGGGTAGAAAGTTGTTAAGCATTTTTACCAGATAGAAGAACGAAACAAAGTACATAGGTCGAATCAAAGAGTTATTCTGGACAAAAGGAACTATGGAATCTAAAAGATTTGTTGTTTAGCGTCGGCTCCTTTTGTGAAGAAGTGATGTGAAAGAGGTGTGGAAAATGCAAGTCTGTTTGGGAGATGGAGGCCCTGCACCTCCCAGTGTGTTTGTATGTAAGACTGGGTTGCTGTCCCTGTATGGATTTACTCAGTCAACAGTGCTAGGGTCCTGTTCAATTATCACCCTAGCTAAGTCTGGAGGGTTTGTTCAAGGAGTCCTCCAGGGCGTGGGCCTCTTCTTTCTCAAGCTTTAATAGTCTATTGCGTCTCTTTTCCCCTTAGATACCCGACTGCATTTGGTCATTGACACCTACTGCGGGATTTAACTGAGTGAACAGGCATTGGCTTCCTTTAATTGTTTTAATCTTATTATATGCTTGATTCGATTACATCTAAACAAATAAATACTACAAAATAAAAACAAATAAATTCCAATCCAAGAATTCAATTTTTCCATAAGAGGTCACTATAATTACAGCTTGTACTCAAGAATAAGACGGGAATTATCTATATTAAATTCTGCAGATGTGCATATTATTTGTTTTAAATGTGCTAAATATTATAAAATAAAAGTTATTTCTGGCAAAAGGATTAATAAAAATCTTTAAAAAAAAACTAAAACAAATTTTAAATGTGAGTTTTAGATCTATTCTACAATTTCAGAATAGCTTATAATATATTATATTATTAAATTAATAAATATTTATAAGCACTTATCCAAAAACTTCTAAAGAAGAGCAAAATATAACATTTCAAGGTTAGTCCCACTTTTAAAGCTTAACCAAAAAGAATGATTTTAACATTTTTAAATCATAGTTTGACAGTTTAAAATATTAGATTTAATTTGGTAGTCAGTGAAAAAAAAAATACGTTCTTCTCTAATATTTTCATCCAAATTCAAGGTTCGCTCGCTTTAAAAATGCTCTTTCAACCATTCCAAATATGAAAAATTACAAGTATGGAAGGCGGTGGTGGGATCAATAGTGAGTGTTATAGATTTAATTGAATATGTAAGAAATCACAGAGGTAGATGAAAGAAATAGTAGACTAACTGCATAGATAAATGTGAGGGATATGTGAGTGGTCTCAATAATTCGTAAGTAGAGTATTGCTAAATGAATTATATGATATTTAGCAACAGGTAATAATATAATTACCTGCTCTCGTTGTCGTATTAAATAAAGAAGTTCCAATGAAGTCATTGAAATTGTGTGCCATCAAACAAGTTTAGATTTAACTCGTTGTTTGATGAGGCGAAGATAAGGTGCGGTAATAACTATGCATATAAAAACCATGTATTTATGAATACCACTACAATCTGGATTTACAATTTAGAAGCGAGAGCTGTACATAATGTATACAGGCAGGAATATGATCTGAGCTCATATTAAGATCAACGCATATTAAATTTACTTTATTACTATTAAAGATTGGTACGTTCGTCTCCAGCCTTGCAATATACCTTTATTATTTCCCTGAATTTGATTAAATATTCATTAGGAAACGAATCGTAATGTAAATTTAGGCCGGAGAGAAAAAAAAAAGCAATTTCTATTTTATTAATAGAAGGGATATAAGAAAATATAGATTTTAAAACGAACAAAGTAAAAGCATTCATATAAATAAATCATATACAAATATATGATTATTTCACCCAGATTTATTAGTAGGCAAGTAGGATTGTATGTCAAGTTTATATTACAAAGAGGCTGAATTAAAAAAAAAAAAAAAAGAGAACCACTTTTGATTTCCATTCCAAAAACAAATAAAAATAAGAGGCCGAATTGATCGAATTAATCTTAGACCTTGAGATTACACCTTGTAGATTGGAAGCGAAATTAAGAAAGAGAAATTTCAATTTCCCTGCGGTGTGTAAAGTAGGAACTAGGTTGAGCATTTGGACAAGGAATGACGTGGGAAGCTGAGTTAACAAGATTCTTAGAGCTCGAGGTGCTGCCCCCACACTCAATTCAACCGAGACAGAAACGGAAACAAGTCTGGTAATCACATAAACCTCAGAAAACTATACACAGATATATATGAGATACTTCACTGACCCACTCTACTTCCTACATAACTGGAAATCAAATAACGACAAGTACAACATTCTACACATTATAAATCAAATAAAAAGTCAACAGTAAAAATATTAATAAATTATTGTGTGCAAAGAAAGAATCATAACTGTAATGGAAAGTTAGGCTCACTTCTTTATCATGTAAGCATAACTAAGTAGTATATACAATACGAGCTACTTTCTTAGTCAAGTTTATAGCTAGATATTCTTCACTCAACATACATAAAACTAGTTTAATTTATAACCAAGCACAATAGTTAGCAATTAAACAATTCAAAAAGTTCAAATGAATCGGAGAAATAACTTTGAATTAGTATGAGAGAGCAGAAAACAAGAAACAAGAAGAGATTATGTACGGAATCAAAACACTGATAGACATGTAATGTCAAACCATTGAAAAATGTAGTTACAGAGTCGCTGAAAGTCGATACCTATAAAATATTTAGTGCATAATGATCAAGGAAAGGACTGAAATGAAGCAGAAAGAAAATAAGATAAAAGGTTTAACAAAAAAATTCATGAATACGTTTCTGGGCATTGAATCCACAAATCGACATTTCGTGGAGAAAACCAGTATAATACATTTGTCTAATTGGTAGGGTAGATGGATCTTAAGGTGTGAAACTATGAAACTGTAATCCACTTTGATTAACATTTGGTCCGCTAGGAGCTCTAATATCATTTTATATAAAATTTAGAACTTCTATCGGCGAAATATGGTACTACAATGAATTAAAATGAAATCAAATGCATCATATTCTAACTTCCTGTAATTATTAAGAGTCACATTTATTATGTCATGTTATGAAATTTCTTCTGTCCCCAGAGCTATTCTTGTTAAAATATAGTTTCCATTAAGTTTAAAGACGAATATGAAACGCAACGTTAAAAATAGACTGCCAATTTGTGTGGCACAGAGCTTCCTCGCATCCCATCATCTATTTTATTGCTATATTAACATTAACGTTATATTACTTTTAGTCCAGGAGATAGCGTGCAAAAAAAAGTCTGACTAACATCAAGCTAGAATTTTGTATACAAGTCAATCTTTTAGCGCCTTTTAAGAATATGTGGTCGGCTAAGTTCGTCTGCGGGACATAGCTTGGCAATAGGCGTTTGAAAAAAAAAAACCCGTGGAGAGCGGTCATGTCTCACTAATTATGATGGACAATGTGATTTTCATGATCCTGAGTACAGAATTAGTTAGTAGACCGAAAATCAAGTTGATGTTAGTTTGTCTGTTGACAGGCGACAACGTTGATTTTTAGTAATATTTGAATAACTAACCTATCAAGTGTGAAAATAACATCGACTTGAATTTTGGTCAACTAACTAATTCTGTACTCAGGATCATGAAAATCACATTGTCCACCATAATTGGTGAGACATGGCCGCTCTCCACCGGTTTATTTTTTTCAAACGCCTATTGCCAAGCCATGTCCCGCAGACGAACTTAGCAGACCACATATTCTTAAAAGGCGCTAAAAGATTGACTTAAATACAAATTTCTAGCTTGATGTTAGTCAGACACTTTTTTGCACGCTATCTCCTGGACTATTTATTGTTTATTGTGTAAAAACTATTAAACGTTTTTAGCGATCTTTAACACTTCATTCCGGTGTCGCTGTTGGTTTTACTAAAACATTGTATTTTAAAAAAGTGTTTCTCTCATTGAATATATGAAGTTTGATATTTTTCCCGACCTAAAATTCCAATTATAAATTTGATGTTCACGTTTAAGCAAGCGTTGCGCGTGAACGCTTAAACGAATAACGTTGCCCAACAAATTCGTCCTGGGCATTGGTAAAATGAACATGTCTACCAAGTTTCAGCAAAATCGGTCGATATTTACTCAAGTTATCGTCGCACGTTTCATGATTGACGGACACACAGACCGACAGACACGGAACCAAAAATGCTCCCTGATGTCTGAAACGGATTTCTGTCTTGGAATTTTTAAAATCGGAGACATAAAACTTTATCGTTCTCAAAAATGAACACAATGCTTCCTTTACCTTCGGTAAGCTCGGAAGCAAATAGCATTAACTACATAAAAAACCGGTCACGGGTCTTGGAATTTTTCTTTACCAAATAGTTCCAAAATGGCTGCAGACATAGTTGAAATACGGAGAAATTGTTTCTCTTATACAATAGTATAATTTTGGTGTGAATGACAGCTCAATCGGCGAAATAGTTCCGATATTATTTACCGTTTAAGGTTCAAAAGTCGATATTTTAAAAATGGCGGCCGATATCAAAACTAAATTCAATGCAAATGTTTGTCATATAAAAAGGTATAATATTGAAAATTTCAGCGCAATAGAATTTTTTCATTTTTTCGAATTGTTTGCTTAATCAACAAAATGGGTTTAGAATTTTTCGGGTTGCACAATACATATAAGGACTGATTTTATACCAAGTTTTAACTCCCTACCTTAAAAACTGTGGGATGTAATGCGTAACACAAACTGACAGACATCTAGCTAAAAACCACTCAAATGGACTTAACTTAAAAACACCCAAAACGGATAATTCCGTAGAAATCTAGGTTTCAAATTTTTTTGGTGAACACAATACTTTTCCTTTAAAGGTAAGGAAAAGTAAAAAACTAAATATAATACATGCATAAACCAAAATAAACCGTAAATTTCCAAACAATTGCATTACAGAATCAGACAAATTCGTTTAGACCACCGGTGAATTTATTGTGATGGAAAAACAAAGGGGATTTGTCTGTAAAGTGACTTATCGCGACCTTGTCCCTGAATCTTTCGTTACACAGTCCCCATGGATAAATTTGCATGGATTTGTTTACACTTTTATCTACGATTGATACGAAATATAAACATTGTATCTCTGTTTAGATGCGTAGAAAGTGATTCTTTATGTACTTGTATTCATTGCGCATGCGCGTCTCGTAGTTCTGAAGAATTCCTCTTCTCTACCACCCTAGGGCGGTAAAGAAGAAGAATTCTTCAGCTTTACACACGATTAGCGAGTTTGTTTAGATTTAGCAAAACTAATTTGCTGTTTGCTTAATAAAAGTAACTGTTCATATCGAGTTTTTTGTGAAAATCAACGAGTGATTTAAATGATTATGACGAATATGAGGAGAATAATACGCCTCCCGAAATAATTAATTGCACAAAATACAACTAATGAATTAATGTCATCTTTATCAAAAGAGAAATACGAACTTGCACACAGGAAGTTTATTTTTTTCTCTATTTATTATTTAAATCAAACAATCGTAGATAAAGTACGGTACGTAACTCGTGCGAAAACGGCATTTTGCATTGCTCGTGTGGTTTTACTACCCTCGCTGTCGCTGGGGTGCAAACTCCACACTCGCATGCAAAATGCTACTTTCCGCACTCGACGCGATAATGTACTATTATCTACGATTGATACGAAATATAAACATTATATCTCTGTTTAGATGCGTAGAAAGTGGTTATTTACGTACTTGTATTCATTGCGCATGCGCGTCTCATAGTTCTGAACAATTCCTCTTCTTTACCGCGCTAGAGCGGTAAAGAAGAGGAATTCTTCAGCTTTACGCACAATTAGCGAGTTTGTTTACAATTAACAAAACAAATTTGCTATTCTTTTATTAAAGTAACTGTTTATGTCGAGTTTTTAGTGAAAAACAATGAATGAATCAAGTGACTTTGACGAAAATGTAGAGAATAATACTCCTCTAGAAATAATTAATTCTGCAAAAAATACAACTCAAGATTAATGCTATCTTTTTTAAGAGAAGAGATATACGAACTTACATACAGCAAGTTGTTTTTTTCTGACAATCGTAGATAAAGTACGGTACGCAACTCGTGCGAAAACGGCATTTTGCATTGCTCGTGTGGTTTTACTACCCTCGCTATCGCTCGGGTGCAAACTCCACACTCGCGTGCAAAATGCTACTTTCCGCACTCGACGCGTAATGTACTATTTTTACGTTATTACGGCAAAACAACAATCCAGATAGTATTTATTTTGGTCAAAGGATATCTGGTTGTGTAAAATAAAAAGAGTATAGAAACACCAATAAAAAATTAAAAATATTGAAGTGAGAGAATTAAAATAAGAATAGTACCTTCGTAAAAAACATCTTTCTTAAAGCCACAAGATGTACATATACTGCTAACTGGTGACAGTAAATGGTCTTAAAAAAAGTCTGTAACATGTTCCTTAGACCGAAAGTAGCCGATTTAACTAAACTTACCTGAGTACAAAGTAGCTTATAGTTTGGCCGCTATACGGCCAATAGTTTTTATTGTATTTAATTTAAATTTAAAATAAAATAGTTAGTGTAAAGGCAAGTTGTCATACCTGAAAAATAGCTGCTAACACAAAACATAACCAAAAATCATTGCCGTAACGAATAGGCATGTTTGTTAAAGTCGAACTTTCATCTAAAGAATATTTTCTAAACAATTTTCAGTATTTTTTATTTATTTTTTTAAAAAAATAAAACTACTGCGAATTATTTATTATAATTCAAATTTCGCAAAAACTATGAGCGTAATTGAATCTTATCAAGAGTGCCTTTTTTGTAGTAATCAAGTTAGTTAATCTAAATTTTATACCTAAACCTCTTTTCTTCCATTGGAGGAGAAATTTAAATATTCAATTACTAAAAAAAAAAAACAAGTCCTACGCCCATGGATTGATATTAATCTTAATTTTTATAAGGGTTCTTTTATCCCATAAAGCTATGCCAACATACCAAATTTTAGCAAAATCGTATCGACCGTTTTAAATTTAATACAAAAAAAATTCAAAATGTTAACTAAGCGCCGTATAGCATCCAAACTAAGCAACTATAAATTTAGGTAAGTTTACTTAAATCGGCTGATTTCGATAAAAGGAACATTTGGTAGGCTTTTGTAAAGATCCTGTTTATATTATTTGTAATACTTATTAACTTAAGACTATCAAGAGGTAATTTTAAATGTACCTATTTTAGGTGCCTACTGACGCCAAAAACAATAATTAATAAATTAATTAATAGCAAAAGTATTAATTTCAAGTTTAGTTTCTTTTGAAGAGATTTATTAAAATGACTAAAATTGACAAATATTTGTAATAAGTCCCTTCTATATGAATAATATACCTGATTCTCTAGAAAAACCTAGAAGAGATATCAACGAAGCGAAGAAAGAGTACAAAAGAAACATCTCTCAACAAGAACATATCAAAGAAGAACATTTAACATTTAAGAACATTTTAAGAAATCATCCATGATAAAATATGACATTTCAAATTAAAACATTATTTTTGACACTTCCTAAGTATGTTTTAAAGCCGTATTGTTTTACAATCGAATACTAAAGAAATAAAATATACAGGGATCAAATAAAATGACCATTTACAATCAACTGGATATATTTTAATTATTATTTAGAACAAAATTTCAAATAATTATCTATATAATAAAAACTCATACATTAATCATAATTATTCTTTATATAACCTGAACCTTATTATTTCTTACAATATTTGCATATTATTTCTTAATAATATGCAATCTTAACACTAGTAATAACAAACACTGACATAATAAAAACACAAAAGTAAAATTTATTCCACATATTCCATCTCAAAACACTGTTTTACTACACTTTACACGTGAAATACTATATAAATTAGAATGAGAAAATATTAATTAAAAAGGATTACCCAAAAAAAATCACAATACCACAAACAATCAAGAACAAAATGAAAATACTTTTATAATAACAATAATAATAATGCATTTTCAATCACAACACACGTGAACCAGGGTGAGAATTTTTTAAGCCAAAACGAAAAAAGGGAGATGAGCGGTTAGCGAAGCAACATCTAATATTATTTTTGACTGTGGTTTGATTTATGGGAAGGTCTCCAGGTGCTGTGCGAACAGAGAGGGGTTCATTTCTCGTCATAATATCATATTATACATGGAACAGTGGTCTTCTGCCTCTTCCACTTGGTGAATTCGTAACCAAGTTGTGTAAGTAATTAGTCAACAATTGATATTGATATTCTAGATTTTTTCCAATTAGTTATATATATATATATATATATATATATATATATATATATATATATATATATATATATATATATATATATATATATATATATATATAATTTTTATTTTGTATATTCTTTTTTTCAAATGGTTATCGATCTTCCATATTTGCTTCCGAGCTTACCAAAGGTAGCGAAAGCTATGTAATCGTTCCGAAGAACGAAACATTTGTATGTCTCCGATTTCAAAAATTTCAAGACAGAAATCTGTTTCAGAAATGAGGGAACATTTTGGGTTCCGTGTCAGTCAGTCTATCTGCCACTAAATTTTTGCAAACCAACATATTATCTTAAAAACTACTCGTCCGATTTTAATGATATGGTTAATTTCAGCAATTTGCGCTCTTTAAATTTTGCTAAAGTGATACTTTAATTAATGTAATAGATAAAAAAGATCTTAATCTTGACAAAAATAGGTTGTAAAAGCATAAAATAATTAAAGTAAACGAAACAGAACGCGAGGAAGCTATGTGCCATACTAATTGGCAGACTATTTCAAGCTCATCTTAATATAAAAAAAAGTACTTATATTAAACTATTAATTTTTTACCCCAGTAACCATAAACTAACTTAAAAATATTGGAATAAGTTAATATATTTGGTATGTGAAAATAAATAAATTTCTCAATATATGAAGATATATATTGTTAAAATTCCTTATGATGTCCTCCACAAACGCTTGTACTTATTAACATTTTTGTAGCATACACACTGTCGTATATAATAATATTATTATCTATTAATAGTAATTCCTGAAACTAAAATATCACTCATGTAATATCTAAAAGTGTACATGCATAACAGATTCAAGGAATTCGACTGTCAACCTTCGAAATTAGGAATCATTTTTACGATAACGACGGAAAGATCCATTGTAGGCGGATCATTTCCTTTCGTAATAGATATATTTTTGGGTGTGTCCAGTAGCATCATTTTAAATATAGCAATAAATCACCTATCGGTACTAGCCTCACCTATTATACATAAAATACCTTGAACGCAAAAGAAAAATAATTGAAAAAACGTACAAATAATGGCGCTATAAAAAAATAAATCATACGATATGAGATGTTGATGTCATTTTTATTATATTTATGATAATTAAGTGTGATATTGTGTTTACTTTTATATAGGGTGTATTAGTTATTGATAAATCATTTTTTATAGACAATAGAAGTTCATAAATTTAATGAAAGCAGGCTGATAGTAATACTCGAATAGTTCAATGGATTATTATTCAATACGGTATAGACGCCGGCGCCGTTGATTCAAGGCCGACGGTAGTTAATTTTCGGATGTATAAAGTTAAGAATGAATACAAAAGACGGATGACTTCCAATCTTTTTTAAGTTATATGCATTGCTGCAAAGACTGAAGTTAAAATATAAACTTTACTCGAATAAACTTGTAGTTTTAGGATTATTGGCTGATGTATAAACTATAAAACTATGTCGATGTCGGTTAGGGGACAGTGATTTTAGGCGAATTGGATAAACTACAACTGTATATAAAGATCTTTCTCAAAAGGAGAGGATAAGGAAAGGTAATAATACCTCGTGAAATTTACAGAAATAAATATAATTGTTTTCAAAGTTTATCCTGACATCTTTTGTCTTCCAACCGTTAAAAATAATTGTTTCTTAAACTAAGATATAATAATATTGGTTGTTTGTTTATTTGTACCGGTAAAACAGAAACATGCCAAATATTCCGCATACAATCATAGACATTTCATTAAGGCAATTAAAGTACACAAAAATATATAAAAAAAGCATAAATATATCAAAAATATATTTATATATAAAAAAGAGAGACACAAAAATGTTGTAATGTCATTCCTTCCACTTAAATCTACATTTAAAAGTTAAAAGTTAATCTTGAAGAATTCATCCAGGATGTGGCACAATATTTACACAGACTATGCTATGCATATAATGTATTTATTTAAAGCTTTTAAAATCAAATTAAAAATGTTTTAACATTGTTATATGTTATAATATGATTCCATTTCTGCATATTAAAATGGACGAACGTCAGGCCAGATAATACAAACATGGCATAAAGCTTATAGGAGCACAACCTAAATAATTCGAAATAATTGTTTTTCAAAATAATCTATAGGGTATGTTGGAAGATTATAATAATTACTGCTACAGGATAAATGTTTTAATAAAATTTTTATTGCATGATAACTTTTAAATGACTGAGATTAATTAAAACATTTATTGCTAGAACCTGTACTACATTATCTGTATACAAACACACACACACCTATATATATATATATAAATATATATATATATATATATATATATATATATATATATATATATTTATATATATATATATATATATATATATATATATATATATATATATATATATATATATATAACAATCTAACAATCTAAGTACTTTAGAGATCTAGCTTAAATGCACTAAAAAAGTAATTAATATCGATTGATTGAATTGATAACTCTTTAAGATTGATTTTATTTTAGTGCAATATAAGATAAAATAAATGTGTAAATATATAATACATAATAGTATGTACCCACAAAAACTTGAATTAAAATATGTATTAAGAACTGAATTACACTGTTTAATAAAATAGATAATATATATTTGATAATTACAGACAAAGAAAGAATAAGTAAAGAAATAAGTTTAATATGATATACTATAGGTTATACAATACATCATGGTTCCAGAATAGAAATGAATATTATAAATATTTAGGTCCTCAGGGGTATTAAAAAAGTAAAAACTACTTCATTAAGTTTTTTAAGGTGATATTTCGTCCCTAACTTGGGACATCTTCCAATCTGTAATGTATTTAACCATTAATAACAATAATCTTTACAATATAGCTTTCAACTATACATTCATATATTACTTTTATTAGTGTGGAAATTATAACTACTAGTTAAAATTAATAATAATAATTAAAAATAATAATAATATACTAACTGAAAAAATTTTTAAATTATAAGAAAAAGAACAATATTATTAAATAAGGAGAAAAATAATAAGCAATTAATAAAAAAAAAATTAAAAAATTTTAGAAAAATAAGGAATAATATTAATAATAAATATATAAAACTAATAATAAGAATAAAAATGTAAGTGTTTACCTTTATTCGAGGTCTTGTGAATAAAGGTAAACACTTACATTTTTATTCTTATTATTAGTTTTATATATTTATTATTAATATTATTCCTTATTTTTCTAAAATTTTTTAATTTTTTTTTTATTAATTGCTTATTATTTTTCTCCTTATTTAATAATATTGTTCTTTTTCTTATAATTTAAAATTTTTTTCAGTAAGTATATTATTATTATTTTTAATTATTATTATTAATTTTAACTAGTAGTTATAATTTCCACACTAATAAAAGTAATATATGAATGTATAGTTGAAAGCTATATTGTAAAGATTATTGTTATTAATGGTTAAATACATTACAGGTTGGAAGATGTCCCAAGTTAGGGACGAAATATCACCTTAAAAAACTTAATGAAGTAGTTTTTACTTTTTTAATACCCCTGAGGACCTAAATATTTATAATATTATACATAATAAGGGGACTACAAACATTATATATTATATATAAAATGGAAATGAATATTAATATAAGAAAAGTAAATTGGCTTGAATAAAATAAAATTGCATGTAACGAAGTTTGTGCGACTCGAGACTCGTCTAAGTGAAAGATTTACCTGTAAAAATATCATTCACTTGGACGAGTCTCGATCCACCGACCTTTGATTCAGCACGCATATGTGCTAACCATTGCACCACGGAGGTAGTTAATTACTACACAGAATTAGTATGTATCGTAATAATTTATGCATAATATAAGATGCTTTCCTATTTTTATGATAGGAAAAAATATATATTATTTTCTAGTTTAATTCTATTAATTAAACACATAGTTAGTTGATTCTACTGAGAGTTTATGGACCTTACTCATAAATTTGATAACGTGTAAATTGGTATCTTACTCATATTGGAGAGTTTAAATAAGACGTACTTTTGATACTTTAATTTTAACGTCATTTTTAAATGTCGTATGACTTCCTAACTGAGTTTAAACAAGACGTATACAAAAGACGTAGTGAGGAGGTTAATAAGTAGGTTACGTCTAATCAGGTTATATTTATGTTTTAAACAGTTATGTTTTGGATTTCTCGTATCATATTATTTATTATCGAGATATACACAAATAACGTTAAAAAATAAAGTAAATACGACAACAGTGACAGATTAAAGTATCTCGTCATTTCACAGTACGACAATTTTATGCGCAGTAGGTTTGACCTCGGAAAGACGTATGACATTAATTGCACTTCACGTCTTATTTAAAGTCTCTAGTGAGTAAAATTATCAACAAAATAATTGCTCGGTTTATTAATCAAAACAAAATCGCAAATTGAAAAACATTTGCACTATTAGATATTTACTACGTTTCCATGAGTTTTCAAAACCGGTTTAAAAACTGTTTTGGTTTCAAACCGAAAGTGTTTCCATGGGGAGTTTCCAAAACAGTTTCCACAACAATTTTGAAAACTATAAACTCCCTGACTAGTTATAGTTAAGTCAGGTTATCATATCTCTGTTTATCATACCTACTGCGCATGTTTCAAGTCTGTTTTCAATTCAATACCCGTTTCCATGCTATTTTTCAAAACAATTTCAATACAAAACTAAAAATTTGCTGTTGTGACCTTGAACTCAAAACATTTTGAAATCACCGTTTCCATGGGGTTTTGAAAACCAAAACCGTTTTCAAAACAGTTTTGAAAACTCATGGAAACGTAGTATATATCAAAGAAATACACATAGTTCCTCAACTTTGTGGAGGGGTGGTACTTGCATACTTCTTTTACAGTATCAAGTAGTTTATTTGGTTTTCGATTAACGTGAAAGATGACCAATTAAAGTGGTTGAATCGATAATATGTACAAAAAAAAAAAATTGAATTATTTCTTGTTTACTAACTACAATTCGTTTATTTAATAAAGTCATAGCATAACAGACTAGATTTAACTAAATACCTAATTATTTAGACCCTCTTAAATTTAGATAGTGGCGTAGTTAAGGAAGGAAGTAGATAGTAAATAAATCTGAGGCATCTGTTAACCTCCCTCTAACCCCAACTACATTAGCACTTCTGGTGACTCCATTAAAAATATCTCGCAACGCAGCTAGTTTAGGGGGGCATGAGTAGTCATGGCCCTTCCCTTGGGAGCCAAATGAGATCAGGCTTCAATTGGGACCTTATATAAATTAAAGGATCAGCAAAATCCCCCTTCACAGTCAATGACTTTAGAACTTCCTTTTCAATAAATCATTAATGGTTACGACCAAGGGGTACAATGTCAAGTATAAATAATAATTAATATATACATATATCAGGAAACTAACTTGGACCAATATTATTAGACCAAATCAAATAATATTTATGAAATTATTTAAGAAGTTCATATAAGCATCATTAGGCGGCAGCAGTGTTGCAGCCAACAACTTAAGCAGCATTTTTGAAAAATTGTTGTTTTAAAACATTTGTTCGCCCTTGTTTTGATAATAATCAATCTATTTCATATTTTACTCTATTGTTATTAATAAAATATAACTATGTTAATGAAAATCAAATCCGTTGTTTCATTAGTGGTGGGGGGAGGGGACTATTACAAATTGAATGATGTCGAGCAAAAAAGATGCGGAAGAGCCTAAAGACACCAAGCTAGGAAAAGTAATGATTAAGAATCCATTTTTCAGAGCTAAAACTAAACTAATTTATTTACTAAATAATACATAAAATAAATAATAAATAATTGTATACCGAAAGCTATATCTTAATTATTTTAATAATGATTCTGATTAGACAAAAGATTGTAGTAACCACTAAGATCATACGTGAAATTGGAAGAGCTAAATATAATTTAATTTTAAAAGAATTACTTGCAATTGCAAGTCCCCTGCTCACTTTAATAGCAGATTGCATTTATTAAACAAAATTACTATTTCCCTCTTTTTTTTACTAAGTTCAAAAACTTTTCGCGTATACTTTAGCCCTGTTCAGAGTTATAATGGTTGTTCACTAGTAAAAATTGACGTAAAAGAAAATAAAATAAGTAAAAGAGAGTGATTCTCAACGGGAACGAGTCGTACAGGCTATAATTGCGAAACATACTACCCCTCTAGACAAGTCCCATTTCAAAAAATAATAATATACTGACTGAAAATTGCTCAGAAATTAGTATTTTACATTTTGTTTTTTTTTGCCGATTCCTTATATGGGCGAGATGAGGAGGAAGATGTAAGGGTTTTTACTTTATTATGATTATTATTACCACAGATTTGTGTATAATTCCTTAAATAAATAAGTTTTCCCATCAAACAAATTATGACAGAAATATTTAACCCTTTTTTTACGAAGAAATAAATTTTATAAAAGCTATGATTATTATTATTTTTTAATTTAACTTGATTTTATTTATCTTACTTTAAAATGAATTTGGATAAATAAAATTTATATTTTATTCCTAAAAAAAAAGTATCGCGTAGTTTAAAAGTTTAACAAATCTATTTCACGCCTTCATTGTTGTATTTATTTAGATATTAATAAAATATAAATATGTACAAGTTATATATAACAAACAGAACATAGCAACTTCTTGCATAGCAATAAGTTTTTGATTATTGACCCTAATAACCAAAAGGCATATTTGAATCTATCATTATAAATATATCAAGAATATATATATATCTTAATATTACTTGAGGAAATAAAAAAAACAAAAAACAATTTATCCGTAAATATACAGATATTAAACTTACTTATACACAAATTACTTCGTCCAGTGTAATCTTTTTGTTAAGGGTTTTCGTGGCTAAATTTAATTAATATTGAACATTCTAAAACCGAATTTACATTAAAATGTTATTTCCCCAACCAGTGGCGTAGGAACGGGGGGGCTATTGGGCTTGAGCCCCCCCCCCGTCAGACTTGAAGGGGCTATAAAATAAAAATTAGTATATGGGTTTATGTCTAAAACTTCTTAAAATGCTGTTTTTGAACGTTTATTTTCCAAAATTTTACCGGGGGAGGACCCCCCGACCCCCCTCCTATAAAGGGGGGGGGGGGAGTAAACAAAGGGTAGGTACTTCCTACTTCCTTCCTACTAGAACGGGTAGGACGAACCACTTGTTCGAACCTTGCAATTAGGCCATCATTCAGGCCCATTTTACGCCCCGCGGTTGAGAGTTCCAGCCACTTCACACATCATACATATGTACATTTGTACCGCCGAAGCGAGTATGATGTGATCAATAGTGAGCCATATAAATCAGAGTGTCACGGCGAGGAATCGAACCCCGTCTCGTTCCACTCAAGATCCAGTGATGGCCGAGCAGACGTGGTTTAACCCGCACGGCTACGCTGGCTCTCCGTCGTAGGTCGTAGGTTGTAAGGGTAGGTTGTAGTCTGGCACCTTAATTTCTAGAAATCGAGCACTGATAAAGAGTATGTACCCCCCCCCCCCCCCCCCTTAGTGGAGATGCCGAGCCACCCCCGTCAAAAATGAATTCCTACGCCACTGTCCCCAACGGGGAATAGAACCCCTAACCTTTCGCAAAAAAAATCGCTTTAAAGATATCACCATTTCATATTAAACAATATTTTCCCAGAAAAATATTAATATGATTAAATTGGTATTTAAATGGACTTTAAGTACCTATACACACACACACATATATATATATATATATATATAATTATTATTATATTACATATTTTAAGGATTTTTTAAAAAAATAATCCGAACCGTTTTTGAGAAATATTGTTTACCATATCTCACTCCACAATTCATTTCACATCAGAGTATAGTTTTTCTGAGCCTGAAATTTCATTGATGACTGTTTAAGTTTAGGGTTTACTAATAGCTACTAACAGCTCAAACCACTGACTGCAAATAGAAATTTGTATCCTAGTGGGGCTTAAATCGTGTAAATTAGTCAAAATATAAACATCGAATTTTTTGCGCCATTACTATAAATTCTCGTTACATTTACGACGCAGATGAGAAAGGAAATGCAAATAGAAATTATTAGTATGAAATGGTGTAATAATGTCATTCTTCTGGAATATACAAATTGATAAGGTAAGTCTAAGAATATATTATGTTGATAAAAATTTATTTTTATTGAAACTCAATAAGGTATCATTATAAAATAATAATACATTTCAAACAATTTATTTCCAAGTTATATATATATATATATATATATATATATATATATATATATATATATATATATATATATATATATATATATATATATATATATATATATTATAATATATATATATATATTTATTATATATATATTTATATATATATATATATATATATATATATATATATATATATATATATATATATAAAAATTTATAGCATTACTAAAAGTAATTATTAGCCTGCTACTTGATAATCATTTAAATGAATTGCTTAATAAATCACTTCATTTAAATTAAGGAAAAATTAATCTCGGAAAATAATTTAAAAAAACAGGTTTTCTTTTAGTTAATAAAGGTGCGAAGAAGCAATATTTTTCTTTAGTATGAAAAATTATATTTCCTTTTTTTTTTTTTTTAATAATCCAACAATTATTCAATAAGAAAGATATTTATTAATTTTTTCCAGGCTAAATATCTGTTTGCAATTATTTAATTATGTCCTAAAATATGATTAATTGAATAAAATTATTAGTCAACTAAAAATAAAAAAACAAACGAAAAACGTTCAATGTAAAAAAAAGAAATGATGGCAAAGTTAATTGCAAGTGGTGCCATTTATCAAACTATACTCAATTTTTTTTAGTGCGAAAAAAAATTTAAAGGATGTCAGGGTCGAACGGATTGAGTCAAGGTGAGTCAAGGATGATTTTCCCCCTGCTTTATAGATGAGTCAACTTTTAACCCGGCCTCTTCCAGGAAGGCTTAAAAGACTTTGGTCAGTCCATCCTTCTGCAAATTTATGGTTCATTATAACCGGTATCTTCAGGAGAATATACATTTTTAAAAGTTGAATTCAACCATAAGGATTGAGGAGTAAGAAAAAGCATCAACCTAACTTCAAAATAGTTAAGTAGACGAGACCCTGTTTTCTAACAGCAGTTATTTTTCTAGAAGTATTTCTTAAAGTAGATGATGAAAATATAGATAAAAGTTTCATCATTAAATAAAATTTTAACTTTATTTGGTATTTTACCGTATTTCTTTTTTTCAATGAAAAGTGCAATGATAAAATTCCGATTCTCTTGTTAAAAAAAAAAAAAACAATAAGCGGGATAATTATAAGATTCTTAGTGGTCCTTGAATGACGATGTTGGCAAAGCAACCCTCTTTTCCATATAGCCTGTAAAACCACTCGAGGATTTCCGTTACTACTCTGACTATACAATGACGTTACAAGCCATTTTTAGATATTATTTTCATCAAAGAGAAGCTACGCTTAGGAATTTTTGAGTGAAGTCATTATTAATTGAATTTTATAGAATACTATCAAATGACGTCGTGAATTTTATTTTATATCTTTTTGCTTAGATCTCGGTGAAAAAAAGAAACATTAATACCTACTGTAATAATAGATGATGATCACATCCAATATTAAAAATTAGAAAAATAAATCGTATATTGTAAAAAGAATTGAGCTGATTTATTAGATTTTTATTAAGGAAACAGTAAACTTTATTTCAAGGAGGATTTTATTTCGTAAATTTATACTGAATAAAAAACCAAAAAAAGTAAAATCATCCTGACCAGTTAATTGTCATCATTATTCAAGTAGAGAATGAATGTAACAAGGATCAGTAAATAAGTAAAAAAAATAAAATGATGAGTTAACTGAATTTCGTATTTATTACTACGTTTTTATTAGCTTGCTTTCTTGTTTGTTTGTTTGTTTGTTTGTCCGGTACGAGGGGAGCTAGCGTAGCCGTGTGAGTTAAACCACGTCTGCTCGGCCATCACTGAATCTCGAGTGGAACGAGACGGGGTTCGATTCCTCGCCGTGACACTCTGATTTATATGGCTCACTATTGATCACATCATACTCGCTTCGGCGGTACAAATGTACATATGTATGATGTGTGAAGTGGCTGGAACTCTCTACCGCGGGGCGTAAAAAAGGGCCTGAATGATGGCCTAATTGCAAGGTTCGAACAAGTGGT
Source organism: Gerris lacustris (assembly GCA_951217055.1). Classification (NCBI taxonomy): domain Eukaryota; kingdom Metazoa; phylum Arthropoda; class Insecta; order Hemiptera; family Gerridae; genus Gerris; species Gerris lacustris. The sequence continues at coordinate 82,043,107 of OX578277.1, forward strand.
TCGTCCTACCCGTCCTAGTAGAAAGTACTAGACTACTACTACTTGTCCGGTACAAATCTGGCAATCGATTTCTAACTAACTTCCCGAATAGCTAGACATTTAAAACTTTTAGCATAGCTCAGAACACGATGACATCTTCGGCAGTGAGTCTTTGATTATTACGTTTGTCGTTTCCTCCTCTTTTTTTAAAAAATCAACGAATAAATCATGATAATTCTTTGTCAAAAAAACAAAAATAATAGTTTTTAAGAAGTATTACATGCGTTGCTTATTCTGTGAGAAAAAAGTTTCCTCACACACAATTTTAAACATTTATTATATTTGGAATAGATCGCACTAGAAAATTCAGAATAGTTTCATTGCATTTGGCCAATAAAAATGGACATAAAGACGTCTGTTTTACGTCATTGTAATACATGGTTCAAAAGTTAGAACTAAACAAACTTTTATATCGCCCCAACTTGTTAATGCTGGACCGATTATGGTGGCTAACGAATTCGCCCTAATAGTTAAGTTACCTACGGATCCTTTGAGTGAGGTGAAAGCACATACTCGTACTTGGCCGATCTATTTCAAATATAAGTTGGGATTCTTGGCGAGGCAATTTACTGTTTTTTTTACGGACTTATGTGTAAAAATTATGTGTATTATACTTAAGTTTGAGTAAATACCTTTAAACACATTAAAAAAGGGGCTGTAATAATTTATTAGACAACAGAAACACTTCAAACACACACTTCAACACTTGAATTTTTCAATAGCAGGCATAGAATTTTTCGAATCTTATCCCTAATAATAATAAGTCGCAGATATAAGTTAAAGACCTATCCTGAATATTTTAATTAAATTTAAATAAATGAGCATAAAGAAGGAAAAATACAGACTTTGCGCTTTATTAAAATAGCAAAATTATAATTCTCGTATAATTGTGTTACGAAGCTATGACCACACAAGGTGCATCTGCAAGGGGAGGATTTGCTGGTAGAACAACGTTGTTTGCATAATTTCTAAGCTCATATACCATGCCTAGACTAGATAAATTGTATTATTTTAAATTTAGCGACCTTCCTCTCGAGATATGATCTTACAAGCATTACAGTATTACCTACCAGACTATAGTTGCAACTGCGGTGTGCAATTGCACTCGATTCCATACATGTGGGATGCAGACTGCTTAACCATTCTGTGTCCTATCCGGTACACTGGTCATGCATTCAGTCACTTGTTATTGAATGCGTTCGCCCTTCCCGTACTCCCGTATTCTATCCAGAAGTCTCCTTATCGGCTCTAGACTCGGTACAAAGGAGGTCGTACATGTGAAAAGCAGATCGGGCCATCTGCCAGATCTTTAAGTCTTCATTTACCTTAATTACCTTAAGTCTAATTCATTGAGTAGATGAATTGGAAATAAAGTCTTACACTTGGACAATGTCAGCTATAAGAGTAAAAAGTATAACAGTATTTTGTTTTTGTTTTTATTCTCACTCAGTTACAAACGTTAGCTTTATGCACTGAGAATTATTTTAACAATTTAACAATATATTTTTAATTTAAGAAACTTTTTTCTACTAATAAAATTATGGAAATATCAATAATTAATTAAATGATAAATGCTCTTATATGAACCCACTTTATATATTTTCCTCATTAAAATCCGTACATACGTCCAACTCTGCGCATGCCCACAAATAATCCATCCTTGAACTCAGACGAGAAAAACGTATTTTGGCCGTATTGTTTTAAATACATGTACACTTTGCGATAGAAAAAACAGTATTTTAATAAACACCAAATTATATGTAATTACATTAGAATTTGTAAGAAACGATAATAGTACATTACGCATCGAGTGCGGAAAGAAGCATTTTACATGCGAGTGTGGAGTTTGCACCCGAGCGACAGCGAGGGTAGTAAAACCACACGAGCAATGCAAAATGCCGTTTTCGCACGAGTTGCGTACCGTACTTTATCTACGATTGTTAGATTTAAATAATAAATACAGAAAAAAATAAACTTGCTGTATGTAAGTTCGTATCTCTTCTTTTGATAAAGATGGCATTAATCTTGAGAGTATTTATTGCCGAATTAATTATTTCTGGAGGAGTATTATTCTCTACATTGTCGTCAAAGCCACTTGATTCATTCATTTTTTTTTCACTAAAAACTCGATATAAACAGTTACTTTAATAAAAGAATAGCAAATTAGTTTTGCTAAATGTAAACAAACTCGCTAATCGTGCGTAAAGCTGAAGAATTCCTCTTCTTTACCGCGATAGCGTGGTATAGAAGAGGAATTCTTCAGAACTATGAGACGCGCAGGCGCAATGAATAGTACGTAATTAATCACTTTCTACGCATCTAAACAGAGATATAATGTTTATATTTCGTATCAATCGTAGGTAAACTAATTTTCACAAAAAACGAAAACTAAAATATAACTAAATTTAGCTTAAATAATTTCAGAAAGAATATAAATACAAATTATGAGGAATATTTTAAGTAAATAAAATATAATGTTTTGCATAGCTTTTAAAAACTTTAAACGAGAACTATTTTTAATAGTTGAAACAATAAGGATGCATGATTGGACGGAAAAAGGTGGTTTTAGTAAGTAGCATAATGAAGGTGAGGTCTAGACCTTTTATTTTTGAGACTTATGACTCTGCCTCTGAGTGAACTCCACATTCATTTCAACTTCATATTACCGCTATTTCGTTTAAATAAGTTTTAATTAAGCAGATTACAAACTAACACTTAAATGTAATAACAGCATTTATAACTGCAAGTATTATACAGTCCTGGATCAAAGCCTTCATAATCAGTGATTACACTCTTGATCTGAATTTCTTGATCTAATTATAAAGGCAACGACTACCAAATTTTTATTATTTTCTAAAACAATATTTTTTAATTGGGAGATAATAAACAACGACATCTTAATGCTATATCCAAACAAACAACTAAATCATTTTAGATGTATCATATTATTGAATATTAGTAATTATCAGTAATATTCAACTGTGGCTTGGCATCCTTATTCATCCTTATTTATTCCATTAAACAAGAACTTTTGTTTTATTGTTTGTTTTATTTGTTTGTTTAATCACAGAAATTTAGTAAATTAATATTATAAACTGATCGTAATAATAATAATTTTTAAGTCTGCTCTATGTGGAATTACTTCAACATACCACTTGCCTTCTCCTCTTAAGCACATCAGTAACGACTATCTAAAACATAACATTCTCCTCTTAAAACGATTTACTAACTTCATATAATCTTTTTAGTTCTATACGTATTTTATGTTTTGTTTTAGTAATTTATAAAGATAAATAAATAGAATTGTAGGATTGATCAATTTAATAAAATTGAACAAATTAAGGATTTTCTTCAGTCTTATAAAGTATTGATTATAGCCATCGTTTACAATGAATCTTTCGTGACTATTTAACTTTTTTCGGAGAAAAAACATGGTAAATTAACTTCTATCTTTCGGAGAATTTTATTTGGAATCTCTAACTTCATAAAGAGTATATATTATAGTTGTTATTATCTTGCAAAATGCTTTAAAAATTTGAGCATTTTACTATCGATCCATGGTAAAAAAAAAAAAAAAAATATTTGTATGCTATATTTATAGTTAAATTCAGGAAGAATTAAAAGGTTTGCGAGAAGTGTGTCTTGTATTTTTATCAATCAAATTACATTATGTTTCACAGAATTAAAAGAGAATAATTATAGGAAGTGAGTGTGGGGGGAGGGGGGGGGGGGGGCAATAGGGTTATTTATAGAGCTCTAGCAGCAATCTTCCTATGATGACAAAAACTAAACTATTAATTTGCTTCATATCCTTCGCGTGAACTGTACCTTCTTCAATACTTATTATACAACTTACAACAAAGATGTAAGTATAAACTAGCCTTAAAGCTTTTGATCAAGACATGAAGAAGGATAAATTATTATATTAAGATCTTTTTTCTTCTATTTACATTGGGACGGATAGGAATAACGTTTCAAGTACGAAGGGTCAGTTACATCCTGTTTACGGATCTAAACTTTACAAACACTAGCTCTGTGTCTCTTCTGTAAAATCAAATAAATGTTTTATTGCCTACACTTCTTGGAATTTAAAGATCATGTGATACCAGGGTCATTAAGAGCTGGATTTGTTAGAGGACCGGAAATGTTTTGTGTACCCACGTCGTCTTATGTAATTACGACAAATATATATTATGCTATTGATGATATCGCCTCCATAGAACTTTTCAATAAGCAAGAACTCATCTGCCTAAGAGAGACAAGTAAAAGATAATCTTGTTTCTTTACGAAACAATGCGACAAAAAAGGGTATAATAGATTAAGGTGACCTACTATGAACTGTTGCCTAAACATTACACATATCGGTGCATCCAAATCATTTAGGTTAATTTGACAGTTAAATGGAATCGTACGTTTCAAAACTGTATGCAATATTTTGTCTTGTAGTTTGAATTAATTTATTAAAGGATTTTGGCTGATAATATATACATTTATTTACCTATCTTTTTCTCACTTCTTCCCGGTCGACACAAGTGTTAGATCGAATGAATAAAATTATCGAAAGACGAAAGAACCTTTTTACACATTTATCTGAGACACATCTAATGGGGAACTTATCACACTGTGAATCGAACTCAGATTATTCGATATAATACTTGGTTCCAATGCCTAAAGCCTTTCAGACACCTTCAACTCCCATAAAATATGTCTGTTATTTTCAAATACCTAATTAAAACATTGCGATGTTAAGATCAGAAAAGTGAAATTTAGCAGATGTTATAGATATGGGTTTTGTCATAAAGTACAATGATAAAGCTAAAGATTAGGGCAATCAGTGCTTACGATAAACATCTCGCCAGAAGCTCCGAATAATCTGAATAAACTTATTACGTTTCTAGAATAGTTCCCAAATTGGACCAATGAAAAAGTTAATTTGATGCCAAGAAGCGAAACCTAACAGTCACAGTTTGCACCAATATTTTTTTCTAAAGCTAGGTGCTAGAAGGGCCAATATTGAAAATATATTTTTTTCGAGTACAAGCTAGAAAAGTTTTATAAGCAAAGAACTGCCACATAGGCTTTCATATTATACCTTCAGAATTACATATTATCTAACATGAGCCCTTAAGGATGCTCCCTGAAACAAGTTTAATGGATGGTGATAAACCTACAGTAGATGTAGTTTGTCTATACGATCTAGTCTTATTAGACTCCAGCCATAGAAACCAAAATTTTTATTTCAATTTGTGTAAAGTAATATTAACCACAATACCATAAGTACTTTTTCAATCTTTGAAATCTGATACTTGTGGTATTAATATCAGATTCCCGATCACGTCAGTGTCCAAAATATATTTAACAAAATGCTTTTTCCCTTCTTAAACAAAATAAAATTCTTTAAAAAAATCACACATTCTAGCTTAATTTTACTAACAATCTTGCTATAACTTATACCAACAAGCTACCAAGCATATAAAAATACAAAGTTACAATTTACAATGTTCGTTTTAAATTAAAATAAAGTTAAGTTAAAAACTTCAATATTTAAGCTTTGATAATATAGAGCTGTGAAGTTATTTAGGTCAAATAACTTAATAAATATATCAAAATTATACAAGAGCTAAAAAAAATGAGTAACTTCTCGTAAATCTTAAATTTAAACTTAAAATATTAAAATAATAAATCAAAATAAATATAATAATGAGTTATTTACTCACCAAAAGATGATTTGTTTGTATTCTTCAGTTTGTCACTTAGTACGAGAAGGTATTTAAAAACAGAAGCTAAGAGAAAAGCCATGTTTTTTTTTTTCAAAACCTGAAACAGAAAAATAGCAACTTTAAGAGGTCATTGCCTGGATGTAGACAGTCAGGTAATTTTTCTGACATTAATGATACCGCGTTCTGTCCAATTAAACGACGTTTAAAACTATAAATTATCAAAAAAAAATTTGAATAAAGCAATTATGACGTCACTATAATTGACGAGAATCATCTTCACGGGGCTCGACATCTTCCGTGATATAACGGGTTCTTATTCATACTTAACCAAAACAAATCTGCATAATCTAAATATAGAGGACTTCGAGAGAAAAAATTCTATTGGTTTGATGTTTCTAAATAGAATTTAGTTCTAGGATTATTAATTTTTTTTTTCGTTCTCATTTTGATAAATATTTACATAGAACCAGTTACAATGAGAAGTATAAATTATGAATTAAAATAGGGATTAAATTTAATCCCTTCGTTAGTATTAGTGCTTTTAACGAGATCAACTTTTTTTTACAGGTTTTAAAAAGAGTAGTGTAATTTATACAGATTTATAATATTACGATACGAAGTATAGCCTCCAGGTGAGCTTTAAGCTCGACGATATATCAATTAATCCTGAGATGAAAATTTAATTTCATACATGATATCTAATAATTTAATCTATAATGGATCCTTCAATAATACACTTTAATGTGGTATTTTGTCCACTAATTATTGTTCACATCATTTCTCTTTGTGCATTTATTGAGATCATTCGTCTTTTAAGTTCAGCAAAAGAGTAGCCTTTCAGCATACATCTAATTGTACCAATGGGGTGTGTTATATCCTATCGTAATTGATATAAACTTCCTTTGTTGGCCAATTAATCTAGCGCCTGTAGTCTCTTTGGTTTCAATATATAAATATATATATATATATATATATATATATATATATATATATATATATACTCGTAAACATTTCTTTCTTTTTATTCTTCAATTAGCATATTTTCTTACTTCCAACCCACCTACTTTATTTCTTGTTTGCCTTTGTGCTTCTTTAGTATGTTTTCTGCTTTGTCATAAAATCAGTAATCAGTATCATTATATCGTATTAAATTAAGTACATTTATATATATTATTTTTATATACCATCAAATCGATTCTTGAATATTTTTGTTAATTGACTGGAATTCCCTTATTTGTACAAAAATAATACCAAAATAGTATTGTTTTATCTAAATATACAAGTTTATAATCATTTTGCATGTCTTTAACTAAGTCTGGAGCTTTCTTAGATTGTTTTTTAGTGCTATACATTTTTACATTTTTATTTCCATAAAAATGGAAGTATGGTGATACCCTCCAAAACGAGATTACGAGATCTCTGTGATGGAGGGGTTTTACCAACCCGGGCATATCATTAAAATCCGTTTCATATACGTCTGTGCGTACGTATGTATGTATGTACGTACGTTCGTTCGGAACTTTAAACCTTTATAACATCGCTTCAAGACATCGTATTGAGATGCGGTAGTTATCATATTGAAATTTTGGTCAGTTTCTATGTACCTGCAGTAGCTGTTTGTACGATGTAATTTATACTGAGTTCTCTCTTGCTCACGTATTGACACCACAACATTTTCACACCGGTACTTTCAAAATCTATTTAATTGTATTAACTTCAGCACATTTACACCTTTTTATTTTAAGATTAAGATATTTTAACATCGTGCCTATCTGTAATCTTTATTTACTTAATTTCCCCTCACAACCTCTAATTTCGTTACTTGTGTAGGGCTATCTTAGTTGTCACGCACTATGAATAAATCCTTCCGGGCATGATAAAAATTATCCAACTTAAGGGTTACATTTGAGTTCTGCACTTGAGATAAATAATAATTACAAAAATATTATTACTCTTTACATTGAGAGATATTATGAAATAAAATTATTATTTTGCATAACAATCCCATTCATGATCCATCCAATGTATCACGAATAAAGAAGTGAAAGAGAATGGTAAAAACTCATTGATTAGTTTCAGTTATATAGAACATAATATTATATACTTTTTTCTAAACCCAGGAATGTAATGGAGGCCCTTCCTACTTCACCTATCCCCAACAGACTAACTGATTTACAGAAAGTTTGCACAGTGGGTAATCCAGTTGTGCAGAGGGTAATCCCATAAACACTCCAGGAGAAACATTTAGCAGACCAAAAGTTCACCATCAAAGTTTACTGAAAGTCAAGAAGCAACTAAGTTAAGTAAAGAGAAGGATGATGGTAGAGAGAAAAACAAGTTCCATCTTCTCTTAACAGGGCTAGCAAGTAGAAGCAAAACATAGCTCTGCTTAATGTATCAGTAGATAATATTTTGATAACACACGGAGCACCTACCAGTAAAATATATTGAATTGCATTGAAGAGAGCTTCAGTATAATCTTAACTGCGCCATTTTGGGTGCATTCAGATTATAATTAGAATCGGAACTTATTATTATTGCTCTGGAAAGGAGAACAATATTGTTGGATTGTTGTTGTTATGTGGCATCTTTGGATGAGTTAAAATTATTTTCCCGATATTTCGAGTGCATTCGCTTAAGCAGGCTGACCAGTCTCTTGTCGTGGTTAGTGTCCATAGCGGCTACAAATAATTCTTGTTGATTAGGGGTCCGATGGAAGGTAGCACTCGAGAATGTGGTAAATATAAACTAGTTTGGTTAGAGCGCTTTGCTAGAAGCTAGTGCTCACATTTAGGTTGGTCTTCGTAACACGCTAGTTACTTCTCGGTCGACCTGGTTAGTGATTCTGAAACCCTATATCTCATTTGCCTCAAATTCAGTTATTTAAAAAAGTATCAGTAATTAAATTCACACACATTATTGAAAGGTTAAGTAATTTTTAAATGTTCTTCAATATTTTCTCTCAATATAATATTCTTACTTCATTGAAAAAGGCTAGAGAATGGTTGAGAGGTTCAGTAATAAGATGGTCGATGTGGAATTTCGATTCAATAAGTTGTCTCAAGCGATGAACGTCTAGGTACAAGTGACGTCGAAAGGAAGTTAATTGAAGTGAGACCGGCGGTGTTTAAAGTGTCTCGCGTCCTTTTGAATCAAGTGTTTCTCTAGGCTTAGTGCAAGGGTTAGATTAGGGTTGCGTTGAAAGGACAACGACGTCACTGTTGTTGAAAAGACCCTTATTATGTGGGGAGCCATGGAAAGGGAGAAGAGAAGACTATGTTCTCTGTTGGGTTTTGATGAATGCCAGCCCTGTGAAAGGATGATGCCTTATCTCTTTCCGCCCCGGACCACCCTTAACAACAACCCCTCTGGTATCCGGTTACTAAAACAGAACCTTGGGACAACATCGTCACACGTTTCAAGAAATTGGTGATTATATATTCCATGAATTCTTCTTATGAGACAGGACAGATCAAAGAAATATAGTCACTGATAAGGATAAACAACAGTATAGATTAGAGAGCTAATCGATTCTCATAATCTTTGAGTGAAAAATGCGGTAGACTAGCTTTAGGAATCAAAATGAAGAATTGGTTTGAGATAACAGTTCTTAACCCCGCTTATTTCCTTTTATATCCCCCTTCTAATTAAATAATCTAATAGTCTACTGTTTTATACAAGTCAATATGGCTAATTCAAGTCGAGTGAACAGTGCCTAGATAAAAAATACTTTTATAATGATTCAATTATCGCTATTTTCTAAAGAGCAATTTCTAAGGTATTGCTTTTAAAAACCGGAGTTACTTCTAATAATTTTGAACCAGAAAATCAGATAAACCTGAAATGCAGTGTAGCTATTGAATTCTATTTAAACAGGAAATGTTGTAAAATCGGGTCAAAATAAAAGGTCTAGTAAGGAACTGTAAACTTCTCAAGCTAGAGAGAATTTTTCATAAAATTGCATTCACAAAGTGCATTCATTTCTCTTTTCATATATCTCTGTACGTAATCAAATGCTTGGGAGTAGTTTGATTTCCTCGAATAGTTTAGAAGGGAGGTTTATATTTCCTGTTAACGTTTTGTTTACCTTGCTGAAAGTTTCGGTTGTTTGGAAGTTAGACCTCCTTCTTCCTTTATAATAACTTATAATATATATATATATATATATATATATATATATATATATATATATATATATATATATATATATATATATATATATATATATATATATATATATATATATATATATATATAGGTATATACATATATTTATGTAGAAGAAAAATAAGAAGTTGGAAGAAACAAAACAGGTTTTGCATCTGCACTTCAAGAGTCCTTTTATAATCAACTAACAATTAAAGAAATCTCTTCCAGACATCTCAACTTTTAAGCTTTATTTTTGGCTATGGAAGGGGACTTTTACAAAAGCTCTCCATTTTTAGAAAGAAGAATATAAAATTATAATGACTTTAGTTTAAGCCAATCAAAAATGTATCTACCCTAGGTCATTACTAGAATCCCTAATTAAATCATATCATTTTTGACATGAAGACTAAATGATAATAGGGTGTAAGTTTTTCTTACATAAGAAAAGGTAACTAAAGTTATAGGTTGTTTGGCATATATATATATATATATATATATATATATATATATATATATATATATATATATATATATATATATATATATATATATACCAGCTATATTGTGCATTAGTTTTTGTAGTACTGCTATAAAAGCAGCGACTGTTATTTTAGTGAACCTTTTTTAGGTGCAATGTCTGTGGGGATAGAAAATTAGGGGACAAAATAATCTATAGTCGGGACTTCAAAGACGACATCTGTATAAACAGTAGCTGCGTTTTAGGGGTTAAGAGGCCTGCGGCACAAATAGAATCAAACTAGAACATTCTAGAAATCACTACCGTTAAACAAATGTGGTTACCCTCAATTATACATTGCTAATTAATATTTTGCTTTTATTTTCTTCTACTTTCTAATCAAGACTAATAAGACCTAAAGCTATGAAGTTGCATGAAAAAAGGGCCTTATAACCTTATATTATACAAGCCTTCTCCCCACGCTCCCCGCAGGGCTTACGCTAGGTACTAGTGGCTATGTTTCCTATTATCATGTAGGCCTAGAAATTATATAATAATTATATAATATAATGCCTAAATAGTTTTGTTTCCAAAGCCTTCTAAGAATAGAATCTGGACTATATTATATTTAATTCATTCCATTACAAAGAATATAATACTCTCCAAATCGTGGTTTGGAGTCTATTTATATAAAATAAAAAAATAGCCAATCGAAACTAGGCAATATAGTAATAAATGCTCTAAATATAGTAGCTAAATATAGTAGCAATGCTCGATATAACCAAGAGATAAAATAAATGCAGTAAAAACCAAGACTAGGAAGTCATATAACAATCATCAACCATTATGTGCATTAATTAAATTACTAGACTCTTCTCAATACGGCAGCTGCATCAGTACGTATTTAACAACTCTTTTTCTAGGACAAATTAATAAAATAATAAATAATCGATTTAAAGAGCATTAGTGTGAGGTTTAAGCCCACAATCAGAAATTAAATCGGTCAACACGGACATTACATCGGTCACCATAAGAGCTCAAAGTCAAAAATGCATTAAAAAATTATCACATATAGCTCTATTTAAGGTAGAACCGATGGAGGTACGACAAAAAGTCATAGATCCAAAGTTGTAGATCTTTTAAAATCAGTTAATAAATTAATTTTTTAAAAAATAATTTAAAGTTCCTTCTTCCATCCGCCTTCTTTAATTTTTTAAGGGGGTAAAAATAATTTGTTTAACTTTTCGGATTTTTCCAGTCGGTTTGGGCCAATTTTCGACCAAACTCAATAAAGGAGTCTTTGGGTGGACTAGGATTATCCTAACATTTTGATTAGCGAATCAGTGGGTTTTGTCAATTGTTATATTAAAAATATTTAGTCAACCAAAAAAAATTAACAAATAAAATTATTAATAACTTTTGTTCTACTCAATATTTTTTGACGAAAACTAGCTCATACGAGCAACATGCGAACGTGTTTGCGCAGACCTCTTAATCGATTTCGTTTAGCCAGTTTTGCGCCTATAAAGTCGGACTGATGGCAACAGACATACATCCATACACGAATAAAGTTACAGCTGGATTCGGGTTTCGGAATGTATGAAATATGAACAAGTAACCAAGATTTTTCAATTCAACACTCTAGGTTGATCGGTTAAGAACCCCTCTACGTAAAATGTACTTAATTATTTATCAATGTAGCTTTTAGCCTTTATAAAGATTGGGGTGTTTTCGGAAGAACTAGTTTCATTATAAAATAATATGAAGGGGGATTGAACTTCCTAAATTCATCATAGCAATAAGACAAGCCATACCTCGGTGTTGAGCATCGTGGATTTTACTCTAAGCAATGACAAAATAGACAGTTATAGCTTTGGTTTCCAACATAATTATAGCTTAAGAAAAATGCGTAATGATTTCATAAACATTCGAACAAAAAATTGTTTGTCGATTATGTACTATAAGATGGCCCGTATTTACATATGATATCCCCTAAAAATACGAGCGCCACAATAACAAAATATTCAAGATGATATTGACCTCAGGGTGTCCTCCTCTTTCAGTTAACACCCTATATGACACATTTCAGTTAAATAAAGTTAAGGAAAGTTATTTTTACTGTGTAAGGGTAATTAAATATAACATAACTGCAAAGTTTTTTCAAATTTTTGTGTTGCGTACATTCGGAGCTCAGATGCGTTATCGACAGAGAGACAGATAAAGGAATTATTACAATGGATATTATAAGGGTCCTCAGTTTTGCCTACGGACGCTAAAAATAGAAAAATATTTATCATTTAAGAGTTACAAAGATTTACTGTATGCATAGGTTAAGATTTAGATTAACGTTGGAAGTAATTTTTTTTTAATTTTTTAAATTATTAAAAGTAAAATCAATTTGTCATAATCCGCTCTATTTACTTTACAGTAATTAACAAACACATGTTTACACTAATACAATAAATAATATTAATGAAATAACTAAGTTATTACTTGTTATTAAAATTTATTTAATCAGCTAACTCTCGTCACTTGACTTTTCAGACAAACAACATTCCTTAAATCTTTTAGAAGATTTACCTGTTCTATATCTTTTGTATTTAAAACATTCTTAAATAAACTTTTGGGTATTTTTTATCTAACTAGTTGGTATAACTGTACGAAATTAATCGTGAGATAGGAATTGACCCGAAATGCTATGCTGGAAATGTGATACGCCACATGAGTCACGTAGGCTCTTTGCGGAGACCCTATACGCATCTGTTCCTAACATAGTTAAAGCTTTAGGAACCCTACTAACACATGATCCTTTTGTACCATCGATAATTTATAACGGCTGCTGTGGGAAAACTACTTATAAGTACTGCGACCCACTGAACCCAAGAACAGTTGCCAATAATTATGTGGGTCTGCCTGAAAATGGGCTCAATGTTAAGTGACAGTTTTTAAATTATGGCTTAGTGCAAATAATTAATGAATTGATTTCTATTTATTTTCACTTGGTTGGAAACTATCGAAGTTATCGATGCTGTGACTCATTCTGTTTAATCAACCATCACATTCGTGATCTTAATTTTAATCATCCCTCCTTCATTAGTTACATCATTCATAACAATGAATGGTATTGGAGAACAATCTTATCAATGTTTTATATTGATGCATTGGGGTTTATATAAATGGAATGTTCTTGACCTCTATAATATCAATATAAGAATTTTAAGTTAGCACACACATCAAATCGCATATTTTGTAGTGTTGGTATAATTATACATTAGGTATAATATATAAACTAGTTATTGGGTTTTAGTTATTTTTCAGGACCACTATTGCTTTCTGAAAGAGTCTAAAATCATTTATACATGCCTAAATTATTCGCAATCTAATTAAATATTACTATTCAGTGATGAAATTGATCAATGGATCAAGTTGAAAAACCTTATTACCAGCTCATCTAATAGGAACACAATTTTACTAAATTAAATGGACAAAGGAGAGGTTTTCGGGAGGCGAATTATTCTCCTCATTTTCGTCATAATGATATAAATCAATTATTTTCTTTCAATAAAAACTCGATATAAACAGTTACTTTAATTAAACAAACAGCAAATTTGTTTTGTTAAATGTAAACAAATTCGCTAATCGTGCGTTAAGGTGGAGAATTCTTCTTTTTTACCGCATTAGGGCGGAAAAAAGAGGAATTATGAAACGCGCATGCCCAACGAATACAAGTACGTAAAGAATTACTTTCTACTCATCTAAACAGAGATACAATGTTTATATTTCGTATCTATCGTAGATAAGACATTTAATTAATGGATTCAACAAAAAAGCATGATTATATTTTTTTTTCCAATTTTTAAGCAAAAGGAGGTAGAATTGGGATAACAAATAAATTATCAGCTAGGGGAAGAACAAGAGGTCCAAAGAGGTTTAAATCTAAGATGTTCTCCCTGTAGTCATATTAAATCTTATTTAGTGACCAATGAACCAAGCTGAAAAACATGTTCATCTGATTGGATCACAATTGTACTAAATTAAATTAACAAACGAGAGGCACTATTTAAGAAATAATTAAATTAGGTCGAATGATTAAATACTAAATTGCAAATTCATTAAATGCCAAACTCGAAAAAGTATGATCCTATTATTATTATTTTAGTTGGTAAGCAAAAGGAGATAGAATTGGGATAACAAATAAATTATCTGCCAAGGGAAGAACAGAAGAGGTTTAGGTCTACGATTTTCTCTCTGCAATGCAACCACTTCAATTCCCAGAGAGATCATACATGTTCTGATTACATTGATTTATTTGTCATATAACTGATTGGACCTTTTAAAGTAGACAACCAGAATACAAAAAAAGACCAGTCATGCGCCATGACTTAATGAGCGAATTTTCAAAGAAATCTGCGTATTATTGGCTTATGATAATATAGGAAAATTTTGGTTTAGAATTTAGATGGGTGAAAAAAAAAAAAAAAAATGGTACACAGGGGTACGGGGTACAAAAGTGAAAATAGTATGTACCCTTCAAGATGCATGTCGTTGGAAAGCTCTTTAAGAGTACAGTAATTGTTGTCATGTACACATTTGTCATATTTTCATATAAGAGGGGGGTAAAATGGAAAAAACACATATTTATGCTATTTTCGACCCTAACTTGTCAAAATTTGACCCGGACTCAAAAAATTCTGGCCTACGCCATCCTTTCTTCTGGGAACTTATCCTTTCTTTTGATATTATTGACATTCTAAAATTTGTTTTAATTTTTAAGTATCCTAGGGTGAGATATCGTCTGGAGTGACACACACGCACACACACACACACACACACATATACATATATATATATATATATATATATATATATATATATATATATATATATATATATATATATATATATATATATATATATATATGGCGTGACACATAGGCACTGTTCCAACATTAGACTATGCGTCACAAAGATGTTGGCTCGGCATTAGGCATCGTTTCGTCGCGTCCTCATCAGGGGCCCGACGATGCCCGTAACTCTGGACCTATACCAAATCAAGAAGATCAGATATAATAGGGCTTTATCAGAGACGAGCGTATAATTAAGCTCTAGAAACATTAGCAAGTAATAAGCCAATAATATATATATATGGCCTAAAACGGATTTCCATGGAGAAAATTCTCAAAAAATCGCGTTACAAAGATTTTGAAGCCATTACAATAGCTAAATTTTCTTTGAAAATTTGCTAAAATATTAACCAAAAACTATGTTTAAATAGATCCATTGCGAAGACGATCACTGAATATTACTTTATTATAATTCAGATAAAAATAAAATAAATATTTGTATTCAGAGATCCCTACTAAAAAATGCGGCAAAAATCTGATTTTGGATAATGTTTATAAATTTTTAAGAGAGGAATAAAACCGTTAATTCACTCAAAAGTAAGTTATTAAATCAATCAATTTTAAATATAGAATATAAAAAAAAAAATTATAAGAACGTATTTACATTTATTTTGTCTATACTATACATGAGTTACGAATAGTGCAACATCGTACGAAAATGGTTTTAATAGATGACAAAAATTCTTGAAAATGTATACTCAATTAAAAGATGTGTTAACTTGAATTTCTGATTCAAGAATTCCAGTGAAAGAAACGTGAGGCCAAAAATATCGTTTCTATCAATATCCATTATTCATTATCAATGTGTGGATGTTGGTATAACAGTACTGATGCACTGGTTATTCGGAAATAAGATAGTCTAACTACCTAATTATATATTCAGAATTATTGCTGTCGACATTTTATAATGTGTGTATAAATAACTAAGCTTCTGAAGAAGAATGATGCATTTATATATTTACCGTCGTATGAATAAAAAATAAAATAAAATTATTTGCATTCTCAAGAAATATATTGTAGTTTTTTAAAGTAAATGTTGCCAGTATTATGAAGAGAAAGAAAATAAATTACGTACAAATAATATAGTAGTTCTATAATTATAAAATTGGTTCCATTTATGCAGGAGGCTACTAGGATACTAACTTACAACTTAAAAGTACAATTGATTTTTTTATAGGAATTTTTGTTTAACAATAAGTACAAATTAAATGTATGTATCCTTTATGCTTACAGCACAACACTCGGATTGTAAATACATTTAATAATACAAATAAAAACATAATAGTTATTTATGCACCTAGGGAGTAAAGTAAGCCATTATTCCCTGAGCGAAAAAGTTGGTTCTTGAAGCGAAGCCGAAGGAACCATAGTCCCTAAAAGCCCGAGGCGAAGCCGACGGAATTAGAATTTTTAATTCCCGAGGCGCAGCCGAGGGAATAACTCTAGGGAGATAATTATCGCGCGGGGAATAATGGCACTTTACTCTCGAGGTACATACAATATTTTATCTCCAGTAGAAAAAAGATTCACATTTTCGTCCATTGCACAGTTTTTACTTAATATTTTAATAAATAACAATAATTATTAGCACTTTTAATAGCAGATATAAGAGATTCAATATGAAAAGCAAATAAGAATTGGAATTAAACTCAAATAGAAGGTTATTTAGATGCAGGTTATAATGTTGTAAACAAAGATAAACATGGTCAAAAAAGCGCAGTGCCGCCAACCTGATTTCGACAACTTCATTACATTAGCCATACATTTTCTACTATTTATAAAATAATTAAGTTGCAATCTTTACTTTTTTGGCCTACTTTACTTTTTCGCCCTACTTTTACTTTTTCTCCCTACTTTTTGAGTTAGGGATGAAAAGACCTGTTTTAGTCCCTCTAAACTAATTCAAAATCATAACTTTTTTTCCCTACTGGAGATAAAAACAATTTATGGTTTAGTAGGTATGAGTATGAGTAGGTATACCATAAGAATTAAATGAATATTGAGTGAACGTGAAATTATTATAAATATATCTAAAAAAAAACTCTTATACGTTGCATATAAGATAAAAAAAAAGTGATTTCTTTACACATAGAAGTTGCTACGAGCAGTCGCATTGGTAATTAGTTGGTATGAAGTATACTTTAAAAAAATAACAGGGAAGTATATTTTAGAGTTTCGTGGAATACACGCAATCATGTTAGACGTTTAAGAAAAAGAACATGAAAATTCTGCATGTAAACAATAAGTTTAGCTTAAGAAATGTACATAAAAATAAATCGGTCCGAGACAACTCAGACAAACTTTCTCATTTACGAGTTCAAAATTACTAGCTCCGTATATTCCATTTATTAATTTTCGAGTTTTCTTAGTAAATGTAACACCCAGTCAACGTAAAACAGAATTAAAGAAAATTACGACAATAGTACTATTTGCAACTCTGTTTACCACGTATAATAAAATGTATGCATAAAATGTATTTATAAAATGTAGGTCTCGGTGTAACCGTGAGCATGTTAAAGAGTGCTTGTATAACATTTTTAGCGAAGTAATGTCGAAAAAAGAATTCATAGCGGTACCTAGAGTTGTTTGTTTGGCATTGAATTATAATAGTTAGCTCAATTTTCATCGTCATGCGTCTCTTCATTGTGGGAATCTATTGTTTTCAGGACTTCACGACTTGTTCTTATCGATAAAAACTTTTCCTTTATGCCATGACCTGGTCCACTCTAGACTTCAGCAGAGCCACACACAGGGGTCTCTGACCACACCTTATAATTTTGCCATTAGATTATCACTATTTTGTTAAAATAAAAATACAATAACCTCTCATCTCTTTCTATAATCATATAAATATTCAAAAAAAAAAAAAAATAAAAAAATATAAGGTGTTAAGAAAATGTCTTTAATTTTCAAATGAAAATTCACATGATTTATAATTTAATTTTTCATGTTTCCTCTCCGACAAGAATATCGAATGAAATTATAGTTGGGATAGGTTATGGAATTATGAGAATTTTCACAGAGTAAAAAAGAATTGTTCATTTTATTGTATGCATGTGGAATAAAAAAGTTTTAAATAAAAAAAATATAGAGGAATTTTGTTGTGTGGGAGTAAAAGGCCTCAAGGCACCGTTATTTTTGGTTTAAATTAAGTCATGGGTATTACAAACTTAATAAACGAACTCTAGCAAGTTGGCAAAAAAGAAATCAACTTAATTAGTTAATCTCTTGTATTTAATTAACGGACATTAAATTATGACTTAAAATTACTTGCAATAAATGGTATTATTATTATTATTATTATTATTATTATTAAATGATGACTAATTAGAGATAAATACTTAATAATTCTTAGTCACTTACCACTACTTACAAATAGAGAGAAAATATCTTAATAAAACTATTTTACTATGTTTTTATTAGCTTGCTTTCTTGTTTGTTTGTTGCAATCGATTCTTAACTAACTTCCCGAGTAGCTAAACATTTGAACTTTTTAGAATAGTTCAGAACACGATGACAATGCATTATTTTAATACTTTTAGCTATCTTTCACGTTATCTCCAAATCATCCAGTCCAAGATCCTAAGAAAAATCACTGATGCTCCATTCTATGTCTCCATCCTCACTCTCCACAATGATCTCAAAGTTCCCTTCGTTCGCGATCTAACCATATCCCGATACCACACATTCCATGAATCCTTATTAGATCATCCTAATCCTTTAGTTCAACTCCTTTCTGCCCAATATATACCAGATAACCCTCCTCGACGCTTGAAGAGACAGTGGCCTAGAGACTTATTAAATATACACGTATAAAATCTGTAATTATCCTCTATCTGCTATATCTTATTTATATAATTATTTAAGTAAATGAATAATTTAGTTTACTTATTATTTCATTATTTATTCATTTATTATTTATTTAATTAATTAATTAGTATCTCATTTCTCCTCTATCTACTTTTATTATTTACTTTATAATCTTTTATGTAATTCTCACGCCAAAAAGGGGTAGTCACTGGACTACTTCCTTTTACATGTCGAACAAGTCATACAAACTATATTAACTGTAACAATTATAGCATGTTAATAATTGTAGTTGTGTTAAACAATAAAGAGAGAAAAAAAAAAAATCTTTCAACAGAATTTAATTCGTTTTCAGCAAATTTTGCTGTATTGAAAGTTAGTTCGGAAAAAATCCGCAAGATATTTTATTTGTTTTGACATATCCCATATTTACAATCTTCATTTTGACGGGTTACAAATTTATGATTTATGACAAAAAAATTAAAAACATAGTATATACAAAGTTCTTTTTATCTTGTAATTATTTTAAAATAAGAACCTTATCTATAAACAAACTAGTTCATATTTGGTCAAGTTCAATAAAAGTATAGTACAAATAAAATAAAGTTTAATTATTGATTTCTCAGTATAAATATTTTAAAGTTTTGACCTGATATTTTGTTTTGATATCCAATGAAAAAGAAATGAATCATGTAGAATGTAGCTTAATATATACTTCGGGGAAACAAATGAACCCATAAGTTATAAAATACAGTGATCTGAACACTCTACCATACCATAGTTGAAAATAGTATATTATGTTACTAAGCAATGTTGGCAATATTTACTGTCTCGCTTCGCTCGGCAGTAAATATAATTGCCTCGGTAAAAAAAAAAACTCACTTCACAGTCGTGTAGCATATGCTATTTTTTCCGAGGTAGCAGTAGCAGACAATGAAAAAACATTAAATATTAATCAATATAATTATAACAAATATTAGTACATACTTAAGATTTTGAGAAAAAGAAACCTTAAAGAGGTTACACTATAAATAAAGATAAATAAAACGCATTGACATCAAGTGGATTTTAATCGTACTTAGAAGCATTTCTACAAACATTGCAGCGCTAAGAAAGGCAGTTTTGATTTTTTTACCTCCTAGAAGGTAATAAAAAAAATGCAATCGAAACGAAAAGATTTTTAAGTCCACGTAATGAAAAAATCGGTCCGAGACAACTCAGACAAACTTTCTCATATACGTGTTCATAATTATTTAGCCCAGTGTTTTCCATTTATTAGTTTTCGTATGTAAATTTAATTATTATTGAGCATTTCATTAAAATGTTTCATAAAAATAACTTCTCCCGGGCGGGGAATCGAGCCCGGGCTCTCTCGGTTTGCGTTTTAAGCTTTTTTCTCAGGAACTAGATTTTTCCCGGGAAAACGGCTTATATCGTTGGATTCGTATTTAAATGGACTATATTTTAGAATTTTTTAATCAAAATCGTCGGAACCGTTTTCGAGAAATAATTTTTTTTCACGTTTTTTCAGAGTTTTTGGGGGGTAGCGCCCCTAAATTTGGAGCTAAAATTCATTTCTCGATTTCGCCTCGGGGTATGATTTTTCTAAACATGCATGCCAAATTTCTTCAAAATCGGCCCAGTAGATTAGGCTCTAGGCGTCTGCACAGACGACAGACAGACGACAGACGACAGACAGACAGACATTTTTTAAAAACCACTTTTTTGGACTCAGGGGACCTCAAAACGTGTAAATCCATCAAAATCTCAAAATCGAATTTTCGCGCCATCACAATACTTTCTCTTTATATGAGAAAGTAAAAATGGATTTTAGCTATGGCTTTTAGGCTCTAAAGTTACTATTTCACACCCTCCCACGGATTTTTTTTTTTTTTTTTTTTACCTTACCATATCAACACATATTTGCTTTAATTTAGAAGAATGAAAGATGCAGTATGTATAATTTTAAACAAAAGTGAAAATGAACCATAAATTAAGAAGGTGTCTACTTAAACAAGATTGCTAATATACCAACACATCATTCCTTCGATGAATTAGAATGACAGACACTACTCCAAGGTCTTGGGCCATATTGCAATTATGCTTTTAATGAAAATAATATAATCATTTATTTCAAAGATTTAATGGCTTACAGTTACATTCTTAGAATATAAAAATATAAAGCTAAAGACAAACGAGGACATTAAGCTCCATTTTAAGATTCTGGATTTTACCAAAGACCTAAACAATTTCCTGTCATTTCCGGAGATGTCATCAGAACCTTATGACCTTTTCCTACAAAAAGCAATATTTTCTATGAACATAATGATCCCTTACCTATGCTAATGTGGTGTTGCAACCGTGTGAAGTATTGTAACATATCCAAACCAGGTCAGATTAAAGCAATGGTAATTTAATTCTATCTCTTTTTATACGTAATTTTCTATTATTTGTTAACTTTTCTTTGTATTTATCTTTGTAGGTTTAGGCTATTTAGTCAAAAGCAGTTCATCAATCAGACATCGAATATAGTCACAAAACATTCTTTACAAATAAAATAAAATATACTTCTTTTAAAGTTCACATAAAAGTAAGTGATGTGTCATAATATTTGTTTCGTAGAATAATAGTTGTCCCATTTTAGAATGAACACTAAACTAAGTACTCATTTCTAACATTGAATTTTGTATATTTAACAGACTTTGGTAACATTTGAAATGTTTTATATTGGGATTTTCATTATAACTTAGTAACAAATTATTTCGAATAAGATGTTGTGAGACTTATTAATTGTGGATAAAACTAAAAGAAAACTTTAAACGATATTTAAAGTAATATTAATATTTTTATATTATAAATTGTTGAACAAAATAAGTTAAAGTAGCAACATTCCACCCCTTTGCTCTGTTTCGAACCCCTTTTCTTGTTTCCAAGCACAAAACCTCGCCATAATTTCCCAGAGGAAATGCCTTTTGAAGTTGTAGCAACCATGATATATTATGTATTTCATGCACAAAAAATAAAAAACGGAAAAGAATGCCGGTTGGGGAAAATAAATATTTTGGTAATCTAAAATAAAATACACTACGAGTTCAGATTATGCCAGTCACCTTTCATATTTTATAGTAAAAATTACAATTTCTCAGCTAATAATAATAATAATAATATTTATAGTGTAATATCTTGCTATAGTAGAGTCAACTAAAACTTTCTTGAAATTTACTTGGGCAAAGCTGTGTAACACACTAGTATATACAGGGTGTCTAGTATAAAGTATTAGTTCAAATTCATGATTTGTTAGGTTAAAAAATTCAAGTTTCTTTTTTTTTTTTTTTTTTTACAAAAACATGATTAAGTCAAGATGGCTTAGGGGAAATGAGTTAAACTTGGTACAATTGTTAGGCTTGCTATAGACTAAGAAGTATACATAGTTACAAAGGGGAAAATTGCGGCATTTCAAATATTTAAAGCTTAATAACTCAAAAATCAGAAGTCGTCTTAAAAAATTGTCTTTTTTTTAAATGACTACCATTTTAAGGGTTTAAAATACTAAGGATTTAAATACTTCCAAGTAATATTTTCCCTAACTTTCCCCCTAAACTAACTTTAGTAAGATTTATAATCTTGTGTTTTCATGTTTTTGTTAAAAACACAAACAGACAGGAGGAAAACTAAGCAAAACAGGACTATAAACCTAACAAATCCTATCATGAAGTTAGGACTACTAATTACAAGACGCCCTGTGTAGTGTATACTAGCACTAGCGGGGTACTCGGCGTTGCCCGTGTTTATTTCAAGAAGGTGTTAGTCGACTCTACTGTTGCTAGATATTACACTGTAAATAAGCAACATATACGCGCATATACATTCTTATATACGCGTTCATAATTACTTAGCCCAATGTTTTCCATTTATTAGTTTTAGTGTTCCATAAGTACATTTTATTATTGAAAATTTTATCAAAATGTATCACAAAAATAACTTGTCCTCGGCGGGAAATCAAAATAGGAACTAGATTTTTTCCGGGAAAACAACTTATATCGTTAAATTCGTAGTTGAATTGTCTACATTTTAGAATTTTTTAATTAAAATCGTCGAAACCGTTTTCAATAATATTTTTTAAAATGTTTATTCAGAGTTATCAGGGGGTAGCACCCCCAAATTTGGAGTTTTGGAGTTGATTTTGCCTTGCGGTATGATTTTTCTGAATGCATGTATGCCAAATTTCGTCAAACTCGGCCCAGCAGTTCAGGCTCCACGTGTCTGCACAGACAACAGACGACAGACAGCAGGCAGACATTTTTTAATAAACACTTTTTGGACTCAGGGGACCTCAAAACGTATAAATCCATCAAAATCAAATTTTTGCAGTATCACAATACTTTCTCTAGTTGTTAATAATGATGAATAGTTTTGACAATTCTATTACCACTTTTACACTACGATGCCTTAGACGTTTTAAACCTTTAGCTAATAAATTTTCACAAGATCTTTACCTCCTTTCTTATTAATTTTGTACATAAACCATAAAAATTGAGCAGGAGATTTTTATACTAAATGGTTTAAAGCGTCGTAGGGTAAAAATACGGATGAAAATAAAATATCAAGATTAAACCGTCTACGTAGAAGAAGATTGATCTGGGTTTCGGATTAAAGATCACAAATTAAATTTGTAAATTGCTGAACCTAAATATGTAGTAATGGTTCTGCAACAGATAAAGAGTAAACATTTATCGAAATCCCTATTTACGATCTTCAATAATAACTAATAGCTTTATATCAGATAGCTGCTCTGCAAAAGAAGTGGCATAATTAAAATAAAAATAAATTATTATTATTCGCTCTTCTGTATGTTATTATACAATAATATAGTACTGTTGTATGTTACAATATATTTGATGGTTGCTATTAGCAATAGCAAAAAAGTTATTATATAAAAATGAATCTTTAAAATGAATATTAATTTAATGAACAGCTTAAACCTATTAGACTTGCTTACACAAAAAATCAAATATATATTTGTTTTATTAATATGTAATAAAAGGGGGTCAGTTCGATCAGCATTTTATAAACAGCACAGAGTGTAGAGTGGTTATTGTAAAATATAACAAAAAATACAAAATTAATTAATACTTTATTTATATTCGAATTAGTAGCTTTAGGTGAGGTTATCAATGAAGATAAATTAGCAAAAAATCTTTAAAATATAACATTCTCATAAGCCATTACATGTAATTTTATTTATAATTCAATGTGTTATATCAAATAAAAAATCGTCTCTTCTGTTAATAATGTATTGACATACATTATTCATACACTCATAGTAGGACGGAATTGTAAACAAAATCCATATAAGGAATAATTTAATAATAGCTTATAAAATAAAATTATTGAAAATAATGTATACGGTAGCTACTGTTGCAAGATGCAGTTCATTGAACGCAGCTAAGCATTTGTAAATTTAAAGCACCCTATAAAACTTCTTAAAGGTATAATATTTATTCTTCATTTTGGCATATGTGTAAATAAACTTATGTGCTAGATGATGTATGAATCTGTAAGATATAATTAAAAACATGTAGTGCGTGGCTTAGGTACTTAATTATGTGCAACTACATGTGTATACGATGGCTTGTTCATAACGGTGCTGAGTAGAGCGTCTTAGTTATAAAAACGTATAAATATGAGAGAGTGTGAGCTTTTACATAAAACTTAGTATACCCTTGTCACTAGTTTATGATTAATGTTTTATTCAGTCAAGACATACACTATATATTTATATATCGAGGTAATAATCATGTCTATTAATTAATATTCAATTTTTCTTTTAAAGGAAATTAAAATATGTATTATTTTATGACACGATCAACTCAACATTAGGTAATTATAGGGCGGTTGATCGACCACTGAACTTATTAAATCGATATTATGATAAATCAATGTAAAGAACGCGAGCATTTACATAACTTATGTATTTTGAACTATATTTGTATTATAAATCTAGATCTTGGGAGTTAGCTTAAGACGAGTGTTGTCAAAGAGAGAATTTAAAACTGATTCTTATAATGAGCAATTCCCTTGAAAATTATCCAAATGATAACGGGATTCACAAAATGACGCGGTATTAGTTTATGGCCACGGAAATCTATGCTATATAATATATTTGTGTTAATATGTTTATTTATTTTAAAAGGAGACTCCAATTTACAGAGACGGAACTAGGCCTGCTGAGGCCCGTTTGCAAGATTTTGTTTGTGCCCCCCCCCCCCCCCCCCTCCAAGATGACCAAATATTTTTGTCGCCTCATTTTTCGGGATACACATATGATTTGTAATAAATTTCAACAAAAAACATTATTTTATTATAAAAAACAAAATAAATTAAATTCGTATTTAAATGGACTACATTTTAGAATATTTTAGTAAAAACCGTTTTCGAGAAATACTTTTTTCATAGTTTCTAAGGAGTAGTGCTCCCAAATTTGAAGGTAAAATTAATTTCTCCACGGGGTATGATTTTTCTGAACATGTATGCTGAATTTCATCTAAATCGGCCCAGTAGTTTAGGCTCCAGGTGTCTGCACAGACAGACCACAGAAATTTTTTAAAAACTACTATTTTGGACTCAGGGGACCTCAAACAATACAATTGCCGTGCAATATCTCACCATTACAATATTTTCTCTTTATATGGAAAGTAAAAAGAGTAAAAAAGTTGCCAATAATGGTACTTTTTTACTTTAGCATCCCCTATATCCCTTTGTGTTAATAGTTATGTATTTTGCCAAAGGAACATTATACAGAGTAGCATATTATATTCCTTAGTCTAAATTACTGTTAAGACGAAGGGATATTTATTCTAATGTATTTTGGGACAAAGGAATATCACACTTGTGTTTATAATTGTTATCATATCCCTTGGTCCAATCAACTATTGAGATAAAGGAATATTAAATATAGAACTGCCCCAGGAGTCTCAATGTCTTAGGGAGACAAACACACAAACCTTTTTGACTTTTGTAGGGCACGCTATTGTTATTATTATTATTTTTTTTTTTTTTTATTAGATCCATTATTTTAGCTGTTAGACTTGAGTTGAATAATCATATTTTGAAACTTTAATTCTTGGAGAAAAAATGCCAAGAGTAAAAAGTTCTTATTTTAAGCCATAGAATCTAACTTTAACAAAAGTAAAACATCAGTATCATTTATACATAGGAGCAACGTGGGTAATAGGAAGGAGAGAACTCAAAATGAAAAAATCGGTCCGAGACAACTCAGACAAACATTCTCATATACGAGTTCATAATTATTTAGCCCAGTGTTTTCCATTTATTAGTTTTCGTATGTAAATTTAATTATTATTGAGCATTTCATTAAAATTTGTCATAAAAATAACTTCTCCCGGGCGGGGAATCGAGCCCGGGCTCTCTCGGTTTGCGTTTTAAGCTTTTTTTCAGGAACTAGATTTTTCCCGGGGAAACGGCTTATATCGTTGGATTTGTATTTAAATGGACTATATTTTAGAATTTTTTAATCAAAATCGTTTCAAAAAAAATTTTAAAAAAATTTTTCACGTTTTTTCAGAGTTTTTGGGGGGTAGCGCCCCTAAATTTGGAGCTAAAATTCATTTCTCCATTTTGCCTCGGGGTATGATTTTTCTGAACATGTATGCCAAATTTTGTCAAAATCGGCCCAGTAGTTTAAGCTCCACGCGTCTACACAGACGACAGACGACAGACAAACGACAGACAGACATTTTTTAAAAACCACTTTTTTGGACTCAGGGGTCCTCAAAACGTGTAAATCTATCAAAATCTCAAAATCGAATTTTCGCGCCATCACAATACTTTCTCTTTATATGAGAGAGTAAAAAAATCTTATACGAACGATCTTACCCCTAAATAGCTCAACTAGCCTGAGAATCATCAATACGAGAACAACAACCAAAAATAAAGGAATAACTAAATTTGAAATTCTATCTCTAGTTATTTTTGAAACGCTTCTTTCTACGAGCTTTCATTCATTCATTTTAATTATATATTCAACCACACGTAATTTTAATTTACACTTCATCTTGAAGGATTTTTCTTAGACTATAATATATTATAATATCCTAGATTCTAGATTATATTTTATGGGTGACTCATAATTGAATTTGACAATAAACTAATCACGCTTTTCCCCACTCTATAAGTGAAATAATTTAAAAGATAGGGTAAAGGCACCTAATATGGCACAGGTAGGTAATATGGCATAGTGGATTTTCTCTTGAACCAAGAGCTGATTTATGTCAGCGAATGACTCAACGAACTAGTTATACAGTAGTCCCGCTAGAGAGATGGTGATATATCTTAACCTCCTCACGTTATCTCAAGATTCAGCCATTTCCCAAACTTAGTGTCAACAAAAGTTTATAGAGATTCCTTTTGATCGGCCAAAACTGATGTAATGTAAGCACTTAACTAATATAATATGTTTACAAATATATATTCAGTATTTTGTGTAGATTAAGTTTTCATCAGTTTTATGTTTTCAACTCATTGTTTATTTTATGGAAGAACTGATGTGAAAACGTGATTCCCCCAAATATGGCATATGAAATATTCCCAAATAAGACCTATGCCATATTAAGGGTGCCTTTACAACGATGCGATATAATATTCAGCATTTCATAGAAAAACATTCATTTCTTAAAATTACAATAGATAACTATTTTACATTAATACAAAGATAAAAACCAGATCATTGCTGTGAGTTCATATTAGGGCTCCATGGTATGCCATATTAAGAGGCGAAACTTTTTATCATCGTTTTAGGATTTTTTTCCTTTTAAAAAATTCTCAAAAGTCTTGTGTTAAATATTTAGTCATTGTAGCGTTGGCTCCATTATACTAAAGTAGTTAATCTATCACTAGGATATTTTTGTGCTACAAAATTCGCTATTTGGGTGGGTGTAACCTATTGCTGAAAAACACTATGCCATATTAGGTACCTTTACCCTACATGTGAATTTGTCTGCATATTAGTCTGGCACAGCCATATAGCTCCCTCGCATCATATCGAACTTAAACTATGTTTCGCTTTTACGACACAATATTATAAAAATGTATTTAATTTTTGCCTTTTTGCAATAATACTAACGATTTTATGTTTTATGTATAATTCATACTTCTGTTAAGCTAGGTTTTCTAGGTAAGAAGTTGTATGAATATGACAACGAGTTAATAACAACCAGAGTGACAATGCTTTTGATTTCATAATTGTATTTAATGACCTTGCATCAAGAGAACATGGCAAAGCTTTTAGTTCAACGATATGAATTTTGTCATCTATATATTTTTATTTCTCTTATTGATGTATGTTTAATATATATTTATGAAGAAAGGATAACAGACTAGTAGTAGGTAGCCATGTAAAGGATTTTTTCATTTCTGGTTTGTAAAAAGAAGAAGTCCCTTAAAGATTTTACGTACTTTAATTCCAAATCGTACATCAATTGAACCATTACTACTATTTAGGGTATCAGTATCTATGTAGTCGAGAATTTATGAAACATAACCATAAGTGTTCATCGTCTTCAGATTATTTAATTAGTGGAAACTAATTTGAATTAAAACATTTGCTAGTGGATTGTAAACTCCTCTTATATCCTTTTATAAAATTCTTATATGGTTATATCAAAGCTTTTTCAAAATAACGTCAAGTTAATCCAATATCTTACAAAAATAAGTGCAGGTCAGTCAGTAGTTAATTGTAATCAATTAGTTATCCAAACAATCACAAGAAGCTGGGTCGATCCTTCGATGTGTGGGGGTATATTATTAAAAAAAAAATTATAGTATTGATTTACAAATAAAATGTTTTAGAGTTTTGAATGGTCTAATCTCTTTATCCTCAAATGGACTAATACTATTGAGGAGTTTAAAAAAATAAAAAATAAAAATATCCTATATTTGAATATTAATTAACTATGCCTGCTATGGGATTTATAACGTTACTTATATAGCCAGTTTAATAACACGCATATCTTAAACGCAACCATACTGCAATGAAATTCATGCTTTCAAAATTCAATATCTTACAAAAACCTCGTAAACGGCATATTATCCCCCCCCCCCCCCTACCCCAAAAAAATATAAAGAAGATCCTAAAAACTTCAAACTAATTTCATTTAGCTATAAAAATTATCTTAACTAATTCCGTAGCGCAGTGAATTCGACAGTAACAAGGTTTTTCATATTTAGTTGGCAAAGTACAATAAATATCGGATATAGAAGGGACTTACATCTGACCTGCACTTTAACGGTACAGCAACAATAAAATCCGATGAGAACCGAAATATAAAGATACGGCTGGAGTATAATTACGATTTATATACCGTATAAAGTGGGTGCGGTACTCAGTGTTAGAGCTTCCTCCGAATACCTTCCGAAGCAATTACCCCTACACGTATATATATATTTTGGTAAGGCTATACAAGTAAATCGAGGAGATGGCTATTAGTGAAATTTATAGGCAAAGATAATACATACTTTCCTTATATTTGTTGCAGACCTATTTTATTTAATATATGTTGTTTCCGTTCATTTACTATTTTGAATTGTTTTCAAAATCTAATCTTAATTTCTTACAATAACACAATGCCTTTCTCAACTAACTTTACTATATGTATTAAAAAAAAAATAAAACTATATATATAAGAAGTATACATTACATTGGACCTACTTCTTGATTGATTTTAAAAATAAAGATTAAACTAAGACTTTTATATTAGGTTTATCTTTAATTTTACCAAAATATTTTTATTTAACTTTAATCTCAAAATCAATATAATTTAACATCCTTAAACTGACTATTTCGATGTAAGTGATTCTTAACTTATCATAAAGTTTTATCAATTATTTAAATTTTTGCTAAAAAGAAAAGTCTATGAGAGAATAGGAGCACGCAAGATCTTGGATCAGTGAATAATAAAAGAGAATACAGAATGATTAGATTATAAATGTAAAGCTACACTATGTGAAGAACCAGGTCTCAATAATGGGTTATATTGTCTCAGAAATTAAAACAAAAAGCTTACGATGGTTGAGGCATGAATGAGAAAAATCTAATTATGAAAATGTACGAAGTAAGACCTGAATGGCGAAGAAGAAGTAGAAGCCAAAGAAGAGGTAGCTAAACGATGCAAAAGGAAAACTGCATGAGAGTCCGATGTTACCAAAGGAAGATATAAGACAAAATAGAATGGGTAGAAACCATATGTCCTGAGCCCTTGCGGATCCTACAGAATCTTTAGATCATTAAACCAACAATCAAGAATCAAGATAATATAGGTGGATGCATTCGTCTCCAATTTAAGTAAATATTGTAGCCACAAGAGTAACCTCCTCCGTGTTTATTATCTTGGTTATTATGTTGGTTGGTTTATTATGTTTGTTATTTTTCTCCATGTTTAATTATTAAATAGTTCTATTACAGAATAAAACTTGATTTACTTATTGTCAAAGTCATTACACTTCAATTATTTGTCATTAAATGCGATATCAATGAATTATTAACTAATATCTACGCCAAAATTGCATCAGCAGTCATACTTGTAATCCAATTCTTGGCATATATGTATATCAATAAATTTTAAAACATAAACCTCACACACACACACACACACATATATATATATATATATATATATATATATATATATATATATATATATATATATATGTATTATTAGCTTATTACTTTCTAATGTTTCTCGAGCTTTATTATCGCTATCTTAGGTTTATACCTTGTATTCTGTTATTTTCTTAGTGATTTCCCACATGGTGGCACTGATGCTGTTGGGCAACTTACAAAAAGAAATAATAAAACAATATGTTGTGCGCTAAAACTACAGCCGAAGCTTATAAAAGTTCAAAAAATCATGTTTATAGTCAATTGAGAGTAATGCGAACGAGAAAGTGCAATATATTAGCGAATTCATTAAGTTAAAAAAAAAAATGTTTATAAATGTTCAACATGACCTCTACCACTTGCACGGCACACATGTAAGCGATAGTCAAACTCCTCATAAACGTGTTAAAGCATGTCAACTGTAACTGAGCTGAATACGGCTGTAATGCGATTTTTGAGATCATTAAAATTTATTTTATCTATTATAATGTACTTACAGAAAAATATAGCAGACTCTATAAGGTCCGGAGAAGGGGGCGGCCAAAGGTGAAGTGCCGCGTTAGCAGCACTGTTACGACCGATCGAGGAGCGTCATTAACCTCAGTACAACCTATACTAGCAACCCTAAATAACTTGAAATCCTATCTTTTAGATGGTTGGTGGTTCACTCACCATAGAAATTTCAAGATTTATACCTTACTGAAATAAGGTATAAATCTTGAAATTTCTGTGGTGAGTGAACCACCAACCATCTACTGAAATATCTTACTGAAATAAGATGTAACTTTTTGGAATACCCTGAATATGGCGATAAATGACTTAAAATAATGTTCTGAGGGTAACTCGAATAATACTCAACTTAATAATACTCAACATGGAACTAATCAGATTATTGTCAAAAGGCCAAAATGCCCACTGTTTTATAGAAAAGCTTGGAAACATTTAGTTGGTCACTGGAGCTGAGCAATTCGTTGCTCTTTAAGTTAATTTACCACTTGTAAAATTTGTATAACATGTTCGATAAAAAAGCATAATAAGTAATCTCTGTATATAAATTAAAGTTGTGTCTGTACATTGATCCGAATGGAAAATGTTTTGGATAGAATGTGGTATTACGAGAACTAAAACCGGCTTTAACTTTTTTCATGTATGTTGCTCTGTCGCCACCGTTTCGACTTTCAGACACAACGAAATAGATTAATTTACGCAGAGGTGAGCGTGTTGTAAGCTTGATTTTATCGAAAAATATTGAGTAGAACCAAAGGAATTAATCATTTTGTACAAACAAAAATGAAAATTTTTAAAACAATGTCGGTTATTGTTTTTTACATCATACCTAAAATGATTTTATTAAAAGTACTATTTTTTATCACTTGCTTTGTTCACGATGAATAAGAATTTTAGTAATATGTATAATATTTACATTTTCATGGGGGTTTTCTTTAAAAATAATTAATTATGAACTTATCTGATTGCTTTTACTTTTGCGTTTTTCCTTTTCCTTACTTGGAAATAAAAATGATTGTTTTCAACGATAAATTGGTGTTTTGAAGATCATTTGAGTGGTTTTTAGCTGGAGACTATCTGTCTGCGTCATGCATAACTCCAGTCCTTAGATGTAGTTGTGTAGCCCGGAAAATCATAAATTTGTAACGCCAGTTTGTTGAGTCAGCAAAGTCTCATATATTCATAAAAAAAATAAACATTTTCCGAGAGCGCTGAAATTTGCACATTATACCTCAACATTTCCATATCAAGACAAACATTTCCACTGATTTTCGTTTAGACATCAGCCGTCATTTGGAAAAATAATGAACTTTGAAACTTTTTTGCTAAATATTTCGCCGATTTAGGTAAAAATCGCAATGAATTATTTTGGGATTATTTGGTAAGGAATAGTTCCAAGACACCCTGCGTCCAATTTTTTAATTTTTTTTAGTCTTATATGAAAACTCTTGAGGCGTAGATTAATAATATTTAGGTTTCTAATATTTTTATACGCACAATTGGTGTATTTAATGTGCCTAATAATGAAATGGAGGAAGTTTTGCAATGAATAGCCTCCAAATTACGATTGTCAGGGTATTTTATTCTTAATAATGAAATGAATGATGAATTGTATATAGTCCTGATTCTTTTCTATATTAACGAAACTATTAGCTTTGGAAACGAAACTATTAAGGCGCTTCATTTGATCGCTTGGCCTACAGATAATAGGAAATCTAGCCACTGATTCCCAGCATGAACCCCACGTGAAGCGCTGGGTAAAGGCAAGTATACATATTATATAATTACTAATCACGTTATTACTAATAATTTAGAACCCTTTATAGCCTTGTAAATACTGTTAGCCCAAACTTAATGTGAGATAATCGGACGTAAAACACAATTTTAGAAGGTACCGTACTTTATATCTTCTTTTTACTCTTGTATAGATGAACATATGCCTACGCCAGCCTCAAAAAAAGTTAAAAAGTATTATAAATATTTTTAACTTAGTTGATAATGATCTCCAATTCTATCATTTCGTAAGATTTTTTTTTTTTCTTTTTTTCATAATTAGTTGAAAGCACATTTCTCCTTAACTTATACCTATCGATATCAATTTTCTAAATCAGGTTCCTAAAAGACGGTAAGGTCGATCCTAAAATATCAATTCAAGTAAGTGTTTCCCACGGGATGTGGTTAAAACACATGTTACTAAGGGTAACTGTATTCAGTCCCTCTCTGAACTGCATCTTCCCAATTAGTATCTCCTCCTTGTCTCCACACATAGAGTAATTAGTCTGTATTAAGTCGGCAACACTTGTCGGGAGTTAAAAGAAAAACAAAAAAAATATCAGTGAGCTCCATTTTTTTTTTACTCTAGACACAAACCATTGAGAAAAATAGTTCCGTCAGTTAAGTCTTTTGTCGGACAAGTTAAAAAAGAAAAAAGGATTCTTTTATAGGACCTACCCGAAGTGTCTGAGTCCTTAGGGCAGACATTCATTATGAAGAACAGTAGATCTGTTAAGAAGTTTGTTGCTCCCTGAAGGGCTAGAACTAAAAGAGACATCTAGTTCCTAGAACTTACATCTTCTTGGGAGGGATCCTCCTTTAAAATCTAATAATGTATCGCCACATAAATCCTGACAGAAGTCAGCCACATATTACTTTTGAGACAGGAATAATAATTGTCCACTTCTTTTAAGGATGTAATAATTTGGAACAGCATTTATTATTAGGCTTTGAAAAATTTCCAAGTGAATTCTTAATTGACATGGTAGGAAATATTAAATTAAAAATGAAACAATATTTAAATCTGACATTTCGAGAAACACTTTTTCCATATCTATCATGTATATGGAATAAAATTATGTCCAATTTTTTTAAAAGTTTTTTTGGTAGTTTTCATACTACGGAAATCCCTGGTTCAAATCCCGGCACAGGAGTGTATTTTTCACTGTCTGTTTCCCGTAGTTAATAATAATTATAATTTGATTTAAATTAAAATTATGTCTATAAAGAGTAAGGGACTTAAGACTTAGAGTGCTGTTTGACACACACACAGGTTTTGGCTGTATTGTAAGAAAAAAATCCCGTCAAGTTCTTGTCAACAAGCTACTAAAAGGGTTTCTTTGGTCATACAATTTCCTATTTTTGCTTCCGAGCTTACCGAAGGTAACGGAAGCTATGTGATCGTTAAGAGGAACAAAAAAATTTTAGGTCTCCGATTTCAAAAATTCCAAGACAGAAATCCGTTTCAGACATCAG
This sequence comes from Gerris lacustris, assembly GCA_951217055.1. Classification (NCBI taxonomy): domain Eukaryota; kingdom Metazoa; phylum Arthropoda; class Insecta; order Hemiptera; family Gerridae; genus Gerris; species Gerris lacustris. Next base: position 82,077,613 of record OX578277.1, read on the forward strand.
GGATCATTTTCGGTTCCGTGTCTGTCTGTCGGTCTGTCGTTCAATTTTTGCGAACCAACATATCTTTAAAACTACACGTCCAATTTTAATGAAATTTGGGTGGTAGGTCATAATTAGCCCATTGTTGGTCCCATATAAGTTTCAACCTTCTGCGCCTATTTGTTGCTCTTCCACATGCACACAAGCATACATTTATTTACACCTATAGCTTCAAAAGTACTTATTCGATTTGAATGAAACTTCTATAGTTTATCGAAAGTTACCCGCAGATAGCCCCAGATTAATACGATAACCGTCTGCGCTCTTTAACTTTTGCTAAATTGATACTTCAATTCGTGTAAAAACTCAAAACAATTTTGACAGATTAAAAAAAAATAACGGGGGAAACAATTAAACCAATTAGACAATAATGGCTTGTAAGAGCATGAAATCAATAAAGTACGTGGATAGGATGCGAGGAAGCTATTTGCCACACCAATTGGCAGTCTATTTTTTTTTTTTATTACGTAAATATGTAAAAAAAAAAGTTGCACTTTGGAGGAACAAGGTGTGCATATTATTATCCTTTAGCATAATTTTTGGTATGCACTTTGGTATGCATTTGGTTCTTTTGGGGGTACAATGGCCGCCATTTTGGAAACGCGATGTATATTTGTGATCTACATTGCAATACCTTTAAAATGATACACCACTCAAAAATTACAGAAAAATAAAAATGTTGGGTCACCTTAGTTACGGCCATCTAAAATTTCAATAATTTGACTTTTTTATATGAACTCACGGAAATATCTTTGGCCCACAGAGAAGAATATTTATGTATTTTTTCCTCATTTTTAAGGCCTTTCCTTATAGGGTAGTGGGGAGGATTTATTTTTTGAGTTTTGTTTTACCTAGTAGTTCTGTGAACAGTAGACCTCGCTCGTTAAAATAACAAATCGGGTTTTGAACTTAGGTTAAAAAAAATTACAAAAATTTAACCGAAAAAAATGTTATTTCAACGAAAAAGACCTGAAACGGGAAAAATTAGAAACTATTTTTACATAAGTTTAGAGTAATCTTAAAGGGCTTTCCAACGATACCAAACACGGCCGGCCAGCTACTATTATTACCTTTTCTTAAACAGAGGTACACAACTTTGTACCCCTCATGAACCCGGAATGGTAATAAATTTAAGGTTTTCCTTTCACGTACACTTTACTACTATGAAGTACTAAATACCATATGAGTTTCAGTCCAATCCTATGAAATTCAAAAACGGTACAGTACAAAGACTAAAAAGTAGCGTTTTTCGACCGATTTTTCCAAACCCGTTCAAACAGTACAAAAATAAGTAGAAATAAAAAATAAATTTCAATAAAATGGGTACAAAAGCAATAAAACCTACACACTTTTGAGTAAAAAGCTGCAATTTTTTATTTTTACAGTGCCACCTACAACTACCGTGGTACTAAAAGTACCTCTCCTCCCGAACCCGCAAAGGTACAGGTACAAAAAGGGTACAGTGCGTTCAAGTGTTATTTGGCGCAACTTCTGTCCGAAGGAAATTTTCGAGCTGATAAATCCCTCGACTCTATTAGCCCCACAGTGGAGTAACCTACCCCCTACCCCTACATGGCACTATAAAGTACAAAAGGGTACTAAAGTACCAACCAAGTACATTTTTTCGAAAATATTTTTGCACACATTTGGTACATTTTAAAAGTCTTTCTAACGATACCTCTGTCAAATCGGTATGACGTCCCTTTCTGGTTGCGGCTACATAAGAGGACGTCCTTCACATAGACGTAGCTCCCGAAGTAGAATTTAGAAATATAAAAACAAACCGGATTCTTAAAGAGGACAATATGACCTAAATTCCGGTACCCTTTTGAACACTGTTCGATTAAAATTGCCAACGGTACAGAAGGTCAAATTCAAAATTTCGGAAAATCACGATTTTCTTGAGTTTTTCGCCGAGGTACTCGACTTCTCCCTCTTAAAGGTAAAGGTACTAATTAAAGGGGATTGCACATACCCCTTGTAAAATACATTTTTTGAGCATACGAAGCAGAGTAAGAGAGTACTTTTTTTTTTTCTGTACGTACCTCCTATGTACCATTTTGTACCTCGGAATTTAAAGTGCCATATCTCAAAAAGTAAAAGAACCATCGAGTTTAAAAGCAAAACGCCAGGAGCAGCATTTCATAGGCTTTTAAGGCTCAAAAGCCTAATAGCGTCGTATAAATCCCCTAGGAGGAGATACGTGAACCATGTAGAAAAAGTTTGAAAAAAAGTGGTAAAAAGTGTTTTTTCGCTTTAAAGGGCCTGAAACCTAAAAATCTTTAAAATGTTTTTGCATCACTTTTGTACTCTTCCCAAGGGCTTTCCAACGAAATACAGCACCCCGTACAAAATATCTCTAGTTAAAGTCGTGAAAAACAAATTTCCCGATGTCACCCCTAAGCGGGGGTGCACGTAAAAAAAAAGTTCTCGTTACCGGCTAAAAAAAAATTAAGAAATTTTAATTTTCAATCATTTCAAAAGTTATGCGTAAAAACGTGCGTTAAAAAAAGGCCCTTTTTGGCCGTAGACGATTTCCCGTGGAAAATAAACCCATTTCCCGGAAAATTTCACGGCATATAGCATTATTCCCAACAAATATACTATAACCTTAAGTATTTCTAGAAAACTGCATGTCTTTACGACAAACACACCCAGCAGTACAAAAAAAAGACACCCTATTTCACCCTTTAGGACCGATTTTCACCCTTAAGGAGTGGTTTAAAACTGCCTTTACCCCATATTTGGTCAAGCGATTTTTAAGGTTCCTAATCAATTTTGACATAACCAACTCCGAAAATTGTTCCGAAAATCAAAAGGCGGGGTAAAATTATTTTTTTGTTTTTTGCCGTGGCGCCTTAAAATAAAGTAAATGTTTATCCCCCCTCCCCCATTTGACGGACAATGAAGTCGCACCCCCACTCCACACCACAGCTCGGTCGGCCTGCGGCCTCCCTCGCAAAGAAAGTTGGTTTACAAAAATTAAGAGACAGACAGACACACAGACGAAATGCCAAACGGTCGAGTTAAAACGGAGAATTATTTTGGGGTAAAATAGCCACCATTTTGAAAATACGATATATATTTGTACTCTACATTTCAACCTTTACTATGATGTCCCACCTTAAAAATCAAAAAATAAAATATGTTGCGATCAGCTTGCAATTGCTCGTTGATCGAAGACATTTTGACTGTGAGCAAAGCTTTTGAGTGTGGCAAAGGATTCAAAATGAGATGGTTTTATGAATCTATCAACTCATATATATATATATATATATATATATATATATATATATATATATATATATATATATATATATATATATAAAATAAAATTACTGTGTTTGCACACTGCAATTAGCTACACAATTTGTGTGAGTGAGACACCAAGGGATTTACCACGTAAAAATGGCACATAGGAACTGTTCCAGCATCTTGATGACTTACTTCATCAAGATGTTGGCTCGGCATTACGCTACGGAAACAGTACGGAACTACGTAATTATATGTTAAGATTAGGATTATTGATTACTTGTTGTGATGATTTTTTTTATTTATTACATTAGCTTATTACTTGATTTATAAGAAATGTATTTGGTTTTCATAAAATAAATTAATATTAATACGTTTTTTGCAATTCTGAACCACTTTTCTAAATAATATTTTTGATACCATCAAAAATAAGGGTAGTTTACTCTTGGTCATATTTTAAAGTTTTAAAAAAAACAGAACATCCTATACACAAAATCAAGAAAATTTTATAATTTTTAGAGGTTTAAGAACAAGCAGGAGTTTTTATAAAGAATTACTTTTTTTCGAAACACAAAAATAATAACTTTTTTCCTCTCGGATACTCTATCTTGGGACATAGGTACTGTATACATAAAATATTATAAATATGTATACATCATATATTCTTAAGATTTAATTGATTCTTTTGATACAAGAATCATGAGTGCAAAATAGTTAAATTGAGCATAATAATCCTTTGTGCGCTCGGAGTTGAGAAATACTTAGCACATGGTAAGCTCAAGTTAAGATTAGATGAAGTTATGTCACTAATTAACTAAAATATTAAAGCTATTATATATCTATTTTAAAATTATATTTACTTAGCAAATACATCAGTTATGTGTCTCTACTTATATCATTTAAATTTACCTAAATAGGTAGTTCAGTTTTAATGATATATTACATTTTAAAAATATGGTTAAATTTAATGTATTGTATAAGTCTTTTGTCACAACTCTACCTATGAAAACCTATATTATATAATAGATAGAAAATAATTTTTACTATTACTTTTATAAGTCTTATACAGTATTTTATTATCCTGATTGTTATTATTTTTATGAGTAAAATATTTTATTAAAAGAAGAAAATGAAGATAATTAAAGAAAAAAAAAAAAATCACTTGTTGTTATGTAAAACCTAAATATCATGTTTTTTCTACAATTAATTATTTATCTTGAAAGAGAATCTTTGGATCAAAAGATGTCTTGTTCTCAATTGTAAAGAAAAAGAGTTTAATAACAATAAAATATTTTTTACTATTTCTATCAGTCGAGCAATTAATAGAAATTAATTTTATTTTTTATTAATAAGACATGAGTAGATAATGAATTGCTTCAGGACTTTTTAATTATGATGAGAATTATTTTGCTATTTATAATTTCAAATATTCTTAAGATTTAATTGATTCTTTTGTCATTTATTATTTATTTATTCTTAACAAAATAATTAAAAGACATATTAAAGGTTCTAAATATGTCCAACCCAAGTAAAGATCTGAAAGTGTTTGTCTAATACAATTTAAATTTCTTACTTACTTACTCCTTGGTAATTCAGCCCATGTAGGGCATAAGGACGTAGCGTAGGGCCTCAGTCGCAGTCAAGTTAGTCCGCCGCTGCCTGTCCTTGTCCTACGTTCACCAACGCCTTACCCCAAACTCTCACAGATCATCTTCCATGATCCTGCAAACATTAGGAGATTATTCTACCTACAATAATTTAAAGATAATGCTTATTTCTACAGAGCAGCTTCCTCCTGCCAGAGTCTAATAATTCTAGCCTCCTCCGGAAGATCTAAACTTACGAAGTATTTTTGCATATTTTTTTTCTTTCAACACATGCAAATTTAAATATATCTATCAAAGGTTCATACACAATGAAGTAGTGAACAGGAATAAATAATTATTTTTTAATGAAATTCAATCAATTTTAAATTAATTTATTAATAATCAGTAATGACAAAAAATTTAAATAAATAAATTATTATTGTTTTTTTAGATTAAATATAAAAATTTACAAAAGATGACTCTATGCAAGAAGTTTCTTTGGAACTATTACACCCTACCATCCATCAATTGCTTATTTATATTATTTGTATAAAGAAAATATTCAACTTTTTAATAATTAGTTAATACACCTAGATCAATGAAAGAAAGATAAGATGGCTAGTAAGGAGTAGGAAATATATAAAATCAATATTTTATTTCAGAAAAGTTTCGACCATTTGTTAAGCCACCACTTGATTTCAGTGGGATTAGAAGGAATTGTCAAATTTATAGCGAACAATTATAATTATCTTGAATTAATGTTATTCATATTTGTTTGAATTTTAGAATTAAACAAGACTGAAGATGACCTTAACAAATGGTCGAAACGTTTCTGAAATGAAATATTGATTTTATTTATTTCCTACACCTTACTAGCCATCTTATTTTTCTTTCATTATTTGTATAGTTAAACTGAATAAAATCTGGAATAACAATGAATATAAATTATATAAAATCAAAAATTATACTTTATATAATAAAATTTGCCCGTTCTACCAAATTCCAACTCAAGACCAAATGGGGTGTCTATTCATAAATATATAGACCGTAAATACTACATTTGTTTATAGTAAGAATATATAAATGTGTTTATTTAGCATATGCATACTTGTAATTTAAACGTTAGTATAGTTATAAATAAGAATACAATAGCGTTAATTATTTTTAAACTTAAGTCTGAACAATTGAGTTCGAATGACATTAATAATCTAAATATAATTTGTTAATAGTGCGACCTTTAAACATTCATCTGTAAATACACTAATATATTTACTATAATATAACTGTAATAATTTAACAATAAATAATTAAGAATCAATAAATAGATAGCATAAATAATTTAACAATAATGAAAACAATTAAAACCTAGATATTTAGACGATAAATTATTTAACAAAAACATTTTAGTATCAACAGTAAAATATGAATTGCTGCATCAATAATAATAATTGCACATATATAATAGAGGCTTTAAGTCTCAATGCCTGAACGGAAAAACTATATACATTATTCACTATTTCTATATTTATTCTATTTCTATTTATTTCTTCTTTTGAAATGCAGTGGTGAAGCCAATATTATCTTAAGTGTTTATGGTTTGGGCATTTAAAAAGGAAATGGTTTATCGCTCCTTCACCATTTAAATTACAAAGCAGATATTTCATGGTCTCATCTAAAATATAAAATATATTGTTGTAGTTTATTTAGCCTGCAATATTCGTTCTTACTTGACTGAAAATCCTCAGTTTTTTCATGGGTATTCTCTTGCTCATGAACTTTTCTCTTTTCATAACGAAAATATTAATGTATGAATATTGGCTGTAGATGTACCCTTAATTCAGTGCTTATGGGAAAGAAATATTAAATAAAAAACTAAGCAGACAAATGACAAGAGGAGCTAACCCAACTTATTGAAGAAAATAGAGAACCAATCTTTATGTAAAAATTTTGATGCGGCGCTGGCTTCTTAGTATAATCTTAGTTATAGATTAATATTTTATGTCTCGTCGTGGATCCTTTAGGGTCATAGAAAAATTAATTAATTCAAATAATTTTCTTTGGCGAAGTTTATGATAAAATATATCATAGTTGAAAGACCAAATTCCTTTTAAAAATACCATAGGCACCATTTACGAAATTCCTTGTGGACATTGCAAAAAAGCATATATACAGGTGAAAATAACCAATTAATTAAAAACAGGATCGAACAACACAAGCATGACCAAGACAAAGGTAACTCCAACTCCAACACAGCACTGTTGGCCACTAAACATGAATTTAGATTTGAAGAAACCAAAATCATAGAGAGAGAGCAGAAAACTAAAAGAAAAAAAAATTATGGAGGCACTTAATATAGCCATCAAACTAGATAAAACAGTTAATATTAAAACTTATTCTCGCTCTCTCAACAAATATTATAGTGGGACATACTATAATCAGTCAAATCAAAATTCCCGCCCATGAGAACAGGCAAGGCCGATATGATCTCGGAGTTTTTAGGGTTGTTCACTGTTACATACATAAATTTCACCTGAGTAATTAATAAAGTTGATTTATTCCGATCAATTTTATTTTTATTTTTTCTCCTTAGATCCACACAAATAATATAAAACTATAATAAAACAACTCACTTCGACTAGTTACTGCCTTGTTTATAACATTATTGATACGGGACGATCCTGTTATCATTTCCAGATTTAATTTAATACTATCTGTGATCCTTGATTTGAATATTTTAATTTTTATTACGTATACCTTCAAAACCAGTTGCCAAATTGTTATTAGTGTTTTTCGTCATATTTATGTTACGGGTTTTCTGGTTTTTATGTTACAAATTTATCATTAGTATCTTGTTATTTATATTTTAAAAATAAGAGATGAAAATGCTTAGATATAGACGACGGAACCAAAATAGTTCCTAAAGTGTTTAGTTCCTGACTTCACTTACTCAAAAGTGATAATTTTTAAGGTAATTTATTGTATTCTAATGAGTGCTTCTTTGGATTTTCTGCTTGTACTGTAGTTGACACTGATGTAAAATCTTTTATAATTATAGGCTTCATAATGGCCGGATAGGCCGAAACGTCGTCAAAGAAAATGATTTGAATTAATTAATTTTCCCACGACCCTAAAGGATCCACGACGAGACTGAAAATATTAATCTATAACTAAGATTATACTAAGAAGCCAGCGCCGCATCCAAATTTTCACATAAATATTGGTTCTCTATTTTCTTCAATAAGTTGGTTATAAGTTCCTCTTGTTACTTGTCTGCTTAGTTTTATATTTAATATTATTTTCCTTCGTGCATTTAATTAAGGTTTTCTTTCAGCTGTGGGGACCAGTGAATTACTGGTTCTCATGTTCAACTGTTTGTGACTATTTAGAACCAACAGAAATCCTTTTAATTTTTAATTTAATTTAATAGATATTTTGGTATGTAGGCCATCCGACTTCTTTAAAGCCGTTAGGGCTTTACTGCTTGATTCACCTAACTATAATTTGCATAGATTATTTAATCCATCAAATGCCTATAGAATTTAATAATATCGATCTTCTACAAAAATTACATTGAAACTAAATTTGTACACAGAACGTGTTAAATAATTCAAAGTACTGAATCAATTAACAATTTTAATTTTATTTAAAAAAAAAAAAAAAAAAAAAATTAACATTGCATTATCTCCAAATTAAATAAATACATTAATAAATTACATTATCTACAAGCATCTTTATTGCTATTGTAGCATGTGGTATATGACTTATATTTTTGTTGTTTTAACTTCTCTCTCTGTATCAACCTATAATATATTCTACTGAACTCTGTAACTGTCTATTTGTTTATACAACGAAAAATAAATATATTTTCCGAAACGTCAGTAAACCAAAATCTTGTGTTTTTACTTGACTGATCCTCACTAAACATTTAATTTCATTATTTCAGTCGACATCCGCACCTAGTTATTAGTTATTATATACTTTATAATATGTAGGTATGCAGTATGTATAAACTGGTACTAATAAGATGTTAAGAATTTTTAATAACTTTTTTTCAGTTTTTTCTGTTTAATTTATCATTGCAATGCATTCAATTCGCATGAACATAATAAACTGTTATGAAATTAATTTCTTCTGTTGATGTCCTATGCCAATTGCTTATATACTTCGTTCCAGTCATTAACTTAGCTAATACGGAAAGAATCTTCAGCATTTTCGTGTCTCGAGGAGTTTTAATTACAACTCACTGAACCAACTTAATCTCCATTTTATGACAGCAATCAGTGGGACTTATAATACGGATGAAGTTTTTTACCCTTTACCTTACTATGAAGTGAAAAAAGTAATTCCAGGATACCATATATCCAAGTAAAAAGCACGATCTTTCAGAAGCAAGGGTTTTTATTCTCGTAGAGTCATTAAAAAAATCAAAACATAATTCAAAGCATAAAGTATAAATTAATTCTTTCAATAAAAAATGGAATTTCAAACATATTCCATAAAAAAGTTGGTTTAATATACACCATTAATAAGTGTCAAAGTTATTATTATTCTATTTCAGTCGACTAGATAAAAATTACTTTAATCTCCTGTAGGGAGGAAAAAATTTGACTTTGGATTAGGTTAGAGGGACAGAAGTAAGTCTTTTCTTCCCTGAACTCAAGAAGTAGAGAGAATAAGTATAAGTAGGGAGAAAAAGTAAAACCAGGGAGAAAAAGAAGAATTGCCAACTTAATTATTTTATAAATAGTAGAGAATGAATGGCTAATGTAATGAAGTTGTTGAAATCCGGTTAGCGACACTGCTTTTTCGACCTTGTTTACATTGCATAAAACCTGCATCTAAATAACCTTCTACTTGAGTTTAATTGTAATTCTTGTTTTTAATATTGAAAAAAGTTTTGTAGCATGCGGAAGAGCTGGCTGATTATGGCCTACTATCCAAATTTCATTACAATTAGACGAAAAGTTTTAAGATATGGTTTTTCAAAATAGACAATAAGCTGGTCGATTGATAGACGCGAGGCTAAAAATGTTCTCCTTGATGTCTAAAACGATTTTTTGAATTCAGACAAAAAAATGTCGTTCATTGGAATAATCAAACATCTTCAATTACCTTCTGTAAGCTCGGAAGCAAAATTAAAACAATTACTGTTTACGTATTCACTATCGCCTAGAACTACATGTAAAAATTTAGACATGCCCATAATAAATGTTTAACATCAACATTAAAGGTTGACGGTTAAACATGTGTGATTACATTTTAGTAATCACAAAACATACTGCAACCATATTAGCTCTATCAGGGACTTTTTTCTCATGACATAGGTGGAATGCGGGAAACTCAGGTTACATTTAAGAGATATGGAGAAATTAAGGCACTTCTTTAGATTGTTACTCCCCTTATAAATACAGAAATGAGATATTCCTTTGGCCCAAAGTACATTGGATTAAGCATCGCTTTGTTTTAATAGTTATTTAGACAAAGTCATTTATTTTCTAAAAAAAAAAAAAAAAAAAAAAAAGCATAGGGGAGTAACAATCTAAAGAAGTACCGAAATTAATTTCTCAGAAAGATCGCTTGGTTTTATTTTAATTCGAATGTCTTTTACTTGATAAAACATTGATGGAAGTAAAATAAATAGTGAAGTATTATTCAAGAAGTTGTGCATTTCTTTTTTTTGTTAAGTCTAGATAGCATTTGTTAAACAAAATTCGACATTTTACTCTGCAAGTAAAAACTTATGATGCTTAAATCTAAGCTGTTTAACTCTAATGGAAACTTAAGAAAATCTCATACAATATTTCAATCTCAAAATATATTTGAAGAATATTTTAGAAGAAAGATTAATAGATTATAACACGCATAAATAACGTAAATAATATTTATGTTTTACATCATTGAAACATTATATTATATACCTATGTATCTATACTTGCATTATAATCATTTATATTGAATTAGTTTCACAAAAATAATTTATTTTTTCGACACGAATACCCACATAAGTAACAAAACGTTAAAATAATAGCTAAAAATGTTAAAGTTACAACCTTTTCTATGTTATATGTAAATCTTTCCCCAAAAATATATTTTTCTCGAAAATGCAGATGTAGAGGTTCAAACTAAGGAATTCCTCGTGGAAACTTGAGGCCAAGAAGTTGTGCAACCTTCTCTAGGAACGTCTATTATCAATTAGTTATGCATTTCTTTTTAAAGCTCCCGATCTATTGATTAATAACCGTTTATTAACATAGAAAAAATCAAAACCTGCCCAAAAGAATAGAAAAAAACCTTAAATTATTATTTTGGTAAAAAACAAAACCAAAAAAAAACATAGGTAGGGATGAATTTAAAAAAAAAAAAAAAAAAAATGCTAGAACATAGAATTAATACTTAATGAGTTATATTTTACTTTATTTCCCTATAGTGGACCGATTTAAGTGATAAGTAGCATGTAGTTTGTATCTTTTAATGGTCATTATACTATCAATTTTAATTGCTTGATTATAGTTTTTAAAAAGAATAGTATCAAAATAATCTTTAATATTTCAATTTAAAATTATGAACTAAATTCTTTTAAGATTACTTCTTAAAGTTAAATTAATAATTTTTCAACAGCAGGTATAAGAAATGAATAATCATAAATGTATGAATAAATATGTTGTTTAGAAAAGCGACCTCTAAGTTAAAAATTAAATAGGTAGAAGAAACTGAGAGATAGCTATTTAAATTACGTCATTAAAAAATCATCCGAAAATAATTCATAATGAAAATAATAAATTACAATAATTAATAATAATTTGAAGTCAGTTGTTTCGACAAGAGTTTATGAATGCGAAGCGAACTATACAATCACTAGATACTAGCCATTCTTGGATGGCCTATGGCCAGCCTGCATACCTTTAGTGGCCTGGTAGGTATAATCCAGGTTCTTGTATAAATTTGTATTCAATGTAATTGTTTTTTTCGTTGTACTTATTTAAATTTTAAAAGTTTTGTGTCAAAATATAAAGCTATTATAGCTATGTTATGTAAATATGGATTTGTCGAGCTCTTTTTAAGAGACTAAACAAAAATGATTTTTTTATAATTTAAAAAAAAAAACGACAAAATTAGGAATCCATGCAGTGGTATAATTCTTACACGTCACGGGACCCCTTAAGCGGAGAAAAGCAAAATTTACTCCCCTTTCACTAAGTGGTATAGCATCTAGTCGGCTTACGGCCTTATGGAGCGAGCGACGACCAACAGATAAAATGCATCGTTAAATTTCTGGCGGTGAAGTTTTATCTGTCTTACTTCATCTACTCGTATATACATAAAATTAAAGTTTCGTCTGCACATTGGTCAGAATTTTAAAATTGTTGGATTTTTTCATTTCATAAATGACAAAAACCAAAACTGTCTTTAACTTATTTTGTCTGTCTGACACCCCAGGTCCGACTTTATAGGCGTAAACCTGGCTTAACGAAAGCCATTAATTTTTATGTAGTTTTTATTTTACTCATATTATAAGAAAACTCTTTAGGCCTATATTAAGAATATTTAGGTTTCTATAGTATTTTATATCCACAAATTAAAATCATTGTGAGGTTAAATTCAATCTTTGTTTTTTTAAAAAATGCTGTTTATCCTATTAAAATAGACATTTTTGCATCGAATAAATAGCCTCCAAACAGCAATTCACGGGGTGTAATGGAATAATGAATTTAATGAAATGTATATAGTATAGTCCTATTATTTTCTATGAAGGCTTTCGAAACGAAACTATTTATATATTGCATTTAATCGCTTGGCCATCATAATAGTAGGAAATATAGCCACTGATTCCTAGCATGAGCCCCACGTGGAGTGCAATAAGATAAAGAAAGAATAAAATACCTTAATAATTATTAAAAATACTAATAATAGATAAGAATAAAATATGCTGCGAATCACAGTTTGGAGACTCAAATTAGTTTGTACATAAGTCGATATTAAAAGTGACGAAAATAGAAGTCTTAAAAAACATTTTTGTTTTTATGTAAATAATTAATAACCGTGATAGTCATGAAATTTTTTAAAGAATTGTTAAAACTCAGGGTTCTTCTCACTATTTTGTCGACGAAGAACCCAAGCATATAACATGCGCCTCATGTTAGCGTACCCCACTGCAAAAAAAATGAATCACTTACAATACCAAATGACTTAAAGGTTTAACTGCCAATTTTACGCCTATGACGTTGGACCAGTGGCGACAGATATACATACAGAATTAAGTTACAGGTTTTAGTTATCGTAATGAATGAAATGAAAAAGTATTTAAAAAGTTTACAATGCTTACCAGTGTACAGAAAAATATCTTATATAGATAATAGAATTAATGATGTTTAATATAGTCTTCCTAGTTGTTCTTCTTCTAGATGTTTAGTATAGATTCTTTTCTATGAAGGCTTTAAACCTATTCAGGCATTTCATTTAATCACTATACATACATCATAAAAGGAAACATAGCCACTTATTCCAAGCTGAAGCCAGGATTTAATTTCAACTTTCTTAATTTTATAATATTAATTACTTACAATGTCAATTGACTACAATAAGAATTAATGCAGTTCGGTTTAAAACAATTTAAATCAGTCATGGTTTGGTTAACTAATATTTTACAAGTTATCAGTTTTATAGGAAGGGAGATAAGATGAGAGAGATCTCGGGAAAATTAGTGTTCTAAACGGTTTAAGACGGCGTAGGGTTGATAAAAGGATTAGCGAAGACGAAGGCGACGACGAGGAAAAAGGAGTTTACAGGATTTTACGCATGGAAAGTTAGGGGAAAGATTAAGCTGGATTGTGGACTAAGGATTACGTGTTGGAAGACATCGATAGGTCCGAAAAGAGCAAAAGGATCCGGTGCGTCGATTACAAAGAGGTAGTAGCAATGAAAGATGGCCATCTAGAAATATATTAGTAGTATGGATGTTGGAGATTAAACGCAAGAGAGTGAAACTATATGGACTCAAAGAGTGACAAACGCTTGAGAGAATTGTATAGAAAATAAGTTAGGTATCTGAGGCTTTAAATGTTTGTAGTGGTCTACACAGTCTACAAAAAGACACAACATAATTCTAATTAATGAATAAGAGCAATCAAAGGTGTGGATAATTATGTTCCAATTAATAAATAAGGAGGAATCGCTTCCAATATTAGTCGCTTCAAACAATTAGTGAGACACGTAGCTTCCTCGCAACCTATTGCGCATAATTTAAAGATTTTATTATTTTTGCAGCCAATAATTGTCCAATTTATTTAATTTCCTCCCTTTTTAAAAATTTCTTAATTTATTTTTATTATTTTTACATTATTTATAAACGTATCAAATTAGCAAAATCTAATGAGAGCGGGACCAAAAATGTATTTCTGATGTCTGAAACGAATTTCTGTCATTGATTTCTTGAAATTGAAGACATAAAAAATGTCCTTCTTCAGAACAATCACATAGCTTCCATTACCTTCCGAAGCTCGGAAGCAAAAGAATAAACCATATATATCTATTTTTATGACTTTAAGGAACATCCATGGAAAATTTAAAGAAAATTGAACAACACGTTTGTTGGTCGTGACTGCGTAATAAATAAATTTATAGTTAGACAGAAGAAATACCAAACGGTCGAGTCTAGAGATGAAAGAGAGATTTCGCTTCGCTCGGTCAATAAACTGATAAGTTAGTCATCAAGTTATTCAAAATATTGTCTATCAGAAGAATAAAATGGAAGACTCCTATAATATTTACACTGAAAGGAATAAATCTGGAAGAATGACAATAGGAATAAATATGCTGAACACGCAATCACAAAACCTAATCTAAAGATAATAAATTAGTGCATTGAAATCCAGTAGGATTGAAAACAAGCATGCCAATTGTCTGCTAACACTGTAGACAACTCGCACTCATCCTTAAAAGGAATTCTCGTCTTTCCATAAAGGGTTCAACTAGAGGAAATATATCCGCGGATAGTTTTAGCTCTAATGAACTCTTGCATTCATTAATTAAAGGCTTTTAGACCTTAAACAAATCGACACTCCTGATCCTCTGCTAAGATTATAGCCTTGCAATTAACAGCTTTTAACTTACTCTCAGCACATTTATAAACTCGAGTCAAAAGAAGCCAAGTTAATGATGGACATTAAGAGGTATAAGAGCAGACAAGACTATACATCATGATTCCATGACTAATTGAACTAACACTTTTTAAGGATTGACAAGAGCTTCTTAATCCGTAAAGCAAATATAAGTATTATTCAGGTTAAGATGGATTAATTAGAAATAAACCAATAATTTAATATATTCAGATGATTCTTCTACAGTTATTTAAAACAAAATACTTCTTTTGGAGTGAGATAGTCACCTCATATTATGGTGATTTTTTAGAGTAGATTATGGTAAAAAAAAACTGTTTATCCTTATTAAAAAACTAAGTTAACAAATAAACGGAAATATTAATAACTTGCATTGTAATCTGAACTACATAATAAATACATACATACAACTGCATAAGACTACATAGAACTATATAATAAAGTCCCCCTGATATTATGGTGAGTAGATTATGGTAAAAAACTGTTTATCCTTTAATAAATAAACGAAAACATTAATAACTAGCATTGTCATCTGAAATACATAATCTGTGGAACTTTTAGATTTCTAGGTAAATATTACAATCTTTGTACCTCATAAACAAGTATAATTAAATAATACCTTCTAACATAAACATAAGCGTATATACTTTCTAGCTAAATACATCGCTTCTTTTTGCTCAATAACAACCCTAAAACATAAATATTGGATATTGTTGCCAACTGTCAACGTAGGCTTGTTATATTATTCTCTTAAAATCAACATAGAGACACAATATGACACTATCTTAATTAAGTATGCCACAATGGCACTTAGCATTATACTTTATCCTTTGGCTTAAGTATGTAGAACTCGATCTGAGATACTAAGATAAAAAAAAAAAAAAAATACGTGTGGTGTCGCGTGACACCCGGTAGGAACGAAGTTCCTTACATTTTTCATTAAATAGAAATTATAAAATCACACTGCTAAGTACGTATACATTGCTAACTACTTATACATGGCGGAGTTAGAAAAGATACAAAATTAAAAGTAACGAACTGTTTGTACCTAGCAGAGTTAAGACAAAATTAAAAGAAAATCATTATTTGTATAATTAAAGCAAGCGTCTTACTAGAAATATATATTGAATATAAGAAAAAAGTTGATCATGATTAGTTTATAGTGAAAGAGTATGTTTGTTAAAGGAGTTCGGATTGAAATAGGACTGTTTTCTACCAACCCGGCCAATCAATTTAAAATATTATAAAATATATCTCTTCCCAACTCTACAGCTTCTGCTTGTATCAGGGTGAAATTTTACATGATTGTATTTTATTTACTTACAAAACAAAGTGACATTTTTGACACATATAACAAAAATAATCAAAACAAGTCAAGTAACAGGCTTCCTTAATAACACTATTTCCCGTCTTTTGAAGCTTACGTTTACACGAGCGTTGCACGTGAACGCTTGGGTGGATAACATTTTCAGACGAACTCAGCCTGGCCATTGGTAAAATGACCATGTGTACCAAATTTCAACTAACTCGGTAATCTTTTACTTAAGTTATCGTCATCTGCACATTTCGTGACGGATTTTGCGTGACGGTGATTTTGTGACGGTTATTTTTGTGAAGGTGATTTTGGTCGTTTTTTTCGGATTCACTCCCGGGATCCAGAACGTGCCATAAGGAACTTCGTTCCAAAACTTGTTTCTGCTAACGAACACACATACACACTTAATAAAACTTGTGCCACCCTAAATTATAAAAAGATTTTTTCTAATTTAAGATTAGGGTCAGATTTGATATTAAAGTGAA
This sequence comes from Gerris lacustris, assembly GCA_951217055.1. Lineage (NCBI taxonomy): Eukaryota > Metazoa > Arthropoda > Insecta > Hemiptera > Gerridae > Gerris > Gerris lacustris. The sequence continues at coordinate 82,094,405 of OX578277.1, forward strand.
AAAAATGAATGTTTAAGTTCAGCTTGTTTTAATAAGTCCTGCTGTTTATGTAAAATTAAAAGAACTTTATTAGTTCTAAGCTAAGCCACCTAGATTATTAAAAAGGTAGACGATTTATCATGAAAATATTATTATCTCCAGTTCAAAGGACTTCACGAAATAAAATTATGACCTCTAATAATAAAAGTAATAGTGTAAGAAAGAAAATAAATTTCATAACGGTACCTTCTCGAACAAAAGGGAAAGCTAGATAATATTATCCCCATTAATAGCGATCAGCAATAAACACAAAGGATCAGAGAACAATAAATACTGGGTTCTTTGCCGATAGATGAAGGATGAAAGTAACAATTAGAAGTAAGTTTAGAAAGGGCTGTCGAGACCCTTAGCAAGGGAGAGAATTTCGATCCAGCCAGATAGTTTTCCGCCCGTTGTGCGTCCACACGATGTCAAGGTATAAGGTATTGGTGGCCTCCCCTCTCTTGCCAATAACAATAGAGACCGCCCTCTGTCTGGGCCTCCTTTTTCCTGAAATCTGCACACATTGTGTTGTATGTGATGCATTGTCTGTTCATTCAATGCAACTCCGTTTACAATGGAAAGAGACCCTCTCCTTTCGGATCGTCTCTTGATTCTTCAGCATTACTCATCGTGAATTACTACGCCCTCTGGTAGTGTTTAGGGGATTCTAACCCAAAACATCTACATTCTTTTTTTTTAAAGGGCCTTCAAGAATGATTCTTTTAATTCTAGAAAAAGAAGAAAACAGGACCGTACAATAATTGTTAAATACATGTGATGTGTATTATACCTTTTTATATATTCTAACAATGTATTGCGATTTTAGATTATTTTTGAATGGGAAATTTCATGTAAACGTCGACTTAGCAACAATGTAGTCTGTTCAAAATTCAACACAGTGAAGACATTTAGGCCATTGCTTCAATTGCTAACACCTGTATTTGAAGGGAAGGAGCGAATCTTGCAATTGGCAATCCGAACACGCAGTTGGTAGAGTAGATTATTATAACAAAGGTAAAGTTGATGTCAGCCTGGGCAGGCTTACCGGTGTGGGCGAGTTCAAATAGCAAGAGGATATTGAAACTAAAATGACGCAGGCAGGCTAAGGTGCACAAGTTGGTCGGCTTGAAATAGCCGAGCTTGGAATTTAATGTAAATAGGTTCATCGGTGCTTTCCCATAAGGGTTGAGTCTAGCTCGTTCTAGTTGTGTGTTGGATCGACTTACGCTGGATTCGAGCTAGTGTTAAGTTCCCCTCCTGAGAGTGGAATGTGCCTGTGGGTATTGTGAATGCGCATGCGTAAGACGCAGTGAAGGCTTTTTTGGCGCTAATGCCAAGGCTTTACAAGACGGAGCGCGGTGCATCCCAAACACCCCAGCACACCCATGGGAAGCCCTCAGACCATTCATAACTCAGTGAGACTGTGCTTCCGCGTGCAAGCAAATTAGACAAATGCAGTATGCACTGGTCACCACTAAATATTTAAAATTCTTGTCAAAAGCTCGCATAGGCCTAGCGGAAAACTATTTATAAGCAACCTTTAGAAGGTTAAACAGAGTCTGACGTTGTCAAGGTTATATAGTTTTAATTAGAATGGGTCCGAATCTGAAATAAGCATAATTTAATTTAATTAATGCTTTGTATTAATTATTTAACAAGTTCTGATTGATGGTTCTCAAATAGTAAAGATGTAATAGAAACATAATTTATCACATCAGAACAGTCATTCTTGAAATCTATCATTTAAATGAAACAACTTCATATATGGTTAAGTTAAAACATCACGCATATGAAACGCGTGATACTCATTGAAAATCTTTCGAGGTCTTCTTAAAAATTTATAATTCTAATGAGATGACGGAGCGAGAAAAATATTGATTATACATTTAGGAATTTAAATTAAAGGACAGGAATAAAACAAACATTCCAAACTAAAGTCTATTCCTTAAACTCATAGGATTTATTAAAAAAAAATGAAAGTTAAGAAATAAAATAAAAATAACAAAATAGGAAATAAAATAATATAAAATGAGCAATACGTAAACCCTGGTATAACATTAGGAAAATGTATTAATACATACGAATATTTAATCATTTGTACTTTTAAAAATGTTCTGAATTTATAGAAGAGAATAAACAATTAAGTAATTATATTAATACTAGCTGGATACCCGTGCTTCGCTACGGAGTGTTATATGTTATATTACCCGTAGTTATTACTTGTACCCCGTACTCCTGTGTACCAATATTTAAATTTTAAAAATTCATGTAGATAGTGATTTTCCCCTTGCTTTGAAGGTTAAGTATGAAAATTTTCATCGAGATCGGACTAAAACTGTAGATTTGTATAAAGAATATACACACACATATATATATATATATATATATATATATATATATATATATATATATATATATATATGGCCGCCATCTTGAATCAAAATGCCCGATTGGTAAACCATTTATCAAAAGTTTCTACTTTTATAAATGGAAGCTAACTTCTAAATTTCAAGGTTCTAGTGCAATTGGTTCCGGAGAAATCGTCTTATTTGTTATATAAATGGCCGCCATCTTGAATCAAGATGGCGGATTTTAAAAACATTTCTTAGCGAGCGCCTAGGAGGTAAGAGGAACACACCTACAAAATTTCATGGTCATAGGTCCAGTGGTTTCAGAGATATCGTGATGTGTCAGTGAGTGAGTGGTATTTGGATTTTATATATATAGATAAGTTTAGTTGTGATTATAATATATAATTATTAAACTTAGTACTTTTGTATTCATTATTTTCAAGGAAATTAAAAATCAAAATGAATAGATGAATTTTCTAAAAAATACATAATTAGGAGGAAAAGATGGGATTTTTGGCTGGTTAGGCATTTTGCCTGGGTTTTTGGCTTTATTATAATACTGAATGTTGACCAGATTTACCACATAAATTAGCAGTGAATGATTCGAAATAATATATTTCTCTTCTATCAGGGTAAATTCATAACTGCGGTAAATAATAAAAAAAATAATAATAATAAAATGTAAAAAATAAATTCATAAAAGAAAGTATTTGTAGCAAAGCATTTTATACTGATTTATAATATCTAAAATACTCTTTACTTCTAGAAGAAGATTTAAAACTGTCTGAATAAAAAGGGAGTAAATATAAAAGCGAAAGAAGACGAGTGCAAAAGAAGTAACGATGAAGCAAGAAAAAGGAGCCAAGTGGCAATTACGAGAAGTCAAAGAGAGCTGACGGACTTCGTCATGTCAAGAACCCGAGGCTTTTTTATAAAAAGTGGACACTAGACTGGACGAGAAGCTAGGAACTGGCGACCTTAGCAAGCCTAGACTTGAAAACAACATGGAATAAAACTTTTACTTGGTTACTACAAGGATATTACCCTTCCACGAGTTCGATATCCTTAAAGGAATGGTTAAAACTTAGCAACCATCGTCCTAAAACCACTTGAATATAAATATTATCTTTTTCATGTAGATTATAAAAAATATGAGAGGCTTTTTCTTCTTCAAGAACAACATGAATCATTTACTTAAAGTATTAGTATAAAGATGAAATATTAAATTGTATGTGTTTCAAACAAACTATTTGGCTTTATCGAAGCTTTATACCTTTATTTTTATCGACAGAAAATAAAAGAAGCAAGATAAACGATAAAGACATGACGAAGCGAGAAAGAAATTCAGTATTTTAAAAAACTTTCTAGAATTGGATTAAAAAAAAAAAAACATACAAAATAATTTCGAGCAATAGATGAAAAATAAATAAATAAAAATTAGTGAATAAAGAACAGAATCTTGTATAATACTTTACTTTGTCCTAATCAGCTAAAATTATTTAAAAGAAAAAAAACTTCTGCACATACATTTATATTCTTGACTTTATATTACATATTATATAACTACAAACATATATATTATAATATGTCTTAATTAAAATAAGCGAATAGGTTAGCTTTTTACTTTCTCCCATAAGCAGTGTATATATTATAAAGAGAAAGTACTGTGATGGTGCGAAAACTCGATATTGAGATTTTGATGGATTTTCACGTTTTGAGGTCCCCTAAGCCCAAAATAGTGTTTTTTTTAAAAAATGTCTCTGTCGTCTGTGCAGAAGCGTTGAGACTAAACTACAGGACCGATTTTGAAGAAATTTGGCATACAGGTTTAGAAAGATCATACCCCGAAGCGAAAATAATAAATGAATTTTAGGTAGCTCCAACATTGAAGGCAACAAATATATTTCTCGAAAACGGTTCCAACGATTTTGATAAAAAAAATTCTAATATGTAGTCTATTTAAATACAAAAATATAGTTCCTGAGGAAATAGCTTTAAACGTTCACGGTGAAAGGCCGGGTTCGATTACATGCGGGGGAGAAGTTATTTTAATGGCAAATTTAATAAATTACGTAATAATATTTTAATGTTCGGAGCAACTAATAAATGGAAAACACTGGACCAAGTAATTACGTACTCGTACATGAGAAAATTAGTCTGAGTTGTCTCGGACCGCTTTTTTTTCTGTCAATTTTGATTTTTTTTAAAATAAAACAAAAAACTATGCTTAGTAGAATTTATTTAATATTATTATATATTTATGGAATCGATCTTAAGAGCCCTAAAACATTTTTATCACTATCTTTACGAAGTTAATAATTATATTTAATCGTTAAAATTAAATATATTACTTATCATTAAAATTATTAAATAATAAAAAAAAAATATTATAAAACAAAATATATTATAGAGCATTTATCTGAGAAAATATCAAATTAATAGCTTATAAACACGTAAATTGATAATTATGTCTCAAAATCATGTCATATGTTAAAAAGAGGAACGTGTGAAAAAATTTCAACCGAATCGGTCAACTTCTGCTCAAGTTATCGTCGCACGTTACTGGCACACAGACATAGTGGCTAGTTGTTAAACACAGGCGAGGTTACTTTGATTCATTCAAAATTCTGGGGCCGTAGCCAAGGGAAAGGATCCGTGAAACCTATGGTATCCATATAAATATAGGTGTCAGTAACCATTCCCTTTTTTCCTCTGTCAACAGATACAACTTTAGATGACAAACAAACACTTTGATCATTGGATCATCATCAAATATAGTAGTCAACTATATTAGAAATATTGTTTCTGGTTATTCAATTCTCTGATAAGATGGATTTACTATAAAAATTAATAATAGTTTTATAAAACTATCAAGAAAACCATTTAGCAGATGTTTTTCCAAATCAAATCTGAGTTTCAAAAGAATAATATTTTGATCCAATAATATTTCTCTGAATAATATTTTGATTTTGAAGGTACCTTATAGAACTCAACCAAAACATATAATATCTTCAGAATTTGCAGTCTCACTAAATTAATTTTATAATAATCTACTACAGATATCTGTATACAATTTTAACCTCTACAATTGCAACATATTTCTTACGGCCTACCCTATCACCAATTTTGATCTTCGTAATTGGTGACGCATTTTCCCCTTAAGCTGGACTTTCAAAATCCCTTTCAATTCCACCTAGATTCTTTCGAAAATCTTAAGCCGTTGTTTAACTGGTAAGTTCGGCATTTCCAGTACCCTTCACCTAAATAGACTGCCAATTGTTGTGCCACATAGCTACCTCGCATGCTATCACGAACTTTTTGATTTTATGCTTTTACACATGCCATTATTGTCTAATTTGTTTAATTGTTTCCCCTGTTTTTTTAATCTGTCAAAATTATTTTGATTTGTTACTTGAATTAAAGTATCAATTAAGCAAAAGTTAAAGAGCGCAGACGGTTCAAAGTAATCTAGGGGCTATCTGCGGGCTACTTTCAATAAACTGTAAAAGTTTCATACAAATCAGATAAGTACTTTTGAAGCTATAGGTGTAAATTAATGTATGTATGTGCGCATGTGGAAGAGAAACAAATGAGCGTAGAAAGTTGAAGCTTGGATCAACAATGGGCTACTCATGACCTACCACCCAAATTTCATTAAAATTGGACGTGGAGTTTTTAAGATACGTTGGTTCGCAAAAATTGAACGACAGACCGACCGACAAACCGACAGACCAGACACGGAACCAAAAATGATCCCTGATGTCTGAAACGGATTTCTGTCTTGGAATTTTTGAAATCTGAGACCTAAAAATTGTTCGTTATTCAGAACGATCACATAGCTTCCGTTACCTTCGGTAAGCTCGGAAGCAAAATTATTTTAAGGAGAAGCAAAGTTAAGGAGAAGCAAAGTTAAGGAGAAATCCTCAGTTAACAAAAAAATAAAATAAATTATTTTATAAATAAGGTATATTTTAAGTTTAATAATTATTATTTCATGGTTTTCTGCTCTATGAGTATATGAGGTCAAACTATTATATATTTCCTACAGTAGATTTTTTTACAATTGATTCATTTTGTTTTTTATCTTTCGATTTCTTTCAATATAAAGTATTTCCAAAACATCTCAGCACTAAAAATAGAACCTAAAAAGGGCAATAATGTCAACAAACAATCAATCGAAACAAACGAAACTGGTCATCATTACAATATTTAGCTGAGTGGTGTGATACTAATCTGACCAAGATAAAATCGTTTCTCGTTTCTTTCTACATTCTTAATTTGCAGACGATAAATTTAATTTTTGCTTCCGAGTTTACCGAAGGTAACGGAAGCTATGTCATCGTTACCTCAAAATCGACCTAAAAATTTTAGGTCTCCGATTTCAAAAATTACCAAGACAGAAATCCGTTTCAGACATCACGGAACATTTTTGGTTCCGTGACTGTCTGTCGGTCTGTCGTTCAATTTTTGCGAACCACCATATCTTAAAAACTACACCTCCAATTTTAATGATAATAATAAGTCATAATTAGCCCATTGTTGGTCCCATATAAGTTTCAACCTTTTGCACCTATTTGTTTTTCTTCTAGATGCGCACAAACATACATTTATTTGCTCCTATAACTTCAAAAGTACTTCAGATCAGATTTGAATGAAACTTTTATAGTTTATCGAAAGTAACCCCCAGATAGCCCCAGATTTAAACCGGCTGCGCTCTTTAAGTTTTGCTAAATTGATACTTTAATTCATGTAAAAAAATCAAACAATTTTGACAGATAAAAAAACGGGGGAAACAACTAAACCTATTAGACAATAATGGCTTGTAAATGCATAAAATCAATAAAGTACGGGAATAGGATGCGAGGAAGCTATGTGCCATACCAATTGGCAGTCTATTTTGCTAAATAATATCAATTTTTATACCATCCTCATAAAGTTATGAGTTCCTTTTCTATAACATGTTAATTATAAACAACTATAATGAACGAACAAGGCTACAAATATATTTCTTGAAAATAGATCCCCTACAAAGGGGGTGAACTCAGCGGTGTGGTTTTTAGTAAGTTGTAAGAAGTAAAAATAAGTCTAGGAGCAATTAATCAAATGCTGAGTGCGCAGCATCTTCTCACCCTTCTTGAACACTCTCGAGTTTAATCTATCACCCTTTGTTCTTCAGCATGTGCTATTGAGGTGCAGCGTGTGAGAACCCTCATACGATGGCACCCTTATTCCTATCCCTTGTTTCTTCAGACCTGCAGGCAATTTTACAGCTTCTCAAAGTGACCAGCGCAGGAGGGAATACTCATTTACCAACGACAGAATCTTCAAAGTAACTGTAAAAGAAATCAGCAACTTGTAACCATCTTAGGTCACCATCATACTAAAAAATCCCCATGATGGTCGTGTGAATTTATTATGTGAGATCATGTTTTAGGGTAATTTTCATGTTTTATTTTATCTCAAAGCTATAAGATAAATAATTGATCATAATTGTAAAAGTAAACAACTAAGTTATTGTAAAGTAGTTCAACTAAGTTTGCCGTTATGAAATATGATCAAAAATATTGTGATTAATTTTTAGGGTTTCGTTGGTAAAACCAAAAATAGAAACCCTTATAGTTTCGTTCCTGTGTCTGATGTCTGTCTGTCACTCTGTACGGTTCCAATAACTTTTGAATCAAAAGAGATAAAACATAAAACTTTCCAGTATTATAGATCGTTTTGACGCGCACACAGGAAAAATATAGCGAACAAAATTATCAGCTGTTCAAATCCAAAATGGTGGATAATTCACGTGACGCGAACAAAAATATTTTTTTAAAATATTGAATGGGGTATCAAATAAAAGGTATTAAAGAGCTTAAAGAGCAGATTACAAAAATATATAAAACTTGTGGAAAGTGTTTAATTTTCCGTGCCATTTTGCCAAATAACATCAACATTTTGCGTGCCCCCCCCCCCCCTAAAACTATATTTCTGCTGTTACTAAAAATATCAAAAAAATATGCAAAACGTGCGGTCTGCTGGGCCATAGAAAAATAAGAATAGCAACTTGATCGGATTAAGTGGGAATCCAAAATGTCGAATAATTCCTGTCACGTGGAATTTATTTTTGTTAAATATTGAGTGGGGTATCAAATGGAAGGTATTAAAGAGTAGGTTACAAAAATATATAACACTTGTGGAAAGTGTTTAATTTTACATGCCATTTTGTCAAAAAACTCGTTCTCGCGTCCCCCCCCCCTCCCCTTTTATACTAATTTTATGTTCACAATACCAACGAAACCCTTTTTACGTGAGACTTGACTCACAACCAATTTATTAATATAATTAATTTGTTTTAATTTAAGTCAGTAGGTACTTATATAATTAAACTTAATTCTACTATTAAAAAAAAGCTGGTACTTCTTAAAGTCGGAAAAAGGCTTAATTAACAAATAACAGTAGGGGATAATTGTTAATTAAGAAATCCACTTTAAATAAAATCACTTTCTTGTTTGATTTAATGCGGAGAGATTTAAGAATTTAGAGAAAGATTAAAGTCTGTTTGCCTTTTTAATAGCCGCTATGTATATTTAACTGCTATGTGCATATAGGATAGCGGTGAAAGTACTTAGTTATGCACATAAGCTACGGAACATTAAGTAACATTTGGTGGATTCTCACCAGCTTAGTCCGCTCAACTTGATCCTCAGAAATTAACACAACAATATAGGTTTTCCGGTGGAGGCCGTACCACTTAAGTTACATATCCTTTAAAGTGATATTCGCTTCTTTAACTAGAATCATCTTCATAGGCGTTAAGCATCATGATATTATTGGCTTAAATAAACCCATAGCAATATCAAAAGTTGTTTAAAAACCCCAAATAAAGTTTCAATAATAAAAGAAAAACGTCGGGAGTCTAAGAACCTGATAAGAAATAAATATTTTGCTGGTCAAATTATGATGAAATTTAAAGTAAATAGAAGCAACTTTTAAAAGACAGAAATCAAATTTAATTTCAAGAGCACTAGTTATTAAACTTGCTAAATTGTAATATTAATGCCACAAGGAGATTTACATCTAGAAACACTATCAGTTTCAATTCAAGAATATCTTTCTCGACTAGTCCTTCCTTGAGTGGTTCTCGTTGGATTAACACAGATAGAAATGTCACTTCTCTGTTCACAAGTGACAGGTATGATATTCGCGCGGTCGACTTCTGTCAGCAACGAATTTAGAAATAATGCCCCATTCTTCGTTTAAAAAGTCTGAATCGAGTTCTACAAAATTGGGCCTGATACGAATAAGTAGATAGAGATATTAATCTTAAAAAATAGATGAACTGTTCGTCCTAAAATTAATATCTGCCATTAGACAATGAACCTAAAAAAATGGATTAATAAGCCCGGGCGCAGGACGCAGGGCAGGGCAGCACAGTTTTTTTCAATCGAAGATTTATACGAAACCGCACGAATTGAGACAAAGAGCAGGGCAGAGCAGTACTACACCACACATATATTGTCACACTCCACGATAGTGGATCTGGTGACTTAATTCACGTGCGGTATCGAAAATTTCTGCGGTCGAACAAAGTTGGGCTGCCCTGCCATGCGTCGCCTGCGTCCCAATGTGCACCCGGGCTAGTTTTAAGGTATTTATAAAATAATATTCTAGCTTTAGATCTGAAAATATTAATAAGTATCTTAGGCTTATAAAACTGGCAATTTTACTAATCTCTTCAATAAAAACGGTCTGCAAGGACGTACAAAGCATGACATGATTATCATCCTCTGAATCATTTTATGTAGTTACAGCAGACAATAAAATTAGACAAAACATATTATTCTAGGAAATATATATATAAAAAAAGGAAAATTCTTTAGTACTATACTGTAAAGCCACAAAACGTTACTTTTTTTATTACATTGAAAATGATGAAATAATCATTTCCTTATTTTAAACACTGCAAAGCTTATTAATAAAACAAAAAATACTAATAGAATAATTTGAGGTGAATCTTTATAACATAATGACGTAATTTTATTTTTTAAAAATTATAATTTCTTATTAAACTTATTGCAAATATTCTTTTTTTAGACCACAAGTCTCATCTTTTTTTTAGGTTCTGTCTTTTTCAGAATGAATCTGCTCACGATTCATTTATTACATATAGATATTTTGAGTCATAGAATAAACACGATTAGTAGTCGGATATTCGGTATCGTACGATGTATCAGTCATTCATTAAAACATCGTGAACGGTAATTCAAGGATCGTAAATAACGTTACCGGAAATTGTTACCTTGATTCCTGAAGTATAAGATAAATAAATTAAAGAAAGATCCGAATTTAAATTAAGCGCATTACTTCGTTTTGAATTCGATTAGTTAAGAAGTTTTTGTTTGTTTTTATTTCACGAATTTAAAATCAGTTTTATTTATGAATTTTTAAATAACTCGTTTCTAAAGGTGCTAAATAGAATGGTGAAGCGAAGATCTTAACTTTTTATTAAATGCCCTAAGGGCATAAAAGAAATACAAATATAGAATGAGTACTGATTAATCATAACTAATGTTCTTGGATACGTTATAAGAGAAAAAAGTAAACTTCAACTTTAAGTCAGTAAAAAAAAAAATGATCAAATAAATTTTGAATTAAAATATAAATTTTGCAGCAGCATCAAAAAGAAAAATCAATATTTAATAGGAATAAATCAAATTATTTAATGTTAAATAATAGAATAAAAAAGCATTTAGTATAGTTTAAAAATTAATAATGATTTTGGTCTTGATCAAAACATTAAATTTGAGTAGCATTTATCATCCTTACTTCTGTACATTAAAAACATTCCAGATAGAAAGTAAAATATTAAAAAAATTCCTTGGTTACCCACCTCACATCTACATCAAATTACTTTAATATGTTAATTGTTAATTATTAATTGCCTTAAGGAATATATTCACCATTACATGGAGAAGAGTGATATTTCTTTGGCCCAAAGTTCTTTGGACTAAATACACATTGGTGTTAATGGTTATTTAGACAAAATAATTCCTTATATATGGTATAAAAATATAGGGTAGGTAACTAATTAATTTTTTTTGTCACATGACACCTCATTTAGTTATTTTGTTGCTTTTTTCGGTACTCATTTACCCTGTAAGTCACCCATATGAGGGTAACCAAAGTAAATTAGATGCAATGTGGTTACCCTCCCTATTATTGTATACAACTTATACGGGATTTTTTTATATACAAAATATATATCATAATAAATATCCCTTTGGATATTTTTAGTCCAAAGAATTTGGGAACAAAGGAACATCACACATCTGTGTGTAAAGGGGGTAATATCACTTAGTCTAATTAAGTATTAAGACCAGGGAATATTTATTCATTCCAGTAATTTAGGAAGGGTAACGAAGTAAATGAGTACCACAGAGGTAATGGCCGTTAATAGATTACAAAGGTACCTAATTGATAAGGGCACATAATAATTATAATTTAAACGATCCCCTTCATATAAGTATTCAACTTCGCTTGCTTTATGTAAAACAGTAAATATCATATTTATTGATCAGAAATTTTGCATTAAGATATTTAAGGATTATTTTCACAACTAAAAAGGGATGAGGTGGAACAACATTACGAGAAGTAAGAAAGTAATAATCTAGATCACATTGCAAACCTAAGCCTAACTAAAGCTTATTGGGGCTTAGAGAAAGTAGAAGCAATTGCTTCTTCACCGCAAATAGGATCAAGAGGGGGAAGAAAAGCTGCACCAAACAAATCCTCTTTTCTCTTAATCTAAATATAGGAAGGGTTCTTCTTCCGGGAGAGACGAAAATGGATGTTGGTAGGGCAAAAAGTTTAGTGATCCATGGAAAGAAGCTTTTCAAAGGTAGAGACTCATTGCGTATTATAGATCATATTAAACACGTGCAAGAGGATATAACCATATATATTCTCAACTTCGTAACAAAAAAAAATTAAATATTTTACTTTTAATTTAGCTAATTGTTTTTTTAATCTAAGCATCTAGCATCTAATAGGTCTAAAACTGAAAGCAGCAAATTAAAAATAGAAATAAATTGACTAACAATGCCACTGTTATAATTGTGAGTTCCAAATATCCCCAGATAGAGAACGATTATTATGGAATAAGGTCAGTAAAAGAATTGTTAATAGGAAGGCACCGGGCTAGTGCTTACTATGCCGAACTGCTTTCAACACTAGTATTTTTCCCACCGTCGTTGTGGAAATACCATAGCGTGCACATTCTTGAAATTTTGAACTTATCTTCGATCCTATTTAAGTCTGAAGTCTACATTAAATTTTATAGAACACCATTATATGAAGTAGCAAAACACTAGTGCTCACCATGTAGATGTGTTATTTTTCTAAAGTATTTAAAGCTGTTGTTTTTTTTAAGAAAAGTTTAGTTAAATATAATTTAATCCCTTTATAGTTACTATTATATTTTAATCAATTTAATTTAGTGTTTCTATTTTCTTTAAAATTATATTCTTTAATAGTTAAACAGCTATGTCAATTTTTTAATGTATTTAGTCAGAAAAAATACGATATTATTAAAAGTAAATTTACACGTGCCATTAAATTTATAAAATGTAATCTATAAATATATCACTCCATATAATTGGGGTTATGATTAAGCAATTTCGGAAAAAACGGAGAAATTTAATTATTAAATGTTGTGAAGAGGCATGGAGTTTTTATAGTATTAAGAAATAACCACGACGAATGCTTTGACATTAAAAATAATTAATAATAATAAAAAAGAAACCGCTGAATAAAGTGTACAAAGAGCTGGTGCAACCTTTGACAGAATATTACATCCGCATTCGAGTAAAATGAGCAAGGTAAAATAAAATTGATAACATGAGAACAAAACTATTCAACTTTAGTGTAAACACTACTTCTAGAGTCTGCATGTAATCGGTTGATCTGACATTGTTAAACAACACTACAAAAATTACTTTTTTATATTTTATGCTAACAAGGAGAACGGACGGATAGATAAGCAGGACTAGGTTAAATAATATTCGAATTAGAATTAAAAGTGTGTAAACTATTAAATCCGTTTCCCATGCTTACTCCTTTTAACAGAAATATGTATTTAAAATTGGATTATTTGTTACCTTAATCATTTTAGTATTATGAATGTTAATAAATTTAATATAATTTCATTACTATATTTCTCAACAAATATTCGCATGTTAGAATATTATTGAGTACCTACATTGAACTGATTAGTTGATTTATTAAAGAACCTGTAATTCATTTCTGATTATAAAAAAGGTGTAGGGGTACATATTCTTTCTTAAAAGGGCCTATTATAACTGTTAACATTGTTTAAAGAGTAAAATGTATAATTGTTATATGAATACAGTTTTGCCTCACAAGCTATGATTTACGAGAAAGTAAAATGTAATTGATTTTTATTAAGAACCAAGAAGAAGTTTTAGACTTTCTCTATCACCAAAATACTGTGCTATTTATTTTTAATTAAAACTATAAGAGTTAATTCAGTTCCTTGTTCAAAAATTATTTCGGAGTTATAAGGACTCAGATATTTTGATTAAAAAGGAATTCGAGCCTATGATAGCAGCAATTATAGCCTGTAGCATTTCTTTCTCGTACAAATAGAAGGAAAAGCAAAAGTGGACCAACTTGATTATTTTCACCTTTGTAATATATACAGGCAGTAAAGGGAATCTGGGATTTCAATTTCGTCTCCTGAATGTCAAACTAGATCAAAGTGATAATTATAACCTCTTTTCTTTATTTCCAGTTCTAACAAGAAGTTGACAAATCAAGCGGCGAATTCCACCTACTTGTCCCAGCTTGTTTCTCCGGATGATCTCCAAGTGGTTTTAACCGCAGATACGAAAGTAAAATCGTCGAGCCCGAATGTGTAACGGTGAGTGGGATGTGACGGCAGGATGCGTCGGGCCACCCGAAGGAAGACGTCTCTGAATATCGAGAATGGCTTTCTCCTTCTTCAAGTGACAGTGGGAGCTTCCCATTACCGAGTCCCAAACTCCTTAAGGTGACAGTGATTTTCTTCTCGCGCCATCGTAGTGGAATTTCGGCCTTCTCTTCGCCCTGACCCAGAACTCGAAACAAGTCTTCTAACATTTTTAGTACGCCCTGGCACTCAAGGACCTCTCACGTCTTCGACCCACAGACACTCAGCAGAACTAACTGAAATCTAGTGCACTTTCGATGCAATCTTCCCACATGGAAGGACGAATTTTCTGCGTTGTCAACAAACGAAATAGCAGTGCATAATGCATTCTACTTCTCTAATTTTAGAAAGAAATTGAAGTGGTACAAATTCAAGTTATAATTGGACTTCCAGTTCTATCAGTACCCCTATCAGAAGCGTATACAATTTATTTAATGGAAGACTAATGGAGAACTAACAAGCCAGAGGAGTATTAGACAGATTTTAAAATTATTATAAATATAAATACATTTCATAGATAAAATGAAGGAGGATAGAAAATGATCTATATAATAATCATCTTAACTTTAATCATTTACAACACACTGCTAAATGATAAACGTAATGAAGTTCAATTGTCAAAATGCGTGAACAAATGTATTTTACATCAAATGAAAAAAAGAACTTTAAATTTAGTGCAATTATTATAAAAATATTTTACGGGTCTTTTGTTTCAAGTTTTTAGAGTGAATTCGTCAGTGCCAAAGGCGCATCTAGTATTATAGGGGTCAGAAGGTGGTGGGAAAGAGGTGAACCAACCTCGAATAGCCTCTGGCTCTCAGTCAATCGGACAATTCCTATATTGGGATTCAAAGTTTCCGGTTGGTCTTGCATTTCTCTGCTAAACAAAGCGTCGAGAGTTCATCTTTTGAAGGAAATGATTCCCCCCTCTAAGTTCGTTGTCTTACTATAACGAAGGGATGGGTTATAGGACAGGTACTGTTAGTTCCATCAGTCAACTCAAGTTTTATGAAGGAAATAATAATATCTTTTAGATAAAATATCCATACTGTTATTTTTGCTAAGCAAAACTAGGACTATTATTCTAAACTTACAAGTAATTGATTCTTTATAATCGGGGTAAAAGATATTATGGTACCTGGTTAACGAAAAGGACAAATGTCACTTCACCATATCATGATTATATTTATGACAAATTGATTGGAATGTATGAGATTCTTTCAGGGCAAACAATTTTTTTATTTATTTGCGCTTGGAAAAAACTAGAAAAATAGCTGTGTTATATTACTCCTTTAATGAAAACTAAATCATTATTCGAAAAAAATATTAAATAAATAAATATCATATTATAATTACCCTATTTCTTTCTTTACACCTTAATTAGAAACAATTAGGTCATAAGAATAAGATTTGAATGGTCATTTCAATTATGTATTTTAATGGTGATGACCTTTTTGGGAAACAACCCCAAATAATTAAGTAATTGAACTTTAGCTAGAAAAAGGAGCTCTTTAAGCATCTCAGATACATTGGCCCACAAATGACGATTTTAAAAACATTTGTGCTTAAATATAGCTATTCGATGTCCACCTACCTGAGTCGCACGTTATAAAAAATTAATTAAACGTGAGCAAATTTTTGCTTCTGGTAAATCTCTAAACAATGAAACCAGTTATCATCAAGAAGTAATTGAACGATGAAACAAATAAAATTATAGCTTTGTGATAAATTAAAATTTAAACTTGCTGAGATAAATTATGCAGATGATGGATAATAATTTGGACTCAGCTTAATTAGGGACTTTCACATTTTGATTGAATATTATAACTTCTTTGGTAAATAGTATGCAAATTTCTTAATCCTCACTCTAAGCCTTTTAACTTCCTATCTTCTTTAACATTTATTTTTCAAAATAATGATATGAAGTTAATCCCCCAATTAATATTCACTTATAATACGACAGAAGTCTAAATATACTAAAGGAAATATGGATCAATGTATCCGAGGTTTCAAGTGCTTCTTCTGGGAACCAACACACTTAATAAACTATGTTGGATCTCCGACAAGATGAGACATGCTCCACATTAGTAAAATGGCAAATCCCTGTTTCCTGAATGAATTTCCTCTTCCAAAATGACCTATTAGTTCTAATAATTTTAGAAAAATGAAAGAAATCAAATTAAATTTAAAATATTTCAGTCAAAACTTATCTGTAATATATATATATATATATATATATATATATATATATATATATATATATATATATATATATATATATATATATATATATATATATATATATATATATATATATATATATATATATATATATATATATATATATATATATATATATATATATATATATATATATATATATATATATATATATATATATATATATATATATATATATATATATATATATATATATATATATATATATATATATATATATATATATATATATATATATATATATATATATATATATATATACTAAAAAAATATTAATTATTATAAACTAATTAATTTTTTTATTAATTAAGGTATGAGAACAAACTGATCAAATTTACACTATAATTTTATCCAGTACAACTTTCACTCAATAACTTATATGGTATAGAATAGAGCTTAATATTTATTTATTTATTTTAACGTGATCTAACTTAAACAAAATAACCTTTAAGACAATAAACTGTACCCACAGCTAGACAAAATAAATTAAGTCAAAGAAACAAATATTATATAATAGGAAAAATAAGAACTTGTATTCATTCCAGTTCACTTCCCGCACACTTATGTGCTAATTTTCTAATAACCGCTACCTAACAGTGACATATTTAAGCTAGGTCAACGGTTTCGCTCATTACTTATGCGAATAGCATTAAACTATTTCTTTACAAAGAACAAATATTTAATGAGAAAATGTCAAACAATTCATAATTTGTATACTCTATTACAAAATTTGTAAAGCCTATATTCGACATCCTTAAATTACGGGAATTATTCATTATTCGAAATTATTTGTGAGAATTAATAAATAATCTTAGAACTATTACCTTTGGTTTGAAATCAGATAAAACTAAAAATGATTCATTGTTTATTTTGATAAAAATAAATTTATTCAATTTTCATTTTAATATACGTATACACACAGCTGGATACCCTTGCTTCGCTGCGGAGTGTGTTATTGTAAATTTGATGGGTTGATAAACCTACCATCAAGCAACTTTTAAATTGTTTTCCTAATCGAGAATATCTTAATTCTATTAGTCTCCTTATTTCTATACCCCCTCCCCTTGATAATATAAGTTGCACATATCCCAAATTACTAATTAATTCCGACTACTGATGAAAAATCCTTAAATGTTAACTTTGGGGAAAAGCAGGGGTATTTTCCTTCTGTATCTCCCGTGTCTTTTCACATTCCTGAGTTAAAATTGGAATTATCTTTGATTAATATACTATATGTTTATAACCAAAATAGGACCCCTTTCTCAAGTACTAACTTCCTATCTTTAGAAGATCGGTCTGGGCTCAATTCCCCTTCTTTTCTTACTTTTCCCTATGTTCCCTATAGGATTAAAATTTTGTACAATCCCTGTTGGCAGATATCAATATAATTTAGAAATTATTATACTAGGTACACACTCGAAGATTTTATTTTAGCGTTTTAAATAAGTGGTGATAATTATGTTATAAAGGTTTATGCATGGTAAGGTGTGATTTATAAAAAATTGTCTTCTTGATGATTTATAAACTATTTAAATAATATATGTTTAAAAAAATGAATCTAAATATTTTTTTGACAGCGATTGAACAGTTCTTCCTACAGAACTTTCCACAAAACATAAAATATTGTCTGTAGTCTCTTCTGCCAATTTGGTTAAATATTTTTTTTATAAAAAATGAAATTATAATTTTGAAATCTATTTAGAAGCCCCGTTCAACAAAATCTGAATTAACCAAATCTGTTCAGCCGTTTGGACGAGATTGACGCACAGACAGACAGACACAACATTTTCTAAACTTAAATTCGTTATTAGGACTACTCATTTAGTGAAAATACAAAATTTGAGCCCAATCGGATAAATGTACAGACACCACTCCTATTTTTATATATTTAAGATATATGCAAGGTTGGGAAACGAAAAAAATAAAGTTTTTGCCTCATATATGCCTAGAAAATAGAAAAGGTAATTTAAAGACGGATCCCACTAATCGGTGTTAAATGTACATGAATAAAATTGAGTAAATTTACAGGGAGGTAAGATAAAAGATCTTTGTAAAAGAGGTTTCATTAAAATAACGTTATAAGATCTTCGCCACAGAATGTTTAAGTGTTATTTCGGTGGCCTAACATAAGGAAGCACGCATTGCTTGTTTTAACATAACATGTCTAAACGATAGAGGAAGAATTCAGGAAAAAGTGCTACTGTTTATTAATAGTTGAAGTCCTATACTCTTTACTATTCCCAAACATATTAATTTAGATGTTACACTTCTACAACTGTAAATATTAATTCTCATAGAATGCTGTGTGTAACAAGATTACTCGCACATATTAAGAAACTCCATAAAAAAAAAATAATAATAACATCATGAGATAGAAGATAATAAAATAATTAATTCTAATTCCCATCCTAAGATAAAAATCACGGGTAGCTTTAGTACATCGTTGAACGTCAGATAACTCAAAAGATTCTTCACGTTTAAACCCTGTAAGAGGCGCGATTACAACTTCAAACAACTGCTTATTAACTTTAGGTAAAACAAAAAGGGCGTTAACCCAAAACTACAAGAGATCTTGGGAGGGCTTAACACGAGTACTTAAGGACGGAAGGTACGGGTTCAGCTAAGAACTTAATACCTTTTTTTATAACTTGTGTGGTCTAATAGAATGACAGGGTACATACAAAACTAATAATACTTAAATACGATGAAAAAAATAATATAGAAATCAACGGAAAAACATACCTTTAAAAGAGTTTAAGGTAGTTATCAAATCAAATAAACTCTGGTTCTTCGAGTAATCTCAGCTTATACACCTGCAGAGAAAAGAACAAAACTAATAAATACTCAACTTTAATAAAACAGGTTATATTTGAAGAGTTTAGCTATAAAAGTAAATTAGTTGAGTTTACAGTTATGGAAGACTATATTACATTAGAACACATTAACGTGAAATATAATGTTAATTATAACAATTATTACATAAAAGTACAGGGTATTTTGAAATTTTTGTATAATGTTAAATGTTAATTAAGTAATAAGGGATGGAGGTATCGTGTATTATTTTGTCCATGTTTTAATCGGCCATCGTACCATTTATTACCTGTTTAGTTTAGTGACTTCCTAGACCATAACATCTGTATTCAAGCTGCCCAAAGCATGGGTGTTATCTCCTGAGGGGATGCTTAATAACCTCTTCTAATATTTTATGAGAGGAAGACGCCCTTTAAACATGACCCTTTCCAACCAATATTTTGGCTGTAGAGTAAATTGATTACCTTTTGTTCGTAAATTCATGTTTGTAACGTAAATTCATGTCTGCATAAAACGGGATTTCATTATTGCCGTCTTGATCGACAACAGCATTTGTTCAATATAGAACAAAAGGGTCAGCTACTTTACACATCTCGCTCAAATTAAACAATAATGTTACTAATTCAATTGAAAATGAATCATATGTATGCTAAATATTTATGTTGGAGGGACCAATGAATAAGCAAATGTTAAGCTAAATTATTTACAGATCATCACTACTACAGTATTTTTAATAGAATCAACGCCTGGACCTAATTCTGTCAGGATTTTCGGATTATTTTAAAAATTCATTTTACAATTTAAGAATCTTTAAAATGTTTTCCAATTATATTGTTATATTGACCACAATTTATGATTAATTAATTTATTTATCTTTGTGGTCATCTACTCTTCGAGATAGAAACCGGTCTGATTTTGATACATTAAAAAAAGTATTAGCAGCGGGGAATCACACAGTATGATTAGATTATTTCTATAAATGATATACATTTATTGCATTTTCTTTTTAAATAAAATAATATCTAACTATATTATTATAAAAGTTTTGTAAACAAACAAATGTGTCAAATTGTGTGAAGGTTCACGGCCGCTTTTCGACGAGCGAAGCGAGTAGGGGGCAGAGCCCCCTAGTATTATATTATTTTTATTTTTTTATTATATTTTAGAAACAGCATTAGATAATATAATTTAAGGGGGATTCTTCACGTGAAAGACGAGAGCGTCTAACTAACTGTTCACAATAATCAATAGGGTATCAGCTGGTTCCTTGGGATTAATCAATGCTTTTATAAAAGCAAATGTTTTAACAGCAGTGAACCATTTACCAAAGCAAGTACTCTAATATATAACAACACCTTAAACAGAATTAACCGCCTGGCTGACAGCTACGAGGGGTCTTTCGGACACCTTCTACACCCATAAAAGGGCTACATAAAATATGAAGTTTGAATGATGATTAAAGAGGTAAGATTTGATCTTATTTATTTGCAGCACGACGACGCTACACATATACATTTATATTCTTATCACTTGATAAGAGTAAATCCCATTATGAACAAAATACAAATATTGCATTCATAAATTATAAACTCATTATCTATGAAATGTATTTATATTTATAATAATAAACTTTTTAAAAAAAGTAGTGGGAGCTACAAAACGAACAACTCAGGATAATAGGGTTGAAAGGAAGAAGAGAGTTCGAATTTTATTTCTCATGTGACTTCTTAACGTGGGGCTTTCCTTTGTCTGTTACATGCACAGATGATAGCCAAAGGATGGCTTTGAAAATTAAAATTTATATTTTGAAGAGGAATTCTTTTCAATTCTGCTAATATCTGGTTTGTTGTTGGTAATCATTGCATCTTTGAAACTCTTTGCAGCTGGATTTATCCTAATACAGTTCAGGATTTTCGTTGACAACAGAGTTCTTATAATCCATGTTGTTAATAATTTTCTATCTAATTTCAATCAGGCAATGACTGATAAGTTCCTTCACATCCTTCAAGACATGGTTTTCACCGAGGAACATTGATCGTTATGATTTATGATGACATCTAACACAATATATATACACTATATTAGGACCATGTCTTAAAGGATGTGCAGGAACTTAACAGTCTTCACCAGGTTCCAATGTGCTTGACTTCGTAACATTCAAACTCCCGTATGAGTAGCCCCAACAACGAAATACAAAAACCCTGCTGTCAAAGGAAAATTTGGATTCTTATACTTAGTAATAAATAATATAAAATAACATCTTTGGACTTGGGTCTGCTTTTAATATCCTTCCGATTAGGAAAACAAATTCAGATTCTAAAATTTCCAAACAATTATCAACGGAATAATTTGAGTTAAAAGATAAGAATTATATGCTTACATAAGCTTCTCGGATAGGATTCTCTATTTTTAAGACTTTTAAAATAAGCCAAAGTTATAATTTTCGAAAACGATAACAAAATTCAACAAATTTTAGGTTTTTTGATTCTTTTAAATCAGAGGTTTTAAGGTCTGATTTTCTTGCTCTTTCTCCTCCTACATAATACGCTTCTTGTTTTGTTTAACGTGTCAGTGACCTTTGAATAGTTCTACCACAATTTCGCCGTCTACAAAAATATTAATAACGATGAGGAGAGAAGGAAATAATAAGGCTGTTGAAGATGGTTTTTCAGAAGCCTAGTGGCCGTGTTGCTCAGGGGTCTCGACTAGAACCACACACCTTATCATTATACGGTAACAGCTACCTCTCTTCACCTGGCTATTATCTTTAATAAATTAACCCACACCTAACGTCACATTATCTCATGGGAATAATCGCATCATAATTAATAGTAAGAATATTAAAATAAAACGAAAAACATTTTTTTTTAACTTTTTGTTTTTTGAACACGTGCAGTACTGAGTAATATGCATGGAACTTCATCGAAGCACTTACCAGTAGATGTTTATATTAACAGTAAGCGAAGTAAGTAAACATTGACGTCAACAGTAAAAAAAAAGTTAAAATGGCAAAACCTGGCCTAATTTGTAATGTTTTCTTCATAGATCAGTTCACCTTTAAAATATTAAATAGATTTGATTGGTTGTTTTGACAGAAATTTTGTAGTACCACTTCATAATAATTATGACTAGAGAAGCTAATAGAAAGTAACACATTAAAATGATCACAATTTTATATCATTATTAGCAAACGCGTTTCGGCAGTTAATATCATCATCAGAGTTACCATACTAAGAGCAAAATCTCTCCTCTACTATAGAAGAGATTTTTTCTCCTGCTCTCACCATATCTGTTATTAGTTTCCCAGCACTAACTACGATAACAACCAATTTTAAGACTTAAAACGTTAAGCAAATGATTAAAAACTACAATGTTGAGTTGAAATTCTAGACACGTTATTCTATGTTTAATACAACTACATTATTTCCTAATAATTATTTAAAAAAAAAAAAAGAAAAAACATTTTAAATGGATAAATTCATTAATAAAACTGTACCAAAAATTAACAAATAATTTTTTAAATTTTTATATTAATTTTAATTAAGAGTTAAAATGAATCTCTCTAATTACGACTTCTCTTTCTCTAAAACACTAATTAACTTAGCCAACGTAATTTAGTTTGGAGTCTAGTGAAAAGTTAAGAAGCTAAAGTCCCTTGATTTTTAGTAATGCTCGCGCTTGATGTAACGGATGGTTAAATATTTAATGGGATCCAATTAGAGAAGAAGCCAGAGTAGTCGAGATTAAGGGTTTGACCATTTTCAGTTATCCCCAGTGACCCGTACTAATGGTCCCCAAGCAATGGATGTAGCACTGAACACAAAGGGTGAAATTGCAGTGAGATATTACATTTTGTAGGAAACAACTATAGTTTCTACGGCAATTCAAGCGTATAACATCTTAATTGGTTAACGTTTAAAATTAGTACATTACGCGTCGAGCGCGGAAAGTAGCATTTTGCATGCGAGTGTGGAGTTTTACCGCGCTAGCGTAGTAAAGAAGAGGAATTCTTCAGAACAATGAGAAGCGCATGCGCAATGAATACAAGTACGTAAATAATCACTTTCTACGCATCTAAATAGAGATATAATGTTTATATTTCGTATCAATCGTAGATAATAGTACATTATGCGTCTAGTGCGGAAAGTAGCATTTTGCATGCGAGTGTGGAGTTTACACCTGCGTGACAGCGAGGGTAGTATAACCACACGAGCAAAGCAAAATGCAGTTTGCGTACCGTACTTAATCTACGACTGTTGAGTTATAATAATAAATACAGAAAAAATATTTAATAAACTTCCTGTGTGTAAATTCGTATTTCTCTTTTGATAAATATGACATTTATTCATTAGGTGTATTTAGTGCCGAATTAATTATTTCGGGAGGCGTATTATTCTCCTCATTTTCGTCATAATGACTTAAATCAATCATTGTTTTTCACTAAAAACTCAATATAAAGAGTTACTTTAATTAAATAAACAGCAAATTAGTTTTGTTAAATGTAAACAAACTCGCTAATCGTGCGTTAAGAGGTGATAAATTCTTCTTTTTTACCGCACTAGAGCGGAAAAAAAGACGAATTATGAAACGCGCATGCGCAATGAATCACTTTCATAAGTATCGCATCACAAGTACGTAAAGAATCACTTTCTACGCATCTAAACGGAGATACAATGTTTATACTTCGTATCAATCATAGATAAAATATATTATATTTTTACTAGCTATAAAATGCTCTATATTTATAGTACAAAACAAAATTAGTAATAAATTAAGTAATAAAAACAATATCTGTGGCTATTAATCATAACTACATTTTAAGATAATTATATTACTTTACCCATAACCGACATATAAAAAAATCAAACTTTTTAAAGTATAACAATCGATGAATCGAAAATTTTAAAAGTTCGTTCAACATACATTTACTCAATAACTAACAATATAGCCACACATTTTATAATATATAAATATAACTACAACACTG
The DNA here is from genome assembly GCA_951217055.1 of Gerris lacustris. Lineage (NCBI taxonomy): Eukaryota > Metazoa > Arthropoda > Insecta > Hemiptera > Gerridae > Gerris > Gerris lacustris. The sequence goes on from OX578277.1 coordinate 82,118,790, forward strand.
AATCGTTCTCGTTCAAGGGAGTCGGAGATGAGCGCTTTTGGTTAGTTGCTAATCATCGTGGCCATACACCTAATTATCATTAGCATTAATAATCCACAAAGTTAAGGTAATAAAAATTAACCGTACCGTACACACTCGTAGAAGTTACTACATAATACATTTCCACAATAACGGTAGGGTGTATAGGTGCAGCCAACCTAAACCGTCTTACCTAAATAAAAGTATAATAGGGGTGAATACGTACAAGTTACTTCACAAGAGAATTAACTTAACCCAAAATACTGTAGTCAAGTCAGTTGACGGATTAAAAATAATATTAAGTAATTTACTCTTATGCTGAATAGAAATAATTATTTTACATGAGAGTGAATCATACATAAATATTACATTGTCGTTAGAATTCTAATAGATTCAAAAATGTGGAAGGGCCATACTAATTGTATTACTTCGAGGACATGCAGCAGGAAATTAGATGTTCAAACCATGAAAGAAAAACAAAGGATGAGACGTGACGATATCTAAAACCAGGAAATGTAAAGATTACACGAGAAAATAACGTACAATTCAATTTCCACGTTATTTTGACTGAAGAGTTAGTTGACTTATAGGATTCGATATAAAAGATGATGGCACGTCTTCACTACGATTGAGGGTAGGTGAGAAATGCGCTCGGCGGTGGGCATGTTGTTATGTATTGCGGGACCAACCTCGGTAGGTAATAAATAGGATTCGTTTTGTGGGGGTGAGTGAGAAATTGGGTTTGGATTCTGCTTAACTTCCCTCTTATTGACTTGCAAGGGGTGGAGAGAGTTAGCGAGTCCCCAAAGCCCTACGGTAGCGTTTCAAGTCCTTTTCTATTCACGGTGTGAAATTTTATTTGGAAATATTTTTCTCTGCGCTACAAGCTGATTCTTTACGAAATTTCTCCATCCGTGCGTGATCCACGTGGAATCTATGTATATTTGAGGAGTTATGTCCGTAGCTGGAGAGGGTGGGCTCAGTACACTTCTCCATATCATTATCAATTCAGAAAGGCTTTAGACAGGGGAAAGAGGAGAGACGTATACTGACGCTCCCCCTCGTTCCTCCCTCGCCTCTCCCACATTTTAAATTACAATAAACATTTTCTCGGGATTTACACCTCGGAAGAGGCTCAAACATTTATATCCGTCCTTAACTCACGGGCTCGGGTCTTCGTCATCCGACGCCGATCGATAGGAACTTCCCCACCCCTCGAGAAGTAAACATTTCTAGATTTTCCCAATTCCACTGTCGAACAGTGGAGCATCATCGAAATGCAACTGTATAAATTAATGATCCCCAAACAAACATTTACATTTCTTAACCACTACTTAACATTTATTTGCATGGTGTAAACATTGATTTGCCTTCTATTACATATTTATTAAGCGACTAATGGAACCTATGATAATTGATTTTTAAAATACGAATTAAGATAATGTTTGCGTCTGCAAAATATAAAGAAGTTCTACCTTTTACATTATAACTAACCGATAAATAATTATTTCGACGATCGGCTTTATTTCTACTTATCGTTCCCTTTTCCATAAGAAATTTTAAAACATTCATTAAGTTCGAACTGTTCTACCTTTCCTTTTGTTCTTAACTGTCTTCCCTACAGTTCTCTTAAGATTGTAATAGAACTAAAGAATTATCTAACATCTTATATAATTAAAAGTGGTATTAATTAATAAGAAGTATATATTTTAAGTCCTTTTGTCAATTTATTAGATAATACAACTTAATATATAATACAAGGAATACCAATTTAAGTATTTATAAACAGGGTATAATAAACTGTCTAGAAGACATAATAAGATAATAATTACAAGATAAAAAGAACATTTTATATACTACCTTTTTTAAATTTTCTGTTGAATCATATGTAATGTTGATAATATAATTGTCATTGTTATAATACAATGTTAGTAAAAAAAAAAAATAGTTCCGAATTTTTTATTTCACATAAATGACAACCACCTAGAGAGCTGATTTTAAACTATAAAAGGACAAATCTTTGTACAACGGATCTCGCCAACACCGAATCTAAACCGTGCCATTGATATGCCCCCGTGTAGAGATAGTAAGAGAAGAAAAAGAAAAATGTGTAGGTACAAGTAGAGAAGCACAGATGCAGAAAAATTAAACCGAAGGACGCAAGTGTAAACAAACCTGGTTGTCATACGTCAGTTAATTTATTTCTTTGTTTACTTTTCCTTTTTCGCTGTCATTCAATGTTAATCTCTTAATAAAAAATCACAAATTTGAAACCCGGCAAAATGAAGATTGTAAATATGGGACATGTCGAAACAAATAAAATAACTTGCGCATTTTTTCCGAACTATCATTCCATACAGCAAAATTTGCTGACCACTAATTAAATTCTGCTGAAAGATGGCTAAAAGTATTAAAATAATGCAGTGTCATCGTCTTCTGAGCTATTCTTAAAGTTTCAAATGTTTAGCTACTCGGGAAGTTAGTTAAAAATCGATTGTAAGATTTGTACTGGACAAACAAACAAACAAACAAACAAGAAAGCAAGCTAATAAAAACGTAGTAAAAATAAATGAGTTCAAATTCAAAACATTGGAACATCATAAAAAAGTAAGGCTACATCTACATTGAATCATCATTTCTCCCGAACGATTGTCTGAACCGATGTCGTCCGACATGAGTGCTTACACTGAACGCGCATTGCGACTCTTAAGGGTGATTCTTTGAGTTAGCATCTGCTAGAGAACAACGTATTCCTTAATAAGAGTCGCAGAAAAATGACATGGAAGTATCACTTACATGAAGACAGATCTTCTGGGTAGTTTTTTAAAACTTACGAAACTACCCTGCTAAATAAAGACTACCACCATATGGCTATAGAAACATTTAATTATATTCTTGAAGGCATAAAAGACATAAAATATCATAACTGACCAATCTAACTTCTGGTTTAATGTCCCGGCTATGGTAGGCTTGTTCCGCTGCTCCCCAAAAGCGAGGCATTCCTCACAAGGTCAATTAACGGCTTACTTTAAATTTCCCCCGTCATTACATAGCGTCGGAATGAGATATCGGACTGGAAATAAAAGTTTGATCGGCCGTTTCATCCCGACATCGGGCGCAGTCCTCCCATGTAGGTAGCTAGATTATAATGTTGGTGCTTGTTTTTCTTCCGATGTCGCCCGACATCGGATCGGGGGAACTACGGATCCAATGTATGCGTAGCCTAAGCTTGCGACTAGTTAAGATAATTAGCCTCTTTACTCAATATATAAGTTTCATTTTAGTATTTATTTAATGCTTTTTCATCAATGGTATGCTACCTTTATGGTTTAAGAAGCTATTAATACAACAACAAAACGGGGCCTTGTACATTTAAAGTTTGTTGACATTTTGTCTTTTCACATATAAGCTACGTTGTGAGTAATTTATCGTTTTGCAGGCCATCTTTATATCTATACCTCTAACCATCTCTACTTAAAATTCTTTCTTTATCCAATCTTTTCCAAGTCCATATAATGTTTCTTGGGATAAATCAAACTGAGTTGAATACGTTACATGTGAAAAGCTGCAGGAAGCCTAGTATTATGGGTTTTCTGCGTGGTATAGATTTACCGTATTGTCCTTTGTTAAAAGGACACATCAAACAACATAGAGGGAGGGTAACATCTGACGTTGCAAGAGGGTAAAGGAAAACATGCATCATTTGACCTAGGATATTTGACCTCACTAGCACTCTAATTATCGGTTCGGCTAACCTTTTGAAATGAACTAGGACCCTTGACATTCGCTAAAAACCCTTCAAAAAACCTTCCTTGCAAATAAAAGAAAAAAAAACTTTTTAACTTTCAAAGGATCTTTACATATGTGACAGGTGACTGCTTTCGTTTTTTTTTCGTTCAAAAAGGACTTTCTCAGAAACCCAAATTAGTAGTTAGAATCTCAGTAAAATGGTCTCACTATTTGACGTATAAACAGAACTGACAAGAAACGGAGAATATTTCAATGAACATTTGTATTTAACTAGGTAGTTAGGTAGTTTTTGTTGATTTGGTTAAGTTAACTCCTAATTGTTAAAGCTTTCTTAGTTACTCTTTAACCAAAAGAAATCTTTTTTACTAACCTTTTTAATAATTGCACGAAAACCGCATTTACATGTATATTTTTTACTACGTTTTTATTAGCTTGCTTTCTTGTTTGTTTGTCCGGTACAAATCTGGCAATCGATTTCTAACTAACTTCCCAAATAGCTAGACATTTGAAACTTTTAGCATAGCTCAGAACACGATGACAATGCATTATTTTAATACTTTTAGCCATCTTTCAGCAGAATTTAATAATTGGTTTTTAGCAAATTTTGTTGTTTGGAAAGTAAGTTATTTTATTTGTTTTGCCATGTCCCATATTTACGCAATCTTCATTTTGACGGTTTTCAAATTTGTGATTTTTATAAATAGAGATAAACATTGAATGACAGCATAACAGGAAATATGTCGATTATATTACTTATATTATTTCAAATATATCGATGGCACGGTTTAAATTTGGTGTTGGGGAGATCCGTTGTAGAAGGATTTGTCCTTTTATAGGTTTAAGATCAGCTCTCTAGATGGTTGTCATTTATGTGAAGTAAATAAATTCGGAACTATTTTTTTCCCCCTAACATTATATATTATATAACAATAACAATTATATTATCAACATTACATACGATTCAATCGAAAATTCAAAAACGTAGTATATAAAAAGTTCATTTTATCTTGAAATTATTAAACTAATAACTCAACAAAACATAGGCTATAGCCAAAATATCTAAAGGGCATCAAAATGTGTACATATTTAAAAAAAAAACTGTATTAAGCATATTTGTATGGTTTAAAAAGAAGATAAAAGTGTAAATTTGATTTCAAGCTCTTCTCGTTTAGCTTTAAATAATATATTCCATGAAGAATTATTATGGTTCAAATGGGTTTTAAACTTACTTACCTACACACCTCCCTTTACCAACTACAGACCAATATAATACACTCAATAGTACCACGGACTCCATAAAAGTTAGCGAATACAGTTAAAGAAAGAAATTGTTCAATTATTTATTTATTTTTGTAGATTCTGAAATGTTTTTTCTCAATTCCCATACAATCAATGTCAACCGGACCAATACAATGCATTAGTTATTCAATGCAAGTGTAAACAAAAGAGCAGATCGCTGGTGCATACATTTCGTTTGAACATTTTCCTGTGCGTATTGCAGTCGTAAAGTGATTACCTTACCCTATACGAATTCAGCTTACGCATTGATCAAAGGAATCAAATTAAAAACAGTAAAATCTATTTATTTTTAATTAAGTTAACATCACTTTATACTCACACGAGTAAAGTAAATATTAGATTCTAAAGGAACAAGTTTATTTTGTTATTTAGCAAAATGTTGTTTGTTTTTATCGCTGTTAAATGGTCACAGTGGCAGACCCGTTTTACTTGGCTTGATTAATGTATAAATTACCAGTTTAATAACATTCAAAAAGATAAAAAGAGGGTTTAGTCATCAATAAAATTGCCTAAATTTGGCATTTTTTAAATCCGTCAATAATTTTTATAACAACTCAAGACTTTCAAAAAGCCATCAACAATTTTCATAGTTATTATTTTTATAGTTTTTCTTTTCGTCAAAATAAATCCTTTATATTCATTTATAATGATGATATTCATCGTTGGGAGTTTGATATACACCAAAATTTATTACTTAAAAATAAACTTATAGACTAAACAGATATAAGCGCTGCCCATAGATGATCCTAGCGTTAAGTTAAAATCACAATATTGTTGTTTAAAAAAAAAAAAAAAACCTTATCACTAATCATTAATTTACAAATTTTTACAAAGGGGTAAAAGTAAATTCACAAACTTATAGACTAAACAGATATAAGCGCTGCCCATAGATGATCCTAGCGTTAAGTTAAAATCACAATATTGTTGTTTAAAAAAAAAAAAAAACCTTATCACTAATCATTAATTTACAAATTTTTACAAAGGGGTAAAAGTAAATTCACAAACTTATAGACTAAACAGATATAAGCGCTGACCATAGATGATCCTAGCGTTAAGTTAAAATCACAATATTGTTGTTTAAAAAAAAAAAAAAAAAACCTTATCACTAATCATTAATTTACAAATTTTTACAAAGGGGTAAAAGTAAATTCACAAATCAATTTTATAATTTAAAAAAAGAGAAAGAGTAATGCAAAATTATAAAGGATTCTGTACTATTTGATCATGGTAAATTAGTTCTGCTTAACACCTCCACAAGATCAACCTTATCAATTTGAATCGTGAATATTATTATGTATTGACAAGGCATGGACAAGATGCATAAGTCGGTCATTTCCACTGAAATACTTCTTAGTCCATTTCAAGAGAGATGAGATATACACAAGACTTTTGTCATTGTCCGCATCGTTAGATGCGTGAAGTGGTCGATTCATCTATTCTGTAGTGACCTTAAAGTTGTAGATTGGATGTAGAAAACGTATAGCACCATAAAAAAAGTTTTAACCCTGCTAGCTTAAACCATGTAGCTGTAATTTGTAATAGGGGACACGATCCAACGCACCATTAATAAAACCGTCCTATAAAACCAGAGGGTTGCTATATACGCACAACAGGGGTCCCCTAGCTCTGAAAAATAAAAGGGGATACGTCGCCTTCCTATGTTATTTTTCTTCGCACACCTCAGTTAACGTTATGATTTAAAAGAGTTTACCTGTTCAATGTTTGTTTTTTTCCAGAAATACAATTACATTCACCCAAGCTATAAATCAGTTTTAGAGTTCTGTTCTTGTACAAACAGTAACAGAACAGACGAAAACACAAACTTACAAAATTTATATTATTTATGTACATACTAATTGCGACAAACAGAAATATTGAGTGTAGCTAACCTAAGAACTTAATTAAAACTAACTTTGTTTTTCGTTTATTATAACTATACAATAAAATTATTACCAGAAATAATTATGAGTCTTGAAGAATGAGTGGCATGAGGTAACACAACCAGACTATAATGAGAATGAGGTAAGGCAACGTACCTAAAACTAACATTACAAGAATAATTAATCTATAGTATCGGGAAGATGAATGGCTTAAGAAGTTAAGCAAAGCTAAGGACTAAATAACACTAACCATATCTGTTCGACATCTTAAACATGTATTTCCACATACTTCTACTTCGGAAGTACTTAGTGGAAAACAACATAGTAGATTGCAGTTAAAAACTGCTCTGTATATACAAAAAAGGGTCTACAATAACAATGATTCTATTTTAAAAAATTTTGTGGTCAAATTGCCATTCAATTTACTCTTATTGGTGGGGAAAATTATTGAGAAAGCCAAAAGGTGCCGTACTGCTGCTGGACACAGATCTTTTATCTTCTCTTAAAAACAGATAGTTTTGTATAAAATTAATGTTTAACTGAGATCCAAAAAAATACTCCAATTTTTTTGTGTATAGTCAGAATAGTTACGTTACTCAAAAATGCTTTTTTGTAGTGGTGGTCTGAAAAACATTGACCACAGGAAGGGATTTTGAAGCCTTATATTTTCAAAAAGACCTTGGGTCCCAAGGGTAGACTCAGACTATGGACACACCACTTGTTTTAGTGTGTACCTTTGTCTTTGTGGGTGTTCAAGTCTAGGCTGATTTTTTTTACTTTCGCTATGGCTATATTCCTTATACCAGATAATTCCTTACGATGATAATAAAAATCGGTCCAACAATCTCGAACAAATCTATCTCATGTACAAAGTGACACTGAATTCCATAAAACTTGATTTAATCAATGTTTAATTAAACTTACTTAAAAAAAAATGGTAAACAGATTGTCTATACTTTGTTTTTGATTTTCATCTGAATCAAATATATTTTCATCAACTTCTTGGAACTAGATTTGTCCCGGGGAAACGATTCATTTAGATTCGTATTTACATGGACTACATTTAAGAATAAGAGAGAAGGAGATTTGTTGGAATAAAAGTCCGATAGGTGTAGTTTATGTTTTTATTATCAGAGCTTTAAAAACATAAACTACACCTATCGGACTTTTATTCCAACAAATCTCCTTCTCTCTTATATATATTCTACAAGTCCACAAAATACCCCTTCTATTTACATTTAAGAAATTCTTTTAATCAAAGTTGTAAGAACCATTTTTGAAAAATATTGGTTTTTTTGGAGTTTTGGGGGAAGCAAACCCAAATTTAGAGCTAAAATTCATTTTTCAATTTAGAGTCTAGTAGTCCAGGAGATAGCGTGCAACAAAGTGTGAGGCTGACATCAAGCTCAACCAGCTAGAAATTGCTGTCTAAGTTAATCTTTTAGAGCCTTTTAAGAATATGTGGTCGGCTAAGTTCGTCTGCAGGACATAACTTGGCAACAGGAATTTGAAAAAAACAAACCTATGCAGAGTGGCCTTGTCCCACCCAATTTGATGGACAATGTGATTTTCTTGATCCTGAGTACAAAATTATAAGTACTTGGCAAAAATTCAAGTTAATGCTAGTTTGTCACTTGATAGGTGGCCACATTGATTTTTAGTAATATTTGAATAACTAAACTATTCCATTCTCTAAAACCATTCTTAAAAGGCACCAAAAGATTAACTTGTACACCAAATTCAAGCTTGAGGTTAGTCAAACACTTTTTCCTAGGATCTCCAAAATCAGGTATGATTTTTGGACATGTTTGCCAAATTTCAGTGAAATTTCATTGTATTCAGTATTCAGTAGTTTAGGCCCTTCGCGCCTAAACGAAGGACTGACTTTTATTTAAAAAAAACTGTTAATTGGTGTTGTAATATATTTCGTAAATACATTTTGATTGTTAATTTTAATTATTTATTGAATATATAACTTACTAATATATAAACGAAGATAAGTTTAAGATAAGATAAGTTTTTATATACATATACTTTTTATGATCATATAACATTAAATCTTTCATCTCACAGCAATAATTTATAAATAATAACAATAAACATGAATAAAAACCTATATATAATAGAAAAATTGTTGTTTTACAAACATAATAAGTTAATTAAATAAATAAGTTACATTTTTGTTAAATCTTATACGAGAGTTAGGTTGATTAATGCTTCTACTAAGTAAAAAGAATTCTTCAGATTATATTTTTATAAAATTTCAAGTATTTAGAACGGAAACTGATGTTAAAATTAAGTTATGAGTGGGGATTCATATATTTTTTTCCTCATATTAAGTTTAATATTACAAGGTTATAAATATTGTGTTACTTTATTCATTTCTTTAAAAACAAAAAAAATCATTTTAAAATGATCTCCAATAGTGAATGAATCATACTTAACTTTCTTGTTTCTTTTAACGTTAATATGACCTTAGTCAAGTTTGGGTTCAAAGAAGAGATCAATGTACGATCTTCGATTGTCCTTGGAGGTCAATACTGATATAAAGATCAAATATTAAAAAAGCCACCTTAAATAAATCACTTCGAAATGGACTACGTTGTATTTATATTTTTTATTTTATTTTACCACTGTTCATTGTTTATTGTATTTTTAAATCATGAAAGAAATAAAGAAAGACTTATTGAAGCGAGATGTTCATCTGTCTGTCTGTGAGTCACAAACGCAATTCGCGTTTGACCATAACTTGATTACATGTGTAAGAGAGAAGTGCCTATAGAGGATTTGAAAAAAAGGCTCTACATGACAATGTGTCTAATATTTTCATAATAGATTCTCCAATAAAAGTCAATAGCAGTACTCTAGAATAAACATATAATGTCTCAAACCCACTGATAATGCTTGATAATGTTGTCAAAGTAAACCGTTAATTTTAAATAACTACCAATAAAATATTAATTTTAAAATAATTTTGTTTCGATGAAAAAATTATAACCACGATTATTTTGAAAATTTCAAAGTATCCTTTCAAACCAAAATTCTTTGTTTTATTTAATAACTTTAGTTCTACTTTCTACTCAATGTTTCTCGATAAAACCAAGCCTACAACATGCCCGAAATGTTGGTGGACACCACTGTGTAAATTAATCGATTTAAATAATATATATTACATACAAAGTTAGATTCTTATAAGAAAGAAATCAAGAGAAAATAGGGATTCTTGGGGATGGTTGTGTGGTATATATATATATATATATATATATATATATATATATATATATATATATATATATATATATATATATATATATATATATATATATATATATATATATATATATATATATATATATACTATATACATGTATGTATATAAACTCAACGCACCACCTTTATATTTCTCTGTTTCGACTATCTCTAATTTATAATGATTAATTAATCATCATCTCATATGTAATCATCGTCGTTAATCATATTTAATCGTCATCATTAATCATATTTAATCATCATTAATTAATTATATTTAATCATCATCATCATCATCATTAATGATTCACTGTTATTTGAAATTGATTAAATGAGAGTTCTCACGTAGTTATTCATTAATACAGTTGTTTTTTTTTTGTGTTAACATGAATAGACCTCCTAATTTAACTATGGAGGAAGCGATTAAACCCGTAGTGATGGGTTAAGAAAGGCTTTTCTCAAAAGGATGGTTGTCGACTAGGAGTGCACCTCACTACAATCGGCCGAGCTTTTCGGCGCTTCCAGGAGTGTGGATATGATCGACAGAGGCGAAATAGGTCCGCCTGAGATGAAGACAATATAAAAAAGATCCTAATTGAACGACTTTTGTGTAAGCATAAAAATATAAAAGTGGTGCGTTAATTTTGACGGGGGGTATATATACGAAGGGATGAACCTGAAGTTGATTCATCCCCTACCTAAGGGTATTAAGACCTTAATATGTTTACTTGTGCTCATACATGCATATATACACATATATATATATATATATATATATATATATATATATATATATATATATATATATATATATATATATATATATATATATATATATATATTACATACATGTGTGTGTGGTTTATTTATTATGAGCACAAGTAAACATATTAAGGACATAATCCCCTTCGTAGGTAGTGGATGAATCAGCTTCAGGTTCAAGTTACCGTGAGTTTTGTTTTTTTCTTATCCGAAGCTGCCACCAGTGTTTTCCAGTGACCAAGCGTCATGGTACCCGACCACAAGGTATTATTGATTCCAAGAACTAACTTATAAGGATAGAATGCTTAGACATTCTTCAGATTCTGAAACGATAATTCCCTCGCTGTGAATTCAAAACCCATTTCTTGATCTGAATTATTCATGTCTAATGATCAAGTTAATTAAACCTTTAAACGCCATTTAATAAATTAAGTTACGCTTAGTGTTTTAAACATAATGTTATTTTAAGTATTTTTTCCATAATGTATAAACACAATACTATCTTTCATTAAATTTAAATAGAGGTGAATGTGCAAGTGAAGCTTAAGGAGTTGTACCTGAAACTTATATTTAAACACTAAAACTAATCTGAGCTTGATTCCCCGAGAGATCCACAATGTATCCAACGTATACAAACGTATCCACAAATGTGTAGCGTGAATGATACAGTGTAAAACGGTAGCAGCCTAATCTACTTTCAATAGGGAGTAAATAAATATATCCTGAATAAAACAATCTAGAATGTAGTCCACATAAGAGGAAAAAAATATGTTCTATTACAGAGTGACCGTGAGAACCCTGAAATGTTCTCATTAAAACACGTCCTTTCTTTAGGTGCAATGAAACCTTTGACTCATTCTGTAAAAAGATGTTTAAAAATAAATTGCACAACAAACAATAAAAAGCGCCCAACTGAAAATTTAATTTGGCATCCTTCCTTAAGAATTCTACTTATGGAAGGTTACTCAACGTGTCCTCGAGTCCTTGATATCTATTGACTAACAGTGATTTCAGAAAGAGGCATGCTATATTGACCTAGCAATTTAAATATAAATTTGAAATAAATCCCAAAATCATTTTTAAATGTCCATGATATGGGTAGATTGAAGCACACTTTGTTTTTGGATGGTAAGATTGCCATTAATAAACGGCTTTTTATATATTTCAATACATTATAATTACTCGGTTGAAACACAGCAATATGTAGTTCACCGCTTCGCATCATTACAATTTTAATTAGTGTTTTTAACTAATTTTGATTTAAAAAAAAAAATGCCTTTTTTACATTAATAAATTTCCGAAAGGGACTAGATAAAGACAGGAGTTAATATTTAAACCCTAGATCACTTCAAGGCAGGTTAAAGAAGTGAAGAATCAGAATGTATTAAAAAGAGAAAAAAATCCTTGATAAGAATTCAGGAGGGGATTTTCAGTCTTATAAAGTCTAAAGCAATAAAGTTCAGCGGTTCTTGTTTGCAGAGGAGACCAGTAGAGGGCTCCCTCTATTTGGAAAAGTGCACATTAATTGAATTTTGCTCGTGTTTCCCCCAAGGAGGGTAGGAGTCAGAGTCTAATGAGAGCCTTGTGTGTACCGACTCGAAGACCAGCTCCCCCACGTGTTTCTAGCCCAATTCCGTGTCCACGTTATGTTCACTGTACTAGGAGAAATGCCGGCAGATCGAGTTATGTCTGTTCCTATTGGATGTCCGACAAGATACCTTATTTTCTCGGGACCCTTCAGGCATTCTTTTGTAATGCCCTCAGCTCTCATATTCTTTCATTTTCTCCCTTCAATCCTACCAGAATCATCGATTATTCTTCGCTTCATTCGACGTCCCAGTACAAATCCTTCAAAAAGATTCCATAGATAAATCTACAATTATAATAAATATATATAAACTTGTTTAAAGCAGAAAATTGTATTTCGTTAAAAAGAAGCAGAATATCTTTATATCTCTTGGTTACATAATTTTTAAAAATTTTATGGAAGCATTTCTTTATTTAGTCTGAGTTGTAATTTTATATAGCCTTTGTTTAAAAATAAGATTACTAATAAAATAATTGAACCTTATTCTTTTTAGATCGCTCCAGAAATATTCGGTAAAAAATTATTTCATTGCACCTTAATAAAATTAACTTACAAATCATATTATAACTGACATAATATTGCTCATTAAAATTCAGTTATATTATGTCTTTATACACTTATTGACAATTTCCAGTCTGGTGACTGATTATATCAAACATCTTCAGTGTATTATTGTTAATTAATATATTAATGAATGTTTATCCGTAGTTTAAAAGCTCTTCTCTGAAGCAAAAATCAAACCCTTAATATACAGCACGAATAAGAGCGTTGATGGAGATCATCTCAATGAATACAAAGAAACAATCTTTCCACGTAAAATTATACTTGTTTTTATCCATATACCTTGTTTATGTAAATGAGTCTTGCGTTAGTCTCCTACATCGTAAGACTCGCCCACTTCAAATTTCTTATAATGTAACTAATTCTTCCATAATCGGCACTGATAAATAAACAATTATTATTTTACGCGGAGTGACTGTTTCTTTCTATTCCTTAATATTCAACATAAGTTGAGAGTGTGGGGACACCCCACACTATGCTATTACTGCCCTATGTTGTTGTTGTTATTGAGGTGTGTCCAAACTTTTGACTAACCCCGTATGTGGGTTAAATTTTATGAGCATTAAGTTGGGATGATATAAAAGAAACCATCAATATATGCGTAGATAGGTCTATTAAATTTGTCAATTTTTGCCGAACGGGACATAGATAAAAAAAAACTGTATTAGAGATAATTTATTTTATTTATATTTACTCAAGTTTTTGAATCGTTTGGCTCCAGTCGAGGTAAGGGTATTAGTATAAAAAGATTAATTAAAGAAATTGCGGATATAGATATTTTTTTAATGAAGGTGTTAAATACTTAACCTAGTATTTTAATGTTAAAAAAGAAGAAAGCTAGGTTGAAAAGTGATATATTATATAAAAAAATAAAAAAATAAAAACAGAAGGGAAAGATGGGGACAAAAAAATTATGATCTTGGACAGAGCTCACGAGACCTTAATCCGGTGATTACGGAAGAACTGAATCCAGTATCCCATTTACTATACTTATTTCTCGATACCTTAGCAAATATCGGGGTTTTCATTTCAAATCTCTTTTTTTCCATATCATAATAATTAATTTATTGATAATAACTAATATTTTCCTCATCTTAAAAATGGTTATTGCATCAAGTTGTAAACCAGTTGTTTTATCAGAATCTAGCTCATGTCGAACATGAGACCGGTTCAAGTACCGCAGTATAAATCCAGTCAGTATATATTAGCAGAGAGTCTCAACCCAGTGGTGGATTTACACTTGGATGGTCATGTTCTCATGAGATACCTCTTTCATATCGTACGGTCAGATCTGACTCCTGTAGCTGTGGGGGCTCCTTAATATACTCGCCCTTCGCAGTCCACCGTCGATTCCTTACTAATCTTTAAACTCAGGTCAAATGTAGAATATAAAATACGATCACTCCTTCCTCAATTTTATTTATTTATTTTTGTTTTCCTTCTCTTCTATTCCTTTCTTTATTTTACCAACCCACCAGAAAAGCTATATAACTTCCAACTAAAAGATTACTTTAAATGAGATTGTTAAAGAGAGCTTCTCTGCTCAAAAAAAATCATAATGACCACTCTGTGAAAAATCCCCAGCGTGACTCAGTTTCATTAGAAATAATATGATCCGAAAATGCCAACTTTTTTACGCTATGAAAAGTTGCCACTTTTTTTATACGAATAATGTGTTCGCATATTATAATCACCTATTATTCGTTCCCTCCTTTTCATTGTTCATTTCAATTTTTTTCATCCCTCGGAACTATCCACTGGATGAAAGGTCAAAAAACAGATAATAGTATCAGGGACAAGTTAACACTTCTGGACATAATTCGCATTTTTTTAAAGCCATAATTTGTGTGAAAAATAAAGCAATGAGTTAAAACACCCGACACGGTTCTTTCTGGATTTAGCTAAAAAACAACCGTGCAAGCATAATATTATTCTACAAATTCATATAATTGCATACATAATGATCTTTTCTTTTATTTTTTAATTTTTTTATTGAGCACGCTCGACCCAAATATGTGGATAAAATACTTTGTAGATTCATCTGTAATATCCAAGAGAAAACCAGTAATAGATAAATAAATTGATCAAATTTTTGGATAAAATACTTTGTAGATTTATCGGTAATATGAGGGATAAATTGGATTCAAAATTAGTAATAGATACATAAATGTAACACTATAAAACAGCTCTATAGGAAGGCTCTATAAATTAATAGTCTTCTTTAGATATATAAAAATGAATGTTTGTCTGTCTGTCTCTCTCTTATGCCTGCCTAAACCGTTCATCCGATTGCGATGAAACTTTGGGGAATGGTTGGACGCATTCCCGGGAAGGTTTCTGAGTTAGTAAAACTGTGTTGCGATTTTGGTACACACGGGTACGGGGTAAAAATGTCAAAGTAATGAAAACCCTTCATGATGCATATCGTTGAAAAGCTCTTTAAGAGTACAGTAATTGTTGTTAAGTACGTTTTTGTCTTTTTTTCTTTTAGGAGGGGGGTAAAATGGAAAATACGGGGAAAATATTTCTATAATCTATATCTATTATCCGATTGCGATGAAACTTTAGGGAATGGTTGGATGCATGCCCGGGAAGGTTTCTGGGTTAGTAAAACTATGTTGCGATTTTGGTATACAGGGGAACGAGGTACAAATGTCAAAGTAATAAAAGCCGTTCATGATGCAAATGACAAATATATTTATTATTTCATATCTTTGAAAAGCTCTTTAAGAGTACAGTAATTTTTGTTATGTACATTTTTGTCATATTTTCATTTAGGAGGGAGGTAAAAAGGAAAATATGCATGGAAAATATTTCTATAATCTGTATCAATATTAATAAAAATGAATGTTTGTTTGTCTGTAAGTAACTTATGCCAATATTGTAAAATGTACAAGTTTATATTGCAAATTGTAAAATATATTTTTTATCTAAGGCTACATTATTTAACTATAAAAGAAACTATTTATAAGGTTTTTCAAAGGTAGCAGCTATTCATTTCTTATTTTATTAATGTTCGCCGGGTCAGCTAGGTTTTTATATATTTTTACTGAGCACGCTCGACCCAAATATGTGGGTAAAATCAGAAATAGATAAATAAATGTCTCATAATAGGTAAATCTAAATGTATCACAAATTGCATTTATATAAATATAAATGTATCACAATAGATAAATAAATGTATCAAATTCGTGGGTAAAATACTTTGTAGATTTATCGGTTTTATGAGGGATAAATTGGATTCAAAATTAGTAATCGATAAATAAATGTAACACTATAAAACAGCTCTATAGGAAGGCTCTATAAATTAATAGTTACATAATAAAATTTAAAATATAGCGAGCAATAAATTAGATAGGGAAATACTCGTACATAGTTTTGACTTGCGACTCTTATTATTTTTTAAAGACTCCGCTAACTCCTGACAATCAGATGGCATATATTGTCATGTAGAATGATTTGAAATATATTATGTTTTATCCCACTTTTAAATTGATAACATATAAATCAATTATATATAGCAAATAACGGAACATATATCAATTCTTTTATACTCGTATATCGAACCTGAACCCAGAACATACTGAATAAATGCTACCAGAATTAACAATAAAGTAATCAAATTCAACTTTTCGAGTATTTATAATTGAAAAAAATTAAAATAAATAAGACATTAATTAAAAAAAACAACAAATTATCATTATTTTTTATAAGAAGTAAATGATAAATAATTAATATTATTAAACCCTTCAGTAACTTGTCTATTTCATCACTCTTAAGTAATTCTGGTTAACATATCTTAGATTTTATCCACGAATACTGTGCAAATCAGAATAAAAATTCCCCTGCAAATACTCGTAAATAACCAATTGATTCTTCGACAAATCTAAATGATGATATCATTCAACACTCTCTAACGTAAAGACGAGTAGTAGGAACTGCATTTGTAATATTGATTGACCTTATGCAGAATAACAATTAATGGCGCCTTGATTCATCTTGTCGGGTTTTCTCCATAAGAATTGTTTCCGATAAGAATATAACTGTCAATTTAGTTTGACAAATGTATTCACATTTATCTTTATTCAATATTGAGTTTTTAAGAATAAAGTAATTATATGAATAAATTTTAAATTAAGTAAAAATTGAATCATGGTACTCTATGATTCAGTTTGTATTCTGACTACTAAATTTACATGGAATATAATGAATATTAAATATAAAATATAATATTCAACTCTTGACTATAAATTGAAAATTTTGTTTGAGGGACGGTTAGATAATATTGATTTTATCAAGGATTTTTAAAAATCAATCCGATCGGTGAAATTAAAGTTATTCTAATAATGATCTCATACCTATATATATATATATATATATATATATATATATATATATATATATATATATATATATATATATATATATATATATATATATATATATATTTAATAAATACATAAAGCTAATTGAGTTATACATATACAATTCATTGCATGGCCCAGTTAACGATTGACATATACTTAAACTGGGCTTAATTGGGATACAAAATGGGAAACAACAGTTTGTATCGTTTTAATGAGACACAGCTATTAATTTATTTATTCTTTCATGATTTTATTTAAACAATGATTATACCCCGAAAACTACTCACTTTTTTCTAATAAGACAATACGAAATAAATAATGATTTAATGCTTATTATAATACTTACATATATTGTAGTAGGAAGTTATTAAAAAACAATTTAAATGAGAAACGCAGTTTACATATTGAATTATCTTATTTTTCTACTAAGCTATTCTTTTTGACCTCTAGTTTTTTAGTGATTTTACGTTTTTCCAGTTTTAGGAATGCTATCATTCTTTTCCATTTAAAGTTTTAATTTTTGTTCTGTTTTATAATATTATTATTTGGAATTAATTACCTTTTTTTTCTTTAATTGTCGTAACATTATCATTAAAGGATCAAAAAAACAGCTATTTTATTCCACATTTATTGACATGTCATAGTTTTAATAGGTTTGTTCTCAGCATGGTTGGAACAAACTTGACAAGGTTGAAACAAATCTAACATGGTAAAACAATCCTAACAAGATTGGAACAAACTTAACAAGGTTGAAACAAATCTAACATAGAACAAACCTAACATGTTAAAACAAACCTGACATGTTAAAACAAACCTGACATGTTAAAACAAACCTAACAAGATTGGAACAAACTTAACAAAACAACACTTTCTTCACATTCAAACCAAAATGATAGTGATTTAGCACATTAATTCCTGAAAGACCTTAACGTACAGAATTAATTTAATTGTATGTAAGTGTAGCATATTATAAGTAGTCTTCCAATTATTATTGTGGCCTATAGCTTCCATGCTTTCTATATTATACTGGTGATTCTTTTGTTGATTGTATTGATTCCGTTACCTTCGGTAAGCTCGAAAGCAATAAAACTAACATCAATGCAAACATATATCATATATACGTAATTATAACAAAAACAAAAATCGGTTGGAGACAACTCAGACAAACTTTCTCATAACGAGTTCATAATTACTTAGCCCAGTGTTTTCCATTGTTTAGTTTTCGTATGTTCATTTAATTATTATTGAACATTTCATCAAAATTTATCACAAAAAAAACAAAAAATGTATGCCAAATGTCGTCAAAATCGGCCCAGTAGTTTAGGCTCTAGGCGTCTGCGAAACGACAGACAGACGACAGATGACAGCCAGACTTTTCTAAAAACCATTTTTTTGGACTCAGGGGACCTAAAAACGTGTAAATCTATCAAAATCTCAAAATCGTATTTCGCGCCATCACAATATACTTTCTCTTTATATAAGAAAGTAAAAAAATGAAAAGAAATAAATCTAATTGAGAAAATCGAATTGTGAAGTCTCAATGGCGCCACCCTGTAGTTTGCCCAACTGCGCCAGTAAAATGTATTTATTAAATACATCTATCAGTAAATGTATTAAATTGCCGAGGGCCCAGAAAGCTGCCAGTCCGACACTGCCAGCAATAGACGTCCAGCGACTATCGCGGAGGACTCCTCTTCAGAGCTTGCATGTTAAGAGTCGCTCAGCTAGGACAACGGTAAGATGCAAACTAAGTAGAGGAGTCCCCAGCGATAGTCGTTGGGCGACTATCGCTTGATCGTCTTTCGTTGGAGTCGCGTCTAGGAAAATAAAGCTTTATACATTTATTCTGTGTTACTAAGTTTCACCTAAATACAATATATCACTAATTTAATTTAAAAATTGTTCCCCTAAAGATGGTGTATTTTCTAGTATGATAAAAATAAAGTTAAGCGAATATTATAAATTAAATAATTTCGATTTTTTTGTCTAAATTTAAGCGTTCAGCGTTAAATTTTTATGCACTTACTTAAATAAAATAAAAGAGTGTGAAAGGGTGACAAAAAGGTTTAGCGCTCTTTTGTACTGTTCTCGAATTATAGCCTAAAAGATGAAAACAAATAACCAAAGTACAATTTTCAAAAGTGATGAAATATATTCAAAAATATAAAATAACAAAAGGGAATCCCCCTGCATAAAAACTTATTGGTAAAAAAATATAACTCTTTTGGAAGGTCGGGTAAGATATGTAGATGATAAAAGATATTTATATAAGTCAGGAAAGAATGCGATGTAAATACCCCTATAATAAGTTCACTAAGGTTAAACCCACTGAATCAAGTGCGAAGTCCAATGTCGTCACAATTTCTAACTAAACGAAAGTACCTAAGTTGAATGAAATGACGTCACGAACTGGTTAGTCGGTTCTTTCGCCGGGTGTTTTAGATTCTAGCGGTATTTCCCAACAAAATATGAATATTTAATTAGTATTTAATACCAAGCTCAGAAGTTAAATTTTATTTTTTATTGTGTTTTTTTAATATATATATATCAAGGTCAGAAATATTGTATTATTCAGCCCCAGTTCTCCGTTCTTTCTAAGAGTTCGAGAAACTTTTTTTTTATACCAAACTAGGTTAACATTTACACCTCTGATCTAGTCACACTTTCCATATCATTCCGATGAATAGAAATATTTCTAGAAGATATTAACATTCGCATATACATACGCAAGATTGTCACTGTACCATGTTTTCCCTTTTTACCGACCGGCTTATTTTATTTTTTAACTCTACAGAAAAGGACATATTATTTCTACTTGACCTCTCGGCTATTTTTTTCTCTAAAACATCTCGTCGCACCGTGTCCGATTGAATATGTGAAATGAAAAGTGAAGACAGAAAGAAAATAATAAAAAAAGAGCGACTAGTCTACTCTATGATACATTTAAAAGGGAAAATGTTAAATTCAAAGTATTTACTCTTAACTTATAAGTTTCTTGTTATTCTGTTCCCATTTTAGACTTAACGACATTATGCGTTGTTATTTTGAATGTTGTGCGCATTGTAACTAGTCTTTAAACCCATGTTATTGTTTCTAAGAATACGAGACACACTTAGTGACTCATATCTTGCTATAGAAGACTGCCTTGATCTTGGACAACTTACCATGCAATGCAAATACATACTAACCACATTACTACTTGAGACATACTCGTATTCTTAGAGGAAAATGACGTCAAAATTTAAAGTTAAATTTTTATCAATGACGTCAAGTTATTACCTAAATAATATATTAAAGCAATTTCTGTAAAATGTGGTTTTGTATCGATTTCAAATAAAAAATATAACAAGATAAAAGTAGTCCATTGTACGATTATTCGTAGGAAAGCATCTTCTATTATACCGTAGGTACATTATACTTTAATTTGTCTTAATAGATGCGAAATTCTTTCTTTATTGCTAATGTAATTTTAGTAAAATAGCTTTCAGATTATTTTCTAACGTTAATAGTCCCACAACTATTTCGGAGAAGTGGAATTTTAAATATTTGACTTCGATAGCTCTAATTCAATATTGGAATCATTTTTTTGGTTAATCACGCCAAACGTTAGACACAAATTTGTTAATGGCACAATAGTTGCAGTTTCAGATCGATTATTGGTTCATAAGGTCTTGCTTTGTTTTGCAGTTAAGATCAGAGGTAAATCCTTTTTCGGTCTTACTTCTTTTACAAGTGCAAATCATCGAGTTAATGTACCACATTGATTATTTATTTAATTGTTATAAAATATGAAATTAAAACAAAAAACTTGGTAATTTTAATATAATTACTTTGGAGGGATTTTAAATTTAATAATCATAATGCTTTATAAAAATTCTTATATGCTCAAAGTAGGTATTCCATGTATTTATTTCATCATACGAATTTTCCTTTGAAAATCTTGTCTCATAATTTTAAATGAACTTAATCTTTTCCAGAGCTCTTAAGGTTTAAAAATTGTAATTTTAATGAGGTAGGTATTATTAAATTAAAAATTAGTCCTTCTTTTCGCACTTGAAGCCATACACCAAAGTACATAATCAAATGGTATTTAGCCCAATGTCAATAAAGGAATTCGTGATCAATACGTGCCAATAAACATTACCTTATGAATTTATAATACTGTTTACGAATAAACGGGAGAGAAAAAAGTAAATATTTATTGTAAGGAAATATTGATAATTAGAATAGTTAAGGTGGAAGCGAAGGACGGAATATTAAGAAGATCGTGGTTTATTGTGTATACGAATACTTCCTATGATCCTTGGCAATTAGGATCAGGAGTCTTCCTTCTTATAGTTAAAGAAAGAATTGAACCTAGGAGACGAGCTAACTCATCTTCCTTAAGAGTAATCTGAAAGAGCAATCTGGATCTATCAAGATACCGTTTAAAGCAACAGTATTGGTGTAAATACTAAAGAATATAATAGGTATAAAAAGAAGAATATAAATAAAATTACTAGAAGGAATAAAGAAGGGTCATCATCGTTACCAACAAAATACTTTGGTTTCAGGGAAACTGCCGCATCACGGATTTTTTCTTTAATGTAATACGTCATCTGAACTGTAATAAGGAAATTCAGATCCAACGCATTTACAAATTAATACCTTCCATTTAAACGCAACAGTGCAACAACTCTCCAAGTTATATCTAAGTTATAAGGCTATCTTTCATTGTGCGATTGTTATTCATTATTTGGTTTAGATTACTGACGACAACTTATGGGAGTAAGGCAAGTTAAACACGTACTTAAAGCACTGTAATTACAAAAAGATAAAGAGCAATAAAATAAGTTTCATAAAGCATATAATTTTAACTTTTTTCCGATTAGAAAATTCTGACTTAAACATTACATGAAATTCAGATATGAACTCTTTAATAAGATTGTTACGCCTGAAAAACGTAGCCAGCATATTATTAAAATATACTTTTGTACCAAGTTAATTATGTTATTTTTGCACGTATTAAAATTGATAGAGCCGCATTTCGGTTTACTATATACAAGCAAAAAATGATATTTGTTTGCCGATTTTGATTAAATAGTTATCCAGGACACATGTATTCTCAGGGCCAATAACCAAAGTAAAATAATATCCAACGATAAAAAAAATACAAGGTTCTAGACGTAGATAATGTTTTTACAAAAATAAAAGACAGTAAGCTATTTCATTTTAGCTTCTACTGTTGCTAATTTTAAGAAGATAATGAAACTATCTTGAAAAATATAGAATTGAAAAAAGCAAAAAAAACGTGGTAGTTTAAAATACAGTGATATTCTTTAAACTAATACCACAAATTAGAATTATTTACGAGATTTCGGGATAAACCTAAAAGAGCATATATTAGAATGTATTATTAAACATATGTGCATCTAACTTAATACCCCCAAGAATGATTATATACGACTTAGTGATGCTTCATCATTATCGATAGATTAATTCATAACTTTACATCAAACCATGAACGTTATATTAACATACATAAGTTAGATTATATAAAATAGCACCATGCTACTTTAATAAGTAATTAATATGCTTTTAATACTGATATTTCCAATGGTGACTAATTTTAAAATGTATGCTTGGAATGATTACATCGTTGTGCGCTTATGTCAGATGTATAACTTCTTAATTTAAGTTGCTTAAATTAAAAGTTATCAAGGTTAGTTTGGAAACTAATCAATCTGAGAGGTTCACATATTTCCAAAATGGTTCACGTAATATCTCACTATAGTATAGTCATAATTAAGCAGATATTTCTTTTTAATATACATAGAAAGATACATTCTTAATGTAAAAAGAAATGAAATTGAGAAAAGGCACCCTAAATAGAAGAAAGGATTATATAAACCATACCTCGATTTTTACTCGTTCGGCAGCCACAGCCACTTTCAAATTTTTCAAAAGGGGTGAATTGTGCAATGCACACATGAAAAGTGTGCATTTATTAATTACTTATTTTACTTTATTTACCATTCAAGCCAGAACAATTAACTAAGCACTACTTCAAAGGGCATAATATTCCCTTTAAAAATACTAATATATTTGCTCAAGCAATTCTACTTATGCAGGGTTTACAAAGCTTTAAAATCAAAAATTGCGTTATTTTTTATACGGTTTCATATAACAACGTTTTTAGATGAGCTTAAAAACAACCTTACTTCATTAGCTTTAGTTTGATATAGCATATGTTGTGCTGCTAAAAATAAATACAAAAGTCGCTTAAAAAAATTGAAACATACATTTTTCTACCCACAAATTATGTTTCGCGATCGTCGAACATTCGCGATGATTTCAACGAATTTTGTTCTTATTTTTAAGCGACTTTTGTATTTATTTTTAACAGTACGGCTTTTAACTTATGCTACATCATATTAAAGCAATTAACACTACTACATAGGGAAGCTTTTAAGCTTATATAAAATATACGTTAATTCTAAAAATAAGGTAGTTATTATATTTTTAAGAATATATCATTTTTTTATTTCAAAGCTTGAAATTCCAGCTAAAATAGAGCTACAGGAGCAAGTGTGTTAGTATTTTTAATCCCCACCCTTTAAAATAATGCTTAGTTTATTGATTTGGTTTAAATAGAAAATAATATTATGAACTTTCTTATAGAAAAAGTCATAGAACGAGTAAGAATCGAGATATGGTACATAGGAACATTTTTGTTCCATTTAGGGTGGTCTATCTAAATTTTAATTTTTTAAATTCAAAATGAATCATCCTGTATATTTTTATAAAAATTCACATAATAATGAAAAAAATAAAAATAGAAATACAGAACTATTTCTTTATTTTCTTATGAAAAGATTCTCATTACATTCTTTCTCCTAATTATCCGAAGGATATCTAAACATTTATCTAAAAATATGTATGCTTTGTTTGTTTTTTATTATTGTAATGAAAATACATAATATACTTATTTCTTTAAAGTTATAAGGAATAGAACTTTTTTTAAAATTAATATTTATAACATTAGTGCCTCATAAATAAACAAAATTATTATTAGTAACCAGAATTGTATGTAAACCTTCAACCATGTACGTAAATATTAAATTACCTGCAACACATAATGAGGCAAAAACGTGGCAATTAATCTATTTTTTTTAAGAGCCACATTTGCGCTTATGAAGATGGACTGTTACCGAAGAATTAGACACAGAAAAACAGAAAAAAAGTTAATGTAATGGAAAATTATCCTACATTTTTGAAATTCGGATCAATGTACAGACAAAACCAAGATAGAGTATGCAAGATAGGCAATGACGCGTTGTGAGTTCACTTAACAGTTTTTCACACCAGTTTACTATGCCATGTATATCAATTATCCTTATTAATATAATAATGTAACTTTTGTAGTTTCAATACACAATAAAACTAAAAAAAAAAACCTGTGTAACTATTCCATTATTTTCATATCCAAGTGTTGAGTATAAACTTTTTGATTATTATTAAAATGCAGTTAACTATTTGTTGCTGTTAGCTTATTGTTGTTGTTTTTTGTTCTTTTTCAGAAAAAACTAAAACCTACATTTTAGAAAATTATTTAAATTTAATATTAAATATAATTTATAATGGTAAATTTTACCCCTTTTTTTTGCAATTCTGAACCTCTTTTCAAAATAGTATTTTCCGATACCTACCATCAAAAATAAGGATAGATTACTTTTGGTAATTTTTTTTTTTAAGTTTTCAAGAAACTAAACACCCAAAAATCAAGGAAATAATGTTTTTTAGAGGTTTAAGAACAAGCAAGAGCATTTTCGAAAATTCACTTAAGAAAATAATTTTTTTTCTCTTTGACATAAAAATCTATCTTGCACAAACAAAAAAGAGATTTAGCTAAACAAAGGAAGTAATGCAGACGACAAGCTTTGGGCGACTTTAATTTCCATAAGAAAAAAGAAAATATTAACAATTGATTAATTAAAATTTTTAATTTCATATTCATTCTTCATTCTTAAATTTAAAAAGTAAGAAAAATAATGCGAAACGTCTAAAAAATCCTATTTTTTTGTAAAGTATCAAACATAATTACTAAGAAAATACGCGATATGTAATGATCAATGGCAGTACATTTGAATATCCTTTATATTATATGTTTATTATATAATTTACGTTTATTTTTCTAACAGATAATTAGGAGTTTGTACTTTCTGGTTTTGAAAAACAAAAATAAAATCAAAAATGGACGATTAAATTGAAAATTGGAAATCAGTCACAATTTTTCTAAGTTAATATTTTTTATATTTTATAAACAAAGGTACTACTCTTGACAATTTTTGAAAATTCATCGTATCAACACCCTGTCCATTAATTAATTGACTAATTTTTTCAACTTCTTAGTTTAAGACTAAGCAGGGCTGATGCCTAGAAGCTAAAATTTTAACACGATTTTTTTTTTGTAATTTACACCCCACGTGTACTTAATCCGTGGACACACTGTATATGTCACAAAAACCCAAATTTTGCTTCTATTACACTTAGTGATTTCACAGTCAAGCAATGTCTATTTCAGGACACGAAGAATCTGTCCACAAATACATATATTAGCATGTGATTTCATAATTAAAAGAAAATTACATTGACACAGATGCTTAATAATAATTGCAATATCCATTAATGAATGAAGAGCAAAAAATTGTCGATAATTTAAAAACAAAACAAACTTTGGATTCTTTATAAAAACGCATAATAGTACAAAAGCGAACCATTTTCAATCTTAATTTTTAAAAAAATGTAACAATAAATATAGGAAGGGAATTTAATTTCACAAGATATTGAAGGTAGATTTTCATGAAAATGGATAAAATAACCATAAGAAGGGACGTAAAATATTTCTCCGCTCATATTCTCACTAGAAGCCAGAGGGGAATAAGTTTATTTCGTCCAAGTAATATATATTATGATACTTTTCCTTTTAATGATGTAACTTCTTTCTTTTCACAAGAGAGGCTCGCAACGATAATTAATTATATTTCATTAACATTCGTCAAATAACATAAAGATACTGAAATGAAAACTATCTCGAGACGAAGATTTAAGTTGAGCTTTGTTTTAAAGAGATTGGTAGATGTGGTTGAGTTAAGAGTGATTTGAACGCCAGGTTTATAGCCGATTCCATCCTGTTACTCGTGTAGATGGTTTTCTGTAAAGCGTCAATCGATGTCAAGAACTCGTTTGTAGAAAGAAAACAGAGGCTTCATGAGTTGCAGAGTAGCCGGGAGCAATGGTTTCCATCACTCTCAGTTCAAGGTCACATCTCTCGAGAGGTCATCCAAGTCATGCAAGACATCCATCTACTTCTACTTGTCGTCCATGGTATCTCTCTAAGGTAATTTCTTCCTTCTGCAAACAAAAGCGCTGGTTTCTTTCTATTCTAAACGAAGTTTTTAGTATAAAAAGAAGTTCGTTTTGTTTCTCTACAACTATATTCATAATTAGAAAAAAAAAAATCCATTACAGACAGACATTTTTTAAAACCCACTTTTTGGACTCAAAACGTGTTAATTCATCAAAATCAAATTTACGCTCCATAACAATACTTCCTCCCTTTTTTTATAAAGTTCTTATTTGAGAAAGTAAATAGAGCCATGGATTATACAATATCTCTTTTCTTCCTTATCTGCTGCCTGTTTTAGCGAATTTTCGAAGAAAAACTATTGCAACGGCTTCAAAAAATTTGTAATGGGAATTTTTTGGATACTTTCTCCATGGAAATCCGCTTTAGACCATGCTTAATCGATTCCTGAAATTTAACACTTTGTTATGTATGCATATGTATGTATATAATATGTATATATGTATGTGTCACTCCAGACGATATCACACCCTAGGATGCACTTAAAAAAACCAAACAAATTTTAAATTGTCAATAATATCAAAAGAAAGGATGAGTTCGTTGGCCAGAATTTTTGGAGTCCATTTAGGGGTCAAATGTTGACAATTTAGGGTCAAAAATAGCATAAAAACGTATTTTTTCCATTGTACCCCCCTATTATATGAAAATATGACAAAAGCGTACATAAAAACAATTACTGTCATCTTAAAGAGCTATCCAATGACATGCATCTTGAAGGGTATATAACTACTATTTTTGACTTTTGTACCCCGTACCTCTGTGTACCAATTTTCTTTTTCACCCATCCAAATTGTAAACCAAAATTTTCCTATATTATCTTAAGCCAATAATACACAGATTTCTTTGAAAATTCGCTCATTAAGTCATCGTGCATGGCTGGACTTTTTTTTTTATCGGTATTTATTTCTTTTATTTTGATAATTCAACTGGATTCAAAAGGGGCTGTTATATTGAGGATGGTAATATGTGTTGTTGAAAAAGGGCTTCGAAAAATAATTAATAGTGCTTTTAATAATATTAAAAGCATTGGAACAAAATATTCTAAAATTAAAAAAAATAAAAATGATACTTGTCGTTTGTTTGTACCTAACAAGAAGTTCCTAGAATGATATAGAGCTAAAAATAAAAAAAGATAATAATAATAAAAATAAATAATAATAATTTTTAAAAAAATATTTGAATATTAGCTGACCTAGATAAAAAAATAAAACAACTATAATTGGAAAGCCTTAAAAAATGAAGCTTTTAATAGGCAGACGAGGTTAGTTAAATCTTTACATTTGACAGTACTAAGGAGGTTGTTAAGTGCAATGGTGGTTGGAGTTGAAGCTGAAAGTATTCTACTTTCTGCTTTTGGGGATAAGTTGTATCTGTGGGCAGAGGGTATTTCCCTCTCGTTTTCCTGTCCGTGACATCAGGCCTTTACAGTTCAATAAATACTAATACAAGGACGCCTTCCCCTTATTTTTAAATAGAACTTAATCCCGAATAATATTTGGGGTTGTATTCTAAGGCTAAACTTAAGCGTCACCGTTTGATCGAACAAGCAAAAATATTCAAATGTTAATTGATAATGTACACTATTTAGGAAGCTAGTGCTACTTATGCAATTACATAATTTAGTGCCATTAAACAATACAATACTTAACGACCTCTTTGTAGTTTAAGGATTTTTAGAAATGTTTTTTGCTTTACCACTACACAAGTAGACCTTTTCTGAAGTTAACTAATCAAACAAAAAAATTATAAAATTGAAATTCCTACAATATTACATAAATGTCAAACTTATTCAAATTCATTTTAACCGTTTTAAATCAAAGATATTTCCAACAGAAGTTTTGGTTATAACTTTAATAATAATAAATAATCCCCATCCAAGATAATTTATTGTCTGTTTTTAATTCCACTCAGTAGTTCATTGTTATTTTCAATAGACTCATAAAAAAATAAAAAATAAAGTAAATACACATTGTTTTCTAATATTCTCAAAATTAATAGATTGTTTTTTTTATCGTAATTACTAACTTGAATAGACTAATGACAATAC
Organism: Gerris lacustris; assembly: GCA_951217055.1. Classification (NCBI taxonomy): domain Eukaryota; kingdom Metazoa; phylum Arthropoda; class Insecta; order Hemiptera; family Gerridae; genus Gerris; species Gerris lacustris. The sequence goes on from OX578277.1 coordinate 82,147,717, forward strand.
CATCAATTGAGATTGCGGTAGGTAATTGTTTCAAATAAGATTACTGTCAAATTATATTAGGCAAAATACATTGCATTATAAACAACTATAACCCGCATTTCCTAGACATTAGTTTAATTTAGAAGCAGCTGACCCGTGATGAAAAACAAAGATTGCAAGGCCACGGTCAAACAACGCATTTAATTTCAACTTCGAATCAAAGAAATGCTGAAGTTAAAATGGACAGACAACTATGTTTTCAAATCAAATTAAATTTTAATTTTTAAAAAGTCATAAAACCTAGACAATTTGTACAACAATTTAAATTTCATATAGTATTATTACTCATAGAGAATATAAACATAAAGCGAAGAAGTAAAAACAGCTCATTCTACAAAAAGGGAAGAAGTAAAAACAGCTCATTCTACAAAAAGGGAAGAAGTAAAAACAGCTCATTCTACAAAAAGGGAAGAAGTAAAAACAGCTCATTCTACAAAAAGGGAAGAAGTAAAAACAGCTCATTCTACAAAAAGGGAAGAAGTAAAAACAGCTCATTCTACAAAAAGGGAAGAAGTAAAAACAACTCATTCAACAAAAAATGAAGAGGTAAAAACAGCTCATTTTACTTCACTAGCATACTCTTAAACACATGAATTAACAATGCTGATAATATGATAATAATTAATTGGTTTTTATCTTATTTAATAAGAATATTTTCATCTTCAATGCTCTTTGGCTGCACTATGGTCATTAGCAGTATAATATTTTCTTTACTGTTTTTAGTAACTAACATCTACTTTGACCTAAGTTTTAGTAGAATCCTGCATCCGTCATTCAAACTTAATTATTTATATTGAGAACTAGTTGTTATAAGTTTAAAATACTTGTTATATAGTAACAATTATAAATTAGTTAATTCGAAAATTTAACCAGATAACCTTTTCAAGGAGTTCCAAAGATATCAAAACAAAACCTCTCAAACATTTGATTCTGGTTCAAAGTTTTCAAGTTATCGAGCGAACCAAAACTTGAAGTACAAACAAAAGGACAGATGGGAGTCTGGAAAAGAGCCTTAAGGATGCTGACACGTGCAATTACATTTGGTTGAGGACCTGAAGATGAATATTCAATAAATTTCAACACCTTCTTACTTACTGTGTTACTATGTTAGAGCGTAAAAAATAGGGAATCGGAATATTTTTTTAATTTTTAAATTTGAATTTATAATTATATAAATAGTTTGATAGAGATTCCTTATCTTGACTTTATAAACCAGGAGAGTCAGATAAGTATGTATTCCGATCACACTTCCTATTCAATAGATGAGACTAACTTATCGGATCTTGTATAAGAACAACTTCAAAACCATCAAACATGAGATAGACTAATAAAAATGAGAATAAATAAATACTCAGCCAATTAGTGTGGCACATAGCTTCCTCGCGCCCTATTTCGTAAAATTTAAAGATTTTATGCTTTTAAAACCTATTATTATCCAATTTATTTAATTTTTCCTGTTATTTATCTGTCAATATTGTTTTGATTCTTTACATGTATTAAAGTATCAATTTAGAGAGCGGACAGTTGAAGTTGAAATTAACCTGGGGCAATCTGCAGGCCACTTTCGACAAACCTACGAATTTTCATTAAAATCAGATACGTACTTTTGAAGATATAGGTGTAAATAAGTGTATGTTTGAATGCATGTGGAAGAGAAACAAATGGACCCATAAGGTTGAAACTTATATGGGATCCTGGGCTAATTATGACCTACCATCCAAATTTCAATAAAATCGGACGAATTGTTTTTAAGATATGTTGGTTCCCAAAAATTGGGCGACAGGCCGCCAGACAGACATGGAACCAAACATTTTCCCTGTTGTATGAAACGGATTTCTGTCTTTGAAATTGGAATTGGAGGCATTAAATATTTTCGTTCTTCAGATAAGAACGATCACATAACTTTTGTCCGAGCAATAATCCTAGCACATTATTAAAAAAAATGTAATTTTAATTTTGTTTATTAACAAATTTTATAAGAGGTATTGGGTAAATATATGTAACAGGGGTTTTGTTATACTATGCAAGCAATTGAAAAAATAAAACGATTTAAATGATTTAAGGTTCTTGGTGCGTAGGCTTCCGCGGGTAGACTCGCAATAAACAGCTTGGTTTTCCGGAGAAATCCGCGTCACGAAGGAAATGAAGTCCGACGTTTCGCTTCCACTACTGGAAGCATCTTCAGGGGTGTGGTGCATCGTGATGTTTACTTGAAGCAACAACAAGACATACTGACGACTGGAGTGAAGTACGGCGAATACGTCTAAAACGAATACGAACTATTAAAATAATATGATAATATGCAACTATAAATATATTGTTGCATTCTGGAACGTAGGTTATACCTGGATTCCCCGGGGGTTCCTTGAGTCAGGTTTATCCTTTGTCGGGACGACGCAATCGGGCAGGTGTTGCCTTTGTCGGTGTTCCTTTGTGGAGCGGGTGATGTTTGAAGTCGAGAAGTGACCGCGGTGCCGCTTCTTGCTTTCAGCTTGGCACAGGTGCTAACAAGCGGGTTTCAGGTCCTGGAAAGTGTGAATCCATCCTGTCTGTTGAAGTTCTCCGGTTGTTTCTCGATCTCGATAGCCTCCCATACCACCCTGTTGTGATACCTGTTGACAGAAGCGAGTACTCTTATGTCCTCAAACTTTATGAGATGGCCGGTTTCATCAGAATGTTGTGCCATCGCTGATCTGTGATGGTTGTATTTCACAGCTCTTACGTGTTCTTGTAGGCTGGTAGAGATCAATTTTCCGGTTTGTCCGATGTAGTTTTTGCCGCAACTGCGAGGGATTTGGTAGACACTGCATGTTTTGAGATGAAGTTGATCTTTCGGTGATTTCAGGAGGCCTCTGGTGGTCATGTGGGCATTGAATGTGGTCCCGATGCCGTGCTTTCTGAGAATCCTGCTTATCCTGTCGGTCGTTTCTTGGATGTAGGGGAGACAAGTCATCCGTCCTTTCCACTGGGGTACGTTCCTGGCGATATGACACTGCATTGAGGTACCTATCCGTGTACGTGGGCTTCCTTTAGACGGAGTGTCCTAGAGATCCGTTGGTCTTCTTCGTCACTAGCACATCCAGGAAAGGTAGGCAGTCCTTCTCTTCAATTTCCATAGTAAATTGAATTTTTCTATGAATCGAATTCATATGGCGGAGAAAATCATCCAAAGTCTGTCTTCCGCGTTTTCATAGAAGAAAAACATCGTCGACATATCTCCACCAGCAAGACGGTTTAAAAGCGAGGGCTGTATCTTCGAAGTTTTCTAAGAACAGGTTAGCAGATACAGGTGATAAAGGGGTACCCATGGGCGCACCTTCAATCTGGTTGTATTCTCCGTTGAATAAGAAGTATGTGGATTTGAGACAATATTCTATGAGTTGCGATTTGTCTTCACATACCTTTCTTCTTATGATGGCGATTGTGTCGTCTATCAGCAGGTTGGTGAAAAGAGACTCAATATCGAAGTTAACCAGCAGATCTTCTTTCTCGACGTGAAGCGATGACAGTTTCTCAAAGAAGTGAATCGAGTTTTTGACGTAACTCGAAGTCCTTCCTGAAAGAGGCTGCAGTTCCTTCACAAGATGGCAGGCGACTTCGTGGGTAGCAGAACCATTAGCACTTACGATGGGTCGCATCGGGATACCGTCCTTGTGGATTTTCGGCAGTCCGTGCAGAGAAGTTTCCTCTTTTCTCCGTCTTCCAGGGATGAATCCTTGATGAGTCAGTTGATCTCCGTTTTCACTCGCAGCTTAGGTTCCGGATCTTGCTGAAGGTGCATTCCTCGAGTAGAACCTTCATCTTCGAAGTGTAGTTCTCCTTGTACATCACAACCGAAGCATTCCCTTTGTCGGCGGGCAGTACCAAGATGTTAGGGTCCTCTCGTAATTTGCGTAGAGCCTCGATCTCCGGTTTCGTGATGTTCCTCGATGGTGGTTTGCTGTGGGCAGGATACATCTTGGCGGATTTCCTCTGCAACGTCAACGGGTATACCTCGCACAGCTGATTCTATTCCGCAGCTGATTTTCTCCACAGGAATCTTCTTTGGAGCAATGGCGAAATTAAATCCTTTCATGAGAGCCTTCTCGGTGGTGGGGCCCAGGTCTTCGTCGGTGAGGTTGACAATAACCTTTGTTGTAGGCATCTCTTCTGGCTTCTGCTTTTCTATCAGACGGTCATACTTCTGCTTTTGTTTCTTCTTCGTCTTCTCCGCGACGTACTCAGCTTGGGCAGACGTAACACAATCGATGGCGTCCCAATCTTCAGGTGATAGCGAATGTGAGAGTACCATATGAAGGTCATATAAGCTCCGGTTGATGGAGACAATGGTGCGACGGCAATTCCTAATTCAATTTAATCCGAATTTAGGGGTGATTATTACTATAGGCGAGATGGACATATTTTCTAAGACCTACTTAAACCAGGAGGTAGGGTAGAGATTATTAAAAAATATTGAGATGGAAAATTTACCAGTCTTTAAACATAAATTATTGAGTGGCGAACTAGCTACCAATGTCTTTGAGATCTAGAACCCAACTATCTTTAATCCTATACAAAAAGACCTAATAAGAATTCATAATGCGGTCAACATAGGAATTCATAATGATCTAAAAGTTCCAAGCATTCTCTTATTACGAGTTCTTCCACTTTAAACATACCTATTCTCTTAATCCTCTCGTTCAGGACCTATCCTCTTTTACTGGACAACCTTAGGCGATTTCTAACATCTATTTGCCACTCCTGTTATTCAGTAGTTTTTATATATATTTTTTTTTTATTAATTATCTCTGAGAGTCACGGGCCTACTTGAAATAGGCCCGTGACTCTCAGAGATAATTAATAAAAAAAAAACTACTGAATAACAGAAGTGACAAATAGATGTCACCAAAACTGACTTTTCCCATAATATGCATTTTTTTTATTAATATATATCATATTAAACAGAGTTAAAATTTCTTGCACTTGTTTTTTATTGTCATTTACTACATATTTTATTTTTAATACCGTCGATTTTTAATTTAAATTTTAATCATACATGCACGTAAGAATATATTAAAAGCGTATTTAATCACCACTATAATCACTTCTTATTAGAGTTCTCGTTTAGTATGAAGTAATATTAGGTCATTGGTCTTTCTTTCACTGTAGCATTATAAGACCTAACCCAAAGTAACACCTTATATCTGATTATTTCTTAATTACGTACCATCAGTTGCCTGCATACAAATCTTAGCTAATAAGAACACAGGATACTTAACTAAGACATAGCCCTTGTCTAACACCTTATTAAGTTTATTACTTTAAATTACCAAAAAAGTATTTCCATTGCATTAGGCATCAGATATCAGATGTAAAAATTTAATAAAGGAGTTTCCTAAACTATTAAGTGAGTTATTAAGCTTATATTATTACAGGCATAACATTTCGACACTCAACTTGGTTATGCATATTTTTACGACTGATCTTGACTCTTAACTATGATTCACCAACATTCACATATCTGAAGTTATTATAAAATTCTGCATAATTTAATAGTATGTAAACAAGATACTTGCACTGAGCATTTATAAAACATCATCAAGAAGGTCGTGTTCAATTTCTTAACACACTTATACATATTATTTACACATACTATCATAATATTTTTTTTAATAAGATAATAAGGTTGCTGACAAAATTTACACGAATATGCAATCAAAATTCGAAGTTATTATATTAAAATCGGATTATAAAATTAAAAGAATTTTAGCTGGGAAGATAAGTTTAATATTTTTTAATTAGATTAGGTTTACCAAATAGATATTTCGTATACTACCAGGCTTATTCTAGATTGTACTAGATGGTTTCTAGAAGAATTACTTTACTCACAGGGCCAAGGAACTATGCCTAGTTTACAATGATATAGTTCATACTAAACTATTATATAAATAAAGGAACAGCCTCCGTAAAAGAACCTGCCAATGTTGAACTAGATTTGGGACAGACATTTTTTAGACAGGTAGTCAAGCTCTGTATTTGTTCGATGACCCTGTTGTGACCCTTTTAAGTAAAGCGTACAAAAAAATATGCGGTTGACTGATTTTAAATACAATTTTTGAACTGGTCTTCAATCAATGGGCAGCTATATGGGCAATATAAGATTTCAGCAACTTAGATGCCACCTTTTGCTTGCGACGCCTTTTCTCGTCCTAATTTAGTCTATATTTATATAACAAAAAAAACAAATAAAGTAACAGACTAGAGACAATATTGACACAAGACACGAGTTGCGTACCATGCTTAATCTACGATTGGATTTTAATAATAAATACAGAAAACAATAGTTACTTTAATTAAACAAACAGCAAATTAGTTTTATCTACGATTGATACGACATATAAACATTTTATCTCTGTTTAGATGCGTAGAAAGTGATTATTTTCGTAGTTGCATTCATTGTGCATAAATAATAGTAAACAAATTCTTACCTTATCACACGATTAGCATGTTTGTTTACATTTAGCAAAACTGATTTGCTGATTGTTTAATTAAAGCAACTGTTTTTTTTCTGTATTTATTATTAAAATTCAACAATCTTAGATAAAGTACGGTACGCAACTTGTGCGCAAACTGCATTTGCTTTGCTCGTGTGGTTTTTCTACCCTCGCTATCACTCGGGTGCAAACTCCACACTCGCATGCAAAATTCTACTTTCCGCACTAGACGCGTAATGAACTGTTGTTAAACGTAAACTAGGTGTGCAATGTAGTTTTCTGCTTGCAATATTGAGCTGAGCGTGAGCATTTTATTATCTTAAACAATAAACATTTTTATTTATAAATAGCAGAAATCGGATCAAAAATAGTAATACATATTTCTAATTAAACAGTATTTTTTTTTTTTTTTTTTGCTATTTTACCCTCCTCTTAATTGAAAATTTGACAAAAGTGAACATAACAACAATAACTGCACTCTTAAAGAGCTTTTAGACGACATGCATCATGAAGGACATATACTATTTTAACTTATGTACCCCGTACCCATGTGCACCAATTTGGACCATCAGATTTATACTTTCCTGTGGTTGGTCACATTGACCGTGCCGAATTTTGTGCGGATCGGTTCAGCCGTTCAGGAGGAAACTTTTGTACCCCGTACCCCTATGTCTATGTACCAATTTAGATTTATACCTTCCTGTGGTTGGTCACATTGACAGTGCCGAATTTAGTGCGGATTGGTTCAGCCGTTCAGAAGGAAACTTTTGTACCCCGTAATCCCCTATGTACCAATTTGGACCATTTCAGATTTATACTTTCCTGAGGTTGGTCAGATTGACCGTGCCGAATTTTGTGCAAATCGTTTCTTCCGTTCAGGAGGAAACTTTTGTACCCCTTACCCCTGTGTACCAATTTGGACCATTTCACATTTATACTTTCCTGTGGATGGTCACATTGACCGTGCCGAATTTTGTGCAAGTCGGTTCAGCCGTTCAGGAGGAGTATGCGTCCGAACAAATGCAAAGTGTAGTATAAGAGCTTCGCTTCGCTCAGCTCAACAAACACGTTAACCGTGCGATAAGGTAAAGAATTATGAAACGCCATGCGCAATGAATCCAACAACGAAAAGAATCACTTTCTACGCATCTAAACAGAGATAAAATGTTTATATTTCGTATCAATCGTAGAGAAACAAGTTTTTTTTAACTATATTTAAAAAAAAAAACTGTCTTAAAGAAATATATAAAAGAAGAGCATCATTTCTTTACTGCATTGAAGTGAAGGTGAATAGAAAAATAAAGAAAGTGAAATAACGGTCAAGTTTCGTTACAGCCTTAAATAAAAGCATACTTATAATCTATAATAAATAACTAACGAAAAAATTACATCTATCAAAATTTAGCAATAATTAACAAATAGATTTATTATAAATTAGTTTTTATTCGTAGTTGAGCACAGTTATATTTTTTTTTCTTGAAAACTTAGAGAGATAATACCTTGGCTATAATTTATTTTTAAGTAACAAATAGTCATATTTAATTTTTTATTTAAAGCAGTGCTACCAGGATTTTATTTAATTTACTTTAAAAACTAATGCAGCACGTTTAAGATGAACAATAAAGTCTACTCACAAGGGTAAGGGTGAAGTCACAACTTCACTATAGCAAAGTGATACTCTACCTAGGACTTTACAGTTAATCCGAAAATTCGTGTAAAATAACAAGATATATCTCTAGGGGATTCCCAACTCAATATATAGTTACTAACTGATATAGAATTTTTTTGTGGAAGACATAATTGGTTTTTTCCACAAAGTATCAAACTAAAAGGTAAAAGTTGGTATGTTTGAAAGTGTTAGTTATAAAATAATAGTAAAAATAAGGAACTGCATCCGTAGAGTACATTGTGGTTGTGAGGATGTGTATTGTCGGTTAGTGTGTGTATTTGCGAGGTAGGGGGTGCATCTGCCCAAGCCTAAGGAAGGGTAGGGGAGAGGGGTGCCCTCCAAGTCTCCCCCCCTCATATATAAGCAAACCGTCGACCCAGCCCCCGCTCAGTCCGTCAATCCCATCTCCGCCGGTTATAACCATTCCTTAACCGGCTTTTTTGTATACTTCAAATTATAAGGATTAAGTTTATTTAAATTTTAATTTACAAGTATTTTAAGTGTCTTGTCTCACATCGAATTTAAAAAAAAAAAAAAAACATAAGTAGTAAGCTCCCTGCGCGCTTGGTGACACCGTCGAACCGGTACGCGAATAACGATACATTTTTTTTAATTACGAGCATTCGATACTACTGCTATTAAACTTTTTCAAAAGGTATGTAACTATTCAACATTATTACATATTATATTAAACCCACTACTCTAATGATTAAATGTATTTTTTTTTAAATAAAAACGCCGGCATAAATACTACCCTTAAGCCCTTTTGCAGTATAAATAATTTTTTGTTTAAATATTACTGTATAGATGTAATTTTTTATTAATTCAACTCTTTAGGTGGTATAGATATGTTTTATTATTTAGTATGTAAACAAATAATGCCGGAACTACCAATCCCTTCAGCCCTTCAAAACTTATCATTGAATTTTTTTACTATAACTTATACCTCTTATTGTTTACATAAATTGCAATCTAAATATTATTTTTATTTCGCTTGATTTGTTTATTTAGGAAAACTAAAAAAAACTGTAACCACCTCTAAATAATTTGGTGCCCATTTTCTAAAAAATATTATTTCTTTAATCTTTGTATCAACAAATATTTGCACTTTACACATTAAATAGTTCTTTATCTTTTTAAAAATTTTAAAGATAAGTAAATAGTTAAACAACATTTATCAGTGCATTCGAATTTAAATGACAATGTTTCAAAAGAAATTATATTGAGCCAATTTTTTTAATTTTCAGTCCTCCGTAAATAACTATTTCTTTATATAAATTTAACAATATAATATGTTCATATATAATATTAAGTTAAATAAATAAAAAAATAACTTTGTAGAAGATCTTAAGATCCTTAAAAAAATACATAACAAAACACAAAAATAATATTATTGTTTAGATATATATCAAATTAAGATAATATAGAAAAAAATTAGGAGAAATAGAAATATATATATGTGAAAGAATATAATGTTAAATAATATAATGTTAAATAATATAATTGTTTACTTTCCTTAGCTTAAAATTTAATTTTTTTACCAAAACTTATAAAATAGGGACTCTTCGACTTCAAATGATATTATGTAATATAATTTATTATACACCTCAATAATTAGGTAATAATAATTAACATTTATCTATATTAATAAATTGTGAAAGGAGCATGGAAATACACAAATATATTCTTTACGCACTACTATAGGATTCTATTTATAGAAGGAATACGTGCAGACAGCTACAGACTAAGAGGTAGTAGTTCATTTATCTTCGTCGGAAATACTACAGAGGGAATCCTACATTAAAGCAAGAATGAATCACGATGGTGTATATATATATATATATATAAGTGTTAATGGTTAAATTGTATATTAAAAAAATATATATATAATTTCAACAAAAAAAATACATTTATCAGTGCATTTGAATTTAAATGAAAATGTTGTATTGAGCCAAATGTTTAATTTTCAGTCTTCCGGAAGTGAATAAGTACATTTGTTTATATAAATTTAATAATATATGATCATATATAATATTAAGTTAAATATATAAGAGTAATTTTGTTAGACGTTCTTAAAGTCCTTAAAAAAATACAATAAATTTTATATATTGAATATTTTATACAATGACTATAAACAACTGTAGATGTATTACTCATTACAAAGATTGCATGTTACAATAATTAGAATAGTATCTCTAATGAAGTTTGTTTTTGCTAAAAGCATTTAAGTCTATGTCTATCTATTATTAGTCGAGAACAAATAATAAGAACAAAATTTAAATAATACGATATAATTAATTGGTGAAGAAGTTAAAACTACTATTTTGTGAAAGTACGCAACATTTTGCAATACAAATATTAATTTATGAAAACATTATATTTAAAATTGAATAAAATGTAATTTTACAAGAACAATTTAAAATATATCAATTTTATTAATATTAATGCGCGATTTTATTTAAATTTAAATTGTATTTCTCCATTTATTATAAATATATATTTTTTTTTTTTATCACTAACCGCGTCAAATTATATATAAAATCAAGACAATTGATCAACCAATATTATTGAGAAATATTTTTTAAAGCCAACTACGCTAATAATGTAAAAAATTAGCTAATCAATCTGTATTGATAATAATGTTTAGCACAAATAAATTTTAAATCACCCAAAGCAGACAATTGAGCATTCTTGAAATAGATAACCATTCTTATATTAAATACATTTAATGGTGTTATCATATTGAAAAGTCCTAACAACTTCAGTTTACACAAATCAATTTGGAGGTTCACACAAAACAAACAATTTTTTTAAACTTGAAAAAATTGTTTTTATGGAATACAATAAATATTGTGCACAATATAGGTTGTAGAGGAAGATTATTGTATAAATAAAGTATAAAGAAATAACTTAATCAAAATATAATCTCTTACAACTTGATTTAAAATTAATGTTTTAATTGCATAATTATTTTTATAAATCACGATGAATAATATTAAAGCATATTCTTCATTTATAAATGCATCCATTTCTATGGATATTAGTCTATAAGTAATATTCAATCTATTTTTAATAAGTTAAAAAGTTTTTTTTTTTTTTTGTTTTTTTTTTTATAAAATCTCACAATAATTTATATTATTGATGTTCTCTGCAATTAATTTTAATCTTATTAAATTTAAGATATTAAATTGCACATGATTTGGAGTTAAACAATTTTTAAATCAAATTCATTAGATAATAGAAGATCAGAATGATCAAACAAAGTTATTTTATAAATAGGATCTAGACACATACTTATTATTAGTTTCTTAATATTATAGTATAACCGCAAGTAATATTCGAAGATATTTTTAAATAAAACTATCAATAAAACGTTTCTAGATAATGTTTCTCTTCCTTATAAAAATAAATAAATTAAAATATTCAAAAAATGGAGGAAGTTATTTAAAATTTATTAATTTTCCTTTATTTATTTTTTAAAAATAAGCGTCCTAAAGAGAGTTTGTAACTAAGAGTGATGTAAAGGATGAAAGAAATGTTTGGCTAATTCTAATAAAATTAATTAGGTTTGCATAAAAGGGCGTGCTTTTAACCTTCTTTAATCCACCATTATATTTAATTCTCTTTAATCTAGAGGAATTCCCAAAAAGGCTCACATAGGTACTATTCCAATTAAATACGGTGCATTAATAATTACGAATTGCGGTTACAAATCCTCATTTTCCGACCCCCCTGACGCGACGTCTGAAATATTTTCGGGATTAGATTCAGGAAACTTGGGTGAAAAGAGGGGGGATAGGAACTTTGCAAAATTTACGAGGGTAGTAAGTTAATTGTTTTTTTCCGCTTGCTCGAATTTTGTGGCAGAGCTCGTGGAAGGAGGTTTTCGCGCTGCAAGGGGGGGAATGGTTATTAAAGGAAGTGAGGAAGTTGGAAAGCATTTTCAGTATTTCATCCTACCCTTCCTTCCACCCAACCCTTAGGATAATAAGAGGTAGAACGCAGTAAGGGAAAGTTTCGAGACGGAGGGGAGCCTTAAGAGTAAAAGCATGAGAGGCGCTTGAATCTTGAGTAAATTGTCTTTGTTGAAAGTTGTTGGTATTTTGAAGATATTGGCTTACCAGAAGAATAGTTAGACTTGACAGATTACCATGGTAAACGAATCGGTGAATGAGTCTCGCATTAAATAAAACCCCAGTAACAAATAAGACAACATGGATAAACGATAATAAAAAAGACCAGTCATGCACCATGACTTAATGAGCGAATTTTCAAAGAAATCTGCGCATTATTGGCTTATAATAATGTTACTATTATTAATGGCTTGTATGTTTAGAATTTGGATGGGTGAAAATAAAAATTTGGTACAGAGTAATACGGGGTACAAAAGTCAAAATAGTATATACCCTTCAAGATGCATTTCATTGGGAAGCTCTTTAAGAGTACAGTAATTGTTGTTATGCACACTTTTGTCATAGTTTTATATTAGAGGGGGGTTTAATGGATTAAAATGTATGCTTTTTTTGACCCTAAATTGTCAAAATTTGACCTCTAAATGGACTCTAAAAATTCTGGCCAGCGAAATCATCCTTTCTTTTGAAGTTATTGACATTTTAACATTTTTTTTGGTTTTTTAAGTGCATCCTAGGGTGAGATATCGTCTGAAGTGACAGATACATAAAAAAGTGTTAAATTTCACGAATCAATTATGAATGGTCTAAAACGGATTTCCATGGAGAAAATTTTCAAAATTTCGCAATAAAAAAATGTTGAATAGCTTAATTTTCTTCGAAAATTCGCTAATATATTATTTAATTGAGAAATAAAATGCGTTCACAACAAATAAAAACAACAATTGGACCACGAAAATATCCCAGCAATAGCTCTTTCTGACTATAAATTTCCTTCTTAAGTTCTCTTTAGTTCCAATAAATTTAATCTATTATAGCAAAATAAATAAAATTAATTTTAATTCGTTGAGAAAATAGTATTTGCAAAAGAATAGAAATATTTCAGTAAGTACAGGTAAAATATTAATATTTTAATTATTACCAGAATTTATTGTTAATATGAGAAGTTTAATTAAAGATGAATTTGATGGTTAAATTGCAAGGTTGGTCATAAAAAAATAAGCTCGGATTAATTAATTAAACAAATATTAATTTCGACTAGGATAAATTTTGAATCGATTTCGAGTCGTAGATAAATGTAATGAGCGTTTCAAATAGAAGCCTCAATTTCATGAGTAGAAGGGTTAGTTATAGTTTGAAAGAGTGGATTGTCTGAAGGCGTGCAGGACAGGGATGAAGGAGAAGACGCGGAGGTTCAATACTGGGACCATGCCCTTGAACCTCGTCGCTCAAGGCGTGAATCTCTTTGACTCTGAGCATCCTAATCCTGTCTGATTCTCACTGCCAATGTCAAGGACAAATCTGAAGATATTTATTGGAATGATTATTTATTTGATTTGAGTTAGCAATACCAGTTTAAGGCTTAACATTGAACGAACAAAACGTAAATAACCAGAATAATAACTTCTGTAACGTGTAGTTTAACAGAATAATAACGTTTTTTCATTCGGTTATTTTATTATTTTTATAGTAAAGAAAGAAAAAGTTAAAATAAAAACCTTAAAGGGCCTAAATCAGCTGTAATAACACACACACACACACACACACACATATATATATATATATATATATATATATATATATATATATATATATATATATATATATATATATATATATATATATATATATACACATATGTGTGTGTTATTTACTTCTTTTAAGAGAAATAAGGACATATAAGGTCTAATGGAAAATGTATAAAATTGTATAACAATTATTTTTTAATTTTTAATATTGAGATGTGTCAGGCATTTGTGTTTTAAGTTTATTATCTTTTAGGATAAAAAAGTATAGAATTAATTACGCTGCACAGTGCACGCAGTTACCAATAAAACGTACTTCCCGCTCCATCAAATAATCAATGCAGGCACTATGCTGATTGTTAAAGACTAGTTAATCATATTTATTTAATTTTAATAACATAAACAATTAATAGCGATATATAAAAAAATAAATATATAAAAAAGTTTTTCCAATATTAATTTCAACTTCATGCTCAAATTTAAAACTGCTTAAAAATGAATAAGAGGCCACTGAAAATTGAAACAACCACTTTGTTTTATTAATATATCTTTCGTGAAGTACCGATCCAAATTTAAAGAAATTTGGATGGTTTGTCAAAAGTAGCACAGAGATAGGACATACAAAATTGCAAGATAAAAATAAATTTACATTTTCTGTCATCAATTTGATACCTGTCAAAATGAAGATCGTAAATATGGGATATGTCAAAACAAATAAAATAACTTGCGGATTTTTTTCGAACTAACTTTCTATACAGCAAAATTTTCTGAAAACGAATTAAATTCTGCTGAAAGATGACTAAAAGTATTAAACTTATGCATTGTCAACGTGTTCTGAGCTATTCTAAATGTTTCAAATGTCTAGCTAGTCGGGAAGTTAGTTAACAATCGATTACAAGATTTGTACTGGACAAACAAACAAACAAACAAGAAAGCAAGCTAATAAAAACGTAGTAAAATCAAGTTGATGTTAGTTTAACACTTGATAGGCTAGTTATTCAAATATTACTCCAAATTACAGTGATCACCTATCAAGTGACTATCTAACATTAACTTGATTTTTGGTCTACTAACTAATTTTGTACTCAGGATCATGAAAATCACATTGTCCACCATAATTGGCGGGACATGACCGCTCTCCCCCGTTTTGTTTGTTTCAAATGCCTGTTGCCCAGCTATGTATCGCAGACGTACTTAACCGTCCATATATTCTTAAAATGCACCAAAATATTCACAAAATTCTAGCTAAATGTTAGTCAGACACTTTTTTGCACGCTATATCCTGGACTATTTACTAGAGTAAACAAAACTTCAAGATTAAAATTTATCAGTTATTTGAAAAAAAACAACATTAAACATCGTAAGCTATAGTGGTCTTACAAACAATAAGCTCACTAATTTTGCTCTCCGATTTATTATTCATTATGACTAAGTTTTCTTAAGTTTCCCTGTCAAAAACAAAATAAATCATTTTAATTTATTATTTTATTATAATAAATGCAGAATGGTTGAGTTTAAAAAAAAAAAAATAAATAATAATAATAATAATAATAGTTAATAATTTATTTCTAATTTAAAATTAAATTTAAAGAAGTAAAATAAGAGATTTCATTTCAAGAGTATACTATTGTGTGAACATTTGTAAGTAAAGCTGGTTGTGCATTCCACTCTCTTTTATAAAGACAAAAAAATAATAATGCTTTAACATTTTAATATGCGAATAAATAAGTGAATAAGTGAACTTGCTCAATAAAATAATAAAAACCTTACATTAATTTTACTTCTTTCGAACATCATCAGTGCCCACAATGAAATAGAAAATAAATAAGTAATAGTGTGTTGTTAAAAAAGAATGTATACATTAATGTTGGCAGAAAAGGTTTTTTTATACATGTCAATTGTAACCCTTTTTTTACTTTTCTGGGAGAATTTAACGTAAGACTTTAAATTCCTGTTTGTCGGAATTTCTTATGCAATATATTGCTTTTACTCCCTCGCAGTAAAGAAAATAGTTAAACACGATCGAATATCTATTTCCGGTGTAGAATCAAATGTTTGTCAAAGTCTGTTTTTCTTCACGATTTGACCTTTTGGACATTACGTCGTAGAAACGTCCGTACACAGGATTTCCAGTTATTTAACACCTTAAATCAACACATATGAAGTGTAGTGAAAGGGAACTCAATAATTTTCTTCTCGGCTTTATGAGTAGTTGCTTATTCGATATTAAGTCGCTTATGTATTCCACTAGTTAGTGTATTCTAGCAAAAAATTAATATACTATGGACGGATTATAAAATTTCAAAATTTGAGTTCTATTAAATAATAATTTGGTGCCTTAAGTCACTGATATATCTTAAGTTTTTGTCTATATTTTTAATTGTTTTTAATTTTACGTTATAAAAAAAAATTAACTCTATAGAAAGCGAGAACGGTAGAATTAAAAATTGCTCTGTATAATATAAAAATTTACAAGAAAAAATATTAAAATATTTAAGTGTGTAATATTATATTTCATAAAAACACGAAAAAGAAGAATTTTCGGAGGTTTTATATCAATTTCATTTTCTTATTGGTTGAAAGGGAAATCGGTTAAGTCTAAACATATGACTTTATTGCGGGCAACTTGCTTTACATGGTGATACGTGGGTTTCAGTTACCGTACAGTGGGCGTACGTCGACGCCTTATACAAAACGACCTTGCCTTTTGTGTCAAAAAGATGTTTGTTATAATTTTTTTTTACTTTTCGTTTCTTTTCAATAAACTTTAAAAGGCTTCCAAAAAAAAGCATTGTTTTCAACAAAATATAATCCTACTTTACAATATCAACAGACAAAGAATACATAAATAAAAAGTGAATATAAAAGATTTATTTCATAAATGAAAATAAAAATGCGTTTAAAAGAAATACTTAAACAAACCATTTACAGTTATTTACAAATGAAATGTTAAGCAATAAAGATAATATAATTAATCATATGTTTTAAATTTGTAAGAAGCAAATTAAGCAATCAAATCGAAGTTAAAAATAATCTCTACAGCTGCATTCGTAGTTAGTTCAGTAGCTATTTCAAAATGTTTTATAGTCATTTATTTAAGAGTAGTTGTGTAATAATTAATTATCTTAGTTTACCAAGGGCGCCTTGCAGTTACAGTTAACCATTTTTAGTTAGAATTATGTTTGTCGTGTATTTATATGAGATATTGTATTAGAAATAAAAAATATTGACAATGTATTTTAAAGATTATATTTTATATCCTCCTATAAAATGCTTCAAAAATTATTTGCCCATTTTTAATAAGTGTTATATTAAAAAGGAATCTAACTAATTATCATGTATAAAATATAATTGAATATAATTTATTTACAAAACAGTAATAAAATAAATAATTTTATTACTTTTATACTTAAATTTGGAAATGAGAAGAAGTTCCATCAAGTAAAAATTAGGAAGATTAAATAATGTAAACATTTTTCCAGTTAGTTAAAAATATTGAATTATTAAAGAAATATTTAAACACAAATTAAAAGTCAGCTGATTATATATTATATTTAACCTTATTAGTCTCTTTAGTATTATAATTTCCTTAAGATGCAGTAATAAAATTTACGTATATCATATATATATATATATAACATATACATAAACATTATTCTGTAATACAATAGATGTCTAGTATTATTTTATAAATACATATATTGATTTTGACTTTAAAATTCTCATTAATATCTTTAAATGAGTTTAACCGCGTAAATCCACTGTATCCACTATATTTTTTAAATATAAAAACAGACAACACTCGAGAACTTATTATTATAATAATCGAACGACAGTTACTCAAAAATTTTTTTACTATATTTTTTTTGTGAAATTGATGTAAAATTTAAATTTTTTAATTTTAATTTTCCACAGGATTTATTTAATAGAGTTGGCAATTTATCGAGAAACTAAATTATAGAATAGACAAGATTGAGCAAACATCTTCGTTCAAGGAATAACATAAATAGTCTCTCCACGTAAATTCAAACTGGTTTATTATACAAAGCAGCTTTCAGTCTTCATAAAGCCATCATCAGTGCCGATTGAGGAAGAAACGAGATACATTAAAAAATACAACATTTATTGGTGAGAGGTGAGTCTATTTTATGTCGGAGATCGACATTAGCCTCAGTCTTATGTCGATCTCCGACATGAAATAGACTCGCCTCTCACAATTTTTTTTTTTTAAATTTTTTAATGTATCTCATTTCTTCCTCAATCGAAACTGATGAAGGCTTTAAGAAGACTGAAAGCTGCTTTGTATAATAACCCGTTTGAATTTACGTGGAGAGACAATTTATGTTATTACTTTAAGATGACTTCCATAAACGCTCTTATATCTTACATCTTACACCTATATTAATAGTTTAAAGGGCAAACTATTGTGTAATAAAAATTCAATCATGTATAATATAAACATTACAAAAAAGAAGGAGATAAACCAATTAACACATACATATAAACACCTACCCGTAAGGACACACATATATAAATAAACTGACATTAATTATTTTTACGTTATTGTAATGATATAATAAGCGTCTATCTCGTTTGTTTAAACATCTGGAGGCTCTTAAAAATATATTCATAAAACACATTAGCTAAGTTTAATAACCATAGTTCCTTTATAATTGACAAATTAATTACTCGCTATTTATATTATTCATAATGCCAACATTACTTTGACTTTTTGTCATTCATAAATACAATTTAATAGTTTAAAAAAAAAAAAAAAAAAAAAAAAAAATCATCAAGGACACGTTTAACTCCTTCCGTGCAATTATTTAGTTAGCTGAAGTAGCGAAATGAACTCTTTTAATATTTATTAATTTTGGTCAATTTCAGAAATAAAAAGAAAAACCATTCACGATCTTTAAATGTCTTGCTTCCTTCTTTTCTTTTCTTTTATTACATTATATATAATTAGTTAAAATTATTAGAATACAAAAAAATAAATAAATAAAAACAGCCTTGTTGAAGGTCAGTAGCTTCGGATTTTTAAAAAAATAAATGTTGTTAAGCAATTACGATCCATTTTAATGGATTACTCATCACCTATGTAGTTGTTTTGTTTGTTTGTTTGTCATTCCTATTCAGTGTTCAAATTCATTTAAAGAACACTTTGTTCTATTAATAAGCCTGGAAAGTATTTATCTTTTACACTCCTACAATGTATAGAGCTTCCTTTTTAGAATTCTTTTGTGTTTGAAAAATTGTGTGCATCAAAGGAACAAGTCATTAATCTTAGTGCTAATGATTCGGTGTATCTCTACATAGTTAGTTGTTTCTTTAGTGAAAATGTATATTATATTTTTAACAAATATTGTTATTATAATAGGGATGTTTGATTCTTGAATGAGATTAATAATTTAGACAATTTAATGGATAAATAGATCATTAAAAGCATGCTTATATGAACACACGTTTATTAGAAATGAGAAATTTAATTAAATAATAATCTTCTTTATGATAAGTGTGCATTAATACCTTAACTTAAAAATACCGATTGCCTGGTAAATATTCGTATTTTATTAAGTTCTAATATAAAGATATTAGAAAACTTAATATTTGCGATGTCATACGATCAAAGTGTAATATGTATAATAATTCAATATTAAAGTGAGCATAAGAAATAGTAATTAATGTGAGGTCATACTACAACATTTGGTGTCTTTAACAGAGAAGTTATAAAAATAAAAAAATTCAAACTAAAGTAGAAATAAAAGAATTTTATGATTTCAAATTATTTTTAAAATAATTATAGATTAATAAATAATTTGTTTATTAATTAAAAGAGGTCATTAAAAATTCTTTGAAACAATTATTCGAATAGAGGGGGAAAAAAAACCACAGCAAGAATACTAAAAAGGAAAAAAAAAAACAATAATTAGTAAGGAAATGAAATTCAAATTGGGCTTGTAATAGAAGAAGGAAATTAGAAAGGATAAATTTCACGAAAGAACGAATAAAAGTGGAAGAAGAAAAAGGAAGGGATACGAAGAGAGACAGAGGAGATAAAAGATCAGCTAGAAAGATAAGCAAGAAAACTCCCTGGTGTGTTTGGCACTTTGATTGCAACCTGATCCTTTGCTGAGGAGGCCAACAAAACAACTATTTTAATTGGTGGGATTGTTAGAAACAATTGAACAAGGAGGGTGTTGGCTTCTCGCTAACACGTCTTGATTGGACATTGCAACATTAGTTATGCATCCAAGTCATTAACTAATGGTATTAATTGAGGTCTGTTGACCTGGCGTATGGAGAACACAAAAATAATGGAGTATTGAAACTTGGATGAAGTGATGGGTAATTTAAAGATCAATGAACCAGTTAATTTTTTTTTTTTTTAAATAACTTTAACTATATCAGAAATAATTATCTTCAAATTTTTTTATGACTAGATCTCATTTAATGACGATAATTATAACTTTTTCTCAGGAATTTAAAACATTTAAAAAAATTATATATTAATGAAGGAAATCACTAATTACTTTATAGCACAGGAAATTAAATTACTAGTACCAAAACCAACACATTATACTAGAAGTGTAATTTTTATTCCGAAAATAATGAGTGCTACATATTGACCACATCTATAACTGCTTGCATTTATATTTGCATATATATATATATATATATATATATATATATATATATATATATATATATATATATATATTATTCATATGTATTTAATTAAATTATCTTAATAAATAAATTAAAAAATATAAAAACTGTTTATTTCAAATAAAGATGAATTAATTCATAGCTTATACGATTTTTTTAATTATTAAATTTTTCAACACACTGTTTATTATGTAAGGCTTATAAAAAAAAAAACATTATTTAGTGTATTAAATAAAATAAAATTTTCATAGACTATTCACTGCCTCTTAAGCTCTGTTGTGATTTAACCATACAAATTTATTTTAATATACATGTAATTAGATACCAGTTTTGTAGTACTCAACTAGGAGCATCTAATATTATTTTTTTTAATAAGCGTAACTTCAAAAACATTAATAAAAATATTAAAGGTCTATTAAAAAAAAGAGATTACAAATAAGGTATAATTGGAAAAGCAGGCTCTATTATTCCTTCATACATAAATAAAATACATATAATTTATTTGTTCCGCTTTTAGTACATTCTACTGTTTCTTTTCATTTCGCGAATTCGTGTAAATAGGTCGGAAAGAGGGCATCAAACTCCCATGGGCAAGGTCAAACTGGTCATTTTGACTCCGCAAAACAGCTAACGGCTCCGCGAATAAAAAAAAATAAAACAAAATACCAAACCGGTAGCCTCACTCGACAGTGGGTCAGCCGCAAAACTGGTCTACCTTATATAATTCTCAATTCTTCTTATAAATATACATATATACATATATATATATATATATATATATATATATATATATATATATATATATATATATATATATATATATATATATATATAAACCAAAGACCCTCATCTCTTATAACGGAATACAACTTTTAATTCAGGCTAATCAACCTTTTCTTATAAACCACTTCTTCAAGTTTTATAGAGTTGTTTTTTGTATAAAAGTTCTTATTTTGTTCTTTTTATCAGTTTTTATGATGATGACTTTTTATAAGATAAATATATTATTTTAAGAAGAATGATATTTAAAAAAAAATAATAATAAGTAATTATAAATGTAAACAATTATTAATTTTATGAGCGTCATAAAAAAATAATTAAAAAAGAATTTAGAATTAAAAAAAAGCATTTAAATATAAAATACTAGCACAATGGATTCCCGTGCTTAACTATATTATTTAAAAAAAAAATAATAACAATGAAATAATAATGGGAAGTCATACACACTGATAAAGTGAATAATTAAAACAATAAATCAAAACAAAACTGTCTCATGTAGATATTGATACTGTATTTAAATCCTATGTCTCATTTAGTGATTTATTTTTAAACATATTTAAGAAGTGGTTGTTTATTTTCAACAAAATCAAATATGTACCTATATTTTCATCAATATTTTAAAAACTAGATTTTTTCGGGAAAGCAACTTTTAGCCCGGGCGCAAATTGAGGCACAGGCGACGCAGGGCAGCAAAGTGTTTTTTAACCCCAAAAATATACGAAACAGCACGATTTGAGACGCAGTTGTATATACTAGAGACGTATATATTGATATATGACACTACAAGTGACATGCCCGACACAAGTGAATCTGGTGTCTGAATTCGCGCGGTCTCAACTGTGCTGCCCTGCGCCTCCTGCGTCTCAATGTGCGCCCGAGCTTATTGTTAGATTCGTAAATAGACTACATTTTAGAATTTTTCAATCAAAATCGTCGGAACAGTTTTCGAGAAATATTGTTTTCTCCACATAAGTTTTTCGGAGGGTATCATCCCTAAATTTGGAGAAAAATTCATTTGTAAATTTCGCCTCGTGGTATGATTTTTCTGAACAATTTCATCACAAATGGTACAGTAGTTTAGACCGTACATACGATAGACAACAAAGAGACATTTTTTAAATTCAGGGGACCTCAAAACGTGTAAATCCATCAAAATCTAATTTCACAATACTTTCCCTTTACACTACGTGTATTTTTAAAAAGTAAATTATATATTTATAATATTTGACCAACTTATATTTTAATTCATTAACATTATTTCATATCCAATCCCATTGATATTTATAAATCAGTCGTGTTAGTTTAATGATTATTTTTTATTTCATTCATGATTATTCCTTTCTCGGAGTTCATTCACAAAGTGTTACGTAACTGTTGTGCATTACTGAGAGGGATTACAAAGGCTTAGGAAGGAAATTATTTAATAATAGAGATGAATGACTCTTTAATGGCAAATACAAATCACGTAGATGTAAACTGATATTCATTGATTAATTTGAATGAATGATGACCAGAGGTAACGAGATATTAATTCTATTATTTCATCTTTCTAATTTTAGAAACAAAAGTAGTTGATTTTTTTTCGAATGTTTTAAAATTAAGTGAAAGTAAATTAGCAAAAGTAAATTAAAAAAAAATACACTGCCAATTAGTGTGGCACATAGCTTCCTCGCATCCTATCATGTACTTTATTGTTATATTAACATTAAAGTTTGATTACTTTATTGTTATATTGTTTATTGTCTAAGAACAATTAAATTTTTTTTAGCGATCTTTAACACTTTATAGGGGTGTCGCTGTAGGTTTTACTAAAAAATTGTATTTGAAAAAAATGTTCGTCTCATTGAATAGATTAGGTATGATTTTTTTCCCGACCGAAAATTACAATTTTAAATTTGAAGTTCACGTTTACGCGAGCGTTGCGCGTGAACGCTTGAACGGATAACGTTGTCCAACGAACTCGACCTGAGCATTGGTAAAATAAACATGTCTACCAAATTTCATCAAAATCGGGCAACATTTACTCAAGTTATCGTCGCACGTTTCACGATTCGCGGACACACAGACCGACAGACAGACAGACAGACAGACAGACACGGAACCAAAAATGTTCCCTGATGTCTGAAACGGATTTCTGTCTTGGAATTTTTAAAATCGGAGGCATAAAACTTTTTTGTTCTCAAAAGTGAACACAATACTTCCGTTACCTTCGGTAAGCTCGGAAGCAAAATACAATGAAAACTTCAGCCAATAAAACTTAGTAAATTCTTGTTTCACAGAAATATATAAATATTAGACACAAAATGCATTATAACTCCATTACTGAAATAATTACCTTAAATTTATTTTTATTTAATAAATCTTAGATAAGTGGATTGATTAGGTTAACTTTAGATCAAACCAATTTATATTTAAATACATATATTATTTATGTATACAATTAACGGGTTTTAACACCTTAATAAGATGTGACCATTTATAATATCTAAGTAGAAAGTTTTATAATATATATCTATATATATATATATATATATATATATATATATATATATATATATATATATATATATATATATATATATATATATATATATATATATATATATATATATATGTATATTATATATATATTTATATATATATATAAAGTAAAATTACATCTTATTTGAAATCTCATTTATTCTCCGTTATGAACCCGGTTATTTTCTTGGAAATATATACATATTGCTTCTCAGGAAATGTATATCTAAGCCTGAATATATATATATATATATATATATATATATATATATATATATATATATATATATATATTGCAGGTTTCACGAATAGCCGTCTTATTATGGGGCTAAAGAGAAGTGACCGTTTCTGGCAGCTTGCCGACACAAGTTAGTCCTCATTTTCAAATCAGCGACCTTCTTAAGAGAAACTTCCAAGTCTATCCGTGAGAACCGGGCGAAAAAACACGAAACGTCTCTTGCTTTGTAACTCTGGCCTCTACAAGAAGAATTTCTTTCTACATTGTACATAGAATTTGTTTAACTAGAATCTAAATTTGACTTGAAGGTGAATAGATTAGTCAATTAAACAAACAACTATTATGAGAAATAAATACAAGAAGAACGAATTTCTAAATAATACATGTATAGATTTATATATGAATAGATATTAATCTAAATAATAATTAGCTTAGGGAAGCAAAAGTCAAGACGTAGGTCTGGAGACAAAAGTTAGGGCCAAATCATAAATTTAGAAGTATTTGTGAGATTTGACGGTCTTCAAGAGTGTTTCTACGAAAATAGTGAGCGTTCAAAGAATTTCTGAAATTTTATTTTTTTGTAATTTTTTAACTGTTATTTCGGTGTTTTTAGTTAAAAATTTCCAAAACTAAAAATGCTATAGTTTTATAGGAAATTTAACGCTGATTTCGAAAATATGGTCAAAAGTTAAAAATATTGAGTTGGAGTGGAGAAATTGCGTGTTTTTTAAAACGTGTTTTTAAAAAATAAACTTAAAAAAAATCATACCTCGGCAACGGATTGAGATAGAAAAGTGTGCTTGGTGGCGTATTGCTCCATTTTGTATCTAGTTTCACCCAAAAAGTTTTTTCGGTTTAGGTCGGTAACACCCTGTATAGTGATAAAACTTCAGTGATAATACTCTATATTAAATTAGTACTGGTACTGCTGACAAAATCGGTTATTATGTTGTTATTTTTTTTT
This sequence comes from Gerris lacustris, assembly GCA_951217055.1. Classification (NCBI taxonomy): domain Eukaryota; kingdom Metazoa; phylum Arthropoda; class Insecta; order Hemiptera; family Gerridae; genus Gerris; species Gerris lacustris. The sequence continues at coordinate 82,172,725 of OX578277.1, forward strand.
CCAAAAACATTATTCAATTTAATTATTGATTCCTTTCTTACCCAAAATATTAATACATGAAAAATAGATTATTTTAATTTTGAAATCAAAATGAAATTTTTTTTAAATTCTAATTTGATTTAGCTAATTAATTTCTTTTTTTAAGGACAAAATAAGTTGAGAAGTATAAAAAAATGTAAGATTAATAATCTTTAATAGTATATTAACCTTGATATCAAATATTTAATTAAACAACTGCGATAAATATACTAATTTTTTTATGAGAAATACATATTTCTAAAGCTTAAATTGATGTAAAGTTTTCTTACTTTACTGCAGTGATTTATTATTGTTGGTATAAATAGAAAAGTGCAGATTTGTTGTAGATGTTGGGAGGTAAAGTAGGCGCAGTGTCCAATCTCTAGGTTCACGATGGGTGGCCGTTGCTATGGGTGGCGAGTGTGCGAAAAGTGACCGCCAACAATTGCAGACAATATATTTTCCACAGGTATCAAGATTCTCGTAAATCACCGATCTCTAAGATACAAAGAACTCTCCACCAGATCTTTAAGGGCCGTTCGTATATCAACCTGAGCTTTATATCCCTTCATATTGTTGAAAAGGACGATTTAAATGCTGCTTTATCGTAGATTTAAAAGGCTTTCTTTTTTTTTATGTCTCTTGTGATAAGGGATCTCATTCTTTGTCTCGGTTCTTTCATGGTGGCTTTACTCTTTTTCCATCCTGCTTTATTCTTTCATCGTACGGTCCGAGCTCGCTTCTCCCAGTGACTCTTGAGGATTTTTTTAACTGAATAAATTACCTCGTTGAGTCGATACAAGAAGTAACGGTGCAGCAGTCTTGAGCACCGATCATCCTTTCATGCGGACAGGTTCCTTTCCTTGAGGACGCTTGTATTTGCATGTTTCCACAGGACCCGCCGCGACTCTCTCACACTGATACCGTATGAAACTTCTAAGCAGGACTATAAATTTCATGCGTTGGAACACCGTTAAACCTTTTCGGACAGCGGTGATCATGACGATTATTAAGAGCTGGCGTGGCTGGTATCGTTTGAAATTTGGAATTAACCACTACAGCAAAGTACCTTCTTACTTCTTGACAGTACTTGATAAAACCTAGTGAATTTTACTCCGAACATAATATAGTATTTTATCAACACTTCATTTATTCAACAATCAGTAGAATCCTACCTAGAAGTGACTGAAGCCTAATGAATTATAATTATATACATGGTCTAATTCTTCGAAGAAGCTTGTAATTTAATCATAAAGATTATTTTATGGAAAAATATTTATTTTTTTAAATTATAAAATTAAAATGCATTAACATTAAAAATTACATAAATAGCAAACTTTACCAACTATTTAATTTTCTGACACATTTTTCGTTTCTCTCTACGGTAAAAGGTACCAAAGGTAAAATGACTAATCTAAACATGTTTCTACAATAAAATTTTAGTTCCAAGAGAGAAAAAAAACTAGACTTTAAGGAAAGATTACCCTTTTATAAGAAACACTATTGTTTGTGACTTACGATTTTACAAAGGCAATCTTTTCTGTAATAACTTAATTCTGTTTCCTTTAAGATTGTATCCACTATCAAAATTATCATGAAGTTTCCTTTGGGAAATCGCTAGTAAGGCGTATCGAAGAAGATGATACCGTGCAAGTTGTTCTGGTGTGTAAACATTAACATTAATGGCAAACCTTACCCTCTTCTGATCCTTCCTCGTCCATATTCAATCCATTTCTTATCCCTACCTTCATCTACTATAACTGTAGATATTCAGTACCAGCAATTTGAAATCTATTAGAATATTTACCAGCTTTAACTACTACGGTCATTGCTTCAAAACTCAGTAAAAAAAAGTGCATAAATTATTACAACCTTCAACATCATCGTAAGAACAGTTAATATATTTTGTTGTTAGAAAGTTTTTAAATCCATTTTATAAACCAAATTTATTTATTCTTGTGACCAAATTCATATTAATAATTTTATATAAAATCATCTTAACTATAATAATAATTAATATAATAATAATTTATTATAGATAAATAATAATTAGACGGGCCATTCATTTTTTTAAATAATTAGAAAATATTACAGAATTCAGACAATGTATATTTAATTAGAGAATTACCTCATTTATTTTTAAGAAAATCAGTTTTTATATAGCCTTGAAAGAAGGGCTTAATAACGTAATGTATATAAGAAATACCAATAACAAGGACATTCGTTCTTTCACGTAATCGGAAAAGTATAGTAAACAAGTCTAGTAGAGAACATAAAAAAGGCTCTAATCTCTATTGATAATGCTTGTAAATAAATAAAATCGTCAATTCATTCAAGCGAGAACTTCCCACACTAGATGGATAATTGGCAAATTCCCTCTGTATCCACTCTAGTAAAACCAATCAACCGAACACTCAAAATTGGAGGGAGCCAATTGCAGTACTGATTGAACCCCAATCATCCTCTTGGATAAATCACCTTAGGGAATACGAAGGTATCTAAAACGTTCGCAGGATAATGTGACGAATTTTGTGGTCCCTAAAAGTGGATTGGGTCCTGCAGGGTAATCACAGGGATGGCTGAACAGAATGATGACTCCCAGCGAATTTAATAATCAAAGCTTCTTGTTCGATCGTCTTTATTCTCAGTAACAACCCTGGTTAGTTTTAACTCGATGAAGGCTTAGGTCGCGGAGTGTCATTTTATGCTTAGTTAACAGCGTTAATACTTTTTTCTTATTAACAAATGGTTTGTATTAACTTTATTATTTGACAAGTTGGTAATATTTAGAAATTTCTTTATTACTAAAGTATTTTTGTACTATTCCTGAAAAATAATAAAAATGTCCTGGAAATAATAAAAGCTTTGAATAATCATGTCAGCTCTTATTAAATGGAACTAAAGGCTAATCTAATGCTTTTATTTAAATCATTTTTAATAATGAAACTTCGAAGAAAAACTCAGAATTAAATTTTCAAAATTCCACAGAAACTTCTTCACTTCAGTTCTATTAAAAGACTTTCTTGTCGAAATAATGTTACACAACTTTAAGACACATTGTTCAGAGATGCTCAAATGAAATTATGGCCTTTTGTATATGAAAAAAAAACTAAGTGACTACACAATTAGATAGAAAGTGCTAACACTTGAAATAGTTGTGAGATTGTAAGATAAAAGACCTGTTTTAGCTTCAGTGAGTTTTTCTCTCTTTAAGAGCACGCAAAATCTTAAACTAAGTGACTTCGTGATTCCTTTAGTTAACATCAGGATAGTAATCGCTTAGGGTCGAGCCAATTCCCGCAACCGCATTCAACACCTTAAGAGGAAAAAAAATGACTTCTTTAAGAGACTGCGGTTAGGAGTAAGATTGTTTTACACAACTTCTCCGTATCTTTATTTCTGTTTTCTCGATTTCAGGGTGTTTATCCGATTCTTTCTTGTTATTTTCTCGCGTCCCTCGGCGGTAAGAGTAAGGTCGAATCTTGTCACGAAGTATTGGCGGTGCGGAAGGTTAATGCACCTGCCTGTGCGTACCAGTAGGACCCGACCGCAGACTCACTCTTCCCCTCGCGCCGCATCCGTCCCAGGAAGAACAAAAGGAAAAGAATGGGACAAAGGATTCAGAGGACCCTTGCGCCTCCGACAAATGCTTTGGGTCTGCACAGCGTTCACGACTGAGACGCTATGAACAGAGAGCGTGGACACGGCGAAATCTTCTCTCCTCCTCGCCGTACGCTCGGCATTCATCTCCGCTCTCACACCGGGCTCGACTTCATCTTTTATTTCTAGTATCTTCTCGACCTCTCTTCCTCACTAACTAACTCCAGACATCCCTCCAGACCCTAACCACTTGTATCATTAATCTCGATTGGCTGTCACAGAAGACTACCTCGACACGAACCCTGTTAAACTTGGACGGATTCCTAGTTGTGATTGCAAACGTAGTTCTGTAAAATACATACTACCAATTACTTCAACTTGTAGTCAGTTTGTTAAAGATAACGACTTATAAACATATAGAACGAAGTACGGTTTACATACAATATTCAAAAATTTTATATTTTTAATGTTAATGGTACAAAAGAGGTTTCCAAACAGCAAATTATTATCACAGAAGATTTATTTCATGAAGTAAAAGTACGGTAAATTGTTATAAAAATTATTTTTTTCAAAATCCCCTTGGGCAAACAACTTCGAACAATATAAACTGCAAATTATTATCACAGAAGATTTCTTTCATAAAGTAAAACTCTTCCAAATTGATTTAAAAATTATGTTTTTCAAAATCCCCAGGGTAAACAGCAGTAGTTCATAGTACGAATAAAGGCTGATTGGTAACAAATTGCTGAGCACATAAAGGGGGAGCCGAGCATTTTTGTGCCCTTCCTGATACTGGGAATTATTGATCTTCCAACACTTTTGTTTCCTCTTTGCCCCCTCGAGATGATCTCTGCAGCCTTGTGAAAACAGGGAAAACTTATATATTTAATTCAATCGCCACACCATCTTCTCCAACCTAATCTTATTATACTCAGAACTTCGTAACAAGTATTTTTGTTGTGTTGCGTTATAGCAAATTACTTTTTATTACAGCTTTAACTAAAAATAATAAATATCATACTAATTAGTAGAATAAATGTCATACTAATTAAGTAATAATGCAATTATGACTTATAAAAAAATAAAAATATTAGTTTTTTTAAATAAAGCAGAATTTTTATGTTTATTTTAAGCTTTTAATTCTAGCATACCACATAATATATATATATATATATATATATATATATATATATATATATATATATATATATATATATATATATATATATTATATATATAAAATAGAAAAATTTATGCTATATACAATTAAATAAGTATAGTACAATAGCATAATTAGAAATTGATTATTACATATTGTACACTAACATGTTACTTTTTGTTATATTTTAAATGAAGTACTTAAACTATACAATTTAATATGAATAAGTATTTAGTTAAAAGGAAATGTTAATGATTTCTGTACAACTTTCTTTAATTGTTTAAAGAAATTTATTGTCCACAGGCAGAAACATGATTAGTGTTAATTCATAAAATTAATTGTCGGATCGTGAAACTAGCATGTCGGTGATGAGAATATAGAAGTAAGACGTCTTGAAAGCGATACATGAAAAGGAACGGGTTCATCAACATTCACACTCCGTCATTTCGAATATGCTTCGGCACAGTCTATACCTTCTAATTATATTCCGTAACGTGTTTGTGTAAATATACGTGCAGAATTCAGGTTTAGGCAGTAATGCCAGTGTTCTACTGAACCGATGTGGGTCTTGGAAGGAAAATTGGGTAAAGGAGAGGGCGTGCGAGCATGGGAAACTTCTCAGAGACTAAGGTAGCTGGAGAGTCGTTGCCGTGTCCGGTTTTGGTATTAGCTTGCAGTCCTGAACCCAGTGGATTCCTAAGAGAGGAGAACGGTCGGCATATCAATGCGCCAGCAAGAGAGCTAGCCACCGAGAGCTTCTTAAGGGACTTTGTCCACGTGGGACTTCTTCGAAGAAGTTTCTGCTGCTTCCCCCACTTCTTCGACACCGAAACAGCTCATCTTCCTTTTGCAGCTCACTTCACGTGACATTCTTCAGGATTGCAACTTGCCTGTTCTAAGAATAGACTTTAAAAGCAAGACATTTCCTGGATTAACTTCATCATTCGTGTACACAAGATTTTTTTATTTCGGCTCAAAAAAGGACAAATCGAGCTGGAATTTCCAATATAAAGTCATTAATGGTAAAGTCTCTTGACATCAAGTTTAAACCAATTATCATTAAACCTGATGAATCAAGTACTGAATAATAATTTACCAAGACGTGAACATCATATTCTCGTATAGCTGACAGGGATAAATACTTTGTTTTATAAATAAACAAGCAGAAAAAATAGGAAGAAGCAAACACACAACACTTCGATATAAAGCATGTATGCCCCCTTACTTAAGAAAATAAAATTACAATAAAATAAAATAAAATAACAAATTAGAACAAACAAAACGATAAATTACTTGTTTTATTACTATTTTATACCTGGTTATTCTATTTTAGTAATGATTCATTCATGGTTGGAATATAAGTTTACGCTGTGAAGGGATATCATAGAATAAAAAATTCTTATATATAAAGCTGGCCGCTTGATGGATAAGTAAATTAATACTGGTTTTCGTTGAATGTAGTTGAATAGCTGGTGTCATTGCTATTTGAGTATTGTTGATTCAACTCGTGAGAGACAATCTTTGCAGATCAGAAACAGAAGAAAGAAAGAGGATGGATTGTTCTAAAAGCGTTCCCAAGCTAGACGGGAGCTATTTGCACAGATCTGAGTGTCTGACGTCACCTACCTTAAAAGCTTTAGCCCCGAATAAAGGACTAGTATTTGCACTCTTGATGACCTCCCATGAAGACTTTTTCTTGAGGTTCCCATTCATTTGAAAGGTGGTCTACGTTGAAAACGTGTTTAACTATAGTAGCGGAATCAAAACCGTTCTAAATTCTAGGCACGAAGACACTTGGACTGTTCAAAGGACATTTTCGCACGTTCACATTCGTCGAATCAACACCATTATCATAAGTCTTGTTAAAGACATTAAGTTCATCGCTTTTAAAGTTACATTACATTATCAGCATTTAGGTGGCAGTAACTTTTCCTTGGCTAAGGTCCTAGAGGGGAATTATTTCCCATAGGAAATTAAAATAATCTAAACAAAAGTCCAGGATATTAAGAAATAACTTATTTATTTGATAAAATACATTCATCGAAACGACGTGGAACCTTAACCCATAAGGATCTAGCAATTCCGATTCAAAAGAAAATATTGTTTTCTTAACCTCGACTTTGAGGATGCTTGAAATGCCTACTTGTTTCGTCGATAAAAAAATTAAGCACTTTTTAAGGTTAAAACATTCTATTCCAATCAATAATTTGGAATATTTGTTTTTCACACGATGGTATATGTGGCAACCTGGTGTCAATCTAAACTTGGAAACAGTATTAAATCCGTGACTATTTTTGTTCTATAGACAACATTTCTGCTATTTTGCAACAGATGCGTGATAGATATTGATCGACAAGATGAAAAGAAGGTTTTATTCAACAAGTTTTAAACCATGAGCTGAAGATTAAACAGTAAAGTAGAGGTCACAGCTGACCTATGGTTAACCTAGATTCACTTATACCCATTATTGGAGGAATGATTACCTATTACTCATCGCACTGTGTGAGAGGAAACCATTTTATATCACATTTTTTTCTGCTATACTTGAAATAATCATGAACTCACGGATGTTCCTAGATGAATAGGAAGAATAACGATGGATGATAAGCAAAGTCAAGTCTAATGTTATAGCGGTTAACTGTCGCATGGGAACTCATTATAATAGCATGCGAAAATATAACCAAAACTACGTTGGACTCCGTATGTTTCCCTCTTCGTCTTCTTTCACTATTCTCATAACTGTTTTAATTCCTTAAAACAAAACAACACAAAAAAAAACGAAAGAAATGACGACGAGAAATGATTTCTCACAATACTCCCAGAATGAAATGGAAGAGGCACGCGATACCCACCTGGCCAATCTTGTGGGAATCTCGGCTCGAGAGCACATTTTGCACTCTATTATAAGAAATAATTCAGTTTACACACACCCGGAGTAAGGCAATCAAAACATCTCGGCATCCAAGATATTGTATCCAGCAGGTCAAATTATATAATATTGGGATCCAAATAAGTTTGTTGAAATTGCTCACACACATAATTTCGCCATCGATTTTCATTAGGAATAAATGCAATAATAATACACATCTAACTCCGTACAATTCGGGTTAAATTGTAAAAAGAATAAAGAATCACCACCAAATAAAATTTTGTTATTATCATGCTCATTTTTGTTGAAATTAAAAAGATTATTTTCAAAAACATGATTCATATAAAAAAAAGAATAGTCGTTTTATAAATTACCTGATCTAAGCAGAACCAATATTAACTAACATATTTCTCGTACATTTTTTTATGTTTATTTTCCAATTATTTATAGCATATAACGAAAGGCATTTTTCGAAATTTTGAAAACAACTTTATACGATTGAAGGACAATCTGAAAAATTTCATAGTTTGGTCAAAAAATATTTCAATGGAAACAATTTCTAAGAAGAGGTGTCTATAATGACTTGACTCGCCGAATAGGATCGAAAAAGTTCACGGCCATGAACGGCTTTCTTTTATTGATTAAAGAGTATTACAAATTCATTAATCCTGTATTATGATTGAATCTCAGAAGCTTATCAATGAAAAAGATTAATTATTGCCTCTTATACTTCAATTTTACTCCTTGTGATCAAACTATATAATTTTATGCGGTCTTAGAGTTCCTCATACTTAAATCTACATTCATAGCGATATAATATTTATGAAAGCTCTATTAAATTTCAATCATTAAAGCATTAATTATATTATTATGATAGCGTAATAAAACTTGTTACATTTTCATTCATTTAAAGTACATATAATTATTTTATAAAAAAACAATTTATGGATATAGATTATAGAGTGTGAACACACAGTTAGACAAAATATATTGCTGAGGATTGTAATAAATTAAAAAATTGTTAAGATGAAAAACAACAATTGAATACAAAATGCTCGATGATAAATCAAAGTTCTCACGTTACATCGTTTACGCATGTTTTATTTGCAAGAAACAAAGTATAAATAAATTGTTACGAGTAAACGACAAAAATGTACCAAAAAAATTCACTTGAAACCTTTGTTTTTTCCCAATACAAGAATTTGGTAATGTATCCATTCTAGTTAAGATAGGGATTTGCAAGTACCAATTGTAAGCCCCTTCACTTAGAACAGAGTATTTGACTCTGATATGTTAGTTTAATTGTTAACAATATTTTATTAATTAGGATTCTTTCAATAGGCTAATTTGTAATCTGAGCTTATAATATACATATACATATTTTACTTCATAATACCGTTATATTCAATCGTCACAGAAGTTATAGGTCCTTCACAAAAGCGTTAACATGAATCAAGGTTCATTCAAAGGCCGACCACACACGTACAGTTTGAACTGATAGTTTGAACTGAACAGTTTAAACTGTCAGTTCAAACTGTACACTGTAGAAGCACACACACTACAGTTCAATCCTTCAGTTTTTAAAATGGATTCGAAGGCGCAGAACGATTTCGCCGCTCTCGGTTTACTTTTTGTAATTTTACAAAAAAGTAAACTTTTAAAAAAGCGTAAACAGTGGTGCAAGAAGTGGGTACAAAGGCGAAGGCAATCTTCGGACATCAGCTTATTAAAAGAATTAAGCGGAGAACCATTAGATTTCACAAATTGAACTGAGAACTGTACAGTTGAACCCCCACTCACGCAACAATCAGTTGAACCTCTCAGTTAAAAAAATTCAAATTTCATTCGTCTCAGTTTAACTGTACAGTTGAGTTAAACTGAGACTGAACTACCCACACACGAACAGTTTCAACTGACAGTTTAAACTGAACAGTTCAAACTGTCAGTTAAAACTGCAAGTGTGTGGCCGGCTTAGTACTCATTCACTGTCTTAAATATGATCAATAAATTATACACTAAATATATTTTAATAAAACATAAATAACTTTTTTTATTTATCAGACAAATTTAGTTAATTCAAAAATTAAAAAAACCATCTGACCTTATAGTCAGATGTTTTTAACTTATTAAAGTTAAAAAAAGAACATAATTAGCGCATTTTGCTGTATGTTAGCACATCTGAGTTTTATTTATAGGGCCCATGAAAACGAGAACAATGAGTTTGGCACTGAGCCCATGGTTTTTTAGAATGTTGGAACAGGTAACAATGTATCTCTTCTTTTTCTTCGTGACAAAGAAATACTAATTGAACTATACTCTATAATAATATATTAATGAGCTGATTTAAATTTAAGGTAGGTCAAGACAATTATCAGAACTATAATAATAACAGAGATAATTTTAGAAGATGGATTATAACATCAATGATAATCCTAATGGGAATTTTGAATACATTTAAATTATGTCTTTCTTACACCCACATAACACTTAATAAAGATTATCTCACACTTAATATACATGTAACCGGACCTAATGTTAAACACTGAAACGAATTTAAATCACACTATAGTACCTTTTAAATCAAATATTAATAATAATAAAACCACCTTATAGTTAAAAATACATTTTGATTTATGTATATATTGTTCTTTTTGAGTGAAAAAGGTTGAAGTATTAAACTCAATAACTCGAACGAGAAGGTGACCAATTTATCTTTCCACAAATCGCTTTAATCTTCAGTGGTCTATCTTACATTTTAATTTAAACATCTGAAATTGTATACGTAAATACCACTTAATTAGCGGTAATCTACTTTTTCATTTATCTCTAACCATCTCTCAAATTATTCTTTAATATACAAATTTAAAATTTCTCATCATAAAACTCCTAAAATTGAAGATAATCAATAAGCAATTATTGTTTCTTTATCTTTATATTTATCAATCATTTACTAAGGTATATCGTTATAGTTTAAAATGTGCCGAATTCTGATAAATCTGAAGTAAATCAAGCAGTAAACAATGTTAATAATACCTTTCATATTTTTATGAGAGTAAAAACCATATGGATGTATATTTAATTAAAATATAAGATTTCAATATACTCATAAATAAAGTTTTAAATTCTCATAAAAGCACAACTCTCATAAATAAAAGGTCATTCGAAAAAAAGAGCAGTTATAAGATTATTAGTTTAAATTATTTCTTAAGGCGAAATTTATGCTTTACATATACCCTGATATTTAAATGGTATTTAAGCTTTTCAGCTGACCCTTCCAGCCAGTCTAAGTTCCTGATAGACTAACTAAAGATTACCGGTACCGTTACAGATTTACAGAACCCCTATTAACATTGATTTGCATATTATACCAATTAATACAGCTTCCCTGCTTTTTCAAAAGCTTATAAATAAATTCTTGGTTCTTTTAAGGTAGAGGTGATAAAGCGATGATTTTTACATGGAATTTATTAATTGAGTATTAATACAAATCCATTAGATATTTTTATTATTACATCAATTACTCTTTTTACACTAAAATATAGCGTCTTTACTTACACTTCTTAAAAAAAAAATCTAAGTAATATCAATATTGACAGTTCAGTATAGAATAGTAATTATTGTAACTCTAATCTTTTCAAAAAACTTTCGAAGGATGCGTGTAAGATTTCATTATGGGAAGTGATTCCCGAAGAAGAGGGTTTTCGGCTCGAAGAGAGACGTGATGGACGGCGGATACAGTTAGAGACAGGGGGCTACGGCAAAACAGGAGAAAAGAGACGGGCCGAGGTGTGTCGACTAGGGAGAAAAGACATTGTGTTCGAATTCGATCAGCATCGCAACACGCCGAAGCAGGCGTCACTCCAGACGATGACCGGCTCTGGTAGCACAAACCCGCATTTCCAATAGAATAACTCATGCAGCATCCTTCTAATATTTAGAGAACACATCTAAATTTAAAATTCATCAATCTAAAAACAAAGACTAGAAAAAAGTGGATTCTCTGCGATTATATTTTTTAAAGTAGATTGCCAATTGGTGTGGCGCCTAGCTTCCTCGCATCCTATCACTTACTTTATTGATTTTATGCTTTTACAAGCCATTACTGTCTAATTTGTTTCCCCCGTTTTTTTTTAATCTGTCGAAATTGTTTTGATTCCTCACATGAATTAAAGTATCAATTTAGCAAAAGTTAGAGTGCAGACGGTTCAAATTAATCTGGGGCTATCAGCAGGTTACTTTTGATAAACTATAAAAGTTTCATACAAATCAGATACAGATAAGTACTTATGAAGCTGTAGGTGTAAATAAATGTATGTTTGTGTAGAAGTAGAAGGGAAACAAATGAACGCAGAAGGTTGAAACTTTTATGGGACCAATAATGGGCTAATCATGATCTACCATCCAAATTTCATTAAAATCGGACGTGTAGTTTTTAAGATATGATGGTTCGCAAAAATTGAGCGACAGAGACACGGAACCAAAATTGTTCCCTGATGTGTCTGAAACGGATTTCTGTCTTGGAATTTTGGAAATCGGAGACCTAAAAAATTTTCGTTCACGTAGTTTCCGTTACCTTCGGTAAGCTCGGAAGCAAAATCAAATTGAAAATCGGATGCAGTTTTTTTGGTCAAAACTATTAAAAAAGAACCATAACGCTAAGAAAAAAAAAATAAAATAACGACATAGAATCTATTTCGTCAATGAAATCAGTTTTAATATTGTATGGGTCAATTTCGTTACATATTTACAATCATCTTATTTCTCTCTTTGTTTCATTTTCTTCATGTCAATAGATTTGAGATGTATAAAGACAATTTGAAAGAGTATTTAATGCTTCTAATTGTTATTCTGATACAAGAGTAAGAAATGCTCCAGAACAAGCTTATCAATTCTCTATGAAGAGTACTAAACATTCCAAAGAGATTCCTCAACATTTCAGGAATTTTATTCACATTAAACAACAAGACTTATATATCTTATTTTAAATACCAAACATTTTTTTAAAAAAATGTGTATGTTTTTGTAAAAATGTAATAAAATCCTTGTTAAAAATGTAGAAGAATAAATTTTATAGCATTCTTCGAAGTCTTAAACGTTGGCATCTTACTTACAACACCAAACATTAATGAAATAAATTTAAGAGAATAACATATAATAGTATAAAAATGTTAAAACGTTCGTACCATATACGAATAAAAATAATATATTTCTATGGTCAAGAGTAATGAATTTACTAAAAAAAAAAAAAAAATCAATTAATAAACGACATTGTGGTCGAGTCAACTAAGCATTGTCTGAGGTGAATGAACCTCTTCGTTGTACTTTATTCCTTGTTTTATTTCTGTATTTCCCTTCATAATAGTCAGTTTTTTTCTATTAAAAACAAGCCTATTATGGGCACGAGGAAGTGTCAGCTAAAAAAAGAAAGATAATAGTCTCAGAAGCGGAGGTTTTAGATTTTTTTCTAATCTTCATCAGACACCTTATTTCTTTAATTTTTTGCTCCCTTTTTAGGTCCGTTTTCGATTTATCGAAAGGAGATGGGTTTAAAGGAAAAAAAATATATATATGAGGTATGCGAGGTTTATAAATGTTACAAGGAAGACAGGGGAGTTAAAAGAAAGGATAAAGAAAAAAAATGGCATCTTTATAAAGAGTAACTCGGGAGCAATTTAATGGTAGCTTATATTAAATATACGGTGTATAAATAGTTTCTAATGGCAAGATATAAGAGTATGTTGAGGAATCTTAGAACAGGAGGCCTAAGTCGAAGCTGGACAGTGGATGCGCTTATTCCTACGGCCTGAACTCCGAGCCGAGGTTCATCGGCCCCTATTCTCTTCGCACTCCGGACACCATCTATTATTTAATTTTACCGAGCCAATCTTTTCTTTACCTATCGACATGATTCCTCCAAGAAATAAATGCATCTCCTATAATTTAACTATTCAATGATTCGTTCCTTGACGACCCTAGTGGGGGTTAAACGTGATTTGTTTTTCTCTTTTACCTCCAGACAAGGCCTTTACTGTAAGTGCAGTCGCACGTAATTATAAAGAAAATCTTTGATGAGAGGGTTATAGATATAATCAATTTAAAAACCAAACTTTAATCTAAAATATTAATAAAAAAATATATTGGATATCGATTTAAAAAAATTGACAGGATCAAAATAAATATACTTAGATCTGTTGAATTATTTAAGTATAAAAGAATTGTATATTTAAACGCTTATCATACCACTAAAATGATGTCCAATTGCAGGAGCTGGAACCACTTTCAATATTACTTACTTTCGTTTGATAACAAACTAATTAATATGATTATTTATATTTGATCAGCATCAGTAAGTTATCGAAATCTCGATTAAAAGTTACAAGTTTAAAATGATTGACATAAATTTCTTGCATGTAAATCTTCACTATAAAAATAAAATTTAAAAAATAATCAAGTATCCGAAAACAATACTGAAATTTGATAATATAGATATATATATATATATATATATATATATATATATATATATATATATATATATATATATATATATATATTCATATATTTATTTTTATTTTTTGAAATAATTTTCTAATATGTAGTAAAATATTTTAATATCTACCAATAAACAAACGCTACTTTAGATATAACTTTTTAAAGAGGACTATTGGAGGACTAAAGAAGACTATTGGATTAAATATATACTTTATGTCTATAACAGTATTTTCTTTTACGACGCGACGTCTGAAAACTTGAACTGAAGATGACAGTAAAAATAAATTCTAAGCATCGAATTTTCAGTATACCTCTCTTTCTTACTTCAGCTATTTTTACGAGGCAAAGTTTTTATGCTTTCTTTAAAGCCTATTTAAAAGGATTAGTTATTTTAAAAACTTTCATTGCGGAATTCTAAAGAAAAAAACTTCGATTTTATCTCCACATTTCAAGATTCTATTATTTATTTATTTATTGTAATCTCGGATTTTCATCTTGTATTCTGCGTTATCTATGTGGTTGTATAGCTTATTTAACAATAAAAAGGTGCAATACAGTTTATAAAGAAAGTTTTTTTCATTGTAAGAAATATGATGTTCAAAATAAGATCACCTCTCAATCCTAAGTGTTAAATAAAGTCCTGTTAAATAATTGAAAATGTATAAGAATTAATGCTAAGTAAAGAGATATGCTTAAACTTATAGTAGTTAAATGTTACTATTAAAACACATAAAGTTTTAAACAGGTAATTTGCTCTACACCAATTTAATTTAATTAATTCGTAAACACTAATAAGATATAATATAACGAAGTAAAATAGTACAATAAATATTTTACTAGTGGAAAAATAAATATTTTAAAGAGACTAATCATTAATTTATTATATTTCTAAGTTGAGCGACCGTGCTGAAATGTCGACACAGTAGTAAAACGAGAGTCGGAGACGAAAAGGGTTTACGACCTGGTGCTAGTCTTAGGAGCCCTTGAATTACACACCTGTTTAACTACTTTTAAAGGGATGTTTAAATTTTTTGCTCGTTTCTCTCATACAGGTACCAGAAAGAAGAAGGAGTCTCGAGTCATTAAATAAAGTAGTAAAAAGTAAAAACCATGAGTAGAAGAGCCCAAGAAGTCCCCGTAAAATTTAGAAAAAGGCTTATTAGTAAGTTGACTTCCCATGATGAAGGTTACGAACCAGCAATACCATCGTAACGTCTCCACTTTAAACTTAAAATTGTGTTCTTCAAACTATTAGCAACAGACTTTTTTATTATTTTCTATTTTCTCGTTCTTCGTTCAATCGGTCTTTTTAAGTGTCCATGCAGATGAGTGAAGGTAAACAAAATAGAATGTACCAACATGTACTGTCAAAAATAAAGACTAATGGACGGTTTTAAGGTGAGACATAATAATTTCACTTCCTAAGTTGGAGATTATAATTGATTTTCAGAAATTGTCAATCATTTACTTCCTCGTTCGTTTATGGGAACTGGGAATTTTAGTATTATTAATGTTCAGCATTAACAATATTCCTCTGACTTCTTCTAATTTTTAACATAAGAAGAAATGTCACTGCTAAATTCAAAATTGATATTTATCTTTTAAGAAGAAAACCCTAATGTCAGAAGCCCCGAGAGTAACAGATGAACAGTCTAGATGCAAAAGTATCTTTAATATTTGTTTTGATTGATATGTTGTGTCATGATTGTAGAAATGAATAATAATCTCGTTTGTATTGTGCCTCTTATTTATAATATAAGCCAAAAAAAACCAAAATTTTTATGGGAATTGACTTTAAATTATAAAGCTATTGTTACGTGTTATATATATCCAATAAAAGTAAAAATATTTTTTTCTTTTTCCAAGGTTTGTCCATCTATTGTTCCACCCACGGTGGACTGACGGTCGGCCTTACAACTGTGAATCAAGGCAAGAATATAATTCAAACACTGCCTTATGGTATATCTGCTATCTTGTAGAGTTGAGTGCTTATGTCGAAATCATAAGGTCGGTTGCTCCAGATCAGCTTTGTTCAAGCGGAGTCTTGTTTGTAAAGAGGTTCTTATGAATGACGGTGAAACGTGAATTTTTTTGCTTCTGCTTTTGTGAAATTTATCTGATGATACTGTCCTCAAAGAAATCATGTAGTATCCTCATAATATAAGAATTATAATAAGACAATTACTACAAAATATTACGTCAAAATGTAATTAGTACCAACCAAAATATAGCCAGACTGATGACCTAGGGATATGGGCACCAGAAAAATAACAAAAGAGGCTATTAACCCCACTAATTTCTTCGCTTTTAAGAATGATGGCCTCTTTCTATTATTCTGGAGATAAGCAATAACATTTGGGTAGCCCGCTTGGTGAATAAAATATGAAACCAGACCAAGACTATACAGACCACATACAGAAGAAGCCTAGTAAAAAAAAATATATATCTAAAAAAAAAGTTTAATGGAAAAATATCAATTATTAACAATAAGATAACGACAGTTGCAGTTCAGCCACTTTTACTCTGGTATGTCAAACATTGACTTATAAGGAGAATTCGAGGTGTCAAAGAAGGACGAGGACGAGGAAAGTCCTCCGGTCAGATGTCAGTCTGCGGAAAAGTACATCCTTCAGGCGAAAACGAAAACTTGACTTCACCCTAGAAAATAGACTCTTTACCTCTGCCCAAGATAAAAGAGGTACGAAGAAGTGAAAACAGCCGGAGTATTCACTCCCAAGGAAAAATGAGGGCCAAAGATGACGACATAATAGGCGGAGAAGAATCGTCTTGTCCCTCGCTCGTCTAGTGTGCCAAGGGTAAAAGTAACAGAAGATGAAATCGCGGACACCTAGACTTTAGAAAGCCTAAAAAATATATATCTTTATAACACATTCTCACTTGCTCCCGATTTCGATAAAAATGACCCTCATCTTCTTGAGACGATAGATGAGAACCCTATAAAACCTTTCAACAATTTTTCTTCTCAATCATAACGGAGTGTTTTTTATATCAGTAAATACTCTTTTCTGGAAAAAATATCATTCAATGACAACAATAATAATTTACATTTTTCCCCCTTTTTATAAGCAGCAAAATAATGACTTTATTGTAAAAAACATATCGAGTGCTCCAAAAGATTATCAACACTGTTTAGACTACTTTTTAACCACAGCTAATTAATCTCAAAATTACTTTTAAATAATAAAAATAAAAGGGAAACATTAATTAATAAACTTTTTTGTGGTAGAGAGTAATCTCTACCACAGATTTGAGTCGTTTAAATCACTTTAATCATATAAATACTAGTAAATATTTGTCATTAAAATAAACTTAACCGAGAAGTGAATTGTTCTTAAAAACTCAATAACATCTAAGACTCATAAAATGGTTAGGAAGAAAAAATAAATAACGTAAATCATCTGAATACTAGCTGTGATAATTGTAAATGATTACAAATTATTAACGATAATAAATACTGGATGCAGACCAACATAAAGACACTTGAGCTTGGCATTTTCGTATTTGCATAACAAAAGTGACTTTGCCTTAACTAACCTTTGTCGTATGTTAAACATAATTTTGCTATTAATCATCACTTATGCTAATATTAAGAAAACATGGATACATTCACAAATTTGTTTTCTAATTATACCATTTTATTCTTCATCAGGATAAAACTTGATGATAAAGCGTTTCAATTGTCATTTTTTCAGTTTTTGGTTGATAATCTGCACGATGTAGGACGATCACATCTTTTGAACCAAATAATGATCAGCTTGTCATTATGCCTTAAATATTTCAAAGATCATAAAACTTGTTCGACCCCATAAATCGATATAGCTCTTTAGACTTTCCATCATCCTTCTTTAAAGGGGTAGTGACGGTATAAAAGGATACGAATCAAGCATGTCGATGTAAAATTAGGTCTATTTAAGGGATGGAAGGTGAAACGGTTGGATTGATTCCCAAGAACCCTGTATTATTTAACCAGTCTCCTTTCTTCCTTCCCAATTCATTTGATAAGGAAGAAGGGAAGATGTGTCACGATGCTTGGGCGCGTCCACACTTGGAGTCGCGAAGTCGAAGGTCTCTGTAAACCTTTCCCACGGATGGTCCAACACCCCACGCTAGAGTGGGGGGTACAATCACGATTCTTGATTACAGACCAACAGACCCGTTAGAGCAGGGGTGGTGTCTCGGTGTCTATGTTTTATCTAACAGTAAAGTCTATGTGCCAAAGAGGCCTTATCTTCGTCATTTGACCAGAGTGAGAGAATCTCATTTCCTTATACTGTAGTTTCTATAGAGGGTGACTCTCAGTCAGGCATCGTGCTGCAGATGCATGTCCTTCCTTCTCAAGACACTCTTGTGTTCCTTTACACTTTAACATAAACCTTTTACAGAATCGATTTTAGGTCACCAACTGTCTCAGATTAATCTCGACAGCATCAATGTACACTGTTGTAGGTAGCCGAGCTTTAGCAGTCTTTTTAACAGGATATAATTTCACCAAATGTGAAATGTTACGGATGTAGTTAAAGAAAGGCAAAATTTAAAAAAAAATACAAACCATCCCTCTCTATTGGTACTTCTTTTTATACTTACGAGTAAGTATTATGACTGTCATATGGAAATGACAGTCACTCACTTTTATTCACTCAATAGAGGTTTAGGAAAAATAAGTTACATTTATTTATTTTAATAACTATAATTAAAAATAAATAAAATTTAATTAAAAAAATTAAACCTAAAATGAAAAAGATATTAACAAACGTTGGTTTATTATTTAATCATAACTTGGTTTGTTAGTTTAAAATGTTTTCTTCCTTTTGTTGAGTTGTGCTTTTGTTCAATCTATTGTCATTCCCTTAGATAGTTTTTGTAAACTCCAGATAGAGAGTATAATATCAGCAGAGTACTTTAAAACGGTTAAAATTGCCCTATTATCCGCCTCAACAGTAGGGGGTTATTACAATTTTACTAGCAAAACACGTGATGAAAACCAATAGAAGAAAACTGATGAAGTGGCGAAAAAAGATGGCTATAATCTGTTCAGAGCGTCATTTTTTTCAAACGAGCTGAAGGTGCTGCGGCCGCGGTAGCCACTGAAGCGCATCCATCCTAGTCTACGGTCATTCCACTTCCATTATATCTACTATGATAGAATAGTTTAGACCTTCCACCCTAAGGTACAAGAATGGTTTATTCTTTCGCGGTTTTTCTACTTCCCTCCTCAACGGGGTTCTCGCATAGCGGACTAATAATATAGCCCAACTCGAGAACCGAACAAATACCATCGTTCAGTTTTTATTATCTATCACCTAGTATCCTATAAAAGTATTTCTATAAAAAGGATTGGGCATCAAAAATACTACAATAAAATGAACCAATTTAACGCGGAGAAGAATACCTGTGAACGATTATTATTTGAAAATAAATTGTCTTTAAATATGCTTGTAGATAAAAGCAATCAATTATAATAGATAAAAACCAATTAGTTTGAATATATAAAATAGAAAATCTTTATTATTAAAATTTAATTTGTGTTCTCAGCTACTGGTTCCTTGAATTCTACTTTCAATCTAAAACGCCTGAATAAAACTCAATAACTTTATAAGTCAGATTCATATTCTGAAATGGGGATCGGCCTCTCACAACAAACTTACGTCGATGGCTTTTTAACTGCCTTCTTTCAACTAATTGAGTCATTTAAATTTCTAATCTACTCTCTCAATCATTCTGTCGTTGTCAACGAGGCGGCTTGGCGCTTGAAACGATCCGTTTAACATGGCTTTTAAGAGCTGCCAACCTATACTACTAGTAATCCAGAATCATTTACCATTAGCTTGACCACCTTCCTTAAACTATGAGGCCGAAACTCAAAGCAACTAAGATGAATGCCCCACAGGACTCATCAAAGCTAATGTCTTCATTATACTGCTCCCCTCATACTCGAACAGTTCTTTAAACTAGCCGGCTGCAGCGCACTTTTATGCTTAAACGTTCTTGGTTAATATAGCCATCATATTTCAAACTGAAATGCTTTCAAAAATTAAGTCCTGATAATGCATTTAATCAAGGCTTTATTAAAGACCAAACTTTGGCTTTTTTGGTTTTTTTTTTTTTTTTGCTTTATTAGATTGTAGCTAACAAATTCTAAATCCTCCGAAACATAATTTAGAGGAGATTCAGTTTTCAAATGCATAAATGAAACAAGTTTAATTCGATATTTCAATCGATATGGCAAATGATGGTTCAAATGACATTCCATTCCCTGCATGGATATGGCTCAAATGGCTTAATAAATTGCAGAATTGTAAATAAGCATTAATATAAAAGCACGTACTTGACTAAACCTGACTATATCAACCAAGTCAATTGCAAGTAGAATGATTTAAAAAAGAAAAAGTTTTATTACGATTACATTGTGTACAATGTAAAATAAATCCCCTGCATTAAACCTTGTTGAATAACAGAAATTACGAAGATTAAGAAATTTAAAGAAAATAAATAATGGGATTTATTTAAAAACAAAAAAATCTTTGAAATATCTACCAATTGTACTATACTCCTTCACATTGTAGTTTTAATTTAGAGTCGATAAAATAATGGAAAATAAAACAATGCATAGCGAAGAAGAAGAAGAAAAAAAGTTATATAACTTATGACTGAGTTGAACTCAATGATATATTCGTTTTCATAAAGATATATTATTGTTGAGTTTAATATAGCTCGGTGTGTGGAGCAGATTCTCGGACGAATTTATGGGGGAGGGCGAATGAAGAAACATAATATTCAGCACTTCGCAACTTTTCATCCAACGGAGAAGCCATTATTACTAATTATAAAGGTAGAGGAGATAATTATTATGAAATAAAAGAGTCCGAAGCTCCCAATCTCATAACGTTTGGAATTAGTTTATTGAGCGAGTCGAGTGTAGCAGTTATTTAATGGTTTGATATGTGTTTACTTGAATGTCTCAGAGTTGCGCTCGAATTTTCCCATGGGGTGTATTCGCATCAATCTGTTGCCTCTTTTTGACCATCGTTGTTAAATCTTAGCCATTATTGTCTCAATTGTAATTAAATGTGTTTTTTTTCTCTAATTTCTATTAAAATCACAATGTTTATTTATCTTCCTTTAAATAAACTTTCTCGACTTACTTACCGATAGAGGTCAATTAACCCCAATCAGCCCTCTCTATCTATCCAAAAGATTCCTTATAAGTACCCACCTTTATACTAGTAAATGCACTACATCCAATGGTCATGGTCCTAGCATGGATGTATCAAATGGGCAAGTAATATAACTTTTATTACAATGTCCTTCAGATGCTCAAGTCTAATATACTAAATTACCCCCCTCCCCTCAAATCCCCCAAAAAATGTGCAGTATTATTGGTAACTTGTAATTATATTTAGTAATTATCTATATTTATATATATTTACTTTTTGTTTTTAGGGAGTGGAGGACGCCATGGGGGCGTCGTACGTGGGGCTCGCCCTACTCCTTTTCTTATCACACCAAGCACAATCAGGTAATGTGTCTTATTTGATTTTTACAATGCTAAATTATTAAATGCAATAAACATGTTCTCTAAATTGTTCTCAAATATTATTGTTTTAAATTAAAGCCACAACTAAATATTATTCGGTAGGTAAAAAGTATTTATTAACAATTATTTAGTCCGGGAAAATTAAGTTTAATAATTTTTATTCGCATAAAATTGTATAGCTGAGTTTTATTAATATCGATTCTGATGTTACCGTTATTAAATGGTTTATTGAAACGAAAGAAGTATATGTAGATTTGGTGGGGAATCAAGTGTAGCCACTTAATAATTTCCATTTGATTTATAGTTGAAAAAGACGGTAGTAATTTTGATTAGCTAAAGGAGACCTCCGGTACTGTAGAAGTCGGGCCGTAAACTTTGCGACAATGCAGGAGTTTTATTAAACTATGTGTAATGGGCGACTTGATTACCGTTATTCGCCTGAAACGATTAATCGGAAGAGCCCAAAAGAGCATTGGGTAGCAGTAAAAGAACAGTTGGGAGGATGGTACAGGATACGCCCCAGGGTGGATGCTATAAAGACCATTCTTCTCCGATGCTGCAGGAGCAGCTTGTCTTTATGGTGCGGTATTGGGGTTAAGTGTTTTGGACTGACCGATAAGGTCACGGCCAAAGGGTTCAGCAACTTAACCATTCACTCTATAGGAGTACATCAACGAAGAAAGGCTTCATATAGAATCAATACAAACTGTATGAATAAAAATGTATTTCTTAATGACATCTCTCATTAACTGAGTATCATTGAACCTTTCCAATAGCTAAAGTCTTGAAAGGATTCACTAGGCGATTCAATCATTGCCTTTTTGTAGGCCCAAGGCATCATTTATGTTTCTGGAATACAATAATGAACATTTCTCCAAAGCGCAAATGTCACTGTAGTCAAATTTACAGTATTTTCAAAAAAAAACTATCTTGGTGATTTGTCCAGTAAAGGACCAATGAAAAGTAGGCCAGTTTTTAGTGAAACCGACATCATTTCAGGAACTCTCATTTATTCAAAATTTTAAATTAAAATAAAAAAAAGATTTTGCCACCATCTTAGGATGTTTTAGAGCAGCAATAGATAATCTTTTGTCATAATAGAGGTTTAAAAAATTGTAACACCTAATTAAAACTTGTTAACTATAAAGCAAAGTAAAACTGTGCTAACCTCGTTATTTCTTAACATATGTTTAGGTTATTAAGTTTACTTTCACAGAATTAAAAAAAAAAAAAAAAAAAAAAAAAAAAAAACACCGCAAAACGCAATTTCCTACAAATGAGAAAAGAAACTAAAAGTAAAAAAAGTGTCGCGGATTGTTATAAGGTCACGGCTGGCTTAAAGCATAACAAGCCTGTAAGCTCTAGAATTGTTAGTTGGTTTCGGTTCGATATGGTTTTCAGTCAATGAAGAATTCAACTTAAACTCCTAACTCCAGTCAAAAGGTTTCTTTACTTCTTTTACCTTCACCGACTTGCATATACACCTGTACAGGAAACGTCCAATTGTAAGCAATAGTACTTTAACTTACAGCCACCTGTATTTGTCCGCTGTATGCACGTGTCGAAGACAGGAAACCCGCTGTAAAGTATCTAATCTCTTTTTAACAAAAAGGAGACCTTTTGTACCCTTTATAACCCTCTACATGCATTCCTCTTGGTTTGCTTTCACCTTTAACAACAAGATCGATAATGGGGAACTA
The DNA here is from genome assembly GCA_951217055.1 of Gerris lacustris. NCBI lineage: Eukaryota > Metazoa > Arthropoda > Insecta > Hemiptera > Gerridae > Gerris > Gerris lacustris. The sequence goes on from OX578277.1 coordinate 82,196,118, forward strand.
CCGGCTGACTTTCCACGACAAAGAGCCTACCGAACCATTTAAAATTAAGAGAAAAAAAAAAGTTTAAACAGATTTACTTTCATTTAAGTACCTAACAAGAAAACGAAAATAAAAGTAAAATCAGTTGTTTCGCCATCGAAGATACGAATTATAATTTCCTTTTTACTTAACCTCCATTCTTACTTAATTATACATTTCACTAATTACTTCTAAGATATTACTATAAAAGTTAATTAATAGAGTTTCCAATGCTCTCGGTTGATGAGTCGGCATTTAAACCTTTTACGTTAGTTACGTCTTTGGTCACTCTCCGCCAAGATGGTCACAATAGGGTTGTGTTCATAATAAGCTATGCAGTTATTAATACTAAATATTTTATAATCATCTATTTACATTAATCCAATAAAAAATGACAATCTTTCGTCCAATCAAAAGTATAGTCTCAAAAATTGTCAATAAAGATTAACCTTAAAATTAAGCTAATAATCATGAATATTGGCTGACTATACTCGAATAAAGTTCCCAGCAACTAACATAGATCCGAAAATACAGAGTATTAATCTTTCTAAAAAGCATTCCGATTTTAATCAACATTGTGAATATTATTAACAAACGATATTAGTTATTTAAAAACTGTTCTTTAATTAAGACCACGCATTATTCCTTTGAATGCCTTTTCCATCATAAAATTAGTCAATATTCAGTATCAAATTTTTCTCGCAAAGATTTCAATATTAACTTCTTTACTCCACTTATTCGTTATCATGCTCAAAATATCAAGTAATCTCAGCTTCTTTCTCATTGAATTCACAATGCCTCTAAAAATAAAATTACCATTATTCATTTCTCACGAATTAATTAATTTACTTTTATATTTTTTACTTATTTTAACTCTGGAAGCATATTAGCATAATATAATTGTACAGCATAAATATCGAAAAAGAGTACAAAAGAATAAAAGTAACAAACAATGATTTTGACACATTAAATATTTTACATTCCTTCATCAGGGTACGTCTGTTGTTGTTGTTAAAATAAAAATAAAAAATGACAAGAGGAGTTTACTATTGCAAAATTTAAAAAAAAGCCTCTTTTTTTAACTTGAATGAAAAATGAAGCCCTAAAGATATCGAAATATTATGAGATGAAAAAAAATGAGTTGCATTATACGCGTAATGTGTCCATTCGATTCAAATTAGGTACGCATTCGAGTTCATTCTTCTAAATCATTTGTTCGAGATTGAGCCTTAGTTCATTCTTTTTATTTTCTCGTTCTTCTCCTTCCTATATGTTTCATCAAATTCACATTTAGAGCAGTCCATTGTGCTTGGCTTAAATTTCTTAGAACCACACTCGGTATTTAGGTCTAGGAAATAATTAAGTGTGAAGTTTGTAGAGATGTTTCTAATTACTAATTGGAATTATCTGATTTTCGAATTATTTTTATCATTCGCTTTAAACCATTAACATTTTTGTTGACTGGTATTTTTAAAACTATACTTTGAAAATTTTATTCTGTAGTTAAGCAAAATTGTCTTTAAAAAAAATGAATAAATGAATATGCTAATCTCATAAAAAATCTCAACATCAAATATCTCAGCAAATAAGTAGCATAGAGAAATAAATTGACTAAATAAATTATTAGAGATGAAAAAAAGTATGTGTATTTTTTAACTATTTAATGCTAAATTGTGGTATTGTGGTGATACTTCCTAATTATTATTATTATATTCCCATTTATCATTGGGTGCATTAGAAATAGTAGAAATTGAAAAATAGGTTATAATCATTTTACGTTAACAGTAGTTTCTAGTCCTGTTAATAGGCCCTGAAAAAAAGGTGTTCCCTAAAATTGCTTTCACAAAAAAGGACCGAGCCCGAAGCGTCCTGTATTGTAGATTTTAAACCCCATTCAGTTTTCAGAAAGGTTCCGCTACTTATATATACTAGCCTTAAAGTAAATGCCTTTACTCATATATTTATAGATGGTTTCACTTGAGATGACCGTCAGGTTGGGGTCGAGACCAACTGTTACCTTTCTTCAAAAGCTCTCTATGATAATTTGTGGTCTACACCGGCGTGCGTCCTAAAGAAGGCATGTCAAATAGGCCTAGCGAAGGAATTCTTTGTCACCCACTTTTTCTTTGGCATTCCACGAGAACGGCATTGTCTGCAACCGCGATCCCAGGACACTCCCACTCAGCCCCATCCACCTGACCCTGAATGCAAGTACCTCAAAGGAAGATGGACATGCCTTGCAACAACTATTTCCAAAAATATAAAATTCAACTTGTTTTGACCGCTCGCCGTCTGGCGGCACGAATTACTTCGATAGTCCTGTGTCAATAAACTTCAAGGTTACTCCAGATCATCATATCCGCCACACATAATATCGATATTCTTTCATCTCATTATCCCATCCATTTTTCAAATTTTAGGTTAAGATGCTGACTTACTAGAAGAAATATAAATTTTAATAAAATTCAACTTTATAGAAGGATATAGATGGAGAGATACAAGGATGGCAACCATAGAAAAAAAATAAAAAATAAAAAATAAAATAACTAAATATGTTTAGGGCGTTAATGAACAAAAACACCCTATAAATAAATAAATAATAATAATTCAAAAAATTACTCAATCCACAATAGTTAGGAGAAGTATAATTTCATTTTCAATTAATATATGTTTTAATAGAAACAATAACCCATTTGACTAATACCTATTAAGATAATAAAGTTTGTTCAGCTGATGGAACGACACACTAACCCCCGATTGACCTAAACCCTACACGGACCCAACAGAAACTGAAATAAACCCTAATAACACGAATTATTATTGTTTTTAATACAAAATAAACGCTAAAGCTACGATATTGCAAGTTCTATAAAACCATCTAATTCTATTTTAGTTAATAATAAAAAAAAATACCATTTTTAAAAACTGGTCTTATTTTCAACATTTTTGTTTTTTCTGTATACTCCACCTAAATTGTTTCCATGTGCAGCAACATTTGGGGAAGATTGAAAGACGGGAAGTAGCTCAAAATTGGGATAATAGGTGTGCGAGGAAACTTAAAAGCAAAGTAATATAAGATCAGCAATAAAATTATCATTTAAACATCAGAACAAATAAATATTAACAAATTATTTATTTATTACCGCTTTAGATTGCTTTAATTTAAAGCCTAGCAATACTGTGAAAGAAAATAAAAGAAAAACCTCTCACACCATAAAGGCCTTGATAGCAAGACCAGGCACTGATGTTTTTTTTAAAAAAATTAAAGGTTTTAAAAAGAAAATAAAATTATATGTTTAAAAGATTTTTTTTTTAAATAAACCATGATACCTAAATAATACACGTTATTAAATTTCAAACTGTTTTATCCACCTTTAAATCAGTAAATTTTTATCAGAAGACTTAAAATCCATTTTTAAATGTTAAGACATCTACTCGTCTCACAGTCGATTTAGAGTTAGCGTAACATCATTATACCTTATCCGTAATAAGTAAACAATGTTCTTAAAAATCTATGTCAAATAGGAATAATTATATATGAAATCTTTCGTTTTTATTTATTACTTTAAGTTTTTTACTTTCGCAAGGGGGTTTTACTTGTGATGGGATCAACGACTCGAGTTACCGACTCTTGCACAGTGCTTTTCATTATGCAAGAGATAAACAGACTCGAATTATCAATAATTATTATAAATGGTTTACAATGGTTCAAAAAAAAGAATAAACATTCACATCAAGAAAAAATTTTTAGAAACGAAATAAAGAAATAAAACTCATATGATTAGTAAGAAAGTTTGCAAATTAAAATAAATTTTTCATTGTGAAAAAGTGCTACCTCTAAAATGTAAATATATTACTATATTTTAGAATTAGAAGATTTTATTATATTATAAAATTATTATTACTTTATATTAATATATTTGTTTTATTTTATAAAGAGTAATTAAGAGAGTTTCACATATGTAAAAATAATTTTCTCAAAGAAAGGACATATTGCAGTGTATTCTGAGCATCTCTAGATCGTGTCATTATAAAGCTTATAAAAAGTAGCAGAAGGTTGCCCCTTTTCTTGGGTTAAAATCATTGTTACGACAAAGTGTTTCAGTTACCTCATTATTATAATGTTGTTTTTGTTGTTGTTTTTTTGTCATCCTTGGACAAGAGTAATTTTATTTACTTAAAGAAAAGGTCTATGATGTCAGTGTCGGATAATTGAATGTCTCGTCTGGATAAATAGTCGCGTGACTCTTGAGGGCTTCTTTTCTCTAGACTTCAAAGAAAGGTCGAGGGATGTCTTTCTTTTTCGAGGCTACTGCAGAAAATATGTTTTTAGTCCTGAAAAGGGGGTTGACCAAAAATAACAGGATTAAAATACAGGCGAGAAGCTAATGACAGACAGGTCTTGGCAGGTTTTGTACTGTTATATCAGACCAAGGTTCCTCTGTGGTACCGTTCTAATAAAGGCAGTTTTTCCCCCGGCCTCTCACTTCCCTTCTTCCGCCATCCTCTTCATTCTTTCTTGCTGAGCCGTTGAACCTGACCTTCTGACAATGGGAAGCCTCCAAACTCATTAGTCGAATTTTCTCAAGACTTCTTCTTGGTCAGCAATTACACCCCAGAATCATCCTGCATGGAGAGGCCAGGCAGTCTCAGGACTAGGAACGAGTTAATTTTCTGCCTTTCTGCATTTTATGTCGTCGCCGAGAAGAGTTCTGGGTCGACGACCACGGGAATTTAGTCTAGAGGCAGACTGAACGTCATCCTCAAGAGTTCCTTAACACGGACGACCTTCACACGCTCTTTGATTAATCTTATTTATAACGAATATGATACACCATATAATTTAGTCACACCTTAGAATAGAATTTCCAATAGAACATTCACTTACACCTGTTTATATACACAAATCAAAAACTAGACATGATCACTTTTTTACGGGCTCAGCCATATTTCTCTAACTTGGCCTAAACAACTAAATATGCGTGAAATACGTACATTACCTTAAAATTTGTCGATTGATATAATCTACATCATGACACAAGAGAAAAACAACACTGATTTCCCCATTATTTATTTTAATTAGCTTCAGTTAGACTCATTTTTTTACATTATTAATATTCACAATATGAACAAATATATTATATAGAGAGAGAAAATTCTATTATTGTATTTAAAGCAAAATTAAAGAATTATGTTCTCATTATAACTGGGAGGTTAGTATCGTACCGACTACCGACACAAATTTTATAAAAAGTAAAATCCAACTTCTACTCTATTCTGAATTATATACACCCTGTTGAAATGAGCCAACATCTTAGTAGTTATCAACCCAAGATGCTTTCGGCACATCGCTAGAAAAAGGGGAAGATGGCAAAGAAAGGATTTCATCCGCCTAACATCTTTACAAAACAATGATTACAACACTCCCAATTAAGTTAATTTTCTTAGCTCATTTCATTTAGGTTTATCAACTATTTTGTTCCCTCAAAAGGATACACTTTATCAATTTGTAATCTAAAATCTATTATAACCATTACTACCAGGTCACCTTTTTTATTTGCACAATTCATTGATTAATCATAAATAAATATAAAAAATAGTCTGTAAATTAGTGTGGGACATAGCTACCTCTCATCCTATCATGTATTCCTATAGATTTGCAATGTTGTCACAACACAATATTGTCTAATTTATTTAATTGATTCCCCCTTTTTTTAATCAGTCAAAATTGTTTTGATTTTGTGCATAAATTAAAGTATCAATGCAGCAAAATTTATAGAGCGCAGACGGTTAAAATTAATGTAGGTTATCTGCGGGCTACTTTCGACAAAACATCCAAATTTAATAAAAAAAAAAAAATAGATGAATAGGTACATTTGATGATATAGGTGTTTGTGCGCATGTGGAGGAGACTCAAATGGACACAGAAGGAAGGTTAAAACCTATATGGGACAATGGGCTAATTATGACCTACCATCCAAATTTCATTAAAATCGGACGTGTAGTTTTTAAGGTATATTGGTTTAAAAAAATTGAGCGACAGACAGACTGACAGACCGACAAACAGACACGGAACCAAAAATATTCCTCGTTGTCTGAATTGGATTTCTGCCTTGGAATGATTAAAATCGGAGATATAAAAAATGTTCGTTCTTCAGAACGATCATAGCTTCCGTTACCTCCGGTAAATCGGAAGCAAGGTAAGAAGCTTAAAACAAAACATACAATAATAAATAAATATTTGAATTTAAATTAACTAACTATTGTTAATCAATGTTGTAAAACAAATATATACTGTTGCGAGGGATGATTTCTTAATAGTACCATAGTACCAAAATGTTAAGTATTCATTTATTAAAATTAATGTCAAGAAAAACGTTTTTTCTAAGCTAATATGGATAATAAATCATTTACCTTTTAACAAATAATTAATTTTGATAAAACTATTATTTTATAAAGAGCGTGAGCGACAAACCATGACCAAATTCAGCCAACTGTGAAAATGCCTCTTTCAACAAGCGCGTAATGAACAATTATTCATTTTTAGTGCAGGAACTTTGTAGTAAAACGTATTTTTTATATGTTCATTTTAAAGGAAAGCAAAAAGATTTTTTAAGATTTATTTTCGAATAAATGTTCTGTTAATATAAATAATTTTGCATGAAACTGTTGCAATCACTCAGTAAATTATTTCAAACTTTTTTAACAAGAAAGTACAATAATAAAAATTAATATTAAATAATACTTCTCTGAGAATATATCAAATTAGGACCAAAAAATACTGCATTTCTTATTCAAGAGTAAGACTTCTAAGCAAACATTAATGTAATAATATAGTGAAAAGTAAACTAACAAATAATCATAAATTCAAATCATATTTACGTATTAATGTGAAAGCATGGCAATAAGTATCGGAACATAGTTTTGTTATTTGGAGCGAGACAAGTGAACTTATCCGTGCAATTCATAGATTTAATACAGTGCAACACACGTCTGCAGAAAGTAAACGTGAGAGCAACATTAAATAAATCTAAGGAATGCCAAGTGTTGAAGTATTTAATAATAATAATAATTAGTATATTAATGTACATATTATAGTCCAGGAGATAGCGTGCAAAAAAGTGTCTGACTAACATCAAGCTAGAATTTTGTGGATAAGTAAATGTTTTGGTGCCTTTTAAGACTATGTGGTCGGCTAAGTTCGTCTGCGGGACATAGATTGGCAATAGGTACTTGAAAAAACAAACCGGTGGAGGGCGGCCATGTCCTGCCCTTTTTGATGGACAATGCGACTTTCATTATCCTGAGTACTAACTTAGCTAGTTGACAAAAAATCAAGTTAATGGGAGTCTGTCCCTTAATAGGAGATGACTTGGAGTAATATTTGACTAACTAACCTATTAAGTGATTTCTCTTTGATTTGGCGTAATATTTGACTAACTAACCTATTATCAACTTGATTTTGAGTCTACTAACTAAGTTAATACTCAGGGTCATGACAATCGCATTGACCACCAACCAAAAAGGGCAGGACATTGCCGCTCTCCACCGGTTTGTTTTTTTCAAATGCCTATTCAAAAGCTATGTCCCGCAGACCAACTTAGCCGACCACATATTCTTAAAAGGCAACAAAACATTTACTTATACTCAAAATTCTAGCTTGATGTTAATCAGACACTTTTTTTGTCTTCATTAAATTAAAGATTTATTATAACACTTTTTTTCATAATTACAAAAACAAAGTGGGACTATTAGTATCGTGATCTAATATAATGATATTTATTCCTAATTGGCGTCTTTAATTAATTCAAATTTATCTAAAGTTTACGAAAAATTTTATTTTCAAATAAATGATTAAAAGGTATCATAAATAAATACAACTAACGCCCCCCAGATATCGTGATACTAAAATTTATTTTGGTCCTTCGAATCTTTTTTTCCTTATTATAAACTTAAACAAGACGAAAATATCCTTCCTATTAACCTTTGATCTTGTATACTCATCTTCATAACACAGAATAGTAGTATACATGCTAATAATATACGATAAGATACAAATCTAAAAGAAAATGCAAGCAATTTTTCATCTATTGATAGCAGGTAATATATTAATTTTTTTTTTTGTTTGTTTTGTTTTTACTGTGAATCTTAATATTTTGAAGGACGTCACGATATCACGAAACGCATCGTTTCCGCCAAAGGAACATCATTTTTAGCATTCGTATTTTTTGTAACTCGTATTATTAACTCTTAAAAAAAGTCAGGTTGCAACTCCGTGATAGTTATAAGACAATTAAGACATTTAAAACAAGTTGAATAAGTCAATAACACCAGCGCATAACACCACTCATGTTCACTGCTTCCAATACATAGCTTAAAAAATTATACGAACAAATCATCATAAAATATATTTGTTTTTTTTAATTTTATTAGCTGATTAAATAAAAGTGAAAAATATGTGACTACTTCTGTTTAACTTAACTTTTTTTTTTTAATTTCACCACTATCAGGGGTAAGGTAGAATCTAAAAACTGCATGAAGTTTAAATTTAAAATTTCTAGTTCCCCAAAATATGAAGTAAACAAAAAATGATTTAACTTAACTAAAATAATAACCTAATGACACTAAAAGTAACAACTACTTCTCTTGGATCAAACAAAAGACCAAATGAGCAATGGTCTAAAAATATAAAGGTAAGGGTAAAATTAAATAGGAGATTCAGAAAGTTAAAAAATCGAAGCATCAAGCTTATACTGAAATAAAAATGAGTTCAAAAAAATTAAAATCAGAAAAAAGTTAAAATTAAAAAGATAAAAAAAATCAAACACTTTAAAAAATGTATAAGTACTGCGGGAAATTAACATTTGAAAGAAAATATTGGTTGATGAACATAAATTGTGTAAGGCAATTTTTCGTGTTTTTAACGCTACTTGTCTAATGCTATAACAAGATGAATTAATATAGATGGTGTACATTTTTTATAAATATTAATTACATCCACATTATCGTAAAACATTACATACTATTGTTTCCACAGAAATTTCGATATAAGGTGATCAAAATATAATTCACCTCCACTCCTTTTTAATAAAACTATAAGATATACCTCCCAGTTCCCACACACGTGAAAAGAATTGAAGATTAGCCAGCAAATATCAAAAGATTCCCTCACAAGATATCAGTTGTTGAAGTACGAAAAAGCTATAAATAAGCTACAAGTTAAAAGACGTTAAATTATCATTTTGTTTATGCCGTGCTAGTAACGGTTGTAAGGAAGAGAGGGTGTGGGGGAAGGATGGTTAAGTCCGTGGTCAGGTCGGGATAGTGTCCAAATGGAGCGTGCGACCTGAGGCTTGTTCAAAGCACGACTGTCTCTCTCTAACCAGACATCTAGACACAGTGACCTGTCCCTCGCATCTGCATACTTGGACTCACGCCAAATTCTATCTCCTTTCGCCCCCATTCAGTAATTCGCTAAACACCTATTTAGATACCCACCTGTTCCCTGTAAACTTCGACATTGACCTCTGAGACCAGTCGAATGTCAACGTCAGTTTTCTTCCTTTTAATTAGCTATTACAATATAAATTTTCCTTCGTAAATTTTTAAATATTGAATAACCTTCATTAGTTTTTTTTTAAACTATTTATTATATTCTTTTAGTATTAAAATTTATCGACAGCTAATGTTATATATGAACTGTTGTATATAATGAATGTTATATATAATGTTTTATATAAATATTTTATCTTTTACCATATAATATGAAAATAATCAAGTTTCCAAAAGGTAGTAGCGGAACTAAAGAGAGTCCCTAATCTAGAATCCCAGGGAGATAATTAGACACGTCCCATACTTAGTATTACAATGACATTGGCTGTCGATTAAGATCAATTAAACGCGTGTATAGATAATTAATTAAGAGCACAATTTTTTAACTAATTTAAAAACATATGCCTTCAGCTAAAAAAAAGATTCAGGTAACAAAATGTGTGATACTTTAATTATCATTAGATATAGAACAAAACCGCTGAGGAAATAGTTTACATAACATCAAAAATAATAGAACAGTGAATACAAAAGCTACTGACCGTTGTTATTCCTATAAATGATTCGATGCTGATTGGCGCCAACAGGTGAGTTAAACGGCTTTCCATTAAACACAGAATTACGAATAAATAAATACTTCTAAAAACGATTATTATACTAACAAATTGAATCAATATTAGTGATAAAACTGATAAAAACCATAGAATATTTACCGAAAAATAACACAACGGATCATTTCGCGTTTCAGTTTTATACTTAAACATTATATTGAAATCACAGTTGTATAAACCGAAACAATGTATAGTCTGCGCACAAACAAGAAACGCGAACCACCGAATAAACCAGTATTTCAAAAGATAAACATTAAAAATATTTAAAACCTAAATTACACTACAGGGTACAATCAACAAGTACAGCCAACACTTTAAAATCTCGCACTACTAAGCGTGAAAAAAATCGTCAGGTGATATTATAAACAGTGTTACAAAAAATAATAAATGGTTTAAAACTAATTAAAGATTTAAAAATAATAATTTTGTATGTAAACAAAGAGACTTTATAATTATTGCAAACATTCTCTTTTTACTTTCTCATGCACGTAGCATATATAAAGAGGAAGTATTTTGATGGCGCGAAAATTTGATTTTAGGATTTTGATGGATTTACTCGTTTTGAGATCACCTGAGTCTGTGCAGACGCGTGGAGCCTAAACTACTGATCAGATACATACATGAGGTGAAATCGATAGATAAATTTTAGTCTCGAAAATGGTTCCGACCGATTTTGATTTAACAATTTTAAAATCTTGTCCATTTAAATACGAATCTAACGATATGTCGTTTTCCAGGAAAGATCTATTTTTATTTTCCAAAATATATAACACAAATAAAAATAAATAAACCTGATTTTGTTCAATATCTACAACAAAATGTAAACTAATTCTAAATTGAAGGATACATCATGGAATTTAATTACAGTATCAATAAAATTGTATTAAAATATAATTCACCTCCGCCCTTTTTAATCAAATTATAAGATATCCCAGTTCTTAAACACGTGAATAAAATTATTGTGGATTAGCTAGAAAATTCCAACAGATTCTTCAAAACTTATCAGTTATTGAAGTACGAAAAAGCTATTTAGATAAAATTTATTTTCTTTTTTAAAAAAAGGAGGAAATATTTAAAGTCAGGTAAATCGTTGGTTATGGTTCCATAATATAGAGATAATTATAACGATAACAATAAATCTAATAAAAAAAAAGAATCATCGAAGAAGCTCTCTTTCGGTGAATGCAGTAGGGTAATCTTTTAATATTACCTTTTGACCTATTGACAATGCATCATGAATGCATGTAAACTTAAAAAAGATTATATACATAGTAAGTAGTGATAGTGATAATACTATCTTTATGAATTAATACTAGGGGAATGCAAGAAATTCTTTGTTAAAATTGTATACAGTGCTTCATTTTTTTATATACAAATCCCACTGAATAGTACATATCTTTTGTCACCACATCAAGTAATTCCAATCACACTCACATCTGCCTATCTTATAAAGAAAAAAAAAAATATATATCTCTTTTTTAAAGAACAGAAATAACGACAATGAAAACAAACAATTATCTAAATAACAGATATCCCTGTGCACAGAGGAATCGATGGTTCGCACGTTAAGGCCCATGGCAATTTGCAAACAATAATGTCTAGAATTGAGCTCTTTTATCTTGAAACAAGATAAAAGATCTTTCTAGTCAAAAAGCAATGGATCGACCTTAAGTTGATTTGGTCGTTATTCAATGTTTAATTATATATTTAGAAAATTCAAGTGCACATGCACAGCTAATAGCTATTAGCTATGCATTATTGTACTTTTATTAATTGACTTTTATGAAGGAAAGAAGCTCTATATATTATAAGATTAATAATTAATATGAATAGTTTAAGTATGATTTTTTGCATTTTTCTATTTACTTATTTATTGATTGATAGTAGGAATTCATCTTTTGTTAACCTATTAAAATTATGGAGGAAGATAGTCTTCATATTTCATCTACTTTTCTATAAGAATATTGTACCTAACAGGGTGGGGGGGAGGGGGCAAGGGGGAAAAATGTCCAGGGGCTCGGGTCTCAAGGGGGCCCGAGCTTCCGAGGGGTGGCCCTTATTTTTTTACAACCAAAAAGGCAAGAAGGTTATTGTTATCAGTGTCGTAACTGTAGGTCCGAATTTCGGGCGGGCCCCCAGTGCCAGGGGGCCCCAAATCCGAATAACATGAAACTACTATCTTTGTACCAATGTCGATGGGGGCCCCTTTAGAACGTGATAAAATCTAACTTGGAATTATACTTTTATACCATTATTATCAGGGGGCCCGTCCAGTTCTGAACGCATTTTTTTTTTTTTTACTCATCAATTTTTTTTGGCGAGGGGCCCCCAATGCCCTAGCTACGCCACTGATTGTGATGAACAAAAATTGAAAAATTGATTAGGAATTTTTATTCCTAAAGTGTCATGAGTACGGAAGTTTAAGTTCTTGTGTTTCATTTAGTTACTTATATTTCAGAGATCTTTTCATCTTATTCAATATGGTCAATGTTAATTTACAGGTGAGAAACTGACAAACAAATCACATTAACAAACTGATACTAATAACTTTTACATTTTTACTTGTAATGTTTTTTTTTTTAAATAAAATGTGTTACTTAACTATTTTGATTTGTTTACAAATTTGCCCTCAGAAATCCTAAAAACACGTCTTTTTGCCCTTACATTTTAAAAATTCTCCGAGGGATGCCCCCCCCCCCCAGTTATTTGTTTAAAGGGGCCCAGATGCCAACTTTCCCAGGGGCCCAGAAATCCTCTCAGTGGCCTGATATCTAAAAAGTCATTCTTTCATTCTAGAGTTATATGTGTAAAAACAATTTGATCAATAGTGAAACTCAGTAATAACACAGATAGAGAACCCAATGTTAAATCTCAAGTTGATCTGAAAGTTGAAAATTTTATCAAAACTTTGGTAGCTTGCATTAAAATAAGGATTTATGGCCGGTGTAGCCGAGTGATTAACACCCTCGACTCTGAAACCAAAGTCTAAACCCCGGCTGTGAGTTCGAATCCTAGAAGGGTGAGACATGTTTCACACTGATGATTTCATCGAATAGATGAGTATAGTGGCCGGATAACCCCCGTCCTGTAAATACCTATAAGCTGTCGAACGGGACTAAAACAAAATAAATCGGGTACGGGATACCTCAGAACTTTTCCTCACTTCAGAGGCCACTAAAGTGGCCTCTCCTGCTGCTTCGCAGCAGGAAAAAGCAGCATTGGACGTAGTCAGTACTTGGATGGGTGACCGTTCTGAACTAACTGATTTATTATCATTAGAGTTTTGATTTGATTATATTCTGCTGAAAGCTTATAGACAACTTTTATTTGTTTTATTTGATTCAACTTTTATTGTTTGACTTTTTATTTTTTTTATTTGTTTTGAATATGCCAGATATTTCAAATAAATTAATACATTACTTCAATCAATTGCTATCATTCAGAACATTGCATTTGTTATATACCAAGTGTATAACAGAGTATCCCTATAATTTATTCTATAAGCCAGTTTTAAATAATACTAAATTTTATATAAAAAAAGCTAATTACGTAGTTTTTTTACCACAACTGTATATTGATTTAAGTCACTTTGTAGAGTCTGATTCAAGCTTATTAGGCAGCTATAGACTGGGACCTAGTACAGCTCAGTCTAGAGTGGCTGAAAATCATCTCTCAAACAAATAGAGAATAACAATATAAGAACATAAGAATTATATAACACAAATATAAGAATTATGATGGAATAACTCATTGGTATTTTATCAAACCTAAAGATAATTTTATACCCAAAATATAAGTTAAAACTTTTTTTTTTTAATTTAAATAAAATGTCTGAAATAAATAATAAAATGAAAAATAATAAAAAAAAAAAAAATAATAATAATAAAAAAATACTTAAATAATATAATAAAAAAGAATAAAATGTCTTTGTCACAACCAATCAAACTCTCAATGCTTTTATTAATTTAAAATTAATTCAGTTTATTTTATAACCAAATAATTAATTAAAATTTGCTTTATCACGGTTACAATTATTTTTATTAAATCCCAAAGAATTTTTCTGAACTGAATAATAGAAAAATAATCAGATACAGTACATTCTTTGCACCTCTTTTTTTGTATAATTCTCTGAAATTTGTTCAAAGTATAAGCAACTAGAAAAAAGTAATTTGCATGTTGTAGCTGTGGGAGGTGTAGGTGGAATCCGCAAGTCTCCTTTCATATTCAAAAACAGGGTTCCTTGTATTCACCCAGTCGACTTTGCTTTTCATTCAAAGTTCACTCACTCAGGTCATCAATGAATTTCTTTTGTCTGACTTCTTTTAATATCCAGTCTCATTCGATATACCAACATCCGCTTCTATAAACATCCCAGACTTAATGTCAACTTCTCCACATGAATTGTTTCAGAAGAATTAAAATTATTTTTTGTGTCTAGATTTGAAACTAATGCATTCTTGTTTTATAAAGACTTTACAATATAAAGGAAATCCACCTTTCTTCTTAAGATGCTCTTAGCAATTCTTATCCGTAGACCCTAATGATATTCTTGCCAAAACTTTAGCAAAGGGACATTAAATCTTTATTCAAGGGATATTAATTGTCAAATCACAATAGCAAATAGTTTTATTTAATATAGGTTACATAATTCTTACCAATTTTATTAGTCATTATTTCATTATCAGAGAGTGACGTTAAACTAATTATTTAGACTGAAATTGAGTATACTTTTAAAAATAATTTAATAAGATTTAGCAAAAAAATTAATATTAATATTATAATTTTCTATGTTTCAGCCCCTGTTGCAGAAGAAGGAACAGATTTACAGGAACAAGAATCTTACCCCGGTAAATATATATTATATTTTTATCATTATTACTTTACCAGCTTACACTCTAATACTTAATATGGTTTCTTTCATTTGTTTTATAATTATTTTAAACTAATTCAAATAGAAGTATAAAACAAATGTTTATAAATATTTTTAAGTATAGTTTATCTCGCCATTTGGTTACATCTACAAAAATTTGAAAATAAATCTCTAAATAAATGGTTTTACATTTACAGCATATTATTACTTTTATTTGCAATGCACTAAATAATTACAGTTTGCGCATTATGAGTTTTGACTTTTTACAGCGTGGGAAAATCAGAAAAATTGGGGTGGGAAGCCAATGAGAGGTCAGGATTTTGAATTCTAGAAGGTCGGGCCAACTAGACAAACAAAAATGTCACTGGCCCCACCCCTTCCACAGGCCTAGTGGCTTAATTTTCTTTCCTCATTTAGGCTGGCTAATCTGAGTGTCAAAAGTCACAACTTGTAACAAGCATACTGTAACTCTGTGGCTCAACAGCCCATGGAGGGCCTAGGACTGCCAAATTATTTGCAACTATAATCTACTAATTCAATAACTGGATTACCTTTAACCACTTGGTAAAGCCAAATGGTTATACATTTACCGCATGTTATTACTTTTATTTGTAATGTACTAACTAACAAACTAACTCTGGGGCTCAACAGCCCTTGGAGAGCTTAGATCTACCAAATTATTTGCAACCATAATGTACTGATTCGGTAACTGAATTACCTTTAACCTCTAGGTAAAACGAAATGGTTAAGGGTACCCACAAAAAACCACCTCCAACTAAAGACCAAAAAGTGACATATCTGGTGATAATTCTAATCCCAGAGAGGTGAGACATGTCTCACACTACTGATCACATCAAATATATGTGTAAAGTGGCCTCATTTTGTGAAAAGAAACTGTAATTAAAAAATAAAAATTAACTAATTTTATACTATATCTTAATTAAAAACTAGTTAAATATCCAATATTCTCTAAAGCTTTGAGCACTTAATACCTTTCAACTAGCTAAAAAAAAGATTTTAGTTATTTCATTTATAAAGAGGTATCATTTTTAATACTTTTGAAATATTATGATTTCAGCTGAAGGATGCTACTACAATTATGAACACTATGAAGAGGGAGATCGGATAGTAACGAATGAACCATGTTTGAATTGTACCTGTCATAATCACATGCTAATGTGTTACCTGAGGGTTTGTCCGTTTACTAAGGCAATTGGTCAAGACTGTACGGTGGAAAAAAAACCAGACCAGTGTTGCCCTGTTATCACCTGTCCAGAGGGTAAATGTTTTTTATTTATTAATAACTAATAAGTAAAAAAAGTTTTTTTTTTGTGTTATTTATTTATTTTTTATTAGAAAACAAATTATTCTTAAACAAAAATGATTGGGAAAAAATTATATCTTATTTTTATACAAGATAATTTTGAATGATATTGTGTAAAACTAACTCAAACAAATAAAACAAAAAATTGTTATCAAAAAGTAAGATGTTAACATGCTAATAATTTATGGCAGTGAGAAATTCTATACATTAAAGTGATTATAGTAGTATAAGTACTCCTGGATTTATAAAAAAAAATATATATATAACACTGAAATGAATAATTAATCTGATATTAAATATTATAGTCCAAAGTAATATTATAGTCCAGGAGATAGTGTGCAAAAAAATGTCTGACTAACATCAAGCTAGAATTTTGTGTAGTAAATCTTTTGCGGCCTTTAAAGAATATGAGGTCAGCTAAGTATGTTTGCAGAACATAGCTTGACAATAGGCATTTGAAAAAAAAAAAAAAAAAAAAAAAAAAAACGGTGGACAGCGGCCATGTCCTGCCCTTTTTGGTGGACAATGTGATTTTCATGATCCTAAGTACGAACGTAGTTAGTAGACCAATAATCAAGTTGATGGTAGTTTGTCACTTAATAGTTAGATAGTCAAATATTACTCCAAATCAAAGTGGTCACCTTAACCCAATAATACATATTGTTAATTAAATAAAAATTGTTTAATCTACATAGTTCAATTGTGTACTAATATTATGTACAATTGTTTTAGTCCCTGTACAGCTGTTGACCAGTTCTACAACTCAAAAACCAACAACAATATCCACAGCTGTTGGAAGGCCAGATAACTATGGCTGCACTCTCAGTGATAACACATTCTATCCAGATGGAGCACAGGTAATTATTATTGTTTAAAATATAATGCATCTTCATTACCTAAATTGCCTGGGAGGAAAGCCCAGAGAGCAGGATGTGTGAGAAAGAGGATGAAACATCTTCTCAGCAGGTGTCCTGCATTAAATCATCTAAGGTGGAAAATCTTTGGGACAGCTATTCTACCTACTGAAGAACTAACGTTAATTCCCCTATGCAATGTAATTGCTTTCTGTGGGTCTGTCAGTCTACTTAGTGGGTAGAATACTATAAGTACAGGTTAACTAAACTGGATTTGCACCTTAGACCCACCTTGGATTAGTGTGTTGGTACGTGAGGTCTTACTGCTTTGGACTTCATCTAATTATATACATTTAAATTAAGTGTAAATTATTTTCTGAAATTAGCAAAAATTAATAAATGATCCTATCTCATTCCTACAAGCATATAATAGACAATTATAGTAGTCTTACAATTTGTGTTTACTCTGACAGCTCAGATTTGACAACCTATGAGAGGGAAAAAATAAAGCCACTAAGCCTGTAGGAGGTACTCCGAGTTACATTTTTGTTTGCCTAGTTGGCCCTACTTACTAGATATCAAAATCTCATACTCTGCTTGGCTCCCCTCCCTCAGTTTTCGTATAAACTTAAAAGTCATACAAATAAAATAAACTTAAGAAGTTCTTAGGATGCCTATTTGTTTAAGATCTTTAATTTTATCTGATAAGACATCTCCAGGGGAGTAAATGACCAAGTAATAAGAACTCTTTGTGATTTAAAGAGAAGTTAAATTACAATGATGTATCTAAACAATCAAGTTAATTTTATAACAAACAAAAAAAATGTTTTAAACAAAAACATACATAATTTAAAAAGTTAATCTTTTAATATTATTAATGAATACCCTTCAATAAATAAATATGTTTTATTTTCTATTTAGGTACCTTCGGATCCAAGGAAACCATGTGAGCTTTGTTATTGCATACGGAATCGAACCGCTTGTGTCATGCAGGAGTGTACTCTTCAAGTAGAAGGATGCCAACCAGTCTACCAACAAGGAGTTTGTTGCCCTGTCAGATACGATTGTGGTAGGGTTCTTGATATAAAAACTAATTTTTCTGCTTGCTAATAGTGTTGTTTAGTAAAATAGGGGGAATAATTTCAAGATAAAAAGAACTTTTTATATGCTACGTTTTTAAATTTTCTGTTGAATCGTATGTAATGTTGATAATATAATTGTTATTGTTATATAATATATAATGTTAGAGAAAAAAAAAAAGTTCCGAATTTATTTACTTCACATAAATGACAACCATCTAGAGAGCTGATCTTAAACCTATAAAAGGACAAATCTTTGTACAACGGATCTCCCCAACACCAAATCTAAAGCGTACCATCGATATATTTGAAATAATATAAATAATATATTCGATATTTCCTGTTTTGCTGTCATTCAATGTTTATCTATCACAAATTTGAGACCCATCAAAATGAAGATTGTAAATATGGGACATGGCAAAACAAATAAAATAACTTGCGGATTTTTTCCGTACAACAAAATTTGCTGAAAACCAATTAAATTCTGCTGAAAGATGGCTAAAAGTATTAAAATAATGCATTGTCGTCGTGTTCTGAGCTATGCTAAAAGTTTCAAATGTCTAGCTATTCGGGAAGTTAGTTAGAAATCGATTGCCAGATTTGTACCGGACAAACAAACAAACAAGAAAGCAAGCTAATAAAAACGAAGTAAAAAATAGAATTTCTATCAAACATATTATTCCTAAAATTGTATTTTATCTATTTAGATTACGACAGTGTTACAACACCTGGTACGACTGTAGGATTAGTAACTACTCCTGGTGGTCCTTCTCAGTGTCTACATGATGGAGTAGTGTATAACGACGGAGAAATGGTTGAATTTAAAGGTAAATCACCATGTGAACACTGCTACTGTATGAGAGGGGATGTTGTCTGCGCAGTACAAGAATGTGGAACTCCTTTACAGGCACCTGATTGTGTACCTCTACCACCACCTCCTGGACATTGCTGCCCTGACACATTCCAATGCGGTAATACTCAATGATTCTTTTAACAGTATACTTTAAAACTTAATACCCATAATAAATTTTACTTATCCTAATATTATTTTTAAATTAATTAATTACTACTTTTATTATTTTAAATTATTTATCCAGATGGTTAATGAGTTTTTAATTTATATATATTTTACAGCTAACGGCACAGTACCACTGGAGTCCCTTTTAGGAAAACCAGAATCCCAGGAGGATTCTCATTCATCTGAAATTCATTCAGAAGAGACGGGACATTCTGATGAGCCGATAAATGATAATGCAGCTGAAGGAAGTGAATCTTCAGAAGAACAGAAGAAACCACAAGGAGAAGATTCAGTAAATGATAGCACTTCTTCTGGCCAAGAATCTCAGAACAAGGGCGAGGACATTGGCAGTGAGGATACTCATACAATTGAACCTTCTGATAAAAAACCAACAGAAAAACCACTAACTGTAACACCACCAAAAGAAGTTGATCAAGATAATCAAGTATTGCATGATGCAGGTGAAATAGAAAGCCATCCTGATTCAATATCTGATTTGATAACTGAGCAAGGTGACCAGAATAAACCTGAGCTTACTGTAAATACCCCAGAAGAAGAACATAACATAATCTATGGTGATAGCGACTCAAAACCAGTTGGAGACCTAAACTCAGAAAGTTTGATTCATGAAAAACCTGAAAACACAGAAACTAATGAGAAACCTGAATCGCAAACACCAGTTGAGGAAAGCAAAGTTGATGTAACAAAACCTGAGGCAGAGACTAACTCAAATGATGGAGACAATAATGAAGAAGGAACTCAGAGTATTTTAAATGAGACAGGCAACGACAGTAATGATTTGCCAAACAGTTCTGATAACACTAACAATGAAGACGATTCAAGCTCATCACATGGTGAAGATAGCAAGGTACCAGAACATAATACTGTAGTAGATAGCCAAAATCATGGAGAGGGACAAGAAAATGTAAACCATGACGCTCCAAGTGAAACAGTGGAAGATAATCATTTAAACACATCTGGTCTCCCAGCAGAATCTAATCACTCTGATAGTGAAGAAACTATGGTCACTGGTGATGATGCTGAAAGTCACAAGCAGACAACAGGCTTGGAAGGAGAAGAAAAGGAACAACAAGAAGGGGAAAATAAAGATACCAGTAGTACTGAAAGTCCTGATTCATATGATACGGCTCATTCAACTGATGGTAGCGATATTCATCTAACTAGTAGTACTGACAGTAACTCATTCCACGAAGCTAACGAGAATGTGCAAGAAATACCTAACTTTGATCATGAATCAAGACCTGAAAGTGATTCCGAAAAAAATAGAATTCATGGAGTTACTCCAGAAACATACACCGAAGTATCTGTAGAAACAGTTGAGGTGCACACATCAACTCCTGAAATCAATCACCCACAGATCACTACTCAAGCTAGCCAGGTTAATGACTCTCCAATATCAACAGAAGGACCTGCTGCTGTTCAAAATGATGATCAGGGTAACATTGCAAATAATGAAAAGCCTGATGACCAACATGAAGTTACTACAATTACCACAAACAATGCATCAGATGAACATGATGTAACAACTATGCTTGACACTGGTAACATCCCAAGGATTCCTGGTGAAGGAAACTGCATCATTGACGGACAAACTTACAAACACAACAGTGACGTTCACACGAGTAATGCTTGTCAAGTATCCTGCAAGTGCCTTAACTCTATTGTTCATTGTAAACTTGTAGAATGTCCTCCTGCCCCTACACAATACTCAAACTGCATGCCACTTCAAGATCCTGATTCTTGCTGTCCTTCATATACTTGTGGTGAGTTTAAATTAAAATACATATTCTGCCAATCCACTTTAAGAAACAATGTGGACCAATACACGTTTATTGAGCAAGTAGAATTACTTAACGAACCAAATTATTAAATTTATTTTTGCTTAGATTATGTTTAAGTATGGGTAAAAAGAATTATTATATTCTGAGGTAAAAAAAACAAAGCAATATAAAATTAAAAAAGCAAAGATTAACGAACAGTTTCAATTAATTAAGATTTCTTAGAAATCATTTATGATTCATTTATAACTGTAGCTAAAACTTAACAATTTTTTTTGTTCTTATAGATGATAATCCTTCACTTCCTCTGGAATCACATAGTCAAGTTTCTACTGAATATCCAGAGGGCACTGATCAAGAAGAATCTAATCAACATGCACAAGACGGATCTCATAGCTCATCCGATCATGAAGTGCCCTCACATGATCAAGCCCATTCAAGTCCAGAGGGGTCTGAATCACCATCAGAAGAAGACAAAAAGCCTGATATAGTATTGGAAATCAATGAGGAAACTGGTTCTGATGATTTCAATAATATACCAAATAATGATGCCGCAATCAAAAATGGTGTAGGAACTGAGCAAAATCCATCAAAGGGTGAACATGATAGTTTAAATGTTGACAACACAATAACGAATGCTCCTCCGAATCCTTCAAATGCTGGAACACAAGTTAGTGGTGACCCATCTGAAAATGCAGTAGAGTCTGAAACACCAAACGAAAACAAAGACGACTCCATCAACCAAGTAGAAGAAACTCATACGTCAAATTCAGGTACTGATCAGTCTCAAGAACCTAATCAAGATATAGGGACTAGTCAAGATTCTGTTTTACCGGAGGACAATCCAGAATCACCACAGAAAAATGGTGAAGAAGGATTGGAAAGTCAACAGATTTTCGAAGATGGAAGCAGCACTTCACATAGCGATAATAAGCCTGAATCAGTAGATGATCAAAATATTGGAATTGTAACAATAGAACATGATGATTCAAAACCTGCATCCTTGAACGAAAATGGAGAACCTGATGAAAATGGTTCAGACTCTGTCAGCCACTTACCAGCTTCTACTATAGCTCCCTCTCAATCTGATATTTCAGATAATTCAAACGAAAAACACCCTGAACATGAATCTGTTTTAAATGTTAATGAGCCTGTGGATCAACAAGAAGGTACAAGCACTCCAACAAATGATCAAACAAGCTTACACAAAGATGAAAGCCCAGAAGAAAGTGAGGATGGTCATTCACCTGACCATGTAGTTTTGAACCATATCTCGAATAATGAAGTGATACATCAAGCCCTCCCAGGATCAGATGTCCCAGAGCTTTCACCTGAGTCTCCTACCAATATTGAAGATGAAGCAGAAGAGTCAGAAACAGAAAACAAGCCAACAGAATCTAATAATGAATCTTCTATCACTCCAGAAGAAGCTCATGACAATGCAGATTCTAGTGAAGTACATGATTCAACTTTACAAGAGAGTATAGAGCCTCAAACTTTGAGTGACAATGAACCAGGGCAACAAAATGAAAGTTCTGAAAAAGAGAGCGAAACCTCACAGAATGAAAATGTAAACGAACCATCAGATGACCACCCTCAAAATGAAAAGGAAAACAATTACAATGAATCAAATGAAATACACCACGACCATGATGTTCATCAAGATAGTCCAGCAGCAAGTCATCAACCAGAAGAACACCTCAATACTGGTTCTAACGATGAAACAGCAACAGATGCCCCCCCAGCAGGTAATCAAGAAGAACCTTCAACATTAGACGTTACAAATATTAACATGGCAGATAAAAATTATGGTAACCCTGCAACAGAAGAACACCAAGCTGAAATATTAGACCATGAAGTTGACGACAATTCAGTTCACAATGAAGTAGGATCAGAAGTGCCAGCTCTTCCTGAATCAAATGAAAGCAGCGATTCTCAAACACAAGAACACGACTCTTCTGAACCAAATTCAGAAAGCGAAAGTAACGAAGCAGTTGCAAATGATAATAATGATAAGCCGCATGCTGACTCTGAAGCATCAGAAAATGAAACTGTGGAACCAAGTTCTCAATCTAGTCATCCAGAAAATGCTCATGATGCTCAATCAGATTCAACTCCAACAGAACAAGAAAATAATGTAGACTCTACTCCTGGGGATTCTGAACAAGACAATACCCATGAAGTGGAAAGCAATGCTGCAGAATCAACAAATGAAACGGACAAACCAGAACATGATTCACATTTAAAACCTCAGGAAAACATAATTCCAATTGAGGACGGTGTCGGAGGTATAGTTCAACATGAAACCCCAAATGAAATCGAACCTATATTTTTTGGAGAGCACTCACTTCCTGGTGTGGAACATGAATCGGGTGGAAATCCAGAAGTTATTGAGGCACACCATACAGAACCAGCTTTAGAAGAAACAAATGGACATAATCAGGACGGCTCTTCTTTAACAGAAACGGCCCCTGCAACACAGAATACCTCTGAAGACGATCAAGCAGGATCTCCTGATTTAAGTGCCGAAGGTCCACACGAAACACAACCAACAGGGGTAGAAGGTGACAACAACCAAGCCACATCATCAGAGGCCGAGGAATCTCATGAGGGCTCTACGATTAGCGACAGCACAAAACCACAAACTTCACCAGAAGAAGAATTAATACATCACGATGAAAATGAACCTAATTCTGGAGATTCAGATAAGAATACAGTTCCTTCATCTACTGAAAGTGAAGATCACCATGAAATTGAGTCAAACGAAATCGTTGAAGGATCACATGATTTACCAGTTTCATCAGAAATAGAAAGTGGTCATGATACTAGTGGAGATGGAGAAAGCAATCCAAATACATCCACTTCTGGTGAAGGCCACAGCTCTGCATCTTCTGAGGAAACTGAACAACACCATCAAATAGGACAGGCAGTTAGTGAAGATTATTTAAATCAAGGCACACCTGCCCCAATTTACAATGAAGAAGCTGAACATGATCCGTCTTCTGCCGAAGTCGAAGATCACCATGAGGAAAAACCTGTTTCTACTGTAGAAGAACAAGGAATTACAGCATCTAATGAACATAGTGAAGGTCATCAAGAAGTTTCATCTTCTTCAGTCCCAGAAGAAGGAAGTCACGAATCAGTTTCATCTGAAGTTGATGTAGGAGTGCATGATACATCTTCATCGTCTGAGATCGATGAAGATCAAAATCACACTTCCACGTCAACGGAAGCAGAAAGTAATGACATAACTGCTTCCCAGGAAGACAAACAAGACGAACACGTAGCCTCCGGTGAAGGACATCACGAATCCCCTGCTTCCCAGGAAGATAGTGAAGAACAACATGTAACTTCTGGAGAGGAGCATCATGATATTCCTACTTCCCAGGAAACCAATGAAGAAGGGCACCACGATACACCTCCTCAGGAAGTTAACGAAGACGAAGTTGTACATTCTGGGGAAGAGCACCATGATACTCTTGTATCTCAAGAAGCTAGTGAAGGTGGTCATCACGACATACCTACTTCCCAAGAAAATAGTGAAGGCGAAAATGAACCATCAGAAGAAGAACACCACAGTGATTCCCAGGAAGTAAGTGAAGATGAGCATGTACCCTCTGGAGAAGAAATTCACGATACTCCTGCTTCCCAAGAAGTTATTGAAACGGATCATGAACCATCTGAAGAACACCACAATGCACCTGATTCCCAGGAAGTTAGTGGAGACGAGCATGTACCTTCTGGAGAACTAAATAGCGACACTCCTGCTTCCCAGGAAGTTAGTGAAGGTGACCACGAACCATCATCTGAAGAACACCACAATACACCTGCTTCCCAGGACGTTAGTGGAGACGAGCATGAACCTTCTGGAGAAGAAAATAGCGACACTCCTGCTTCCCATGAAGTTAATGAAGGGGACCATGACCACGAACCATCTGAAGGAGATCACCACGATATACCTGCTTCCCAGGAAACCAGTGAAAGTGGCCACGATACATCTGAAGATCACCACGATACACCTGCAACCCAGGAAGTTAGTGATGGTGACCATGATCCATCTGAAGGAGAACACCACGGCAAACCTGCTTCCCAGGAAACGAGTGAAAGTGACCACGATACATCTGAAGATCACCACGATACACCTGGAACCCAGGAAGTTAGTGAAGGTGACCACGAACCTTCTGAAGAAGAAAACCATGATGCACCCACTTCCGATGAAACTAGTGATGGACACCTTCCTGGAGAACATTCTGATATTCCAGCATCCCAGGAAGTTAGTGAAGTCGAAAATGAATCTATTGGAGAAGAACATCACGATAATCCTACTTTGCAGGAAAACAGTGAAGGTGGAAATTTACCATCTGGAGAGATTCAACACGAACAAAATATTCCTTTAGAAGAATTAGGCAAAGAACCTTCATCTGCAGAAAGTGGTACTCAACAAGTTATCCCTGAGTCGTCAGCAGAACATAATGCTATACCTAATCTAAATGAACACCATGAAATCAGTGCCATTGAGCCTTCAGAATCTCCAGAAAGCAATGAAGATTCTCATTCTCCAGAGGATCTAAGCCATCACGAAATTTCTAACACAGATCACGAAGAGAATGAGCAAGTAAATCATGATGCCAGCATGCCAGCAAGCAGTGATAGCGATTCACATATTCCTGAACATGCAATAGAAAATAGTGAAAGCGTTATTCCAGTTGATGAAATTTCCCACCATGAGGACAATGTAAAGCCTGATCTAACAATTGCCGATCACCACTTTGAAGAAAATGAACACAGTCCAGAACAAAGTTCATCTGAGGGCACTGAACACCAAGCTACACCCAGTGACAATGAAACTATCAATTCTTCTCAGGATACTGTTGAGCACGAAGAAGGAAGCAGCTATTCTGATGCTACAAGTGAACATCAACAAGGGGCAGAAGAACCGAGTGTCGATATTTCACCTCCAGAGCAAAGCAGTTCCCAACAAATACCATCTCATCCAGAAGTTGTACAAGAAATTGAAAGTGACACACTTCCCGTGACTTCAGAATCAGAAGGAAATGAAGATAGTAACATTCAACAAGGAAACAAGCAAAAGGAAGGCACAAACAATGAAGAATCTACCAAACCCCTTGAAGACAATGTTGTGCCTATCAACGAGCAGAGTGAACCCTTAAATACTGAAGTGGAAGCAGATACTGAAGAACAAAAGAAAGGTCAACAAACTGGTTTAGATGCTTCAGAGTCAGAAAACAGTTCACTTGATCAAACATCAACTGAAAATCCACCAAGTCATATAGTTAGTCATGAAAATCTGCCCAGCAATCAAGAAGATGGGACAAATCAAGAAAGTTCTAACCACAAACCAGGACACGATGATAATTCAGAAGCGGCCTTTCCTGTTGAAGAGCACGGAGGTCCAACAGCTGGTTTTACTGATAGTGATGCTGTTATTAATGCTGTCTATGCTGTTGTTCACCAACAAGAAGAATCTAATGATGTAGGGGATACTAAAA
The DNA here is from genome assembly GCA_951217055.1 of Gerris lacustris. Classification (NCBI taxonomy): domain Eukaryota; kingdom Metazoa; phylum Arthropoda; class Insecta; order Hemiptera; family Gerridae; genus Gerris; species Gerris lacustris. Next base: position 82,222,750 of record OX578277.1, read on the forward strand.
AACCTTCTCTTGATCAAGACGTAGATATTACAAACAGTGAAGTCACTGACCATGAAATACCTTCTACTAGCCAAGAAAGTGATGCATCTGGTGGACACGAGATGCCTGATTTGACTCATGATATTACCACGGAAGAGCACGATGATAGCCACATCCCTCAAGAGCATCACGGTAGTGATTATGATGAATCTTTATCACAGGAGCATAAACCATCAATTCAGAATTTACCAGTTGGAAGTGAGCATGAAGAAGCTCCTATTCCTCAAACTGGACAAGAATCTCCAGATCAGCCTACTGACACAGAAAATGACCAGTCAATTATTAATGAAGATTCTCCAGAAATCCCACAAGGCATATTAGCAGTTGATGAACATTCTGAAGGAGAAGCAGAACATCCACCTGCAGAGGAAACCGGTACTATACCTGTAGATCATAAGGATTCTGACCACTCTGATGAAATTCAACATCACACTGAAGAAGTTACTGTTCCACAGGAAGGCTCAAGTCCTGTTAATTTACCAGAATCATCTGATCACCCTGTTCACCACATTCCTGAATCCATCCATACGTCTGGAGATGAAGAGAAACCTAGTAGTTCCTCTAGCCAAGCTGAATCATCAACAGAAAACACGTTCACGACAGCAATGCATGAAATATTTGGATCTACCAATGTTGTCACTCCAGAACAACACCAGGTTCAAGATAATGAATTCTTCCTACCAGGGGGGCCTCTCTTCCCTCACTGGTCACAGAAGCCTGTTGAAAAAGTAACTACTTCAAAACCTCAAACTGTTCCTCACATACCAGAAGACAGTCAATATCCTATAGAACCAGAACAAGATTATGAAGAAGAAGACTCTAATTATAGTCCTGGAACATGTCGATATGGAGGGAAAGTTTACTTATCAGCTCAACAAATACCCAGGGATGATCCTTGTGATTTCTGTTTCTGTTTCCGAAGTGATATTATATGCTTACAACAAAGCTGTCCACCACCAATCCAACACTGCTATCAAGAAAACATTCCTGGATTCTGCTGCCCACGATATGAGTGTCATGTATCAATGGCAACTATGGTCAATGTAACAACAACTACAACAACAACCACCACCACACTGCCACCTCACTTCTTGGCACATGCATACAAGGGACATGCTAAAAAAACAGGTTGCCAAGTGAAAGGTGTTGCTTACAGAGTTGGTGAAAGAATACCTTCAACATCAGGACCTTGCCTTGAGTGCAGGTAAACTTTTTTTATATATATATATATATTTATTTATTTTAATAAGTAATATAACTATAGAGGACATCGTATTTTAATTTTTTGAGAATGAATTTAGAAGCTTTTTTCTTACCCCTTTGATCTGCTTAGGGAGAAATAGCTTTCTTTGACCCACTGAGATAAGGAAAATATAGAATTATTATCATCCCCAAAGAGAGTTGCAATAGTATAAATAATAAACAAAATCCCATAAGAAAATATTTGTGGGATAATATTGTACCTCATTGTCGATCTTATTTGAAGCATGCATACAAACAAGGTATTAGGATATTGTGTGAGATAGATGTTAAACAAGATTTTAAAAAATGTTATTTTACTTGTGTGTATAGGTGTGGAGCTGATGGCCAGATGAAATGTGATCCAACTGTTTGCAACCCACAAGAAACATTATTAAGGCAGGTCATGGATGCAGCTGTAATCAGCAGGAGGAGAAGACACATCATGACCACTCCTTACTTCACTGCAAGGCGACTAAGGTGAAAAAAACAAGAAAAATCCGGAACTCATTGGTACGGTGCCATCAAATCGGAAATCAGCTCAACTCTTGACTGAGCACACGTGTGATCTTTAACAGAATAATTTAAAAATCGCAACGTGAGTTTGTGAAAAGTTATTGAAATTATGAAACACGACTGGTATTTTATACTAACAATTTTTTACAATGTTAGATTTTTACTACTAGGGGTCGCAGCAAATAAAAGACTTTTTTTTATAAGATAAATATATAAATATACATTATATAAGGCCTCTTTGAAACTGACTAGATTTTTTTTTTTCTTTATTTTTATTAATTTATTTAAAACAATAGTAGGATTTTTATCAATTTAATTTATAATTATTTTCATTCTATTTATTTATTTATTATTAAACTTATAATTATTTTTATTTATAGTATATTTACTTTTTTAATGAATCAATGTTATAATTCGCCATAATTTATTATTTTTTTGGCCTGAATAGTTTGATTAGTAGAAGTTTGCCAAACGTTATTTAATTATTTTAAGGGATCAATTAAAGCAATTTTCTACTACTCGAACATTTAGGCCATAACAACATTGAACAAAGCTGTAAACATTAGGTCTACATTTTATAAGTAGTTTTAAGTTATTTATAAATACATTATATAAATATATAAATAAATACCTTATTTAAATGTAAATTTTTTTTAGTGAACTGAGTGATTTTTCTTTTTTTTTCTTTTGACTTTCTTTTGTTTATTTTATTTAATTTTTATACATATATATTTTTTGTGATCGAAATATTCATAGTTTGTGTTAAAAACGATGTACTTAATCCTTTTTTGTAAATCCGTGCGTGAAAAAATTAGAATCCCATAAATTTAATATATTAATTACTGGACAATTTGAATAAGCATAATATGAAAAAAAAATCCTTTTTTATAATGATACCATTTTTGTATAAACTTTTTTACATTGAAATACATTGTCTTTGAATACATATTTGTACTTTTTCATTATTAGATCCTCTTATCCTGATTTTATCTTCATAAAATGAACTTCTTAATTGATTGTTCAATGTTCAGTGGAATATTTTTTAAAGGGCAAGTTGAAGTGGAACTGTAACTGTTTTATTTGATGCTGTAGGAAAGCCTCATAGAGAGGTGGCACAATTGCAAACATCCAGTACTTGAGATATAAGGGTAGTTAAAAATAGAGGCGTTTTTCGCAGTTGTATTTGTCTTTTACCAAGGGGTAAACTTACTAATAACTAGTCTGAAAACATGGACCAAGGTCCAATCACCAACATATCTGGTGAAGATTTGAATGCTAAAAAGGTGTCATGTTTTACTAATGATTGCATCGAGCTTATGTAAAGAAACAATAAACTTGAAGTAAACAAGCTAATGAGCAAACTAATAAATAAGTGAACCAGTAGTGAAACAAAAGTAACAAGTAAACAAGCTAATAGTAAAATAAAGTACTAATAATTCCAAAATAGTACCCTTTGTAATAGTTCAGCGAGTAGTGTGGATCCTTAAGGGTAATACAAAACCTCTCATTCAGGTAGCAACGTTTCAGCTCGATAAGCCATATTCAAGCCTAGAAATAAAACTCTATTTAGAAAAGCGTAATAAAATAATACATTACTTTAAGAACTTTACTTGACTAGTATTCAGAAAGTACCTATAATAAGATTTAGGGAATTGATTAACATTCATAATAGTTGTTCTGTAGTATATTCAATAGTATCATTATGTAAAATAAAGTTAAGATTTCATGTAAAAAAAAAAATAAAATTGGCATAACCAAGTGGTAAGCAGAACTTGCCTGAAACCAAAGTTGAGTATTTGCATAAAATGGCCAATCCCTATCCTGCATTAACCTAATGCGTTTACCTGAATGTAATAGTAGCAGAGTAAGAAAAAAAAATCTACTACTGATGAATCTGCTACAGACAATCCACTAACTTAGTGGCTTAAAATAAAATACAATTAATTGATTTCTTTAACATTTAAAAAGGAACTAATTATAATATTGTAAACTGTTTATATTTAAGATAACTGTAATACTTTCTAAAACATTTTTCCAGATGGTTGAATATGATTGTCTCAATTGACATAGAAGTAGGATTGCCATATTTCCGGACATATTCCGGAGTGTGATTTTTTCCATGAAAACAGCTTATATCATTAGATTCGTATTAAAATGGATTGCATTTATGAATTTCTTAATAAAAATCATCAAAACCGTTTTCGAGATTTTTTTTTTTTTTTTTTTTTTTTTTTTTCAGTTTTTATGGGTAGCGCCCCAAATTTTTGGGGCGCATGATTTTTCTGAACATGTATGTCGAATTTCATCAAAATCGTCCCAGTAGTTTAGGTTCCAGGCGTCTGCGTAGACAGACGACAGAAAGACATTCTTAAAATCCACTTTTTTGGGCACAGGGGGACCTCAAAACATGTAAATCCATCAAAATCTCAAAATCAAATGCTCGTGTCACCACAATATGTTCTCTTTATATGAGAAAGTAATAATAAATATTTTCTATAACATAGAGTAAATTTTCTAGTTTTAGAAAGATTCTAACGCAATGTCATTGTATGAACCTTTCTAAGTTTCAGCCTTTCAAAAATCAAGTGAATTTTTTTCCTTGAGTGCTTGTTTATAGTTGGTTTTGGCCATTTCTAACCCTAAAACCTTTTAGCATAATTGGTAAATACTAACTTTTAAGTAAAATTTAGAGATTCAGAACAGATTTAGAGATTCAGTTGCTTGAAGTTGGGGTTTTTGGAGAAATTATGATAAGAGTTCTAAGATTGAAGAAATTTTTAAAATGATCATAAAGCTAGGTGTCCACCTGAGACTAAATCACGAGATCTAGTCTCGAGATTAGTCTCAAAACCTTGTCCACTTGAGAGCAACATCAGCCCCGGTCGAGTCTCGGAGAGTCGAGTCTCCGAGACTACTCTCAGGTTTGTGTCCACCTAAGATCATCCCACAGATTCGTCTGAGACTCGCCCAATGGAGGATCCCCGTCAGCATTGATTTTACGTATTGATGCTTGCCTAACAACTTTTTATTTTTAAAAAAAGGAGAAGTTGGGCTGGGATTTGCACACTCTAGTAAATGATCTAGAAATCGAAGACGCACAGCCGTTAAGACATTTTTTAATGTTGGCAAATCTCGTAGAAAGACACTATATTTTGCGACGCTATTCCTATAAACATTGCAATATTATAATAATAAAATACGTATTAATAACTAGCATGCTGGGAATGAGTTGCTAGGTTTATTATGTAGGCCAAAACCATGAAAAAGTAAACTTTTTATGACAGTACATACACATTATACGATAATAAAAGTGCAATGCTAAACGAAGCAAGTAATATAACAGTTCTTTTTTTTTTAAATAATTTTATTAAAATGAAAGATATTAAACAATAAATCTTTTCATGTTCAAAATACCAAGTAATATCCTTTTTTACGTGAGACATCGACTATGCCCTGCACAACCATTTTATTTTTATAATTAACTCGGGTTTAACTCAATAATTTTCGATAAAGCCGAACCTATAACATGTGCAACACGTTGGTCCGCACCATAGCGTAAAAATATATTTCGTTCAGCCAGATTTGTATCGGTGGCGACGGATTTATATACATCAGATACACAAGGAAAAAGTTAAGGCCGGAAAATGTTCAATTCTGGAGAATGTACTGCAGACAAAAGATTTAGATTTATCTATGTAGATAAATAATTTAGTAGTAAATGTTTGGTATTACCTATATTTTTTATATAAATATCGATTATACGTATTTAACTCTAATAAATAATTAAAATGTATAAAAATATCATATGCTATGTTTATTCGGTTTTTAGGAAATAAATAATACATTTCATATATGTATATATTCTTCTGTCAGCTTTAGTTATAATATTTTATTTCTTAGTGATTTATATAGCAGATAACAATACCAATTTTTATATCTTTTAACCCTCAATTCGGTATTTTTTACTTAGCCATAATTTCATAAAACATTTCTCAACATTTCATAAAATATCATTAACTTCATAAAGCTCGATCAGGAGAAACAAATACTCTTTTCTTAATGTTGTTCAGAATATGAGAATAAAGAGAATTAAATTAGAATAAAAAAGAAGAAAACTATATAAAATGTATTAGTTGAAGGGATGTAGTGAAGGTTTGTCTCGGAGACTAGTCTCAGCAATTCGAAACGGATTCGAACTCTGAGACTGAGTCTCGAGACACAGGAGAAGAGCTTGTCGACTTGGGATTCTGCGAGTCTCCGAGACTTTAGCGGTAACTCTCCGAGACTAGTCTCAGCCCCATGTCCACTAGTGACTTTAGTATCGAGAGTGAGTCTCGAGGCTAAAAAGTCTCAGATGGACACTTACCTTAACAAAGGTGTATTTACACAATAAAATGTTTGTAAAGTCATCATTGATTAAATAAACAATTATGAACCTAGCTTCCTAATTTATATTCTTCATACCAAGCAGCAATAAAAAAAAGTATGGATTGCACCTGGTAATATCGATAAACTACTCCAAGAGGAGAAGGATAGTGGTGTCCTTCAAATATTATATTGGAAAATCATACAGAACTATTATATAAGATAAATATTTTTTTTTTCAAATAAGAAGGAAAAAACCGTTAAAAAAAATCCACATCACCAATGGGACCTAAAAAATTACTAATTTTGTTGATTTTTAATTTTTTTTTTTTTTATTATTATTTTCTTTATTTAATCAATATTGAGTATAAATCGTTTTGTGTAAATACATCTTTGTTAACAATAATTTTCAAAATTTCTTTGATCTAAAACTTTTTATGAAATTTCCCTAAAGTATTGAACTCCAAGGACTTCAAACAGCTGTATCTCGGAACCTATTTACATTATAAACCTTCATTCTGCTCGCAAATTATAGGAAAATAATTTTACTTAAAAATTGGTCCTTATCAACTATGCTAAAAAAAAACCTTGGCTTCAGGATAAAAAAAGACAAGCACTTTTGGAAAATGTTATAATTCGCTCAATTTTTGAGTGGCTAAATGTGTAGAAAAGTTACTCTTCTTTTTAAAAATAACGATTAACTACTTCATAGGCTAACACTGAAAAAGTAAAAAATGTAGTGGTTTGTCAGCCCCAGTGCCAGCGGCGGCGCTCCTTTGAGATCAAAAGCTTTGGCTTTTCACGGTTCAGGGAATTTAAGTCCAAAACCGGGACCCCTGGCAACTTAATATACAAGGTACTATCTATGTACATGTATGACAAAACAATATTATACCCAACCTCAGAACTAAATGGAAGGTAAAGAGTCTAAAAGTATTATCTTAATTACATGCAGCAGATGACGAAAATACTTAATTTGTGTCAGTCTTAATCAGACCAACTAAAATAGATCCCAAAACTCAGGGTCCTTTTCTACACTAACTCTTTGAAACGGAATTCCAGACATTAAGATTTTTTTTTTTTAGCACATAGGAAATCATATTATATAATAATGAGCCCAAGGGTAAGAACATGTCGTGGAGGTGAAATGGGAGATATATTTATATTATATTACAGGGAGATAAATATACATGGAGGTGGAAAAATTTGCATACACTGCAGTAGTTTACTTTACCACTTTTATATTATAGAGATCTACCTAGAAGATTATGCAACATAGCCAATTTCTTCGTGGCAAAATCACACAAAAAAGAGGTTAATTACAGAATAGCATATATTCCTTAGTCAAAATGACTATTAAGATAAAGGGATATTTATTCCAATGTACCTTGGGACAAAGGAATATCACACTTGTGTATATAATTGTGATCATTTCCCTTAGTCTAATCAACTATTAAGACTAAGGAATATTAAAGATAAAACTGCCCCAGGAGTATCAATGTCTTGGGGAGACCAACACATAAACCTTTGAGACTTTTGTAAGGCAGACGGCAGACTATTGTTTAGAACTAAGGGGGGTGCTGAAGTAAAAAAGTGCCTCTCCATCTAGGTACTATTATTTAGAAAACAACGTGCTTAACATTAATCTAAAAAATCAATATGATTAATTATCTGGAAGGATGGAACCATAATTAACTAATGTTTGGTTTTCTCTAATAGGGCAAATTAGCACCAAAAACTCTAATTCTTCCATTCTCATTAAGTCCATTGTTTTTCAAATTATAGCAGTATACATCTACACATTCACTTCATTAGCATCTCCCTACCATAAAACATTATAATTTACCACACATGCAAAACAAAAATAAAAGAAACAATCTTGTTTTTTAAGTTTTTTTTTTTTAATTTTATTATTACATTCTTATAATAATAAAATTTAATATAAAACAAAAAAATAAAAAATAAATACATCAACTTGACCAATAATATACATATAACATTAATCTTCTTTATTTTTGTTTCATTATTTTTAATAATTAAAATAAAAGTTAAATGGCATTAATTCATAGTTATATTACTTAAAAATATATTTAATTATTTTCTTCAAGAAATGCAAATTAATAATGGTTTTTGTTTCATAAATAATAGGTACCCATAGCATTACATTATATTACTACAAGCTGAAATTAAAGTGCAATCTATCATTGGAGAGGTTAGTCTAACAATGTTCACTGTATGCAGAGATAGAACACTTAACATCTAATGGAAGTGAAATAGTGAATAAAATTTAAGTGTGTGAAACTTTTGCAATTATTAATTCCTAGAAAACCATCCAATTATCAGAGGACCTGCAAAATGATCATTTTTATTAATAGACATTTTCTTATTCATGGCAGATGAGGTGTAGAAATAAAAACAGTAGGACACAAATTCATATTTGATACATTTCCACTTTTTCTAAAACCATCTTCAGTAGAATTTTGATTTATTTACTATAAAAAAACAGCAAAATTTACAACAATTTTTATTTCCCTAATTGAAAATTCTCAATAATATTACTCTTAATTAAGTTCCTTATTTATTTATTTTTATTAAATAGTAATTATTGTTAAATTATAATGAAATGTAAATTAAATAAAAGAAAACATGACAACATTTTTTTAATAGTTACTAAGTCCAGTTAGTAAAAACATCTATCTCCAAGAGGGAGTACGTCTAGAGTTGTCAAGACAATTTTTATAATCGTTAACTCGTTATTAAATAATGACGAGATATAATCCTGAAACATTTTTATCAATTTACCTACACTTATAAAAAAGTTAATTAGCAGTAATCATCTGTATATAATGTCTTTAGAGTCCTCCTCTCACATAGGAGTAAAGGAGGTGCTTACTTACTACAAGACTCACTGACATAAGGTAATCGTTCTATTCTTGAGACATTCCGATATATAAAATCAATAAATCCAAGTGCTATTGTATCGTAAAAGAATGAGTGAAGACTGGTGTAAAATGTTTTATAACGGGATTACAACCATGCATAAAAAATACGATAAGAATAAGTATGCAGTTAAGGGTACTTATTTAGATTTTTACCCCCTTATGTTTTATTTAGAATATGACTAGGTATCATTACTTATACATTGTTTTATCTAAATAACAGTTAAGACAAAGAGATATTTACTCCAGAGTACTTTGGGACAAAGGAATATCACACTTCTGTTTTATAAGGGGAGTAAGTCTAAATACGAACATTCCACACACCTTCTTTATATTGTTACTACCTTCTGTTTTTTATAAAGGGAGTAACAGTTCTAAAGAACAAAATCTAGACATAAAATGCTTAAACTATCCACAAATTGCAAAATTTCTATCTAAAGACTCCTTATTTTTTGCACCATTATATAGGCTTGGTGCACAGTGGCATTATATTATACTCCAGAGAGAAATATACTAAGGTATTTTTTATTTAATACAAATAGTTTAATAGTTAAATAATAATTTGTTCAAACTAACCAATCTTTACTTACTACCTACACAACCTTTCATAGAGTGTTCTGCCAACAATAAATAGACAAACATTATCTTAGCTGAAGCTCCAAGCGATAAATAGAGTCACTGCCAATATTTGTAATCACTACTTCCATTTAGAGCTAGCTAAATTGTTATAACAAAAAATGAACAAATGTAAACCAAATCTTTTTATGTCATAAAAAGTTACTCTACACAAATTCTGCTTATGTATTTTTCCCTTTAGGAAAGTGCTCTTACCTATGTTAACCAGTATTTTATACAATGTAGTTTAAACATCTCCAATTTAGATTGCAAATCAATTATTGTAATAAAAAGATAAGAAAATAGTTGTTAACAATAAAAATAATAAGAGAGCCTATGATTTACAATAATGACAACCACACAATAAATGCTTGATAAAATGTATAGGGGGAGAAAAACAATAATAATAAAACCACAAAATCACCTTATAAAAATATTTCTATGTAAACCATACTCTACTTCATTTGCCTAAAATATAAAACTTTGAATCGTAAATAAAATTCAAAAATCAAATATACTTTGACCAACTAAAGTGGTTAAAGCTATTGCGTTTTTTTGTTTGTAATAAACTGATTAATTTTGCACATTGTGTTTACGTTACTGAGAGTAAGTTCCACAGAATCTCAACTAATTTTATAAAATTTTTAAATGAATTATTATAATAAATAATAACATTTGTGTAAAAAAAAAAAAAAAAAAAAATATCTAAACAACAAACATTGATAAATTAGAGAAACTGTAAACAATTTTTTTACTCTAAGCATTATTCTGAGTTATTTATTTAAAGTAGTGTGACATACATGAAAGAAATATACAACATCGATTAATATAGACAATGTTATTTTTTAATTTTAAGTAGACATGTTATATAATAGATTAATAGCAAAAGGAAAATGCTAGTGTATAAGTCAGAGTAAGTGACGTGTTACTTACAATAATCAAAACATACAATGCAAGTTTCAATGAAGGATTTAACTAATTATTTATTTAATTTTAAAATTTTAAAAGTCAAAATTATTAAAAATGTATGCTTGTAAACATACATTAATTTTCTAAGGTATTTATTACACATAAAAAACCTTAGAGAAGTAAAAAGGTATATTTTTTATCTTGTCCTTCATTACACCATATCACATATATTGATTCACATCAATATTTTTGTCAATCAACATATTACTAGTACCGGTCATCCTTAAATTATTTAAAAAAATAAAAAATGGGATAAGAAAGTCATATCGCACAAGGTTGACAGAATCATAAATTCATATCAAACATTCACAGCCTGTTTTACCATACCATTTAAAGATCCATTTTCACTTTTTTTATCCAAAATATATTTGAACTATTAGGCAAATATTATATTTAAAAAAAAAAAAAAAAAATTATACTGACCATATTTATTTTTGGATGTCACTCAAAATTTGTGAATCCATTTAAAAAAACAACAAATATACACTAGATATTAATTAAATAGTCATAACGGCAGACTGACTATATCTATGAAAATTCTACCCTTAGAATTTAAATAAGATTTTGTCATAAGTAAACTATTGAATAAGAATAGCCCTTACTTTATTGCCCCTGATGCAAGTTTAAAGAGGTTATAATAAAAAATTAAAAATGTTCACATTAAATTACACTTGACACAATGAAATATTTTAAGTAATAATAGCTATCAGGTATAACATTTATCTGCTACATTAATCAATCTGCCCTAAAATTGAGATAAAAATAAATCATGATTTAAAATAACAATGAAACTGCATTCACCGAAACTTACCACACAACATTGTCTAATCCAAAGTTATACCTCAATTACGTCAATTTATCTTCAGAAAAAGGTACTTCTAAAATTTATTTAATGCAAATGCTCAGTTGGAACATAGTAAATATTAAGTAAAGTCCCATTTAATTTGGTCCAATTTTAAAGTAGTTTGTAAAAGATAAAAATAGTACAGAAAATGTCCATCTAATGAATGTATAAATTGTAAATTTTAATCAATCAATTACTAAATAACACCTAACTATAAAGTTTCTCCTAGATGATAAAACACATTTAATTTTAGGCTACTTATTACAAGTAATTAATATTATATATTTATTCCTGGTTTATATCTATAAAACGATGAAATACAAACAACAAATAAGATATTAAATAATAACGATAATAATAAAATGTTAGATACATTTGACAATCTAATTAGACAGTATTTTAAATATTTTTACTAAATAATTTAAATTTTGTTTCGTTAAAATTATTACTTCTTTTCTTTCCAATTTGATATCTTAGTTTCTTGCTTAAATAATTAAAAATAATAATAATAATAACTTAAATATTGTTATTATTTTAACATTTATTAAAATTATATTTTTCCACAGTATTACTGAAAATAGTTTTTTACTCAAAATAGTTTAAACTTAAATACATCCAAAAACCCAGTTTATCTAAAATATGTTGAGCCTCAGTTACGTTTAGGACATTGTAACTACTTCACATGTATTTTTTATTTTAGCATTTATCACATGTAAAGATAAAGATCCCCAGATAACCATGATATGCTTGAAAAACAGTTCTTTGAATTTGGTTTTTGTTTAAAAAACACTAAGGCCCAATGCACACAGAAGAGGTGAGAGGCAGAGGCGCGGGCGAGCTGTGCAAGAGGCACACTTCTTCAAAATGAGTGAAGAGGTGAGGAAGAGGTGTCGAGGAGGCGAGAAAGCGGTGCCTGCTCTGTGTGCATTGGGCTATATGTTTACATGGAGGAGGAGTGTTTCTCACCGTGCCTGCACCTTGCCCGCGCTCGCCTCCGCCTCTCGCCTGCTGTGTGCATTGGGCCATGTTTAGGAAGCGGGAGGCGCGCCGCGCCTCCATCTCTCGCCTCTTCTGTGTGCATTGGGCCTAAGAGGATTCTGCTCCAGCTTACTCAGGTGGATTTACTCTGCTTATTTTTATTTATTTATATGAACCCACAACAAATAAATATTATTAATACTAAGTAGAATGTGGAGAAAACAGTAAGAACACTAATCGTTGATTTGTAAATTTACCATCTCTGCACATTGACAAAGGCGAGATTTATCAGTACAAGTTATTTATTTTCTGGTATTTACCATTGTAACCAGGGGAGGTGGCGTCCAGAGCATAAAAATATACTAACTGACATCATATTTTAAGTCAAAAATCTAATTGTTGCTATGTGTTGTTAAACTTTGTCTTATCAAAAATCTAATAAGCACCCCCCCCCCCCCCCCCCCCTCCATAAAAACCTTTTATTTTGTAAACAAATTTCTATTTCTCCTATAAGTACAAACTTATAATTAAAAAAAATGGTCCAAAGTTCACAGGTTGATTCGTATTTTATTTATAATGTGAACAACTAAAACTACAATAAAAAATATGGAAATTGTCTGATAAAATAGAATTGCAAATCGATTCTAACGATATAAAGAACTTCAAAATCTGTAATGCTAACACTTGCTTTCTTAGTTCAAAAATCAGTGGGAAAAATCATCAAAATTATTGTTCTACATTTTGATTTAGTAAATCAATAATTTAATGTAATAGATTTTTATATAGTAAATCATTTATGAGCTTTATTTCTCTTCACCTCTACTCCGCTCACTGATACTGTAGCAGCAGCTGAAGGAGCACCTATAACACAGCCTAAAGACCCTTGGTACATTTTGGCTTTATGATCTACCTATTGCTGAAACGAAGCTTGAACTATTTTTAAAAAGTGAAAATTGTGATAATGTATCAAGGCACCGCACTGAAACAATTGCACAATGATAATCAAAATTTAAGAATTTAATTACATAAGACACAATTATAACATTTTTTTCTTTTTTTTATAATTGGCTTGGTGGTGCTTCAGGAAATTTCACGTCTTTCCGGTGCCGCCATCTGTCCCTTTTTGTAACCCAATAAATATAATAATTATAACTAAAATCATTAATAAAATTTTGGAAAAAAACTATAAAATAAAAATGACAAAACTTGATCCAAAAAACATAAAGCATAACTACCATAAATATAAAAAAAAGGTACCAGCTGTTTTCCACAATAAAAATACTTTTACTAAAAATAACAATTATATTTTTTAGTTAATCAATAAATTTTATAATAATGGAAAATTTATGAAACTTTGATTAACTGTACAATATAAATTAATCCCTGACAAAAAAAATTAATATATAGAGGGATATAAATAAATAAAAAATACATAATTTAATATTAGAATATGTAGAGAGGTAAATATAATAAATAAATAAAAATAATACTCGCAATTAGCTGCAAATCAGCAAATTAAACAGTAGTCAATTTTGCTCTTAAATAATAGTTTTTTTAAGTTTAATAAAGAAATAAAAATAAAATTACCTTCAATTTTATAATTTTGGAATGGTAACTTAAAACAAATCTAAATGCTGTAATTTACAACTCGAAGAATGCAATTATTTTTGAGTCAAACTAACAGCTAGTGATGTTAAAATTATTACAAACTTCATCTACTTCAAAAAAGTTTATAATAATATAATAACAAGTTGCAAACTTAAGTTTTTAAAAGAAGACCCGTTCTTTGACAAGGTAATAAAATTGATTCAATGACAAAATTAAGATAGAATTTTACATAGTATTTAAAAGTATATGAACACAACTGTTTTCAGAAAATCAAACAAAGTACAGACAGAATTTGATTAATCCTCAATAATATAATTAAAATAAGACTTGTACAAAAAGTGGCAATGTTTTCAGAGGGAAAGGTCAACCCTTACAATACGCAATATGAAAAAATGTGCTTGAGGTGATGTCATTTAGGTTTACTAATGTCAGTTTGTTAATTTGAAAACAGCAAACAAAAGTTGACAACTCTCATCTCATCAAATATAACGAATACACTCAACAAAACAACTCACAACCCATAGCCTCTCTAAAATGGTATTCTTGAAAAGTTATAAAAACATTTTTAAGCAAAAGTATTTGCTTCCGAGCTTACCGAAGGTAAAGGAACCTATGTGATAGTTCTGAAGAACGAACATACTTCATGTCCCCGATTTCAAAAATTCCAAGACAGAAATCTGTTTCAAACATCAGGGAACATGTTTGGTTCCGTGTCTGTATGTCACTCAATTTTTGCGAACCAACATATCTTAAAAAATACATAATAAAATTTGGATGGTAGGTCATAATTAGCACATTGTTGGTCCCATGTAAGTTTCAACATTCTGCGCCCTTTTTTTCTCTTCAACAAGTGCACAAACATACATTTATTTATACCTATATCTTCAAAAGCACTCATCTGATTTTTATGAAATTTGGATGGTTTATCGAAAGTAGCCAACAGATAGCCCCAGATTAATTTCAACCGTCTGCACTCTTTAATTTTTGCTAAATTGATACTTCAATTCATGTAAAAAATAATAAAAAATTGACAGATTAAAAAAAACAGGTTAAACAATTAATGATAGGATGCAAGGAAGCTATGTGCCACACAAATTGGCAGTCTATTTTTTTTTCTTGTCAAACATATACATAAATAATCATCAGATGCATTACAACCCTTGATAGGGTAAGGCCTGCCAAAGGGCTTATCAGTGTGTGAAACACAAGGTAGTGTATTGTTCCAGTTCCTCTACACACAGTTAAATAGCAAACAGTGTAAGCAAATACAGGCAAGTATTTAGACCTCAAGGCAATTAATTGATTACACATTATTAATGTTCTTACATGTTTAATGACATAATTAGCATTTCCAGTTATATCTTGAACTACTCCCAATAAAATGTCATTTTAAATGCTTGTGATTGTTAATAATCATTGCTACTCCCAATAAAATGTCATTTTAAATGCTTGTGATTGTTAATAATCATTGCTAGATTCACTGATCGGAGAAATTATCTTTATTCTAAATTGAGTCCAAATTACCTCAATTAAAAATTCTCCATTAGAATGAGACTGATGAGGTGTAGAGCTAGATATTGCTTGAAAGGTAGGCCAAATGGCATCACTTTTCAAATACATTTCTTGTTTAAATATTGCAAACTAGAAATTACATCATTTATATATATATATAAATTGAATAAAAATATTCCATAACTATTTTAATACCATGGTTAATTCTAAATATATAATGATAAAATTAATTATTTAATTCAATTACAATGATTTTTCAGTTTACTTTTTGTTACATTCCTTTAATTTTTAATGATTTTTTTGTTAACAATTTTAGAGAGTAATAATTGTTAAAACTATATAACTTGTTTTTAATTTTAATATAAGTTAACACCTTGATCAGTTTCCATATTTACTAAACAAACTACTATTTTTAGAAAAGTAATTTTTGAAGTTGAAATAGAATACTCAAAAATATTTTTATTACATTAAAATTACGTTTTTATTATTGTTAAAACACGTAAACACACGAATAATAATTTCATAGATAAATAAGAAGGGTGTTTTTTTTTTAGTTTTAAAAATAATGGCTTTATTATATAAATATTTGGCTTAGCACACACCCTAGAAGTCTTCTGTTAAAATGCGTTGACAGCCTCTGAAAATTAAAAATTAAAATATGTATAAATAAAAAATGCTAATAGTAAATTATTCTAACTTCTAGTCAGAACAAGGACCTCTGGATCTAAAATATTATAAATTAAAAAAAAAAAATAAATAAATAAAATACATAAATATATTTGGTTTTAAATGGTGAGCTTAACAGAGAAAAAAATCATTCACTTCTTCCCTAAGGAGCGTGAAAAGATGAAATAAAAAAAACCAAAAGAACCTTCTTACCTCAGACTACCACCAAGTTTATATCACTAAAATAATACAAAACCTACCCATTATTTAATGATTTCGTTAATAACACATCTAAAAGAATGTGTTGGATTATTTTAATGTTGAAGATTGCTTTAAGTCAATATCATTACGATCACAATCCATTAAGATAATTCCAATAATAGGAGGGAAATGTCTCATATTTGGATATCCCAGATTATAGATTTATAAAAAGTACAAATTCAAACTGAATTAAACAAAAAATCTTACCAGTTTTTAGTTAGATGCACTGTATACAATAGTTTTTAGTTCACTGTGGCTGTGGAAGTTGATCAGAATCAGGAGCGAGTGCATAGTGCTGCCGACGAAGTGCAGACAAACGCAGTCTTTCCTTGGTCAAAGAACTTTCTAACTCGAGTACACGCACCTGGGCTTCCATCTCAAGCCTCTTGGCATTATGTAGGTTCAAACCACTCAAATCCAAATCATCTAAACAAAGAAAAAAAGCGATAAATAACATCAAATATAATTAGTTTGTTTAATGAGAAAATCAACTTGAAGATTTAGTCATACTTAATTTTTTAAAACAGTTTTCTTATGAGGATGTGATTGAGAGGGAGGGAGGAAGTTTTCAAAACTAGGACTCTTTAACTACTTCCAAGGCAGTGGACTTAGTTATTTGCAAAACTGTAGATCTATTCCTAAGTTTAGTAAAAATTATGAATACTAAAGCATATGTGATCACAATAATTCATAGAAGGCAGGCAGGCCTCTGGTGGCAACATTTAAAAAAATAGATTTTGGTAATCAGGCCCTGGTATTTTAAAATTTTTAAGTATTATAAATATTTTATAAATTTTTAAGTCTAGTATATTATTTGAAGTATCACGGGGAACGGAGTGTTTTAATTTATATTAATTTTTACTTACATGAAGAAATGTAGTCTATAGCAAGTGAAAAAGAAACAAAAACCGGTTGTTTTTCAATTAACTACCTACAATGGCAAAAAGTCAAGTTTGAAAAATTAGTAGGTAATTGTTTTCACTCGCGTGTAATACGCATTCCTATTTTAGAAGAAAAAATGGGTCCGAGACCAGTCAAACAAACTTTCTCATATACGAGTTCATTATTACTTAGCACAGTATTTTCCATTTATCAGTTTTAGTAGGGGTATTTAATTATTATTGAACATTTCATCAACATTTATCATAAATGTTGTGAAAGGAAAAATTTCCTCTCTCCATCGGCGTTTAAATCCATTTTCTCAGGAACTAGATTTTTCTCAGAAAAACGGTTTATATCGTTAGATTCAAATTTAAATGGACTACATTTTAGAATTTTTTTTTTTATCAAAATCGTCGGAACCGTTTTCTAGAAAGTTTTCACGTTTTTTCAGTTTTTGGGGGGTCCAAAATTGGAGCTAAAAATTATTTCTCGATTTCGCCTCGGGGTATGATTTTTCTGAACATTTATGCCAAATTTCGTCAAAATCGGCCCATTAGTTTAGGTTCCAGGCGTACTAACTAACTAACTCTCAAATGTCTGTGTCAGTCTTCACAGACTGACGACAGACAGACATTTTTTTAAAAACCACTTTTTTGGACTCAGAGGACCTCAAAACGTGTAAATCTATCAAAATCTAAAAATTGAATTTTCTCGCCAGCACAATACTTTCTCTTTATATGAGAAAGTAAAAAGAAGGTAAAAATTGTGCGTATTATACACGAGATTTTAAGGTACATAGGTTTTAATTAGTTGTAAGTTTAAATTGGTATGTTCTTTATTCTATCAATGTCACATTTTAACTAAAAAGTGTTTACAACATTATTGGAAATAAAATTTGTAATCATTTCTACAGGCCTTATGACTCCTTTAGTGCGACAAAATATGGCTAAATTATGAACACAACATCTTCATTTTTCTAAACCCCTTTGTCTCAACAAGAAGGTATAGCTTTATTTTCCTTTCAATAATAAATGGAAAGAATATAGTTTAGCAATAGTTTGAACAAAATAAACAAACAAAACTAGTGGAAAATTACCTGTCTGTTCGACAAGTTCAACAATATGTTTGGCATTAGCAAGCACAGTAGCAGTTGCTTGATTAACACCTCCAGATGCAGTCTGCAGGGCAGATAAGTTAGAACTTCCTCTATCTGCTTTAACTCTACTAGCAACCACAAGCTGAGCTGTTGATGCAGCTATTCCCTGAGCAGCTACTACAACATATTCCACCTTGCCTTGTCCTGAAACTACCTCATCTGCAGCTTCCCTATTAAAAATAAATAAATAAATAAAAATGGTCACTGTTAACTGTAAACTACCAATGAAGTAAAGAAAAGAAAACAATTCAAATTATTTAAACTTAAACTCACCCTTTAATATAAAAAATTGTCTGCAATTATAATGAATAATTAAAAATAGTTTTTTTAATTATGAGCTTATCAATGGTTGTTTAAATTGTGTAATTTTCTGTTTAAAAATATGATCATCAATTTGTTTTTGGTAGTTTGCATACTACGGAAAGTTTAACTTTTAATTTAAATCAAATTATAATTATTATTAACTACGGGAAACAGACAGTGAAAAATACATCTTTATTGCATTTTTCCACATAGTAAGATATGCATTGAAAGTCCTATTACCAATATTAATCAAAGGAGTAGAATATGTAGCCAGTCCTTTAACTGGTAATATTAACTCTTATGTGTTTGGGTAACAAAAAAAAATATTTAAGATATATTATAAATATCCAACTACAACAACTAAGTAAAATAAGTTAATTTAAAATATTTAATTTAATCTTAACATTAATTTATAAAGAAAAAAAAAATGATTGGTAATTGTTTATTTAATCAGTATACACACTAAAAATGTATCAGCTAATTTTACTACAGAGGTATCAAAATATTAAATTAGTCAAACAAATTTATAAAATTTGATTTGTTAATATAGAGACAAAATAAGTATTATGATGTAAAATTAAGAATAAAATAGAAAGGCTGCTTTGGCTTCAGCCAAAAAAATCTATATTTTTGATAGAAATCTTAGACACCACAATCAAGAATATGTCCATCCTTAAATCTTTCGATAATATTCAGTGTAAGGCCAGAATCCCTGCATACATTTGTTCTATGAGACCTCTACACTTCTTATAACACTGGAGTATTCTGAACAATGAAGCCTACATGTCCTAAGATGTTTGGCCATAGAACAACTGAATGTGCATTCTGAAACCAGCTAGTGGTTCTAGAGAAGGTTGCTGTTTCCTCTGTAATCAATAATCGACATGCGGTGTCTAAGATTAAAAAATATATTATGAAAGAAAGATCTTGTTTTAAACTATCCCTCGCCTGACCTTAAAAAGCAAGGAATCATTCTAATCTCCGACATTTGTAAAATAATATTTTGATCTGAACAAATGGTTTTTCTCTTTTGTTTTTATTTTTTTTTTTTACCAAATCAAATTGAATTTAAAACTACACTATTATTCCCCAGCAGTTCAGTGTTTATTTATTTTTCTTGCAATTTTTATTTTTATTTTTGGAAAGAACCAACCTACCTTTAGATGTGTTTATATTATTAATTACTTGTTTAATTTAAATTTTTTTTTAATTAAGTTTAATTAATTTTTTTGATGTTATTATTAATTTATTTAGGATTTTATAATTTCATAAAAGTTTCATGAAAAAACTAAGTATATTCTTATTTTGTCTTTTTAGGGCTAAATATAATTTCATTTTTCTCCATTAATCCTTTATTTGGATTGATGTTAGGCTCAAATTAAGATCACATCATAAATAAGGACAAACATAAAAGTAGATCAAGAGCCAAATTGCCTAAATTATATTATTCAAAGAATTTTATTACATGATAAATATAAAATGTTTGCAAGGCAGCAGGTATTTGAGTGTAAGAAAATAACCCGAAATGCCTTTTAAAATATCACACAGTTTAAAAGGGTTAATCTCAGATGAGAACTTCTAAAGTCCTTTGGAAGACGACTCTGTGAAGTATTTATGAAGTGTTAAGGGTAAAAATATTTCAGAATCAATAGTACTGTAAGAGCAATAGCTATAATACAAAGTAACTTAAAATTCGATTTAATTAGGGGAAAGTTAATTGCAATAACTGTAGCAATCAACAGAAGTATTAAATATAGCAATAAAAATGAAACATTAAATATTCTTACAACAAGGCTTCCAACAGTAGAATAATTTAAACTTTTAAGAACTAACAATCGCCGAAAATACGCCACTTCAATTTTAGCTCTGCAGCTTGAAATAATTTCTTGAATATTTTTGGATTTATCATTCTGGTGAAGTAAATAATTTCCATTATTGAGAACAGTTTTCATGTTCTCCATTTCATTCTGAATATTTGTCATACAGTTTATTTGATGTTCTTTTTGATCATGGTGTGGACTTTCAATAAAACTTTCCTTATTCAAAGAATATGGAAATAACTTAACATTTGGTGTGCTTTCACTAGGTACTAATAAGTTTTTCTTATAATTATTATACATTAATTTACTGGAACATGCAGAAAATGTGTCCACATGATTAACTTCTACATCACTGTGATGACAAATGTAATCCTTATTAGTTTTTTCATTTTTCTCTTCATTCAAAAGATCAGTCATACTGCTTACTTGATGACTATGGCATGATCCTTCAAGATACCTTTCCTTATTCAAGGAATGTGGTAATAATTTAACATTAGGCATGCTTTTACTGGATACTAGTTCTTTTTTCTTATAATCGTTAGATAAGAATTTATGGGCATGTGCAGAAAGTGTGTTACTACCATCCCCTTTCTTTGCAAACAGTGGATTTAGATAACGATTTCTAGAAAATGTATTCATGTTTTCGTTAAAAAAGTTGTAAGTAGATTCTTTTGATTTAGTTGTGGTAGAGCCAGATATACTGCCACTAATACTATCTCTTTGAGATTCAAATTTTTGATAAGGGCCATTCATGATCTGAGAAGGTTGTTGGTGGTGGTATTGAGAATTCATGGTCTCAAGTTCTTTCTTCTTCTTAGTAAAACTATCTACCTTTTTCTGCAGCTGCTCAATATAGAGAGTAGAATTTTTATTCTTCTTTTCAAATAAAACTCTAATTTTTTTTATGTGTTTCTCATCAATGTTGGAAGTTAACTTTAAATATTCATTTACACTACTGTCACGTGAATTTTCTTCATTTTTTATGAGATCCTTAATCTTTAAAATTTCTTCTTGAATATGCTCAATGGCATTTATGATTCCTCTTTTTTCATATGCTTCGTCCTTTAAATAATTTATATTATTAACACTATCTAGATGATGAAGAGGATCATTAAAATCTTGATAATTAACGGGTAAAGGCAATTGAGAAAAACAGCTTTGAATTGTAGAAATTTTCCAATCTTTTTTTGCATTTTGAATGTTCAAAATAGATGTTTCAGATTTTGGCGTAGAACTTGATATTTTCTGATGATCAGGGCTCCAACTGGTACAATCATTTCTTAAATTATCCATGATGATGTTACTGCAGAGAATATAAAATATGTAAACAAGGATTACATGTTTGTTGTTTTTTTTATAAAAACTTATCAAATTAAAAGATCAAGTAAACTTAAATGCCATCCTATATAGAATAATTGTTCTTATTTTTTTTTTACCCCATTTACCAGTGACCGATGCAAGGGCTTATGGGACCGACAATGGTTTGCTTTTACCATAAATACATAGAGATAAGCAGTGTCAAGGTCCCAAAAAACACACCACACCCTATTTCCCAGAGGGAAGGCATATTTTCTAATTTCTCTTAAATTTTTGGAATTTTCAGTTTTAAGGTCAGTAAAATAACTCTAACACCTATAACAAATTAAATATTTTTTTTGGACCTATAGCTAGAAAAAAAAGTTGATCCCTTAATAGTTAGAAATAACTTATACATAATATTTTAATGAATTTCTATCAAAAGGTCACAGCACACTTAAGAATCAGTCTACCATAACATGATGTAAACATAAAAAATGCAATTGTTTCCCCACACATATAGTAGTAGTAGTAGTCTAGTACTTCCTATGAGAACGGGTAGGATGAACCACTTGTTCGAACCTAGCAATTAGGCCATCTTTTAGGCCCTTTTTACGCTCCGTGGTGGAGAGTTCCAGCTACTTCACACATCATACATTTGTACATTGTAACGCCGAAGCAAGTATGGTGTGGTCATTAGTAGCTATTGGGGGAAGAGTGCCCCATAAGGGGGTGTCCCTCGCCCTGCTCCGTCCTCGAACTATAGATACAAATCACATCATCATGACACGGATCGGACCCACATCAAAGAGTGGGGGAAGAGTGCTCCATAGGGGGTCCCTCGCCCTGTACCGTCCACGATTCATAGATGATGCAATTCAGAGTATCATGGCACAGGCTCGAACCCACGACCTCGAGTCGCCTTGACTTATTGATAGCTAAGACCCTTGGACACGCTGGCTCCCTCCCCACACATATAATATGATCCATACTAATAATTATAACAAGTCTCCCCAGACAAGAATAAGATAGAAAAGATAATTACAGAAGGTAAGTAGCTCCCATGCCAACTGCCTTGGCTGCAGAAATAAGTCCTTCAGTCCACTGATGATTTCTCTTATAAAATTCTTTGACTGATGCTGAACCCTGAAATTATAAACATATTAAAAAATTATGTAATAATAAACATTGCAAAATTTTGTTTAAATATAATAATAAAAAATAATATAAATATAATTTTATATTATGTCCACTTATAGTTTTATTTTTTATAAAAAAGAAAAGAAAATAATTTTAATTTAACACACTCATTTCTATAGTAAATCAAACAAATATACTTAAATATTAAATGTATTTTTTAAAACACAAATTACCCTTCCTTGAGCTACAATCTCAGCTTGAAGTAACTTTGATTTTTTAACTAAAATTCTGATGGCTTGCATAAGACCAGTACAAGAATCTAATATTTTCTCATTAACTTCTAGTTTTATACCAGAATCTGCTTTACGTGACTGCTTCAATAATTCCTAAAAAAAGAAAGAAGAAATAATAGCAACAATGTAATGGTAATGACACTAAAAGGAACCTAACTAACCAAGGAAGAAGTCACACCATATAATTATCCACTAAATTTTTACACTTTCAGACTTCAACAGTATGTTTAATATATAATATATATACAGTATAGCGTCAATTATCCAAACTAATGTTGTGTAGGGTGGTCAGGATAATAAAAAAAGAAAGATGTAAAATAAATCAATCACACTTGTAGATAAAGCATCTTTGTTTATTATCTACAATGCATAGTGAAAAAAATATAATTATACAGCTAACAACACTCTTTAGAATTAATTAAAAGGTGGATTTTTTTCCCATAAAGCCAGTAATGGTAATTGAACATTCAGATAAATGACTTTCAGATAATCAACGCTCAACTGTATATTTAGAACATACCACTTCGAAAACCACGTAAATCTAAGCGAAGAATTCCGATCCCAGGGTAATTCAGAAAACATAGACCATTTAGATTTTAAATACGTATCTTGAAATGCTCTACAAATATTTTAAGAATTGGTAATTCAAGAAATTATTCTACAAACCTCCATCTTATTTTGAGCTTCCTCAATGGCTCTGTCCATATTGGCAAGCTCAGATTCAACCAGGTCTACAATAGCATCAGTTGATCCTCTCTGTAAGGCTTGTCTCAATAATTCAGTCAGTCGAAGGACAGAAGAAAGCAAATCTTTGGCTTGTTCCATATCACCATCTCCTTTACCCCGTAGTACAACTGTTTGGCGACATCGTTCACCCAACTTCTTTAGTTCTGAACTCATTCCTAAAAAGTGTTATTATTATATTTTAAATACATATTCGGGGTTTTTCAAAATAACACCTAATCCAAACCTCTAAAATAAAAACTGTAATGAAAATAAGAACTCAAACTCTTGGTTGATGAATAAAATTAAGGTTATTTTTTATAAAGAATTAAACTTAAAGGAAAAATGTCTTAAGTTTCTGGATAGAAAAAATTTGGATTACATTGAACATACTGACAAACCACAACTTACAAATTTAGATTATGTCCACAACTTATGTGTAATCCGATTCCCCATTAAAATAAAACCCCCTACCCATTTTATTTTTGCAAGATAGGCTAAAAATTACAAAAAAAAGCTGATTTGATTTTAACTTATTGTAATTAACACAATAAATTATTCAAATTAACAAAATATGAGCACATATTATGTAACTCTTTATAGTATTGATAAAAGGGAAAAAGCCTGCCAATTAGTGTGGCAAATAGCTTCCTCACATCCTTACCTGTATTATATTATGCTTTTAAAAACCTTATTTTCTAATTTATTTAAGCCCCCCACCCCCTTCCCTATAATAGAAATCTTTTGAGGGCTAATTAACCCTCTTCCAGCCATCCAATTGAGCTGAAACTTGGTCCATAGAGTCTGAACCAATACAAAAACATTCTACAAAATTTTAGGGTCACCCACCCACCCACACACTGATTAACGACATTGATAGTAAAAACTCAATAAACGTGATTGTTATGAAAATTTTCAAAGAGATTTAAACGAAAATAAGCTATAGTGGTTATCGTCAATTTTTATTTTTTAATTTTAATGCAAAAATGTATCTATGAACAAATTTGCTTCACTTGCCAATGACTCCCACAACCAAAATGCATACATAAAAAAGATTTATAATAAAAACTTTGTTTTTATGGGTTATTATTATTAAGACTCTAGATTCAGATTAGCCATCAACTTCTTATGCAAAGTAGTAGTACCAGTGAGCCTAATGAGCATAAGGTATGTTGTCCTAAAATTTAGCTGTTAGTAAAATGATTTCAAAGTCTAAATATCTGGTACGTTACTTTCTCTGGTGGTAATGTATTGAAAAAAAGTTAATTTTTCTCTGATGCTAAAATGGCCAATTTAAATGAGAAGGGCCTATGTACTCTGTATGGTTTTACTTTAATCTCTTTGCAATTATCACAATAATTGAATTTATTTATTTTATATTATTAAGGAGTAACTCCAAAAATTATTAAACTTAGCAAATTGCTTTTGTTAAGAGTTAATAATAATAATTTAAAAAAACAAAAAAAAAAAAACATAATAAACATAAACTTAAAATGTATAAAATTAAGAGATACACAGGTTACTTAGAAAACTTACTGTCTCCAAGATCTATGTCAGGTGATGTATTCGAAACAGCCTTGCCATGTATAATAAACTGTGCCAGCCTGTGAGATAATCGGACAAGATGTGCAGGTGTAGGTTCACTATCCATACAAGTAAAACTCTCCTCAAGAGGGCTCACTAAACTTAGTAAATAATCTGAAAAAACGCATTAAAAAAAAGTTATATTTCTTAAAACCTAGAATTTTTAAAGAGCACTGTTCAATCTTAACTTGGAACTAATAATTTCTAATTTATTATTTTTTTAAATAAAATATCAATACATAAAACATAAGATACTTACCTAAAGAACAAGTAGCCGAGGAGAGAGCGGGATTGTCTATTTCATGCACAGCATTCTTGACTATCCTTTCACACTCTGCTACAACATCATCTAAAAGAAGAAAAAAAAGAATCAGAGTTTTGAAATGTGTCTTAAACAAAGAATACTAATGTTTGTCAATTTGAAGAATATGTTTTACACAAAGTGTTTTCTCAAAGGATAGTGTGCGTGCTCAGACTCCTGGGCTTGTCAGTGCTTCAACTTATCAATCTGTCTCCTGTTGCTGAAGCATCAAAATTAATCCTGTATCCATATTCATTTATTACAGTTAAGGGACTGTAGAACTAAATCAACCTCAGGTTTCCGAGTCAATAGGGATTGTTAGGGCTTATTTAAAAAAATTGTCCACATTTAATTTTCAGGACACTATAACTTATCTATCATTGATTAGAAGTATCAAGAAAGTTTAATTCCATTTTCCCCACTCGGCATCACAATGGCTCAGTCTTATAAAAAAATAATCAATGAAGCAACAGCCCTTGGTGGACTTGGGCCAGCTAAGGGCTTATACAACTATAAATGTAATGAATGGCATGGGGCTAAGGTGTTGCTCCTCCAGACTGGTCTTAGTAGTCTTAAAGCTAATCATTATTTATAATATATTTATTTTTTTCGAAACGACGACAAAGGTTTATGAATAGGAGATATGTGATGACTGATGACTTAGGGCTCGGATTGATATGCTCCATAAAATCTCCAGATATGCTCGAAAACCATATGTTTGATACTCGATAGATATGCTAGAAAAACCCATTATATGCTCGATAGATATGCTCAAAAAAACCATTATATGCTGTCAAATATGCTGAATATATGTTCGATAAACACGGTTTAAAACTATAGAGAGGACAGTGAACCGAAAAAATCTACAACTTATCTTTATATACGAGTATTATTTTCAAATTGTATGTATAATTCACTGCTATATCCACAAGTTTCAAGTATATGTATGAGAAGTTTTATGTACAATTCGAATAAAAACAAACTATTTAGGCGAAAAACCACAAGAATATGCATTTATATGCTCGAAAAATTTAAATTCTGTTGGTCCCAGAGAGGTGAAAATACCACCAAAATGCTTCTTTCAATGTTAGTCCACAGGCCACCATAAGAAGTGAGTCGCTGATTGATAAAGTTTTCTTACCTTATGGAATCGCTTATTTATGCCTTGTCCACCGATGAATTGGGTATATGGCAACTGGGCGCTGGGCCATTTCTTTTTTGTTGACATGCCAAACTTGCCCTTCTGCGGGAACATTGAAAAGAGATAGGTAAAGTTTTGATTTTCACAGGATCGTTTAATTAAATTATTTAAAAAAAAAGTGGTAAAGGTGGCCACCGATATGAGTGGGCCGTTTTCTTTTTAACGTCCCCGCAAAGCGATATGTTTGGGGCGGTGGACATCCCAAACGGCCCACTCTTATCGGTGGCCACCTTTACCACTGTTTTTTAAATAATTTAATTAAACGATCCTGTGAAAATCAAAACTTTATCTATCTCATTTCAATGTTCCCGCAGAAGGGCAAGTTTGGCATGTCAACAAAAAAGAAATGGCCCAGCGCCCAGTTGCCATATACCCAATTCATCAGTGGACAAGGCATAAATAAGCGATTCCATAAGGTAAGAAAACTTTATCAATCAGCGACTCACTTCTTATGGTGGCCTGTGGACTATGTGTACTATTCAGGAAAAAAATATGCAAATATGCTCAAATCCTAGCCCGTGATGACCCCCTTAGTACTCGAAGGTTAATTAACAGATAATTAAAATTTCAAGTAAATTGTTTCAGGGTTCTGTTTTATACCAACTGGTATTAAGAAGTTAGAATCAGGCACCTTACACGTCATTTTGTAAGAGACATCATAACAATCAATAGACATCAGAAACAGACAAGAATAGACATAGAGACAAAGTTGATGACATTCTTAGTTATATCTTGGAAACAAATCTATACTAAATAAAAATATTATCAATTTAATACTAACCAAACATTTTCAAGTTAGCCTCATTTAGTTTCTTATTTTCCTGATTAGCTACTTGAATTCTTACATCAAGATCTTCTTTCTGTGATAAGAGATCCTGAACTTCACTCTCAACTTGCGTCTTTTCTTTAGTGAGGAATTCAAGTTTACATTCAAGTGCCTGAAATTTATTGAAAAAATATATATATTAATTCAAATTATATAAAATTATAAATTAAATAAAAAAAATATATCAATATGAAAAGAATAGTGTAAATCAAACTAAATAAATGCAAAATATTAAAGGTTCACATCTTCTCATACCTCAAGTACAAAATTAGAGACATTTTCACGTTTCTATAGAAAAACATGCAGCATGCAAAGAAGAAAGATAAAAGTGCAAATATAAAAAATTGAATAAAAACAAAAATGCAAAACAAAATAAATGAAATAACAAATCACAAAGAAAATAATAGTTAATAATAGAAAATAAAAAACTAGAAGATAAAGCTATAAAAAAATTTTGTTTATTTTTACAAAACTTGTCCTTTTCCTTCTCCTTAATAGTATAAGAAAATTAATTTAAAAAAAAAAATTCTTTAGCTTGCACATAATATTAATACACTTGCAAGAAATGTTTTAATTAATCACAGTGAAGTCCTAGGATGTATCAATGTCAAAAAATAAGTAAATAATTAATATTATAGAAATATTATTTACACAAGGGAGTCATGAGAGAACAGGTAAGCTGATATAGCAGCCACTACCTTTAAACAACATTAGTATTATTAAAAAAAAACCTGTTATTCCTACCACAACAGATTATTTTAGCCTTAAGAAAGCACAAAGAAGTTTCAACTGAGAATAAGACAACCAAAAATTATAATTGTTAACTATAATTAAATTAATTATGATTGATAAAATTAAACCAGTGATCTAAATAAAAATAGGACTTGAAAACACCACACAAAGAGTGCACACGCACATCCATAGCTTACAATAAAAAATAGGAAATCTTACGTGATTTTGTTCAGAGGCAGCATCCGCCTCTCCTTGAAGTTTAGCAAGTTCTTGGGCCAATTCTTCCAGTCGTAACTTTTCATTTTCATCCAATCCTTGACTCTTAATTTGTGCAAGTTGCTTGTCGACGTCTGCTTTCTATTTTAATAAATAATAAAAATAGAAATAATTATTCATGAAGAGTTATTGGGAAAACTTACAAGAGAAAAATATTTACGTATTGCAACAATAGATTTACAAAATAACAAATTGAAACAATGAAAATTCATTCTTAAAAATCATAGTTGGCAATTCCATAAAAATAAAATCAGTCTGACAAACTCGATTAAAACTTTTTTATATACACAGTGATGCTTCAATCTCATAAAATCTAATTTAATTAATTTATTATTAACCATATTTATTAAGAGTTCAACAAGTGATTTTGAACATATTGGTTTCAATTTTTAGCAGGGACAAATTAATTTTCACCAATATCACGGATACTGAATTATTCCAGGAAAACGATTTATATTATTGATGGACCCTTCACAGTTTTCGTATCATTAAACTAAACAATGTTAAAAATAATTATTAAACATGCAAAGCAAAAAGGCATTATGCCAATTTGGGAATAAATATCACACCTACAAGCAAATCTTTTAAAACAAGCTATAAACTATTAAAAAAGTAGAATAAAATTATTATTTTAGTTTTTGTCTGTCTTAAAAAAAAAAAAAATGGTTTCAATGCCAGATATAATTACTTTTCCTTATTTATATGTTAAGACATTAGGACGCTCGAAGATCTAGTGAGTATTGTAATAAATAAAAAAAAAAGTTATTTGGAAATCAAAAAATATACTCAACACTAAATATAAAAATTATTTCAATGATGTCACAGCTAGCCACATTTTGAACGACTTGAACATGATATAAAGAAATAAAAACAGCACAACCCCCTCAATAATTTAAGATTGTTTTGGTATACTTAATCATTTTTTAGGTTACAGCCATAATTAAAACTGTAAATACAAGTCTGTACAACACATCTTTAAAAATACATTTTTCAACTCAATATTGATAACTGTAGTGGTATTGTTTACAAAGCAAAATAAAATCTTTCAAACTACAGTCGAACGTCCTTATAACGAACTACTGTACAATTAAAATCTCTATATAACCATATTTTTATATTCCCACAAATTCTCCATATAAAAGTGTTTCTGTAGAATGAAAATAATTTCTCTACAATGAACAAAATTCATAGAAATAAGGATAAAGATCCGACCGACAAACTTTAAGTGAATTAATATTTGCGATATTTTTGCATTCCTTAATTTTTTTTAGAAGTTTCTTGCACTAGCACTCTAATCATTTTGCATATTCTACCTCCATTAATTTAAGTGGAATTAGAATCATCATAACAGAATAGAGAAATCTCTTAATCTCAGTTAAGAATTCATTTTGGACGTTAATAAAGCTCTTATCTTTTTATAGCCTAATTTACTCACTGTAGAAAAGAAAAAAATAATCTATTCAAAGACTTAAGAACAAAGAAGTATCCTGCAAATATGAAATTGGTCTGAGTTCAGTGTCTACAATTTTGAAAAACCGGGATTCAATATTTAAATAATACAAAATCCCCAAAATAATTAATTGAAACCAGAAAATCCATTCTTAAAAATCACAGTTGGCAATTATAAATACGTCAACTTGTTCTGCATGAAACAAGTGGAGATTTTAAAGTAAGATCTAGAGGTTGTAAGTATGAAGACATAAATGAAGCAGTTCACAATGAGTGAAAATGGTACGGGATAAAAATCTTTTCCTCTTTCAGGACCACTATTTTTTTCTGGAACCATCAATTTCGTTGTACGGACTGCATTTCAAAACATTAAAATTTTGGTTTTCAGAAGATTTTTAAATTATAAGCATTAATGAGATGCACCCTCCAATTAAGAATTAAGATTATAGCTTGTCTTCCTAGGGTATTATGTAAAGATAAAATAAAAATAAAGTTGTTAAAATAGATCTAAAAATAAATAAATTCACATACGCAGTACACATAAAATCTATACTCTTCAACTTCAAATAAAAAATTGTGATCTGGTCAAGTGTATTTACAGCTAAGTCAATTGCTAACTGGCATATTTTTGTGTAATTTACCCATATTGAATGTAAAATTTTAAAGACCTAATCTTTTTTTTATAAATAAAGACTCTATAATGTTAACAATAAATGATTGATTACTATTTTAAGTAACAAGTATTTTCATTGTGTTTTATTCTATTGGAAGTACAGTAGAACCTGGAAGTACCAGTAAGGTAGCTAAGGGTTGTCTGTTATAATAAAAATCCAGTGTATAACAAATAATTATTTCAAATAATAATGCAATCAATGAAAGTGCATTACTTAGCTATAAGGGTTTATTATATATCAGATAAAAGATAGCCTTAAACATAGAATTAAAAACCCATAATTGACAAATACTGAATGAAACAGAACCAGATGCAGGTTCTTGGGTACTAAATTCCATCAGCCTTATTTATCAGGTTTACAAAACCATATGGCGTTCCGATTGACTACCCATTTACTTCACTAAGGGCAGAGAACACAAAAGAGAGTGTGAGCCACATTGAGTGATATGAAAAATTAGGGACCCTTGAGCTTGAAGGATAGTAATATATTACAAGAAAATATAACACCCAATTAAATATTAGATTAAACTGGAAGTGCAATAGATAAATCCATAATTTAATGACAATTTTTTATTTTTATCCATCACCGGCAGTTGGCATTGTGGCCATTTGCCTCTGACTCTCCACTGGAAAGTTGCCCTTCTACATTCAGTTGTTGGTTTGTCCTTCTGTGTTCAGTTATAATTTAATACAATAATTGTTATTGTCATGCATATTTTTTGTCGCTTATTTCTATTAGTTCATAATAAATTTAAAAGTTATTGAAATAATAACTTTAAAATTGCCTCTAAAATGTCTGTCAAAACAACTAATTCACATAAACATAATGCATTAAACTAAACACAAAAATAAATCATTGTTTCAAAAGTATTGTTGCAATACGTGTGCATGAAAATAATAACAAAAAAATGTAAACTATAAAGCAATCAATCTACTTAAAACCCACAACCAAGTAGAAAACAAGCTTCTAAAAATTGTATCCATTCATGATGTGCCTGCCGCTATGTACAGTAGCTTCAAGTATTCATACCTTCCCGGTGTCAAAAAAACTATACATAGTAAAGAGCTATCATTACAAATAAGATTTTGAAATTATAACTTTTCATTGCTTCTCATTTATTATCTTGCTATAAGTATAATGCTGTAGCACTAAATGTCAAGGATAATATCAAGCCACTATTAACCACTTTTATTATTATGCTGCCTCATAAGGTATACCTGCCTCATGGGGCAGTGACAGGTCTCCATTACTAAAGGTAGACTCATAAAGTGGAATCGCAATTTTAAAATGTTGCTAATTATTTAAAATTAAATGGAATTCAACCACAGGAGAGTCACTTGTAATAGGGGTTTGAATAAAGAAGTTATTGAAGATGTAGTGTAGCAACTATACATGTTAGAAGTGAAACTTCATTTTTAATTATCTGGGTCAATTAATATAAATTTATTAATTTTGGTTGTAAGAGGGGCATATGATAAACAAGAGTTTATAAGTTCAATCGCCGATCATTTATTAGTTTTTTCTTTCTTACTTGGCTAAGTATTTCACTTTAAGTATCATCTGATCAACATCTGTGATGAACTTTTATTTCAAAAACCAAGAAAAAAGTGGATTTAAAGATTTAAGAAATCCTTGATTAACTTAAAAAAAAACTCAAACAGTTGACATGGGTAAGCAATGTGAATGTATGGTAGGATATTCTCATTAGAATAGAAAGTCTCTTCCAAAAATTCTCTGGGGCAAACAATTTTAAGCAAAGGTCTTAGACAAATAGTCTTAGACAAATCTCTAGACAAGCAGGCAGTTCTGAAATTAATATCCTGTTGGAGGGAACGGACTTTAGCCAAAAAATGTATTAA
Source organism: Gerris lacustris (assembly GCA_951217055.1). NCBI lineage: Eukaryota > Metazoa > Arthropoda > Insecta > Hemiptera > Gerridae > Gerris > Gerris lacustris. Next base: position 82,255,816 of record OX578277.1, read on the forward strand.
ACAATTTAAATTTTTATTAGGTGGAATGAATATTAACCTCTAAAAGGTTGATATTTATTCAGGGTTAATATTCGCTAGCAGGAGACTTCTGCAAGCGCATCTGGGCTAAAAAGTACTGCTAGGTGTGGCACCCTCATTACTCTAAAATGTCCCTCCTTGCAGCGATGTTTTACACCTGAACCGCTATTTTATCATAATCTTATAATTTTGGTCTAGCTTCCTTGTGACAATTAAAAAAAATAATAATAATAAGTTGATTGTTACACATTATATTATGTAAAATTTTTGATTTTTTTGTTTAAAATTTGTAGAGGTCAAAACAGGAGCTCTAATCAACAAGAAAGGTGTTGCTCTGACATAGCTAAGTAGGTAAAGCGATGTGCCATAAACACAGGGAACTATGGTTCAATCCCCATCCCCAATGATAGAGAGTCTTTGTATCTTTGTATCTGTCTTTCTCCTTTCCTCTTTAATAATAATATTAATGATTAAAAATGAGGAGCCTAGTATCAAAGACGGACATTCGACATTTTTTCCGAATTTCAGTTATCGATTGTTTCTTATAGATTTTTGGCTGCTGCATCAGATTCTACTATCCATTTGCATCAAAAACGACCAGAAAAGGGGTAAAAATGCAATAATATTTGTAGTTTTGTTTCAAATACGGACAAGTCAACACACGTTTTGCTTCAAAAGTGGACATAACCGAAACAGCCAATCAGGAGGCTGCATTTTACTAACTCGTTCCTATGATACACTGCGGGCTTTAGAATCTGAATAACTACTCCTCCCATTTTGTCATACATGTTATACATCATGAAAAATTATACCCCGAGGGGAAATCGAGAAATCAATTTTAGCTCTAAATTTGGGGGCACTACCCCCTAAGAACTCTGAAAAACGTGAAAAAAAAAATATTTCTCCAATATTATTATTTTAACCATTATTTTCAACGTCATTTTGCTTCAAAAACGGACAAAACCTTGTTTTTGTTTCAAAAGCGGACAACTCCACTTTAACTCCATTCAGCAGCTAAAATATCAAAGAAATTCATGTTTTCAGTACTTCTAACTAGTATTGAGTCTATTAAGAATCTACAGAAAAAAAATCATTGCTCTAGCACCTGTAGAATTTGAGAGACAGTTTTTCAGCTCTCCTGTAAAATTTGAAATGTGCTCTTGTCCGCCTTTGATACTAAGCTCCTCAAATATATCTCTTACTCAGAAAACTAGTGCCCAGCAAATACTTTTTTCTTCTCTTTTAAATATAAATACACATGTATTTGTTATGATAGCTCTGATACTAAATGTGTCCCTGAATCCAATAAATCCCCTTTTTGCTTTTCTTTCATATTATAATCTTACGATGGAAGTAATGAGTCGATTAGCTGATCTGGCAAACTTTGTCATCTTTTCAGATCCTCGGAGAGCCTTGTCCACACCGGCTTTCTAAACAACTCACAGTCGTTGGTACAACATATACAACACAACGTAAATAATCAGATAACAAACAAAACAACCATTTAGTATTTAAAGAAAATATAACAAAGAATTTACCTGGCGAATAAGTTGAATGTGTTCTTCTCGAAGTTTTGTATATAATTCTTTTAATTTCTGGAATTTTTCTTCTAGCACTTTTAATTTCTCTAAAATTTAGGAAAAAAAAAATTGATAAAACCAACAAAAAAATTAAAAGAACTCTTCAGCCAAACAGTTTTGGAAGGAAAATTGAGTAGAAAGTTATTTTTAAGTTACTAATTTCAAAGATTATTACTTCTAAATATTTTATTTCTAATTAATTTAAAATATATATTTTTTATTTTCAAGTTAATTCCCTTCTTTTGAAAGAAGGGAGGTACAATAGTACAATAGTAACAAATAGCCAGCTTCTCATAAGTCAGTGAATTTTCAACTTTTTGTTATTTCGTCCATTAATTTACTTAAGTAAGAATGTAGTTACTATGTAATTATTTTATTTTATTATTATTTCATAGCAATTATATACTCTATTATGGAAGATTTACTATAGGGTAATATCTCCTCTAAATATTTTCCTTCTACAAATACTTTAAAAATATTTTATTGTTTTTGTATACATATTAAATAATGCATACTTACAGTTGCAGGAAAAGAGAGAAATTTCAAATTAACTTTTGAACCTAATTCCTACTTGATTAAAATAATCAACCAAGATAACATTAGTTAAAAATATTTTAAATCATAATAATAATAATAATAAATTACTTTCATTCTCTTCATATTTTGAGGCTAGTTGAGCTTGTTTTAACAGATCTTCCTTTAATAGTCTTTCTTGTTCTAATTCACTGTCCTGAAAATATAAAAAGTTATATTAAATACAAAAATATACCCATAGTTAAAAGGATAAGTAAAATCAGAAAAATAATAAAAATAAATGACAGAGATTTAATTGTATTTCCTGATGATAAACTTAACATGTTGGCAAATAAACCCTAAACTATTTTAACATACAAAATTTGGATGGTTCTTGACAAAATGGCATGAAAAATTAACCACTTTCCGCAAGTGTTATATATTTTTGTAATCTACTCTTCAATACCTTTCATTTGATACCCCACTCAAAAATAATAAAAAAAATTCCCCATTAATTTTTTCTACGGCCCAGCAGACCGCACATTTTACATATTTTTTTATATTTTTTAGTAACAGCAGAAATATAGTTTTAGGGGGACACACACACACCAAATTTTAATGTTTTTTGACAAAATGGCATGAAACATTTAACACAATCCGAAAGTGTTATATACTTTTGTAATATAATCTTCATTACCTTTCATTTATTACCCCACTCAAAATTTAAAAATATTATTTTTTGCATGACATGAATTATCTGCCATTTTGGATTTGAACAGCTGATAATTTTGAGTTTTTTATATTTTTCCTGTGGCAGGTCAAAACGATCAATAATACTGCAAAGTTTTATGTTTGTATCTCTTTAGATTAAAAAGTTATTGGAACTGTTCAGAGTGACAGACAGACACAGGAATGAAACTATAAGGGTTTCATTTTTTGGTTTTACCAACGAAACCCTAAAAAGGAGGCCTTAGTAGCCCGTAGGGAAGATGGATGGATGGGTGTCCACCTGACCATGCATACTCTCTACATAGCTCTGGGTTCAATTCCTGGACCGGGCCCCCCGCTCAATGTTCCCCCAGTATTGTTCAAATGGGGAGCTGTTCAAAAGAGTAGCGCCACCAGGTTTCGGCCTGGAAACCATGATGGCCCCTCTCGGTTCGATAGATAATCAAGATAAGAGAAATGGTTACTCAAAAAAGTGAAGGGTTTGGTTTCTAACAAGGGATTGTTAAATAGTGGTCACCTAATTGGTCTGCGTCTTTGGGTGTAAAGGGGAATAAATAACTTAATAAAGAAAAGGGATATTAGAGATTTGACTTAACACTAATTAATTGTGCTCATTGAGTTATACCCACTATATTTTATAAAAACTAATTCTTTAAGAAGTATCATAAAATATATTTTAAAAAAAAAAGTAACTATCAATAAATCAAACTGGTTGGTTGAAATTATGGTTTTTACATCTCCTAATTTATAGAATGCCTGTGGAGAACCCATGCTTTGAACAGACCACTGAGGGACTTTAGTGTTACATTTATCTAGTTTAGGAGGGTTGATTTCCTCCTTTTCATTCACTCTCTCTTAGGCTAAACCTACATTGGATCCGAACTTCTCCTGATCCGATATAGAACAATAATTGTCTGACCTGATGTCGTCTGACATGAGTGCCTACACTGGACTCTAATGTTCTGTTAGAGAACAACGTTCTTCTTAATGAGAAACATAGAAAAAAATTGTTTAGGTGCATTTTAAAAAGCATCATCAATTGGTACTACTTAAGCAAAACTGTGTTGCCTACGGACTCTCGCTGTGTGCTGACTAGCACACATATGACCTATTTATTAAAATATCACTTTTTAGAGGAACACTAGCAATCTGATGAGAAGTCTTTTCTAAAATTTCAACTTTCTAGCTCCACTTTTAAACAAGACATTTACTACGTTCACACATCGTTTTGAAGGCGTTTCGGATCCAATTCGTTTTCACACAACAAAAAATATAGGTGATCGAAATATTTGTTTTCGATATTTCATAACGGTGACGTCACGAGTGAAACCTTCTTTCTTGTTAACTAATACTATTATGTCCGCGAATTTTTACATTTTATTTTCAAGTTATTAAAAGTTTTTACAGGTTCTTTATAGTATTAACTTTTATTTAAAAACGTTTTTCCAGTTTAAAAAAAAAAGAAACGGAGGCTCACGAAAACAAAGAACTTAAAAAGTGGAAAAGAGTAAAATAACCTGATATCTCGATCCCCTCCAAGACATGTTCATACGAGCGTTTTGAATTTCGATCCCCCGTTCCGATCACGTATTTTTGGTGGAGCGGATTTAACCTGATACGATCCATCGATCTCCGTTCGTACAGCGTTTTGAACTAGCGGATCGTTTTCAAAACGATGTGTGAACGTAATAATTGATTATCCTCTATGCCTGTGAGTCAGTGAATTTGTATTTTATATTATAAAAGCAATATAGTTTTACCTGACAAGCAATTTTAGTCTGTAGGTCAGTAATTTGATCGTTAAGCTGAAGCACTGCTGAACGATGATCTGAAATGACTTTGGACACTTCATTCCTATAACGAGCCAGCTCATTTTGCAAGTGTTCAATTAGATTATCCCTGAAACAATTTAAATAAAAGGATTACCACTCAATATAAAATGGAATATTCAAAACAATTTAATTTTTACAGGTTGGTTCATATCAATATGGGTAAACAATCTCTATATTGTCTAATAAATTAAATATAAAAATGTTCTGACTGTGTATAGTTCTGATTTTGTATGGTTTAATTTTTTTTATTTGAAACATAATTGAAATAAACCGTTGCAGTAATGAGTCAAAAAAAGGAAATTGCCTATAGTAAGTTTTAACAGGGAATAGTTATTTATGTTACTAGGCAGCAAAATAGAATTTTGCTGACAAGTTTTAAGTTCTAGTTCCGAGCAGAAGGCGAGGATAGACTAAACAAATTTACTGCACAGGCGAAGCCGAGGCAGAAAAATGTTAATTACCTGAAAGGTGTAACCGAAGCTGGTAATCTTTAAACGGTCATAAATGTTTCCTTCGCTGCATAGTTACATACAATATTTGATCTATTAACGGCAGAAAAATTACACTAATTATTATATTCCCTTTTTAATATATAAAAGATTTAAATAAATGAAAGTTATAAAAAATCAAAAGTTTGAGTCATCATGACAAAACAGAGGCAAAACGAATTCAGTGTTGCCACTCATTTTTATTAACAGCTGTTTTTTATCTCAATTTTTAGCGATTTTTTTTTTTTTTTTTTTTTTTTTTTTTAAATATCACTGCCAAATTATAAAATTTCTTTTATTTCTACTAAAGTTATTTGCAAAAAAGATATAAATATTTAGCAGAATATTTCACTTAAATATATAAAAATGAAAAATGTGGGAGAGTTCATAACCTGCGATGTAGTAACCTTTTTGTTGTAAAATTTTCTTAAAATTTTGCAACCTGTTTGTTATTTTGCTGCATGTTTTTTTTTTTACATGTTACAAAAGAATCAAGAAAAATTAAAATTGCAGATTGAAAACAGTACAACAATGCTTAATTTTGCTGCCGTGAGTAGATAAAGACAATTAGGTTGCTATATTTGGTCATTGTTATAGTTGAAATCATTATAAACCATTTCCCAATTTCCAGTGTTTATGCTTTTTTCCTTACATATGAGTATACCTTTGTCAAAAATCCAATTTAAATATTTATATTATTTAAGTTTGCATAGGATATTGAAACTAAGCAAACATATTTTGTTGAAAATTTACATTTGTCTTAGTCATAAACCTCAACTAAGTTTTATTGATACATCATTTGTTTATAAGTAGGTATTTCTATCTTAATTTTCTTGTACCATCAAGGGGTTTTTTTATATCTTATATATTCTCAGAACACATTGTAGCTTAAATAATTAATACTTTACTATAAATTAATTATAGATTAACTAACAGAAATTTATAAATTTACTTACTTGGAGTAAAGATAAGGATAATCATCAAAATCCAATAGGGATGTAGACATATTTAAATTTTTAAATAAAATATAACAGACAATAACTCTAAGGGTAACTGTACCACACAAGTATTAATCTCAATAAACTCTTATTTAAGAGCCACTTGAAGCAAAAAACAGATAACAGTTATATCAACAGAGCACACGTCATAAAATTGGAAATGTTTTCAATCCAACAGTTAAAACATAAATGAAGTCAGGTAAGATCTTAATCACAAACCAAATCTTTATACAAAAAAATATCATTAATTTAATAAAAACACCAATAATTTATTGCTGATCAACTGAAATATTAAAGTAAACTTATATGTGAGAAATATTTAAAAAATTTAACAACAATCAACTAGAGCTGTTATAATATTAGAAGGCAATAGTAGAATAAGTGAGAAATTGGCATGGTTATGTGATCACATGGTGTTGTTTATATTTAGAAAAAAATCACCTGCTAAGAAGGCTTCTATTGATCTATTACTTTACCTTCTATTTCATTTAAAAGTAGGTATTTCATGTAAAATGTTATCTATAATCTTGTTTATTTAAACTGTGAAAAAGAAACTTAATTGTTTTTATCTTTTTTAACTTGTTACATGTAAATCTTGATTTTAGAATGTTCATCTATTTGAACGAAATTAGATTCTACAGCTTTATCTTATTTACCTACTTAAACTTTAGTAATGGTATTTAAAGCATTATATTACTTATTAATAAAGAGTTATTACTGAACAACTCAAAATAATAATAATTAACTACTAGGGATGGAAGTTTATGATCTAGGATTATGGTCAAATCTTAAAAATTTTAGCTGCTCAAATTAACAAAGTAAACCACAAATTGCATATTAATAGTAGTATTTTCTTTATGTATTACTTGGGCTATATATGCTAGGTAATCTTGATCACATTCCCGTTATTAAGAGCCATACTAAGAAAATTTGTATCTCCAATGGAGCCCAAAATATAATATAAATCATAGACGTTCTAAATTATTGAAATAAAGTTAAATTAAAAGTTTTACTTCTTCAATATATAATTTATAAATGTATGGTTAATTTTGTATCTAGAAAAAATTACTCCTAGACAATAGGTCTAAATAACATAATACAATACATAATACAGTCAAAACTCACCAAATTAATTGCAAAAAAAAAGTAAATACTAGTTTTACATTAATAATTTGATCTACTTATAAAATAAAAATAATAATCTGGGCTTAAATATTTTACAAAGTAATATTTCATTTTTTTCCCGTCTAAAAATCTATTGTTATAGAATAACTTACTAAGAAAACTAGAAATAAAATCTAAAATCAATCGACTATTTCTTTAAATGAGCATGAAGTATGTATTAAGAGGGCTTAGTACCTTTGTTTGGATTTCTGAATTTGATGTTGTAATCTGTGAAAATAGACATAATTTTATCATACCTATATAAATCATAGACTGCCTTCATTAAATTAGAATTGTACCCATGTGTTACAATAGTACCTACAGGACAAGGGACTTCACCTTCATTGAATACCAGCCAAGCCCCAACACTTTAGATTCACTTAAATAATGAGTTGGTCTGAATTCATTGATTAGTCTGAATTAGGTAATTAGTAAAAGCTGTGACACTGATTTAGAATTAATTATCAGTAAAGGTCGATTTACACGCATTAGTGAGGAGACCATGCAGTGATCTCACCTGCGAGGTTGAAAATATTCTTCTAGGAATATGAAGGGTGTGATTTACACTCAGCCGGCGGCATGTGCCTAAGCGATTTACTGATTACTAGCAAACGATAATTTTTCTTTTTATAAAATTCAAATTATTTTTTATTTAAAAGTTATTTTAAATAGGTTGTAAGAGAATTCAAAGTTTTAAATTTAGGTTGATCAAAATTAACAACTGGAATCTATTTCAGGACAACAATCTTATAATATCTTTATCTATCCAAGTATGTAAGTCATATTGAAGCTTCAATTTCTCCCAAAATTCAATTGAAAAAGATCAGTAATTTCATATAATGCTTCTATATTCCAACCTTTAATTTCAAAATTTTACATTGAATACTATTTAGTAGTTTTTTTTATGTGAGCACTACTATTATTTAATTTTTAAATTTTCCCAAGAAACTAGTAAATCCCATTAGAATGACAATGAGTCAAATCTCATGACAGGTGAGAACCAGTGGGGGCTTCTAAGAGCCCCTTATGGTTGACAGTAGCTTGAGACAGGGGGGCCTTAGCTCCCTTTCTATTTAATTTAGTGCTACAGAGTGTTACAACAGGCTGAACTGGAAATCAGAAGGAGTTAAATAAATCTATTCAGCTGCTAGTTTGTGCTGACGATTTGGATTTAATTGGTAGAACAGAAAGAAATGTGACTAAAGCATATGCGAAGCTGAAAGAAGCACTTAAAGAATCAGGGACAAGATTTAACGCAACAAAAACCAGGCTGAGGAAAATATTTCAGAAAGAAACTTCTTGATAGAATCAGTTTGAAATAGCGGACATCTTTGTTTACTTTGGTTCAGCTGTTAATTCACAAGCCACTTGGCTCGAGGAGGTCAGGAGAAGGGTCGTGACAGGAAATAGGTGCTATTTTGCACTGGGCACTGTCCTAAAGAATAAAGGGATATCACGGTTTCTAAAATCTGAGCCTACAAGATGTTGGTGAGACCAGACACCACATATGGTTGCGAGACGTGGGTCCCTAAACAAGGAAGAGCTGATATCTTGAACAGGTTTGAGCATAAGATTCTGCGTCTATATGGTTCGGTACGAGATGCAGTTGGACAGTGGCGATCATGATGGAATGAGGAATTACGCATACTATATGACGATATCTCCATTTCATGCTTAATAAGTTTCAAATAGTAATAATCTTAATGAGGAAATTAATAGCAATAAGCTTAATAAGGAAACAGCGACTACAGTGGTATGGCTGCAGGATGGGAGAGGACTGCCAAGCTCAGCGAGTCTTCCAGGCCTGGCCATTCTGTGGTGTCTGGCATTCTGCTGAGAGGGAGGCCTAGAGCTTAGTAGTCAGATAGAGTGGAGGATGGCATCTTGACTTTGGTTCAATTATGAGGGGTGTCAAGAGGAGCCAAGTTGTTCAGGCCAAGGACCACAGAGCCCATTGGGCCATTTAAGAAGAAGACTATTACTTAATAAAAAGAAGCTTCTTCCAGCATTTGCAAAGCAAATATTTTCGGATTAACTAAATGTCTAAATTGGTAGAAAAAGTATTTATGTCTGATTGAAGAAACAAGCTTATTAGCGAAAAAATGTAAAAGAAATGTTAGTTTTAAATAAATTCAAAATATTTAGATTTAAATAAAAACAATTGGTCTGAATTAGATATAAATTCTTTTGATTTTTAAGAAATCTTCAGAAATAAAATAAAAGATAGGAATTAATCTTTTGAGTGACAAACCTCGACATTATCAGTGATATATCTTTTAATTCTGAATAAAATATAAATATTCAGCAGTAAAAATAACAAAACCAATATTAAATGTATTGAGACATTTATCTAACTCAAGAAATTATACATTTTATCATTTCATGCCATTTAATGTCCAACAAACACAGGAGAACAAAACATTATCATATACATAGTGATAATGAATTTAAATCCCATAATATCTAATTTAATTAATTTCTTATTAGTCATATTTAAAAAGAATTTAACAGGTGATTGTTTTTATTATCTTCTTAGTTTTTCAGCTAAATCAGATAAATTTTAATCAATATCCTCCAAACCATTTATCGGAAAATTTATTTTCAGTAGTTTTTGTGGGAAACACCCTCAAATTTAGAGCTAAAATTTTTTTATCAATTTTCCCTCTGGGTACATTTTTCTGAACAGATAGGTCAAATTTCATTGAAATCAGCCAAGTACTTTAGGCTTCACAGGTTCCGAACAAATGACACGGTCCTTTTTAAAACACTTTGTGGACTCAGGGGATCTTAAAACATGTAAATCTATCAAAATCTCAAAATCAAATTTGAGCGCCATCACAATACTTTCTGTTTGTAAATGCAACGTATGTGAGAAAGTAAAAAATACATTTCAGTCAACATGCCTGAGGAACCTCTACATCAAAAGCCCTTATTTGAAACAGGGTTAGTTCAAATAACAATTCAATGGACAATAAACAATTTTAATTTATGCTGATTTAAAGAAGTATCAGGTGAATACTCATATTATATTAAAATACAGTGTAACCCCTCTTAACCGGCCTGGTCGGGACCAGGACCTGGCCGGTTACCCGTTTGGCTGGTTGATCCGTGGTCTCGTGAAAAATAGAACCAATCAAAAAGAACCTATATATTTTATCATATGTCATGAATAAAAAAACAATTAAGACGTTTTTGCAACTTATTTTATTACCTAATTTTTTTATTTTTTGTAAAGGCAAGCACACAACTGAGTGAGTAACGTCCTCTCTCCTCTTATCCTCAAGAAATTTGTTCTAACGAAATTCGGAGAAAGGCTCCGACAAAGCAACAGGTGAAGAAAAAAGAATCACAGGGTTGTTAATTGATTCCTAGAAATGTGTAGTCATAGAATCAAACGCGCTCCCATTTTGTCCACCACATCAACCTCACGTGACCCCCCTTAATTTACCAGGAAATGCCGTCAAACAATCAATGTTTGAGCCACCTGCCATCTAATATTTTGTTTTTTAATTGTATCTGCATTGACTATAGTGATACTATTATAGTTGTACAAAAAAAATAAATAAAATAAAATAAAAAATAAAAAATCATATAATAGGCCGGTTAATCCGAGGACCGGTTGATCCGTGGCCGGTTAAGAGGGGTTACACTGTAGAGGTTAAATTATAATCAATGGTAATTAATAATATTCTATGAAAAGATAAACAGTTATTTAGGTCAAAATATAATTTTAATGGGAGAAGATAGCCTGTGTTTTCTAAGGTCAGGTGTAGGATCGTTTAAATGTTTCAAAAAATGCAAAAGTTCTTTCTTTTGAACAATGCTTTTCAAGACTTGACACTTCATGACACCTACTTATTGCAGTAGAAAACATTAGCAAACACCTCTAGAACCACTAGGGGTAGTGCTTAATTGCATATTCAGTTGTTATACGGGGTATTGTAGGTATTAGGTATACATAAAAACCAAGAGATCAAGGCTGAGATAAATTTAGCTGGACAACCTCTAGGTTAATTGCTAAGAAGGAGGTATGTATATCCTGGAACTGAGTCTGGAAAATAAGCTTGGAAACATCTTTGTCAACCCTCTACACTCTATACCACAGTTAGAAGAGGGAGGATATGACTAAGTAAGTAACCTCTGTAGACACAATTAGAGCCATAGAAGACCATTTTCACTAAATGTAATCATAATTATATTAAAACTCAGCCTCCACAATATTAATGAATACCTTTCAGTGAGTATATCTGGTGAATTATTTCCATTGGGTGGAGAAGCTAAATCAACTAGAGGTGTGTGATCCTCTGGTTCTTCGGGTTCTGGAGGAGGAGCAGGTACAACAACAACAGGTGTCACATAGCTAGCTAGTTCTGCTTGAACCAGGAAATTAGGAGGATCCTGAACAACATAAATAATAATTTTAATCTAAAATGCAACAGAAAATTAAAACCCTTAATGCAATTAAATATTTTATGAATGTTTGTATAAGTGTAAACAGTCACAAGCAAGGCAGTCAATTTCATAGAAAGTCTGTACTTCATTTTTTATTTATTTATTTATTTTTTTCTTTTTAATCGATTAGATTCTCTTACAAGAATTAGAATTATTGAATTTTGCAAGAAATTTAGGTACCTCAGGAAGCATGGGTATACTGATAAGGTTTTTGAAGTATTGCAAAACAGAAGCCGATCTGTAAAATTTCCTTAGTGCCTGGAACTGTTTGAGAAAACGCTGCCTGTGACCCGAAAGTAAGTCTGGTGGTAATGATCCATGAAGCCTTAAACATTCACAAACATTTATTTTTTTTAGATAATTTAAAATTGTAATACAATATTAATGAATAGTACTATGCTTCTTACATACATAAGAAAGAAAAAAAATCCTAATTTTCAAGATAGAATATTCAATAAAGCATAATAAAAATACTTTGGATAATAGTGCACTAATTATAATAAAAAATAAATAAAGAGTAAAGAATAATTACACTAAAGAGTATTCTAGTGTGATAGTATTACAGATGTTATGTATAAATAACAAAATAATAAGCATTAAATCTTCCTAACTGCTCACCATTATTGGAAGAATGAATCAGGAGAGTAGCCATTTTATTTATAAAATAATAATATAACATTTTTGAGATCTATAAGTTTTTAACATGCCATAGGAATGTTGTTACTATATAATTTAATTAAATTACATTTAGTTTTCATTAACATGTATATTTTATAAATAACATAGTGCTCACACTGTGTAATTTTGTATCCCAACCTTCGCAAAAATGAGCATGCAAGGAACGATAAGATTTAGAGTTTTGATGGTCTAGGTAATCTTCAATATCAGGGCCATTCACTTTCTCTGTGATGTTATTAGTTAATTAGGTATTGTTTATGCTTAGGACAGAAACTTCCTTTTTAGGGTCCGTAGGCAAAACCAAGGACCCTTATATTTTCCTGCGTGTGTCTGTCCGTCCGTCCGTCCGGTCCCCTGCTCTCACGGCTACACACCTTTCGTCCGATCACTTTGAAATTTGGCATGTATGTGTCTTGTACCTACCCACATATTTTAAAAATATAGCGACTTAAAAAAAATATTTTTCAAAAAATCTTAAGAACAAGAAACGTGTCCCCCCTCTCTATCTCATTTATGTGATGTGCAAAAAATCTGAAAAAATTCCTGAACATTCTTCGACCAAAAGTAAAGATACCACTTTTTGGAAATTTCTAAAAAAATATTATTTTATTTTTTTATTGACAAAATACATTTTTTTATAATTATGGTCTTTTCCATGTATTTATATGGTTGTAGTCCGGTTCAGTGGGAAAAAAATACTTTATCGGAAGTTTGTTTATGTGTTTTGAGAATATCAGGCCCATAGGATAGTTCAAAGTAAGCTTTTTAGCATTTTAAAAAACACCATCAATAGGGTACTATTCAAATAATACAGTGTGGCCTCTCTGTGTGCTGACTAGCACACACTTGACCTGTTCATTTAATTAAATCTTAAGTTTAAAGTTAAATTACATTATTAAATTTAAGTATCGTAGTACGTTTTCAGGTAATGGTAATTCAATCATTTCTTTAATTCCCCTTCTTGACACTTTCCCCTCCCATAAAATAAATGACATTTTTCTTCCTAAAATTTGAGTTTTAATATATTTTGATTCTTTTTTTTTTAAATAATATAAAATTATTATCAATGTTATAATAAAAGGTATATTATTTTAAGTATTAGTTATTATTTGAACTCAGATTTTTCCCATTTTGTTGAATTTTAGACCCCTAAAATGGGGGAAATGTAGATTGGAGTAGATTTGTATCCCGCCCGACCTAACTCTTAAGAAAACAAAGCACAAGCACTCAAGGGTTAAAGAATAGCAACACATACTCTAACAAGATGGACAGTCTATGGATGCACACTGAAGTAGTGAATTGGAAGTAAAGAGCTAAATGTTAACCAGATATTCCTTATTATAAGCAGTCTAATTAAATCAATAGTCAATTCCAAAGCAAACGTTCATTATTACATACATTCTAATTTATATAAATAGCCTATTTGTGAATACTTATGCCAGAAGTAATCTAATTCGAAGTAAAAGACACATTTTAATGCAGATATTCTTTCTAACTTGGACCTGTCAAATCAATAATTTAAATTTTGAATTTAGCAATAATAAATTTCTATTTAATTACCTAAATAGTATTTTTACACATGTGTCGTAGAGTTGTGATGAATCTAAAATATTAGGTATAAGTGGGGCTAAACGGCACTGTCCACAGTGTGTCATGGAGTTTGACTTTGACATATCTAGTGATGCAAATACTGAAACAACATAAATACCAATTAATAAAAGACAAATATTATTTTAATTTAAGGATTCAGATAAACAAGAAGGGAAAAAATCAGAAGAGTATTGACTCTTAACCTTGATATATTTACACTCACATAAAACCCTTCTATGATAACACTACAAAAAAATGTTCGTAATATTTATGAACAATTTTAAAGATTAATACAGGACGGATGAATTGACCACTTATTGTATCTATCAGTGTGGTCAGTAGTGTGGAACATGTCTTGCCTCTGAAAATTGAAGCAGATATGTCTATGACCTTGGTTCCAGTGAAAGATTCATACACCCTAAGCATAATGATCACAATGACCTCCCAGAGGACAGGAAAAAAAATCCAAAGGAAAAAACCACCTCTGTTACCTTTCTGACAGAAATATTGTTTAATAAGTAACAAAGGATGAGAGAAGCATACTCTGGTTATGTTATGTCAATAAAGTGACATCTACATTATACATTCAACACAATATTGAAGTGTTTATTTATTGTTCTTTTCTTTGCATCTGATAATATAGAAATGATCATTATTATGGACCATGTTTCACCTCCTGGAAATTGAACCAAGATTATTGTTTGTGTTTAGACTTAACTCCACAGAGAATTGAGAATTTGTTTTCCTCTACCAAAGTAATATGTCGAGCAAAATAAAGAAGAAATTTCAACAAGAAGAAGTAACTTAATTGACAACAGCAATAATGTGGAGATTTCGTAAGACAAGGTTCTGCTTAGGTTTCATCAATTCGATATACCTACAGTTATTAATTTAATTGAAGTTGTTTATTCGTCTAATTTGGTTGGCACTTACTTCAGCTCTTATTTCCAAAGAACTAAGAGTGGAGCAAGTGCACTCATAAGTATTGTGAATATATATCCATGGTTAAAGGGTTATAATAACATTATTACAGTATTAGAGTTATTACAGTTATTAGAGTAGGCACACAGTTGCCTCCTACTCCTTTTTTTAACAGGCTCTAAGACCCACAAGCAATCCACAAAACTCACTCTTAGATTATCTTCACTTCCGTTTTTTTGGGGAACCGGCATGGCCGGGTGGATTAAAGCTCTGATTTATATGGCTCACTAATGATCACACCATACTCCCTTCAGCGTTACGATGTACAAAGGTATGATGTGTGAAGTGGCTGGAACTCTCTACTATGGGGATAGTAAAATAAACTAAAAGTTGGCCTAGATGCTAGGTTCGAACATCTAGTACTAGTACTAGGACTACTACTACTACTTCCGTTTTTGACATTCCTTTCAACCACTGTACTTGGTAAATTAAATATACCCTTTTTTCCATAACCTAATAACCCTTAGTAAGCTAATTGAAATATAGTTGTCGCAAGTACCTACTTGCTACTAAATATGCCTGAATAAATAAAAGCAAGCCCAAAGTGAAAGTGTTGTTTAAAAATAAAGGAATGAAAAAGTGCTAACATACTAAGTTCTTGTAAGGTGAGTATTTCATCCATGTAGTCAAACATTTCAACAGATAACTGAAAATAGTTGTTAATATCATTATCTCCAACTAGGTCGAGATCTTCATTAGTAAGAGCCAAGTGCCCAGGAATCCGAGGATTTCTTCTATGGAACTTTAATTTGTACACAAGAAGTTTTGTGTATTGTTCTATGAGTCTACCATATCCCTCTTTTAAGTGACCCTGAAACATATTAGAAAAATTATAATCACATTGATAAGTTAGCAAATTAAAATAGATTAGAGACTAGGAATTGCATTCTTTATACATAATATTGTTATGGTTAAAAAAAAAAAAAAATCATGCAGATGATAACAACATTTCAAAGTGATTAATAGCGTGAAACAGGTTTGTATCCCTAGGATTCAAACCATCACCAAGTATGTCAGATTGGGATTTTGATTTCAGACAAGTTGTGTGTACGCTAATCACTCACTTCACTTATCTGTTATAATAATAACAAATAAAAATGAACCTATATCACCTAGCTAAAATATATATAACTTCTTATATATTTAGAGTAATTTACCGCAAAACATTTGACCCCATTAG
The DNA here is from genome assembly GCA_951217055.1 of Gerris lacustris. NCBI lineage: Eukaryota > Metazoa > Arthropoda > Insecta > Hemiptera > Gerridae > Gerris > Gerris lacustris. Next base: position 82,272,019 of record OX578277.1, read on the forward strand.
AGGACCCCAAATGAATGTCTCCAGATTTAACACATGTTTCCCACAGAGCTTTTAAAATAAACAAATAAAAAAATTATTTTATTGAATAGGCTTTCTCAATATTATCTAAAGCAATAAATATATATAATAAAATTAACATACCCAAAGTTTTCCCAAATCCTGTACGATGTCCAGGTGATTGTAAGAAGTTTGCATAGCCTGAACATGACCCTCTCGCAGTACTTTATGTAAAACATGACAGAACTTCCAAGCAACAATTCGGTTTTCTTGTAGAGGTAAACGCATGCAGCAGCACCAGAAGGTCTCCCCGCTTTTCTCATGATATGTGCCGAGTATGGCGCATGAACAAAGCTGTCAAGGAAAACTTTATTTACAAAGATTAATCACTACATGCATTAAGAATTAAATTGCTTGATCCAGCTTGATTTAACCTGTAATGGAGGGAATGAGGATTCCATGAGCAAATTTCGGCCATGGAAATTGTGAGGCGTCCTAATATTTCCAGCCTAACTCGAGCTTAGTGTCGAGCCAGGCCAGTCTAGTGTGAGTCAACCTTAAAAGGGAATCATCATAGAAGAGACCGGTTTCGGCTGTTCTAAAGCAGCCTTCTGATAATCTGTGTATAAGGGGACTCTAAAAGTGCAAGTGCACTATCACACTAGTCGCTATCACACACTGGAGAAAATCACAGTCGAGGATCTTAAAAGGGAATGTATAAAGGCAAGTTAAATAAATTGGACAGGCTTAGGCAAAACTTTCTCTTATACATATACAGTAATACAGAATTGAAATCCTAAAATCCTAAATTTAATTTGTTATCATTTAATTACCTAATGAATAGTGTAGTCCCTTTTTAAATTACTTCTAGATTTAAGAGTGAAACTGAGTCTCTAAGATACATATTTTAAAATCCTATGTTTTACCTGAACTTTTTTTTGCAGTTTTAAACTTCTGACCTGAGGTTTGTACTGATCACTACAAGTAAATTAAAACCCAATACATGGATCAGAGGGCTGTAAATATCTTTAAGGTTATACACAGTTATACAGTCTCTAAGTAATTCTTATAAGTGTGGCATTTATTTTTAAATTTTAAGCTATAAAAACTAAATTTTTATTGGGTATTAGAATAATAAATTGATCAGATATATGTATATTCAAAATATATTCCACAATAATTATTAGATAATAACTTGCAGTGCTTAGTTCAGTTTATGACGCAGACTTACCCCCAAAAAAAGTCACATTATAAGCGTTTTTTATTATTTTATTTTTTTTTATTTTTTATTCAGGGGAGCTTTTACACCCAAAGACTTAGGCCACTTAAGTGGGCCCATAGAAAAATAACAACAACCCGGGTGGGTTAGGGACCGAAATCTTCACACACAGGTGTGTAGATATGGTCGTTAACCATGACTCCCCTCGCGGTTGTATAACAACAAAGAGAGTCATCATCATGTTTTCCAGGCCGAAACCTGGTACCACTCTTTCGAGGAGCTCCCCATCTGTTTAAACAATGCTGGGTGGTCATTGAGCAGGGGGTCTGGTCTGGGAATCGAACCCAGAGCTGTGGTCAGAAGCGGTCACCCATCCATCTTCTGACCCTGCTCGAGGCTGCTTAACTTGCTTTATCGCAAGGCGAGCGCTCTAGCCTTCAAGCCAACCAGGCCCCCAATATTATGAGCGTTATAACTTGTATAATTATTTAGCTGTAAAGTTTAATAAAAAGAAACGTCTTGATAATCTGGCTTTTTTTTTTTTTTTTTTTTTTTTTTTTTTTCCGGGGGACTTTTTTTATAAAAAAAAAGTCCGAAGCAATAAGACCTCATGAGTGGATCCAAGGTGCAAACCCGGTTTAATAGTCCATCCTATAGTACCCTATCCTCTAAGCAAGCTAACAGACCCACAGAAAGTGAGCACCTTGTTTAGGGGAAGTAACCTTAGTTCTTCAATTGGCAGGATGGCTGAGCCAAAGATTCTCCACCTCAAGCGTGTTAATGCAGGACAGCTGCTAATAAGATGAGAAGGTGTTTCATCCTCTTCCTCGCACAGCCTGCACACTGGGCTTTCTGCTAGGCCAAGCAGATGTAGATGTCGATTTAGCATGCAGTGTCCAGTAAGAAATCCTGTCAAAAGGTGACAGGATTGCTTTTTGAGCGAGAGCAGCGATCTGGTAAGATGCTGAGATGGTTCCCGGATCATCATTTTTGATTGTCGCATACCTGAAGCAGTGTTCCATATTCTGTTCATATCTAGCCTCATGAATGTCCTTATGGAATGTTTCACTCCACAACGTGGCACGCCTACAACTGGTTCTGGTGTAATTGGGGTCGAATTGGAACCCGTTTTAGCTAACTGGTCAGCAATCTCATTCCCCTCAATGCCACAATGTCCAGGAACCCATATCAGTTGTACCTTGTTAAGTTGTCCAAGAGTGTTAAGATGGCTTTTGCACTCAGCAACCAGCTTAGATGTATACCTTGGTGCAACCAGTGCTTTGATCGCTGCCTGGCTGTCAGAGTAGATTCTGATTTGTCTGTTAAGCATATTTTTATTCAGGATAATTTGAGAACAGGCCAAAATTGCATATATCTCTGCCTGAAATACAGTGGCATATTTGCCTAAGCTCACACTAAGCTCATATCGGGGTTCTGCACAGAAAACCCCAGCCCCTGATAATTCTTCGATTCGGGACCCGTCGGTGAACCACATGTCTGTTCCTGGTGGCACTTGAGGATCATCTCCAGGTTCCCAGTCTTGTCTTGAAGGAAGCAGATACTCCCAGCTAATGTCAAAATCCCACTGTGGTATCATAGAGTCCTGTAACATCACTACTTCCGGGCAGATTTCTGTGATACAATTCCATATTGCACTGTGTCCTATACTGTCATATCCCATCCATAAACCAGCACAGTGCAGGCGATATGAAGCTAACATAGCTTCGTACTTCAGGTACATCTCTAAAGGTGGTAAGCATAGCATAGCCTCAAGTGCCAGGGTTGGTGTAGTTTTCATTGCTCCTAGTATACCAACACAAGCCGTTCTTTGAAGGTGCTGAAGTGATTTCTTTGCAGTTCCTAAGGATATCCTTGGCCACCAGACGACACATGCATAGGAAAGAATTGGTCTCACCATGGCAGTAAAGATCCAATGCAGTACTTTAGGTTGTAATCCCCAGGTGGGACCAATGGCCTTCCGGCATACCCAAAAGGCCGCCATTGCCTTATTCAGTTTTGCTTCAAGATGAAGTTTCCAGGTAAGTTTTTTGTCCAAAATTACACCTAGATATTTTACTGAGTCTGCGAGGTTAAGCTTCTTACCACTTAGCATCAGTTCTTTACTTCCATCCAATTTTCTTTTTTTTGTAAATAGTGTCACCACTGTTTTTTCAGGATTAACTCCGAGGCCGTGATTATAACACCATTTTTCAACAGAATGAAGAGCTCTTTGTGCAAGCTCAAATACTGTGGTAGTGAACTTGCCCTGAACCAGAACTGCTACATCATCTGCATAAGCTTGAATGTAAATCCCATCTTTCAGAATGAGCTTTATGAGACTATCCACTACAAGGCACCAAAGTAACGGTGACAGAACTCCACCTTGTGGACAGCCTCTCCTTATAGCCACTTTTATGCTGTGTCCATTTCTCTCAACTTTAGCTAGTCTAAGAGATAGCATTGATCTGATCCATGCCACTATAACTGGGTGAACACCATGGTCAGAAGCAGCTTGGCTGATAGATTCAACAGAAACACAATTAAAAGCCCCTTCAATGTCCATGAAGAGTCCCAGCATCAGCTGTTGCTTATTGAGGGCTCTTTCGATTTTGCAAACTAAATGGTGAAGTGCTGCCTCACAAGATTTTCCTGCTTGATATGCATACTGCTGCTTGCTTAATGGAATGGTCATGTTGTCCCTAATCCATCTATCCACCAGCCTTTCCAAGGTCTTTAATAAGAACGAAGTAAGACTGATGGGTCTGTAAGATTTAGGAAGAGTAAAATCGGGTTTACCCTGCTTTGGTATAAAAACAATGCGCACCTCCCTCCAGGAGCTAGGGATAGTTCCTTGAGAAAGGAAGGTTCGGTAGATCTTAACTAAATCGTCAATAATCAGATCCAGGCCTTGTTGGAGCATTATTGGCATAATCCCATCACAGCCAGGGTTCTGAGCAATAAATTGATCAGATATATGTATATTCAAAATATATTCCACAATAATTATTAGATAATAACTTGCAGTGCTTAGTTCAGTTTATGACGCAGACTTACCCCCAAAAAAAGTCACATTATAAGCGTTTTTTATTATTTTATTTTTTTTTATTTTTTATTCAGGGGAGCTTTTACACCCAAAGACTTAGGCCACTTAAGTGGGCCCATAGAAAAATAACAACAACCCGGGTGGGTTAGGGACCGAAATCTTCACACACAGGTGTGTAGATATGGTCGTTAACCATGACTCCCCTCGCGGTTGTATAACAACAAAGAGAGTCATCATCATGTTTTCCAGGCCGAAACCTGGTACCACTCTTTCGAGGAGCTCCCCATCTGTTTAAACAATGCTGGGTGGTCATTGAGCAGGGGGTCTGGTCTGGGAATCGAACCCAGAGCTGTGGTCAGAAGCGGTCACCCATCCATCTTCTGACCCTGCTCGAGGCTGCTTAACTTGCTTTATCGCAAGGCGAGCGCTCTAGCCTTCAAGCCAACCAGGCCCCCAATATTATGAGCGTTATAACTTGTATAATTATTTAGCTGTAAAGTTTAATAAAAAGAAACGTCTTGATAATCTGGCTTAGTATAAGAATTTTAATGGCAGGAAATCAATTTTAATACTTATCAATCAAATTAAAAATAAACACATATATTTATGGGTGATTCCAAGTAAAAGTGCTATTTTGGAACCTAAAAATGGACTTAGACTGAAAATTTTGACTTTTTAAAAAAATTCAGGAAAAATTATGGAATGTTCTCGGACTAATTTCAGATATATTACAGCATGCGGGACAGATGGGAAATAATGTTTTAAATTTTTAGGCCGGAATTAAGTTTATTTAAACCATGGTAATTAAGCCACGTGAATTACACATTTTCGTGCACGGTTGTTACATTTCACACTTTAAGAAAATATTTTGGTCAGTAGTTTAAAATAAAAAATCCTATTTTAATACACCATTAAATAGCACTCTTAAAAGCCTAAACAATTAACTATAACTTAACCTAAAAAGTTTTGGAAAATTGACTTTAATAACATGAACGGTAATTACGTTTAAAAGGGTACGTAACTGGAAGAACAATCGGAATTAGCGCTAGCTCCCAACTGAAGGGTTCAGCTCATTCCCTATCAACTGTTGCTAGAAAACCAGTGTTGCGGCATTGCAAAAATCTCTTGCCACTTAAAATCTCCCTGCCACAACATGAGTAGGGGTCACATATATATAATGCCACGGTAATTACATTTTTTTAAAGGACAAACTTTAACTTGAAATTCCGTTTAGTAATAATTTATTATTTTTAATAACTAACACATATTTTAATCCTGGTAGGACCCTACTTCAAAATTATCCAATAAGTTTTTAAATAAAATTATTAATGTATGAGCTAGAGTGAAGTGAATAAGAACAACTGACTTAAGGACAGCCACGGTTGTTACAAAATCGCCTTTTGAAAATTTTCGTAGCGATTCAAATTAAGCGGCGCATTATTTTTTTGCTTGGTTGTAGTTCTGTTAGCTTAACTGAGTTACCATGAAGAAAAATCCTGTCAATTATGTGAAAAACGCTCCAGTTATTCATCTAGGACAGTGTTTCCCAAACTTTTATCATCTGTGTACCCTTTCTATAATTTTTGTAACACTAAGTACCCCTGTTATACCCTGTTGTACCCTGTTGTTCCAATGTTCCAATATAAGTGGGAACGAATTATAACCGTTTTATAGAAAGAGAGTAGTTTATATTTATATGATTTCATTTTTTTAAGAACAATACCGATTGACACTATTAGAAGAAAAAGAATTAAACAATTTAAAAATGGAAATTAAAAACTTTCTATTTGTCAAATATTTACAAATTATTACTCTTAAAAAGTAATTTTTCCAAAACTAAAACCAAGGAGTAAGGTCTAATAATGTGAGTCACTTCACTCATTGGGATTTGTCCCACAACTCTAGTCGTCATGTAACAAATCTAACAAGAAATAGGATGAATAAATAAAAAAAAAAAAATATGCGTAAACTTCATTACGTGGACTTAAAAAATCTTTTCATTACTCCTAGCTGTAAAGAAAAAATCTTTTATCTACGATTGATACGAAATATAAACATTATATCTTTGTTTAGATGCGTAGAAAGTGATTCTTTACGTACTTGTATTCATTGCGCATGCGCGTCTCATAGTTCTGAATAATTCCTCTTCTTTACCACACAAGTGCGGTAAAGAAGAGGAATTCTTCAGCTTTACGCACGATTAGCAAGTTTGTTTACATTTAACAAAACTAATTTGCTGTTCTTTTATTAAAGTAACTGTTTATATCGAGTTTTTAGTGAAAAACAATGAGTGAATCAAGTGACTTTGGAGAATAATACTCCCCCAGAAATAATTAATTCGGCAAAAAATACAACTAATGAATTAATGCCATCTTTATCAAGAGAGAGATACGAACTTACATACAGCAAGTTTATTTTTTTCTGTATTTATTATTTAAATCTAACAATCGTAGATAAAGTACGGTACGCAACTCGTGCGAAAACGGCATTTTGCATTGCTTGTGTGGTTTTACTACCCTCGCTGTCGCTCGTGTGGTTTTACTACCCTCACTGTCGCTCGTGTGGTTTTACTACCCTCGCTGTCGCTCGTGTGCAAACTCCACACTCGCATGCAAAATGCTACTTTCCGCACTCGACGCGTAATGTACTATTATCCTTCTCAGGATAAAATTGACTACGCAGTCAAAGCCCATTGCAGCGCGTAATCCCACCAAACTCTTCCCGTACCCCCAGGGGTACGCGTACCACACTTTGGGAAACACTGATCTAGGACATGAAAATTGAACTTTAAATTGAAATCACCCATATATGATACATAAACATATTCAATACATAACACATTTTATAGCAAATCATTGGAATGCAGTTGGTGCATTAATAAAACATGAGTTATGCTAAACCCCTCAAATATTTCGCGGTCGTTTCCCTCCCCCCCCCCCCGGATTTTTTTCCCTGTGTGCGCAACTACATTGTTGTTTAATGTTAATCTAGCTTCAAACATGGTTACCTTTTTTTTTTTAAATGTAAAACAGCATATAATATATCTTAAGCAGATCTCTATCCTGAAACATAATTGCTCCTATAAATAATCATAATTGCTGTTGTAAACATGAAACGTGTAAAAAAAAAAATTAACTTGATTTTTTTTTTTTTTTTTTTTTTTGGACTCGCACTTGACTTTTGACCAACCTTAATTCCAGAATCACATTACACATTTTAATTTAATAAAAGCATAAACCCAGCACTACTTCATAACATAGTAAGGACGGTTTAGTGGCAAATCTAACAGGAACTAAATATTTATTTACAATGAAGGTACCCTCATAAAATATATTATCCTCCAAAAGAAAACAAACCGATGACACTCCGGAATATGCAAGAGTCGTATATACGGGTTATACGCCCTTGAAATATTCAAGCTCGACACAAAAAACAAGTCAACAGGGAAATCATTAGAACGGAATTTAAACATGCGTCAAAAAAAACACACGCAACCCTCATATTATATATTATCTGGTAATTCAAATTACCAGTATTAAAGCTATGAAAAGCAAAAGCTTGTAGTTTATTACTGTATTTCCCTAGAATCACATCGGTATTAGATTCCCATTTCTTTCAAAATTATTTTGATTCCCCTTCCTTTAAATAGCATACCTACGTACATTGGTTCTGGTCTCAACAAGGAATACTTTAATCTGCTACGAGTTTCCCGCATTGTACTAACTTTTTTTAAATCCTAATTTACCGTAATCATGACTTCCCGGCGTTAAATTGGTTATTGTCAGAAGTAATGGTACCGACAAAGCGAATATTTCATATTTTATATAGAGGTAAAGAAAAAAAATAGAGAACAATTTTTAATATGAGATGGCTTAAAGAACAATAAAAAAAAAAAAAAAAAAAAAAAAAGAAAGAAAAAAAGCACTATTTAAGTAATCGCTTTAGATAAAATATAGCACCTACAGCAACTAAAGTAAAAAAAGCGACAAAATGGTTATGAGATGGAGTTATCTTTTATTAATTGTAGGCTAAAAGATGCAAACATTACCTTCAAACATAATTATTTGGCGTAGCCTGGCTAATACGAGTATACTAAGGGAATCTGCAATACCCTCTAGTAGGAGAGGGCTAAAGTTCCTTAACTTGACTGCTACCGCAACCAAATTTTTTTTAAGATGTCTAAGACCCCCTTGCTACTCCAAAGGAATCAAAAACTAATAAAACATTTAAAAGAACAATAGAACGACGTCAATCCTTAACGTTTGCGATAGCAACGAAACTTAAACAGAGACAACACCACAAAAAATAGACTGCCAATTAGTGTGGCACATAGCTTCCTCGTATCCTATCACGTACATTATTGATTTTATGCTTTTACAAGCCATTATTGTCTAATTTATTTAATTGTTTTCCCAGTTTTCTTTTTTTAATGTCGAAATTTGTTCTGATCCTATACATAAATTAACGTATCAATTTAGCAAAAGTTAAAGAGTGCAGATGGTTGACATTAATCTGGTGCTATCTGCGGTCTACTTTCGACAAACCATCCAAATTTCATAAAAATCAGATGAGTACTTTTGAAGATATAGGTGTAAATAAATGTAGTTTGTGCACATGTTGAAGAGAAATAAATGGGCGCAGAAGGTTGAAACTCAGATGGAACCAACAATTTGCTAATTATGAGCTACTATACAAATTTTATTAAAATCGGACATGTAGTTTTTAAGGTATGTTGGTTCGCAAAAATTGAGTGACATACTGACATGGAAACAAAAATGTTCCCTGATGTTTGAGACGGATTTCTGTCTTAGAATTTTTGAACTCGGACACAAAATATTTTCGTTCTTCAGAACGATCACATAGCTTCCGTTACCTTCGGCAAGCTCGGAAGTAATATAAAACGTTACCGATAGTAAAACTAATTCTGTGCAATACGGTAAGAATTAAGAACAAAACAACTTTGATGAAGTAATGTTTCCTTTCTTCCAAGAAAACACGTGAAGATGGTTGATTACTCACAATTCACAATACTCACGAAACACAAATGAAGGCTTGTTTGTTTTTATCAGATATTCCCTGAATTCAAGTTTACCAACCCAATTCTCTGAATATACTCGTACATCTCATTCTCATTAGACCTAAAGTTTGTTCCAAGTGAGTTTTAATGCATTGACAGTGCCGGAAAGTAAAACAAATGGGGTGGGAAGCCAATGAGAGTTCAGGATTTAAAAATTCTGAACTTCGATGGCACCCCATCCCTATTTCGGCTTTCCCGCAATCTCAACCCCCTAAAACTCATTTGAACAATTGCAAAAGTGACAATTTTATTTCAATTTATACTTATTTCTATCCGTGAATAAGCAGGGAAGGTATGCGAATGCTAAAATTAAGTAACAAATAAATTCTCGCTAATAAGCGCAGTCGTAAAAGTTAAGAATTGACTGTAATGCAAAAAATTTCTGGATTTCCATTGATACTTATTTCACGCATGCCTTTATAAATTGTCAATATATTATATACTATAAGAATAAAGTGAACGTCGTAACATGCACCTATAAAGGGGTAGTAAGCTATAATATGTATTTATTTAGTGAATTGCACTTATTAACGAAGGGGCTATGCAGTGCCGGATTTACCACTAGGCCGACTAGGCCGTGGCCTAGGGCCGCAGGCTTAAGGGGGGCCGCAGATATGGGCAATACATTGATATGAATTGCCGCTCAGCGCCTTTGACACAGTATATTCTAAGGAATATTTCTTATTGATAGGTTAGTTATTCAATTACTACTCCAAATAAGGGTGTCACCCATCAAGTGACAAGCTAACATCAACTTGATTTTTAGTCTAATAACTAATTTTGAGATTAGGATCATGAAAATCACATTGTTTACCAAAATGGCCGGGACATGGCCACTTTCTATTGCTTTTTTTTTTTTGTTTTTTTCAAATGCCTATTGCCAAGCTGACGAGTTTATGTTTCGCAGACGAACTTAGCCGACCACATATTTTTTACAGGCACCAAAAGATTAACTTGATGATAGTCAAACCCTCTTTTGCACGCTATCTCTTGAACTATACATTTATATTTATAAGTTTTTAAAAAAGGTTCTACAATTAAATAAAATTCAATAAAAAGTGTGAGTTTTATCGGCCTAGTTACTAAAACCTAACCACATATTTTGTAGTACGTAAAACCAAATTAAATAGTGTTTCAAGAATTAAAAAAAATCATTCAATTTATTATACTTTTTTGACATTAGTTAAGTTAGGCCTACGAATAGTAACTTACCATAACGGTTTTGTAAAAAATTCAAAGAAAACCCAATTATAGAACTTCTATAGTTCATAAAAACTAGGATGAAAAAACAATATAGGGGAGGGGCCGCTAGTAAAATTCGGCCTAGGGCCTCAAAAGTCCTAAAACCGGCACTGGGGCTATGTCTATTGAATGAATACAGTAGTACGGGATGTGGCTCTTAGGAAAATACTTTCAACAAAAATAATAAATAAGAGAATTGATAACATTCATTAATGGTAAAATATAAAAGGATACTTCTGACATGTTTCTCTTTGACAGCTGTTTCTGATGAATTTATAGCTTTGCTGATGCTGACATGCTGAAACATAGTAAAAATAAAACGAATCAGATAAAAGTAATATTAAAAATTAATTTGATTTAATAATGGAAGTAAAATAGTAAATTAAGTAAAACAATTAACATATTTATGTAGTACACAAAGCAAAGAGGTTTGCCAAGATGCAACATGACTAAGACTGGTTGCTGATAGAATAGAATGGAAGAGAGTAAAGAATGTTTACTACGATGCAACAATTAACATTGTATAACTTTAGGTATGTAAGTTATCTGTCATACAAATGAAACAAAACACATAATGTTGTAACTTTTACATATACTAATTCTAATTAGTAGTATAATAATTAGTAGTCCAATCTGGTTTATAACCAAAAAGGAAATATTTTTTGCGTTGAAAATAAGAAAAAATTATTGAAATTAAATTAAAGTATTTATTATAGCTTGAAAGGGAAAAAAATCTTTATTAAGTTTTTTCATAAGATTTTTATTTCAAATGTCATCTCCACATAATACATATATGTATTTTTATTTCATATTAAGGACTGTTGTTAGGATATCATAAAAATAAATATATTTTTTGAGTGGACTTATTTAACTAAAATTTATTTGGTTAATAACAAAAGCGTGTTCAGTCATGTCTAAATAAATAAAGCCATTGAAAACCCAACACAATTTTTTTGTATTACTATTCCTGGTCAGAAGAATACAAATGCCTATCTTCTTAATGGGAAAAAGTAGGAAAGAAACCAAAACGTGTTCAGTGATGCCTCAACATATGAATCATATGAAAACCAATCATTTTTACTTTTTTATGAATCCTATACCACGTACTTTATAAATTTTATGCTTTTACCAGCCATTACTGTCTAATTTGTTTAATTGTTTGCCGCATTTTTTTAATCTGTCAAAATTGTTTTGATTTTTTACATGAATTAAAGTATAAATTCAGCAAAAGTTAATGAGCGCAGAGGGTTCAAAGTAAGCTGGGGCTACCTGCGGGTTACTATAAAAGTTTTAAGCATACTTTCGAAGCTATAGGTGTAAATAAATGTATGTTTGTGCGCATGTGGAAGAGAAGCAAATGGGAACATATAAGGTTGAAAATTATATAGGACCAACACCAAAATTTCATTAAAATCAGAAGTGTAGTTTTTAAGATATGTTGGCTGTTGATATGAGACCGATGTTGATATGTTGACCGACACGGAACTAAATATTTTCCCTGATGTCTGAAACGGATTTCTTGGAATTTTGAAATCGGAGACACAAAATATTTTCGTTCTTTAAAACGATCACATAGCTTCCTCAAAAGACACATTCCTCAAGACACACTTCCTCAAGACTTACTCAAAATATACATTGTATTCATACATTGTCATATGACCAACAGATTGTAATTAATTGAGACATATGACCCATGAACACATACCCCATTTCCTCACTTCAGAGGCCACTAAAGTGGCCTCTCCTGCTGCTTAGCAGCAGGAGGAAGCAGCATTGGACGTGGTCAGTACTTGGATGGGTGACCGTTCTGAACTAACTGATTTATTATCATTCTTAAAAAAAAACCTTATTTTTAATACCTATATTTTATTTAATTATTTGAAGTTTGGCGGTATTTTGGCAGATGTAAACAAACTTTGACGTCATCAAAATGATCGCACTAATAAATAATTATATTCGCTTATAACTTTTAAACTAATTAATGGAATTTCATCTGTTTTTTTATATTTGTTCCTTAATTTTTTCCGGTTCCAACGATGCTATATGTCAAAAACCTATTTATACTGTCAGTATTATTAAAAATTCAAAGTTTAAAAATTCAAAATGGCGGCCAAAATCAAAATGAAATTTAGTGGTCTTGTTTGTCATACAGAGAGGTACATTCGAGCCAAATTTGAACTCGATCAGGACCATTTTCGATTTATTACGATTTTTTGAAATTTTTGCTGACTCAGCAAACTGGATTCAAGATGGCGGAAAAAGTTGATTTTCCGGGCGGCACAACTACAGGTTAGGACTGATTTTTCTGCCAAGTTTCAACTCTCTAGGTTAAATACCTTGGGCGCTTCGATGATAACACACATACATACGTCATGCTGAAAACCACTCAGGAGGTCTTAAAAACACCTAAAACGGATAATTCCGTTGAAATCTCGAAAAAAAAATTTTTGGTGAAAACAAAACTTTTCCTACTATTAGTAGTGAGGAAAAGTAAAAAAGAGGAATCTTAATGAATCGTCTGATTCTCGTCAAAATCTCCTTGGTTTAACTTTACTTATATTTTTCCTTGAGACCAAACAACAATTAAATTTAACAATACAAGGAACCAACTACTCTACTTACTATTATATAATTGGAAGTCGAATGTACCCAAGATGAAGTTCAGCAACGAAGAGAAGAAACTTAACTGTAAGTTAAACCAAGGAGATTTAGACGAGAATCAGACTTCTAGTCAGTCAGCTTGAGAATGACCCAAGGAGGGGTCGAAATATAGCTAAAGGGAGCGTTTTATTACTGGTCTTATATTACTTTGCTTTGTTAGTTTTTGTTGCTTGCACATTTCCGTTTCCCCAATTTTGAACCACTTCCCGTGATTCAATCTTCCCCAAATGTTGCACATACATACAACCTAAGGTGAAGAATACAGAAACCAAAAAAAAAAAAAAAAAAAAAAAAAATGGCGTCAAATTTATTTGCTTTTTAAGTTTCATCGCACACCTATTACCCCAATTTTGAACCACTTACCGTCATTTAATCTTCCCCAAATTTTGCACATAGATAGAACTAAGGTGAAGAATACAGAAACCAAAAAAAAAAAAGTTGAAAATAAGACCAGTTTTGAAAAATGGCATTTTTATATTAATTATTTTTCATTAAGTCCAAACAACAATTAAATATATGTGTAATGTTTTTTGAAAAGTATATCAGTATTAAATACTGGGCATGGGCATGTTTTGAAAAAGAGTAAGTGGAAATTTTCCCTCAATAAATATTTTAGGTAGGTATGATAATAAATCTTTTGTACACACTGAGAAAAAAGTGGGATGAAAATGCAAAAACTAAATATAGTCAATGCAGATTTGGTCACCGCAAAGTCAAATGCAATTGAAGCAACTGCATTTGGTTTGCGCCAATTATTTTTCATTTGTTTTTGTGGTTACTTCAATAAGTAGGGTTTAGTTACGCCGGTTTAGCATCCCCAATTATAAATTAGTTGTGGATACTTATTTATAATTGTTGTTACTATTTTTTGTTTTATTTGTAGTTGCGGTAAATAAGTGAATCTTGAAAATCTTAACGTTGTAACCGCATCTAATGAATTAGTTGAGAGCTGAAGTATCTGAGACTAACTTTGGTGATTACAGTTGCCGCAACTATATATTTGGATTTTACATAAACTAAGTTGACAAAGCATGACTTTTAAAATAAAGATTATTACATTATTAGAATAAAATTCATTTTTTACTTTAGACCTACAGAAAATATTTATATGTATTTTAAATTTTTAATAATAAAATTAAAATATTTTATTATTATTAGTATTACCCCAATTTTTTATGTTTAATCTTATCTTTTTGTGCAAGCATACCGGGCCGCGCCGATAGGGAGGGGGTGCAGAGAAGAATTTGTAATCCATTATTCCTAATAGAATTAAATCTAATCATTAGATTATCATCATCGGTTGGAATCAAACTTTGATTCGATTAATGATTAAAATCGAATCAATTTAACGTTTAACAAAAATTAACATTTTCATATTAACATGTATGTTTTATAATGTAATTTTGACCTAATCATAAATCGATAGATGTTGAACAAAAGACTAAAAGACCCATAAAAAATAAATGTATAATGTGTAATAAGATGCGTTTAAGATAACATATTAGAGTAGATTTCAGTTGTCAGTTAAGAGCTACTCGAAGGAATAGAGCTTCTTTTTTTCTACTTTGTTAATCTAGTTCTAGGATTAGGGTATTTAGTCCAGGAGCCAGGTCGAAAAAACCAGGTCGAGCTGGAAAGTATTTTGAACTTAATGGAATTTTTACAGGTAACTCAGAGGTCCTCTGGGATGCCAATGCTGAGTTTTCGACCTCGTGGCCCTTGTGCTAACTTGGGGAGGGGGGAAAAACCCCAATTTTTCCGCCAATGTTTTGGTTTTTCGCCTCTAGCTCGAAAACTACGCGTCAAGCAAAAAAACTTTACTAGTACAATATTAAAGAGCATCAAATTTCCTATAAAAATCACTGGTCATACGACTGTTTTCACCCATTAGGTACTGTGATACAGCATTGTGAAAAAATGGCAAATTTTAAAAAAGGTGGTTTTTAGCGGAAAAAGCATGTTTTTGGGCTTTTAAATAAATGTATTATCATAAATTGAGTATTCAATATTTCTATGTATACCATAATAATATGTAACCCCCTCCCCCCTCACTGCCCTCTCTCCCCCCCCCCCCCAGAACCAAATTAGAAAAATATGTTAAATAAAACCTCTTCTTCCCTGAAACATTCAACATGATGCTATCATCAATCTTACTTTAGGGTGGAGGGGAGGGGGAAAGGATCCGCTGATCAGTAGCGTACCGAAGGCAGGGGGGCTGAGGGCGGTCCACCTCAGGCCCCGTTCAAACGGAGACCTTAATTTTATTTTTAAATTGAAAAACCAAAGCAATGTTGAGAAGCGATAATAATGTGCGTAACTTATTGATTACGTAGGTAAGCAAGTTATCTATAATTATGCTACATAATAATAAAAATAATATGAAAATAATAAACAAAAATGAACATTAAATTAAATCTTCGTGAGTCTCTTCGATAAGCGACTCGTCAGCCCCATCTTCGTCCATGCCTTCTTCTGTTCTTATGTTCTTCTGCAGAAAATTAGTCCAAATAATGATACACTAAAATAATGTTCAATATAAAATAATAAATATACGGGGCACAACACTCTGCGAGAGGAAGAGACCAATACCAATAACTGAACTGTGCTTGGTAGTCCAGTAAATAATGCTCAAAAATGGCAAAACCTCGCAATTGGTTCGTCCTTCATCGATTTCCACAACATTTTGGAATTAGGCTCCTCTTACCCTTCTACTTCAAAATCTATATTATGCCGATGGGCGCTGTTTATTTTTTAGGGGTGAAAACTACCCCCAATTATCAAAACGTATAAAGTAACATTTTAAAGCTTAGGGTGGGTGAAATTTCGTTTGGATTAGTTGAATAATGATTGTTTTATACTTTGGAACACAATTTAAAAATATTTCAACCCTTGTTAATCCTTAATGTACAAAAAAAATATTTATCCTTAAATAAATGATTAATTTATCATATCGATTTAATTTAAGAATGTTGTTGCCTAAAATATTACCAATTTCATTATTTTGCAATTTTTCAATCCTTAAAAACCACCCCTTACAACGATTTGCACCCAAAGTACTAAATGCACACAAATTATTTCATATTCTTTTTTCTGACATCAAATAAAGCACGTATACCAATTTTCATTCATATCGGATCTAAAATAATAATATTTCTAATTTTTAGCTAAAACCATTTATTCCTGTTTTTCCATTTTATCCCCCTCATAAATGAAAATATGACAAGTGATTATAACAACAATTACTGCTCTCTTAAAGAGCTATCCAACGACATTCATCATAAAGGATTTATACTATTTTGACTTTTGTACCCCGTACCCCGCCGTCTGGATATTCCCGAAAAGTTGGAGTTAAGCTGTTCTCATGTGTCCCATATGATCCACGCAAAACCGTAGAAGGACGAAGATCAATTTGAATTAGGGTGGTAATTAGGGGGTTGTTATCACTGATTTTTTCGTAGAAAAATGTAGGGACTAACTTTATTTTCTTCGTAACTCGCTTAATTTTGATGCTATCGATTTCTATTTTTTTTTAAATGAAAGCTCTTTTTATCTACTTTAAAAAAACGTCTATAAGTTTTCCTCGTAAAATGCACAGTTTTATCGCTATTTGACTCTGAATCTCTCAAATTTAGCATTTGACGAACAAAAGCCAACAATTAACAAGCCGTAGGTCGGTCCGTATTGGTCGTACATGATTTATAAAATAAGGATTTTCTTTCTTTTTTTATAGGCTACAATTTTGTTCTTACTGTTTGTTTGATAAAATGCATATTTTTCGAGTTATTCGCGAAAAACCGATCAAAAAGGTCGAACAACTTTTACTTTCAATCGCGAATAACTCGAAAAATATTAATTTAAACAAAAAAATGTATAGATCATTTTTGACTTAGAATTAGCTTTTCCATCGATTCCTGTGGTTAAAATAAAATAAAAAATTTCAACCCCCGAGATGGGGTGGCAACCACCCCCAGGGTAATAGCAATGACAATGTTGATGATATAGATTTTGATGCTTGGACAATTCTCTACCTACTGTCAAATTTTCAAGTAAATCGATGTATGACGAAAGAATTGCGAGCCAAAGTGCTTCATTTCCTGGACTATTGATATTTTAATTTTATTAAAAGATAAAAAGTCAAAAATTTTGAGGGAAGGATAGAACTTCTTTACCTACGTAATCAATAAGTCACGCACATTATTCGCCATCAAATTTGTTTCTGGGGGGAGGGGGCGGGGAGAGGGCAGTGAAGAGGGAGGGGTTTACTGGGGGTTACATATTATTATGGTATACATAGAAATGTTGAATACTCAATTTATGATGATAAACCTATTTTATAAGCCCAAAAACACGCTTTTTCCGCTAAAATCCACCTTTTTTAAAATATGGCATTTTTTCACAATGCTGTATCACAGTACCTAATGGGTGAAAATAGTCGTATGACCAGTGACTTTTATAGGAAATTTGATGCTCTTTAATATTGTACTGGTAAAGTTTTTTTGTTTGACGCGTAGTTTTCGAGCTAGAGGCGAAAAACCAAAACATTGGCGGTAAAATTGGGGTTTTTCCCCCCTCCCCAAGTTAGCACAAGGGCCACGAGGTCGAAAACTCAGCATTGGAATCCCAGAGGACCTCTGAGTTACCTGTAAAAATTCCATTAAGTTCAAAATACTTTCCAGGTAAATCTACCTGGCTCCTGGACTAATTTCCATGTCTCGTATTAAATGTAGATAATTTAATTTAAACTAAAGAGTATAAGGGATTAAGTATTCCATGTGATTGGACTTAGTTTTCCAATGTAGAATGTGTTTTGTGAATTCTTCTATGGATTTAAGATTTTTTTTGGGATCACTATTGCTGCTAGATACCATAAAAAAATAAGAAAAATTGCCAAATTTAGAGAATTTAATATTTGTAACAAATTTAAGGTTTGTATTCTCTAGACTCTAGATAAAAATGAGACATTTTTACTCTTGGCAATTTATTTGTAGGGTCAATATTTTAGCGGAAATTCAACTTCAAACATTCCTACTTCGAAGTTTTGTGCGCTTATCGGCGACAAAATTATGGTTGTAGAAAAACCTTCAAAGAAGTAAAATGTCTTACATTCATCCCTAGAATGCAAAACGTTCATTACAAATATGTCTTACTATTAACTTTTTTTTTTCATTTTTGCGATAGCTCATATTAGATGGAACACCCGAGACCCGAAGTGAACAATACCACCAAAATGAAGTAAATCACACAAAAAAAGACTTACTCTGTTTTACCCCTTTTCACAAGAAAAGTACGCCAGGTTTCATTCATTTATGTCAAATGGTTCAAAATTTAAAGGGGGGAGACTTTAGGACCACCCTGTATAATAAAGTTCTAAAATTCTAGTTCGCTCCACTCGGCCCTGAAGTTTTTTTGTAGCTTAAATGATTTAATGTAGCTATTTGTTTAATATTGACTTTCATGATGATAACATTTACTAGCTATTCAGATAAAGTTTTTTAAAAAAATCTTAAATTCTTGTTGAAAGCTTAAATTTTAAAAGGTAGAAATTTAAATTGACATAATGTTTTACCAACCTTCAAGTTTCCAACCAACTCCTCCAAAAAAAGTATGCCTGTTCCCTCAGCTGAACTTACATTGGGGGTTTGGTTTGGATCAAAGAACCGCAGTACGTAGAGCGATTACCAGTACCATGAGCGACAGTACTAAGATCTTTTTAAGGGTTTTTAGGGGCGTTTGTTGGAATTTTTCCCTAGAACCAGGACCACCCTGTCTGATAAAGTTCTGAAATTCTAGTTCGCTTCATTCGCCCTTGTTTTTTTTGTTTGTTTTTTTGTTCTTAAATGATTTAATTTTGCTATTAAGTGTTTAACATTGATTTTCATGAGGATATTATTCGCTATTCAGATACATAGTTTAAGGTTTTCAGGGCCCCTATTAAAGAACTCGGTTGTCAGAGGCCTCGGTTTTGCAGTACTTCATTTATTCATGGCTTCTAACATACGAATTCGTTACTGAAAAGCTTGGAAAGTGAAATTGAGTAGCTCAAATTTGATGTAAAACTATAGTTGGCAGTCTATTTTCCAGTATTTTTGTGAGTCATATCCGCTTTACTATAAATGTAGTAACTGCAACTAAGCAACTAGGTACCCTTTTTATATTATTGGTTAGGACGAACGATTTAAAAAAAACCTTAGTTATGGATAGTGTTTTAACAAAGTTTATAGTAACCGTAAGTGATTTTAGTAACGGGAACTAAATTTGCAGTCAATTATGTGTTGTAACTATAAAGAAAGTCGGAGGAGCTAATGTTCTAGTCACCATACCTAAGTTTAGTTTCCGTAAATGTAAAAACGATACCCGTAACTATATAAACCACTTCCGAGCATGCGCAGTTTCATTTTACGACACCATGCTGGCCAGAGACAACTAGAATTATTGTCAGTCAGTTGTCAGTTCCTTGCCTACCTCCGTACCGTGAACTAGGGGTGGGTTGTTTCTAGTTTATCTAGTACACAGTACTACCAGGTACAGGTACTCCATATTACTTGTTACAAGTACCTAGGTACTGAAATAATGTTAGTTTTAATTATATGTAATTAATTATTGTGTTAATTTAATTATTATTTATTATGTTATCTAATTATAATGTTATTTTTTTCTTTTATAAACGAGTATAAAAATTATGTAGTAATTTTAATGCAGTCACCATGTATTATTTAGTTATAATTTTATACAGTAATTAATTTAAAGTAATAATGAATAATTTCTTAATGATTTTAATTTTTCAATACTTTTATTTTTATAATAATTTTAAGTAATACTTTTAAAATTATATTGTAATTACTTTTTGTAGTAGTTAAATGTTTATTTTTCTTTTATATATTTTTAATAAATAAGCTTAAACAATTTGTATTATAAAACTGTGTCCAGGCTAAATTGTTTTATCCTTAAACATTTAGCATCATTAATTTGTCGCATATTCTAAAACTATTAAAGATAAATAAATTTAAAAAAAAAAAAAAAATACCTTGCTGAAATAACAAATATTAATAAGTAATTATATTGTTTGTTTTTTTTCTTTTATGCATATATAAAAAATATACAGTAATTTTAATGTAGTCATTATATATTATTTAGTAATAATTTTATTTAGTTATTTTATACAGTAATTACTTTTAAAGTAATAATTACTATATAAATACTATATATTTTTTTAATAATTTTAATTAATAATTTTAAAGTAATACTTTTAAAATAATAAATATATAGTAATTACTTTTATATTGTAATTAAGTATAATGTATATTTTTCTTGTATATATTTTATAATAAACATGTTATACACTAAAACGGTGTCCAGGCTAAATTATTCTATCCTTAATTATTTTGCATCATTTGTCTTTCATTGCAACGTTTTATAAATTTTCTTTACTTTACTGACTTGTTTTAATACAAAAGTTGTAACTTATAAGTAAGTTCGATGTCATGCTTTATGCTTTGCATACTTAGTCAGTAAAGCAATGAAATAAAAAGTCACATTCAATGAGTAAGTATGAATTCAGGGTACTAGTAGTAGTATAGTTCCCTGTAAATGTTACGGTAGCTATCCATGGTGGGACCTATAGTAGTATGCACCCTCCGATTGCAAAATAGATGATTGTTTATACTGTTGAGTGTCTCAGGTTATGCAATTTATTAAAAGCAAACAAAGTTATAAATTTAAAAAAGATTATTATTGGAAGCAATCTAAAATGATTCCAATAAATTCTAAATAATTTTGCTTTCAATAAATTGCTTGGCCTAAAACACTTAACTGTATAAACAATAATATATTTTGTAATCGGAGAGGGCGTACTACTACAGGTCCCACCATGGATAGTTCCCTTAACTACTCTTTTGGTTCCTGCAACTATGCAGGAGCCAAAAGAGTAGTAGAGGGGGATATAATTATTGTTGAGGATGACAAACGTTATGTTTGGTGTGACTATATACATAATTGGGGGAATTACATTCATTGTTGGAGTCATTATGTTATACAGCAGCGGGAACAAATTTTGGAGTTACAGCAACTGTTAAATAGGCACAGCAACTATTGTTATAGTTGAGCAAACTAATTAATGTAGCTAGCGTAAAGTATATATTGTTGGGGTCATTAATTACACAGCAGCGCTAACAAATTTTGTAGTTACAGCAACTATTATTTATGTTCTGGCAAAAAAAGTGTAGTCGCAGTAACTATAAAAATAATTGCCGTGACTGGACAGACTGTTGACGGTTACTACAAACATTGTTGCAGTGAATACAGATTTTCTTCCATTTAATAACAGTTACAAACTTTCTTGGTTACCGCTACAATACAAATTACAATTACAGCTACTAAAAGTCTATTGTTAACGGTCTACTAAACTCGACTTGTTATCGCAACGAACTTCTGGTGGTCCCGGCCGCAACAATATTTTTGGTCAGCGGCTACCCAAAAATCGCCTCTTTTTTTTCTCAGTGCATCTTAACATTCTTTCTTTTTTTTTTTTTTTTTTTCATTTTAGATTTTTTTCGACAGATATTAAAATAGAACCGAGTTCTAGCAAACGGATATCCTTAGAAAGGTTTAACAAGGTCTTGTCTATCTTATCACGGTTCTCAAAAAAATACCGCAGTCGATATGCCACTTTAGTTTAATTTTAATTGTAAGTAAGTATATAAATAAATAGTTTAGATATAATAGTATTAAAGTTGTAACATAAAACATTTAGGTTACTTCCTTTTAATTTGTTATAGCTAAACTGCTATATCCGGTGAGTCAAATCCGGATTGTAGTTTGCAAACTAATGACTAAGGAACGGGGAATAGATTAACTGCAATTTAAGACTATCTATTCATCGTTTCCATGTAAAAATATATAATGTGAAAGTTTCAATGTAAAAAAAAGTACAGGGTATAATATTTTATTAATAATTTATAAAACAATTTAACGAAAGTTAATTAAAGAGAGGTTAAAAATATATATAAAACTCAGTAGTTGTTTTAAAAATTGGAAGAAGAGAAATTTGTTCTTTTAAAAGTTGGCAACACTTAAAACCTGGCGGTTAAAACATGATATGATTATTTAGCGGGCCTATTAGCCAACCAATAAAAACGTCACGAAACGGTCAAATCTGTATTCCTAAACAAGAAGACGGAGATTCAAGGGCACTCGCCGTCTAAGGAATTCAAAACGCAAAGACAAATATTCAATACCATATTAATTCTGCAATCAAATTAGGGGTCGACATTATCATTTGAATTATATTTCAAGCCCATCAATTATGATATAATATTAATAGCTATGGTCGCATTATTATATTATCTATAAATAACCGTAGTGTATTTTTTATACTAACATCATAGTATAATTAAAATCTATCATTAAACGTAGTATATTATTTATAGTAAAATTATAATATAATTCATATTAGTAATGTTTTTTAGGATAAATAATTTAGATCTATACCTGGATTATTATAAAACTTTAAATTAACTTTACGTTTTCCACATTTATTGTCAAGTATAAGGTACGATAAAACACTAATTATAATTGCATTTTTTATACATACTACTAGACTAAAAAGTAGGATTTTACATCAATTTAACTTGCATTATTAAAGCATTTAAATAATTTACGTTTAATTTGCTAATTCAATTTCAACTTTTATTAAACGATATCTGTAAAGGATAAGAGATTAAATGATAATTTACAGTTGCATTGCTTAATAATTTCAGAAAGTAAAGTATGTTAAGAAATCCTTATAATAATTTGTTTCATATAATAGTGAGTATTTTTAAGTTTCATGGTGAGGTTAAAGAGTGAAATTATAGCATTCCATTCTTGCATTGAGAGTTAAAAGAGTGACACTATAGCATTTAATTGTTGAATTGTGAGTTAAAAGAGTGACAATATAGCATTTAATTGTTGCATTGTGAGTTAAAAGAGTGACACTATAGCATTTAATTGTTGCATTGTGAGTTAAAAGAGTGACACTATAGCATTTAATTGTTGCATTGTGAGTTAAAAGAGTGACACTATAGTATTTATTTCATTGTTTAATAATACGCAAGATTAAAGTATGGGATGTCAATATATCGTTTATTTATTGATCGGAAACAGATAAAGAACATAAATCTCTGAATATTCTAAACCACTCCTTCTGTAAGCTCAAAAATACATTGGTTTCCTATATATAAAGACTAACAAATGTTTCTTTCCATTAGGTTCATAGGGGTGCTATATTTAAACAGTTACAGAAGATGTGGGATTCAACTGTCAGGATGTGACAGTAAAAGTTAGAATCCGGCTCAACAACTTAACTAGAAATTAAATAGAATGGTGTAAAGATTCAACCATATAGGTATCTTATCCAAGTATAGGAAACCTAAATATTTTTTTACTATGGTACTATGGTGTAGACAATGTTTATTTAAAAAAATAAAAATAGCCACATTCCCGGGAAAATTTTGTGTTATATGAGATAATGTCATGCAAATATGGAGGAAGAGGATTGCTGCAATAAACATATTAGGTTACATCTATTAGCGAAAGTTATTTCGTATTCTTGCTGAAGGCTAAGGCCACCTTTAAGGACTCTCATCATCACCATCATAATATAGTCTATTGTAAAGCATTGATGGCGAATATCTAGGGTCAGTGGCGAAAATTTGGAAAGTAAATATCCCTTTGCCAAGTAGTCAGCTAGCCAAAGCATTTCAGAGAAACCTAATACCTCATTTTACTACATTTTTATTAGCTTGCTTTCTTGTATATGTTTGCTTGTCTGGTACAAATCTGGCAATCGATTTCTAACTAACTTCCCGAATAGCTAGACATTTGAAACTTTTAGCATAGCTCAGAACACGACGACAATGCATTATTTTAATACTTTTAGCCATCTTTCAGCAGAATTTAATTGGTTTTCAGCAAATTTTGCTGTATGGAAAGTTAGTTCGGAAAAAATCCGCAAGTTATTTTATTTGTTTTGCCATGTCCCCATATTTACGCAATCTTCATTTTG
Source organism: Gerris lacustris (assembly GCA_951217055.1). NCBI lineage: Eukaryota > Metazoa > Arthropoda > Insecta > Hemiptera > Gerridae > Gerris > Gerris lacustris. The sequence continues at coordinate 82,296,299 of OX578277.1, forward strand.
ACGGGTTTCAAATTTGTGATTTTTTTAAATAAGAGATAAACATTGATTGACAGCAAAACAGGAAATATATCGTTTATATTATTCATCGATTATATTATTTCAAATATATCGATGGCACGGTTTAGATTTGGTGTTGGGGAGATCCGTTGTACGAAGATTTGTCCTTTTATAGGTTTAAGATCAGGTCTCTAGATGTTTGTCATTTAAGTGAAGTAAATAAATTCGGAACTATTTTTTTTTTCACTAACATAATATATTATATAAAACAATAACAATTATATTATCAACATTACATACGATTACAACAGAAAATTTAAAAGCGTAGTATATAAAAAGTTCTTTTTATCTTGAAATTATTTCAAATAATTGTAGGAGAATCCCGCTTTAGGTACGAAATAACATGATTTTCCTTTTATAACATCACTGTGTGTACTTACAGTAAAAGAAAGGGGGACGGGGAGTTTTAATTATGATCAAGATAAAACGACATAGAAACTGATTTTGCCTGATCTAAACTAACTGAAGCTATAAGCGTTTAAAATAACTTCCGTTTTTTTTTACGCGTTAAGCTGTTTTCGTAGGGGAGATCCAATAGAGTACATGATTTGAAAAACACCAGAGCAACCAAGTAAAACGGAATGTTTTTTTAAGAAAAAAAAATTAGTCATTCAAACAACAATTATTTAGAAATATAAGGTAGCACTCACACTAATTATTAAAGTTTAAAATATGTCTGTAATACAAGAAGATAATATTATTTTATCACTTATAAGAACGTTTAAACGGAAATAGCTCACTCCAAGCAAGTAAAAAAACCCATACATGTTTTAAGAGGCGGGTGCGCCTCTTAAAACACTAATATTATACTTTTATTCACAAAAATTTCATTATACGATTTTCTACAACATAGAATATTACAATAATAATTTTGTCACTTCAGAAATTTACGACCGGAAAACTTCCCAACTTTGCGCAATTTGTATTTTTCTCCGAAAAGAAAACAAGACGCCCTCAAAACCCTCAAATTATTTTACACCACACTACCGAAGAGATATTCAAAGGGAAACGCAAGAATATCTTTTAATACCATTCCTAAGGGACTTGACAAAACAATGTCAAATCAGTTGATGTTCAAGGTAAAAAAATCGGTCCGAGACAACTCAGACAAACTTTCTCATATACGACATTATAATTAATTAGCCCAGTGTTTTCCATTTATTAGTTTTCGTCTTTACATTTAAATATTATTGAACATTTCATAAAAATAACTTCTCCTAGGCGGGGAATCGAACTCGGGCTCTCCCCGTCCGCGTTTTAAGCTATTTTCTCAGGATCTAGATTTTTCCCGGGAAAACGGCATATGTCATAGGATTCGTATTCAAATGGACTACATTTTAGAATTTTTTAATCAAAATCGTCGGAACCCTTTTCGAGAAATAATTTTTTTTTCATGTTTTTTCAGAGATTTGGGGGGTAGCGCCCCCAAATTTTGAGCTAAAATTCATTTTTAGATTTCGCCTCGGGGTATGATTTTTCTGAACATGTATGCCAAATTTCGTCAAAAACGGCCCAGAAGTTTAGGCTCCAGGCGTCTGCACAGACGACAGACGACGGACAGACATTTTTTAAAAACCACTTTTTTGTACTCAGGGGACCTCAAAACGTGTAAATCCATCAAAATCTCAAAATCGAATTTTCGCGCCATCGCAATACTTTCTCTTTATACGAGAAAGTAAAAAACAGATCAGTTAACTTCAAACTACAATAGCCAATGTTTGAATTGACCTGGTTCGTTCCATTCTACTTAGTAAATTATGATAATGGCTTAAATTGTAAATACATATTTCAACATTATATTGGCAATTGTGGTTTTTATAACTTATGGTACAATAAACTTATCAGGTACTATAAACACACTTCTCAAAACTTAGCGAATATGATTTTAGAATAGAATGTCAATTAAATACCAGACATAATTGAGTATGAGGAAAAACCATAAACTAAATCCTCAAATCAAATGAATACAGGGGTTAAAACAACAAGTTATTATTTGAAGATGAGTTTATCGTTAATATTAATCAAGGCGTAAACATAGACTTCAATACTTCATGTACCTCTTGAGTTTACATACATATTTGGAGTTCTGTACTCTTCTGTTGATTACCGAGTTTCTTAATGCGGTGTACAGATCACAAGATGCAGTAACTATCGATGGTAAGCACTTTTTCAAATTGTATTTATTAACATGACATTAACCACCAACAGGTGATTAACAAGAGGGAGCTAAAGAAAGAATTTGGACAGTAAAAACCAATAGCAAAAAAATAATAATTAAATATTGATACCGCTACGATTATTTAATGAGTTGTTTTATTTCGAAATTATTGTTATAATAATCAATTACCTTATTAGATAAAATTAGTAAATATAGCTTTTATTCTTTAATATGCAGTGCTTAAGATCTTTTAAAATGATCATACTAGATGTTATAGGTATTAGGTTTTTTTTCAAAATTTATTGTGTTTAGCAAAAACTTACCAGCTTCATATATTGTTTAACCGTAAATGATTGCGTCATCTGATATCAAATTTTACAGGGAACATGATCCACAACAAATATCACATAAAACTGTTTAAAAATTTAAAATTCTAAATTTTGATTTCGTTAACACAAGGGCATTTAGTTTAAAACAAATAAGAGATTTACTAGACAAACATGAGCGAAAAAATAATTAATTTTAAAGTAACTGTCATCTTTAATTTAGAGAATAAAACAACTAATTGAAACAAGTTCTCCAGATGATAAGGTGGGGCTTTGATTACGAGTGTATTTGAAATACTGACAGAGATCAGGTGCGGGTAGTGTATAAGATAAGAGTAAGTTATTTTTTGATAATGGAATTTGTTGATGTGATAAGAACACTAATATGATAAATGGATTCTAATCGAACAGATAAAATGAGTTTAACGTAAAGAGTGTTTAGTGTATGGGTGAAGGTGTGGTGCATAATATGTATTGTTAAGGATAAATGTCCCAGAACACTTTTGATAGTGACTCATAGTGGAAAATATTACTCTTAACTCTAAGGTAAGATTTGTTTTGTTTACTTTTCTTTATGTTGACATAAATAAATGTTTTTGTAAGTTGTAAGCTTTTAAGTTGTATATTAAGATGTTGATTCAAAACCTCTCAAATGTTCTGTCCCTGTTTATCGCAGCACTTGTTTTAATATAACTTTTATAAGTCTTTAATCATATTATATAAAAGAATAAACAAATTTTAAATTTAAGCCTACAATCAACACTTTTAACCACTACATTGATAATTCAAAATAAAATCAATAAATCGTTAAAAAAAAGTCTACAAATTAGTGGGACACATACCTTCCTCGTGTCCTATGGCGCATACTTTAATGATTTTATGCTTTTATCTGTCAAAATTGTTTTGATTTTTTACACGAATAAAAGTATCAATTATGCATTATTTAATGTGCGCAGGCAAAATTAATCTGAGAAATTAATCTGGGGCTATCTGCGGGCTACTTTCGACAAATCATCCAAATTATAAAAAAAAAAAAAAAACAGACGAGTACTTTTGAAGATGTAGGTGTAAATAAATGCTAAAGAGAAACAAATGCAGCAGAAGGTTGAAACTGATATGGGACCAACAATGGGTTAATTATAAACTACCATCAAAATTTACTACTTAGTTAATTATAAACATTTTTTTTATTTTTTTTATACGCTTTAAGATGTGAGGAAGCTTTGAGCCACATTAGGCAGACTATTTTATTAAAGGAGCTTATTTTATACAAATTAATTTTTAGTTCTCTGACAAACGGCTTCGCCATGTCAGATACTTTTGTAAATTAAAATATATTTTGAATATTTTATTAATAAAGTATGTTGAATTAAAATGCCACAATAATTTAAATTTTTGATTAACGAATATTCATTTAGTAGTATTACATCTCAAAGCGAAATCGACAAATCAATTACAGCATTTTTGACCTTTTCAGCAAGGTAAAAAGTGCATTTTCTAATAAAATAAGACCAGAATATATTTAAGGACGCTAGTCAATATCAAGCATTGAAAAGGCTATACTGTGGGAAATTACTTAACCCTATATGTTTAAAAGAATATTGCATAAACCCCTGTCTGCTATTTTAAAAAATCGGTCCGAGACAACTCAGACAAACTTTCTCATATACAAGTTTATAATTTCTTCGCTCAGTTTACCTCCATTTATTAATTTTCGTATGTACATTTAATTATTATTGAACATTTCATGAATATTTATCATAAAAATAACTTCCCCTGCGCGGGGAATCGAACCCGGGCTCTCTCCATCCGCGTTTTAAGCTATTTTCTCAGGAACTAGATTTTTCCCGGGAAAACGGCTTATATCGTTAGATTCGTATTTAAATGGACTACATTTTAGAATTTTTTAATCAAAATAGTCGGAACCGTTTTCGAGAAATTTTTTTTTTTTCACGTTTTCTCAGAGTTTTTGGGGGGTAGCGCCCCCAAATTTAGAGCTAAAATTCATTTCTCGATTTCGCCTCGGGGTATGATTTTTCTGAACATGTATGCCAAATTTCGTCAAAATCGGCCCAGTAGTTTAGGCTCCAGGAGTCTGCACAGACGATAGACGACAGACGACAGACGACGGACAGACATTTTTTAAAAACCACTTTTTTGGACTCAGGGGACCTCAAAACGTGTAAATCCATCAAAATCTCAAAATCGAATTTTCGCGCCATCACAATACTTTCTCTTTATATGAGAAAGTAAAAAAAAATCATACCAATTAGGGAGGCATATAGCTTCCTCGCGTCCTATTGGAACGAATGGTTCCACAAGAATAAAATAAAGTATAATGAGATTATGAAATAAGAATTTTACTGAAAGAAATAGGTTGTGTATATCACACAGGACGTGAGAGGTACATTCTGGCTGCATTTTTTAGAGAACAAGTAGTGCGTTTTCATAGTTTTGTTAATTTTTATTGAGTATGAGTTAGGACAAGAACTACTTTTGCTATTAGCGTTATGTTATAATATTAAAAAAAAAGAATAGACGATGTTGGATGAATGAAATCATTGGACGAGAGAAAAATTAGGATAATACCACAATACTTATTTATTTAACTGGAGTCACATAAAGAACAAATCATGGTATTTAACAGTTTGAAGTAATTTCAGCGACAAAAATCTCCCCCACAGGAAGCGATCTATCTTTCGTTACGGCGGTCTACGTATGGAACATGGGGACGCGAAAACTTTGTGTGCGGGGTCGGGGTGTGATGGATCACTTACATGATCAGGACTGTCGCCGTGTCGCGCGAGAAATCTGTAATTTTGTAACTTGGTCGCTTGAACTTGGTCGTTTGAATGTTGTGCAATATAACAAGAAACCCAGACCACCTCGTTCAGGTGTCGCTTATGACGACTGACTACTTTCTGTGTGACCCTTTAGTACTGTCATAAACAATCTCTGTGCACATACGTTAGAGAAAAAATGTAATGTGCGCAGAAGGTTGAAATATTATGAAACCACATCTGTGAGCTAACTTGATATGCCATCCAAATGTCATCAAAATCGGAGTAGTTTTCTAAATATGGGTGTTTGACAAACAGACCGAGACCGACACACTGTCGGAGACTGTATGAGATCAAATTTTGAATTTGGAGAGACATTATAATGTCTTTCTCCAGAGTAATCAAAAAGCTTACATTACCTTGAATAAGCTCGTAAATAAAATGTATGTAACTAATTTAGATAATTGAAAAACAAACAAAAGTGCATGGTATTTCACATCTATTATTAGAGTAGAATGTTTTAGATTCATTCTATGATTGCGAAAGAGTCAGGGTCAGGGATAGATAAAAAAAAAATCAGACGGAGCCGTTGTGTTTAGCAGCAAGAAAGGCGCTAATCTAACCTCTAATGAAAATTGTACTCTCTGCCAGTAAACATTACTCAGTAAGGTCAAAATGCTCTCCTTAAAAACCATAATTTTACAGAGTAATATTACACAACTGAATAGTAATCTTATGAATCATGAATCACTGACTGTATATATAGATTTGATTTATATATATACTAAACCTTCAATACAATAAAATAAAAAGCTAAACTAAATATAGTGAGAGATTGAATAATACAAATTAAGGACAATGTAGAGTAGTTGAAGTTGAAGTCTCGTGAAAATGGAAATTTGATATACTTTTTTTATAATCTAATATTCAGTTTTATTAAATATTCTGCACGAGTTCATTATTTCGAGTTAAATTTTAATTGCGATATTACAAGAAAATACTCATATAGCTGCACGAGAATCTGTTTAGTATACATTTTGATTTTCATTGCTTACAAAAAAATAACATGGCAAAATTATTTCCGTATAAATTTAACTGCTTTTACTCATGCAAAATTTACCATAACAGCATTAATAAGAAGTCGAATAGTAAAACGTTCGCAGTCTTTTAAAGAGTTTTAATTTTAAATCTAATTGGAATATACTCAAAATGTAATGGAATTTGGAGGATGAACGTCAAATGGTTTTGTAGTATCGGTATCGTCGTTTTTGTGTTGCATAACAAACTTTCAGAGGGTTCTTTAATAGGATCTTAAATGCAATTTATTTAAATTATTCTGGTCGTGATAAATTGAGTTTTGGTTTCATTTACTCTTTTCACATGGTCCTTAGATTCCAAAATAAATTCATTCAATACCTCTAAAAGATTGAATTAAGCTATTTCTTGTTCAATATTGAAGATCTATCAAGGGTAATGCCCTCGCACACCCACTTTGACGGCCCCAGGTCTCTATAGACAAGGTCGACAAAACACAGGCTTTCACTTAATGTATTAAAATTCGAAGAGACAAATCGATTGGGAGGCCGAAGGGATGGAATATACAGGAGTTTGGGGTAGATAAAGTCTAAAAATAAACAGTGGAATTAAGTTTCAGGGTATTAACCCTATGCCAGAATAAACAATCTAAAGAGAGGGTCATTAGAACGTTAAAGACATCCTGTGTGCCAGGCTTCGATCTGATCCAAGGACAGTATGGGCAGGGATCAAATTTCCCCCACATCTTTTCTAGTCATTCTTTCTTTTCTGACTTCAAAAACAATAATCAAAATATTATTTTAAGATCTGTGATTATAGTAAATTAGAGCCAAAGTAAAAATGTATACATTTATTATTGAATACAGATCGGTTTCGAACACATAAACAATAAAATTATTCAACACAAATCAAATTCAGGCAACATGTGGAATAGAAATAACTTACGTATTTTATCTATATAATAATTACCATAAAGCAAATATTAGAAGTCCGTAACATATACGGTAATAGATCAATAATAAAAGTAGATTGTTAGATTGCGATTGCATTGTTTATACCCCAGCATTAGACAGTGTTGCTGCATTTCATTTTTTACATTTTAACGTATCAAACAAGCTATGTAAAATACACATCCTGTTTACAACCAAACTAATTTGGAAAGATCTGCCAAACTAAATTTAAGTAAACGCAGATGTTAACTTATATTTTAAAGGGATATAAACTGCGAATGGGAGATGTTGACGGAAGATATTTAAGGTCAAACATTTACAATCAAGTAAAAAATGTTGTAATCGGTGACTGTGAGACCCAACTCTCCCCTTACATTTTAGTAGAATGTACAGCAACGGCAAACATTAGTTATATTATGTATATTTATAAAATGTTGCACAATTGCTTGTACCATCTTTTCTTATATTGCAATTAACACGATGTATAAGTTTATGTGTTTATGAAGAAAACAAATTGTTCTTTTACACAATAGATGTTTCTGTTGCGTATGGTTATAAACGTAAAGAAAAGAGTAAATAATAAATATAGCAATCTAATGCTTTTAATTTGAATATCATCTAAATTCTAAATCTAGCAACGTAAATGTAATGAGATATTTTTCTGGTAAACACTAAATAAATGTTTCACCGTTTTGCTGAATGAAAAATATAAATACAGTTTAAATACTTATAACATTTTTGAATTGATATTAACCTACTAAAATGTAACGAAATAAGATTGAAAAAAAAAAATGTATATACCTATCGTAATTTATAATCTATATACTTCTACTCAAATTACATTTAAACATCGATAAAAAACCACAAATACATATTATTCCTCTCATACGCCTGCAAAAGTTAGAATTATTCAATCAATCCTGTACATACTTTAAACCAAACTAATAATACCTGGTTGTAGTTATGGTACTTCTAAATTTTAGTATTTGTAAATTACATAATATATATCATATATAATAATTAATAATAACATATATAAAATGTGTTCTTCAAAATAGTTTATACCGAATAGACTAAATACTTTTTATAATCGATGCAACATAGTTATTTAAGTCTAAATTAAAATATAAAATTTAAGCTATTATTCATTTATAAATCAACCAGATTTAAGATTCTAAAATGGCATGATTTCTTACAAAATACTTAAATAATATTAATTACTCTTAAAGGTAAAAAAAAAGGCGATGTAAAGGTTATTAAGGTCTCACGCCCACTTCATAAAGGATATTAAAACAGCTTACTTTCACATGAATACCCACTAAGTTATTCTTATTTAGGGATTGGACTTCTTAAAATAACTGAAGTTGGAAAAGTGTGTATTGACAAAAAAAAAGCAGTCAGTAACGAATATATACAATAATTATTCACTAATTACTACCATTGAAACTCTTTTGATTCTGAAAGCACTAATTATGCGTATAGTGTAAATCATAAAGGGGATAATAAACACAGAAATAACCCAGGCTTAGTTATATATACAAGCCTATATCACAGACTGTTGTTGAATTACGCAAGATGGGATTATGCGATAACATTGGAGAAAAATATATTTTATAAACTAACTAGAAAAAGTATATTTCATCTTCTATTCTTATTATGGGTCATATAGAGTTTAAAAATAAAATGAAGAGATAAGTTAAAAAAAAGTGTAAATTTCACTATAATTGTTAAAAATAGAATTTATTTTCTCATGATGAAAAATAAAACTAATTTTGTATTGTAAGAATAACTTATAGTCCAGGAGGTAGCGTGCAAATAGTGTTTGACTAAAATCAAGCTAGAATTTTGTTTATAAGTAAATCTTTTGGTGCCTTTTAAGAATATGTTGTCGGCTCAGTTCGTCTGCAGGACATAGCTTGGCAATAGGCATTTGAAAAAAAACAAAAAAAAAAAAACGGTGGATAGCGGCCATGTCTTGCCCATTTCGGTGGACAATGTGATTTTCATGATCCTGAGTACGCAATTAGTTAGTAGGCCAAAAATCAAGTTGATGTTAGTTAGTCACATGTTAGGATAGTTATTCAAATATTCCTTCAAATCTAAGTGGTCACCTATCAAATGACAAAATAATTTTATACTCAGTATCATGGAAATCACATTGTCATCCAAAATGGGAGGGTCATAGCCGCTCTCCACCGGTTTGAATTTTTCAAATGCCTATTCCTATTGCTATGTCCCGCAGATAAACAAGGCCGACCACATATTCTTAAAAGGCATCAAATGATTAACTGATACACAAATTTGTAGCTTGATGTTAGTCAGACAATTTCTTATATGCTATCTCCTGTGGCCTATAAATAAATAAAGGAGAACTTAATTTAACTGAATTTAATTCTAACATTTATACAGGATAAACTAATCTTAAGTTCTCTAATGATGCTTCACTCTTCGGGTATTAATGTAAAAACCTGGTTGAACAATTATTTAATTCTTTACTCTTAGGTACTAAAGGCCACGCGGTCAAAATGTTTGCGAAAAATTTGCCCAACATCAGGTTTGCGCAAACATCATGTTGCCTTACATATGTTTCTATATTATTATTATTAACGTAAGTACACTTATGGTTTACCAGTAAGCTCTTTTTTCTTTTGTATGACCAAGTTCCTAAACATTTCGGACGAAACAATCGACTAAGGTTTTCTTCAAGGTCAAATCTGTTCAAACAAAAACTAGTCTAAGTTTGAAGTGAAGGGCACCTAACTTCCTGTGCGTTACTCAGATTCAGCTGGTGTTTTGTCTGAATGGGGCCATAGAGAGGGAAACGCGGTTACACCTGTTCCCTAGGGGTCGTACCGTATGATAGAGGCCTAGTCTATGATGCTTACGTAATGTGGAGAAGTAGAATGTCGTCATAGGCCGGAAATCATCGGTTTATATACTCAACACACCAAGGGAGTCAGAGCATCCTTTCCAACTAAACGTAGACTAAAATAAAACAATCTGTTTTATTTTTAATAGCCCCCCCCCCCCCTCTACTTCACTCAAGAGTTTTGAATATAAATAACAACCTTACTGATTATTAAATGAAATTACTAAATCCAAACAACAATTTAAACAAACTATGTACCTTTAGTTGCAAATAGTGTTTTAAAGTAAAAATCAAGAAAAAAGCCAAACGTGACGTTTTAACTTAGTCCGTTAGTATATTAAGCAGACAGGATGGAGTAGAGATAACGGCATCTGCGTTTAACAAAATATTTCTATTCTTGAGTCTAAAAGGAAATGAAAGTCTCACATTAAGGATTCTAGTTCTTCTCAGGCTAAAATCTTTATAAATTTAATAATAATACCGGGATAACATACGAGTATTAAACTCTAACGTTAATAGAGCATAACAATCTAATTTAAAAAAAAAATGATTCAATAATTTATCACAAATATTTGTTAAGTGGTCCTTAAATAGGCAAACTATTCGAAATGCTTTAGTACAAATTGATATTAACATGATTTAATTATTAAATAAATATATTATAACTATTTTAACCTAAGAGTGACTAAAACCCGTATTTATACAATGGGAGATCAAGCCATAGATTGTGGCCACAAGTGCGAATCCAACTGAATCTCATTAACTGCAACTAGTGCAGTGGTACTCAAATGAAGGGATGAAAAAAAGATGACGTATATAATCAAAATAGGAGAGTAGGAGTAGGAAAACTTAAAGAGAAGGTAATGAAAAACTATATTTTCTATTAGATTAAAAGCACAATACATGCAATTGAGCAGTGGCTTTCTACATTTCCTCTTTGATCTGTAAAGATCTAAATTCTATTTAATATTTACTTATATCTTAAATAAACAGGTCAAGTGTGTGCTAGTCAGCACACAGCGAGGGTCCATAGGCAACACAGTATTGTTTAAGTAGTACCTATTGATGGTGCTTTTTAGAATGCTAAAAAACCTACTTTGAACTGTCCTATAGGTCTGATATTCTCCAAAGACATAAACAAACAACTAATAAAGTATTTTTTTTGCCAGTGAACATGACTATAAACATATAAATACATCCAAAAGAGCATAATTATAAAAAAAAAAAAAAAACGTATTTTGTCAATAAAAATATTTTTTTTTTTCGAAATTTCCGAAAAGTGGTATCTTTAATTTTGGCCAAAGAATGTTCAGGATTTTTTTTCAGAATTTTGGCACTACATAAGTGAGATAGAAGGGGGGGGGGGCACTTTTCACACCAACTTCAAACTCGCCTTCACACGCCCTATCAAAGTTATAACCAAAAAATTATATATTTTTGTAATCAGCTCGAGGTATTCTTTCATAATGATACCCCACACGGTCTCCCGAAAAAACAATTATTTTTTAACCCATAAGTTTTTTTACCCTTATTTTTATTTTTTTTAAGTCCCTATATTTTTAAAATGTGTGGGTAGGTACTATACACGTATATGCCAAATTTCAAAGTGATCGGACGAAAGGTGTCACCGTGAGAGCAGGCGACAAACAGACGTAGGAAAATATGAGGGTCCTTAGTTTTGCCTACAGGCCCTAAAAATGATATAATCGAATAATAATAAATTAATATTGTTTTGAGTGACAAGGATATCTTAAAAAAATATTCTCTCAAATGTATCATGTGTAAGAAAACTTTGTTGGAGATTCTTAATAATTTCATCAAGGTTCGTCGAAAAAATATTAGTACTATGATAATCATACTTCTCTGTCCTTAAAAAGAATCAGACAGACTATGTATCCATATTTACTGTAAAGGCCTATGAAGTTTATAATTATATTTGAAGACATTTTTAAAAAAAATATATATATATTATTAGAGACCAATAATATGTAAAATCGGTGTAGAGTAGAAAGGGGCATATTCCCTGATTGATTATGGCCATATTAGTGTACGTCATATTCCGTTTCATACATTTTATTTTATAATTGCACGATTAGACAGTATAAGCTTTTAGTGATAAGAATGGAGTTATACGGTAAACGTAATAAGAATATATAAAAATACTCTGCCAATTAGTGTGGCACATAGCTTCCTCGCGTCTTATTTCGTAAAAATTAATGATTTTAAAACATATTATTATCCAATTTATTTCATTCCTATAATCGAATATACATTTAGTAGTATTACATCTCAACGCGAAATCGACTGGTGTAATGACAGGTGTAATAAATAGTGTAAATAAATGTATGTTTGTGCGCACGTGGAAGAGAAATAAATGGGCGCATAAGGTAGAAACTTATATGGAACCAACAATGGGCTAATTATGACCTACGACCTACCATCTGAATTTCAATAAAATCGGACGAGTAGTTTTTAAGTTATGTTAGTTCGCAAAAATTGAGCGACTAACAGACAGACCCTAAACAAAAAAATGTTCCCTTATGTCTGAAACGGATTTCTATCTTGGATTTTTTTTTTTAAATCGGAGACCTAAACATGTTTAATTCTCCAGAACAATCACATATATTTCTGTTACCGGTAAGCTCAGAAGCAAAAAGTCAGACTTCAAACCTTAGCTCTATACATCATAGAACAAGCTAAAGAGTTTTTGCTTTTAATAATAACTAAAACGATTGTTAAAAAGGCTTTTCCTATTAATCGGTAAACTATAAGATGTGAGGATTAATCAAAACTTAATTAAAGTGTGCTATGCTCAGTGAAATACAGCGGATGCTCAGTGAAATATAGCGGAGAAACTGGGGCACTAAGGCATTCGTATTTTTAACGAAAAGTCCCGTACTGTTGTTTCCATTTCACACTGTTAGTAAAAACCGGCTCGACACACGCGTAGCATTCATTCACAGATAATAAGTATGCATGTATACTCTGTCTAGCGTAGCACGCAACAATACATCTAGTTTAAAGACTTCCCATTTCTCATCTTTCATATCCTGGCCTATCTATTCTAATAAATAGTGTCATCAATGACTCTTTTTCCCATATTTTTTTTCATTACTCAAGAAGGAAGTCATATTAACAATGTTCACTTGCCAAGATCTTTTTTATTCTTTATATGGTTAATGTGCAACAGAAGATTTCCTCTAAAAAAAAATCAAGGAGGAGATCCTTTTGATAAAACACAAATTGGTAAGATATCTTGGCATTGTGTGCACAAGAATGGGCTAAATAATGAAAGGCATTCAACACTTAACAGGTCTTGCTTTAACAAGGCGTAAATAATCATATCATTGTTCCATTTCTTGCTTAAACTTTCCATACTTCGCACCAGTTCATAAGCTCCAAGTTTTTAAAAAGGCGAAGAAACACTGTTGTCAAAATTGTTAAGGTTTTTACAATTCCTTTCATAAAAGAAAAGTATTGTTTTCACCCAAAAAAGTCCGAAACCGAGATTTCAACGATTTTGGTTTTTTTCAAGATTTAAGTGGTTTTTAGCTGGATGCGTGTCTATCTATGACACGCATAACTTCCACAGTGTTAAAGCTAGAGCGTTAAAACTTAGTACAAAAATCAGTCCTTATATGTAGCTGTGCTGCTCGGAAAATCATAACTTTGTGACGTTATTAATCTATTTTTCTGTTAGCAGAAATTTCTGATTGCGCTGAAATTTTAACCAATTATACCTCTTTATAAGACAAACATTTCCACTGAATTTCCTTTTGATATCTACCGCAATTTTGAAACTATCAACTTTTGAACTTTGAAACTTTAACGCTAAATAATTATATCGGAACTTTTCCGCCTATTGATCTTAAATTCGCGCCAATTATACCTTTTTATAAGATAAATAAGTGCTGCATAATACAACATAATATCTGCCGCCTCTTTAGAATTATTTGGTAAGGAAATGTTCCAAGTCGCCTCGCGCCCGATGGTTTTCATTTTATCCATAAGAAAACTTCCTGAATTGAAGTAACTCAAGTGGTAACAGTTATGTTTACGGAATCGCACAATATAGAGCCAATATACGTAGGTGACATGATCATTATTGTCTCCAATTATATATTTTATCTAGTATAGTTCAAACCAGAGATCACAATTTGACACTAATTTTTCATCCTCGCTTTGAGCAGCAATTATTAAGAAGGCGGCTAATTCCTTAAAAAGAAACTATCCTACGCCTACAGAAACTATATAGAACCCAATTACTAGCAAGTGCGTTAACAGGGACAATCTGAGCAATTTTAAAATGATTTAATAGTTCAGACGGATTTTTTCTAACTGTCCAATATATCCCTCTAATATAAAAATTTGCAAATCTAGACACCTACAAAAGTAGAAAAAGATCAACACAAATAAAAAAAATAAATAAATAAATAAAGACAAATTATAAAAAAAAAAATAATAATAATATTACAATTAGAATTTAATTGTTGTAAATGTGACTTGATACATTCACAGATAAAAGACACCTGTCCGGTGACAGCTTATTGGCTAACATTTTTATTTTACTTATTGATTTCTTTAGGTTATATAGAGTTTACAATTAGCTTATTATTTCGTGAGGCCAGTGCCACTTTAGGCGTCTAGAAGGGTTATCAAGAATGGTTTGAGATGATAGGTTTCGGACAAGAGGATTTTTGTGAAAGAAAACTGACTGGTGGAAGGATCTATAGCGGGAAGTTAACTGAAATTTAAAATTTACGTTTTTTTTTGTTTTTCCAAAACAAAAAAAAAAATTTCCATAGAGTCAAAAATAACAGTGGAATATCCTGACATTTTTTGGCTAAACACAAAAATTCAAAAAAATAATATAATTTTAATAGATTCAAAACAAGCATAGGAGCTTCTATAAAGAATGACTTTTTCTCAGAAATCCAAATAAACAATTTTTTTTATCTTCACTCAATCGTGGGACAAACTGTATTTATAGATATTTGAAGAACATATTTTTATATTTAAAAAAGATAAAACTATATACCTTCTTTTGAAAGGTGTCTAATTAAAAAAACAAAAAAACGGTTAATTCCTCTGATTTTATCATTTTTAATTATTTGTAATTTATATTCCTTTCAGTTTTTCCAAAATATTTGTCTTTTTTAATAATTCAAGAAAAACAAACTCAAATATCTCGAGGGCAAACCCCTAATAATTTAATTTTATTCATTATCTTGTTTATCATTTTATTCTGGCACGTCAAAACATTTCCTCTAACATACTACAATAATTCTTTACCAATGAGCAACACCAAACAGTATGCTAAGAACAGATGTTAGATATGAAAAAGACAGTGATAGAAAATGATAAAAATAAATTCATTCATTCATTAATAAAAAATAAGATATAAAGGAGTCATAGGATCATTAAAAATTACAAAGGCAAAGATTATTTCTGTATTTGTATTTTAAAAAAAGCTTTTATATATATATAAAAAAATAAAATAATAACGTTCCCAGTTATTTTTTAGATCTCTGATGCTCCAGTTACTTGCACAAAAGCTCTGAAATAAATCCTTATCCAACCTGGATTTTTATTACCAACTAAAACTCAAGAATACTTTAATTTACTGATAATTTTCAACTTATTTCATTTTATATAAACAATAATTATGGAGCAAACAAATAAATATGTATCGAGAACTTATACAGAGATTAGGAAACAATCATGCAACATTTTGTTGCAATACAATTGGTGATATTCAAATAATTCTTGCTATCAATCTAACAAGAAAAACTGATTATTAAATCAGACTAAAAATGTATGTATAAGATTCCAAAATTTAATTTCCGGATAAATACTTTTTAAATAAATTGTAACAAGAATGATTTTTTCTAGATCAACAACTGACAAATAAATATTATTAATAATATTTTGAACTAATCACATGGTTATAACTAGCAACTGTAAATGGCAAATCTACAGGAAGTATGGTATGCTCTCATTATACAGAATGTATCCTAAATTTAAGATTAATAAAGTAAAATATTTGCTTTTCTCTTAAAAAAACAAAAAAAAAAAACATCAGAGAATCAGAAATAAGTAGAATTTAGGAAGGAAAAAATCGCACTCAGAGTGCCTTAAGTGAATAAATATTTGAAAAATACTATTATTTTAAGAGTAAATTAGTAGTTGGTGAGGATTGTAAATTTACTTTTAAAAAAAAATCAATGTCTGGTATATTTCTGGTTGTATTATTTAAATATTCTGATCATATCTCTACATCCTCAGTACTTCTAAAATATCAATAAATTTAAGTAAAGCATTTACCTGTTACCTTGAATTAGTTTTAAGATGGGCTCAATCGATATCTAGTCTTTTCATTTCACTGCTTCTTTCTTTTATTATTAATTTAAATAATTATCACGTCTACTTATTACAACTATGCCAGTTTGTTTCAACTGAGATTGTTTTATAACTCACTAATATCAAATAAATATATAAGATTAAAATGAATTATATGGTTCATTGTTCCCATCGAACAAATTATGACTAACTTAAGAAATTAGAGGTAAATGGTCCGTGTTAAAAAAACTTCCTATTGTAGTCTTACCAGAAACAGACCAAATTTTAAACTTTAGCCTTCCCACGTTAAAATATTTGACAAAAACTAAAATTTATTTTTATGTTATCATACACAGTTGCCCTATAAAGTAGATCTATAAGGTTATCTTATTAGAGACCTTAAGGAATCTAAGAACATGTAATTAAATAAAGAAATAAAATTTAATGAAGCTGAATATAGCTAAAAGAATTTAATGTATCATTACTGCAAATTAAATTGAAAAAATTCTACCGTTGAAGCAATTAAGGAAAGGCTTAAATTTAGCCTTACAATGTAATAAATATAAGTATGTTTCACAATAGCAATTATTTAAACTGAGATAATAAAATAATTATCAAGAAGCATTATTATAGAGCCACCTAAAGATAGCAACGGAAAATATTATTTGAGACACTTTTCCTCTTCAATTTTGCATCAAGTCTCAATATAGAAATTATCTACTATAGGTAGGTAACTAAATTATTGTCTTTTTCATTATTTAAATAGACTATAATTTACATTATGTTTAATCAAAATTGTCAGAAGAGTTTTTAAGAAAAGCTATTACATATTTGGGGAAAGAAAAATGTAGGGGGGAGCGCTTCAAAAATATTAATTTCTGGTTTCAGGTATGGACCATACCCAGGGGGATCTCCCCTTGGGTATTGTTTCTTCTTGGGCAATGGGTCTACTGAATATGCATAGAAAATACTATTGACATCAGTTCAATATTTTAGTGTGTGTGTCAACATAGGGGTGAGGCGGATTTTTAAAAAACATAATTCTAAAATGTTAAGGGGTGGAGTAGTCAGACTGGAAATGGTCAAGGCATATCTAAAATGTAAGTGGCGGAGTAGTCAGACTGGAAATGGTCAAGGCATATCTAAAATGTTAAGTGGCGGAGTAGTCAGACTGGAAATGGTCAAGGCATATCTAAAATGTTAATTGGCGGAGTAGTCAGACTGGAAATGGTCAAGGCTTATCTAAAATGTTAAGTGGCGGTTCATTTTTTCATTTCTGGTTTCAGGTATGGACCATACACGAGGGGGATCCCCTTGGGTATTGTTTCTTCTTGGGCAATGGGTCTACTGAATATGCATAGAAAATACTATTGACATCAGTTCAATATTTTAGTGTGTGTGTCAACACAGGGGTGAGGCGGATTTTTAGACAACATAATTCTAAAATGTTAACGAGTAGAGTAGTCAGACTAGAAATGGTCAAGGCATATCTAAAATGTTAAGTGGCGGAGTAGTCAGACTGGAAATGGTCAAGGCATATCTAAAATGTTAAGTGGCGGAGTAGTCAGACTGGAAATTGTCAAGGCATATCTAAAATGTTAAGTGGCAAAGTAGTCAGACTGGAAATGGTCAAGGCATATCTATGTATGCATGTAACATACAACTCAATTAAAATGATGAAAATACAATTTGTTTTACTAAATCAAAATAAAGAAGGCAAAGTGTCCAATACCTACCAGAGGCAAAATACCTACCCCCTAAGTTAAACACAGATTTATATTGAAATAAAGAAACTGATACATTTTGTGCAGATAAGTTGTTGATTTAACCAAGGTTTTAGTCAGCATTAATGAATTCTTTAAATCTGCATCATATCCAACATCACTTATTTAAAAGCAGAGAAAATATTATGCTAAAAAAATAATAATAAAGGGAAAAAAGGAATATGATAATTCATTTTTTTCTATACTAATTGATATTACTGTATAAAATGCTAGATGTTATAATTATTAAAACATATTGTACTTGTTTCCAAGAGATGGCTCAGTTACAGGGAGAAATCAATTTTAAACTGAAACAATAGCCCTTCTTTCTCACTACTCACTTTTTATATAAAGCCTGTGAATCAAGCCGTTATAAATGCACTTCAAAGGCAGTAAGATCAAAAAAACATTTTAAGTGTTTAATCCATTTCCAAAAAATATTTTTAGACTATAGTTAGAAGTGTGTCACTTGTTAAGATTAATTTATGAAAATTGTTTACTGTCTTAGGATTACTTTATGTATAGTATGACATTCTTGCCACACCGGAATAACAATTTGGTCATAGTTCCACCTCTAACTAGTAAACTGATAATAATTATTTTACAAATTTGTTGATAATAAACTCTTGCTTTAATAACCTTACAAACAAATAAGTATATTAATTATTAAATATTTTAAAAATGTATTCTGGTGATTATTAGTTTTTTTTAATTCTTTATAGGGGTCTATAATCTTTGGGAAAGGATCAGTCAAAAATAAAAATACTGGATTTACAGCCATTTCGAAAAAAAATATAGATATATATTTTTCTTCATGTGGTATACATGCCATACCATACACTTCTAAACCGTACTCATTTATACAAAGGAAATACATTTCAGAAAATCAAATACAGTCAGAAAATTCTCAATTTTTATTTTTGACTGACTTTGTTAATCCTCAATTTATTTAATTTAAAGTCGAAAAACCAGATACTGATAATAGATAGTTAAAAAGCAAAATACATGGTGACAACCAGGACAAGAAACATCACTATCTTAGCTATTGTTAAAACTGAAATTATGAAAACTATAAATATAGTGAAAACTATACAACAGTGATTTTTGAGTAAATGTAATAGCATGCTTATTGCAAAAAAAATTGCTTGGTTATTTTTTTAAGTAAAAATTATATAGGTACTTTTAATTTGTATTTAAGAAGGTATTGAGAGAACATGTTTACTGCTGTTATAACTGTGCGGTCATTTATACAATTTGACTTAAATTTTATTAAATATGTTTAAACTATTTTTGAAGTTAAGGTATTTATGAAATCAACTCAATATCCATGGCCAACCTAAAATTAAAAAAACCCTGTGTGTGTCACATATGTATTAGTCATAGTTAATTAGTATAAACTGATAATAATCAATTTAACTACTATAATATAGTTAAACCATTTAACATTACATCTACTTATAACACTTAACTACTTTTCTTTAATCCCGGGGAGTTAAACATAAACAGTTCAGGTTCTAAGCCCAAAATTCAACTTAACAGGCTTTTATCTTAAGTGGAATTGAAGACTCAGGTATCACAAAATATACTTATCTACTTAAAAATAGCAAGGTGAAATAAAATGAGGTACAATTTTTTAAGTTTTTGGTAGTTTTCATACTACGGAAAGTTAAATTTTAATTTAAATCAAATTATAATTATTATTAACTACGGGAAACAGACAGTGAAAAATACACTCCTGTGCCGGGATTTGAACCACGGGCCTCTATATTTCCAGTATAGCGCTCTTCCATCTAAGCTACGCAGGAGAATGATTTTTCACTACCGTAATCGATAACTAGTCCCGAATCCAAGCTTTCAATATTCATATACATTTAGACAGTCAATATTTATGACATTAGAACTAAACCAGAATTAACGCTTATAATTATAAAGTACTCAATTAGTACCTGTACCTTGTACAATCAATTCGAAATTCAATTTTTTAAGTTTTTGGTAGTTTTCATACTACGGAAAGTTAAATTTTAATTTAAATCAAATTATAATTATTATTAACTACGGGAAACAGACAGTGAAAAATACACTCCTGTGCCGGGATTTGAACCACGGGCCTCTATAAAATCATTCTCCTGCGTAGCTTAGATGGAAGAGCGCTATACTGGAAATATAGAGGCCCGTGGTTCAAATCCCGGCACAGGAGTGTATTTTTCACTGTCTGTTTCCCGTAGTTAATAATAATTATAATTTGATTTAAATTAAAATTTAACTTTCCGTAGTATGAAAACTACCAAAAACTTAAAAAATTGAATTTCGAATTGATTGTACAAGGTACAGGTACTAATTGAGTACTTTATAATTATAAGCGTTAATTCTGGTTTAGTTCTAATGTCATAAATATTGACTGTCTAAATGTATATGAATATTGAAAGCTTGGATTCGGGACTAGTTATCGATTACGGTAGTGAAAAATCATTCTCCTGCGTAGCTTAGATGGAAGAGCGCTATACTGGAAATATAGAGGCCCGTGGTTCAAATCCCGGCACAGGAGTGTATTTTTCACTGTCTGTTTCCCGTAGTTAATAATAATTATAATTTGATTTAAATTAAAATTTAACTTTCCGTAGTATGAAAACTACCAAAAACTTAAAAAATTGAATTTCGAATTGATTGTACAAGGTACAGGTACTAATTGAGTACTTTATAATTATAAGCGTTAATTCTGGTTTAGTTCTAATGTCATAAATATTGACTGTCTAAATGTATATGAATATTGAAAGCTTGGATTCGGGACTAGTTATCGATTACGGTAGTGAAAAATCATTCTCCTGCGTAGCTTAGATGGAAGAGCGCTATACTGGAAATATAGAGGCCCGTGGTTCAAATCCCGGCACAGGAGTGTATTTTTCACTGTCTGTTTCCCGTAGTTAATAATAATTATAATTTGATTTAAATTAAAATTTAACTTTCCGTAGTATGAAAACTACCAAAAACTTAAAAAATTGAATTTCGAATTGATTGTACAAGGTACAGGTACTAATTGAGTACTTTATAATTATAAGCGTTAATTCTGGTTTAGTTCTAATGTCATAAATATTGACTGTCTAAATGTATATGAATATTGAAAGCTTGGATTCGGGACTAGTTATCGATTACGGTAGTGAAAAATCATTCTCCTGCGTAGCTTAGATGGAAGAGCGCTATACTGGAAATATAGAGGCCCGTGGTTCAAATCCCGGCACAGGAGTGTATTTTTCACTGTCTGTTTCCCGTAGTTAATAATAATTATAATTTGATTTAAATTAAAATGAGGTATTTAGTCCACTTTACGACTTTACTACAGCAAAAGGGAACAAAACCACATCTAATTGTGTAGTTGTAACTATAAACCTGATAAATAATTTTTTGCCCTTCTAAATTGTTAAGGCTGAATATGATGCATATTTAAAAAACTAACAAAAAAAATCATCAAATATGTAAATATTACAGGCCGAAAATGTTTACAAATTACATTGCTTCGGAGAAGTATTAGGTAGGTAATAAGTGTCATGTGCTAAAATTAAAATTGTCTGATAAAATGTATACTATTGTTAGCAGGAATGAAAATAAAAGAAAGAAAGCCTTTTATAATTATTTTTAAACATGAAAAAAGATGGAAATGAAAATAACCTCGTTCGTTATGGCACAACCGATTTGCCACAAGGCACCCATAAGGAATGAAAATATTATTGTCCTTTATTATGGAATGAATCTCAGTTCTTTGAACGATTTCTTAAGAAGCATTTTACAGAAAAAATAAAATCAAAAGTCAGTCTTCTAGAGGTTCGATTAAGATAATAAGCCTCGCCTGAGATAAAAATAATGACTAAGCTCAAATTTAAATGAGCAAATATCTCTGAACAGTAACTATCCATACAATTGACGCCAGAGGAGACATTATGACGCATAATAAAACACACACACATTATGACTCTTAATTTATTAATAATTATGACTAGATAGGTTAATAAAATGTAACACAACAATATTGTCACCACAATATTATATACTTCAACATAAGCGTTTCGACATTTATATCATCTTCAGTGTAAGTGTAAGCATAGTGAGTGAAAGACTAAATCAATTACTGATAACAAGGATATTCTTTCTTCATATGGTAAAGCTTGGCATAAAAATCATTAAAATACAAAGTAACTAACAAAAAGGCTATTCTAATGGAACCTTTGGTTTTAAAACCATTTGGATAAGAGCTGATATAGATTTCAGTTCTAAACCCGGTAAGTATCCCTAGACCTCTCCGTTAAGAGAAACGTAACTTAAGCACAAAACATTCCTTCAAAGATAAATTACTACATGTTAAGAACAAACTAACTGAGTAGTATGAGGCTTTCCAGACTGTTATTTATCTACATAGTTGTTGGATATAATGTCATATAGAGTGTGTGGGTGTAGCTTGTGGGATAGAACAACTTGCCTGCTTGAAAAAGAGAGACTAGTAACTTAAAATTCAATGGCATACTTAACTAGAATCTGAAACTAAAGCTAGAATTGACACGGATCAAACTCCAACTAATTAGTGAGACAACATCACAGAACAGCTTTAGAATTCCGTTGTCAAGCCTGAAGCACACTATTTTATTCTATTATCATCACTATGGTGACAAAGGGACATAATCACTCTTGTGTATATCTTATATTCATTTGTACTAAACTTTAAAGGCGAACGGGCATAATCTCTTCAATAAATTTCAAAGTTCAATCTGGTTAAAACAGTGTTTTTTGGGCCTGGCAACCACAATCTGAAGCTTAGATATCACTATTATATGTTTTAAATGGATGTATTATCGATTAAAACATGCACTATTTACAGCAAATTACACTCACACAGATGTTTAATTCCTTATTTAGAGTAGGTGGAAGCTCTAACTGGAAGAAACTCAATATTAGCTTCTTCAAATACTTAACAAATAATATTATAAAAGGCTTGAAAACGCCGGATTCTAATAGTAGCAATGCTGCATGCTAACAGGTTGGATAAGTACAATACTTAAGGGTGTTATGGCATTTTGAATGTTAATTATCTATTTATAAAAAATCAACATTTAGAAGAGAGTTCTCTATCACTCCTTAACATAATGTATAAACAGGGCCGCAGCTAGGGGGGGGCAGGGGGGGTCTTTTGCCCCGGGCGGCAAAATGTAGGGGGCGGCAAAATGATTAACAGACTTTAAAATGATTTAACTAATTTAAGACCTGTAATATGACACAGTGATGTAGGTCAGTGGTTCTTAACCGGGGAGCCGCGGCCCCCCAGGGGGCCTCGACAGGTATTTAGGTACTATATATATTATATTTGGAGATTTTAAGGGGGCCGTGGTTACCAAAAGGTTAAGAACCACTGATGTAGGTGTAGAGGGCGGCATGCGAGCTAGGCAGATGAGAGTGAGCGATATGAACGCAGTACTGTCAGTGAGTAGATGTCTTCTTAATTCCCTATTTCAAGGTCGGGTCACAGTGTATTTTTCGCGTAGTCCGTCTCGACAATGCGCGCCCTATCCCTACGAACTAGACATAGGGCCGGCGCGACCGAATAGGCGAACTAGGCGACCGCCTAGGGCGCTAGGGCCTGAGGGGCGCCGCAAGATACTTGCCCACCAAGAAGTCAATGTTTTTACAAAGAAGGATAGACGAATAACTTAAATTAGGAGAGATCTCAGGGGCGGATCCATGGGGTGGAAGGGGGGAAATCCCCCCCCCCCCCCCCCCCCAAATACAACAAAATTACGAAAAAATATTAATTGAATAAAATAAGGAAATAGGGAGAACATTTCTTATGTTATATTATTTTTCATCCCCATTTAAAACTAATAATATAATTATTTTGCAAATAAATGATTATTGTTTATGGATCAATAGTCATGTTAATATTAACATTTAAAACTGGGATTCCCACTTACAGGTTTATGTGGGATACAAACATTAAACTATTTTGTGTTCGTTTATTTGCATACCTTAATGGTTGTTTGTTGATATTCTGAGTTGAGAGTGTATCCCCTAGTTCAGTGCTGTACTGGACGTTGTGAAGGTATTTCATAATGAATCAGAAAGAATTAATAGCATAGTATAGCGTTAAAGGTAAAACTTTCTTTTTTAGTCTAAAAACCGATTTAGTTAATAAATGTTTTAAAAATTCTGCAGAAACAACTTTAAACAAACTTTTAGGTGATGCTTTTTTTAGCTGAAAAAGCTCTAAAAAAAGGCCCAAAATTCAACATTTTGACCCTAATTTTCTAAAATTTTCCGGGGGAGGCCCCCCGGACCCCCCTTAGGGCTAGGTTCATGTATGACAGAAGAGAGATTAGTAGGACTGGCAGCTATTTTAACTGAACTGAACAGGAGTTTATTATTTAAAAATAGACTTAATTTTTTACTAGAATTTAGTTGTTTCTTTTCGTTGTCTCTGATGATTTAAGTCTCTTTTCCATTAAACATCAAAGAGCATAAAAAATAAAAAAATAATAATCTTAACATTTGCAGCCGAAAAGTCAAATTTTCATAAATACACTTTTAGTTTTTGGAAGTTGTTGTTTCGTTTCTCATTTTCAAATAAACCTTAGTTATCAACTTCAATCATGATTTTATATTTTATCCCAAATATTAATAAATATTTCAAGATTTTTCACAAGCTGACTTAGGAGTAGGAGTAAAAGTTATTGGCGAATTGCTAGGATAAAGTGGTGGAAGGGGGCGGCAAAATTAGGGCTTGCCCCTCCTGGCAAAATATGTAGCTGCGGCCCTGTGTATAAATAACGCAATGAAAGGTCTGTGAAATGTCAAATCGACATAAAGAGAGAGCAATGCGTAAGTAATTTGCTAGTAAGTAACTGATAATTGGTTCTTGATAATGTCATGCTAAATTGATAATAGGTACGACAAAGAGTATATAGAATATATTGACTTCTAAGGTGGACTTGATTTTACCATCGACAAATGGAACCTAATTGCCTAATTGCTAAATCAAAACATGGCTCTGCATTGATCTTGTGGGTGTTAACAAAAACGAAAGCAGTTAAATAATTTAACAGCCTAATTAATTTAATATTGGAAGTAAAATTCCTTAGGTATATAGTTAGTTCTTAAAAGGTGAAATTAGAGTGTGGGAGAAGATTAGAGAACATCTCTCCACATAATGGCATCTTCATTCATTGTATCACAATCATTCAACAAAACACTTCTTAGACTAGCAAATTGAATGAAATAGAAATAAACTTGGCATGATACGGTAAGCAACAGATGGTACCAAGGTCGAAATAAATGACATCATGAAAAAAGAGGGGGATTAATTCTATGAGAACAATTAAGTACGAGATATCCAATAAATATAAATAACACACCTGGAACTTTTCGAAGTTTTCCCTTTCTTGTTCGAGGCTTGTTTTCCTCTGAGGAAGAACACGGGGCAGCGACAGGGATGACATAGTCTTCTTGGTGGAAGAAAAAAATATATAAAATAATAATGAATAAACGCAACTTCACAAATTTAAGTAAAAATAATAGGCAGAACACGAGAAAAATTATTCGCCCATTCCCGACTAGCGATCAGACTGCACTGCACGACTACACTAGAAACTAGAACTAAAAAAACAGTGCAGGCAACATAACTTGAAAATAATGGATATCCCTACTTCAGTTGGTGAGGGGGAGGTCGGGAGATTCCTGGCTTCCTGGCATCCCTCCCAGACTCCTCCAGATTCTCATTCCAGCCATGTTCTTTTTTTCCCATCATCACTTCTTCCTCTTGTTTTTCGCCTTCCTCTTTTAAACTTTTAACTAATTCATCATTCATCCTTATTCTTCTTCAACTATATACTGTTTTCCAAGAGATAATGATGTATTTGTTTGCCTTTGCTTTAGTCAACAATGAGATATTTTTTTCTGTATTACACATACAACAAACAAAATGTATTTATGCATTTTTAAAAAGAAAAAGAAGAAAAATAGTTGTAATTAGCACAGCATGGTTATTTCTTAAAGCTACACACCTATAGTACAATGTAAAAAAAACTATATAGATTTGGTTCACATAAAACAAGATATTTGAAGTAGTATATTGCTATTGTTTGGTCATTTTTATCCTTACTGGTATCCATCCTTGTTTATTGCATAACCCTCACTTTATATTTAATAACCTTACTTATAATGAATTATTTTAAATATTAGAAATGATAAATTCATATTATTTATATATGTTGTATTTAAAATTTCATGACTTTCTTTAACACACTCAAAGCACAAAGGCAAAGCAGCTTGGTCTTAAATTTGGCATCGCATACGAGTACCTACTTATTCATTTTACGGTAAAATATTAAATTTGTGTAATTAGTAATGTAAAACTACATAGTTGAGGTTGAGAGATGGAGCACAGTTTTGATAAAAGTCCTATACTTTGGAGATTTGAATATGATCTATTTCGATTCTCAGTAGGGTTACATGTATTTTTATAAAATTTTAAATGGTCGCAAACAATCAATATTGATATGAGACGATCTGTGGGCTACTTTCGTCAAACCATCCTAATAAGTTATTCAAAATCGGATGAGTACATTTAAAGATTTTTGTGGTAATAAAGAAAAAAGTTTGATTGCATGCCGACGCGAAAGCAATGGTTTGAAATTAGATGGGACCAACAATGGGCTAATTATGACCAACCATCCAAATTTCATTAAAATAAGTTTTAAGAAAAATAATAGATTGTTTAAGACATCATTAATTTAACTGATAAATATTAAATACATATAATACATATTTGTAATTAACAATCTTAGATTATTTTGAATTAAAATCTATATTAAAGTCCGCCTTTTTGTATTCTACCACTATCAATCAGCTGATAAAATTATTCTTTAATTCTACAATGCAAATCAAAATACAAACAGTTTGTAGTTTGTTGACATCATGGCAGATTGGTATTAATCTTTGTGCATAGTTGTTTCTGTATATTGCAGTTTATTTTTTTTGTTACTCTTGTGAACTTTATCTTGTTGTCATAAAATGCTATTGTTGTTGGTTTTTAATCTATTGAATTATTTAAATGTATCTCAGAAATAATCAGTGACAGTTTTTTACGCCTTATATTCACCAATGAATCATCGTGGTACTTGCCTTGTTAGGTAGGAATCAGAACACAACTTTTATTTTATTATTTAATCTTAATATTTTTCGTTAAAATCAACCATATCTCCCTTACTTTTCTACCACCCTGTGACCTTCACCCTTTCGGAAAAGGTCAATCTAGTTATTTATTCAATTAGGCATATTTCAAATATAATTAAAATAGGTTGTCAATTTGAAAATAAGCACTCGTGCCATTGCCCATGCGATGCATACAAGTCACACATCTGTATGGAGGGTATTAATTAAAGGAATACCAGAACCATCAGTTTCACATTCAAAAAGTGCAATCGTTAATTCCCACTGATTATCCCAACAGAGTTTAATTTGAAGTTAATTTGCCGAATGGTTCTTCAATAAAATTAATGACAAACCAAGATATCCTAGGAGTGTATTATGGACAGGCTATTTTAATACACCAAATAGTCACATTTGGAATGAAGAAAATCCTCATGCTGTTCACAGGTTGCATCATCAATGGAAGTTTTCTGTTAATATTTGGGCTGGGATTGTTAACAATTATGTACATATATAGCGGCCTGTAGGCCTTTACACATAGGTTCTTTCCTGCGTGCTTGAAATGTGGAGGATTGCGGGCGAGTAAAACAGTGCAAGTAATCGTGTGGGAAAGATATGGTAGCTAATAAGTGATAACGCGCTTTCCTAGACGTGACCCTCTATGCACGTGTAATCCCTGGATTTCTGTGGAACATACTCTACCAGAATTGCTTGAAAATGTCCCACTTAAATTTTGAAGAAATATATTTATTATGTTTCCTTGATGTTTCAATACTGGTTGAATACACTTTTTGAATCCAAATTGTCCATGGAAACTTATTTTAATACAGTTTGAATACGATTTGGATCCAGATAAGATACACTAAATTCTGGGATTGTATCTGGATCTAGTCTCATGGAAACACCTGAACTCGATCCTGACATGCGCAGAATGTGAGTGTGACCCCCTAACAGTTTCCCTTGTGATACCAGTCAAATCTGTCAAAACAACAACCAAAAAAACATAAAACAATGTAATTCATTCATTTAACATTTTTAGTTTTGTTTTTAAAAACAAACAACAAACCTGTTGATAAAAAGTGAAGATTACAAAATTATTTATAACCTTCATCAAAGTAACCTAATAAAAGTTTGGGGTATTGAAAACGCATTGAATACAGATTCAATACAACTCATGGAAACACCTAACTTGTTAAATCCCAATGGAATGAAACACCATGGAAACATAGTAATTGTTTTCCAGAATGATGGCGCACCAGTACACTTTGGATTAAATTGCCAAATAGATTATCTAAATTCACTATTTCCAAATCTATGAATCAGAAAAGGAGGACCATTTCTTGGCCAGCACGTTCACCAGATATGAATCCAGTTGATTTTTGTATTTGGTGTCGTATTAAATAGCTGGTTTATGAGACACCTTTTAATAGAGAAGAAGAGTTAGTGGCTCAAATTATTCTAGCATTCAGTTTAGCCGAATACTCTATTCTTATAAGATTCAGTACCTCAGTTTCTTTAACTAGAGGAGATTCCCTTACCTTGGGCACTCAGCACAGACCAACTATTGCTGATATTATTGAATAAAGGTTGCTAAAATAGTGTTTCCCACCCTTTTGGCATGTACTATCAGGAAAAAAAACTCTTCTATAAAAGTGTTCTTTATTTCAGACATAGTTCAACCTAATCAGACAAAGTTCTCTCTCATTGAATTTGTTTTTATAAAAAAAAGTTGATTAACCTATCTCTCCATATCTCAACATTTACCCCTCAAACCCCTCTATTACTGCCTTCGAAGCTTTATTTCTTCTAAAGTGTTTTAGTAATCAATCTCTCTGTGATGAAGTCCTAGAACAGATTATAGTTACTTCCTTCAGATCATCACATTGTCCTTGACTTAAGGCCTTTAGTCCGTTGTGTGTCCATTGCTAATACACTTCCCATCTCCTCATCTAATTTTGAAACCATCGTCCACCTCTGTCACGTGCTTTCTTTGTTTTCCGAACGTCTCTGGTCTGCACTAGATTAGCAATTTTAGTTACCTTTATGTATAAAGTTTTTACTTTTTGTTTATTTTATTATTTATTATGTATTTTTATCGAATTGTTATTGTTATTATTTTTTAACTTGTCTGTTATAACTTTGACATCTCACCATTACTTTTTTTTATTTTATATCATTTGTTTTAATAGCTTATTTTATACTCAGCAAATTTATATTCAAGAGCCCCTTTCTCGTGGCTAAAGCTGTAGAGGGCTTTTAAAAAAATGTTTGTAAATAAAATAAGCAAATAAATAATAGAATCTGAACTTTCAAACTGAGATTTATCACAACCAGCTTGTAGGATCTTAAATTCCACTTCTTAATTATTAAATTTGACAATATGAAGCTTATTTAGCCTTATTGTCGTAGACATCTAATGTCGCCCATACACTGTCAATATTACTGTGAAATATTTGATAGTTTACAGTAATATTGAGTCTATGTGTAATTTTGTTGTATGCAGGGGAGGTTCCCCTTACCTTGGACTCTTTCTCCAACACAATACCAGGGAGAGTGAATTTGTTTTCGGTAGCACTACTTGTCTGAGTGGAGCCTTGTAGCAACCTTCCTGTCTTCACCAGCTATTATATCAGTGTTATCAGCAATAGTTCATTTTTTCATTTGTGTCCAAGATAAGGGAACCTCCCCTACTATGTTTTGTAAGGTTTTACAGCCATTGAGTATATATTGACCCTTAAAGGATAATAGGATTCACCTGAAGCTTTCATACTAGTGAGTGTCTAACTCATTTTGGTTGATGTCCACTTAATAAATTAATTGATGAGTAGAGGCTGTCCACATTCTATGCTACGTGATAAGCTTTTATTTCTTACTTTTCAATAAGTTACACAAATTACCAGTTGTTAAAATTTACCAGATTGTCTTATTTTATTTTTAAAGATTTTGTTGTATAAGCTCACTTTTGTTTAACTTATTGTAAAGGATTAATAAAAAACTAAATGCACTTTGTACTGAAAACTTATTTTACTAAATTGTTTTAGCAACTCATAATCAAACCTTTTCCATTTCCAGATGATTCCCATGGGTGCTGGTTATGGCGAAGGGAATTGGACCACTTCAGTTTGGCTGTCATGACCCCTGGACTTGGGATGACAAAGCCAGGTCACCCGAGGTCTTCCTGTGTGAACCCACTGTTGCTTTGTTTCATCCCTCCTGGGCTAACAGCACTGCTGGAGTTAGAGGTACCAGGATACTCAACAATGGCATACATTATTGGGAACTTTCTCTTTCTAATCGGGTTTTTGGCACAAGTATTATGTTTGGTATAGGCAAAAGTTCAGTTAAACTCCACAATACTCATTTTAAAAATTTGTTAGGAGAGGACAAAAATTCATGGGGCCTATCACATAAAGGTTTAACTATCCATGGGGGCAAGAAACTCAAGTTCACAGAACCCTTTCAGGAAAACAAAGAAACTGTTATAGGTGTTCTTTTTAATGGTGTGATGGGTACACTTACATACTATAAAGATGGAGTATGCTTAGGAGTGGCTTTTACAGGACTGGATAAAATTAAGGAGCCTCTTTATCCCATGGTGGCTTCTACAGTAGCCAAGACCAAAATTTCTCTTATAAATACCATGAGGGAGTTTGTTAGTCTTCAGGATACATGTAGAGAAGTTATTGCTCAAACTTTAGAGAGTCCAGATGAACTTGATAACCTTTGTTTGCCAATTAATATAAAATTGTATATAAGGGACTCAATGTTCACTGTGTCTAACTCTGACTGCGTTTCATATCGTAGAGATAGTTTTGGTGTTAAAAAACCCTTTTTATTACGCTGACATCTTGTTCCTCGGTGTTATCCAAACTCATCAAAATTTGAGGTCATTCAGCCAATTTTATAATAAAAGCACACATTATTTAAAAGAAGTATTAATTAATTTTTATTATTTTTGTGATTAAATGTTTTTTTTATAACCCCTTAATTGTGCAATATATTATAAAATATTAGATTTTACAACAACCGGGAATGTTCCTAATATTAAATGTATGCTATTACAGTAAAAAAAAATTAGTGATATTCTACATGGTCTAAAATTCAGTTATTATTAACCTTGGTCTTATTAAACATAGTGCTGTTAATATTCATATTTTATTTCGTGTAACATACCAAGATTTTAAGATCAACTATTTTATTTATTAGGTATTATTTTATCGGGTTTCCAAGTTTCCATATGATAATATAGTAACAATCAAATAACGTTAAATACCCTACACTACTTACTTACCCTACACAAGACCAGAATCCAGGATGAAGCGTGCGGTCCACCGGAGGCACTCTAGGTTTTGGGTGTAGAGCTTTTCCTGGGCAGTTATAGCAACTGTGCATGTCTCTTCTTTTAGATAAGTAAGTCTGGGGTAATTTTGGACTAAGTGGAATTCAGTCTCCCTACCCTCATCACCCACCAAATCACAGTTTTCTCCAATTTTAAATTTGTGGTGTAGGTGATATTGAAGTCAGCAGTCCCAATCCATAGTCTGAATGTCTCATCAGTTAGTAGGTAGGGTCCTTTGTGTCCCTATCAGGGTGTTCTTTCTACCATTTCTTTAAATTGTGAACTATATCCTACACACATCAACTTCAATATTGTTGGCAATTATAATTTTATTAACATTGCCTTTGCTTCCTCACTTTACAGCATGTAACTGCCCTCATATCAGAATGAAAATTCCATTGCGGTGGAATCATATTCTCCTACTCTTTTATTTTTCATTTTGCCTTTAAACTAACTATCTCAAATCATGTCATAATCACGCCAAAACTTCCAATAATTATGTATTATTCATAGTTCTGTTGTTACAAGATGATTGCTTTTTGCCATTCATTACTTTTGATTCCTAATTAAAGTTGAATTATCATTCTTTCGTTTAGGAATATACCAAGCTTACACTCACCAGCTAGGCCTCTCTAGGCTCCTATAAATTCAGTTACCAATTCATATTCTTCCTGAACAAGTTTGAAGAATTTTAGGTTTCGTGACTATGCAAACAGTTTATGTGTAGTATGTGAATTCTTAAAATACCTTTTAATTCTCTTTACGAGAAGTCCTGAACCTCCCTCAGGTAGTAGTTATCATTTTTAATTAGTGTTCCTCTGATTCTATATAAAAGGAGTCTTGTGTAGGGAAAGTTCCATCCCAAATTTCTGGATGTAATTTTCTAGATGTTTTAATGCCATACGATTATAAAGGGCCATGTTAAATCTGCATGATTGTTCGTAAGATTCTTGCTATCCTGATCTGATTCCCTCTCTCCTGTTTTGAACTGATTATTTATTTGGTGTTCAAGTGAAAAATTGTCTTTTGTCAAATGACACCATAAACAAATGATATTAAATACCTTGCACTCTATTACTAACTGTATTGATTAAAATAATCTCTCAAATACACAATTAAAATCCTAAGTATTGATATATTTGTATGTTTAGTAAAAAAGGGACATTTACAAAATTGAGTTTGATTAATGTAATGTTTATTGGGTTTCTATTTTCCCAAACAGATTAAGTTCTAGTTAAGATAGTATAGTTGCAGTAACTATTTACTCTTAGACTTTACTAGAAGCACAGTCCTTTTAAGTTAACTCAATTTTAAGACTCATTTAAAAAACACGAATTTGCTCATTTTAACAATTATTTATTACAGAACTCAACTAAAACAATACTTCGATTTACTTTTTTTTTGTGTATGTGGGTAAACAAATTTAATGATAAATTAAACAAGATTCTTTTTTAAGTAAAAATATTATTCATAACTTATCTTAAAAATATATCATATGATTGTTAAATATATTATTGTATTAAGGATGAAATATTGATTTATATATATTCATGCATTTTGTAAATAATTGTATTTAATTATGTATATATTTTTTTGGATTACTGATTTTTATTTTTATTTATACTTTACTACATCTAATTTTGAATTCTGTTTTATTTACCTATTATTCCTCAATATTCCACATAAAGAATTAAATTTGACTTCAGGTATCTATTATTTATTTCTGCTTGATAAGTGATGCAAACTTAAGAAAGAAATGACTTTCTTTTAATGTAAAAAAAACCTTCGTTTTTATAAAGCCAATAATTTATTTATACTAAAACTAAATAGTAACCTTCACATGCAAGTTCATACTTAGGGTGCGTTCGGAAACACTAACCGGTCAACCTCCCGGTCGACCGGCGGTTTGTTGTGGTTAGTGTCATGGCAGCATGAAATCATTTTTGTTTCCGAACGGGCAGCGGTCGACCGAAAAGGATATAAACAAAGAGAGGTTACAAATATAAATTCGTTTTTCTTTGGTGTGAGATAGAAGTGAAGCTGTGACGATTCCTCAAGTGAATAAACTATTGCAGCGGCACCCCTTTAGGTAACCCCCCTTTAAATCTGTATATAGCAATCATCCCTTTCCTTTTTCCTTCTACTAAATTCTCAGATTACACGACGTTCAGCAGCATCTTCCTCCTGAAACCTTGAACTTCACTGTTTACATCGATAATATCAACTCTTCTGTGTACAAATGATTCATTTATAATCTCTTAAATGTATAAAATATGCAAACGGACAGTTTAACAAATGTATATAATCTCTCATGAATGAATCAAGCAAAATTATGCCACCAAGCGAT
This sequence comes from Gerris lacustris, assembly GCA_951217055.1. Classification (NCBI taxonomy): domain Eukaryota; kingdom Metazoa; phylum Arthropoda; class Insecta; order Hemiptera; family Gerridae; genus Gerris; species Gerris lacustris. Next base: position 82,330,445 of record OX578277.1, read on the forward strand.
CCTCGACCGCACAGTCTCCTTCAACTCAGGCAGGGGTTCTATTTTAGATTGTCTAATAAAATAACAACTACATCGGTATCCATAAAATGTTGAAAACTAGGATTGGTAACAAAGTAAATAATTATTAGGTCAAAAGTGGGTCTATAATGACCTGTGGTACAAAGGAATATCACACTTTTCATCTTTCAGTTTTGATATATTGTTATTATTAGTCAAAAAAATTACCCACCAAATTCATTTTAATTTTAAAATAAAAAAGGTGAATAACAAAGTAAAAGAATGCCGAAAAAGGTCCATGTTTCACAAAAACTAAATATTAATAAAGAATTTTAAAAATTAGCAAAAAAAGACGACAATGTATTCAATGTTTAATAAAAACATATTCAAATGTTTACAAAATAACAATGACATTTCGCTAAAAAGGTAACATGATGGTTACTAACCAGACTCACCGTACAGGGCTTGTAGTGAGTCACTGAAAGTCACTAAAAGTCACTTATTTTGACGAGAGTCACTTTTTTGTCACTTATTTAAAAAAAAAGTCACTGAAAGTCACTTATTTGGGCTTACAAGGATAAAAAAACTTAATTTTCTGTAGTTTTTTAAATACAAAACATATATTTTAACTGTTTTTCAAAAGGGATTTTGTAAGCTCAAGACTTTTTTTAACTATGAATTTTATATTAGGCCTACTTTGAACTGTGATTAATGATAAAGTTTGTAACAGTTGCACTAGATTCAGCTGGCGTGTGTTGTGTTTTATCGTCAATATTAAGATGGAAAATGGTTGAAATAAAGATGAAAAGAATATTTTATTCCGAACTCCCTCCTGATTGTTATTACTTTTCCCAAAAGTATTGTATTCGAAAAGTATTGTTTCACCAAAAACTTTTTTTTGAGATTTCAGATTTTTTTTTTTGATTGATTTTTTTTTGAGATTCAGTGGAATTATCCATTTTGGGTGTTTTTAAGACCTCCTGAGAGGTTTTCAGCATGGCGTCTGTATGTATGTTATCAGTTATCACTGTAGTGCCCAAGGTATTTAACCTAGAGAGCTGAAACTTGGCAGAAAACCAGTCTTTACCTGTAGTGGTGCCGCCCGGAAAATCAACTTTTTCCGCCATCTTAAACTCAGTTTGCTGAGTGAGCAAAAATTTAAAAAAAATCGTAATATCGAAAATGGTCCTGATCGAGTTGAAATTTGGCACTAATGTACCTCTTTGCATGACAAACAAGCCCACCAAATTCCATTTTGATATTGGCCGCCATTTTGAAGTTATCAATATTTGAATTATAAACTTTGACGGTTAATAATTCCGAAAGTATAAATACGTTTTTGACTTATAGCATATTGTTGGAACTGGAAAAAATTAAGGAACAAATATAAAAAAAAACGATGAAATTCCATTAATTAAGTTACAAGCGAATATAATTATTTATTAGTGCGATCATTTTGGTGACGTCAAAGTTTGTTTACATCTGTCAAAATACCGCCAAAGTTCAATTTTTTTTTGTAGTTTTGAATAAAAAACTGTTCTAAAATGTTTATAATTGCATTTGTTTAACAGTGCTAAACAACAAAAAGTAACTAAAATATTTTTTTTTTACTTAAAATTAAGTCACTTAAAGTCACTTATCTGGGGAAAACAGGTCACTTAAAAGTCACTTATTTTGAAAAAAATAGTCACTAAAGTCACTTAATTTTGAGGAAAATCTGCTACAAGCCCTGACCGTATTTCGATTTCGGTCGAAGCGGTTGCGACCGAAGCGGTCGACCGCTAAAACAACCGGAGCTTTACGAACGCGGTCGGTTGTTTAGGTTGGTGTTTCCGGACACACCGGTTACTTCTCGGTCGACCTGGTTAGTGTTTCCGAACGCTCCCTTAGTAAAAATGAAACAACTCTGCAATGTTGTCAATTGGGCTTTTTTATTCACTGTAAAAATTAAAACGCAATAAATGAAATAAAACACCCATAGTTATTTTACAAAAATAAAAAATGAAAATATAAAGTGAAATTTATTAAAACTCATAGCTTCTGACTAAAGAGCTCATTTAATAAGATTATTTTTTTCCTGAGTTAAAACTGACTAAAAGTTAAAACCAAATGATCTTTCAATTAAGGAGATGCGATATTAATACAATTATGACTAGAGAAGCTAATAAATAGTAACTCAACAATATTGTAACACTTAATGCTGAAAATGATATAAAATGTTGAAACGCGTTTGTTAATAATTAATACCAAATTGAGGTGACAATATTGTTGTGTTGTTTTCTATTAACCTCTCTAGTCATAATTATGAAGTGGTGCTACGAAATCTCTGTAAAAACAATCAATCATTTAATATGATAGTTTGACAATATTGATTTAATATTGTTGTGGGACAAAAAAAATGTGTTTTTTATGGTTGATGTCTAAGTGCCTGTATGGGAACATTTAGGGAATTCTTGGCAGTGAAAAAGCCGTGTAAACTATTTAGAAATAAATCTGCACCACATTTTTTAGACAAGAACTAACGAGAAGGGCATTGGAACAGTGAATCTTTAAACAACAATATGAGCACTGCAACCTGGCTGAAAGTGCGAGACACAGAAAAAATGCATTAAATAAAATACTGCATCAATGCTTTACCAACCTCTTCAGGGGTGCACACACAGTCACATGACTCACTTAATTTTTTCCATTAAGTAGTTGCTTAGCTATCTAAGTCAATATATATATATATATATAATGTGTGTGTGTGATAGTATATTTCCTATAGAACAGGATAATTATCTCAGTTACTAACGACGAGGCACATTGAAGTATTATAGGGATAAAGCCGAAAAATTGCATTTTTAAGACAAGCTAATATTATTATTCTAAACTAACAAAATTAGTGGCAGTTGTTTTAAAATGAATGCTCTTTATCATTACAGTGGAACCTCGATAATTCGGACTAATTGGGACCAGACACTGTCCGAATTACCGATTTGTCAGAATTTTCGAATATGCTGTAAAACAACTTTTTCGCAGACGAGAGGACCTGATAAAGGTGCGCCTGAGCTTCTTCTTTGGGTAAACCATATGTACATCGCATCTTCTAAAGGGTATCATTTGCCATTCGTAACTTTTTCTGGTTTTTGACCCCTCTTCAGAATCTAGCTTTGACGCTTTATCGCAGTATGCTATCTCGTTTTCGTTTTAGATGACCCCACACCATACTTTTTTGCATAAGATGTCCCACTTTCACCTTTCGGAATTTTTTTTTTTTTTTTTATAGAATTTCTAGTTATTAAATTTTTCAGTAGTCCGGATTTTCGAGGCTCCGGATTTTAGAGGTCCGAATTATCGAGGTTCTACTGTATTCTTAACCATAGATAAATTACATTATGCTCAAAATTTATTTAAATATTATGAGGAAAGTTTTTTTCATTTTTCAATTAAAAGTGTTAACTGAAACGCAATGAATCTATCCATAGAATAGTTACTTGAACTATAATAAATTAATGCTTTCAGGGTGCTAAAAGATTGATCTACTATTATAAAGTTTATGTTAAGAACAAAATATTACTTTAATTATTTAATTGAAGTGATCTTCTTTCATTCAAGAAAATATGCATCCTGTTTGCCAGTAATGTTTACTCGTATGACAAAAGTTTACTGATTTAGTTGAAAATTGATATACATGTTCCTTTTACAAATGATCAGGCTAAGTTCGATAAACAGCATTATCCGTCCAAGTGTTACACTCAGCTCACTGTGTACACCAGCTTCAAAGTTAAAATTGGAATTTTCGGGCAGAAAAAGATTCTACCTTTATCTCTTCAATGAGACAAACATAAACAACTCTTCAATGAAGTGATAAAGATTGCTAAATTCTTAAAAATTGATTTAAACGATTTAAAGATAGAAAGCAATGTCTAACACATTGATTTTTATGAAACATCAAATAAATAATCTAATGTATTATTGAAACATGCATGTAAAATTTCGACTTGATACAACTAGACTTTTTTGTAGAGAAGTGATACTTTTTATGATAGTTGAATAGGAGATGTCTGGCATGTAAGTTGAATGTATTAGGAAAGCGCTCAGCTCCCCCACTACACAACTCTATTCTTATCATCCTCCTTAACTATAAGCTCATCATGGTTAACTAATTTCTTAATATTCAATATTTATTGCATAATGATTGCTTCAATGATAGAGCCATACAATGCCTAGTTTAAAAAAAAAAAAATAACAGTACTTAAGATTTGAGGGCCATTACTGGGTAGGATTTCCATATCTAGAAAGTATTGACGTGGTCTATTTTATTTGTCCCTTTTGTATACGATTCTTAGTATTTGTGTAGGTCGTTGAAGGGTTGAAAAAAATGTGTTTATACTTTGTCATATTTTTAAAGTTGCCTATATTTCGCCTCTCTCCAAGCATAGATGTGATGGGATTTCGACGTTAATTTAATTTTTTTTTAATATATTAAAAAGTGTGTCAGATTGATTAGATTTGTCAAACTGAAAACTCTCCTTCTGTTTTTCATACTGAATTTACACGTTAACAATAATTATATCACAGATTAAAAAATAAAAATCTGATGTCCTTTGGTAATAAAAGTTATAACACAATTTTAATCCACGTGTTTATTGTTTATTTATTAAAAAAAAAAAAAAAATGATTTTATACTTTAAAAATTACACATCAACATCAGGTATGCAATCTGGTACCTTTAAAATTATGTTCATGCATGTTTGCAGTTTGAAATATAGGCCTACTCATTTTTTATCAACAGAACACGCCATTTCAGGTTAATACCTAATACGTCATTTTTACAACAGTATATGGTATCAGCCTACATTGGAGTAACCCAAAAATACTATTGAGTAATCACAAATATGTCAGTCCTTTTTTGTGGGGGGGGGGGGGCTACAAAAGGTTTTGCCCAGGGTGAAGCTTACCCTAAATTGGGGCCTGCAAATACTTAGAGGACCAATTATGGCGAGTAATCAGTGTATTAACTCACCTGAAACCTAGGTCCTAGGTCTAAACACCATCCTAACTGGTGAGTTCAAATGCCAGAGAGGTGAGACATGTTTCACACAGTAGATCAAATTGATTAGATAAGTGAAGTAGTTGATCTCCAAATAACTAATGTTGTCTTGATTGGAATGTAGAAGAAACTGGGAAATAAATATGAATTGAGGTAGACTAAATGCAACGCTCATACGTTTATCAGGTTAAGTCATTTTTCATTATCCACACAGAAATTAAATTTCTTTGAAAGATTTATTGGGATTTTATTATAATATAATGTTTCATGTATATGCTATAACAAATTATTATAACTTAAAAAAAATTTATATATATACCTTTATATATATATATATATATATATATATATATATATATATATATATATATATATATATATATATATAAAGGGGGTCCCAAAACATATTGTTGGTGCCAAGTGCCAAAACACTCTTGGAATCTCATTCTCATATTAATGGAAGAAATAAATGTTACAGTTTTTTACACACTAGTTCTACGAGTACATGATTTACTAAGGAGAGATTAGAGATTGTTATTTGAATTTGTATCGAAGTGGGATTATTGCAAATAATACATTAAACAAGAAAAAAGCTCTTCATAATCTGTAAATTGTATATGAATTTTCTTTGTTGTATGCCAAGTTCGTTTCAATTCAAATATTTCCTAATTCTAATCCTAATTAACCCTTGCAATTACTCATTTTAATTAAATATATCTTGATTGTAAAGTGAATATATATATATATATATATATATATATATATATATATATATATATATATATATATATATATATATATATATATATATATATATATATATATATATATATATATTAGCAATGTAATACCGTGTTTTTGCACACTTCAATAGGCACACAATTTGTGAGAGACACCAAGGGATGTGCCACGCAAGCGTGACCCATAGGAGCTGTTCCAACATCAGACATTGCGTCATTAAGATGTTGGCTCGGCATTAGGCCATGTCCTGCATCGTTTCGTCGCGTCCGACTCATCAGGGCCCGACGATGCCCACCCAACTCTGGACCTATACTAGATCAAGAAGATCAGATATAGGACTTATCAGAGACGAGCGTGCTCTCATACCGCCATTCTTGCTTGGCTGGCAAAACACATTAGCAATGTAATAACGTGTTTTTGCACACTGCAATAGGCTGATTTTAATTGTATTCTATGAAGTAAAGCAAAGAAGGATGTTTTACTCATTCTTAGTTGCAAGAAAAAGAAAACTAATAATAAAAATATTTATATAGATTTAGCGTGTTTGTGGATCTTTTCCTCTGAACTTAAAAGGGTGAAACTTATTAAGGCACACTTATTCTTTAGGTTAGGGGTCGCCAAAGCCAAACTACGACCCGCTGTGCCACAAAAGAAGTTAATAAATAAACCTTACCAATTCAAAGTTATAAGTTCTCCAATAATTTCTAATCAAATTCCACTTCAAACATCAAAAATGCTAGCACGAGTCTAATTGAGGTTGCATTTGGCCGAAATGGATAGTGCTTTGCCGAACATTGACTACCATATTGTAAAGTCCGATGGCCAGGGTTGCTTACTTCATCCCCGCTTTAGACCATCCTATCCAGATCCGACCCTTCAACCAAAAAGATTCGAGACCCCTACTCTAGGGCCTGGGAAAGAACGTTTGGGGGGAAGAAGATTTTTCTAACGTTGTTAGAAAAATCTTATTTCTTTTAAAACTGCCTAAAAAAATGTAACAGCATTTTCATAAACGTAAGGGAGATTTTATTATATTTATTTTGGACACACCATAGTCATATTATTTTTAGGAACTGTAACATTTATTAAATCTGTTACTGCCTACGATAAAATTACAGTTGACAGCGCGGGAAAGTAAAAAAATGGGGGGTCCAAGAGAATTCAGTATTTATAATCCTAAGCTCTCATTGGCTTCCCACCCCATTTGTTTTACTTTCCCGCGCTGTTAACGCACTAACAAAAATTTAGCACAAACTGTAGTGCTTAGTTACAGGCAGTGCTGTATTCTTTGTCTATGAAAAAAAAAAAAAAAAAAAAAATTATTAAGGATAACTAAAATTTTAGTTAATAGCATTAACTGGGAAGTCTCAAGAATAGTTAAAACAATCTATTCAAATCATCAATAGTACGGTGGGGTTAAGAGTTGATTCACATACCTAATCTTTTAAACACTTTTTTATTTGATTAAATTTACTGCAATTAAGTATTAAGTTAATTTTATTATGACTTCGCTCTCTTTTCTAATAAAATTATATAACCTAGCATTTTATCAAAATTATCCCTTATTTGAAAAATTTGGTCTTTTTTTAGTCATATCTGTTATAAGATAAGACGCTGATACAAGATAAGACGTGACGCTGTTACATCTTTATGCTTTTGGATACCTAAAAGCGGCGTCTTGTCTGCCGCGTGGCGTTCTAACTGGAGTTATGTGTATATATACTATATGACAAGTATTCCAAGGCGCATCCCAGACAGTAAAAAGTAGAAGTCGTGGCTGTGTATAGTCTAAGCGCATACAAAGAAGAATAGTGTTTAACATAATTTTTTATGTGTTTTATGAACAGTAAGTATATAAAAATACACTTCCTTCGTATTCCTCTCAAGTATTTCGTAAGTAAATATATTTTTTAAAGCTCGGGGGGGGGGGGGCTAACTTGAGACTAAATATTTACTCGAATCGATTTAAATTGTTGTTATAATGAAATTATCAATTCTATAAATCAACTTCTTTCTAAAAAAATAAGCATAAGTTTCTAGTATATCAAGTGAGAAAACTTTGAAACTTTGTGCTTAATTATTTTGATAGTTTTAGTTTAGTAAACGGCATAATTATGTACAGTATTTAACATTTGTTTTGTTCAGTTATGCATGACAAAAATTATAATAATATTAAAATGTTATTTTAACAAATTGAAACTTGTATTTACATAAATTGGAAATAAGACATATTTCCTTATTAAAAAAATACTTAAATATTTTTACTTTGATAATTAAAACGAATATTTTTGTTGGTATTCTGTTCACTAATAATATTACCTATCATAAAGTGAAAACTAAATGTCAATGTAACGGTATTAGCATTGTTTTATTTAGATTAGTGTAGAACTAAAAAGGCTCCATACCTCAATAAGGAAATCAAAATAGAGTGACAAGATGATAAATTAAAAAAAGATAACATTATTATTATAATTTGAATGAACTGCACTAAGAGTTTATTTATTAGGACTTAGGACTTCCTAAGTTATTAAATATTCCATCTTATCGTAAAGAACAAGTTTTTTACATAATATAATATGGTCTATCTCTTTCTGGCTCGTGATTCACTGAGGGGTAAGTACTTCGTATGGGTTTTACGCTTGTATGCATTAGCTCACAATATACCTACCTCCCTACACTTCTATAGTGTATATATAGCTTGAAGAATTAAAATTAAGCGTCATTTCTTAAGTATAAACCTAAAGCATCAGTGCTATCTAGTACACCAGTACTTCAAAGTAGGATCTTTAAGGGTTATTATTGTAAGTATTATTTATTTAAATACTGATTTTACATTAAATTTTACCGAGAAAAATATTTTGACTTTATGTTTAGTTTTTAGTAACGTTTAATAGTTTAAGAATATGTCCTAGATTTTGGTTGTCTTTTTAACTGTTGTTACATGTAAAACTTTTTCACATGGTGAGATCCAACTTTTGATGGGGGATCAAAAAAAAAAAAAGATGGGTTTGATCATGTTTATAATTATATATATATATTGTATATATATAAATATACATATATATATATATATATAAATATATATATATATAATATATATATATATATATATATATATATATATATATATATATATATATATATATATATATATATATATCGACTGTGTACCTGCAAAACCTCGTACCCCCAAAAACTAAATTTTTCAGAAGAAGCAAAAAACGTTGTTTTAAAAAAGTTTATTTTTATATTTTCTTAATATTTATTTTGATTTTACTTAATTTTAACACTTAAACGTATCCCACAACTAGTTAAAGTCTTAATGCATGGGGAGTAACGAGGTTTTGAAACCTTGTCGTATACGAGGTTTCTAGTACACCTTCAATTAAATGATTTAACTACCTGTCAGATTTTATTGAAATTTGGATGCTTGTACGTTACCTTTATGGCTGTTTTGTGATTTTTACAATTTCATTTATTAACTTGGCATACTCGAGCAAATGACATGAGCATGGGCCAAATTCCAAATCACTAAACGTCAAAAAATAGACTCGTGGATTTAGCAATTGCATCCTTCAGATTCAGGTAGCAGATTAGCCATTACTTTATACTTTATGAGTTAATTCCACTGCTCTGCAAAAAAAGCTTCAGAATGAAAATGTCATTTTCTAAAGTATTTTGGTTTGCTGAATCCGAATCTGATGCTTTTTTGTTTCAAAATACGAATTTCTCCTATACGTACAGTTTTCTCAGAAAATCCGTCTCAAGTTCGGAAAAATTATGTTATTGGGGGTTTTCGTCCCAATTTTTTGCCCAAAAAATGTTTTGTAAAAATAAAATTATTGGGCGTTTTAATATCTTCAAACCATGAAGAACACGAATCTAAAGTAAAAAAAAAATAATAATGACCTTACTTTTTTAAGAAAATTAAAAAATAAGAAATTAAAAAAATCGATTTTTTTCTCATATTGTTTGTATTTCTATTGCTTTTTCAGCTATATAGGAAATGTTTTGTGACTTGTTTCTGACATTTTTCTAGAGAATTAGAATAATATATGACCAAGGGGGGGGGGGGGGGGGGGGTACAAGAAACATTGGGGGTGGGATAATAAACAAAATATCAAGTATGACGTCCAAAAATACACCCCCCCCCCCAATGTTTCTTGTAATCCCTCTCGGTCACATATATTGCAATTCTCTAGAATAATGTCAGATAAAAGTCACAAAACATTTTTCCTAATATAGCTGACAAAGCAATAGAAATACAAAGACTCAATATGAGAAATAATAGATTTTTTAAATTTCTTACTTTCCAATTTTCTTAAAAAAAGTAAGGTCAGCAGATTTTTTTTACTTTAGATTCGTGTTCTTCATGGTTTGAAGATATTAAAACGCCCAATAATTTTTTTTTACATATTTATTTTTGGGCGAAAAATTGGATCGAAAACCCCCTAAAACACAATTTTTCCAAACTTTAGGCGCATTTTCCAGGAAAACTGTACGTAAAGGAGAAATTTTGACTTCAGATTCGGATTCAGCAACCTCGAAAACATAAAGTTCAGATAAAATTTTTTTGGGGCCCGAAAGTTCGTTAAATTTTGCAGAACATTGTTCTTAGTTGCTTTTTTTTCCGTAGTAATCAATAAGTGTATAACAACTTATTTATTGAACATAAGGTATATTATTTGTAATTTTTTTGTCCAGGAAATGAAAATGAATTTTTACGGAGTATTTTTAACGTTCGCTGTATATATCTGCTGTCTAATTTCACAGGTAAGCTAAATAAGTAATATACGATACTACTTTTATTTTAATGAACTAGAAATAATCAAATAATTTATTAATAATATAATAAAAATTATTGAATTATATTTTTATAATGATATAATTTAATAGTACATTACGCGTCGAGTGCGGAAAGTAGCATTTTGCATGCGAGTGTGGAGTTTGCACCCGAGCGATAGCGAGGGTGGTAAAACCACACGAGCAATGCAAAATGCCGTTTTCGCACGAGTTGCGTACCGTACTTTATCTACGATTGTTAGATTTAAATAATAAATACAGAAACAAATAAACTTGCTGTATGTAAGTTCGTATCTCTCTCTTGATAAAGATGGCATTAATTCATTAGTTGTATTTTTTGCCGAATTAATTATTTCTGGAGGATTATTATTCTCCACAGTTTTCGTCAAAGTCACTTGATTCACTCATTGTTTTTCACTAAAAACTCGATAGAAACAGTTACTTTAATAAAAGAACACCAAATTAGTTTTGTTAAATGTAAACAAACTCACTAATCGTGCGTAAAGCTGAAGAATTCCTCTTCTTTACCGCACTAGTGCGGTAGAGAAGAGGCATTATTCAGAACTATGAGACGCGCATGCGCAATGAATACAAGTACGTAAATAACCACTTTCTACTTTTCTACGCATCTAAACAAAGATATAATGTTTATATTTCGGATCAATCGTAGATAAAATGAATTATTAATAATTGAAAAAATTATTAATGAATTATTATAAATAATAATAATAATGAAGTGGACAAAAGATAAATAAAAATATTTAATTATGTAAATTTGTACATAAAGTACTTAAGAATATGAGATAATACAATGACAGTTCTAAGAATACCCCAGCCTTGGCCTTGAAGACAACATACTTTAAATCTGACGCAAATGTAAATATTAACTTTTTTTTAGAATATTCTGTGTTCAGTATACGCACTAAGCAAAATCATTTAAATCCAAAGACCACGAATAAAATGGTTATTTCAGTATACTTCTTATAGATAGAGGAGGCTAAATATGTAAATTTATGGTATTTATGCTTATAGTCTTATGATAATTATAGGATTATAAGATTTACTCGTATAATGAAAAGGTAGTTAAAGAAAAAAACCGGCATTTCTATGGTTTAGTTAGGGAACCTAGTTTTTTCCATAAATACATACAAGTTTACCATCGAAACGTCAAGATTGCTGGCACGTGTAAACAATGTTATTATAGCATTATGAGTTTGTCATTTTTTATCACAAAAAACTTTTTATTCTGCCATTTGATTTCCGTTCCGATTTTAACAAAATTGAGAATTAAACACTTTACTCAATGAAGCATGTCTCTCCTCTCTTTGATTTGAACAAGATAAGTTTCAAGTGTGTAACAACAAAGCGTAAAAATAAGTATAAACGGATAGACAGATAGTTTTATAGTTTATTAATTTATATTACATTATAAATCATATCTTGTTTATTGGATTCTCTTGATTGATACAATTCAACGAACAAATTAAGTTCTTAAGTAATTTAACATAATTAACTTTTCTGATTTGTGAGGTTATTCATAAATGCATAATGAATCAATATTTCTAACAAAATCATTAATTGAGTCATTAGTCGTTTAGCTAGTTAATTAGAATAATGATGTTTGTATATTAATTTTGTTTGTTATATATTCTTTGTCTTCAAAGAATAACAAGAAATAATAATTGAACTCGTTAAAATGTCGTCAATCATGTTTCTAGGAAAATCAAAGCTTTCCTTGAAAATTAATTTTCTTCATAATTAACTTATCTTAATATGTTTGTTTTCAGTTTGTTAAAGCTATTTCATTTTTTTAATCCATTTTTAATTAACTCTGCTTTATATTATTTTTTATTGATTGATTTTCTAATAAAAAACCACTTACCATGCATAATTAAAGAAAGCTTATTTATTAAAGTATTTTTACATTGAATAGAACTAGATAAAATTATCGTTGTCATTGAGGTATTTTTACTAGGTAATAATTAATATAAAAATACCATTTTTGAAAACTGGTCTTATTTTCAATTTTCTTTTTTTTCTGTATTTTTTACCTTAGTTGTATCTATGTGCAAAATTTGGGAAAGATTGAATGACGGGAAGTGGTTCAAAATTGGGGTAATAGGTGTGCGATGAAACTTAAAAAGCAAATTAATTTGACGCTTTTTTTTTTGGTTTCTGTATTCTTCACCTTAGTTGTATCTATATGCAAAATTTGGGGAAGATTGAATCACGGGAAGTGGTTCAAAATTGGGGAAACAGAAATGTGCGATGAAACTTACAAAGCAAAGTAATATAAGACCAGTAAAAATTAATATGTTATGGATTTTTAAATGGATCCATTGATCTAACCGTATATTATGTTATTTTTTCCCTATCTCTAGATTAAATTTTATAAAGGTTTGGTTATTTTGTTATTTCAGAGTCTTCAGTTATGCCCCTGCCCAAGAGTGTATGACCCAGTTTGTGGCAGCGATAGCAAAACTTATAACAATGACTGTTTATTTAAATGTGCTAAGAGTGTTAATCCTGGTAAGTATAGACCATACCTAAAATAACCACTTATAAGGAATTCCTTTGCTTAAATAACTATATTAAGACAAAGGGATATTTAGCCTAAGAGACTTTGGTACAAGGGAACATCAATCTTCTGTATGTAAAGGTGATATCCCTTAGTCTAATCAGCTATTAAGACACGGGGATATTTACACATTAAATTTGTGGTGGATCAATCAAATGAGGGTCGCATTGATATCATATTAAAGAACAAATTCATTCCAAAGAAGAAATTATTTTGTCTCCGAATTCTAAATATTATCATTAGTAATAAGTTTCAAACACTAAAAGAACACTTTTGTCCAGTCCGTTAATACTTAATACTTATAATATAGCCTATATTTTAAAAACTACTTTTCCAGCAAAAACTACTAAATTATTTTATAGATAGAATAGATTAGGGGAGACCGGGGCTGGTTGTTACACTTTTTTTATTTGGCGAAGCCATAAGTTTTCTGAAAGTAATTTAACGTTAGTTCTTTAAAACCAATGTTAGCTACCTCAATTATTTTTTTCGACTCACAATATTCACCTCCATTATCGAAGGGACTTATAATCTCAGATAACTTAAATTGTAACAACCTACCCCGCTATGGGGGGGGGGGGGTAAGTTGTTACAGGTATTGGGGTAAGTTGTTACAGTTATATTGGTAAAGGAACTTGCGTGTTGAGAGTTGTTAGAAATTATTTATGGATGTTCCAAATGTCTTGAATTTATCAAGTACCTCATTCGAACACCTTTTTATGTACTTAAGATTCAAGTTATATGATTTCAAGGACTTCAGTTACATTAGGTTGCTTGGGTTCGAAAAATTAAACGAAATCAAGTTCAACAATTTGATTTATATATTTAGTTACTTAATAGGAAAAATAGGTAAGGACACAAAAAAATAATAAAATGTAAGTAAAAATTGGAAAAATGGATAAATAATTGCTATCTTAAATTTGACAAAGTCATTTAAATGAGAGAAAAGCAAAATATTTTTAAAATTTAATCATATTTAACTTCAGAACCTCGACCTGCTAGTTAACAGCTTGAGGCTCATTCCTAAAAATAAAATTAAGAAGAGCAAAAATATAGCTTACAAGTGAATTTTAAACAGTTTGCATTAATTTATTTTTTACTACTCATAAATAAGAATGTGGCAAAATACAACTCTAAATAAGAAAATAATTCCCGTTTGACATTAAAAATGATTTTTTTTTACAGCTTTTATTCATTATAAGTAAAAGTTAAAAAAAAATCTCCGTGGAAACAGTTTTTTAACAATAATTGGTTGATAAGTTGGTTATTACAGATAAGTAGTAATGGGGCAGGTTGATACAACTAACCCCGTAACAACCTGCCCCGTGCTGCCATTTTGGACGCAATCGAGTAAAGCGTCTACCAACATAAGTTTAAAACATCTAATAAACTGTGATAATTGACCTTAAACATTGTTTTCAATCTAATATTTACTAAGGCTAGATTAAAACAAATGAAGACTACAGAACATATTTTATAGCACCTAATTATGTTACTTTTAGGGGTTTAAAACATAAATCAGAATGTATCTATAAAATGAAGGGACCTGTCCTCCAGCTTATAACGGAAGAACTAAGGTATCTTGTCCTTGACAGACCGTTGTCGTGCAAGATATGCATAGTAGACCTCTCCCTCTCCCCCTCAGTTCAATTTAAATTCAGTGTGTAACAACCTACCCCATGTAACAACCAGCCCCGCCCGGTCTCCTACATTTACGCCAAATAAACAAACTTTTAAAATGACTCTATTTTAATTATTTAGGATTCGATTATTAGGGTCCCTCAATTTACCTGTTGACCACTTAAATCACTTTTAACAAATTCTTATGCATTTATGTACTTTAAAACTTAAAAAAATAAATATCTATTACATGTATAATGTATGTATTATTTTTATTTCAGGACTTGCTGTATTGAAAAAGGGAAGATGCTCGAAATATTGAAGTAGCATATGATATTTCCAGTTAAGGGATATTCTATTTTAAGCCAAAGAACATAAGATGATAAAAGGATAATTCAAAAGCTATTTAAACAGTATAATACTTAATTCGTGTACAAGATATTATAACTGGAACGATGGTTATAAGATCGGTTGTAAAGAGTTTGTGGAACTTCCATTATTTATACTTATAGATTTTAGAATGTCAATATATTTAATTTATAATAGTTTTATATTATTTTTAATATTCTGAATTAAATTAAAGTACTTTAGATGAAATAAAATAATTGGTAAAAACTTTCTCATATGTGTGTGTTTTGCTGCATTTAAATACCGAAATATGCACCGAAAGAGAGTTGTTTAAATATTTTTCACGCATGGCAATGATAAACTATCAATTTTGTCATCAATGTACAGCACAGCTATAGACAAAGTCTGATTACCATTATAAATAAAACCTTGTCTGCGTTCACTAAAAAAACAATTATGATAGTCCTAAAGCATTTTAGTAAGTGTTTGTGCAATTCTACTCTCTACTTCATATTTGCTTCCATGACATTGGCTATGGTTTTTAACTTTTCTAAACATTTTTTTAAAATTTTACTTAACTTTTTCAAAATGTTCCGGTTTTTTTAGTTTTCAGTTTCAATTGGTACATGGTACATAAAATAATAATTGATTTACTGTAAAGGATACATTGGCAATTTTAGATGTCAATGCATTTACATAATCGCTAACGTCGGCGTCGATGAATCTCTCTGGAAATTAAACCATTTTTAACAGCATTTTGGTTCTAAAGTAAAAAAGGAAGAAAAGAAAATAATTTTTTTTTGCACTTATTTATTCATAAAAATGTTTAAATGCTGGAATTAATTTAAAGTTTATGTTATACTTATTTTAAATAAGAATATTTATTTATCTGATAACATAATCATTCTTATTTAATTAAAATAATTTATCTTTCCATAGGCATTTAGACATTTCTATGATATTATATCAATTTAATTTTATATTTTGTCATTTTAAAATACAACTTTCGTTTTAAGATTTAATAACAATTACAATAAATAGTTAAAAATTAAATAATGGTAATACTTTTTATTTACAGCTTTAAATTTAAAACGTGTTATGTTCCAATTCGTTTTGTCCTTATATATACTTTAAAAAACAACTCACGTGAGAATTTTTTTTAAATATTAAAAAAATGATATAGACTAAAAATATATATAACTATTTTAATTAAATAAATAATCAAAGAAAGTTTTCTTCCCCCGTATAAATTTTCCTGGGCCCGATACTGACAAACGTAGAGTTTACTACAGTTAGCTACATTTATCATCTTAGATTATATTTTTATTTTTGAAAATACTGAATCAAATCGTAGATTGTCTCATTTAGTTACCATCTACTTGTTTTAAAATCCATCGATGCTGCCGGGTCTTCTGAAATCGCACACTGTGGTTAGAGTCCCATCTACTTGACTTATGCTTGTAACTGAACTACGCCATTTCTTACCCAAATCAGCAAGCTTGTGTCCTGCTTTTATTATTGAATCCAGAGTTGTCTAAAAAAGAATGGATTAGCCATTAATAATATCAGCGTTTTAGAAATTCAATAATTAATAATACATAAATCAGTCAAACACTTTTTAATATACTTCATACCTCTAAGTTCAGAAGATCCAAATATTTGGAGCTTGCAATTGAGCTTGGAAGCTGGGAGCTAGCGTGTTCTTTTGCGATAGGCCATTTCATAATATCAAAACATTTATTATTGTTGTTACCTATCCATATTGATGGGATTTGATCCCAGATAAAGGCTAGTCACAGACTCCAAGCTTACATTATACGTTATACGTATTAGACTTAGATTCAGGGGTAGAAAGAATAACTTAAGCTTCTCTTACATAGTACTTATCATAGAGGAATTTAGGTCGAATAAGATGAGAAACGATACCACCTTTGGATAAATAGAATAGAAGATCCTAGTGTGCACTCATATTCTCTAAGACATCTGTTACTTTTTGCCTTCTTTATTTAATAATAGGTTTGTTCCAACCACTCTTCAAACTGGTTTGGAACTGTACGACGCATGCGCATTTGGAAAAAAGAGTTCCAACGAGCCCAAACTCAAACTCTGACTGACTCCGACTGTTAATCGGCTGTTCCAACCACGCTCTGATTGAATCACGGATTAGTTTGGAACCAGTCAGAGCAGTCAGCGATCGGCGGCAGGGACTAGTAGTTTGGGATTGAGTTTGGGTGAACAGAAACGTAACCTTCCGCTCCGCTTCATTGTTTTTGTTTTGATTTCGCTCGCCTATTAAAATTATTCTCCTTTCTTGCGAATCAAATGTTCTTTTTAAAATGTTTTTGTACGAATGCGACGATGAATTTTTGTGCATATAATTGGCATTTTCTAGATATTTCTGAAAAAAATAAAAATTGGACCTATTTTCCAAGATGGACTTTTGATACTTATTCCATTTTCAAACAAATATCGAAAGAATCCGATTTATTTCCGCAATATTTCTTTCGTTAACTGGACTAAGATTAATATTTGTTTTTTTAAAACAAAAGAGCATTTAGGATTATATCAATAAAAATACGAATACGAGTGTGCCGTGAGTCTACTAAAACTGGCTCACCTCAGTAAGCCCGATAATTGTGAATTGCGTAAATGAAATGAAATCGTGAATTCATGTATTAAATAAACATTTCTAAAATGTGTGCATGTATTTTCGTCATATCCTCTATGAGTATGTAGGTTTTACTTCCAACTTTCGAGCTTAATTAGCATTAGAAAATGAAACTTTTGTGGTGTGGCGCCCCCTTGTTGTGCGAGCCCCTAGGCGGCCTAAATCAGACCCTGATTTAAGCGACTGGCACTTATCTTCATCAACTATTGACTTATCCATCATCCATATCTTTAATATTAATAAGTTCAGGTATTTTCGATAGCACAGGAACGCAAAATCACATAAACGATCAACTCAAAAAGTTGTTCTGATAACAATGCTAAAACCTACCACGGCAAACAGTTTGGTTCGAGAAAGGAGCGTTCCAACAAAAACGAAATCACAAATCAATTCCCAACGGTCAGTGATCGCGCATGCGCATTACGTCAATCACGGACTAATCCGAAACTGATTCGGAACTGGTGGTTGGAACAAACCTAATGTCTTTAGATTGGGTAACTTTTCTCTCTAGCTAGAGTTTAGGCTAAGAAAACTTTTGGGAACAATATAGAAAATGAGCTATAAAAGGGTGCAATTTGTGTGCACTCTACATGAGAAATTTACATTGCTATTCCCTGTAAATATCTGTTTGGATGTGTTACTGGAATGCTGGAAAAAAAGAAATTAAATTAACTCTTCCCTCTTTGTGTGCACACTTAGCTTTATTAAGTGCAAAGCTCAATGTACGTCCAGTGTGATGAATTCCTGTTTTGACTTCCAAAAAAATGTATAGTTTAAATTTATTAGAATTTAAAAATTCGGTTTATTAAAATTAAGACCACATTTAAACAAATATTTTACATTATTACACAAGTCACCTTAAAGCATCTCAAAACCACAACACCGCATATTGACCAAAAATCACAAAAACCATGCAAAACAATCTTGACCTTGACAAAAATTAAAATAAGATTATTAAAAACGATCTTTTTTTAAAAAAGCTTATTATTGAGTTTTAATAGAAAAATGTATTTATTTGTTTGTGAATGCGACATTATTTAAATATTGTATTAATTGCTAATGTAAAATGCTCAAAAGCACAAAAAACCCTTAAATAATATTTGTCAAGTTCAAATATCACATGCAAAATAATCTTCCTGGTACATTTCCTCTCTTGAAAAACTTCACGCTATTGATAGAAACGTTTCAGTTATAAATTGCTTACCCTGTGGTAAGTGGTGGATACCCAATATATAATTGATTAGTTAGATATCCACTAGAATCTGTTTTTAGTTAATTCCATCAGTACTTCCTGAGTGACGCCAGTCATAGGTAGAAGTAATGCTCTCTGGAAATGAGCATGCTATAGCCGTTACCACAGAGCCGACGCCCCAAGTTGTCAAAGATGTACCACTTTTATTAGACATCTTGTGACCAAAGGATATCATATGTTGAATAACTGACTAAAAAATGTGACACCCAACATGCAAAAATTACACATGCAAAACACAAAAGTTTAAAAATGATATAAATGCGAGTAAAATAATAATATTGCAAGGCAAACGTGTGCAAAAAAAAAAAAAATAAATAAATAAAATACAATAAAAATGGTTTAACCATAAGAACTTCTATAGAAAAAAAGAAAATAAATAAATGTTTACCGCAACCAATTCAAAGCTAAACATAATATTACGTAGGTGGCCATTTGTAGTTCTAACCACATTTATCTAACCTTAGTAGAAAAAACAAGAGTGCATCTATTCTCAATTCTACTAAAGGTAAGTTGGATTTATTGATTATTTTATATTTTCACTGCATATTTAAAAAAGTATAGATCGTGAGTGAATACGATTCCCGATTATTCTGCGGTAAGGGGCCCCACGCTCGGTGTTCACAGTTCGCCCATCATCACAATATAAGGTAGCTACTTAAGTTAAATGGAAAATAAAAAATTAATAATTGGAAAAAAAATAAAAAAAATTTAAATTTTAATTAATAATTAATGATTCATTTTTCATTTATAATTGATTAATGTAAGGAGCTCATAATTATTTTATTTTTATATAAAACAAACTGCTGGTCCCATTATAATTTTTGAATCCAAAGAAAATTTTAATGCGTAAATTCCAAACGCTTAATACGTATTTTGGAAGTAAGCATTATTGCATGCATAATAGAAATAAATCATATTGGACAAACCATCAACAATTTATAAAACAAAACACACCATATATATTTACAGAAACCACTAATAATTATGTATCTATTATAAAGCAGCTACTTAAAAGAAAAGCATTGCATTAGGCAGCCATAACATTCTATTCTTCTCTAAATTCTAAATCAGTTCTCTTCTTTCTAAATCAGTTATTGTCTATAAAAGAAACTCAATACTAAAACAAGACTGTGTCACCTTTGCCCTGGGCAAAGTGACTGATAAAGTGTGCCGTATGAAGCAAATAAATTAATCAATTATCATAAGATATTGGATTCCTTTATTAATGAGGACTTAGAAATTGTTTTTGGTCCCGTAAGATTCCTGTATAAATATATTCCAAAAACAAATACATGCTCGAAAGTATAAATATATATATATATATATATATATATATATATATATATATATATATATATATATATATGTGTGTGTGTGTTTAGTGCTTTTATTTACAACCAAAAAGCATATCCTTATGAACAGTAAAAGCTTCCTTGTTGTATTAAAATATTAATGAATATTTATATTACCTGTGACATTCCATATTCGTAAGCCCACTCCATGGGTAAGAGTTGATGATGAAATCTGGGTTCATCGACTGCATCTTTAATGGTTTTATTGTACCACAGATTCCATATTGAAACCTGAAACAAACATGTCATTCATGTTTAAAATTGCAAACTCTTAAGAATGTTATAAATATTAACATGCAACTGCTGCATTCCTTCTTCTAGTAAGATTTTCGCTCTTAAGATAAAAAATTAATTGAAGGAGGTCACAAGTCACACATGAATCACACTTAGTTTGGTTCATTAGTCATTAGTAATGAAGGATTATGCGATGTTCCGCACTATGATTTACCCTATTTAACTCCGCAGGTTTTTTCACACGAATCTTGTGTGATTTGTGATGTTTCATTTAGGTATTACCATTGAACAGTGGTAAATAGTGACTTGAATAGCGATCCTAATCGAATTCCTACAAAGACCACCAGCACCCTGTATGTTATATTTCCTTAAGCATTCGACGTTAAATAAAATCTAGACGAAAACTTTGATACCAAGAATTCATCTTATCAACAAATAAGCAACCTACTTAATTAATTCACGCAGAAATTACTAATCCATGGACTACTAACTGAGAAAAATATATTCTTATTTTGGTAAAGTAGTAGAATATACTATATCATGCTAATATAACTAGGTAAAAACATAAGTATTAATGTAACATCTTACCAATGAAGTAGCTGTTGTAATCCTAGTCCCTCCGGCAGCACCTATAGCCAAGCGTACATCGCCATTTGGTCCTATTATAATGGCTGGACACATGGAGGACATAGGCCTTTTCCCTGGTTCAATGAAATTAGACTTAGATGGTGGTAGTCCAAAGTAGTTAGTGATAGCAGGTGCTGAGAAATCATCCATTTCATTGTTTAGAACAATTCCTGTTTGTTCTGATACCACCAAGCTTCCAAATCTATTAAAAAATAATTCAAATTGGTAAATAAATATTTTCACACACACACACACACACACACATATATATATATATATATATATATATATATATATATATATATATATATATATATATATATATATATAAATATATATATATATATATATATATATATATATATATATATATATATATATATATATATATATATATATATATATATATATATATAATATACATATGTGCATAAATAAAGATATGTTGCAAACCTATATTATCATCTGATTTAACACTACATTCAAATTTAGTGTTAAGTACACATACAATAAAAGTACTTAAAAGTGTACAGGTACATATAATTCCTTACATAAGATTGATAGTGCTTGTTGCCACAACTGTATCGCTGTTGCCTGCAATAACAGCTATGTTTGCTGTCCCATGATCATCGATGACTTCAAAATGGCCACCATAATATGAAGGATCTTGCATTGTTTTCTTATCATTGATTTTTGCTCTAGTTTTATCGATAAATTCCTGACTTGTCAATTGGGATAGCATCTGAAACAATATTGGAATATATAACCATATTGGCTGATAATATAGATGAAAGAAAAGATAATACATTTGTTATAGATTACATACATTTTGTCAGAAAGTTGTGGTTCAATTAATTTTGTTACTATAACTAGCCAGATTTTATTTCTAAAACTGCCCATACTTGTATTATTAGCCACATTTTGATACCATGATTTGACAGATTGGAACCCTAATAAGAGCTTGTGGAAATAATTTAATATTTACTTCATTATTCAAAATTTTTAAATCTCATATAAAACAGGTTTAGCGATCAAAATTAATGCTGCCACAATAAAATCAAAAAAAGATAATCGAATCTTACTTAATTATTCACACGACAATTCGCAGTTTTAATAGTACGCATGTTCTTGAATTATGTATTGATTAAGGAAAAAACACCACAAACTTAATCCGAATAAAAAAAAAAAATTTTTCTTTTTTCACCTTTTATCTTATAAAAGTACCATTACCACAAATTCCTTTAAGAGCATCCATGGATAAGGAGCAACAGTAGTTATTTATAATAATCCTTTAAATTCAAAGAACATGTAAATATTTTCTTCTAGAAAATATGAAAAACTAGGATAATATCCTAGTTTGAAGCTGTAAATACCACTAGTGATGCGGTTTATATAAAGAACTTACCTACCAATAAATCAGAAAAAAAAAAAATTCGAGAAAAAAACTTACATATTCCTTAACTAACTGAAAAGAGCGTCAAAATTACATTTATATAACACGCTAAAATTGCATCAACTTTTCTTTAACACCCTTATTTAAAAAATAATGAAATAATAGTTGCATCTTCTGTTCCTACTCATCAAGACCTTAATAATGTTGTAATAAGTTATGTTGTCCACTATATTGGCTGACAAATCAGTCAATTGTTACTATTAAATATTCTTTTACTACTATTCACGACCTTTAAAACAATTAATAACATTTTAAGCTGACTAATAACTTTTTTGTTTTCCACTATATATTGACCGCCACCTTGAAAAATATTAAGTGCGTGAAACTTCCAAAAACTATAATGAACTCACTCACCCTCGTTTAACAAGCAGGTAGTTTTAATATGTAACTAGGAAGTCCTAAGGTTTAGTATTACATCTAAGGGCAAATAAAATTTTGATTTTATGTTTTAGATCTAAATTTTCTAGCTTATAGTTTAAATTTTAGAGTTTAGTAGCTTTACACTTTTAGCCAATCTATAAAAGTTTTACAAAAAAAACAAAAAACAATACATTCAAACGATTAGACGTCGTCTAGTTTAAAATAAACAGATAAATTATTAAGAAGACATTTACCAAGGTCTAAAATATTGTCTTATTGCCATAAAATTACATTAAGAACAGGTTTAGCGAAGCAATAAATAAACTTTTAATATATTCAGAAGAAATTTAAACTTGAGGTCTTAAGAAGAGACATTTCCTTATCTTGTTCATCTACTTGATATCTTCAGTATTTTATGTTTACAAAGGAAAATATATAATTTATCCTTAAGTTATAAACAATCAGAGTTGGGTTTTTCCAAAGAAAGCTTTAATGGGATTCAAGATTGCGCTTGCGCATCTAATGCCTATATAAACTCTTGGACCACTAGCTTAACCTATTAGTTTGTTAAAGCTACTCGCCGAAAAAGAACTAAAGGTTAGTAACTATTTATCCAAAAACCAATTTTGAATAACAAGACTATCTATTGTCAATTCTTCAGTTATTTTCTTTAATATGAATTCTTTCTTATTTCATTTGGTCCTTGCTAAAATAATATTAATGTTTAACTATTATTAATTATAATTAATTAATTATTATTAATTGTCTGTACAGACATAAGGCCAAGACACAGGTTAAAAGGACATAGGTTAAAGGTTAGGTTTAAAGGTTGTAGTGTAGTGAGTTTTATCAATTATGTTTAAGGAGTAACTATAAACTATAGGTATATAGACCTACTCATTACTATTGTTAAAAATATAAAACTCACTACACAATAACTTTTAATGCAGGTACAATGTCTGATGCGGTGACATAAGGCCCAGGAGTGGTCTAACTATAGCCAATGAATTAAATGAACGAGCGTAGTTAGTTCTTAATTTCAAAGATATTTGAAGTCAAAGAAGTTTGAGTGACTGTCTTACGATAACTGGCGTAAAGTTTAGACAAATAAAACGAAATTCGGCACACAGGTGCATCTAAGCATTTTGTGACAACTGTCTAGTTTTAGGAAATTAATATATTCAAAATGGCGGTTATTACGAGGGACGATTAAAAAAAGGTTTTTAGTCAGCATGACTAAGTCCATTCTTTGCCGCCATTTTGAAAACAAATATGGCCGAAACGTGTGTTTGGAAAAAAGCTAATGCTTATGTAGCATATCCCACACCATTTAAAGCTTTTTTCAGGTAATTAAGAAAATGTAAGTTTTTCCCCGAAAAAAAGTTTCCTGGTATAGCCATATTGAAAAACAAAAATGACGTATATACGGAGCAAAATACAATTTATTTCAAAATGAGATATGATTAAATATTAATGGGATTTTTATCAGCCCTATATGACCAAATGAAATAAGAAAAAAGACAATTTATATTTAAATACACCAATTTTCTTCAAATATGGGAATTTATTATTTATATACATTATATTATTATTTTAAATTTCAGATAATAGAAGTATGAAGATAATTGTACTCTTGTTTGCTGTGTGCCTCCTCATGGTACCAGTACTGTCTCAGGTAATAAGCGAGTTACAAATATCGTAATATGTATTAATAATGTTATATTTAATAAGAACACGACAAATGAAAAAAGCTGCTGATGCTGATAGAGCCTCACACTTTTAACTTGTTATTATCTTTACTTTTATTATTAGACATACGCATTACTGTGATCGCTCGTAGTTCTGAGCCTGTTAAGAAAAATTTGTTTTTCTCATTTTCAGTGTATAGTCTTATAAAAGCGTGTCTCATCTTTTTTAAAAAAAATATAATATTAGATATTTTCTACTTTTCAGTCATCATCACAATAAATCTTGTAATCTATTCTAACCTGAAGTAGCTAGTTGACCGAATTCATTTATTTATCGGCATCGGCTAAAACAGGCAAGTTTGTTAAACTAATGACTGTTAATAGTATTGCCATTGTAAATACTCGAACGTATAATCTGTGCAAGTTTAGCTTTCGGGAAGTGGGTCAAAACTAAATTACATGATTTGTCTCAGACAAACAAGTTAATTAAAAGCGTGTAAAAAGGAAGAAAAACAACAATTAATTGATCCGTTTAAGTCAAAAACTCTCTTTTTCGATTAATTTAATTCCATCTACGAGTTTATGGACCGTGCTCAGCTCATATTAAAGAACAAAATAATATGAAAGATAATAGTTCTGGTCCTAAAGTAAACTGCCTATCAAAGAATGTTAAATCTGATATATTCTTTGGGGATTTAAAGCATCGTGGTGTTCATTTAGAAGTTACTTATTAGATAAAGATAAAACAAATATCAAGTTCATTAAGTTGCTATTTCAATTTTGCAATTTTGATTTGTCTTTACTTGGTGTCACCACGATGCTTATATTTTCTGATAATGAAATGAAATGCCCATTTATTGTTTATAATATATATGCTATACAATACTTTTTTTTATATATTAAATTTATAATAAACAAATCGGCTGATGCCGTGGCGCCGTAACGGCTATGAGGTTACTCATGCTATATATACTTATTTTTATATTATTACAATATACTTATTTTATATATTACAATAATTTATTTAATACATAATCCGAAAAAAACGTTAATCAATATATACAATTTATAAACCGTTAACAGATTTTACTAAATAACACTTTACACTTATACTGTATAAAAAAATATTGGTATTTATATTAACCTTATTTATTAATATTATTTATTTTCAAATATATAATTCAGTACAAAATATTATTTTGCCCTTATTTGTTTTATTTTTCAAATTTGTTATATTTAATCTCATCATTTATTTGATTTTGTTTTTTTCCATTTATTTATCTGAGAATGCTTCCAGCAATAAAAGCAAAGCGTTGAACATTTAATCTTTCAAGAAAGAGTTTTCATAAAAAAACTTTATCTTGCAATCTATTTTTAAATTTGTGTTTGTCTGCTGTATTCCCTTACAACGCTTTTTGACGTTCTCATATAGTATTCTAATTTTAAATACTAAGAGGAACTAAAATACTAATAATAAGTGCTACAATAACCTTCGTTTTTTCATTCATACAGTCTGGCTGCATCTGTACTGCTAACTATGATCCAGTCTGTGGTAGCAATAAAGTTACATACAGCAATTCTTGTCAACTTGGATGCGCTAAAAAGACTAACCCAGGTAATAAGTTGGTCTTCTTTAATTTTTACTACAATTACATTAAGACTGTTTTGACTTAGTAAATAATATTAGTATGAACTTAGATATATGGCACTGTACGGTGTACGTGTAATTAACTGTGTTTTAAGCAATGTTATAATGACAATTAAGTTATTTTTATTATATGTTAAGAAAACTAAATTTTGGTAACTAATTTCAATGTTTATTAGATTACTTAAAGTCTCTTTAAATCAAACAATATAATATATTATACTTGGTATGAGTATGAGATATTTATTGTTTTTCAAGCGTCATATCGCGTTGTTTTTTTTTTTACAAATTTTAAAGGGTTTTTTTGGCTAGACTTTTACACTTTTTATTTGTTTCCTCCAAACTTTTTATACCTATAATATTAGTATCTACTATGATTAGGCTCGATCTTGGTACGAGAGAGAGATGCACCCTTACCTTAGACTGTTGTGTACCATTATAAGCCCCTAGTACAAGTCCAGGGAGAGTATTTCTATGGTACTATGTACATGTCAGAGTGGAACCATGCAACACTATTTTAGTAACCTTCCCGTCTTTACCAGCTATATCAGTGTTAGGAGCGAAAAATTTTTCTGTTAAGTGCCAAGGAATGGGAATCTTTCATAAATGATGTTAATAGCGCAATTTGATACAATTTACACTGCGTATAATTTGATGTGCCAATCTAGGTAAAACTGCTATCCATTTGTTTTTACAGGGATAGGATTAACAAATTTCAAAAATATATTCTTAAAGAGAACATAGGTAACGAAAAAGTTAAAACAAAATGCTCTATTGCTAAAAACATTGACATAAATGAATAGTCAAATGTCGACTGATATAATGCATTGTTATTTTGTTGTTATTTATTTAAATTTCGTTTCATAGTTTTAGGAACGTTTGATAATGTGAATTAATTAATGATTGATAATTTGGCATGACAGTTTCAAATAGAAATTGAGACTAACGAGGATCAGTTAAAAGTTAACTAACTTTTCTTAATCGGTCAAAAAAAGCTCTGATTTAATAAATTATTTCACTTTTAATTTGAAACATTCACTTTCAATCGCGATGATATAGTACCACGAGATCACCTTATACATTTCCACTGAGTTTTTTTGTGTAACAAACTTTTAGTGCATTTGCGCAGTTAATGCTTAACAAACGATTTTCAAAGTGTCCCACAAGTTGAGTAATGTATTTTAGTAAAGAATATGTGTATATTTTTTTCAGGTTTGAGAATGAAGCATAAGGGAAAGTGTTAAAAATATTTAACATTATATAAAATAAAACATTGATTATCTGAGAAGTCTTTTTTATACTCAAATCCTTACTTTCCCAAAGATCCAATGACCAAGCTTGAAAATTTAAACAAATATATATCCTCGAATGCTTTTGAAGGATTCGTCGACTTGGATACACGAGTATTCACCAAGTTCCACTGCAACTGAAACTTTTCTTTATTGGTATATATAACGAGAAGTTAATGCTTATTCTTGCTATATTAAAAGATCACTGATATATTAACAATTAAAAACTAAAGTTAAACTGGTATATGAAGAAATGAGGGTAGTAGTAGCAGTAGTACTAGATTGGTAGGAAGAATTACTTGTTTGAACACAGCAATTAGGCCATATTTTAGGCCCATTTTACTAGCCCCGTGGAGCCGGTGGAGAGTTTCAGTAATCGACAAGAAAATGTGCTCATAATTGTTAAATTTAGTTTAAATTCAATTCAATTCTGTTGATCTGAAGCTCTAATTTGCATAGTAAAAATTCTATTTATCTATTTTTTAAAACTTATCTATTATGATTATGAGTTAGCAATGACTTAAAAATTCAATGAACACCTAATTAAGCTGATCTCTTTTATTCACGTAAATTCACTACCGTAATTTTTTCACTGAACATATCACATAGGTGTGAAACAGGCCTAACGACGTTTTCACACCCGACAGTTGGGTGCACAATACTCGGGAAGAAAATTTCTCGTTCAAGTATGAACCGTCTCATAGAAGTTTCTTTTCGAAAATCGTGTATCCGCAACTGTCAGGTAGGTTTACAACAAGCCCTATGTTGTAACCACTTACGTTCTAAAGTAAGTAAACATAACTTTTTTTTTGTTAAAAATAATCGATGCTTTAATAAGCCGCTTCATAATATACTTTCAATGAGTTAAAAACGTTTTAATAAACATAACCCGGTTACCTTTGTAATATTGACGAAATGAGGATCTCCTAATTCACTTCGTGCTCCGTAGGCAAGTTTAAAAGCTTCAGTTATTCTTTGGACATCGGTTGACATATCTCCCGTGTTTAGATGTTGATCTACAAGTCGAAGGATAGTAGACAGTATGATACCAGAACCAGGTGGAGGCACTGAGTATAAAGTTAGGTTATTGGATAACGGTGCCACAATAGGTTCTTCCCATCGAACACTGAAACACAAAATGTTTCGATATTATATTTGTTATTTTATAGACAAATATTTTTACCTCCAGCAGGGAGAAAAGGTGAACTTTCCTCCCTAGTTTACTGGAAGGAAAGTTACTCATTGCACCTGGTCGGGTTAAACAGGGAGTAATGAAAAATAAGGGAATCATGAACTTTCGTGATTCCCTCCAGTGTTGCCCTAGATAAAGCACAAGCAAATAAAGTTGGTGCTAATACACGTATAATTTACTAACTTTTGTTTAATGTATAAATCTATAATGTCATCTTCACACTTGTCATGTAACCTCCACAACGGTTGCCATAGTGATTCATCAATAAAACAAACAAACAAGTTAAAAGTGAAATCATAATTTATAAATGTAGATTAACTAATCCATATGTAAATTCGTCAGTTGTCAATACCATTCAATATACGGCTCAGCTTCCAGCTGATTTTCCCATTTAATTTGAGCATTGAAATTCAAATAATTACTATCTACAATTTAATTTTAACGTGATTAAACATATTTAGAGAATTGTTAATATTATATCATTTTTTTTTTTTTAAATAAATTATCTCCCTCAGCTGGGCTCCGCCTCGGGAGTGAACCTTATGGTCCCCTCGGCTTCGCCTCAGGAACCAACTTCATAGCTCAGGGTGCAATCACTTACTTTACTCCCTTATCAATTTTAATCGTCTGCGAAAATTTAATATTCCTTAAATATAAGTGTGACCCCTCTGGGAATGGAAACATAACTAAATCTCTTGTGATCATTTTCCTAAATGATTAGGAAATGTTCAGGAAAGCTTATACACTATATGTATAAGTCTTGCTAGACTTGAGACTAATATTAATCTCTGATCTGAATTTGAAATGTTCAAACTATATCAAATAAACTAAATCCCTCCCATTTATGAAAGAAATGTTATCACCAAAAGAAACTTATTTTCACTGCTAAAGAAATTAAATACTAAATTTACAATAAAACATTTGACTTACGAATAGTCAGCAAAATCTTTTTCGGTTATAATTCCACCAGCTTTCTTGATGTCTTCAACTAGCGGCTGAGTGAGTTCACCATTATACAAAGCACCGGCTCCTTTATCTGCAATGATCTGTAATGTTTTGGCTAATTTAGGCAATTTAACCTTATCTCCAAGAACTGGAAGAGTTCCATCTGGCTTCATTAATAATGCTCTGAAAAGAAGAAACATCACAGTGACTGAATAAATATACTATTTTTTCTTTGTAAAGTTAGTTATAAAACAGTGTATTCTCTTGTTCAGTCCTTACTTAAGGCTGCACGGGAACGGGGGTCGACACACGCGCCATAAAATCACGCCTCTAATATTAAACCTAGAGACTTGAAAATTTGTATACGGATAGTTTGGGAAAAGCCACAGGGTTGTTAGTTTCTATTTTTTTCTTATCGCTTTTAGTTTTATTGATAAAAAATAAAATGTAATAGAAAAAAAAATTAAAATAAAAATTTCAAAATTTTAAAAACAGGCGGAAATTTATATTTGTACTAAGAGTAATTGTGTAAATTTTGGTTAAAAAATATTAAGCTGGTGAGGCGTAATCTTATGGGAACTTTTTTTATATTTACTATCTGGAATGTGCTGACCCTAGCGGATTTTTAACAAAATACAATTTATTAAATTCTGATTTGTTGATTTTCCAATTTAAGCCACACCCACCGTTGTTTTTCACCCTTTTATTATGACAAATGAAATAAAAACAATTTCAAATATTCTTAAAACGAAAAAAAAAAAAAAAAAAAAATCGAAATAAAAGAAAAAATATTATTTTTAAATATATTTTGATAGAGATTTAAAGAAGATAGTAAATAATCTTGTAAAAACTAAAATTAAATAATAAAAAAAACCGCGATGAGAGGAGGCATTAAATACTAGTTAATAAAAAAAGTTTGAGAAGGAAAATTTTATTTTTTTGGATTAATTTTGGTCAGCGCCCAATGCTAAAAATTAAGCCACCTTTTTTTCAAAAATAACACAATTGTATCTTGTTATGTGCCTCACCAGTCAGCATGCAAATGATCCAAGGAAAGGTGTATCGCTATAGTAAGGCAATTGATTCCTTTCTCACCCTACTATACCTACCCACTAATCAAGAATTGAAGTACAACTTAAAAAAATTTTAGTTTGATTAATAAGTTATATTAAATAGTCACATAATGTTTGCTTCCGAGTTTAACGAGGAGTTCTGAAGGGAACGAAAGCATCGTCAACATTCTGGGGAACGAATTTTTGTATGTCTCCGAAAAACATCTTGAACTCGTTTCCGTCTAGAAATCCATTTCAGACTACAAGGAACAAATTTTCATATCAGTTTATCGTTATAATATTTTTTTGCGAACCTCCATATCTTAAAAAACTAAAGCAACCCACATAGATGATTCCATATTAAGTTCAACCTTCTGCCATCTGATCACATTTAATATATCGCGATCTGTTTTATTTGTCCCTTTTGTATTTCATTCGTTGAATTTTGTGGGTCGTTTAAGGGTTGTGAAAAAAAGTTCGTCTTTATAATATCATCGTCAACAATTGGCTATATTTCGCCCCTCTCCGAGGCATAGACGTGCCTGAAAACATCATTTCTACATTTTTATGGTTGTTTGGTAACGTTAAAACAATTACATATACATTACATAAATAGAATAAAATACACATTGTAGCTCGAAAACATAATTAAAAAGAACATTATAAAACTAAACGGAATAAAAACATACCGGGTTTACGACATTGTCATACAATTTGTTACATAAAAAGTTTAGGGTCGGATTCTCTTAGCTAGTTAGATTCAAAACATTTTTTTCTGTGTTATTATTGTTAATTTTTACTAGTCTTATATTATTTTTTGTTATTATTAAATATTGTTAATGGTAAAGCAGTATGGAAGATAGTTTTGAAAAGTTTTCAGTTTTTACGAATCTAACTAGCTAGATTATCCGACCCTAAACTTTTTATGTAACAAATTGTATAACAACGTCTTAAACCCGGTATGTTTTTATTCCGTTTAGTTTTATAATGTTCTTTTTAATTATGTTTTCGAGCTACAATGTGTATTTTATTCTATTTATGTAATATATATGTAATAGTTTTAACGTTACCAAACAACCATAAAAATGTAGAAATGATGTTTTCAGGCACGTCTATGCCTCGGAGAGGGGCGAAATATAGCCAATTGTTGACGATGATAGTACAAAGACGAAATTTTTTTCACAACCCTTAAACGACCCACAAAATTCAACGAATTTAATAATATTGATTAAAAATAACAGGACCCTATTGGGAATCAATAATGATCCATGAAAATAAAATTTTAATTCCTAATGCGATCACATTATTTAATACTAGGTGACCATTCATCAAATATAACATGCAAATATGCTATTTGCCCCACTAATTGCCAGACTTTTTCAACCTATGGTCCAATAAGCTAAGAAAAATTTGCGGAACTAAAATAGAAAAAAATTATTTTTGGCCTATATATAATTATTGATGCTTATAAATAAACATTTCAATTGACCTCAAAGTGGCTTATTTTCATGGTAAATAGGTCCGATATGTCGGTTTTAAAATAATTAGGTTTACCAAAAAAAAAAAAAAAAAAAAAAAAAAAAAAAAAAAAAAAAAAAAAAAAAAAAAAAAAAAATTAAAAAGCACATACAATTGTCTACAACAAAAGGTTCTTCTAACTTTCGATAACTCTAAAGATTTTAGAGTTACTTTCAGTTAAAATCGTGGTTTTACCAAGGCCAGGTAGGGGTACACTTTATATGTATCACCTACCTTATGGATTTAAAAAAATGAGTTTATTTTCTGTGTTTGCTACTGTAAAATGCAACTTTTCTATGGCCCAGCAGACCTAACATTTTATATTATTAGAAATAGCAGAAATATATATAGTTTTAGGGGGGAAACCCAAAATCTTGATGTTTTTTGACAAAATGGCGTAAAAAATTAAACAATTTCCACAATTCTTGTATATTTTTGTAATCCACTCTTCAATACCTACCCACTCAAAGTAAAAAAAAAAAAAATAAATAAATTCGTGACATCAATTTGCCGCCATTTGGGATTTGAGCAGCTGATAATTTTGAGTTCGCTATATTTTTGTATATTTCCTGTGTGCGCGTCAAAACTATCTTTAATACTGGAAATTGCCATGTTTTTCCCTCTTTTGACTTGTTTGATTCAAAAGTTACTGGAACCATTCAGATTGACAGACGCAGACAGACACAGGAACGAAACTATAAGCGTTTCTATTAATGGTTGTACCAACGAAACCCTAAAAATATATTCAAAGCAAAATATTTGTTTTATCCAATTTATATAATATAAGCTGCCATAAAATGTTGCTATCAATATCTTAGGAACTGGCTAGTTATTATACAGGAAAATCCACTTTAATGTATATTAGTTAGTACCTAGTAGATTTATATACTACATGAGCTTAAGCCAAAAATTGGTTTAAAAAATATATTGCAGACAGCAGACGAGCAATTTATAAGCTTTTTAGCTGGATGATTAATAAAGAGTAGAATTACATTTTTACCTTAATCAAAACAGTAGCGCAATGCTTTTAAAATCCTTGCTATTTGCTCATTTCAACTGAGATATTTTTGCAACAATAGCGTCAACAGGACCCAAGGCTTGTTTTTAATATTAATTAAAACAATATTTTTTAAAGTTGTATGGGATGATTATTAGTTTAAAACCAAATGTATGAGGGGGTGTCGTTATATCATTCGAAAATAAAATTATCTACTTTACTTAATGGTCTAGTTACTGCAGCAAAAAATATTTATATTATTAAATTTAAATATATATATATATTAAAATTCATATTTATATCAATATCTTATTTATTAAAATCTCAATTTTTCAATATTTCCATAAAGTGACATATATTAAAGAAATTAATATTTATACATTTCTGTTTTTTTATTTATTTTTAAAATAATGCAATGGCCGACGTTATGTCAAAATAATGGGAGGGGTAATGTGGGCGGTTCCTTTTCCTCCCAAAATAAACAAGGGGTTGAAAAAACTTGTGAAAAGCAGCGCTATCTCTGGAGAGAAGGTCTCAACACAACTCACTCCCGTGGGCTCTTAATGTAGAAAAGTAAAAAGAAAAGCCTCCTTTGATAAAAGATGGCCTTTTATTTTTCTTGAAATATGTATTTTTGCTGTAAATGTCTGAAGTTTTGTTTTTAACGTTTATTTGAACCTTTAACTTTTTATTGTAAACTTTCTATCATCAAGTACTTATGTACACGAATTAATATTGTTTATTGTAGGCACTGATGATGGCCGAAAAAACTGGAAGCTATCTGTGATAATTAAACTTCATTGTATGGAGAGGCTTTCATTTGTATTGTTCCATTGACATCAATCATCTTCCTCTTACTTAATGCCTCAGACTATCTAAGACCTTATCTAACCTAGAAAAGAGTTGGAAAATAACGTGGTCGTCTGAACTTGATTTGTTGCGATATACTACAGTGTCCAAGGCGAGCTTCATACTTATTTCGTCATAACTTGACTAGACTTAAGAGAGAACTTATTTCAGTTTTGAGCCTTGACAAAGTACTACAACAAATAGGAAAATTATTGATTATTTATAATTTTGATTATTTTGTTGCATACATCCATGCCAAATTTAAAGAAAAGCGAATCTCACATTAGTTACAACTTCGTAACAAACAAACAGACGGAAATACTAAAGATTTGAGTTAAAACAGAGAACACGCTCTACTCGGTCAATTAAAAATTAACTTTATAACAGGGCCACAGGTCCATCATGACTGAACAGTCAATTCTTCTGATATGCATTCTCTATAATTCTATAAACAGCTAGTTAAGTAGTAAGATTATACCTACGTTACGGAAGGAGATTTAAATATATCGTCCTTTGAGTTGGCTATGCTAGCAGCCATGTGCTTATTTACTGGTACTCCTTCTTTGCAAAGTTTAATTGTATCCTGAAACAACTCATTCCAAGGAGCTCTTCCACCGTATTTATCGTAAAGTGCAGCATATCCTTTTAGCTCTCCGGGCACAGCAATTGATAGGCCACCTTTAAATAATCATACATAATTTTGCAAAGAAGGATCATACATAATCATGCTATTATTTTTATATATTAGTTTCTAAATAGTATCTTTATCAAGAGTGTATTATACTAGGGCTATTGATAGAAGTAATCAAGTTTTAGAAATGACTATAAAACAAAAATTATGTATTTTTTGAATTAGGAATAAATTTTGACAAGGATCATAAATGATTTTTAAACATAATTTAAATTTAACTATGGCTAAAAATAATAAAAAAAAGCTTCCTATTGGTACTCTTTGCTTCTGATTATAAACATATCGTTTGTAATAATAATATAATAATCATATAACACATTGTTACATTATATGTATTTAGAGTTTCTCTGATCCGCAGTGGAGTAAATTAAACAATGTTTGTCACTACAACATTAAACAATCTTTTCTTGGAAGATTAATTATATTAACTTCTTAAAAACTGCAGTTTGTAAACTAATTAACCAAAGTGCCGACGTTATTTCAAGGTTTCTCCTACCGGTTCTAGGTTCTAAGTAATTTAATAATCGTTAATCGTTAATTTTATAATCGTTATCATTATCTTAGGTTTTATAAAAGCTTCTCAGATAAATGGAACAAGAGAGTTCCAGTGAAAGTGAGTTTAATTTTAATTTTTTAGTTTATGTTTACTTCGAATTCTTTGTTCTTAATTGTTTTTTAATTAAATAGATTTTGGAACTGAAGCACAGTAGATTCTTAGGTCTTTTAAGAAAATATATTATATTTACTTATAACTATACAATATACAAAAAAATAATAGACAAAATAACTGCAAATCTATAATGCCGATTAACTTTGATTCACAAATTATCTCATATTATATTATATACATTTCATTTAATTCTGAAAACAATGACTAAATAATTAAATAATTTTAAATACTGACCAGTTTGTGAAGCGTTAGGATTGCCATGGAACATATCAACAGTTGCTGCAGCAGGTGCTGATTCTCTAGCATTAAGCGTGTACACTTTAGCTGATGCTTTGTGGTAGCCAGTCAAAATGAATCCTCCTCCAAGACCCATGTTATGCATGCAGGCTGCTCCTTCACATACCATTGTCGCTATGAGAGCGTCAATTGCATTTCCGTACTTAGCCAATATGCGTCTGAAATAATAATAACAATAATTAAATTAACAAATTCTCTTGTCGTAGTAAAGGTATTTATAATTTTATTGACATATGTACCATTATTAAGATTTTGCTGAAGAATATAAACATTTTTTAGCACCCCTCATCATAAAAAATGTTCCACGTCAGTTGGCCTTCAATCATTAAAGTTAAGCAGCTGCGGACATAGTCAGTAGTTGGATGGCTGACTGCCACCTCTGAGCACAGCTCTGGGTTCGATTCCCAGACCGGGCACCCCTCATTTTCCACCCAGCTTTGTTTAAATAAATAGGAAGTTATTGAGAGCGGTTGTTGATTTAGCGCCACCAGGTTTCGGCCTAGAAAACCGTCGTCGACACTCAGCGCCGGTGCTATACTTTTGGCCGCCACAGGCAGGACGGTTTTTGGCCGCCCCATTGAAATTGGAATTTTTTTGAACGGGGGGGGGGG
Organism: Gerris lacustris; assembly: GCA_951217055.1. NCBI lineage: Eukaryota > Metazoa > Arthropoda > Insecta > Hemiptera > Gerridae > Gerris > Gerris lacustris. The sequence goes on from OX578277.1 coordinate 82,366,957, forward strand.
GGGGGGGGGGGAGTGGGAGAAGTGTGATTTTTTTTCTTTCCTACATTTATGTGTTTGGGTTATTACACAAAACTCAGACAAACTTCATAATTGCATAGCCCAGAGTGTTCAATTTATTAGTTTTCGTATGTACATTTAATTATTATTGAACATTTCATCAAAATTACTCATAAAAATAACTTCTCCTCGGCGGGGAATCGAACCCGGCCCCTCTCCGTTCCTGTTTTAAGCTATTTCTCAGGAATATATCGTTAAATTCGTACTTAAATGGACTAAATTTTAGAATTTTTTAATCAAAATCGTCGGAACCGTTTTCGAGAAATCATTTTTTTCACGTTTGTTCAGTTTCTTGGGAGCCCTCAAATTTGGAGGTAAAATTAATTTCCCGATTTCGCATCGCGGTATGATTTTTTTGAACATGTATGCCAAATTTCGCCAAAATTGGCCCAGTAGTTTAGGCTCCAGAGGCATCTGCACAGACGACTGACGACAGACAGACATTTTTTAAAAACCACTTTTTTAGACTCAGGGGGCCTCAAAACGTGTAAATCCATCAAAATTGAATTTTCGCGCTATCACAATACTTCCTCTTTATATGAGAAAGTAATAACTGGAAAGATTAAAATTTTATGTTGGGTTCGTTTAATTTCTCATATAAAGAGAAAGTAAAAATATTTGTGAGGGGGCAAAAATTCGATCTTGAGATTGTGATGAATTTACACGTTTTGAGGTCAAAAAGTGGTCAAAAAATTGAGCCCAAAAAGTGGGTTTTAAAAAATGTCTGCCTATCATCTGTGCAGATGCCTGGAGCCTGAACTACTGGGATAATTTTGACAAAATTTGGCATACATGTTCAGAAAAATCATATCCTGAAATAAATTTTAGCTTCAAATTAGGAGCCGCTACCCCCCCAAACACTCTGAAAAAAATTATTTCTCGAAAACAGTTTCGACGATTTTGATTAAAAAATGCTGAAATGTAGTCCATTTAAATACGAATCTAACGATATAAGCCGTTTTCCCTGGAAAAATCTAGTTCCTGAGAAAATGACTTTAAAACCACGGATGGAGAGAGGCCAGGATCGATTCCCCGCCTAGGAGAAGTTATTTTTAAATTTTGATGATAATATTTAATAATAATAACATGTACCTACTAAAACTAATAAATGGAAAACACTGGGCTAAGTATTAATGAACTCGTATAATATGAAAAACTTTGTCTGATTTGTCTCGGACCGATTTTTATTTTATTAGGAGAGCTACTACAATTAACAAATTAAGGGAAGGGTTGAAAATATAACAGCTATAAAGGGGTAAGAAAAGAGTTAAGTGAATATAAATAAATAAAAAGATATGAGGTATAATGGAAAAGACTTAAGGAGGGTTACAAGAGAAAGAAAAATACATATTATGTACATAGATAAACAAAATATGTATTCAGAACTCATATAATATAGCAAAGACACCCGAGTTTTTTTTAGGAATAAAATGAAGTAACACCGGTGTACCTAAGAATCATCCCGAAATGCGATTAGCACGGCTACTTAACTGAAAACAGCAACTAATAAGGTATTGTCTCGTGGTGTTATTAATAGTGTTATATCTCTAACTGCCTACTCAAGACGGGGGTTAGGGACATGATTATCGTTTTGCTACTATAGATTTTGTTTTTAAATTAATAAAATAAAACAACCTGAGGGCGTCATCGGCCGCCCCCTGAGTTTGGCCGCCACAGGCGGCCGCCTGCCCCGCCTGTGCGTAGCGCCGGCGCTGTCGACACTCTCTTGTTGGTTGTTGGTTAGATAAAAAATTGATCAAACGAAATCAGATTTGTGGAAACATGGTTTACCAACCAACAATTCACTTATGTGTGAAGGGTTTGGTTGTCTGGTATCGATCCGGTATTGGATTGAAACAAGGTTTGTTACAGGGTTGGTAATCCTACTTCGTGGTCCATGACTTCAGACCCTAAAAGCACCCGATTATTTTTTTAAAATAAATAAATATCTGATACAGGAAATAAAATAGAATATCCTGGTGAATAGATGAATATGCTTAAAAATATAATATGTGGCCCAATTAATATTTCTCAAGTAACGATTCATCCAAGAGACTCACAAACATATTCAAGTTTATTGTTGTTAATTGTTGTTGTCCTGTTAGAGTTTCAAGTTCGCATTACATTATTTTGTGTATTTTTGTAAGTATATGAATATTTCGGCTTTAAATTTAATTTTGACAAAGACTAGATACCTCGTATTTATTGCCTAAAATTATTCAAAGAAAATGTGTTTTTTTCGAAACAGAATACAAACTTAAGTTAAGTTAAGCTATATTTTCCTAGACGCGACTCCAGCGATAGACGCTAAAGCAATAGTCGCTGGTCTAGAATGTATTTATTTTACAGTGACATGATTTAAAACTTAATAATTACAAGATAAAAATAACTTTTTATATACTACGTTTTTTAGTTTTCTTTTGAATCATAATATGTAATGTTGATATAATTTGTATTGTTATATAAAATGTTAGTAAAATATAAATAGTTCCAAATTTATTTACTTCACACAAATGACAACCATCTAGAGAGCTGATCTTAAACCTATAAAAGGACAAATCTTTGAACAATGGATCTCACCAACACCGAATCTAACCCGTGGCTATTGATATGGCCCCGTGTAGGGGAGGGTAAGAGAAGAAAAATAAATACAAGTAAAGATGTGCAGATGTAGAAAATATAAACCGATATCTAGTACACAAGTGTAGACAAACCTGGTTGTCATACGTCAATTAACTTATTTCTTTGTTTACTTCAGCGATCATAGAATCCTTAAACGGAAAGATTTCCAACTCCCCTCTTTATCTACCTGTGTTAGACTACTAGAGCTCCACGGGAATTCCGGTTAATATTGTAACTAAATCTTTTACACCATTCAAAAGATATAGAGCTTCTTAATTCAAAGAAATAAATTAATAAATTAATTTGTCAATTTACTAGATTCGAACCCGGGAACTTCCTCATTCTGAGCTATCGCGCATCTCATTCGGCCACCGAGGCTGTTTATTTTGTTGTATTGTTTATTTACAAAATAGTACAAATGTCAAAAGATCATAAGTAGTTTACAATTTTAACCGCCATATTCTCGTGGAGCGCTAGTGCTCTTACACCTCTAGAATACTGGAGTTGGATACCCCTGGTTTACTTATTCTTTTTAGCTGTCATTCAATGTTTACCTCTTAATAAAAAATCACAAATTTGAAACCCGTCATAATGAAGATCGTAAAAATATGGGATACGTCAAAACAAATAAAATAACTTGCGGATTTTTTCCAAACTAACTTTCCATACAGCAAAATTTGCTGAAAACCAATTAAATTCTGCTGAAAGATGGCTAAAAGTATTAAAATAATGCATTGTCATCGTGTTCTGAGCTATGATAAAAGTTTCAAATGTCAAGCTATTCGGGAAGTTTGTCAGAAATCCATTGCCAGATTTGTACCGGGCAAACAAACAAACAAACAAACAAGAAAGCAAGCTAATAAAAACGAAGTAATAATTTCAAGATAAAAAGAACTTTTTATATACCACGTTTTTAAATTTTCTGTTGAATCGTATGTAATGTTGATAATATAATTGTTATTGTTATATAATATAATAATGTTAGTAAAAAAAAAAAAAAATCCAAATTTATTTACTTCACATAAATGACAACCATCCAGAGTGCTCATCTTAAACCTATAAAAGGATAAATCTTTGTACAACGGATCTCCCCAACACCAAATCCAAAGCATGCCATCGATATATTTGAAATAATATAATCGATAAATAATATAATCGATATTTCCTGTTTAGCTGTCATTCAATGTTTACCTATCACAAATTTGAGACCCGTCAAAATGAAGATAGCGTAAATATTGGATATGGCAAAACAAATAAAATAACTTGCGGATTTTTTCCGAACTAACTCCGCACAGCAAAATTTGCTGAAAATTAATTAAATTTTGCTGAAAGATGGCTAAAAGTATTAAAATAATGCATTGTCATCGTGTTCTGAGCTATGCTAAAAGTTTCAAATGTCTACCTATTCGGGAAGTTAGTTAGAAATCGATTGCCAGATTTGTACCGGACAAACAAACAAACAAACAGACAAACAAACAAACAAACACAAACAAACAAACAAGAATGCAAGCTAATAAAAACGTAGTAAAAATCATAACTGTCCGAAAATTATTCTTAATCATTAAACTAAATAATTTATTTTGTAATCCATAATCTCCTAGGGATTAGCCGATGACCAGGCAAATTTACGTTAAATTGAAAACAAAAATTTTATATCAGCGAGTTTTTAAATGAATAAGAAAATGGTAGTTTTCTACAAAAGTTTAGATGAAATGAAACTTAAGAGTTAAGCCATGGCCTTCACAATATTTATGTGACTCGATCAGAAACAGAACAGGTTTGATTGATCTTTAACTACGTTGTTTGACATTATAAAGGGTTTTACTTTTTATTCTAATTATTAATTTATCTCAGTACAACAATTTTTATCCTTCAAGAGATTTTTTATGTGGCATTACTGCCATCACTTAGTCTGAGTATTTTAATTAACATCCGAATACACAATTATAGGATACAGCGTTCCAACTACAGGATGTATATAGATTATACTACATATCTTGTTCCATGTAAACTATTATCGATTTATTTTATTCATTGAGATTGTACTGTCCGAATTTAGTCGATGTACAATCTATAATTAAGGAACTTTAAATGTGTTCTCTGCTGTTTTAATTGTGTTCGACTATTTACTCGAAACATTTATAAATATCTAATACACAACATTATACACAAATATACATTAAATAGTTAAAAGTTTTTAATAAATATCTTACTTCCCAATAGTAGCACAAGGTCCTCCATTGCTTACTACGGCTCCATATTTATACCGTCCCATAGGATACTGAGTAATTTCAACTCGATCCTCTTTTGAGTCTTCATTGTTTTCGTTACCACTACACATGACTATGGATACGATTATCACAGCTATACAAATTATAATGAGCGCTCCCAAGATTATAAAACTTTTCTTCCTGGTCCTAGAAACGTATAAAAACAATTCAAGACTTATTACAATATCTTACAGATAAAATAAAATGTAAAATTGTATGTATGTTAAAGGTAGTCTCAATTTGTCTACAGTTGAAATATTTATACATTTTTTTAATGTTTTTTTTTTTTTCAATCATGGGAAAAACATAGCTCCCTTGCCTGTCATCTCGAAAAGATCTAAATTCTTTAACTAAACAGTTTATTGAACTTCTATGTTGTAATTTAAAAAAAAAAAAAAAAAAAAAAAAAAAAAAAAAAAAAAAAAAAAACGGTTCAATACCTCGATTTCAGCATAGTTAAGGTAAATTAAGAAGGAACTTTTAAATGGATTACTAACTTTTGTACTAATAGCTACTTCAGTTAAAACTGGATCAATTATTAGTTTTTAGTCTGTTCCATTGTCAGTGCTCTTTCTACATGTTCCAGTTCTCAGCAACTGAATTTAAGTTAAAGAAGAAACGGATCTAGTAAATGCTAAATTTTTATGAAAAATTTGGAGTTCCTAACATATTATATTTATCATGCTTAATTACTACTAAGCCTAATTATACATACCTTTTTGTAACTCCCTTTGCTGAAGGAGCTTCCACCATTTTGGCAAACTAAAAAATAAATAATAAATCAAATGAGTTTATTTTTTTTTTCACAAATGAACTAATAATATACTTAAGCATCTAATTTTCTCGGCAACTATAGAATTAACACCAGAAGCCACTGATCTTGCAGCTGTTAGGTGCGGATAAAGAATATTCCGATTGAAAAATATGTAGTGAATGTATAGATAGATGAACATATAGTAAAGTTAATATTTTTTTTATCAAATCAGAAATCTGATTCATTCCCAGAATATTTTATAAACATTCCCTTATTTTCTCTCCACCTATTTTACGTTCTATCTCTCCTCTATTTCATTCTCTTTCTACAAAGAACAAAATATTTTGCAGTGTAAATAACAGTTTTAGAAATCCATTAATAAGAGTATATCTATATTTTATGATTCAATTGTAGCGTGGTTTATTAGCTAATAATTTTATTTTAAAAATAACATTAAAAAATGCTCTTTTATAATTTCAATGAATTTTTATTGTCGTTGTGCATTCTGTATTCCCTGATTGTAATATATTTGGATTTTCCTCGATCATTAAGTAACAGTATACTATTATGGTTGTAGAGCAATATGTGATTGCCATCGAAATATAAACTATGAATAAAAATATAACTATACTTCTGTATAAACTGTCGAAGAGGTGTGTAAAGGCCCCCATACACGATCAAACATTTTGAGCAAACCTGATGTTGGGCAAATTTAAATGCCATACACGTCAAACATCATATTTGCGCAAACATCACAGCCCCATACACCGCCAAAATGTTTGGTCAAACATGATGTTGAGCAAACATTTTGACCGTGTATGGGGGCCTTAAGTAAAAAATTCGAATATTTTCGTTTTCACACACAGTGCATTCTACAAGTTATATCCTCCTTCTACTACAAGTTAAGTGTAGATTTGTTGGCTCAACACCCTTTACTTATAAGTAAATATTATAATAACTATTAAAAAAATATAAAACAAAAAAATATAAAAAATATAGATACAATAATTCAAATATGTATAGCAATCATGGTAAAGACAATAAGAACTATTCCTATTGTCTCATCAGTTATCTGTTTTCATGAATGTTTCAGAGGCGATATTCAATTAAAGTGATAGAAATTGGTTTATCTTAAATTATTGATAATAGTGTTTTCCACAATAAACTTTTTATAACAATAGGTAATTTTTATTCACGAAGAGATAGTTGCACTGTATCTCAGAAAATACAACTAACTCTGATTTACAAGTCATTCCTATAAAAAAAAAATGTATTATTAACTTAATGGATACCCTTGCTTCGATGCGGAGTTTGTTATTTTTAATTTTTATGGGTTTATAAACCTACCATCAAAAAACTTTTAAATTTTTTCGTAATCGAGAATATCTAGATTCTATCCCTCCCCTTATTTCTGTACCCCCTCTCCTATGATAATATAATTTGCAAATATCCCGCAAATATATTTTAGCGTTTTAAAGTTGATAATATAATTTGCAAATATATTTTAGCGTTTTAAAGAAGTGGTGATAATTATATTATAAAGGTTTAGGCATGGTAAGGTGTGATTTATAAAAAATTGTCTTCTTGATGATTTATAAACTATTTAAATAATATATTTTAAAAAAATGAATCTAAATATTTTATGACAGCGATTGAACAGTTCTTCCTACAGAAATGTCTACAGAACATAAAATATTTTCTGTAGCTTCTTCTACAATTTTTGTTAAATACATTTTTTACAAATAATAAAATTATAATTTTGAAATCTATTTAAAAGCCCCGTTCTCGGTCCCTTATAGAACTACCAAAAAGTTTTGTAGTCTATAACACCCGCAGAATTGAGCTTAACATTGTACCCAAAAACCAACAAAATCTGTTCAGTCATTTGGACGTGATTGGCACACAGACAAACAGACACAAAATTTTCTAATCTTAAATTCATTATCAGGACTACTCATTTAGTAGAAATACAGAATTTGAGCCCAATCGGATAAATTTACAGACACCACTCCAATCTTATATATATTTAAGATTAAAATAAAAACAAATTTATTAAATTAACTTTAATTATCAATAAGTATAATGTATCACAAGTATTTGCATGCATTTTCTTGCATATTCTGTAAACACCGCATCACCTAACATATTGAACCAAAACTTTTTTGTTACAATCTTTTTTCATTCCTCGTATTGTTCAGATATAAAATTAATTATCTTTAATTTGCAGAATCTTATATAAATTATAGATTTTAATTAACAGGTTTCAATTTTATCCTATTGATGCTTTTATTTATTAAAATAACAAAAACAATGCATTATCGTAATCATAATGTAGAAAATAATTAAAAAAAGATAATAAAAAGTGTTGATTGTTTTAAGTAAGATATGAATGCTAGAATTCAATAAGTTTTAATTTAAAATAAATATATTTACATCACCTTCACACGAGGTCGTTTCTTACGAGAAGAATTATCGTCACTTACAAAAGAAGACTTCATGATTTTTAACAGCTTATTAATATAAATATAAATTTTATTTGTTGCCGACTCTAATACAAGAGAAAAGCGTTGTGAACCGATGTTTTGCAATTACCTTACTATTGAGTTTAGTGCCAGTGCCAATAGATAATAAATAGTTATGACCTTAGAATAAAACCGGTGTATGAAGTTATCAAGTGTAATGATTTTTTTATTTTAATTAAAACCAAAGTATTTAGCCAAATATCGCCCCAGTTTCTATAACCTTAAAACGAAGATAGTTTTCTTTTATTAAACTTATATTTATTTGATTCTATTGCAAACTATTTGCTTACGCTTTTACTTATGTCAATTTCATCAGACATTTTTTATTGCATATTCTATAATGCAGTCATATCAAAGTAATTAATAGCCAAAAGCCGCGTATTCGTGGAAATTATAGACCGTTGTTTTATTATTTATAGATTAAAGTTCCTCTCATTATTATTATCATTAAAATATTACACCGTTGATCGTTAAAACCAAAACAATAAAATTATCGCATATCTTTCAATTCCACAACGATATTTCTATCAGTCGTAAGTGTTCTTAATATTTCTTTATATTTTTCAAAAGCTTTAATGAATTACTATAAAATCTGCTTAGAAATATATTATTGGAAATATTGCAATAATTATTGAGTGATGGCTCGAATATTCGATTTTAAGATTTTGAGTCCAAAAAAATAATTATTATAAAAAATGTCTGTCTATCGCCTCTGCTTTTTTTTATTACATTAAAAAGAAATTAAATCCTACATTTACAAGAAGATTCGCACAACTTGGGGTAGTAAAATTGCGATTGGTTCATTAATAAAAGAACGAATGGAAGCATATAAATTTGAATTTGTTTTGGTCTACGCAATTTTATAAAAACATATTAAGTGAAAAAAAATTGGTTTCTGAGTTCTACAATCGATAACTAATGACGGCAAGAACATCTCTACAAAAAGCTAAAAAGAACTTAAAACTATTTATAAATATGCACAAGTCTGTTAAATAAGCTGTTGAAGTAGCAGCTAAATGGAATATTTCTCGTTGTTTTGTTTATTTTTTACAAGCTTTTATTTAACTTGCAATGTTTGAATGTGTATGTATGTTCGGGTCAAATCTTGCAACTGAATTTTAAAGCAGTTATCCTCAACCGATTGAATTGAAATATTACATACATGTTTAGTTTGCATGACAATGCATGGTTAGCTAAGTGAAGTCATTCTAAATCCAATATGGCGGACAGCCCAAGATGGCGAACTAGTTATATTTTAAGCATGCCCATGATATGGGTATCAAATGAAAGGGTTTATGAGAAGAATACGAATAAAAGCTAGTTTTTTAAAATATTTCTTTTTATAATCTACTTATTTTATGGAAAAGACAATTACTTATTTTATGGAGTAGTGATACAATATTTTGTCGCATTGTCAAATGACCATCGATTTGACGATCGCTATTACGTGTTATATTGCGTAAATATGTTTATCAAGGTTCCAGCTGTAGGTAGTTATTTATCAAATTGAAAAAAGATTTAAAGAAGTAAATGATTTGATTTGGCAAATTTATTTCCATTCATGCTCTCTGCACAATTAGTAGAATTAAGTGAGGCAACATTTTTAAATCTATTAGCCAGATAATTTGGCAAATAATTTTTCTAGGTACTTAGTAATGGTATCTGCCATACTGAAGGAAGACATCGTAACAACTTCAAATATCAAAGAATTTACAGAGCTATTAATAGTGAAATATGCCACCCTATATCTTCATGCTTTGCAGATGTTGTTACAGCTGTGTTTTTATTTTTAACTTTACCAGTTACCGCGAAAACAGTGGAAAGGTCATTCTCCAAATTGAAAATAATAAAAAATAGTCTGCCAATAAATGAGGCACATAGCATCCTAACGCGTATACTTAAATGATGCTATGCTTTGACAACACATTATTGTCTAATTTATTTAATTGTTCCCCCTTATTTTTGCTTCAAGGCTCACCGAAAGTAACGGAAGCCAAATGTGCACTATCTGTAGGACAAGCATTTCGCAAAAATTTAAAGACAGATAGACCGACAGACATAGGACCAAAATGTTCCCAAATGCCTGAAGTTGAATTTTATATTAGAATTTTTGAAATCGGAGACATGAAAAATGTTCGTTCTTATGAGAACGATCAAGTTGGGAAGCAAAAAGGGGAAACAATTGAATAAATTGGACAATAATGGGTTGTAAAAGCATAACCCCAATACAGTACATGGGAGGAAGCTATGTGCCACACTAATTGGCAGAATATTTTTTAATCAGTCAAAATTATATTGTATTTTACATGAATAAAAGTATTTATTTTAAAAGTATTATTTTAGCAAAATTAAATAAGCCGACTATGGGGATCCAAATTTCTTGAAAATCAGAGTACTTTTAAAGATATATGTGTTGATTAAAAAAACCAATAGACGCAGAAGGTTGAAACTTATATGGGACCAACAATAGACTCATTATGACCTACCATCCATATTTTCATTTAATCGGACTAGTTATTTTCAAGATAAGTTGTTTCGTTAAAATGATGGGCAAACTGACAAACAGGCACCAACAATGTTTGGTGCCTGATGAAACTGTATTTCTTTCTTGGCATTTGTTAATATGGAGGAAAAAAATTTCGTTCTAAAGAACGATCACATATCTTCCTCCGTTACCTTCAGTAAGTTCGGATGCAAAATTAAATAAATACGCGAGGAAATTATGTGCCACACTAATTGGCAGACTATCAATCAACTTATTTTTTTACATAAATAAAAATATCAATTCGGAATTCAGCAAAGTGTAATAAGCAAATACGTTTAAAACTCATAGGGGACCATCAATGGATAAATTGTGACCTATACCATCCAAATTTCATTATACTTTATAAGTAAATGTATTAATTTAGCAAAGTTTAAGACGGTTGAAACTTATATGGGACATACAATGGTCTAATTATGACCTACCATCTGAATCTCGCAAAAATGAACTACTAATTACTAATATAAATACCTATATGTGATTATTTTATATTACTTATGGAATTGCTGTTACATTGAAACAAAACAAAAAATTACTAAATATATATATATACATATATATATATATATATATATATATATATATATATATATATATATATATATATATATATATATATATATATATATATATATATATATGTTGTTTTTTTCCCTTGGGGGCCACAAAATTATATTTTGCGGAATTTGTTGTTCTGTCACTGCTGTTCAGCAACGATAAATGAAAAGAAATGAGGTGATAGTTTTTCGAACTATTTATCACTTTGTCCAGTGATGGTGGAATAAATGCACAGTTCATTCATTATTCAACCAATAAATGAAAAGGATAATAAAACAAGTATTATGGATAAACAAGAAAATTGTTTATCCAGAGGTACTGATTAAGTATGAAAGAAATATATATATATACTCGTTAAAAAATATACTTTACTTTTCTGTGATTCCAACACGCTTCATTTTTCAGAAACATGGATTTTACGTTAGTAACACTTTTTGATCTCTTCATGAAGATTTAATATTGAACAAACCTATACTATACACATATCGAAAAACTCTTTATGTGGCGTGAAACTTAACTCACTAACTGGTAGACAGAAACTTTTATATATTCTATCAACATTGATAGATTGCTCCGCACGCTTTAATTAAAATAATCGAATGTACCTAATCAAAAATAGTTGAGTGTAATTGGGAGCTATTCTCTGTAAAAACAATGCAAATATTCGTCGATCAAATAATACAAGTATAGGCTTGTCTCAATCATGTGTAGACTGCTAACTACACATTTCGATGTACTAAATGTTTGTGCAAATATAGACACTGGAATAATTAGTACTGTTTTTGTAAAAATTGTATGCATTTTCCCATTAGGCTAAAGACTTGAACCATTTCGGACATCTTTCTTTTATGAAAAATAAAACATAATTTTAAATTAGTCCTTTCGGAGTTCCGAACTTTACAAATGAATTATATGAGAAATTATAGAATATGCATTAAATAGATGAGGTTCAATATTTAAATAATCAACCTATTTCTTTGTAAACCCAACTTCTTTTTTTTATTAAAACGAGACTAAATATCAATAAAGTATAAAAATATGTATAAAGAAAGTAAATATTTAAAACACCAATTAAATTAGTAAATATATATATACAAATTAATATAGCAGAACAATAAATATTTTATTAAGGATTTTTAAAATGTAAATTATACATGGGTACTTACAATTTCAGTAGTCATTGCGGAATTATCAGGTTTGCAAAATAAATTAACTATTAAAAAATTATAAACGGTACAAATAAAATAAAATAATTATTGATTTTAATGTACGTACTTGCATAGACAGTAAGAGATAACTAATAGAATATTTAGAAGTAAATTCGATACTAAATTGTTGTAATCATTTGCTACAATATATTATGCGGATATTAAATTGATAACAAGTTTTTATAAATGAATACTGTTTGTTACACCTTAATTTTTTTACTAACAATATCTTTAGAGTATAAAGGTTGGAAAAGATCTTTATTCAAGCCTATCACACGTAAAATTTCATTGTTTGAACAGTTTCACATAATCATACTCTAATCTAAACCATAAAAAATAATGAAATATATCTCCCTGCATAAGATGAGATTACTGCCGTGTTTAAAAAAGGAACATTGTTTATTTTGTACCCATACTTTATATTATTTACCGTATTAGCTATCGGTGTTACAAGGACAGGGATGTATGTACAGAATAATGCAATTATTATTACATTGCATAGTTTAATCAATTTGCATAGTACTAAATTATTCTGTAAACCAATGTGTGAAAATGATAATAATATGTTTTTGTGTTCCTTTTTCAAACAATGATTATCAAGGTTAACAATATAATACTATAAAAAAATGTTGGTAAGAAAAGTTACATAAAACTTATCAGTCCATTGAAAAAATCTAAAATACCTAATGTTTTAAAAGAAACTTTTATTTTTTATAATTTATTTATTTTATATTGATTTTTTAGCAAAAAGATGAAGCCCAATTAAAGTGATATAGTCCAGGAGATAGGGAGCAAAAAAGTGTCTGACTAAATCAAGCTGGAATTTTGTAAGTCAATCTGGATAAAACTTGTTAAGAGACTTGTACTTTAATTCTAGATAAAGTTAAGAGTATTTATTATTTATAATTCCGTCTATATATTCTTATTAATTAATTTGATTAAAATTAACGAAGGAACTTGCGGTTCTTCAAATGAGATCTTATAAGGGCATTAGCAAGCAGTTAATTGTAACTAGCAATTACTAAGTAGCTTCATAAAGTTTCAATAAATAAAAATGCAAATACGCAACATCGCATTGAGCGAATGTTGAATGTTGACATTATGTTAAAAATTATTTTTTTAATACATCTCTTAGAAGTTACCTTGTAAAATAAATGTAGAATAATTTCTATTCAATTTTTTAACCACAAGAATACAATTTAGGGAACAATTAATACAATGTAATACGGGGGGGCTTAAATATTTATTGATAATGAAAACGAAACTAAAGATTGATATTTAGTTTTTTTTGTTATCAATTTTTCTCCAGATAATGTTTGCAGATAAATCAAATCCGATAAATTAAATTTGATTCTTTCTTGCGTCATATCGCAAGCAAACAAGAGTTATTGTTGCCAAAACTGAACCTTATAATTGTATAAACTTTAATTAAATTTATTTTTCATAGTTGATAAGATTTCTATTTGATTTAAATTTAATAATATTTATCTTTTAGTTATGTTACGTAATGTAATTTAAGTAGATTTACTAATTAGAGTTTGGTAAACTTTCGATGCCAAAAAAGGAACTAATGTCAAGTTAAAGTGGCACATAGCTTCCTCGTGTCCTATATCGTATACTGTAATGATTTTATGCTTTTACAACCTTTTATTGTCATATTTATTTAATTTTCCCCCCGTTTTTGAAATCTGTAAAAATTGTTTTGATTTTTGAGCAAAACTGTTCCCTAATATCTAAAACAGATTTCTGTTTTGGATTTTCTTTATTAAACCTGAGACATGAAAAATGATCGTTCTTCAGAACGATCACATAGTTTCCGTTACCTTCGGTAAGAATGGAAGCAAAAGAATGTAGAAGAACTCTACTGCCCTACATGAAAAAATCTAAACTCTGTAATTATCTTAAAAACTCTCGTGGATAACGATAAGAACAATGTGCGAGAAAGTTTTCTTTCTTTAAGTACGATTATAATAGCTGACGTATTTTTAATTACTCTTCTTTAACTCCATGGCCTTTGTATACAAGAGGGTTTCCCAGGCAAAAAGAAAGATGAAGAGAGTTCCTCAAACAAATTTGCCATAAGAAACCGAAAAGTAACCATATCCTGTTTTTATTTCTATTTTGCAATTATTTTATAAAAAGGTGGGCTAAGGCCCACGATTAAAGAATTGCCATCCACTTCTACTTATCCCCTCTGGCTTTGCCAAACTTGGTCGCGTTAATTTAAGCACAATTTTTTCTCAAAAACGATATTCCAATTCAAATGCTCAAAGAATATTTAGGCATAGTAAAAGTTAATTTTACAACCTAGATTTCCACGGCCATTAGCGAATCCCTTAATTTTGGGAATTTAGAGATTTACTAAATCACTAACGTGGTTTCCTCCTTGATCTAGATTAAATAGTGAAAGTTAGTTTAAATGTATGAAGTATAAGAATAACTAATAACATTACGCGTGTCTATGGCACATATAATGCCTTTTTGTTTGTTTATAATCATTCGCGGTCTCGTTCATCTTCCCTTCGAACTAAAAAACAATCAATTACTTCCGACGTAAAGAATGTTTGTCTGTTATGATAATAAATTTTCCGTTTTGCTAATATCATTTACAAATCCTCCACTCATTAACCTTTATAACAAGCGGATTTGATAATTTCACTATTATTTTTCAATTTTGAAGAGGTCTTCATTCTAATACTATTAAGAATTAAGTCTTAATTCTGTATAATGAGAGCTCAGGATTTTAAAATCCTGAGCTTTAATTGGCTCCTCACTCCATGTATTTTACCTTCCCCCGTTGTCAACGCACTAAGACTCATTTGGCACAGACTGTAACCATCCATCATTTATAAAATTAAACTTTTATTTATTGAAAAATTTCACGAGATATTAATAATAAAATGATTGTAAATTACCTTTTTATGAGAAATCCAATAGTTTAAATACTCGATGAATATCGTTAAGGGTAACGCTGTAGTATTGTCTCTGAAGGTACTACGAGTAATAACAGTTTCATGAGCCTCTGAATTTACATTCGCGCTCATAAAGGCGGTGCTTCCATTATTTACCTTTCTCTTTATCATTGTTTTATTTTTCTTCTTTAAAGCTTTATTAGACTAATATAAGTCTAACGTCAATGTTATTTGAGATATAAGTAACTTATTAGAGATAATAACTTCTTGCAATGTGTAATAAAAGAATTTCAAGGTGATCTTTTACAACTAAAACTGTATAAGTGATTTCTAAATTGTGTTTCCAAATATACAAATTTAAGAACTGTTATAGTATAGCCATAAATGATAAAAGTTGTATACACAAATAGACACTGAAATTTATAAAATAGCACCGATAAGTAATGTATAGACTTACATAAATAAATTATTATAAGTAATTTAAATTTTGAATAAAAGTGATAACTAACATCATACTTGTTTTTTCATGGATTTGATTCTAATAAGAAAGGGTTCCAAACCTCTTAGGTAATGTGGTCTAAACATGGTCAGTCAATTGTCAAATAACAATAACAATGTTATAATTCTGTTAGATAGATAAGATCAAATTTAACATTAAATTGAAAATTTAATTAAAAATATATTCAACAATATCTCAATAAAAAACAACTAATATAGATTCTACAAACTGAACAGACTGAATCCTCATACATAATTACGGTCATATACGTTATGTCCGTGACTTACTGTAAGCATATGGAAAAGAAAATCACGGTCTGTAAATTCAAGGTTGCTCAACAAAGATTGAAAATTAGCAAGAGTATATAAAATAAAGGAAGAAAACATAATTATGCCATAAAATGATTTTTTAATATTTATATTCATTACCATAATTACAACATTGCAGTTCGATTTGTAATTATCTTAATATACAATTATTGACTTATTGTATTTTTTCTACAATTTTGGTGGAGGATTACAGTATATTACTTTCTTAAGTAAAACCATTCTGCAACAAGGAAATCATTTTTGGACATTTTTAGTATTCAATTTTTGAAAGGAAAATATAAAGCTAGTTTCTTAATGTTTTGTTTGTAAATAAAAATCTTATCATGAAATAAAATAAATAAGTTGTTCCAGAAATAAATGTATAATATATTTCGTCAGTAGATAAGATATTTGTCCAAGTGAATCTTCCTTTCACTATACAGATATTAAAATTAAATTTCGTGCAATGATAATTATACGAACAACAAGAAACGAACTTTTAATCCAATTAAAAAACAAGTTATTATAATAATAAGCAGTGTTCATTTTATTTACTGTCTTGAATTTTTAAAAAAATTTCAAAAAGGATAATTGCCATATTATACAGTGAACAAATTTTGTCAAACTCGTGAAAGTTTATTGTACTTTTTCATTTCTTGATTTTAATTTAACAATAACAAACTACCCAAACACAGACAGACAGACTGCTCTGCTCAGTACAGACTATTTCATATTCTGTATTATTAAATTTAAGAAAACAATTGAGATAGACAAAAGATTTATTTGATCAACCTTTGACTTGTATTCTAAAAACATTTTTTATCCTGTAAACAAATTGCAAACACATTAACGAGTCGTTGTTGGTTAAGATATCTATCTTTTTTTATCAGAGAAATGAATAATTATTAAATACGTTTTATCTATACCGAGAATTTGTGGAACTTCATTTCGATCACTTAAATTGGTCGAATCTGATCCGTATTAAAATATTAGCTATTAAGATTTTTTGATATATAAAATCAATTATTCTAACCGTAGAATTTTAATACTTAAATTATATTCCTTAGTTATCAGACGGTAAGGTCACTTAAATAATTTGTGTGATTCCAAATAGTTTTAGACTAATAATTCTTCTAAATGTTACGATTATTTTGAATTACTGTTAATCTTTTAATTTTGCTTCCAAGCTTACCAAAGGTAACGAAAGCTACGTGATCGCACTGAAGAACAAAATTTTTTTTCTCTGATTTGAAAAAATTCAGAATAGAAATCTGTTTCAGACTTCAGGCAATATTTTTGGTTCGG
This sequence comes from Gerris lacustris, assembly GCA_951217055.1. Taxonomy (NCBI): domain Eukaryota; kingdom Metazoa; phylum Arthropoda; class Insecta; order Hemiptera; family Gerridae; genus Gerris; species Gerris lacustris. The sequence goes on from OX578277.1 coordinate 82,384,514, forward strand.
GTTCTGTCAGTTCAATTTTTGCGAACCAACTTTTTTTAAAAACTACTCGTCGATTTTATTAAAATTTGGGCCATACGTTCTGCGCCCATTTCCCTTCCAAATGCACACAAACATACATTTATCTACACCTATATCTTCAAAAGTACCAATCTGATTTTAAGAAATTTGGATGGTTTGTCGAAAGTAGCCTGAAAATTGCCCCAGATTAATTTTAACCGCTTGCGCACATAAATATTGCTATATTGATTCTTCTATTCGTGTATAAGATATCAAATATATGTCAACACGTTTGACAGATTGTAAAAGAGGGGGGGGGGGGGGGGAATTAAATAACTTAGACAATAATGGATTTTAAAAGTATTACATCACTGAACACGAAAGGACGGGCACTAAAGCACTGATGTTATGCTTTTAAAATCCATTATTGTCTAATTTATTTAATATTCATTTTATATTCCTTACAAAGAGATCTTTGAAACTGAAAATTAAAAAAAAATTAACTAATTAGTCGATTTGGAAAAAAAAAAAATTGTTTTTCACCAGACCAAATATTCAACAGTCAAATGAGTAGCTGCTTAAATAAAAGAATCTGTCTGTCACTAATTACGTCGAATGTTTTATGGCTATTATAATTGATATACAGTTCTTCTATACAAATAGATTACAATTCTCTCGATTGAAGCGACCTTGACATATCAGTTCGATTGATCTTCTGTTTGAATTAATATATGGACTACTGATATACAACGTTATATATTGTTATTATCTAAGCATCAAAAAATTGTATCTCATAGAAATATGAACCTATATTTATATTTCTATACTCGTACTCTTGAATGACCCATTTTTCACAGGTTTGAGCAGTATTATAAATATTAAATTTAATGTTTTGTTTGACTTTAATGGCCATTTACGCCCAAGATTAACTATTATAGACTTAATTTTCTCTCAGTTGGTTAATATCTTGTAAGAAGTCAATCATTATCAAATGTTCTCAAAATTTCTTATATGTTGTCAATCATTATAAAATGTTCTTCATCTTTATTTAAAAAAAAATATACTGATAAATTTATTGTACAATATTTATTGTTATTTATTTTAAAAATACATTGGGCGTAAAATACTTTGAATATTTGTCGTTTCTCCGCTAATTCTTTAAGAGCATAAAGATAATTAGTGAAAAAAAATAGTTTATTTCCACTAATGTATAATAGGTATAACAAAATAAGAATATGGGATAACGACGATAAATTGAACAGAAAACCCCCTGTTTTCTTCATTAGGAAGGCTCTGTGTTGTCCTGTTTTCTTCTTTTTGCACGACCTTTTTGCAGGACTATTAATATTAATAAAGGTGCATACAATTTCCTAGACAGGACATACCAGAGTCAACTAGGGTCCGTCACTGAGATGCAACAGCTCTCGTATTTGCATTGTATATAGGTTTGACACTGAATATTACTCAAGGCTAGAAGCAGATTTTCTTCTTCCATATTTCGGCGATTAATTATTAAATCTTAAATAGTTAACAATAAAATTAACCAAATCTTCAAGAATTCGCAATTTTATAACTCATTTAGGTCTCTTTAGGTGCAGTATGAATTACACATTGGTCTAAGATTATAGTGTCAAATGTTAAAATTTATTGGTTTACTATGGTTCAATAATATAAATTAAATCATACTAGAGTAAAAATATACCTTATATTATCTTTAACAAGCCCATCCCAACAAAGAAACCTCGGTTAATTAGCTCTTATATTTCAAAGAAATAACCAATTAGCTTCATATCGTTCAATAAATTAATTTAAATTAAATCCTTTCGTCAAAACATTACATAAAACATGCTAATTAAGCTTTATCTTAGCTTTTCGTAATTTTTAATTTAATAATATAATATGCTAGTTATTAATTTTAAAATTTTACTTTCAATCATTAGAACAAACTTAAACTACCAATAAAACAATAATTAATAATTAATTTAATTATAAATTACAGTAATTAATTTAGAGGTTAATTAAAGTTGTTATTAAACTAATAAATGGATAGGTTTATTTATCGTCATAATACATTTACATAAACATTTGTTTACTTTCTGGTAAATCGAACTGAATCCCTCGAGAACAATTAAGAGATAATACAATATAAATTGGTTATTAAATAGCGATAAAAAAAATTATAAAATTAGGAGATTTGATTAGAATTATTTAAAGATTTAATAAAGGTTTTCTTTCAATGTTGTAAACATACTGTTATAAAAATAATAATTATTTATAAAATATATAATAGGTGATTCATATTGTTTATCTGCAAAACTTAGTTTCTGACTGTAATCAGCAAGTCCCTAAAAATAATTAAATGAAATGAGTAAACATTTTATTAATTTATCTAATAATTAAAATGTTTACCTTTTTGTTCAACTTTTCTCTCGATACTAGGAGATTTCAGCTTCTTAACTAATAAATGGTCATCACTTCACTTGTATACTTTATTGGAAGGAAAAATTAAACCACATAATATATCTGGATTATAAATTAATCAGTTTGTTTTTTTATTTTTTTATTTATAAAAAAATAAAATAATTATGAGATCAATTAAGGGGATTTTTTTGGGGTAAAAGTTAGACGAATTGAAAGGTTGGTGTTTGAACAGTATGATTGCCGGTGCTGAGTTCAAGACGTTACTTGTAAAGCGAGCGGACTAAGACTGAAACAGGCTCCACGCGACCGAGTGAAAGCAACATCGATTTGACTGGGACTCTCATACAGACTGACCGCCATGACCTAGTGCAATCCTTTTGATAAATCCGCGTGATTGACTAGCATCCACGCTCCGGATCTGTCTACATGCAAAGGATAGCGGTAAATGTGCATTTATGAAAAGCGGTGGATGTGTAAAGAGAACATTCAATTACAAAGCAATGAGAGGATATGTAAAATGTCAATGTCGGGACTAGTCCGAATAAACAGTATGTATGTATATATAATAGACCTAGAATTCAATGAAAATTACACAGTGTATTGTATTCTCCCGCTCTAGTCGGCTTCTCAACATCAATGTAGATAATGTGAACTAATCTTCGTTTTTAATTACAGCACGCATAATTTAATACATCTTGCATGCAAACTTACATTTCTACTCAATGAGCCATGAGCCATATACACTGAAAAAGTAATATAAGAAACTCTTCAGATAAAAATTAATTTACATCACATTATTTACTAGGTTTATTTATTGCGAAATCGTGAATATGAATATAGGTTCTTCCTATAATAAAAATGTTCTATAATAAAAATTGTTTTTAAAACAACTTTTTCAAACCAAAATTATGTAATAGTAGTTATCTCGCACTCGGCTAGAACTACAATCCCGAATTTTATTATTTATCTTTGAGTAAATTCCATCCTGATGATATATACATACCAATTGTAGGAACAACACACTTTTCGAGATACGGCCTTCATAGATTATTACAAAATTAATATGATTATTATTAATTCATACGTGAATGCAAGTAAAAAATAAACCAATTAGTTAATCCAGACCTACATTCCCTCCCATTGACAGCTTGAATATTTTTAGTTGGAATATAAGAGATTCCAGATTCCTCATTATTTTTTAGAATTACCAACATTTCTCTTCATATGTTACAATAAACAGATTATAAAACATAATTAATTAAAGTCGTTACATTGAATAACTATCGATAATACTTGGTTTGTCAAATTGTGATTAGATATATCTTTTATCAGAATTTTTATTTTTTATTCTTCATCACTTCGGCTTTTGTCACTGAATATATATATATTTTTTTCTACATTTTAGCCGCAGATAGTCTTTATCTTTTCTTTGTTTTACATTGTCCATTAAATAATTTTTTGTTAGTTCTATTTCTAAATGAGAGTATGTATACTGAAATATTTCTTCTTTAATTTCTATTTTGCTCTTATATAATTGGTAAATTATTGTCGCATTTTCATTTAGATAGTAGTTGAATGAGAGGATTGTTTTAATAATTGTACATTTCTCTAGTAATACGTTATCGTGGAAACATGGCTTTCAGTCTGTATTTGTAATTGTTAAAATGGATCATGGATAAGTTTTACTTGAAACTTTACAATAAAGGTAATAAAAATCGTCATCGTTTTCTTAAACCCAATCATTCAATACATAGAAAAGCTGTTCCAATGGTTTTTTAAAACAACTTTTTCAAACCAAAATTATGTAATAGTAGTTATCTCGCACTCGGCTAGAACTACAATCCCGAATTTTATTATTTATCTTTGAGTAAATTCCATCCTGATGATATATACATACCAATTGTAGGAACAACACACTTTTCGAGATACGGCCTTCATAGATTATTACAAAATTAATATGATTATTATTAATTCATACGTGAATGCAAGTAAAAAATAAACCAATTAGTTAATCCAGACCTACATTCCCTCCCATTGACAGCTTGAATATTTTTAGTTGGAATATAAGAGATTCCAGATTCCTCATTATTTTTTAGAATTACCAACATTTCTCTTCATATGTTACAATAAACAGATTATAAAACATAATTAATTAAAGTCGTTACATTGAATAACTATCGATAATACTTGGTTTGTCAAATTGTGATTAGATATATCTTTTATCAGAATTTTTATTTTTTATTCTTCATCACTTCGGCTTTTGTCACTGAATATATATATATTTTTTTCTACATTTTAGCCGCAGATAGTCTTTATCTTTTCTTTGTTTTACATTTCCATTAAATAATTTTTTGTTAGTTCTATTTCTAAATGAGAGTATGTATACTGAAATATTTCTTCTTTAATTTCTATTTTGCTCTTATATAATTGGTAAATTATTGTCGCATTTTCATTTAGATAGTAGTTGAATGAGAGGATTGTTTTAATAATTGTACATTTCTCTAGTAATACGTTATCGTGGAAACATGGCTTTCAGTCTGTATTTGTAATTGTTAAAATGGATCATGGATAAGTTTTACTTGAAACTTTACAATAAAGGTAATAAAAATCGTCATCGTTTTCTTAAACCCAATCATTCAATACATAGAAAAGCTGTTCCAATGGTTTAATAGAAAAAATATTAAAAGCGTGAAAAACATAGACAAGCAGTTGTCAAGTTCTACTTAATAATTTAAACCTTATTTATGCATGGGGCTAAAATATTTATTCTTTTATGAATTTAGTCAATAAGAAAACCTGAAAAAAATTCATGTTGTTTAGCCTTTTGGTTAGGTAATCGCAAAAAAAAAATTATTTGGATCTGACTAATTGCGCAAAACTGGGAGCTTGTGGTGAGTTTACAGATGGGATATCAAGTAAAAAATATTGTGTGACATTTAATAATTGCACTACTCCACCTCTCCTTAATTAGAGTAACATCACCAAATAATTATGTATTAAATTATTAATTTTTACTTTAACAGTATATAGTGTCTAGGAAATTGTGTTTAGCATACAAATTTCAATGTTTCTTGACGATACCTTCATACGACATTTAAAACTATTTCCTGAGGCGAAGCGGTATTCAGTTGGAGGATTCATATATGCTTAAAACACACCTTTTTTACTTTCTCATATAAAGAGAAAGTATTGTGATGGCGCGAAAATTCTACTTTGAATTTTGATGGATTTACTCGTTTTGAGGTCCCCTGAGTCCAAATAAGTGATTTTTAAAAAATGTCTGTCTGTGCAGACTGCTGGAGCCTAAACTACTGGCCCAATTTTGACGAAATTTGGATTTACGGAAACATGTTCAGAAAAATCATGCCTCAAGGTGAAATCGAGAAATTAATTTTAGCTCCAAATTTGGGGGCGCTACCCCCCCCCCCCCCCCCCCCCCCCCAAAAAAAGAAAATCCGAAAATCGTGAAAAAAATTATTTTTCGAAAACTGTTCCAACGATTTTGATTAAACAAGTCTAAAATGTCGTCCACTTAAATACGAATCTAACGATATAATAAGCCGTCTTCCCGGGAAAAATCTAGTTCCTGAGAATATAGCTTTAAACGCGGACAGGGAGAGGCCGGGTTCGATCCCCCTCTGAGGAGAAGTTATTTTTATGATAAAATTCGATGGAATGTTCAAAAATAATTAAATGTACCTATAAATAACTTGAAAACTAATAAATTGAAAAACTGGGGTAAGTAATTTATGATATCGCATATAAGAAAGTTTTTTCAGAGTTGTCTTGGACCGATTTTTAAAAAAATATACGGTAGAGAAATACAAAACCTTAAAATATGCCCAATTTCTGTACAAAGATCTCATTAAGTTTTCTATACAACTTTTATCTTACACATTTTTTAGAGATAAAGTATTGTGGTGTTACGAAAATTTAATTTTGATGGATTTACACGTTTTAAGGTCCCATAAATCCAAACAAAGTGGATTTTAAAAAATGTCTCTCTGTAGTCTAAACTTAGACTTTGCAGAAGCGTGGAGCCTCAACTAACTGGGCCGATTTCGATGAAATTCGGCATAGATGTTCAAAAACATCACCTGAGGTGAAATCGTTGAAATTAATTTTAGTTCTAAATTTGAGGGTGTTACCTCCAAAACAATCTGAAAAAAATCTAAAACGGTTCAGATGATTTTGATTTTTTAAAAAAAGAATTTAAACTGTTGTCTATTTAAATAAGAAGAAGCAGTGACGGATCTAGGCTTTCCGGCGCCCGGGGCAAGAATATTTCGGCGCCCCCCCCCCCCCCCCCCTATCTCCTTTTTTTGTGTTTAGTCCCGTCAGCTTAGGTTTTTTTTACGACGTGAAAAAAACATTCAATTATACCTATTAAAAAAAAATGAAATATATTTAAAATAATATATTAAATAACACTGATCTCCAATTTACGGTGATTTTGCAATAAATATTCCACAATCGTAAATGTTATAATAACCAGTCATATTATTCATAAAGCTACCCCTCCCTCAAAGCAACTGTTTCCTAATTGAAAAGGACAACATCATAGGAGAAATTGAAATTTGAATTATTCTATTGTCTTCTTAACGTCATACTCTTCTCTCAATCCTACATATTTGCTTGTAAGAGTTACCCTTCTAATCCTTGGAGAGAACTTAGGATGTGGTCTATTATTTGAAGAAGCATTATTTCAAACCTCCGTCTCTGGTGTCCATTCAATACTTTTATCTTTACATATTTCATCAGCTATCCTTTTCTTTTTCGTTTACGCACCTCTTTAAATTGATGATCTATGTTAAGGCCTCCAGCTATGGTCTTAGCTTCAGTGACTGCATCTCTTGCATTATTTTCCCTAGTTTCCTCCTGTATGAGGCGGTTAATGTGGAGAACTGATTGAGCAATTGCGATATATTTTTTCTGGAGGAGTTTGTTGACAATGCCAAACCTAGATAGCTCTTTGAACCAGAAGCAAGAAAATATCACAAATTCAAAAATGCTAATACTTTTTAAAAGACTCCTAGCTTCTGGTTTTGTTTCAGAACTTGAAGTCAAACTTGCTACCATATTATCATTTAAAGCAGTAATAATTCCTCCAAGATGCTTGTAAATAACTATTACAGCTTCCCTCTTTGTTGACCACCTAGTTCCGCTCTGTAGCTTGAGAGAGATAGGTATGTTTTTGAGCAAAACTTCCCCACTTATTAGTTGATGCTGTTAAGAATGAATAAAGACAATTTAAGACTCCAAAGTTAGTTTCTGCTTCATGAGTGATGCTCGCAGCATTTACCCCAATTAATTTTAGTGAATGCTCAGCGCAGGGTACGAAGTAAGCAAGAGCATTATTTTTCTCCAAACGGGTTTGAACACCTTTGTACTTTCCATCCATGTTAGCACCATTGTCATATAGCTGCCCTCTACAGTTCTTAATATCCAAACAATCACTTTTGAATTTTTTGGTTATTACTTCAGAAAGTGCCACCCGTCTTCTCACTAACTGTGAAAAAAATCAATAAAATTCTCGCAAATCTCTGGCCCGCACTTAATTTGACGTACCTAATGACTTGAGACATTTGCTCCAAGTGGCTAACATCAGGGGTACAGTCAGACATGACAGAGAAATACTTTGCTTCTCTTAAGTCACTCAGAATATTTCCTCTTACTTTTGTTGCAATGATATCCAAAAACTTGTTGGATATTGTGCGAAAAGTAGCTGACCTGAACTTTTTTAGGGCGGATAATGTGTTCTCGTAGTTGGAGTGTGGTATCGGGAGAGTAAGTCAATGGTGTTTAAGAGCTTAAAGTAAGTCACGCTAAGAAAAAAAGATTAAGTCACGCTGTTGAAGATCTTTCCACTACTGGGATCACCAAAGTCAAGGCTTTCATCCGATCCTCGAAAAGCACTGCCTTGATAGGCCAAATGCATAATTACATCAAGAACGGCATATAAAACTGACTTCCAGCGATTCTCTTCCTGCGATATTTGTTCCTGTAATTCCTCCTTTATTTAGAGAAAGCTCTAATGTTTTCCAAGAACAAAAACTTTTTTTTTGTAGATTAAGGATTTTTCGTGTTCTGGAATTTTTTTTATTTAACTTCTTCCACTGCGTGAGACCTTCCTCCTTAGCCATATAGGAAAAAGCCTGCTCGGAAAATAATTTGCACGAATAGGTGACTAGAAATTCCCCTTTACCAATTGTAATCCTTTCCTTTCTGCGAATTATTCTATTGTAATAAAATCCTTATTCTAATCTCCTCAACCATAGCAAGTTCCTCCGTTTTACCGCCGACAGAGTTATACCCCCAATCTCGTTTACCTGCTCAAACCACCCACTCCCCAAGATATACAGAATATGTATTATGATATTTCTTTTTTTTGCGAATCCTCTGATAAATTTGCCATTTTGGAGTCACATCAAAAATTAAAATAGAAAAAAAAAAATCATTGAAGTCTAAGTTCAATGCATGTGCAAATGTGAAATTACTATACAAGGTTTTGAATCAATACGGTTTTGACTTTTAATGTATAAATTTACTGTGGGTTCCAAACATTTTTAATTCTTGGCGCCCCTGCAGATTTCTATTGCACCAAAGGCGCCCTTTGCAAAACATAACAGCATAACAGCAAACATAACAGTGAATACATAAATAAAATATTAATTTTATTTATTATGGAAACATTGGTTTCCAAACATTTTTTTCCCCCTGCTGCGCCCTTGCTGATTTCCTGTTGCTCCAAGGGCGCCCTTCGTCAAATTCATTTAGTAAACTTTAATAGGTGTTTAATTAACCCAATCAATTGCATTATTTTCCAAAAAATTTTTATTTCTTGGAGGCCTAGCTATATATTTCCTCTCGCTCCAAAGGCGCCCTACGCAAGACTATAACAATAACAGCTACACACTTTGCAAGTATTAGCGAATATATAAATATTTCAGTAATTACTGGATTTATTGAGATGGGTTTCCAATCTTGTTTGATACTGGGCGCCCTCGATAATATCTGTTGTTTTAATGGCGCCCTTTGTCAAATTCATTTAGTCGACTTTAGAAGGAGTAAATTAATCCATTCAATTTGAATTATTTTTCAAATATTATATTCCTTGGCGCCCTTGATCAAAAGGTGCCCTACGTATGACTATAACAATAACAGCTATACACACTTTCCAAATTTCTGTTGTTCTAATGGCGCCCTTTGTCAAATTGTTAAAAAATTGAAAAGTAAAATGAAATAGAGAATACTTTTAATATTTCGTCTGGCTTCCTTTCTGGGGGCGCAAATTTTAGCACTTGCATTTTATTTTTTGCAGTTTTAAAAAAAAAAATAAAAAATAAATAAATATATATATATATATATATATATATAGGCTAGCTCGGCGTGGGCGCCCCCTCTAACCCGGCGCCCGGGGCTGGCTGCCCCCCCTGCCCCCCCCCCCTAGATCCGTCACTGAGAAGAAGAAAAGAATCCAACCATATAAATAGTTTTCCCGGGAAAAATCTGGTTTCAGAGATAGGTATTGATGAAAGTATATTTGACTTAGCTGAAAATTGGAAACGAATTATGTAAACAATCACTGGTTGAAGACTTTATATTTTTGAATATATTTAATAGTAAATTGATTAAATTGGTTATAATAGAAATTGAAAATACAATAACTGTGTACAGTGGGCCAAGTTTGTAGTACCATTTTAATATTTCGTCATGGAAATTATCATTGAGGATTCGTGAATGAAAAAATAAACATAACCATGATGTAACCTTTTCCCGATACACCTGTGGTGAATTAAAGAATTATAAGGTTATGTGTATAAATTTAGTTTTTAGTTTTTTCTTTTTCAAATAGCTATATTATCGAAAATTGTTCAAATAATTTTAATATGTTGAGATATTATTATGTCTCTAGGTGTCTATTTAACGAGACTACTGAGAAAGAAACCCGTTCTTCTTGCAGTTATCTTTGTTTCTTTCATGTTCTTCACTTACCATTTTATATACGAGGTGACTGACCTTTGTATCTTTATTTTCTTACAAGACTTAAATTACTTGCACTTAAATTACAAGCAAATTATGACAAGCATAGTGTTATTGGAACTTTAATATTATCTTCATAAGTTCGTAAAGTATAATTGAGTGTGATCTTGCTCTTTAAGAAAAATAAATCAAAATTAAGATTTTTTTTAGATTTAGTTTTGAATTGATAAGGCTTGAAACCACTTTATTTACCTGATCAATATTATACTTGTCTCATCTTTTGGTCATTTTTATATTTGTTTCGTACTTGATGATCCAAGTTTACTCATTGAAGTGAGTTTACCCTTCGATCATTCCTTGGATAGGAATATTAATATTGTACTATAAGATTTTAGCTACTCTTTATTAAACTGGTAAAAGGTCCACAATATTGAGTGATTTAAGTTAAGACAAATGATCATCATCTCTCTATCGTATAGAAGTAACTATATCCCTTACAAGGGATGTGATAAAAGTATGATATTTTGGCTCAACTGGAGGAGATGATGCAGTCGACAACTTTGCTTGATTTATACACTTGAGAGATAATAATCCTTCATCAAACAGTACATTTGTAGGATTTAAACATTTGAGAAATTATATAGAGTTGATATCCCTTTGTCAAAAAAAGAGTGAGGCCCCGCCATTTTTTCTATAGACCGCCTCATATTCTTCAGTTTTACCTTTACTTTTACTCCTTTACTTATGAGAAATGATTATCAGGCCTTTGTTCTAATGTATATTATTGGTATTATAAGATCAAGCAGTTTTTTTTAATAATATCCCTATTCAGAACTCTGTTATAGTTAAGACCTATAAATTGTTGACCACAATTAATTGCAAGTGATCTTGCAAAATCCTGAGTGTCACAAGCAATCCTTGGGGGTATTTTGTAGTAGGTACTGACAATCATCCCCAACATTTGTTGTAATGTCACGTAAGCTGACACCACTAAAATTTTTTAAAAGCTACTTAAAAAAAGATATGTAAGATTAAGACAATGAAGGCAATTTAACCAATATATTTGGATAATGTGTTGATATTAGATTTATTGCATTTTACTATGTCTTAAAAAATTAAAACTAGTAATCATACTGAACCTTCCAGCTCTCTGCAATTACATAAGAGTATTTTCAACAGAGTTTAAACAGTAGGTATTAATATAATATATATGTATTAATATACCTAATGGTGGCTGGTAAAAAATATTTAGTAATTCTGTGGGTGAAAGAGTGACCCTTCATACTTAATTTATATATAAGCCAATAATTAGAATTAAAAGTATTTTGATTCTTTGGCATAGACTAACATCTCTGTTATTTAGAGAGTTGACCTCCACTCAAGCTTTATATTCTAAAATCTGTGATATTTCATATCTTTATTATTTATTCGCTTGCTTTCTTCTTATTATTATTTTTATTTATTTATTGATATTTTACATTTCTACTCTTCTTTTTTGGAATTTTCACTTTATTATTTTGAATTGCATCTGTAATTGAATGGAAATCTCTCATATTAGTTTCTAATTTATTGCAGCATTGATGAGAAGTTCTTCTATTCTTACTTTTTTCTACTAAACTCACACTATATTTGTTATTGTTTAAAAGGTAAATAGAACTTGTTTACTCTCTATAAATCTATACTCAAGTTAACTAATACTCATACAGCATGGGAAAATCGAAAAAAAACACGGTGTCAATAAGAGTTAAGATTTTGCTGATTAGAAGGTAGCGCCAACTAAGCAAACAAAAATTTGGCTGTCTGCACCACTCGCACAGGCCAAGTGTGGCTTTATTTTTTCCCCCTCACATAGGTTGACCATCAGAATTGTCAGAGTAAACTCTAATTTTGAGATGCGTATAGAAATGAAATAGTTCTTCAATTACAAATATCAAGGAACCATTAAATGATTCCTTCAAATTTGTCATTTTAAACAGTTCTACAAATTTTGTAATCTATAAATTTATATTTTATGTTTTAGCCGACGTTTTCCTCTGATAGTGAGTTTGGCTCTGCTATACCTTTGAGGAACCTTGAGTCTTTTGTTTGGAAGACTGACGAAGAAGATAACACTGGTAACTCTTCTTTATCCTGCAGAAATTCTGTTCAGGGCAAATTCCTTTTAGTTGATGACAGAGGTAAATATACAATTATTTTATTTTTATTAATTATATTTAGAAATAACATTATCTTTGCGAATGGTCCTCCTTTTTATTTCTTTTGTAAAATAAATAACATGGAAATAGGATAAAATGTTTAACTAGATCAAAGTGTTCTCTCAACTCTGAACTAAATTAGTCTATTTCCATGCATTTTTTAAGTCTGTGTATATAAGGATGAAATGTGTTATTTCTAATGAGATTTTTTGAAACTTTATTTCCAAGTGGATATAATTCAAGAGCAAAATTGATGAGTTTGTTTTAACCATCAGGGACCTTATGATGAGAATAAACTTTGATTTAATTCACCAAAAATCTATCTGAACTACACACATATAGGGTGTCCCAAATAGAATATCAGAAATCTCTCTGAACTTGACACACATAGAGGCAGTCCTAAAAAGAATATAAGAGCTTGGCGTCCGTGCACCAGAAACTGCCGTGGGGAGTTTTAGGAATTAATCTAGTTCAATTTCATTATCAATAAATTGTACTAGAGCTTATCAAAAAGATAGCAGTGAGTTTTAAATTGAAATTAAACATATCCCCAATTTTGAAAAAGAAGACCTGGGAATTAAGATTTATTACTCCTCCATTGTCCTCCAAGATCCCAAGATATCAAACCATGTGACCTTTTTACTTTAAGTATACGTCAAAGAATTGGTGTTCAACCCACCAATGCCTACAAATTTAGACGAAATAAAAATGAAGATGAAGGTTGCCATTGAGATTGTCATTCCCGATTTTGTTCAAGAGAGTTTGGGAGAGTTTCTCAATATTGTTCAAGTAGACTATAACATTTATAGACAATGTGGTGGGAAACATGTGAATATAACATTTTTTGCATATACTTGTACCTGTATACGCCGGGGAAGTGTGACGTCACTTACGTAAAAAAGTGTGTGAAGTTAGGTTAGCTGGCTCATAACATTGGATATAGGTGGGGGTTTATCAGTGCTATTTTATTTTATTATTATTTTTTAATCAATTATTTGTTTTATCATCTATAATGTATACATTTATTGGCTTATTAATGATGTTACTGATACATGATAAGGTTAAAAACAGTTAAAAAAGCTTTTAATAGAGTAAAAAGAGCACATCTGTGAGTAAGTTATTTAACTTCTTCTTTGAGTTATTTGTGAGAATTATTTGTTTTATCATCTAAAATGTATACATTTATTGGCTTATTAATGATGTTACTAATATATGATTAGGTTAAAAACGGTTAAAAAAGCTTTTAATACAATAAAAAGAGGAAAAAACTATAAAATGCTTACAGAACTCTAGTAAACAATGGTTTGTTATGAGCCAGAAAAGATAACCTGACGAAAAATCGTGGAGGGCGCATGACGTCACAGCAACCTTTGTCACTTTTACGTAACCTCTCTGACGCGACGTATACTTAAATAAATGTAGCTCTTTAAAACTCTTAATACTCTTGTTAGAACAACCCTTATTACCATCACAATAACTTAAGAACAAATATATCAGTGCACTTGTTTACTTCTATGACATAATCAATTTATAAGATTATCCAAAACGCAGTGCTTATTCAATTAAGTTAATTCAATTTCAATATTTTTAAATGAATAAACTTTATCATCTAAAAAAGTTAGAAAAATGTATAATATAGGAGTTATATTTGTTACCTTACAGGTTACTTGTGCACTCGAAGTCAAGTTCTGCCAATGGGTTGCTGTGATCACACATCTCGTTATGTTCGGCGCTATCCTTGCCATTCTTGTCGACAGTCTGGCTGCTGTGGCATTTATGAATACTGTGTATCATGCTGCCTTAACCCTAATAAGGTAAATTCCTTTAAATAATCTTTATAAGTATAGATTATTCTTGGTTATCAAGCTTTGACTAGTGTCATGTTATGTTTTAACCCTAGAACGCTAACCATATTTTTTAACCTCTTAAGACTAACCTTGAGTCATATTGACTCCCAAATCTATTATACCCAGTTTTATTAAAATATAATGGCCTAATATTTACAATATTTATTTAACATGTTTTAGTGCTAGTTGAAAGGACACTTGGGTGCTTTGTTTCCCATAAAAAAACAATTTTTTCCTTTTAATTCCGGTTTTTCAATCTGGACTACTATTACATATACGGTATTGTTATCTACCGGAGTGGTTTTATTTAATTTTTTTTATGTAACTTTTTTCTTTCCTTTCCTTTGGTTTTTCTATTTCGTAAATTGTTTCAATTAATTTATCATTTTTCTCATCATCGCTGATGGGATCAAAAAAGGCATTTTCTATTTTCAAATCAGGGTCCAAATCACCAACGTCACCATTATTGTCGAATACGCTCTTTTTCATAATCGGTATCTGAATCGGTCATTTCCTTCATCAAGCGATACATGTCGTTTAGATCATTGTATTTTTTCTCCATTATTTGACTACATTCATATTCTATTAACTTTATATAATTTAGACATATAACGACAAAAGAAATATAACAATTTATACTTATAAATGAATAAATTACAATATATTACCTTTAATTTGAAATAATTATTGAATTAAAAGTTATATAATATTTAATTTATAAGATTTAAAATGCCAAAATAAACAATAACACGACATACTATTCTAAAAAATACTATTCTGCGTCAAAATGACCTACAAAAAATTTACGTGTAAGACTAAACAGGAGTCAAAATGACTCCGTGACTGCAGAAAAACAAACGATATGTCCTCTTTAGAATCTGAATGTGGAACTGATAGAAGTGTAGAAGGGTCATTCAAGGGTGGGAGATAGCATAGCTGAGATGTGGGAGTTCTGTGTTTTACAGACACCGTGCATTTGTAGTTTAAAAAAAAATGGGAGTCATTTTGACTCCAGGTTAGCTTTCTAGGGTTAAGTAACTTTTATTAAAAGCCATTATAGATGGTAGTAGATAAGTACTATTTTATGGTATATTGATTCTCAGTAGATGTCTATTTATTTTATTATGGAATAATGGACAACCATCTCTATTGGCAAGTTCTTTAACTACTACTAGTTAAAGAGATCTCCCTACACTATGCACCATGGCTGTCGGCCTGTTAAAACACATGTGTTTGTGGTGGTAACATGTTCAAAAGTTGACAGATTCGTGTGAAAATGGTACAAATATTTCTTATTATCAATGCCCAGTCTAAATTTAAAAAATAACACAATCTATTAAATTGAAGGAGTCCTTTTAAAGATTTGATAAAATACTCGTTGTTCAAGTGAAATTCAAAATGGGAACTGAATTTATTTCTTTTTTAAAAAATAAACATTTGATTTATTTTTTTTTTTTTTTATATGTCAAGTCTGCTACACTACTCCCCTCTCAGTAACCGCGGGGCAAGACTAATGTAGTCCATCACAATATGCTGGTTTTAGTCTGTCTAATGTCACCCATTTGTCTTTATTGTTTATTTTAAGTTCTCGTCTGTCTAGAACTAAGTAAGGTCCCATGTATGGTGGTTGTAGGGGGTCGTAATATTGTGTCATCTCGTAGGAATACATGTGTTGAATTTATGAGATCGGGGTGGATAAAAAAGGAGTCCTTTTAAAGATTTGATAAAATACTCGTTGTTTAAGTGAAATTCAAAGTAGGAACTGAATTTATTTCTTTTTTAAAAAATAAACTTTTTTTTTTTATGTCGTCATTTGACAAGTCTGCTACAAAATATTTGTAGGAGATTTAATTTTGAATTTTCAAACTGAATAAGAAACTAAAACAATCTACTTGATAAGGTAAACAATATTTATCTACAATTGATATTGTATTCATTGAGCATGCGCGCTTTTTTAATTCCTCTTTTTTTCTGCCCTAGGCAGAAAAAAAGAATAAATAATTTACTATTATGAATAATTTTTTGGGTGTAATTTGTATAAACTTGCTTTAGATATTTGAAGAAACTTTAAATTATGTTTAACAGGATAAGAATTCTATTAATCTATTTATTATGTAATATTTTTATTTCTCTTCCATATACACACAAACATTTACATTTATTTACACCTATATCATTGCAAGTACGCATCTGATTTTTAAGAAATTTGGATGGTTTGTCGAATATAACCCACAAATGATCACATATTAATTTCAACCGCCTACTCTCTTTAAAGTTTGCAAAATTTATACTTTTATTCTTGTATAAAATCAAAACAATTTTGGCAGATTTAAAAAAAAGCAAACAATTAAATTAGATAATATTATGTTGTAAACACATAACATTAATAAAGTGGGTGATAGGATGCGAGGAAGCTATGTGACACACTGATGGACAAACTATTATGTTTCATTCATTGTACTAAAAAATATGGAAAGAATAACTTTGCTCTCTTCACAAAAGATTCCACATTACGGCTATTTTCACTTACAAATACAAAATATGGAAGTTGTTGAGGAGCTAATGACTGAGGGTTAAGCACCTAAAAAAATAAAAAAAATAAAAATATATGGTAAACATTTGTGTGGCAGTACACAATTCACTTTACTCGATATCCAAAAAAAATAAAATTTTGACTAAATTAATATATGTGTCAAATTTGATTAGCAGAGTTTATTTCAATATGTCCCCCCCCCCCATTATACATTTACTCAAAAAATCCATATTTTATAAAGACTGAATAAGTATAACTTATGAATGCAAAGAAAGAGGCTTATGTGGTTTTTTGTTTGTTTTGTTATTCCAGAAGGATGTATTGCGAGGAGTGTTATCCCGTGCTCCAGCTGCCTTCCATGTTGTATTTTCTGCAGTAAATGACCAGTTCGAACTGTGCTTAGCCAAGTGTCGAACTAGTTCGTTGTCTGTTCATCACGAAAATTCTTACCGAGACGCCTCTGCTAAGCACTGCTTTACCGATGCTATACCTGCAGATACAGAACCACCATGACGTATCATCTCATTATTTTAATTATTGAGTAAATCAAATTAATCATGACACGACTGATAGTAACATTGAAACTAATAAGGTTGTTTGGGAGAGCTTGTGGCGCATTTCTCCTACCTGACATGATATTATTCAAGGTTCAGACTGGGTCAATAAGTTAATTTTTATATTTAGAAAACACCTCTAATAATTCTAAGTATCAGTAATCCTGTTTTTCTGGATTTGTTTTAAAAGTTGTTTTAGTTTTAAATCATAATTTATTAGTCAAAAAAGTACCTTTTTTTGTATAGTAAGTTTTAAATATGATTGTCTGCCCTTAGTTATATCACAATAATGCTGTGAGTTTTAATTTTATTTTAACAGCAATTTTTACATTAAGTCATCATTTATTTTTAACGCTCATCATTTATAAAGTGAGATGATCCCAAAAAGTCTTGATCCTTTAAAGAGACAACAACCCCATAACTGTGAGAGTAACAATTGCGATGGTCATGAATAATTTCCTATAAATATTTCCACTATTCTTGTGGAAATATATATTCGATAAAAGGTTATAAAAATGTGTATGCTGATATATATTTTAAGGTAGGTAGAACATTCTCTGCACAATAAGTGTGAATAAAACCTAAGTTGAGAACCAGTAAAGAAACCAAAGAAAAGTAAAGGCAGTGTATGATGGTGTCAACTAAAATGTCATGCGATGACAGGAGGAGTTTTTTGACTTGTGTATGTTAACTATTTTAATATATAGAGTTAATATAAAACATGTTTATATGTTTTAATATAAAAAATATAGTTAGTTTACATACGGAGCAGTCAGTATTATTACAATGGCTACACGAAAACGTAATTCAAAAAGAGGGAACTAAAATTCATCTAATGACGATGATAAATCAGACAAAGAGTCAATGTAGGAGGCAGTCTGCATTGACCAGGCATTGCATTGTTGCAGGCCATTGAATGTTTAGAAGAATAATTCACAACTCCTCTCTGCAAATTAAAAGAAACATTAGTGAATCTCATGGAAAGAAGAAGACCCGAGGAGTTAAATAATAACCACGAAAACAATTATTTCGAACATAAACCATAGCGGACTTACAGAAATCCAAGGATTGTAGTAAAAATACTATTACACTCAGTCGGTCCAAAGCGTTACATCGTTACATGTAGAATAGCTTATCCTTTTTTCTTGCAGCAGCATGTCAGTGGCTTATATAGAAACTGTTCTTAGTTCTTAATTGTAAGATTCAGTTAATCAGATTATTTAGTACCATCATCAGTGCTCTTAGGAACTTCTTGTTTATACATGAAGTATTATGAAAAGTGTAATAATAAAGCTTTATTTCCCCCATGATAGCATCGCCAACATTGTTAATTTTAATTCACTCATTAAAATTAGTGTTACCCCTTTTTCAAACAAAAATTTACTAGCCTTATAAATAATATAAATTGTCTGTTTAAAAGGTAATTCACAGTATATGAAACTCAGAGATTAATCATCTTTATATTGTTACATAGTCTGGTTCCTGTTTCATTAATTATTATTAGTGTATTCTACAAAAACCTGTTTGTATAAAATGTGTTAAACGTTGCAATTTTTTCTTGTAGCTAAAGCCTTATCTAGATATTTGGGATTATTCCTTTTAATAAAAATTAAGAAGCAGTATTTTATATTAATTAATACTATTGCAGTAACAACCTGATCTTAAAATCTGATTCAGTGAAGGTTTTTACAATGCAATTTTGTTCTGACCAGCCCATGGTGTTAACCTTTTATCATCATGAGCAATTGCGTTTTGTACTTTTCTTTTTAAATTAATATTGACTGTAGATTACATTTAGAAGTATGATATTTAATAATGATTATCTTTCCCAAATGAGGAAGCTTTGTACATAAAGTCTTAGAATTAAGAAGAATAAGTGTGCAAGTGGAGTTGATGTCAATAGAATAATAACAACAAAAGCCTCTCCTTAAAATTAATTTTAATTTCCAAAGCCAGCTTTCGGCCTTTTGGCCATCATCAGTGCCTACAATGAACAGTATAAATACATTTATTTAAGTGCTTGATAAAAAAATGTGTGCAGTGAAAAATCAAAATATAAAAAAAACAAAAAAAAAAACTAAACTACAGAGGTGAACAATAAAACATAACAATACATTGAATAAAATCACGGGTAACAATAAATATAATCGAAGAATAATATAAGCTGCCTTGAAGCAAAATAAATTGTAATAATTATTTTAATTTTATTATTCTTCATCGTTCATTTTGAGGAGAGGTTTTAGTTTTTTGTTGTTTTTTTCCACTTAAAATTAAGTTTTATAATTTAAAATTAAACAGGACTGTTCTCTGGTTCTGGAGCTGTGCTTTTATTGTGACATATAGCATTCTAGGGTGTCACAATTGGCTCACAGGGTCACCATAATACTATTTTGATTTGGTCACAGTGAAAGAGAAAAATAGAGAAGGCATATCATTTCTGTTTTTGCAAAAACCTATCAGAAGAGTAATCAAACCAGCAAGATTGAAATGGGCAGGACTTGTGGTTCAGATGATTCGTATAGAAGTACCTAAAAATATGTATAAGGAGGGCAAAAGAGGGCTTGGTTGTAGTTTTATAACCAAATTAATAATGTGGCACATAACATACTCTGCGTAAACCCACGTTTATAGGTTGAATTATGAAGCAGCTACTTAAGAGTTAGCTATAAAAAATTGTTTTGCTTTGAAGTTGCCTTAAACAAAAAAGTTTAAGAATTTCCGTACTTTGAGTTTTCGTTAAAGAGCCAAATTGCACTTAATCCTTTTAATAAGGGAACAAAGAACAAAGTTCAAATTTATTAGATGATATTATGCGTAACAAATTCATATTTTTTAAATTGTATAGTATTTATTATGTAGAGATTCCTCTACAAATGGTTGTCATTGTATTTAGATTAAAGTTTTTTTTTTTGTTTTTTTTTTAAAAAATCAAATTAATTATTTTTAGTGTGTAAATATGAATTGTTATAATTTATGTACATTTTGATGTTATTTTATTTTTTAAATATGTAAATATTTGTAAAATATAAATCTTTTTGACCGATATCTGTGTATATTAAGATGTTTAATATCCAAATTGTAAAGGTCTCAAAATATAATCCAAATATTTTTTGCCACAATTTGGATATGCCAAGCTTACCCACAAGCACAAACGGTCATAGACAGAAAATATTGAGTTATTAATGAATCCTAAGGTCAAAACTACTATCCATGGTTAAATGTTTTAGACTTTTAAGTGATAGCTTTATTCTCATTCACCTTTGATTCTTAATTATATATTATTTTCCTCAAAATTAAAATAATAATATGTAAATTAAGATAATTTGTTGATTCAGAATGTAATACTATAGTTATCAAGCTATTAGTATCACAGTTATGATGATAATTGTAGTAACGAGCATGTAAATAAATAACTTTTTTAAAAATAAGAAGTGGCCAAATTTTTTTAAATAACTTGTATTAATAAAAAAATTTAAATCACAGATATTAGACCCTACTTTTTTGTTTTATAACTGATGTAAATATAAATTTAATTTTTGTAAAAATCAATGTTTATGTTTTAAATCTAGTGTTAATATTTCATTATTAACTAATGTTTGTTGAAACTAACTTAATGCTGTGAAAGTATTTACTAATTTTCTCTGTTGTGTTTTATATGTATTTTTTAACCTTTTTCTACTGAATAAATAAAATAAAAACTTAAAGATTTTATTTTTTAACGAATGAAATAGCTGTACTAGTTAGTGAAAGTAAAATTAATTTTATAAATTTAAGGAAAGAGTTGTGGAGTTTTTTTTTTTTTTTTTCCTCTGCGTCGACTGCCAGGGCCATTGGCGGGTATACTAAAATTGTCTTTAAATTTTATTGTATATGTTCACTCTTTCAAGAAACTCTTTTTCTTTCCAGCTTTACTTTTGAATTCTTCCATTCCGTTCTCCATTCCACCTTCTCTTCTTTCTTGCCTATACTCCTCGCATTCTATTAAGTGATGTATCGTTAACCTTGAATTACATTTACTGCATCTTGGATGTCTTGATCCATCTAGTAGATAGCTGTGGGTTATGCGAGTGTGACCACAGGCTGCTCGCAAAATTTTTATTTTATCCCTTCTGGTGAACCCTTCTGGCCAATCATGCTTAGTTACTTCCGGGAAGAGCCTTCTGTGTAGAGTGTCCTGGTTTTCCCATAGATTTTCCCATTGTTTCTTCAGGTTATTATTAATTGCCAGAAGTTGGTCAGAGATCCTTATTGATTCCGTGGCCGCCTCTGTAGATAGGGCTGCTGCTTTGGCTGCCATGTCCGCAGTTTCGTTTCCTGTGATGCCAGCATGGCCTGGCACCCAAAGGAATACTATATGTTTGCCGGTTGTGATACCGCGATGTACCTCCTCGATAAGTGCCTGAACTAAGCTATCTTCTGTATATGCGTTTTTAACCAAGGAATTAACCAAGGATGGGACAAAGGGACCTGATTTTCTTCCTGTGATGGCTCGGATCTTCTTCCACAGGTCTGCTGATTTAGTTTCGCTTGTCATGGAGGATACTGAATTCCTAATGGATTGTTTGTCTTTGAATATCCCCTGTTAAGGTTATATTATCTGGGAAGCTTTGTTTGTAATTTTCCCAGTTCGCTCTCTCGTAATTCCATCTGGGTGGAGGGACGAAAGAGCTCCTCCTATTTGATGTTTTAATGAGTATGGGGAGGTGGTCGCTGTGATGCAGATCATCTAATGTCCTCCATTCCAGCGTTGGTGCGATGACTGGTGTTGAGACTGTTAGGTCTATAGCGTCGAATGTACCACTGGCTGCTCTGAAGTGAGTTGGAGCTCCATTATTCAGCAGGTACATATTTGCCTCGTGTAGTATTTCTTCCAGCTTTCTGCCTTTAGCATCCGTATGTTGGCTTCCCCAGAGCGTATTATGGCAATTAAGGTCTCCCATAATTAAGAATGGCGATTCCATTTGACGCAACAGATCAAAGAGATCATTGTCGCTCCATGACTGGTCTGGTAAATAAAGAGAGCAGATAATCATTTTTATCGATACTCTGATTTCCATGGCAATTGCTTGTAGTGGAGTCCTTAGAGGTACTTCTCTTGCCTTTATGCCTTGTCTTATCATGAGGGCTACCCCTCCATGAGAGCGTCCTCCTATCCTTGGTTGCACATCTTTCCGGAAGGTCTTATACCCGGTGAAAAGAAATGTATTATTTTGGTTTAGATGTGTTTCTTGTATAGCCATTGCTATAGGATTGTAAGTACCAATAAGCTTCCTAATTTCATCTCTATGGCTGTATATTCCACGACAGTTCCATTGTATTATAACTTCCTTGTTAGGTGCATTTGTGTGGTATGATTGGTCCATCAATTACGGGGGTTTATCTGAATCCTCTTGGTATGGGGATGATTCATTGCCATCCTTCTTTCGAGGGCCTCTGAGTTTTCCTTTGGGCCAACCTTTCTTTTTCTTGGGCATACTGTCCGTTCCTGATTCGTCTTTTTCTGATTCCTGTGAGGATTCTCTTGGTCTTACCCTGCTAGCCAGAAGTTTTTGTTCGGTAGCTCTTTCACTTAAGGAAGAGTCTTCTGTGTCGGCTTCATAGGGGTTTACCAGACCGCCCAAATGGCTGCTCTCTTTTGGGTATATTATTATTTTCTGGAGCTGGGCGAGGTTTATGGAGGGTTTTTTAAAGGTGGAGGTTTTGGAGCGAGGGGAATGAGGTTTGGGAAGGGGGGGATTTGGTATTGGTTGATGTTGAGGCATAGTTTTGATTTATGTGTGTCTGTTGATTAATTTTATGTGGTTTATACTGGTTTGGGGAAATGTTGGGTGATTTACTCTTTGGTTCTGCTATATTTCCACTTTTTATTTTATTTTTAGTTATTTCTGCGTAAGATACGTTAGGTTTTATATAATGCTTATTCATTACATTTGTTCTTGCTTCTCGAAGGGAGAGATTCTGCATGGTTGATACTTGTAATGTTTCTCGTTCTATGAAATATTTAGTACATGTTTTCATTGTCGAATAATGTTTTCCCCCACAGTTGACACAGGTAGGAGGTGTTTGACATGGTGTGTGTTGTTCATGCTTTATTAAGCCACATGTGCAATATTCCTCTCTCGATCTGCATTTTAAAGCTGTATGACCGAATCGAAAACATTTATAGCATTGTAATGGTGGAGGTATGTAGGGTCGTACTCTGATGTTATTTAGTAACATTGAAGGCGAAATTCGATCGGGTAGTACTGGGGAATTGAAGGTTAACAGGAAGGAGTCAGAAGGGAATTTTTCTTTTCCTCTTCGTTTCATTAGTCTTTTCACGTTAATGACTCCTTCTGGTAGCAATTGTTCTTTTAGTTCATCTTCGTTGCATTGGCGTAGAAACTTGGAGTATATTACCCCTCTAGAGGTATTAAGTCTATCGTTAAGTCCTGGTGTTACCTCGATTCCACTAATATTGGCCATATTATTCAACTTGTCGGCTTGCTTTTCATTGGCAGCACATATGTGTAGGGTGGATTCACCTAGGAATCTCAGTTCCGCGGGTCTACCTTCCAATATTTTAATGATTTCTCTCTCTATTTCAAATGGGGATTTATCTAGGAAACTTCCTGTTCTACATTTAACTGTGAAGTACTTTGCAAAAGGTGATTTGGGTTTTCCAAAGCAGTCTCTCGCTTCTGGGTATCGGTGAGTAATTACTTTCTTTTTTTTAGCCTTTCTATTATCCCTATTGCTTTCATTTCTTATTGTATCTGTGCTGTTGTGGTCTGTTCTATTTATTTCCATTATTTCTTTATCTTGTGTTGTCTCCTTACATCCTATCAATTTTCCGTTAATCTCCTGTATCTTATCTTCTGCAATTTCTTGTCTAAGAGCATCGAATTTATTACTTGTTTTTATCGGGCTCTTCTTTTCCTGCTTTGGGGGAGTTCGAAGGACTTTGCCGCCCCTAACATGGGGAACCGACGCCAACTACCCAGCCGACCCTAACGTGGGTGACAGATGCTGGGGAGATTTACAATTCCTGGAAGGGAAACACAGATCAGAGGGCTCTTCCGCCACAGATGAAGTGACAAGTTGTCGCTCCCCTGTACCGTTGGCCCTCTGATAGCTCGGGCAGCCTGGGCTCGCCAGACCCATACTTAGTCTAAGAGACTAAGCCCCTGGGCAAGACACTTAGCTATTTGTAGGTGTTATAGGGACTAAGGTAGGGTCCCTTGTACATTGCTATCATCTGTACTTTGAAAACTGCAGGTTATGAGTCAATTCCTGACTCAGGTAAGGGGCTCCACGTTCATTGATCAATGATCACCCAGCATCGCCACATAAATAGGTACCTGGTGGCAGATTTTGTAACTTTGAAACCTCCCTTTTTATGTGATTATAATAAAAAAAATTGTTATGAAGATGGGTGTGCAAACTGTCAACGTGAATCTGTAACTTTTTTGGTTGTGAATTAACAAGAGAGTTGATGTTTATTGTGTGATATTTAACTCTTACAACTCAAAATTGATGATATATAACCTTGTCAGGTTATATTTCAAATCAAAAGATCAAAGTAAAAATCAAAACAAGTAACGCCATTGTTGTTTTCATTTTCGTACTGAAATAACATTTATTGGAGTTAACATTTGTAAAGGGTATTTAAGAGGTATTTAATTTTTAATTTAAGGGCATTTATTTCTAATTTGATTGTACTAATGTAGTGTTTTTTTGTAATAAAATGTTACATTTATAACAACAATTTTACATTTATAATGAAATATCAAAAAAACAACAAGTTTACATGATCCAAGCATACTTGGACCAAGTCAGCTTTGACTCTACTTTGACGCTATTTGGATCGAGTAAACAGGGTATCCAAATTGGACATCCAATTTGAGTTGGATGGGCTTCAACCTTTTTTTGATCAAAGAAGACTTTGATGAAAACAAAAATGGCGCCTACCTGACAAATTATGAGAACAAGCTGCCAAAAAATGACAAAGATGTGGGGTTGTGCTGGGTTTTGTTTACTAGAAGGTTATACACCACTGTTTTAAAACGTAATAAGTACAATTTAAGGGAGAGAAACACATTTCACACAATCTATCTAACCTCTACTTTATAGTGTATCAAAGTTCCACTACTTAGATTGCGTAAAGCTGGCTTAAATAACAAATAGTTAAAGGAGTTCTAGTTCTGTTATCACTAAATCTTGACGTAGTTCTTTATTCGGATTCGGCCACAAATAGTACTGGCATTACTTTACATATTCACTACATTATATAACAAATATGATAAATATCTCAGTTTGATTTATGTCTTATTTGGATATAATATGTCAAAAAAGTTTCAGAATCAACCTCCTAAGGTGCTCTCACACTGGATCCCAAGAAATTCTGTAACTACCTCTGTTTGAGTTTGGACAAGAAATTACTTTCCATAAAAATTCTCTTTCTTGGATCAAAAAAATTTAATTTTTCGGTATCCATGATTTGGATACTGAAAACAAAACTAACAATTAAACTTCACTCACTGATAAAACAAGAAAACTTAAAAAAAAACTAAATCTTTTTTTAAAAAAACTTTAATATGTAGTTACGACAAACGGACGAAAATCTGAGTGCTGGGATCGAATCACAGGTCGGAGCTAAACTCACATAGTAGGACGACTAAGTCGGGTACAGTGTGAGAGCGCTGATAACATTGCTAAGGTCGGGATAGTTTTTCCATAAGCCGAGGCCACACATTGGCCGCCATTTGCCAAGTGTGGCCGCTCTTCCATTGGCAAATATCGTCAAATGTTTGAGTTTGGAAGGTATTGGAAGGTTGGTCAAAGAGAACGACCAACCTTCCAATATCCAATACCGATACAAAGGAGCCGCCATCCTTTTCCCAACATCCAAAACGTCTGGCCACACATTGGTCCAATATTCTACATCACGCATATAATATAAAATATATAATATGAATGTATTATCGTATATCATTAAAAATAATCGAATTATTCTATAGAAATTAATAAATTAAAAGTATATTAATATAGATTACATTAAATAAGTAGAAATTAATCTATAGAAATAATTATTCTATAGAAATTAATTAATTAAATGTATACATTAAAAATTAATATAGAAACATTAATAAATGTATTAAATTATTATATTATAATAAATTAAATTATTTATGCAATTATAATTAATCATAAAATTAAGATTAATCATGATTTTAAATCAATCATGCCTGTTTATGAATAAATTCTAGTGATATATATACGAGTTACTTTATAACGAGAACTTTTAGATGCTGATTGGAAAACCCTTTTGCTTAAGGATTTTCCTTTTATATCATTAAAAGGAAACTAAGTTCCAATTTTGAATGTTCTAGACCAATAAGTTGTGCATGTGTCGTTATGACTTATTGGTGCAATTATTTTTTATCTTTTTAAAAATTAAATTAATGTTTTTGTTTAATTTAATACCCGCGGGCTGCATCAAGCAAAAAGATCTGATAAATATGATATTATGTGAGCTGATGAGAGTGTTAAAATACCTACTGCAATATTATTATTTCAACTCTCACGGGCACGGGAGAATCCACGTAGCGTGTATTGGAATCAAATATTGGCCAAGGAACATTGGGCCAATGTGTGGCCAGCCTACTCACTGGTGCGTCATTGCAGCAGGGGGAGGCAAATGTTGGAATCAAATATTTGTGAATGGGTCTATTGCCAAAGGTCGGCCAAGTGTGGCCCAGGCTTTACTCGTACGACTAAGGACGACCAAAAGTCCCATGTAGTCGGATCCAGTGTGAGAGCACCCTAAGGATTATACAGCTGTTGGAGCAACACACTAACCTTGTGTCATTCATGATGTTTATTGTTGTATGAGACCTGTACAACAACCCTGTTGTACACGGATTATATTATATAAAACAAACCTTTGTGGTAATACAGCCCTCAAGGGTCTACTACGACCTTCCAGATGGTTCCTATTAATTGTAGTTATGGGGTCAGCTTGTTGTCTATATCAACTATATTACCTCATTTATGAGACCAACTTGAGCTTCTTCTTTAGAGTAGCTTATATAGAGTATAAGGGTTTATACCCCACAATGTTGGATAAATTTGAATACATTGTAAATGTGTTGGCAGAGGAGCACACAATAAGTTTGGATTTCCTAATAAATGACATTTAGTGAAATTATAACAAATTTATATTTAAAAATATGATAACATTTTTCGGTAACAGTTCCGATTCACAATCAGTAAAAAAAAAAAAAAAAAATGTTTTACCCTCATTTAATTTTAAAACTTATAATCAATAAAGAAGTTTATAATTATAAGAATACCACATAGCTAATTAGAGTAAAAGCTTCAATTCATTGTTGAAATTGAACATTTTATCTACTTCAAGTTGTTCGTCTTTTCCAATGAAAAAGGTAAATAATTAAAATCCATTAAAAAAAAAAAAAAAAAAAAAAAAATATATATATATATGTTGGACTAATATACACTATGTTGGATAAATTTGAATACATTGTAAATGTGTTGGCAGAGGAGCACACAATAAGTTTGGATTTCCTAATAAATGACATTTAGTGAAATTATAACAAATTTATATTTAAAAATATGATTACATTTTTCGGTAACAGTTCCGATTCACAATCAGTAAAAAAAAAAAAAAAAAATGTTTTACCCTCATTTAATTTTAAAACTTATAATCAATAAAGAAGTTTATAATTATAAGAATACCACATAGCTAATAAGAGTAAAAGCTTCAATTCATTGTTGAAATTGAACATTTTATCTACTTCAAGTTGTTCGTCTTTTCCAATGAAAAAGGTAAATAATTAAAATCCATTAAAAAAAAAAAAAAAAAAAAAAAAAAAAAAAAAAAAAAAAAAATATATGGAAGAGTAACTAAAAATGCACAATAAACAGTGTTAAAATTGAGATACTCAAGTTAACCTATATAGGGGTCATTCTAGAAGAGGTACGTTTCACTTATTTTAATAAACCACTGCTATAGGGACTATTATATGATTTCATAATTAAGGCTCTACCGCTCTTTGAGGTTAGGAAAAACAGTAAAATTAAAATTATTCTGGTTCTAAGCAAGATATAAAAAATCTTATCACAGGCTTCATTCCTAACTTTAATTCTGCACAATTTTAGCCCTATTGCAACTTCCTATGATAAATAGTACAGGCGCCATTTTAATACGAGTTTTATCGTTGTATTGAAATGGCGCCTGTACTATTTATCATAGGAAGTTGCAATAGGGCTCAAATTGTGCAGAATTAAAATTAGGAATGAAGCCTGTGATTAGATTTTTGATATCTTGCTTAGAACCAGAATAATTTAAATTTTACTGTTTTTCCTAACCTCAAAGAGCGGTAGAGCCTTAAAGCGCCCCAATGAAAATATTTATGACTGTTATTATTATACTATTTTCACAATTAGTATTGACTATTGACAGTACGGGAAAATCGACATAATGTGGAGGGAAGCCAATGAGAGCACTGGATTTTGAATTCGAGACTCTCGGGCCAACTAGGCAACTAAAAATCACTAGCCCACCCCTCCCAGGCTTAGTAGCTTTATTTTTTCCCTCACATACGTTTGCTAACCTGAGTGCCTAAAGTCAATACTAATAGTAAGAATAGCGTAGTATTCAATTCTATCGAAACAATTCAGATATACATGATCTACAGATTTGATGGCAATTTTTTGGGATCAACAATCCAAGAAGGATCTATAAGTGACAACAGCATATTATATGCTTCTATTACTTTATGTTCTTCATGAGAATGTAAAGTTATTCGGGTCCGATAGTGATGACTGTCTATAACTGGATAAGAACCAATGTCAACATCTCCATAGTAGCTAACAGTTTGGTTTAGCTCCATAAGTACTGCAGTTTCATCTTCAAGTAAATAAATTTCCCGTTTGTGAAATTTAGTACCATATCCATTAAAACATTGTTTTTCAAGAGCAGTAAAGCGACTTTGCAAGAGTTGTGGAGTTCCGGGAAATATGTAAACATTAGAAACCACAACAACAGGAGTTTTCTCTTTTTTAGTGATCTCAGCATAGATAATTTTAGATGATTTAGGTACTATTGACATCTTCTTTGCTGAAAAATCATTCTCAAAAGCATCTTGTCTCCAGAAACAATGTAGTTCTTCGTTCAATTCTAACTCCAAGCTGAAAGCTTGAGCGATTCCTTCATAGGTCACATCGTCATGAGTTGGCCCCAAGCCTCCACTTGTAATAACGAGATCAAATGTGCTTGAAAATTCCATTACTTCTTCCGCTATATCTTCAATAATGTCACCCACAACTACAACTTTATCTACCCTAACTCCAAGTTCATGTAATCTTTGGCACATAAATTGAACATTTTCATCTTTGACAGAGCCTCCAAGTATTTCATTTCCAACTATTATTATCCCAGCAGTTCTTATTGACATTTTATGATATCAAGAGTTGCTTGTATCACTAATAAGTCACTATCAATTAAGTGGGACCTACCTCAATATAAACTGAGCATTTGGTCTTTTTGGAGTCTTTAAAGAAAGAAAACTGTAAATATATCACTTTTATCACACATTTAACTATCTCTTTAACATTAAACTAAATGTAATTTAGTTTGAAGTCAAAAGATATTAATCTAGAGTAGAGTACCAAAATCAAAATGTGTTTACAACTTGATAAGAATATGATATGATAAGAATAGAAAGATAAAAAACTACACATGCCGATAAAAGGATAGGTATTTTGTGAGTGCTCCCTTAACAATGAAATGCGCCGTAAAAAGCAGTCACAAATAACCTTCCTATGGTTGTTTTATATGTTAGGTTAGTAAAATGTAATCTTAATAGAAATGTTTCAAAAGTGAACTAAAATACATAAATTAAGGTTTAACATAAATTTATTTGAATCCAAAAATTAAGTATAATTATTATTATCTTTATTAGTAAAGAACATTTAATATTTATCAGCATTTGTTTAGTTCGACATAATATGGTAATGGTAATTATAACATTTTTTCGTTTAAATGAACAAAAATAAATCACATTAACTTAAAGAGAAAATTCATAATTTGTGTTATATTAAATAACGACGCGCCTTGTATTATTCCCATTAAGTATTATTAACAAATGTCAATGTCATATTGGATGGGAAATTAGAATTGTTATTTGTATAAATAAAAATCCTCCACAATATTAAATAAATAGGCATTAAGTTGTTTAAAAAAATCAGTCTTTAAAAATGCATTTTGTTTCATGGAACGGAAACGGAAAGTAAAAACCATACATTTAAACTGTATAATTTAACAAAATTATACCAACATAATAACAAATAGGTTAGTGTAATAATATGTAGGAACACTTCTTGACGTTTATTCAAAGAATCTTTAGGGTGAATTTATATTTTTTCTTACTTCCCACTCTTTATTTGATTTAAATTTATCCGTATATATTTTCCGTTTATTAATGATGGATGTGGCCTTATAAAATAAGACTAACTGTGTGTTCGTACGTAATTACATTCAATTTTTTTATAGGCTATGCTATAACATAACCCATATGGAAATAGCCAAAAAATATAAAGTAGCAAAACATGGTTTATTTTGTCGGGCTTAAAGAGCCGATTCCAAAACACTATTTATTTCTTTGCTTTCGGCCCTCATACATATTTTTACAATGTCCAAGGGTTATTGCCATTGAAAAAGCTAACAAATGACAAAACGTAAAAAGTAGCAAAACGTGGCTAATTTTATCGGGTTTCTAGTACTGATAGCTAATCAAGTTTCTTCTTACGTCATGCTTCTGGAACAACTGTTAAAACCTTCTGTATGTGAGGCAGAATAGGGAGAATAAATCCTTAGGGAGCCCTAAAAATGAAGCAATTTTTATTTGGTCTAATCACTATCCCTTACCACCCAGAGAAATTGCAAAAATTAAAATTGGGGAAACATGGATTAGTTTGTCGGGTTTAAAGAGCCGGGCTCTAAAACACTATTTCTTTCTTTGCTTTTGGCCACGGAACGCATTTTTTCAGTTTTTCTCAAAAAGTTGTCTTTGCCTTATAACAAGCGTGTTTTGGCTGAGGGCCTGAAAAGGTAACTTGATGATTCGAAATCAACTCTTCATACCCGACACCTGACCGTTGACCGTGCCTCGGCCTGGGCCAGCACTAGAATTGGAAGTTCGAAGTTCGGGTCGGGGCCGGGGCGGTTTATACCTTAATGCCCGACCAAGGCACGAGGGCGCATGCGCAAAAATACTTGTAGCCTTTATGGGTCTTTCTGCCCCATGCACGCTGCAATTTTTTTCACGATTCCATATCCCGATACATGATTCGACAGATCTCAACGTCTATGGAGCCCTTTACTTTCCCTTTACTGTTGATAAATGTGATGTGAGAGTAAAGCTCGGTGGAGATATAAAAACATAAACTCGGTGGAGGCTCGGCCCCGACTCGGTGTAGTGTGAATCATCCTTCATGCGGGTCCTTCTCCCCACTCTAGACTCTAGAGGTAATTACTCTCTCTATAGGAAGGTATTTCAGATATCTTGCGTCACGTCGAAGGCCTGCGGGCCAGAGTGGAGGGGACCCCAACGCTGTAGAGTACCGGGTCAGTGTCAGTGTCAGTTGGACTCCGTTTCATAGTATACCGAATAATAACGATGGGCCTCCCGACGACTATGTTCTTTCTCATCGCGGCCGTTCTCGCTGCACCCACTTTTGCGATGGATTGTAGTTTCGGTCGAAGTGATAATCCAGTCGAAAAACTTATACACTCTTGCCCCAGACCGATAATAGATCCTGCTGAAAGAGAATTTTGTTGCATGAACACCGAGGGAGATTTCTACTGCTGTGAGGGTTCTAACTTTGCTGTTTTTATTTTGATCGCTCTGCTAGTGATCCTAGTACCTTTGATATTTATCTGCTGCATCATCGGCTGTATTTGGAGGTGCATCTGTTCACCAAGAACACATCAACGAGTCCGTGTCCGATACTAAACTCAAAAACAAAAAGGATACATCATTTATTTGAAAAAAGTTATACATCTGATGCGACGTAAAGTATAAATAAATATATAGGTGGAAACCAATAATTGGTGGAACCATTAAAGTCTTTACTCTATTCTTATCATCTGTCTTTGTATAAATAGAAGTTAAGATCTTGTACCTTATGTATATATTAAGTAACACATAATTACTATTTTCAATTCAATAAATTTAACATTTAAATGTTCTGACATGTAGTTAAGATACTGTGATTTAAATAGCTTGTTTTAATAACTTTCAACTAGCTTCTAAGTTAATAACGCATTTCGTAAATGATAAAACTATGAGTTCTATTGAACCCATCTATTGCAAATAAAATACAAAAAATGTATACCTCTAAATATTAATTAAAAGGAGTGTAAAATCCACGGAGACTTCTTGGATTTCAGTGCTCTACTTTGTAAGAATTTGCTTGACTGATTTAAAATTTAATATAAGCCGTACCATTCTCAAGCATCTTACTCAAAGATGTTTTTTCAGGGTTACCATTGGGTAAAATAATTAAGTACATATTAATAAAATATTTATGAAGCCCATAACCTATCCAATGTATGTAATAACATTAAAAAATAAATAAATAGCTCCATGTATTTAAGTACGAGTATATTATTATATCGTAATGCACACATATATTCCATATAAATACGGATTAAAACTATACCTTATACTATAAAGGCACTAAATATAAAAAATGGTTATGTATCTCTATTCTATATTATTACTACTGAAATGATTTTCCTGCATGATAATAACATTATCAGAAGAATATAATTTTTAATTCGATTACATAGAAAAAAGGGTTGACTTATTACTATTTGAACACGATTATCTAATCATTCTGATTCAGTACCTGAATATTGAACATACAACGCTTAATTTCATTAATATAATAATCTCCCACGCCTACTTGTTCATCAACTGTCCAAAAGCTATGACAGACTATGATGAAACAAGCAACTCTTACTTCTTCAACCTACGAGTTCTTTGAAATTACTTGTACAAATCCCATAAGTGTCCTGCGAATCAAAATAACATCTCATAGAAAGCCTTATTGTCGAATCGGGGTATCATAGAATCGTTACAATTGTTCTTATTTAATCAATCAAAAAACATTTTATGCTTGAAATCCTGTTTTAAACCACGAAAAACAATAAGTCGTAGATGGTCAGTGCATGTTATTTTATTAAATCAAAACTAACCACTATAAAAAGAGATGTTGACATAGCAGGAAATACGCGATCACGACCTAATGCGAGACCATGGTTTTTGCGCAATTTCTATTGGTACAAAATTAATAATTTCTTATTTTTCGTAATGTAATCAAAACGTAGACCATATATAAGAACTGATATATTTAGATCCATCTGATGTATTTATAACTGCGATATTATTATATAGCTCGGTTTTGATAACGTTTGGATTAAGTATTTCAACTCTAAAAAAAAGAACAAATCTCTTTTTTTACGCGCGCGCAGTTGTTTCATACTTTATTTACTTTAAAAAAAAAAACAATATTCAAGGTAAAGAATGAACCTTATCAAATATAAATATTAATACAAACTGATCGACTTTAGTGAACTGATAATATAACCCATTGAAGTGGTATAAATCGATCTATTTTTTCATTATTTGATAAAAACCTAAACCGTTATTTATTGAATGATAATACATAATTTTCTTTTTCTCCTAATCGTAGTTTTTCCATTATTAGTATTATATTTTACTTACTATCATTTCAATTTTAAAAATAAACTCATGCATGATTATTTCTTTACTTTTGTTTAAATTGTTATTTTTATGTTAAACATTTTATTATTATACTTATAATTATACCTAAAGTGATATTGTAAGAAGTGTGATATTAATTTGTCTTCCAATTTCGATATGGAAGTATTAAAAACATGTTTCTGTAAATTCCATTACTATAATTCATTGATATATTTTAATTTAACCTTTTTTTTGTAAGTTTCTATTTTATATGTATATATTATTTTAAAATTTAAATATACTTTGTAATTTTTAATTGCATTTTTTTATATCTGTTTTTTAATCTAAAAAGTATTATATTATGCTTAGTTTACGTCACATTGGCAAACTTAAAAGTTTGAAATGAAGATAAAATATTTTTAAAGAGATATTATTTATAATACATTTTAGATACCATAATTTACTGGAAATGTCTCTTTAAGGTTTTTATTTTCTCAGTAAAAAGATGAAGTACAGAAATCGAACATTATTTTGACTCAAGGTTAAGTCTTTAACATAAGATTTTAATTTTTACTTAAAATATAAATATTTAGGTTTTTAACATGTTTCTGATAAGACTTAGTTAAGCTTAAAAATGTGTAACTATCCGCCAATATTTCTTGCTGCACCTTCCTTAGGGAAAGAAATGACAGTTTGTAAAAAGATTAATTCCAATTAGGCTCTTAGCATAGAAACTTGAAACAATACACCGTATTAAACGTAATTTAACATTTAATTATGAATTATACTAATAAATGAGCTTAAAATTGTCACTTTCATATGTTTAAAACGGTATAAAATTTATTTTATCCTATCTCTTAAATTGTCTCACCAAATCAAATATGCAAGTGCTTAAATTTCAGTTTAAGGAAATGTACTTATAGTCAGTTACTTGGACTTATACGGCCGTGACTGTGAATATTAACAGAAATAAAGATTTTGAGCAATATAAAGTATAATATCTCCTTCATTATAACTAGATATTAGAAAACGACGTACTAATTGCAAAAAAGATGAGTTGGAGTTGAAAAAAATGCTATATATATGACAGGGGTTAGAGAATTTGTCTATCATCATTAAGCGAGTGGTGAACACAAGAATTCAATTTCGAGGAGACAAAGCCTTCTATAAATATTTCCTCAGATACAAACGTCAGTATGATTAGCATTTTAATTTTGTAATTTTTATTTACACATCATAGTCTGACTCCTGGGCGTCCGTCTCCGTCTTACTTATTCATAAGGGGGGCTGGCTTTTCCTCAGCGGGGGCTTTGATATTTTTTTGGAAAAAGAAACGTCTCAACTTTGATTTTTAATGCTATTAGACATATTCTAGCCTTATAACCCAGTACAAATACTCGTATTTTAGAATTTTGTCCGTAAGGAAATCTATGTTTATATTAAAAATAATTAAATAAACAAATAAATAATTGTAATGAAAGAATCGTGAATGACAAAAAAACGTAAATAAAAATTATTAGAAAAAAATTATAAATAATAAAAAAACGTATTCTACTATACAAAAATTAAAGGTTTTTATGGTATCTTATGAGTAAGTCTAAAACTTCTCAGAAAAAGTAAACAGCAAGTTCATTTTTTTGTTTCTTTTTTAGGAAAGTATGTAAAACTTTACAAAATCACAGTGCCCTTGGCTTTTATTCTTAGTGTACGTATTATAAATTCTAAACAGTAGACAAATCCTCGCCCATAGGTTAATTAAAATTGATAAGCTGATACACGTAAATAATTTTTTTTTACTCTACAAAGAAGGGGGGGGGGGGGGGTCGAGCCTCTTTATATAAAAAAAATCATTCACACACTGTTATAACTATTAAATTCTTTTGGGTTTTTTTTGTTCAATTTACAATAGTTTTTTGTAGAGCTTTGAAATATTATATAGCTATTCAATATTCGAGAAGAAATCCAAAAAAAGATAAGACACGGATAACAAAAGATACCATTTATAACCAGAAAGATATCACCATTTATGACCATTTAGATACCATTTAACTATTTAAAAACTTTTTACTTAAAAAAATCTAACATAATAACTAGTATAAGTTTAAGCAGAGAAATGTAGAAGTATATTTTTAATGGCTAAACAGGTTTTTATTGCGCGTCGTTATATTATCCTAGAATATTATAAAATTATAATACATAAGAAAATCATTAAACTAACACTTATAAGTTATAATATAAGTAACTTGAAACTGTACACCTTTTTTCCGTAAATTTTATTCAATTACATTGTTGTAATAAAACCTTTTATTATTAAAAATAGTACTTTAATATATATATATATATATATATATATATATATATATATATATATATATATATATATATATATATATATATATATATATATGAGACAAATAATCATTAATTTAAATTAATAAATATATTATTATAATCTTTTTATCGAGTTGTTTCCTTATAATTAAATTTATAATTATATAAAAACTATTCACTAATACAATAATTCGTATTATAATTAAATAATTACATACAGAGTGAATAAGGAATGGTCTGTTATTTTTTCATAATAGAGAAAAAAAAATATGGCTGTATTTGTAAAAATATCTAATATTTCGTTACTCAATCGAATATAATTATATTTTGCATTTTATTTATACAATTATTTTTAGTGAACTGTTCCAGGCGTATAATATAAAGCAAATGAATGACGGTCTTCATGCACTGTTAACGTTAACTATCTCGAATTGAAGTAAATTGTTGTGTAACACTTTTAATTCTGGCGTCTGAACTCTAGAGCACCTACAACATCATTCAGTTTTTTCTTACTATGAGAAAAACTGTATTCGTTGTTTTTACAAAAGAAACATTTACAGATAGAAATGTTTGACGTCATATTCTTTTGTTTCACTTCAATTTTTTCCATCTGATCTATAAATACCATTATTGCTGTTGCAGCAATTATATCTCAGTACAAAATCTACTTTTTCTTTAATTAAAAATTTACCTGTAAGTATCTACACGCATATTTATTTGTCTAATGGTTAATGGTTTTATTATTTTTTTTATAATACTTAATAAGGTTAAACCAAGGGTTATGATACGAGATATTTATTTTTTAAAGCATTCATCAAGTCGTGGGAATAATATTTCAGTTCAAGAGAATTGAAACACGAAACAAAACATTGATCTCACTTTATGCTCGGGAGGTAGAGCTTTGTTGTTTACAACTATTTTGAAGGCTTGAGAAGATAACTAATAGGTTTACTCCTGCCTATACATGTAATAATTCAATAATTGGTAAACATGATAGATAATATGAGGAAACATTGAATATTACAGGTAACACATTCTCATATAAAAGTAACAAATGATTCCAACTAATGCAGCAAGTAACAATTCTAATACTATACACCTAATAATAAAATAAGCATTTCAATTAGAGAGCCACCTAGCTACTAAGTGCCATTTAATGGATTTATAAAAAAATAGAATGTATTGTATTGTGAATCCACAATTTTTGCAAACCAACATATCTTAAAAACTATATTCGTCTGATTTTAATGGGATTTGGATGGTAGGTCATAATTAGCCCGAAAATAGCCCCAGATTAATTTCAACCACCTGCGCATATTAAATATCTTAAATGGATAATTTTATTCGTGTAATTTTATTATGTTTTGGTCTCATATCTGGCTGTAGTTCAAAATTTTCGCGAACCAACATATCTTCAAAACGATTATGATGAAATTTGGAAAATGTTGTCATAATTAGGTTAATGTTGGTCTCATACAATTAAACCTTCTACGGTCATTGGTTTCTTTTCTACATGCACACAAACATACATTTATTTGCACCTATATCTTTAAAAGCATAGGTACTAATCTGATTTTTAAGACATTTGGATGGTTTGTCAAGAGTAGCACACAATAGGTTCCATATATTAATTTAAAATGTCTACGTTATTTAAATATATTGAAACTTTTCTTCATCAATTCTCAGTCTGGCTTCGGGGAATGGCTTTTTTGGAACTTTTATGCCAAAGTTCATCAAAATAGGTCCAGTAATTCAACGCCACTTTAAAAAACCACTTTTTTGGACCCAGTTGATAATAAGGAGCGTAAACCCATCACAATTTCTGAATCATATTTTTGCACCATCACAATATTTTCTCGATTTTATATACTGCGTGTATGAGAAATTATAAAAAGGTTTTCCTTTTTTCTTATAATAAATCTCTTTTCATATTTGAGTAAATAAAATATGAATGCTGAAACGGTACTATATGTCGTGTATTTTTATATAGTAAAATATAAAATGAAAGTACAAGCAGGTAAACCCTGAAAAAAGGCAATTTTAAATCAGGAAGAACTGCATTGTCCCCTTCTCAGCCCAAAGAGTAGATTCAGATGCTGTTACTTAATCCTTGAAGTATGAAAAAGAACAAGTCGTTTTGCGTCACATTGCAGGCCTGCAAGGTTCTGGTAGAGGGGGGCCGGCCCAGAACCCTGGGCCAGTGTCAAACCGGCTCTATTTCTGTGCACCGGCATAATAATGAGTCTTCCTACAGCCATATGCGTTTTCATCGCGGCTGTTTTCGTTACATCCACCCATGCTCATTCCAAGTGCAGTTTAGCTTTAGCAAGTGATAATGTGTTAATAAAAGAAATCACTTGTCCAGAAGACATGGACTATTGTTGTATCGGCTTCGACATAGAAATCTACTGTTGCAAAATTTCAAACTTTGCTTTTGTTATTTTTTTCTCTCTACTCGTGTTCTTGGTATCACCTTTGATTCTTATTTGCTGCTTAATCGGGTGTATTTGTTGGTGCATTTGCGCTTCAAAATCAAAACAAAGAGGAGGTCGTGTACTAAAGCGGTATGAAAGCGAAAAGGAAACACCTTAAATTGTAATCCTGTGTCTCGACATACGGACATTATATGTTTTAAGTTAAA
Organism: Gerris lacustris; assembly: GCA_951217055.1. Classification (NCBI taxonomy): domain Eukaryota; kingdom Metazoa; phylum Arthropoda; class Insecta; order Hemiptera; family Gerridae; genus Gerris; species Gerris lacustris. Next base: position 82,423,788 of record OX578277.1, read on the forward strand.
AAACAAACAAAAGGTGCAAACCGGTTATAGGCAACAAGTTAAAGTCATTTAAGCCAGTACTAGGGAAAATTAAATGTTAAAGGTACAACGAAGAATAAATTAAGGAATATTTGCATTTAATAAAATATGCATAATGTATTTAGTAGTTAATTATTCATAAATAAGTTGTTACTTTAATTTATAATAATAATCTTGTTGACTGAATGACTTTTATGCTTTAATTATTGATATTAGAATTTTACAAATTTAATGTAACCGCATGACTGTAAATGTATTTTCATGAAGATATTAAGGATAATATATTATATTCATAAAAAAATGTTTTTTTTTAATTATTTTATTTAAACTTTATTTAGTGCTTCTTTATTTTCATTATTAAGATCAATAAATATTTAATCCACCCTGTATTATTATCATAGTAAGCTATATTATATTTTGTATTATTGTCTTTCAAAAATTAATTAGGTAGTAGATTTATAAAATTAGAACATTAATCAATGCGGAACAATTTTAAGTACAGTCGATGTAATATGAAATAATAATACCTAATACCACGTAGTAATTACAAGATCGTAATACGTAAATCGGACAACTTAGCGCCAAATTCCTTATCCTTCTTATTATTCCAGTATATATCTTATATATTCCAAATTCCTTATATAATTAACATATAAACAATTATACAAAGCTTCTATTCATAAAACTTACTTTAAAAATTATCAAATCAGGACTGAGTATTTTACGCTTTGTAACATTATTATACTAGGTTTGTTCCAACCCCGCTATTTGTACCGTCCTTTGTATCGTCCCGCGGATCGTTAGAGAATCGTTTAGGACAGGTTTTATACGCATGCGCTAACATTGTACTGTAATAAAATCATGCCAGGGAGTTTAGGACCATTATTCGCACTGTATTAAAAACATTAAGGAAACCTAACAGTTAGGAAACCTTCCTGTTGATATTTGTAATTATTGACATAACTGCGCATGTCATACAAACCAGTACATGGTATTGTCAGAGGATCGTTGGGACCGTACAGTGAACGGTTCGCAAACGATCCCTGCCGGGGTTGGGTTTCGTGTACGGTACGAAACACTGTCCCAAGTCAGCTTGGAACGGCTTTTATCTACTGCGCATGCTGGTGACGATCCCGCGGACGGTACAATGCTCGATTGGAACAGTGAATTTTAACTTTTTATTGGCATTCAAAACACTGATGCCTAAAATGAGTGCCCTAATCCATAATCTAAGAAACGAAGAAAGCCTCTAAATATAATAATTCTTTTAAACGTAACACGGGTTGAAATGAGTTGGACAAGTGGTGCACATAATCTTTAGACAGAAAATCCTCGAGTTACTCCCTTTTATCAGAATGTTTAAAGTTTCTTTTGTGGAACTAATGAAGAAACAAGTAAGCAAGATAAAAGCACTTACGGTTGAAGTTTCATAAAATGTCAGTTTGCTGGCATTTCATTTCTATAACTATAAACTGTATTGTAATGGCAGTTGGTTAAAATTTCCAAATAAAGGTAAAATAATTGGCAATTCGTTCTTGTAACAACTCCTGAAAATGCCTATTGAAGCTCCTACCGTTGAGACACTTGTTGGCCTGCCATTTTGACAAATTAGTTTAATTTAACAATTAGTTGGGCCTTTCAAAAAATCAGGCCAAGGTTGTGAGTTTCTTTGTTCTTTCCAAACTTAAAAATTCACGTGGTGAATGAAGAATAATCCAATATTAAACTTCTAAATTAGATATGTATATGTTAAAAAAATCGTTAAATGCAATTAATTTTTAATCTGGTACTCCCGTCTGAAACTTTAAAAAACGCAACTAAGGCTCATGTAACTTCTACATGGCCGGCCTATAGGCCATCCGCAGGTTTTGCACCATGCATTTATATACTTCTTAATGTTTTTTGCATATTGGTTCTGTCTTTACTTAAGAGTATTATGTTTTGATATAAAAATCCTGATATTACAGATGGATGGACATTATACGTCTTAAAATAACTTAGTGCGTAGTCTTTCGTGGATTTCATCGTAATAAATAACTTGGAATAAGTTTGAAGTCCGACGTTTCGCTTCCACTACTAAATCATCTTTAGGGATGTTTATCCTGCTGTTGCTTCGAGTTAACACGATGCCCCACAACCCTGAAGATGCTTCCATTAGTGGAAGTGGACTTCAGTCGCGGAGATATATTGGAATTGTGATATTAACCTAAAGAAGCACCAACCATCTCAATTCAATTTCTTGTAATAACGCTCAATACCAGTAACTATATTTCTATATCTATACACATTTATAATTAATTCCTTATTTAAGAAAAACATAACTACAAATAAAATGTCAATATACATATTATAATTTAATCATACACAAGCCATAACGTAAACTCATATTTTTCATTATTTGTGCAATCTAATAATTATTTTCTAAAGTAATTATATTCTTAATGTAATTCTTATACCTGCCACTCAAAATTAACATAAACTCACATTTTTTTCCCCTTATTTGTACAATCTAATTATCTTCTTATGCAATTATAATTATATTCCTATTATCTTATTAATGTAATTATCTTTCTTTTATACCTGTCACTCAAAATTAGGGCTTTATAAATTATAAAATTATATTTTAAGAGATAATTTATTCTTCTCTGAAGCCAAATTATTAGTTTCATATTTGTTTTCCAAATTTTCCTCTTGCTCGTTTATATGACTGCCCACTTTACCAATGTAAACAGATGAAAGCAAGTAGGTCGGTACAGTAAGCCTGTTTACTCAGTTGTTATCAAGCATTTGTATTATTACATATGTTTAAGTGCTCTTTTTTTGCAGTTTAAATTTGTTATTATGTCGAAGTGGTCAGAGACACAGACTTTCAGGAGTTTGTTGAACTCTATTGCAGAAAGTAGTGCCTGTTGAAGATATGCTCTCAAAACCATCGCAATAAAATCATGAAGAAGAGCATAGTTCGATGGATGGTAAAGGAAGGATTTGGGATGACAGAGTGTAAGCAAAAAATAAAGATAATTAGAACACCGTACAACTAAGAATTGTTAAATGTTAAAAAAGACGTTCTGGCCAATGAATCGTTAAACCCAATAGATGGAATTAAGGACAACGACACACCTGTGCCCCTTCGCATGAGTCTATCACAACACCATATTCTCTTATAAGCATTTCTCTCTTCATCCAAAGCTTCTTCCTTCTTCTAATTCTTCCTACAGAAAAGTCCCCCGACGCTTAGCTTACTTGCACCACACTTAAACGACATATAAACGCTTTGCTTAAGCTACAGTTGAGACATGTGACGGCGCAAGTTACTTGACCGATGACTTGACCAGGCTTAAAAATCATTATTTTTTAAGCAAAAGAATAAACAAGTAAATTTATGTAGTACTAAACTTAATATTTTATTTTAAGGAAATTTGTATGATGATTAATTATTAATTAATGATTATTAATTTTATTTTTATAAATTGTATTATACTTATCATGTGTCAATATTCGTTTTTTAACAATAATGTTTATGCTCTTAACTTTTTTTTTTTAATTGATTCATTAAATAAATATAAAATTTGATTGTTGTCTCCTCATTTTATTTTGTAAAAGTTATTTCTCCAAAACATTTCAAGATAATTTTTACGTGTAAGCTATAAATTTAAATTATATTTATCTTTTATTAAGATTCTTCTTACTAAACATGTTATTTCTTATATTGTCAATGTAAATATGGAATTCTAGAAATTGGTGAGAACAAGAGGACATACAATGTGTTTCTCATATTATAAAAAAAAAATTAAATGCACAGTAGATAGTACATATTATTATCTTTGTAGCCCATTTATCATATCTCAAAAACATGCTGATACGTTTTATTATAAAACATTTTTTTTCAGAAATAAGGAATTACCTCATGTTGTTTATTTCGATATAATTGTAAAAGCTGTAGCAATTGTTTGTTTTTACGTATGCCAGGAAATAGTAATGATTCATAAGATAAAATTGAATCTATAACGCTTCCCCTTGCATGATATACGAATAATGTTATTTCGAAAATAATTCATGACATTCACCTAAAAAACTATAAATTATACATTAATGAACCTAGAAAACAAATTTTATTTTATTAGAGAACCACGGAGTTTATTTCTATTTTCTATAGTTAGTTGGGAAGAGGGTCAAATTTAGGTTACTAGATTTGTAGACAAAAAGTTGAAGTTAGTTATGAAAAGTCGCATTTGTTACATAAACAACTGAAAGTTGAATAAACGCGTGTAAAAAGATAATTCGTAAGTTGCGGGATATTCTTTTTTTATAATAACCGATAACACTTTAAACTACCTGGTAGAATTTGAAGCAACCCGCAACAATAATTTATAAAATGAAATAAATACAAGAAATGATTATATAATTAATGATAGATCTAGGAGCGTAAATGGAGGTCATCATAAAGGATAATACAAATAGTCTCTCCACGTAAATTGTTAAGATTTTCATTGCCAAAGCAGCTTTCAGCCTTCAAAAGGCCATCATCAGTGCCTATTGTGGACAAAGAAAGAAGAAGAAAAAAAAAGGTTACATAATAAAATGAATAAGGTGAGTGATGAGTCTATTTCATGTCGGAGATCGACATAAGACTCTCGGCATAAGACCGACATAAGACTCATAAGATCGACAGGACATAAGATCGAGGACATAAGATCGACATAAGACTCTCGGGAGTCTTATGTCGATCTCCGACATGAAATAGACTCACCACTCACCTTATTCATTTTATTATGTAACCTTTTTTTTCTTCTTCTTTCTTTGTCCACAATAGGCACTGATGATGGCCTTTTGAAGGCTGAAAGCTGCTTTGGCAATAAAAATCTTAACAATTTACGTGGAGAGACTATTTGTGTTATCCTTTATATAATTAATGTTTTGAATTGTCTGATTATAGCTCATCTTAAATTTTATGATATTATAACAACAAAAAAGGAGGATAAATGTGCTTTTCTTGTTTCCTTTTAAATTCTGTTGTGCTCAACGAAGAACATTGAAGTACCAAATTGTTCAGCTACTTACTAGAAAATAGAAAAATAGACTGCCAATTGGTGTGGCACATAGCTTCCTCGCATGCTATCACGAACTCTTTGATTTTATGCTTTTACAATCCATTATTGTCTAATTTGATTAATTGTTTCCCCTGCTTTTTTAATCTGTCAAAATTGTTTTGATTTTTTACTTGAATTAAAGTATTAATTAAGCAAAAGTTAAAGAGCGCAGATGGTTCAAAGTAATCTTGGGCTATCTGCGGGCTACTTTCGATAAACTATAAAAGTTTCATACAAATCAGATAAGTACTTTTAAAGCTAAAAGTGTAAATTAATGTATGTTTGTGCGCATGCGGAAGAAAAACAAATGAGCGTAGAAAGTTGAAACCTTGATTAGTAACCAACAATGGGCTTACTCATGCCTACCCCAAATTTCATTAAAATTGGACGAGTAGTTTTTAAGATAAGTTGGTTCTAAAAAATTGAACGACAAACCGACCGACAGACAGACACGGAACCAAAAATGATCCCTGATGTCTGAAACGGATTTCTGTCTTGGATTTTTTGAAATCGGAGACCTAAAATTTTTTCGTTCTTCAGAACGATCACATAGCTTCTGTTACCTTCGGTAAGCTCGGAAGCAAAATAAATTACTATTTAATTTTTTACTATTGCACGTCAAAACTGCTCTGGAAGGTAGGGAATAATCTTTTTGATTCGCCAAGCTAGCACATCCGAATAAAGATAAAAAATCTAATCTAATCTAAAAAAGAAGAATTATAGAAAATGTATTATAGTATTGTGTATGTTTAAGTACCTACAGTAAATAAAAGCTCAAATGCCCATAACTAGTGATAACGATAACCGTAGTACGAAAATATAGTATAGAAAAAATCGGTCCGAGACAACTCAGACAAACTTTCTCATATATGAGTTCATAATTACTTAGCCCAGTGTTTCCATTTATTAGTTTTCAAATGTACATTTAAATATTATTGAACATTTCATCAAAATGTATCATAAAAATAACTTCTCCTGGGCGGGGAATCGAACCCGGGCTCTCTCCATCCGCGTTTTAAGCTAATTTCTCAGGAACTAGATTTTTTCCGGGAAAACGGCTTATATCGTTGGATTCGTATTTAAATGGACTACATTTTAGAATTTTTTAATCAAAATCGTCGGAACCGTTTGCGAGAAATAATTTTTTTTCAGGTTTTTGGGGGATAGCGCCCCCAAAATTAGAGCTAAAATTCATTTCTCGATTTCGCCTCGGGGTATGAATTTTCTGAACATGCATGCCAAATTTCGTCAAAATCGGCCCAGTAGTTTAGGCTCCAGGCGTCTGCACAGACGACAGACAGACATTTTTTAAAAACCACTTTTTTGGACTCAGGGGACCTCAAAACGTGAAAATCCATCAAAATCTCAAAATCGAATTTTCTCGCCATCACAATACTTTCTCTTTATATGAGAAAGTAAAAATGTGCACTTAGCACTTATATCCACCACATTTGTTTTTAATGAGGCTACTACAAAACTTTTTTTCGGGGGGAAACTTAAATTTACTGAATATATCTGAAAAGAGCTTTAAAATCGTAATATAAGATAAGTAAAAACCTTCATTATGGCCTTATTTTAAAAATTCCGGCAAAAAATAAAAATATAATAATACTCGTAGTTACATATTCTTTTCCTACTCTTCAAAAGACTATTGCATGCTGACTAAAAACTTTATGATTAGTCGAAAGCTATCTTTAAAATATTAGGTGTGAAATTTCCTTTTTTTTAGTTTTCCAAAAACTATACACTTGTCAAAACTGCTTAGATGTACCTGTGTCCCGAATTTCGTTCAAATCGGTCAATACTTACGCCAGTTACCGTTAAAAATACACAAACTTTTAAAATCCTAACTCTCTGAAATAAAGAACTGTTATACTGACCAATTTCATAAAAAACTGACCTAATATAGACTTTCCTCAAAATATAGACTATTACTGACTAGTTTGCAGCTCTGAGATCTTAATACTCGTTCAAATATTGTTACAGTCGACACAATGACCAAAAATTCTTTCAATTCAAAATAATAAGGACATCATTAGAGGTCTAGCGCAGTGCTCTGACTTCAAAAAGTGGATAGACAAGAAAAACAAATAACTGATTATTAACATACTCTTCAGTTTTGAAGTCGAAATCTGCATAATTCAATTTATTAAGGAATTGATTTTCGCTTCCAATTTTAAACGTTTATCGACAAAAGCGCGTCAAGGAATATTTTTGGTCTCTCAGTCAACATTTTTGCGAACGGCCATCCTTTAAAAACTACTAGACCAATTTTGAATAAATTTGGATGGTATGTCAAAACCAGGCCACAGATTATCGCATGCAAACACCAATTATTGTTTTTACAAAAATCTAACCCATAATAATTTCTTTTATACTTATGTGATCCTTCTTCTAATGATAAAGCCGTATTAACGATCGTTTTGTGACAATAAACAAAGAGATATGACTGAAAGTTTTCTGAAGAAAAAAAAAAACAAAAAAAATATATTTAAAACGAATACATTAAAACATCATTTTAACATATTTAAAATCTATATTTAAATAACAATATCTTTTTTAAATCAATATATTAATTATAATATATATTTATCATACAAAATAATAATCTAAAAAATAAAAATACATCGTAGACAAAAGAGATCTCATAGTGTAAGCAAGCCAGAGCTAAGTAAAAAAAAATATTGCCCTTATTACAAAAATATTAAAAAAACATGCTAGTTTTAAAGCAGGAAAACAAATAAGAATCGATTGTCTTAAAAAATAATTAATAATAAATTTAACACAGTTTCTTCTGATTTATGTAATCTATTTTTATTTGAAAAACATATATTTTAGTCTTGAACTAAAATTATTTTTTTGTTTGGCTCTCTCGCTGTACAAAAATGAACATTAATATGAACCATTATAGTCGCAAGCACATGCACCGCACATAAAGGAGAGAGTGTTAGGAGACGTATTCTGTCATTCATCAGAACGAAGAATTTCGGGAGAAATCGCCCACTTTAAGCCAAATTCTCTTAATTTATGACATCTCTACGTGGTTATTTAAATCATTTAAACATAATGCGAGTCAAATTGCTACTGCATCTTATACATAACATACATTATTATAAATATATTATAATTGTAAAAAGCAGTTCGCCTACATTCTCAGTTATATCTTAAATTAATTTAAGGCATTAAGAAAAACCCTTCCAAACCACATTAAACAAAGTTAACTAATCACACTATAGTAAAACAATATTCATAGTTAAAAAAATAATATAATTTAAATAAAATACGATAAAATAACAATAAAAATGCTTCTAAAATTAAATTACTCACCTATCAATACAAATTTACAAATGGCGCCAAATTGAATTCGAGGATATTTAAATATCCAAGTTATTTAAATGGCTTCTGAACGAACTATTTATAATTTTCAATACATTAACACAATATGGTATTGTGTTTTTATGCCTCTTTCTTTTTCTAAAGCTCAAAAATATTTAAATAAAAATGCAGCGATAGTTAATAAACTAGAACGCTACTAGATAAAAAAGTGTTACGATATTTAAAGATTAACAAATGGCAATAAAAAAAACTGATAAGGAAGATATATAGATAAAATGAGTTTATTTCTTGAAAATATCATTTTAACTTTTCTTACTAATAAGTATTTTCTCTGATGTCTCACTTTCCATAATACTTAAATTAAAAGAATAGATTCTTCTAGTATTAATGTTATTTAAATTTTTTTTTTTTTTTAAATCATTACTTATGGAAAGAAATACAGGAGAATTTTATGTAGAAATTTAAATCATAAAAGAATCATCAATATTTAAATATAATGCGTTTAGTAAATGGAAAATAATAATTATGAGACATGTGGAGGAAGTTAGAATTTTGAACGATTGGACTGGAAGACATAAGGAAGATAGCAGCAACACGGAAGTATACAGGACACATTTCACTTGATATGCTATATACAACAATGATTCTAGTATGGTAACCAAGAGACTGCACTCGAAAACGATGTACGCCGAGAGTCAACAAGAAAAGAAGAATTTAAGAAAATATACGATGGAGCAACCTGGATGTATATGAAAAAGCAAAGAATTAGTTTAGAGAATCAAAGTTTTCTGTCAAGTTTGGCGTCTACCAGAGAATACATTTAAATAAATTTTACGATGATAAATAAAGAAATATTTCATTCCATTCATTCCAAAATTTAGGCATTTAGATAATTTTGGTATAAAATAATGGTAGGTATAATGTTAGCGGTAAGAAGCATCCACATATTGCCCTTTTTTTAGTCACCCCCATTCTTTTAAAAAATAAATCCCCATTCTGTTAGTTAATCTGATATATAAGGGTTTAAGACAGTACATACCACATTTTTCTTTAAAAAAGGTATAAGTTGCTTTATACATTTCATGCACAGATCGTAACATATATTTATATATTAGCAGAAAAACATAAGTCTTTCTGTTACAAAAAAAAAAAAAATTACAAAGAGGAGTTGAAATTAGAAGTGTAAAAAATTATTTAAAAAAAAAAAAAAAAATCTAAATAGCTTGTTTTAACCTGAATTACAAGTAAAACAATTATGTACTTAATTATAACCATTTTAATTGGATTACATTTAAACAATGTAAGAAGAATTTAAGTTATGAGTTTGATACTTTTCTTTTGTATGTAGTTCATTACTAATATGCCACTGATGCAGTGAGATATTAGTAAATGTGTAAAACTCAAAACTGGAAATAATATAAGTATAATTATTATGGTTGAACGGGACCAACATTTTTCTTGGGGTTTAATAAAATTTTATCGTTGGGTTGTGGAACTTTCTTTTCAAGTTTGTCGCAAGGTTTGCTCGGTTCTCCTTGTGTTCCGGGTTCGGTTTTTATTTGTACTTTCTCAGTGATATTGTCGTTTGAGGTAGAGTTAGAGCTGTTTTCAGTAGTAGCAGAGATTATATTTCCAGGAGAGAGGCTCCGGTCTCTAGAACAAGGCCCGTCCTGCTCCTCGAGGAATCTATCCATGTAATCCGTAATGCCAGGGTGAAGAGAGTATTTCTTTTTCTCCAATCTTGCTTTGTTAGCGAAAATATCATGGCGTTCTGTCTTTTTCCAAAGGTAATAAAATTGGACGAGTTCTCCAACCGATCGAGTTTTGACTTTGTTCTGCTGAATTTGTCGGAAGTCTTTTCCCAGAGTTCGGAGTCCTGTTTCGAAATTTTTACATTCTTCTTCGGACCAGAGACTCATGGAATCTGGAGGAGGTACGGCGTTCAGCCGCCTTCTTCTTAAAGCTTCCTCCACGTTGTAGCCGCACTGGAGAAGTAAGTAAAGGGACTGCTCATCATCGCGGGTGTGAGCACCTCTTGGAATAGAAGCCACACTTTGAGCATCGTTTAGTATAGGTTCTTGAGACTTTAGTAAATACTCTTCAATTTCTTTAGGCGACAGGGACACTGGATCCCAAACTAATTTATCTTCGTTTTCGTACGGCAAGGAATCGTCGTATTTACATAGACCTTCAGGGATGGAAGCCTGATAATCACTGCCTACCATGATGGTTTTCTTTTTTTCTTCTTCTTCAGGACTGTCTTCTTCGTCTTCGGTTTCATGTCGTGAAGCATATCTGGATGGTCGTATGCTTATCCTCGAAGTATTTCTAATAGGCACATCGTCATAAAGCTGCTCCAACTCCGAGGGTTCAGGCTTTTCTTCGACTTCCTCGCTCCCACTCTGACTCTCTTCTTCAGATGATTCGTACTTATCCATATTTTCTTGAATACCGTATTTTGCCATCAAATCAGCCAATGGCATATCACTTTCTTTCTGCAAGGTAGATAACTCTGTCTGCGGATCTTCTAACTCTCCAAGTGCTTCTTCTTCGTCTAATGTTCTTTCGTCGTCATAGTCCTCTATCATCATATCAACACTAAGACTGAATTCATCGTCATTGTTTTTCGCTTCATTTTTCTTAGCAACTTCATCAACTTTAGAGGGAAGTTTAGTATCAGATTCAGAAACTTTTTTACAATCTGAAGTAATTAAGTCGTTACACTTTATTTTAGAAGTCCTAGCTTTTTGAGAAACTAATTTATTTGAACCTTCCGTTGGTTTATTTTCAGGTTCAGTTGACAATTTGATCTTTTTCGGTGGACAATTAAACTCCTCCTCCGGTTCCTTTTTAATCTCGACAAGTTCAGGCTCGGTTTTAATAGTAGCACCAATATTTAATTCAACCGAATCTTTAATTTCGGTGACATCATCTGCCATCCTAAAACAGAGAATAAGGGGAATAATAATAACATAGCAGAGTAAATCATTCAGCAAAAATAATACATTCACCGAAAAGTCACAAAGCATTACCAAGAAACAGTAGGCTCCAATTAAATTGGTAATAGACTAACTACTTATTACATTTAAACTAATTTACTTGCGTTAAAACAGTATTTTATTTACGAAAAAAATAAATAATAACAATAAAAGATACTTCGTTGTAAAAATGCCCTTGTTATTATTATTTTTTTTTTACAAACTTTTATACCTCTATCCCAACCGTAATGTGTAACGATCTAGAAACCAGAGTAAAATGAAAAATAAATAAAAGGATATTTATGGCAATATCAAGCGATAATACGTAGATAAATTACAATCCACTGTTGGAGTATCAGGAGAAATAGAGAACATAGGCGTAGCCAGGGTTGCCTTTAGGGGGGGGCTAATTTTTTTGGATATATATATATATATATATATATATATATATATATATATGTGTGTGTGTGTGTGGTGTGGTGTATGTAAATCCAAAAAAGTGTTTTCCTTAAAAATGCCAAGAGTCTGACAGTACCATTATTAATATTTTCAAAAGGATTTATTTTAATAAAAAAAACTCAATAGAACTATTAATATTTGAACTATTAACTATTAATATAGAGAGTATTTGAAGCGATGTTAGCGCTTCCTAGAGATATTGTCTGAACTCAGTAGCGTAACTATGGGCCCGCGCGGGCCCGCATTGCGGGGGGGCCCCCAGTGCCAGGGGGCCCCCAAATCTAGAAATATCTGGAATTACTATCCTTGTACCAACGTCGTGGGGGCCCCCAATCCTGAATGCAAGGGGTTGTTTTTTTTTTTTTGCTCATCGATTTTCTTTGGCGAGGGGCCCCCAAAATTTTCTTGCGGGGGGCCCCAAATGGTCTAGCTACGCCACTGCCTGAACTACTACATCTCTAATTTTAAATTTTAAATAAATTGTAATTAATTGATTTTTAAGAATCAAATATGCAGAATCATACTGAGTTTTATTGCAAACCCATAACCAAATAAAATTAGTAGGGTATCTAACAGTCCAGTCAATAAATACAAATAATTTCAAGATAAATAGAATTTTTTATATACTACGTTTTTAAATTGATATACATATTTGAAATAATAATAAATAATATAATCGATAAATAATATAATCGATATTTCCTGTTTTGCTGTCATTCAATGTTTATCTATCACAAATTTGAGACCCGTCAAAATGAAGATTGCAAATACTATGGGATATGTCAAAACAAATAAAATAACTTGCGGATTTTTTCCGAACTAACATTCCGTACAGCAAAATTTGCTGAAAACCAATTAAATTCTGCTGAAAGATGGCTAAAAGTATTAAAATAATGCATTGTCATCGTGTTCTGAGCTATGCTAAAAGTTTCAAATGTCTAGCTATTTGGGAAGTTAGTTAGAAATCGATTGCCAGATTTGTACCGGACAAACAAACAAACAAGAAAGCAAGCTAATAAAAACGTAGTAAAAATAGTCTTCCTTACGAAAGGTCGGGTATCTGCGATTTTTAAAATCTTATTCTACAATTGAACCCGTTTCCAAATTAATTAATATTAATTATTCCATAATTAAAAACTATTCTAATGACTGCTACTAACTATTTTAATTAAATTTAATTAATATATTAAAGTAAAACTGTAGATTAAAATAAAAACTCTTATAACAAGAAAATATTTCATTAAAAACTTGATCTAAAAATTTTATATTGTAACCATTCATTCAAAATAAATAATGGAGAATAATAGTCGGGAAGAAATTCGTCCCACTAAAAATTTCTGACCATGCGCAGTCGTAATTTTAGGTAGATTTTTTTTTTCCAAGTTCTAAAGACTATAGACGACACTTTTTTACCCAGGAGGTATATGTACTTAGAGCTCCATCGTACATATACTAGGAGGTATATGTACTTTGGCTTTAGGGGGGGGGGGGGGGGGACGTCTTTTTAAACCCCAAAAAAAATATGTCGGGCAAAACAAGGTATATAATTACTTATATATATATATTTTTTTTTTTTGACTATCACAACACTATTACTTTAAAATGTGCTGCGGAATTGCATACTTAAATTTCAGGTCTTTAGCTTTGATGGGGAGGCCCCGGGCCCCCTGTACCCCCCCCCCCCCCCCCCTGGGTGTGCCACTGGCTGAGAGAAGGAAAACATAATTATTGTCCAGCTTCTTTTCCTATCATAGGCATATTTTTTACCAAAGCGATGCTAACCAAACCAGTGCAGCCACGCCACAGCTGTAGTAACTTGACAACTAAAACGAGATTTACATTTTTTTTACCTGAAGACCCCCTCTAGCCATAAAATAAATATGTATAATAATAATTATATATATATTATTATTATTATACAGAATTATTTTTACTTTTTATTTATTTATTTTTTATTTTAACCTGTATATGTATAATAATCGTATTTTTTTTAGAGAGTTGAGCCGGCCTAGGGGGGGGGGGGGGGCCATGGCCCCCCCTGCCCCCCTCTGGCTACGCCCATGATAGAGAAGTCGTATAAAATATTAGTTACCAAATATGAGTATCTATGTCATCATTAGAATATTCATGAGCTATAACAATTATTTAACGCAGGTACAAATATTAATCTCGTAACAAAAAGCTGTATACCAATTATCATAGATATGTTTCAGTTTCAGAGCAATAATCTAAGAAAATTATAGAAAACTTTTTACATTTTACGAAATATTCCTAACATAATACATACGATGGATAAAAAAAAAAAAAAAATAAATAAAAAAAAATTAAGGGTTTTGAGAAGAATCTACAAAACCCTAAATATATATATATATATATATATATATATATATATATATATATATATATATATATATATATATATATATATATATATATATATATATATATATATATATATATAGTTTTGAAGGAAAATACCCTGGGCCTTGGACGTCATATAAGTTATATAATTTGTTAATTTCAGGAAAGTATTAAACAAAAAAAATGAGTTAAAAACCATCCGAAAGTTATCTCTACACAATTTTAAACATCTTTCAAAAAGATAAATTATGAATTTCATTTCAACTAATTTACAAGTGTAAACAAGATAAACAAAGGCTGAAACATTTGTTCGAATCCACTTCTCGTCTCGTCTACAGAATTCAATATTCAAATGACACCAAACCCAAAAACTTTCTACCTATAATTTCTATTTTCACTTCAACACCTACGAAAGTCCTTATGTAGGCGTTAAGGAAATAATAAAAAACAAACTCAAAAGATTTAAAACAACGGGTTCTACCAGTGGGCGCAGACATAAATTATATGTATTCTTAGTATCGAAAAATTGAAATACCGTATATAGTTTCTACACCTTTTTTCCATAAGAAGCAGACATTTGGCTTCAATTTAAATCGATAAATATATTTTTGTACGGAAACATGCCTAACTTACTAATAAGTGAAAGTAAAAGTTAAGCAGTAAAATTAATTACCTGCGTGACCAAAGAAAAAAATAAAATATTTTTCGAAAAAATTATACAACCATTTTTATAAGAATTGGCTAAAAATAGTATTAAAAATCTCCTCCGTAACTTAAAATGAGTCTGATTTATTTTTAGTACTAGATTCCCATTCAAAATTAATGCCATGTATGTTAAAGGTATTTAAAATATCTTGAAATTGATATTTTCTTTCGGCATCAAAATATAGAGCGAAATGTTGCCTTTTAAATATGTTTTATTTATTTTCAACTATACTTATGAAGTAGTACTGTTACAGAGTTAGGTAAATTTATTAATTAGGTTTATTTTGTGCAAGACAAACAGTATTTCTTTTTACCACAGGCATCTGTTTGACTAGTGACCTATAAAAACACTAAACGTTCTCCTAGACGCGGCTCCAGCGATAGACAGTGGCAGGCATAAAATTATAAGAGTTTGCATCTTAAAGAGTCGCTCAGCTAGGAAACCCGTAACATACGTAACATAGTACAAAATCAGAAGAGGAGTCTTTAGCGACAGTCGCTGGGCGACTATCACGAGCGTCTATCGCTGAAGTCGCGTTTAGTAAAATAAGGCTAAAAATCGTTGAAACTTTAATTTGGTTTTCTTTAATTTTTTAATTTTCTTTAATTAGTCAATTTAGTTTTAAGGGAGAGCTTTAATAGAGTAGATGATTGAAGCCCAAGGATGCGGTATTTACCGGATCAATATTCAGTATTAAAATAAGAGGAGAGAATAAAACATTTTCTTAAAAAAAAAACAATTAGAATCGGATACATACGGTTGTGCTTAGAGTCCCACTTGTGGCGTCATTGGTCTTGGGGGACTTCATATTAATCTGTTTAAAAAATAAAAAAATAAATGATATTATTGCTTTCCTATATTTTATTTTAACAAATCTCCTCTTTGAACGCACAAGCAAGCAAACATATGCGTGATAAGTTCATTTGAATGTGGCCACATCTAATATGTATAAGGAAAGAGGAGCCACAGTCCCGTTCACCTCGTCACAGTTCTCGTAGCAAGGTCACAAAGGTTTTATCGCAGGACCATTTTTTTTTTTAGCTTTTATATTACTTAAGATAATATTTAAAAGAAATAAAAATCTATTGTAAAGGCAACGCGTTCGTCAATAAGTCTGTCCTAGCTCAAATTTAAAGAAAAATAATCATGAAAGACGAAATAGAAAAACACATTGATCCTAAGGAAGGAACGGCTATAACATGTAAATCTTGAATATTTTTTCCCATTGATATTCGCCGTGAGACAATCGCCTACCTTAAATCCATGACCTGAATCTTATGAGATGAATATTAAATCCGTTCTCATTTAATAACTCAAGTTTTAAAATTATAGTTAACAATAGTTTAAATTAACTATATTTGTTTTAATTAGCTGAAGGAGAATTAATATTGAACACAGTTTAAAATTGGAATTAGTAAACAACATTAACTTAAATATCACACAGAATAACAAAGCGCAATACGCCAATATTTTAATGAAGACTGGTACCAATTACTTTAAAAATAGTTTTAACTATTTAAACTGGAATTAACAAGTTTCTATTTGAAACATTCTGCTATTGTGATTTGACAATTAATTGAAAATGTTTTACTATTTGAATTTTATAGCTTCTTAGAATACTAGCAATTAAGATGTTTTATTTATCATCAAAGATAATATACAATGTGTGTTTTTGTTTTTTTAATTATTTACGATAAGTATGACAGTTTAACGCTTTAGTTAAGTGTTATTACGTAGGTTTTAAAATAAAAATTAAGAGATATTTTTACAAAGACAATTTCACTATGATGAAAGCCTGCATTTATGTATTATTAACAGTACCACAAGACTAATTTAAGTCAAACTCACGAAACCATCTTTAATACGAATTCTATTTCTATTGTTACAACTTGTCAAATACACCCTCACAAAATGACAATTTGTTTCATCCTTTGCCTTCCACCTCTAAATTTTTGAGAATAAGGTGAATTGCCAGAGTTAGTAAAGCATAATTTCACTGAAAATAGCCTATTTAAAGGGTCAAAATCTTATCAAAACAAAAACATCATTTATTAAACTGGTATTTATTTTTTACTCTATGTGTTTTTTATTCATTACACTTATCTTTACTCTAGATTTAGTTAGATGAAGCAATGCGTGAATATTTTAAGCAGTAGAATTGTTTCCGTCACGGTATGGTTATTTGTTTGTCCAAGGAGATGCCCTCCTAGTCAAGGCCACAAGACCAGCGTTTCACCCGGAACCATCCAATTAGAGAACAATAACGAAAAACAATCCAACAAAACTAAAACAGTCTCATTATAACTAAAAATGGACAAAATCTATCGAACTAAAATGAATCAAAGGTGCGGACAACTGCATCAGCGGACTAAAACTCCAAGAAGCCATTGTAAATAAATAACAAAGAATAAAATTAGAGGCTTTCATCAAATCACATAATATTGAGTAAAACAATGCTTGGTTATCGTCAATCAAATACTGATGATAGCTTTATATAAGCCGAAAGCTGCTTTGACAAATAAACAAGCATTATCTTCCGTGGAGAGACTGTTTCTCATTATTTAATAAATTATTGGTTAAGAAGTGCCTATGTATAATAAGTGACCTCTGTTTTATTTATAGGGGGAGTAACAATCTAAAGAAGTGCCCGGCTAAGTTCGTCTGCGGAACATAGTTTGCCAATATGCATTTAAAAAAAAAAAACGGTGGAGAGCGGCTATGTCCCGCCCATTTTGGTGGATAATGTGATTTTTAAATCCTTTATATTAACTTCACTTTTGTGGCTAGGGGCCTGGGGCCTGGGTGCCTGTCGTCAAAATCTTTGGAAGGCTAGTTAACCCTCTTCCAGTCATCCAATCGAGCTGAAACTTGGCATATCGACTCTCTACCAATACAAAAACATTCTGACAAATTAATTAATTAATCAAATTTTACTAATTAATTATTTAAAATTAAAATGAATTGATACCAAGATTTACTATTACACAACCAATATGCAAAAATATAAAGGATTTATAATAAAAACTTGGTTTTTATGGGCTAGTATTATTATGATCCTGAGTACAAAATTAGTTAGTAGACAAAAAATCAAGTTGATGTTAGCTTGTCACTTGATAGGTGGCCACTTTGATTTGGAGTAATATTTGAATAACTAACCTATATTTAGGCAAGCTATGTTCCGCAGACGAACTAAGCCGACTCCATAATATTCTTAAGAGGTACAAAAAAGATAAACTTGTACACAAAATTCTAGATTAATGTCATACACCTTTTTTTCACGCCCATCTTCTGGCCTATTAGGGATATTATCCCATTGATTTTTTAAATAATCCTCGTATTATTTTTACAAACTTTACAATCAAATTATCGAAAATAAAAAGAGAGGTTAAGGTTCTGATAACGGATTGACTCCACAACAAATGTTATTGCAGTAGCAATCCACTATCTAGATATTACAAAACCGAATGTACATTCAAGGCAATACGCATAAACAAATCAAACTTAAATTTAATTTACTTATGTTCAGAGATCAGACAAGGAACAAAGCAGCTCATTGTAAGTGCCGCAGAGTTCGCCAACTTAATCATATATAATATGATCATGGAAGGCAGTCATCACGGTCATGTTGGTAAGTTTCAAATACCTCATATAAGCGCCTCAGCATATAAGCGATGTCGATTATAAAAATTAAATTGAATTTACGTAAAATAATGAATTTTGTAAAGAAATGCAATTAAGAGGCTTTATTTAATATTATTACGTTAAGAGATGCCTGAAACGAGTAAATCCATTAAACTTATAGTTGAATCTGTCTGATTCCTCTACTTTTTTCTTATTTTTAGTTGGGTCATTTATAGGCTAAAAAATTGTAGAAGTTTTTTCGTTATTATATAAGATTGAGAAAAAGCACACATGGGCTACATATGTGTGCACACATATAATGATAAAGCCATATTGGTAACTTTAAAAAAATGGAGTAATAAGAAACTTCAGCAAATGTTCTTATTCTGGTCTGTCGTCCTTTGCCTTTAAGTCTGTAGTCTCTATAACACTTAGGTTAGAAAGAGATGCAGAGGATATTGCCAGTAGAATGTAGTTGAAAGGGTAACAAAAGTGAAGAAGGAGAAGGTCAAGGCAAGCAGAGAGTTAGAAAGAGGGGGCGTCTGGTTTATTGCTATGCGGTAGGTGCTGGGAATTAGTGAATCCACTGATATCTTACTATATCCAAGCTAACTTTAACTTTAATACATCGTCCCTCGTACACTGTCCAAAACCTTGCAACATTCCCACAACTTCTTACTACGCTTTACTTTACCTATAGAGTGCTTTAAAAAATCTCACGTTCTTCTACTTTTGATATTATAAAACAAAACACCGTCATGTTACCACATTGCGGATTACTTGTTTATACGAGTACATGTTATGAAGACTTTATTATACATACATATTTCAATATGTAAAATATAAATAAAATGCATTTTAAACACATGTTTAATTGAGTGTATTTGTCAAAGAAGAAAAGAAGAGAAAAATAAGAACTAGTAACAAAAAAAGGCAACAGAATGTCGGTATTTTCAATTAATTTATTAAATTTCAATCTCATTAACCAATGTGGTTTTTTTTACATCTTAAAGCCAAACAATATCATTAGAAACTAGAAACTGTGACAATCTGCGGTTTTAGTAACACTTTTAAAGCTTTGAAAAAACCCATGATCTCAATCATGACATCATGTTGAGGGTAAAAACCCACCCAGCATTTTTTGTTTTACTTTTTCCAGTACGATTTTAACTGGGGGTGCTACCCCCCCCCCCCCCTTCCAAAAAAAGGAAAGATTTCTCGAAAACGGTTCCGACATGTAAAAATTGTGTAAAATTTGAAACAAACAAATACACAGAGTTTTGATTAAAGAATTAAAACTTTAAATACTTTTCAAACCAAACAGGTCTTTCCCGAGAAAAAACTTGTTTCCATGAGGAAATAGCTATAAACAAAAAAGGGGTAAAGGACGGGTTAGATTCCCGGCCGGAGAGAAATATTTTTTTATGGTAATTTTTTATAATAATTTTTAATAACAGTTAAACTTAACTATACGAAAACTCGAAACTATTAATAAATTGAGAACACTGAACAGAGCAATTATGTACTCGTACACGAGAACGTTTAGTAAGAGTTTATGGAAGAGATTTTTTTTCCAAATGGTTTTCATAAAATTTAATTTAGATTAAATAAAACTAAAATTTAGAGAACATCTGTTGAATCTAAAATTATTTTCGTAATCTCGGATTTTTTGTGGTGATGGCCTAATCTAACTGGCGATGTTTGGTTAATCATTTTGTATTTGTAAATATAATAAGAACAATAAAAAATCTATACTTGAGTAAATTTAATGTAGATTAAAAGAAAAGTAACAAATAGTTAGAGGGTAAGGGGATAAGGGAAGTTTAATAAAAATAACCGACAGAACAACAAAACATTTAAAGAAATAAATATATAATTAAAAATACGAAGAAGTAAGCAGGGGCTTATTGTACAACAAATAACACGTGAAACATATACGATTGCTATGTATTTGATAGGGAAATTATTTATAAGATACAAGGGCCTGTGTTCTGCAGAAGGTTATCCAAGAAGTTCTGTTTTTTTGTTTTTTTTTTACAGAGAATGAAACAGATTTCTTTCTACTAATACATACTTGAGAATATGTAATGTAAATAAAAAGAAAAGTAGCAAATAATTAGAGAAATTCCTAAAAGGAGGGTAAGGGGTTATGGGAAGTTTTAGTTTACAAAAATGATCGACAGAATATCAAAATTGTAAAGAAATAAATACATATATAATTACAAATACGATGCAACGTCTTAAGTAGTAATAATATTGTGTACTGTAAATTATTCAACTTGACTCTCGGCAATATTGTTTAGGTGTTAGTTGTTATGTATAACTTTTCATCAGGTTACAATAGAACACGTATTCTAGAGTTCTAGAGAGTGAAGTAAGCAGTGACTTTTTGTACAACAATGGCACGTGAAACATGTACGATCGCTATGTATTTAATAGAGAACACGTTTTCAAGATACAAGACAAGGTCCTGTGTTTTACAGAAGGTTCTCCTAGAAGTTCTGTTTTTTACTGAGAATGAAACAGATTTATTTCTATTTAATTTAATTTTTCTTAATTCTATAAGTTTATTTAATAATTCCCGTTTTAAGAATGGCCAAGATAGAGGGGAAAGGGACAAGAAAGTGTAATTTTGAAGGTCTGGCTAGTCTCATTTTAGATAAGAACTCAAGCGGGATGGTGATGGTATAATATCACCCTTGTCAGGATCCAAAAGCAAAGCATGCAAAGGTTTATGTTTTAACTGCTATGGAAGATGTGATTGACAGATGGATCAACAGAAATGGAGAGATTATGTCACCTTGTCAAAGACTGTATGAAACTAAAAGCAATTAGTTTGTTTCCATAGACCAATGTTTGTGTCTTGGATGACATCATAGTCCAAATTCAATAGTGAATAAGAAAACTAAAGAAACAAAGGCTCAATTCATAAAATATAAATGAATAGGTTTTTTTTCAAAGGCATTAAAAATGTGACTGTTGTTTGAAAAAAAAATATTGCTTATAGATAATAAATCTGCTGGCCTGAACTAAATTTTTAACTCCTTATCAAATTATAATAGTTTAGGTGGATATACAATTAAAACAAGAGAATATGCACATAAAATATTATTTTGCTTGTCAATTTTTTTTTTTTATAAATACATTAACTCAATGTATTTTGACAAACAGCAAATGAATGATAAAAATATTAGTCCAAAATAAAATTTAAAATGGACTTAATGTTAGAACATTTAAGAAATTTAAACTTTGAACATTAGACTTTATTAACGATAGAACGTGGTACAATACACAATATATAATTAATTGTAATACGCAATTTTAATACGCATTACAATATAAAAGAAAGGTTATACAAAAACATATAATCAGCAGGTTTGCTTGAGGTTAGGCGGATACGAGGGAAAAACTAGATGTAGACCAACACCCCTACTCGACAGATCACAAGCTCATAAGTCCCATTGAAGTACGCAAAGTCTCGAATCTATCTCGAGGCAACGGCTTAGTAAAAGCATCTGCGATCATATTGTTGCCTTCACAATACTTTAGTTCAAATGTTCGGTTTTCGATGAGGTCTCTAATAAAATGAAACCTAACATCGATGTGTTTCGTTCTTGAGCTGGCTCTCTCATTAGTCGCCAACTTGATACAAGATTGATTATCTTCATAGAGAGTAATTATGCTGTTGTCGGACAAATGGAAATCTTGAAGTAGTTGTTTCAACCAGACTATTTCTTGTCATGCCGAGGAGGCAGCTATATACTCGGATTCAAAGATAGAGAGACGGAACTTTGTCTTTTGCTACTCCAAAGCACGGGATTTTTACCAATTAAAAAGATGTAACCAGATGTTGACTTTCGGTCAGTTAAATCACCTGCCCAGTCTGCGTCAACAAATCCTTTTAATATTAAGTCACAATTGGAATCTATTTTAAGTTTCATATCTTTAGTAGTTTTTAAATATTTAATTACCCTTTTTACAGCTTCCCAGTCATATTGTTTTGGTTTACTCACTCTCCTGCTTAAGTAAGCTGTAGCTGATGAGATATCTGGACGAGATGTAGTAGCCAAGTAAAGGAGAGTTCCAACTGCTTTACAGTATTTTTCATTGTTAGGTAGTGGTGGGCTCTCTTCAGTTAAGCTAGGATAACTAGTCAACATAGGAATCCAAACTGAGAATAAATCTTGTAGACCAAATTACTGAGTCAAAGCATTAATTTTATTTTTCTGACTTAGCATGAAACTACCATCTTGTAATCTTTCAATTTCGATACCTAAAAAACAAGTAGCATTACCCAAGTCTTTAGCTTCGAAATACTGATTTAAATTATCTCCAACTTTCTTTATAACATCCTCTTCTTTGTGGCATAAAATCAAATCGTCAACATATATGAGCATGTAAAAATATTTTTCATTGAACATTTTACTATAAAGACATTTATCGGCTTGACTTTGCTTAAAACCAAGCTCCTTTAAAACGCTATTTATCTTGTCATACCAAGCTTTGCTTGATTGTTTTAATCCGTAAATTGCTTTATTTAATTTGCAAACAAAATTTTCGTTACCTTGGCTTATGTAACCTTCAGGTTGGGTCATATACAATTCTTGTTCAAGATCACCATTGAGGAACGCTGTTTTTATATCATAATGCCTAATTTTCATCCTATTACAAGCAGCTATGGAGAGTAGAATCCTTAAAGTAGACTGATGCATGACAGGGGCAAAAGTGCTGTCATAGTCTTCACCATATTTTTGTGAATATCCCTTTGCAACAAGCCTTGCTTTATATTTCAAACTATTAGAAGTTCCATCAAATTTTCTTTTAAAAACATTATAAAAAAACTTTAGCTTTGCTGTAATCATTTTATTTATTTATTGCTTCCGAGCTTACCGATGGTAACGGAAGCATTGTGCTCACTTTTGAGAACGAAAAAGTTTTATGTCTCCGATTATAAAAATTCAAAAACAGAAATCAGGGAACATTTTTGGTTCCGTGTCTGTCTGTCTGTCGGTCGGTGTGTCCGCGAATCCTGAAATGTGCGACGATAACTTAAGTAAATGTCGACCGATTTTGATTAAATTTGGTAGACATGTTCATTCTACAAATGCCCAGGACGAGTTCGTTGGACAACGTTATCCGTTCAAGCGTTCACACGCAACGCTTGCGTAAACGTGAACTTCAAATTTAAAATTGGAATTTTAGGTCGGGAAAAAAAATCAAACTTCATATATTCAATGAGACAAGCTTTTTTTCAAATACCATATTTTAGTAACACCAACAGCGACACCGCTATGAAGTGTTAAAGATCACTAAAAACTATTAATAGTTTGTATCTACGATTGATACATGAAATATAAACATTGTATCTCTAATTAGATGCGTAGAAAGTGATTCTTAACGTACTTGTATTCATTGCGTATGCGCGTTTTTATAATTCCTCTTTTTTTCCGCCCAAGGGGGGTAAAAAAGAAGAATTATTCACCTTTACGCACGGTTAGCGAGTTTGTTTACACATAACAAAACTAATTTGCTGCTTGTTTAATTAAAGTAACTGTTTATATCGAGTTTTTAGTGAAAAATAATGAGTGATTTAGTAACTGTTTAATTAAAGTAACTGTTTATATCGAGTTTTTAGTGAAAAACAATGAGCGATTTAGGTGATTATGACGAAAATGAGGAGAATAATACGCCTCCCGAAATAATGAATTCGGCACAAAATACTATTAATGAATTAATGTCATCTTTATCAAATGAGAAATATGAACTTACATACAAGAATTTTTTTTTTTATGTATTTATTATTAAAATCCAACAATCGTAGATAAAGTACGGTACGCAACTCGTGTGGAAACTGCATTTTGCTTTGCTGGTGTGGTGTTATTTATTTTTATTGATTATTTGGATGATCTGTAATGAGCCACGTGGTGTGATGATTAATAAAAATAATCCGTGAACAATCCTTGAGGGAGAACCACCTAGGCCTGCAAGAGTTTACAACTATATTTTTTATGGAAGACATGGGGTTGGCAGGAAATTCTATCAGCGGTATAAATCGTATAATTAATGCTTAATATACTATTATATCAAAATATAGTAGACAACAATACTGAATTTGAAGATAAAAATAAGCAATTAACCCTCCAGAAGGTAAATGTTTATTCTTAATCAAGGTGTATTCAAAAAATTTCAGCACCTGAGACAGGCCAGTCTAAGGGTACGGCCACAGTGCACGCTGGTTCCGAATCAGGTTCAGACTCAGAAAACAAGTGAGAGAAATAAACAGTGGTTTTGCAGCAGGGTGGCCATAGTGGAAGCAGGCAACTGGTTGCGTTGCGCGGGCAGCGCTCGGAGTCAGAGGCTTTACCGGAATGTTTAGGTCATTCTTGTTTCAGATTTCGGCTGCTATCAGCACCCACAGACTGTACTGTAACTACAAACTACTATTTATTTTTTGGCATTTGTAGTTGTTTATGAAACCTTTTCCTTGGTTATAAACAAATACTTACTTCTTAGTTCTCGTCTTTTGATTTTTGTTTGATTTTCTTCGTTTCAATTTATTTTTTTAATGTTAATATAATAAAGAAAGAAACGCTTATCACGAAAGTATTTCTTATTTTTTTTAAAAAAAACTAAAATAGTAGAATGCCTCCACTTCTATTCTATATGTAGGAAGAAACGTTTCATGTTCTCTTCTCTACAATTTGTTAACTGCTCAAATAAGCGGTGGTATTCCCCATATGCACTCCTTAACTTAGTAATCATTTCATAAAAAGCAATTCTTTAACATTTTAATTTTAAATTAACTCTCTGTGGCCATAAAAAAACATGCTATAACTTCATATGACAACTCCTTGCTTTTGTTTTGTTTACATTACATTATGTCAGCGCGTATTTCTGCCTGCCTCCACTGTGGCCATCACCTGCTTTCCTCAAGCTGACATATAACAAGCCTGTTTTCGGAGCCTGAACCTGATTCTGAACCCGCGTGCACTCTGGGCGTACCCTAACAGAACTGACTTTTACTGTTAGGAGCCTAGAAGCATCTACCTCACTTATCACCATGGCCTTACTCTTAACAGTTTATTAAAAAAAAACAAAAAAAAAAAAAACAGAAGGATCTTAATACTTCTATGCATAAGAGGGATGGTTTCCTTGAATTAAAAGTAAACATCAATAAGAATTGTTCATTCTCAATATGGAAGCTGATAGCTTTGTTAAGCCCGGGTTATCTATTTTAAATAATTTAATCAATTATATGTAGGTGTCTATATGACGTCCGAACTTCTAATATATTTTACCTAGCAGAACAAAACAAATGAAAGTTAAACCTTGAAGAAGTAAATTGGGCATATCGGCAAGTTTACACTAAATCGAAACTTATCGAGTTAACAGTTTACTAGAAGGATTTTAGGTTTAGAAAATAATATAATGTAGGTCATAATAACTAAAGTCAATGTCATTCTTCGCATGCAAACTAATATGAAAGCAAAAGCAATCTTCAACTTTAATACTGAATAGTTACCAGTTCGTACCCAGTTTTGAACTCAGAAGTGCTTATTTCAGGGTTTTTTCTTTCTCATAACACGTACGATGGATCAAATAATTCCGATTCACAAAACAGCAAATCTAAATGACGCTGAACAGGTACTACCTAAAAAAAACCAAGCGTATGCATTCGTTATAAAGACCTTGGTAGCTTGAGCAATATAATAACATTGATAGTTACGATATATTTGAATAAAAAGTACCAACCTGAATGAAATAAAACAGAACTTTATCAAAAATTAAAAAAGTGTAAACAAACAAGAATAAACAAAAACTTGAAATCCCTCCTTCCTTCAAAACACTACCTTCCCTTAATTCCTAACCTCAACGTATTCGTTTTTGCAGCAAAAAGATTTGATAGGTCAGACGTTACATAAGCACCATTAAAAGAAGAGAGAATGAACGCACTCCTTCTCCTTTGGAAAACAACAGAAATAATGATATTTTAAATATTTGAAAGAAATATTTCAAGAACATCCATAAAAGCTGACATAATTTTTTAAACCGTATGAATGAAACAAAATATTTCTTACTCAAAGAGGGCTAAACCCAAGGCCACAATTTTGCCCCCCCCCCCCTTAATTTATACAATAAAAGCTCCTTCCTTTAACCGAGGTACTTTGAAAAGTCTCAAGTAACATTTTATTTACATATTAATTTTAATATTATGTTAGAGAAAGTAATGTTAGAACTGTCATTTTAAACTACCACAGCCCCCTGTTTGTTTGAAACATTTCAATCCCCCCCCCCCCTTGAGGCAGAAAATTGAATGCAATAATAACATTATTTAATACCTATATTCAATCAACAGAAAATAGAACTTAATTTTTTTTAAAGATTAAAGGAAGATATTAATTTTTTTTTGTATTTGTTATAGTTAAATTCAATAATTTATAGGTGTGCTACTTTAGGTGTAATTTATCAAAAGCGTTTGATCGTGAAACAAGTAATAGTCCAGAAGATAGCGTGCAAAAAAGTGTCTGACTAACATCAAGCTAGAATTTTGTATACAAGTCAATCTTTTAGCGCCTTTTAAGAATATGTGGTCGGCTAAGTTCGTCTGCGGGACATAGCTTGGCGTTTGAAAAAAACAAACCTGTGGAGAACGGCCATTTCTCACCAATTATGGTGGACAATGTGATTTTCTTGATCCTGGGTACAGAATTAGTTGGTAGACCAAAAATCAAGTCGTTGTTAGTTTGTCCCTTGACAGGTGTCCACGTTGATTTTTAGTAATATTTGAATAACTGACCATCAAGTGTGAAAATAACATCGACTTGATTTTTTGTCTACTAACTAATTTTGTACTCAGGATCATGAAAATCACATTGTCTACCAAAATTGGTGAGACATGGCCGATGGCCGCTCTCCACCGGGTTGTTTTTTTCAAACGCCTATTGCCAAGCCATGTCCCACAGACGAACTTAGCCGACCGCATATTCTTAAAAGGCGCCAGAAGATTGACTTGTATACAAAATTCTAGCTTGATGTTAGTCAGACACTTTATTGCACGCTATCTCCTCGACTATAAGGCGCACTTCACGTAAGTACGTGAGGCGATAATCGCCAGTTTCTGTACTATTAAGTTAAAATTATAAGGTGTAAAATTTAAGTAGTTGCATATTCTTTTTTCATATTTTTTTGCATATTTATAGTGCGAAATTTTAATAGTTGCATATTCTTTTTCTACACTTCAAGACCTTTAAATTGATGTGTAACATGTCATGGTGACTAAGAACTTTTTTTAGACGTCCACCATATTGATAATATTAAGCGTGACATTTTAATAGTTACATATTCTTTTTCTACACTTCAAGACCTTTAAATTGATGTAAAACGTATCATGGTGACAAAATACTTTCTATCTACTATTGATACGAAATATAATCATTATATCACTGTTTAGAGGCATAGAAAGTGATT
Organism: Gerris lacustris; assembly: GCA_951217055.1. NCBI lineage: Eukaryota > Metazoa > Arthropoda > Insecta > Hemiptera > Gerridae > Gerris > Gerris lacustris. Next base: position 82,451,825 of record OX578277.1, read on the forward strand.
CTTTTCGTAGCTGTATTCATTGCGCATTCGCGTTCATAATGAGGTAAAGAATTCCTCTTTTTTTCCGCCCTAGGTCAGAAAAAAGAGGAATTCTTCACCTTAACGCACGATTAGTGAGTTTGTTTACATTCTAATTTGCTGTTTGTTTAATTAAAGTAACTGTTTATGTCGAGTTTTTTTGAGAAAATCAATAAGGGATTTAAATGATTATGAAGAAAATTAGGAGAATTATACGCCTTCCAAAATAATAAATTCGGCATAAATACAACTAATGAATTAATGTCATCTTAATCAAAAGAGAAATACGTACTTACATACAGGAGGTCTATTAAATATTATTTTTCTGTATTTATTATTAAAATTTACAATCGTAGATAAAGTACGGTACGCAACTCGTGCGAAAACTGCATTTTGCTTTGCTCGTGTGGTTTTACTACCCTCGCTGTCGCTCGGATGCAAACTCCACACTCGCTTGCAAAATGCTACTTTCCGCACTAGACAAGTAATGTGCTATTTTAGTTGCCCGCCATATTGGAAATATTAAGTGTTGGAGTTTTCAAACTCCAAAAGGTAATTGTCACAAATGTGCCGAATTTCATGTTCCTAGCTATAGTGGTTTATGAATTGAAACATGCCAACAGACAGACAGACAGAGCCGTTATAAAAGGTTTCTTTTCGTACAGAAACCTAAAACCAATATGCCTACAGTAAAAAGGAAAAACATTTTTTTTTTTAATTTATTTTTTTTTATTTACAGCTTTCCATTTTTTGGACGTCCTCTCTCTTTGCATTATTTCTACAACTAAAGTAGCAGTGGCATCAAATCAGATTAAGTGAAGCTTTTTCTAAAATAAAGAAAATTATTGATTCACTTATATTGTTTTTTGATGGAATTCTTTAGGTGTAGAATAAATACTATCAAAACATGTTGATTTTCATTTATATTTCAGAATAAAAAACGTGTTGACCCTTCTCTGCGTTTTTAAGGTCATTTTCAATCACATTGTTTTCTAAAAATGAAATACATTAATAATAATTAATCAAAAACCTTTCTTATCATATATTTTACACAAAAACTATTAGTTATGAAAAATAAAATTTAAATGTTTCTTCTAAATTCTGACTTGTATGAAAAACCAAATACATAATAACAATTTATTAATATTTTACTTACATTTCCAAGATACATTTGGTGTGAAATTTAAAATTCCTCAAAGAGAGTTTGTCAAGATAAAATTAATGAAGTACTTTAAATTTAATGTACAGTACAGTCAATACTAAAATATTTTTAAAAATTTAAATAAATAACAATTTAACACTATTATGTCACATTTTGATGACATGGTAAAAATACAATTACAATAAATTACTTCTGGTGCCTATTGAAATTAACGACAGATTTTTCATCGAGAACGTATGAGTCAAATTTGTGGCTTAATTATCATTAAGATATCATATATTGTCATTAAAATGTGATGTAATAGTGTTAAATTTTAGTATTGACTGTACTGTACATTAAATTTAAAGTACTTTATTAATTTTATCTTGACAAACTCTCTTTAAGGAATTTTAAATTTCACACCAAATGTACCTTGGAAATGTAAGTAAAATATTAATAAATTGTTATTGTGTATTAGGTTTTTCATACAAGTCAGAATTTAGAAGAAACATTTAAATTTTATTTTTCATAACTAATAGTTTTTGTGTAAAATATATGATAAGAAAGGTTTTTGATTAATTATTATTTATTACTAATGTATTTCATTTTTAGAAAACAATGTGATTGAAAATGACCTTAAAAACGCAGAGAAGGGTCAACACGTTTTTTATTCTGAAATATAAATGAAAATCAACATGTTTTGATTGTATTTATTCTCCACCTAAAGAAATCCATCAAAAAACAATATGATACAAAGTGAAGGTGTTTATTTTTAACAACGTCATTTGAAGAAAATTATTGTGTGAATTGTTACACAAATCAATTTGATTACTGTCTACTTGTTAAGGGACAATTTTTAACTGTAATTGTTAAAATACCGCTGCGTGGTCGGCAGTATCAACCAACAATATTATCTGGCTATTAATGCTAGGGTATTTCATTTCAACTCCCCTGCCGGTTAATAGAACTGCATTTAATTTCTCATTCAATTATTTGTCTACGACCATGACTACTGAACTTTTTTAATCACATCGGTTGAAATAAATGTCCTAATGTCTCTGGGCTTTCAAGGCATACTTATAGCTTTTAGTGGTCAACAATTTGGAACAAATCATATCATATCAAATCAAATCAATATCATGCCGATTATTTAGGAAACTCTTAAAATAATACTGATTGCAAAATTAGCAGTATTATGGGAAGTCAGTCCCCCCTCCCCCTAAAATATGAATATAGGCAAGATTGGTAACAGCATCCAACACAACAGAAAAGGTTGAAACCACACTTGTAGACAGTCCAGGTGCTACAGTATATTGAGCTCTCTTGCCTTCACAGTGAATGCAAGGTTCGTGACTGCCTTTGTGGTCTTAAAGGATCTTAATTAGATCTTGAAGTCACTGTAAGATCAGAGGTCAGTAAGACATTTCTTGAAAGATCACACAGTGTTCTACTCCTCTAATTATAACATTGAAAATCTAAAGATGTTATAAAATATTTCTAAATCTAATCTAGAACAACGAAAATTTGTTTAATATAATCTGACCTGATCAAACATTAGTGTTTATATTCAGTAGTCATTATTTTATTTAATTTTACCTATATTAAATATTATTTTAGAACTTCACTTATTTGAACCATGGAATTTATTATTAACACACCCTTCAATCCAGCTTTATAGGAAAAGGTATAAAAAAAGAAAGAAAAAGAGGTTAGTAAAAAAAAGATTGAATGAAAAAACAAAAAACCTAAACTTATATTAATAGTTTACAAAAGGATAAAGCCTTAATCATTTAAATTAAAATGTTAACATAAATACATTAATTTGAAAATAATAAATCTAAAAAAAAGAAAGAAAAATAATAAAAATAAAAAATTAATGAGTTTCCATAATTATTATTATATTACACAAACTTTTTTTTTATTATTAAAGAAGAAAAAAATAACAATAAAATAAAAATATATCAGTACAAGGAGCAAAAACATATAAGCATGAACACAATGGGTGTTAACCTTTCCAAAAATAAAAATAAAAATTGGTTTCACATTTTTCTTATTTGACATATCATTTTTATGAAATTACATTTGAGGTAAATAGTTGAAGTCTTCATAAATATCAAGAATTCCACAGCTTTATAATATAATATGTATGTTCCTAATATAAATTGTATGGAGCAAATAGATAATTTATTGTTACTGTCAAAAAGTGTATTAAACTTTTTGTTTTATTCAGATTAGTGTGCAGGCTTCCATGGAGTTAACTTGTTAAAAATCCAAAGTTTCGCTTTCACTACTTGAAGCATTTTTAGGGGTTTGGAGCATTGTGATGTTAACATGAACACATACCTGAAAATACTTCCAGTAACGGAAACAAAACTTTGGACTTCAAATCCATTACGACATGGATATCACCGGAAAGTCAAGATATTAATGGCAAAATACAGATTTTTCAAGATCAGTATCAATATGTATTGATTTCTTGTTTTTTTATAACTTTCTGGTTTTATATAATTTTTCTTCTTTATTTTACAAAATCTGAATAAGTTTTATTAAAAATTAAGGAAAAAACCATTTGGTGCTTAAAATTACTTACAACTTGCCAGCATTATTCTAGCATTACCAAGCAACCATTATATCTTGTTTTAACACCCATTATGTCAAAAGCTAAACATGTGACGCTGATGCAGAGACCAATGTTTCAGAAAACCTGGGGGAGGTGATTAGGAGAGGATTGGGACGGGTTGGGATGGGATGAGCTCATGATGTGGCTGTTTGGACTGCTTTTTGTGCTGCCATCTGTGCTTGAAATTTCATTTCAATTACATCCATAATAGCTGTAACAATAAATAAAAACAAATTATTTTTCTTTGTATTTTTTGTTTCAGATACAGGCGATGGGAAATAGAAAAAGAAAATAACATCTTGATTAAAATTTAAAAGGAAAAGTGGAAGCATAACAGCAGAAGTAACTTCTTGACTTAATTAATATGAAGTCAAGCACAAGTTAATAGGTCATTAACATTTGTATAACAATACCTTTGGCGTGACTGCCCTTATTCCTTAATTAACTTTAAAATAACATTAAAAATCAAGAGTGGAATCTTATAATATGTGGATGGGTGGTGTGTACAGATGACCAAAACTGTATAGTTTTTATAAAAATGAATATAATGCAGAAATGAATAGGAATATTAATAAAAACAGGTTGACAAAAGCACATTTAACAATTTGCGAATGGAGTAGCAATGAGCCCCAGGGACTAATAATAAAGGCACATTTAAATGCATAAATTTTTTTTTCTGTTTCTTTTACATCCCAATCATAAGTTAATACATGCTTTACGTAATAAAACTGAGATTATTACGAAGACCTCTCTAAGGAATCTCTAATCATGGATAAGGTCACAATTAATCACTTTTAAAACAATTATTGTTTTCTTTGTTTTGTTTTTTTTGTATTTTTTAAATGTTGGTGATTGTTTTTGCTTTTCATATTTTTGTTTTGAGCCAGCGTGGCCAAAGTGCTCTAGGCACTCACCCAGCTATCAATGAATCGAGGTGAATCAAGGTGTCATGATGCTCTGATTAAAATAGCTCACTAATGACCACACCAAACCTACTTCGGGGCTACAATGTACAGGTATGATGTGGGAAGTGGCTGGGATTCTCCACCACAGGGTTAGTAAAATGGGCCCAATGTGGCCTGATTGCTAGGCTCGAATAAGTGGTTCGTCCAACCTGTCTAACAATTACTAATACTACTATAATTTTGAGTTTGGTCTTTGGATATCAATAAAGTTGATTTTTTAATAAAGCATTTTAATTAATTTAGCATTTATTTATTTTTATAAAAATAAATGTATAGAAATTTAAGAAAAAGAACATACCATCTCTAATTCGGCTCTTTTCCATTCCTATACTCTGGATTTTTTCCATTTGCTCAGTTACATAAGCCACTCTTCTTTTGAAATAGTCTTTGGCATCTTCAATGTCCTGCAAACCCAAATACAAAACATAATAACAAGGCTGATAAATAATAACAAATTATTTAAGGATGTGGTAGTTTTAAGCATTATTTGGAAGTGATACTTAGACTAATAGATATGGAATACTGCCTTAGAGATAAAATCGAGTTTCAGATCATCTAAAAATAAATATCACCTTGGCACTAACAATTTTACAATAAATATTTCTTAGGAAATTAATTAAAAACTACATCAGCTGTACATTTTAGGGAATTACTTTTTAAAGGGTGTTATTTAAATGCAAGGTGTCCACATTCATTATTAAGATAGTCTACTATTTACAAGAAATTTTGCTTCATAAACATATATCAACTTATAGTCCAGGAGATAGCGTGCATAAAAATTACTGACAAACATCAAGCTAGAATATTAAGTATAAGTTAATCTTTTGGTGCCTTTTAAGAATATATGGTTGGCTATGTTTGTTGCGGGACATTCCTTCGCCAAGGCCTGTAAAAAAACGAAAACAGACGGGTGGAATCACCCATGCCCCATCTATTTTGGCAGGCAATGTGACTTTCATGATCCCGACTACAAAATTAGTTAGTAGACTAAAAAAAAAACAAATTGATGTTAGTTGTCAACTGACTGGTCAATTAAATGGTTAGTTATTCAAATATTTCTTTAAATCAAAGTGGTTACAGAGGAAGTAACAAACTAACATCAACTTTTTTAGTCTATAAACTAATTTTGTAGTTGGGATCATGAAAATCACATTGTCCACCAAAATGGATGGGGCATGAACAGCCTATGCCCAAGCTATGTCCTGCAGACGAACTTAGCCAACCACATATTCTCAAAAAGCATCAAAAGATTAATTTATGCACATACTTCTAGCTTGATGTCAGTCAATCAATTTTGCACGCTAGCTCCTGGAATATTAAGAGAAATAATATTGAATATATTAAGAAAAAAATATTGAAATAGTGATATCAATTTTTATGCCCAGAGATTTATTTAATGCCTGCAATTCAGTAGTTTTGGTTACAAAACTTTACACTTTTTCTAGATTACACATGTTGAAATAAATAAAAATTTATTGAGAGCTAAATGTTTAAAGCACTTAAGACTCAGGGATACATCCTACATGTATAGAGCTAAGAGCCTTTACCTTCTCGCCACTATTACTGTGACTGTTTGATAATAAAAATGTCTTATATCAAATAAAAATGTGATGAATAAAAAAAAAAATAAAAAAAAAAAAAATGAAATATTCTCACCATATTTACATAGTATCCAGTCCCAATATCAACCATTACTTTTTTGCTATCAGCTAACTTTCCTGGTACAAACATCTGAACAATTATAATTAAAGAAAAAAATATTGAAATAGTGATATCAATTTTTATGCCCAGAGATTTAATTAGTATAAACACATTTTATTACAGTAGTCTCGCAAACCGGGTTTAATGGGACCAGGCCCAATCCGGATCACCGAAAGTCCGGATTAAACGGAATCAGTTTTAAAATGTCTGTAAAACAAGTTTTAGTTGGGTAAAACTATTAAAATCGATGGTTTTATCGTAAAAATTACTTATATTAGTCTCAAAAACATGCTTGTACAACATAGATCCATTATTCACAACTAAAAATTTATTTAGGATAAAAAATATATTATCTTTTTGATAAATATTCAAAGTTTATCAATTTCTTTTCGATGTTTTTTCCAGTCTGCAACAGTTTGTTTTTCCACTCCCAACTCTTTTAGTTAGTGATTCACCAGCATCACTACAAAACAAAGCTTGGAGGTTTACTGTTCCATTGATACAGTCACTTTCTTACTTTTGGTTGTCATTATAAATTAATCTTGTGTAATAAGTGTACACAAAACATAATCACTGAATAAAAACACGGCCGTAATTAAGGACTTTTCTGTTACCAGTCCGAATATCAAATGAATTAAAATCAAATGGCAATCAATTACGCAGGTGCAGGTATAGAAGGGACTTCCAGGGAAACAAGCTGTGTTCCGATATGAAATTCGAGCAATGGATAATCATTTCACAAAAAGTTAAGATATTATACTCTGGCGGCTGGGCAAAATTTCACGGAACTGCATTGAGCTGCCGCTACGTGTTTCTTAAAACCCTATCCCCATATCAGACGTATATATAATTGTATATCCTAGAATACACTACCTTTATATCTTCCGCCCTACATTTCTATGGAACCGAAAGAGATTTGTCGGTGGATGTTTTAACTTATTCATAATTATTCTAAATCTGTTTATTTTTAACGGATTAGCGAGACTCTACTATACTAATAAATACTTCAGGATAAATTAATATGATAACAGTCCAATTTTTTATATACATTCAACATATATCTTCCAGAGGAAACAACTAAGGCTGAGAAGGTAAGAAATATGACATTTTTCCTGTCTCTACTGGAAGAAACTTTAGAGACTATAATGTGTGATTATGTGGTAAATTTTTATTCATAACTGTACTTAAAATTAATTTATTTTATACACCACCAAGAATAACTAAAGGAACAAAATCTCAAAAAAGGAGTTTCAAACTTTGTCACAAGAATTTAAGACATAGAAGTAGATATTGAGCAAATTTAAGTAAGTATAACAAATAATTTACAACTATTTGTTTGATAAATTATTTGGTGCATATAAATAAAAATAGTTCTATGCCTTACTTGATTCTGTGAATCTAAAAGTTAAATTTTCTGAAAGCAAGTGAAAAAATCTTAATAACTTTAGATAAAAAAAGGTTATATAGAACCAGGTTATGTGTAATGCATTGATGAAATACTTAAAGTATGTATAATGTAGTACTTATCAATATGAATAGCGTAGTATTTATTAATTTAACAGGTCTACATTCATAACCTGGGATAATTGTATAAATAAAGATAGTTTATGTACATAATGCTATATTGTTTAAAATGCAATATTATATATTGGTGAAAGAAGTCACAGGTCAAATATTCAAATTACATATATATTAGGCTAAACTATAGAATGTGGTACCCTTTCTGATAACACCCAACCTTAAGTAATGTTTCTTTGTTCCAAAAGTTATTTAGACAAAGGAATATTATCTCTCCAGTGCATAGAAATGATAACATCCTTCTGTCTAATAATAGATAGCAGGGAGGAGAACAAAATTCTATAGCTCTATCAAGAGTTGAGTTTCAAATAAGTTAGAATAAAAGAATTCCTTTAACAACAGATTATTCTATATACCGTATAGTTACTTAAAGTGACTAAGATTACTTACGAGAGTTCTTTGAAACATAATATAACAAATTTATCAACAACTTACGATTATATATATATAACATAAAAAAAAAAAAAAAACCAACTGACTTCTATTGGGAAAGCTAAAAAATCTAATTTCATATGTCTTAAGGTAGAGCCACAAGAGATGTTTATATGAATGTGTGTTGTGCCTTACTGAGCTATACTTTCATGCAAATGAACATCGAACTTTAATTTAAATGTACAAAATTTTACTCCCAGGTAGTATTTAAGGAACAAATATGAAAAAGAGGAGGATATAACAGCTTATCCACCTATATATAATATTAGTGACTTATACAATATAGCAACAAATATTTAGCATTTTACTGTGAAAAGGTGTTATTAACCTTTATATATCTATATTACTACAAGGTAAACTAGTATTACACATAGGATAGTGATTGAGAGAATGACCATTTAAAGTACACATAGCTAAATCGCTAGTATAAATTACTTATAAATCTACTCCCCTTTAGAGCATAATGTATGAAAAAAAGGATACAGATCCGGTTAGAGGGACCAGAATGACATTTCCTTCAGATTCTGGCTGAATTTTATCCAGACACTCTTTAGAGTCGCTAAACTTCGTTTGTGCAAGCTTTAAAGTCTGCAAAGAATCTTGAAATACGCCTATTTCCTGTTATAAAAAGTATCAAGCAAACAAATAAGAGTATAATTTAAACAAAAATATATTACTTAAGAAATTAATTCGGATCAAATTACAAAACAAAAGTTGGAAGGTGCACCTCACCTGCTCTATTTGTTTTCGAAGTTGAGATAACTGCGGTAGATTTAGTTTAGTCAGGTCGATTTGTTGCATTTCAGGCTTATTATCTTTGTTCGACATGTCGAAAATTATTTGAAACTAACTATTTAGTTACTGGCAACGAAAAAGGAATCAAGTGTTAAAAAGTAAAATAAATTAAAAACGGTGTGACTAACCTGCCGATAACCTGAATAAAAAAGAAAACCTACTTGGTATTATTTAACAGTTCAGCCAACCTTTAGAAATGATAAAACTTTGATAGATCTTTTATTATATTTTTATTAACGATAAAAAGATGATATTATATTATGATATTTACTAATTTTAAAAAATGTGATAGGAATAAAAATAATATTGAGTTTTGTATTTTTTTTATTAGACATTTCCATGGGCAAGAGCTTTAAGTTTTAAGAAATGCACACTTGAATATTGACAGGCTTTCTATTTTAAATTTCTAGTTTACAAAGGTACTTATTAACATATTTTAATTTAAAAGATAAAACGAAATAAAAATAATTATAACGACATGGCAACACTATCCATTATTATATTCATGCTATTTCATATTATACCTATAACTCTACAATTTATTTTCTGAAGACTTGACGAGATAGTTCTAAACAGGCTGGATTCACCTAGATTCTTCTTAATGATTATTGATTAGTTTGAGGACATAAGGGCATTGTCCGCAATTAATTATATTTTATTTTTAACGCTGCAAATAACTATCACTGTCACATAGGCTTCCCCTGATGGTATCATAATGTGATGGCGGTCCTGATATTTCGTACCCGGTGTTGGGGGCATCTTCAGAAGATTAAAATTTTTGACTTTGGACGCAACAAAACGTTAGCCTAAAGTAGTTAACGATGTTGTTACAATCCTCTAAAGGTGATAGAGACCAACATCTAGCTATATTTAACATTATGTGTAGTGTTGTTTAAAAACAAACAAAATAATCTGTCGTTTTCCCGGGAGAAATATATATATATATATTTTTTTAACTTTATTGATTAACACAACTACAATAAAAACATGTTATAAGTGTTACAGTTGTTTTAAGTTTTATCTTGGCTTGATCAGCATGTGAAAAGGAAGTAGTCCAGCGACTACCCGTTTTTGGCATGAGGATTACATAGAGTAATAATGATAAATGTAGATAGAGGTGAAGTGAGATATTAATTAATTAAATATATAAGATAAATAGTTAATATTCTTGAATACTTATATAAATGAGATATAGTCGATAGTAGAACAATTACAGATTTTATATATTATGTATATTTAATAAGTCCCTAGGCCACTCTCTTCAGGCGTCGAGGAGGGTTGTCTGGTATAGATTGGGTAAAGAGGAGTTGAACTAGAGGATTAGGATGATCTAATATAGGGATTCATGGAATGTGTGATATCGGGATATGGATAGATCTCGAACGAAGGGAACGTTGAGATCATTGTGGAGAGTGAGATTTGAGACATAGAATGGAGCATCAGTGATTTTTCTAAGGACTTTGGACTAGAAATCTGAAATAATAGCTATAAACGCCGACGCCGACGATCAGTGGCGTATCCAAGGGGGGGGGGCACAGGGGGCACACTTTTCTTGTTTCCACTACGAATCCCCCCCCCCCCCCCCAATCTAAACTGACCTAGAATGTGCCCCCTCCAGACCTAGCTGCTGGATACGCCACTGCCGACGATGAAATACCGGGTACAGGTACAATTAAACATAGCTTGAGTTTAATTTTTAGATTCTATACCTCTACCGTCGTTTTAGTACATATTCCCGATATATCGCACATTGTTAGAACCCTTTATAGGTGCTCTAGCACTAAACTTAAGTTGAGTTTAATTATATGATTCTATACGTCTACCATTGATTAAAATATAAAAAAAAAGTTACCTCCTTAAATAATTATATTTTAATACTTACTTCAAATGTTACTCAATTTAAGAATGTAAACAAAATTCTGAAACTTTAATAGTTTTGCATATTCTTTTTCTAAATTTCAAGACCTTTAATTTGATGTTTAACATGACATAGTGACTAAAAACATTTTTTTTAGTCAGCCACCATATTGGCCGCCATCTTGAAAATATTAAGTGTGAAAAATCGAAAAAGTGTCCAGTTGTCACAAATGCCGAGATGCACCAGTGTGCCGAATTTCATGTTCCTAGCAATAGTAGTTTATGAATTGAAACAAGCAACGGACAGACAGACAGACAGAGCCGCTATATAAGGTTTCTTTTTGTACTTTATACAGAAACCTGAAATGTCCAATAAGTTCCAAATAAATAACAATAAAATCTCCGATACAACTCGTACTAAACTTTCTTATGTCGAAGGCATAATTACTTGGTTCAGTGTTTTTCATTTATTAGTTGTTTCTAGTTTTCGCAGTTAAATTTCATTATTATTGAACATTTTATCAAAATTTTACCATAAAAATAACTTCTCCCCGATGAGGAATAGTACCGGCATCTCATCGTCCGCGTTTATAGCTTTTATTTTAGTAATCAGATTTCTCCCGGGAAAACGGCTTATATGAGAATATTTATATTTAATCAAAACTACACATAATATTATAAATATATTCTAAAATGGACTACATTTCAGAATATATTTAATCAAAATCGTTAAAACCGTTTTTTGAGAAAAAATGTTCCGATTTTTCAAAGTTTTTTTTGGGCAGTGCCCCCAAACTCAGTTCTTAGTTTTGCTTGGGTATGCCAAATTTCATCAAAAAGAAAGTTTAGGCTCCACTCCGTTGCACAGACTGCAGACGAAAGGCAGACTTTTTTAAAAACTCCTTTTTTAGACTCAGAGGACCTCAAAACTTGTAAATCCATCGAATTTTCGCGCTATCACAATACTTTCTCTTTACAAGTATAAGAGAAAGTAAAAAATATCATCCTTATATTTTTCTAGCCAATTCCCTCTCCTCCAAAAATTACAATTTGATATTTAACTGACAAACGGTAATGCTCCCTTTATTTGTTCTTCTTGAGCTTGCGGTTATTTTGTTGTTATTTCAGAGCACAATTTTTTAGGAAGGAATTTATTTTTTTGAGGGAATTTAAGGATGTTAGAATAATGCAATGTTTATCAGTTAAATATTACTTTAATAAACCAGTATAATATGTACAAATTTACAAATCAATCAAGGCTCCATTAGATTTATTAAAAGTGGCAGATCAATTTTCAGTACATCAGCTAAATTTTTATTAGCATATATTTTTCTTTTATCTTCAGTTAGACCATTGTCTTTTACTAATTCAGAGAGGGGAAGACTGTCTTCCGGCTTACACATGATGATTGGTCGTATCCTCACACAAACGTTTAGAGAAAACGGTATAATTCTGCTTAGCTCAGCCTTAACGAGGTCTGGTGTAGGATAAGGCAGTTTACAGTTATGCGAATCAAGTATATTTTTAAAAGACTCACAATAAGATTTTATCCAATTTTCAAAATACTGTTGTTTGTCTTCACCTGTCACACTTGTGTTGAGGAAATAACTTAAGTCAAAAGCGAGTGAGTTGTAGTGAGGCATCTGAAAATCTAGAAACCTAAAACCAATATATTATTATACATTACTTAATTTTCTTTAACATTCTGTCTTTAGCAAAGAATAGTCAAAATAAATAAGAATTACAGATGAAACAAACGACCATTTTTAGAAATAAATTAGTATTAAATGTTGGCCGAGGGCACTACACCAGTTATAAAACTTTCGTGGATTGCAGAAAGTTCCTACATTTTACTTTGAGGTATCTCATCAAAGATAAAAAATGTACGAAACTCATTATGGCCAAATGGACCATGCTGTCCTATTGTGGCCAAATGGACCCACATGCTGTCTAGTTGCTAGGCTTGGACTCCCCGCCCCCTTACTACTATGGCCAAATATATGCTCCCTGAAGAATTGATAGCTGGTATTCCACATTGTGAAGAGGTCTATAAATTGAGAACTTGATTCATCTCTAAGGAAATATGCCTGGTTGTCAAATTATCCACTTTTTCACAGAATTATCAATTCTTCAGAGCAGCTATACAAATTTGACCAAATATGGGACTCAAAACAGATTTCCCTTTACTACAGATATAAAAACACTATCCGTGAGAGAGCTGGAGTACATGTGTATTCGCTCCCAGCATGAATTGCTAGCACAGCACTTCAAAATGTATTAATCTTAAGTCAGATACTCGTATTTATTAAATTCTGATGTAAATAGGACATTTATTTAAACGCATTAAAGATAAAACTACTAGGCAAGAGTACGAAAAATAAGGAAAATAATACAGAGCTCCTTTGAAAAATTTAATTACATACTTCAAAAATATTTAATGAATTAAGAAAAATTATGATGATAAGAATAGTATCAATTTGAGTTAATAGATTAACTAAAATAAATGTAGGAATATCTGAAGTTACGTAAAACTTGGGTTACTAGGATATAGAATGTGATCTATGTATGATTATCATTGAGTAATTCAGCTGCAAAAATTATAGGCTGAAAAAATATATAATCTGAAATTAATAGTAAGTATATGAGTTAATTGCGAGAGTTAAGTTAATCTAAAATCTAAGTGAACTAGCTTGGCCGTATAGATTAAATTACTTTCCACTTCTACTCGGCCATCAATGAATCAAGGGAGGCACGAAGTCGTGGGTTCGATCCCCAACCGTGATGCTCTGATTTATATGGCTCACTAATGATCACACCATACTCGCTTTGATGGTACATTGTACAGAGGTATGATGTATGTGAAGTGGCTGGAACTCTCTACCAGGGGGCTAGTAAAATAGGCCTAAAATATGGTCAAAATTGCTAGGTTCGAACAAGCACAATCGGTTCATCCTACCCGTCTAGTACTAGTACTATAGGACTTTACTCATGCTACTGAGTTAATCTAGAGCTAAATTAAATTAATGTTATTGAGAGATTACTGTGTACTATAAAAATAACTTAATATGCTAAATCAGAATATCTATAGACATAAATTAGAATCCAAAATAAGGTAGATTTACCCTTCTTTTACATACTTATGAGCAGTGGACGCAGACGCCCTTCTAAAAGTGACATTTAATTGGTATAATATATAAATATGGTGTACGTACTTAAGTTTTTTGGGGTTTCCATCGGAATCATATTTAAACATAAAGTTATTAACCCATGGATCGCCATGATTAATAACATTTATACTAGAGGAGTTAATAAGACCAACTTTTTCAACTTTACTTCTTATAGTAGTTTTAAACTTATCCAACTTTTCTCCTATTTCTTTCCTAGAAAAAAAGACTCATAAATTAATTAAAGCGTAGTATCGATTACGAAAAATGTTGTTTACGCTACATATAAAAATTACAATATACATTAAGAGAAAAATAAAGTTAGGAACTTCCAAGTATATTTATCTGGAAAAAAATATGTTTATCATTTGGAATAAAAAGAATTTTCAATTTTTCCTTTAATGTCATTGCTTTTGTGAATTTAACATGTGTACTTGACTTACCATTCTGGTCCCCAGTCCTTTAGGATAACATCTGCTACAAATTCATAAGCACTAGATTTTCTATTCTTCTGTCCTGTGGTACTGTCTATAATTGGATATTTTTTAAACTGTTCAACATCAATCAAACCTCTTTCAATGGCTATATAAGATGCAGCGTGTAACTTTCCGAAAGATCTGAAAACCAGGTCACAATGATTTGGATCGAGACCGACTAATCTATTAGCTATACGATACCCAGATTCCTGAAAAAAAAGAGGTAAAACCAATAACAAAAACATAATTATTTCGCCCTTCACATGGGTCAAATGTTAATATTGGGATACTTTGACAATGACACTCCCAAATGTGGAGCAAAAATGTATTTCTCGATTCCACCTCAAGGTATGAATTTTCTGAACATGAATCTCAAATTTCATCGAAATCGGTCAAATACTCTAGGCTCCACGCGTCTGCACAGACTGCAGGCGACAGATAGACATTTTCTTGAAATCGGAATTTCATGCCATCACAATACTTTTACTTTCTCATAAAAAGAGAAAGTACTGTGATGGCGCGAAAATTCAATTTTGAGATTTTGATGGATTTACACGTCTTTTGTCTGTGCAGACGCCTGGAGCCTAAATTACAGAGCCGATTTCGATAAAATTGGCCAATTGGGCATACATGTTCAGAAAAACCATACCCCGAGGCGAAATCGAGAAATGAATTTTACCTCCAAATTTGGGCGTGCTACACGCTACACCCAAAAAACTCTGAAAACCCTTGAACAAATATATTTCTCATATAAATCTTATATTTAAATTCATTTAAATATAAATCTAACGATATAAGCTGTTTCCACGGGAAAAATCTAGTTCCTGAGAAAATTGTTTTAGAAGCGGACGGGGAGAGGCCGGGTTCGATTCTCCACTGAGAAGAAGTTATTTTTAAGATAAATTTTGTTATAATGTCCAATAATATTAAATGTACATAAGAAAACTAATAAACAGAAAACGATGGGCTAAGTAATTATGAACTCGTATATGAGAAAGTTTGTCTGAATTGTCTCGGACCGATTTGTTTATAAGCACAAAGTGTATGAGAAAGTAAAAACAAATCTGATTTTGATCTGAATTTGATAATACAAATGGAATAAATAAGTTGAAGTTAGAATTAAAAAGGCGGTCTTTCATTAATTTATTTGTTTATAACTAATAGTGCAATAAACAGTACCTATATTCAGGTGAAATGAGGAGAATCATAACGATTCAAACACAATCATAAAATAACCGCATCACGATGTAATCGTCTAGTCAGTCAGCTTGAGAAAGATCCAAGGAGGGATCGAAATTTTGCAAATTTGCAAAACCGAGGCTTTATTTCCTAACTAGATGATGACCATCCGTTCCAAATCGGCGTTACACAGTGAAGTTTACTTTCGGTAAAAGACGTCTCCATAAATTACCAATACAAAATAAGCATTTTTACTATTAGTATTTTTATTTAAAATTCAATTTTTAAGTTTTTGGTAGTTTTCATACTACGGAAAGTTAAATTTTAATTTAAATCAAATTATAATTATTATTAACTACGGGAAACAGACAGTGAAAAATACACTCCTGTGCCGGGATTTGAACCACGGGCCTCTATACTGGAAATATAGAGGCCCGTGGTTCAAATCCCGGGACAGGAGTGTATTTTTCACTGTCTGTTTCCCGTAGTTAATAATAATTATAATTTGGTTTTATTTTTATTTAGTATGCCTTAATTCTACAAACAACCAAATAAGTGAAAAAATCTAATTATTGGTATAATAATAATCTAATTCAATTAAAAAAAAAAAAAAAAAAAAAAAAAAATACCTTTAAATCTTCAAAGAATAAATCTTTACAGTTAATGCCTCCAATACATTCAGGTCGAATTTTTTCATTATTATTAAAAAATGTTTCCAGTTTCGGAAATATATTTATGTAGAACTGAAAATAATAGCAATTATATCAAATAATTAAATAAATGTTAAAATATCTTATTGGGTTTAATAGAACAATTAAAGTAAGTTGCATAATAAGGCATAATATGAAAACGTCATTATGTTCACATTATTATGTTTAATTAGGTTCTTAATTATTTCATGCTCACAAATAGTAATTGCAAAAACTCGTCCCACACATCCCTCTTAATGAGACGAAACAGTGCAGTAAAAATAGGCCAAAAACAGCTGAACCTCGAAATAATTAGTACAAGCAAGAAACTTGGTGGAGATGTTGTGTTCAGTTTCCTGTTGAATATACTAAAATACCCCTAAAATCGAAGTTGTACAATAGCCGCTATATTGAAAATTGGCGGCCCATTTTCGGTTTTTTGCTTGTAATTCAACTTCGATTTTAGGGGACTTTTAGTATATTCAACAGGAAGCTGGAAACCACATCTCCACCAAGTTTCTTGCTTGTACTAATTTTTTCGAGGTCAAAACCTATTTTTACTACACTAAAATTACTTAATGGTTAATTATAGTGAGAATGTGGCAGAGCCTAATAATGTTAGTTATATCAAATGGTTTAATTAACCTTAACTTCGTTAAATAAGCTTAGAAATAACAAACAAGTAAAGAAGAAAGCTAAATATAAGAAGAAATAACAAAGAATAAGTAAGAAATAAAGCTTTTACTTATTCTCTTTTCATGATTCCTCTTTGTTATATCAAGAGACTAAATAAAGACTATAAAAACAAATAAAAATGTCTTACATTATATTCTCTTGCATATGCTTCATCTAATGTTGAGCTGATAGTACCGTCTTTACTATCAAATTTAGTTAAATCCAAATTCCTTTTAAGAATCATAGATATGTATTTTTCTTCGCCCTCATTAGAAAGAACTTTTAAGTTTAACCTGAGTAATGTGCTAGCATAATTGTCACCATCACTGACAGCAGGTGTTATATCTACTGATAGAAGTCTTGATATATCGTAAAAATTGCTCTTTTTAAGCTCATTCTCCAACCATTTTAAATCCACAAGATCTTCCATGATACCTGATATAAAAATAAAATTAAATATACATCCCACAACTAATAAAAACTATAAATGAGGCTAAAACGTAGGCATAAAAGCTGCTGAAATTAGTTATGCTAAACCAGTGTTAATTATAAATTTTAGCTTCTTGGCATTTAATTATTGATTTTAAGTAGTAATTATTTGTAATCAACACTATCTTTATATATTCGATGTAAACATTATTGATATTATGTGCCCGAACCTCGTTTATTTTTACAAGCTTTCATTTAACTTGCAATGTATGTATGTATGTTCGGGTCAAATCTTGCAACTGAATTTTAAAGCAGTTATCCTCAGCCGATTGAATTGAAATGTTGCATATGCGTTTAGTTTGGATGACAATGTATAGTTAGCTAAGTGAAGTCATTCTAAATTCAATATGGCGGGCAGTTCAAGATGGTGGACTAATTATTTTTTAAGCTCGCCCATAATATGGGTATCAAATGAAGGGTGAATAAAAGCTTGTGTTTTAAAATATTTCTTTTTATAATTAACATATTACAAGCTTTTATTTAACTTGCAATGTTTGTATGTATGTATGTTCGGGTCAAATCTTACAACTGCATTTTAAAGCAGTTAGTTATGCTCAACCGATTGAATTGAAATTTAAGATACTTATAAATGCCAAATGATAAGAATTGTTGGTACTGATTTAATTAGGGGCATTAATAATTGTCTTCTTTAGACTTTAGACTACTGCTGCGGAAGAATTGAGAGCGCAAGTGGAATGCGGAATTGATGTCAATAGAATAATGAAAAGCGGAAAGCCTCTCTACAAAATAAATGTTTATTACACGAAACAAGTTTTCAGTCTCTCAGCCGTAATCAGAGCCGGTAAAAGGTACAGGAAAACCCCTACGTTGAGTCACATGAGAGACAAAAAACGGACCTAAGGTTTTGTCTCAAAACAACAATAAGAAATAAACAGGTCAAGTGTGTGCTAGTCAGCAGACAGCGAGGGTCCGTAGGCCACACTATATAGTGTTTAACTGTAAAGTGTATAAACAGTGTTTTTTTAAAAAGCTAAAAAGCTTACTTTGAACCATTCTAAGGGTCTGATATTCTCAAAACACACTCTGATAAAGTATATTTTTGCCACTGAACCGGACTACAACCATATAAATACATCGAAAAGACCATAATTATAAAAAAAAACGTATTTTGTCAATAAAAAATAAAATAATATTTTTTTCGAAATTTCCAAAAAGTGGTATCTTTACTTTTGGTCGAAGAATGTTCAGGATTTTTTTTTCAGATTTCTTGCACTTCACATAAGCGAGATAGAGAGGGGGGGGGCACGTTTCACACCCACTTCAAACTTGCCTACGCTCGCCCTATCAAAGTTATATCCAAAGAATTATATATTTTTGTAATCAGCTCGACTTACCCTTTCATATGATACCCCTATAACGGTGTCGAAAAAAAAAATTTAACCCTTAAGTTTTCTTACCCTAATTTTTTTGAAAAATATTTTTTTTATGTTGCTATATTTTTAAAATATGTGGGTAGGTACAAGACACATATATTCCAAATTTCAATGTGATCGGACGAAAGGTGTAGCCGTGAGAGCACGCGAGAGGACGGACGGACAGACACACGCAGGAAAATATAAGGGTCCTTGGTTTTGCCTACGGACCCTAAAAACGGATGGGGTCCGTTTTTGACTCAACTTTAGGTTTTTCCTTTACCTTTTGCCTTGACCGAGAGGCCGAAAACTAGTTTTGTTTAATAAACATTCATTTTTTGGAGGGAGAGGCTTTCCGTTTTTCGTTATTCTACAACTTTTACTGTACACAAATGGAATATCAAATATTTTAATAGAATTATAAAACATATACACTTGCCTTTGTTGTTAATTATTTTTACAGGATTTTTCACTAGCTGACTCTATAAAATAGAAGGTTTACAGGTTCTCCTGATATAAATTTCATTTAAAGTTGTTCTCTGAAGTGAAAAATTTAGTTTACTAATTAAGAAAAAAACACACTAGAACACAAGTTAAATCTATTTGTAAATATTATATAAAAAAAAATGTATTTTCTGTTTGAATTTATTAATTCAAAATTAAACCTTTGAAACTCGTGAAATATTATATTTAAAGAGTAATTTCAATAAAGAAAGACCGTAAGCAAAGAAACAGAATACAAACTGACAAATGAACAGCATGAGGAAATATGTACGTACCATAAATCTCAATCTTATCTTGTTACCGTAACTGTAGATTATAAATTATCTTATTTGTTAACACGAGATGACGTCATCATTTAGAAATACCTGTTTCCCTAAAACAGAATCATATAGCCCTTGAAAATAAAGTTACAATCAGGATGGGTTATTTGTCATTTGTAGAAATTAATTCTTCAAAACCAAACAAGTGATAGTATTTGTATCTGCGCTTAAAGAGATAGTAGCTAAAGATAGGCTTGTCAAAGTTTGTCAATTGTCAAAGTTGAACAACTTTTAAATCAAACCATAAAGGGAAACAAAACTACGCCAATAAAATGCCATATACGTGCCCTTATACCTGAGGTATGCCGGATTGTGTGTGCCATCTAAACTTCACGGATATGTCAATTAACTTGATAACACTCACGCTCCAGTTTACCTGTACAGGTTTACCTCTCAGGTATACTGCAAAGTGTATGCCGGCCTTTAAACTAATAATGATTAATTTACAGTAAAATGTATAACAGTTTATTTATTTTTATTAAAATTTGTAAAATATTTAACAATTAAAGACCACTTCTTAATTTCAAAATTTTAAAAGTTAATAATAATAGCTAATTGCAACAAAATAAGAATTATTATAATTTCACTTTTGAAAATAATAATATTCCTTGAAAAATAATAACTAATATTAAAAATATGTTTGTCGTTGTTTTACCTTATAAACATTAAGTTACCTAGGACAAGATTCTGAATGCTGATTCGATGCACTGAAATTGGTTACTATACCACTTGTTACTACATTCCTGTTTAACATCATATCTTATCAGTTAGGTAGATTAGAGTATTAATGTAAAGAAGAACCGAATGGTTATTTTAATCTCAGTTATGATGTAATTTACGCCATGAAATATCTGTTAATATCGTATTACAATAACTAGGTCAAAAATATTACCGTATTGCATCGAATAAAAGACGAAAAACGCCCTCGAATATAAGACGCATCCCATTTTTCGAACTAAAAATTTGTGAACGAACAAACAGATATTAAAAACTATACTCGTCCAATTTTAATGAAATTTGAATGGTAGGTTATATGTATCTTCTGTGCCCCTTTGTTTTTCTTCTACATACGCACTAACATAAATTTATTTAATTATGACAGATTTAAACAACGAGGGAAAAAGAAATAAACTTATCAATAATAGTTTGTAATCGCATAAAATCATTAACTTATACAAAATAAAACGCGTAGCAGCTATGTGCCACACTAATTGGAAGACTATTTAAAGCGCGCATTTGTGGTGGTTCTCTCCTGCAATCTAACTCAAGCATCTTATTGAAGCAAGAATTTCTTCTTACTCAACTGATACTTTATCTTCTAAATTGGAGCAATATTGCCCTTATTAAATAAGAGTCAGTTGCAAACTTAATAACTTATTTTCTCATCATGTGCAACTCGCTCCCTTGATGTGTTCGAATGATCCCTTTTATATAGGTTCAAAACGTTGGGATTCACAAATCACCGACGCGGTAGCCGATCTATAATAGAATCTAGATTT
This sequence comes from Gerris lacustris, assembly GCA_951217055.1. Classification (NCBI taxonomy): domain Eukaryota; kingdom Metazoa; phylum Arthropoda; class Insecta; order Hemiptera; family Gerridae; genus Gerris; species Gerris lacustris. The sequence goes on from OX578277.1 coordinate 82,473,300, forward strand.
ATTAGACTCTAGCCCAAGCCACGGAAACCTACATTATAGAATTTTCCTTATTGACACAAACAAGAAAAAAAAAAATATATATATATAAAATAAATATTTATATTATATTATTATCATATATATTATTATGTATCTATTTTATAATAGTATAAAATAAATAATTAATGAAGTATATATTAATATATTGGTTTGCATGCCTTAAGTCTGGTTTACACGATCCAAGTATAAGTACTTGGTCCAAGTGTTTGTGGAACTTTGAAGTAAGGTTTACACGCAGAGCCGGTGACAGGATTCTCGGGCCCCTTGACAAATGGAGGTCCGGGCCCTCTACTCCCCCAGGGGGAGGGATGGAAAGGGATAGAGGGAAAGTTTAGGTAAAAAAAAAAAAATCATCGTTGATTGATTGATACTTTTTTTTTTTTTTCATTTCGCTGAAACTTATTTCCCCTTCACTTACTGATACAGGGATGCAGCAGAACAATCTGATGGCTATCGGCTATAGATATATTTGGGAACAAGCAATTCAACTTTTGTCTTCCTCAGTCCATTCAAAAGATGTAATGGTAATGGTGTCTCCCAAGTTGGTCTTATGCATTGATTTTAAAAAGGGATCAAAAATCTTTTTTTTTGGGGGGGGGGGGGGTTGATTTTACACATGATCTGACCGTGTCAGATCATGTGTACCGGCAATGTATACTTGGTCCGAGTAGTGGAACTTTGATACACTATAAAGTAGAGGTTAAGATAGATTGTGTGAAATGATTTTCCCCCTAGAACTTTCCAGTTAAATTGTACTTATTAAGTTTTAAAACAGTGGGGATATCACCCTCTGGTGAACAAAACCCAGCTCAACCTCACATCTGTAATTTGTTGACTGCTAGTTCTCATAATTTAGGTGGGCGCCATTTTTGTTTTTATCAAAGTTACTCTGATGGAACCCATCCAACATCCAACTCAACTTGGATGTCTAAGTTGACTTTGATACACTGTTTACACGATCCAAGTAAAGTCAAAACTGATTTGGTCCAAGTATACTTGGATCGTGTAAACCCAGCTTTAGATTTTAGATAATAAGCCTTCACTATTTACTAAACTGGAGAAAATGGTGAAGTTTATACCACACAACATGACTATAGGAAATATAACACGTTAAAAAAATAAATTTATTTTTTAAATAATAAAAAAGTAATTGTCACAATAAATGTCATGATACTTTAACACAGTGGTCCTTAACTTATTGGTAACCACGGCCCCCTTAAAATCTCCAAATATAAGAAGAACCACTGCTTTAACATTCGTAGGTTTTTAACAGTCAATATGTGGAAGGGTGTCTTTTAAATCGACTTTTAATATCTTTGTGAGCACAGGATTTCTAAAAAGAAGTATTTTTTTTCCATCGGCTCCCTTGTCCTCAGTCATAATTTCATCTGATTCAAGTACATTATCTTCAGAATCGCACATAATGACGGGTCGAACACAGATAGATGCTGTAACAGCTGCTGAAGCTAGTCTGCCTAGTTCAGATCGAGCATGTTCGATTGACGGACAGGGCAATGATGAATTAAGTAATGTCAGAGTAGCTTTAAAGGAATCACAGTAACATGAAAGCAGTCGATCTAAGGAACTTGCTTTTAAATCAGTATCGACGCTTGTATTGAGGAAGTACACAAGATCCCAAGCGTACGAATTATAATGGCAGATTTGAAAATCGACAAATCTGTGAACAAAAATATTTAATTAATATTAATGTTAAACAGTATAATGTATTGTAATGTACTTTATACAAATAAAACCTAAGTGCGTTTACCTTATCGATGTGGGTTTGCCTCTAGAATCATATTTGAACATGCAGTTAGAAACCCAAAAATCGCCATGATTGATCACATTGATTCGAGATGAGTCAAACTCATACGCTTTACTCATCTTATCGAAAATAACATCAGGAAGTTTACCTATTTTATCCGCCAAATCTTTCCTGTAAATGTAATGATGTCTAAGTGATATTTATGCACAATGCAATTATACACATCAAATAAAAGAGAGAGAAAAAATAAAATAAAATTATATTTTACAGAGTAATTAATGATTCACGGCAATCAATTTAAATAAACGAACTAGGACATGTATGCTTTTGAATGTTTATAAGTTTACCACTATTTACGATTTATAATATTTTTTTTGAAAGTCCAACAAAGATCACAGCATTCAATTTTTAGAAGTGAAAATAAAATCAAGTGCTTTACAAAAATTAAAAAATCAAGAGAATAGACTTAGTGTCGTAAGTCGTAAGGTAAAGGCTAGTAAATATAGTTCTGACAGCTATATGAAATAAAAAAAGAGTAAAATATTCTCCACGTACCATTGTGGACCCCAATCACTAAGCATGACGCTGCTCATAAGATGAAAGGAAGGAGAAAGACAACGTCTAAGATTGTCGTCATTCAAGGACATAAAATATGGTCTCATTTTACTCGGATCTACATTTCCTTTATCAATGCAAACCGTTGAAGCAGCGTGGAATCGTCCTAAACAGAAAACACTATAGACAATAGTAAATGTGACAATGTTAAATGTATTTAAGAATAAACATAGAATTAAGAATGTAAACAAATATAATACGTTATAAAATTTCTAAGTAGTAAGAGACAGGTAATCATATCAATGCAGGACATAGTAAGAACTCTTTAACTCAGTATTCGTTTAATATTATAAGATCCACTCACCTAAAGATTTAAGCATCAATTCAGAATGATCTAAGTCCAAGCCCCTTTTTCGATCACCCACACTGTATCCTAAATCCTAGAGCATGAAATACGCCAAATATGTTTATTTTTCACCAAACAAAATTAACAAAACAATAATTGTATCAATAAATTCATTATTAATACAACTTTTGTAAGGGTTGTCAGGCTAATTTGATATAAATGAATTTCGCAGCTATAGCTAATATATCCTTTTCATAGCTCTTTATTATATTATTCTAAAATATCGATGTTTAGCCAAAATTCTGTTTTGATGTTTAATCCGAACCCATATTAAGACGAAAGCGACGAATGGCGGGAAAGTTTTTTGAACAGCATCAATATACAGGCAAATTGAGACAGAGCAGGACTGGCCAGTACTGTGCCGCAAATGCCCCCTGTCGACACTGGATCTGGCGTCACGGTTCGAGTTCTCATAGATGAATTACGGCCTTAAAATGTTAATTCAATAAGAAAGCTGTCTGTATTAAAATGAGTGGCCACTTTTTACACAAACATATTAATTAAGGCTGAATAACTCTTGGATGACTAGAAGTAAAACCAATACCGTCCAGACCCTAAAGTAGCCTACAAAATAGCCCAGGCTAGCCGCAGTTATATCAAATATTATTGTTGGATATTTTTTTTATTACCAGTACAAAATCATCGTTACTACCATTTGTTTGATCTTTATTACCATTTTTAAAACACACATTTTCACGCCTAATTTAAAAAAAACAAAACAAGTTTTACTGTAGCAATTAAGTTTTAAATTAGCAAAAAAATATGGTACCTTTCAATTAAAATTTTAAATGTAACTTACAGTTAAATCTTGAAAATATATATCTTTATTGGGAATGAATGCGTAACAATCAGCCCAGAACTTATTATCGTCACCATATCCTCGGTTTAAGGCTGATTCAATGTGCGGCAAAATGTTTGAATATACCTGATAACAAAAATAAATTTAATAATTAAAACTGGAAGAATAGTCAAAATCCCATAGTTGAATCATTGTAACATTCTACATTATTATCGTTATCGTAACAGATAGCATAAATAATTTAATTATTAAGTGAGAATTCCTCTACTTGGCTATAAATTGTTATGAAAAACTGAAATTAATTAGATTTTTTAACAATTTAAGATAATATAAATGTAGATCGAGAACCATTTAACACAGATATAATTCTAAAGCTCGAATGTACTGATATAGATCGTTTTGGGGATGGTCAATGATCGCATTTGTTTTAATTCACAGATTTGAGAAGATTCAAATGTCTATAAAAAAAAACTAGATAATTGATTTTGGTTTTATAAAAACCTTATAAAACCAAAAATAAATATATCATAATGAATATTAATGCACTAATATCAGAGAAATAGAGAAACAAATGAATAAAAAAATAAAAAATAGGATCAAGTTAATAATAATAATAATAATAAAAAAAAATGTACCTACATCGTATTCACTGTTGAAAAGTTCGTAGAATCTAACAGCAAATTCAGCATTTGGATCTGGAATATCTATCATCCTTTTAAGTATGACAGAGATGTTCTTTTTATCGCCATTTTCTAATAAAACCTTGATCTTAATCCTGATCATTTTACTCGCATAATTCTCTCCTTTTGCAAGAGCCGGTTTAACTTCTGCTTCTAGAAACTTGGAGATGCTAATTCCAGCTGGAGTATACTTTATTCTTTTCTCCAACCATTCGATATCTACTTGTGTGTCCATTGTGGTTTACCTAGAGCTAAAAAAGAATATAGCAATTATAAAGGAGAAAATTAAAAAAAAAAATGCATTAGTTTTAATGTAGGTACAGACCGAATAAGGAGTATTAATCCAATAGATTATTGGCCAGCGGAGGATTATATAAGCGATTAAATAAAGTCCCTTGTTTGTAAGCTTTTCTTATTATTTCCACTTTATGGCTTATATTGTTCCTTTCCAGTGTGATCTATATCAGCTCTTGTTTAGAGTATGTATTGGAAAGAAACGATTAAGTAGTTTTCGGCTATCGAATAATTAACAACATCGTATAACATTTTGGCATAGTCCAGCAGCTTGTATTGTGTCTTCGCACTCTTTTGTGCTTCTTTTGTGCTTCTTTTATGCTTTTTTTCTTTCAAAGCACAGAATTTATAAAGCTAAAATGATAAATATTCACTTTGTAAATAATCTAGAGTAGTCAATAAAGAGTTGAGATTTTCAAGGTGATTGATTGATTAGAAATACGTTAATTTTAATTATCTCATGTTTCGATCTTCAAGTCGGCGGTTTAAGAATAGAAACATGAAACATGTATTATTGAACAGAGAAGAAAACATATTTGTTTTTAGATTTTACAAAGATATTTTAATACGTTAGCTATGTAGGGGATCAACCATTTATAACTCTATATAACCCACTATTGTCCTAAAAATAAATTTTCGAGTAGCATAATTAGAAAAAAGGACAGCGACACCGCAACATCATCTTTCCAAACTAGTAGATAGATGGGCATCAAATGATATCTCAAATAGTGTGTTATATTCAGTGAATCAATATCCTGATGACTCCTTTTATCTTTTACCTTTTACACTTGGTTTTATTATTAAGTTTTCAATTTTCTTTCAGCTATTTTCTATGAACTCAATATTTTTACAATAATTTATGTCTCTACCTATTGGTTAAACAAATATATTAGGTCGCAAAAAAACTTCAAATGTTGTTTTTCTAACTTTATCTCGTAGCCTTAAACTTAAAATTAGAAAGTAAATACACTAAAAATAAAAGGTAAATAAATAAAGGTGTGGGCATCTTTCCACGGAATAAGCAAATCACAGAGAAAGTAATTCTAAGAAAAGGTAAGTGGTGTAGTTAGAAATCGTACGATCTTTTAGCTGTGAATTAAAACGCTATATTCTAAGAACTATTAAACCACTTTTGCTTCTTTTAGGTGTAAACACATATTGGGGTTAATCACCAGGATATAAAGACTAATGATACACCTGACACTGCACTAAGAGTAATTCAAAATTAGCTTTGTCAAAGTACAGAAATTCAACCGAATGACAGCAGAGTTGGATGTCCCAAGACTTCTCGGGAGACAAAAATAGGTCGATGTATCTATAGCAACGAACTGGAAAATATTATACATTTATAATTAAAAAGTTTTCTGTATATTGATCAAAATTGCATATACCCTCTTCAGTTCTTTATGATGGGACACAATGGAGACAGGTCGATGTAATGGTAGTGGAACTAGGCGTCGATGTAGCCTATCTGGGTTTTCGAGCAAAAGAAGAAATAAATTGGTAGTGCGTGAAGCCTCACGTAAAAAGGGTTTCGTTGGCATTGTAAACATGAAATTAGTATAATTGGGGGGGGGGGGGGGGATTTATGGTTTTTGACAAAAGGCATGAAAAATTAAACACTTTCCAAAAGTTTTATACATTTTTGTAATCTACTCTTCAGTACCTTTTATTTGATACCCCACTCAAAATTTAAAAAAAAAAATTATCGCATGACGTGAGTTATTCGCACTAGTTTATTATCATTTTTTGTAAGTGTTTACTGACATCCATTTTGGATTTGAACAGCTGATAATTTTGGGTTTGCTATATTTTTCCTGTGCGCGTCAAAACAATCTTTAATATTGGAAAGTTTCAAGTTTTTTTCTCTTTTGATTTAAAAGTTATTGGCACCGTACAGAGTGACAGACAGACAGACAGACACATGAACGAAACAAAAGGGTTTCTTTTTTTTGGTTTTACCAATGAATCCTAAAAAAGCAGCCCCCCCCCCCCCCCCCCAAAAAAATGATTACACGACTTAGAAAGACTTTAGACCTACAAAGAATTTAAAAAAAAACTCAAAACACACAATCATAACAGGTACATTCGCATTTTTCTTAACTATAAGTCTACTAAGGCGAGTGTTTCTCTAAAGTAAAGATTAACGTAAACTAGACCGGCCCGGAATTTTTGTCGATTGAATTCAATTATGATGTGAATGTTAACACTGGCCACTGGCCAAAGTTGACCTAGCTCAGCCGGGATATTTTTTGATTTTTGAAATGCAATTGGGTGCGAATATTGGACCGGCTTCGATTTTAGTAAATATCAAATAAAAAATAAAATGAAAAGTATTGTTAAGTTATTCGAAAATAGACTAAATTAAAAATAGACTAAATTCATGTAATTATTTGGTATGCTAATGTATAGCTTAATTAATATATTTATTATAACTATTTAAAAGTAATGTATAGCTTAATCTATGTATATTATATCAATGTATGCTTCCTCCTGCTGCCTCGCAGCAGGAGGAAGCAGCATTGGACGTGGCCAGTACTTGGATGGGTGACCGTTCTGAACTAACTGATTTATTATCATTCTTCAAAAAAAAAACCTTATTTTTAATACTTATATTTTATTTAATTATTTGAAGTTTGGCGGTATTTTGACAGATGAAAACAAACTTTGACGTCATCAAAATTATCGCACTAATAAATAATTATATTAGCTTATAACTTTTAAACTAATTAATGAAATTTCATCGTTTTTTTTTATATTTGTTCCTTAATTGTTTCCGGTTCCAACGATATGCTATATGTCAAAAACCTATTTATACTTTCAGTATTATTAACAGTCAAAGTTTAAAAATTCAAAAATTTATAACTTCAAAATAGCGGACAAAATCAAAATGAAATTTAGTGGGCTTGTTTGTCATGCAGAGAGGTACATTCGTGCCAAATTTCAACTCGATCAGGACTATAATCGATTTATTACGATTTTTTTTAATTTTTGCTGACTCAGCAAACTAGGTTCAAGATGGCGGAAAAATATGATTTTCCGGGCGGCACAACTACAGGTTAGGACTGATTTTTCTGCCAAGTTTCAACTCTCTAGGTTAAATACCTTGGGCGCTACGATGATAACACACATACACACACATACGTCATGCTGAAAACCACTCAGGAGGTCTTAAAAACACCTAAAACGGATAATTCCGTTGAAATCTCGAAAAAAAATTTTTGGTGAAAACCATACTTTTCCTACTATTAGTAGTGAGGAAAAGTAAAAATAGTACGCATTCTGCATAAGAAACTAAGAGGAAAATAAAAAATATGACAACTGAATTGCTTTATTTATCACGCATATTTAGCCAAATCCAAAGGGCGCTGACAGTGAAATATAATAATTTATAATAAACTTTTTAATCATTCGCAGTTTTAAAGAGAATACAGACAAAGTAAATTGACATACCTTTAAACACAGGTTTAAATTATCCAGTTGATAAGATATTACAATGACTGAGTAAAGGTTGGAGTACGTATTTCAGTATATGATTATAACCGGCACATTGTTATGTCCATGCGCATTACATCTCACTCAACGAACGACAGGTCAACAACTGATAAAGAGAATTGCAGAAGTAGGTCTATAGGCCTGAAGAATTTCACAATAGTGCTTGTGGTGGGGGTCTTCGGCCTTCATATACATACGTCCTCGTACTCGTTTGACTTACCTGTTCTTTCTAATGAGGATGAACAAGGAAACATAATAAGTTTTTTATTTGTTTACAATTGAAGACGCATTTTGATAATATCCTATGATAGAATTATATAAGGACATAGGATATTTTCATGAGTAAATGAATGATGCGACTTAAAAATAAGCTATGAAATAAGTTAATAATCCTCAAATTAAATCAATCGGGTTGTGACAATTTAATGTCACTTTCTTTTTATGATCTTAATATTAGCTCATTATAGAAATAATGAAACAGGCACTTTATTATATCTCGCTGTAGCAAAAAGCAATAGCAATTTAGCAATATACAGTAAACGCCGCTTAATGTGATTGTAGAGACTTATTGTGTTAATAATTTTGTGTTTGGCAACCTACCTTGTTTGATTTCTAAATATTTCATTCAATTATATATATTATATAAGAAAGATTGACTGAGTCTGTCGATTAAGTTTTATTCGGTCTCGTTATTTCATTAATTAATTTAACTAGAGAGAAACACTTTATTTACAAAAACAACAGTGATGCTGCCCAAATAGAATGGGTTGCTAAACACACAGCGTACTGATCTATCGTGAGACATTACTTAAATAATAAAAATAATATTCTGTACAATTAATTAAATGACAAGGTCAAAACAATTATAATATATTAGCAATTAAGTTAACATTAAACAAAGAAAGGGTCACACTGTCAAAACAAATCGATTTAAAGTAAAATAGGATACAATTTAAGTAAGAAATCTGTTTAGTAGATATGGTAGTTAATAATTCCCAGTGCGTCTAAAATAATCGACTCTGACAGGGTTGTCAAATATTTTCTGTTGATACCGACCTCGTCAAAGAATGAAGATGTTAAACTAGGTATGGATCCTCTAGAGCCAAACCATAAACCTCTGACTTCGTATTCTCTGGCACCGTGGCTCTCGTGGTATTTTTCTTTGAGGAATGTGATGCACTTTTTATAAATGCAGTATTATAAGTCTGAAGTACTTATATGATCACATTTTAAAGCATTGGCATTGGGTGGGACCGTTCCAAGCAATTATGATTATGATCACATAAAGCGGTTATTAACAATGCCCGTGATTACATTAAGCGGCGACCACTGAAATACGAAACCATATCATTCAAACCAAACCGAAGATCACATTTTTTTTAATGACTAACTTTTAAGTCCAAAAGTGTTTCAATAAGGTCATTTAACACTTCCATTTGCGCATAAAGTTGTCAACATATAATAAGCTATATACTGATTTTGATTATATATGTTGCAAGGTTGTGATGACTAAATATGTTCTTTATTTGATCATATCCCTAAACAAACTAGAGGTTTGATCAAATCTCAAAACTGTTCAGCAAGATGACCTAATAAGTTAATAAATAAAATTAAAATTAGCATAGCTTAAATATTAAAGTACTTATTCCTCAAACATGCATACACCCATTTTTGCTAATGGACACGAGATAAGCGAGAAGTATCTCTTTTGATGTTTATAAGAACCCTGAACATTCAATATGTGGAAAGACAGTAGAAGAAGAAGGATAGGTTAAGGCTATTTATGCGAAAAGAAGAGTGTATCCAAATACAAAGGGAAAATGCTGCAAATAATAATAAATTAGCTACCGAAGCTACCAATCCAAGCTACCGTTTGGATCAAACCCCTGTTACTAAAGGGACTTCCTCAAATTATTGAGCAATCATCCAATTTGATAATAATCCGGCGACAAACACATTCACAAAATCAATTCAAAATAATATCTTTAAAATCCTTTCCAAGATTGGAAGATTTCGTAATCCAATTATTTTTCTAGAGAGGTCGATTAAAAGAATAAATATCTTCGTCAAAATAACAAAAAAGTATTAATTTCCAGTTTTCATTTACTTAAAAAACAAAAATATTTATAAATAATTTATATAAAAAAATATGTCTTTCATTTTTTATTGATAACATTTTTTATCAGAAAACATTTATTTTCTTTAAAAAATCTATATGAATTTTTATTATACGCTTATATTTTTCCCCTGAATACAAATTCAATTTCAACTTTTCCGTTTCTTCGTTATTCTTGAACAGATTTTCTGCATCGATTCCACTTTCAAATGAACAAATATGATAGGGAAGATCCGTGCAGCACTTAAGAAATCCGTAAAGAAAAAATCTCTCCAACTCCTGTCTGATTTCGGTTAAGGATAACCGAAGTGCTTTACTACCACACCAATCGAGGAAACATTCCATCGTCTTGTGATAGCTAGCAAGCAGTTCATCGTAGTGATCATATTTCAAACTCAAATTTGGATTTAGAAAGAAGAAGTATGACAAATCCCAAGCAAATGAACCGTAATGGCTTAACTGGAAATCAACAAATCTGAAACGAAAACCAGAATATATGAATAAAATAAAAGTTAAAAAATTACAAAACTTGTTATGTTCAGAAGCAGCTAAAGAATGAAATTTTCATTATGCTGATCCTATAAATCTATTGTCTTTAGATTGAGATAGAAAGTTAACTTTGAAATAACTCACTATCAAGCTAGATTACAAAACGTCTAGACTCAGCGTCAAATGTATGTAATCGTCTGTGGAGAGATTAAGATAAATAATCTATAATCTTCCTAGGTAAATCCCTACTAAAAGTTATTTAGAACTTAGATGATGATATATTTATAACTTAATGATATATATATATATATATATATATATATATATATATATATATATATATATATATATATATATATATATATATATACCATTTTCTTAAAGACAAAATTAGTATTTTAACTTGACCAATTTGTTATTTAAACAGTAATAAATAAACAGAATCATTAGTGCAGTTTTGATCTAAAGATTAGCTTACCTGTATTGGTTCAAATTAGCATAAATACATAATACATATACTTTCTTATTCTTGTCCTAGTAAATTGACAAGCCCTTTAATAATATCTAATTTTGGCCAAGAACAAAATGCACCCTTAAAAATGTTTTAAACGAATCAAGCACTACCTGCATGAAGTTGGTTTATTGTTCTCGTTAAACTTATACATTAGATTGGCCTTCCAGAAGTCGCCATGGTTGATAACTTTAAATTTATCGTCAGTTTCAACATGAAGTTTCAGTAATACTTCGCCGATGTTGTTACCCAGATCTTCTAATTTATTGGTTAACTCCGACCTACAAAATGATTTTTAAAATAGAGTAAAATTAATTGGATAATAAATGAAAACTACCTATAATACAAATTAAGACTCCGCGGAAAAAAGTGGAATCCAACATTTGTACCAAATCTTCGGCTGAATGAGTAGAATTTAATGAATTGAAATAATGAAAAAATGAGTTTATCGTAAATGTGCGACATTTGACTCGTGTGGTCTTCATATATTTAATTTTAAATATAAAAGAAAATTAAAAAAAAAAAACAGTGATACCAAAAACCATTGCAATGTAAATAGGAAATATAAAAATTCTATTACATATGAAAACATTTACTTATCATCACACTTTTTTGCCGTTTCATTTTACACCGTCTTCGTTAGGCTATTATAACTTCGTCCACATAACACATATACGCGATGTGAGGCAATCTCGCCTTTCTGGGATTCGTACGCTAACAATTACATTGTTTTTTTGGAGACTGGAAGTACTCCTTTTAAAGTAAGTGTCTTCAAGGCTGTGCTAAAATGGGAACTAAAAGAAGAAACGTTTATCAAAGGACCAACATTTTTACCATAGAGTTGAGACAATGATAGATTATCATAATGGAGGGTCAAAGGCAGAATCTAACAGGACTACACAAATCTCAAATTTACTTGCCATTTTGGGTTGCCAACATATTTGGGAGGCTCGGGATCTAACACTCATAAACCGAGAATATTACTGCATGGCGGAAGCTCAAGGAGCTTTGTCGGAAGGCTTTAAATGGAACGGGGAAAATAATTGTTTATGACTAAGAGTATAGATGGAATAATTCATTCCAAGTACTCATCTCTATGTGACATATAAGCACTTTAGGTCTGGGAGAAAGCTGTTTAAAATATTCTGGAAATATTATAAAATTAAAATATAATTTCTACAGGTGTCTTCAGGGGTAATAAAATTATGTTAAATTCTTTAAAAGAAAGGTGATATTTCATCCCTGGGTTAGGATATTCTCAAACCTTATTGAGTTGCCTGCTGCTCCTCTTATAATTCAAAGTTACTTCTTTACAGTAAGTAAAGTTGTCAAATTATAATATAGTCAACCTAGGAACAGCCTGAAGCTGAGTCCTCGAGCTCGAGGAATCTTTTAAAAGAATTTAACATCACTTAGAAGGCACCTTTAGAAATTATATTAAAATATAAAGGGGACAGTAAGAAAGAAAAGTAAAAATTACAAAATTAAGACTAATAAGTCGTATAAGAGTAGCGCATCAGAAAAAAATTATCTACTCGAGTGATTATCAATGGAAATCTCGCCTTTCAGGAATTCGTACACTAATCTGTCGTCTACGCTGATCTATGCTAACACACTAATAATTTTAACTGATTTAATTAAAACATACCAATTTTTATCCCAAGAATGTCTCATTGACTTAACGAGAATTCTAAGACCATCCTCAAAGAAGCTATTGATACTTTTATCACTTCTACAGTAGAAGTATGGCTCAAGTGTCTGGCTATTGATCTTCCCTTCTGCTTTAGCTGCAAGAGAAGCAGCGTGATACATAGCTAATGAATTAATAGCTAAATAAGCTTCTTCTAGACTTGATCCTTTTTCTTCATTGTTATTCCGGAACTCAGGCTATAGACAAGGAAAACTAAACATTTAAAATCTCCTTTTTGCTCGTCTTTATAGTTAATGTTAATATTAGCTGGATATGTCTGCTCGATAGTCGGCCAATCAACAATAATTTATTACTCTGTAATTTGCAATCAGCAAATCCTCTTTGCCACTCGTAATATCATATTTTTCATATGTGCTGTATGAAAGTCTGTATGTAAGTTGTATATATACAGTCGATTTTTTCGTTCTTATTTAAAAAGTATTGTGATGGCGCAAAAATTAGATTTAGAGATTTTGAAGGATTTACACGTTTTGAGGGTCCCCTGAGTCCAAAAAAAATGTTGTTTTTTTTTAAAAAAAAAAGTCTTTCAGTCGTTTGTCGTGAGTGCAGGCGCGGGTAGCCTAAACTTGTTACTGGGCAGATTTCGATGAAATTTGGAATACATGTTCAGAAAAATCATACCATGAGACGAAATCGAGTCATGGGCGCAACTCCCAAAAAAAATTCTCGAAAACGGTTAATCTCTAACGGTATAAGCCGTTTTCCCGGAAAAAGCTTATTCCTGAGAAAATAGCTATGTATGAGTACATATATGTAATACTCGTCTCCCTAAAAGGTACTCATAAATTGCTTAGTATAGGTTTGAATTGGTTGCTTTCATTTATTTACCTTAAGATCTTCCATGATAATTTGCTGGTTTTCCGAAATGGCATATAATTGAGGCCAAACTATTGAGTTTCCACTTTTATTGAACAATTCCTTAAATAAAGGTAGCACATTTTGGTAAACCTACAAAGCAAAGTAGACAAAAATAATAGAGACATCTTATTAAAATTTCTTATTCTCATTTTGTTTTCTTTAGTATGTTCCCAAAAACCCACATATTAAAATATGAACTTAATACAGACAAACACATTTCAACAACTTTAGTACATCAAAATTTATTGAACAAGAGTAAGTAAGTTCTTCATTTCAGAGACTTGGGATTTTAAAAGTTTGTTTGAGTATTTGTGGGTTTGCGTATAACTGGTAGTTGATAACTGGCGGTAAAATTGACCGATTGGAACGAAATTCGGCACACGGGTGCATCTCAGCATTTGTGACAACTATGTTGTTTTTGGAAATTCTACACTTAATATTTTCAAGATGGCGAACGATAAACAAATGGTTTAGTCAATATGACACTTTAAGGTCTATTTAGAACGGGCATAAATGTGCGTTTATGCAAGCTGAAGAAAATGTAGCACATAAAAATAATAATGCATCTTTTTGCCCATAACTTAAGAATTTAAGCTATGGGACGAGCTTAATCTTTTAAATTTATAAAAAGCCCAAAGCCATTCACGATGATAAGTTAATCTTGTTTCCGAATTAACAAATGCCTCTTGCAAGAGAATAGATTTGTGGGAAAATGGAAGCCGCATATGAGACGTTAACATGACTAATGTTTTGTAAATGGCACCAATAGTTAAGCTCTTTTCTATAGTACAAAATAGGAAAAGACTAATAACCTTTATTTCACAACTGAACATTTTGTCAAACAAAGAATCGGGATGGTGGTCCACATCAGGGTTACTCTTGATAATAAAATTTCATGATTCTGTGAATCTTTTGAAGAAGATATCTTGAATCTTTGTAAGAGGCTGCTATAACCTAATCCTGGTGAATCTTCTTCCGAATAGATTATTTCTTCATTACTCACTATTGATAACCCCGCTCCATCCAAAGCCTTCCGACAAAGCTCCTTATTCATAATGCTTAATGCTTAACCAAATCTGAAGCAATATGAAACAATTATTAGTTTTTCGCAGCAAACAAAAAATGTAATAAATTAAAATAAAAACCCAACAAAACATAGTATGTTTGTGAATGAATGATCATACAATTTTAGTGCATGGTATGAATGCCTGTCTATACCTGTATTTATACACATAAAACAACAATAAATATACACTACGTTTTTTTTAACGCTATAAATTGTGCACTCAAACATAATATTTATACATATTAACACTTGTCACCTATTTCTTTAAAAGTATCTACTTACCCCATATAAATTTGGATGGTTTGTCAAAAGAAGCCTACAGATGGTCCTATATTTATTTCAACCGTCAGTGCACTTTAAATATTGCTAAATTGATGCTTCAATTCATGTAAGAAAACAAAACAATTTTGACTAATTAAATAGGACGCGGGGCGTCCCGGCGGTACTATAGGGCTATATCTATGGGCTACATTCAACAAGTCATCTAAATTTATAATATTTCCCGCCAAAATCCTAAAATTTCAAACACACTAAACTGTTTGAGCCTAAGACTTCGGGGACTTTCATCGAGTTAGGAAGATAAAAATGCATACAAATCCGTTTATTTCACATTATTATAATAAGTTTAAGCTAAAAAGAATTTTAAATGTCGTTTATTACAAAGAATTCAAGGTTGAAAAATTCAAAATCACATCTTGAGTATGCCAGTTCAATT
Organism: Gerris lacustris; assembly: GCA_951217055.1. Lineage (NCBI taxonomy): Eukaryota > Metazoa > Arthropoda > Insecta > Hemiptera > Gerridae > Gerris > Gerris lacustris. The sequence continues at coordinate 82,488,799 of OX578277.1, forward strand.
TATATCAGTGTTTTAGAGCATTTAAGTGGCATACCTTACATGATGGAATAGCAGCAGTATCCTCTTATTATTTTTTTTTTTAGATTAATTTTACAACACACTCAAATATATAACCTTCCTAAAAACATTAAATTTGAACGAACTAAGAACGCAAATTTGTCTAAAATTATAAAACGAGAGTGCACATATACATCTTTAACCAAGCATGTTCATAAAATCAAAATCTATATAGCATCTTTTTAGCGCTTACCTTTATATCTTAGATATATTATTTTGAACGTGACGCTTAGTTAATGTATAACCTTACCATGCGGACATCGAACTGAGTTGAAAACACCAGGAATTTTAAGGTCAAGAGCAGTGTTGCTCTTATCTTCACTGAATGCTAAATACAAAAAATATCCCACGATTTTCTAAATATCCCTTTTTAAGTGAGTAACATGAAAAGTATATCAGTCAATATTAATTTTACTAGGGTTTTTATAATATACTATTCTTCCTGTACAGTCCCGTATAATTCTTTATATTATGTACTTTGCAGACTTCCACTGTTTGCCTGCAAATAATATTCTAGGTCTAGGTATTTAATTCACACCCAATTTTGTCACCATCAGGTTGAAATCATGTTCTTTAAGTAAGTAACAATATTAACTTGAGGTTGGGTCAACATTTAAATCTTGTCCGGGTCTAAAATAGAAACTGGTGTTGGAGTGTTGGCTGAAACAACATGCCCTCCCTAGATTTTAGGTCTTCTAGTGGTAGTCCCGACGTTTCGTATCTAGTGTAGCCACCATTAGGGGAATCATGTTTTCTAAGTAAGTAACATTACCTCTAGAGGGTTGCTTCAAGGTTTAAGGTTTATTAAATCTTGTCCGGTTCTAAAATGGAAACTGGTGTTGGTTGCGTCCTTAGAACAACATGCACAATCCTGAAGATGCTTTCATAACGTACACTTCCTTCGGGACCGGGTTATCACGGGAAGACCTAGAATTTTAATTCTTTAGATACAAACTTATTTATTTATTCTTATCACTGGTACTGGCAAAAAAACGTATAATTTCTAATTTCTTATAAATCTTGACAAAAATTAAACTTATACGATTTTATAAATATTTTTTTTTTTACGCTGGTCAACGAACTTAATATCAGACTATTTATATCAAATCCATTAAATTTTACCTACTTGGTTATCATTTAGATAATAATTACTGAACAATTCTTATAATAATCAACTTTAATAAGATTTTGGAAATTCTTTGTTAACATGCTATACATTATTCCGTTTTACGTATGAAAAATTCAAATCTAGGAAAAATGATTTATTTAATATTTTTGCAATAAATATTTTAAACGTACAGATAGTTAAATACTGATACAGGCAATCATTAATACAAACAAATAAATAACAAATCATTACATTTGAACTTAAAACTTTTTGAATAATACTGTTTATGATTAATACAGTGTAGAGCAATCCACAAATATATTCTTACTTCGAGTACTTTTTTATACATATTTTTTATATATTCGAGAAATCGAATATACTTTTTTACTGATGAAACACAATTACGATGATGATTTTATAATATTTAATTAAAGCAACTTGTTGTCAATGAAATATTGAATATTGGCTTTGGTTGCTGATCGAAAATAGTTGTTGGAGAAAAAAGAGCGGTAATTTTTGGAATTGGAAAGAAGCTGGTCAATAGGAACTTGTTGAGATGAAGTATTCAGCACTAAAGGGAGGTATGATAGAGCGCATGCTAAAGCTAGAGGATGAAGTCGGCGAATTTCAACTTTAACATCGTCAAGAGTTGGGCCGTGATTGATGTCCCAGCCTGCCTTTTTCAAACAATCTCTAAATTCGTCACAGTACCTGGAAGTAATAAATAGTACACTTAAGTCATTCTACATTTAAATCTGATTTGTTAAAACTAATTAACTACCGGGTTTCAAATTTGTGATTTTTATAAAAAAGAGATAAACATTGAATGACAGCAAAACAGGAAATATATCGATTATATTATTTCAAATATATCGATGGCATGGTTTAGATTTGGTGTAACAATAACAATTATATTATCAACATTACATACGATTCAATAGAACATTTAAAAACGTAGTATATAAAAAGTCCTTTTTATCTTGAAATTATTATGTCTCCGATTTTAAAAATTCCAATACCAAAATCCGTTTCAGGCATCAGGGAACATTTTTGGTCTTGTGTCTGTCTGTCTGTCGGTCTGTATCCGCATCCCCTGAAACGTGTGACGATAACTTGAGTAAAAAGTAGACCGATTTTGATGAAATTTTTAAACATTTAAACAATTTAACAAAAGAAATAAACACATTTTTTTCTAGTTTTTGCAATTACATAACATCTGGTATGTTTAAACCTACTTATGATGTCTTCACATATCGGGCAATGTATTACAAATCATATATTGCTCTCTCCAGGAGAAATGGTCTATGTATGTTGAAGCATACATACCTGAAGAGCTGAAATAGTAATGAAAAGTTGATTTCTGGCCTAATTAAATGTTTCTTTAGTCATATCAATGAATTTTTTTTTTTTTTTTTTTTTTTTTTTTTTTTTTTTTTTTTTTTAAATGATTTCTTGTCTTACCCATATAAGGGTTAAGTTTAAGGATGGTTACGGTGTTGTAATGATATAAACAATTAGTTTTTCCCATTATAAAAAACTCCCCGTTCGACCCTTTTTTAAGGTACTTTTCAATCATGTTTATTTCAATTATTAATAATGATGTCGCTGAGGTAAAATTAAAATATTTTTCTATCTTTATGAAAGAGGAGTTCGTCTACTTATAGTTACATTCTTACTGAGAGAGTCATAAATTATATAAATCAATTCACTATTAACAATTTTTTAAAAATTAACTATGGACAATTGACAACAAATAAATAAAAATAAAAATGCATTATTTTAACAGGTTTTTAATGTGGTTTTATTACCATACCTTAACCATCCATCAAGTTAAAAAAAATCATCAAATAAACGAGGTATTCCAGGATGGAAATCCGGCCACTTTACTTATCTACTCGATACTCGATGTGATTATCAGTGTGAAACATTCTCACGTCTCTGGGATACGAACTCACAAGATATTTATTTCAGTGGTTAGAACTTGGATTTCAGGCCAATTGCGCTACTACAATAAGCAAAGCACTCATCTAAACCTGTCCCAACAATTATTGTTGGTGGTTAATAGAAAAGCTTCCAGAACTGGTAGATTTTCAGAAAAGGTTTAATTTTACACATCTTTTGTATATAGGATGACGAAATTAATTATATAATAAGTTATAAAGTATAGAGAAGTTATTCTAAATTCTTACTAAAATTTAATTCCTGGATAGTTCAGTTTTTAACAAAACGTCATTATCATGGATCAATATGGATCAAACATAAAACATAAAATATGGACAAACCTTGTCAACAAGCTATCGTAAAATTCTTTCCTCACATCAGGAAGTAGGCTAGAGAATAATATCATCGTCAAGTCCCAACCATAAGAGTTGCAATGGCTAGATTGGAAATCAATAAATCTGAAATGTATAATTTAAATTTAAAGTTATTATTAATTTAAGTTTATATTCATTATATGTTTATGTTCATTATATTCATTTAAGTTTAAAGTTATTATTTCGATTTTACAAAGATAAACTGCGTTAACTCAGCAGCTATAATATCGATCAGTCTATAGACAGAATAAAATAGCAAATTGGATTAATTATCAGTAATCAGAGGTTTCATAAATTGACTGATAATGACCACTGAACCTGTCAAATACAGTTAACATAAAATACATTAGAAATTGTAATAAAACTACATCATTTTATATTACAGTGTAAGAAGTTAACACAAATTATAAAATCAAATAGCTGAACTAAAATATATACATATATACCATAAAATAAAATAATCAATCAAAAAAATATAATATTCTTACTTGGGTGATTTTGGCCTATTGTCATCAGAATATTTAAACATAATGTTATTAATCCAACAATCGCCATGGCTAACAACTGTGATAGAATTACTATTGCAAGCTGCAAGCTCTATGATTTGTCTGGCTATGTTTTTCGAAGCTTCGAACAATTTCTCCGATAATGACCACCTAAAAAACGATATTTAACCATAAATAATACACATGTAAACGTCAAAGATTGATAAATATAAGAGCGGAGAACTAATAAATACTATAGATTAATTTTGTCACACCATAATTAAACCAAAAATAGAGTATTTTATTCCGTGGAGAGACTGGTTATTTTTATTCATTAAACCAAAAATGGTTTATACGGACTTAATACTAAGAATCATTAAGACCCATCACTCACAATAGTAACTTTCATGTGGAAACTGGAGGAATTAGTAAACTTACGAATGTGATATGATAGAAACTCATTCTATTTATTAATTGCAAGCACGCACCAACAAGCAAAAGAGCTATTAGTATAGTGTTGTTTGCACACGCATTTTTTCCTTACTAAAAAATATGCGATATATACAAAATTACTAACAAAAAACTATGATTTTGTATAGATTTTTTTCATTAATTAGTTAAAAAAATAGAGGGGATTTTCAAGGACATGGCGCAAAGATGAATTGGGTCAAAAACAAAATCAAATATACACTCATGCGTCCCCACATGACGCATTAAAAAAATGTCAACCTCTAAAATCTAAAACTTAAACTCCTAGATTTTGTGCCTTTAATTTTTCTATGGATTATTACACATAACTGCAAATTATCAAATTTTTGTATTCGGTACTTTCGGAGATCAGGTGGGCTACAGACAGACAGACTGAGAAACCCGGAAATCTACAAGGGTCCTCGTTTTTGCCTACGGACTCTAAAAACCAACATGCATTTACACATAATTCCTTCTAACAGAAAATGCATTGCATGATTCACTCTGACTGACAACCGTACCTATACGGTTCAATCTTGAATCCTTGAATTGAATTCAACTATTTATTCGTAATAACAACTGAACTAAACACATAGTAACGGTAAGTAACGCCAAAACACAAAACACTCCTTCACTAACATAACTAGTTCTATTAGTAACAGTAATAGCAAAACTGAAATACTCCTTACCAAGTTGGTTCCCAATTATTTTTGATGTCAGTAGCTATGGCTTCTATTCCGTTTATAATAAAGGTTAGATCTTGACTCTCTGGATTAGCGAATGGGCATGGACCAAGTATATTGAAATCAATTCTTCCTTCTAATCTACCGATTAGTGAAACACAGTGGAATCTAAATTTAATAAAAAAGAAACTTGATAAGGAGAACATAATAATAATGACCAGTCATGCAGTTTTATTGGCTTATGTTAATATAGGAAAATTTTGGTGAATAAAAAAATTTGGTACAAAGGCGTACGGGGTACATAAGTCAAAATAGTATATACCCTTCAAGATGCATGTCGTTGGAAAGCTTTATAAGAGTACAGTAACTGTTGTTAAGTACACTTTTGTCATATTTTCATATCAGAGGGAGGTAAAATGGAAAAAACACGTTTATATGTATTTAATATTTCTTGAATAAGAAGGGTGTATCTTCAACTTAATTAATAATTCGAAGTTAATATTGCAAAAGAGGAAGGAAGTGACTGATCAGTGCACCTTCACGCTGCGGATCCAGCTACGGATTCCTGGCAAATTGATCCCACAGTGTTCAGAGACACGACGGAGGAATGTTTTAAAGATAGTATGATTATAAAAATATAATTAGTACTAATGTATAACATATTAGCTTGACTTTTTCTACTCTTAACTGAATTAATGTTAAAAATGATTTTTTTAATCATAAAATAAAAAATTAGGGTAGTTAAGAGCAGTTAATCAAATATTGTGAAAATTATAATAAAATCCAAGTTACGAGTTTTAATTGTTTTTTTTTTTTTTTTTTTAGTTAATAGTACAAGAAATAATGAATGCAGTTCTTAAACTCAAGTAACAACAAATCACGATAATGAACCCGATTGGTGCATTGAGTATAACCAAATTATTATTCAAACCGAATTTTTTCGTAATATACTTAGGTTTCCTCCAAAATAATTTAATTAAGTTTGAATTTTCATTAAATAATTAAGAAATATTAAATTACACGATACCTGGCAAGTGTGGTCATAATAAGAGTAGCATGATCCAAATCAATACCTCTCCACCTTTTTTCCAATTTATATCCGCTTTCCTGCAAACAAAATAGAGAGTAAATATTTACGAAATTAAAACCAGTATTTTATTGGAAACATATTTAAAGAAAAAATAACAACAAAAAGGATGATCGCCCGTAAATAATAAACTGATAAATATTTAGATAAGTCATTTAAGTTTGTAACTTGGCAATAAAGGAATAGATGAGCATAAAATAATAAACGTTTTTTTTATCGAGAGGATGTGATGGTATTTAATCGGAAGCCGTATTAAAATTTAACAAGAGATAGTGATAATATGTATATAAGCATTTCATTATTTTTGGATTATGATGTTAAAAACAAAGAAGGAAATCATTCAATCTTCAGTGGACGATGACTTAAAAAAATAGCTCTAGTACGATTGTGATGACAAGGTGGAAATTGGTAATTCAATACGTAAATTATGATGTTTGTTAAGAGATAATTTAGGCTTGATTTCTAAACAGCCTCAATAACATTTGACATCGTGGCTTCATGATGATTGTTAATTTTAAATATAAAGCAATTGCCGGGTAAGTAGTTGGCCCAAGTGATGTCTTCGTTACCTTATTTAGTTAGTATAACGTCTTATGGATATTCTTCCGAAGCGTCAAATTTTAATGGATAGACTACTCTAGAACGGAATAAGAAGCAGAAGTATGAGTCGAATCAAGTATAGCTTTACCATCACCAAAGGAAGACAAGGATGTCATAGAATAGCATGCATATTAGTTCTTAGTAAGCCAAAATGGCGAGAAATATTAGCTTGGCTAATCGCGATGACAAATCGATCGATGATTAAGGTATGCTGTTAAAATTATTAGTTGAACTAGACTATATGGGAATATGGGACATCATGTACTAACTAACAAATATAATGCAAAAACTAACAAATATAATGCACACATAATTAAATTGTTTCTCGTATATTGATATAAATTGCATTATTTATGTATTCTTTTTTATTTCATACTCTCTTGAAAAACCAGATACGCTACATCGAAGCCCAGGTAATCTACAACAGATACATACGCCCAAGATTCCCAAAATCGACCTGTATAGCTGTGTCTCAAAAAAGAGGACTGAAGATGGAAATGGTATTAAGAGAAAACTTATGAAATGAAGAAGAATCCATAATTGGTGCATTTTTTTTATCAATATATAGAAAAGACTCTAATTATATGTGCCAGTTTTATTCATTTCTATACATGATGCCCCATATAGGCTTGTTTAACCAAATTATTTCTCGTCAAAACAAGTAATGAATATAATATAAAAATAAATATTATGGCTAAATATATTACCTTTAAATCTTCCATCAGTATAGCATCGGAAGATGCGGCATAACATATAGGCCACATAACTTCAAACTTTAACTCCTTTTCGATTATCAATTTGCTAAGTTCGGGTAAAATAGATCTGTACATCTGTTAAATTCCAAGTTTACAATTTAATAAAAACCAATAGAAATGGAAATCATTTTTATAGTTTCATTGAATATTCGTAGAAACAAAAATACCAAACGCGTAATTTTATCTACGATATCTACATTCTGATAGTAATGCAGTAACAGTAAGTATAAACTTGCTTTCATTTGATTAAAAATAATGTAAAACCCCAACCTTTTCTTCAGTTTTGAAGAAGTTCTGTATGTAGTTATGGGCTTCTCCAATAAGATTAGTCAGCCTCTTCTTGACTATAATAGAAGCTTGTATTGTTGTACCGTCCTTTAGCTCTAAAATTGCCTTTGTTCTGACCAAATCGCTGCAGTAGTTTTCGCCTGGATTTACCACATCCTCGCATTCCACCTAAGGAGAAAATAACAGTCCTTGGTTTTACTGAATAAAAGAAACGTGAAGTTCGCTAAAAATGTTATACCAGTAACCAGTATCGATGTAATAAGCACTAGTCTCCGGAAGTAGAACTGAACCTTATATTAGAGATTTATAAAACATATGATATTTTTCTAAACTCTGATGCTATTATAAATACATGTGGTTATGAAAGTTATGTTTATAATTACTTACAGTACTGATTGTGAACCCTGATCAGACACTCACAGTGCAATTTTAGTACACTCACAGTTTACTAAAATTTAATGTTACAAAATACTAGTTATAAATATTTTTCTAGGGCCCCCCGATAATAAAAATAAAAAAGAGTTTATTTTCTTTAATCAAAACTTAAATCGACTTCAACAACTTGGTAAATTAAGTATTGTTTGTGTTTGGAGAGGACTACTGTATCTGAGATTGATTATTACGATTTATTGAATTTTAAACGCGATCTCTTGATTTTGATTCAACAAACTCAGGTCACAGAAGCTTATGCCGAAAAAATGCCTACTTCGTGATTACAAAAATAGCAGTAATAAGTTTATAATTTTTTAAAAATGTATTTTTCTTTTAATTGTTACATTTTATTTCATTTTATAACTGTGTACCTTTCTTTGGTTTCAGCATAGCCAACTGCAAAGTGAACCCTAACTTCTGCCGACCATATTTATATTTATTATAGATTCAAGAAATTATTAATATTTGAATTCAATTTAGCTTTTGACATAATCGTTAGTTTATCATTAAACCTAAGTTTGTTCTTCATATACCTATAAACAAATGCTTCAGTAATATTGATTTAAGTGAATGTAAAAACAAAAAGTAAAAATTCCCAGAGAATAAGGAAGTAGGTAGTAGTTTCACTAGTAGTGTTTTTACAAAGCTGCAATGAATGTTGCAAAAATATTAGATCGATTAAAAAAAATAGCTGCAAAATGTATGTAACAAATATTAAATTCTCCGAATGAATTGTACGTAACTTCATAATAATGCTTAAAAATCTATTTATCACAAAATAATCAAATGCATCATACCTTAACCACTTTAGATGCTCCTTTCTCTTTCCACGCCTGGCTTAAAGAGCGAGCAAGAGCTTCTCTATCGATGTCCTCAACTCCAACTGCCATAGTACTACAAAATAATTTAACACCATATTAAGATCACTAGACTAATAAATAATAAATTAAAATAGTTTATATGATAGATAAGTAATAAATTAAACTGCAGATTCTTACGTATTCATGTGATAAAAAATAAAATCTGAATTTGAATGTTCCCTACTCCTTTAACAAAATGAAAGTGTATACCAACCTCATCGTTGTTCATCTAATAAGATGCAAAATGCTTGTGCGCTGCTCACAGATGATATCACACACAACGTCTGAAGCGTATTGAATGGATATAAATCCATGTCAGGATGTCATCAATCTGTTTTGATAAAACAAATTAAATAAGTGGGTGAGGGAGTATTGCAATTCAACATGACACCAAGCGTACCACCGAGGTACTAACACGTACCGTGGTGGTAACAATCCTAATAATGCGTAAATGGGTTAAACACGTTCAAGGGTTTAACACGTTAAAGGTGTATTAAATATTAATATGTTTAAAGTGGGTATGTCTATTTTTGAGAAAAAAACAAACATTTCTTTAATATTAGTATAAGAAATGCTTAGGGCCGTGGTTTTCAATAAATAGACGGTGTTAGTTAAGATATGTATTTGCATTTAAGTCAATAAACATATTTCAATACATAGAACCAAGGAGGGGGGGGGGGTGTTAGTTATCAAATATTGTAATTTAGGATATCATATTTAATTGAAAAAAAATACATGCAAGTTATGGTTTTGCCCAATTTTTTTATTATACCCCCCCCCCCCCTCCTCGGTCACATAGATTGTAATTATGTTATTACATAAATCGTATAAATATATCATTTTAAATAGTACTGAATGAAAGGGGTGAATTCAGTTGTTGGTAGATAAGTCTGTTTGATTTTTTTCTTTATAAAAGAAAAGGTACTTCCCTAAAAAAATAAAAATAATAATGATTACATACTCATTGCATTGACTTAATATTCCTTATGAGAAATAAATTTTAAGACTTTTCTACAAGCATTTATATTTTTGTATTGTAATTAACGATTTTGTGAAGCATTCTTTTAAGAATTTTTTTGAATCCTCAAGGAAAGAATCTCCGGGATTTCCTCTACCAAATCTTTGCCCATACATGGTAATCTTTAAATTTATTAGGGTTTAGGGTTTCATTAAGGAAATCCTCAGGGTAAAAGCTTCCGCGATATGCTTGGGATTTTTTTTCTACGAACTCTCGCCTTTACCAACAGAAACTTCAAAAATCCTCGAGGCCGACTGTCGTCAATTCAATACACGCCGCATCTTAGTTCCGGCGCCAAGGCGGAAATTGACTTTTTGTCCTGGATTTCGGAGACTACAATCCACAGGTGGCCTACACACTCGGCTAGGAATTCCTCCTGGTCTGGACTATTCAGTCCAAAACTGGAGGATTTCCTCTTCGTGTATGGCCGCCTTTAGGCCGGTGACCATTTTCATAGTTTTACAATTGGCCAAAAAAGCATAAACCAATAAATCAGCCAGCGGTTACAATGGGCCAAAATCAGTAAGAAATAAGAAATGATTCGTACTAATTTGAAATTTGTAAGAGGGGAACGCTACATAGTATGCAAATTCCTAGAAAGAATTCCTCATATTTGGTACAAAGTTAAAACCGCGAGTTCGATTTTTCTTCATTATGGGTGCAATATGTTAAATTCAACAGTTACTGAACTTTACTTTTGGGAAACTCCTTTCTTTAAGTTCATTTTACTGGAAGTTAACAGATTTGTACCAAAATATGAATTAAAACTTGTTTAAATAATCTGTCTAGGCGCACATACATATTTTTAGTTTAAATCTTCCTATAATACGAAAACACAGTGAACATTTATTACCTCGAAGAATTATTTTTTTAATAATCAATTTTCCTTTCTCCGCAAAAATAAGATTTTTAAAGTGAAAACTTGATAAGCGTGAAACAAGATCCAGGAAGATTTGTTGTTTGAAAAATTTCATTTTATTTAGTTAGCTCTCCATTGAAAAGTCTGGATTCCCTCTGTAATACGTAAACAAATTAAGTTCTTAAATTTATGACGTCTTAGAAAAAAAGCAGTAATATTATCAAGAACTTAGGATAGGACATCAGTGATAAGATAAAGTTTAATGCAGATTTTGATGCCTGGGTTCTCTGACAGAAAGATAAATCAATATAAGTTTCTGGATCAAAATGCCTATTACAGGACACAATTTTCTCCTAAAATTATAGATTTGTAAAGGAAAAAATAGTCTTGGTATCAGGAATATAGGAATGGTCAGGAAAAGAGCTTTAATTAGAACCTCTCAAGGGACTATTTAAGCAAGCATTTTCTGAGTCTGAATCCCAATTAGAAGCAAATTTTACTAAAAGAAGGAACTTGAACTTGAAATTAATTGCAATCCATGCCTAATAGTGAGGCCGAGATGAGTTTTAATTCTGACGGCGTGGGAAAATAGAAAAAAGAGAGGGGAGCAATATCAAATAACAAGGTCAAATATAAAAATCTCAAGCTCTCGTTGCCTCCTCTCCCTATATTTTTTTAGATTTTCCCACGCTCACAGAATTAAAACTCATCTAGCTCCCAGTATAGAGAGTCAAAAGATTACATTTTAAAAAGAGGAAAGGAGGAAGACATATATGAATGCACTCTGTGGAATCAAACTACGGATTGTATTTATGCAGTGAAAGAATATAGAGTTCATTCTCAAGGGAGTTGACCATAGGTTTGTTCCAACCACACCTCAAACTAGTTCCAAACTGTACGACGCATGTGCATTAGCAAAAAACGTTCAAATGTGGCCCGATGTGCATGCGTCGGACAGTTCCAAAAAAGTTTGAAGTGTGGTTGGAACAAACCTCATAATGAGTATTGAGAGTCATTAGTAATTTAAAAGATTCTACTTGATTATTATAATTCCGGTCACCAGAAACATTTGCAACAAATAATATAAAAATTTTCTTTTCAAGAAATTTTGTGTTTGGTATAAAAAGTATAGAAATGGAAAAGCAGAAGGTGATAGGTGGGTCCAGAGGCTGAAATTAAAATTGGTTAGAAATGGTAGAAAAAATAAATTAGGGTATCCACGAAGCAATATAACAAGTATCACTAAGGCTTTCAAAGATACAAAACACTTCATTGAGAAAATATGTGATTTACAAAGGGTATTTATACATATAACAATGCCTCATAACCATAGAAATCTTGTCAAACATATAGCACGAGGTAGAGGTTTGATGAATACGGAAGAAATAAATAGAGAGATCAGTAATCATATTATAGCGTAATTTTCCATGGCCAGACTGTAACGGGACTCTTTGTAAATCTAGATCTTCTGGAGAAGTCAGTGTCAGAGATTTTGCGAATCCCGGTTTTTTGAACTCATTAGAGGGATCATTCTCAAGAGAGTTGATTGCAAGAGAGTAATTTGCAACTGACTCTCATCATGAGGAACTTCCTCAATACAATCCCTGTAACGGGTTCAAAACGTCAGGATTCTCAAAGTAATCTTATTTCCTCCGGAAGATTACCAGTAGTAAGTAATAATTAACATAGTAATATGTTTAATATGGAAACCTACATTTATTTTTTAATCATTAACTACAATGTGGAATTATTTTTTTTGTTTTTTTTTTTGGCATTGGTAAGCTTTACCATACAGCAATAAATATTTTATTTAGTATTTTAAATTATATTTCAGATTTTAATTTTCTCTCTCTTGATGAATCTGTATATTGCTTCATAAACGTCTTTATCTTTACTCTCTAATAATGTAAAGTAATTATATGGCCTTTGTACTCTTTTCGGAATTTTATTGAATAAAAATTGTCTACTTTCATTGAATTTTCTACAAGTTATGAGAACATGTTCCAGATCTCCTGTTTCTCGACAGTCTTCACATTGATCTGATTCTATTCGCCTTATGGTTTTAAGATATTTAGGGCATATCCCATGGTTAGATCTGAGCCGATTAATAATGGATACCAGTTCCTTATTTCCTGTTTCACTCAACCAGGCTTTGACTGGCATCTCAGGCTGGACATTTCTATAAAAATATGTTTTATTATCATTATTAAAATTGCTTGCTCGGATATCTCCAACTGTCACTCTAAACCTAGCTAACGCATCACATATTGTTATTTTATATGGCAGGAACTCTGTATCTTCCGCTCCCTCTCTAGCCAGCCATCTCGTTGGCTATTATACCTGGATGACCTTTAATCCATGCATATATAATAGCATTACCCCTCTCAGAAATTTTATAGTGTGTTTTTATAATTTCTATAATCAAGTAATTCTGGAGATGTATGTGCGATATAGTCTAGAGCATAATAATCACGCTTTGACTATCGGTAAAGATAACTAGGCATCGCGTGGCTCTATCATTGAAGCGAGCGTATAGTAATAAATATGTATTGAATATTGAAAAAAAAGATTATTGTGAATCATGATGAGTTGATAGATAATAGGTCTGGTAGTAGTGCAGCGGCTAGTAGTAAGGGAACCACCCCGCATTCTTACTATTCCTCTAACCACGCATCTCTATTTCAATATTTATAATTTGTATCTCTTTACTACAAACAAACTACTGCATGTATCAAATTGAAATTTTGCATGCCTGTTTCAATTGTGCATCAGATGGTGTCTATGAAGTTTTATTAACATCGTTACGTTAGAACGTAAGATATCGGTAAAAAGGTTGTTTTCTCTATTATAAACGTTTAGGCCCGCTTTAATAGTTTTAGCAATCTTTATTAATTCATAGCGGTGTCGCTGTTGGTTTTACTAAAAAATGTTATTTGAAAAAAATGTTCGTCTCATCGAATAGATGATGATAGAATCTTTTCCCGTCCTGAAATTCCAATTTAATTTTTGAACCTCTCATTTACGCGAGCGTTGCGCGCGAACTCTTGGACGGATCACGCTGTCCAACGAACTTAGCCTGAGTATTAGTAAAAGGATCATGTATACCAAATTTCAACTAAATCGGTCAACTTTTACTCAAGTTATCGTCACACGAGTGAACGTTACTGACAGACAGACACGGAGCATATTTCGTTGAATGTAGGAAGCTCGCTACGCTCGCTTCAATAAATTTTGAATTTTCTTTATAGCTTTCATAGATTAATATATTGTAGCGCCTTTAATATCGCTATCATTTCAGCAGAATAAATCGAGTGAAAAGAGCCAAGCTCGAAAGACATCATCTCCTCAGTAGTTATGTTAACAAATGAACATCCAACACGTCCCAAAGTTTTTGAACCATCTGTAAATATATATTCAGTGTTTGGCCATGTCTTTTTTATATCTTCTGAAAATATAATGTTCCTCACTTCTCGGGGGTAACTTGAATAGTTTTACATGCAATGTGTCTCCAATGGTATAATTATGGATCCGTATTAAATATTATCGTTAATATGGTTCTGCATTATTTTAATCTCATGCAGCATCTCTGCGAGTAGTATCAATGCATTGACTATGGGGGGGGGGGGGGGGGGGTGACTTCTTTTTTACCCAAAAGGGATATGTAAGGACTTGCTCTGTTAGAACCGCATTCTTCCTAGCAATATCTTTGTGAAAAACATAATTTTTCAAAACAAATCTCCCTGCAAGAATTTTTTGTCGCATATCTAGAGACGCTTCATTGGCTTCAGCATAGATGACTGATAAAGGAGTAGTCTTTAGAAAGCCTAAACTTTTACGTAAAGCACCATTTTGTATTTTTCTAATGCCTTGCAGTTTATTCTCAGAAGCTTGCCCATAAAATATAGAACCAAAGTCCGCCATCGCTCTAATTGTGGATCGGTAGAACAACATTGCCACGTTTGGGTCCGCTCCCCACGTCGTGCCAGTTACAGCCTTTAAAATGTTTAGATATTTTTCTGATTTGTATTTGGCGTGCTCTATGTGTTCTTTCCAGGTCATTTTTGTATCTAATTATAGGCCTAAAAAATTAACTGATCTGACAACATTTAACTTAACCTTTCCCAACTGAAATGTGTCTCCAATATTAATTCTCCTTCTCCTTGTAAACGGGCATATAACCGATTTCGAAGAACTTCTTAGTTAGCACTGTGCTAATGTTTTAGGTAAAAATAGACAAACCTTGTCTTGAGAATGTTCAACTTATACAAAATAACATATGTGCTCATAACAGTATTTTGTTAATATGGGTCGTTTATTTGGTTAATTACAATAAGTTAGAATAAAATCAGCCTTTTGTGTTAGTTATAGCCAATGTTACAAAAGAAAATGGGAAGAGAGAGGTTGAATCTGACTTACTTAACTAAGTAGGGAGCCAGGGTGGCCGAGGTGCTAAAGACACCGGGCAGCTATCACTGAGTCGAGGCAACTCGAGGTCGTGGGTTCGATCCCGGGCCATGATACACTGAATGCATCTATGAATCGCGGACGGAGCAGGGCGAGGGACACCCCCTGAGGGGTTCTCTTCCCCCTTGCTGTCTAGTGGGTTCGATCCGTGTCATGAAATGTGATTTGTATCTATGGTTCGAGGTCGGAGTAGGGCGAGGGGACCCCCTGAGGGGTCCTCTTCCCCCACACTTTGAAGCACGCTCATATAGCTTACTAATGACCACACTATACTCGCTTCGGTGGTACAATGTACAAATGTATGATGTGTGAAGTAGCTGGAACTCTCCACCACGGGGAAGTAAAATGGGTCCACTGTAGGCCTGATTGCGAGGTTCGAACAAGTGGTTCGTCCTACCCGTCTAGTAGGAAGTACTAGGTAACTACTACTACTACTACTTAACTAAGTTGCTGGGATGATCTAAATTTTTAAGACGAGGTTTGTCAGTACTATATTTCAAAGCCATTCTGATAAAAATTATATGCACTGGAGAAAATTATATGCACTGGAGAAAATTATATGCACTGTTATTATATTACATTATGTGCACTGTTGAGTATTTTTTACTTATATTAAGGGCGTGGGGACTTATATTAAGGGGGGGGGGGGGCATAATAAATGTCATTAAAGCATCAAGGATCCACTGGCTTGGACATGTTGCCCAAATGGAAGAGAACAGGGAAGAAAATGGTGGACGGAAGGCCAGGGTACGGCATAATAAATGTCATTAAAGCATCAAGGATCCACTGGCTTGGACATGTTGCCCAAATGGAAGAGAACAGGGAAGAAAATGGTGGACGGAAGGCCAGGGTACGAAAGAAGACGAGGGAGACCTAGATTAAGGTGGCTTGAGGATGTCCAAGATGACCTGCCCTCTTGGAGGAGACCTACGCAGCATAGAGAGGAATGGCGAGGAGTTGTTATGGCGGCCAGGGCCCTACATGGGCTGTAGCACCGTGGAGTAAGTAAGTAAGGACGTGTTACAAAGTTTAAGAAATGGAAAAATGGAGGCATGGAATTAGGAAATATTAAACAGGTGATAACAAGGTAATAATAAAACAGGTAAATAGGACAAAATAAAAACTCTAAAATAATGACAAAAAATAAATACAATAAATAATATGTTCAATAATAATCTTGTTATTTTATTACATTTTTAAGCCAACAATAAAAATAATTATCTCCCATTTATAATATATTTGTAACAAAAAGAAAACAATATCATTTAACTTATCAAACAAAGATCTTAAATTTATTAATAATTTTAACTATTTACAATATAATAGAATATCAATATTTCTATAAAAACAATATAACTTTTTATTTATTCTTTTTTAATAAAATTTTAAATCTTTTCAATGAAAAGCACAGCCAATTTGCAATGTTGCAATTATATTGCACCACAAAAATAGATAACAAACGAGAAATAATTAAAACCAGCTACTAATTAGAAGGTACTTGGTTACACAATGTCGTTGAATATTTAAACACCCCTGGTTAAAAAAAATTTTTTTTTGTTATATTTTTTAAAAATTATTCTAAGATTGCAGCAGAAGTAAACAAACAGAAGAAAATCAATGAGATTAACTGATTCTTGGTCTTATATTATAGCATGTTCTCCTTTAAAATCATTTTCATGTTTAAGCTACAATGGTTGAGATTTGGCAATGTTTTAAACCAATTAAATGATTTCTATTTATTCTTACTTAACTCTGAACTTAAACATTTCTTAAACCCTGACCAAGAAACTCATGAAACTGGGGAAAAACTGTAAACCCAGGGCCGGATATAGCTACCGCCAGCCCCCGCGGTGCGGGGGGGCCCACGGTCCTGGGGGGCCCAGTCAGAGATGTTGACAAAGGTTTCTTTACAACAAAAAAGGCAAGAAGGATATTGTGATAAGTGGCGTAGCTATGGGCCCGAATTATGGGCACGTTCCCAGTACCAGGGGGCCCACAAATAAAAACAAAACATGAAACTACTATCTTTTTACAGCAATGTCGATGGGGGCCCCTTTTAGAGTATAATTAAATCTAAACTGGAATTATACTCATATATCTTTGTCAGGGGGCCCCATTCAGTGCTGAACGCAAATGTTTCAATTATATTTTTTTTGGCGAGGGGCCCACTGCCTAACTGATAAACTTAAAATTTTTCCTAACGTGTCATGAATACGGAAGTTTGATTTTTTTTTGTTTCATTTAGTTACTTAGATTTTTGTGATGTTTTCACCTTATTCTATATGGTCAATGCTAATTTAAAGGAGAGAAACTGACTGACAAATCATATTAATTGATATTAATACATTTTGCATTTTTTACTTGTAATGCAATTTTTAAGCTTGCCAGCTACAAAACAACTTAATTATTTGTGTTTTTTAGCCCACCTTAGTTAAACTTTAAAATTCGTCCCCGCGCCAAACCTCTTTTCCTGTAAGTTTGGTATGGATGTCTGTAAGGACAAACTTGCCCTCAGAAATCCTTAAAACTCATCTTTTTGCACTTAAATTTTAAAAAATTCTCCGGGGACCCCCGGACCCCCAGCCGTTGTTTGTTCAAAGGGGTCCAGATGCTAACTTGCCCTTGGGCCCGGAAATCCTCTCAGCGGCCCTGATATATAATACATATATCTGGTCATTTACATAATAACTAAATCAGCTCAGTTTTTATTTTACCTACGATAAAATAGGTATCTTCGAAAAGGACTAACGAAAATAATTTAAGACCCCATTTTCGGATAAGCTTGAAATTTTTTTTTATTGTAAATATTACAAAAGTTAATATGGAAGGGGAGTAGTTATAGGACACCCGGAATAATATTGTTGTTGTTGTGAGGAGGTAAATTGCATTTTTATTTATTTGAGAGATATTCGCAGTATATTACCCTTCATTTCCATACTATGCTTATTATTCTTATTTAGGTCTTTAAGGCATTAATAACTTTAAAGTCAATCCGTTTAGGGCTACATTCTACCTCCTTTGAGGCATCTTCAGGCCTAAAAGATTTTTAAAATTGTATTTCTTATATCTACATTAACTTTTAACTTACATCTTTATATAACATGTTGACACAACTTTTAAACAAAACGTAACACTTTTTTTTAAAAAAAAATACGTGTGGCGTCTGTTTCCCTCTGTTGTCCTCTACCCGGCCTACTAATTTAAAATATTATAAAATATATTTCTTCCTTACTCAAAAACGTCTGCTTGTATCAGGTTGAAATTTTACATGCCTATTTCAATTTTACTTTACTTTACTTTGTGTATGACATGACGTTTTATAAAAATCGTTACGTTAGAACTTAAGGTAAGATATCGGTTAAAACGTAGTTTTCTCTATTTTAAACGTTTAGTTGATTAAACTTACAAAAAAAAAAAAAAAAAAATTAAAAAGTTGTGTCTAATTGAAAAGAATAAGTTAGAATTTTTCCCTTCCAAAAGTTTCAATTTTACATTTGAATGTTTACGCGAGCGTTGCTAAAATAAACTTATCTTCCACATCGGTCAACTTTGGCTCAAGTTATCGTTTGGGTCGATTTCAGTTTTGTGACGGTGTTTTTTTCGGAATCACTCCCGAGCTCCAGGCGCTGTAACGTGCCATAAGGAACTTAAGTTCCAATAAATATGAAAAATTAACATATAACAGTAGACTAACCTTTAACAAAATCTCCTAACACATTACTTAATTTATTTTCTTTCCTTGCAAGAGAATTGTCATGAAAGAAAATAACTAAGAAAATATATCAAGTAATGTTTTAGGGGAAATTGTTAAAAGTTATGTCAACATGTTATATAAAGATAATGTAAGTTAATCTAGATATAAAAAATAAAAATTTAAAAATCTTCTTTTAGGCCTGAAGACCTTATTAGGAATAAGCATTTTTTTTTTTTTTTAGGCAATTACCTCTTTCTTATTTCGGCGAGGTAGTTCAAAAGTGAAGATGAAGAATGAATGCGGTGAGTGTAATTTGGTTGTAGTGTGTAGTTTTCTTATTTTCTTGGGCCATCACGAGGCTCACCGATAGTGTAGGACTCCCATTCTACGGTGCACTAAACAGTAAATACCCTCCCCCCCTCCCCTTCCCAATAGGATCTGCCCTGGTTAGGTTGGGGGCCCATTGGAGTTTTTCGCGGGGGGGCCCGAAAATTGAAAATCCGGCCCTGTGTAAACCTAACTTCTTTTAAAATCAGAACTCCCAAGTACTGCAGAAGTCAGTACAGACTGGTGCTAAAATATTTTTTATTTTCCAAATGACAGCTCTCCATGACAATTAATCAAAATAAAAGCAAAATAGAATATGGAAATTGTGTCTATTTCATTAAAAACTGACTATTCATCACACAAAAACAACACTAGCACACTCCTCAGATTGGTCATGAGTTCTTGGTTGAGGTTGAGTAAATAAAAATTAATTAAAATTAAAATTAACTCCCCTAGTCACAGTTATTTTTATCCACTGTTAATTCAAACTAATATAGTTAAATTATTCTTTAAAATTATTACATTTTAGAATTTATTAATAAAAATTGTTGCATTTAAAGAGGCAGAACCCCCATAAAAAAAAAAAAAAAATCCTGAACGTGTATGTCAAATTTCATCAAAATCAGTTCAGTAGTTTAAGCACAACAGACTTTTTTTAAAACCACTTTCTCTTCATATATACTACTTATATGAGAAAGTAACAAAATTAAAATTAAAAAATTGAAATAACACCATAAGAAGGCACTTTTTTAGGTGGAGAGTTTATATGGAATATATTTATATATACAAAAGTTTTAAATTTAAACATAAAATAGAAAAGAAGAAGAGAAAAATTATGGATTGAACAATAAAAGAGCAAAAAAGTATAGACTTTACCTTACTAAATAACTTTTTAGTGGATTTTTAATGATACTTTTAAGCTCTTTTCTTGTTCAATCCATAATTTTTCACCTCTTCTTTTCTATATTATGTTGAAGTTTAAATCTTTTCTACTAAACCGTTTCCGTATAAATGATAATATAAGTCTAGTAGTAGTCATATTACTAAATTAAGTGTAATAGCTGCAGTTTTAAAAATTTTTTTTTAAAACAAAGGTTTTTTGAGAAAGGCCAATTTCTAGGGACATTACATTTTTTCCATAGAATTTTTTATTTTGATAAGCTAAGAAATCCTTAAGAATAGGGGATCGGTGTAGCTGAGTGGTTAGCGTACTCACAAAACTCTTGGCTGAAACCAAGGTCAAAATCTTAGGAAGGTAAAACACGTTTCACACTGATAGTCACATCATGTGGATGGCAGTTCTCTTCCTTAGTATTAAAACAGGACGAAGCCGGCTATGCTCAATGGTTTGTTTATTTATCTACATGGTCTATGTCTTTGGGTTTATAACCCAAGCCTCACAGGAGAATTAAAAAATTGGGAAAATATGTGCTTTCAGCGAATTTGTAAAACAGCATTATTGGCTCATTTAAAAGTTTCAACTAAAACTTTTGAACCGCTTATTATAATGACGAGAAATAAAAGCTTTCAAAATGTATTTTTATTATCCACGTGCAATGAAACTACTTCAAAGTGTCTAGCCTAATCCGTTTCTAAGCTAATACATTTTTAAGATTGGGGGGGGGGGGGGGGGGGGTTCTCACAAAATATTTATTGATGAAAAATTCCTCAAAAAAAGTTTTTCTCTTTTTTTGACAAAGAATACCTATAATTTTTGTTCGGATTCCTCATTTCAGGGACATGAAAAACAATTTTTAAGGACACATGAAGCAAATATGAATTGGTACAAAAACGAAACCAAATATATATTTTGTACTCAGGGCATCCTCGTCTTTCATTTAACACCCCACATAATGCATTCCGTTAAAAAAAAACTCAACCTCTTAAACATCAAATCCTAGTATTTGAGGGATGATTTTTTGGGGATTCACTATAATTTTCCTGTGATTGGATTATTACACATATCATTAAAGCAAAGTTTCCAATATTTCTGTCAGGTGATTTCAGAGATCAGGTACTTTTGCAAACAGACAGACAGACAAGCTCAGGAAAGTATAAGGATCCTCGTTTTTGGCAACGGAGCCTAAAAAATACCTAAGAATATAGGGAATTATGAAGTTCATTTAAAGTAACAACAAAGTAAAATTTGTTTCAGATAGATAAGCTAATCAGGGGTTTATATCTTTATTTCTGTTTCAAGTTGGTTAAAATCTACTTTGACCTTGAAGTCCACACTACTACTACACAGTTCCTTAATAATGAGTGAAAAATAGCAAGTCAAATAGTATATTATTATGCTACCAAATCTGCCTTTGGTATGTATTACAATATTTGATGTGATAACACCAATTATTCTAATTTTCATAATAGATAAATGGAAGACTCAAAGAAATTTAGTTTTGCATTGGCATGTTGACAAAAGGAAATTGATCTTTTGGCTATTTGTATAAAGTAAACTGTATTTATTCATATTTTTGATTTTGACGATAATAATGGCCTTATAAAAGAGGAAAAGTAAAACTACAGTAGAGTCTCGCTTATCCGGACCCCGCTAATCCGGACATCTGTTTAATCCGGACGGGCCAAAAACTATGTACAAATTGGAACCATTGCCTGTTCAGATTTATGAATAATTAAGATAATTTGAGTTTCTACTTTTATTGTCTATTAAAAATGTATAAAATTGTTCCTAGTATAGTTTACAGGTGTATATTCCAACGTTCTAACACAAGGAATACCCGGTATTTTTGTTAAAAATAAACAGATTTAGAATAATTAGGAATAAGTAAGAACATTTTTCGGTATTATTAATTATGTATTATTAATTAACAGTTTCGGTTCCATAGAAATATAAGGGGCGGAAGATATAACGGTAGTGTATTCCAATAAATACAATTTTATGTGACTGAGATGGGGAGAGGGTTTTGAAACATATAGCGGCGGCTCAACGCAGTTCCAAGAAATTTCGCCAAGCCTCTAATGTCTCAAGTTTTTGTGAAATGATTATCGTTCCTTGAATTTCATATAGGAACAGAGGAAGTTCTTCTAATGAAGTCCTTTCTATACCTGCCACTTGCGTAATAGATTGTCGTTTTATTTTAATTCATTTGATATTCGGACTGGTGACAGAACAGCTCTTAACTTAAATAGTGGACCTACGTTGTGCAAGCATGTTTTGGAGACTAATAAAAGTAATTTTTACGATAAAAACATCGATTTTAATAGTTTTACCCTACTAAAACTTGTTTTATAGACATTTTAAAACTGATTCCGTTTAATCCGGACTTTCGGTAATCCGGACTGGGTCCAGTCCCATCAAACCCGGATTAGCGAGACTCTACTGTAGTTGCAAAATATGCATAAAATAATATTGTTAAGTTAAATTCATCCATCCCTACTGTACAGTTACTTTCTGATACATGCCTATTCTTATTAGATTGCTAACTATACTCTCTTAATTAAGCTCTTGAGATTATTATTAATCATTTTAAAACTGCCAAACTTGAAGAAAGGAAAGTCAAAATTTTACAATAATGATAATAGCACACGTGACGCACACAAATTATGAACTGACCCAAGAATGCCGAACAAAGCTAAAAAAAAAATTAAAACAAATAATAAGACCACTTACATTCAACAAAGCCACTGATTTCCTTAATTTTAAATTCTTAATATAATAACTATAACTATTTATGAAATATACATTTTTAATTATGGTCTTAAAATGAAGGAAAAATAAATGGTACATTGAAAATGAGAGGTAGCATGGAATGTTTTCTTAAGGCCTCAAAATTTGATGTTATAGTTTCTTATTAATCCTAATTATTAGCATAATAAAATTATTTCCTATGAAACTTTTAAGGGGAAAATTTAAAACAATATTAAATTAATTATCTAACTGTAATGATTATAAAAATGAAAAAACTTTTTTTTTAACATCTCGGATAAAAATTAATGTTGAATCTTGATACTGAAATGTAAGGGATTTTTTGTGTTTGTTTAAATAGTACAGTAAAAAGATAAAATAAATGATGAAATTAAATAGATTTTGATAAAATCATCTGTAGCCATGGTCTTTTCCTTTGGCATTGGGGTTTAGTTGAATCACAGGGGTAGCTAATGAACGTTCGCCAATCATTTCAATGTCTCCATCCTGCAAAAATAAATGTTTGTTTTATTCATTACAAAATAATTAATAATCATTATAAGACAAAATAAATTGTTCATTCATTTTTTCAAGCCTCCTTTAGATGAAAAAGTGATTACATATTTTCAAAAGCCTATACATTAATTAATTACAACTTAAAATTGTGTAGAGTGTAAGTTTAATAGATATACAGAAATCTATATTTTAATGTGGTCGTTTAATGAAGCTGTCTTAAATTCATGTCAAACCCACATCTATAATAGCCATAAATTGAGCTAATCCTTTGAGCCAACTTTATGATCCTGAACAACCCTTATATCAAATAAGTGCTCTCCTCGCAGTTGGCAGGATTTCTTATCGACATATTTCACAGAAACAGACACTACAAGGTGGCCGTTGTGTTCTAAGAAATCCTCACTACCACTAAGGGTTGGCAAATATTCACAAAAAAACATTCCCGCTCGAGAGCTCAACAGTACTCTTACTTTCTGGACATGCCTAGTAATAAAAATAATAAACAATAAACATTTAAGCTTCTAGTAAGCTAGAGAATGGCCCTATGAATGATTGAATTAAGCCGGAAGTAAGACAGTTTTTATAGACAGCAATTTAAACATTTATTTTTAATTACTATCTTCTCATTCCAAGAAATTTAAATGCTGCATCTGTTTTTTCCAAAAGAATTAGTAGAAAATAGCCAAATTGGAAGATAATAAAATCTGAGTCTTCTCTATATGTATGTACTATGTATTTACACTCTAAATGTATATAATATACACTCTATATGTATATAATATGTATTTTACAAATAGATGTTGGGACTTAGGTTACAGAGAGATCAAATAAAACATTTAATACACATAAATCTTTTTTTAAAAAGTAAAAAAATAGTGTTATTAATCTGGGTTCAGAGTCTAAGAAATCTGTAAACCTTTAACAGTTTTAAAAGGTATTTAAAAGACATTACTTACAATATTAGGAGTGATAGGCTTTAATCCAGGAGGCAGATCAGTAGGTGTTGTAGGGGCAACCGAGGTCAGTATCTCATCTCTCCGAACCAGCGGGGAGGGAAGATCTTGAGTTGTCAAGTCCTGTGGTGTAGATAGATCTATACAACCATCCTCAGTATAATTCATAATATCACTTCTAAGAACACTGCTTCGTCTTGTAGCACTCTCAATATCCAGAGACAACTGATGACTTCTACGTCTCTCCTCTCTTTTCATGGCAGGTATCTTCTCTTCTGTAACAAATTAATTCATTTTAATTTATTATTATGTTCAAAGAACAAATTTAATATACAATTCGTTGAGTGCTCACTATTGCTGGCTACTAAAGCTAGAAAGTGATGCAATATCTTTAAAACATACTTTATATTTTTTAAATATACACATATAATATGTACACTGTTTAAAGTGTATTTGTAAATTTTATGTTAAAATATGGTTGTTTGCATGTTAAAAAATCAAAATGTTTTTTTATTTAAAAAAATGAAAACAACTTTAGGTGTATCAAACAATGGTCCATTTTTTAAAAAAATAATAATTTACAAAAGAAGGTAGGATGAAACATTTAATGTTAAACATATCATACTTCTCTCAGAATCAAAGCTAGATAATTGTTGGCGTTTGGAGTTTGGTTTCATGGAAAGCTTAAGGAGGAGTAGTAGCCTGGATTTCAAACATTGAAACTCAAATTCAAAATTCAGAACTAAAAGAAGATTAAAAGTGGAAGGAAAAGTCTCTCCATGTAAAATATTTTTCTTTATAAGGCCATCTTCAGTGCTATAGGAGGTGGACATGTAAATCAATTTACAATATAAAAAAATTTAATTTTGGAATTGTAAATTGATTTATCGAAGCTATAATAAGAAAATTAAATACCTTCAAACACACAAAAAACCACCTCTTTCAACACCTAAGATGACGTTACTTTAAAGAGGCAAAAACCTGCTTTGACTTTTAAATAAATATTTTATGTGGAGAGAGTTTTCCTTCAACTTTTAATGATGACCTCCACTCACACTCCATATCCTATCTAAAAGATTGTTTACCTGGAAATGATTGGTGGAAAATAGGTTCAGGTGCGTGTCCTGCATTAGCAGCTAATGTAACAGGACAGTCTTTATGAGTTAGTATAAGGGCCTTAAGCCTGGCAACTTCAGCTCTCAATAGCTTAACCTCTTGAACTAACGCTCTATTTGTTACTGACATGTAATCAGCACGTTTTCCTAACTCTGCGACCCATGCCTTCTTTCTCTCTCGACATCTCATAGCAGCAGCCCTACAAATTTTATTTTTAGAAAAATTAAATAGTTTATAAATATTCATAAATAAATAAGAATGTGAGTAACACTCAATAATAATCTAAACAGTATCATAACATTTTTTTTTTTTTTTTTTTTCCGTACCGATTCTTTTCACGTAAAATTTTTATTTTATCATCTGAAGTAGACTCTCTTGGTCCAACACTAGGAGGTCTGTCACACACACTTTCAAATGATGAAGAAGAATTTGTACTTATTGAAATGGTTTCTGTCCTTCTTGTAGGCATATAAGATTCTCTATGTGCCTGTTAAAACATTAAAAATAGATCATAAGTGAAATGGTTATTCCAACAGTAAGTCTCACATGAAATAATAAATTGTTATTATTTATTTATTTTAAATCTTGATCATCAATACTGTCAACTATGATTAAGGATATGATCAAACCTAACACTATTGTGATGTTAAATTGTTAAAGAAGGTAGAGGAATTTTCTCATTTGTCAAGTGACATACGTAAAAATAAAATATATAAGTAAAATAATCAATCTAATTTTTTTTTAAGGCATGGCCTTATGCTTTGGGAAAATGCTAGAGGGTAGTGTCCACACAGTCACTATTTCAAGATATTAAAAGGATTTTTTTCTACAAGAAATATGTAACAACTGGAAAACTACATTCTTAAAATTGCCTTCAAGCACGGTTTTGTGTTTTTAGGTTTAAAATAATACGAAAATTAAATACCTTTAAACTTGGCTTCCTTAGAGAAGATACAGATTTCTTGACTTTTGAATGACCCAAAAAATTTTTCAATTTCTGTAAAAGAAAAAATATATAAATGATAAATATTTGGGGCCAATATATTAATCATAAAAACTAATATCTTACACAATACATAAAGTCCAAAAGTGTGAAACAAGTGACAAATATACAATGACTTTCAATCTATAACAGTAAATGAAATCATCATGTAAACGACAAAGTTGTTTCGCAAAAGAGTAATTGTATTATGATAATAATTTTGCTTAAGAATGACACATTGAACTTTTTTACTTTCTCATATAAAGAGAAAGTATTGTGACGGCGCGAAAATTTGATTTTGAGATTTTGATGGATTTACACGTTTTGAGGTCCCCTGAGTCCAAAATAGTGGTTTTTAAAAAATGTCTGTCTGTCTGTCGTCTGTGCAGACGCCTGGAGCCTAAACTACTGGGCCGATTTTGACGAAATTTGGCATACATGTTCAGAAAAATCATACCCCGAGGCGAAATCGAGAAATGAATTTTAGCTCTAATTTTGGGGGCGCTACCCCCCAAAAACTCTGAAAAAACATGGAAAAAAATTATTTCTCGAAAACGGTTCCGACGATTTTGATTAAAATATTCTAAAATGTAGTCCATTTAAATACGAATCCAAATATATAAGCCGTTTTCCCGGGAAAAATCTAGTTCCTGAGAAATTAGCTTAAAACGCGGATGGAGAGAGCCCGGGTTCGATTCCCCGCCGAGGAGAAGTTATTTTTATGATAAATTTTGATGAAATGTTCAATAATATTTAAATGTACATTTGAAAACTAATAAGTGGAAACACTGGGCTAAGTAATTATGAACTCATATATGAGAAAGTTTGTCTGAGTTGTCTCGGACCGATTTTTTACTCTTTGGAATTGACGGAAAGATTATGGCGAAAACATTCTGCATAAGGTGAAATAAGATTTATGAACAAAACTCGTTGAAACTTTGAACTTGCGTTAAGTTGTGCAATACAAATTCAGTTGTGCAGTACAAATTTAAGACACACAGAACATGGAGACACACACCAACTTTAGCTCATTCAGCGAGATGAAAACTGCTGAAGTTTAAATTTTTGATTGAGCTGTTATTAGTTGGTTGTTATCATTTTTGATTGGGCTGCATTGTGAGTTGCTTGTATAAGTTTGTTTCTCACAGGGTGGACTACTCTAAAAGTGAAACTAAATTATTTTTAATGCAATAATTACATTTTTCTGAAAACAGTTCTCTGAATAATTTTATATTTTAAAAAGAGCCTAAATGTTTTTGAAAATCTAAAACTACTTTATTAGCTTAAGGGCCCAGCATGTTTCCCCTAGATGTTTTAATAACCATAGTGATAAATGTGACAAGGATAGTAAAAATATAATTGGAGTTATCAAAAGAAAAAGATTAAAAAAATATCAATAAATAAATCGTAACATTGTTAACCTGTTTTACATCATTAGCTTCCTGCTTAGAATTGGTTTCATGTTGCTGAGAAGCAAATATAACAGTTCTCATATCATCAGATGTGTCCAGGATAATGTTAGGAGGCTTTGGCTGAACTGGTTGTTGGGCCTGAAATATAAAATAATTGATCATTTTAAATGTTAAATGGGAATCAGTGTAATTAAATCAGTATAAGATTTTCACTCCCCCCCCCCCCCCCTCCTTATGAACCTAGTCCAAGAGACATAGACCACAATGTGGGTCCTTTAAGCCAACCCTGTATGAGCTAGAGTGAAGTGAATAAGAACAACTGACTTAAGGACAGCCACGGTTGTTACAAAATTGCCTTAAGAAAATTTTTGTAGTGATTAAAATTAAGCGGCGCATTATTTTTTTGCTTGGTTGTAGTTCTGTAAGCTTAACTGAGTTACCATGAAGAAAAATCCTGTCAATTATGTGAAAAACGCTCCAGTTATTCATCTAGGACATGAAAATTGCACTTTAAATGAGAATCGCCCGTATACTTTATGGTTCTCACGGTGGAATTGTTGGCTCTACAAAGATCAGCCATCAATGATTAAGCAGCCCAGGGCATTGGCTTATCAAACAATTGCTCTATACACCCATCATGCAAATTTTATCTAAACTTTAGCCTAGCAAGATTGCATGTACCCAAGGGTTAAGGCTGATTCACATTACACAGGGCTAAGAACACTCAGCCCCAAGAGAGTAATGACCTGGTGTATTGTGAATTACTTAAACACCGTGCCCCAACCGAGCTTTATATAGTAATGAGTCTTTAATGTTCTCTATCTTAACCAATACCCTGTACAGTTCAAACTTTGTTCAACAACTATAATATTATTGAATAGTTAAATAACTATTTTATATGGCACATATTAAATCATTAATATACAAAATATATTTCCCTTTTGACACATATTATATATTATTCTTGTATTTGATGCAATTTAATATAAATTATTATTTTATTTGACAAAAATAATTCTATTATAAAATTTATATTAGTTAAATTAAAATAAATAATGGAGAGAGTTAAAATAAAACATTAAGAAATTATCTAAATTACCTGAGATCCAAGGATTTTTAAAGTATTTCCAGCTAATTCAAGAGTTGTACCATGTGAAACTTTGAGACACAACTGCAGCTGAAAATTTTAGTTACTTTTAATACAAATCATAATTTACAATTTGTTTAAATTGACACATTAAGAGGAGACAATTAATAGTATATTATGTTACTAGGCTGTGAAGTGAGTTTTTTCTTTACTGCGGCAATTATATAAATATTGCCAAGGTAAAGAACCACCACACAGAAACCACTTCACAGTCGTGTAGGTAGCATACGCTATTTTTTCCGAGGTAGCAGACATTGAAAAAACATTAAATATTAATTAATATAATTATAACAAATATTAGTACATACTAAAGATTTTGAGAAAAAGAAACCTTAAAGAGGTTACCCTATAAAAAAAGATAAATAAAACGCATTGACATCTAGTGGATTTTAATCGTACTAAGAAGCATTTCTACAAAGATTGCAGCTCTAAAACGGCACTTTTGATAACTACCCGTAGGACGTAAAAGATTTTTTACCTCTTAGGAGGTAAACATTTTTATCTACGATTGATACAAAATATAAACATTATATCTCTGTGTGGTTTTACCACCCTCGCTGTCGCTCGGGTGCAAACTCCACACTCGCATGCAAAATGCTACTTTCCTCACTCGACGCGTAATGTACTATTTTCTTTACAGCAAGGAGTAATGAAAAGATCTAAATGAAAAAAAAATGATTTTAGCTGTTTTTTTTAGGCTCTAAAGTTACTATTTCACAGCCTACCACGGAAAAAATATTTTTACAGAGGTCCATCAAGCATTTATTTGAATATTCTGCCATTATTTGTTCACACACACATGGTTTTCAACTGCTTCTACTAACCTAATGCAAAAATGTTGGTTCCATTCAATCTTTTTGATTAAATTAAGGGTGTGACACTCATCTTGATGCATGAAAGGTAATGCTGAAAACTTTGCACATGCAGTTATATAGGAGTCAGTCATGGAATAGGTAGTCTAGAAATTATGTACTGTTGAAAATTAGTCTATCTTCAAGCATAGAACTATTTACTACACTGAATTATTATTTATAATAATAAATTAAATTACCTCATTATTTGGATTTGGAGGAGGGTTGGAGCCACCAACCAGAAGTCCAAATCCAGTAGGAGATGGTTGTATAGGTGTGAGAAATTGAGATCCAGGGAGGGGAAATGGCCTATATAAGAGAATATCAATAAATTTCAATGTACAATAAAACTATTAATAAAAATGTAACATTGTTCTATAATAAAAATAATATATACATACTTAGAATAAATAAAAAAATACAGTCTACATACGGGTGGATAGGAGTTGATAAAGTAGGAGTTGGTGTATTACACAGAATAGATGTATCAGCTTCTTGTCTAATCACTCTCTCACCTCCATCAAGCATATCTTCTGACATAGACTCATCACCCATACCTAAAGGAAATAAAAAATAACACAAGTTGGTCAAGATTTCAAGATATTGTTTATAAAGGTTAATAGAAAGTAACACAACAATATTGTAAGAACAATTTTGTATTAATAATTAACAAACGTGTTTCGACATTTTATATTATCTTCAGTGTTAACATGGTAAGAGTAAAATCTCTACTCTTACTATGTTAACACTGAAGAGAGAGAGAGAATAGAATAAGCAAAAATGTGGATTCATCCCGAAGGGGCCCACCAGTAAATTACTAACCAAAAGAAAGAGAAGAGATAATAGTGCAAAAGAATGAAGAAAAAAGTTGGGTTTTTTCTTCCCAAGACTTGAGACTTGGCATGGTTAAAGATCTTTATGTAGCCACAACTCTCCCTTCACCAGAAGTCCATGGATCTGCATGCCTCAATCAAATTCTGTAAGATGCCTCTAATGCATCTTTAGACAGCCTTTTAAAAAATTGGTTTAAACGATTTCGACCAACTCCCAGATCCTTTAATAGGGTGTGCACAGACTTAGCTGGGAGACCTCTAACACCAACTTCCACTGCAAAGAAGTGAACTGCAAAACACTTCTGCCTGATTGCTGAACATAACGCTGCGTACTTGTTTGCTTTGAACTCATGCTGCTTTGGGATGTTAGTGTCCCCGGGTACTGTCAATTCAACTATAATAACAGACTTAAGACTCAATGAAAAAGCTGTCAAATCCGGACATAAAGAGGTGACTGCCAGTTAAGGAGGAAATTCATAATGCCAATTCCCAACATCCATCAAAATCTTCCAGTCACCACTCTTCCCAACTATAGAAAGTTCTCTCACAGCAGCTTTATGCAGGTTGACCTTCCCCCCATTTCGAACAAAGGGTATTATCTGAAAATGTACACAACCCTGGGAAAGCTTTGCTTTGGCAATAGAAAAACTAATAGCTTCCCTGACTATGGCAAGTACTTTATCGTGACGCAACTGTAACGGGGAAGCCAAGTCCACACACACATGAAACGCATACACTATGTAAAACGTCCCTCTTGCAAAGCTACCTGACAACCTGATAAGATGTGACGTGCAGTGGGCCTCTCCTACATAGCTGACAGCAATCTTCATCTACTAATCCCCAATGATTTACATTACTTGGGTCAGGAAGAGTACACTGCAGGGCATTAGCATGAAATCTAACCATCTCCAATAAAACATAAAATGTTGATACACGTATGTTAATTATTAATATAAAATTGTGGTGACAATATTGTTGTGATACTTTCTATTAACCTCTCTAGTAGTGATTATGAAGTGGTACCACAAAACCTCAGGCAAAACTTCCAATCATTTATTGATTAAATACTAAACAAAAGCACTGAGTATGGAAATGCACAGCACACCACGATTGTGTTCTAGGGAGCTCAAACATTGTATGGGATAGCCACCCTATTACTGCTTCCATTCAACACATCAATCTTAAGTTAAAACTAAATTTAGATAATGCTGATAATTACAGATTAAGTCTGTTACAGACTAAGCAAATGCATACTACTAAATATTATACAGTTCAATACAATCAATTCTATGACAACCCTCTACGTCCCCACATGCCAGAAGAGGATATAACTAAGTACAGCCATTGAGTAATTATCATGGTAAGTAATAATTTATTACTCACCACCTTATTAGTACTTAATATTACTGTGATCTATCATTCAAATTTCAAAAATCATAGAAGTAGTTTTAAGTTATGGCGATTTGTAAATAAATACTATTCTACATAAGTGATCACCAGAGACGGGACGTTTATGACTTTTATTTTTCCATTTCATGACCTTTATTCTATGACTTTTATGACTTTTATTATCCTGTTTTATGACCTCTATTTTAGAAAATCGGTTGTTTTATGACGTTTTAGCAAAAAGTATGACTTTTATTTTCACTGTGAAAAAGGGTAACAGTTCAAAAGAAATATTTCAATATTTCATAAATACAGAATTATATTTACAATATATAATAAATAATAATAATTAGCAGAATGCTTCAACGTTGTAAAAAATAATCATATGTTGTTCTATATTATCCAGCGATAAATTGGCTTTTTTGTCCGTCAGTAGAATTTTAAACTTGGAAAAAGACCATTCGACGTCGGCAGATGAGCTGGGAGCAAATTTCATGCATGACACTTCATTTGCTTTTCGCCCTTCAGGCAATTTTCGAACTTCTTTGCCCTTTAGTCGGGCAGATAAGGCCTGGGCGTGTTCCCACCCATGATTCAAATTTTGATGTTTTTTTTAACAAAATGGCATGAAAACTCAAACACTTTCCACACGTGTTATATATTTTTGTAATCTACTCCTCAATACCTTTCATTATATACCTTACTCAAAATTTAAAAAAAAAAATTCCGCGTGACAGGAATTAGCCGCCATCTTGGATTCCCAGTAATTCATATCGCACATTTTGTGTATTTTTTCATATTTTTAGAAACAGCGGAAATATAGTTTTAAGGGGGGGGGGGGGGGGGGGGCACGCAAAACTTTGATGTTTTTTGACAAAATGGCGTTGAAAATTAAACGCTTTCCACAAGTGTTATATAGTTTGTATCTACTCTTCTATACCTTTCATTTAGTACCCCACTCAAAATTAAAAAAAAAAAAAATCGCGTGACGTGAGTTATCCGCCATTTTGAATTTGAACAGCTGATTATTTTGAGTTCGCAATATTTTTCCTGTGTGTGCGTC
Organism: Gerris lacustris; assembly: GCA_951217055.1. Classification (NCBI taxonomy): domain Eukaryota; kingdom Metazoa; phylum Arthropoda; class Insecta; order Hemiptera; family Gerridae; genus Gerris; species Gerris lacustris. Next base: position 82,522,204 of record OX578277.1, read on the forward strand.
AAAACGATCTTTAATATTGGAATGCTTCATTTTTCTATCTCTTTTGATTCAAAAGTTATTGGAACTGTACCGACTGACAGATAGACAGACACATGAACGAAACTATAAGGGTTTCCTTTTTTGGTTTTACCAATGAAACCCAAGTAAAAGAACAAGTAAAAAAAAACAAAACAAGTAACATAAGTAAGAAATCAAATGAGCAATTAAACATAGTAACCCCTTACTATGAATATATACAAAATCTTAAGTTCTGGAACAGCTAATCAGGAAACTGCCCAACCCAATGGGTTTACTATTGGCTGATTGGAGAATCTATCTTGACCTTCCTGGATTCTTTGTTCCAAGAAGGAGCCGATCAGGAGCCCTAGTTTGGAATTAGGGATGACTCTCGGTGCCTCTCTAGTTGCAGGTAAGCATAAGGGCATTAGTTAAGTCCGAAAGTGATCAGGGAATTATGAGCCCAGGCCTTTCACTAAGCTGGTGTAAGGGTTTTTTGTTCGAACTGCACTTTTACCTGGAACCGGACCACGAACGTACAATATAAAAATTTGCTTTAACAAAAAATACAACAAAAAAAAAAACTTTTTGCTAAATATTTGACAAAAAAGGCCATTCTATGACGTTTATTCCAAGAAAACCCCATTTTATGACGTTTATTCGAAAAATGGCTATATTATGACAAAATCATATGACTATGACGTTTATGACTTTTTCCCGTCTCTGGTGATCACAAATAAACTTTTCCTTTTTTTTGTTCACCCAAACAAGGTGTTTCAAAAAACAATTATGCTTGTTATGAGGAGGGTGTTTTTTGTATCCAGATTTCTGAGTTGAATATTGCCAATAAGAAGAAAATTTAAAAGAACTCATTCCATATTAAGCATATAATTAATTATAAGGTACTTCTTTAGATTGTTACTCCCCTGTGTGTTTTTTTTTTAGAATATAAATGACTGACTAATTGACTATTAAGACAAAGGGATGTTTAGTCCAATATACTTTGATACAAAGGAATATCATACTTCTGTTTCCATAAGAGGAGTAATAGTCTAAAGAAGATCATTCCATACACCTTCTTTAGATTGTTACTCCCCCTGTATTTTTTTTATAAGGGGAGTAACAATCTAAAGAAGTGCCAATTATAAAAGGAAACATACTGGATGTTTTACTTCTTGAATCATCGTCGGCATGTGGAAAGACATGGGGTGTATGAAGTGTGTCTTCAGTGGTTGATCTGGATAGACTTAACACAGAACTAACCTGAAAACAAAAAAGCAATTATTAAACACATTCTAAGTTTTAAGTGCAACACATTCTTAGTTCATTCTAAGATTATTAAAAGCATAATTACAATCCAGATAGTTTATAACAAGGGGACACTAACTTCCTACCTAAAAGGTGTTATATGACTACTACTTTTCATTTTTTTTTTTTTTTTCATTTAACTATTACTGACCTTACAAGTAGATCTACATCTTGAACAGAAGCCATCTGTTCACTCCAACTGTAACTGAAACAGACCACTAAGGAGAATGAAATGCCTGAGACCTCAAACTAGTTGACTACTTGAATATTTGCATTTACATATCCAGATTAAAATTGTCATAACTAATGTACTTTTTCACATAAAATTAAGCTTTTATTTTAACCCTCTATTGGAAATATGTCTTGATAAAAGAATTACAAAAGAGCAGTATTTTCTTAGGTAAAATGTTTTATCTTAAAGTTTCTTGGGGAAGGGTGTGACTCTCTATATAGATGTGAATTCATACAGCTACTACTATTGTTTGAAGAAGACTAAAATAAAAATCCTCTTCAAAATCTTTAAAAAGAATCTGCTAAGTGTGGCACATAGCTTCCTACTGGGAAATTAAAGCGAGGTCATTTGGACCTTTTATTTACAGTGGTGTCACATTTACTTTTATTCAATATAAAATGTGCACAGACGGTTGAAATTAATAAAGGTCTAACATTGGACTAATTATGATCTATCATCCAAATCTCAGAAATCAGACAAGAAGTTTGTGAAAAATAATATCATACTAAATGACAGACATAAAATAGATGTCGATAGGGGTAGATACTCTTTATCAGTGCTTGATTTCTAGAAATTAAGGTGCCAGACTACAACCTACACTCTCTCTATCCCCCCCCCCCCCCCCTACTATAGGAGGGGAGTCCGGGGGTCCTCCCCCGGGAAATTTTTGGAAAATAAATGTTCAAAAACAGCATTTTAAGCAGTTTTAGACATAAACCCATTTACTAATTTTTATTTTATTTGTAATTTTATAGCCCCATCAAATCTGACAAGGGGGGGGGGGGGGGGGGCTCAAGCCCGATAGCCCCCCCCTGTTCCTACGCCACTGATTGCACACACGTTTCATAATTCTTAGTGAGGAAATATAGAAGAATTCTTCACCTTATCAAACGATTAACGTGTTTGTTTACATTTAACAAAACTAATAAAAAAAACCGAACTGTTTTTTCTTTATTTATTATTAAAATCAAACAATCGTAGATAAAGTACGATACGCAACTCGTGTGAAAACTGCATTTTGCTTTACTCGTGTGGTTTTACTACCCTCGCTATCGCTCGCTTGCAAACTCCACACTCGCATGAAAAATGCTACTTTCCCCACTAGACACGTAATGTACTATTCTTCTTCTTAATAATAAATGCACAACACTAAATAAATAATAATACTGGATCCAAAATGTTTAGTTCTTTACTATCTGAGTATAAAAGGAATTAAAAAGCTCATTTTTATAATATTTTAACCTCTTATTGAATCATTCTCAAGCTGCCCTAGAGGTAAAATTCTTTTCATTAGTCTCAATAAAGTAACACTTTTGAACTATTTGGATTTTAAACAACTCATCTCTTTCATTGGGAAATATTAAGAACAATGCGGAAGTGTGTTACACGGAAGAAATAAATAGTTTATTCATTTAAAGCTTATTGTTTTAATGAAAATCATAATGAAATCGCAATTTTAAGAAAAAATTGTGTAATTTTACTACTAACTAACTCTGTGGCTCAACAGCCCTTGAAGGGCCTAGGCCTGCCAAAGGGCTTATACAATGGATGGTTTGGGGATAGTGTGTTGCTCCATCAGCTGCTATGCCCCATTCCTTTTTATATTTCATTAACAACAAAACAAAGTTATGTATTTGGTTATCAAGAAATTATCGCAATAAGTTCCGCTGATACTATTAGGTACGGATATCCTCTGTATTTTACAATATGAATTTCACAGAAGGAGTTATGCTAATTTTAACAAGAGTAAAAGAACATTAAATAAATGGTTTCGAGTAAATATATACTTCTGATTTTATATAATCTTCGATATTACTATACTTGGGTAATATCATTATTATTATTAGTCCAAGTTTTTTAAACAATGACAAACCATAGCAATAATTGCTTATATAAGTCTGCAGAAATATTGTAAGAAACTATTAAATTCAAGTAAGCATTTTAAGGTGCTTCTAAAACACTCTAGTTTTTAATCATTCATTACAATTGTATTGGAATAAGTATAAGTTTATCAACAAAAGGACAAATCGTTGTTGTAGTTCGTATTATATATTATCAATGTTGTTATAAATGTGCACAAAGGATATTTAACCACAAAATATATTAAGAGATTAGTTAACTCACATTTGATGTGGTAACAGCCTCTGCAGCTTTTCTAAAAGTTTCTTCAAAAGGGTTGACTTTCTTCAAATCCTGGAATAGGCCGACTTCTTCACATTTTTTTAGAAATCTTGTGGGAGTTGGAGTTTCATCTTTACCTTAAGAAACATAAGAAAAAACTTGTAAGCATTTATCTTTAATTTTATATGAAGACTTCCATGACTGGAGTCTAAGCTTGTATCTAGATTTGTTGGTAAATAATGTGACTTAAAGGATACAACATTGGTGTCATGAGATATTTCTTTCTAATAACAGCTTATTTATTCAAGGCTATGTCATATTGCTTAAGATGATTTACCCCAGAAGTTGATTCCAGGAAAGAAAGAGGAATATCAGATATCCATACTTTGGGGACAAGGATTTCAGTAATCACATCATGAAGTATACAGGTCAGTGCTTTGATACCCATAAAATATCAGATATCACATACTCTTGGGGACAAGGATTTTAGTAATCACATCATGAAGTATACAGGTCAGTGGTCATTGCCTTGATACCCATAATACTTATTATTATTGATTTATACTTTAAATAAGGAAGGCTGATAAGTACAATAATTCATGGCCTTCTTGGCAACAATGGCTATGAATTATTCATGGTATTCCGGGCAAACAAGGGTTCTTGTCCAAAGCAGAGAAAGATTAATTTTACCTCACATGACTAATTTATTTTTTAAGCCATTGTTGATAAAAATAACTTCAACATTTTTCTAAATTTCTAAATAAACTTCAAATTTTATTTTATTTTTAGGGAGGTTATTCTTTCAGCTAAGAACATACCCCCACCTGTTCTTAAAGATCATCAGCAGGAGTGCCAAAGGTAGAAATGAGATTATTTTACCAATCAATAAAATAAAAAAGTCAACTTAAAAAAAATAAAAACAATAAAAATAAAGCTTAAAATAAGAGTGCACATAACAAATAATTACAAAAAAAGAAGATAGATAAGAGATAGTTCATTGAGGTTACTTACTTGGATTCATATTTGCTCGCCCCAATGATAGAACCATATCATGATTTTTCGTGTGACTCTTTAACTGAGATCCACTAGAATATTTCTAGAACATAAAGAACAGAAAATAACAATGCAAGAATCAGGAAATTAAATTCTAACTAACAAATTATATTAAAAAGAATATGGGAGATTTAATTTTTTCAGCTATAGATAGAATGAGACTAATGGGTACTCTTGAATTCTCATGCCATTTGTACAACAACCACTTGAAAGATAACAAAAAAAATGTGAGAAGTAAACAATTTAAACGAGATAAAAGAATCAGATTATCAACCCTTGAGAGAATTAAAAATCAAGTAACCCTTCAAATAAAACAAGATATTCAAAGAAATTATCATTAATAATGATTATCAGTTAAATACTGAATGTCTACCCAGAACATTTATTTTATAAGAGGGTAGATCTTGTATAAAAGTATGAAAGCCTTTAAAGATCAAATATGGGTCCATACTTAATCCACTGCATATTTTCAATAATATAGAAAAACCTACTTGTTGTCTTAATAAAATAACAGTATATACATATTAATTATTTAAAGTGGAATTTAATTTCTCTAATTGGTGGACATATCAGAGAAAAGTCAATAAAACTCACAAATCATAAATTATATAAGAAATTTCAATTTTATATATTAGATAGGTCTTAAGGGTAATAAAAAAGTAATATGTCAACTATTCATATGACAATATTTCACCTCCTCTTGAGGCATCTTTAAGCCTAAAAGAAGTTTTTTAAGGAAATTCTCATTTCAACATAACTTGTCATAAGATAAACAAGACACATAACTCAGACTACTATGAATACATTTCACGTAAACTTAAAAAAATTACAACAAAATTGTATCGTCAGACTAAATCTTTACAATATAATACTAACAGATACTTCATAGAACACAGGATATTAATGTACCAGGGTCACTAAATATTTTCTGACTTATAGCAAACATTTGTAAATACCCAATCACAATATAAAGCCAACAACTGAATAACCAACTACTAAAATAAACTACTGAATATAAGAAGTAACAATATTTTTAAATTATCTAGATGAATGTTTAGCTTCAAAGAAATTAAATGTTTAAGATTTATTCAATACAAAGGGTCGACTAACCAAAAGTATGGAATAAAGAAGAGGCTGAGTGAACATTAGTCTGACAGTATAAGATCAAAACAATGGTCCCTCACGGTTATCTTTAACCCCATAACAGATGAAAATTTAACTTTCCAGGGCATTTTTCATTCCCATTGAGTTTATAAACTGTTTATCTACAAAAAAAAAAATTAGCAAAAGTTAAAGAAGTCAAATTAATCTGGGACTGCTTGCAGGTTACTTTCGATAAACTATAAAAGTTTCATACAAATCAGATAAGTACTTTTGAAGCTATAAGTGTAAATAAATGTACGTTTGTGCACATGTGGAAGAGAAACAAATGAGCGCAAAAGGTTGAAACTTATATGGGATCAGCAGTGAGCTAATTATGACCTACCATACAAATTTCATTAAAATCAGACATGTAGTTTTTAAGATATGTTTGTTCGCAAAAATTGAGCAACAGACCGACTGGGCCTTTTTTTATACAAAAGTTTACTGTAAGGACAACATTGTATATTATTATAATAATAATAATTCATGGAGAGAAGCCCGTGGATGACTTGGTGCTGCCAAAGGGCTTACACAAAAAGTAAAAGATGGCTCTGGGTTAGTGTCTCACTCCATCAGCTGTATAAACCATATAATTGACATTGCTAACGGGATAGCCACCACTACACTGAAGAAGCTAGATAGCTAAGAAGGAGAAAACCAAGCATGGGATCTCTTGCCAGGAGTCGAGAAACACTGTAAATTGTATTTTTATTATTGCACAAATTTCACTGATCATTGTTTACAGTACACTCAATGCACTGGCATGGAACATGACACCGGACATGTTAACAAAGGTTTAGTTAAGAGACATGTCTGTCAAAGAGAAAGTACGGAAGGTCTAAGGCCCTTTCACACGAGGCGATTAGTTGATTCAACTAGTTGATCGGGAGGTTGAAAAGGAGTGTAGCCAGGTAGCAAGTGTTAAGGAATCACCCGAACCCCTTCACATGCAATCAACTCGTCCACCCAGGTGATTGGAGGCCAGGCACATGTGCCGCTCATGTTCTCATCCTCACTAGTTGATTCAACTAAAAAGACACTACTGGGCATGAGCCCTCCACACCAGTCAACCAGTTGAGACAACTGAGGTAACTTGTTCGCTATGGAAGGACAAACATATTCTTCTTTCTCTTCCAATTCTAATGTAGAAATATTTATTGAATATATTCATATTCGTCCCGTGATATGGGACATGAGGTGTGGTGACTACAGTGATAAAATTAAAAGGGCTGAAACTTGGAGGGAGGTGGCACGCGAATTGTATGCTCATTTCTACAGCATTATATTTATTATAATTTGATATTTCAACAGCCTGCAAAACAAAGTGAAATTGGTAACATTTCATTCAAATTATTTGAATTACTTAATTAATTAAGAAGGTCACCTAGATTTGATAAACTAAATTCAAATATGTAATTGAGAATCTGAAACCTTCTTTTTTTTATTTGTTTATATGTTATTATTAGTTTTTTTTTTTTTTTTTTTTTTTTTTTTTTTTTTTTTTTTTTTTTTTTTTTTGCAAATTTTACAGTAAATTGCACATTTTTTGTAGGTATATTTAATGCAATATTATAAATTTATTTACATAAATTATTTCATTCTTTAGTTTTTCAAAATGGAAAACATTTGGGACTATATGTTAGGTAGGAAAAAGATAGAAAGGCAACACAGAAAGTGCTCCTGCTTCCTCAGGTTCTAGATAAGTTAATTCCACAAGTTGCCTGGTGTGAAAGAGGCCTGAAAAAGTCTTCACGCAGGCAGTCAACTAGTAGAGATTCAACCAGGAAACTAGTAGTTTCAACTAAAACTGCCTCGTGCGAAAAAGGCCCAATGGACTGAAAATAGAATTAGGTTCTATTAACGTAACTTCTTTAGACAAAATTGACATCTACACCTAATTGGTCTAGCTGAAATCCCTGCTCCCCTTAATAGCAGCTGTCTTGCATTAACACGCCTGAGGTGGAAAATCATTGGCTTTGCCATTAAAGAACTAAGGTTACTTCTCTAAGCAAGGTACTCACTTTCTGTGGGTCAGTAGGCTTACTTAAAGGATAGAGTACTGTAAGTAGAGCAACTTAACTGGGTTTGCACCAGGGACCCTTGCAAGTTTTACTGCTTTGAACTTAGCTTTGAAAAATAAATAAACAAAACTTGACAAACAACTTTCTTTGAATCCTTTAAAACATTAGTGTTTAGATGGGTCGTACTAGCCACCTTAACTCTACCAAACCACAGGATATGTGTCAGGCTGCCTTACGACTCTTACTACATAAAGAGATAATCTTGAGTGTTATTTAATATAACATTGTTAAGTAAATTATGAATTAGTACCAAGTTTTGAGAACATTACTTGTCCTGCAGAAAATAAAGGAGTTAGCTACATCAATAAACAGTATGTAATTCCACATTACTCTCTCAAAATTAGCTCTCCTCGCAAGAGTTTGGCTTCATCAACAGCACTTTTATAATAATCACTAACTCTGCAACTACTATGAATAAGTTACATAATGTCTGAGCTTGACAAAATTGGAAGTTTTGTCCCAGTCATAAGGGAGTTGGACTAAACCGGCACTATGATACAACCAGTAAAGAAAGGAATAAAGAAGGTAGCAGGTATATGTAATGGGTAAAATTAAATCATAAATAAGGATAGTCCAGGGATAGTTGATAACACTTTAAAATTATCAATATGTCAAATGTTAGTAAACAAAAAAACAAGTTACACCTTAGTTGGAATTGAAAGATAGGCCCCTATTAATACCAGTTAGTAAGGATATTTACTCAGATTAATAATTAATAATGAATGATATTCCAAAAAATAAATAAAAATGTTAATTCTTCAGAACGATCACATAGGTTCCTTTAGGTACCTTCGGTAAGCTCGGATGCAAAAGGAATTTTATTTAGCAGGGGTATATCCCTGCAAGACCTAACACGATAGATAACGATTAATTATAGGAGACTACTACTTATAAGAAAGTATCTAAAACATATTTAATAAGAAAAAAAACAAACTAATATCAGAAACTGTTTTGTCAACCCACGATGTATTAAAAAGCTAAAAAGAAGAATTACTACATACCAACAATTCTCATTGCATAGTTAGTGCTTGAGGAAACAACTGAACATATTTTGGGCCAGATACACACGCATAATGAGAAGTGATAATAATAATGACTAAATAATTCCAGCTAAACAGATATGATAATGAATCATACGCTAATACTAATCACAAAAAATATATTTGATAAGAGATAAATCTCAATATATACGATTATACAAAAACATCAGCTCGCTTGTAAAACATTAAATACTCTTAAATGAAGATTAATCCTGATTTACTACAGATGTATTCATTCACTCAACTAAAAATCACTATTAAATATGTATTAACAGTTAAAAAAATTATAAGACAGGCGTTGAATAAACATACTTTTTGTTCTAATCTAACGAATATTTGTATTTTTAACGATATAAACACTAAAAACGTATTAAGATTTCACAAAAATACCTTCAAATGTATCAATTCGGAGATTTGTAACCTGACTTCTTCCTTAGAATGGAACATTTTGATAAGAATATAATATTCTATTGCATTAAACAAAACAAACCAACGTCAATACATTATATAACAAATAGCATAATAAAGCACTCAACGTTTTACATTAATACATCATAACATTAAACAGAAAGGAAATAATATAAGAGGAAATAAAGTTACGAAAACATTTTCTAACTTTCTAACTGTTAAGAAATACCCACCTGTTATCCGTTTACTTGAACGAAATGCTCAAAAAATAACAGAAATTCATAATTATACTTACTAAACTTAACGATTCTTCCATTTCATAAATATACAAAATAAATTCACGATTCTTTATAATCAAAAAAAATCACATTACTATCAACTTTCAAAAATAGTTTATTTATAACCTTCCTTTTTATATTAAAAATCACATTTTGAAAAACTGCCATGTATAAAAAAATTAAAAATAATATTTTTCAGTTAATATTCAAAGAATGTATAAGAAACATTTCCGGACTTTATTTATACATAATATGATGGTTTTTTTTATATTAAAAAAAAGTTATGCTAAAATAAAAAAAATAAAACGAAGCAAATTTTTTTTTATTTATTTATGGTGCATTTTATTTCTGTAGTGATATTTTGCTTGGAGTAGTGGCTACACTGTTTTCCTCCCTATAGATTTTGCAGTTGGATCTAAGCAGTTAGACTGTGCGGTCACTGCACTCGTGTTTTACGGAATGAGTATAACCGCTAGGCGTATTTATTAAATTAAATAAATATATAAAACAAATTTTATAATGATAGTAAAATCTGTGATATTTTATCAAAATGATCGATGTCAAAGGTGATGATATTATAATATCAGATTTATCGGACAGTATTTATAACATGTAAATGAGTCTATGAGACATCAAACGAGCGGTAAAACTGTTACAAATCAATAGGGCATAAGATAACAATTATATTATTTTTTTAAAAAAAGTATTTTACTACATTTAATCAAAATAAAAGCATAAAGACAATTATAATTTTTTAAAAAATTATATTGATACTGCGCGGAGCAAACAAAACATGAGAATGTTTTTGTAAACATCAAATGGAAGTAAGGTAATATTTTAATGTTTATTTTTAATACAATAGATAATATAAACAAAAACAAAACAAAAAACACTTTTATTTAATTATTTAAAATTTGTATACATAGATAATCTGTTTAATATTTGTAAAAGAACAATCATATTTCTATGTATTCAAATAAATAATAATAGATGGACACACAACAATCTACAGGTCCAACATGTGGTTTAGCAAAACAGAATAATTGTGTCTTGCTAACATTATATATATTTTTTTTTTAAATATTTATACAAAATATTTGTTTACTCAAAACGAATTTATACAAATTATTGTATCTATTATACTAATATTAAAATAATTATAATACAAACAATAAATTATCTTTTATATAATAAACAATAATTGAAACAATAGTAATAATAAAAAAATATATATATGTATATAGCAAACACGTAATTTTTACATAACTAAATGTAAAAATTAATTTTTTCGAAGCAAGTACTGCTATTAAACTAAATTCATTATGAAACCGATCATTTTTAAATTTTTGCTTTCGAGATTACTGAGAAAACGGAAGCATTTTGTTCATTCTGAAGAACATTTCTTTGTCTCCGAATTCAAAAATTCCTGGACAGCAATCCGTTTCAGACATCAAAGAGCATTAATGGTCTTGTGTCTATATGTAGGTCTGTTGTTCAAAATTTTTGCGAACCACCATATCTTAATAATTAAAAGTTTGATTTACTGAAAGTTGGATGGTAGGTCATGATTAACTCACTGTTGGTCTAATTTCATCCGTCTTCATATAATACATAATATTGAATAAAAATAAATATGACCCTAATGGGTATCGAAACAGGTCAAAACAATGAAACTTTTAATTCCCATTGGAATCACTAATTTTATTCCATTCAAATGGAATTTTATGAATGTAATAATTCAAATGGAATTATTACATTCATCCAAAATATGATGCGAGGAAGCTAAGTGGCACACTAATTAGTCGCAGAAATGCAACATAAAATTAATATGGAATCATCTGTGGGCTACTTTCGGCAAACCATTTAAATTTCTTTAAAATCGGATCGGTACTTTTAAAGATATAGGTGTTAATAAAAAAAAAAAAATCGGTCAGAGACAACTAAGACAAACTTTCTCATATACACGAGTTTTCCATTTATTAGTTTTCGCTGGTACATTTAATTATAATTGAACATTTTATCAAAATATATCATAAAAATAACTTCTCGTCGGGAATCGAACTCAGCCTCTCTCCCTCCACGTTTTAAGCTATTTTCTCAGGAACTAAATTTTTCCCGGGAAAACGGGATATATCGTTAGATTCGTATTATAATAGACTACATATTAGAATTTTTTAATCAAAATATCGTCGGAACCGTTTTCAATAATTTTTTTTTTCACATTTTTTCATTGTTTTCGGGGGTAGTGCCCCCCAATTTGTAGCTGAAATTTATTTCTCAATTTCGCCTTGGGGTATGATGTTTCTGAACATGAATGCCAAATTTCGTCAAAATCGGCCCAGTAGTTTAGGCTCCAGGCGTCTGCACAGACAGACGACATACGGACAGACAAATATTTTTTAAAAACCCTTTTTTTTGGACTCAGGGATTCTCAAACCGTGTAAATCCAACAGTATCTCAAACCGTATTTTCGCGCCATCTCAATACGTTCCGAAAATTTTGATTAAAAAATTCTAAAATGTAGTCCATTTAAATTCAAATCTAAAGATATAAGCTGTTTCCCCGGCAAAAATTTAGTTTACGTGATATTGATGAAAATAAATCTGATTTTGTTGAAAATCGAAAACAAAAAGTTAACAACCACCTGTTGAAGGCCTTTTATTTATTTTTTTAAATCAATTAAATGAGATATATCATGGAATTTATATATAGTTTCAACAATGTGAGAAAGTTTGTATGAGTTGTCTCTGAACAATTTTTTTTAAAAATATGGTGGTAAGCAAAAAAGGGAAACGACAGACAGTTGGACAGAAACGTGACCACAAAATCAAAGGTCAATTACAAAGGTTTACATTTATTAAAAAAGACAAAAAGAAAAGAGAGAGCCAAGTCAAATTAAATTCTGTTAAATGATCAAACAACAATCGAGGGATTCAGAAACATTGCGGTAAAAAATTCTAAAAATAATAATGTTCATGCCTTTTTAACTACATCTCTTTTAAAAACAATCAACTTATGAGGAAGCACATCTATTCTTTCTCCATACATGTATGCAATGCGGAATAGAGAAACTTAATTAAATGTTTAAAAATTAAGGTGAAACATTTTTTTAAAAAATAATTTAATTTTAATGAAATTCGAAGAGGGGATAGACGTAGCCGAGGGGTTTGCGTACTCACAGTTTTCCCTGAAGTTTTTAATTAATGATTATATGTATATGATATTCTTATTCTTTAAAATAAATTTACCCATTTATAGCATACTTTTATCTTACTTAAATGTAATGAACCCAGGACCAGATCAATTAATTCCTTTTATATAAATAAATTCAACAGTTAACATTTATTTTTTGGTAAATCTATGTATAAAAAAGCCAAATACTACTCAATCATTCATCCATCACAGTATCTTGAGATAGGCAATAGCTAGAGACAGATGAAATATTTCAAGGACCTATGAAATATTTCAGCTCTCTAGCTATTGCCTTTCTCAAGCTACTGTGATGGATGAATGAGTGAGTAGTATTTGTCTTTTTCATACATAGATTTACCAAAAAATAAAGGTTAACTGTTGAATTTATTTACAACCTTGATTCAATACGGCGGCAATTTATATGCAAAATTCGACATGACAATATCTCCAAAACCAATTTACACTAGAACATTCAAAATAGGAAATTAGCTTTCTATTATGACATAAACAAATTTGTAAAAGAATTTTCCAATCGGTTATTTCCACTGACATGCAACATTTCTCAAAGGGATATAGTCGAACCACTTTCACTAGAACAATGCAATTTCTTAGGTAGGTTCCTTTTTGTTTTTAGGCTTTTAATATTTGTTTTAAAATCTACCATCTAAGATCAAGATGGAGGCTAATTATATGCTCATTTGGACATGACGATATTTCCGGAACCAATATCACTAGAACCTTGAAATTGTTTAGTAAGCTTCCTTCTCCTTCTACAATAACAACTTTTGTGAAAGGGTTTTCCAATCATCCATTATGTTCCAAGATGGCGGCAATATACATATTTAAACCATGTCTCCTCACTAACATAATTATCACTAACAAATCTATGTATTATGATAATTGGTAAATTAATATTGCTCTATGCCGCTAGGGATTTTCTAAAATTGTATTTCTAAGGGAGGTTATGGGCAAGTAAAGAAATACGGTAAATCGAGCTTAGACGAAGCTTCTGAAATTTGAAAGTTAATACTTAAGACAAAGCTTCTCTTTAGGATGTAAGCATATATTATTTATCAAAGATCATTTCAATTTAAACCAGAATGGGGGCGGAATGCACAAGGAAAATATCTCTACTTCAATGTTCTTCTTTTCAATTTTATTCAAACCGTTTAAAATCCTTTGTTCTGAAGTCCATGGTCTTGACAGGAGTGTATGTAGGCTGACCTTTAAGTTTAGGTTTTATTTCTATTAGGTTGGTGATGAAGGCCGCGGTGTGAAAACGTGACAAGGAACTGGTATATTGGGATTTTTCAGATTGTTAGTTCATCTTAGAGAGCTAAGTTTTAATAACAGATTTGGATTTTAATAAACCTTGAAATAAAAAAACTTTATAATTTAATTATATATATATATATATATATATACATATAAACACAAGACGATTTACATTTTAAACGACGATTTTATTTTTTATTATTATTATTATTTTTTATTTTTATTTATTTATTTATTTTTTTTTATATACATAAAGACGATTTTTGTGACCGAAACCTGAGTTTTGTTTGTTTTCTGTTTATATTTACGGTCGAGAATTTAGTCATATATGTATATATATATATATATATATATATATATATATATATATATATATATATATATATATATGTGTGTGTATGTAATATGTTGAGATATCATTGTGTCTAGGTGTCTACTTAACGAGACTACTGAGAAAGAAACCTGCTCTTAGGACAAAATCTTTAACAAAATTTCTTTTTTTAAAAAAAAAAACTTCTTGCATACGAGTCCGCAAGACAGTGAGACATTTTCATGTTTTCGCTCTGCGTAAACTACCGACATAAAATGAAATATAATCGGCAATTTATTCAAGTAATTGATTAAAGTAGATGGAAAATAATTTTTATTCTTATCTCCACACCGGCACTGCCGCGGCTTAATTACAAACGACTGAATTCAAAGGCGCCGGCCTGCATTCTACGAATTGTTAATATGCCTTCATACTAGGTAGGCCGAGAGGGCTGAGAGTTGATGGCAACCTCCTGTACTTTCCTAACTCCTTGTCACATGTATAAATCTTTTCGACTTTCTTCGGCTCTACGATGCACGGTAGGGGAAGGCACTACAGCTAGAGACTGGATTACAGACCTCCTATACATTTCTAACTCCCTGTTACACTTTTCTGAGTTTTTAAGCTAAAAGTAACGTAACGTTTTTGACTTATGTTCCATAGCCTAAACATGAAAATGTCAAAAAATCTCCTTTCATATAAATACATAAAAGATAAGTTGGTTTAATGTATAAATTCCGTCTGGAAACTGACAAAGCTTTCTCTAGTATATAGTAATACTGCATTTAAATCCGAAAATATCTTATAAAATGTTTTCATAAAAAAATAATGTGACGGCTGGGAATTGAAAGGTGTTTCTTTACACCTGTTTTAAAGATGTGAAACAACTTGGAGTAACCTTTGACCCTAACTATCCTGGAAATCACATTTAGACAAGATAGTAGAAAAAGCCACGATTACCTTCTGCCAACTTAGACGAGCAGTGAGGAAGACATGGGGACTGTCCCCAAAGATACTTAAATGGCTGTACACAGCATTCAATAGGCCCAGAATTCACTCTGGTGCCCCAGAACTGAAGTGGCCAGCATGTCTAAGAGGCTATCAAGGTTCAAAGGTTAGCCTGTAAGAGCATAACGGGAGCGATGAGGACTGCACCTACGGCGGCCTTAGAGGCTTTGGTAGGACCCCCCCCCCTCCATACATGGATTAAAGGAGAGGCCATTACATGTTTTTTTTGTTAGACTTAGAGGCAATGGTCAGTGGCAAGGGGGTGAATACACTATGGGACACTTGAGTATACAATGGTTGGCCGAATCCAAGATCCCACTTACAGGGGTTCGGATGAACGGAATAGAATATCAATTAGTGCTGAAGAGGAAATTCAAGGTAAAATTCCATCACGGGCCAGATGGGAATTGGGAGAAATTAAATTTGACCAGGAGACTCTAGAGGCATATAGTAATGGCTCTAAGAACGATCAAGGTACGTCAGAGGTACGGCACCCAAGAGAGCTTCCCACAAGGTACACTCACCACAGTGTTTCAGGCACATATCTACGCCGTCCTAGAGGTGGCAAGAAAGCCAGAGGTGAGGGATGCAACATCAAAAAAGGTAGCTATATGCTCAGACAGTTAGGCAGCGCTTCAAGCACTCTGCACCCCAAGTGTAGAGTTAGCGCTAGTTAAGGAGTGCCAAGAGGCATTAGAACTGCTTGTAGAGAGAAAAGAGGTCACACTGCTTTGGGTCCCAGGGCACACAGGGATTTCTGGGAATGAGAAGGCAGATGAAATTGCGAAGATAGGAGCTTTCATTCTATTCTGTGGACCGGAACCCGCCATCGATTGGTCATAGAGGACATGCGAGGTCAACCATCAAGGCGAGGATCTGGGAAGAAGCAAGGAGGGCATGGATAGGGAGACAGACAGATAGACAAACATTCATTTTTATATATATAGATAGATAGATCTTCAATACCTTTCATTTACCCTACTCAAAATAATAAAAAAAAAGAAATCGCGTGACGTGAATTATCCACCATTTTGGATTTGAACAGCTGATAATTTTTAGTTGGGTATATTTTTCCTGTGTGCGCGTCAAAGTGATATTTAATACTGGAAAGTTTTATGTTTTTATCTCTTTTGATTCAAAAGTTATTGGAACCGTACAGAGTGGCAGACAGACACAGGAACGAAACTAAAAGGGTTTCTTTTTTTGGTTTTACAAACGAACCCCTGAAAAAATACCAAAGAAAGAAGATTTAGGTTTAAATGGACTGTTTTAATTTAAAAGTTCTTTATCTAGCAAATATATTGACTCAAAGTTTAAGTTTTAGGTTAGACTTCAACACCTACTCCTACTATGAAACTAACCGGTACAAGAGGAAACTATATTTCAAAGAAACAGTATTTTTGTCAAATAACTTTTCTAGATCTAATACTAAACAATATAATATAACTTTTGCCTCATAAACTTCTTTTATTGTCAGTACATTATTCGACCTAATACTATATTATAAATGAGGCAAGAACTCGGACAAGTAAATAAAATTGTTGTTATTGTAAATAACTTTGGCGTGTTTAGCGTCGTTTATCAACTTGTTTTTGCAATTAGCTTAGAATTATTTGAGGGAGACGAAACAAAAAAAAATACAATCGTTCAAGTACAAGCGCTTGAACACAAACAAGTCCAAAGCTCTACCAAGTAAGCTCCACCGAACAATAAATTATTTTCTATGTCCGAAACATACATACATGTTCCTGTTGTACAGAAAATTATTTTCATATCCATATAGTTCATACTTTAGATCCATACTGTTCATATTTTCATTACCATAAAGTATTAGAAAAAAAATATTTTTGTGCAAGAAGTGCAACCCGTTGTGCTATTAGGTAAATTAACTTTGTAAGTGTTCAACGTTGTTTAGAAATATGTTTTAACAGAGAAAAATACATTCCGCCGCTGGGACTTCTCTCAACGAATTCATACTTTACATATGGCAAGTGCTCAGTAAATAAATGAAAAGTTAAATTACATTTTATATCGATACTTTCCACGGGATCGGGTTCTCTGATGAGTATTGAACAAAGTATATTAGTAAAATATTTTCTTGACACAATTCATTGCAGGGGGCGAAATTATGGATCAGTTGTCTAATCTCCCTCCCCCCCCCCCACAAGTCTTAATAATTTAACGGATTGGGCTGAACACTACAGAGTAGTTTCATTACGTTTGGACAGTAAAAATGCATAGAAGGGCGAAGGGCGTTTGTTTCGCGCAATTATAATAAATGGTTCAAAAGTTATAACTAAAACAAACGAATAAAGGGCCACCGTCGTGATACGGCCGGGCCCAGTCCTAGCAGTTACCACGCACTGGGCAAATCTTAGTTGCGGGGCTCTTGTTGTGCAGTGTGAGATACTTACATACCCCACTTATACTTACTTATCTGCTCGACGCCCACTCGCAAGTTGCTCGCGCCAGCGCCGATCCACTGAGTGTCAGTAAAGTAACTAACATTTAAAGGAAAAGAAATAACACTTTTAAAAGTTTAATATTGGCGTGTTAAAAGTTTTGTTTATTTATTTATTTTTTTAGTTAAAACAAAGAAATAGTTCTTTTTACATTCTTAATTATTTTAAATTTTTTCTACTGTGGTATCACGATTTGATCCATGAAAAATTAGTCAATATTCATAAGGATCAATTGGTTTTTGGAACGAAGTTCCTTGTGGCACGTTCTGGAGCCCGGGAATGAATCCGAAAAAAACGACCAAAATCACCGTCACAAAATAACCGTCACAAAATCACCGTCACGCAAAATCCGTCACGAAATCTAAAGATGACGATAACTTGAGTAAAAGATCACCAAGTTAAATTAAATTTGGTACACAGTTTCATTTTACCAATGCCCAGGCTGAGTTCGTCGGAAAACGTTATCCACCCAAGCGTTCTCGCGCAACGCTCGTGTAAACTTAAGCTTCAAAAGACGGGAAAAAGTGTTATTACGGAAGCCTGTTACTTGACTTGTTTTGATTATTTTTGTTATATATGTCAAAAATGTCACTTTGTTTTTTTAAATAAATCAAATATAATCATGTAAAATTTCACCCTGATACAAGCAGAAGCTGTAGAGTAGGGAAGAGATATATTTTATAATATTTTAAATTAATTGGCCGGCCAGGCAGAAAACAGTCCTATTTCAATCCAAACTCCTTTAACAAACATACTCTTTCACTATAAACTCATCATGATCAACTTTTTTCTTATATTCAATATATATTTATAGTTTTTAATTTATACAAATAATGATTTTCTTTTAATTTTGCCTTAACTCTGCTAGGTACAAACAGTTCGTTACTTTTAATTTTGTCTCTTTTCTAACTCCGCCATGTAGTTAGCAATGTATAGGTACTTAGCAGTATGATTTTATAATTTATATTTAATGAAAAATGTAAGGAACTTCGTTCCTACCGGGTGTCCCGCGACACCACACGTATTTTTTATTATTTTTAAAAGGGAAACGCTCCTTTCACATTAGAAGCAGTAATTGGAACAGTCAACAAAATCCTGTACACGTGTATATTTGGACATTAGGAAAAGGGTTCTTGGTGCCATTTAGATACTATAACAATTTTACTGGACTGTCAATGGCATCTTGAATCATTTCTCGAAAGACTTTGATTTCTGTTTAGAGGTCATAACCATAACTACAGATATTTTTGGACTCAAACTTGTCTTTAGCTACAATTAAGTCCTGTTCTAGCTGCAGACATTTTTTTTAACTCGTCATTTAGTTCATTGATCTATTTTGGACAGTGCAGGAAGCTGTACATTCTGGAAAAGGTCCAGTCTCTGATCTGGTCAGCTAGGGTAGACTAAGACAGACTATCTTCGCCTTTGGTGCTGCCGGAAAGAGCCTCACTCTCGTGTCTAAGTCACTAGATACTTTCTAATTTTTTGAAAACTGCAATTGCTGGCGCGGGGACCCCAAAAGCGCAGGGTGGTTACCCCGCTGACCCCGCCTTCTGGGCTGGGTGGCACATTATGCTAGTTAAAAAACTCGACCTATTTTCTAAATTGCCTACGGACTCTTTGCGTGTATATGTACAACACATACTTGGCCATTTTTAGGGTTTTATAGATACTTCTCAAAACCCTTATGCCAAGGGTGATGTGTCCGTCTGTCCGTCGCTCTTTGGTTCATAGGACCCGAACCGTTCATAGACCAGAAGCTGAAATTTTAAACACTGGCGCAACTTATGGGCCCAACCACAGAAAAATATACAGAAGTTAAAAATTAAATATGCGCATTAGCAATTCACAAAAACTGTGGTCAACTCAAAAATTTATATTTTTCTTAATTTTAGAGTGGGGTATATCAAATGAAAGCTGCTGAATATTAGGTTACAAATATAAATTACTTTTTATGATTACTGTGCTTTTTACCGCCAATATTGCGTTTTTGCCGCCAAAATTTCACAAAAAAACGTCCCTCCCAACCACTATATAACGGCTGGTCCTAAAATTTCGAAATAATTTATGCTAACACCTTATTGAGAGGCGATGAAAATTCCGGGAGGGCATTCCTAATTTTTAAAAGTTGCCAATTTTGCGCGCGAAAATGTGAAGTGCGCCCAAAATGTTATTTTTTTTAAATTTTGAGTGGGGTATCAGATAAAAGCTGCTGAAGAGTAGAATACAAATATATATATTTAAAAAAAAATGTCATTCTTTATTAGGTCAAAATATACCCCAAAAAAATCATAATTATATAACGGGTATGCTTAATCATCTTCGATAGCCTAAAAAATACTTGGACGCAAGTACTTCCCTGTGATTTTCTAAATTGCCTACGGACCCTTTACGTGTGCATGAATAGCACACACTTGGCCAATTTTTAAAAATGTCTTTTAATAACTTTCCTTAGCCGTTTACTTGCTATAATTCATTCCTCAGGGCAAGTCCTCATCAGATAAGTGAATAAGACACATTGTTTTACCTCTCTAAACGTATTAGTTCTATTGTTTTAATGTAGTTTTCCTGTCGTTTACATCATCCAATAATACTTTACATGGGGTAAATCAATAGAACTGTTTTCTCATCATTGCCCTTTGTCGTTTTCTTGTTCCTAATTACTCAGGCCAAGTACTCAGAAAATAGAACCATTGTCTAATCACTTTCCTCGGTATTTCACTTCAACTAATGCTTTACACGGGCCGAGTAAATAGAACTGTTGTCTAGTCTCTTTCCTATAGTTTTTCCTCGTCCTAAAACTTTACTCGGCCGATTAAAAGAACCACGATCTATTCACTCTTCTTGTTCTATTACCCGGCTAAAAACTCAGCCCTTGTTTTACTCGTGTAAACTAAACCATCCAAGTAAACTTGAGGATTGTTATAAAGAGCAATTACAAAAGAGACGAAGTTTCTCTCGCTAAAATCCCTACAATTCAAACCAGCATTTACTACTAATCGAAACACAAATAAAACAACTTTTTGCACTCGTAATTTGAAAAAATTTGGTATTAATTGGTACCAACAAATTTTTTTTTTAACTAAAAACTAAATAAACATATGAATTTAAATTAATTCTAATTTAACTATTTTTAAAATTAAACATCTATAGAGTAATATTATAATACGGATTTCTAATTCAAAAACATTTCTATACTGCTAAACCATAAAATACATGATATAATTTGCTTGATAAGGCGACCTTGTTTTATCAGATATAGATACAGCGTTTCTCTTAATGTTACATACAGAATCAGTTTCCTAAACATGAAATCCTTTA
Organism: Gerris lacustris; assembly: GCA_951217055.1. Lineage (NCBI taxonomy): Eukaryota > Metazoa > Arthropoda > Insecta > Hemiptera > Gerridae > Gerris > Gerris lacustris. The sequence goes on from OX578277.1 coordinate 82,543,433, forward strand.
GTTGATTTTTATAATAGGCGTGCAATAAATACATACAAAAAACGCAGTATTTATATAAAAAAAAATCAAATTATAAAATTTAAAACTTTCATCAAGGCCTACACAGTTAAGGTAAATTTAAATAAACAATTATTTAAATTATTTACGTAATTAGTCGATGTTAGAGAATACTGTGACTGTGATACAGGTGATGCTTCGGTTATTAAATTTTTGTGCTTTTCTCTAAAGCTTTGGTTGTTATATATAATACCTTGAGTTAAAATGAATGATTTTGTAGATATTAAAATCTATAAGGAGTCTAAGGAATATAAGTTAAAGTATATTTTTTATCAGAAGATTTGAGGTAATTGCGATTTGTGCCTTTCTACATTTGAATTAATAGTTTTAAACCAAATTAACTAACATTAAAATAGTCTGCCAATTAGTTTGGCACATAGCTCCCTTTTCTTTTATTATTTGACGAATGACGAACTTATTTTATACATGCGTATGAAATAAGTGTGGTTGTTGGAACCTGTTTTGATACCCCAGTGAGGTCGAGTTTACTTTTATTCAATATTCAATGTGCATATACGGTTGAAATTAATATGGAACCAACAGTAGGCTAATTATGAACAACCATCTATAAATCAGAGTAGAAGTTTTTAAGATATGGTGGTTCGTAAACATTTTGACTGACAGACACGAGCGTTTACTCGAGAAAAATGTTCTCTGCTAAGCGCAAATATTGTGAAAGGTGAACTTTCCTGCGATTTGTTGAGTGAAAAAAGTAATGGACAATAATTAAAACTAATAAAGCTAATGAATCAAATGATTCCTCACCAATTCCTAATAATAAATAGTATTATTCCTCTCCATTTCCCAATAATTATCATTATTAATTTCTCATAATTCCTAAAAATCAATAATAATAATTCCTTAATCGTAATATTCTTTCACTTCGATCCGAAGGAGCTATGAGGCTTGATTCGAGGGGCAATTTTATCTTTCTCTTTCTTTTTATTTATTAATAATATTAAAAACAGAATAAATGTTTTAATGATATTTAAAACAATCAAAGGACCATTTAGACATATACATATAATATAATACTATGATGCAAACAGAAATATATTATCATGATATCTGAACATCATTGTAGCCATCGATGGTCGTTTCCTTTGCAAAACGACAAAAGGCTTCTAACGAGCCAATAATCCATTTATTGAGAATGAACAGATACGAGCAGATAATTATACAATTGGATTTCTCTTATTGTAGATGCATTAACTTCAATAATCACAAGTGTATTATTGATCGATAGCCAATGCTTATTGTATCAATAATTATCATTTTTATGAATTATTCATTTGTCACCTCATACAATTATTAACAATTTTTTCAAACATCATGCTATAATGTTCTAACATGGTAGAAATAAATACACAACTTAATTATGGCATTACCTTTAAATTTTATTTTGTAATATGTGCTTTGACATAGTAAAATATTTTTTAGCAGTATAGGGATAATTCATGCTGCAAACATTTTCACACACACATATATATATATATATATATATATATATATATATATATATATATATATATACCAAGTCTGACATATAATATTAATTTCGGTGGCATGCCCAATGCAATTCTTTCAAAACAGTGTTCATAACTATAGCTCATCGAGATTGCGTCCAGACAATGCCTTGTTAAAGTTTTTCTCTAAATTATAATGGAAACAATATATTCATGTTTTCATCTGCTTAAGGTTAGTTACCTCAAACTTTATTGATTGCTATTGAGTAATTTTATTAATAATTAAACGGTGTCTTTTTCCAGAACGAATACTATTTATTATTAAGAAATTAAGACAGGAGAATAATGAAATAAAAAAATCAATCACCACCTTCAAACCAAATGTTTTATACAACTTTTACATATAAGATGCAACTAGGAATAAATAATGGGGTTTCTCAGAGGTGGCGCTATGCACATACAGGGCAAGGTGGCCGAATCTCAAAATATTTTTTAAAAATTGAAAACAAAGTCCTTAGTTGACAGATAATAATGGTATTGTGATAGCGGAATAATTTTATTTTGAGATTTTGATGGATTTACATTTGCGTTCTGAAGTCCGCTCTGTTCAAAAAAGTGTTTTTCAAGAAGTGCCTGTCACCTGTAGTCTGTGCAGACACTTGGAGCCTAATTATTACTGAGCCGATTTTGATTAAATTTGGCAATCATGTTCAGAAATCATACCCCTATAAGAGAAATCGAGAAATTAATTTTAGCTCCAAACTTGGGGGCGCTTTTCCCAAAAACTCTGAAAAAACGTGAAAGAACTATTTTCTCGAAAACGGTTCAGACGATTTTGATTAAAAATTTCTAAAATTTAGTCCATTTAAGAACGAAAGTAAAAAGAAGTAAATCTCCCTGGAAAAATCTAGTTTTTTCGATAATAATGAAAGTAAAACTGATTTAGCTGGAAATCGAAAAAGCAAAAGTAAAAAACAACCTTTTGAACACTAGTAAATGTGTATAATTTTAAATTGATTAAATTAGATCTAATTAGATTTAAATTCAGTTGTACATTGCAAATAGAGAGTTAAGTTCGAGTTTTTCGTACCAATTTTTTTACAATTATGAATAATATTTAAAATTATTTAAAACAGCAGTTACTTTGATTCTACATAATAATCTGCATCTAAATATGAGGTAAATCAAGTAGAGTATCCTAGTATTTAAAATAAAATGTATTAAAAGAAAATATGAATTCATACTTGCATATCTGCCAATGCAAAACCATGTCCCACTATAGTCCAGGAGATCGCGTGCAAAAATGTGTCTGACTAACATCAAGCTAGAATTTTGTATACAAATCAATCTTTTAGCGCCTAAGTTCGTCTGCGGGACATAGCTTGGCAATAGGCGTTTGGAAAAAACAAACCGGTGGAGAGCGGCCATGTCTCACCAATTATGGTGGACAATGTGATTTTCATGATCCTGAGTACAGAATTAGTTAGTAGACCGAAAATCAAGTTGACGTTAGTTTCCGTAGGTCCGTTGACAGGTGACACCGTTGATTTTTAGTATTATTTGAATAACTAACCTATCAAGTAGGGATATAACTAACATCGACTTGATTTTTGGTCTACTAACTAATTCTGCACTCAGGATCATGAAAATCACATTGTCCACCATAATTGGTGAGACTATTGCCGAAAAAAGCGCCTATTGCCAAGCTATGTCCCGCAGACGAACTTAGCTGACCACATATTCTTAAAAGGTGCTAAAAGGTTGACTTGTAAACAAAATTCTAGCTTGATGTTAGTCAGGCACTTTTTTGCACGCTATCTCCTGGACTACTAGAATGTAACTATCTAAAAATATGAATTAAAATATAATATATATACTAGCTGTTCTGTACCGTGATGTACATTGTACATACGTAGGAGATGCTTCTATAGCTGCATTCTTTGTTAGTATGAATTCAAACAAACTTATATAAAAAAGTATTTAAAGTCATTTGGTATCCATTAGTTGAAACAATTCTTCGAAGAGCAAAAACTCTAGGGATATCAATTCAAAAGTGAGACATTTATAATCTATTACATTTAGGTATCTGTGTACGAGTACAATTTAAACATTGAATGATTAATACATTTATTTACTTGCTGATATGCTTCAATCTTGAATATACTACACTACCGTCACCATATCAAGTCCTGCATTTCCTTGTCTCACATTGTCGCAAAGAAGGTTTTTTAGTTCTACTAGGGCGGCCTAGTGGCGTAGGGACAGTTTTTTTCATTAAAAGGTCTAAACATATCGACCTAACGATAATTATGGGCACCTGACCTAATTATTCTTGCTTGATACGTCACAACGTAAATATTGATTATTTCCTCTTTCATTCAATCATATTTTGGTGTTGTAAATTATAAATTTTAAACAGTCGAAATGTGCCTTTCCCCGGCTTTTCTCTGCTCTGCGCTCACTCTCATACTTGTTATTTGAGAAGGGCCCGAGGCAGGGACCGACTAAATCCAACCACGCTTGGACCCAGATTAAAATGTAAATTAAACTTGTGCCTGTGAATTGGAATTGTGATAAAAAGGATTTCATCCCCCCCCCCCCTTTTCTCTGACACGCTTTTAAAAACATCCTGGAATATTCATTTTTAGTTGTAAAATTTTAGAATGTAAGCATTTTGGAAAATATTGTTATTCAACCGAGTTTCCTTTTATTAATATTGTTTACACAATACTTTTGAGTATTTTTTTGTAATCATGGGCATACGAATATAAAAAAAAAAGTTAATCCAATCTGCTAACATTTTTAAAATAAATTATTATGTACATCACGCCCGAGTCTACTTCTTGTTCATAAGATATCTCGTACGACAAGTAAAAAATCGAATGTTGATATAGCCGAAAAACGAAACAAAACTTAAACGACCGGAACAAACAATAAGATAATTCATACAAAGAACACGTAGCAATAGTCAAGTTAAATTAGGAGTAAAATACCTAAAACTTAATAAATCTATAATAATTAAAATGTTGCATCTAGGTTTCGAAAATATTAATCATCAGTAACATCAACACTCAGGAAATCTGTGCATAATTGACGACTAAAGTCCGATAAACGTACTCTAGTGCTCTTGAATGAATGAAAGATTTCATGCAATAAAATAATAAGTTATAATGTATTATCTAATGGACTTTCATTTTCAACTTCGCTAGACAATCTTTGGCATGTTATACTATTTTTTTTAGCTCTATAAGACTTCTAGGGAAAATCGTTACTTGTAGTCAAAATTTATGGGATGTTCATATGCCTTACGTTCTAAGGTAATATTTAAAAAAAAATCAAACTTTATGATAGACACTTTTATTTTTATGACCCTATGTCATGAATTGTACCGAAATTTTGAAATGACCCATATACATTCTCCGTTTAATATACCATTTTCCCAATAACTGCATCTTACACAAATATTAGGTAAATACTTTAGTTAAGATGTAACGCACAATTGTACTTCTCAAAAAGTAACTAAAACTTAAAGCTTCTAAACTAAGAGCTTATTACTAAAATAAATGGTACCAAAAATTATTTCTTTAACTCTAACGATACTGAATAGTACTAAGTATGTCGCTCCTATCAAATATTACCAACGTCACAAGTAAAAAAGGCTAAAATAGGCTGTTTGTCAAATTAACCAGATTAGTTATTGTTGGGCAACATAAGGTAGTAGGACAGATTGAGCTGTAAGGATATTGGCTATCAGGGAGGCAACACGACAGAGTAAAATTTCTTAAAGGCGTTGATGTAGCTGGCGTCTAGTAGGCTCTAACAGCCAGGTTGAATAGACTAGGCCTGGAAAGATACCAGTTCTCCGCTCAAATAGTTTTCAGGTCAGTTCACTTAATTAACTTATCCAAATTCTATTGCTTATCTAAATAGTGTTGCTTAAAAGGGCACCTAGTTATTAGCAGTTTGACACGCTTTAGTTTATTATCATCATTGTAATTTACGATTAAATACCAGATCAACTATTATTGTGCAAAATATGGACTGGTAATTTGATTTGTATTTGATTTATAGGCAAGACTTGCAGCAAGCCCAGAGCGCCAACCACGCGGAATTGTACAACATTCCAATTACATAATTTGAACTACGTACAATACTATTGCCTAGTCCACATTTTCCTTTTAAGACCTCTAGGTAAAAAATGAATTGTGAAATAGCAAGTTAAAAAGATTTCTACGTAGACTTTTTCAAGAATGAAGTCTATTTTTACTTGATTTATCCAGTATCTTTTGTAGGATATTCTGAGCATTAAAATCCTTATTATATCGTTCAACCAATAAGGCACTTTTGAGAGATTATTCATATTTTTTCTATTCTCAGAACGGCTGATATTTAATTATTTTTTACCTTAATTTTAAAATAAGGGATTTCATCTGAGCAGCCTATAGCTCAATTACCCTCTCAACACAAATTCAACAATTAGTTTTATTTGTTTCTAAATAAATAACACTTCTTTGAGTCAGTAGCGCTTCACATATGCATGATAACTCGATTTTTAATAAATACGAGCTAAATTATTATTATACAGATACCTACATCTAGTATTTCTTGTGAATATTTGTGCAAGTTAAGAATATAATGTTCTGATAAATATCCAGAAAACATAAAAATATTTGACTTCCTACTTGTATATTCTACATTTACACTTTTATTTCTATAATATATATATATATATATATATATATATATATATATATATATATATATATATATATATATATATATATATATATTTAATATCTTGTAATATTATTAGTTCAAACTTTTCTTCCATTTAATTTCAGTACATTTGCTGTTTTTCTCATAAATGAAGTAAAAATGGACTTCATTCTTAAAAACAATCTACGTAGAATTCTTCTATCTTACTATTTACTATAATTTTTATACCTAGAGTTCCTAGAAAGAAAATGCGGACATGGTATTGTATGTATCTCCAATAAATTAAAATGTTTTAAAATACCTGTTGTTGGCGATCTAGGCTAGCTGCACGTCTAGCCTATAAATCAAATCTACAATCCCATATTTTTCATTATAATATTAAATCATAATAACGTAAAACTGTTTTCCCTTTGATGAATTCATTGAAATCTAACATAAGCTTGACCATGGTTAAATATAATTAGGAAATTAATAATATAAGATTAGGATTTATAGATAAATTAGGATAATTAATAATTCTGTTAAATTAAACTTTGCAAAACATAGAAACTGTGGAAATGTAATGAGTAACTCGTCTCATACGAGTCGAGTATATTGAGACATTGTTGCCAAGTTTCGCTACAGACAAATAAATCGCCCTTACATTATCATGCTAACTAGGAAAATTAGGTCCGACAACATAATATTTAATTTCAATGTTTAAGTAATTAATTTATTATTAAATATATATACAAGCCCAGATGTGCTTTTAGCTTACACAAAGGGTCCATAGGCAATTTAATACTAATTCATTTAGATATACATATTATATATATATATATATATATATATATATATATATATATATATATATATATATATATATATATATATATATATATATATATATATATATATATATACACAGGGTGATTGGCGATATATGTACAAAAATAAATAGGGTGATTCTAAACATCATTGGCTACAAAAAGCGTCATATAAACCATGGGTCTATTCTCAACCGTTTTCCCACAAGGTCAAATTTTATGATTTTTTTTAGATCGCATACCTTTGCTCATAAAAACACTTATTGCTCTAAAAGTATAAAAGGTATAGAACAATATTTTTGGGGTCGTTGTAAAGCTGACAAAATTTTCTACAACAAAAGTGCAATTTTAATTTTAATAACTTCAAATTACATGACGAAACATTTATAAAAATATAATTTTTAAGAAAAAAATTTAAAAAATAATTTTTAATTGGTTCCATAACTTGGCAAAGAACCAAGCTTAAACAAGGCGGACATCAGAAAAAACTTCCTAATTTACTTACGTTTCGATCAATATTAATATTATTACCCATTCATATGGCGGAAATTTCAGTAAACTTCCCTGAAAGTAAAAAAGATACATGTTTATTGTTGCTATTTTTGACTTGCAGGTGAGTAAATAATTAAAAACACATTAAAATAAGCAAGATTGGTTTAGTATACTCATCTACATGTCAACAATAACAGCAATAAACACGTTTCTTTTTTACTTTCAGGGAAGTTTACTCAAATTTCCACCATATGAATGGGTAATAATATTAATATTGATCGAAACATTAGTAAATTAGGAAGTTTTTCCTGATGTCCGCCTTGTTTAAGCTTGGTTCTTTACCAAGTTATGGAACAAAAAAAAAAAAAATTTTTTTTATTTTGTTTCTTAAAAATTATATTTGTATAAATGTTTCGTCATGTAATTTGAAGTTATGAAAATTAAAATTACACTTTTCTTGTAGAAAATGTTGTCAGCTTTACAACGACCCCAAAAATATTGTTCTACCTTTTATACTTTTAGAGCAATAAGTGTTTTTATGAGCAAAGGTATGCGATCTAAAAAAAATCATAAAATTTGACCTTGTAGGAAAACGGTTGAGCATAGACCCATGTTTTATATGACGTTTTTTGTAGCCAATGATGTTTAGAATCATCCAATTTATTTTTGTACATATATCGCCAATCACCCTGTATATATATATATATATATATATATATATATATATATATATATATATATATATATATATATATATATATATAAATGAATTAGTATTAAATTGCCTATGGACCCTTTGTGTAAGCTAAAAGCACATCTGGGCATATATATATATATATAACACAGACTGTCCCCAGGATCAGATTTCTAATACGTGTTACGACAAAAAAAATCAATTTTCGAGGAAAAGTAACTCTTAAGATTTATAAAATTACATTTATTTCAAAATTTACCCTGTACCCAAAAAGTACAATTTTCTAAAATCATATTTTTTTATTCTTCTTTTGTCACCACTATGACTGTCATAAAATATACGTCATCGCTATTTGTCGTTGTATCTGTCAACGCTCCATAGACAACCAACGCTATTTATTTTTTAGTGTCAAAGTTTGTGACGTTACGACCGCTAGATTACGGCCGCTAGATTACGGCCGCTATATAACGACAACGCTCTTATAGGAAACCTAAGATTAGCATATTAACACAGTGCTGCTCACTTTCATTGGTTTTTTGTAAATGGGTAACTGTAAGAAATCAGTCCGTTAAATCGAGTAAAATTTTCTCATGTAATTGATGCTGTTTCTAAATCCCACAGTGTGTTTACTTTTTGTTTTAGATTTTCAACAAAATCAGGGTTATTTTGATCAATGCCTAGGAAACTAGATTTTTCTCAGGGGGAACACGACTTATATCTTTAGATTTGTATTTAAATAGACTACATTTGAGAATTTTTTAATAAAAATTGAAATTTTTAATTTTGTGGGGTAGCGTCCCTAAATTTGGAGCTAAAATCCATTTCTCGATATAGAAAAACCTCCCCAAAAAAGGAATCCTTAACCTTACTTGCATCTACAACTAAGACCTTCGAGTAACCCACTTCCCTTCACTTTGGAAATTCGCAAAAATCATAATGATCCATAAAATCTCCAAACCTTCCCACTTACCTAATTCCTCCTATCGTCATATCTATCTTCTTCCTCTGATGGGTAAAATTCTAGAAATACTTTTCCTCCGACGAATTGATCCTATAATAATTTCCTTAAAAATATTCCCAAAACACCAATTAGGTTTTCGATCCCTTCACTCCACAGTCCAACAGTGTCACAGAAATGTAGATATAATAGCCTCCTCCCTAGAGCAGAAAAAGTAATGCTCGGCGGTCTTCCTAGATGAAGCGCAAGCTTTTGACAGGGTTTGACTCGCTGGCTTGCTTTGGAAGCTTAAGGGCATCCTTCCTTTCACTTACTACCTAATCCTAAAATCCTTTCTAGAAAATCGTTTTTACCATGTGTCCTACAACCTTTCCACTTCCTCAATTTATCCTATAAAAGCAGGTGTACTCCATGAAAGCATCATGTATACCATTTTCACCTCCGACATCCCTGAACATCCTAGCACCATTTTAGCCTCCTTTGCAGATGATAAATGTATTTTATCATCTAATATATCATCTATAATAGCATCTGAACAAGTTCAGAAACACCTCTTACTTCTGGAAACTTGGCTCAAGAAGTGAAGAATCAAAATTAATGAAAACAAAAGTATCCATGTGACGTTTAGTTCAGAGTCATGTTTAGTTTAGAGTCATGGCATATGTGAACCAGTAACCCTAAACCAAATTCCTATCCTCACTCTAGTTCAGTCCGCTATCTTGGTTTACACCTGGACCGGCGTTTGACCAGGGCACACCACACAAAACGTAAACGACAAGACTGCAACCGACGCTAAAAACTTTTACACAGACTTATACACCACACATCTAAACTCAACACACATAACAAATTACTCATATATAATACAGTAATTAAGCCCATATGGTTATTCGGTATTGAACTCTGGGGTTGCGCCAAGCAACCCCAGAGTCCCTACAGTCCAAAATCCTAAGAAGAAATAGTCCAAGCTCCTTTCTATGTTTCTAACTTCACCCTTCAAAACGACCCTAAAGTCCCCTTTGTCCATGAACTAGCCATATCCAGATACAAATCCTTTCTTGACTCCATATCCCAACACCCCGATCCTTTCGTTCACAACCTGTCATTACCATTCATTCCTGGAAATCCTCCTCGACGTATAAAGAGGCAGTGGCCACACGATTTATTGAACAATGCTTAACTTATATATGTATTAATTCAAGCTAGTATCTGTGAGCACTATTAATGGGCAGTTTCTCACTTCAAATCAATCAAGTCATGGTAAAAACACACATCAATATTGCTTAAAACATGAAAAATTATGTAGTTGCATTTTTCAAATAATAATAATAATTGAAAAAAAAAAAAAAAAAAAAAAATCGATTTAGACATCTATATGGTCACAAGACGGGCGCAATTTTATTGATAGAGGGACAGGGGTGAATTTGTAAGTTGCAGAGGGCCCGTTCTCAAAAGATGCGGGGGGCGCCGGATTCCTTAGGGGTAGCACCTCCAAATTTAGAGCTAAAATTCATTTCTCGATTTCACTTAGAGGTATGCTATTTCTGAACCTGTATGCCAAATTTAAATAAAATCGACCCAGTAATTTAGGCTCCACGCGCCTGAACCGACAACACTTTTTTAAAACATTTTTATATATTTTTAGAGACATTTATATAAACCACTTTTTTGGACTCAGGGGACCCCAAAATAGTAAATCCGTCAAAATATCAAACTGGAATTCTTGCGCCATCACAAAGAAAAGAAATTAAAAATAATTTCAAATTTTTATAATAATGACGGTTGTTGATTTTTGAAGAGAAACTTCTTTAGGAGCGGTAGGGTAAATTGGCTTGGATGAAACGAAATTGCATGTAACGAAGTTTGTGATTCGGATTTTGATTCGAAGATTGAATATTTGGGGTTTTTCATTTACACGCTTTTAATTAAATTCACTTTTGTCCGGGACAAATATTGTAACTTAGATTTGACCCACATTCCGATTACCTAGGAAGCTGAAACTAGCACAGATTAAGTTATTTCTATTCAACAACGCCGAACTCTGATAGCTAAGAGAGGTTTGAATAGATTACAATATTTAATGTGACGAAGATATAATTAAAAAATACACTACCAATTAGAGTGGCACATAGCTTCCTCGCGTCCTATCGCTTATACTTTAATGATTTTAGGCTTTTAAAATCCATTAGTTACTAATTTATTTAATTTTTCCCCAAATAAAGCCTGGTTGCCAGGTCTCGAGATCCATAGGGCTCGCTGTGCAATTAAAGAGGTAGGTCAAATAAAGAGGTGGGGGATCCAAGCCACCTCCTATTTCCCTCGTCTATCTCCCTCCCCACGTTCTCTCCATAATAAAAACTATTAATAGTTTTAGCGATCTTTAACACTTCATAGCGGTGTCACTGTTGATTTTATTAAAAAAATTGTAATTTAAAAAAATGTTTTTCTCATTGAATAGATGAAGTTAGATTTTTTCCCCGGCCTAAAATTCCAATTTTAAATTTTAAGCTCACGTTTACGCGAGCTTTGCGCGCGAACGCTTAGACGGATAACGTTGTCCAACGAACTCGTTCTGGGCATTGGTAAAACGAACATGTCTACCAAATTTCATCAAAATCGGTCAACTTTTACTCAAGTTATCGTCACACGTTTCAGGAGACTCGGACACACAGACCGACAGACAGACAGACCAAAAATGTTCCCTGATGTCTGAAACAGATTTCTGTCTTGGATTTTTTAAAATCGGACACAAAATATTTTTTTGTTCTCAATAGTGAACACAATGCTTCCGCTACCTTCTGTAATCTGGGAAGCAATAGAGGGAAATAAATGTAGATTGTTGTTATAATATAGATGAAAGTAAATAATAATAATTTCACAACAGCATTTTATTCCTAATAATGCGATGAATGATGATGTATGATACATCATTCATCGCATAATATTAGTCAGAACTATATTAGTCCTATTTTCTGTGAAGGCTTTGGGAACGAAACGACATAGGCATTTCATCGGTCGCTGGAACACGATTTTTGAACGAACACGAATTTGATCGCGTGCGGGACTGATCGAGAGTGGTTAAAACGATAGTGACATAAATTAGATACTTGGGGGGGGGGGGGCGAGCCCTAGAACTTCTTATTTTCTATGAAGGCTTTGGGAACGAAACGACTTAGGCATTTCATTTAATTAATTGGACTATACACGATATTAGAAACACCCACTGATTCCATAAACACACACACACATACATATATATATATTTTTTTCTTTGATTACATCTAAAGCCGGTACACCTCGCAAAGTGGATGGCTGGCTTAAGACAACGGTTTGTTCAGTAACTCTAACATGTAATACTCGATGATTATATGACAGGGAAAAATGATTTAAAAGATTAACTAAAAGCTAGAGAGATTAAATAAGAGCTAAATTTGCCTCATTTACAAACTTAATTTATCTTGACGTTTTCAACACGCTTTTCCCCTTTATTTACAATAAATAAAAAACTTTTTTTGAAATAGAACAAATCTAAGAATGCTTAGGAGATCTTACAAATTATTAATTGGTTAGTATTCTGGAAAAATAAAATGCAGTATTTATTTAGAGAGGATACTAAAATACATACGAGGATCTTTACATTACATAATATGTAATAATTTAAAGAGTCGATAAAGAGATAAAATTTACATGCTATAAATAAATCACTATAAATACGAGTTCTACTGAACTAAATAGGACGCTTAGGCTTATTAAATAACCTCAAGGAATAAAAAAAAAAAAAAAAATCTGAAATAAGATATTGAGTAGTGGTCATAATGGAGGATTTAAAGAAAATGTCTCCAAAATTATATTAAATATTAATACTTAATGCATGATAAAAGGCAAAGAAACTGATGATGCCTAAAGAAGGATGCCTAAAGCTGATTTTTTTTACTTTCTCATACATGTATATGTATATATATATATAATATATAGAGAAAATATTGTAATGGCGTAAGAATTCAATTTTTAGATTTGGATGGATTTACACTTTTTTAGTTCCCTTGAGTCCAAAAAAAGTAGTATTAAATGTCTGGTAATAATTAATTATATAATATGCCACACGGAAGATTAGGAAAATACAAAAATGGTTAGTGATCATGTATAATATAATATATACCAAACATTAATAGGAAATTAAGATTTGATAAATAACAAATATTTAATAGGAATAGCAAAGGTTGATCTAGAAAAGAGGCCAGAGAAGAAAAACCTTTAGACTCGAAGGAAATCATCATCAAATTCTATGATAACAGAACTATACAAAAAAATTGATTGCCAACTTAGTTTTGATTTCAAACCATAATAAATTATAAAACTTACATCATACTATAAATTAAAAGATAAACTCAAGTTAGTAAAGAAAATGGCGGGTCTTTATATAGGTGAAATACGACAAACATGGGGCAACCGGCAAAAGCAGCACATGGCTAATATCAGAGCACAGGATGATAAAACTGGTCTAGCTATACATTCTAAACAGATGAATCATCAAATAAATTAATTTTTCGGAAACCAAATTTATAATATCAGAAACCGATGATAAAAAGACTTCTCCTAGAGGTCTTGAATATATCTAAGAAAGAAATCAACATCAATTAGTTAGAGAATTTAATAAATTTTAATCCGGGATCCTACAACATATTAAATAATTTAATATAAATCATCATATAATCCAAACAGATTTAAATTATATTAATTACAGATATTACCAAATTAATATTCAATTTCAAGAATTAAACCATAAATAATTTACAAACATACAATGCCTTTGGCATACTCGGCGAGCTACACACTAATATACATTCATAATTACTCTGGATTAATGATGTAAATTAATCAAATTATCACAGATATGCCTTGTGATAGTTGGATTAGGTTAAGTAACTTTTATTTAGAGTAACAATATAGTAGCAGTCATAAAATAACTATTGAATTTGAGGAAATTGATCCCAAACTGTAAGTAAAAATTATTTAATATCCAAAAGAACCTCAAATATATTTAACATGGACTACCCCTATAACAGAAATTAATTATTTCGGGGATTGACAATAACCACCAAGGTTAGATTAAAAGAATTTATAGCAAGAGCAGGATGGGATAGTAATCTTCTAGTCAGGTAGATATACAAAGCAATTTAATCATTTATCTTACCAAATATAGCAACTATACTGGAGTACAAACAATAAATGTGGTATTTAGCTTGAACATGACCCAAAGAGGGATCGAAATATTGAGAAAGTAAGTCTTTAATTTTTCCTTTAGACCCTACCATCAATAAGGAAATCATTATTATAAATTCTTTTGCAGAATCGTTTTATGTTACTTTTTATAACTTTCTAAAATAATTTTACAGTAAAAATATGTAACTCCAAAGAAAAATGGTGGATATTAATGTATAAATATATTTTAATGTCAGTCAATGATTACTCTATTTTTTGTAAATAAATAAATGGTTAATTCCTTATAAATAGGTAAATATCTTTTAATTACCTTTAAAAAAGATCAATTTTAAATTCGTTAACTGTAATAATAAATAATTAGAGAAAAGAGAACCTTAAATTGAAGTTAGTTTGTAGCAATTTAAAACTTTATATTAATTCTCCGGTTTGGTTTCATTGGTTCGACTCTCCATCGGCAAATTACTTTAAAGCCGTATAACTTTTTGATCACTAAAATGTTGTTTCAAATTGATTTCACTTAAAAGCATTTAATCCTCTCATTAAAACATTCCAATGGAATCTCTTCTTTATACCTCTCTTTATCTGTAAAATATAAGTTAAATTAAAAATAAAAATAAAATAATAAAAGATGGGCCATGTATATGCTTTCAATATATTTTTATTAAACCTGGAAATAGAAACAAACCGTAAAGTTTCATTAAATTTATTTCATAATAACATAATAACACACTTCACTATAACATAATAAACAATGTATTTCATTGCCTTAAAGCATCTTTCCATCCTTAATTCTAAAGGCAAAGTTACATAGATAACAAGGTTGTTGTTATTGCAAAATCAATCCATTGGAGATTGGCGTAAATGTAAAAGATAACACTCACTAATGTTGATAACACTCGTAATGCTCGATAACACGAACTAATGTAATGAAAGTACAAAAATTAATTACCTCATCGATAATTAGGGTAGAAAAGAAGATTACATTTTCTAAGTTCATACATTTTTCAGGACCTATTTAATGACTTTATTTTTGGAGCGATAGCAGACACTCCCACACCCAATAAAAATAGATAATTCAAAGAATATTATGACAATCAAGAAACTCAGTGATGCAAAAATAAAATGTAATAATATTAATTGCCCAGAAAAGTGTAATGAATACAATAACTCTTCAGACCTCTTTTGATATTTCACAATTAATTATTTCAAATTTAATAAGTTCTAGTTGAAGAGTATTAAATCACTACTACTATAATAACAACTATATTCTAGCAATTTTCGATGCAAAGAGAGTTGAAATAATAACAGTATACGAGCGAAAATCATGAAATTCACGAGATATAATGAAGGTAAATAAGTTAAAATAAATAATTAAAAATATCTATACAGAATTGCTGAGATCGCAGAATTCTTAAACTTAATTATTATGAATGAGTAAAGATTGCAATTTTTTTCTCTCAAGTTTTTTGCTCCTTATGAAGGAAAGGATGAAAAGATAAGAATTACCTCCTACTATTTTCTGGGTGATTATGTAAATATAGCTGCTTCTAAAGCAGTAAACCCTTTTTTTAAAGTAAAGCTTAGGTTAAAAAACGAGAGACACTTTTAGAGATACGAAAAATTATATCAACAAAAAAAGGTTTTTAGCTAGCCAGCCTTAAAAAAAACTCTTCCGATTATTTTTGTATTTTTATTTATTTTTTATGTGCTATTACTAAGAGTTATATTTTACCTGAATCAATAGTTAGTTATTCAAGGATAAAAATGATAAGAATGCTTTTTAGAAATGCTATCAATCTATAATAGATTTAGATCGGAACCCAGCTTAAGACCGCAAGCGGCTATACCACCGCCTGCCCAGATACGTAAATATAAATAAATATTAAATAATCTAGTTTAAGTAAAGGTAGGAGAGATAGAAGTTCCGAAATTTCTAATAGGGCTTCATGTTTTTTGTTTTTTTTGTTTTTTATTTAAATTATCTCATGTATTGAACCATTATTATATTTTTACATAAGTACAACTATAAAATAGATCAAGAAATGTTTTCAACGGTGACGTTCATATGCATACGTAAACAATTTGAATAAGTTTCAAATCAATCAAAAAGTATACAATGTATTATAAATTCCATACAAAACAAAATGTGATAAATGTATAAAGTATTGATTTGGATGAATCAATAATTCAAACAGAGGCGTAGAAGCTAAAAGGCTTATCATCAATAAAGTGCTTTGACATACACTTAAATCTTCGCATAAAAAGCAATGAAACGTTGGACTATTTGCCTGATACTTTTTTGATTACTTTGAATAACACTTCACACTGTCATAAACTATTATTATTTTTTTATCATGTCCGATATAGACGTCTCTAAATTTATATTTAATAGTTATTTCGTTGTTACAACTTTATGAGTAATCACAAAACTTTCTCTCTATTCATACTTCATACATGAGAAGGTAAACTTTTTATTAATCTTTAACAGGGTTTTCACTGTGAGAAGATGTCTATAGCAAGAAATAACCAATTTAAATAATACCATATTTATAACCTGTCATATATATAACCTCTCATATACATCTAATTAGAGGTCACATAGTGTTGAAATTTTCTCCACTTCATGGAAAAACAGTGAATCATGGATATGTTTATTTATGGTCATTGAATCCAGTATATCAATCCAACAGTTGAGCCAACCTTTACACCTCCATCCCTGTAGATGGTTGTCAGGGAGCGCTCCTATTGGAGAAATACAGTACTAAAAAGTGAAAACAGAGTTCCTCCTAACTTCTTGGATACTTCATTTAAATACTGCAGCACTTCTAGTGGCGAAATATAGTACTAAAAAGTGAAAACAGAGTTCCTCCTAACTTCTTGGATACTTCATTTAAATACTGCAGCACTTCTAGTGGCAAAATATAGTACCAAAAAGTAAAAAAATGAAAACCGAGTTAAATTAACTATCAAAAACGGTAAATAAATATATTAATGCATTTTATATTCAAAAGCAATCCACTAGTTAAGGAGAGATTAGGGAGGGCTATATATAAAAGCTTTAAAGCCCGAAATAATGAAAGGACCCAAATCGAATTACTTGTCGATACAAGGTTATAGTGAAGCCTGTACCTATACCTATTAAAGGAAATTTGCCTGGACTATCGGTCCCAACAATAAAGACAAACAAGAACATTCCAATAAATCGTTCACCCCGATGTGTGATTTTGTGTTAAGCCTACCGAATGCGCTTGCTATTTTCAGGGTGGTTTATAATTAGAGAACGATTGGTTTAGGGTTTACATTATCGAAGATCAATGCTCATCATTATAAGTAAGATATATAATCTTAGAATACCTTTATACATTTCAATTCGTTATAAAGAATAAATCTGCGGTTTTTTAGGGTAAACTTTTTTTAGGGGGAAGTTTGTAAACTTCTCGATATGCTTATGTAATATTTTGCCTCATCTTGAGCCATTTTTAGACCTTTGAAAACTACTCCTGGACTCCTGGGCATAAAAGCAATTGTTTTATTTTATATCATACATTTTTTCGTTGGTTTTGCTGTGTGCTTTCTTACTGTCACATGAATTTATTACAAAATAGTACGTCTGTAACTCTGAAAAATATTTAAAAAAAATAGGAACCGGAGCGACTCGGAACTTTTCCTTACCAAATACAGTAAAACCTGCTAAAGTGACCACCTATATATTGAACAACTGGTCAATATAACCACTCTTTCATAGTCCCTTCAGGAATTCAATACTTCCTGAACATTTTCTACTGCTTATTGTGACCATCTGCCTATTTTGACCAGTGACCACCTTCTTCTGGTCCCTTCAAGGAAATTTATTTCGGTTAAAGTGACCAAAGTAAATAATAATAATAATATATTGGTGAGAATACCTAAAATAATTTTGAAACATTTGGTTTTTAATCAAATTTCTTGGAACTCATACACTAGTTGTTGTAACATGAATGAAACCCACTTCACTTTCTTCCTGTTTTATAAGAATTATTAAGAAGGATTTTATATCAAAGAAATTAGTAAAATTAATTAATTCTTGCTGGTTCTAAGAGTTAACCATAAAGAGTATATCATTTCTCTCTTTTTTCACTAAATCCTCATTTCTTTGGAATATCTCCTTCTTTTCTGTAAGCAAATTTTATTTCTTGCTTAGTTGTTAGTTTGATTTAGAAGAGGAAAGGTGTAATTTTTTCTTAATTTTCGTGTTTTTACGAGCATTGTGTATTTTGTGCTGAAATTAACAAAAAAGAAAATTACTTTTTACAATTAAACGTAAGTACAATACTTGTTTATTTCTACTTTTTATAGAAAAATGACTCACCTCGTTTTTACCTAAATTGTAAAAATTGAGCAAATCATTTTTATTTTTTACTCTATTTAAATATTGTGACTTTTTTCTGTAAACGTTCCTTTTCATCCTTTATTTATGTATCATTTTAGAAAATCCAAGAATGAGCACCTTATTTTACTCATTTGGGTATGTTGACCACCAAAGTACCCATGGTGACCACTTTTGATCGGTCCCTTAAGTGGTCACTTTATTCAAGGTTTTGCTGTAATTCCAAAATTCGGGATACTTAAACGGATTTTTTGGGTGAAAACAATGGTTTTTCTTTAAAGGTAAGGAAAGTAAAGCTAGTCAAGACATGTGAGTTAACACCTTCATCTAAGATGAGTCAAAATATTGCATTAGCGTAATGAGAAGTTAAAGTGTAAAGATTTATTGCCCTACTCTACGTCCAAAGGGTCAAGCCAAAGGGACAAAGGGTTATTACCTGTAACGAATAAAAGTAAGTCTATTAAACAAATAAATAACACTGTTCGGCAAAAAAAAGCTTTAGAATGAAAATCTCCTTTTTTGAAGTATTTTGGTGTGCTGAGACCGAATATGAAGTCAAAATTTCTCCTATACATACAGTTTTCCGGAAAATGCGTCTAAAGTTCAGAAAAATTGTGTTTTTGGGGGTTTTTGACCCAATTTTTGGGGAGGGAGGGGAGGGACAAGAAAAATTGGGGGGGGGGGGGGGGGGAGAATACTAAAAGAAAGTACATACAAGTTGAGGTTTTGCCCAATTAATAGAAAAACAAAGACTCAATATGAAGAAAAATAGATTTTTTTTATATTTTCATTTTTCTTAAAAAAGTAAGGTCAACAGATTTTTTTTGACTTTTGATTCATGTTCTTCATAGTTGAAAGATATTCAAGCACCCAATATTTTTTATTTTACATTTTTTTGGGCGAAAAATTGGGCCAAAAACTCCCAAAAACCCAATTTTTCCGAACTTTAAGCGCATTTTCCGGGAAAACTGTACGTATAAGAGACATTTTGACTTCTGATTCGCATTCAGCAACCTCGAAAACATAGAGTTCAGATAAAATTTTCTTGGGCCCGAAAGTTTGTTAAATTTTGCAGAACAGTGAATTAAATACACTACTCCAAATAAAGTCTTATATCTTTACAATGTACACCACAAAATGAAGTTATATTTTTAAAACCAGCTTAGACATCTTACCTACGGTATAGAGGTTTGGGGTAGGACCAAACCTTCCATCTTCCGTCGACTCTAAATTCTAAGCTCAAAGAGGTTAAAGTTAAACAGTTTGCTGTTATTTATGTTTTCCCTATGGTTAATATTAAGATATATTTTTTAAATAAAATGTTATGCAGTGTCTTATAAAACTTTTAATCCTCCTGCTATGTAATTGCTAAGTCAGAAAATGTTTTTAAATTTCAACGTGATTGAAAAATAGAATGTTTTTGTTTGTATAGGACAGAAAATAGAGAGGGGGACGGCAACAATATCATTTACTTGTACTGGATGGATTAAACCTAGTAGAACTAAAATCAGAAACACTAATAACATTATCATTTATGTAGTTGTGTTATTCAATAAAAAGAAAGAAGGAAAAAAAATAGAAAACTCATTTGTATGTAATCATACGGCTTAGCATAAATTAATATTCTTCTTTTCTAAAGCTTTCTGCATTTGTTAATAAGAATATGAGCATATATGGAGTGCGGGATATAAGAAGTAGTTACATAAATATTGACTCAAAGTGTCATGTTCTGGGTGAGCCGGAGAGCCCTTGAACTTAAAAGACAACGTGATCGATATACATATTTTTAAAATGAATTAAGACAACCAGGTGACAAGTTATCCTTAGCTTTCGTTTGAGCTAGCGACTACAAACGTTTGTACTTCTCATATACGGATTACGAATATTCATTTAAATTCATATTTTTGCTATTTGAAATTCTATTTCATTCATCTGAAGCTATATTCTTCTTACATCTTAATTTCAATTCTTTATACGTCAAAAGTTTACTAAAACAATTATTGAAGCCATCCCCAAAACAAAAGTATGTAATTTATCATATGTTTCTATAAAATGAAGTTGGCGCATTCTGATAAGAAAAAATGTACACACACACACACACACACACACACATGCATATATACATACGAAAAACACACGACCGCGAATAATATATAAGCACAGAGAAAACCCAGGACTCGAATTGGTTGGTTGGCTTCCAATTGGTTAGCAAACAATGGTCCGCAATCAATGGTTAGCAACAAGTTTGGTAGGAGCACAGGGATGTCGAAACAGATGTTCCTTTCTATACTTGAGTTAGTGTGTGATACTAGGTACTTTGTCTTTGATGGAGTAGTTTATCAACAGTGTTATGGCCTTCCTACGGGGTCTCCAGTTTCACCTGTGTTGGCGAATATTGTCATGTGTAAGCTTTTAGAGGATTGTTCTAGTCAGTTTGGTACCAGTATTAGGTTCCTTGCTCTTTATGTGGATGATTTGTTTCTTATTATTAATAAAGGAGATGAGCAGCTGGTATTGGATACTTTTAACTCTTTCCATGTTAGGCTTAATTTTACTATGGAGTTAGAAAACAACGGGTGTTTGGCATTTCTGGATATCAATGTGATAAGGGGTTCAGATAACTCCTTGTTAACAGATTGGTACATTAAGCCTACCAGTTCGAGGAGAGTACTAAATTTCCAATCCTCACAAATAATGTCACAAAAAATCAATATCGTTCAAAACTTGGTCAAGAAAGTGATTGATATCAGTAGTCCTTGTTTTCTCATAAAAAATAAGAGAAGGTTACAAACATTTTTCAGTAACAATGGCTACCCCACTCAATTAGTGAATAGATGCTGGTATCGTCGTTATAACCATAATTTGAGTATTAGGAGAAGAGTTAAATAGACTACATTTTATTTTTTATTAAAAATCGGAACCATTGTTGTAACTACTTTTCAGGGGTTTTGGGTGGGACACCCTTAAAATTAGAGTTTAGGCCGTTCGGCCACCAGAAGCTGAGCGGAGCGGAGCGGAGCAGAGTTGACTCAGCTTGTGAAATCGAATCCCATTGTTTTAAATGTAAGGGTGGCCACCGGTTGCGGAGCGGAGCTGAGCTGAGCCTAGCGACGCATCTCGACTCAGCTTTGACGGTCGGTTTTGAAAGCTGACTCCGCTTCCCCCTCCAACCACAATAATAATATTATTTAAAAAATTAAACGAATAAACTTTTTATTAAATGATTAATACAATCTTGTAGATAAATGAACGAGAAATTAGATGGCTAATATAGTGTAGAAAATCACTATTTCATTTGAGAAGCGTTTCGACCAATTATTAATGTCATCTTCAGTCTTGTTTTATTCTAAAATTTAAACAAGCATAATATATAAAATTAAATTAAAATAATTATAATTATTCTTTAAACATTTTGACATATACTTCTAATTCTACTGAAATCAAGTTTTAATTAAGACTTGCATTCAGTAAAAAATATACTTACATACGTCATTATTGTTTGATTATATAATATACTATCCCTATAAGAGAGGGTCTAAAATTAAAATGTTTAACAGTGGCACGTTGGTATAACATACCTGTTGAGTTGGCAATGCTTCATTTATTTACTATTTGTTTATTTATGACATGATAGATGTCACTCAAGTTTATATAAATATTACCTTTGATAGTTTTTGTATTCTTAGTCGAGTGTTTGTGTTCTCTTGATAATGTTATGTTAAATAAAACTGACTTATTCAGTACCAACTAGCGCAGTGGTTTTTACTTACTAACTTAAAGCACTCATTTCAATAGGTTACGGGCCCAGAGTTGGTAATCTGTTTAAGTTGAAACAATCAAGAAGAAAAAAGTTAAAAAGGAACATTCGAGAAGAAAAGTTGAAAAGTAAACAAAACATTGAAAATAAATTGAAAGGTAAGAAATGACAGATTCATTTAAAACGTATAATTTAGCAAAATTAAATGGTAAAAATTATCAGGCGTGGAAATATAAAGTGGAACTGCTTCTTCTGAAAGAAGAATTATGGGATGTTGTAACAAATCCTCCACCAGTTCCTAAAACGGCTGAATGGGAATTACGCGATGGAAAGGCAAAGGCCACAATCGGTTTATTGTTGGAAGATAACCAAATATATCATATTAGAAATACGAAATCGGCTAGAGAAGCGTGGGTAACTCTACAAAAATATCATCAAAAATCCACCTTATCTAACAAAGTTCATTTGTTAAAAAGACTATGTCGCTTAAAACTTATTAATGGAGGAAGTATGGAAGAACATATTATGATTATGACCGATTTAATACACCAGTTATCTACCCTAGGAGAAGATCTAGCGGATAATCTTCAAGTAGCGTTTCTCCTCAGTAGTCTTCCCGAGAGTTATGACAATTTAGTAACAGCTCTGGAAGGTAGGCCCGAAGCGGACCTAACTATAGAACTGGTTAAAGAAAAATTACTTCAGGAGTGCAAAAGAAAAAATGAAAATTCTGTTCCTAATGATAGAGAATCTGTTTTGAAAGTCAATAACAGATATCAGTCCAAGTTCCAGCCTAGTAATTATAATAAATGTGACAAAGTTTGTCATATTTGTAAGAAGAAGGGTCATTTAAAACAAAATTGCTTCTTCAATAAAAACAACAAAAAAGCAAATGTAGCTGTGGCTGATAATAAATCTGAAGTTACCGCAAATAAGGAAATGTGCTTCAACTTAACAACGAATAATGTTTCTTCTGGAGATTGGTACATTGACTCAGGCGCAAGTACACACTTGACAAATAATATAAAGTTTTTCCAATTATATAATAAATGTAAATCACTGGTTGAAATGGCAGATGGTAGGAAAATTGTCTCTACCGGATCTGGAGAAGGAAAATTAAAATGTCTTCTTAAAAATGGTGAAATTAAAGAAATTGTTGTCAAGAATGTTCTGCATGTTCCTGATCTGGAAACAAGCTTATTATCTGTGCCGAAGCTGACACAGCTTGGATTCAATGTACAATTTTGTGGTGATGAATGTGAAATTGCATACAATGGTGAAATATATGCTTATGGAAAATTGAAGAAAAAACTATATAATCTTTGTTTAGCAGGAAATACTGAAAAGGTTTGTGCAATTAACAACTCAAAATTAGAAGGCTGCATTCACCTATGGCATAAACGGTTTGGACATCGAGATATAAATTTAGTCAAGGGTATGTTGAAAAATAACTTGGTAGATGGTGCTATTCTAACAAATTGTAATCGCTTAACATCTTCAACGTGTAAATCGTGTCTACGAGGCAAGATGACCCGAATGCCATTTCCAAATTCAAAGAGTTCTACGACATTTGTAATGGAACTGGTACACAGCGATTTATGTGGACCTATGCAAACACTTACACCAGGTAAGAAAAAATATTTTCTCACATTTATTGATGATTTCAGTAAATATTGCATTGTATATTTACTAAATTCAAAAAATGAAACTCACGATAGATTTAAAGAATATGTTAACTTTGTACAAAATAAGTTTGGAAGGAAACCACAAACTTTAAGAACTGATGGCGGTGGTGAATATTCTGGAAATGAGTTTAAAAGGTTTTTAAAATCTCAAGGTATATTTCATCAAATAACAGCTCCATATTCCCCACAGCAAAACGGAGTGGCGGAAAGGAAAAATCGATATCTTGTGGAAATGACCAGGTGTATGCTTGATGATGCTAATCTTCCAAATAAGTATTGGGGAGAGGCACTCATGACAGCTAATTATATCCAGAACTGTTTACCGTCTAGATCTACTGGTAAAATAGCATCAGAACTGTGGAACAACAAAAGAGTTTCTGTGAGTTTCTTTAGAGTTTTCGGGAGTGAAGTGTTTATGCATATACCACGTGAAAAACGAAAGAAGTTAGACGACAAGGCTAAAAGACTAATATTTGTCGGATATGAGGAAGGTTCAAAAGCCTACAGGTTATTAGATAAAAGCAATGATAGCATCCATATTAGTAGGGATGTGAAGTTTTTGGAAGAAAATCATCAAAATTTTGAAGAAAATAAAAATGAAAAAGTAAATAATGAATTGAAAGTTGATTATAATCAAGAAAATTTTGTAGAAGTTGTTTTTGAAACTGAAAATAAAAATATCTGTAAACAGAAAAACACTGAAAGCGTGAGTGAAAATAATTTTTTGATAAATAATGAAATTACAGAGACTGAAAATGATTTGTTAATAAATAATGAAATTACAGAAACTGAAAATGATTTGTTAATAAATAATGAAAATACAGAAACTAAATCTGGAGATATTCAAACTGAAACCCCTGGAGCTCGAAGATCTCAGAGGACGTGTAAAGGAATAGCAGCACAGCGATTTTGCTGTGATGATAAAATACAGATTGAGCCAAGAAGTAGAGAAGAAGCCTTAAAGAGAAAAGATTCAGCTAAGTGGATTGAAGCCATGGACGAGGAAATAGCTGCCATGAAGTCTAATCAGACATGGGTGTTAGTGAAAATTCCTGAAAATAAAAACATAGTTGGTTGCAAGTGGGTGTTCAAAATTAAATCGGATGAGAATGGAAAACCGAGTAAATATAAAGCGAGAATCGTGGCCCAAGGTTTTTCTCAAAAGTTTGGTCAAGACTATGATGAAGTTTTTGCACCAGTTGTTCGTCAGACCACTTTGCGTTTATTTTTGGCATTAGCTTCTAAAAAAGGTTTAAACATTTTTCATTATGATTTTAAAACTGCTTTTCTAAACGGAGTACTAGAAGGTGAAATATATATGCGTCAACCTAAAGGTTATGAAGCAGATGATAATGGCAAGAAGTTGGTATGCAAGTTGAAGAAGGGACTCTATGGACTTAAGCAAGCTGCGAGAATTTGGAACCAAACAATAAATAATTTACTAGAAGAACTGGGATTCAGAAGAGGTAACTATGATCAATGTGTTTACAAGAAGGAAGATGAAAATAAAACTGTAATCTACGTTCTGATATATGTGGATGACATGCTTGTGGCAAGTGAAAGTAACCAACTTATAAAGCAGGTAGTCATTGAAATTAAAAATAAATTTGAAATAAAATGTCTAGGAAATCTTAGATACTACTTGGGAATTCAAATTGGCTATGATAATTTTGGAGGAATTCAACTTTGGCAGAAAACTTACATTGAAAAATTACTCATGAAATTCGGTTTGGAAGAGGCAAAAGGATCTACATTACCATTGGACACTGGATATTATAAAAATTCTTTGAACCTTAAAGAAAAGAAAACTTTCGAAAACAAAGATCTATATCGGAGTGCTATAGGGGCGTTATTATATTTAACTGTAAATACAAGACCAGATATAGCAGTATCTACATCAATACTTGCTAGAAAAGTTAACGAACCGACTATTCACGATTGGACTGAAGTAAAGAGAATTTTGAAATATTTGAAGACAACCATGAACTACAAAATTAGACTTAAAAGTGATACAAACAATGATGACATACTTTATGGATATTCCGACGCTGACTGGGCTAATGACAGACGTGACAGGAAGTCAAATTCTGGTTACTTATTTTTCTGGAACGGAGTTATGATCGATTGGAGGAGTAGAAAACAAGACTGTGTGGCACTATCGTCGACCGAAGCCGAATTTATAGCTTTGTCCGAGACATGCCATCAAGCTATATTTATTAGAAATGTTCTTGAAGATCTAGGAGAAAAAGTGAAAGGTATTAAAATATACGAAGACAACCAGTCGTGTTTAAAGCTTTTGAGTATGGAAAAAATAAGTGACAGGACCAAGCATATTGATACGAAATATAATTTTATAAAAGATTTAAAGAATAAGAATCTTATTAACTTTGAGTATTGCCCAACAGAAAACATGCTGGCAGATTTTTTAACCAAGCCTCTGGGTCATACTAGACTACTTCAACTTTTAAAGAAGATTGGTCTGGCGACTTAGATGAAGAAGAGGTGGCTCAAGATAATCAGCATTGAGAAGAGGTGTTGAGTTGGCAATGCTTCATTTATTTACTATTTGTTTATTTATGACATGATAGATGTCACTCAAGTTTATATAAATATTACCTTTGATAGTTTTTGTATTCTTAGTCGAGTGTTTGTGTTCTCTTGATAATGTTATGTTAAATAAAACTGACTTATTCAGTACCAACTAGCGCAGTGGTTTTTACTTACTAACTTAAAGCACTCATTTCAATAATACCGACATCGAAATAACCAGTAAATGTTATTATGTATAAATATAAATTAAAACATTAAACAATACTAGTAACAATTTATAACATTTTAAAAAATATATAATAATAACTAAAAAGACAATTATCAAAAGCTGTATATATGTGATCTTCATAACAACTATTCATCGAGGAGATTCATCTTATTATACAGTGGTTCTTAATTAAAACTTGATTTCAGTAGGATTAAGGATATCTTATAATTTATAATGAATAATTATAATTACCTTGAATTAATTTTATATATATGTTTGTTTGAATTATTGAATAAAACAAGACTGAAGATGACATTAATAATTGGTCGAAACGTTTCTCAAATGAAATAGTGATTTTCTTTATTTTCTCTACCTTATTAGCCATCTAATCTCTCTTTCAATAATATAATTAAAGGGGAATTAAATAAACTACAAACTACCTCCGATAGTTTGTATCACAACCCGTTATATCATCTCTCATCTTATTTAGAAGTTCATTAAACTGTTCGTGGTTTAGATCCTCGGATTCTGAACTTGAACACAAATATAATAGTTTTCGTTGGGTTTACATTTTTGGGTGGACTAGCTTAGTTCACGCAAACGAAAACAGAGCGGAGTCAGCTAGACTCCGCTACAGTCAGCTCGACTCCGCTCCGCTTTCGGTTGCCACACCCCTTGGACTCAACTACACTCAGCTACACTCCGCTCCGCTCCGCTCAGCTTCTGGTGGCCGATCGGCCTTAAAATTAATTTCTCGATTTCACCTCGGGTAAGATTCTGATCATGGATATCAATTTTTTATTTATAGAAATCTGCTCAGTAGTTTAGGCTCTAAGCCTCTACATTGAAGACAGACAGGTATCCTTTAAAAACCAATTTTTTGACTTAAGAGGTCATTAAATGGCGAAAAGTATCAAAATCTGCTATGTACGTATATACGAAAGTAAAATCTCAATTGTTTTTCTAACCACCATAGAAAATGTGCCAGTTGACAATGCATAATTTGCCTACTTAACTAATTCAAACTTCTTTCTAATTAAAAATGCTGATTTCGATTTATCCTTTATATTTTAATTTAGCTTAATATTTTTGGCAGGTAGTAAAATTATTATTCAGCAAATTCAATGCAAGTAAAACTTTTGGTACTTTAGTTGTTTATTGCGTGGATGAGCAGTTAAAAGCTTCTACATAGGTACTCAAGGGTAAGAGAATCCATGGTTGAAGAATAGAAGGGGAGTGTCTAATGTGTATGAATAAGAGGAAAGAGGAAGAATGCATTCAGTAAGCGGTTTTATGATAGCTGAATGTGGTGAAGCTTCATCTCAGTTGAAGGATAAAACGACAAGGTAGTGCCTCTAAGTCCTTTTCTCCTACAGACACTCAAGTAAGGGCTTTCAGGGGCCCTCGTCGGGTTAAGGTACTGTAGCTTTCCATTACCAAGGACCGAACTAGAATTCTTTCTTTCGTAAAACTCTATTGACTAATAGTAGAACACACATATACGATTATAATCTTACCACAGGTGTATTTACAAATGAAAATACAGTATAATCTAGTAAAAAACCTATGATTGCTTAGCTTTTAAATAAGCTGTTTGAGAATTAGAAGAAAATACCTAATTCATTTTCATAACAATTTCATTTTTATAGCCATATTCAGACAATGGAAATAACTAATTCATGGAAACAAAAGGTAAATAATTCTTGTTTCTTATTCATTATGACACGGTATCTACATTGACCCAGAGCAAACAATGGTGTACTCCCTATGTTGGGGAGTTCACATAAAATATGTCGAGTCTTTAAGAAGACATGACATTTCAGTATCGTAACGTTCCCTTGACTCTCTGAAAAGTCCAATCTCTCGTGTTAAGACCCCCATACACGATCAAAATGTTTTCGCAAACATTTTGATCGTGGATGGAACGGATTGACTGTAAGCATAACTGCTAATACCCTATGACAGTGTTTTACGACATTTGGTCGAGGAAAGAAGACCTAATCCCGTTCGAATCCCGA
The DNA here is from genome assembly GCA_951217055.1 of Gerris lacustris. Lineage (NCBI taxonomy): Eukaryota > Metazoa > Arthropoda > Insecta > Hemiptera > Gerridae > Gerris > Gerris lacustris. The sequence continues at coordinate 82,572,429 of OX578277.1, forward strand.
GTAGGATGGAATTATTTTTAACTACAGTGACAGCCCACCTTGAGACCGAACCCATGTCCGGCTAAAATAAATTTTTCTTGTAACAAGATACTAATATAGGAATTAGTTATGCCGCTGCCGCTAATGGTAATAACTTATCAAATACTCAAACTCGCTCCCCAACCTATATTCCTCCACCCAATCCAGCTATAGATTTTTCCTCCATACAAACTAGTCTCCAGTCCTTCCTCTCTGAGCTCAAGAAAGTTTTAGAACCCCTTCTTATCGCACTTCAAGCCTTGTCATCCATCGTGTCATTCCTACCAACGTCCTTGACCCAAAAATGAATCCCTTGTCTCCGAAATCCCTGGTCATCCTTCTTTGGAACGCTAACGGTGCAACCCAACACAAACACGAATTAGATATACTCTTACACGACAGAAGGATCGATATTGCCCTCATAAATGAAACACACTTCACATCTAGATCACACTTTCACATACGGGACTACGTGACGTACAGAACGGACCATCCAAATAACACAGCACAGGGGGGCAGTGCGATCCTAATACGGAATTCCCTTTCTCACTTCCTTCAACCTCCCGTGTCAACAGAATCCATCCAATGTACTACCGTCTCATTAACCTCAAGTCCCTTCCACTATAACATTTCATCAGTATACTGTCCACCAAGTAAAACAGTTAGTTCACAAGATTTTAAATCCCTATTCCAATCCTTAGGTCCTAGATTCATTGCCGGAGGGGATTATAATGCGAAACACCCCCAATGGGGATGTAGAACTTGTAACCCCCGAGGTTCCACCCTCCTCCCTATCGTAAACTCCTTAAGGTTCCAAATCCACGCTCCTGCTTCATACACCTACTGGCCTTCTGATCCTAATAAACTCCCCGACCTTCTGGATTACTTTGTTACATCCCCAATTACTCACCTTCATCCTACCCTAACTCCACTCTATGACCTTTCTTCTGACCATAGCGCAGTCCTACTAGTATTAGATCTTCGTCCTACCCATCCACCTTCTCGACCTTCCTTAATTAACGGACATGTAGACTGGGACTTATTTCAAAAACTTATTGATGACAGACTGGACCTCAAGGTTTCACTTAAGACCGACGAAGAAATTGACCTAGCTGTTCAGACACTTACCGAGACAATACAGACAAGCATATGGGACTCGACTCAACCGTATAAAAATACTGTAAACAGAACTGACCCTCAACTTCCTTTGACCATACGTACACTAATTATGGAAAAACGACGAGCTAGAGCAAAGTGGCAACGGACGAGATACCCGACTGACAAACAAACCTTTAACAGATTAACTAGACAGCTATCTACAAAACTCAAAGCTTACAGAGACGAACAGTTTACTGACTTCACGAACAGATTGAGTACAGAAGACAAGTCACTATGGCGAGCGACTAAACGACTTCTTAAATACAGAACAGTTTCCTCTCCTCTCCGAAAATCCGATAATTCCTGGGCAAGGAGTGACGCCGATAAAGCAGAGCTTTTTGCCCACTATCTTTCAAATCTTTTTGTCCCTCACCCAGATGTCATTGACCAAGAACATACCCGCTTTATATCCAACGAACTTTTCCAACCTCTCCAACTGTCACTACCACCAACTGCTTTTAATCCTTCAGACGTCCTTTTTACGATCAAACATCTTCCTCCCAAAAAAGCTCCTGGATACGACCTAATCACATCCAATATTCTAAAACAACTTCCTAAAAAAGGCATTCTTTATTTAACATACATATATAACTCTGTCCTTAGGACAACCCACTTCCCAACCCTCTGGAAATTCGCAAAAATAGTCATGATCCCAAAACCAAATAAACCTCCTCACCTACTCACATCCTATCGCCCTATCAGCCTCCTCCCAGTTATGGGAAAAGTACTTGAAAAGCTTCTACTGCGCCGTTTACTCCCAGTTATAAATTCCTTGAACCTTATTCCTAACCATCAATTAGGTTTTAGATCCCTACATTCCACCATCCAACAGTGCCATAGAATTGTAAATGAAATATCCACCACCCTTGAGAAGAAGAAGTACTGTTCGGCTGTCTTCCTGGACGAGGCACAAGCTTTTGATCGGGTTTGGCACGCCGGCTTGCTTTGGAAGCTCAAGGGAATCCTTCCCTTCACTTATTATCTTATCCTTAAATCCTTCCTCGAAAACCGCTATTACCAAGTATCCCATAACATATCCATATCCACTATTTTTCCTATTAAAGCAGGTGTACCCCAAGGTAGTATCTTAGGTCCTTTTTTGTACACTCTTTATACCTCTGATATCCCCGAATATCCTTTTACAAACCTAGCTTCCTTTGCTGATGATAAGTGCATCCTTTCATCACACAAAAATCGCCTTACAGCTTCAGAAAACGTCCAGAACCATCTTTCCCTCCTAGAAACCTGGTTGAGAAAATGGAGAATTAAAATAAATGAGAACAAAAGCGTTCATGTTACTTTTTCATTAAATCATGGTAATTGCGAACCAGTATTTCTCAACCAGGTTTTAATCCCTCATTCCAGCTCAGTCCGCTACCTTGGGTTACACCTTGACAGACGATTAACATGGTCACATCACACAAAAATAAAAAGGCAAGATACAAACAGACGCTATAACCTTCTTAAACGCTTACTCAACACACACTCCAAAATCACACTATACAACAAATTACTCATTTACAACACCATAATAAAACCCTCATGGGCATACGGCATAGAACTCTGGGGCTGCACCAAGCGTTCCAATTCCTACCGCATACAATCCCTTCAGTCTAAGATCCTAAGAAAAATTGCTAACGCTCCCTTTTACGTGAATAACCATATCCTCCACACTGATTTCCAAGTTCCTTATGTTCGCGATTTCGCAGTTTCCCGATACAAAACCTTCCATAGTTCCTTTACCACTCATCCTAATCCTTTAGTCCAGAATCTATCCTCTCACCACATCCCGGGAAATCCCCCACGACGCCTTAAGCGGCAGTGGCCAAGAGACTTGTTAACAGCGTAGTAAAATTTGATACTTATATCTATATTTATATCAATTAATTAATTGTTTATTATTTACTTATCTTCGAGATTATCTATGTTTACTATCTGATTTATCACGCCAGTAAGTGCTGTCTCTGGACAGAATCTTACATCTAGTCAATTCATGCTACTACTTCCCAATCATTAACCACCTGTATTGCTTGTATTGTATATTATATAATGTTGCAATAAACAAAAAAAAAAAAAAAAAAACAAAAAAAAAATCTTGTAACAAGCAAAATATTTTTAACACATTAATATCTTCATTAATTGAACGTCTCCACATGAAAATGACAACTGTTCAACTAAATACAAGAGACAGACATCATCACAAAACATGGCAAACCGACCTTTTGTCTTTTATAACCTAGGGCAGAAAAGTCGGTGACGCGGATATCACACATGGAGTCACCCCCCGCCGAGGAGGCGGTATAACCGAGACCTGATAAGAACGCTTCTATTGTAATTTGACCTTTTTGTAGTGAATTTGTTCCTCTTTGTCTTGGTCCCCAGGGTACGCTACTATCTATTTTCCCCTACCACTAAGCTGTGGGGGAAGTTCTCCCCTAGCTTTTAAAAGAAGGAAGTTTACTATATTTCTATTTATTCAGCACCGACTTAACTTACAGTCTGCCCATGGCGGGTGACTGAGAGGGTGGCGGAGGATGCTACGCTCGCTCGAATCAATTTATAGTAACGAAAACATCCAAATTTAAATTGTTTGCAAACAATGTTAGATACAAGACATTTCTTGAAGCATTTGTCAAGCTCAATTTAAGCCTTTAATCGATAATAGTACATATATTAGAAATTTGTTCGATAAGAGTACAAATGCAGCAGAATTATAAGATATAAAAAAAACAGTAGTGAGAATTGTTCCGCGCCGTTTAGAGCATGGCGTAATATTATGATTGTCAATTTTTCTCCTCACCGGTCGGGAGTAAAGGGAGAAAATATTCGTAGGTAAAAGAACGATAACTCGAGTCAAAGAGCTCTAGTTTTCAATGGCTCCTGCTCTTAATTTCCCGCAGATTTCTTCAAATGGGAGAAATGAAGGCTCTCCAGAAGTGGAGGAAGAAGGACTGTAACTACTTGTGCTAGAAAATCAAATCTCCAGCTGTTCCTCCTGCTTGTTTCATCAATTGGGAGAAATATCATAGCGCCGGCGATTCATTTACTAATTGTGCCTAATATTTTTCACTTCGACCTCGTTCGTTCGTTCGTCGTTTAATACAATTATTATGGCATTAACAAATAGTAAAAATAGAGAATTATGGAGTTTATCACCAAGTACTGGAAGGTGAAAGGTGAATCATGTACAAAATAGAAATATGAAGGATACGGAGGGCGTACGAGAAACTGGTGAAGAAGATTAGGGAAAATGACTCCAAAGCACAGCGAGAATCATAATTAAAGAGTATGCGCAAAATGTTTGATTGTGTAGGCCATCAAAAACAGTTTGCGACTACAGACCTCAGTGATTTCAACCAGATGAAGAGCTTGTTTTTCGTCAACTACATTACCAATTTGGGATTCGAATCATTACCAGATATGATTATGTTGAACTTAGGAACTACTATAGACCCGATTTTACTTATTGCAGAGTAAATTAGATTAAATTTAAACCCGGTTATTCGTGCCTGATTTTGATAAAATTTAAAAAGTGAGCTATTTTTTTTTTTTTTTTTTTTAATTACCTAAATAAATAATTAAAAATCAAAGAGATGTAAACTTAAATTACTTTAAAACTATGCTAGGTACGACAAAATTCACCGTGCATTTCTTGTAGCATTTGAAAAGACATTACACTTATAAGCTTATATATTTCACATTGCAGCTCAAAAACTAACCGACTTTAAGCCATTTTAAATGTTCACTAATTTTTCCACTTTCGGCGCTTCTTCTTATGGCTGTATTTCCAAGCCATGAAATTTATGTAAAAAAATACATACATTTAATATAAAATTACAATGTTTAAAGATAAATAAACTAATAAATGTTCTTGTACTTTAATACATAGAAGATAGTTAATATGTATACAAATTATTTATACACTAAACTCCAAAACTATAAAACATAGAACATGCTTTTCCTAACGACATTTCGGGCAGGAGTGACCTGGGCAAAAAATTGGGACACTCACTCACTTCCACAAATTTTACGGAGTTGGTCATCATAAAAATATGTTCGATATTCAAATGTATGTTATATTTTATACAATGCTATTATATAGTTAAAAAATACGCTCTTATTAATAGATCTATTATTATTTTACAGGCCCAAATCGTTCATCGCAGGACACTGTGTTGACGAGACGAGGCTATCTCTGCCATGAAGGACGTTATGATGCCTAAATTAACTTCAATTGCTGGTAAATCTTTATATTTTAAGTAAAATAATTAGACATTTCAAAGATTTTTTTGCTAAGAATATAATTTTTTTACTTCCATCAAATTTAAAACCAAATATATTGAATACAAGTTATATACATTTCTCAGTGAATTTTCTAAAAAAGACTTTGAAAAAGAGGGGTTATAAAGTTTTAATTAAGACGATTAGAATAAGATTTCGTCGGTTCATACGATGTATTAGTTATTTGCTAACAGTCAACCACAAAGTCTATATAAATAAAGTTTATGTAATATTGTAACTCTATGAAGGACGTAAGAATATAAGTTGGCTAATGTATTCGTGGTGTTCCAAAATTTATAAATTTATAAATTTTTATTAACCGATTTATTTATCCTTTTTGTTATCATAGGTACAAGGTATATTTATGATTAATGTACAAGAATATACAATACATATTTCTATACTGCACGCGATTTCTCCTGGGAAATAAAGAATAATTATCAGCTGTTGTTCAAAAAAAGGGGGAAAAAGCAATATTCAGGATGGATAAGACCAAAGATAGATTTATTTCAGTTGCCAAACTACTCAAAAAAACTTTTTAATGCTCGTCGTCGGTTGAAAACCCGACCAACCAGAAACTTTTGTTTTTCATTTGCGATTGTTCTACCTGCCTTCAGGCAGAATCGATTAAGAAAATTATAATGGGGAGGAAAAATAAATAAATAAATCTTTATTTCTAAAGTTTATTTAAAAATGTCTTAGATAGTTTGAAGCAATAGTGTCTTAAGGTCTTACAAAACACACATGCTTATTATCATGCTTTTATCAACTTGCTCTAACCGGGTAATCAATTTCTGACCCACTTCCTATTGTTTAATCAATATTAACTTTATATATTCATGTGATCTTCGCTTTAATTAAGGCACAAATTTAGTTTTTGGTAAGTTTAATTACTATTAATAATCATTAAAAATATAGGTAATAGCGAAAATAATTATCAGCCCATAAATATTTTTTAAATGGAACCAAATGCAAGTAACAAATGTTTATAACAAAGATACTCGTTTCTATTAAGACATTATGTACTTACTCTTAATATAAATAATCCAATTATTTAAAAATCGTTAAGAAGAACAATTACGAATAAGTTATAATTTATTATTAGAATTTTTAAAATATTAAAGGGTAGGCTTAAAATTAGACATACGTAGTGCACATTGTTGGCTTCTGTGGTATGTATTGTTATATATAACAATCTTGGTTTCTCCGACGGATAAGCCTTGGAGGTTCCAGTTTCGCTTCCATTATTGTCAAGAATCTTCAGCGGTGTTAAGCATTTCGATGCTATTTCAAAGTAGAAAAAATAGCCTAAGAGGAACAATTGATAAAAAAAGGTTTTGATTCAAGGTTTTGATTTAATAGTTATTTATGCATCTAGGGAGTAAATTAAGCCATTATTTCCTGAGCGAAAAAGTTGGTTCTTGAGGCAAATCCGAAGGAACCATGGTCCCTAAATCCTGAGGCGAAGCCGAGGGAATTAGACTCTTTAATTCCCGAGGCGCAGCCGAGGGAGATAATTATCTCGAGGGGAATAATGGCACTTTACTCACGAGGTACATACAATATTTTATCTCCAGTAGGAAGAAAATACACATTTTCGTCCATTGCACAGTTTTTATTTATTATTTTAATAAATAACAATAATTATTAGCACTTTTAATAGCAGATATAAGAGATTCAATATTAAAAACAAATAAGAATTGGAATTAAACTCAAATAGAAGGTTATTTATATGCAGGTTATAAACAATGATAAACACGGTCAAAAAAGCGCAGCGCCGCCAACCTGATTTCAACAACTTCATTACATTATCCATTCATTTTCTACTATTTATAAAATAATTAAGTTGCAATCTTTACTTTTTTGCCCTACTTCACTTTTTCGCCCTACTTTTACTTTTTCTCCCAACTTTTTGAGTTCAGGGATGAAAAGACCTGTTTTAGTCCCTCTAAACTAATTCAAAATCATAACTTTTTCTCCCTACTGGAGATAAAATTAATTTGTTATACCTACATTTCTGATATACCCTGAATTTAATAGACCTATTAAATTTCCTTTTTAGGGTTTCGTTGGTAAAACCAAAAAAAGAAACCCTCATAGTTTCGTTTCCTGTGTCTGTCTGTCACTCTATACGGTTTCAATAACTTTTGAATCAAAAGAGATAAAAACATGAAACTTTCCAGAATTAAAGATCGTTTTGACGCACACACAGGAAAAATATAGCGAACTCAAAATTATAAGGTGTTGAAATTCAAAATGGCGGATAATTCACGTCACACAAAAAAATACTTTTTTAAAATATTGAGTGGGGTATCAAATGAAAGGTATTGAAGAGTAGATTACAAATATATATACCACTAAGGGAAAGTGTTTAAATTTCGGCGCCATTTTGTCAAAAAACATCGAAATTTAGCTTGTCCCCCCCCCTTAAAATCGTATTTCCGCTGTTACTAAAAATATAGAAAAATATGAAAAATGTGCGGTCTGGTGGGCCATAGAAAAAATAAGACTATCAAATCCAAAATGGCGGATAATTCATGTCATTCGAAACAGAATATTTTATTAAATTTTTTTGTCAAAAAACATCAACATTTTGCGATCCCCCCCCCCCTAAAACTACATTTCTGCTGTTACTAAAAATATAAAAAAAAATATGCAAAATGTGCGGTCAGATGGGCCAAAGAAAAAAAAAGATTAGCAATTTGATCTGATTAACTGGTAATACAAAATGGCGGCTTATTCCTGTCACGGGGCAAAAAAAAATTTAATTTTGAGTGGGGTATCAAATGAAAGGTATTAAAGAGTAGATTATAAATATATTATACAACGCTTGTTGGTAGTGTTTAATTTTAATTTTGCGCGCCAATTTGTCAAAAAACATCAAAATGTCTCTATTTGCCTTAGTCGAACATTACAGTAGAAACGTGTAACATTTAGAATAATGCAAATGGATAATATAGAAACGAGTAACATTTTGACTATGCAAATTGAGTACACAGTAAAAAGAAAGATTTCTAGTTACAAAAATAAAGAGGGGAACGAGTAATAAATAACGTGTATTGCCTAAAAGTTAAACTGTAATAATTATATAATTCTTAAATCTTGAAGTACATTAGGCCAAATTATATCTAATTTAATTTTGTAAAATATTTATTAAAAAAAAAATCTTAAGGATTAATCTATTTAGGAACGCGGCAGCGTTCCGCCCCGTAAGTCAAAAAGTCAAAATATTACAAAAGCTGCCAGTGTATATATACTGTAGGTGACAAACTAGGGTTTTTGAGGGTCTGCAGCGTGGAATTCATACAAGCTACCAAAATAATTTTTGGTTTGAAAATGGTAGTTTTGATGACTTCTTATTCTTATTCTTCCTTCATTTTACGTTGACGCCTAAACTACTGAACCGATTTTAATGAATGAGGGCTTTTTGGATTCGTCTAGAGCCCTAGTGCATTCCCCCTCCCCTACAAGCAATCAACTTATTCCTACGCTGAATGTGGAGCGAGAAACCAAGCTAGCAAACAGTCTAAAATGGGTAGAAACCAAGTAAGCGTCATGCGAAGTAGTGAGCCTATATTATATTATTACATATAAAAAATAATATATAGATCATTACATATATATATTATATTAGTATATACATATATATATAATAATAATAATAATAATAATAATAATCATAACAATAAATATAAAAATATATGTAATAATAATATATATTATTGTAATTATACCATTAGTTACTTTTAACATATATATATTATAATTAAGGTAGGTATAATTAAGACAATATTAAGGGGTCACTTCGTTACTTATATAACGTCAGGATCCAGCTGGATATGCGCAAATGATAGCAACGTTAGTGTACCTAGGTGGCCAAATGCTGCTAAAAATCTTTATATGCTGCTACTATAAGAACGTTAAGTTCTTTCAATGTCATAGGTCTCGTAGTTCTCCAACCTCCATAGACATTGTCCAGCTCTTAACTTCACTTTTATTTGACTCTAATGTGTATGGGAATAAACAGTTTAGAGAATCCTTCCTTACGGACCGTACAAAAAGTCATGAAATCAGACCAAAAACCACTTGTGTGGTAAAAAAAACACCCCGCCAAGTCTGTGGTCCAAAAAAGGTGTGAAATCAACTTTCTGTCCCGCCAAGTGATGTTGGCACTTTCTCCTGGCCCAACACTGTCAACTTAGATATTTACCAGCTTCTTCTCCTTGGCGGTGTGAGGAAAGCCTTTTAACAGTGTTGTTGAAGGCTCTTCTCGATGCCACAATGATCATTGCTGTAAATATTTCACATTATCAAAAAGCAAATAAAATAAAAATAAGTAATATACAAATTAAGCTTCCAAGGAATGACCCCATGCAACTACTACTTTATTTGCAGAGGATGCGTGGAATACAACCAGTTAACTTTGAGTAGTACTGCAGGCACACCGCCAAGGAGAAGAAGCTGATAAATATCTAAGTTGACAGTGTTGGGCCAGGAGAAAGTGCCAACATCACTTGGCGGGACAGAAAGTTGATTTCACAACTTTTTTGGACCACAGACTTGGCGGGGTGTTTTTTTACCACACAAGTGGTTTTTGGTCAGATTAAATATACGAGTAAAAATACTACAAATACAAGCTTTCGAGCCTTACTTGGCTCAATGGTCAATAACCTGTTAATTAGTAAAATATATATTTCTACATTTAAATACTAAGAAATATAAAAAGTTAGAGACTATTGGTGCGGTTTTAAAATTACGAACGTGCAAATTTTTATAATTAAAATAATAAGTTTATAAGATCTACGATCATATTTCTGTCATATTCTGTGTAATCAATAAACATGAAAATAAATAAACTTTTTTGTAATAAATTAAATCCAACAACGCAATTATTGTCACGCTTCTTATAAATTAAAACCATTGCATTTGCATTTAATTAAATTGAAAGTTGCATTAAGACAAATCGAATTTGTCTCAAATAAATAACATTTCGACAAATGAAATTGGCAAAGCTAATGGCAACGTGTAATTAGGCAAATACAAAATTATCAATTGTAAATAGAATAAAGTGCGTTTAAGACTTATTACCGATTAACATACATCCTTTATATTTTTAAAATTGGCATTTACTATATACGATTTGACTTATTTATTTCATGACACATTTTATATAGTGTCTAAATTTAAAATCACGTGGGAATAAATGCAAATGAGTGACATATATTTTTATGATATGATTTGTGATAAACTTAATTTAGCCAATCTTCCTTGAGCAAAAAGGATGGCGAGAATAAGAATTATTATTATTTATAGAAAGGTATATATATATTCCTGAGGATTTATGAACTCAAATCCGTCTGTCATAATGTCGTTCATATTGAATTAGAACCTTCGCCAGGTCGCCAGGTAAAAGATTAATTACAGGAACCAGCAAATTGAAAAATAGTATAAATAGGTCATTAAATTATTCCTCTTGTCCTTTATTGACACTAGCCTATAAAAGTTTCTTATTTAGTACATGTTATGTTTTAATAATTTATAAAATCGAAAATCACTCGACCCGATTCTTCTCAATCCTAGAAAGTGTTCGTAAGTTTATTTTACTTTCCTTACCTAAATTATTTTTTAATTTTATAAGATTAAAATGAAATAAGTAAATAATCTTTTTGAAAACAAGCGTCAATCGACCATATAACAGATGTAATTATTTTGTTTGGCACACAGAAATGAGACCAAACATATTCCTTGATTTCTGAAACGCATTTTGGTTGTGGAAATTTTGAAATTGAAAATATGAAAAGTTTCATCTTCAGAACGAGGCTCTTATTAGTCAACAATTTGAGCAGTTGTGTAAAGAAACAGAAACGTCTAAGTAAGAATGCTAACAGTAAACAAGCTAATAAGAAAACTAATAAATAAGTCAACAATAAAAAAAAATACTCTGCCAATTAATGTGGCACATAGCTTCCTCGCAAAAGAAAATACCAAATTAAGAAAAATACCTCGATAAACATAAACAAAAAGTTGGAACGGCGCGGCACTGTTCCAGTAAATATTTAATAAAGTTGATGAAATTTAAACATTTGTTGGAGAAACAAAGCCTCCAACAAGCACCAAAAGTTAGCGCATATATAATTAATTAACCAATATAAAACTGCCACCAAATCGTAGAAACCGCTGTATAAACAGTTTTTTTTTTATTTTATCACCCTCAAAACTAAAAATAACACAAAATAGAATATAACAAAAATTAATCTACTATGCAAGACCTTTTAAACGATATACATCATATTATAAAAGATTAACTTTAACATTTGTACCCCTGTACTCTGAGGTACCAAAGTTATATTTTTAAAAAAACAAACAATACAAAAGGGCATTCATTTAACTAATAAATACATATAAATAAAAAACCTAATATCAAAAAAGTATTTAAACCCTTTAACCTACAACAAAATTATAAATTGGTACAAAAGTATATGTAAAAAATTTTTAAAAAATCAACAAATAAAATAGCTTTAATGTACATATCAAGGCCTTTAAAATGATATACGACACAATATTAAAAAAAAAAAAGTGGTCACGTGACACGGCGCACGGGAAAAAGTTTACTCTCATGTTCTCAGCAAGTAGGATGAACTAATGAAATAAAATATACTCAATTTAAAGAGGATTAGTGTGAGATTCAATCGCCGCAATCAGAAATAAAATCGGCCAACTATTATAGAAACTATGGCCATTCAAAGGCCTAAATGGAAAAAAATAAAACCAAAAAATAACAAAATGATCACCATCTAGGGTACAACCGATGATGATACGACAAAAACTCATAAGACTAAAGTTGTAGATCTTTTAAAATCAGTCACCACTTGTGCTATCCATTTTCTAATACGACTTACCGTTTAGCCGCAATAAGCCCCCAAACCAGCTTTAAAATCAAGTCACCCATTTTTATTTTTTTAAGGGGAGAAGGAGGGGGAAAAGTGAACTTTGTATAATTATTTTGGTCCACAATATGGACGTTGCGCGTCGAATGGCGCAGACCACAAGTCTCTAGCTCTTCTGGAAGTGGGTAAACATAAATGTCAGTCAGTGAGTCAGTTAGCCATGCGACTTTATAATACAAGACATATTAATTTAGCACGATTTAAAGTGCGCAGAAGGTTGAAAGAAGGTTAGGCAGGTGTTATCTGCAGGCTACTTTCGACAAACCATAAAAATTTCATAAAAATCAGATGATTACTCTTAAAGTATGGATGTAAATAAATGTATGTTTGTGAGCATGTGGATGACAAACAAATAAGCGCAGAAGGTTGAAACTTATATGGAACCAACAATGGGCTAATTATGACCTACCATCCAAATTTCATTAAAATTGGACGTGTAGTTTTTAAGATATGGTGGTTCGCAAAAATTGAACGACAGACCGACAGACAGACACGGAACCAAAAATGTTCCCTGATGTCTGAAACGGATTTCTGTCTTGGAATTTTTGAAATCGGAGACCTAAAATTTTTTCGTTCTTCAGAACGATCACATAGCTTCCGTTACCTTCGGAAAGCTCGGAAGCAATATTAAAAAGCTAACGAATAAACTAAATAAAAAAAATCAACAATTGACAAAAATTACAAGTAAACTAATAAATAAGTAACAAGGTAGTATTGAAATAAATTAAAAATATATTTGAAAATGCTCAAATTATGATTATTAACTTAATAAATAGAAGCGACTGGCGATTCTACCGAAAGCGAGAACGAAACGTCACGTTTGACAAAAGGTCTCGACGAATCCTACCACAGTACATATTATTTATTAGAGATATTTATTTATATATTTAATGATTTAACATAAATATATTTATTATTTAACAAATAATAAGTTTCTTCAAATAAGAATCCAATTCTTGAAAATAGAGTAGGTAGTAACGTACTGGCTTCACTACGTACAGCGAACACATTTTTGTTTAATTTTTATGTAATTCAATAGAATATAAATAAAACAGATTATTATTCAAATTTTTAATACTACGAGTATATTCCAAAAAAAGAAAATGTTACGATGTACGTTTAAAAATAATTAAAAAAACAACAATATAATAATGAAAACAACACAAAAAAGTTTACTTTTCTGGGTCATTTAAAAAGTCGCCAAGGCAGCCCTAATTTATGGCCAGAATAAAAAATTCAAAATAAGTGGAATTTACAAAAATAAAAAAGCTTTCAATGATGTGTCTCTTGCCACGACTCGCACAATTACTATACATCAAACAATATTTTTATTTTTTCAAATCTGTTCCTCACAAAATTCTTGTTCTCTCAAGAAACAATAGATGTGAGTGATTATGTTTAAATAATTATATATGGTTGGCGGGTAATTAAAAAAAAAATATTTTAACATAGCTCCGAGATGGGGAGCACACTAGAGTTATATTTGTTTAAACGATTCCGACATGGCTATAATAAGAATTCGAGCTTTAGATTAATCGGGTGTCACTCAGCATAGATACGTTGATATCCGGCCTTGGTCACTTTGTTTTATACTACTAGACTGTTTCATTATAATAATAGAACCAAAATAATTATATTAGATTGTGGTGGGTTATAAATTAATAGATGATTATTTAGGTTGAAAGGTGTAATATATATATTATATATATTAAAACTCTAGGTAAGAGAACACAATAGGTCAAGAATAGAAGTGTAAGTTTCTAATTAAATTATTCTACGTATTACTAAAGGTAAAAGACACATAAAACGTCTGTTAACTGGTTAGTTCATTGACAGAGGTCTTGAAAAAGTATATAAAAATAAACTTTATGATCAGGTGACTCATAATTAAGAGGCTATTAAGAAAGCATTGCAAGATTGTATTACACTTCTAAAACATTAACCGCACAACACATTAACAGGTCAAAACTGAGTTAAAAAGCAAGAAATCACCACTCTGCATTATTAAGGTGCGTCTAGCTTGCAATAAATTTACCGAGTGTAATTATACAGGGGTCATCATCAACAATATTAAACGGGCAATAGGAAGAAATAGTTCATATTCAACAAATTTATGAAGTCGAAAAGATGCGGGTATTAGCAAAGGAAAAAGCACATAAGTTGAAACCAACTGTTAGGCTATTGCAAGCGATTTGATAAGCGTAGCTTTGGAAGCATTACCAGCATGCAATTTCTTAAGAAAGAAAAGGAATGCATTTCATCACGGTATAACATGAGATTTTATTAATCTTAATCAAAAGAAAAAGTTGTTTCTTAAGAAAATTTTAATCAAGAGGAACTCAGTTTTAGGTAGGTAAGTGTTACGCTAAGTAGATTTGCCTCTCACTAATTATTTTTATTAATGCAACTCTATTTCTTCCACGGTTGACAATGGTGAGCCTAATGAAGGCTAATAGCTGCTTTGATAAATAAACTAACTTCAGTTTAGGTGGTGAGACAATTTGTGTTATTCCTTTATATTTTCTGTTTTCTGGGAAAATGCAGCCATAACATTATTCGATTTCACCTCAAGGTATATAATATAACTCTAACTAGGCATCGCGTGGCTCTATCATTGAAGCGAGCGTATTGCAATAAAATACTGAATATTAAAATTTGTTAATCATGATGAATGTCATAGTTGAAGATAAGTGGAAGAGGGCAGTGTGAGGTAGAGTGGGGGTACTCGGTACAAAGCTTTACTTCCTAACAAACCTACATACAATACGACTATAAGAATCTTAACCACCCGTCATAGCTTTTAAACTAATATTATAAATGTATCACTTCATTACTCAAATAATACTGCTTGTATCAAGTTGAAATTTTACATACTTGTTTCACTTGCACTTTAGACGATGTATATGAAGTTTTATTAAAATTGTTACGTTAGAACGTAAGATATCGGTAAAAAGGTTGTTTTCTCTATTTTAAACGTTTAGGTCCGCTTTAATAGTTTTAGCGATCTTTATTAATTCATAGCAGTATCGTTGTTGGTTTTACTAAAAAAATATTATTTGTTAAAAAATGTTGTTGTTCTTAAAAATGTTATTTGAAAAAAATGTTCGTCTCATCGAATAGGTGATGATAGAATTTTTTCCTGTCCTGAAATTCCAATTTTAAATTTGAAGCTCACGTTTACGCGAGCATTGCGCGCGAACTCTAGGACGGATCACGCTGTCCAACGAACTTAGCCTGAGTATTAGTTAGAGGATCATGTATACCAAATTTAAACTAAATCGGTCAACTATTACTCAAGTTATCGTCACACGCGTAAACGTTACTGACAGACAGACAGACAGACAGACAGACAGACAGACAGACAGACAGACAGACAGACAGACAGACAAGATGCATATTTCGTTGAATGTAAGAAGCTCGCTTACGCTCGCTTCAATTAATACTAGGCATCGCGTGGCTCTATCATTGAAGCGAGCGTATAGTAATAAATATGTATTGAATATTGAAAAAATAGATAATCATAAATCACGATGAGTTTGAGTTGATAGATAATGGGTCTGGTAGTAGTACAGCGGCTTGTAGTAAGGGAACCACCCCGCATTCTTACTATTCCTCTAACCACACATCTCCATTTCAATATTTATAATTTGTATCTCTTTGCTGCAAACAAACTACTGCATGTATCAAATTGAAATTTTGCATGCCTGTTTCAATTGTGCATCAGATGGTGTCTATGAAGTTTTATTAAAATCGTTACGTTAGAACGTAAGATATCGGTAAAAAGGTTGTTTTCTCTATTTTAAACGTTTAGGTGCGCTTTAATAGTTTTAGCGATCTTTATTAATTCATAGCGGTGTCGCTGTTGGTTTTACTAAAAAATGTAATTTGAAAAAAATGTTCGTCTCATCGAATAGATGATGATAGAATTTTTTCCCGTCCTGAAATTCCAATTTAATTTTTGAACCTCTCGTTTACGCGAGCGTTGCGTGCGAACTCTTGGACGGATCACGCTGTCCAACGAACTTAGCCTGAGTATTAGTAAGAGGATAATGTATACCAAATTTCAACTAAATCGGTCAACTTTTACTCAAGTTATCGTCACACGCGTGAACGTTACTGACAGACAGACAGACAGACAGACAGACAGACAGACAGACAGACAGACAGACAGACAGACAGACAGACAAGATTCATAGTTTGTTGAATGTAAGAAGCTCGCTTGCGCTCGCTTCAATAAGAGGAAAATGCCAATCAATTAAACAGTTTTTGCTCCACGCTTCTGCATAACTGAGAGGCCACAAAAACAGATTTTAAAGGTATATGAATGGACTACAACTTAAATCACATTATAAGTTTAGGTCACTCAATTTTGGACAGACCACAAATGTACACATTTTTTTTTAAACACTTTTTTTGACTGCAACTTATAACGTGAAAATCCATCAAAATAAATGTTTATGATCTCACATACTTTCTCTAATAAAAAGATAAAATCCCACATTGGCAGTTGGTAACAATTTGAAGAAAAAAAAACATATTGTAACAATAAGTTACAATGCGTTCATTTAAAAACACAAATAAAAGCATTTCTTTTTAAAAAGTTTAATACCAGAGAGTTGTGACAGATTAGTTTTTGTTTGAAAGCAATACCCGCAGGGGTGGCTGCCACAATATTCAAGAGAGGCCTGAAACAAGAATGGAGGAGGATATTATAGGGGATTTAAATGCTTGACAAGAGTTAAGCTACCAAATATTGACAGAATTGTCAAGTTACAGAAAGAGGCAGAATAAAAAATGTTTTTCCATTGAATCGAGTAAAAATCGACTTTCAATTACATTTAAGTTATTTATTGCTGAATTGACTTTGCATATATTTAAGGTCCTAGTTGTAACAGTTTGTAAATGGATTCAATTTTCATTATTTTTTTTAATATTGTGGAAAATTGATCAGGTTGCCCATTTATGTCTATTTTGTGGTATATTATAATTTTGCAGATATACAAATTACTTTTTTAATTTTTCCATTTCTATTTCAGATTTTCATACGAGTATAAGTTTAACTTCGTCATCCGGTAATATTGTAAATTAGACAGATTGTTTTTTTTTTGTTGCCTGGTGAGATACGCCATGCTGGTTTTGGCCCAGGCAGAGGCTCTCTGAGAAGATACAGGGTGTTACCGAACCAAACCGAAATTTGTTTTTGGGTGAAACTAGATCCAAAAAGGAGCAAAACGCCTCCAAGTGCACTTTGCTATGTCAATTTTCGCATTTTCTCCACTCCAACTCAATTTTTTTTCAACTTTTGACCATATTTTTTAAATTAGCGTTAAATGTTAAACTAGAGCACTTTTATTTTTGGATATTATTAACTAAGCAACGAAATAACAGTTCAAACGTACAAAAATTATAAAAATTAAAATTTCTGAAATTCTTTGAAAGCTCACTATTTTCCTAGAAAAACTCTTGGAGACTGTCAAATCTCACAAAAACCTCCTGACAATATTGCGATTCCGTATCGATTTCATGGAGAAATTCAAGTTCGAATGCAAAAAAGTCACCTAAAAAACTTTTAGTAGGTACGGTACCTATCGAAATGCTTGGATGGAACGAGAAAAATCCACAACTATTTTTCCAAAGGAAATTTTATTACATAAAACATATCAATAGAAAACCACTTTTATAGATACGAAAAATTAGATAAGACATTCAGAATATAAATTATAAAAGAAAACCACTCTCGGGTACGAAAAACTAGATTAAAAAATTTCAAAAGAAAACCACTCTGGGATACAAAAATTAGATTAAGACATTTTTATCGGGCCTTTCATGGGTTTTTCCATATCGGTAATGTGCCTGCATTCGCAACGGAGGAAACCACTTGAGCACAAAATTTAAAACATAAACTTTGATTTTAACTTTTCGTAACCGAAATTGTTTTCTTTTTTAATCTGAATGGTGCGGTTTTATTAGCAAAAAAAACGTGTTTTTTTAAAAATAAACTTAATAAAATCATATCTCGGTAACGGATTTACATAGCAAAGTGCGCTAGGTGGCATTTTGCTCCATTTTGAATCTAGTCTCACCCCCCCCCCCCCCCCAAAAAAAATCGGTAAAGGTCGGTATTAACCTATATATTGGTAATTGCCTATGAAAAGTGGCTAGTTATATAAGCTCTTTGCCAGACCTAGGCCCTCCACGGGCTGTTGCACCACAGTTAAAAAAATTATGACTAAATAAATCATTACCTATTTAAGATAAGATGTGTCTATCACCTGTGTGTCTCAATTTGTATCCGTCAGTAAGCTGTCGATTCTAAGCGATACGTGAATAAAACAATCGATCCAAAAAAAGAGCTTGAAAGAAGCGTGATATCAAAATTACAAGTTGAACACTATACGTGATTTGAGGTAAAAGAATAGAAAGTTTCTCAACTCGTGACGAAGAAATATAAAAAAGTTATCATGAAAACTATTTTATCTCCCAATTTCTAGTAGATTTATCACATTATATCTATCTCATCTTTTATTAGACACATTTCTTTCTTTTTGCTCTTATACTTTTGGTATCACCCGGTGTGGGCCGCAAGGCTTCCTTCCCCTTAGAAACGCTAACATTCTATTTTATTTATTAGTATTTGTTTAAGAAAAATGTTCAACAAACATAAATACCGGAGAGGAAATAATATAGTCGCAGAAAATCAATGCGATAAACTTGGACGAAACTTTCTTACATGGTAATATTGAATTTAAATTCAAAAATTTATTTTCTTTTTTTTAAAAATAATGTGACTGCTGGAAAGTATAAGGTGATTAGGTGATTATTTATATGGACATGTTTCGATTTCCAGGGGTGTCACATTTATTTTTATAAAATATCTAGACTGATATGGTTAAATTTGGTATTAAAATTGACTATATTTAAGAAGCAGTTAAAAATTACACCTTAAATTGGTTAGCAATAAAAACTAAAAAATCTTAAACAGTCCAATAGGATGATGACCAAATATGATTAACATAATATTTCCTACATTCTACCTCTCAAATCGTAGACACTAACAGTTTTGTCACAAAATCTGTTATGGTTATAAATAACTATAAACTCATCATAAAAACATCATCTTTAAAACTCTCATTGCTTTATTATTTTACTCCAATTCAGTTATAATTTATTAGTATTTATACTGTGGCCTAAAGGGTACACATAAATTTATAAACTGCCAAGGTGTGAGCGTCAGTTTAAGAAAGGTTCTAAGGTCTACCAGGTCTGTTCAAGACGATAACCTCACTGGAGTGAACTTGACTAACTTAGGTGTTGGTAGAAAGACAGAATAAATCAACAAACGTGAAATGAAAATTTTTATCTGTAGATTGATATAATTTATATATATAATACAATGTGAAAGTTTGACAGGTATATAATACATTAGCCTGACAGGAATAGTGGCCAGTACACCCTGGAGCTCTAAATGAAATAATACTCAGACAATATTTACAAATACTTCCCCTGGAAGTCACTCCCCTAGCCTGCCCTACCCGCGATACAAGGGAGTCCGGATTGGGATTGTGAGCCCTAACTTTCCGTGACACCAGGTAACGGCGGAGTATACCTCAGGAGCAATAGTTAACTAGAAACAAAATGATACGGTTAAATAACAGTTACTGGTAATGGCAGATTTTGAGATAATAACCTATTATAGTTTTATAATAATTTATAAGAAATTGACTGGTAACATTCTTTGCTACCACAAAACCAGTCTATAGATAAACGATAGTTAAGTAGTTAAGTTAGAGGTTGACTGGCAATAGTCTTTGCTACCACAAAGCCAGTCAATAGATAAATTAGAGATGGGCTGGTAACAGTCTTTGCTACCACAAAGCCAGTCAATGGATAAACGGTAGATAAATTGTTATGGGGAATTAAACTTAATTAAAACTTAGGTAAATTTTGGGGGTGCCAACCCTATCAGAATGCACAGCTTCACTTACTGAAAAACTCGGTACAAATCACCATAAGGGTGAAGGTACGGGGTTTAACATAACCGGAACTACATCAACGGGTCATTAGAGATTGTACGACAATTCAATGGTGTTGGAGGGTTGTCTTGAGCGTCGTCTCGAGAGACTTCCCGACGGGGAGGTTAGATGGTTCCCAAGGTCCCAGCTCAACAATGCAGCTGGAGCTCTCCCGTCCCTGCCGCCCTAAAACTGTAAGGTATAAAAGAAGTGGAGGTATTCGTAAGCAAAGTCAAAACCATGTGCCGCAAGAAGCGACTTAATTGAAAGCTATAGCTCTCCACAGTTGGTTTAGGTGAAACAGGCGTGGTCAAGACCTGAAACGGAGACAGTGAAACGGATGCTGAAAACGTTACAGCAGCAGTCGGTCATCAACCAATTCTTCAAATCTTCAACTACTTCCACTAACTTCATAATGGAACAAGACCTTCGAATACGGCGTTGTTCTATGAATCCAAATGAGAAAAATAAAACGAAAAATCGCTGTAAAGGAACCTGTTAACCATGGCAACAGCCTGGTTCACTTGCAAACTATAAACTTTTCCCAAACAGGGTTGCCGATAAACTCAAAGAAAAGTTATAACAAAAGGATACAGAACGGGTCTCACAAATTTAGGAAAGGCGAGAGATAATTTCTGAGAGTAATAAATAGGAATTTTATAGCTACTGGTATCGAAAAGTTCTAAGTGAATTAAAATCAAAGTGGTGCCGAAATTCAAAGGGCCCAAGCGTAAAGTTAAAGACAAGTGACACTCCCCAGCCTTTTCGAGTACGGCGCGAAAGCGCCAGATGGAGTAAGAGTGCTAAAGAACTAATACTGGAACAGCGCCACTAGGTGTCGCTCTAAGTCTGACTACGCGATATTTTCCTGTCAAAAAAAATCTACAATAGTACAATACAAATAATAAAATAAATAGCTTGATTTTCTGGAGAAATCCTGAGTAGATATACTCAGTATCTCGTTGTTGCTTCAAGTAATCATCCCGATGCACCACATCCCTAAAGATGCTTCAGCAGTGGAAGCGAAACGTCGGATTTCACCGGAAAAGCCTACGCATCAAGTTACAATTTACTTTTTTCCATTTTGTATATCTTAAAAACAAATAACAAATCAACTAGTTTATAATTATTATTTGTGTGAGATTCTCTATTATAAGAGCCAAGGGTTTTTATGATAAAAATTGGTGAGGTATATTTTCAAAATATCTCTTATTCTCTATAGAGCAATATTTTCATTCAATGTTTTAATGAATATTCAATATATTGAATTCTTTTAATTAGATTTTTTTAAAAATTATTTAAAGTCAAAACAGCAAAACTCACGCTAAGTTCTTTTAAAAAAATTAATAAAAAGTATTTCAAAAATCACTAAATTATTCAGTTGGTTAGAGCACACACACACACCACAAGTTGACTGTTTAAAAGGATACCATCGGCGCTAAGCACACCCTAAAGATTTACTAAGAAAGAAAAAAATGTATATATGTAATTATTTGGGATAGTTATAAATAATTTATAATCTTGATTGAACGCATATCAACTTAATAAACAGACTTATTATTAGAATTTATTGTTTCAGAGCCTAATATAGGTCAAGGAAGAATTGTGATCATTCTGAAGAATTAACTTTTTTTAAGCCTCCAAATTGAAAATGTTCCTAGACAGAAATGCATTTCAAACATCAGGGAATATTTCGGTTCTCGTGTCTGTTTGTAGTGGAGGACAGTCTTTTTTTGTTCCTAATTATTGGAACTTATTGTTCATAATAATGAAATTTATGAGACGTTCTGTTATTTACTAAGCCATAGAAGCGAAAAGATCGCACTAACGTATGGTGATAATCTTATTAATTATTTATTAAACTAAATTATTTATTATTTATTAATTATTTATATAGAAATGTTTCAAATAAAACAGGTGATTAAATGTATGAATCTGTTTTGTCCACCTAAATTTTATTAAAATCGGACAAGTAATATGTACGATATTGTTAGTAAAAAGGTTGAAAAATAATGTTGAGTGACAGCCCGACCGTTCAACACCAGTCCACAAATGTTCCCTTATGTCTAAAACAGATTTATGTCTAGATTATTTTTTAATCTGGAGTGGTAAAATAGAAATGTGTTCTTTATGAATGATCACAATGCTTCCGTTACCTTCAGAAGTAAAAATAGTTATGCTAAAAATTAACCCACTTAAATGTTGTGCAGAAGAATTACTCACGAAAAAGGGTATCTAATTTGACATGATTGACTTATACATTTATACTCATGTAGGAGTATTAAAAATAAACATTATTGATAAAATAGGCACAATTCATGTTAACCAGTAGTTATAGAAACTAATCTATATCCTATTTTGATTTTTAATCAAACGTCAAGATTGGTTATAAAAAAAGTGATTATTAATATAGGATAATTTAAAAATAGTCGACAATAGTATTTTTGTATGAGGTTTAAGATGTCTTGGAGTCGAAATCCTACGATTGTTATTATTACAACGAATAATTAATATAAACGTGGGTTAGGAGGGAAAAAATTAGATCGGAATGATTAGTCTTTGTTTTAGACACGGGGAGATTCTTGTAATGTCTGTCTGTCTGGCTTTTCTTTTTTTTTTAATTAATCGATCTGATTTTGTCTTAGATGTTAGACGTTGTCACTTTTAAACTATGAGATGTCGTGGTCAAACATTTTCAGATACGATGGCAAACTATTTGGCTCGTCAATGAAGGCTATCTTTCACTTTGAATATAAATACTAAAAAATATATATATATATATATTTCATTATCTAAAGGCAAGCAACAACATTAAAAATTAACTTAGGTGTTGAAGTTAAAGATAATTAATACAAAAAAAATTAGAAAATATTATTTTTTGAATTAATCTAATAATACAAATAATATATTTAAATATATATATATATATATATATATATATATATATATATATATATATATATATATATATATATATATATATATATATATATATATGTTAGACATCACAAAATAAGCACGTGTGAGCAAGGTTCTTCTTGCCAAAAATATCTAAAAAATCTTAACAGTTCAAGGACTCAAGACGATAAATTTTATCTTTTTTTTACTCGTGGATCTATACATTAATATACTCAAATTATAAAAATTCAACCCAGTTTTTCCCTTCTAAATGGACAGATTTAAAAAAAAAATAACAATAAAAACTTGACGGAACTACATGAAATTATTTATATAGATATTAAACTATTTTAAGTTAATTGCAATGAAATTCAAACTGACAAACAAAAATATGGGTGTATATGTATATGTATATATATATATATATATATATATATATATATATATATATATATATATATATATATATATATATATATATATATTTATATATATTTTATTATACTATAAAAATATATTACTTATTCGACAAATTTTTAAATGCTAAAAAAGATCGTTTTGTCTTGTTTTATTTGTCGTCATTTTTATCTAATAATACCAGCTTATAACTGTTGAATAATTAGGGGATCGAATCACTCCTTACTTTTAGCGACATAGTTTGAAATGAAAAGTAAAACGGAATTATATCTCCTAGTAGCCCAGAGCGCTTGTACCTGGTACTTGAAGCAGTCATACCTAGTTATTCCAAGTAAATCCTACAAACTCCCAACATCAGTGGGTTTCCTTTACAGTATGTCGTTTGTTAAAGTTCTGTAAATGTGTGACATTGTCTTATTTAGATGCAGTATAATAATAAGCATAGTTAAAAGTGCATTATCATGTACATGGGTGTTATCTTGATACTTGATGAATTTTAGATAAGGGCAATTCCAATTGGGGATATGCTAGCAACAAATGGTCTCACATCCAGTTCGACGCCTAAAGATCTTGTTTTGATAATGCTGTAATTTGTTATAATCCTCTTGGTTTGTACAAGCTTATGCCCAACAAAAGACGAAAGAGAGGATCTACATTAGTAAAAGTTTAGTTTCATGGTCAATAGAAAATGACTAGTCCCTAAATAATTGTTATTTATATGAAGATTAACGTAGTATAATTAAATCAGTCACTGATGGTATCAAAAAAATGTCAAATGTAACTTTTTTTCTGTTTCAGTGATACTAATTGCAACTGCTGCAGTTAGCAATGGCGAATGCCAGAGTAAGTATGCTTAACTATAATAATCGAATTGTACATTTTATCAATATAATACAAAATTTAAGCAATGAATATAGAAATATCGACTCTTCAACAATTAGGATAATGAGTTTCTTGCATGAGATAGAACTATGAATTAAAAAAGTATTAACCTCAGAACAATATAAATATTAAAGTAGAAAGTTACAACATTACAACCCCCTTTAGTTTATTAGAGTGCCTACAGTTTTTTTTTATTTCACAAAAAGAATAATAAAAGATGGAGCTAGTGAAATCCTTATTTCTATTTTTTTTGTGGCTGGCTGTCGTCAAAATCTTTGAGGCTAATTTACCCTTTTCCAGTCATCCAATCGTGCCGAAACTTGGCACATAGACTCTATTATAAAACAATACGTCAACTTTAAGGGTAACCCCTCCCCCCCCCCCCCCCCTCCACACGTACACTGATTGACGGCTCTGCTTGTAAAAACTCAAGAGTGATAGCAGTAAAATGTTTTATCTACGATTGATACGAAATATAAACATTATATCTTTGTTTAGATGCGTAGAAAGTGATTATTTACGTACTTGTATTCATTGCGCATGCGCGTCTCATAGTTCTGAATAATTCCTCTTCTTTACCGCACTAGTGCGGTAAAGAAGAGGAATTATTCAGCTTTACGCACGATTAGTGAGTTTGTTTACATTTAACAAAACTAATTTGGTGTTCTTTTATTAAAGTAACTGTTTATATCGAGTTTTTAGTGAAAAACAATGAGTGAATCAAGTGACTTTGACGAAAATGTGGAGAATAATAATCCTCCAGAAATAATTAATTCGGCAAAAAATACAACTAATGAATTAATGCCATCTTTATCAAGAGAGAGATACGAACTTACATACAGCAAGTTTATTTGTTTCTGTATTTATTATTTAAATCTAACAATCGTAGATAAAGTACGGTGGTACGCAACTCGTGCGAAAACGGCATTTTGCATTGCTCGTGTGGTTTTACCACCCTCGCTATCGCTCGGGTGCAAACTCCACACACGCATGCAAAATGCTACTTTCCGCACTCGACGCGTAATGTACTATAAAAGTGTTTTTATAAACAAACAACTTTCAGATGACTTACACCACCGAAATGCATAATAAATATAAAGAATTTATAATACAAACTTTGTTTTTATGTTAACGACGTCGTTTGTAGATAATTTTTACCATTATTTTCAGGCAACTTTAAGTTTCAAGACTGATGACCTTTTGCATATTCTACCTGAGGGGTAAAAAATAATTTAGTAGCTAGAAGACAATTAATATTCTTTTGCAACAGCTGGAAGATTTTTACAGCTTAAAATAACAATTTTTATCACAAAATAGTTAAATATTCTTATAACAAAAGAACAATTTATTATTCAATTATGCATTTCTCTAATTTACTTATAAAATTACCTTCAATATTGCTTCCGAGCTTATCGAAGGTAACAGATGCTATGTGATTGTTTTGAAGAGTGAAAATATTTGATGTCTCCGATTTCAAAAATCCCAAGACATAAATCAGTATAAGACATCAGGGAAAATGTTTGGTTCCTTGCCTGTCTGTCACTCAATTTTTGCGAACCAACATATCTTAAAAACTGCAAAAATTTAGATGATTTGTCACACGTAGCCCATATAGCTCCAGATTAATTTCCTCCATCTACGCTCTTTAATTTTTGCTAAATTGCTACTTAAATTGGCACTCTTTTAGTTTGGTACCCCCTACTTCATTACAAATTTGAGAAGACCTGGGTGGGTAAATGAGTGGGAAATAGTACTGACTTGCCTAATTAGACAGTTAGTACTATTCCCTACAAATATAAACACCCAGGTCATCTTAAATTTCCAATGAAATGGGTCAGTAATTAATAATATATATATTGAGTGAATTTTACACACTTTTATACAAAATTGTTTCTGATCATCTTTTCTTTCCCTGAAAAGGGAAAGAAAAGACTGACCCACTTTGTCTAAATATTTACAACGATAAAAGGATATGTAGACTAATGTACATTGGGACAAAGGAATATAACACTTTTATATAAAGTGTGATATTCCTTTGTCCCAATGTACATTAGACTAAACATTCCTTTTTCTTAATAGTTATTTACCGTTATTTGGTCAAAGTGGGTCAGATACGACATATTTACCGGAAGATATGAGTGAGCAATACCTACTAGGATATTTTCATTCATTTTAATGTAATCAAATTTGAAGAAATAAAATACCTCAAACAAACTTTCACAAAAATTACAAGTCACATTTTAAGTACCTTACCTTGCATCTATTGGAAGAACTCCCTCTCTCGTAATTGTCCATTAAACAGAATTACACGTCGGAAATTTAGCCCCTTTAATTCCTCTAAAACTCAACATATTTTAATTTCGCTTTAGACAAATATAATATTTTTTCTGTCAACGAAATAAAATTTAACTGACATGCATATTTTGAAATATAACAGGTCATTCAATTAAAAAAAAAAAAAAATCCCCAAGAAATGATAGATATAATACTCCCTTTGTTCATGATATTAGAGGTGTTTCTCACTTTTCCATTTTAATTCCTGCCCTAAATTAATTTAATTCAATAATCCTACTAGATTATTCCTTTTTCTTAGGGGGGTACCAAACTAAAAGAGGCGTACGGGGCCGCCTCTTTTATTTTGGTACCCCCCTACTAGATTATTCCTTCTTCCCAGGGGGGTACCAAACTAAAAGAGGCGTACGGGGCCGCCTCTTTTAGTTTGGTACCCCCCTATCTTTTCTTCTCTCTTTCCCCTTTCTCAACCCCACACAAAAGCCCCGCTGCTTTTGAACATTCCCCTATTAAGATTGTTAATTTTTTATTTATATAAAATACCATTTCAGCTTATATTTAAATAAAAATAAACGGGGGTACCAAACTAAAGTATTGCCACATGGCGCCACTTTTAGTTTGATACCCCCCATTTGGGGAGTACCAAACTAAAAGAGTACCCTTAAATTCAGGTAACTTTGTACTCTGGTCTATATTCAGAACATTAAATTCGTGATAGAGCACGTCACTCTAATTCCTTCGTAATCACATTTTAGTGAGTAATTATTTAAGTATGATTTTGAGAGGTTCCAGAGTAATTTAATTTGCACATTCCCACCCTTGATACAATAATCGATGATGGATTGAGCTAAACATCGAACATTTGATTTTGCTCAAGATATTAAGAATTTTAAATTTATGAATTAAAACGCGTATTTTAGAGTGCCTTCTGGTCTATTGACCAACACTAAAGCCGATCAAGTTGAGGAGACGACCCTTTTGGCACTAATAACGGCTTAAAAATTAAAGTATAATTTGTGGAGAGCCGTAATTTCTTTATTCTCACCATCTTTTAATACATATCTGTTCATTTTTTCGTTACATTTTGTCATATAATAGATAATTTTACATTCATCGAACATTCATTTAAAATTACCATCGATGATAAAATAGTAGTAACTTAAAGTACAAGTATAAGGGTTCTTGTAAGACCCAACATAAATAATGTCTAAGAGTTTAATATTCAAGAACAGTTAAGTTGGCAAATTGTCAGAGGAAGTTGTTGGGCCAAGTTCAAGGGGCAGAGAAATTGCAAGCAGTTATGTTTGTAAGGAAAGTTATGGTATGTTGAGCTGAGCAAAGCTTAGAATAGTGTTAAAGCCCGCTACGTGCTCAAGCAGCTGAACTCAATTTCAAGTGCACTCTAATAACAAATCAGAAGAGAAACTTGAAGGACTCGGTTTGAAAACGTCACCTCAAAATAATAATACTTCTAAGATTATAATAATTGGACCTATATAATTTAATTATAAGCTACCTTCTTGATATTATATCAGATACCTACTTTATTAGCATTAAATTATTACAATTTAATTTTAAAAGAACTTTTTTATAAAAATAAATATACTATAAAATATGTACTAGTATATTATAATTTAGGGTTTATAATTTTAGAGTCAATATAGCACCCTTTATATAATATCCTGTATTTATATATCTGTCTAGAGACCGTTAAAGTATACCTGTATCTCTGAAAATTACAAACACAAAAATCTAAAAATTTGCTGTTATCCGTGTAATAATAATAACCCAAACACAGGAAGATATGAGAGTCCGAAAAATCATCCCCGAAAAGCAAGGGATTGATTTTCTTAACGGAAATACGGTATAGGGGCCCTTAAATGAAAGAGGAGGATGCCCTGACTACAAAGATATTATATATTAGTTTTTTTTACCAATTCATCTTTGCACCACGTGTCCTTAAAACTGCGTTTACCGTGTCTTACCTCTTTTTTTAACAAACCAACGAAAAAATCAGTTATTCTTTGTAAAAAAGAAAGAACGGTTTTTATATGGATTTTTATAATTATAATATAAGTCGGTTTCCCGAGAAAAATCTAGTTCCAGAGAAAAATCTTTAAATGCGGACGGTGAGACGCCGAGTTCGATTTTCCGCTGGGGTGGTAAATTTTGATGAAATATTTCATAATGATTAAATGAAACTACGAAAAATCGAAACAACGACCCTGACTCTGTTTGACTCTGTGGTTTTATGGACAACACTGGGCCAAATAATTATAGATTCGTAAATGAGAAAATTAATGTTTTTTTTGTTGTTTTGTTTTTAAATTAAACCATGTAATCAACATCAATAATTAATGAAGAAGAAATATTCATCCAAAATTTCGAGAACAAAAATCATACTCATCGATTTCAAAGACTTTAAGAAAAATCTAAGCCAAATTTCAAGAAAAAAATTAAATATATATATTTTTTTTAAATTTAAAAAATAAAATTCATAAAATATAATCTATATACCCCGTACCCTGCACCCGTGTGTACCAATTTGGACCATTTCAGAGTTATACCATGCTGTGGTTGGTCACTATGACCGTGCCGAATTTCGGGCGGATCGGTTCAGCCGTTCAGGAGGAGTATGCATCCAAACAAATGCAAAGTGTAGTATAAGAGCTTCGCTTCGCTCAACTCAATAAGTGGGAGTTCAAGTACAGATTTATCAGAAAAATTACCAGTTTAATGATCTGAACCAGGTTAGCCCCTCCCCCCTCCCCAGACCGGTGCCCCGTGTGGCCAGACGGGCCTCGGGCCGCCTCTGCATTTAAAGGAAATAATACTCAAAATCTTTTGAATAACTAAATTTAATTACAACTTTAATGAAATCATTGAGTTTTAATATCAATGGTATAGTAAGGTTTCAGTGTTCATGATTCATGGAAAGGAACTAGAAGCTGCAACATATACATTTTTTTAAGGGTAGATCTTGTTGTTACCTGTTTTATAGTAACAAGTGCAAAGTGTACATATTAAGTTGGTACATATTATCAGAACATGCAAACTAATTTTGTTTATTATTGACTCTCGGGTACCCTCGTCTCGGGGGGGGGGGGGGGGGGGGCTTTATAGCGCTTTAAAGCCACCGATAGATTAATGTAAAGGGAGGTTTTGTTGCTAAGACACTCTCTCTAAACTACGAATGAGTAAAAAGGTAATCTATCACTTGCAACTCTATTTAAACTTGAAAAAAGTAAAACTAAAACTTAATTGGAAGTTAAGTTAAGTACCATTCTTCTATATGCAACGTAATACATTATGGAGAGAGGTGTTGTTAATAATACCTCTTCAAAATAAATTATATGAAGAATATAGAAAAACTGAATTTTGATAAGTATAGTATATTTTTAGCTACAAAGTATACCAAAACAGTTATGTTATCGGTGTAGCATGTATTTACAGAGCACATAATCTACTTTAGTATGAATCAATTTTAGGAAATTATTTTTTATTTCAATAATTTCAATTTTTTTTTTTATTTTACTACCAAATATAAACGAATAACCTAAAAATCACATTTTAAATTTTATTAAAAACATCGCGTTTTACTTTAAGACTCAATTATAAGAGCATAACTACTAACCGAGTTGGTAGTGATCTTACTCTTACTATATTATTGATAATTATGGTGACAATATTGTGTGTTCTTGTTTACTAACCTCTCTAGTCAATTATTTTAACATCAACCCCGTTGTTGACCAATTAGCAGTGGCCCTAAGGGAATTTACCCTTATTAATATTGTAATCAATATTATTAATCAATCATTTATGTGTTCTTGTTATTACATACATGTATATGAGAAGTTGTGAAATCTATATTTAAATATAACGATAAATCAAATTAATTCTAAATTCAATATCGTGTGATAATAATTATTCCTGTGTATAAAAAATAAAATAATGTTAAATGTTACATTTTTGCTTAAATATTAGTGGTAAGGTGGTCGTTCAAATAAATAAATAAAGAAATTATACCGTTTATATCACCACAATGATCCCTTTAATTCACTACGATTATAGAAAAAATCTGTTGGTGGATTTGTATGCTACATATAATGTTCTTTAATGACATATACAACGTTTCGCAAAATTGGATCGCCTAAATACGGTGGAATCGATCTCAGTAAGTATATTATGAAACTTGCACACTCAGTCTTCTTTGTCTCGTTTGTTTCGTGATGGAATCATATATTTATGCTGTTCGGCATTGACAACATTTTTTGTACTTCAGACATACCACTAACTTCGGACTTACAAGTTTTTTTGTTTTTTTTTGGGGGGGGGGGGTAATAATTTAAAAAAATCAACTTATGGAATTTTCACGGCAGTTAAAATTCCATTTTTGTGGCTTTAGCTACAAGTGTGAAAACTTTCTGGTTTCTAGCTATTATAGAAGGGACTATTAATGGTGTGAAAGTTAGTGAGTAACATTCCTTTTTTTAAAAAAAACAAAACTTAATTCTAACGGCTCAATTTTAATTTTTTTTTAGTGTCCTAAGATACTTAAGCTTAATCTATGTTTTACATTTCAAAAGCCCATCTTGAGAGGAAGCAGAAATATGAGAGTGAGAAAAACAAGGTGAATTAGTTCAAGAAAAGAAATAATTTCCTAAACAATTTAAAATAATACTGAATTTTATAAATTTCGATTAAGAATAAAGGTTTTCAGTACAAACTATGTATTAATACTAATTATGCTGTTACTGCATTTGTTAGCTCGAACGATCTTCTGTTACGAGTGTGACTCATGGAAGGACCCGAGATGCAAGGATCCGTTCAACTACACTGCCCTACCTAAAGATCAACCTCCGGTCTTCGAGTGCAACGGCTGCTGCGTCAAGATGGTCCGCAATTCCAGAACTTGTCAGTAACATTTAAACATTCCATATTTATAAAAGAAAAGTTTAATTATTAAAATTTTACTAGTCCTAATTTCAAGTCCTGTCCTGGGCGTAAAATGAGAAACGTTTTTCTCCTTTAAAGATAGCCTTGATGTGAATTCCTTTTTGGGTTTTACCGATGTTTCTAATTTTATCGACGTTAAAGTATTT
The DNA here is from genome assembly GCA_951217055.1 of Gerris lacustris. NCBI lineage: Eukaryota > Metazoa > Arthropoda > Insecta > Hemiptera > Gerridae > Gerris > Gerris lacustris. The sequence goes on from OX578277.1 coordinate 82,604,436, forward strand.
CTGAATTCAAAGAAAAAAAAGTTGCGTTATACGAGGGATACGCAAACATGGTACTGTTCAGTTCGTAGTGTACACAAACTACGTTTCCAATTAATTATAGTAATATGAAAATCTAAACTCTAAAACAAAAATTCACAATTTAATAAAACCTATCGGTGTTTTTGAAGCCCATGTGAACGATAATTTTAACAACAATATTATTTGGGAACAGTAATAAACGAGCTCACTCTAACATTACACAGTCAGTTTAGAAATGAGACGATTATGTAGATGTTTTATTGTTTTTTTTATTAAGTCATAAAGAGATAAGGACAACGTAAGGACCATTGTCGGAGATCAATATTTAGCATTGATAAAGAAAACCATGCCTTCGCAGTCTCGTTTCACAAAGAATGTACTTTTATGAAAAACGAACGTGGAACGGGAACGCATTTATGACAACGCATTTATGCCTGCAGACGCCTAAAAACAAAATATACCTAGGCTATCATTATTGGTTTCGAAGTAATAAGGCATTTTAATGAGGCGGTAAAAAGCACATTAATACTTGAATTGTTTTTGTCTCACTGCGCATATGCGCACAGAAAATTTACAATTATAAAAATTGGGAGCTTCCCCCGTTAGTTTGATCGCCCCACCATAAGGTATTAGCATGAATTATTTCCTAATATTAGGGTAAATGGGGAGGGCCACATGTTTTGTGTGAAATTTTGGCTCTATAACCGCAATATTGGGGGTAAAAAACATTACTCATAAAATGTTAAATTTTAATCTTAGCACATTTTACCGCATGTTCAATGTTTGTTTCTTAATATTTTTTCCTATGTATGGGTCAAAATGGATGATGATGATGATTTACGAAACCCTTAAAACAGAAACAAATCGAGGCTCTCTTTAAGACGGAAAAAAATCAGTTTTGACATCCTAAATACTCTCCTTGAATTTCGACATCTTCACTTAATACATCCTGTGAAAATTATTAACACATCATTTCTAAAAGAATTTAAAAAAAAGTTATTATTCATAAATATAAAATTTTATAATTAGTATAATTAACAACATGCTATATGTTACACGACATAACACATATTTTTTTCTGTTATTATGATTATTTATTCTCATAATAGTTTTGTGGTCTTAAATTTTATTAACACTCGTAATTTGATCATATTAATAATTCTTTTAAACTTATAATAAATAGTTTGTGAAATTTTCTATTCAATTTATCAAAAATATTGTCGAGATGATGTAACTGATAGATTTTTATCACTTAGGCGACGTATATATTTGAAGATTATGAAATGCCCCAGGCTGAGCTCGTCGCATACCTGACCTTAATATCTTATAACATCATTTAAACGGATAGAGATCGCCGTACTAGATACTTCAATGTTATAAATATGAGAAAAAATGTAATATTTGTTATATGCATTTTAGTTATGTAAAAATATTTTTTCTCATTTAGATAACTGCATTTATATATTAACATCCTCTTTTTATGCAAAATTTGGTTTAGTTAAGTTAGACAGTAAATAATGTTTTTTTTTACAACAAATTTAGCAGAATTGCTCACGTCAAATAACTTATACATATTAAAATTGTGACTTTAGAACAATAAATAATTCAAAGGGATGCACATTTTGTTTCACTAATTGTATTTCAAGAAACAACATTTTGGTCAGGCAAATAGTATATATTCACAATAATTACAATTGAGTCCATATAGTCCATATGGCCTGAGTCCATATGGCCTGAGTTCATATGTACTGTCCTTTTCAAACGCGTTGGTGGCTGACTTTCAATATTTGCAGAAATAAAAAGCGTTAAGTGAGGATACAAAAAAAAGGATAATAAAAACAAATGGGTTCTCCCTTTTAGAGACTCAAATGTATAGGAAGACAATAGTAACCTTCTTGTAAAAAAAACTCGCTTTCAACATCGCTATTATATATACTCTCTCACACAATGGACTATCACCATTAAATCCTTTATCGACAGATATAAAGATTAGTCTATTGGTTTAAATGTATCTTACAATCAGTTAAAATTTGAAAACCTTTTACATGACAATTGTATAAAACCGACTTTTCACGTAAAAATATTTCTATCCCGCTCTATATGAAAATAAAAAAAATAAAAGGTTCCCTGGTTTGAACCCTCGAAAGGTCACAATGCTTTTTTTATCGGTAATGACAACAAGATAAATTACATTTTTTTCGGGAAATTTTCATTGCCCTATAATAATAAGGTATTCTCATAAATTGAAAATACTAATTGCGCATACGCATATTACATATTTAACTTCTCCATATTTTTCTTAAGTGTAGGTCAAAAATTGCGTCATTGTAAAAAAAAGTCGTATAAAATTTTAACTTTATACCTTACACGGTTTGGGAGATATGAAGCAAAGAGCGACGGACGAAAGGTTTCCGTGAAGGATCTACGAAACCCTAAAAACTAGAATGAAAAGGTGTGAATGAGAATACGATGCCTAATTTAAATGATAATTTTATGAGATAGTGAACTATGCAAAAACATTAAATTTTCATCGTCTTTTGTCTCTGGTCATAATTATATAATTACTTCAAAAGCTTTAAATTGAAACATTAAATATCCAAAATCAGTTCATGATAAGCAGAGGCCAAGGAAACATCACCTCTAAAATGTTATAATTCTACTAGAACTTGATAAATTATTTTTTTAATGAGGCAGTTTAGCTACAGATATCGGTGAGAGGATAACCATGTTTATAGTGCTGTACATCGTATGCCAAAACATAATGTTTATTATACTTAATTTAATAATTATGAATTTGACAAATAATTATTTGAACAGAATATGCTTTTTAAGGCCTGCACTATAAATTGAAGCATCAGACATCTCCCTTATATGAATTTAAATGATCATTATATATTAGTTAATTTAGGAACTGATTAAGACATATACATACAAATCAATTCAATTACACTCAAAATTACTTAGGAAATCTTCAAGATGAAGTTGGTGATTGCGATTGTCAAAGAGAGCAGCATCACTAATAGCTAGTTAGTTCAGTTTAGTTTAAGTCGAGGCACTATTACGGCGCTAAATACATTGAAGGGAACGAAACGTTAAACCTCTCAACCTCAAAAGATCTTCCCATGGAAACATACATTATTACATTCGAATCAGTATTTCCCTCTTGTTAATACTTTATAATCAAATTTGACTAATTTGTTCATTATTGTTGCTTTTTTCCAGCCTACGAGAGCGTGAGACGGACCTGCACTTCCCAACTACAAATAAATCTGTTCATGGTGGACCATGTGTGCATGATGGAAAGTACTGGTACAGGCCACATGTGTTTCTGTGAGGAGGATATGTGCAATAATGGGAACCGACAATTCATAACTCCGGCACTTATTCCTTTCGCCGCTCTCCTTCTTTGGTGCATGCTACCTCGGACATAGAAATGCATGGGCAACGAGCATGCCAGACTTTATTTAACATTCACTTATATTTTGTTGCATTATTAACTTAACATTCTTTTGATTTTTATTAAAAAAACATTATTTACTATAAAGGTGCATGTCTCACCATCATGCCATTATTAATAATGAATAGATCTGCATGAAATTAACCAATATTTAAACTTAAAAAATTAAGATTATTAGAATTTAAAATATTATTATTTTTTTAATTTTAACTTTAATATATATTTTTTTAAGATTATTTTTTACCTAAATAACTTTATAAATAACTGTACATAAAGATAATTTATTGGTTTAAGACCCCATATTTTAATTATCCAACAACTAATTACTAAGATCGTAAAACATTATTTTTTAACTATCCTTTCCTCATTTCTTTTTTTTTTAACTTTAAACTCATATTGCTAACAAAAAACAAAAAAAAAAATATCTATAATGTATATATGGTCTATCAGAATAAGTAATTCCTAATAATTAGTATAAAAAAATTCTAAAAATCTTAACTTCTTACTTATTATCAGCAGCGGCATTCCTTACATATCAATTTATATTGTGTATTAATATATATTTATATATTATATAAATAATTAATAAATAAAACAATTATATTATCTTTAACATTTTACTGTTGCATTTATGATAACATTACATTCTTTGAATATTAATTAAAAAAAGACATTTACAAAACACTCGTACCTAACATAATAAATAAAACATATTTTAAAATAAATTTAAAAAAAAAAACAAAGATATTTAAATGAATAAATATATATATAGTTTTATGAATAAAATAAAAGGCAATAATAATAATATTATGATTAATATCGAATGCCACTGTTGTAAAAAACACATTAGAAGACAAAATTAATTTTTCCATCTCATTTTTTAATATTAATTAATTAACTAGAAAAAAATATATAAGATTATCATCTATTAAATTTTTGGATCTAAACTAATCAAAATACACAAATATATTTTTAAAGACTAAAGACAAGCCCTCATGGTTTTGAAAGTAAATAATTCTTAATACATAGTAACATTGTTTAATGGGATACATAATGTCTAAATAATATATATATATATATATATATATATATATATATATATATATATATATATATATATATATATATATATATACATATATATATATACATATATATATATATATATATATATATATATATATATATATATATATATATATATATAGTGAAAACATTAGTTTAGTTTGAATATTTCCTTCAAGTATGCAAATATAGATCTTAATGGCGCAAAATACAATTAAACACACTCAAAAAGAGAACATTTCTTAGTTTATTCGCAAGCAACAATTTGCGAAGTAACTAATTTTACTACGTTAAGTAGTTAATAAAATAGAACATCAATTACTTATCTTTTCATCATTACTTTCAATCAACTTTTTCGACCATCAGTGAAATAATATTTTACAAAATATCTATTCTAAAATATTAGTTAGATGTTTTTACAAGTTGACATTTACTAAAAAAGAGGGAATAAAATAAACTAAAATTAAAAATAACAAGACAGCATAATAAAATAAATCTTATTTTAATAGTGAATAGAAATCATTATAAACAAATTTTTTAAACTTAAGTAGATCTTTTCTTAGAATTTTATTCATTTATTAAAGTTTCCTAAAAAAAAAAAAAACAGACAAAGAGTTTCTCAAAAAAGCAAACCTTAAAAAACTTCTAAACCTATTAAAAAATATTATCTGAAAGTAAATTGATAAAAAAATACAAAAACATTAAAGTGAGAGAAATTCTAATTAAAATTAAATATCCGTGCCAAAAAACACGGATTTTGTTTTTCAAAATTAACTAAAATTATGCAGATATATTTATTTATTTGAGGCTTTACATACTCAAATTACAGAATAGAAACGTTGAATTGAACATTAAAAAAAAAATTATTTATAATTTATATTATTGGAACTGGAAGATATTTTTAACGCATTTTGAACGAAGTGTGATATAGGTTTTTTTTAAGGGTGACAGATTTAAATATAAGATCCCCTTGATGCAATCAATTTTAAAATAGTTCATCCATTTCTAATTTATTATATATTTTTTTGTAATTTCCCTCAAAATACATAGTATATTTATTTGAAAAAAATACACATAGATTACTTACAAAAAATGTCTACGATGATATCAAACAGAGCTTGAAAATCTTAAAAAGACATAATACATTATTTACGATATTTAATTTCCTACATTTAGATTTAGATTCTAGGTTTTTTTTTTGTTTTTTTTTTTGTTTTTTTTTTTTAAATAAAAATAAATAAAGAAAAGCAAATCAGAAATGATAAATAGTTATGAGAAAGTTAAAAGAGATTTACTTGATAGGGAAGCAATAAAACAGTGTTATATGATTTATAAAAACTATAATATAAACATTTTAATGATGACGTCAATGCTTTAGTTTTTTTTGGATGAAAGCAGATCTAAATGATTTAGTGTTATGAGCTGGTTAAAAAATAATTTTGATATAAATTTATGCGTTTGCGTTTTATAATCAATGTTGTAAAGACTATAACATATACAAATAAGTGAAGTAAACGAATTTTATAAGAAAGGAGATCAGAGGGATGCATTGTAATGAACAAGTAAACTGAAATATACTCAATAGAAAAGCAATAAACGCGTACGTAAATTCAAAATTTATATTGACAATAAAAACAACAATTGAGATCAAACATAATAATACAAAAAAAAATTAATGATTTATAGTTATGAGCAAGTAAAGAAGGATATACCCAAAATAAAAGCAATAATTATATGAGTAAGATATTCAATAAAATAAAAGAACGTTAATTATATGTATATTCTACATACATCTGGATATTATATAAAAGCAAATCTGATGATTGGTCATGAGCAAGTAAAGAGAAGTTAGAGAAACAGAAAAGTTATAATTAATTATCTAAAAAAACAAACAAAAAAACTGTGATATAAATTCTATTCTCTCTTTAAATATATATTTTTTTGATTATTTTATTTAGTTAAATATATATATATATATATATATATATATATATATATATATATATATATATATTTATAATAAACTATTTTTAATTCTACTAGGATTACCATGTTGTAAAGCTCTGTTAATAGCTTCTAAAATACTTTAAATAATAAGTATGGAACTTATAGACATTCATGGTGTTAGCAACATAGAAACCCAAAAACCTAGACCTAGAAACCTGAAGATCAAATGAAAATAAGGGAAAAAGACAAGGCGTAAAAAGAAAATAATTATTGTTTCTGATACCACGTCAACGAATAAAAATAATCATATATTAAAAAAGAATGTAATTGACCATTTAAAATTATTTAAACATTCATGTCAATTATTGCAACTCAATTAAAGGTTAATTAACCTCAAAGTGAAAATTTATCGGTTTAATTTCTAATCCACAATAACATATATATAAAGTTTCAAACACTTAATTTAATCTAGTCCAATTAAAGTTTCCACTATTGTGGTTTTTAGGCATAAAACTAATAGATGTGTTTCATAGTATTTCTCACTAGTAAATTCCACAAAGTAAAATAAATTAATGTGATTAATTAATTTTAAATTCCCTTCAAATTAAAAGCAATTTTGAATCTATACATCAATAGTTGCATGCAGAGCAGAAAGGCTGAACATAATAATAATTAAGCCTATAGCGTTACATAAAAACTATAATTTTTTTTGTTCTTTTATTTAAACTCTAATTGTGTTACATATGTATAAAGTTATCATTAGATATAAATTTACTTGATTATTTACGGCCTTAAAACGATTTTATACCTCAAAATTTATCAAGAATATTATTAACAAATGATGCTTTGGATAAAAAACCAAAATCAAAGAAAAAAAAATATGTACGACAACCTGGAACAAAACTTTCTCATTCATTACATAGTAAAGTCCTATTAAATTTAACTCCCGACTACAAAATATAATTTGTTAATCAAAATCATAGGTACGGTTCTCAAGATTTTTTTTTAGAGTATTTGAGCCCCCCCCCCCCCCCCAAATTTAGAGCTAAAATTCATATTTCAATTTCATCACGGAGTATGATTTAACATAACATGTCGTATGCTAAATTGTATCGAAACATACCCAGTAGTTTCCACGCGTAAGCACAGACTGATCACAACAGAAATATTTTAAAAGACGCTTTTTACCAAAAAAAGTGTTTTACCAAAACCGAATTTCTGTGGCATCACAATTCTCTCTCTCATTATATGCTACGTATGTAATGAAAAGAAAAAAACGATAAACTCCGTGTATGAACTATTCTTTTCTAAAAAAAAAATATATATTTTTTAATATGTACTTAAACATAAAAAATACTTCTGACATATTATTATAAATTCATATTTCACCTAATATTTGACTAGTATGTAATGATACAAGTTATTATATACAACAAAACTAATAAACCATTTTTATTTATTCGAAAAAACTCTTAACTTATTTAGTTAAAATGTGGATAAAAATAATTAGATAACAACAACTTAATAAGACTAAATAATATCAATTATAGAAGTTCTCTCTTAAAATATATTAGGAACTATAAAGTATAATCTTGAAATATATTTTCCAAAATTAGAAAAGATATCAATAGACTGATACAACATTTTTAAATGATTTTATTAAGAATAAAAAACGCTAGAGTAAAAAGTATGATAAAGTATAAAGATCTTTTTGTTTGTATTATTAGAGAATACAATTGATTAATCCAAGTCAATAACAATAAAACTAATCATATATTCAAAAACAATTAACTTTTTATGTAATCTCCCTTTCAATTATAACTATGTATTTATATTTAAATAAACCACTTCAAACTATGTATCTTAAAAGAGGTTACTGGGCCTGGTATGATAAACATAGCATGGAGTATTATGTTTGAAAACTTAATTAAAATAATTAGGGAGGAAGGTGCAATGTAAAAGGTGCGTTAACGTTCGAGTAGCAATGAATACCAGACCTAGAAATTCTGATGAAAACTACAACGCGAAAAAGACACAATGGAAGATAATAAAAAGTCGATAAATCGATTTCATTTCAAAATCTGTATTCTATAAGAAGTACGGAACCAGAAGAATTTTGGGAATGTCAAAAAAGAGAAAAAAGATTGAAATGAAAGTATAAAATAAGTAGTAGGAAGAGATCAATCGATTTCATGGAAGACTTAATAGGATCAAAGATGGACTAAAACACTTTATCACCAATTTTTCGTATTTTTTCATATTTCAAATTTATATATTTCACAGGCTAGTAAATTCCGATTCGCTTTACTCATAAATGAAGTCGACTGAGATTATTAATAAATTTAATGACCCAGTCCCAGTGATAACTGGGAGACTAAAGAAATTACATTAGGTAAAGACAAGGTAAAAATCTATTTAGTACTCTACTTTCTAGTCAAAAAAGTAAAAGGATTCAAAATTATTTGTATAATTAGTGGTTCAAATGGAGGAGAACTTAAAACAGTTTTTTAAGGTGCTTACTTGAAACAGCAGATCAGTAATTCAGCATAAAGGAATACCTGAGTACAAAAAGTTACCAGAGAAAAACGAAGCTGTATCACAATGGCGTTCTTCAACGTAACAACTGTTATCAGAACGATATGAAGATTTTAGCATTAAATTAAACAATTGAACATGTATCAGAGTAGCTAATGCTATAAAAAGAAATAACGGAAAATGTATTTAAAAAATATTTCATAAAACCAGGAGTCATTAAAAGTACTCGTACATAATAGGACCAAAATTTTTCTTCATGCAAACAATAAAAAATATTTATGAAAATACAATTTGGAAGATATATAATGTCAACCAAGAAAATTAAAAAAAGAAATTTATTAAAATATAAATAATATAAAAAAAATTTTACACGAAGAAAAGAAGCGGCATCAGGCATGTTTAATACACTCCAGCTTCAATCCACAACTCAAATGATTTTTTTTATTCGGCTGCTACCTGATAAAAGATAAAGAAATTAATTAATGCTAACAACAAAAACTTTATACATTAAAATTATGAATGAAATTTATACTGAAAAATACATGTACATTCAAATTATTTCTCTTGGTTTTATTTATATATATAAAACCAAGAGAAATAATTTGAAGAGAGATAAAAACGATTTTAAGATTTTACTACTTCAAGGATTCACCCAGTGTTTTTAACTTAAGTTCTTTATCAGTCGAAAAAAAGAGGAGATGAAAAAAGTATTAATCATGAAGCTATATACGATAGAAATAAAATATAAATCAAAGAACAATGATACCATTCTCGCTGAAATATTGAGTTGAATAAGGGATAGAGAAAAAGAACGAGGAAAATGACAAATGACAGTAGTTTTAAGCCTTGACAAAACATGAATAATTAATAAAGAAGTCACTCCGCTAAAAGTAACTTTACAAAGCCGAATTTTAGCCACTAGCAGCGCATGCCTGAGAAAGAAATTAACTACGAGAACATATCGTAATATTGATTGAACATTAAAAATTACCATTGATGTTGAAAGCCAAAGTAACTTTATTGCACAAGTTACTTTGAGTGGAAAGATATCTTTATTCCTAATCAAGTGGCTCCACTACTGTATACACTAAAGAATAGAATAAAATCATGAATCATTTAGTAAACTTACTTTAACTTTCGTTTGTTCCTAGGTACTTATATTATGGCCTTTTGAAGGCTGAAAGCTACTTTGAAGAATAAAATATAAATAGTTAGTTTACGTGGAGAGACAATTTATATTATTCTTTATGAATCATTTAGTTTAATTAAACATATAAACAAAATATTAAGAATAACATTTTAGTATATTTGATAAGCAAAAAAGTATTAGATAAGCGTATAAGTACCTTTTACACAAAAAGACATATCAGTGCGTGCGAAGTACAGGATCGATTTTGTTTTACTTAATGTTACTATACAGTTCGTGTTACTACATACTTCGTATTCCTAGATAGAGACCAACACTATCCTATACATGAGAGAGTTGATTTCCTGCTAGTTCTATAAACAAAGACACAAATGTTCCTCAGTTAAAAGTTAATAGTTTGATTAATAGGTAGAAAGGGCTCTTAAAATCCCTTTTTTCTTTGCCATTTATGTATAGGAGAAATAGGTTCCTTTGTTTAAGAGTTCTTTAGACAAAATATACGTCGTTTCTCTCGGGTAAACGTATTATAAGGCCTAAAGCCCCTCTCCTTTTTTATAAAAACTAAATATTATAATTAGGTAGCATTGGAGGTAGCAAGCCAAAAATATCCTATATAATTCTAATCTCTAAATCGAATTAATGTTTCAATGCATTTAAAAGAATATCTATCATTTATAATATTCTGTTAATAGATATATTTATATAGTTTTTCAATTTTTATTTTTTCAATAAAATAACATTTCAATAAAATTAAATAACATTTATATCTTAACTAAAAAAGTTAAAAGTTTTTCGAATAAATAAAAAAACTCTATCTTTAAGAATCAGATAAATAATTCTTTTTATCGGCGTTTTTAGGTAGAAAAAATATTAAATAATAAAAAAAATAAACAAATTTCGACTATTATTGTAAATAAAATAATTTATCATATGTAATTTTTTATAAAATATTAAATTCTTGGTGTATGAACAACATATCATAAAAAATACTAATGTAAATGTTTTAATAATATTTAAATTTATATAAAAATCATATTTTTAAGGAAATATAAAATCACTTTTTCATAGTTTATACTCTACTAATTTTTTGGTCTAGTTTTACAAAAATAAGAAATATAAATTAAATGATCTAATTACTTTAATTTTCATTCAATCATTTATATATCTATAATAATCTTCTAATATTTTTTTTTTTATTCCTTAAAAATGTTTTAATTAAAAAAATATTTTAACAATTTATTTTCTAGAATCTGATCTAAATAAGAAGGGTTTCTAATAAACTTCTAATAACTTTAAAACTTATGAATAATTATTTTTATCGATGTTTTCTAGGTAGGAAAATATTGAATAGGATAACGAATTAATTAATATAGAAAACAGTTGTTTACATTGAATATTTCTATAACGTAACTATCAGTTAGGACAGGCAACCCCCAAAAAGGCCTATGATTGCAAACAAATTGGTGAATTAATTCAGCCCATAGATCTTATCTACTACATAATTATGGTGTTTACCTAATAGAAGAATAAAAAGAAACAAAATAGTATCTACTGGTTTACTAAATACTGGAGAAGTGCTTGATAGTACTTATTAAAAATAAGTATTAAACCTCAAATATTCAATAAATTTGATATCTAATAATTGATATACATAATTAATTTATAAAACCAAATGTCAAAAAATCTTTATAAATACTTAATAAATCTTTATAAATAACTTAATTAAACCATATGTGATATATATATATATATATATATATATATATATATATTATGTATTATATTATTATATATTATTTGTTGAATGCTTGTATTTAGGTTATTTAATATTGTTTGTATATATATATATATATATATATATATATATATATATATATATATATATATATATATATATATATATATATATATAAATATATATATATATATATATACAAATATATATATAATATATATATATATATATATATATATATATATATATATATATATATATATATATATATATATATATATATACAAACAGTATTAAATAACCTAAATAAAAGCATTCAACAAATAATTTTTCATTACAAATTACTTTTTAATTAGTTTTTTTTTTTAAAAAAAACTCCCCTCCCCCGAAAAAACCAATATTTAACAACAGAAATGAAATAGGGGAAAACAATAAATACCTAATATTTCCAAATTACCATTATGTTTTATTTATAAATTATTATAGTTCTAAGATATAAAAAATAAAAATATATTTAAATTAACAACAAAACTAAAGACAATACATTAAAACTTATATATTTAAATTTAATTATTAAATTATTGATATCTGTTTATTTTCACACAACGAGAAAGAAAAAAAATCACTTTATAAAGTGATGTTTTCCTTAAATTATAAATTTATTTAAGGATATTTTAACTATTTCCTTTTTCATTGTACACTTTTTATTACTGATATTATTTTTTTAGGTTTAGTTATAAATTATTAAATAAATAAATAAATCTTATTATAGAATATATTAAAGAATGAAATATATTATCTATCACTTTAGGTTACACAACAATATTATACCCAACTTCTTCCACTATTTGGAAAAATATTTTTATACATTTGATTTTTGTATTTGTTTATAGAATTTTTGTCCTAAAATAACCAATTTTACTTCTTATTTTATTTCCATCAAATATATTTTAAATTTGATTTTGAACTTGACATACTTAATCTTTATTATTTATTAAATGATATTTTTTAATCAAATATAATACAAAATTAGCAACAGTATAAAACATATTTTATTTAAGAGAAATACATAGTACAACTAGTTGGTAGACTCCTAATACCTTATAAAAATAATAATATATTAAATATATATTTCTAATACATTATTATCAGTGCCTGGTGATAATTACATTATTTATTCAAACAATGTCAGATAAACATTCTGTTGAATCACTGGACATCTGAGGGTTCAAATCAAACAAAACTATAACAAATAAAACCACTAAAATAGTTAGTTATGCATGAATTAATAGCTAATATTGTATTGGAAGTAAATAAGTATTCCATGAAGTATGCTTGAATAAAATAATTTGTTTTATTTCACTTACTAGCTTGATAAATTTAGATTTCGGTAGTCTAAAATTCACTTAAAAAATCATAGAGTAATTTTCATTCAAATTTTTGCTAACAGCTTTTATTAAATATAAATCTATAGATTTGTGCGACATGCAACATTGGATAAGAATTAAAAAACAAATTTTAACAAGAATAGAATTATAACAATTTGTTTGATTTCTTTTGTAGATTTAACTTAATTATAATATCAGGAGGTAAGTTTTAAAGTTGTTGTTTTCTTTAAATTCATTTAATATATAAGAGTAAATTTATCAGTTTGTTGCTAAATTACAAATCGCAAAGACAAGTCTCTCTACAAAATTCAAAGACACAGTCTCTCCAGAGAAAAACAGCTTTTGGTATTTATGAGACCAAATCATAAATTAATATGATTAAGGTCAATGTGCATTAGGTCGGAGACCGAAGTAAGCTTTTTGAACTTAATCCAAGATTTAAAATTCTAGAAACCTACGAGGCGACAAGCCAAGTGCCCAAAAACAAAAACCTAAGAAGCGACAAGCCAAATATCCACAAACAAAAATGTACGAGGCGACAAGCTAAGTGTTTTAATTTAAAACAACTTTTCTAACCACGTATAATAATACTTGTTCTGTGTTTACCAGAACAGAATTTGGTCTTTATGAGACCGAATCGCGAGTGCTGATTATTATGGAAGAACTAAAGTTACATTATAAATAAGTCGAGTCTACAGTCCAAGTTCAAAGTAAGGCATCCTGAATTCAATCCTATTTCCTGAAACTGATGATACAAAAAAACCCAGGGATTGGCAAATTTCTCAAAATTTGGTTTCTCAAATTGTTGTGGTGAAAATTAAAAAACAAATTAAACGGAAGAATATGTTAAATACCTTATTTTTAAAGGTATGATTCAGTATAAAGCAGTATATCAAGTCTAATCCTATCTGCAGGAGCACAAGCGAGGCTTTTATGCTTGGTGGCTTACAAAAATATAAATTAAACATACCCATGACTTACCAAAATCTACCAGTGATTCGGTCTGTGAATGGCTTGATATTATTGTGAATATAAATAATTGATAGAAAAAAAAATTATAAACTAAAAAAGTCAAATTGACAGCATAAACTTCCTCGAATATAACATCATATCCGCTATGGATGCCCAGATTATGAGGCAAATAAAGCTAAAATAATTTCAAGATAAAAAGAACTTTTTATATACTAAGTTTTTAAATTTTCTGTTGAATCGTATGTAATGTTGATAATATAATTGTTATTGTTATATAATATATAATGTTAGTAAAAAAAAATAGTTCCGAATTTATTTACTTCAGATAAATGACAATTATCCAGAGAGCTGATCTTAAACCTATAAAAGGACAAATCTTTGTACAACGGATCTCCCCAACACCAAATCTAAAGCATGCCATCGATATATTTGAAATAATATTAATAATATAATCGATAAATGATATAATCGATATTTCCTGTTTTGCTGTCATTCAATGTTTATCTATCACAAATTTGAGACCCGTCAAAATGAAGATAGCGTAAATAGTGGATATGGCAAAACAAATAAAATAACTGGCGGATTTTTTCCGAACTAACTTTCCGCACAGCAAAATTTGCTGAAAACTAATTAAATTCTGCTGAAAGATGGCTAAAAGTATTAAAATGATGCATTGTCATCGTGTTCTGAGCTATGCTAAAAGTTTCAAATGTCTAGCTATTCGGGAAGTTGTGTACCGGACAAACAAACAAACAAACAAGAATGCAAGCTAATAAAAACGTAGTAAAATACAACAATTTATAATTATCGTTCCTAGAAACCTATTAGAGACAAGAATTAATCTATATCTTGCCAAATTCTTGCTACTCTTCTTTCTTACTCAATTTCTTGCAGAAATTGGATAATTTAGTCGTTCTAAAATTCATAGGGTTTGAAAATGATCCCTGCAATGGGTTTAAAACAACAGAATTGACCCAATCGCACAAATTACTTTCTCCAAGGAATCTGCATTCATAAGATACTTAAAAGTATTTCCTTCAACTGGAATCATTAGCACACAGGCCTACAACAAACTGATCAATTATACTCTTCGGTTGAAACAATTAAAAAAAAAAGAAAGCACGTTCAACAACATAAATACCTCTCATTTTTTTTAGTTTTATTGCCATTATAGAAGTACCTGATTTTAATCAAACCTACCTATTAGTTGATAACTTGATGAAATCAATATTTCTAAGAGAAATAGAAACAAATGAATTCAACTATTATTAAGTTAGTCCCTTGGTTAGTGTAAAAATAAAAAAAAATCCTCAGTTGGTTCCTTGTTACCATTATTATAATAAAATAATTTAAATAAATAAAATTGACTAAAATCATAATTATTCAAACACAAAATAATATTAAAATAAATATATAACATTATTAGTATATTAAGTAAAATTTCTCTAATTTACTGCAAATTTAAGACTATAACAACTATTTCACAAAAAAATCTTAAGGCCGGGTGTCAACTAACCTTCGAATTATTGCAGCCCATTTTGGAAAAATGGGTGTAGGTGTAAATAATATGTTTAAATGGGATTGTATAAAAAATGTAAGTAAATCATTAAAAGTTGTGTTAAAGATAACAACTTGAAAATAAACCTCACTCCTCAGTAAATATTATACCATTATGCTTCATATGTATTAGAATAAATAATTTATAAGTTCACTTTATACTAACAATTCATTTTGAATCTTGATTAAATGCATATCTTTTAAACATAAAATATCTTTATCTTTTAAAAAATAGTATATCTTTTAATAAAAAAAAAATCACGTATTATTCAAAATTTAATATATTTAAAATTAATTTAATTCTTAGAGGAACGTTTTAACAATAATATATATATATAATTAATGTATCTTAGAGAATGCTTGTTGCAATTTTATTGAGATGGATTATCGACCGCTTTTCTTGTTTATGATAATTAATTAAAAATTAAAAAGGTAAATTGTGGGATTAGTGAGCTGCTTCAGGGCTTAAACACTAACAAAATTTAAAAAAAAAACAAATGAATGGTAATATAATTCATTAAAGGTTGTCTTATGATATAAATATTAATCTTCTTTTATAGACAGGTTAAATACTTTTTAAGTGCTAAAGAATATTAGTGTCTCTAAGAAAAATCGGTTCGATAAATCACACAAAACTTTCAGATATTGACTATTGATAATTAATTTAAATCCCATAGTAAATTATTTAATTGATTTATTTTCGAAAAGATTTAGAAAGCGTCCAGCAGGCGGTCGTATACTTTTTGTTTTCGATTTTCAATGAGAACCAAATTTATTTTTATTGATAACTTAGGAACTATCATTTTCGGAGGTAACGCCCCCAAATTTAGAGCTAAAATTAAATTCAATACTCGAGTTCACCTTGGAGCATAATTCTTATGAACATTTAGACCTCATCGCATCGAAATCGGTCCAGTATTTAAGACTCAAAGCTTCTGCATAGATTACCGACGGTAGAGAGAAATTTTTTGGATTCAAGGTAGGTACATTAAAACGTGAAAATCTAAAAAAATCAAATTTTCACACCAACCACAAAAAAAGAGAAAGTGAAAAATCAATAACCCGAGATAGATATAAAAAAATAAATTTTGAACTGCACTTTATTTTATAAATTAAAATTAAAAAAAAAACGGAAAGAGAAAAAGCAATTTTCTAGATTCACTGTAAAAATAATATTTATTCAGACAGCAATTTATATCTTCAGTTTAAACAAACGCATTTTATTTTGGCTAAATATTCTTACTAGCAACAATTTCATACCTTACAATTTTAAAAGACAAAAATTCTTTAAAAATAAAATAACGACTGAAAACCGCAATAAAAAAAAAAAATAAATAATAATTTTGATAATTTTATACTCTTTATGAGAGTTAAATGTCGATTATTTTTCAATATTCCACCTTTCACCAATTTATTATTGTACCTACTATTATTTGTTTCCTATAATTTTGTATTTATATGTTGATATTAATTTCTCATGTAATATTTACTTTTTTTTTACGTATTATATATTCTAATCAGGGTAATTATTTATAGTAATTTCTATTCGTAGAGCAATTTCTATTACATTTTTCTAGGCCCTTTTATTTAAAATTCTTGTATACCTCATTTTCACCATTTTCTCTTATTTCCCGATTACCTTAATATTTGAAACAATCAGAATCGTAGTATTAAAAGCAATACATCTGAGTAATATGTAATATCCTTAATATACTAATTATAATTTATAGTTTATATCTTCATTAAATAAAATTTAAATTAATTTTACTATTACTTCTCCTTTTCCATTTCACGATGATTATTTCAATAATTTGAAGCCAAACTTAATAATTTTTCTTCTTTTATTAGCTTTCTTATATTTGTAAAACTATAGTGAAAATTATCATTGTATGTGTAATGTTTTACTTATTTATTCACTCCCCTAATCCCTTTGCTATGCCTGCCTGGTTATAATGTATTAAATAAAAGAATGATACAACCTTTAGTGAATTATTAAAAGAGTTATGAGTTGTCTTGACAGTCTAAGGCAAATAACAATAAGACAGTCAAAACATGTAACAATCTACATTCAAAACATTTTTCTTATTGTAGTTACATGTTTAGTTTATGAGTGTTTTGACAGCTAAACCAATAAAAACAAGGCATTATTATTAATACAACATGATACAGACAAAATCAATTATCACTTAAACATGTAATTGTTACATGAAATATATTTCTTAATGAAGCTACATGTTTAATATAATGGCAATCTCAAAATTACAGAACAGAAACAGTCAAAGCATCTCATAACTCACAAATGCAACTAAAAATAAGAACTTATTTCTATGTAATGAAGTAGAAAACTTTCTTTCGTCATCCTTTCACCTTGCATGGTAAAAATATATTGGGTAACAAAATTACATTAATATTGAGTCGAAGGATAGAGGATAAAAATGCTATATTGGTAGATATTTTTCATATTGTTCATTTTCAATAGGACATTAATTATATTTTTGTTTACTACTTTTGGAAGTGCTGTAATCTGGGCACTGGGGATCAACCTAAATTGGTCACTTTTATTGCTATTACCATCAAATACTTTTATTTTATTACCCTTCAAGTTATTAATTAAAGGAATATTAATATAAAAACTAAAAATATAAGAGAAAGAATCAAAGTAATAAAGTGTCCTAAATGTGGCTGACGATTAACGTGGCTAATGTGCTACATTTAATCATTGGTTGGCAAGAGATATAAAAAAATCATATAAATAGACCACTGTAACGTTAACAGAATATATTTCCCAATACAAACTAAAAAATTATTCATTAAAAAAATAAAAATTAGCAGATTATACAATAACTACTTATATTTTACCCTATACATACATAGGGTTACGTTAAAACGACTAATGATCCAAGAAGAAATTAATAAAAGACGTTAAAAAATAAGAAGAAATGAAACAAAAGAAGAATAATATCCAATCTAAATTAAAAAGAACAACTTCTAATACTTAACTAAGCAATAAATCGGAGTTTTCTCAATTTAATGCTTCAAATACTCATTCCATGCTCGTAAAAGTTGAACAATGAAGCTAACTAACCATCGTTTCCTTTTGCTCAAATCTTTAGAGCTTTCCTGATTAAAGATCATTTGTGTTAAGTTAGTTCATTTCCAAGAGGGATCTTATCATATAAACAAAATTATATTAAGCATTACCATAACAAAATGGCAAACCTACCTATGAACCAATGAGCACTCGGTGGACGTCATATTATACCATTCCAATACTTTAAGTGAACAATATTTATTATTGAAAACATTGCTTTTATTCTCTACCCTTCGAAACTGAAGCGAGTAAGCGAGTGAGTGAGTGAGTTATTAACTTTCATCGAATGAGGTCTGTACCTTTTGTACAAGTCGTACTTTATCAGTAATATAATTGCTGTAAGTACCACTCAGTACTAAGCTTCTCCATTCTGACCACAATGTTCGTAACCGGATGAAATTTGTGGTCATCGGAATAGAACAACGGTTTAAGAACTGGTCTGTTTTTTTCCGGTGACCTAACAAATTCTTCAAAGCAACAGGAATGAAATCAACAATCGAATAAAATCAACCGATCTACAATAAAGTGAGGAAAATTAGAATCAGAACAGTTAACATATTATTACATTATAATTTAGAACCAAAAATAACTATTTTTAAATGCCTCTTTTTCTAAAAAATGAAATTACAAAATTATTTTGTTATTGTAAATGACTTGATAAATAAAAAATAATAGTAAAAATCGATGATGTCAAATTTAAATATTTTTTAGTTAGTATAGTAGCCATCGTTAAATAAAAATAATAAATTAAAAAAGTAAATAATTTATATTTTTAAAAAAATAATAAATAAATATATAATTAAAAAAACAAAATAAATTTTAAACACATCTTAGTATAATTATCACTTTTTAACAAAATTATTTTGAAAATAAGTAACACAAACACACTAAAGCCATTATTTATTTTCCTAAAGTCCTAAAATTTAATTAGAAGCAAAAAAAAGAACATAAACCCTTCTTCCTACTTGCTCAAGAACAAAAACAGGGCTACTAGTACCTACATAATAAATCCAAATATTTAATTTTTTGACTACCAAATCACTATAATTAAAAATAAAATTGTAGACACATTTATATATAAAAAAATATTATTTTTTAAACATATACATTTTTATTTTGTAAAAAAATACCATTAAAAGTCAAAATAAAATATAAATTAAATAAAACAGTTTAAATAATCGTATATATATTTTTCTCTATATATATAGTGTATATTAATAAATAAAAAAAAAAAAAAAAAAAAAATGTATCCGTCAGAATACAGGAATGTAAAACAAGAATAAGTAAAATAATTACATTACTTTTATGTGTTGGTGACAACTTTGGAATATTATTTCCATAAAATAAATTAAATAAGTTAAAGATAAAAAAACAAAAAACAAAAAAAGGTGTATGTACTTTGATAAATATGGTAAAATTATACAATTTTATGGTCCATATTTGTCTTCGGTACAATCTTGAAGTAAACATGTATTCTAATAATCTATTTTATGATTGGTATTATATTTAAATAAATTATATGCTAAGATCATGTTCAAGATGAAACTTCCGTACTTGTAATTTGATAAAAATGGAACGATATAAATATTATTGTGGTACATTCGTATTTATAAAATTTACATGCATTTATGATACATTATACTTTTTATGTATTATAAAAAGGTTGTATAGAAAGGTAAACTTTATTATTAAATAAAAATAAAAACAAAAATAAAGATTTTTCTTAAAATAATAAGACAAATAAATCATATCAACCATTTGTTTTATTTTAAAAATAATAAATATTTCTTATTAGAAAAAAAATTAAAACAATGTTTTATATCCCTCCAATTTTATTACCTAATCTAATATTTTAATAATTAGTAAACAAAATTTTAAAAATTTATTCTTGTTCAAACACAGTATTTTTCGAAAATATATATGTAATAAAAAATGTATGTCATAAATGTATGCTGATAAAACAAATGTGAATAAAATGTATACAAATGTACAATATTGACAAACATTTTATTTTAAAAGAATATTTGTCATGTGAGTAAAATATATATTATGGTAATATATTGTTTATTTTTATAGTTAGCACTCAAAAAATGTACTGTCTAGTAATTACTACCTTAGTTATCTTAAATGTACTGCAAAAAATGTATGGACAAGTAATTATTGAATATACCTACATTAAAAACGAGTAATATTCAATATTTTTTCTTATGAAACAATTATAATATGTTGAATGAAGGTATTGCCAGTTATGTTTAACTGTTGTTTTGTTCTTTTAGAATAGATTTTTTTAGTTTAATTTAATAAAACAAAAAAAGTAGATTCAGAACATTCTATGAATATCAAGTTAAAAAATATATATATAAAAATCGATGCAATAAATTATATAACTTAATTAATAACAGTCTGAAAGAGAGAGAAAACAATCCTATAATATATATTATTTGAAAATGGAGGGTCAGAGTTGAATTGAAAAATAAAACATTTATTCTATTTCTAGGTAGAACGAATGTCGATAAAATAATATAAAATACATCTTTCAATTTATATGAACTCAAAATATTATGTAGTCGTAACAGAAAACCGAATCATAGTGTTTAAACCGAATAGTATATAACCGAAGTTTAAAATTATAGTAGTGAGTTGCAGAGATTGATTAAAGATTTAACAGAAAATAAGCTTTGATACTGCACATGTAGAAATTTTTAAGCTATATGCCCATACATATAATGATATTTAGTGTCTTTAAAGTGGGTCTAACACAAATGATACATGCAATATCAGCAAATGTCATAAACGATGGGCTCTTCACACAGGTGCAACCTACTTCCACTTGTATTGCAACTGCCGTCAAGATGCATTTGATGATGAGGTGATTGTGTTTTGGATGAACAAACGAAAGACTGAATTCATCAAGTACGGCCTGAATTATACAAAAACGGAAGAAATGAGAGCCCTAGTGAACTAAAGGCAATTGAAAACTTTCAAATTGAATTCAAGCGGGTTATAAAACAGAAATAAATTTAGTTGGTAAAATCAGCTAAACCTTAGAGTTAAAAAACAAAATTATAAAACGGAAGACGGTCAGAAATATTTTTATTTACTAAATTGTTAGTACAAATTTATTTGATGAGCTGTCATCAATAGTTAAGCCGAGTTTTTAAATGAGTACTTTACTATCTTGGTTTTTACTTTAGGTTCGAACACAGGACCGTTTCTTTTCACAGGATACGCTTGTATACTGCTAACAATATAAAATACTCGTACAAATACCACTGGTGCAATAAAAAACCACTTGCTTTGGTATGTAAGAGCTCCCATGTTTTAACGTATGCATTGCAAATCTCATGTTGCGTCCGCGGGAAACCCGCTGACAAGATCAAGAATTGGAGAAAAGACCAGGTTGGCTGGGTCATCAGCTAGAATTAATGCTTCAGGAAATCACTGCCTTTGACTGTCAAAGATTAAAATAACTGATTAACATTTATGACAGATATCATTTGCGCAACCGTATTAATTCAAATATTTTACAGTATCAGGCAGGATACAAAGTAAAATAAGTTGCTTTAGAATAGTAATTTGTAAAATAAATTCAATTTACACAAAGTGTCCTCTAGCCTTAAGCCCACTTAGCATCCAGGTAGGTAAATCAGTCTCTGTTAATTAATTATCATAAGGGTTACTAACGTACCTTAACAGCATATAAATGTACTCTTATATGAAAAAGCTTTCTTAAAATAAATACTTCCTTGATCTGAAAATTCAGCAAAATGCAGGATTTGAAGCCTACTATAAAGGTATAAAAGGGTTTATTGAATTGCATTATCGGTATAATGAATTTCATTTGTATCACATGAATCTAATTCTGACAACCGTTGCATCCAATCGATTTTTGGTAATATACAGTTGATTGAGTTGAATATTAAATATGATTGATACAAACATTAAATATTAATTCGAGATCAGTATAACTATACTGTGGAGAATGTATTACAGGTAATATTTATCTTGTATTGTTCGTCACTGTTTCATCAACAGATCCAATTTTATATTTGTTTACACGATTAATACTTCAATTTGTCCAATTGCCCATGAATTCGCTGGTTTTAATTACAGACAAACAGGTGAAACTATTTTATGTTTATGTATTTTATTGTTAATGAAACTTGCATTGTTCAAATTGAATTATGTAATCTGTTTAGTAATCAAGCAGGTTATAAAACAGAGATTTAGTTGGTAAAACCAGCTAAACACAGAGTTGTTTTTTTTATTAGAAGATTGCAACTACATAATTTCATGTTATAAGCAATAATGATGTATGTTTTTAGAATGACATGATTGACTTGAAGTGAGAAACTGTCCATTAACAGTACTCACAGATACTAGCATGAATTATTACATATATTTAGAAGTTATACATCGCTCAATAAATTACGTGGCCACTGCCTCTTTAGACGTCGGGGAGGTTTTCCGGGAATGAATGGTAATGACAGGTTGTGGATCATTGGATTAGTAGGGTGTTGGGATAAGGAGTCATGGAAGGATTTGTATCGAGATATGGCTTGGTCATGGACGAAGGGGATTTTAAGGTCGTTGTGAAGGGTATAGTTAGAAACGTAGAAAGGAGCGTAAACTATTCTTCTTAGGATTTTGGACTGTAGGGACTGGATTCGATAGGAGTTGGAACGCTTGGTGCAACCCCAGAGTTCAATACCATATGATCATATGGGCTTGATTATGATGTTATAAATGAGTAATTTGTTATGTATGCTGAGTTTAAAAGTATGGGGTAAAATTCTGTAGCGTCTGTTACAGTCTTGTCGTTTAAGTTTTATGTAGTGTGCCCAGGTCAATCGACGGTCCAGGTGTAAACCAAGGTAGCGGACGGAACTTCAGTGAGGGATAGGAATTTGGTTTAGGGTTAGTGGTTCACATATGCCATGTCTCAAACTAAACGTCACATGGACACTTTTGTTTTCATTAATTTTGATTCTCCACTTAGCCATGTTTCCAGAAGTAAGAGGTGTTCCTGAACTTTATCAGATGCTATTCTTGGAGATATATTAGATGATAAAATACATTTATCATCTGCAAAGGATGCTAAAGTGGAAACCTAGAGTTAAAAAACAAAAACAGATTATAAAACGGAAGGCAATCAGAAATATTTTTATTTGCTAATTAAATTGAATATTTTCAATTTTTTTTTATTTTGAATTTATGATATTTTCTTAGTCGAAACAAAAAGGTGTAACGATACAGAAAAAGAATGTTTGATATTAATTCTATTTTTCTTACCATTTGTCAAATCAGTCGATTATAAAACACCAATCTAAAGATGAATTCTCATAATGTTTTTCCATCAATCTCATCAATGAAATAAGTTGTAAAACAGCAATAAACAGTTTAGTTCTGATACTGTTCTTCATAATTTATGTCCATATAGGACCTAACAAACATCTAAAGTTTGTTATTATTATCAATCGTAGCCTGCTAGTCATCAGTTGTGACAATATTGACAGTAAAAAAAAAGGTTTATTTAGAAGAATTTTATTGGGGATTCTATTAATCCTTCTAATCACAAGTAAGTTTAAGTTATACAAAGGAAAAAAAAAAAAAATACGACGAATTTACATCAGCCCCAAAATTCGATTCCTTATGCCCCAATCAATTACAAATAGTAATTTCAATTACAAGATACTATATCAAAATTGATTTAATACAAACATAGTAAGTTGATTTACGAAATATTATAATTCCCTTTCTGTATATTTAATTATGGATTTTTTTCAGCAGTCTTTAGGGTACTCATAATAAACTTGTAAGTACTCATTTTTTCCCTACAATATTATTTATAGTGATAGCTTAAAATCAAATACAAGCATGTGAAGTTGATTAACAACATTAAATGAATTACAAATATATGTACTTACAACTTTGTACATTTGAAAATTAAACATAACCCAAGCATAATTTACCCTATAATACCTCATTTTTTAAATTGTTCCGCAGTTATGTTATTCATAAACAGAAGAGGTTGACATTGAATCTAAACAGACATTTTCAACAGTAAATTTAATTACTTGTATTCACTATTTTTACATAATAAAAGTATTATTTATTAAACAGATACTTTTATATACTTTTTTTAAAATACTAAAACTATGACAGTGGAAATGCAATTAAATATAAGAACGTTTAAAAACAAATAAATAGACTTCAGGGTCGAGTTAGCATTTAAACATGTATAAATTCTTATAATTGTTCAATATATCTAAACTGTCTCATGTATTATCACTGTTAAATATGTTACAGAAATAAATAAATACTATCCATAAATGTAATAAGTATAGTTTGTGTATTATATTTTTGATTGTTATTGCAAACTCTAAATATAATAGGTACTTTATATTATATTTTTAATGACGAGATAATGCAAATTGTTATTTTTGTTTTAACGAACCCTTATTTTAAAAACAAGATATTAAATAAGGAATATTTTAGACTTTTAGTAAAAAGTTCTTACTATTTTTTTATTATAAACAATAGAAATATAATTATATATAATAATAATAAGATATGAAGCAAACCTACAACATGAAGCAAAATGAGGTAGCAAGGATTGTCTGAAAATTTTGTTTTATATTGAAGGATTGAGTTATTTACATAAATTGAGATTCTAGATAAATTAAAACAATTTATTATAACCCAAGAAATTGATACAATGCCAATAGAAAATTAATCAAATTTAATTATAATTAGTTAATACTATCAGTTATTACAATTAAAAAGAAACTCCACATTTTGCAAAATGACTAAATAAAAGATGGAGAAAAAAAAACAAGCAGTTGATTTTATTTACAAAAAAATCTTATTATAATGTGTACAATACCAATATACCAATACCATAATACTCGTATATACGTATATACAGGGTGTCCCACATAAGGTGTAACACAGAAAAACCTAAGGTTCTACATAACATTTCTGACAAAAAATGTTATATAACATAATGGTTGATCGACCTTCGTTTTCGAGATCATTGAAGTCAATAATTGATTGGTAGGCAATTAATTAAATTGTTTAGAAAATTATTTAAGTTAATAATTAATTAGAAATCAAGCAAGGCATAAGAAAATAAATAGGCGAAGCATGTGTATATCAGCACACACAAAGGGTCAGTAGGCAATTAACAAATTAAAAAAAATGTTAATTGCCACAATATATTGCCGAAAATGTATCAACATGGCGGCTATTTAAAGCTTTGTTTCAGCTATAACTTTTGTATAATTTATAATGACATAAAACAAACGCCTTTATATGAATTTGTATTGTCTAAACCCCAAAAAAATACTCCGAAGTGCCTAATCCAATATCCACTTAAGATAAGAAATCTTTTAAATTATGGGGTTAATTATTTTCTCACAAAATATGCGACATATAAAAAATCCTTAAAAACTGTTCTTGTTTTTAGACAAGGAATTGCTATGATTTTTTTCGAAGAGTTTTTTTAAAAAAAAAAATATAGAAGGGACACAAAAAACACAATTATCAAGAGGACATGGGCAAAGTGCAAAGATAGATTGACACATAAACGAAACCAAATACGTATTTGTACGCGAGGATCCTCCTCTTTGAAAAAAATTCCAACCCCTCTGCAAAGTTTCAAATGTTTGGTTTGGGTACTTCCGGAGATCAGGTGCGTTACGGACAGACAGACAAACGCCGGAAGGTATAAGGGTCCTCGTTTTTGGCTACAGACCCTTAAAAGAAGCGAAACAGTACTATTACCTTAAATAAATTTAATTACTCAATATTTATATTGAAATCCTTTGGGTACCTCAAAAGATCAATACCATTTTTTTGACAGTTCGATACATTTCATTAATGCGCATGATATGGAATTGATAATGATGGATAAATGGTAATTGATAAAAAAGGCTTCTTATATTAAAACTTTAGAATAAATTTGCATTTTCTCAATATTCTTTAAATTTTTTAAATTACTTCGTTTTAATTTTAAAGATATATACCTATTATCCATTGCTCAATTAAAAAATGAAGTATTATTTATATTTTGGTTACTTAGAATTTTATCCAATTATAATTAATTATAATATATGAACATATATATATATATATATATATATATATATATATATATATATATATATATATATATATATATATATATATATATATATATATATATATATATATATATATATATATATATATATATATATATATTACATAAATAAATATATTACATAAATAAATATATATATACATATATATAATATATACATATTACATATATAAATATATTACATAAATTAATTTTGAAGTTATATATATTTTTTAATTTGACATAGTGTGCTAACAAAGTTGTACCACTGTACAATTAAACATAATATAAATGCTTAGTAATTAAAATTATTTATTCGTAGATACAGAAAAAAAACTTAAAATATCTATTGAAATTTACTTATTACTTGAATAAAATAATTATTGTTCTGTAACAAGTAATTCTTAGACGTGTGCATGCTTTTGAAAAATCAAATTTATAGGTATATTTTAAAAACGATATTGAGAAATAATTCCCTTTCTCTATTATAATACATTTTTAAATAAAGAAATAGTAATATTATAAAATATATATATATATATATATATATATATATATATATATATATATATATATATATATATATATATATATAATTTATGTATGTTTACGTGTGTGTCTCTGAATATAATACCTACTGTAATTATACACCCTGAATTTTTTTATAATAAAACTTTCCTTAATACGGTGGTAAATAGAAACTTTGAATATTATAAATTAAAATAAGACTAATTAACAAATTTAAAAACGATATTTTGAATGTTTTTCTATCATATCAATACATAAATAAACAGATTGAACAAATTTGAATTGAATAAACAGATAAACAAATTTGTAAATGTTAAAAAGCATGATAAAGACCTTGGATTACCATTTTTTAAATTTATTTATTTTATCTTGTCAATATAAATGTATAAAGAAGCTTAAACCAAATTTAATTATTAAAAGATGTATAAACATTATGTTATTGTATTTATTATTATTTGATCATAATAAACAATTTTATTGTTTTATATGGAAATTAATTTTGTTTATTTGCGAAAAGTGGAAAATTCTATATTTATATTTCCTATTTTGTGTCGCATTATTGTGTTTTCTGGGGTTGAATTTTAAATATTAGAAAATTGCATAACAAATATATTTTAGATCTTGCGGGAAAATGAAGCATAGCTATCTTTCATTGATTCCATATATCAACTTATAGTGATTTCAATATCTATATCAAATATTGTAATTATACATCATATTTTAGATATTTCTTATATAGATTATATTTAACAAGGAATATATTTTATTCGATCACCATTCCGTAGATATAAATTTTTAAACTGTAGACATAATGATGAGCAATATTAATTTCTATGCTTGGAATGTTCTATTTTCTATTTTTAACCCTGAAATTCAGAAAGCTGTTTCTACAATTGAGACGTAAACAATTAAACCATTAGTCATGCATATAAAAAAATACATAAAAGCTGGGTTCAGAAAACTTGATCATCAAATTTCTCTGTAAAAGAGATTCTCTCTATTCTCCAAGAAACAAAATTCCAATTGCTAAAGACAATACGCCATCCCTAAGGTAATTAAATGAAACAGGGAAAAACGTTAAACACGTTTATATAACGATAAAAACAGTGCAAACGTAAGCAAAGCAAGTAATAGAAAATATTTTTGTTGCTTGAGGGTCTTTAGGAATGTAATATAACTAGGCATCGCATGGCTCTATCATTGAAGCGAGCGTAATGCAATAAATATTAGATAGTTAAGCATTGATGAGTTGATAGTTAAAGAATATGATTGTAAATGAGAGCCGTGTAGTAGAGGAGATGGGTGCCTTTCTATACATATTCCTTTACTTACATGTTCCGGCCATCTACATTTCAACTATTATAAAATGTATCACTTCTAAACCACTAAACAAAAACTTCTGTCTGTATCAAGTTGAAATTTTACTTCAATTGTGCTTTAGACCAGTGTTACCCAACCTGTGGTCCGCGAGACTGTTTCAGGTGGTCCGTGGAAAGATTGAGAAAACAACCAAGAAACAAATTAATTACATGTATCGAGTCAAATATTTACAGCTAATAGAATTAAATTTCGAATAAAATAAGACAGGGCTAGTCTGAGGTATAAATCCGATAAGGCGTCACCGAGTTTCGGGAATCGAGAGGCGATGTTACCAGCAAGTTTCTTAACTCTACACAGGACCTTCTTTTCTATCAAATTTCATTTACCAATGAGAAAGGCATTGACTACTTTTACGCTAAATACTGACAAGTTGTGCAATAATCTTCAGGATCAAGGTAACCATAATATAATTTTTCATTTTTACAAATAAAAAAAGTCATATCTTTTAAGAACTTGTAACACAACGCAAGTGCAAAATGTTCGTCTCATCGAATAGAATTTTTTCCCGTCCTGAAATTCCAATTTTAAATTTGAAGCTCACGTTTACGCGAGCATTGCGCGCGAACTCTTGGACGGCTGTCCAAGAGCTCTCCAACTACACAGTTAAAACTACTCGTTTTTAACACAGTTAAAAACTACACGTCCGATTTTAATGAAATTTAGATGGTAGGTCATAATTAGCCCATTGTTGGTCCCATATAAGTTTCAACCTTCTGCGCTTATTTGTTTCTCTTCCACATGCGCACAAACATACATCTATTTACACCTATATTTTCTCTTCTTTTCTTTCACCTTCTGCGCTCATTTGTTTCTCTGTTGCATCCACAAAAACATACATTTATTTACATCTATAGCTTCAAAATAAAGTACTTATCTGATATGTATGAAACTTTTACAGTTTATCGAAAATAACCCGCAGATATCCCAATATTAATTTGATCCATCTGCGCTCTTTAACTTTTGCTAAATTGATACTTTAATTCATGTAAAAAATTAAAACAATTTGGACAGATTAAATAACGGGGAAACAATTAAAAAAATTAGACAATAATGGCATGTACAAGCATAAAATCAATAAAGTACGTGATAGAATGCGAGGAAGCTATGTGCCACACCAATTGGCAGTCTATTTTTTCACGTTTTTTCAGAGTTTTTTGGGGGGTAGCGCCCCCAAATATGGAGCTAAGATTCCTTTCTCGATTTCGCCTCGGTGCATAACTTTTCTGAACATATATGCCAAATTTCGTCAAAATATGCCGAGTAGTTTAGGCTCCAGGCGTCTGCACAGACAGATGACAGACAGACATTTTTTAAAAACCACTTTTTTGGACTCAGGGGACCTCAAAACGTGTAAATCCATCAAAATCTCAAAATCGAATTTTCGCGCTATCACAATACTTTCTCTTTACATGAGAAAGTGAAAATCAATAATTCCTATTGTTTGAAATATTCCATGTGTAATGACATTGGTTCTACTCAATATTTTTTGATAAAAATCAAGGCTACAGCATGGGCCACAAGTTTTAGCATGTGGTTATTGACAAATTCTTCTAGTTCATTGGCAAATTATTCGAACTCTGAACAATACGTAAAATGTGTTTGTCATAATCATCTGCGGTATACTCATTATCATCATCGACAGCAACAAATCAATCCAGCGATACTGTCGGACAGTCTAAAAAAGTAGAAACTTTCAATGTCCACCGATTCATAAGATGCCAAAAAATTTACTACTTTGGAAAATCCCACAAGACAAAAATAATTTTCAACCGTCTTTGGCGTCACTAAATTCCATGCAGATATGAAACATATGTTGTCCATTTAATAAAACGGTGGACAAATCTCCTTTTGCTCCGATTGCGAGTAAATATTTTCGAAGCAATTGCTTTCGATAGGGAAATTTCAAGTTTTTTATACCTTGATCATACGGTTGTAAAACACTTGTGGTGTTCGGAGGAAAAAATAAGCTTTATAGCTTTAACAATTACGGTTAGGCTTTTCTGGTAAAAATCCCTTATCCAAATTGAGAATCAAATCGGTAAACATAGTAGCAACAGCAAACATCCACGCTTCTTTATTGGCCGTATATTCGACCGGTAACATATTACTTTTTTTTTTTTTTAAATCGCGAATTTAAACTTTTTCCTGTGACAAATAAGGGTAGTTTTTCAGATCCATCCGAATTGCATCCTACCAGTACCGTAATTTTATTTTTAGAGATCCCGCGCCGCGCCGCCTTAAACACGATTACTCTATCTCTGCTTATCCCTTAAACAAGATTTACTGGATAAGCAGAGGTAGAGTAAGCCAGTCTTATCGGCATTGAAGATATATTTCGTGTCTTATTCTTCAAGTATTGAAGGCAACGTAGACTGGATCCATTTTCTTGTCAATTTCAGTGAAATTTAGTTAGATTAACAGCACACATTTGTAGCCCTACACTCTTCCTTTCATTGAAACTTACAACCATCCTGGATTGGCTGAAAATTCGATACCCATTTTTTTTTTTTTTTTTGCAAGTTCATCGGCTCTTTCCAGATATAAAGGTCCTGATATAGGAACATTCTGAGACCTGGCTTTTTCGAACCAAACAAGCAAGGCAGTCTCTAAATCTTCTTGTTAAGCCGTCATTGGCGAAAAAAACTGCGCACAAACATAGCTGTAATCTGATCTCTATTGTTTAATCGTCAAAAATGTGTAGTTAGCAATGACTAACTCTTGGCAGATTTCTGTTTTCGACCTTCATTTTTCATCAACAGCCTTAAGCAGCTCCATCTTCATTTTAAGCAAAATAGCCGGTTTGTTTTCTAGCCGCTTCTCTGCCATTGTACACGTAAAAAAAAAAAAAAAAATATAAAATTCCATACACCGATTTTTACACACCCATCACCGAATTAGAAAACTATTTTTTTATTATTTGTGACAGAAATCGGTGTCACGGGGTTGGGGGTCGTTAAGATAAAAAAAATAGTGTTTATTTTGTTCGTTCCGAAGAGCGAAATCTTTTCTTGTTAGCGTTCTCATGTAAAGCGATTCCGTGTTAAACGATTTTCACTGTAATTATCTCTTGGAAATAAAACATTTATGATAATAACATTTTCAATTATATTTATTTATTTTAATATTAAAAACATGGTTTGATAATTATTTTAATGTGTTCTACTCGTATAACGTTTATGAATTAACATTTTTGTATGACTAATATCAGAATAATTAAAGAGTTGATTTTAAAAACAAAAAAAATGACCATCACTGAAATGATCTAGGTTACATTATATAACCCTCACTCAACTAGACTAGTATTGCATCTCAGCTACAGATTTAAGCACCCAATTTATTTGCATCTCTTATTTGGTTTCTCACTAATTCTCTTTTTACTCTAGAAAAATATATCTTAGCTGAAAGATAGTTTATTTTTAGACAAAAGGTTTAGGATAATTTTAAAGAGATTTTAGATCTTGTTTAAAATAACAATAATATTTAAAAATGGAGCGTAAATTGTGTATATTGTGATGATAATAAAAGTTCTTTACTTTAAAATCTTATATTCAATATTTGTCATGGTCTATTAATATATTTTTAAAGCTTTGAAGAAAATAAATTTGAGAAATGGTTATTGAGGTTGCAATAAAACTAAATTTTAATGTTATGCATTCACTTACATTTGTGAATCAGAAGTTTCGTCAACCAGTTGAAACAATTATCTACAAAAATATTTTGATGTAATCATTTTAAAAGAAGAAAAATTCCACGCCAAATTGTTTCGAGAAATGTACCTACTCGTATTTTAAAAGTAATATTAACTTCTTATGACTCATTTATTAATGCAATGACACAATTAAGTGGACAAAATAATCCAAAATAATATTTATGCCAAATAGAAAAAAGTTTTACCTTTGCGCACGCGCAAAGGTAAAATTCTCCAAACTTCAATTTCTCGCGACACCTCGCATTAAATTAAGATCTTGAAAAGAAGCAACATTTCATAGAAATAATAGCCTACACTGCTCAAAATATAGAAATATTTCTCCGCAATATTTTTGTTTAACCCCGCAATATTGTAGTACAGTCCGGTAATGTATCTGTGCAGCCAGGTAAAATGTTCGCTAATTTTGTGCCGGCATTATTCTTTAAAAAAAATAATGCCGGGCCATAAAAACAAATTGCCGGCAATATTTCTGGATTTTAAACAATGTAGCCCAGCCATTATTGCCAGCCACACATTTCCATTAAATGTCGTCCATTTACATGCCTCTTAAGCGCTTTAAAGACATCTGTTAAAGATACCAATGAAGAAGATTAATCAAAAGAATCAAAATATGATATCATTTTAATTATGATATTTTAGAAGAATAAGGTAAAAAAATATCGGACGCAGGCCGTTTCGGAACTTATCCGAGTCGCCCGAGAGGCGTGATAATAAGGTCCGTTATAGTGATGTAGGTTATTTATTTATTTTTTCTTTGTGGTTTTAGTCCCGTTCAACAGTTTAGGTCATTACAGAACGGGGGTTATCCGGCCACTTTACTCATCTACTCCATAAGATCATCAGTGTGAAACATGAAAAATGTACGTTATTGTAAGGTATTTAAGAATGTAAAAACAATCAAAAGTTGATTATTTCAAAATAGTGGCAGATATTAAGATAAAATATGGAGAAATTGTTTATCTTAGTGAAATGCATCATAGACGCAGATTTCAGCTTAATCGGCGAAATAGTTCAGAAATTATTTAGCGTTAAAGTTTCAAAGTTCAAAATGGCGGTAAATATCAAAACGAAATTCAGTGGAAATTTTTGTCTTATTAAGAACTAGTGCAAATTTCAGCGCAATCGGAGATTTTTTTTTCGATTTTATACGAATTCTTGAAATGTGTGCTGACTCAGCAAAATGGTTTATGACGTCACAAATTTATGATTGTCTGGACAGTTATTTTTAGGAATTTTCCCCAAATTATTCCTAGATTATTTTAGCATCAAAATACTGGTAACCTGTGGTTTCTAAGAAATATTTATGAGATGTTAGGTTATTTGTTCATTAATATTTTATGCATATATATTTCTATATTATAAAAAAAGTTTTGTAAACAAACCAGTTCAGTGAGAAAGATATATACTAACTGTTCATTCCACATGTCCCCCCCCCCTCCGAGGGAAGGGGGGAAATTAAGAGTGATAGTTATATGCTTTTAGAAAAAGGAAGGAGATGAAGACCTCCCTGGAATCCCCAGAAGCGCATGCAAAACTTTCAGCCAAACTGCCAAAAGCACGTCACAGCAGAGCAGACCTCGGTGATATATGAGACTGTGCGAGACATTGCAAACTAAAATTGTTAACCCAGCGCTACTCGCGCCTTCATATTTTAACGTGGTTACTCGCATATGAGCATTTTCAAAATTTCAGATCAGAAAAAAATTAAATTACGAGTATTACTACCAAATTAGGTATTAATTAGTGAATCTTAAATGAACATGAAGGAAAAAGAACTTCAAAATTTTTGTAATGCGAATTTTTGATAATTTTTTCCACGGAAATTCGTTTTAGACCATTCTGAAAATCGAATTTCATTCTGAATTTCGATTTCTAAAATGTAATACTTATTTTATGTATGTAAGTATCTATTATGTATGTATGTATATTGTATATACATATACACTCCAGACGATATCTCCCCTTAGGATGCACTTAAAAATTTCAAACACATTTTAAAATGTCAATAATATCAAAAGAAAGAATGAGTTCGTTGGCCAGAATTTTTGGAGTTTATTATAGGTCAAATTTTTACAATTTAGGGTAAAAAAAACATGAAAACGTGTTTTTCCCATTTTACCCCCCTCTTATATGAAAATATTATAAAAGTGTACATAACAACAATTACTGTACTCTTAAAGAGCTTTCCAACGACATGCATCTTGAAGGGTAAATACTATTATGACTTTTGTACCCTGTACCCTGTGTACCAATTTTTTTTTTTTTACCCATGCAAATTCTAAACCAAAATTTTCCTATATTATTTTAAGCCAATAATACGCAGATTTCTTTGAAAATTCGCTCATTAAGACATAGTGCATGACTGGACTTTTTTTTAATTCATAAGCTCAATTAAGTGACACCTTGACCTCGTTATAGGGCTGTCATGTATGATACTGATAAACTGATAAGAAGGGACATATATCCCTTCAAACTGGTAGACGAAGCCAGTAGGGGGCAGAGGCCCTAGTTATATTAAAAGATATATGTAAAATATACACACAATGGATGGTAAACTTCTTTACATAATGCATATTATTTTAGTTATTCTTTTGGTTTCTAGTGCATTTTTAGCGTCATAAATAACATACCAATAGAGGAATGCAAGAACATAGAGCTAATTTGTATTCTTACCAACAAGTGTGAAGTTTCTAGGTCAAACAATGAATTTTCTACAGCATGCTACACTTAAAGACACGCATTAGATATAAGACACGAAATTCAACATGAGAGTTTAATTCCTTTGCATGTAATTACAGAAAGTTCAACATTTTTACATTCTTATATACATAATACGTACAATGCAGAGAGAGAAAGTCTAGTGATTGTGAGATTTTGATGGATTTAGTTTATTGTCCCCTAAGTCTGTCTGTAGTCAGACGCTTGGAGTATAAACTATTTTTTTTTTTCTAATTCTTTCATAGTTGGAAGTTTTTGGCATTCTTGTAAATAAAAGTTGACCTCAGTTATTTAACGGATTAAGAAGTTGTAAATACCTATTTGAACTCATTTAAACATCACCTTCTACAAATGAAGAAGGCATGTAAGAATACATTAAGTAGTTCATTAGTAGTAAGATGTTAAAACACACAAATAAAATTATGACACGATAAATAATCAGTTCAACAAACTCAAACACTCCTTTTTCATAAACCTATTAAAACTAAATTAAAATTCCATATTATCAAAGTTAATTGATTTATTATTAAATATATGTACAAAGTGTTCTACAGGTGATTGTTAATTAATTTATTATTGACCCATATTTAAAAAGTGTTTAACAGGTGATTGTTAAAATGTCATTTTAGATTTAAAGCAAAAGCAGATGAATTTATTCTTCAATAACTCGAAAACTAGATTTTCAAGTTATTTTCTCAGATTAAAGACGATACACAGACTTTTTTTAATAAAACACAATAATTTATGGACATAAGAAAACTTAAAACGTGAAAATCCATAAAAATCCAAAAATCGAATTTTCGCACATCATAATAACTTCTCGTTATATTTATTTTCTCACACACTATGTACATATATGAGAAAATAAACAGGAATGGTCTTAGTTGGAATTTTATATTTGTTTTACATTTATTATTTGGCAAGGACTCCAAAAGCTTATTTTATATATATGTAATATATTACTGCGAAAAAAAAATTGCGTTAAATAAAAAGTTGTACTTAAGAATACACTCTTAGCAATATTTCATAGTAATTCGATTACGTTGCAGTACTTTTAATCTATCTCACTCATATTTTACGATCATAAATATAATTTACTAATCTTTTTTTATCTCTTTGTTGAGTCCTTACAGACTTCGTTTCCATTATTGCTTTTAAAATGGGGTTTTTATCTTCAATCAGGATAACTCAACCTTAAACCAAATCTTTTTGGTGGAGGCTAACCCACCTGGAAGCATATTTAATTCAATTAATGTTTGATTCGAGTTTACTTTGTGATTTTCAACATGAATTAATTCCTGCAACGAAAGTAACACGCCAAACGAGTCATCCTTTGAAATACATGTCTTATTATCAAAACCTAGTTCAAGACCCTAGACTAGACTAATCTGGAAAATTCAAATCCTAGAGTCCCGAGACATAAGATATATTTCTTACTCACACTCACGCATCCATTATAGGTGTATCATGTGATAGAAATAACCGTATTTGTGTATACTGGGACGTAATAGCAACAGAAAATATGTATTTATACACACACACAGATATATATATTCAGTTCAGTTGTAAGTTAATTTTAAATTTATTAAAAATAATTTGAAAACGTTGATGTTGTAACATGCGAATGTTTGAAAATAGTAAGAATTAGAGCAGCACTAAATTGAAAGAATTTTATTCTTATAAGTACCACTTAAAATTTATAAATTATCATTTCGTTAAAAGATAAACATAAGAAACGCCAATGAGATGTCCTACATATATTTGGATGTAGCTTAAATATTATATTTTATTTTACCAATTAAAAAATGTATATACGTAAATAAATTACAATAAGGAAAAAACTATACGTACTTAGATTTATTAATTGTTGTGCTAAATTATTTATAAACATAAAGTCATTAATAAGTCAAGTTAAGAGATGGGAAAGAACAAAACACAACAAAAGAGTTAAATTGCGTCTCCAGAGTAAATGAGTAGGATGTATTTTATTGGGCTTTTAAGCTCTGGGATGTTTAGTTTTTTGAATTTTCACTGGGAACCGTACTAAAAGATTAAATAGGATAAAGAGTGAGAGAAAAAGGATAGAAACTAACTCATCGATTTCTCCTACGGAAATCCTTTCTCTAAGT
The DNA here is from genome assembly GCA_951217055.1 of Gerris lacustris. NCBI lineage: Eukaryota > Metazoa > Arthropoda > Insecta > Hemiptera > Gerridae > Gerris > Gerris lacustris. The sequence goes on from OX578277.1 coordinate 82,641,934, forward strand.
TTAAAGAAATGCTGAAAAGGGAGGTTGAAAGAAATTAACTGGCACGATTCTGTTTTTAAGAAATCTATATTTTTATAAAATACTTTTGGACGGAGTAAGGGTTAGGGTATATTTTAATGATTTATTTTAGAGGTCATGAAACAAGACTAAACAACACCCCTAAAAAAGATGTTCTCTTCTTTAGGTTATCTAAATTCGGAGGAAAGTCTAAAGTCCGGTAGAAGGGATGAGAGAGGTCTAAGAGAAGAGAGGGGGGTGTGGTTCACTGATCATGCGTACTAGAGAAGGGAAATTCTTTACCCAGTCAGTGATTTCCCCCTCTACTGTTGTCTGAAAACAAGGTGGGATATGCTAGACCGTTGTGGCTTCCAGTGTGTTGCGGGACTTGGTATGTACTGGAACCTTGAAGGGGTTCCAAGTGCACGGGCCTGATCCCGCAATGCGGTAATATAACCCCTTACAATAAGCCTAACCTCTCCCACCCGACATACATTATTCTCCTTTCAAATTTTCATGTTTTTAAACAATTCTACTTAAATGTTCCATCACATAACAAGTTTAAATTCAAATAACAATCAAAAATAAAATAAATTCATTTGAATGAATCTCTGACATTAACCTAAACTAAATAATTTTTTTATTTATTTATTTTATTATTTAATTTCATTTATCAAATCAATGTGTATTTTTTTATTTTATTACGTGATTACTTCCTTTACTAGATTAAATACAATCGTTAACATAAAATAAAAGTAACTCAAAATCTACATTCTTCCTTTATATTAATTAACGAATAAGAGACATCGAACTATATAAAAAAAAATGAAAATCAACAGTTGCATCAAGAATTTACATCCACTCAGATAAGTGGACACAATTTTTAAAATCAAATGGACTCAAGGTAAGCATGTATATTTTTTAGATATATATTCAGTTGTATAAATTTTAGAACATGTATTAATAATAACAATAAAAAAAAAGTCAAATTATATTAATATGCAGTAGAAAATAAATTTCACCTATTAAGAACAAATTAAAATTGTTAATAATCTTCTATGTTAATCATAAAATACTATCATCTTTTATGTTAATCATAAAAGATGAAAGCAATTAAATATAATTTAATTACTTATTATTATTATTATTATTATTATTATTAGAAAATTTCAATAAACTATTCATATTTTATTATCAAAATTTGAATGATTTGTATTTATTATTTGTGTAAAATTATTACAATTTATGTACATATATATCAAAAAATAAAAATATATATATCATTAAAATTTAAGAACACAACCTTATTTATTCTAGAAATAGTCTAGATTATAGTAAAAATAGAAATATGTAGTTAATCATGTAAGATATTTGAATGCATAACTAGCTTACACGCAGCTTATAATAATAAATCGAAAGTAGGTTGCTAAGTGAATAGCTTTGAGTATCTTACATAGATTGCCTCCCTTATAACTAGATTGATTATCTAGTTTCATATCTTTAAGCTATGCAACAGCACTTGCAAACGTTATACAATTAAACACAAAAAAACAAATTAACTAAAATACACACTCTTAAGCAGCATGTAATTAATTAGCTCATTTTATATTTATACTTTTTTTCCTCTTTATTTAAACTAAATATAATTAGAGATAAAATATTTAAAATATATATTCAACATTGTGATTTGTACATATTTTGAATATTCTTCTTATAAATATTAGAATTTAATTCATTAGTAAATTCATGTTAGTGCGAATGCAATGTAGAATTACACTTCGTTAGCTTGAAAAGAGAAATAAGTTTTATTATTGGTTTGGGCAGTCGCTTTATTTAATATGCGTATAAACTTATTCCTGACATCAATTCATTAACCTCTATAAATTTCTATGTCAGTGTGCTGAAAGTAAACATTTCTTGATATTTACGATAAACACGTAAAATTTCAGTTCTAATATTACAAAATTGGAAAATAAAAATCATATTAACGTCTTAATTTTAAATTTCAACTTAAAATAATCTGTTACTAATTTTATTTAGATATGTCAACAGAATTGGGGTTATAATGAGAAAATATTATTAAGATATTATGGTTATTAAGATAATAAGAGATAAAACACTGACAAAAAGATATAGAATTAGGTTTAGGACAATCTTTATATAATACTTTCTTAATTACGAGAGTCTAACAATACGAGGGAATATATGTAATAACTTTATTTGAAAAACCTATTCTACATAAATGTTAGCTTAATAGTAAAGTTGATACTCAAATAATCAGGTTCAATCTTATGAAAAAATTATAGGAAGGTTATTTCAGGTTTGGAAATACCTTTCTAGCTAGCCTTTACACGTGGTCCTCGTGTGACCTACAATGGAGATTTGACCTAGAATTTTTATCTGTCCTATTTGCAGGTATCAAATTTAGGACCTCATACGTGATAGTTAGGATTTGATAATATTGTTATTATCAAGTGAGAAACCTGATAAGTAGTTGTTCTAAAAAAAAAAGAAATCATTTCATGGTTCTAAATAAAATAACACTATTAAAGGAGCAATGATACTTATGATTCATTATATTTTTCAGCTCTTTTGGGTAATTAAGAATAATTATGATATTAGACAATACAATATTTGAAAAGTTTGGGTTTCCTTTGATAAATTTCACATTTAGATGGTGAAGAACATATTTTTTTATACAGAAATAAATTAGATAAACATTTAACGACAAGTTGTTTCTCCGTGCGCATTTATGAATGAGTTAAATAAGTTCTTAAACTCATTAAAGAGGTTAATAATTTAAGTCAGTGACCTATATAAGACATTAGACTAAATACAACCTAAAAACTCGGGAGTGAATATCCCAAGACGTGTGTCATGGAGCCATCCATTTGCTAGTTTTACTGTCCATATTATTTATTTATTTTTAAATCTAAGCTACCATTATAACGTAGGAAGCATTTGTGTGAAACAAATGAGTGACAACGCATTAGAATACACACGTTTGTTTTAATATCAAAGTAACCAGCCCAGAAAAAATATGGGAAAGAATCCAACGAAATGCTTTTGAACATCAAAATATTACATTTGATGCAAAATAAAAATAAAAAAGCTATAGAAGAAAAGATATGACATAGAAAGCCAATCTAAACCTATGTAGACAAATATGACAGAAGTGTTGGTGCATTTTTAAATTCTTAATGAATATAAGATATTATAAAGGAGACCAAATTAAAGGCATAATGAACCAATAAAAGGGCATTAGTATGGTATTTCTACATAAAAAGTTATGATTTTTCTTAATTAGGAGTTAACATTATGGTTAACAGGATGATAACATTATGGTTTCCCAAGGTGGAGCCGAGGGAACCACAATGTTTACTCCTGATGCAGTGCCCAGGGAGTTAATTATCGCTAAGGTACAATTGATGTTTACTCTCGAAGAAGGTACAAAATTTGACTTAATAGAAGGGAGAACAACATAATTGAAGATGTAAATTTTAAATTATTATATTAAACAAAAAGTAAACATTTTTATATATATTTAAAAAATAAATAATAATAAATAAATTAAAAAAAAAAATATATATATATATATTAACAATTGACTAAATAAGGTTAATGAAGTTAAAATAAAATTACAGATAGTAATTATTTAAAATTAGAAGGGAGAACAGCTGATAGCTGTCATATATTGAACATTGCCAACTGATGTATTTACATATGCATAAGGTTATCTACATTTAGAAATTATGATTTCACCTATAACCTGTTTATTTGTTTTACTTATGAATCACCAAGACACACACACTTTACACTGTAAAGATGACATTATAGGTTTAGATATTAGACAAAAGTTATTATATGAAATTGTGAATTTAACCAACCTTACTTACTAGTGCTTCATCTAGAATCTAGGGTAACACTGGAGGGAATCATGAGAGTTCGCGATTCTTTTTAGGGTCCGTAGGCAAAACCAAGGACCCTTATATTTTCCTGCGTGTGTCTGTCCGTCCGTCCGGTCGCCTGCTCTCACGGCTACACCTTTCGACCGATCACTTTGAAATTTGGCATGTATGTGTCTTGTACCTACCCACATATTTTAAAAATATAGCGACTTAAAAAAAATATTTTTAAAAAAAAGTAGGGTAAAAAAACTTAAGGGTTAAATTTTTTTTTTTTTTTCGACACCGCGAAGGGTATCATATCAAAGGGTACGTCGAGCTGATTACAAAAATATATAATTCTTTGGTTATAACTTTGATAGGGCGAGCGTAGGCGAGTTTGAAGCGGCTGTGAAACGTGCCCCCCCCCTCTATCTCGCTTATGTGAAGTGCGAAAAATCTGAAATAATTCCTGAACATTCTTCGACCAAAAGTAAAGATATCACTTTTTGGAAATTTCGAAAAAAATATTCTTTTATTTTTTATTGACAAAATACGTTTTTTTTTTTTTTTTTATAATTATGGTCTTTTCTATGTATTTATATGGTTGTAGTCCGGTTCAGTGGCAAACAAATACTTTATCGGAAGTTTGTTCATGTGTTTTGAGAATATCAGACCCATAGAATAGTTTAAAGAAGATTTTTAGCATTTTAAAAAACACCATCAATAAATAGGGAAATACTTAAACTATACAGTGTGGCCTACGGACCCTCGCTGTGTGCTGACTAGCACACACTTGACCTGTTTATTTTTTTTTTTCATTACTCCCTGTTGTGACTGGGTGCAATGTGAAATTAAGTTCATAGTATTACACAAATATAATTTTAAAATACTGCGAATGAAATAAAAAACTTGTCAACAAGCGGAAAAAAATATTTAAAATAATAATTAATGTTTAATTATAGAATCTGCGCAAACATTTTGTTAAGAAATACGTAGGAGTGATGGCGCTAATGCAATTGTTGAATTGCAGTGTAAAGGTAATCCCTTAAAATAATTGAAATTCCCATTAATCCACGTCACAATGTCAGAGCTGAAAATATTTAAAAATACCTCATAAATGTTTGACATTAGCTATTCTTAACCCACAATAATTCCCTTATAAAAATAGACTGCGAATTGGTGTGGCAAATAGCTTCCTCGCGTCCTATCACGTACTTCATTGATTTTATGCTTTAACAAGCCATTATTGTCTAATTTGTTTAATTGTTTTCCCCGTTTTTTTAATCTGTCAAAATTGTTTGGATATTTTACAAGAATTAAAGTATTAATTTAGTAAAAGTTAAAGAGCGCAGACGGTTCAAATTAATCTGGGGCTATCTGCGGAGTATGTTCGATAAACTATAAAAGTTTCAGTAAAATCAGATAAGTACTTTATTTTGAAGCTATAGATGTAAATAAATGTATGTTTGTGTGGATGCAACAGAGAAACAAATGAGCGCAGAAGGTGAAAGAAAAGAAGAGAAAATCAAGAAAAAAGAGGGGAAATGAAACTTATATGGGACCAACAAAGAGCTAATTATGACCTACCACACAAATTTCATTAAAATTGGAGATGTAGTTTTTAAGATATGTTGGTTCACAAAAATTGAGCGACAGACCGACAGACAGACACGTAAAACAGAAAGGATTTCTGAATTGGAATTTTTGAAATCGGAGACATAAATATATAATAATTAAATATATATTCAAATTTGTTGTTTTTAATTTATTAAGTCAACGAAATTGAATCTTTAATAAGGAGGTAAGGAAATAAAGATCATTGGAGTTTAAGCATTTACATAAATATAGAAACATTTTGCCTATATTAAAATCGTGAGAATGTCTCCACATTTTAACTTTCTTTACTTATATCTTAGAAGTGACGTTTTAAAATAAACTCTTTTAACTGTACAAAAAATGTTGAATCAGTCAAAGATATATAGCGTAAATTGCTCGAATAGGGGCTCTATATTTATCTTAGAACAAAGCATTTTCAAAAGAATTAAGAAATAAAAAGAAACTAATCAATATTTAAACGATTAAGCAGACCTATGAACTTCTGTTAGTTTATCACATGTATACCGATACTTAGTTGGTGGATTCATTAGTTCCTAGATACATTCAATCAACAAACATATTTTTAAACTCTCAAGAATATTTTAATTTAATGAAAAATAAACACAGACAACTTTTACAGAAGTTGTCTGTGTTTATTGTTAGTCGATATTATAAGGGTGACAAAAAAGATTTTCGTTCTTCAGAACTATCACATAGCTTCCGTTACCTTCGATAAGCTCGGAAGCAAAATTATTAAATTAAATATAAAATTAATAAGTCAATAATAAAATAAAATGTATAAATAAATTAATCAACAAACGAATTGTATTTTACAACTACTAAATAATTTCTGAATATACTTGATTTAATTCTATCATATCAGTTTTGTAAGTTATACTGTTGCAGCCATAAATATATGCAGCTTCTAAAAGCTTTCTTTTAAAATTATTTTTTTCTTTGCCTAAAATTATTATTACGTGGTACTGAGTACACAAAACCCATTTCCTTTTTTTTAGGTATGTCTTTGAGTTAACTAATTACTATTATTATTATTAATAATTGGTTTCATACCAAATTTAATACTTTGACAAAATAATTATTTTGAAAGAACTAGTGATTTTTTCAGTGATCTTTAACATAAGCATATCTCTAATAACCCTGGCATCTAACCAATTTAAAACATGATAAATTAATTTTTAATATTATATTATTGATAAATGATTTAATAGTCCAGGAGATAGCGTGCAAACAAGTGCCTGACTAACATCAAGCTAGGATTTTGAGTACAAGTTAATCTTATGGTGCCATTTAAGGATATGAGGTCTGCTAAGTTCGTCCACGGGACATGATGGGCAAATGGCATTTGAAAAAAGCCAACCCGTGGAGAGCGGCTATATCCGACCAATTATGGTGGACAATGTGATGTTCATGATCCTGAGAACAAAATTAGTTAGTAGACCGAAAATCCGAAGTTGATGTTAGTTTGTCACTTGATAGGTGACCACTTTGTTTTGCTAACAACAACTCAGAATCATGAAAATCACATTGTCCACCATAAAGGGCCGGGACATGGCTGCTCTCCACTGGTTTGTTTTATTCAAATGCCTATAGCCAGGACATGTCCCGCAGACGAACTTTGCCGACCACATATTCTTAGAAGGCACCAAAAGATTAACTTGTACTCAAAATTCTAGCTTAACGTTTTTCGGACTTTTTTGCACGCTATCACCTGGGCTATAACTTCAAATAGAAAGTGTTCACATTGAGATATATTTATAATGACCATTAAGTCATATTACAATTTTTGGTTTAGTAATACTTTTAATTAAAACATCTAATAATAAAGAGTTAACAAAAGTTTATATCTATACGTTTTTCACAGAAACCGATCCATTTTGTCACATTTCAAAAGATATATGCATTTACAGATTAGAATTAAATACAAAAAAAAAATATCATACCTAATTTAAAGACATTTTGTGATAGCTACATGCATTAAAAATTAACATTAAAAGCTACAGGAAGATACACAGCTAAAAATATATACATATAGCTGAAGGAAGATATACAGTCAAAATTAGGAGTGTAACAAATAGAAATAAAGAAATGCATTTATAAATCTTTTGATAAAATTTATGTTGAGTAAAAGTGACAATAACAATCTTCTAGAACTTGAATTCTGTATTCATATTTGTTTACTCTTAGATTATATACAAGTAATGGATGGTTAAAAGAAGGTAACCTTACAGCTAGAAATTACTAAGAGATATGTCTCTATGGAAACAGGATACAGGGCAGACTGAAACATTTATACGAAAATCAATACTCTCCTAACATCTAAATTCATGTAACATCTAGCCATTTTGACTAGTAGTTGATAAACTCCACTACACACAAGTTTATGGCTTAATTTATATAAATATTCACTTCTAGTTTATTCTTTGGTTTACTTAATTGCTTTTGTTTTAAAATTTACTTATTTGTTTTCTCTTTTTCTTCATATTTCGCACAATCAATCAAATCAATCCAACGAAGCTTCCTAAATAGGACCGCTTTTGCAATTCTTCATTCAGGACGTGCTATATCTCGTATTACGAGCCTTTAATTATATTAACCGCATTTACTTTTTTATGCTGTTAGTGCTCGGTCACCCTTTTTTTCTCAGGACGATCAAACTGATTGACCTTCCAGTGTTCCTTGTTACCCAGGAAGGTGTACAGTCGCCAATTTTTGCCTTTAGTCTTTTCCCTCCTCTTGAAAATAGGCACGTCCGACAATGGAGTGCCGCATAACAGCTGCATCGCAGAAAAAGCACCTTGGGAAGTCTACCTTTACCTTTACATTCTGTACAAATATTGCCTAAAGTACCCACGTCCCGAAGAAAATAATTGAGGTAAAATTTACTTCACCGTATCTGTGCTCTGCCTGTGTTCCACATCAGACCATGAACGTATAGTCCAATCCCTTGCCAGTAAAAAAGTATCTTCCTTACTCACTCCCTCGGATCTCTCGAACACCTTTCATTCTTGAGCCAGTAGATCTATGGGAAATAGTCCCGCAACGACCAGCATCGCCGAGCAAGGCCTAATTATTACACTCACTATTAATGCATTTACCAAAGAAATTATTTCTATGACTAACATTTTTTAGTTTAGATTATTGCAATTACTACAAAACAAACAACCATTTCATAGATATTTATGTAGCAGTTTAATTACTGCTTACTACGTATCAGAAAACACAGTATATTTAGTAAAAACTACGCAGCTTTGCAACAGGGTTTAATCATTCAGTAAATTATTTAGTCCCAAGATAAAATTCGTTGATAGCAAACACGCTAGCCTTAGAACTTTAATTGCAATATGTAACTCTTTTATTAATTAAATTATTATAGCAAAGGTAAAATAAGAGGAACACCGTCGGCAGAATATTTTAACTTAGAAATACAAAATTAAAATTGAATTATTTCATCGAGTTTACTAAATCAATTAGCGATGGAATAAATATAGGTAAATATACAGATATGAATTACTACTCAATAAATAAATTAAATTACAAATATGAAGTACTACTCAATACATAAATTAAATGTTTTCATATAAAGTATATATAAAAATGTTTCATATACAGGGTACGGTATATGAAATATACGGCATGGTACGGCAATATAACTTCCTTATTTTCAGAAACGTAATGAAACCCATTTTATATAATTTTTTTATTTTTTTATAATAAGTGTAAATATTTAAAGTTTTGTTTTGCACAGTTTTGAAACTCAACTCAGGTAGATGAAGAACTCAACTCAGGCGATACTAACTCCTTATACATGGCGGATTTAGAAAAGAGACAAAATTAAAAGCAACTAACTATTTGTACTTAACAGAGTTAAGACAAAATTAAAAGAAAAGCATTTATTTAACATAGAAGCGAGCGTCTTGCAATAAATAATGTATTGTATAATGAGAAAAAAGTTAAAATGATGAGTTTATAGTTAGAGCAGATGCTTGTAGTGACGGAACACGACTGTTTCCTCAGACTCCGCCGGCATATTTATTACTCCATTTAAAATATTATAAAATAAATCACTTTAATACGCAAAAACTTCTTCTTGTATCAGGTTGAAATTTGACATGCCTGTTTCAATTGAACTTTAGACGATGTGTATGAATTTTTATTAAAATCGTTATGTTAGAACGTAAGATATCGGTAAAAACGTTGTTTTCTTTATTTTAAACGTTTAGGTCCACTTTAATACATTTAGCGACCTTTATTACTTCATAGCGGTGTCGGTGTTCGTTTTACTAAAAACAATTATTTATAAAAGTTGTTTGTCTTATTAAATAGATGAAGTTAGAATTTTTTCCCCTCCTAAAATTTCACATTTTATGTTTACGTTTACGCGAGCGTTGCGCGTGTACGCTTAGGCGGATAACGTTTCCCAACGAACTCAGCCTGGGCATTGGTAAAATGAACATGTGTACCAAATTTCAACTAACTCGGTCATCTTTTACTTAAGTTATCGTCATCGATAGACTTCGTGACGGTGATTTTGTGACAGTCGTTTTTTTCGGATTCACTCCCGGGCTCTAGAACGTGGCATAAGGAACTTCGTTCCAAAAATCCCAATGGGCCAAATTGGGGAGCGGGCTGGCCAATCCAAATAGCTCTGCGTTCCTCCGAGAATTAAAGTCACTTTCGGAGAGTTCTTGGACAATCGCCAATTTGTAAGAATGGTATTGAAGGTCATTGTGTAGTATTCGCCTCTCTGAACGATCGGAAAGTCCAATGGCAGACGCATGCATGTGCTCTCACTGCCTCAATTTTCTCAGGCGATCTGACGTGCCGAGGGACTCAAGTTCATCGTCTTATCGCACTCGCGGTACGTCTGAACGTAGCGACCCTTATAACAATTGATTTTCGGGCCTGGGACAGGGCCCAACGAAGCTACATGGAAGCGATTTCGATCCTGGATATCTCGCATTTTAGAACCACACCCTGTATATCATATATATAGTCCATATGTGTGTGTGTATCTGTGTATATTTTATACATACATACATATATATATACATATATATATATATATATATATATATATATATATATATATATATATATATATATATATATATATATATATATATACTGTGGGCAGACATCCGAAAATGAATAATAGTCATTATTACTTTAATTACTAAGTTTAAATTTTGCAAGCATATCAGCTATCTTCACATAATCATTTCAATCTTAATATTGTTCTACTTATAATAATCGTCTAATAAGCTGAATTAATAAGCAATTGCCATGGGAAATCCCAGAAAGAGATTTCTAGAGACTTATTCTCAATGAGCTTCAGGAATTAATTCCTTAAATTATTATTGATTTTACCAGAGACGTAAATCTATATCAAGAGATGTATTCTAGTGTCCTCAACTACTTTTTTTTACAACTCTATATCACTTAATGTGAAACACAGTTAAGTCACAAACTAAGTAAATGCTATTAATGCATATTCTTGTAATCTTAACCCTTGACATTACTGGCTTCTCTTTCCTCATTCATTTCGACCTTTGACCTTACCTCTTCTTTAATTCCTCTCCGATTGCACTTCCAAACCGACTTGTACAGTGACTTACTTGTAATATCCTCTACATTCTACTCTTTATAATACTTTCCACTCAGAAAGTCCTTGTGTTCTTAAATCCAAATGTTGTTTGTCAGTAAACACTTACTCGATTTATAATTTTTCTAGTTGGTTCGACCGTTTGTCTGTCACACCCATATCTTCAGATCTTTAGAACGATGAAATGTATGGCATTATGTCTTATTATGGGCATTACGTCTAACCCTTAAAGAAATTATAGTTACTCTTAAGAGCAACATAATAATCTCAAAAAGCACTATTGCTTTTATTTAAAAACCTATAATGGCCTCCATCCACCCTCGAACTTTGCCGTTGTTGAGACTGATGTTAAGCAAACTATAAAGCTCTTGTAATAGGAAGGGTTTATCAGAACAAAATATTCTGGTTATATATACTGATTTTGAGTAAAAAGTGTGAAGATAGGGATAGGAACTTTTATGTTCAGTTAGTTTTGCTTATCCTCAAGCACAAATATTTGTATACCACATCATTCAAATATTTAGAGAATATGTATGTATAAATACTGTTCGACGGTCGTAGTGGGAGCTTTGTAAGTTACGTTATTATGTCTGTTAGGCACAGAGGGTTTGAACTTTAATAGTTTATGAGTACCTTAAAAGAATTTATATTCCAAAAAATAGGTGACTGAAAAAATATATCCAAAGGACCACCTTAAAAAAGGAAAATAAATCAAAATGAAACAAATTATAAAATAGATTCAACAAACGAGCATATATTAAATGATATAAGATAATGGCATTATATGCCATGTATAAGTTGGATACCATCAATTATTTGCACATAAATTGAATTTAAACTATCAAGATAAAATGTACCGATAAGAAAATGCAGACAATAAATCTGATTAAGCTACAAATTAGTTTTCATTCACACACGCATTTAAACAAATTAAAGTTAAGTTTATGCATCAATAGTTACACACTAAAACAATCATTCACAAGAAATTTAAATTAACAAATTCATAAATAAAAGTAGATATTTAAATTGACTTAGACAGTGTGACGATAATGTAGGAGATGGGCTGCATAGGAGCGTACATTCCTGAAGTCTTCGATCCGACCTTGGTGAGAATTAAAGATGTATAAAATTAAATATAAACTTAAGACCCTGAGACTGACTGAACGTTATATGTGTTAAGTGTTAGCACGTGCACGTGCCGGTAAGCTCCACGATCTGGTCTTCTGCGTAGGGCTGGAAATCGTCTGCATAGAGTCTGTGATCAACATCGCTAATATATGTATATAACATCGCTGTTCCGACTGTGCTTATTACACAGCACAAGCACAAGTAGAGTGATGCCTTTCTGAACGTACGACTAAGCGAGGGAGGTTGAATCGAACAGGTTATGCCGATTTACGATCCTTTTACATTAATTATAAGCAAATAACGTAACTGTACATACATTTAAAGTTGACGAAAGTGTTGTGTAGTAAAACTTCCAACAATGTCCGTTTTGCACCCCGTCCCAGATGAAGTACGGTGGCTTCGGCTAGTAGACACGAGTGGCTTAAGGTAGAACTAATTCTACTACACAAGAAAGGAAACAAACAAGATATAAAGAACTACCGGTCAATTAGCCAGTCGTACAAGCTGTTTATGTCAATAATAAATAAAAGAGTAAGTAATAAATTAGATTTTAACCTTTCCGTAAAACAAGTGGGCTTTAGAAGTGACTTCACAACATCGGATAGCATCCTCGTCAATACTGAACTAATATGTACGGCTAACCTCTGTTCCAATCATTTATTGACTTTAAGAAGGGTCTTGATTCAAGATCTACTAATTATATAAGTCTATATAAATCTAATATAAGTAATTATATAAGTCTGAAAGACAGTAGAATAGATAAGAGCATATTCAGTCTTTTGAATGTGTCTACATCAATGCTAATATACAAATAACAATCAAAATGGAGCGCAGATTGAGACAAGAGGATGTTATTTCTGCAAAACAAATTTTTATTAAGATCCTAGCCAAACTTTTCCAAAATCTCAAGAGAGATAGTTCAAGTAGATCAAATGTGCAGACGATAATGCCTTGATTTCATCTAGCTGGGAAGAGCTAGTGGAATAGCTAAAATAACTTGATAGAGAAGAAGGAAAAGCTGAACTAAAAATTATTAACATAAATAAAAATAAAATTGTGAAAGTAAAGAAAATTTAAAAAATCAGCTAATGATGAGAGAGCAAGAAATAAATATATACATATAATGTATGTACGTGTTTTTAGGAGTGAGCGCATAACGGCAAACATTTCTTTAAAAAGTAAATAACTATTACAGAACAATGTTTTCAATCATAAACATTAAAGGGTTTCCATAGCTTAGGCCGATTTACTAATTATGTACTTAATACTTTACCTTTAATGTATTTTATTTTTTTATAATAATTGTAATATCGCCACTTCCTGAAAAACATGATTGCACCCAAAACTCCTCATTATTTTTACAATTCATATGTCCTTAACACATATTTCTAGCCTTATACTTACAACTCCGATTTTGATGTGTTAACTTTATATTAAAATACTGGAAAATTTCTCTTAGAAACTATTAAAGACTAACAATAAAAATAAAAATTAATGTGGTAGGTAGGTGATCTGATTTGGGTTATATCCAAAGAGAAAATTGTCTATAAGTACTAGCACAGTTGTAAATGTAGTAATTTTCTTTTAGTACAACTTTGAAAGAATTGATTTTTACACTCTCTCTAGTTTCTCCTTTCCTACGAGAAGGCTTGGTTTCGGTAGATTTACAGAGGTGGACGTCGGGATTAAGAAAAGGTAGTTTGGTGGTCGAACATTATAGAGTTCACACTAGATTTCCTTCTAACAATAGCTTCGTACTTTTTTGTCCTTTTCTATTGGGGCAAATCCTATATTTCCTCCACCTACCTAAAAGTCTTGGGTTAGAAACCTGTAAAACTATAAATACGATGTACACTTACATTATCTATAAGGTTTCCCCCCTCATTATTAGTGATTGTAAAATCTGACAAGTGAATAAATCAATAAATGACACACATTAAAAAAAAAGAGAATACGTTTTCCATCGTCGAATTTGTATTTGTGTATTTGACCACTACCATCATTCTAGATTAAACTAATTAGTAATCTGATTAATGTATCGACAAAACTTTAATTTTATACAAATGGACAGTATTGTATTTATTTATTTAAACAAATATGAGCAATAATAAAAATCGGGTACGGGGTACCTCGGAACTTTTCCTCACTTCAGAGGCCACTAAAGTAGCCTCTCAAGCAGCAGGAGGAAGCAGCATTGGACGTGATCAGTGCTTGGATGGGCGACCGTTCTGAACTAACTGATTTATTATCATTATCATTCTTAAAAAAAAAAACCTTATTTTTAATACCTATATTTTATTTAATTATTTGAAGTTTGGCGGAATTTTGACAGATGTAAATAAACTTTGACGTCATCAAAATTATCGAACTAATAAATTGATTATATTCGCTTATAACTTTTAAACTAATTAATGAAATTTCATCGGGTTTTTTTATATTTGTTCCTTAATTTTTTCCGGTTGCAACGATATCCTATATGTCAAAAACCTATTTATACTTTCGGTATTAATAACCGTCAAAGTTTCAAAATTAAAAAAATGGCTTTAAAATGGCGGCCAATATCAAAATGAAATTTGGTGGGCTTGTTTGTCGTACAGAGAGGTACATTCGTGCTAAATTTCAACTCGATCAGGACCATTTTCGATTTATTACGATTTTTTAAATTTTTGCTGACTCAGCAAACTAGGTTCAAGATGGCGGAAAAAGTTAATTTTCCGGGTGGCACCACTATAGGTAAGGACTGATTTTTCTGCTAAGTTTCAACTCTCTAGGTTAAATACCTTGTGCTCTACGATGATAACACACATTCATACATACACACGTCAGGCTGAAAACCATTTAGGAGGTCTTAAAACACCTAAAACGGATAATTCCGTTGAAATCTCGAAAAAAATTTGTTTATTGAAAACAATACTTTTCCTACTATAGGTAGTGAGGAAAAGTAAAAAAATCAATTCTCTTAGATATATGTATATACGTACACCTTGTATTGAGATTACCCATTGACAAAAAAAAAAAAATTATTGACAATAATTAAAATTTTTAAAAATAAACAAGTTCAACATGTTGTAACATTGGTATAAAAATATTATGATGCATTTTTCATGAGGATGCATTGAGCTTTCATGTATACTTCCGTCAAAAGAATTGTAATACTGGATTTTATAGTACATATTATAATACATTGTACATACCCATAATAGAAAATTAAATCATTTTAACTATGCATAAAACGTGTATGAGCAAATGCTGATTTTAGAATGAATTGTGAAATGCGAAGAATCTAAATAAATAAAGCTTACTCTATTCAAAACAAATTCGTATCACAATTTTATTTTTTTAATAAATAATGTAAAATAACTAAGAGCAAATTTAAAAGCAAGCTAACTGAGCGAATAAAATTAAATGTTTTCTGCTTCAGTTAAAACAGCATTAATTTAATCGTCCTAACGAAACAGCGTTAACTTTTAAATAACAATTCATTGTATTTACACAGTCCTAAAAAACAACAATTAATAGCTGAGCTTACAGGAGTATTGATCACTCTCTAAACCTTAAAAATAAAAAACGATATTTCTCATGTCTGTCTCCGAATTAAAAAACCGTTTAACTAAACTCCTTTCAAACAAAACTAAAACTAAAATAACTAAAATCCATTTTAAACATTAGGAACAATTGTTGGTCTCATGTCGTATAACATTTTTGCGAACTATAACTTGAAAACTCCTCAAAAATGTATATGGTAGGTGGGTCATAATCAGTCCATTGTTGGTCCAATATTAATTTTATCCTTCTGCGTTCAATACTTTCTCTTCAGTATAGACGCCACACTCTTAAGCCTTCCAAGGGTGCCACCCATTAATTATTATTGCTACAGTATATTTAAAATTAGAAATAAACAGGTCAAGTGTGTGCTAGTCAGCACACAGCGAGGGTCCGTAGGCAACCCAGTATAGTTTAAGTAGCACCTATTGATGGTGTTTATTAAAATGCTAAAAAGCTTACTTTGAACTATCCTATGTTCATAAAAAAATAGTTATAAAAAACCTATAATATTAACCAATAGTTATAAAAAAAACGTATTTTGTCGATAAAAATTTAAAATTTTTTTTTCGAAATTTCCAAAAAGTGGTATCTTTACTTTTAGTCGAAGAATGTTCAGGAATTTTTTCAGATTTTTTGCACTTCACATAAGCGAGATAGAGGGGGGGGGGGGGGGGGAGGGGCACGTTTCACACCCACTTCAAACTTGACTACGCTCCCCCTATCAAAGTTATAACCAAAGAATTATATATTTTTGTGATCAGCTCGACGTACCCTTTCATATGATACCCCTCACGGTGTCAAAAAAAAAAAAAAAAATTAACCCTTAAGTATTTTTACCCTAATTTTTTTGAAAAATATTTTTTTTAAGTCGCTATATTTTTAAAATATGTGGGTAGGTACAAGACACATACATGCCAAATTTCAAAGTGATCAGTCGAAAGGTGTAGCCGTGAGAGCAGGCGACCGGACGGACGGACAGACACGCGCAGGAAAATATAAGGGTCCTTGGTTTTGCCTACGGACCCTAAAAACACTCATACGTAAAAACATGAATTTACCTAATTACTTTAAAAATTAATAAAATAATGCATGATTTTAATAATAACACATGTAAAAGCATGAACACAATACTATAAACAAAATGTTAAAGAGAAACAGGAAGTCTTAATTTAGTTCTATTTAGATTAGTTAGAAAATCAAATTGAAATTAGACACAAAATATTGATGCCTAAATAAAATTTAAAAAATAAAGTTTCATTGCTATTATAGCCTAGTCAAATTAGACTTTTGGAGTCAATTAATTCAGAAAAAGCTGGAAATGGTTTTAACCCACTTTGATAACCCAAATAAGAGTAGTATAAGTTTGTGACGGTTTTTGAGGTGAGCTAAACTGTTTTAGGAGGTTGTTCGAGTTCGACGCAGAATCTAATGGTCTTTAATTTTGATAAGTAATAACACTATTTTCTTTTCTGCCAACAACTGAAAAAAGTACAAGACTCTCGCGGTTTTTTGGCTCCCAAAAGTTTACCTCACCTCACAAACCGTCTTATTTAGAATGCCTAAGTGGATTAAAACCATTTCCAGCTTTGTCTGAATTAATCGGAAGGACTACTTTTTTTTGTGTAATTTGATTGGACTATAACTCTAAATACATATTTTTAGGATGAACTTACACTTATACCATACACAAAGACAAAACTATTTTTATTGATAATTATTTATAATATATATATATATAACATATATATATATATATATATATATATATATATATATATATATATATATATATATATATATATATATATATATATATATATATATATAGGGTGTCCCAGCTAATATGGAATAGCGAAATACCTATAGAACCATGATAGATAGAAAGATGTGGTTTTCAGGGTTAAATAATGGCTATAAATGCGCTTCCAGAAAAAATTATGAACATTTTCTGTGTTCAGCAAAAGCTTGTGCAGTTACAAAATAAATAAAAACAGTACAAAATAAAAAAAGTGAATAGGAAGCCATATTTTTTAGACTAGATTTAGATTCCACGGGTACAAATAAGAATTTTTTACTCCTGAAAATTGTTCGCTCCGACCATGAGTTTGCTGTCTGGAGAGCACTGAACCTGCTAAAATTGAAAAATACCGATAATGCATGTATTTAAGATTGGATTTAGATTTTATGGCAAAAAATAAGAACTTCTTGTATGTTGCATTTTTTCCTAAACCCATTAGTTTAGCTGTAAAATGGAGTTAAAGCTTCATTTTGAGCAGGTTCAGGGCTCCTCAGACGGCAAACTAATGCTCAGAGCGAAAAATTTCCAAGAGTAAAAATTATTTTTAGCCAAAGAATCCAAATCATGTCTAAAAAATATAGCTTCGTATTTAATTATTTTTAAATGATGTAAACTGCACACACTTTTGGTGAACACAGAAAATGTTCAGCATTTCTTCTGGAAGCGCATTTGTAGCCATTATCGAATACTGAAAACCGCAGCTTCCTATCTATCATGGTTCCGGGATATTTCGCGGTTCCATATTAGCTGGGACACGCTGTATATATATATATATATATATATATATATATATATATATATATATATATATATATATATATATTATATATATATATAATTACACATTTATTTTTTATATTACTTTTTTCTAATACAAGAAAATTGGTAATAAATCTAAATATGTTGATTAGTATCTTAGCTCCGGTTTATTGGAGATGGACTAGCAGATACTCTAGAAAACTTGGAACTAAAAATTTAGAGGTAGAAACTAGAAACAAATTAGAGGGTAAGTTCTCCTAATTGAGGGGTAAGAATAAGAAATAAAATATCATATAATATGTTTAGATAGAGCTTAGAGGTTGCACACAGATAAAGTATAAAAGATATTATATGAAATATATGAGGACTTACCAAAACTTCGTGGAGACGATGTGACTGGGCCGGCACCAGTATACGAACTCGGCTCTCCCCGCGGGCGTGAGAGAGTCCTCGAGAGTAGGAGTAGCGGGAGTCCGGGCATAGTTGTTTTCTCCGCGGACCGCCGCGCTTGGAGCGCTGGTATTCGTCCCACTTAGACCCGAGGCTAAGTCTCATTGGGATGATTACATAGATATATATATATATACTAAATAGAAATAATTAAGGGAAAAATATTGGGTAAAATAAGTACAACCTCGAAAATAATTAAATATAAAAGATAAACTCAACTAGGGAGAAAAAGGAACAAGACCCAACATTTTCCGCCCACCAAAATTTATAATTAAATTTTATGAAAAAGAAATCAAACGACTCCAAAAAAAAAGAAAATCTGTCAAAATTGAAACAGAAGAACCTCGAAGTGAAATTATAAAAGTGAACTCACTTCCAAATGAGTTGACTCAAAACAAAAATGAAGAAAGTACTAGAAAAAAAATCAAAATTGAAGAACCATCTTCCTAAAAGAAAGGGCACTGGAGCAAATTAAAGGGGAAAAGAAGAAAAATAAAGAAAAAGAATTTAAAAACCAAAAAAAATTAGGACTCTGCTGGCTTGGGCAGGGGTATAAGTTTTACAAGTGGACGTTTGTAGGTACCACTTCTAGTGCGTACTGAAGCCACTCTGGTTATGCCGTCTTTCCCAGGGTACAATGCTTCTATCCGTCCTGTAGGCCATTGAAGAGGAGAGGTTCTAGGATCTGATATTAAAACTAGGTCTCCCAACGCTACATTAGCTTTATTAGTTGTCCACTTGGGGCGGGACTGAAGAGTATGCAGGTACTCGGTCGACCACCGTCTCCAAAAATGCTGTGTCACTTGTTGAACAAGTTGCCACCTATTTAGACGGTTGGAAAGAGTATCTTCAACGTTGTGCTGTATTACCGACACTAGTGGTCCACCTACAAGAAAATGGCCAGGGGTAAGACAGTCGTACTCAGTGGGGTCTGAAGACAACGGACAGAGGGGACGAGAATTTAACACAGCTTCCACTTTGCAAAGTATAGTTGAAAGCTCCTCGAAAGTAAATGGTCTTTCACCCATGATACGTTTAAGGTGATATTTGGTAGATTTAACACCGGCTTCACTAATCCCATTAAAATGAGGGGCGCTCGGACAATTAAATTTTCCAATTAATATTCCTATTAGAAAGCGAATCGTTTAAGCTATTTTGTACTTCTAAATTTTTGAGAAAAATATACAACTCTTTAAGATGACGAGCTGCTCCAACGAAGTTGGTACCGCAATCGCTAATGATTTCGACGCAGGCACCGCGTCTAGATACAAATCTATCTAAACAAGCGAGAAATGCGTCTGTGGATAAATCTGAAACCGCCTCAAGGTGAACTGCGCGGGTACTTAAACAAACAAAAATACAAAAGTAAGCTTTGGAGAGTTTGCTATTACGGCGCTTGCTTTCTTTTATGATAAGAGGACCACCGAAGTCGCAACCTACTTTAAAAAATGGCTTGGAAGGTTGTACACGGGACTCAGGCAAATCGGCCATAAGGGGTTGAAACGGTTTGGCAGAGAAACGAAAACACTTAGAGCATTGTCTGATTGTCTTACGGATGATACTTCTAGCTGAAACTATCCAAAAACGACGAGAGAGAAGAGATTGCAAAGAACGAGGTCCGGCGTGTAAATACAATAAATGATAGTGATTAATAATGAGCCTAGTGATATGCGCGTTCTTCGGGAGTAATATCGGGTTTTTTGCGTCCGGAGGTAAAAACGAATTTTTTAACCTGCCGCCCACCCTTAAAATACCTAGGGTGTCTACAAACGGAGATAAATTTTGCACATTAGAAGTACACTCAAGCTTCTTATGTAATAAATCTAACTCTTTAGAGAAATAATGCTTTTGAGTTAAAATAATCAATATGTGTAAAGCGGAATTTAGGGCTAAAGGTCGCAAAGCTCCCGTATTCATATCAATAGAGTGCGAAAAATATAATTTTAAAACATTGTATTTATCAATGGTATTTTTGTTAGAAGAGTTAAAAATAAAACGTAATACAAATGAAAACACTCTCTGCAATTTAGAAAGAGAAGAAAACTGTTCAATCCACTCAATAAAAGTTGAATTCAATGAAGCTAAGAAAGAGGAGTGACTGAGTTTTATTTCAGGGAGATTGTTTTCATCAAGTAATTCATGATCGGCGACGGGCCACTCGTCGAGAGGTTTAACTAAAATTTCAGGGCCTGTCCACCAGAGTGAGAAAGATAACAAGTCTTTAGGGAAAAGTCCTTTAGAACAACAATCAGCAGGGTTTAATTCTGAAGGAATATGTCGCCACTGACAGTTACGTGTGGCGTCCGTGATTTTAACAACTCTATGAGCGACAAAGGTTTTTAATAAATGAGGTGGGGTGCGAAGCCAACTTAAAACAATTGTAGAATCTGAAAATAATACTATGCTATCAATATGGAGTTTATCTATGAGCGTTTGAAGAGAGCTCAATGTATCGGCTAATAAAAGAGCGGCACATAATTCGAGACGCGGTATGGTTAACACTTTAAGGGGTGAAACTTTAGTCTTAGCTTTAACTAGGCTGATCTTAACTTTGTTAAGAGTGTTACACCTAAGATATATAACACAGCCGTAACCGGCAATTCCCGCGTCACAATACCCGATTAATTGGCATTGATAAGTGTTAACTGATAACATGAATCTCGGTATACGGACAGCTGATAAACAGGGCAACTGTTCGATAATATCGCGCCAAATTTGAATTTCCGAGGGTGGGAGATCATCGTCCCAATCACATTTTGTGAGCCACATTTTTTGAATTAAATGTTTCATAAAAAATATTGTCGGTGCTAACCAACCCATAGGGTCAAATAAAGAAGCGACTAGTGAAAGAAGACCTCGTTTAGTAAATTTAATTTTATGAACTACTATTTTAAAAGAGAAATTGTCCGAGACCGGGTCCCACTGAATACCTAACACTTTCAAAGCCCCTATTTGGCCGTCTGTAATTGACATAGGAAGTCTATCCGACAGAGGAATATCTTCTAAAAGTTTAGGGTTGTTACTAATCCACTTACGTAAATGAAATCCACCTAGTTTGAGTAATTCCGTGAGCTGACGTTTCAATTCGAAAGCTGACTCTAACGAGGACGATCCAGAAACAATATCGTCAATAAGAATGTCATTTAATAACACGGGAACGGCTAAAGGAAAATTTTTACCTTCGTCATATACAAGTTGTTGAACAGAACGCATTGCTAGGTACGGACTAGGGGCTAAACCAAACGTGACAGTTTTTAGTTCAAATTCCTGGAGTTTATCTGGAGGGGATTCGCGCCAAAGAATGTGTAAATATTTTCTATGAGAAGGGTCAATAAGGATTTGTAGAAACATTTGTTGAATATCGGCACATAACGTGACCGGGTGTGTTCGAAATAAGGTAATGATTTGAGTAATGTCTTTTTGTGATTTAGGACCGGTCATAAGAACATCGTTTAAAGAAGGATGAGGGGGGGTACGAGCCGAGGCGTCGAACACTATACGCACCTTAGTGGTGGCGCTTTGTTCACGAATAACACAGTGGTGAGGTATAAGATAATTACCGGCGCTATCCGTTCGTTCCATGTAACCCGATTCTAAAAAATCGTTTATAGCGGTGGAATATTGTGCCTTTAAATCGTCATTCTTACATAACCTATGTTCTAAGCGTTGAAATCTATTGAAAGCGGTCTTGTAACTATTTCCAAAATTCGGGTTATCGATTTTAAAGGGAAGTTGTACAACGTAGCGTCCATTTTCAGTTCGACGATGAGTTTTTAGAAATTGTTCTTCACACTGTAGGTCTTCTGGACTAGCTAGAGCTCTCATATCAGAGGGGATAGGTTCTTCGACCTCCCAAAAATGTTTAAGTGCCGAATCTAAAGAATGGGCTGTGAATAAAGAAATATTTGGTTGAGAAGGGGTATCCGGAATTTTTCCCATCACTAACCACCCAAAAATTGATAAACAAGCCGCAGGTTCACCCTGTAAAATTTCCATATTTCCTGAAGGGAAAATATTAGGCCAGAGATCGGCGCCGAGTAGAAACTCAATCGGGCCAGGCTGTGCAAACTGCGGATCAGCTAAAATTTTATTTTTGAATTTAGAAACTATGTTAGCAGGTAAAATAGAGGAAGGTAGATTAGAAGCTATTTTGGGTAGCACTACAACGTCTGCGCGAAGTTCAGGTTGAGAGGGCAATCTTGATCGAATTATACAAGAAACAATACCTTTCGACGCTGAGACACGAGATTCTCCTAAACCTTCAATAGGAATTTGATATTTTTTCCTGCTCAAATTGAGTTTTTGTACACAAGATTCTGAAATGAATGAAAGCTGACTCCCGGAGTCAATAACTACTCGTACGGGATGAAAACGGCCTGCCGAGTCGCTCATCAAAACTAAAGCTGTAGCTAATAGTACGGTGGGACAATAAAATTTAGAATTTTCGGAATTTAAAAAACTATTTAACTTCGTAACCACGGCGGACGCAGAAAGTATCGCTGGGTTATTAGGTTGTGAGGATGCAGGTTGTTCGGGGTTTCCCTGAATTGCATCAAAATGTAACAAAGTATTGTGTTTCCGTGCACATGTGGAACACGAATATTTCGAGGCACATTTCGTGATTAAATGCGTACCAAGGCAATTAAAACATCTTTTTAATTTTTTGACTAAAATATGTCGATCTTTGGGGGACATTTTTAAAAATTGTGGACATTGATTTAATTTGTGTGGTGATTTACAGTGGGGACAAACTTGAGAAGTGGTATAATCTTTTATGGCCATAAATGCTTTATTTCTAGATGACTGAATGGGTAATTTGACGTTAGATTTTGAGGACTCTTCTTGGTCAGACCTAGACAATTCTAAAATGCGAAGCTGCCTTTTAATAAATTCGATGAGTTTTTCGAGAGAAGGAAATTCTTCATTAGGAAATTCAGTTTCGAATAAATTTCTAGTTTTCGAATCTAAAGAACGTAAAGCTAGACTGACAACAATGAAATCGCTAAGATTCGGAATTTGCATGCGCGTTAACGCCGCTGAACTTTCATAAAATTCTTCTAAAAATAATTGCAAATTAGCTATAGATTGATTGCCAGATAATTTAAATTTTAAAATTTTAGAAAGATATTCGTTGGCTACTAGACGTTTATTATCGTAGCGGTCCAACAACGCAGTCCAGGCTAAATCATAATTGGCCCCGATAAACTTTATTGTTCGAACTATACTGAGAGCGGGTCCTTCAAGAGATTCCCTTAAATAATGAAATTTATCTATGTTCGTAATATTTTTTTTGTGAACTAGCGAAGTAAAACTTTCGAAAAAACTAGGCCAATCAGAAAGATTTTTACCATTAAATTTAGGAAGAGGGATTTTTGGCAACCTAGGCGTTATAGAATCCTGAGATGGGCCAAAAAACGACTGACTCGTATTTGGTTGATTGGGGGGAGTTGCGGGGCTCTGGCTGATACTTATATTTAATTCCTTCCCGACGGCAATTGATCTAAAGTAAAAATCTTCCAATAAAAATGCGGCTTTTACGTCCGCTTCATATTCGCTAAGTTTTTCTAATTTGACACAAATATCTCTAATTTTGGATTGTGCGTTTTCATATTGTTCGAAATAGCCATCTATTTTGGTCAACCGAGATAGAAATATGGGTACATTTTTACTATCTTTCAAGGCCTCTTGTGAGGCCAAGTAGATATTTTCTAATTTAGAAGTTAATTCTTTGATAATTTGTCTTGTTGAAGTTAAGCTCATTTCGATTTTCTCACTTTCTTTTTGAGTGAATTTAGCCATATCGGCGTAAAAATTCCAAAAAAAATTAAAACGGAAAAAAATAAAGTTGATGAGTATCGATAAAAAAATATTCGACGAACAAAGAAATTGAATAAAGGGAATGTTAAAAAAAAGAGAAATTGAATAAAGGAATATTCAAAAAAAAATGAGATTAATCCAGAAAAAATATTCAACTAATTTAAGTATGAATAAAGAGAGAATATGAAAATAAAAATTGAAATTGAAAAGAAAATAAAAATGTTCAAATAAAAAGTGCGTATAAAAATTAATTTCCAAGAATTGAAAGAGGTTTAAAGAGTAACTTTAAGAACAGAGATTAAAGGTCAGAGACACCTTAATACAATTGTTAGAGATAGCCGTCCAAAGATCACTATGCATAAACTGTTTCAACCTATGACCTACCACGTTTTTGACTGAAACTATCTAGAAACTTGCAACAAATACGTAAGATTTTACGACGATAGAAATTTACGAAATTATTGAAATTAAATTTATATAAATAAAATTTAGCCAAAAGAAGAATTATTAACATAGAATTGCTAATAAAACACAAATATAAGAGGTTTAAAAAATAATTTCGTACGAAGTGGACTCTAAAAAAAGATCGCTAAAAACATCGCAAAAAAGAATTTTAACAAAAAAAGCCGACGCTGGTTAGATTTACTGAATAAATTAATAATCCGGCAACAAAGGACCATTTAATGATTAGTATCTTAGCTCCGGTTTATTGGAGATGGACTAGCAGATACTCTAGAAAACTTGGAACTAAAAATTTAGAGGTAGAAACTAGAAACAAATTAGAGGGTAAGTTCTCCTAATTGAGGGGTAAGAATGAGAAATAAAATATCATATAATATGTTTAGATAGAGCTTAGAGGTTGCACACAGATAAAGTATAAAAGATATTATATGAAATATATGAGGACTTACCAAAACTTCGTGGAGACGATGTGACTGGGCCGGCACCAGTATACGAACTCGGCTCTCCCCGCGGGCGTGAGAGAGTCCTCGAGAGTAGGAGTAGCGGGAGTCCGGGCATAGTTGTTTTCTCCGCGGACCGCCGCGCTTGGAGCGCTGGTATTCGTCCCACTTAGACCCGAGGCTAAGTCTCATTGGGATGATTACATAGATATATATATATATACTAAATAGAAATAATTAAGGGAAAAATATTGGGTAAAATAAGTACAACCTCGAAAATAATTAAATATAAAAGATAAACTCAACTAGGGAGAAAAAGGAACAAGACCCAACATATGTGATATTCATCTGTGTGTCGCACATTTGTACAAATGTTAAATTCATGTTAGTAAAAAACTAAGTTCTGTAATGTAAACTTCAAATCATAATTAATACATCAATATAAGTTTTTAAGACCCTATTAGCGAGCTTAATTCTTATAAAGAAATAGATAAACACAAATTCTTTTTTTGAAATAATGTCTTTTTAAATATATAGCTTATAAGGATTATTGTTATTTAACTGCTCTGATTAAATTAATAGAAAAAAATCAAATTAAAAAGTGCAATCTAAGAAAGGTTGACCTAGATGACACCAAGTACAAAAAAGGTAATTCATATTTAAAATTCATTAACTATATCCGCCCACACTCTCTGTGCATTCTTGCGGATTGAGTACACATTTGAACTAACGTTGTTCGTAATATTTTGAAAATATTCGTCAAAACTCAATAATACGGTTAACGCTAAAAGCGAATTTTCTTACAATATATTATATGGAATGGGATATACATATAAGAAAATACGTTAAATAGATATACAATATATTAAGCTTATAGCAGTAATGTATTCAAAGATGTATATTTGTAATATTATAACTTACGTATACATTTTCTAACTGCTATAAATTCCTAACAAATGACATACTATAAACAAGAATGAATGTCAGTTTAAAGTCGGTAAAAAGCTAATAATGTGTTCAAAAAAGTGAAATTTATGGTTTCTTGAATAATATGTGACTCAGTATATTTTCGCATTTTCACCAGTTCTTACATATTTTTTATTATTACTACTAAAAGAAAAAAATAAGACTTTTTAATGATCATAATGAATTTGATTCAAAGACAATAGTAATTTTAGTGATTAAATCCAAAAAATAGTTAGAACTTCATGAGACTTGAGAAGAACATTAAAATGTGTATTCAATTTTAACATTAACATATTTTATTTATTTTTTACAATACGTTTTTTTTTTTTTTCTTGCAGGTTGAAAAGTACGTATAAAAGGAAAATTCAAGCATTGGTCCTCACAAAAACGTAGTGAAATGTTACCAACGCTTTACATTGTTGGCGTTCTAGGTAAGATATTACAAATATATATACATTTATTTAACGGGATAAAGTAACTGTTTACTGTTTGTTAACTATTTTTTTACTGGTCTTATATTACTTGCTTTGTAAGTTTCATCGCACACCTATTACCCCGATTTCGAACCACTTCCCGTCTTTCAATCTTCCCCAAATTTTGCACATGGAAGCAATTAAGGTGAAGAATACAGAAAAAGAAAAAAATATATATATTGAAAATAAGATCAATTTTTTAAAATGGTATTTTTATATATATATATTTTTGTTTTATAATTACTCTTTAAGTAATAAAATATTCGTTGAGCAGTACAGGTTTCGCATAAGCCATGTCTGAACTAATTAGAATAAATATCCACCCTTTCTTTGCTTTTCTATGTATTTACGATAAAGATACAAAAGCCATAATATATTATGAACTTCGATTTGTAGGTTACAATCTAACCATCTAATTAACACAAGATCTAAAGTCCAACCAGGGCTTAACTTAGATTTAACTCAAGTCTGGTTCTTTTTTTGAATTGACTAAAAAATTGCACAACAAACGCCAGATAACAAGCTGAAATAACCATGGGTTATTCTTGTAATGTTATAGGAATTCTATCCAAGAATCCAAATTAAATATCCCTAAAACTATGTTACCTTTTAAAAAAATAATGTTTTATCGTTTCCTCAACAATCAGACAAACATTAGTAATTACTAGCCCCGTCTGTAAACTTTTACTGAAAAGTATCATAAATTGATAAGATATAAATAAAACCAATCATGAACCGGTGGAATTCAAACCTTCGTGATGTTGGATTCCAACGGAAAACCAATAACAGTTTTACTCATAATAACAATTTTCCAGTGATCATAATTATATAATACTAGCGTGTTATATTGTTTTTCAATTTAATGTGTTTATAAACAACTGCCAAGAAAAATTAAACTTATATAACAAACGAGAATATTTAGATGCTTTGGAGTTTCCCCAATTGCCCCTCCCCCTTATTTCTACACTACGTTAACCTTGAATAAAAGAATCTGCAAGAATCCATAATAATTAGTCATTGATTTCGACAACTGGAGAAACAGTTTTTTAAAAGTTAACCTTCCGGGGAAACTGAGGTATTTTTCTCTATCCGCACCCCCCCCCCCCCCCCCTCCTGCTGTCTTATCACATCCCTGCGTTAAAATTGGAATGATTTTTTATTAATATACTATGCATATGCTGGTACTCTTATAGATAAGGGCCCCCCCTTTTTGTTTTTATACAGAAGAGTTTATATCCCTTAGTCTAACTATCTATTAAGACAAAGGGATATTCAGTCTAATATGCTTTAGGACAAAGGAATATCACACTTTTGGATAAAAAAAAAGTGTGTATTCGGTTGTCAGAAGGTATATTAGATTAAAAAAAAGTGGGGGGCCCTTTTCTATAAAAGTGCCGCATATGCTTACGTCCAAAAGAGGAACTACCTAAAATATTTCCTGGTCATAGGTCCAATGGTTTAAGAGATATCACGAAACGTCAGTCATAAAAACACATATTTATCCGAAAGTATACAAGCTAGCTAGAGTAATAGTTTTGGTATCGTTGGAAAGCTAAAAAAAATCCATTAAAGAAAAGTGTAATTTAAACTATTATAACTTTAAATATGTGGCAAAAAAATTGTACAAATATCATTTTTAAGATTATCATTTGGTAGTATAATTCTTTAAAGGGGCTACTTTTAACTCGTCGGACTTCAGAAAAAACTTCCTTATTTAAGAAGGATTCGACCCATATTTATAGAAAAACCTATTCACTATTCACTAGAAGTTTATATTTTGTTATTCATGACCCGTAATAATTAGAATTTTGCCACGTAATCTAAAATTATAATAATTAAAAATTACACTTTACTTAAAGGGAATTTTCTCATCTTTCCAACGATACCAAAAATATTACTATAGCTTGAATACATTTTTATAAGGAAAGCAAACCTAAAAAAAAAAATCATAAAATTTGACCTTGCGAGATATCGGTTGAGAATAGACCCATAGTTTATATGACGTTTTTTTGCAGCCAATGAGGTTTAGAATCACCCTATTTATTTTTGTACATATATCGCCACCCCCCCCCCCCCCCCCTTCCCCCAGGGTGTGACCTAAGTTCAGTTTAGCCCTTTTAAATTCTAAATACGCACCTTGATTAAGAAGGGCTAAACTGAACATATTTTCCTACATGGACAGCGAAGATGTGTTTTCGAGTTATACCAATGTTATCAATTTTATCGATTTTTATGTTTTGCTCATTAAAAAGCGTTATAACTTCAATAATAATATTGATAGCAAGTATGCCATTTTAAAGTGAATACAATTTTCTATAAAAATGGTTCATTTAAGTTAAGATAAAGGACGTTAATACATAGAATGGATACACAAGAAATTAAGGTTATGATATTTTGAATTTTTTTTTGCGATTTTTAGTATAGCAGTTTGTGTCTCCTTACTGCTTCAGCAAAGTGCAAAAATGGGTGCATTATATAGATCTTTTTTTTTTTTTTGATCGCTTCAAACTGACGTTCTGAAAACCATTGAAAATCGGCGAGATCGTGGTCGCGTTAATAGATATTCAAGGGCAAAGGTCAACAAATTCGGTTATTTCCGAATAGCTCGCTTCCTATGGCTCGGGCACCAATCTATAGGTGGTTATCAAAATTAAAGATCACAAAATTCCCTACAAAAAGAAGTATTCATTTTTTACGTATAATGGATGGTTTACGGAATATAGTGCGATGCAAATCTATGAATATCTAGTATACTAAATAAAAAATAAATTTCCTACAAAGAAGGTCTCTTTCATTTATTACGTACAACGGACAGTTAAGCAAAAAACCTGCTTACTATAACTTGGGTAATGTTTGTTTTTGCACGACTTCTTAAGTATTTTTGCGAATACATAGCTTCCTCTGGCTCGGAGACCAATTGAATTAATTGAGAATTCAATTTTTCAATAATTCAAATTTTCAACAATGATTTCAATAATTCCCAATCAATTAGAAAACATCATGATCATTTTTTACGTACAACGAACTGTTTGGATAATAAAGTGCTCCGAAGTTAAAGTGTAGTAATAAAGTGCACAAGGCGTAACAACGACCCATAACTTTGGCTTTTTCCCGAGGTAGCTCCACGCTGCCTCGGACTCGGACAGATATGAAAATGTTAGTTGTGTCGTTCCCGTTTTTTTTTTTTACCGTTGTTCTGAAAATAATAATAATAACAAAAATTTAAAAAATTATCCAAAAATGTTCCGCCAGAAATTGCCCAGTCTGCCCCTTGGTAAATCGGGGCCTGATGATAATGTACTTTATGATTATGAGGAATGGACTTGGGACGCATAAAATGCGCAATTTCGCTACAATTTGCTGAAGTAGTAAGGAGAGACAAGACATATTGGCAAACAAAAGATTCAAATAAAATTTAAAAAAAAAAACCATAAGGGTAAATTCTTCTGTACTTAAACTATGTTTTGACATCCTTTATCTTAACTTTAATGGAACATTTTTAAAGCAAAATTTATGAACTATTGAAGGCCGCAAACTACAAATTTAACTATATCTTTATGTATATATTTATCTTATACTATATCTTTTTATATATCTTTATTGTTTTCGAAGTAATAAGACATTGTAATGAGCAAAACACGTGAAATCATAAAACTCGATACGAAAACACATCGAGGCTATCCTTATAGGACAAAAAAGGTCATCTAGACTTGGGACACCCTATATAGAGAGATTAACAAAATTAAAGCTTTGGCGAATGCCACATCAATGTCTTTGATTTGTTTTTAAGCTTCTGAAAACCTTTTATAGCATCGAGTAACACGTTGCTACAAAACACGTGAATAATACGCTTAGAGCAATCAGCCTATTTGTAAGAACACCACAATACCACATTAGGTTTTGTGGTGTAAAAATACAGAAATAGTTGGACCAACATCAGAGTGGCAGTGGTTGATACTTCACCTGTCTTGGTTCGAAACTATTGTAGTATACACCAGCGCAGGACAACGGAATCTTCCACATTTTACATTATAGATAATAGAGACAATCTTTAGGGTAAATCATATCTAATTTGTTGGAAAATTAAGCACCAGATTATTGTAGGTGATCATACTACTTCGAACTCTTGAGCGAACTGATAGACCCGCAAATGTTTTATCTTTATAAATCCATGGATATAACGAAAAATATGAGTTTATTAATTTTATATATATATAATATATATATATATATATATATATATATATATATATATATATATATATATATATATATATATATATATATATATATATATATATGTGTGTGTGTGTGTGTATTATAAATCTAATAACATTGTTTGTTTGTTGTCGTTTTTAGCCCTTTTGGTGGCTAGCGTAACTCTCATCGATGCAGAGTGCCAATGTAAGTATTTTTTGTTCTGTTTAATAAAACTTAATAATTGATTTGGCTTTGAGGGCCACAACCAGCTTACTACGCCCTAGGTAAAATAATTGCAACTCCTAGTAAATATTATCATTTCAAACTCGTGATTGTTTGTGTAAACATATTGTTTACCAAAGTAATAATAAAAATAAGTGAATCTGAAATAATACTCGTAAAAATATAGTTAATTGTTATTGTAAATATTATACTGTTCATTCGTCAAAAATCTAAAATAAAAATATTTTACGATCTTCAGGTAGTCTGTTCAAAGGGACGCCGTTATTGCCCCGTACTTTCTCAGTTCGGGGAAACCGTGCCCCTAAAATAAGAATTAAAAATAAATACGACGAAACATTTTACATAGAATATATAAATTAAGAATTAATTCAGTTTATACATAATTAATACTGTCTAATTTCATCAATTTATTTTTAAATACATTTAAAAAGTGTTTAACTGGTGATGTTTTCACTTCGTCTTCGATTTTTTAGGCAAAATCACATCAACATTTTCATCAATACAATGGAAAATAGATTTTTCCCCGGAAAACGACTCATGAATGAATTTAAATTGACACAAACAGACTTTTTTTGGAACTGTTTTTAGAAATATTTATTCCACGTTTTCTTAGAATTTTTGGGGGTCAACGCCCCCAAATGTATCTACTTATTTATAGAAGTGGGGTCGGGGTATGATTTTTCTTAACAGGTAAGCTAAATTAAATCGAAGTCGGTTCAGTAGGTTTAAGGGCTCAAGCGTCTCAATTTTTTTAAATTTATTAATTTTATATTTTTATTTTTTTATTATTCTTTTTGACATTGGTTCATAAAAACAAAACAGTCATTAGATATTTGCAATCTTTTATTTTAGGTTTATGTACTTAGTTAAATTTTAAATATATCAATTATAAGAGTAATAAATAATTATTGGCATTATATTTATCGGCAGGAACAAAATGGATTTTTATTTTTGAATGCACTAGGAATTGGAGTAAATGCGAGGCGATTGAGATGACATCAAAGATGAATAACAGAAGAGTGGTGTTCTATTGCTAAAAAAAATATTTCTGTATGCATTGAAAACTTTACACGACACATTATAATATGATCTAAATCTCCATTCACATAAGAACAGGAACACACAGAAGAGCTAAAAAATCACTCTAGTTAAACTCTATGACTGTGTGACCTTTGACCTATACGATAACATAAAAATATATAAATAATTAGTTATATATAAGATAAAAAATATATAATATACAAGATACAAGTCAATATATATTTAAGTTCAAATTACAGATTAATTTGGTTTTCTTTATAATTTTAATATTCATATAAATTGATGTTACCATTTCATGCAAATTCAACGAAATATAGAAAAAAGTAAAAAACCTTTCAAATCATATACCATATTTTAGATCCATACAGCGTGTTGAATTGATGAACATTATATACATTATGCAAATAAAAATGTTAAACTTGAGTGAAAAAACAACAAACAGTAGAGTATTTTTATGTAACTTTGAATGTCTCCGAGTCAAAGAGTCGCAAGGGGATGGACCCAAAATATTATTGACGTTACTAAAGTAAACCCGCATTTATTGATATTGGATCTTAATTCAAAAATGTAAAGCTTTAGCCTAAATAAAACTTTATCCATAGCTTTATTAAACATATATTTTTAAGATTAAAACCTAATTGGTTTAGCTTTGTTTGACCTATTTCTCTTAGATTCTAAGAAAATTAAAACAGATAGTTCAATATTATAATCAAAATCAAAAATAATATTGTTATATCATAAGACGTCCACTATTAAAAGTAGACATTATTTGTCGCATTCAACTTATAATAAGAAGCTTAAAAGCTTATTTTTTACTAGGACAATATTTATATTGGGTTATAGTTAGAAGAGCCCAGATTCTTCAATTCATTTTTCCAAACTAATGCTTATTTTAATGCGATAGAAATACTATAACAAGATTATGCTATGAAATTCTCAGAGCTAATTCTTCCTTTTGTCTAAATCTGTCATCGTCTAAAACCATAATATTATGTACCATTATTATCTAACTTTATACTTTTTCTAATAAGGATGTTCATTAGACGTAAAAAATTAATAACATTAGAAATGTTAAGCGGTAAGCGAATAATTTATTCAAATAATTTCTTTACACATCCTTGTACACTTCATGGCGAAACAAGCGTGGTTTAATGCAATTATGCATTACTAATTCTAATATGTATTGTATACATATATTATCCTTTAGTAGGTATCTTCGGTACGCACTTATTTGGTTCTTTTAGGGGTAAAATGCCGCCATTTTGGAAACACGATGTATTTTTGTGAACCGAATTTCAATACCTTTAAAATGATACCCAATTTCGAATTTTCAAATGTAAAAATTTTGGGGTTCCGGAGTTACGGCCCCCTAAAATTTTTAAAATGATCTTTTTTATATCAACTCCCGGAAATATCATTGGACCACAGAGATGCATATTTTTGTATTTATGCCTTATTTTTAGGACCTGTCCTAATGTGGTAGCGGGAGGGGTTTTTTTTTTCTCCCTACTGGAGATTAATATTCATTAAAGCTCACGTTACGAAGTTAAAGGAAACATTATGATCATTCTAAAGAACGATTATTTTTCAAATCAAAATTACTTTACAGAGATGCGTTTTAGACATCAACGTTATACGTTCCGATCAGTTGGTTACTTAGTGAAGTATTTGGTTCAGGCCTTCCACGCCATCGGTGTTCTCAGCCTGGCCAGGGAGTTTACGTTCAGATCATTTTGTATTTTTATATTCTGTCCGTCATTTTTTTTCA
Organism: Gerris lacustris; assembly: GCA_951217055.1. NCBI lineage: Eukaryota > Metazoa > Arthropoda > Insecta > Hemiptera > Gerridae > Gerris > Gerris lacustris. The sequence goes on from OX578277.1 coordinate 82,676,128, forward strand.
TTCCGCAAGATTTTTGCGAGCGCCCATATTTAGAAAAATACATATTCGTTCTAGATAAAATGTTAAGGGTGTGTAAAAGTCGAAAAAATGTCAAAAACGTTTCAGTCAAATTGATTAATTATTATTTTAAATTATAGCCCATTAAAATTGCTATCCTGGGAAAATTAAATGTGACCCAGCTAGAAATAACTGGAATTTAAATTCCAAGCGGTGACACAATATTTTTAAGGGCATTTTTATTAATATAGAAATTAAATAGAATATTTTGTGATTAATTCAGTATTGCTACGTATATTATGAAAATGTGTTGTCCGTGTTTGTCAAACCAATGTTTTTTATATATAAGAACAAAAAGGGATTCAACGTAGGTAATAGTAACATGGTTTCATTTTCAGCTCAGCCTAATAGAATCGTCCATATTCTAACAAAACCTAGCAATTCGTGTAGAAAATTCAAAGTGTAAATGAAACCAGAAAGGGTTTGAGTTAGGGAAGAGTTTCTGCAGAGTGGTTCTCTCAGGGACTGGTTTTGAATGAATAATAAGCTTGTTTGTAGGAATATGGAGTATTAAGAATTCATAACCTTCTCCTAGGGAATTTCCTTCATAAAATATGAAATCATGTCAACTGCTAACATCACGAAAGCTCTTACAAGGGTAGATGACAATTGCTTCTAAGAAACTAATATTTCTCCTCACAAATAGATCGCCACAATAATATTCTCACAATTTAATTATATTATACGTCTTAATTAATATTGCTGACGGTTATGTACTCGTATAAAATAATTAAGTTGTAAATTCAAGAAAACAATTGTAAGTATATCTTTTGAATTGAATAATTAATTGAGGACTTCTACAATCATATAAGAAGTTATTTCATTTCTGTTATAATTTTTTTTTGTTAATTTAGGATCAACAAGAAAATATAAATAATTTACACAGTCCTGAACAGATAGCTTAAAAAATCGGTCCGCGACAACTCAGACAAACTTTCTCATGTATGAGTTCATAATTATCTAGCCCAGAGTTTTACGTTTGTTATTTTTCGTAAGTACATTTAATTATTATTGAACATGTCATCAAAATTTAACATAATAATAACTTCTCCTAAGCGGGGAATCGAAGCCGGCTTCTCACCGTCAGTGTTTAAAGCTATTTCCTCAGAAACTAGATTTTTCCCGGGAAAACGACATATATCGTTAGATTTGTAATTAAATGGACTACGTTTTAGAATATTTTAATCAAAATCGTCGGTTAAATTAAAAAATATATATTTTTTTTAAAGTTTTTCAGAGTTTGTTGTGGAGCCTCCAAATTTGGAGCTAAAATTTATTTCTTGATTTCACCCTCGGGATATGATTTTTCTTAACATGTATGCCAATTTTCGTCGAATTGGCCCAATGGTCTAGGCTCCAGGCGTAAGCACGCAGACAGACGACAGATAGTTGACAGACAGACATTTCTTAAAAACCACTTTTTTGGAATCTCAAAACGAATTTTTGCGCCATCAAAATACTTTTTATCTCCAGTAGGGAAAAAAAGTTATGATTTTGAATTAGTTCAGAGGGACTAACAGGTATTTTCATCCCTGACTCAAAAAGTAGGGAGAAAAAGTAAAAGTAGGGCGAAAAAGTAAAGTAGGGCAAAAAAGTAAAGATTGCAACTTAATTATTTTATAAATAGTAGAAAATGAATGGCTAATGTAATGAAGATGTTGAAATCAGGTTCGCGGCACTGCGCTTTTTTGACCATGTTTATCTTTGTTTCGTAACCTGCATCTAAATAACCTTCTATTTGAGTTTAATTCCAATTCTTATTTGTTTTTAATATTGAATCTCTTGTATCTGGTATTAAAAGTGCTTAAAATTATTGTTATTTATTAAAATAATAAATAAAAACTGTGCAATGGACGAAAATGTGTATTTTCTTCCTACTGGAGATAAAATATTGTAAGTAACTCGTGAGTAAAGTGCCATTATTCCCCTCGCGATAATTATCTCCCTCGGCTGCGCCTCGGGAGCTAATTGGAGTTTTTCCCTCGGCTGCGCCTCGGGAATTAAAGAGTCAAATTCCCTCTGCTTCGCCACGGGATTTAGGGACCATGGTTCCAACTTTTTTCGTTCAGGGAATGATGTCCTGCTTTACTCCCTAGGTGCATAAATAACTATTCTTTATATAAGAATATAAAAACAAATCGAAAAAAAAGAGTATGGTTCTAAAAAGAGTAAGTGCTTCTAAATGGTATTACTGTATTACAAATAAGAACAAATTCCATTCTACCGAGTGCACTCATTGCTTCTTATCAGCACGCATGTAAAAAAAATAATTCATACTGCTTTCGAGCCTAACGAAAGTAAAGGAAGCCATGTGATAGTTCTGAAAAACTAAAATGATTTACGTATCCAATTTCAAAAATTCTAGGACAAAAATCCGTTTCACACATTAATAAAGGAAACATTTTTTTGCGAACAAACTTATCTATCGAGAAAAAAAATCTTGAAAACTACTATCGAATATTGAAATTTGGAGGGTAGGTCATAATTAGCCCATTGCTGGTCCTATATAACCTTTCAATCCGAGAATTTCAACCGTCTGCGCTCTAAACATTTGGCTAAATTGATTAATTCATTTAAAAAATCAAAACAATTTCAAATAAATTTTAAAACGGGAGAAATTTAAAAAATCAAATCATATATAGCTTTCGTTACCTTTGGTAAAATCGGAAGTGAAAGAGGGAAACTATCAAATAAATTAGACTATATATGTGTTGTAAAAGCATAACATCAATAAAGTACGTGATGGGATGCGAAAAAGTTTTGTGCCACAATAATTGGCAGACTATTTTTGAATCTATTTCATTATAGTTTATATTATACTAATGTGTCATTCGCGAAGAAGCTATGTGGCACAATAATTTGGTAGACTATTAAGTATGTAATAAACTAATGGGCACTAAAGAGCCTTCCCTGTGCTTCTTACATTATATCTAAACAATATATATCATACAATAATGAAGTTTATTCAAAGTTAATAGCAATAAAAAAAATCATTCTGAGTAATATTAAAACAGCATACATCAGATCTGGAATATTTAAAAAAAAAAAAAAAAAAAAAAAAGAATTCAATTTATTTTTGTTGTAAAATAAAGTTGAAGCGAACTTTCCATAAAAAAAAATGGAAAAGGGAAGGAATGAAATCTGGGTAAAAAACAAGGGAAAATTCCTGATACATATTATGAAGTAGAAGGAGCCGACAGTGGATATTACATTCAGGAGCATCTACTCTACTATAAAAACCAACCCATACCATATACTTCCACTTCTTCTAGCATTTATCTAATACTCGTAGCCTGGTATCCAATATTACACCCCCCCAATATCTAATATTATCTTCTCAAACAATATAGTTTATATATATATATATATATATATATATATATATATATATATATATATATATGTGTGTGTGTGTGTGTGTGTGTATTTACCTACACATAGTGAGAGAGAGAGTTTGAAAAAAAGGAACAGAATACGTAAAGGTTATAAATGCTTAAAAATAAACCATGTTAATAAACCAGTATAATTTAAAAGGATAAAGCTATATAAACATATGAATATTTATTCAATGGGTAATTTTTGCTGATTAGTAACGACAAAGTTTCTTGTAAGACTATTTGACCTCTGTACTATTCTTGTAGAAACATAATCAATGGTTTTTTGAAATAATTTTTTCAGACCCATTTTTAGTCTCCATTTACGACACATTTTTAGACTCGTGTGATGCCTGTAGGTAAATATGATATGACGTACTCCAAATATGATCAGGTATCTACGAGGTAAACATCTCTGCATAAAAACAACCTTTGAGTCCATCCCGTCTACTAGACCAGATAACATGAACATCCCTTGCGTCCAGTATTAGAAACATTGTAATCTATCCCTTAGGATGGAGACAATGAACTTCTTAGTGATAACGCTATTATGAAAGCGTTAATTATAGAAAATTAGTAATTATATATATATATATATATATATATATATATATATATATATATATATATATATATATATATATATATATATATATATTGTTTGCAATAGACGTAAAACTGATTTTGTTACAGCCACCGGTCTGGAATGCTACGAATGCGATTCCTGGACGGACGTCCGCTGCAAGGACCCCTTCAACTACACGGCTATGCCTCACGAACAGCCACCAATACAGAAGTGTAAAGGATGCTGCGTTAAAATGGTCCGCAACTCGAGAACCGGTATGCGCATTATCCTACTTTAAGTTGACTTTCATTGAAATTTAATTAAGGAAAACCTAAATTAAGTAGTATCATTATAAAAAAAAGTCATTTGTAACAAACTATGTAGCGTATTTTCCAATAATTAAGCAACAAAAAGGGACCTTTCTTTGTGAACTAACAAACAATTATAATTATGTTTACAATGTAAACCAACTTTTGATAGGTGTAATGTTCATTTTAAAATATTTAAGGAACTCTTCATTTACAAGAGGGAAATATGCATGCACTAAACACAAAGTATAATTACAAAAAGAAAAGTCTTTTTACTCTTTTGTAAATGGTATAGTATGATTAGTTTATATTAATTAACGAAACACTGTTTCACATAGTAAACTAAGAGAAGTGATTATAAAATGCATTTTAATAACTAGTCTACAACCCACAAGGGCTAGGGTGAAAAGAACAAACTAATATTGTTAAAGTAGATACGTTTAGGGGTTTTACAATTTTACGTCGATGTTTTAAAACCAATAACAAAATAAGGGTTGCTTTCGAGATGACGATGTCACTCGATGATTGGTTATTGCAATTAATCTTCTGGTTTCAAGCTGTGAAAAACAGTTATGAAAGCAATTATACTTTTTCTTGAATAAAAATAACTTTTGGGATCAAACTTTTTTTCAAGCGAATTTACACAATCAATGAATAACAGGTTTCTTTAATGTTTGTTTATATGTATTTAGATTTATTTACCATGTTAGATAGAAACTTGAAAATAAATGTTTTTACTCTTCATGCCAGAAAGGACAATCTAAAATAAAGTTTGTATGGTCTATGTTATGTGTACCCCTATTTAAGTATATATATGCAGTGGATCCTATTACGGGTAAAGAAGTTTAAATTCTTTAGGTGTTGGCAACATTTCGACCTTACCGGTAATTTTCAAGCCTAAAACAACATTTATATTCATAAAAGTTACATACACCATTTTAATATTTTCATACTTTATAACAGTTTAAATCATAAGAATCACAGTTTTACAACCGGATTTACCTGGTTAAAAAACTTTTCTTTTGAAGTTACATAATTCTACTTGAGTCATGTTTCACCAAGTTTATTATTGTATCGTCACATCATCTATAAAAATATAAACTATATTAAAGTTTAAACTATATTAAAGTTTAAACTATTTATAATAAAGTTTATAAGGGAACCACTGCCTACACATACATTACGCCTAAAGTACATTTCCCACCTTAATGTTTTACTAATAACCTTATATCAATTTTGTCTGTTTTCTTATTTACAAGATTCAACTAATTTATCGATTGTTGTTTTTCTAGCCTACGAGAGCGTGAGGCGGACCTGCACGTCCCAGCTTCAGATAAACTTATTTATGGTGGACCATGTGTGCATGATGGAAAGTACTGGTACAGGTCACATGTGTTTCTGTGAGGACGACAAATGCAACACAAGTATCAAACATTATCCCACTCCTATAATCTTCATGGCGCTCCTATTATCTGCATGGCGCATGCGCATCAGATAGACTCATCAATCCATATTTTAATTGCATGATGTTAATAATTAAATATAACAATCTTGTTTCTTTTCATTTTTCTTTTCGGTTTGCGGAAGTTCAAAGAAAATAAAATAAAATAAAGCATTGGGATTATTAAATAAGCCGATATAGATTTTTATTTGCTAATTAAAAAACATACGTAAATAAATAATTTATTAAGATAATATAGAATAGAAGAAATAACGATAACCATTTGTTTTAAAAATCAAGTACGTCGAATAATTCCAACATTTTCTACTTCATAAAAATGAATATAAAATAAATTCATTAAACTATCAAATTTAGATGAGAACGACTCTCAGCTGAAATCGAATACGCTGCATATAACATAATCTGTAAATTTTAGAATTATAGTGCATACAAATATTTTGAGACAAATGAATTTATAAATTATGAAAGCGTTAAGTAATCACATACTCCAATAAAGCATTGCACTAACTCCATGTATTCGCATATTTCTATGATTACTTTTGTGATACTTCTAATTCTTCCAAGTTTAGCTCATAATTTTGTCTCTCCAAAGTATGGTATATACTATAGTCTCTCCTTAGTATGCCACTGACTCTTGTCTTTTCCAATTATGGAAAATAGTTTAGGCTCTTCCAAGTGTGGCATACACTTAGGGCATACTTCCAAGTACGTCATACTCTCATGTCTTCCAAGTATGTCACATACTTTAGTCTAACTATGTCACATACTTTGCACTATAATAATTTAGTAATCAATATAAATTAATAGAAGATTAAAACAGATAAATTACCACTTAAAATGAAAACTCAACAACAGCGGTTCCAGAACAGCGTATTTATAAAAAATAATGAGGCAATATCCCCCTAATTTCAATTTAATCTTTAACAAATTAAATTAATAAGTGAATGTACAGAAAGAAAAAATAAATGTTTTTTCCCAAATTTTAAATAAATTTGTAAAAACGCTGAATGTCTTTCTTTAATTAAAAAAAATCCGCTGGAGTAGATTAATTTTTAGCACGATTGTGATTTGTGATAATGAACATTTAACGCCATTCCGCTGGAGAAAGAAAGAAATGTAAAGAAATGAGTATTTAAACATAAGCTGTTGATATAAAATTAGAATATGCACTTATTATTATTTCTAATTACGATATTTTTTTAAAAAAGCAGACCTAAATTCGGTATTCACTCAAAATTTGCTGTAACTAATATAAAGGAATGAACGCAACTAAAACGTTTTTATAAAAGCCTTGGTTGCACTCAATTAATTCCATATATTCCACTATGTATTTTATAACTTGTTAGCTAAATCATATAAAAAATGTTTTATGATCGTTTATTTCCTATTTTCATATTTGAAAAAAAAGTCGGTGGTACTTGTTAATAGCTTGGAATAAAATTTTTATAAAATATTATATTATAATAAATAACTCCAAGCCTTATATTCATTTTAGACTTTTATAATATTATTTCTTTCGTATAATATTAATTAAATTATTATCCCCTTAAACAAAAATGAGTAAGTATATATTTGTTTTGTTATTTGAATTTTGCTTTACGCATGGGTATAATTTATTTTATTTATTTATTTCCTTTTAGGATGAGTAATGAATCATAGATTTATGAGTGCATGGGAATCATCATTGGAATGTTTAAAGTAGTTAAATCATGCAGTATTGACAATAAATTATATATTTACCTAATATGTATTTAATTTAAAATCTTCTTCAAATTCTCAATAGTAAAATCATATTGAAAATACATTTCTGACATAATGAGTAATTTAATTTAACTAATATTTAACTTGTAACTAGAATCTTAGCATTGCGAGTGTTATATTTTTTCTTATTAAAAGTACTTCCCTTCATTTTGTTTTACGAAAGCTTGCGAAGTGGCAATAAAGAAGAATTCAGAAACAGAACTTACTTATGCTTAAAATAATAAGTAAGCATTTTGTACCAGAAATAGTAAAAGACAACATTTAGTAACACTCTATTTTTATGATGTCTAATGGTTTGCTATGCTAAGGTTGAATTGTGCGAACCAAATCTAGAATCCTGCTTCAGCAGAAGCAAGGAAGAAGAATCAAGCATAGTGTCAAAAATACTGACAAATCTATGGCTAGTCCAGTTAAGAACGGTGTTCATGGACAGGTGTCAATAAAATGGTACTGAGTGTTGTAAAGAATAAAAAATAATTTTAAAAACTTTCTTTTACAGAACTTGCTATATATTCGAAATTAAAGCCATTAAGATAAGGTTCATACATGATTAAAACTAACATCTAATTTCTTAATAGTTTCCCAGAAATTGTTAATGCTGGATACATTTACAAAACAATTTAGATCAAATTGGACAACAAACTAACGTAAACTATTGATTACTTACAGTTAACAAAGGAACAAGAACTTGAGCAATCAATTCGACCGAGAGATATAACATAGTAATCTGCTTAATAATATGGTTCTTGACAGCACATAATTTATTACTTTTGAATATTTTAAGTGAGCAATGCTACATTAATTAGTAAACAAATAAAAATAAGGAACTGTTACATACGTGTAAGATAGCTATCACTAATTCGACAAGGTATATCGTGGGACGCAAGATAATTTTTAAAAATGCGGAGCGGAAACTTTAATTTGAATATAACATTTCGCAAACAAAACAATGCAATGCTGATTAGATTACAACAAATGATTACTCACTTTGACGAGCTAATTTCATTTCTTTTTAAATGATTATTGCCTATATTATATTGTTTATTAATCGATTATTAATAAAGAATGCATTCTCTTTTGATCTCTGTAATTACATTCTATTCTAGACAACAGTAAACATCAATTTAATAATCACACAATAATTTTCAAATAATTTAATATTATTTTACTTCTTAAAAAATATATAAATAAACTAAATTAATTTATTACAAAATAAAATATAATTAAAAAATAATAATAAAGCAAAAATTAACAAAACTAACACATATATAATCCTATCGTTTTAAGTCGATATAATAAAACCTCTATCGTGGTGCTTCAAATCAAGTTTATTTTAACGATGCTCGAAAAAAAAAAACTTTTATCTCTTTTAACTGTAATTTTACGTATTTTATAATATTATTCTGATTACTTTTAATTTTATTTTCTTATTAAGTAATTAATTTTTTAATAAAACAACACGTGATTTACCTAAAGTGCTTCGTAGTAGTTTCTTTATTAATTAAAAAGTTAACCAAATCGCTTTATCTTTTTTCTAATTCTTATAATAATTCTATTTTCCTAAATAAAAAATTATTAAATATATAAAAAAATTAACTTAATGTTATCGATCTCTTCTTGAATTCTATATAACAAAATTTTTTTAATAAAATATATTATACTATGATCATTAATTCTATTTTTTTATATAACAATCACGGAATATTTATAATAATATTGGTTGAATCGTAAATCGGCATTATAAAATAAAAGTTTTGTAAGTTATTAGCAATTTTTTGACGTTAGGTTGTTTTAATTATTAGTTATAACATATTGAATAAATAGCATTTAATTTTGGAAAAATTACAACTTGTAAATAAACAAAAAATAACATTAGTATAATAAATTATTTCCATAAAACAATGTTATTTGTAATTAAAAAAACCGAAATTATTATAGCTCTTAAATTATAATAAGAGCAGCAAGAAACATATTCTAAACGTATTTAAAACGAAGTTATTATTTATGCAGCATTTCAATCATTAGGTTATGAAATTATTAATTTTAATCATTTTTAACTATTATATTTGATTTGAGTATTCGCGACTGTAAGTGAACTGGATTGAATAACATTCTATGGCCAATTTCAATGTATGATATGTTTTAATAATTTTAGAGGAACGTTTACGTCAAGAAATATTGAGCTCCTAGAAATGTTTAATATAATGAACAATCAAGCTAAAGTATATTTGCTAGACCAGCCCAAATTTCTTTAAAATAGTGGAGTTGAGGCAGTCCTACTTATTCATAACATGCTATAGAAAGTAATGGATTTTTTTTTATCTAAATTAAATATATTGCTTTGGGCCATTTTGATTTCAAACTCATTTAAAAGTTGAGGTCTTAAAAGAGTTCATTATTATATTATAATCCTACTTTATACATTATTTGAGGACAAATTTATTAGAAGTGTGGTCTAGAAAATTAAATGCTTTTAATAATTAATCATGTTTATATCAGCTTCAATACATTTTTTTAAACATTATACTGGCACATTTGATATTTCCACGAATATTACACTATATTAAAATAGAAACGATTTTCCAAAAGGGGATTAATATATATAATTTTCCTTTTTTGAAACCCTTTAAAGACCTCTACTTAAAATGTTATTTAATATTTTATGAAAGTTCAGTTTTTAGCCGCAAGTTCACTCAAGTCGCGGATAAATTGACTATTTATTAATTTATCATTTCAATGGATTTTAAATGCATACAAGAATTAAAATTTTGACATGCTATTATTTACTCAAATTATTCACATATTAATGTGATGATGCTTAGGGACTATAAAAAGTAAGGCATGATGAATAATTACGTAAACCTTTAATTTTTAATTCTTTTAAATCGTAAAAAATATAGATTAAAAAACAGAATTTAGTGATATTATTTATATTGCCTGTGATAGTGAGTATGTATTATTAATACAATTAATATTAATAGCAATAGAGGCCTTTTTTCTCTTTAATAAAAATAGAATAAGATTTATAATAAAGGTAATAAAAGCCTGTATTTAATCCATATTTTAGACCCGTAAATAGTTATGGTAGTAAAATCTGTAACTTTTTTTGTATAAAATAGTGTAAAATAATAATATTTAAAAATAAATTGTATATACATTATACTTTCTTTTTTTAAAAAAACTTCTGCATTGTGGCATTGCTTACATAGATGAGGAATTTGTCAATAATTAACCAAAACGTCCAAATTTTTAATACAAAAATATTGAACAATTATTATTTAATTTTTGCCAATGTCTAAAAATGTATATAATTTCATTGTAGAAGCATACATAAAAAAAAAGTTTTTAAGAAGTAATACAAATTTTCCGAAGCCACAAATAAAGCAAATAGCATGTTGTTATTTTTTTAATTAGTATTTTATTTTATAGTGTAAGTAATATGTTTTTATTTGGAAAAAAAATGTATAATAAATTAAACAATTTTGAAAGCATATTATAGTTTAAATTTATTTAATTTTTCTTTTCTTGTAATATTTGCAATAGAGTATTGAAAGTAAGCATATTAAATTAAATTTTAACACTGATAATTAATTTTAAAAAGGCAAGCAAGAAGTAGGCAGGTATTTGAAAAACAGTTCTGGGTATAAGTCATCAGAAATGTGGGTACTTGTCAGTTAGGAGCCCTCCCAAGAAGCTAGAGGTAACCACGTCTAACCACCTTTAACTTTTAGGGAGGCCTTTCAATTAACAAGTACCAAAATGGGATAAACAAATATCGCATTCACTGCATATTTGAGCCAAAGTTAACGAAATTGCAATGATATATAATATAATTGTAATTCTAAAATGTTTGTGAGCACAGTAAAAATATAAGAAAAAATCACAGTCACTGCTAAAAGGGCTTTTGTAGGTAATAGTTTCATTCATTATGCAATAGTAGATTTATTTTGCACTTGAATTATTATTAAGTAAATTAAAATATGAAAACACACCCACACACACACATATATATATATTATAAGTACAAACATACTTGTCAGTCATTAAAAATATATCTTATATAATAATGTACTTTTATAGCGTCAAATTTATATGGAAGCGATATTTATTTGCATAGAACTTAAAAAAAAATCTACGAGGTAGCAATATTAGTAAATGTTGAAAACACTTTAGTATACTACTATTTGTTCTACACTTAAATTGTTAAGGAGTATATGAAGGTCTTAAATTGTTAATTCAAAAAATGTTGGAACCTTCAAAAAGGTAGTTTTTCTTTTTTAAATTGTAGATAAATTACTTCTTTATAAGTTACAATTATTCTACTGAGATTGGCGATTAGATTCTAGACGTAATTATTAAGTGTATTTAGATCCAACGGTCTATAGACGAAATAAAAATGTCGTTATTTTCACAAAAAGAGGATTTAATGCCAATTCCTGTTCTGATGGGTTAACAAGTTTATCATCAAGTTCAGCAGCAACGTCCAATGCAGCAGATGAGGTTACGATCAACCTTATCTACGTATCAACCTCTCGTTGTTATGATTCAGTGTAGAAAACCCGGATGAAGTTAATACATCCATCCTCATGAGATCATCATATGAGGTGCAACACTAATTTAACTAATATAACTCTAGGTGTAAGGAGGTTTTGTCAAATCGTGGAAGAGAGTGACACAAATTCGGCGAATATGTGAATTAATAGTTCATTTAATAAATATTAATTAAGAGGTATCAACATTGGATATACATCGTTCTTGACGCACAAAATAAATTATACATCTAATATAAGTGGAAACGAGAAGAAATAAATTGAGGAATATGCTGCAAGATAAAGCGCTAAAAAATATCCTGTACATATGGCTGAATACAGATAAGACAATAATACAGAGAAGACTTATGAAAAAAACAAATAGATTGCATTACTATAACAACGAAGAAATTCAAAGCAACACAGAACAAAAGGAATCTTCTAATCTAAGTTAAAAATAACAAAGGAATAATTTATAAAAATTAAATTAAAACTGAAAAAATTAATTGAAGAGAACCAAATTTACTTTCATAATCAAAGAGGCCAAAATATTTATAAGGAAAGGTAAAATAAATGACATTAGTAAATTCTGCAAAACTCTGAGAAAATAAAATTATAATACAGAGCAACACTAGATTTAGTATTATATTTTTTATTCAAAGAAAAATATGGAAATGTATACCATTACAAATAGAGAGAACATCATTAATTGGTCATCTTAACCATTCATATCCTCATTTCATCTTCTCTTCTTTATCTAATTCATATATTACATCTTAATTCATAATACAGGTAAGTCATCAGAGAATATCTTCTGGAAATCTAAAACAAAAATGAAATAGGATAATCAATTATTAGTAAATTCAAAATTAAATTTTGGTAAACTACGAATATACATTTAGTGGGGGAGCAGGGATATGAACAAGTTAGTATATTAAAACTATAATTTTTTTTTTTTTTGATACATGAAGATACTTTTTGAAATCCTGAAAGTAATATTGGGATGTATAATATTACAATGAAAACTATTAACATAATAATTTTATTTTTAGATATTATTTTATTAAAAGTCAAAGTACAGGTGTGGTTGCTTGGTTTAGCATTAGCCCTTAGGTCCATTCAAGAATAAATGGACCAGTTGGTTTATCACAAATAAATTATTCTTAAATACTACTAACTCTGAGATTAGTAGGTTTAAAAAGCTATATTACACGCGTTGCACCAAAGAATTCTTGGTTTAGCATTTCCTCTAAAAAAAATCAATTAAAATAAACCTAGGACTTAAGCCTTTATAACCCAACTGATAGAATTTCACAAATTTAAGACAGCTTAGTCTTCTGAGGGTCGTTTAATAATCTTCAATATGTACTTATTTTCATATAACCATACATATGACTTATTATGAATATTATAGCTTTATTACAAATGTATAATACTTAAATTACAGGGCAATGGAAAACAATAACTTAAGTCATACAATTATAATACGTAAATTCCTTCTTTAATTATCTCGAAATTTGATAAATTATAAAAATAAACTTTATTAGACATGGGAGAACATATATAGATAATCTTAAAGGAATTAAATAAACTGTCTCTCCATATAAATGGAAGTTTTATACAACAAAGCAGCTTTCAGCCTTCATAAGGTCATCATCAGCGCCGAAATAAGTAAGAAATAGAGTTGATAAGTGAAAGAAGAGTCTACTTCATGTCGGAGAACAACGTGAGGCTAGCCTTTCACTTATTCTTTTAAATATTGATGCAACTCAATTTCTTCCGTATTTCGGTACTGATGATGATGGCCTTATGAAGGCCGAAAGCTGCTTTGTAAAATAAACCAATTTTCAATTTACGTGGAGAGAGAATTAATGTTATTCCTTTATGTAGAACTCTTGAAGGTCTTATTTAAAGCAGCGACTTATATAATTCATTCTCGAGTATGAATAACAATTGATATCTATTTTTGGAAAAGTCATTCATTTTTATACTTAGTGAAATAAGTCGAATTTAACATTTGCTTTAATTTTACAACATTGCACACTTAGAACTAATTGCATGACATGCTAGAGCCATTATTTATATATATATATATATATAAACGTAATATTTTGCAAATTAATAGTTAAAAATTTGCTTTTAATTCGGATAAAATGCTCAGTGGTCCATCAATATCAAATATCTAATTCTTTTCACAAAAAAAAAAAAAAAAAATGGCATTTCTTTATTAATAAATACATTTATATAATTTAATAACACCAAAAGATCAAGTATAACTTTTAAAATTATATTACAAGTACACTAAAGATACTATTTTGAGAACCACTTCAGCATTTCTTAATGGCTTCTTACTCAAAGCTGAATATTAATAATTTGGCTCAATTATTAACTTGGACAAACTTCCTCATCTAGTAATGAACGAATAGAGAAATAGAACACCACTGTAAATTATTATCATCATGTAAATATTTGTAGTGGATCTAATATTGTTTTTAAAATTGCATCGATAAGTGCATTAATACTGAAAGAAATGGATGACTAATTTTTTTTAATGTTATGAAAAATAGAATATACAAATTACTAATGCATCTAATTTCTAAAATAATACGAAATTATAGAAGTAGTAGAATTATAATAGCCTCACATTTTTTAAATGATAGTGGGTAAGCCATTTGTATTCATTTATCACCTGCTCTATCCACAATATATAAATTTATTATTTCTAAATAAATACTTCCTCCAGATCAAATGTAGGATTCTATATCCTACATATATTTATTCTCTATCACACCAATTAGTTCATCATCATTTTGTCATTCAATTTACATAAAATTAAAAAAGGACCAAACTCATAACAAATTGGCAAAAACTGGACCAAATTAATTAATTTATTTATTTATTTCTTGTTTATTTCAGAACATGTATAATAATAATCCCTTCTTACAATATTTTAAAACTCGAATTTTTCTATTTTAAATAATATATATATATATATATATATATATATATATATATATATATATATATATATATATATATATATATATAATTATTATTTTGTTTTAATAGACTAACAAATAAAAAAAATCTATGATCTGGCATTATGTTTTTGAGATAAATAGTTTTTAATTTTTATTTTTCGAAGTAAAATAACAAAGTGTATTAGGTTTTTGAAGCATACACAAATATCCTTTATCTATCATTTTAAAAGTGTTTGAGGCTTCAGTGATAATGACCAGCCTTTATACGTAGTGTATATAGATCGTTCTTTTATAAAGAAAATATTTAAGTATACTAACATATTGTAAAATATAATTTATTCTATTTAAAAGTAATGATCACAAGTATATTAGAAGTAAACCCTTATTAATATAATTTTGGAGCGCTTTCACATTAGCTAGTAAAAAAAAAATAACACAAAATAAGAACAGTTTCATTTTTTTTTAAATAACCTTAATATAAAAGAAAATACATTATAAAGTACATACAAATACAAAAACACTATACAACAAAAAACAACAATTAATAAAACAAAAATTTATCAGAAACGCAAGGTCTGTATCATGTGCGGTAAGTACTATTAGTATAATACATTTTCAAAAAATATATTAATGCCTAAAAGTGTTTACCGCACTAAACTTGTTCATTGTGACCACATGGTTTGAACCAAGTGTGAGAAAATAACACCACGAGGGACTTCATGTTTTACATATTCTCTTGTGGTGTTGTGTTTCTCACCAAATTTTCCGGAGAAAATAACATGTTATAGAAAAAGTAAATAATACACTAAGAGTAACTTAATTTAATTATTTAATGGTGTATTTCTTACCTAATGTGTTTTTTATTTGTTTAAAAATTAAATACAATGTAAGGAAATAACAATACAGATGACTTCAAACTACACTTTTTAAGTGTGTTGTTTTTCTCGCTTAATTTACCAAAGAAATTGTTGTGGAACATTATGTTCAATATATTGAAATACTTTCAAATAAAGTACTTTAAGTGATTATAAATTTATATTATTAGAACTATAGGTAAAGTTACTTGCTATGGAAATACAGATCATTTTTAAAAAGTACAATATTAGAATGTATAGTCATGAAATTATTAAGTGCTATAAAATATTAATAAAATAGTTATGTGACTATAATATTTCTAATAATGTATGTACTAAAAATAATAATATAATACCTTATGTGACTATAGTATTTGTAATAAAGTGCTATAAAATATTAATATAATATAATATGAGACGATATAGTACTTCTGTATCAAGAAATATAGGAAATTAAAATTTAAGTTTTGACACTATAGTGCTTCTATAAAGATCTATAAATTGAAGATTATTGTTAAAATAGTTAAAGAAAAAGTACTTTTGGAAGTAATACATTTATAGTTATAAGACAATAGTGCTTCAAGTTGTAGTACTATAGAAGTATATTCATAGTAATATTATAATTACAAATTGTACTAGAACACTTCATAATAAAGTACTATAACAAATCAAGTCAACTTAATATTCTTAACTCCTATGATACTTATAATTTATATTGAATATTGTACGTTAAAAATAAAAAAATAATCATTTCTTTGGACATTATATATAAATTAAATATAAAATTATTTATTGGTATTTATGACGTTCAATCGTATAAACTATAAGCAAATCTGTATAAAAAATACCATATGTACACAGATAAATACGTAAATATTTATTAGTGACTTTGGGAATTCAATTTGAATTAGCCTATTTAAAAACGTATGTAATTTGGAAAAAACTATTTTTGATGGTTTATTTTTATAATTTGATCAGGAAGAATACATTTTAATGTGGAAAAAATGAGGTAAAGTTCTTTCAGATTTGAATTATCCGTATATTTCATATATACATATAAAAGTAAAAAAAATTGAAGTTTAACTTACTTAAAATGTGTTAATGTTATACTTTAAAAAAAAAAAAAAAAAAATATATATATATATAATTTTGTTTATCTTAAAAATGTATGCTTGGGCATTACTGATTTTATAAAATAATAATTAAAAAAGTAAAATGCGCCAAAGATGAAACATTGGGCTATCGTAGAAGAAATAATGCATGTATTAACGCATAATAAGTTAATCCAGTTTTTTTTATCATAAATTATTAGAGATAATTAAATCAAATTAATTATAACAAAGGAAACTGTGCCCGTAAAAATAATTTAAAATTCCCAAAGTGATCACCTTCAATAACAGAAGAAATGCATACATTTACGAAAAGATATGAAAGCGAAAGAAAAAAATCAGAGTAGAAATTAAGAATAAGTTTTAAAAGCTTTGAGTGGGAGTCCATCTTTTATCTTGACCATAACTTATTTATTCTATTAAACATATCTACATCTTAGTCGTGAAGACCATTTTTTTTATAAAAAAAAAGACTATGGCTAAAACTATAACTGCTCGGATATTATTTAATTATAATCGTATATTTTATAAAAGCATTTTAAAATAATTAAATGGAAAATTGTACGACAAATAGTGATCGTCATGCAGCTTTTTAATTACTTTTGGTAAACATAAATCTCTTCATGTATTCTTTTAATGGGGAGTTCAAGGGATTAATAAAATTAAATAACCGATTAATACATTTTAAATCTATAATTAAATATATACATAAATCTTCAAAAGCGGATTTTACTTAGAAATGCATGGGTGACGTGGGGGTAGTTATGCTATAAAAGCAATTCACCTAAGAGTTGATATTTTAGTATATATCTCTATGCCCAGTCCTAAATTAAGTACACAATTACATATTACCAAAACCTTTAAATGTTTCATAATTTTTTTCTCGTTGAGCAGTCTTCTCTTATAGTCATCTTATTCACTTGATTAGGAATAAAGAAAGACTTATCTCCATCAAAATAAATTTTATTGTACAATGCTGGCTTTCAACCTCAAGTGGTCATCTTCAGTGCCTAACAAATAAATCCTTCGATTGAAAGCCGGCTTTCTACAACTAGTGGTCATCTTCAGTGCCTGACAAATCCATTGATTAAAAGTCATAATTACATGATATGTTATTAAAGACAAAGCAGTCTGCCAGAGAGCTTGCATTAAACAGACAATTTTTTACAAGAAAAAAAATTATTAACAATTTTAATAAAAATAATAAATTATTAATATTAGATAAAACTGGAAAAAGAAGACGGAAAGGTTATGTTTCTACCCTTCAATAAATAAAATAAAACCATTAATTCATAATATTAACTTTATGAAATGAAGGGAAGCTAATACTAATAAATTATAAAGTACGATTAGTGAGTGACTGGGCTTCTTTGGTGAATTTAATTACTAGATTAAAATCGTTACTAACTAAAAAATCAGTAATGTAGAAAACCTTGGACTGTCGAAAAGTCAAAGTATTTGAGACGCAGTGAAGCCTAGGCCGGACACTCTGCAAGAAAATATGAGAGAATTTTATTCAGTAGAATAGGTAAATATCATTATCACAAAATAGAGTAAAATATTTTAGTCAGTCAATAATTTGGCCCGATCCAAGTAATGCCTAGGTCAAAATTCATTAAGGATATTTAATTAATTAAATATCTAGGTACTAAAATAAGTCATAAATATTTTTAAAAAAATATGACTATCTTTTTACTTGCAAAATACAACAAATTTTGATTTCTCTAACAATGCAATATTTGTAAGTAACATACTAGTTAGTATTGTAGAATCAACCAGTCAGTAGAAATCTGGATCCAAATTACTTTACCTGAACTATTTTTGTCTCAAAGTAGTTCGCTGATCAAATTTACTCAATGTGTCAATTTATATAGTTCATTGTCAAATCACAATGGCCAAATTAAAACCGATCGGATTCAACCTATACGAGTATGATGGTACCTAATAGTCACGGTAATAAGCTAATATAAATTTTTATATTGCAGTTTAACAATAAACTAATTACATTTATTCTTTGATAAATTGAGTTGTCGAATAACACAGTCAATGTTTGTCTAAAATAATATACATACATTAGAGTTTTCATACCTTATTCACAATGTATAAGTTAAACTAGATATTTTACCAACAAGTCACTTAATTTCTTTTTAAAACTGAATAAAAACGAACCACAATCAAAACTAGATCCATTAACTTTTGGAACTTTAATGTCTGTCGTATGTTTATGAAAAGTTCTTTCACAATATGGTTAAATCAAAATAGTGAAGGTAGATAAGAAAAGAAAATAAACACTTTTACTTGATCAATAACTTGGATATATTGTCAAACCATAAAGACATATTAATATACAGACCGGTTTCGACCTTTTCAGTCATCGTCAGTGTAATGATAATTTTACAATCATTCATTGTAAAATTATCATTACATATAAATAATATAATATCATTATATATAATATAATATAATATTTTAATATATAATTTTAATATATTTTTAATATAATATTTAATATATATTAAATACAATGATTGTAAAATTATCATTACACTGACGATGACTGAATAAGTCGAAACCGGTCTTTATATTAATATGTATTTATGGTTTGACAATATATCCAAGTTATTGATCAAGTAAAAGTGTTTATTTTCTTTTCCTATCTACCTTCACTATGAGTAAATACCATAAAATCTCAATCAATACTACTAAATTCATTAAATCAGAATAGATTTAACCATATTATCCTTATGAAAAATCATAAACATATCATGAAAATATTTAAGTATTTAAAAAACAATAAATGTTTAAAACAAAATCTAAGTTTAATTTTGAGAATATAATATGATTGAAACAAAACATTAATATTTGTTACATGTTGGGCAATAACCTGTAATTGTGCAATCATTTTATTTGATTAATAATCCTACTGTGCAATTAGGTTGTTTGTTAGTTGTTTTATTTTTTCATATAAGAATGTGAAACTATACTTCTCAAAATAAAAATTAACTCAATACATAAATACTTTATATGAGATTCCAAAAAAAAAAAAATGCTTTTGATATATTTAAATTAAGTTTGTAAAGTTAACTTTCTACCACTTTGCAAAAATTGAGAAAATATAGCTTTCTATATGTGTAGGAAAAGCTTTCTTAACATTTTAATGCCTATAAAAAGTAAATACTTAAAATTTACAACAGTTAACAAACAATCTACCTATATTATTGTCATATCAACGTTATTCAACAAACGTAAAAATATAAATTTACATATATATTATATATATATATATATATATATATATATATATATATATATATATATATATATATATATATATATATATATTAAAGGTGCTTAATCTGAACTCATGTGTAATGTTTAATAAAATATGTAAATAGTACCTTTCTACCTTACATTTTTAAATAAATGTGAATCAATAAATATAATAATATAACAAGAATATTCTAAATTTGAAGGGGGAAAAAAATAATAAAAATTGTTTTTGGTTTGATACAGTGATAATGGCTTTCGTTTGAAATTTTATCTCATCTCATTAATTAAGAAGGAAAACATGCTACAGCTTAATAAACCCAAAAGAAAGTCAAATAATTAAATTCTAGAATAATTTTTAATCTGTTTTTTTATTGTAACTCGTAGGGTGTGCGCCAATTCAAATTAATTATACAGAAACTAAGCCGTCACTAATTGATAGCTCAAAAAATAACGTCCGATTATTGGTAAAAAGAAAAAGAAAGTGAAAAATTATTTAATGTTGAGCTTTTAAAATTAAAAATAAACAATATACAATACAATAGGAAAAAGTTAGAAATAAAACATATTATAAAAAAAAAAATAAAAAACTAATAACACTAATGTATTTTTCTCATAATATCAGTATTTATTTGGTCATTATACTGCTAATAAAATTAATTTTTTATTTAAAATACTATTTTCTTTTTTTTAACAATATCCCAATATAATTTTTTTGCTACATTATTCTTATAAAATGAAAGGTTGCAAAGAGACTGAGATTACTAACAATAAAATGACAATAGGAATAGGATTATAAAGATGGACGCCAAATATATAGTAAAACATAACCTATGTTCTCTTATATTATCAGTATGTTAAGGCAGGGGTTCCCAAACCTTTTTGGTGTCGTACCACTTAATATATTTTGACTTCTTCATGTACCACTCTTGTTTATACAGAAATAACCAGGGCATTTTAATAAAAAAAGGGGTCCGGGGACCTTCCTCCACGGAAAAAATGTCTGTTTTAAAGGTTCAAAAACGTAGGGCTATTCTTTAATACAAGAAGGGTACGCATATCACTTTTTTTTAATGCAATAACTTTTGTAAATTTAAGTTGTACCAGACCAGAGTACTGATTCATTTTTTTTTTCCTTCAATCCCCTGGATAGAGAGTAGGTGTTTGAGGATGATTGTCAAATTAAAAAGGACTAAATAAAAATTGTATTTAAAAAAAAAATAAAATAAAATAAAAACATTCGTGAAAGAACATCAAATTAGAACATAAAATAACAAGAATAGCACATAGAATATTAATAAAAATCAAAAAATAAAATTCATAAAGAACATAATGAAAGAATACGTCCGAATAAACAATGTGGTTAGGCAGGTTAATGGGATGGATGTGCTTGCAATAAAGATGGGCGTGATGCGGGGCTGAGTCTTACATCCTCAACTCAGTCTGTTTATATTATTTGTTTTGGGGGTATTAAGGAATAAGTATACTCCTAAAAGCTGAAAATGTTTATGTGGTGCGTACCACTGGACACGATCTCGCGTACCACAGTTTGGGAACAGCTGTACATGACTTTAAGATTGCGACTAGGCCATATCATTGCAACTCTACACACATTAACAATATAAGAGGTTCAAATTCCAGATATGTGAAATTATTACACTAATAGGCACAACATATGTTTTACAATTAACCACATCGATAGATGTGCATGATCCTTAGGTTTGGTACCAATCACATAGATAGATGTGTATCCATATTATTTGTAACGATCACGTCGATAAATATGGATGATCCTCCGGTTTTGTGATCATCATTAATTGATCAAAACGTAAAGACTTTAAAAGGAGAACAATCTTTAAAGTTAGAATAAATAAATTGATTGAATAACTAGTTTACAACAAAGTAAATTAATTTTTGTAATCTGGATTATTATTATATTTTTTATAAGCTATTTTCCTTTAGATAATTGAGATAAAAACAAAATGAACTTCAAAATATTATTAATCGAATTATAATATTGAGTTCATAGTGATTTAAAACTATGGAGAAAGGAAACGTTTTAGAGGATCGTGTTGAGAGAACGGCTTGATTGACAGGCGAATCTATGGGGCAAGAATACAAGTTGCACCACTTCGAAAGTAGTCACTCTAATCGAGCGTCAAGCGAGAAGATTTATAGTGTTTGGACAGAGATATTGATCTAAAAATTATCTATAAGACTAGACTTGAGTAAAAGATCGAGTTTCCGGCTATATCTTTTTGGATTTATAACAAGATAGTTAATATTTAAATAAATTTGTGGTTAAGTCTTAAAGGGTGCATTAACAAACTCATCTTCTTCTTAAATCGTCCAAACCTGGTCATCATCAGAGCGACAACATCATAAACAAAAATTTAATACATAATTTCTATTTTACTTACATACTTATAACAAACATTGTTTATTATACACAAAGAATTTGAAAATATAAACATAACTAAAAATCTTACTTCAAATCAAATTATAATTATCATTCACTACGGGAGACATACAGAGTAAAATAGACCCCAGCACCGGGGCTTGAACCACGGGCCTCCTATATATCCGTTAAAGGCGCTCTTACCAACTGAGCTATACTGGAGAATTATTTTTTCTCTGTCGTTACCGATACAATGTCCCGACTCCAAGCTTTCAATCATTTCTACAAATTCACGGCAATAGAACTAGACCGAGAATTAACGCTTATAATTATAAAGTACTCAATTAGTACCTGTACCTAGTACAATCAATTAGAAATTCAAATTTTTACTAAATTTTTAATTTCTTGGTAAGAGCGCCTGTAACGGATCTATTTTTCTGGGGTCTATTTTACTCTGTATGTCTCCCGTAGTTAATGATAATTATAATTTGATTTAAAGTAAAATTTAATCTTTCCCTAGTATTAATACTACCTAAAACCTAAAAATTTTAATTAAAAATCTTACCTAGATTAAGAACATTCTGAGAAATTAACAATTGAGTTAACAGAACTATTTTTAATTAGATTAAAACGACATAATTGGTTCGTCACTTTTAAATAGTCAACCACATTTAAAAAATTTTATTTTTATTTTATACAAAACTCAAAACTAATGACCAATTTTTATTTATAAAACAACCAGT
The DNA here is from genome assembly GCA_951217055.1 of Gerris lacustris. Classification (NCBI taxonomy): domain Eukaryota; kingdom Metazoa; phylum Arthropoda; class Insecta; order Hemiptera; family Gerridae; genus Gerris; species Gerris lacustris. The sequence goes on from OX578277.1 coordinate 82,699,536, forward strand.
GAGTTGGAACATTGTAAAATTTTTGCGGTAATGTGGTTGTAACCTATCTCTTCTTTTCTTTTGAAGGTTGCGAGGTCATCCTAGAAACCCTTATGCATTTGGTAGTTCGTCCGTCCGTCTTTCGCATCTTCGTTCATAACTCATAACTCATAACCTATTGAAGCTAGAGATTTGAAATTTGGTATACAGGAATAACTTTTTTGCTCAAAATCAGGAATTTTGTTGCGAACTTCACAACTCAACTTTTGTGCGATCAGCGAGGAATGGCGAACTGATATTTATATTTTTTTTTTTTTCTGGGGGGGGGGGGGGGGGGGGTATCATTTTAGGTATTCAAAAGTAGATCACAAATATATAATACGATTTCAAAAAGGCGACCATTATACCCTAATATTTGTTATTACAAAATAACAAAAACCTGTGCCCTCCTTCACTAACCCATAAGGACTGGTCCTAAAAATATGAAAAAAATACATCTCTATAGTCCAATGATATTTCAAGGAGTTCATTTAAATGAGACAAATTTTAGAAAATTTTGGTGCACGTAACTATTATGACCCAAAATTTTTATTTTTTGTCATTTTGAGTGGGGTATCGTTTTAAAGGTATTCAAAATTAGACCACAAATATGTAACGTGTTTTCAAAATGGCAGCCATTAAACCTCCAAAGTAACTGAAAAAGTACCCCAAAAAATGTCCCTCCCTCCACTAGAAAAGTTAAACATTTTCATTTGTGCACGGTAAATATAATGAGAAAATCATCGAAAATATGAATAAATTTGTCCATCTAGAAGTTAAAACGGCCCTTAAAAGTTGGGAAAGACTTTAGACTTGTTAGTCCAAAGCAAACTACACTTTAGTGCCAACTAAAGTCTAAGAACAAGAGAATAGCAAAGTGACTCTTTTACTGCTGTAGGAAATCTTTCATTCTAAATAAAAGACTTCAAAACAAGAGGGTTTCAAAAACCCTCTCGAGAACATCTTGAAGCCTACTTGATACCTCCCTCAGCTTTTGAGCCTAGACTAAGCCTCGTTCAATAGACTTGGACCACCTTTTCACCTGCTTATACTCTGAAAGGTTAAATGTTGTACAATATGCATATAAAGGAGGCTCTAAATAGTTGCTATATTCAAAACCATTTGAAATTTAATCCAGGAAGCTGGCAAAAATGTATACTATTTATTTAGCAATTCGTAAATAAAGGTTTTTTATTCAAATATTTTCATATGAGTATTGATTTATGTAGATTATTTATTCATGCGTCTTCGTTTCTGTCTATAAATCTAAGATGAAAATGAATCCCGGAAGGTATGAAACATAAACAATATTTATTTATATATTTTCCAAATTGTATGCACAGAAGTATGTTACAATACCCGATTTTAGACTGAACTGTTTTAATTCTGTAGCGAAGGTTTCCGCGCCGAGTGTAATAAATCTTGATCTTCCGGAAGAATTCGCGTCAGAGACTTCATGGTTTCCGACTTTTCGAACTCATTCAGGGATCATTCATGAGGGAATTTCACATGAATATCATTTGCACATGAAAGTCATTTGCAACTCTTGTCATTGCAACAATTTTAAATTATTTTGTTTTTCCAGATGAGGAGTGGAGTCACTTGATTGAGAGGAGTCCCATTTCACCCATTGTCTCTACTACTCCTACACTGATTTTCTATTGTTCGTCTTGTCTCACAGGTACTGATGATGACCAGTAGGTATTGGTTGAAAGCCGCTTTTATAAAATAAAATTAATTTAGTTGGGAGGACTCGTGTGAATGATCCCTGTAATAGATTAAAAACGTCAGGATTCACAAAATCTCTGATACGGTCTCCAAACCGGAATATTGAACTTGATCAGCATTAGATGTGTAAATCGAATCAAGTAAGTGGAATTTCATTTAATGGAGAGCTTACCAACTTTACTAGCATCTGATTAGATCAAAACGATCACATAGCTTCCGTTACCTTCGGTAAGGTTGAAAGCAAAATATTTAGTTTTAGACTTTCGGAGTCCCTCCTTAGGAAGAAAGATTGAGTTCTTTCTTAATATACATACTTTAATTCTTTAACTGAAGTTATAAGCCAAGCATTTTCCTCCTTCACTTTTCATTGAAGTTGATTTCTACTTAAATGAAAATCTAAGGAAATATATAATCCACTTTCCTTTCTCCAAATCAAAATTTCATTAATACAGGACAAGTAGTTTTTTGAGATATATTGGTTCGCAAAAATTGAGCGTCAGACAGACACACCGACAGACAGACAGGGAACCAAAAATGTTATCTGATGTCCGAAACGGATTCTGCGTCTTAGATTATTTTAATTCGGAGAGATAAAAATTGTTCTTCTGCAGGAAGATCTCCGTTACCTTTGGTAAACTCGGAAGCGTATGCAGATAACATTTACAAATTTTATTTAACAAATAGGAGAGGTCTGAAGCTATTTAGCAAAGGAATAATTTTTAATTTGGAAGAAAGAAGTGAACAAAATATAGCTGTGTAAACTTGGTAGATTAATATTAAACATATTTTTTTAAAAAAGACATCAATAAATAATAAAGTTTTTAATAAAGATTTGGTCATACATAACTTGATCGCATATGAATGAATAATCATATGTAGATTGGATAAATCAAACAGAACTCAAGTACGTTCTTTAAAAAAAATGTAAATAAGTAAAAATATTAACTAATCTACGCTTTAACATTTTGCTTAAAAAAATTAATCAATGAAACAATCTAATAAACTATCGATTACTCACTGTAAATATTATATTATATAAAGTACAAGTTAAAAAAAAACATTTCTTATCAGGAAAAATATGAACAAATAAAGTGATAACAGGCCTGTTTATTATAATACTACTTACAATCAATTTTCACTAGAGCCTAGGCTATTTATAAAACTTGCTTTTGAAGTCATTTTATGACCAGATTCAAATAATTATGAAATAATTAGATCATAAAAAGTAAACAATGTTCCTTTAAATAATATAACTTATTGAAAATTCTACTGAAATTAAAAATATTAATGATCTCATTATTGAAAAAAGTAATTGCTTAAAGGAAATAATTGGAAGGAAAAATATAATAATTATTCTTTATACAGGGCTCGACAGTCAAAAGATACGATTTTAGCGGGGATGGTGGATGTGGCTTTGGGGATAGAAGAGTGGGCACTGCACCTACCACTTCTAAAAGCCTGGAAATATATGTATTATAACTCATTTTTCATTCAAAAAATGCATGTAAGAGTGGAAAATAATGTAACGAAAGAAATTTTTTTTTTTAAAAAAATAGTGACTGTCAAATGAAATCCTTGGCTAGCGATACATTGTCTATTACTACGTTCACACATCGTTTTGAAAACGATCCGCTAGTTCAAAACGCTGTATGAACGGAGATCGACGGATCGTATCGGGTTAGATCCGCTCCACCAAAAATATGTGATCGGATCGGGGGATCGAATTCAAAACGCTCGTGTGAACAGGTCGTGGAGGGGATCGAGATATCAGGTTATTTTACTCTTTTCCACTTTGTTAAGTTCTTTGTTTTCGTGAGCTTCCGTTTCTTTTTTTTTAAACTGCAAAAACGTTTTTAAACAAAAGTTAATACTATAAAGAACCTGTAAAAACTTTTAATAACTTGTAAATAAAATGTAAAAATTCGCGGAGATATTAGGTAACAAGAAAGAAGGTTTTACTCGTGACGTCACCGTTATGAAATATCGAAAACGAACATTTCGTTCACCTGTATCCTGTATATTTTGTTGTATGAACGCGAATCGTTTTGAAAACGAATTGGATTCAAAACGATGTGTGAACGTAGTATATAAGTCTGACCTCAAAACTTCCCATGACGTTACAAAGGGTTTCCAAAGGTATGTTATTAAAATCTTGGCAAATTCGCTCCTTCAAATCAGTGGTCCTTAAAGAGTTGTTTTCGAACACCTTGGATTTTAAAATTAGGAGCCGCCAAATCTGGTGAACGGGCAGGCCATGGAAGATTACCGTTTTGAGATGTGACGTCCAGGAAATGCAAGCCTCAACAAATCCATTGAAATTCGTAAAGTATGACATATTGCACCATCTTGTTGGAAAAGTGTCGTCAAGTGTTGTCATTGTGTCCTACTCTTCAAAGGAACAGAAAAAAAGTGGCCAGCATCCCCGTTTTTATAAAACGCCTATACGGCAAGCACACGCTGTTCTTTAGACGAACGCTTATGTTCATGTTTACTAATGTCAATAAGTTTATAATTTCATCAATTTCCACTCATCTCCTTTGAATTTCTTGAACGAAAAATAATAATTAAAAAAAATAAAGATGATTCACGACACAACGAGCCGGGACCGTGCCGTGCCCCGTACGAGTCTTCACATACATGCTACAACGAGCCGGGGGCGAGGTGGGAACGGGCCAGGAACGAACCGGGCTGGGACGTGCTGTCCTCTACTAGGCGACCCGTGTTCATTTCATATCTAGTGCTTGTACCTCGGCACGTCCCCGGCTCGCTAACTATCCCGTGAACTATCCCTCAACGAGGCGGGACGAGCCGGGCACGTGAAAACAATGTACCCCAACGTTTCGCCACCGGGCCTCGGACGAGGCTCGTTCATGACTCATGTCGGGTGTCGTGCCCGTAGTACTGTGAATTGCTTCATTTAAAATCTATAAAACATTTCTCAACGAGCCTCGTCCCCGGCACGGTACGGTCCCGGCTCGTTGTAGAGTGAATCATGCTTTATATTCCTACATTTTCCGGGTGTCTACTAGAGGTAAGTCCCCACCCTTCTCCCCACAAAGCTATGCCCACCAGCCCCCGACAAATTCATACTTCTTAACTGCCTATGTAATAATATATTTATGTTTTTTTTACACTTTTAAGAATGTATATCGATTTTTGCAGTATTTTATTTATTATTTAAATATAGAATAAAAAATAAAAATCTAAAAAAAAAATTGTCCAAATATTTTTAAAGTAAAAAGCTTTAAACATTTCATTATATAATGAAAATGTAATTTGTATTAGAATTAAAAAGAAAAAAGTTATTTATGTATATTACCATTTATATATTGTAAGAAAACACATTCATTTAAGAATGTAGGTTTACCAATTACAAAATAAATATTATATATAATATAAAAATTAAAAATAAACTAATACATATTAAGCTTTGAAGGTGCACTTATAAACATTTAAAAAAAGCTATTAAAATGTTAATGTTATAATTTTTTATTGTGTTTGTTTTGTAATTTGAAATTTATATAACCTGAAAAATTTTAATAAAGTAATGAAAATTAGTAAAAAATAATAAATATTAAATCAAAATTGAGATACCATTAATAATTTTATAGATGTTAAGTTAGTTATTATTTTTATTATAAATATTTTGTTTTAAATTTAAAAAATAAAATAAATTATGTAGCCAATAAACAATAAATTTAAAAAAAGAATAATTTGAAAATACTTTATAATCATGTTGTGTGAATTTTTTAAACCTATTTACTGATATATATTTGCGCCGTATTATTATTATTATTGTTTTTATGAATGATATACAAAGAATAATTGTTTGGTACTGTTGGTATTTATACAAATTTCGTTCTCAGAATGATCTCAATGCTTACATCAAGTTCAGGAGTAAAATGAGAAAGTAGATAACATATTTATTTTTTTTTTATTTTATTGTTATTTTAAAGGTATTTAATTGTAATATGCGGTCTTTTGGCATTGTTGCAATATCTTAGTTAAACTTGGTTCACAAGATGTTGGGAATTGAATTGCCAAGTTTGCCATACTCAGGAAGTTATTTAGTTACTCTTAAGGTAGATAGCTGCTAACATAATTTCCACCAACCAAGAAGAACCAACATAATTACATGGGAATTATTTCAATTCATTAATATTAAATATAACAATTCGTATGTAATAGTACATTACGCGTCGAGTGCGGAAAGTAGCATTTTGCATGCGAGTGTGGAGTTTGCACCCGAGCGACAGCGAGGGTAGTAAAACCACACGAGCAATGCAAAATGCCGTTTTCGCACGAGTTGCGTACCGTACTTTATCTACGATTGGTAGATTTAAATAATAAATATAGAAAAAATAAACTTGCTGTATATAAGTTCGTATCTCTCTCTTGATAAAGATGGCATTAATTCTTGAGTTGTATTTTTTGCCGAATTAATTATTTCTGGAGGAGTATTATTCTCCACATTTTCGTCAAAGTCACTTGATTCACTCATTGTTTTTCACTAAAAACTCGATATAAACAGTTACTTTAATAAAAGAACAGCAAATGAGTTTTGTTAAATGTAAACAAACTCGGTAATCGTGCGTAAAGCTGAAGAATTCCTCTTCTTTACCGAGCTAGCGTGGTAAAGAAGAGGAATTCTTCAGAACTATGAGACGCGCATGCGCAATGAATACAAGTACGTAAATAATCACTTTCTACGCATCTAAACAGAGATATAATGTTTATATTTCGTATCAATCGTAGATAAAAGTCTTTATTTAACTTCAAGACATCTTTGCTGCGCCATTACAATACTTAATGTATACATAGAGGCAGTGGCGTATCCAGCGGCTAGGTCTGGAGGGGGCACATTCTAAGTCAGTTTAGAGTGTGGGGGGAATTCGTAGTGGAAACATGAAAAGGGAACTACTTATTCAACAAAATAGCGGGAAAATTTTGAAAATATGACCCTTCAAAACAGCGCTTTTATGCATTTCTGAGGTGAAATTGAATAAGAGGTGAATGTAAAAATATGTATTAAAAGAAAATACACCGTATTTTTTTTTATTTTTTTTCCCCTATCGGGTCTGGGCCCGTCTGGGGGGGGGGAGGGGGGCACGTGCCCCCTGTGTCCCCCCCCCCTGGATACGCCACTGCATAGAGGACCCAACAATTACCTAACCGTGGAAAAAGGGTTAAGTTCCCAAAAGAAGTCAGACTATCAAAGTAGTGAAATCTACATTGTGGTCAAGTATGCTCTTGTCCATAAGCTTACTTCTGACTACTCCTCTATTTTACACTTAAATCAGACTTGGCTGCAATGTCGATATCACTACATAGATAGACAAGTCAAAATTGAAAGTCTAGCAATTCTGGACGTCACTTATAATTTTGACGAGTGAGTCAGTAACAAAAATGCTAACATTGACACGTTTTCCTTTTGAAAAGGCTTAGTATTAAAGGCTCATTAGTTTACAGTGTCATAATAAGCTACCTAAGTTAATGAAAAGCATACATTTCTCCTGAAGTCGCCATACTTCTAATACTTTCAAGTAAGAGTAGAAAGCTATGGTATTTCGTGGTCAAATTTAAAAAAATCAAATTTTAATTAAACTCAATAAGTAATCCTGAAAGGTTTTAAATATGCTTTTTAAAATTGCATCTTAGCCCTATTTCTCTGTCACTTAGTTTTTGTCATATTATGCTTTCTTTTTTTTTTAAATTTTCGTGAAACATTCTAAAAAAGAAGTAAATCGATATCTATTGAGAAATGGGCATTTTTTTATTCGACATGTTTTTGTTGTATTAGACATTAGACCCATAGTACTACCCATACTGACAACGCCCAATGCTTCTTCCTATACTGCGAAGCAGCATAGGAAGAAGCATTGGGCGTTGTCAGTACTTGGAGAGGTGACGGTTTTGAACTGACTGATTTTCTACTTTCTCATAAAAAGAGAAAGTTTTGTGATGGCGCGAAAATTCGTTTTGAGGTCCCCTGAGTCCAAAAAAATGGTTTTTAAAAAATGTCAGTTTGTCGTCTGTCTGTGCAGACGCCGCGCCTGGAGCCTAAACTACCGGGCCGATTTTGACGAAATTTGGCATACATGTTCAGAAAAATCATACCCCGAGGCGAAATCTAGAAATTAATTTTAGCTCCAAATTTGGGGGCGCTACCTCCCAAAAACTCTAAATAACTAAAACAAACTAAAATTTCTAAACTCTAAAACTCCCAAAAATTTAAATACGAATCTAACGATATCTAAACGCGGAGGGAGAAAGGCCGGGTCCGATTCCCCGCCGAGGAGAAGTTATTTTTATGATACATTTTTATCAAATGTTCAATAATAATTAAATGTACCAACGAAAACTTACAAATGGAAAACACTGGGCCAAGTAATTATATACTCGTATATGAGAAAGTTTGTCTGAGTTGTCACTGACCAATTTTTTATTATCATTTTTAAAAAAAAATGTATACATTATTTTTATTTATTTTATTTCATTTATTCAATTATTTGAATTTTGGCGGTAGATGTAAACAATCTTTGACATTTAACAAAAATTATCGCACTAATTAATAATTATGTTCGCTTATAACTTTTAAACTAATTAATGGAATTTCATCGATTTTTTTTACTTTTCCTCACTACCTATAATAGGAAAAGTATTGTTTTCCCCAAAAAAATTGCAACGAAATTATCCGTTTTAGGTGTTTTTAAGACCTCCTGAGTGGTTTTCAGCATGACGTCTGTATGTATGTATGTGTGTGTATGTATGTATGTTATCATCATAGCGCCCAAGGTATTCAACCTAGAGAGTTGAAACGGCAGAAAAATCAGTCCTTACCTGTAGTGGTGCCGCCCGGAAAATCAATTTTTTCAGCCATCTTGAACCCAGTTTGCTGAGTCATCAAACATTTAAAAGAATCGTAATAAATCGATTCGATTATGGTCCTGATCGAGTTGAAATTTAGCACGAATGTACCTCTCTGTATGACAAATAAGCCCACCAAATTTCATTTTGATATTGGCCGCCATTTTGAAGTTATCAATTTTTGAATTTTTAAACTTTGGCGGTTAATAATACCGAAAGCATAAATAGGTATTTGAAATTAAGGAACAAATATAAAAAAACCGATGAAATTCCATTAATTATTTTAAAAGTTATAAGCGGTTATAATTATTTATTAGTGCGATAATTTTGATGACGTAAAAGTTTGTTCCGAGGTACCCCGTAACCGATTTTTTTTTATATTTTTTCCTTATTTTTTACCGATTCCAACAATATGCTATATGGTGCGTAGTTTTCCGCGGGAAATTCGTCATAAAAAGCAAACCTGTATATCTTGTGTTTACTTGGACTCAACATCACGATGCACTACAGCCCTGAAGATGCTTCCAATAGTGGAAGCAAAACGTCGGACTTTAACGCCTTCGTAACGCGGATTTCACCGGAAAACCAAGCTGTTTATGATATGCTATGTATATGTCAAAAACGTATTTATAATTTTGGTATTATTAACCGTCAAAGTTTCAAATTCAAAAATCGATAACTTCAAAATGGCGGCCAATATCAAAATTTAATTTAGTGGATTAGTTTGTCATACAAAGAGGTACATTCGTATTAAATTTCAACTCAATCGGACCACTTCTAGATTTTTAAAATTTTTACTGACTCAGCAAACTGAGTTCAAGATGGCGGAAAATGTTGAATTTCCCGGCGGCACAACTAGAAGTAAGGAATGATTTTTCTGCCAAGTTTTAACACTCTAGGTTAAATACCCTGGGAGCTATGATAACACACATACACACATACAGACGTCATTCTGAAAACCACTCAGGAGGTCTTAAAAACACCCATAATTGATAATTCAGTTGAAAAAAAAAAAAAAAAAAGGGGGGGGGGAAACAATACTTTTCCTACCATGATAATATGCAAAGGTTTTGGGACAGAAGAAATAACTAAACCCTGTTATTGGCTGTTGTTAATTTTACCATGACTATTGTAAGAACAAAATTTTGTTCCAATCATGATAATCATAGCTTTATCAGCCTGAGATAAAATAATTATATATAAAAGAAAATACAAACGTATTCTGACTATATTGTACTTTAAATAAGGAAATATAATCTCGGCATTTTCCCATTGAAACAAATTATGAAAAATGACCAAACTAAATGATGGTATTGTATTTTATTTTTTATAACTTTATAACAATAAAATAAACTCTAATTAAAATAAATTTTATTTTAACATTTTTATACGTTTATTCATTTTAGTACTCATCTTATCTTTTTATTTTTGTATAAGCTTTTACTTTTAATTGCTAACCTACTTCATCTTTATGTTTGTCATTCGTAATGTAAGATTTTGCTTAGTTCGACATTTCTTGTTTGTCCTTAGGCACAAACAAGAAGGCTGAAAGCGTATTAATATTAAAGTCATTTCAACTTAAGTGGAGAGAGAGTTTGAGTTATTCCTCTCATTAAAGGTTGGATATCATAAATATAAAGGTCAATACACTCTATATTAACTAATAATATATAAATGTTGATATTAACAAGAATAGGTTTTGTTAATTGCATTTCTACATAAGTGAATCTTTTTCTGACGATTGTATCTATTAATTTTAATTAATGTAAAATGTTAAACAACTAGGGATTCAGGAATTGGAACGTGGGATATAATGAAAAGCTACCCACGCTAGGCGTAGGTAGAAATGTCTTAATAAGAGAAGTTGTAGCATTTAAATTCGACTCCTGGAGTAATCATAAAATGTATCTTGATTAAAAACAAAATATTATTTAATGAACAATGACGGCATCTTAGACTTAGTGGCGTTTCCGTCATAGAGCTAAGAACTTTAACTGATAAATGCCTGTGGGGCTTCGACGCACCTTGCACATTTTATATTTACATTAAGTTTTTGGAATGAAAGGACCACTATTAAACCCAAATTCAGAACGCGTCCGAGCTATTAAGGACTTCAAAAGACCAGAAACTGTAGTTCAAAGATTTTTAGCCCTAACGAACTATTATCAGCGGTTTATACCACAAATATCGAACCATTTATCACCGCTAGCAGATCTAATTAAAGGATCCAAAAAAAGACACCAGTAAAGTCGAGTGGTTGCCGACTACGGAGAAAGCTTTTACCGACTGTAAAAGTGCTCTCCCTTACACCACTGCTCACACATTTCCTCAGTCAAAAGGACAACTCGTATGAGTGACAGAAGCGCCAGACAACTAGTTGAAAAAACAGTAACAAAACCTCTCGGTTCTTTCTCGTTACAGTACATAGTAGAGAGCTCCTGGCCGTGCACACCTCACCTGCTTAGACACCTTGTTTTTATAGGACAGTTCACTACCAACATTCACCACATCAGTGGCAATGACAACGTTGACGACTTTGACTTGTCCAGGATAAACGCTATTAACACACCATCGTCTGTGGATTATAAGGAATTAGTGGAAGACCAATTAGATTAAGAGTTAAAACTTTGTTGGCCGGCAAGTCATCATTAAAATTACAGCTAATAACACTTCATAACATCAACAAGCCAGCTTTATTGGGAAGTACCGGGAGATACTATAAACCTGGCGTGCTGTTAAAACATCGGAAGGACTTATTTAACCCTATCCACAACACAAACTATCCCAGCCTGGCCGACGAACCACTCTTTGCGAATTTAGCAATTTTTTAAGTATGTTTCCAAAGTAATCGTATTTGCGATGCTCTGTAATTAGAAAACTATAGTCCGTAGAGAAAAAAGCTATTGATGTAAAATGTTAGTAAATTTTCTCCTCTACAAAATGGGTAATTACCATTTTTTTCTCTCAGATGCACAGAAAAGGAGATATGGATAAAAAGTGGGAAAATTGCAATGTTTTTCAGTTATAACTCTGCTTCCACAGGGTCTCGGATTCTGCAAACTTGTGTTTTTACTAGTGGTACTAGTCCCAACAACATAGCCAAAAATCATAAATACCGGACCTTTTGCAATGAATTATGATAAATTGACTGGACTATAAGTATTAATTTAGCAATATTTAATGTGCGCAGGGGGTATAAATTAATCTGAGGCTGACTAGGCTACTTTTGACAAACATTCCAAATTCTTAAAAGCCACGTAACAGTAAAACGTCTTTAAAGTAAGTGATAAGACGTGAGTAAGCTGTGAGCCACACTAATTGCCAGGCTACTCTTATTTATGATAGTATTTTTTATATTTTTAAGTGTAAATAAAGCCCAGCGTAAATTGAGACGCAGGCAATGCAGGGCAGCCAGTAAAGTTTTTTCAAACGCAGAAATAAATGAGACACCAGATCCACTAGCGTTGGGTAGACCACGTAAGGTTTAGTGTGTAGTACTGAACTGTCCTGCTTTGCGTCTCGATGTGGTAAATAATGAGTATAAAGGAATAATCGAAATATAATCAAATCTAAACAGTAAATTGATCTTTATCTACTCAAGACAAGTAATCTCTTCTAATATTTTAATTGCATAGACTGGGAAACTTTCCGTAAGTCAATTAGGTTATTTTTGGAGTAAAAGGGGAAGGGAGACATCCTTCAGCATACCCTAATTAGTTTAAAGGATCATCTAAGAAATCCATATAGTCAAAAAGGTGATAACGGTTAGTTCCGAAGTGGAGTGGTCTAAAATTTGTCTAAAACCATTGCCCTAGAGCCAACATCTGGTTCTATTCCTGGAGGAATAAGGCATTTTCTACACAGATGATTACATCAGAAAGTCTGAACCCTCCTTCCTATAAGGACCAAATTTTGTGTTTATAGATTTTTTACAGTTCCTAAGCTACATAAAGCTTAATCTATGTTTCAAATTTCAAAAGTCCATCGTAAGCCTAGCCGCAAAATAAAACTTAGGTAATGGAGGTGACGGAGGAAGACTCACTCTTCTTGTTGCGCGGGGAGGCACGCGCGGCGACTTATAGCGGTAGGCTCCGCAAATTGGCACGCAGTATCTCCCCGTGCGTCAAAGAGGTGACTTGATTTAACGTCATAGCTGTAGATCAGGGGTTCCCAAAGTTTTTTTTACCAAGCCCCCCACAGTCAAGAATAAATCTTCCCACGCCCCCCCCCCCCCTTACAATTGTATGATATAATGAAAAAAAAAATAAAATAAGCCATTATTACATTGAATAACCATTCATTTATTTGTATTACTATTATTTTTATAACATTACAAGTTAATCTTATGGGATCTTATGAGATGGATGAGCTTGTATGTTTTTTACAAGATTCCCTATTCTTGTATGAGTATTAGAAAGTGCACAACGAAAATCAAGCACAGCAACATCAAGTTTGCCACGATACTTTGTTTTTATAGCAAAAAGAGCTGAAAAATCTTTTTTGCCACAAATAAGTGCTTGAAAAAGGTTAATACTACCGAAGTGCTTGCTGTGATATACTGGGGTACACTTTGTAATACTTAACCCAAAACGATGATTTGTCCATTTTATCGAAATCGGCAGCTGAACATTTCTTTAATTCTAAAGCTTGTTGTTGAAGTGTTTCGGGCAGGGAATCTATGTTGACACTGAAAGGTTCCATTGTTAATCTGTAAATGTTGTCATCGTCATCACATGTGTTAGGAAAGTATCTGTTGAATTCGTCAGTGAGGTTTCTCCAACTGGTTTGATATTTGGATTTTTATATAATCGCATTAGACGATCAGACGGCAAAGCTATCTCGATCTCGAGGTCCCACGCCCCCCTTGACTTATCTTCACGCCTCCCTTGGGGGGCGCGCCCCCCACTTTGGGAACCAATGCTGTAGATGCTACAAGCATTGATTTACGAGAACAAATTTTTGAATTGAGCTCCGATTAATGTAATTAATAACATAATTTATGTTATTTTATATTATTAAATTAATTTTATATTTACATATGATAATTGAAAGTATATAATACTCGTACATATAACTAGAATATTCAATCAAGCTCCATATTTGCGGGAATTACGTGCAGCCATAAGCCGCGAACACGGAAACCGAAAAGATGGGATAGTAAAATGTAAAGAGTATAGGAGGTAGGTTCCAAGATTTCTAAAAAATATTGATTAAAGATTGTAAATAAAAAGGTGAAATATACTTGGAAGTGAATAACAAAAAAATCAACTCTATTTTCTAGAAATTGATGGCGGCAGTACTTTTAAAATCTACAAATTTGATTATAAAGAAACATGTCGTCTTACTTCGCAAATTCGCCGTAGGTAACGTGTTATCAAGAGTATTAAAGTATGTCAGGACCAAAATATTCTGACGCTATACCAGGGAAAACGTCTGTTTCGAGAACAAATTAAAAGTTATATCCGATGAAAAATACTCTGTCAATTAGTGCGTGGCACATAGCTTCCTAGCGAACTATTTCGTAAAATTAAATGATTTTATGCTTTTAAAACATAATTATCCAATTTATTTAATTTTTTCACCGTTTTTTAAATCTGTCAAAATCGTTTTGATTTTACAAGCTTTTATTTAACTAGCAATGTTTGTATTTGTGTATGTCTGCGGTGAGTTTCCCTCCGTCACCTCCATCATCTGCGTCTCATTTTGAGCCTAGTCTAAGAGGAACCAGAGATGGGTGTGAAAACCCGATTGAATTGGTTCAATGAAAGATACACTGCATACTAACTGGAACTTTAGCCTTGCGCACTGCCGTGCGCTCAGATAAATAGTAATTTATTAATATAGTTATAACTTTTTTCCCAAGTTGCTGATCAGTCAATAAGTAGTCGTTTAACAGAATGTATTAGATACTGATTCTTAAATCGGATCAGCGGATCGATAATTCAATTCTAAAATTACGAGCCTCGTTTCTGAGATAAAAAAAAATAGAAGACAGAGATACCACTAAGTGCATTTTTTACTTGCTGAAAAAAATAATCTTAATTTAGGCAAAACTATAAAGCTATTGCAATGGCTTCCAAATTTTTGTAATGAGAATTTTTGAAAATTTTCTCCAAGGCAATCCGTTTTAGACCATTCTTATTCGATTCCTGAAATTTAACACTTTTCTTATGTATGTATGTATATCTCTATATGTGTATGTATGTACACTTTTTTATGTATGTATGTATATATGTATGTGTCACCCCAGACGATATCCCACCCTAGGATGCACTTCAAAAATCCAATCAAATGTTAAAATGTCAATAATATCAAAAGAAAGGATGAGTTCCTTGGCCAGAATTATTGGAGTCCATATAGAGGTCAAATTTTGACAATTTAGGGTCACAAATAGCATAAAAAACGTGTATTTTTCATTTAACCCCTCTTATATATATATAAAAAAAAGGACAAAAGTGTACATAACAACAATTACTGTACTCTTTAAGAGCTTTCCAAGGACGTATCTTGAAGGGTATATAATACTATTTTGACTTTTGTACCCCGTACCCCTATGTACCAATTTTTTTTCATTTTCTGAAAAGTAATATCTTAAACATATTAACATGTTGTATATTCGGAATCAGCGCAAAATATCCTATACGGCCTAGGATCAGTAATAACTACGCATGGGCAAATCTAAAAATATTTTTAAAATTTATTGTTTCTATCTTTTATAAAACGCAGATTTCTCTGAAAATTCGCTCATTAAGTCATGGTGCATGACTAGACTTTTCTTTTTTTAATAAATCGGTGATGCAAACAGGCCTAAGAATATGGAGTTTACCTTTTACCAGATTATATTATTATTATTATTTGGTGGTAAAATTAAATCAGTATCGTTATTTCTTAATTAAATTAAGTGACAGTCAAAATAATGGATTCGGCTGATATATATTTAACAACATGTGATTGGAAAGTACATAATATAATACAAGTGAAAATGGCGAGACCCAACGTGCATCTATAAGAATTCCTTGGAGATATAACCAAGCTTATAAAGCGGCTTAGCAAGGAAGAAATGGCTTCCGAAAGCCATATGTCACGTGGTTTCTCTACGTGTAAATATGAGGGTCATACTTGCTTACCTTACCATCTTCCATCTCATAAACATTTAACCAATTCAGTAGAAATAACCGATACGGCTTATTGCACTTAGGGGAGTTATTTTTAGTCTAAATTTGGATCTCTCTCGAGGCACATCATTCAGTATTTTCATCCATCGTGCTTGGGACAGGACGCATGCACCATTCCGTGGCAAAGGATGCTATCACTTCATTCAACAGAAGACATTTAACTATACTGTGGAATACTATAAGCAAGTAAGTATGATAAAGAGAAACCCCCTATAGTATATAGGATTAAGTAAAAATTGATATAATTAAAGATATAAAATATAACTATGTCCTTATAAATTTAAGTAAAACTAGTTCAAATTATAGATGTGTACATAAATGAGTATAACTTAGTACTTATAGATATAATTTAAGCTAATAAAACAAACTAAACCAGATATTTATCGTCTTTATAAAAAAGAAGAAACTAATTATGTACTTCCAAACGTAACGAAAAATCTTTGTGTATTTTCTGAATAAATAATAAATAATCTTGTTCAGCATGGTTCTTTTGGTGCAAGCAAACAATACTTCAGCTCTCCTATTAAGTACCTACAAAAATATAATAACATATTTAAATGTCAAGCATATAGTGACCTTAAAAAATCTGAAAGTTCGTACCTGAATGTCTTGTGAATATTAATTACATTAAATCTTACCGATAGAAGAACCGAGTAGAATATTTTCTTCAGTCGATCAATTTAAATAAAACCATATCTTTTTTAAATCCTTCTATTGGGAAAAAGTAGAAGATATATTATGTGTAGGATACGTCAATGCATGTATATATAACAAATATATATATATATATATATATATATATATATATATATATATATATATATATATATATATATATATATATATGTATGTATGTATATATATATCGATGATCCCTATCCGACGTATGTAAAATGCGGTTAACTAATAATTGTTAAGGCTGTATTCATTGCACGATTAATATCCCTAAAAGTGCATTAAACCTTTGATTATTACAAACCAAATTTTGGATTTAACCTTCTTTATTAATACTGTAAATATGTACTCAGCCGTATGTAAAATGCGGTCAACTAATAATTGTTAAGGCTGTATTCATTGCACGATTAATAAGTACATTAAACCTTTGATTATTACAAACCAAACTTTGGATTTAACCTTCTTTATTAATACTGTACTCTATAAATACTGTAAATATGTACTCCACCGTATGTAAAATGCGGTTAACTAATTGTTAAGGCTGTATTCATATTCATTGCCCGATTAAGACCCCTAAAAGTGCATTAAAAACCTTCGATTATTACAAACCAACTTTGGATTTAATCTTAATGTGTCAACATCTTTATCAAGAGAGAGATACGAACTTACATACAGCAAGTTTATTTTTTCTATATTTATTATTTAAATCTAACAATCGTAGTTAAAGTACGGTACGCAACTCGTGCGAAAACGGCATTTTGCATTGCTCGTGTGGTTTTACAACCCTCGATGTCGCTCGGGTGCAAACTCCACACTCGCATGCAAAATGCTACTTTCCGCACTCGACGCGTAATGTACTATTACATATTATTCCGTCATATTAAGAACTTTAGAAAAGTAATTTTATTTATTCCTTGACTGTTCCACATAATTACATGGCCTCTATTATTATCTTGGTGTACTCGCATATCGATGGACACGATATGAAGCAAGCATAGCTTTGTACTTCAGGTTATTTAGATTATTCAGGATGTTTCAAGTGGTGCTGAGTATAACATATAGCCAAAGTACCAGTGTTAATGTTCATTGCTCCAGGTATCTTATCACAACTCGTCAATAGAGATAGAGAGATCACAATAGAGATAATATCCTAGGCAAAAAATATCTATATTCTGAGTTTTATTCCAAAAAATGTAAGTCAAAAGTTTAATGTGACTGATTTCTCATAATAGCTCTGATCTAAAACTGTTCTCGATTGATGCGTAAAGAGAACTTAAGCTATTAAATCCTAAAGTTAAACATCGTTTCCTGATTAAATGTGAAGATTTATTTCAACATTCTCAAACTGTTCTTGTCTTGAAAATGCATATGAGTGGGTTGATTGATGACTAAAAGTTTATTGAACTGCATGCCTTCTTTTCTGACTCAAACGAAAAGTAGAAGACTATAAATGGTTTAGAATTAATAATGTTTTTAATGACTTATTCCCGTAAGTAAGGAGTATGGTAGAGTTATACAAATGTCTGAGTACGATGGTGTGCCTGAACCCACTCTGGCTTCTCTAATAGTCAGGTCTACGTGCTTAGTTTCACGGTACCATGACGTCATCAAGACCTTGAGTCTGGCTGTGACGTCACGATCGTGCCTACTTCACTCCTCAACTTAAGTAGATCCCTGGACTTGTTCCGAAGAAACAAGACGGCGTTTCGAAGTAAGCAATTATAATTCAAATAATTATTATAGTTGAATTTTCTTAAGAATGAATAATTTTTGAGGACAGGGTCTTAACGTAGCCTTAAACCTGTTCCTGTTCCATTAAAACTATCGTAGACAAATTTACTACACAAACCAAAGCGTCATTTTAAATTCCCAGATTAATAACAAATAACACAGCGCATTATTCTAAGAATGTTTTGCATACCAAAACAATAAACAATTCTGGATAATAAAACTATTATAAGTTTATGAATCTCTTTTTCCTCTTTCGTTACAACATAACTTTATTTGAGTCATAGCAATATAGTGTCTTTAATTTATGAGATATGTTTTTGAAGATAATATAACTTAATTTTTAAAATCTCTTAATTCGTAGTACTTCATTAGTACACAAAAAGCCTTTGAGAAAATTCTTACAGCCTATTAAAACAGGTACAAAAGCATGCCCAACCGAGAACTTTTCACATAATAATAATAGGGTATACAAATGTGCACTTGCACTATTGTAACTGTAACCAGTACAATAATTAACTTAAGACTAAACAGATAGATCATTTTGACTCATGCCAATTAAATGAAAAAAACTACATTACTCATTAAGTTCATTCAGTTAACCCCTTATTGAAATTGAAATATATTCAGTTCTCATTAGTGGGTAAATAACTGTTTCCATATTTACACTTATTTCATTGACCTTATTACTGTCAAGTTTCCTATTTCCTAGTCAAGCAAACATACAAATGAATATGTATAGCAAACCAAAGAAAATGCGAAATTGAAGAAAAGAAAAAAAAATGGTTCTTCATCATTATTACAACTCTTACGTTACCTTAGATTAGCTCGGAATTAGAAGCGTCATAATCTAATTCATTAATGCTTATACAAAATATTATTAACACTTTAGAAAATTGTATTTTTTGTACAAGTGGGATCGCTAGTTTATGGATTAATTATTATTATTTAATTTTTTTTTTCTTTTGAAAAAATGTATATTTGAATTTTCCTAAACATAATCTAAAAACAGAAAGCGGACAATACTATCTAAAAAAAGGTGTCCAATAATTGAGTGATACAGAATAATTGTAGAATATCCTTTTTGAAATGATTTAAATGCATTAACACGTATATTATCGTTCCTGTCTTGTAATATATTTTTTTAAAAAATAGTCATCAAAGGTTTTCTTATATAATATATTATTATGATTTTATTGGTTAGTACAAATTTACTACCTAACTATGACACACAAATAAAATGATTCAATTGTGTTTGTTTCATTTATTTTTAAATGTTTATTTCCTTTGTTAGTTTATTTTAATTGCACGTTCCGTGACTTTATAGCACGATATTTTTGTATACAATTTCCTAGTCGAATTGTAGTAATAGAAAAAGCCGTTCCTTTCACGTTTATTTTTAAACTTAAATGACTCATGAAATATTTAAAAATAAATATTTTTTTGAAATAGTTTTTAATCTAAAAGATATTAAAAGATCATAAATAGAACAAATTATCAAAGAGATAATTCGTGATTTTCATGTAATTGTTTCTGAAGTGGTCTTTCAGCTTCGACAATTAATAAGTCAACGACCTCAATTTCAATAAAATTCAAATTTTATATTTAATATTTTATATAAAAATTATATTGATTTTTTAAAAATTTTCTATAATTTTTATAGAAATTATTGTTTATTTTTATAGCATCTGATTTTGGAGTTCTATTATAATAATATCCATTTTTAGTACTTAGATGTGTAAGGATTTTCTCTTTTTGTGACAAAAAGTTTAAAAAGTGAATGTAATAAAATACAATATTTTTTCTTGACTTTTATCACATTGGTATCTAAGCGCCAAATATATTATAAGGGTTAGCTTACATATAGTCCCTTATTAAACTTTCGATATAAAACAATAACCTAACAAACAATCCATCTATATTATAGTCATATCACTTAAGAATAATAATTTTACACATAAATGCACATCAAAGATTAATAAATACATATAATCCATTTTATACTAATGTGACCATTTATCCAGCGAAATTACCCAAAGCCATATACTACCCTAATTAGCAGGAAAGGAACAAACCTAAAACCTAAACTTCTGTCCTCAAAAATATTTAGTTAATCTTTGCAGTTAGTTTTAGGCTGACAAAGCATATGTGTGTATATATATATATATATATATATATATATATATATATATATATATATATATATATATATATATATATATATTCTTGGAACACATTATTGATTTTTATATACGCAAAATTTATAGGAAGAAAGTATTATGGACGGACCCCTGTGAGTCCAAAAATGTTTTTATTAAAAAAATATGTCTGTAGTCTGTCGTGTGTGCCGTTGAACACTAATTTTGTGCTAGTTAAATTAAAATGTAAATTCACACACACAATTAAAATGTATTTAATATAATTTTATTTATATTACTTAAGATTAACAAACAGATAATTTAAGGTTAGGATTATTAAATTGTTGTTCCAACTTCCACCATAGTTAAGTCATCGACCTCATCTTCTATTAAAGATTTAAAATTGTATTAGTAATTATGCGTAAAATAATCACTATGTTTTCCTCTACCATCCAAGTCCCTTGTAAACCCACATGAGGTCAACTTTAATTGCCTATGGCTTTTTTCTCGATTATAAATTAGCCATGGATTGAAAAAAAAGAAAAAAAGAACCAAACTGGTTCTTGGAAAACAATTTAAAGCGTTATATAAAAGCACTTAATCCAAGTAATCTATTATTTCAAGATAAAAATAAAATGTATTTACAAAACGTTATCAATATTGGACAAGGTTTGAAGTGTTGAAATGTCAACAGAAGCTAAATCAAACAAATGATAAAATAAATTTATTTGTTGATACTATTTTCTCCCCGCTAAGTTTTATTATTTTGAATTTTGTTGCTTCCGAGCTTACTGAACGAAAACATTGTAATCAATCTGAAGATAAAAAAATGCATCAATCATATTCAAAAAACACAAATCTCTTTCAGACATTAAATAAAAATTTTGGTTTTATGTCTATCTGTTGCGATTTTAATGCAATGTTCGATCGTCAGATTAGTCACATTAATATAACATTCTGCATATACATAATGTAACCCCAATAGAAATCAAAACAGGACTAAACAAACTTCAAATTACCACACTTTCAATTCCCATTAGGGTCAATTATTTGTATGCATGTTTTGAATAACGCGTGAATTTGTAGTAACATCTATATTTTAAAATATATATTTCATTATACTTTATGTTATACCCATACTAAAATTCTTGTAATGACAGGACGCGTGGAAGCTATATGTACCGCACTAATCGGCCGAGATTTTA
Organism: Gerris lacustris; assembly: GCA_951217055.1. Classification (NCBI taxonomy): domain Eukaryota; kingdom Metazoa; phylum Arthropoda; class Insecta; order Hemiptera; family Gerridae; genus Gerris; species Gerris lacustris. Next base: position 82,721,070 of record OX578277.1, read on the forward strand.
AATCTAACACTAGATTTACTTGTACAAATAAAAATGATTAAGACAAACAAATATAAAGAGGAGTTACGAAAGCCAACTCAACCTAATTATGAATTTGTAAAGGAAAACAAAATTCATAACATGCCTTCGTGACTGGGAGAGATTTAGTTCTTGCAAAAAACACATAGTCTTAAATTAAACAAAAAGTAAGATAACAAAGGCAAAGATCACAATAGGTAGACGATGCGACTCAATTAACTGAATGAAAATGTGACGTCACTTTATTAAATTCTAATTTTCATTAAGATTTTAATTTTGAATGCAAAAGTTTTAATAAATTTTATATTTAGATATAAAATAGACTGCCAATTGATGTGAAACATAGCTTACTCGCATCCTATGACGTACTTTATTGATCTTATGCTTTTACAAGCCATTATTGTCTAATTTGTTCAATTGTTTCCCCCGGTTTTTTAAGCTGTCAAAATTTTTTTTATTTTTTACATAAATTAAAGTATCAATTTAGCAAAAGTTAAAGAGCGCAGACAGTTCAAATTAATCTAATCCTATCTGCGGGTTACTTTCGATAAACTATGAAAGCTTCATACAAATCAGATAAGTACTTTTGAAGCTATAGGCGTAAATAAATGTATGTTTGTGCGCATGTGGAAGAGAAGCAAATGAGAACATAAGGTTGAAACTTATATGGGACCAACAATGAGCTAATTATGACCTACCATACAAATTTCATTATAATCGGACGTGTAGTTTTTATAAGATTTGTTGGTTCGCAAAAATTAAGCGATAGTCCGACAGACAGACACGGGACCAAAAATGTTCCCTGATGTCTGAAATGGATTTCTGTCTAAAATCGGAGACATAAAATATTTTCGTTCTTTAGAAAGATCACATAACTTCCGTTACCTTCGGTAAGCTTGGAACAAAAGTAGTCTGGCAATTAGTTTGACACATAGTTTCTTCGCGTTTTATTACGTGTTTTGCACACCCATTATTGTTAAATTTATTTAATAACCCCCCCCCCCCTTTAAAATCTGTTAAAAAATTATTTTGGTATAAACAAGAATAAAAGTATCAATTTAGCAATATTTAATGTGAGCAGGAGGTTCAAATTAATATGGGCTTATCTGTGGGCTACATTCGACAAACCATCAACATTTCTTAAATATCGGTGAGTATGATTAAAGATGTAATATGTAATATGTGCTATAAAAACCCGTTTCTGGAGCATGTCAGAATATATATTATATATGGAACTAACTAAGGGCTAATTATTAATTATAACCAACCATCAAAATTAGACGAGTTAAATTAGTTAAAGATATGGTTTCAAAAATGTTGAACATTGCACCGATAAACAGACACCAGACCAAGAATGTTCTCTGGTGATTGAAACGGATTTTCAGACATTTTTTTAATCGGAGACGTAAAAATATATCGTTAACAAATCGATGCACTGTTTTCTTTGAATAATGGACATGTATTACGAAAAATAAACTGTTTTAATGAGAATATACACATAAATTCCAATTTATAGCTTTAAGACCTGGCATGTAATGTATTAATAAATATGTTTTCACGTCTGAGTACTAGCAATGGGTAACTTCTCTAATAAACCAACCACGCTTCTGTGATGTACTGACTGACTTATCACGATTTCTCTAGAACGACATGACCTATGACCATGAAATTTGTAGATTGGTTTCTCTTTGTCTCTATGTGCTAAGAAATCTTTATTTCAAACATTCATTCAAAAATCGAATAGATTTCAAAATGCTACTCTTACCTATGTAAAAAAATCTGTCTGAAAATGCAAACACATACACATAGTGTAACTGCATTTCACACCCATAATACATTTAAAAAATATTCAACAAGTGATTTTACATTTTACAGTTTATTTTCAAATTTGGGATGGATGTTCCTTCGAGTCTTTAAAATCGATATACATATATAGTTCATTAAAAAAAAAATATATATATATATATATTTCTAAAAAATCTGTCCGAGACAACACAGTAACTATACACGATAATATCAAATACGACCAAATGAAATTCTTGGTTCAGAGTTTTCTATTTATTACTTGTTTCGAGTTTTCGAAGTCACAATTTTAATATTTAATTAAAATTTACTTTACAGAAGGTACTTCTCCCCAGGAGATCGAACCCAGCCTCTCATCGACCTCGTTTAAAGCTATTTTATCAGTAACTATATTTTTCCTGGGAAAACAACTTATACGGCTAGATTCGTATTAAAATAGAATACATTTTAGAATTTTTTAATAAAAAATGTCGGAGAAATATTTTTTTCCACGTTTTTCAAGGGTAGCGTCCCCAAATTTAGAACTAAATTTAATTTCTCCATTTTACCTCAGGGTATGATTTTTCTGAACCAGAATGCCAAATTTCATTATTTTATTTTAGGCTACACACGTCAGCACAGACTTCAGACAACAGAAAGACTTTTTTTAAAGACTATATTTTGGACTCGGGGACGACCTCAAATCGTGTAAACTCGTAAAAATCTCAAAATAGAATTTTTGCGCCATCACAATACTTTGTCTTTACACATACTTCATATGTGAGAAAGTAATAATGTGTAGAATCCAAATATATTAATCCACCCGCACCGATACAAGATTTTATTAAATACAGTGGACGTCTTAATATAATCACGGTTAATGTAATCATCCACTTAGTATGATAAAAATTGCTTGGAACGGCCCTGTAAAATACCAATGAATTGAAAATGTATTGTTATCAATATTTTGTTTAATGTGATCAAAGTTGAGATCGTTGGATTATTTTTTATAATTTTAGGGGAAATGACTAGAGCTGTAGCACTAGAGGATTGGGTAAACATCCTTTTTTCTCATAAAGCAAACCTCACCTCACCTCCCCCCATTACTAAGAAAACCCAGTCAGATATAAGAACTCAGTCTTTCAATGATTCGTATTCTTTCATCAACGAATTTACATAAGTTCGAAGATGAATTGTTTTATTTTTAACGTAGAATGAGCCATTCGAAACGTCATGATTTTGTATATTTATTTACATACCATATAATATGTAAGTTATAGTTTTGCCCTAAAGATTTATTTCTTATTTTTCCTAAAAAATGAATGAAATAATATATATTTGATGTAATTAAAAGTACGTTGCAAGTTTTCATTTTCTAATATGTCATCACAGCACTCAGTGCACGTAATAAACAGTCTTGTTTATTTTTTTTTTTTTTTTAGTTTTGAGTTTTACCTCCTGTCTGTGGTACCTTTGGCTTATTGTTATCAGTCGGTCAATGACATCACTTTTCTGAGTCCTAAAATGATCATATTAAATAATAAATATATAAATCATTAGGAGTAATAATTTAATGAATAAGCTGGAATAAAAAATAAAAATATTAACTACTTAAGGTTAGGTTATGAAAATGTTTGTTTAGTTATAGATAAAATAAATCAATGGTTTTGTTTTGAAATTTAAAATTACTAGAACTAGTCTTGAAATAAACAAGAAATAAAAAATAGATTTTAGTAACATTGTCGTGAAGATAAAGCACGAGAGGTATAGACTCGGCACAATTTAATTATCTCTCTCGTGAGTTTAGATAAAGGAAATTTATTACTGTATCTATTTTTACACCTGGGTTAGATATCACTTGTTCGAACATTTAAAGACACATTTACAATTCAGCTATAAGTATATAAAGTAATTGTAATTGAAGATTACACTTCCTTGTATGATATCAATAAAGGCAAAAGTATTCCTCAATATAATTCATTTTTAAATGATATAATTTATGTTAAATGGTAATTGCACAAAAACAAAAAATATACATATTCTATTACATAAAGCATCGAAAGACAATGACCCACAGTTAGTTTAAAAATGAATTGCTAATATTTTATTTAACTAATATTGCATTTGAATATATATTAATACGACATTTACATACATCTGAGTGGCTTACCTGAACAATTGTCAAGAGTTGTTTATTTGGATGGGTGACAATATTCAATATATGCATCTATAATTATTTAAATTAGATCAACAAATGCTCCAACAGTATCATTAATTTTTTCGGTTTAGTAGTCTAGTTTTGACTACTGCAAATGAAATATTTTGGCTCCAGACTCCAATTATATGTTGTATTTTCAGCTTTACACATTGCATTTTTATTAAAAAACAAATTGTTTAAGGGGCCCATACAAGGTGCGATTTGTTGTAGGGTTGGGACTTCGATTCCGATATATCGAATAAAATGATATATCGGACCAAAAAATCGATATTGATCTTTCGATATATCGACAACATCGATATTTTTTAAAAATATCGAAAATCGGAAGGCGGTGACCTTTTTTTCTCTTTTCTATTGTTCAGCAGGGGGAAATTTGGCCGGGCGACCTTTTTTATTTTATTTTTTTTGCTCATCAGTAGAAAAAACTCCGATATATCGACGTTCTCTAAAAAAAAAATCGATATTTTTTTTCGATATCCCAACCCTATTTGTTGTACAACCGAGTAGATCTGAACATCCATGTTGATCACGTAAATGAAACTACAATATTGCCCAACGAAATTATATATAAATCATAAATTAATATAAACATAGATCTACAAATTTTATACGAGCGATAGAAACTAATGTATTTTCTGTTGACCATTAAGAAATTTAAATTAAGGTTTTGACGCTACAGAAGACAGAAGATGCGTTACCATCTATCTGCCATCTAGATATATTTAGTAAAATTTAACATTAATTATGTAAAATTTTATAGATTCAAAATGTTAGTCTTTATCATATCACCTATATGGACAAATAAGGAAGTATATTTTGATTGCACTTCTTATTGATTGTTATAAAGAAAACGGAAGTACTCCATTCAACATAATATCTCACACTCTTTTTCATCTACATAAAACGAAATACTAGTCTAGGCACAATTCTATTTAGAATTATTAATTAGTTATATTATCTACTAAAAGTGAAAGTTCAATTGTAAAATGGTATTTTTACTTTCTTGATTGAAACCATTCTTTTTTCTTCTTTGGGAGAAGGTTACTTAATTAAAAATAGTCTCCACATGATTGTAGCCCATAGCTTCCTCCCTTCCTATTTTGTAAACTTTAATGATTTTACAACCTATTATTATAAAATATATTTGATTGTTTTGATTTCTTACATGAATTAAAGTATCAATTTAACAAAATTTAAAGAGCGCAGACGGTTGAAATTAATCTGAAGTTATCTGAGGGCTACTTTCAACAAGTCATCCAAAATCAGATGAGTACTTTTGAAGATATAGGTGTAAATAAATGTATGTTTGTGCCCATGTGGAGGAGAACAGAAGGTTGAAACTTATATGGGACCAACAATAGGCAAATTATGGTCTACCATCTAAATTTCATTAATATCGGACGAATAGTATTAAGATTCGTAAAGAAATTAAGCGGCAGACAGACTCGGAACCAAATATTTTCAAAGATGTCATCCAGATTTTTTCTTTTGATTACATAGCTTCCGTTACCTTACAGGTTAGTAGCTCAGAATCGATATATAATTTCTAGATTACGTATTAGGATAAATAATCAATGTATTTTTTCCCCCCTCCTAGCTCTCAGGAAAAGAGGAAAAATATAATTATATTACCGTAGTCAAGTCAGGTGTTTTGCATTTAAGAAACCTACCCCCCCCCCCCCATTACAAAAATTCTTAATACGGGTGCCCATGTGTAACATTAATAGTACATTACGCGTCTAGTGCGGAAAGTAGCATTTTGCATGCGAGCAAAATGCAGTTTCCTCACGAGTACCGTACTTAATCTACGATTGTTGGATTTTAATAATAAATTCAGAATAAAATATTTAATAAACTTCTTGTACGTAAGTTCGTACTTCTCTTTTGATAAAGATGACATTAGTTAATTAGCTGTATTTTGTGTCGAATTAATTATTTGGGGAGGCGTATTATTCTCCTTATTTTCTTCATAATGACATAAATCACTCATTGTTTTTCACTAAAAACTCGATATAAACCGTTATTTTAATTAAACAAACAGCAAATAAGTTTTGTTAAATGTAAACAAACTCGCTAATCGTGCGTTAAGGTGAAGAGTTCTTCTTTTTTACCGAACTAGGGCGAAAAAAGAGGAATTATGATACGCGCATGCGCAATGAATACAAGTACGTAAAGAATCACTTTCTACGCATCTAAACAGAGATACAATGTTTATGTTTCGTATCAATCGTAGATAAAAGGATTTAAATCACTCTCCCTGAGTATGATTAAGTATTATACACTTTGAGGGCCGCTTTATCACAGAAATAATAACATTTTATAAAAAATGTTTTGGCAATTAGAGTAGCTTCCGTATCTTATAATTGAACAAATGGCCACCATGAGTATAAAATGAAATTCTTTAAGTTGGATTTTCAAAATAGTCTGCTAATTAGTGTGATACATAGTTCCCTCCAGTACCTACTTTTATGTCGCTAAGCTTTTTACAAGCCATTATTGTCTAATTATTTAAATTTCCCCCTTTTTGCATCCGAGCTTACAGAAGGTAACGGAAGTTATGCGATTCTATAAATTCGGTTCAGACTTCAGGGAACATATTTAATCCCTTTACTGTCTGTATGTATGTAGGTTTATTTTTAGCGAACTATCATATCTTAAAAACTACTCGTCCGATTTTAATGAAATTTGGATGATAGGTCATAATTAGCCCATTGTTGGTTCCATATAAGTTTCAACTTTCTGAAGACTATGTATGTTTGTGCGCATTTAGATGCGCACAAACATACATTTATTTACTCCTTTATCTCAAAAAATACGATCTGATTATTTGGAAATTTGGACAGTTTGCCTAAAGTAGCCCGAAGATGGCCCCAAATTAATTTTAACCGTCTGCGCTCTTCACATTTTGCTAAATTGATATTTTAATTCTTGTAAAAAATCAAAACAATTTTGACAGATTTAAAAAAAGGGGGGAAAATTAAATAAATTTAACAAAAATGGGTTGTAAAAATATAAAATCAAAGTATATGCTATAGGACTTGAGGAAGCTATATGGCACATTAATTGACAAACTATTTCACATGAAATAAAGTATCAATTTAGCAAAAATTTTAAGACGCAAACGGTTAAAAATAATCTGGTGCATAAGCTAAATTTTTAAATAATTAGATGAGTACTATCATATATGTATAGGTGTAAATAAATGTTGTGTAAATATGTTGCATGTGGATGAGAAACAAATGGGCGCCGAATGTTGAAACTTATATGGCGCCATTAACGGGCTAATTGTGACCTACAACGAAATTTCATTAAAATTGGAAAGTACCTAGTTTTGTAAGATTGTTGGTTCGCAAAAATTGAGTAACAGATAGACATGGAACCAAAAATGTTCACTGATGTCTGAAACGGATTTCTGTCTAGGCATTTTTGAAATCGGACACATAAAATATTATGCTACATAAAATAATATGCTTCGGTTACTTCGGAAACAAAATCAGTGATAAAAAATTAGGTTGATGCTCAAAGCAATATGGGCAGAAAGTTTAATTATCTGTAGGTTAACCCTCATTTACTGTTTAAATTTAAATACCAAAATATCTTAATTAATTTGATTTAAAAGTTAAAAAAGAGTTTTGATAATATAAATGTGGTTTTTATCACGGCCTGGTTTCGATTTACAGCAGGGTCACGGTTTTTTATTCAATAACTCTGCATTAATTCATATGAAACAAATAAAATTAAATAAAAAATTGGAAGATTCACTAACTTGCTTAGATACCTAATCTTTAGTTCTTCTCACCGGAACTAGAAATTAAAAAATGCGAATAGAAGCTCCCTTTGTGCAATTAAGATATTTTGTTGAAGAAACATTCTTTGACTATAGGTTCTCTGTATCAAGTAAACTGGCGTGCTACTCATCATCATATAATGTAAGATAGGACAATAGTTTTGACATTAGAATTTCAAATAAGTCCTTGGTCCGTGGCGTTGCCGTTAAAACGAACTTAAATATCATCTAACTAAAGCAAATTACTCGTGATAATTTCTTAATGGAATGACAGTGGCATGATTATTTAGTAATCAAACTCAATATTTTTTCTATATCCATTGATTAAATTTCCATACAAGTCTCTAAATCAAGGTTGCTTTATAAACTCAAAAAAAAAAAAAAAAAAAAAAAAAAAAAACACAATTCAGTCGACATAATAACAACAAACTGACCTTAATTTATTCGGTTATTGAAACACAAATCTAAAATTATCAGTATTAAATGAACAATGGATTTTAATAATTAAACAAAGTAATAACGCATTCGTTAGTTGTGGTTTTAAACATTTCTCTGGGTACTTGTTATTTATATTCTAGTTATTAAGACTTTAGCTGATGTAGCGAGATAATTTTATTGCGCCTCCTCGCAAGCGTAAAATGCTTTACCTAGTGTGGTAGTAGAGTAAACACATTCTTATCTTATCAAAAAAGCCCGCAAGGAAAACGTTACGATTTGCGTCACCTTGTAGCTTCTGAATTTGATTAATGTAATAATCTAAAGCACAATAAATTACGAAATCATAAAATTTCACTGTAAATATGTTAAAGATTAGAGTTTCAATATATGTATATAAATTAGAATTTTCGGTAGAAAATATTTTTAAACAGAGTAAAGGTTCTGTTCAAAAGTTCACAAAATTTGTCCTCTACATTGAACCAAATTAGCACTTCAAATCCCTTTCTATTTTCATTTACAGGAATTAGTCAAAGAGTAGAAATTATCAAATTATTATCTAAACTAAAGCAGCAAATTTTCAATACACATAGATCAACAATAATTCATAATTGGCAATTGCATCACAAAAATAATTGATGGATTTATTAGCTGACTAAATGTAAAATGAGACGAATATATATTACAATATATATTACCCAATTGTGTCATGTAATTTCTCTTTCCAAATACACGTCGTATTAGTTGATATTACAGCATTGTAGGAGAGTTAAATATTTAACCTTATTTTATTCCTCTTTGTTCGTTACAAGTCTAAATATCCTATCCAAGATATTTGGGCTATAATATTTGCCTTACCTAAATATCTACCAAGCCTTTTAGTTGTGGCTTCTTATTCTTTTTGATCACGAAGCAGTTGTGAAAATGTAAAAAAGGGTCAACTTTATATTTTATAATTTTAATTTCTCTTAATACTAAAAGGGGACTAAAAAGGGAATCCCTTTAAGCATGCGGGATCCACTTTTGGCAAACTTCCTCTAAACTTAAGAGTACATGGCTAAATTACAAAGCAAAATTAATATAAACCAAATTATGCCAGTTTAATTGGCCATTTGTCTATAACAGGTGTCTTCAAATTTTTGCCAAGGGCCACACTAATGACTCCTCGACAAAGTCCCAAGGGCTAAAGCAGAGCTAGCTCATCATACTAACGCAACGTGCAGTAGTTTTGCATAACGAGCGAATTTTGAAAAAAATAAAATAAAATAAAATAAAACCTTAATTTAAAAATCGAATTAAGTCGTTTCGACAATTTTTTTTTTCGTTTTTAATAAACAAAAATGTTTCACGCATTTTAATACATGCCAAACATTCTGTAAACTGAAAATAATTTCCGGTAGATTTTGGAATTAGAGTAATGTAGATTCCTGTCCAATTTCATCAGATTTTGATGAAATCGAAAACGAAAATACAGATCCAATTAACAGGTGGTCGTTTGAAGTCGCTGCTGTTAATTTCCACTTGTATACTTAATCGACAATTGCGAACAATTGTCAGTGAAAAGTTAAAGCTATACGTAAATCTCACTAATAATAATTATTTATTTCATTATGTAATTACCTATGTATGAAACTTATTGTAAATTTTTAGGGTAAATCTCATATATCATTAATTACAGTTAAAATGTTCAATTTCATTAGTTATTTCAGTAATTGCGTTTCTTAATTTGCTGTTAAATAGAAACATCTGATAATAATTTGGCATGATTTACTTATATTGTAAATTTTACAATGTAATCAAATTAAACGATGGCGAGATGGATTGGTGGTGCTCGCGGGCCATAGTTTGAAGACCCGTTCTATTAGTCTATTACAACATTATTATCCAAGTTCATGCCACAATTAGGTTCCTCAAAATCTCTGTCGAAACAATAAACACTTTATATGTAATAACTAATGTGGTTCACTTATACTTTCTTTTGTATTAGTACTTTTAATTCGTACATTTATTAGTTATTAATATAAATAATGTTGTTCGTGTAGAAGCAACTGAAATAGCAATTTATTCTGAAACTTAGTGTGACAAAGAAAGATAATCTTACAATGCTTTACATTAAAGGTGTTACAGTGTGTTTTTCTCCACTATATCTCTGCTTTTGCCTAAATAAAAAGCTGTAAATTTGTATTTTTCTCAAATATGTATGTTTTTTTTTTTTTTTTTTAACTGGGTTAACGTTCAATGCAGTGGCGTAACTATGGGCCCGCGCGGGACCGCATTGCGGGGGGGCCCCCAGTGCCAGGGGGCCCCCAAATCCAGAAATAACTGGAATTACTATCCTTGTACCAACATCGAGGGGGCCCCCAATCCTGAACGCAAGAGGTTTTTTTTTTTTTTTTTTTTTGCTCATCAATTTTCTTTGGCGAGGGGGCCCCCAAAAATTTCTTGCGGGAGGGCCCCCAATGGTCTAGCTACGCCACTGGTTCAATGGACAATTTTTAATTTTATCAATGTCAATAAAAAATGTATCTAAATGAATAAAATGTAAGCTTGTACAATTAATGTGAGAGGAGTATATTTTTTTGATAGAAGTACCAAATAGAGCCTTTTTTACACAAATTAAACACTTAAGTTATTTCTGCAGAACCAACTATGAACCTCTCCTTGAATAGACAAACTCTCATTGATATGAAGTACAGGGTGATTAAAAACCATTTCCAAAATTAATTTATAAAAATCGTTGAAGTGTGCTTAACATGTTTAGATAAATTAAGCTATACGTTCAACTTAACTGCTCGCGCTACGCTGCTGCGCTGCTTAACCTGCTGCTTATAACTTAATTGCTTTACACATGTCAAGTACTCTTCAACGATGTTTATAAATTAATTTTGAATAGGGCAAAAAGAATGCTTTTTGAATCACCCTGTAAAATTAATTTTGGCACTCCTTTATTTATGTTATATTAACCTCTGATTTAACCTATTTCCTAGGTTTTTTAATAGTTATTGATTCACTAGAATCGCAGATTTAGTTAGATTGGATTTTTGCGTTTAAGCTGGGGGTTTTTCGAAAAACGAAAACAATTAATACACCATAGTTAGATCATGCGACGAAGGTTTGGAAAAAAAGAAGACTGGCTTTAAGCAAGGTCAGTGTCCAGCTGAAACCGGTGAAGTCAAGGTTAGTAATCACCTGGCACCAGTATAGTATTAAATTATCGGATGAACTTACTCACTATACTCAAACATAATGAAACGAGCCCAACTCAAAGCCAATATAAACAGACAAAGGTAAAAGATAACCTCACAGTTTATCTACTACTCACATCCATTAGTCTATCTGCGTATATCTTTAAACTCATCCTTGACAGAGAAACAAATGATTCTAGAAAGAAAAAATCAAACATTTACTTGTATAGTATCGGTGACATTTCACAATTTTTAAAAACCATAAGATTCATTCGATCCAGATGCTTCTAGACGTAAAAGGAAGATCTACATCAAGAGAAACCGAAGCAGTAACATTCATTTAGAAGATTGAACAAAAAAAAAAAAAAAAAAAAAAAAAAAAAAAAAAAAAAAAAAAAAAAAAAAAAAATACCAATTTATGTGGCACATTCTTCTATTGTTGGACGAATTGAATACATGTTACCTAGTGGGGTTACACTTATTTTTAAGCAATAAAACTTTTGTTCAGACGGTTGAAATTAATATTGCAATGACGACACACCATACAAATTTCTTCAAAATTTCAACTGCAATTTTTGTTGTATAGAAATATATTAGTAGGAGTTAATTTATAGGAAGTGAAGAGGAGAGGTCAGTCCCCTCAGGAACTAGTAAGAGTGTATTTACATACTTTGAGGTGTTAAAAGCATTTTGCGGTCTTTTAGATAGATAATTTATTTACTCTATTAATCCCATCCGATCACCATTTTTTTTTTTTTTTTGTTAAACAAATAACGTCTCCTTTAGCTTTATCTTTAATTTGTTCTAATCATTTATATTCAAATTAAAAGGAAATACAAATAAACTAAGACTGCAGGTGCATTCCTTCAGTAGTTATTAACTCCTTGAAAAAACCCCACTAACTTTTAGTTTATTATATATAAAATACTTTAAAATAAAATAAATATGAAAACCTTTTTTGCACAAAAAATAAATTTTTAAGGTGTAATAATAGAGATCATGCGAAAAATAGTGATTCGCAAAAGCATAATTCCATAACTTTCATTTCTGATCATAAATAATAAAAAGAGAAAAAAAGTCTATAGCTTACATATAAAGCATTAGTTGCAAAGTTCTATTTATAAAAAAATAGCAGAATAATTCTTTCACGCATGCAAAAAATAATAATATTATAATAAACAAGGTATACTTCAAGGAATCTCATTTATACATTAGAGTTTGGGCGCGTCAGGTCAGACCCTTCCCTCTTTTATACTGTGAAACTTCGCAATGACGAAGACAATGAAACGAGGAGGGCACATTGTGAAGACTCGCTTGGATAAGGAGAGGCATCGGCTACAGAAAGTCGACGGGAACGGAATGGTTTCTGAATGGATAACAGGTCCCAGGCCTTTCTCATTACATATAGCAAGGGATTTCCGTGAAGACACCCATTGTCTTCTAGAAAGGAGTGGAGCCTGGTAATTGTTGCAGTAGCCTTAAAAATTGTAATTGCTCATGAGCTAAAGTTCCTAGATCCTGTCATAAAAATCTAGCAAATCAACAAGCTAAGATGGGATCAGGTTAAACTTTTATTAGTCTCTTGAAGTTCCTTATTCTATAGGTTTTTATTTATTACATTGAACAAAAAACAAAAATATCTACATCTAGAAGATATTTCTTAAAGAGTTTGATTTCAAAATATTCAATAGTAGGAGTTAAGGTAAAACTTTGCAACTAAGTTAAGATGGTTGCAACTTTATAATAGAATGAATAGAAAATAAAAGATAGCTAGATTTTATATAATTAGTGCAAAAGTTGATGAGTTGAAAAGTATTTGCAAGCCCCATCAGAAATTCCAAGTGTTTTTGACTGATAGCTTCAAATATATAAATCCCTTTTGGCAACTTAGATATGCTGGCGTTGTGTTATAATAGAAGCTATGTTTGCAAATCCAAAGCCAAAATTGGGCAAAGGGAACACAACGTTTACCAAATATATAATAAAAGGCAATGGATAGTATGAATCTAATTTTAGCTGACATCTGCATTGCCGGTAACAGAGGCTAATACCCTTTTGCTTTTGATTAGCTTCTCGGCGTCTAGTAAAAGCAATTCAATAAAAAAGATATAGAGCTTAAAAGCCGTATAAGTTATTATTATTCTGCCACTGTGTAAATAATACTCGCATTTACCTTAGTATTCTCGGTCTCTTGATCAATTCTGCAATATATTCTTTACCAAACGTAACTTCATTGTGCAATTCATTCCATTTTAAACTACAAAATGGTAATCTTTAGAGACAGAGAAAAGAGAAGGAATGTGGAAAAGAAAGAAATAATCTAGCTAGAAGTTGATTTGTGATCATTACTGTAACATTTTTTTGGGACTTAAACCCACCAGATGTGTTAGTGATGTGTTAGAGATTTTAGGCATGTAGCAAGTATTTACACTCACCTAAGTCGATTCCCAACTTCTCCTTTTAACTTTTCCTCACTTTGGATGCCACAAAAGGGGCCTCTCCTGCTACTATGCAGCAGAGGAAGCAGCAGCCCGATCGGACCACCTTTCGATTTTTTATGATTTTTGCTGGCTCAGCAAACTGGGTTCAAAATGGCAGAAAATGTTGATTTTCCGGGCAGCACAACTAAAAGTAAGGACTGATTTCTCTGCTGTTTCAACTCTCTAGGTTAAATACCCTGGACGCTACGATGATAACACATTTACAGACGTCAAGCTGAAAGCCTCTCAGGAGGTGTTAAAAACCCCCAAAACGGATAATTGAGTAGAAATTCCAAAAATTTGTTTTTGGGTGAAAACATAACTTTTACTACCAAAAAAAAGAGGTAACAATCATGGTGGTGGAGGAAAAGTAAACAACTCCCAACAATTAAGCTTACTATTTATTGATTTTCACTTAATTCCTAGTTCAGTTTAATAGAAAACACCTACAAATGGAAAAGATGTCTCATCACTTAATAATTTCCTCTCATCGTATATTTTTAGACAAAATTAAAACGAATTAAAAGAGTAATTTATAGATCGTAGAACGCATGCAGGCAAACGCGCACTAAACACAAACAATGAATGATCTAAAATCTAAATGATTTATTACACGATGAACTGCAATATTAATAAACTACAGTTAATCAATTGAATTGTCAATAGAGAGAAATATGAGTCATTCTATGTGAAGATGATCTAAAAGACCAATAAGTGTAATACGTATGTTTTTTTTTTTGTTTTTTTCATTCATCAAAGAATCTTAAGCTTAAGAATCTTAAGCTTAAGGATATTAATTCTATACAATAATAAACTGAATGAGCCTTCAAAGGAAGCCTAGATTTAGATGGTTCCAATATCAAGAACCTACGCTTTAAAAATACCTGTTACAAAAATAAGTAAAACGTGGATCTCTGCAAAGATTACATTTAAGACGTTTGTAGCTGTTTTTTTTTTTTAATTACTACAAGGTGATATTAAAAAATAAAAATAAACGAATTCTCATTTTTGAAATAAATAACAATTGTATAATATGTACTCCAAGGGAAAAATTGTGAACTAAGCTAATTGCTTCTTTATAAAATTCCCATTGTTTCAATATTCTTGTACATGTTATGTAACAGATTGAACAAAAAAACAATTTTTACTGTTTGAATGCAGTATCCCAATGAGATATTTAATTTTTACATGGTAATTAATACCTAAACTAATCAAATTGGTATTACATTTAGTAATATATATTTATATTTATTAATTAAAACATAATACTTTATCTAAATAAATTTTAATTTATTTATTTCAAGTTAAGAAAAATTAAATATTACTTATAAAAACATTTGCACATTCATAATGCAATCATTATTAATATACTGAAGATGTACAAATACTATTACAAAAATAACACTTAAAAGCCGCATTAGTCCTGCCTAGTGCTAGGCCGAGACAGTGCACTCGGTGGAGTGCTCGGCTATGTTCAATGTGCTATGTTTCAAACTGACCCTTCTTCCTAAATACCTAAAGTTGAGTTCATTGGGACAAAACAATTAAATTTGTGGTTTTGAGTACATAGCATGATATTGTTGGCCGAAGGCAATGAGAAAGTCAGTAAGGAATTATTATAGCATAATAAAACTGTTATCAGTCGTTATCAATCTATACATCTCAGCTAATACCCTGTAACATTTTATTTATTTAATTCCAATAACTTGACTTGCAACACTTAAATAATATTTATTTACTTTGAATTTTCAAGAGTGTAAACATTGTAAAGACATAAACTAATACAATGAATTAATATGGCGATAACACACTTTATTTTAACGAAAATATTTGCTATAAGAAATATTAAAAAAAACCGTCACTCTAACTTCAAACTATAAATTCTTGATAACTAGAATATTAGAAGCTTTTTTATTTTTTACTTGACGTAAGAGTTAAAAATTTCATTGACTATGGCCGCTCCCTGACTTGTCAGTGTGGTATCGTGTTACTTGGTACTCGCTGAACCGATTCTTCACCGAGCAACTATATTTAAATAAGTCCTCCCTGACTAGGGCGGTTTGCGCGGGAGCGGGTCGGGAAGGGATCAGTACACAGCCAGTCGATACGAACAATCAGTAAAAGCGCGGGGAGCGTTCGAGCGGGTCCGCGAGGTTTCATGCGCAAAATGGCGGCGGAAAGAGATATTTATACAATTTTGGTCTCAGATATTGAAAAATTACATTTTTATATAATTATAAATTACCAGAGTACTCTAGAAAGGCCCTAACGTAAAAAGCATGGACGGGAATTGAAAATAAAACGAAAATCACGGGTATTTACTGTATTGTCGCTTGGAATTTTACATCATTTTGTGAAAGTTGTTGGGCCGCCACAAATTGCCGGCAATTAATATTCTTGGCATATTTGGTCCCAAGGAAGCCAAAAACCCTTCTTATAACGGACACTAAAAAGTTTCGTTATTAAACTTTAGAGAAGGTCAGGGCCCTTCACTGGCTGTAGTGCCATGGATGTATGTATGTATTAAACTTTAATAAAAATTGGAACTTTTTAAATTCAAAATAAAGATGCGTATATACATTATAAAAAACATCTCTACATTTCTAGGTAAATAAATCCTTACAAAATAGAGCAAAAAGATTTTTTTTTTTTGGAAACATAAAAGGTAGGAAGTTTGAATGTTTTAGTCTGTAAAAGCATGTTATGAATTAGTCTATCTAAAATATCAAACTTATTCCCAGAAATAGTTCATTCTCTTTATCAATAAGATTCATAGAAAATTAATTATGTTTCCTAAAGTGATTCTAGTCCTTCCTGTTTTACTTTTCTCAATAGAATCAACTCTCCCACTATAAAAAAAAACATATTTTTTCTCATTAGTCCTTTGTCTCTCTTTGTAGTGAAAGTTGCTATATTGCGCCTTCAAACTTCAAAAGGAAATATTAAAATTATACATTATCATCAGCGGACAACAACCGTTGAGTTCGTGTTTTGGGCGAGAAATTTAAAATCGGAAAGTCACAAACAAGTATCGTAAATTTTAAAACGAAAATATGAATATTTACGGTTATACCGCGAAAAATCAAACAGCACAAAAATGTATCATTTTACTATCGTCAGTGTATATCATTGGCAATATTTTGCCTCTCTCCGAGGCATAGACGTGCCTGAAAACATCATTAAACTTTATAGTTTGTTATAAGTTTGTTGGGTAACATAATCTTACTTACAAATAGAACCTTGAATATACTGGTACTTGGTACATTATGTTATGTTATCCAACAAACTTTTTTAAAGTTTAAATTATGTTTTCAGGCACGTCTATGCTTCGGAGGCGAATATAGCCAATTATATACACTGACGAAAGTATAAAAACCTGTTTTGTTTTACATCCCTTCAACGACCCACACAAAAACTCTGAATTAACTAAAAAAAGGGACAAATAAAAGAAACTAAATAGTTAATACATATTATGTTATAATTATAAGCATATAAATTAGTTCACTTTTTTATTAGGATACGCATTTTTTAAATAAACAACCCCAACGGACATCCCTCTATAACAGACAAAAATTGTGGCACCCTCAGGGTCAGGGCCCACTAGTACAGAGGGAGTATTTCATATTTAGGGAGGGGTTTCTACCACTCACGGCTGGATCATCTGAACATTTAATTTGTTTTCTTCCTTATCTCCATCAGATATAAGATCAGTATTTTTATCATCAGTAAAAGAAACTATTGATAGTAGAAATAACATATTTGATTCTACGTTATTCTCGATCCCCCAAGTTAGCTCCGCACACTCTCAAGTTATTTTGTGGTGTTAGGTCGCTAGGTGCTATACTCTTTTTACGATTAGTATTTACTTTTGACAGCGCGGGAAAATCGTAAAAATGTTAAGGGGAGCCAATGAGAGCACTGGATTTTGAATTCGCGAAGGTTGAGTCAACTAGGGAAATAAAATGTCATCTAGTGAAGTAATTTCATTCAGGCGTTTATTTTGTTTCTTTAGAAGTGCTGTCTAAAACAATTGCAGTAGAAAGCAGAGTACCTGAGGTAGGTTGAAGATACTTCTTTCTTCATTCCTTCACTTAAAGTCTAGAGTAGGGTTCTCCATCCTACGGATCGGGCTTACGGGACTCTTTAATCCGGCATACTCGGAATTGTAAACTCGGGTTGTACCTAATTCAGACTTTTTTTTGGTTGGTTCCTGATATAGTCCCAATACAAATATAAAGTCAAGAAAGTATGAAAGTCGGTATAATGTAATTTCGGATAGTCGACTGCGTCCATGTTAAGATAAACCTTAATAGTTGTAACAGTTCAATACTATGATTAATGTATTATATTTACCTCTTATTTATAAGCTATGGTAATCCATAGCAATGAATTTAACGAATTGGTGAATTTAAGTTCGATAAAAGGATATTTGATTTCTTTATTGTGCTGGTATTGAACTCTTTGTAGTTATTAGTTCAAGATAAGTGATTTCACAAAAACAAAAAGGTTTCCTGTGAAAGACAGATAACCGGATTATGTTATCAAGTAGAAGCAAAGGAAGCATGATATAGAGAGGTTTGGTTTGAGTTTGAAGGAGCCAAATCTAGACGAAGAACCCTCAAGAGGTTAGAAGTTGAAGTTATACTAGAGAGTTTACAGGTGGGTCAGTGCTTAGGTAGAGGGGAGATAGTCTCCAGGCTTCTCTTGTCTATTACCTGCCTCCACTACCTTTCAGTTCAGTTCTGTGTTAACACTCGACGCGATCAGTCCTATAACTGTGTCATCTTTAACTGATAGTCTACTATCCGTTATTTTTATTATTTACGTAAAAATCCATTCTAGTACATGATATAAATTTTTATTGACGGATAAATATTTTTCATCAAGAGCATTTTAACGCGTTCTTTTTGCAAATGTAATTGTCTAATAATTCCGTCCATATAATTTAAAACATTAAGTTGAATGAAGCTGGGTGTTATTCAAGGATTGGCCTCAGTGGCTATTCTAGCTGGCTCACTGACGGCCGCATTTACTATTACCATGTCGGATAAGCACGGTAAGCCAGTCTATATATTAAAAATATAATATTAAAATAAAATCTCTACATATATATATATATATATATATATATATATATATATATATATATATATATATATATATATATATATATATATATTCACATATAATTGCATTCACTTCTAAATTATTTAATATACAACTAATTAATTAAATACATTTCTTCAATTTTATTTCTACCGTTAATTGTGTAAAATTTGGAGGTAAAGCATAAATATTTATTAAAATACATACAATTTAAAAATATAAATGCATATGATACCATCCAATCACTTAAACATGTTTTATATTTAGCCTAATATTTAAATATGTTTAATTAATATAAATTCCAAATTTATAGGTACATATTTGAGCTAATGTTTATAATCTTCATATTTTGGCGATAACTGAAGTTACTTTTAACATTTTTTTTTTTTTTTTTGTTATAAGTAATGGAAGCATAGAATAGCATTTAATTAAAGAAATAATAATTATTATTTAATAAATGATAATCACAATAAACTTCACATACTATGATTACTTGTTATTATATAGTAAAATGCGTTATACTTCAACTGTGTCGTAAGACTTTCAAATTTTGGCGGGTAAATACGACCAATCTAATTTAAAATCAAAGTTAGTTTATGATTGATGTAAAAAGTAGTAATTGCAGTAATAATATTTTAATTAACAAATAATAATAATTGTCTAATTAAATGTATCAAATTAAAATTATTTATTATTAATACACAACTCACTGCAGAAAAAGGATAGAAAACAAACAAAAATAGATAGTTAAGTAAAAAAGTGCAATATTTGTATTTTAAAATATATATGTTGCCTCTTATATTAAACTATAAACAAGTATGTTTTAAGGTTAGAATTACGTTCAAAAGTAAGAAAACTTGTCATATCTCATTTACTTGCTTTTAATTTAAATAAGATAAGGAAAAAAGAATAGAATTGTTACATATATCAGTCATAATATTTATGAAAATTTGAATTTTATTATCTAATAGAAATAAGACTCGAGATAAGATGCAAGGATTCTGGGATACATTTTGAAATCAAGGGTATTTTATTAAGGAGATCTAGTGTTTTAGATTTGTTAATATTAATGCAGATCTCTATTCAGATTTACTAAGCTTAAAAAGGTACTTAGTATCTTGATACATATTGTTTTATGTTAATTTAAAAAAAAAAAAAAATAGCCCTTTTAGTCCTGACGTTTCTTCTTAAAATGATATTAAAAAAGAGGTTATGATTTGTAATACAGATTATTCGGAACTTTTGAGTCCTTTAGCCTCTAATCGGGGATATTTTTTGGGGGTATTTATATAATTAAGAATAAAGAAAGACGTCTCTCCTATAAAGTAACTTGGCTTATCCAAAGCCAGCTTTACTTGCTTCCGAGCTTACCGAAGGTAACGAAAGCTATGTGATCGTTCTGAAGAAAAAAATATATATATGTCTCCGATTTCAAAAATTCCAAGACAGAAATACGTTTTAGATATCAGGGAACATTTTTGATTCCGCGTCTGTCTGTCAGTCTCCCCCTCTCAATTTTTGCGAACCGACGTATATAAAAACTACTTGTCCGATTTAAATGAAATTTGGGTGGAAAGTCATAATTAACCCATTTTGGGCATTATTCTCATACAAATTTTAACCTTCTGTGTCAATTTTTTTTCTCTTTCACATACGCCACAAACATACACCTATATCTTCAAAATAATCTGATTTTTATGAAATTGGGATGATTTGTCAAAAGTAGCCTGCAGATAGCCCCAGATTATTTTTAACCGTCTGTGCTCTTTCATTTTTTCTAATAATAGATGCTTTAATTCATGTAAAATATCAAAATATTTTTGACAGATTTAAAAAACGGGGGAAAATTTAATAAATATGACAAAAATAGATAGTAAAAGCATACAATCATAAAAGTTTACTAAATAGGAAGCGACGAAGCTATGTGCCACACTAATTGGCAGACTATTTTATAATCTACGTTACAATTTTTTAAGATGTGGAAACAATTAAGCATTACTAGAGTGAGTTGTGTCGTTTCAAACGAAATTCCATTGAAATGATCAACTTACACTGAATAAAACTCAAAAAGTAATCTGTTATATAGTATTAAAAAATTAGCTAAATAAGCTCAGAATCTAATTTAAATAATCGAAGCAGGCCATATTTAAACAATAGATATTACTTATTTAACAAATATGAAATCATTTTTTTTTTTTTACCTATCCAGATATTCAAATATTTAATTCTCAGTCTATTAAGCTGTTATTTGCATCTATAATAACCAAAGAGGCGATACCCCCACTTTCAATAAATTGGTAGTATTACATCGATCCAAACACTTAATTATTTACACGAAAACCAAGTCGTTCTTTTATTCGTCATAAAAGAAAATATGTTTTAAATATCCTCAGTTTATTCCTCTAAGCACCTCCAAGCATACCAATATATTTAGGACTTAAAAATCTCTAACACCAAAATATCCTGTAAGTTTTTTAAATTATTTGATTATTACCTAATTTTGGAAATCATCATAATAAAGCTTTAATCATACTTTGATCAAATCATTAAATTAACGAATTAAACTTAAACAATTTCATTATTAACTTTTAAATTTGAATTTTTAAAATTATTATTCATTGTGATTAAATTTTAAGAATAAATTTGCCAAATTTTTTGTGTTTTTCTGTACAGAACAAGAGATGAAAAATAAAATTATACTCAAATTTTACAAACCATCTTGAATTTTAAGGGATCAAAAATAAACTCAAATTTTAAGGGATTTTTTTCCCCTTAAATTTTAAGGGAATTTTAATAAACTTAAATGACTGGACTTGAGTTCCCCTTACTATACGAATTTAAGTTATTTGTTTCTATGAGGTACTTAGGTTTATGAGGAACAACTAATTTAATCGTTTCTATCAGGTACTGAGAAAGGGCTAAGTTAGTTGTTTCTACCATGAATTAAGGAAAAACTAGGTTAGTTGTTCCTATCAGGTACTAAGAATACTAAGAAAAAACTAAGTTAGTTGTTTCTGTAAGGTACTTGGAATGACTAAGCTAGTTGTTTCTACGAAAAACAAAGGAAGGACTAAGCTAGTTGCTCCTATCAGCAAAAACTTCTTTTGGGGAATCAAAGCAGATATGATTTGGCCAATGGTTCCCCGCCCCCAGGACACATTGTTTATTAAAGATACAAAACATGCAATGAAACTATCATAAACTTTATCTAAGTAAAAAATAACTCACAAATAGATAAAGCAAAACAAGCCGTAATAAACTAAAGATTCTCATAATGAATGAAAGAAGAAAAAAAAAATTATCCAAAAATAGAATCTTAAAGACTTGCATACAATATAATAATATTCATTAATAATTTATCTTAAAAAAATATCCGACGCCAAAAATATAACTATTATTTTTAAGATACTTTATATTCAACTTTTGTAAAAATACTTTTGTTAAAATTATACTAAAAATACTAAAGTGACTAAATGAATTCATAGAAATCAAAGGGGAATAAAAATAATTGTTCGATTATCGTGAAACAATAATTAAAGATGTGTTAGTCTACAGTTGATAAGATTGTTATATTAAAGTTACTATTGAGAACAGATCTCACGTCATCTCGGTTAAACGTATATGAATAATTGAATAAGCAATTACGAAACTAGTTTTTCTTCTTTTTTCTTTAATCATCAATCAAACAGATACAGTATCGTAATAGTAATATAAGAACTAAAAAATCGTCATACAATAACAATAAATTCAAAATAATGAATGTACGTGAATTTCTATAAATAATACCCACTAATAATAATAATAATAAAGGTCCAAAAACCGACATAGCTGGAGTACAGTAATCGAAATAAATAGTTTTATCACAAATTTTAAAGAACTCACCTTATTTAAAATTATTTTGTCACAATCAATTAATTAAATTTATCAGCAATTGAAATATTCAAAACCGAACCTTGTGTTACTAAACTTTTTCCTATTATAGCATGCAAAATTGTAGGCCATGCTCACGCTTATCTATTTTTAAGATGTATATGGTTATGTACTTGATAGAGATGCATTATTTTTGAACGAACGGGTGAGTTAAATGAACCGGTGCACTTGTTCCCTGTTTAATTGAACGGTCGTTCATCTTCCCCAAGACAACCAAAATCAATTGAATGGGTCTTGATTGAAATGGATTTCTATCCATTGAAAGAACGTGCCAAAAGTTAAGTGAATGAAACAGCTAAAGGAATAAACTCGACCAAGGAGGAATACGAAAGTAATCTAAAAAGAAAAGGACAGCGAACGGTAAAATTAACGTAATTTCAGGGAATGCCTTTCTTATCTGCTATTCTTGATTTCGGTGTCAAATTTCGCTGGGGGAAAACTAAGTAACAGCCTAAGTAAATTTATTAGGTACTATATAAGTTTTAATTTAATTGGTTATTATATAATTTAAATAAGCTAAACACGTGTTTATTATTACATTTTCAATAATGCTTAATTTAATAAACTAATAATATTTAAATTTGATGTACAATCAAACCATAAACCTATGTCTCGTCTCCAACTATGACTCTTTCACATTTCTCTTCTTCCAGGTAATGGAAATGAACATTCGGAATTGGAAAACAACTTTGTCATCTAAAAATAACTCTTAATGAATGTTCATATTCTTTCATCCTGTTTTAAAGAAAATCTATGCGTCTAGTTATTTAATTTTTAAAACTACTTCAAATCGTTACTATCTTTTAAAGTTCATAATAAGGTACCAAAAATACACATTCTCCTCTAGAAAACAACTTTAATGAAACTACTTAACAATTACCAAAACGAAACCTCTTAAATTTAGTATGATCCTCAATTACATAATTAGGTAAATTATAAATAATTATTTAGGACATTTAAACATCACTATTTTAATTGATAACTCTTAGTATTTGAAAAGTTTACTTTCACCATTCAACTTTCATATTTTAATATTATTATTTAAAGCTAAGAACATTAATTCAGGTTGTATCTAATCTAATCCAACATTGGTTATTTATTAAATAATTAAAAAATAAAATATATTAAAAGTATTAAGTCCAGGAAAACCTCTGTAAAAGAAATTTATTGTTAGCTATTTTTTACATTAAGTTTGTAGAATTAAAATAATATTATTATTTAAACTCAAAATTTATCAGTGCATTTGCAAAAAAGTACTATTATATAATTATAGTAGAACAAAATTTACTTGCTACAAGAACTATACAATTTACGTTTTTAGTTCATAAATATATCTATTGTATGGCTCAATGCACCCTAGACTCGGCATAATAGAAACCTTAATTAAATTAATTAATTACGTACAGTATCATAAATTGTGGATAGTGATATAGAGAGAAATTGGGTCAATTTTGCTTTTTTCATTTTAATCCCTATTGAGTGAGATTAATTGTAACTAAAAATAACTAGCTCCAACATTTTTCATAGACCAACATTGTTATAAGTTTTATTTTAAAATTATTTAAAACAAAACTGAAGAATAAATCTAGAGATTAATTTCTGCTAGTATACACGATAGTTAAATATAATTATTTCTTAACAAAAGTCTCTAAAATAAAATTAATAAAATAAGACGAGACAAGAGGACGACTGACTTTTTCGTTTTTATGCAATTAGGTTAATGAAGGTAAAAACAGGCGCACAGTTGATTGGAGATTGTTTTCTTATATACGACCTAGTTTATACCTTGCTTTATGCCATTCATTTATAACTGGTAAAAATTCCTAATTACACTTAAAAATATTGTTTTACAAAGTGGACATACACATTATTTGGATTTCATAGTCATATTTATCTTATTAATGAGGAATTAATTTGGTATAGATAATTAAAATTATAGGCACGTATAAAATTTAATTAATTTGTAACAGCAAAAAGATGCCATGATATTAAATTTATGCACAATATAATTTAAATCTTAAAAAGTTTCGTTCTATAGCAGTTTTTCTTCTTCTAAATAAAATTGTTAACAATCTAATAAATTACAGGTTTAACAGTAGAAGATGATGATTAAGGTTTCCAATCAGACACTAAAATAATATAGAAATCGTTTCATTAATTTAGGCTCCACGCGTTAGAACAAACGGGAGACAGATTTTTTTCTAAACACACCTTGTGAATCTACCATATCAAATTTTTGTAATGTGTCATTGCACGAGATGGGTAATTAACCTTACACCATAACTTTCTATTTAATTATATTAATTATTCTAGTGCTAGACTGTTGACAGCTTCCCCTTTTGGACATCAGCCAAAATGCTTAGTGAACAGTAAGTTAATATAATTTTTTTAGATTATCCCAAAGAATTATCTTTCTGATTCTTTTGACATAAATGGTTTGCTTATCGTAATTTGATTACAGCCAAACAATTGTTTAATTGCGAAAAGCCAAATTAAAGTAGATCACAGAGATTCACATACATTAAAATCCAATTTTATCTTGCGACAAACTAAAAATCCACGAAAACCCGTAATAATCTTAGTAATAGTAATAGTAGAGCCGAACGGCCAAAATAAAAATGTTAACAATTTAATTTTAACATACAATAAATGTATTTGAAATACAGTAAAATGCTCAACAAATCGACTACAACTTAAAACGTACATCAAATAACTAAACCAAAATCTATGTAAATATACACACACACACATAATATATATATATATATATATATATATATATATATATATATATATATATATATATATATATATAATATATATACAATTTGTGTTAGTGAGAGACACCAAGGGATGTGCCACGCAAGCGTGACACATAGGAACTGTTCCAACATTAGACTATACGTCACAAAGCTGTTGGCTCGGCATTACGCCATGTCCTGCATCGTTTCGTCGCGTCCGACTCATCAGGGGCCCGACGATGCCCACTCAACTCTGGACCTATACCAAATTAAGAAGATCAGCTATAGGGCTTTACCAGAGACGAGCGTGCTCTCACACCGCCATTCTTGCTTGGCTGGCAAAACTATATATATATATATATATATATATATATATATATATATATATATATATATATATATATATATATATATATATATATATATATATATATATATATATACCAACTACATTGTATATAACAATGACTGATTTACTGCTACACAAATATTTATTATGTATTTCCATAAATAATGTTCAGAAAGTCATATTAACATCATTGAGTCAAATTTAAATATTGATTTTTAATTGAAAAGGTTTAGACATCTTAATTATTGCACCATTAGTTTGTAAATAATAAAATTAAATAACCAAGTCGGGAGTAAAATCGTACATAGGTTTAACTTCGCAATATAAGACCTAAGAATGAAGGACCCCTGAGAACGGGAAGCCTTGTCTTCTTAACTTATTTAGTAGTTTTCCCATCTTCAATGAATATCTAATAATCAATCTAGTAAAACAATGTTATCTAATAAATCAATTAGATACAATAAGGAAAAAATCCATAAAGAACAGAATTTCCGGACATCGTCTTAATTTAAATCGTACTCTTCAATCGACTATTGTCATAAAAACTATTGAAATAATTGAATTAATATTAAATGTATGAGAAGATTAAATATGTAATTTTATTTGTACAATTATTCCATTGAACATTGAGGAAATTTGTCTAAAAGATAAGATGAAATTTGATATAGATATATAAGTGGAACAGACTGATCAAATTATGTCTCATAATAATTGTCGATAATATTAACTTTTATTTCATCATTATAATTAGTTATATTAATAATTATTTTAACATAAAATGTTCTGAAGAACAAATGTGATGTATCAATTATTCATAAAAACAATGACCCTATTAATTGTAAATATCAATCTATAATCAATCATTAATTACCTTAAAAGATAATTAATACCGTAATGAATTAAGAAAATTAAGGAAAAGGTTACTTGCTCACTGGAAAGATTAATCACGTAATTCCGTTTTATCTAAGGTCATGTCGAACGTGCCCTAAATGACAATTATTGTATTGTTTAACAATGTAATAGAAAGTTCCTTAATTACAAGATAAAAAGATTGAATCATTATACAATAGATTTAACAGAAGTATTGACTGATGTAATATCCAAGATTATGACTAAATATAATAGTTTTTTTTATAAAATTATTGTATTAATATAAATATTCCATTTATAAATATTGTATAAGAAGTCCAAAATGTTAAAATAAAACGCTTAATATTGTTCACAACGACCTTCAAGAAGTTAAGAAAATTAGGTCATTACAAACATCGTCGTTATCCAAAAGTCAATATACATATATGGCTAGGAGTAAGATAGTAAAATTCTATAATGATGAGATATTAAGAGATAAAAAACTAAAATCTCAATTTATATTAAAACAAAAAAAAAATAATTCGTTGTTAGTAGCTAAATTTGAATAGATGGAAAGACTGACTGGAGTTTTGTTTATACTTTTTGTAATAATTAAAAATTAAATTTTAAAAATTTTATGAAGGCCCAAAAATGTTATTAAATATATCTCTTAATGCATTGTCTATATTGTCTATCCTTTATACAGAAACTAAATTACTAAACCGGTTTTAATCAAATTGTTACCTTCATATTGTTTAAAAGATGCATGTCCTCGAGATAAAACCAATTATAACTCTAAACAATTGAGGGGTCCTCAGAATAACTGCAATAAACGTAAAACTATAAATTTTGTTCTCTTAAAAACGGTCTTAAAGAAATGATTCTGATAATTTTGTTGTAGATGATCTGATCATAGAAATATCAATGAAATATTTGTAATTCGTGGAAAAATATCTAGTTTCCGAAATAGTATTCTACAAAGATTCAGGAGAATGGACTGACACAATCGACAACCGTATAGGTGTAAGTTTTATCTCTGACTGATTTCTTATAAATTTAGAAATGGTAACAGTGCTTAAAAGAGTAATTACAACCAACGACTTAATTTTATAGCCAATGGTTTATAACCGAATCAAAAATCTGGCATTACTATGCCAAATGTTTGTTACTGCGTTGACAGCGCAGAAAAGTAAAAAAAAATGGGATTAGAACTTAATGAACGTCCAGGCTTTTAAAATTCTAATTTAAAAACCTGAACTCTCATTGGCTCCACCCCATTTCACTTTCCCGCGCTATCAAAGCACCAACAAACTGTAGCGTTGTATTTTGACTTCTTACCCAGTATAATTCTCAAAATCAACAGAAGCGACACTAATATAAAAAAAAAATCTGCATAAATTTTAAAATAATACGCCTATACATATATCTTAAGGCCCGTTTACACGGTGATAGTTCTTCCACGATAATACTATCATGTCAGTCTACGCCATACAACTATCGCCGAGGTGTGCAGTCTATACGGTGAGAGTTAAAATACGTCAAAACTTGTTGTCTTGCACTCAATGTTACATCCACATCCTACATTTTTGACTTGGATACGGAAGTAAAGCATTAAATATATCATAATGTGAAATTATAACAGACACACAGCAAAAGAAATATTCATATTGTCGAAAAAAAAACAAAATCTGATATCTAATGTGAAGCAAGCTTTCATATTTTTTGCCTTTAAATCTGTTATCACGTGATAAAAAATATAAGCCAATAGCCAATCATCATCTAGTATCTAGCGTGGTAGTTCATTAAATCTGCCGCATGAGTACTCTGACTGCTATTATAGAACACTCAACTATCTCGTCAGACGAGATAGTGTGATGGCAGATAGTTCTGTCGCGACAAAATCTATCACGTAGTCTACACGGTGATAGTCGATGCGATAGTTGCTGTCGTGACCGCAACTATCGCGCCAACTATCACCGTTTAAACGGGCCTTTATACACACATAATATGTCCTCTGTACATACATATATAGGTATATATTACAATTACTATATAGAAGTTAGTTTAAGACCTATGTTAATGGTTAGTTCGATTCTATACACGTCAAAAATATCTTTACAAAGACAAAAATGTAATAAAAAATATATATTATGACTCTCATAAAATACAAACCCATTAGTAGTTGTAAAAGCTTTTGTACTTGAAACTTTTGATAATTTTAGAGTTATCTTTTAGCTCACAACAGAATAACTAATTTATTTTATCTTTCTTTTATAACTGTATGTATAAAAAAAAGTAAATAAATAATAATAATAATAAAAGGGTTCTTTTAAAATAACTCGAAAGCTTTCAAAGGAACGGCCTTTTCTAAGCAGAAGAGATTTTAATTTGACGGAAGTAAGCAACATCTGTAACTTTTTAATAATTTCTTATAAAGGTGCCTTAGCCTGGTTTTTAATATAAACGCTTTGAATAGCTATAAATAGATTTAAGGTGGGCTAAATATAAATTTTAACTTATCTGATTTCGTCAAGCTTGTAAGAGGAAACTAAGAGGGCTTCCCTATAGGTTGAACTTGTTTTAAAACTATTATTTCTAACAGTGCATTATATGTTTAATTAATGTTGGTTCTAAATGAAATTTTTCAGCCCTATGAAAGCCTTTAGCCCGAGCCCTTTTTCTAAAAATTAAATATATTTTATGGGAACGGCTCGAAAAAATAGAGGAGACTTTTATTAACACCTTTCGCTCATGGAGCTTCTTGAAGCTGTTATTTTTCATTACGAAAATTTACAAACACGTCTGTCCGATTCTACTCGAACCTAAATTTCTCATATGCATAGTGCATACCGATGGTGTCAAGCTAAAAATGAATAACCAACATTTTTTAGGAAAATCACTTATTACCTTCCCATAATAACAGAGGATATTTAAAATCAAATGCTGAAAGGATATAACTGAAATCGCAATATTAAGATAAATAAGAATTATTGAATTTTTTTAGGGAATAACCAACATGAGTAACCTATATTGCTTTGCAAAAAGGTAATAACCAACATGAGTTGTGAAACAATGCCTCTATGAAATGAATAACTGAAGGGAATAACTGCGAGATTTTGGGGAATAACCATCATTAGGTTTATGAAATGAATTACTGAAAGGGAATAACCAACATATCACTTTAATATTTTCATGCAAATAGATATTTCATTAAATTCAGCAATGATCTTATTAATGTTTATTTAATAGTAACCCTTTGGGCTATTCAAAAAACTAAACACTTCAAAAATTGAAACAGTTAGGTTTAAATAAAGCAATTTAATGTTCTAGTAAAAAATTGTTATGAAGTAGGTTATTCCCTTTTAGCTTGACACCATCGATACAGTGTTATCTTTGTATTAAATGTTTATTTGTTATTAATTAAACCTGTATTAATTAAACCAAATATATTTTTTCACAATACTCTCTCTTTATATAGTCCCTATAAAAGAAAGTAAAGCACAATAAGAAATTATAGAATTTTACACTATATAATTAAAAACGAATCACTGTAATACAATTAAAACCGATTTAATACAATATTTTTTCAGAGATAATAAGATCCACGAGAAATGTGACAATGAAAATCATAAATCTGAAAATGTTCTGAGTTGCCTCAGGCTATTTTTTTTTTTTTTTTCTCATTCCGTTGACCTTCTTGCTTTTTTCTCGGCCTTCAATTCTGATCTCTCTTTGACATTCTGAATTATGTCTAATTCATTCATTTTTTTTAGCTCTATAAAATGAGCCGGGACCTTTGAAAAAGTCTTAGTAATCAACTCTTTATGCCAGTAGGTATACTATGTTCGCTGTACGCTGGCGTTAACTTGAACAAAGATAAGTAGCTTATTTAAGTTAAAGAACTATATCTATATCTATATATATATATATATATATATATATATATATATATATATATATATATATATATATATATATATATATATATATATATATATAAAATTTAAGAGGTGTTTGTTACCATACTATTATTTAAACGATCTATTACCTTCGATAAATTAGTTCAACGGGGAAGGGGGGGGGGGGGGATAGAAGTAGAGGCCGCAAGTAAAAGCGAATGTTTTGTGGTGTTAATTGATCCAGCTGACAAGTAATTCCTAACTCTGGCCATGCCTCTCAAACAAAAGTGGTTGCTAGGTCAACATCTTGGCCTTAACTTGACTTTGACCTTTTAACTTTACTATTACGCTAATTCCATTTTTAAATCAATGCAATCATGAAGTTATTATGCAACAAAATTAATCTTTCTTTTAAATAGCTTAATGCCCTTTGATTGAAAACTAATAATATCAGCACTTGATTCCAAGTTGAATAATTATCACCATTGATAAATGTGTAAAGCTAGTCCTTCCACAGTACAGTCCTAGCACTAATGTCGTAAAATAAAATAAATTAGTTAAAACTTTCATTGCCTTGAAGGGGGAAATGTGAATGTATGAGAAGAAAACTGTAACAGCAATGTGACGTTGAGACGGAGGCGACGCCGACACAGGATAGTGTTTTATCCGCAGAAATATACGACACCGTGCGCAAAAAACTTCCCCGTCCTGCGACTCAGTGTAATATACAACAAAGCGCCAAATATACAACAAAATACTTTCTTCAAATATGGGGGGGGGGGGGGGGGGGGGGTAAAAGAATTTTTCCAATTAAGTTGGTTATAAAAGTTTCAGGATCATTGAGCAAAATTCTTGACTATGTAGGCGTCTTTAGTCAATCAACTTTGTTCGTTCCATTGTTTCTTTTTGACATTTCTTTGAGTGCTTCTAAGAATTTAATTGCATTCCTTTGTGCATTTAAGCCTTTGAATGTTTCTTGATATAGATCCTTCTGATGAAACATGCTTGTACACAGTAAATTAAAAATTTATATAAAAGGACTACATAGATGGCTGAAGAGGTAAAAAAAAACCCGTAGATCATTACTTAGTTCGAAAAGTTTTAACTTTTATTTTAAAGTCGTCTTCAGTCGCATAATGGCTTAAAAATTAATTAAAAAAATCATCAAAATACATAAAATCTGTCTCCATAAGAATACGTCTAATAATATAATGTGATAATTTCAAAAACAAACACTGTTGGAGATCATTGTTGTTGAGCAAACAACAAATTTATTTATCGTCAAGGAGAAAGCGTGCAAAGAAGTGACAACTATATTTATGTATATATTTATTTATACAAAAAGAGAATATGAAATATAATATGTTCATATGAAATACAAAGAGACATTAGTATTAGGTTTGTCACGTTGTTATGTGACCACTTTGATTTGAATAACTAACTTATCAAGTGACAAACTAACATTTAATTAACTACTTGATTTTTGGTCTACTAATTTTGTTCTTAGGATCATAAAAATCACCTTGCCCGACAAAATGGATGAGATGTAGCCGCTCTCCGCCGGTTGAATTTTTTAACAGCTATGTCACGCAGAAGATTTAGCCGACCACATGCATATTCTTAAAGGGCACCAAAATATTAACAAATACACAATTCTAGCTTCTGATAGTGCATCACATTATATGCACGCTATCTCCTGGACTATTATTTTATTCAACAAAGTGATGACTTATAGATTCATTTTATAAAACAAAAAATACGACTTTAAAATAAAATTTGAAACGTTTCAAATTAAGTAATGATCTTAAGGTTTTTTACACCTCTTCAGCCATCTAGTACTTATATACACAATTACAAGGGTGTATCACATTAAGTTATTTAATTATTAAATTTTTTAAATAATTTATTACTAATACTCTACTTATTTAATCAGAAAATCTCTATAACATGTTATTTCTGCCACTTAGCTATTTCTAGAGAGAGAATACCTCTCAATAATGTTATCACTCTTAGGTTAGTTGTTAGTTATCTTACCTCTTAACGCAAAATTAGTGACCGTGATAAGGGAAGAAAGAAAAAACTATGACTTCTGTCATTATTTTACTATAGTTTACTTTTCATAGATTAATGTCTCAATAAATGGGACAATTATTTAACAGCCATTATTTAGGTAAAAGCTGTGCTATAACTTATTTTATAATTATAAAGCTGTTTAACTGAACTACTCCATTGTTAATATTGGCTTGAATTTTAAACGATTGTTTAGTCACGCTTCATTTTAGCATTGATAACTTTTTAATATAGCTACACGTAGACGTAGGGGACACCAAGTTAAGGAGGTTATCGTTTGGTTAGGTATGATGAGTCTGATACGAGTATAGCTTAGTAGACAAGCAAGGTTATTCTTATCCTTGTCCTACATCTGATGCCCTGAACTCCATTCTACCTTAACTTTATGCTATATGTATACCCATGGATATAATACATCATATCGTCGATATCTTTTTCACTTAGTATCTGCCTCGTAGAATCACTACTCCTTATAAAAACTACCTGACTTTTATCATAAAATCATGATTCTAAATTGTTTTAACCGCTGAGCTAAACTTGCTATATTTAACAATTTGATTACCCCATACTCTTAAATTTCTTTCCTTCTGATTCTGATTGATTCTGATTGATTATGTTCGTTCTTTGTTAAGGCTATTATAAAAAGCTATAAGAATCTGTAAAAACAAACCATTTTGGTATGAATGAGGATTCTACAATATATTGGTCTTAGTAACAAATAAATTAGGTCTGAGACAACTATCTATCTTACTAACGCATTCATTCTTCTGCGCCACTATTATGAAATCATTTTTTTTTCTTCGGGAAATGGGTTTATTTGGTTTCATTGGTATATAAGAGGGATTTTATATTTAGTCAAGATCACAACTCTGTCCAGCCATATCCACTGACTCCTTTTTCACAGTCCCACCTGATAAGACCCACCTAACACTTCAATCAAATGATTCTCTCCGATCACTTATCTTCAATCAATGATCACTTCATGCGGGGTGAAAGCAGATTTCGCCTTGGTAAAAAGCTATTGATCCGAGACAGCAGTTTACTGCTTAGCCCAATTAGCAATGGTAACCGAATAGAATATGTTATTATTAATTGTGTCATAAGTACCTGAAGGAAAATGATTGATATAGTAAATATCGTTAAAGTTTTGTAAAGTTGTCAGATAGGAAGTGAAGGAGAAGAAAGAAGTGAGATATAAAAACTACTTATTTGTTATGCTATCAGGATAACACAAAATATAACTCTTGCAGCGCTAAAGTACTATGCAGCTAAAGTATTATGTCAGTACAAGCTCCTTATATCCTACACTTTCCGGTTGAGACGAAATTTGAACTAGAGTGGCTTCTTTTTCTCATCTAAATTTATTTGAAATAAATCTAAGTTCCAGTTTTACCTTGTCCGTTTTCTTATGATATATGTTAAAGGTGAATAGCCTTATTTTTAAAGGGATGGCAAACTACAATTCGAAGCTCGAACAGGTAATTTTCTAACAATGCCTTAATCCTAATCCGTTACTACGAGTTATAAAACTATTTTACAAAATAATAATCCTTTTCCATGGCATATTTATTGCATTGGTTTATTTCAGTATGTGTTATTAGATCTCTTGTAATCCTTAAAGGAGGTCATCGTCGACGCCTTATTCACCATGCGTGTCTTTTTGTTCACCTTGAATTCTACTATCATCACCTTGATATTATATTCTTCATTCAACAAAAATCAAAGATAATACAAAACTTTCTGTCTTTATCTGAATACATTCATTTTCTTTTAAGTTAGCATTATATTATTATATTTTTTTAACATGATAGTATTATTCCTAATATAAATGTTACTTCCTCATAACCAAATCCAATTGTAACTCCTTCGCGTACCATTTAAATAGTATGTTTTCCTTTCAAAATATAAAATATTCCAATTTTTTTGTAATAATTATGATATAAGACGATAATTATACAGAAATACATCATTTCGTAATTAAAAATATTAAATTTCTTGAGTTAAAAAGTTCGCATGTGCTTTTGTTCTATTAACAGCCACGAAGCTTCGGATCACGTGGAATATTTTCACATCTATTGTATTTAAATCAAAAGATTAAGAAACATTTTTAACTCTGTGATTTTTCAAATCGATTCTATTTTAAGGATCGAATACACCGGAAAGTAATTACTGCGTGGAGTAGTTAAGTTCGGAATATTGAAATTTAAGGATTCAATATAAATAACAGGTTTTCTTACACTCGTTTACCTGTCGTTAAAAATAGTAAATTTGTACATAATTCATGATACAATTTCACTAACACGTTGCCTCACTTCTAAAGGGCGCCTTAAAAAATGTTAAGACATTAACCTGCTATACCTAGATCAGTTGTAATTTTATTAATGTTTAAACTATTTATTCCTTGTCTGCATGGTAATTTAAAATACTTGACTATCTAGTTAGAAATTAAAGTTTTTTTCTAAGCTTTCTTTGAGTAAAGGCTCGCAGATTTAATAAATTTTAATTTTTTAAATTTCAA
Source organism: Gerris lacustris (assembly GCA_951217055.1). Taxonomy (NCBI): domain Eukaryota; kingdom Metazoa; phylum Arthropoda; class Insecta; order Hemiptera; family Gerridae; genus Gerris; species Gerris lacustris. The sequence goes on from OX578277.1 coordinate 82,756,437, forward strand.
CAAAACCTCCAGAAAATTTCTGGAGGTTGAATAATACAACTGCATAGATTATAATTATTGCTATGAGTATAATTGTTATATAAGTTATACTTAAATGTTTAAAAGGAGGCCTATATACTTTATCTTTATAGTAATAAATACATTGAGATAATATGAAGATTCTGTTAATAATATACTTTTCTTTGAAATGCAGTGAGATGTCCCAAAATTAGAGATTAAATATTAAAAAAAAATAGTTAACTAATTAACTAGAACCACGATGATACATTTTATGGGATGTTTTAAATAATAATTACATAAAATACAAAATACAGCATTAATAATCTACACATTTTTTTTTTTTTTTTCTTATTACATATTATTATGTTGTAATTATTTTAACAATTAAATACATCAAAATTATAATTAAATAACTTTATTACTAACAGCTAATTATGACGTAATTTGGTTTTTTAATTGCTAACCTTGTGCAAAATGGTAAAGCTGGATTTTATCGCTATTAATCCATCAACTATGTTAAATGTTCCTTGGGAATGTGTTTGCTGTCTTCGTCTGGAGAATTCATAATGATTGGTAAATTTCAGCATTTTATATTATAGTGATTAAGATAATAACCCTGTCCAGACAAACTAAAAAAAAAGAGAAAAATAAACCGTATTAGTTATATTTATTTAATTAACATATCACACAAATGTAAATAAATAAATAAAAATGTTATTACTTTAAATATAAATCATATTTTAAAATAATAATAAATGAATGGAATAGGTCCTTGATATCATAATATTTGTTATGATATCTATATGTTCGCATTGGGATTAGACCTGACCTGGCCACGAACTAGTATGATAGAAATAACACAATGGGCAAAAGCTTAAGGACTATATATTAAGTAATATTTTAAATAATAAAATATTATAATATAATATGTATAATATGGGACTAATATAATAATAACATTTGTAATATGGCGAAAAAAACAAAACAATTATAAATTAATTTAGAGAGATAGTGTAGCTGTGGAGAGTTGAGAAGGGTTGAGTTGAAGTGTAGTTGCTGCAATTCGTCTCGTGAATTGGAACACGTGGAAAATACAGGAGACCCGTGGTTCAAATCCCAAAGAGTGTATTGTTCACTGTCTGTTTCCCGTAGTTAATAATAATTTAAATTTGATTTAAATTAAAATTTAAACTTTCCGTAGTATGAAAACTACCAAAAACTTAAAAATTGAATGTTGAATAGTTATATAATAAATGAATATATATATATATATATATATATATATATATATATATATATATATATATATATATATATATATATATATATATATATATATATATATATATATATATATATACATATATTATATAACTATTCAATCAACATGACTATACAATAAAATTAAAATTTTACAATATAAAACAATTCCTATGAATTTCTTAGATAAATAATTTTTTATTTAATGCTTTGGCAATTAAAATATAAATAACAGTAGATAGGAGAAAAAAATAATATAATTAGAAGCATTTCGATTAACAATATACTCTATTTTTTACTACCACCTATGGTTCTTTATTTTTCGCTTGTGAATCAAACTTTTTTTTTATTACCTATCTATTAATCTATATTTTTTGAGAAAAAGAAAATACAATTTTTGTGTTTTTTTTACAAGTAAAAAATAAAGTAAAGTAGGTAGGTGAAAAAAGTAATAAATAAATTATAGTTAGATTGACAAGCAAAAAAAGGTGTCTCTCATTGGATTTTTGCGAATAGTTTCACCGAGATAAAAATACACAAGAACAAATAGTTATAGTGAATAATTTAACGCAAGAGAATCAATACATTTCTTCTTTCTCGCTTCAGTTATAACCTATATTGATTTTTTTTTTTAACTAATAGACGGAAAACTTAATTCACGTAACCCTGTCATGTTCCTTTTTTTAACTTAGTTATGCAACCAGCATTATTCCACGCACGTTGCTACTTGGATACTTTTAAGAGCATAACGAATTTCAGGTGTCACTCGAAGTGATAATCCCTCATCCATGTTGAACTTGCCTTGACATTGCATCAGAGTCCAATTAGCTCTTTGATGCCAGTGTTTGCATAACGTATGCTTTGTGCAGCCTTTTTCCCCCACAACCCATACATGGATATCATGTAAGTTATAAAAAAATAAAAGTATATCCGAAAATTCAGTTAGTGTTTTAAATAAAAGTCATGATGTTAATAAATTATATTCATCCAGAAAGGCTAAATTAGAAAATTCAAGTACGAAAATCACAAAGGATATGAAATTGATGATTTTAATTGTTTTATAAAATGAATCACGATAAAAATTCTCCACCTATAAGATACGAGTAAATTGATTACATGTTCATTAAGATAAATCCTGTTCTTCCAGTGGACTTGAGAAAATTCCGAAATTTTGAACTCATTGCAAGTATTAGAGGTGGTTAGAGTGTCTCATTAAGTTGCTGCACCTGCGTTATTAGTAAATCAGTTGCTAATCAATCACATTAATATTAGCTCCCTCTGATTACGATCTCTTGATTGTTTTCGAAACTTCGGGGTTCGATACAATTTCAGACATGATCTCCTCCAGAAGATCCTGCCATAGAAGTCCAGGCTATAAGAAATTTTTGACATTGCTCATTGCCGCAACATCCATTGCGAATCGAATAAAAAAAATGGATACATGTACTTTTATACTTATTATGCTACAGATTCTTAATGCAATTTAAAATTTATCTTTTTGTTTAAACTATTTTCTATTTTCTGTAACACCATACAAACATGAAACCAAAAAGCTTAAAGGGCTCCATATACACATGTTTACCAACTTGGGTTGTATTGTAGTTGAAGTTGGACAGATTATGGGAAGGTTGAGAAACCGAATGCAAAGAAACCGAGCAATGCAAAATGCCGTTTTCGCACGAGTTGCGTACCGTACTTTATCTACGATTGTTAGATTTAAATAATAAATACAGAACAAAATAAACTTGCTGTATGTAAGTTCGTATCTCTCTCTTGATAAAGATGGCATTAATTCATTAGTTGTATTTTTTGCCGAATTAATTATTTCTGGAGGAGTATTATTCTCCACATTTTCGTCAAAGTCACTTGATTCACTCATTGTTTTGCACTAAAAACTCGATATAAACAGTTACGTTAATAAAAGCAAATTAGTTTTGTTAAATGTAAACAAACTAGCTAATCGTGCGTAAAGCTGAAGAATTTCTCTTCTTTACCGCACTAGTGTGGTAAAGAAGAGGAATTATTTAGAACTATGAGACGCGCATGCCCAATGAATACAAGTACGTAAATAATCACTTTCTACGCTTCTAAACAAAGATATAATGTTTATATTTCGTATCAATCGTAGATAAAAGAACTTTTCATATACTACGTTTTTATATTTTCTGTCATAAATCGTAAATTAAACCCGTCAAAATGAAGATTGTAAATATGTGATATGTCAAAACAAATAAAATAACTTCCATACAGCAAAATTTGCTGAAAACGAATTAAATTCTGCAGAAAGATGGCTAAAAGTATTAAAATAATGCATTGTCATCGTGTTCTGAGCTATTCTAAAAGTTTAAAATGTCTAGCTACTCAAGAAGTTAGTTAAAAATCGATTACAAGATTTGTACTGGACAAACAAACAAGAAAGCAAGCTCAAGCTAATAAAAATGTTGTAAAATAGAAAGAATTTCCTCAAGACTCATTACTCTCAACAAACTATTGAAGCTGACTGCATGCATATCAATAATGACTATACTTTAGCTTAACTTATAAGTTTCGGCGTTAGATTCCTCGGACCATTAACGGAATTTAGTTTTAATATACATATTTATGTAGTTGTTTTATTTCGCAATAAACATCTTAATATCAATAGAGTAAACTTATGAGAAAAATGTATTGGTCTCCGACACAATGAACACTATTAATAATTTTATAACCTACAACTTCCTATTTAAAAACGGAAAGCTGGTTGATACTATAAAATCATTTCACTTGGAGAAAAAAATTCTGCAATCCTCCCTTCTCTATAATATATACAAGGATATATTATGCCTCTACAATTACCCTCGGTCACGTAATCGTTACCACAGTTCTGAATACAATTCTTTAGTGATTATCACGCACACTTTTGTTTAATTTAGTCAACAATTAATCATTTCATAATTTAAAATAATTGTTAATTTTTTAGCGAAAATAATTTAAAGGAAGAGAAAATTTAAGTTTTTAAAATGACGACAACATTTTGTCTTTATCGTCATTGTTTAAAAACCACTTTTTAGCTATACTATAATAATACCTTCCTACTTCCTACTCCCGAAATTCCCGATATACTTACAAGCAATCAATTTATTATATTACATCATATACTAAGACATATAATGATGAGCGCACCAACAAGGGTATGGAGTAAGTGATATAGATATTACTTTGAAGACTTATCTTTGTTTTAAACATCATTAAAATAAACACGTGTAATGTAAAACCCATAGTTATATTATAGTAATGAATTGACTATTTTAATTACAAATTTTACTTGCTAAAGTATTAGATTCTAAACTAGATTTAAATTATGATTAATCATCATCAACCTAGACAAAATAATAACATTTTTGTATTCTAGGCTGTATAAAATAACTATTTTTAAACAAGTATTTTTTTGTTCATTTATTCAAGTGTAGTTTTTAAATAAATCTGTTAGATTTATAGGAGGTAAACCACACACGAGATTACTCTTAAGTATGAAATATTATGATAGTTTGTTTAATATGTTGTTACATAATGTATAAACGTTGTAAAAGAGATAACTCGTTTTTTTTTTTTTAAATTATAAAATGTAAAGATTAAACCGCTATCTTTTAGAAGAGGGTTTTTACTCAAATAAATACAAAAAGTGTTTTTTAAGACGTTATATAGAACATTATTGTGTTTTAAAGGATTTATTAAATTAAATTAAAATTGAAACATATTAGTGTATAATAAGCTTATAGGTTCAAATTAAATAATACATCAAATATTATTTAAATCTAATCGAACTTTATAATCAAACAAATTTAAGAATATGGATCCGATTATATTGTAAAATGCTACTTCTAGTATAAAATAAAACTATACTTTAACTTTACACCAAGTAGGAGAAAATTGTAAAATAAAAGATAAAAAACATAACTCAAGAGAGTGAATGACATAAAATATCCTATTTAAATTATACAACTGTAAGCTAATTTAATTTATGTAAAATATCTTTTTAATGCTTTATCACAGTGTAATAGAAAAAACCACGACTTTCCAAACTAATTAATCTTCTATTCACAATTAAAAACATAAAATATGCAATTAAAGTTTATTTTTAATGTTAAGAGAGAGTTTTATTTTAAAAACAAGAAACATTAAAAGATCGTATGGCTTCAACCCAAGTGTAAAATAATTGTTAGTTTGTACGTAGTTAAAAATAGTTTTTTGTCTGTGTTATATCTGAAATTAACTATCAATATAATGTTAAATAAAGAATACTTTTTAGGTTAAAAAAAATTATGATTAAACAACTTTGTAATGAAATCATTCCATATAAAAATTGTATTGATTGAAGGTTACGAGTAAGTAACGACCGTTACTATTTATAGGCATAAAAGCGACGTAGTATTTTTTAATGACAAGGTTATAAGATGCTAAGTGCATGCGAACAGACGTGATCAGTGTCTTAAATACAGATAACTATTTGTTAAAAACAATTCCTTTCATTGTGTATGCAAGAATCTCGTAGTTTCAAAATACATTATAGTTGATATTAAAGCGCAAATCACAAGTCATGTCTTTATTATGTAGTCTGAAAACATAGTACCAAAAATGTAAGTGTATTCTTCCTGTAATAGTGCAATGTCTTTATAGATAAAAAAAAGTAAGTACATTTTTTTGACTGGAATATAAATTTGAAATTAATGGGTCAAATTTTGTTTTAAAACTGCATGGTCACGTGTGAGTTTTAAATATCCTTTGAATATATCTCATATAATCATATATTCATTTTAATCTTTTATGCAGTAAAAAAGACAAAATCTTATATAATCTGATCTTAGGAGGATTTCAAAGATTTTTTGTAAGTAATTACTCAATACTTAATATCTAGTACTTATAAGTATTCTTAGCGACATATGAACGGCTTCTTTCGCTAACTTATTGTAATATTGTAATTCACTAGGTATTCAAATATTTAAGATCTACAAAAACATTTTTACATTTAAATACTCCCCATACATTTTAAATATACAGTTCAACAACAATTTTTTTACAACTTTTCTATCATCATCAATTTATTTTAAACTAATCAAAGGGAGATGTTTTTTTTTTAATTGCGACTATTATAAATTAGCCTAGAATTGATTTATTTCTCCTTAATTCCGACTCATCGACAGCAAAGACAAAAAATTGTGCTCTTCTTTTATTTAATAAATTTACGGATTTCTTTTATCTTCCTACGAGTCAGCGGTTATTAAAAATACATTTTAATTTAAATCAAATTATAATTATTATTATCAACGGGAGACAGACAGAGAAAAATAGACCCCAGCGCCGGGATTCGAACCACGAATCCCGTATTTCTAATCCTGTATTTCCAGTACAGATGCTCTGACCGACTAAGCTACACTGGAGAATAATTTCCTCTGTTGTTAACGATAGCAAGTCCCGAATTAAGCTTTCAATTTTTCCACAAGTCTTAGGAATCGACATTTGCGATAATATAACTGGACCGAGAAATAACGCTTATAATTATAAAGTACCCAATTAGTACCTGTAACCTGTACCTAGTACAATCAATTAGAAATTCAATTTTAAGTTTTTGGTAGTATGTATTCATACTACGGAAAGTTTAAATTTTAATTTAAATCAAATTATAATTATTACATATTAACAACGGGAGACAGACACAGAAAAATAGACCCAGCGCCGGGATTTGAACCACGGGCCTCCTTTTTTAAATCAAATTATAATTTGATTTAAATTAAAATTAAACTTTTCGTAGTATGAATACTACCAAATACTTAAAAATACATTTTGAAAATTTTCTGCCAGAAATGCAAATTTTGGGCTGATTATACATTTTAGATAGGATGACAGTGCTTCATTTAAATCAATAAAGAAAGAAGTACATAGTACGTAACCAATTAAGTTAACAATAAAACAGCGTATTATACTTGTATCACAAATGGTTATTTCCAGTGCCAGTGCGAGACGTAGTGAAAAAAAAGTCAGTATAAATGTATGTTGACTTAGATTTTAATCCCTGCACTACATATCCTGAGCTAAATTGATTCTTAAATTTAAAACAATTAGTATAATATTTTTTAGCTATTTAATCATGCTAAATCCTTGAGCAACATCACACACATTAGGGAAATGTACGAAGAAAGCTGTTTGTATTAGTCTAAATATTCTATTTAAGGTAAACAAAAACACTATAATTAGAAAAAAAACTAATCAATTATTCAAACAACTAACATACTATGCGTCTGCTAACAATCAAAAACAGTAGATTTAATTAATTTAATCCGTGTCCTATAAATAGAGGTTTCTTGTTATGAGGATGTCAAAGTACGTTGAACTTGCAAGTTTCCTGGTTGTGCCTAGTTTTATCGAGTTAACATCTAACCCGTCTATCCATTCCGTTCCACATCTCTTTTCATCGAATTATTTTTATAAAGCTTACTTTTTCAGCGCACAACTAAATTATAAGCAATTAGTCTATTTAAACGGTGTTATTATTTCTATTTTTACTTCGGTATTTCTTTCTTTTTTTTCACTAAGACATATATTCTGTTAACCCAATTTCATTAATCATAGAAAATGTACAGATAGCAAATAATTCACATTTATATTTCCTGTATTCCTGTGTATGAAATATTATGTAATTAGTGCACTAATACGATACGTTTTCAATTCCTTTTATATCTCCCCCCGTATATCTATTCCCGGCATTACGGTATTAATTTTATTTTTTTATTATTATTATCAGTACATCTAATTTTTAATCAGATAAATTTCTAAATCACTTTTTCTTAGTGGGCTTAGGTTGATAATATTGTTCGTACGAATAAAAATGAATAACAAATTACCGAAAAAGTTAAAATTATAATCCAGATAAAAAATCCACATCAAGCAGAACTCGAAAGCTTGATAATACAATATTTAAAAAAAATATTACTTAAATAATATTTTTACAAGCTTAATTTCTGTGGAGATACTTTTTTCAAGTTTAGGAAGTCATAATATGCAAGTTTAAAAATTAAAGGAACTAAACTATCCCTAAGGGACTGAAACTTAATAACTCCGTAGCTTCTTATGTTACGGTCTATTAACTAATACAGACACCCGCGGTCCAACCCTTTCTTTCTGAGCCTTAAAATAAAAAGTGATGAAATTTTGTCTCTAGATGTGTCTACTGACATATACAAAAATCGTGCACATATGCATCTTTTATTCAAGTATATGTTATCCTTAAGCTCCATGCTCCATCATTTTGCTCAGTACCAGTAATGGAATAATTTTAGTTACATTGCCGGATTCGAACAAGCTTCATAATGTAGGAGAAAAAAACAATAATAATCTATTGACGACTCTAAAGTAAGCCTAATTCAGAAAATCAGTACAATACAGAAGAACCTCCAACCTCCGTTAACCGTCACGGGACCGGAGCCTTAACATATATTCGAAAAGATGGTTAAGCAAGAAAGAGAAAAAAGTGACACGTTTCTTTTATTTTTGACTATAGGAGTACAAAGGCTTCGTCAATCCAAGAGTTAAAAATATCTTGGTTCCTCAAGACACTTTTTGAGAGTAATAATTGAAAGATAGAGCCCATCATGCTCACAAGCCGGGTAGATTAGGAATAGTAAGGGTAAGGGAGGGCACGGAGTCGAAGAAAGTGGGGAGTGCTTGGCAGGTGTGGCATGAATGTTAAGCGAGAAAACCGGTGAATCGGGAAACAGATAATTGACGTTCTACTGTACATGATTTTCAATTTGTCTTGTATCAGTCTCTGACATATTGCAGACTCACTATTTTCTGATGTTTCCCTTTGTTTATTGAGTTAGTTCAGAATGCTTAACCTACACTGAGAATGTATAAGGTCGGAAGTACTAAAAAGAAATCTGTGCAGAGAAAAGGATTTGCAATATTAATACAATAAAAAACACTGAAGGAAAAAAGAAGAGAAATTTAGGTTTCTAAAATTATTTTCTTCTAATACTTTAAAGCCTTATTATTGTTGAACGTCTCAAACCAATAAATAGTTATTGAGGCTGTCAACACTGTAACACGCAAATAAGTTAATAAACAAATTTATAAAAAAATTAACTCCTTTATCAGAGAAAAATAAATCATTAATTAAAAAATTAGAATATTAAAATTAAACAAACACTACATCCAAAGCAAATACCCATTTCTATACCCATAGAAGAACTATAATAAAACGCTGAATCATACAACTATTAAAATTGTTGTTACACCAACTTATGTAATGTCTATTGTGAACATTTCTCTGAATCAAGGGAATCATAATTTACCTAGTCAACAATATACTTTATTTCCCACATACTCATTAAGAAAATAAATCAACAAAACACATAATCTTTTCCTTGAATACATTAATTTGAACGAAAGCATTACAAGCTTTTAATTCTTCTATTCGTAAACAAACCAGAGCAGTTATCTAAAGAGGAAAACTAGAAGAGGCAAATGAGATATTGATTAGTAAATAATTAGATAGATCAAATGTTAAAAAGGAAGATTCTGTTTTTCACGGTTTTTTATTAGCTTGTTCCAAAAAACCTAATACATTTATTATATTTGTCAGGGACAAATCTTGTAATCCATATAAAACCCCTACCACCTAGAATGCTGATACTTGCTCAGGTTATGCATGTATTTCCGATGACAACACAATAACCATTTTAATAATTAATAATAGTGTAAAAGTATAATAGTTTGAATTAGCCAATAAATCAAGTCATTTCCAAAATATTTTGGCGGTCAAATGAAAAAAAAACAAAACAGTTTTGTCATATGTTAATAGCGCCTTACGCATTTTACTTTCTCATATACTGAGAAGGTATTGTGATGGCGCGAAAATTTGATTATTTACGCTTTTGATCGATTTTGATGGATTTACGCGTTTTGAGGTCAAAAAAGTGGTTTTTAAAAAATGTCTGTCTGTCGTCTGTGCAGAGGCCTGGAGCCTTAACTACTGGGCCAATTTTGACGGAATTTGGCATTCATGTTCAGAAAAATCATACCCCGAGGTGAAATCGAGAAATGCATTTTAGCTCCAAATTTGGGGTGCTAACTCTGAAAAAAAAAGAATCTCTCTCGAAAACGGTTCCGACGATTTTTATCAATAAGGAATTCTAAAATGTAGTCCATTTAAATACGAATCTAACGATATAAGCCGTTTTCCCGGGAAAAATCAAGTTCCAGAGAAAATAGTTTTAATCGTAGACGGAAAGAGGCCCCCCCCCCCCAGAACCAATAGAGTAAAAAAAAGGAAACCGCCGTATTTTTTTTTTTTTTATACATATTTTTTACATTCACCTCATATTCAATTACACCTCAGAAATGCTTAAAAGCTTTGTTTCTTCAAAAAATAAATGCATAAAGAGGTCATATTTTCAAAATTTCCCGGACCCCCCGTAATAAAACGATACCCCCCCCCCATCAAAACTGACTTAGAATGTGCCCCCTCCAGACCTAGCCGCTGGATACGCCACTGTAGGCCGGGTTCGATTCTTATTTTTATGATACATTTTGATAAAATGTTCAATAATAATTAAACGTACCTACGAAAACTAATAAATGGAAACGGTTCGTACTGTGATCGCTCGTAGTACTGTGGTTGTTTCTAATAACATTTTCTCCTTTTTGGTGCATATATTATAAAAGTTCTTCTTTTAATATCTTTTAAGCTTGTTATTGTTCAATTAGTTTTTAAAAAATCCGATATAATGGTTAATAGAAATAATTTTCATAAATAGATTGAAAATATAGATTAACATTATATATTATACAATATTTAAAAATAAATATCGATTTAAATATGTTTCGAAATAAGAGTAAAATATTAAAACTATAAATTATGACTGAAGAGAAATATATGATACAATAATAATACCTACTAGCAGAAATGATTGCCTTCCAAACATGATGAAAACAGTAAATTAATGAGGAAATGTTTGAGCTATATTAAAACAGATTTTTTGTTTAAATAGTGATTTCTAAAAGCAAATAAATAACATAAATAAACTGGAACGAGGTTAATTGGAATCAATTTAGCCTGAGGTTGGAACGTTGTAGATATAGACGTAATTAAAGAAAAAATACGTGTGGTGTCGCGGGACACCCGGTAGGAACGAAGTTCCTTAAATTTTTCATAAAATATAAATTATAAAATCATACTGCTAAGTACGTATACGTTGCTAAAAGTAACAAACTGTTTGTACCAAGCCGAGTTAAGGCAAAATTAAAAGAAAAGCATTATTTTTATCATTAAAGCAAGCGTCATAAAATAAATATGTATTCAATATTGAGAAAAAAATCAATCATGATGAGTTTATAGTTAAAGAGTATGTTTGTAGTTGGTAGGAAATAGGATTTTTTTTTTACCTACCCGGCCTACTAATTTAAAATATTATAAAATATATCTCTTCCCTACTCAAAAACGTCTGCTTGTATCAGGTTTACAAGCCTGTTTCAATTGTACTTTAGACCATGTGTAAGAAGTTTTATTAAAATCGTTACGTTAGAACGTAAGATATCCGTAAAAACGTGGTTTTCTTTATTTTAAACGTTTAGGTCCGCTTTAATAAATTTAGCGATCTTTACCACTTAATTGCAGTGTCGGTTTTCGTTTTACTAAAAAAAAATTATAAAAGTTCTTTGTCTCATTAAATAGATAAGGTTAGAATTTTTTCCCGTCCTAAAATTCCAATTTTAAATATGAAGCTTATGTTTTACGCGAGGGTTACGCGTGTGCGCTTGGGCGGATAACGTTGTCCAACGAACTCAGCCTAGGCATTGGTAAAATGTGTACCAAATTTAAACTAACTTGGTCATCATTTACTCAAGTTATCGTCATCGGTAAATTTCGTGACGGTGATTTTGGTCGTTTCTTTGGATTCACTCCGAACGTGCCATAAGGAACTTTGTTCCAAAAGAAAATCGTGTATGGGATAACTCGGAACTTTTCCTTACTTCGGGGGGCCAAAGCAGTATTGGGCGTGGTCAGTACTTGGATGGGGGACCGTTTTGAACTAACTGATTTTTTAATTATAATTTTTCAAATAACATTTTATACATTATTTTTATTTATTTAATTATTTGAATGTTGGCGGTATTTTGACACATGTAAACAAACTTTGACGTCTAACAAAAGTATCGCACTAATTAATAATTTGTTCGCTTATAACTTTTAAACTAATTAATGGGATTTCATCGGTTTTGTTTTATATTTGTTCCTTATTTTTTTACCGGTACCAACGATATGGTATATGTCAAAAACGTATTTATACTTTCGATATTATTAACCGTCAAAGTTTCAAAATTAAAAAATTGATTACTTCAAATGGCGGCCGGGATCAAATTTAAATTTATTGGATTGGTTTTTCATACAGAGAGGTACATTCGTGCTAAATTTTAACTCGATCAGACCACTTTTCGATTTTTTACAGTCGTTTTAAATATTTGATGACTCAACAAACTGGGTTCAAAATGTCGGAACATGTTGATTTTCCGGGCGGCACAAATAGAAGAAAGGTCTGATTTTTCTGCTAAGTTTCATCTCTCTAGGTTTAATACCCAGGTCGCTGCGATGATAACAAATATACACACATACAGACGTCATATTCAGTAGAAATCTCAAAAAAAAAAAATTTTGGGTATAGACAATAGGTACTTTTCCTAACATAGGTGAGGAAAAGTAATAAAATAAGTTCAATAGAAATAAACTGTTTTTTATTATCTCCTCCTATTTGTCATTTCTGCGTTATCTAATAGAAAAGCTTTTTCCCACTTCCAGGAAATGTGACGATTAAATCAGGGGAACTTCGAGATAAATTCCATTACACGACACCTCTATACCTCCTACAAGAAGAAAAAAATGTCTCTAACTCTAACTAGAGCAGGGATATGTTTTGCGGGCGATCGCAACTAACTCTAACTAGAGCAGGGATATGTTTTGCGGGCGATCGCAAAACTGTCACCGTATGGACAGGCAGAATCAATAAGATCAATCAATCAATTGTTACTGATATCAAAATACCGTATCAAAAAATTGTATAACATTTCACGGAATTTTACCCATTAAAAAAAATAGAAAATTCTAGAAGATGCTTCCAAGAGTAGGAAAAGTTATACTTTAGATTATTCGACAAATGGGTTTTCCCAGAAAAAGCAACTTTTAATGTTGATTCTAGAATAATGTTTCATATCTCTACTTGCTAGAATATTAACAGGTGACACCACACTGGAATGTGTGTCAATGGCAGTTCACAAGATAAAGAAAGTAATTACATGTTTTTTTGTTTTATATAATGGCAGATGTTTTGGTCTCAACTACAAGAATGTTTTCTATGAGACATCCTGTGAAATGCATATGGGCTTGCACACAATTCCATAGTCCTATTTAGGTACATAGTATGACTAATTTTATTGTTATATTTCTAGAACGTGATAGGGTTAACTTCATTAAAAATGCAAATTTGATATTGTGCACCTAAATAAGAGGGTTTGCCTCTTCTAAAAATTTTAATCACCTAAAGAAGAACACTAACAAACTCAAATTGTTCCTTCAATTATACATTTATCGAAGTTGTTTAGTACTTAAATGCTTCCTTAGTGTACTAAAGAAAGGAGTGATGATAAGATAAAACGACTGTTTGGAAAAAATGATTAAAGCAATAAAACTAAAAGAGAAATTAACAAAATTAGAGTTTGCTTAGCTCATTGTCATGGTTAGTATGTCAGGCAGGAAACAAGGCACTGTGAAATAATTCGTCCGCTCTTATTCACCCTATCCTTAAGACGGGGTACCATATCTGTGACGTAATCTGGAACCAGAGTTGCAGAGCTCTCTACGCTACGCTAGACGCACACGTGCATGTCCCATTTTTACTTCTTGTACCCTTTCTATACGGTCGACTGTGAACAAATCATCTACAACAAAGTCTAATATAGTTTCCACACTTATTAAAACAGAGTTGAAGGTTGTTTTTCTTTTAAGTATAATAAGGATAAAAGATTGAATAATATTGGTATTTAAACTGTAAACTGTCAAAGAAATACAACTCTATTGTATTATAGCCTAATCATATTCAAGAAATAATATAATATTATATTTTATACTTCAAATCACAATAACCTTATGAAGAAAATGCGAAAAATAAGGAAAACCTCTTTGTAAATAAAATTGGGTGATCTTTCGAACACGAGAAAAATGAATTCAAATTGAATTCCAAATCGACTGTGATGAAATCCATTTAGGTTTAATAGCACAGGTAGAAATGTATAACAGATATCTAAACACAATATAGATAGTTTTCTTTTCAAATCGGGGGGGGGGGGGGATACAGTTTTCTCTTTGCATGGTTTCAAATATTTATTGCATTATTAAACTTTTAGTTTTTGTCAGACTGTATTTTAAAGATCCACACCAGTATTGACCCAAGTCTAATGCTAGTTACATGATTAGATTTTATTTTGGTCATCCATTAGTTTATTTATGGTAACTAAAAAGTCCAATAGCTATTGTGGTTTCTGACAATTAGCCATTGAATTTGTGATAAAATTCTTTAAAATTTAGTGCTGTCCTTGTCCTTCTCCATCTTTCCATGAGATAGGAGGCCGAATAAGAAAAGAGAGGAATAAGAACTTGGATATTTATAGGGTCTTGGAACAAAGTACTTTGTTACTATAGTCCCTTCCTCCCTCTTACAGCTTTTGTATTCTGGTAGCGCCTAGTCTCGAAAAAAGCATCAAGATTCTGATTAGTTCTTTAATCGATTAGGATCCGTTATAAGCAATGAAGAGTAACGTAACAGTACACATCACTGATGGACTTTACTTCTAAACCAGATCTTGAACATTTTATATTCGCAGTCAAGTTTTAAATAATATCATATTTTTAAACTTGTGCAAGAATATACTGTATGTAAAACCGATCGAGTGGCACCATATGGCATAGTGACGTAGATAACCCACACACAGTGCACAATGTACCCTTTCAAAGCTAAGGCCGCTTTAAAACCCCTTGGTAACTTTTTATATTTAGTCTACACCAATTAATAACATAAGTAAATAGTAACCATAATTTACTTTCCAGTTACACTTCAAAGAATTTTAGAAAAGCATAAACTCCGCTTTATCTACTTCCATGTTACATCGCATCAGTAACTCGTACGTTTATTTATCAATGTTTAATTTGTTCCAGGTTTCGTTGTAGGAGAAGGAGAACCAGACGAACCAATGGAGGAAGAGCAACAAAGACTGAGGCCGAATTTCGGTCATTGGTGGATTCTTATCAAGGACCAGCCAAACCTTATAAAAAATGTCACACAACCCACAGGTAACTAATAAACATCAATAAGAATTAATGGAAACAATTATCTATTTGTACGTTTGTCTATATAAAACTCGAATCGTCGAATTTGTTATATAATCATTTTGTCAAGGATTACTACAATTTGAGAGAAATGCCTCTCTAACTTTAAAAAAAATCACTCGTGCTAGAATCGTTCAATCCTGACAGGTCCAAAATAATGGAGGTGTGGGAACCCTGATCAAAATAATTTATTTTATTTACTAACTAAGTAGCTAATTAGTGATTATTTAAAAGTAAATGATGTTACGAAATAATTCGCCAAAAGAAGAACTGATTTTAGCCTGTAAAACCAGTTGTCAACTCTAGTGAATCTTTGCTTGCTTTGAAGTAGTGCCACTCCTACATATTAGTATTTAAATAACAGACTGAAACCATTTCTCATCTAATCAGTAAATCTGTTTGCTTTTCTAAATAATTAGTACTCTATTATTAACACTATAATATCGACGTATGACCATGTTAAATACGTTAATTAAAGAATGCTAATTATTTTATTTTTCTATTTGGAACTCAATAGTCGAATGCAAGGAATATCTGTACCTCCTAGAATGTTTGTATAACCTTCGTCGTTTTGAATAAATAATTGTACATTATTTTTTAACAATTCCGAACTAGAAACGTCGTTAATAGTGCATAACGACAAATAACTTCTATTAAACAATATGTTGCATATCATTATTTATCCAGGTTTTAAAAGAGAAATTATTTCACTGTATTATTATTGACTTTATAGAATTTGAAATGTTTAGATAAAATAGTAGTTTAAAAAGATTTGTCAAAATGTTTTTGATGTTTAATTTGTAAGAGAGAAGCAAAGTTTTTAAACTCATTAACTTCTTGAAGCGTCGCTAATGAGATTTTAATGATACAATCTCTTCGAACTGTAAACACCTACTTGGAATAACAAAAATAGAAATTTCTCTGTTCTTAACAAAAAATATTTAGAACTATTTCTAATTTAGACAAAAAACCTTGGCTGTAACAAGAAACCTTTAAAAAACATGAATTTTGTTTAATTTTCAAAGCATTAACCTTATAGTAAGATTTATGAACTTCCAAGCATGCATAGAGAAACTTGCTCGCCTATAATCCCTCTTCTTAAAAACGTCGTTAAATGGTCAAAATCAGTTGTTAGTGCAGATTGTGTAGTTTAGTTAGTTTATTCGATTGTCAAGAAAGTGCACTCTCTTGCAGGGAAAGAAGTTGAATTTTTCTTAAATCCTTGTAAATATATGATATGTAATAATAAAAATTACCTTATGAATCTTTACTGTTAATTAATAAACACAATAAAAATATCGATAAAATGATAAAATTACGTTTAAAAATATAATTTGAAAAAATAAATGCTGTCAACTTGTTTGGCATATAGCATCCTTGTGTCCAATAATAAGACGAGATTTGGATCTGTTTCGTCTCTCTATGGGGTAAACTCATTTTTATACAATATTAAATTTGTGCTGAAAGTTTAAACTATTATTGGGAATGATAATAATCGGGTAATTATGACATATCATCCAAAATTCATTAAACTTGGACAAGTAGTTTTAAAGTCATGGTGGATCACAAAACTGTTAAACGACAGACTGCGTTCCCTGGTGTCTCATTTAAGTATAAATTTGTTTTTGTTTTATTCAGAGACATAATAGTTTTTTATGCACCTAGGGAGTAGAGTATAAGATGATCTAAGCCATCATTCCCTGAGCAAATAATTTGGTTCTTGAGGCGAAGCCAAAGGAACCATGGTCCCTAAATCTCGAGGCGAAGCCGAGGGAATAACGCTAACGCTAATTAGCTCCAGAGGCGCAGCCGAGGGAGATAATTATCGCGAGGGGAATTATAGCACTTTACTCCCGAGGTACATACAATATTTTATCCCCAGTAGGGAGAAAATACACATTTTCATCCATAGCACAGTTTTTATTTATTATTTTAATAAATAACAATAATTGTTAGCACTTTTAGAGGTCGACCAAGAAGTCATGAACACGGGAGAAACTAAAAGCGTAACTTCGTTTAAAGTCGGAACTTCCGAGTATTGCCGAAGTCAGTACAGTCGGGTGCTAAGACAATACCCATTTGTTCTTGTTTGTATGACATGCGCAGTTATGTCAAATCTCACGAATAACAACAGGAAGGTTTCCAATCTGTTAGGTTTTCTGTTTTGTTTGTTTTTATACAGTACGAATTATAGTCACAACTCCAAATAATCCAATGGTCATAAATCCAAATCAAATTCACAAATAAAGAGGAAGAAAAAAATAGATTAAGAAAGAAGAAAATCGATTTAGATTTAAAGAATATATTATCAATAAATAATAAAACAAAGATATTATCGTATATTATTAGTGATTTCTTATCAGGTACAGTGTTGCCTGTGTTGCAAGAAGTATTTAAAAAAAATATAAAAGTTATCAAAAATAAAATTATTAATAACAAAAGAACAACACTGTGTTTTTTGACAGTGGTCTATTTTTATTAAAAACTGACTGTACATGACGACACTAGCGCACTCCTCACATTTCCATGACTTCTTGGTCGACCTCTAGTGGCAGATATAAGAGATTCAATATTAAAAACAAATAAAAATTGCAGTTAAACTCAAATAGAAGGTTATTTAGATGCAGGTTACAGGTTTAAAAACAATGAAAACAACAACATAATAATATGTTCGACATGTTAAACAAGGTCGAAAAAGCAGTTTCGCCAACCTGATTTCTACAACCTCACTACATTAGCCATTCATTCTCTACTATTTATAAAATAATTAATTTGGCAATCCTTTTTTTCTCCCTACTTTACTTTTTCACCCTACTTTTTGAGTTCAGGGAAGAAAAGACTTACTTTAGTCCCTCTGAACAAATCTAAAATCATATCTGTTTCTCCCTACTGGAGATAAAAAAGTGTTTTCTTTAGAATGGTCTCAATGATTCCGCTACCTTCGGTAAGCTCTAAAGAAAAAAGACAATATAAATACGATAATTTATTTAGCATTGCTATAGCTAATGATTAGAAGTTAAACTTGATAGCTTGACCTTCCTGGTGATTACGAAATACATGTATTTATCGATAAAACTATCAAATTTCTGCTTCGATTCAAAATCAAATCTGAAGGTCAAGGATGTAAATAAGAAAAGTAACTATATCAAATTATGGGTTACGTATATAACTGGGCGTTTCCAATTACGACCCTTCTTGAAAAAAGGATAATATGGCCAATTGATGGTACACATACACACAAATATAGATTGATTAAACATCTAAGAACTTAATATATTTTTAAAAAGTAACCAATATATGAAACCAAGCTATTTAAATATATAAACAGTCGAATAAATTTGAAGAATCGATCCTATTAATTTTAATTTTCTCTACATTAGAGAACAATTATTGTTTAACAACATACTACTTCCCGAAACAACTTCCAATCGGAAGTAAATTATCGAATAGAAAATATATAAAAATTTTGTCTTCCTTATTAGTTTTTTCAGTGAATGTTTATGGATTTAGAATTAAAGTGATCTAATATTAGGCCTCTATAAGTTATATAATTCAACATGACACGAGGTTATATTGTTTTTTATAATAGTAGGTATGGCATTGAGGACGACTTTCTAATTGTATAAAGCATATATAAATGTTCTACAAATCGAGTACAAATATACCTCTTCAGATGAAATAATAACAGTTTGATCCAATTAAAGTGGGTACATTTGTCTAAGCTGTACAAATATAAAAGCATACACCCATAAAAAGAGTTAATTTAAAAAAAACAACATATTTTAGTACCACTAAGACACCTAGCAAAAAACCTTAAATAAGCAAAGCTAAAATGATCTAATAAGTAAAGCTAGAAACTAAAATAAGAAGAGCTAAAAAGAACTAAATTGAAGGAAGCATCTCTTCTACGATAAATTCGATATTTATATCATTTGAAACGAAAAATGTATTATATTTTCTTGAAAAAAACAAAACAATTATTGAAACTTACTATACATTATTTCTTTTACTGACAGTTTATGTATTTACATTTTAAAGGAGTACCATAATAATATATGTAATCTATTACTCTATTTCGATTAATTAGGAATATTATAACATGTTAGATTAATAAATTATAATTTTAAGCCGGATATAAATGTATCACAATCTTCTTAACCTTAACACTAACGTTTATTAAAGTTGACTGATGCAAATAGTAAAGGACTTAGCATCAGTATCTATAACCTAAATCTAACTAATATTTAAGACAGCTAAACACTTAAATATTTATATAATCTTTTTTTTTATCCGTAGTCAGACAATATAATTATATCATATGATTTGTTTTCAATAGCAACTAAAGACAGCTTCAGTTCCGGTTAGGTGTTTAATGAACAAATAAAAAGGAGACGGAACTGAGAATTGAGCCTGAGGGTGTACAAATCTATAAGTAAGCTTAACAGCCACTGTTAATCCGACCCTGGCAAAAACAAAGACGGAACTTTCACTGTAAGTGGGAGGTGTCTACTTCCTCACCGAGGAAATAGGTTAATAAAACAGTACCGTAATATGGTAATGAGGAAGGTTCTTAACTCCATTCACTTCGGGTACTTGACCTAAACTACTTTTTTCTTTACAAAGACACTTTTTAACTACAAGACTTTTTTCTTACACTGAGTATTTTCCTAAACTTTAAGTTACCGATCTTTAATCTTCTAAAAACTTTATCGCCGAGTAAGAATAAAAGAGAATGATGATAAATCGTTTTAAGCCTTGGTACTAGAAAAAGTTACTTCCTCGACATTTCCGTTTTTTCTATTCTAACAGAATGAATCATGTCTCACAATACAAGTAGATGTGGAAAACAAGTGACAGTAAAACAAGAAAAACCTGCAGTATTCATTTGTTTTACTTTTTCATACGCGTAATATATATAGAAAAAGGAAGCGATTAATGTAAGATTTTACCTTGTATCAAAAAATCAAAATGATTGAATTAACATAATTTGATATTCTACAATTTATTTACAGTTCAAAAAAGTATTTTTATAAAATGTGTCACTTTCCAAAACAAAGTAGAGCCCAAACTACTGAAATTAAATCATACATTAGAATTTTTCTAGTGGGACCAATTCATGGGTAATTTCTATCATTAGATAAAAAAATTGATTGCAGGAACCATAAGCTAAGATTTGCATTAAGCACCAGACAAATTAAAAAAGAGAAAATAACCAGAGAATTTTATTTGATCTAAAAACCAGTAAATCATATTTTTTTTTTTTTTTTTGTATATCATACATTATTTACACGATGGCGCCATATTTAATCAGGAAAAAAGCTAAACATAATATAGAATTATAGTCATTAAAATTCTAAATAGGGATCTTGTATGCTTTTGTTTGTATCAGTGCAAACATTCATGAACAAATACTTGATGTACAATGTACATAATGTAAATACTATACACTATGTAAAATAATGATACGAGTATTACAATAATAATGCAATACATATTATTTAATTTAATTAAAGAGGTAAAAATAAGTGAATACATTTCAGAGAGCATCATCGATATAGTTCATGAATATAAATTCAAATTTAAATTATATAAACAAATATTATTCCCGTACATTAACAATAATAAAGATAAGTTGTGCATTTTGAGGTAAAATAACCTAAGACAAAAGTTTAGTGTAGAGTAAGGTAATTACAATTGTTGTATTTAATTGTTATAAACTATTGACTTCGAGTTGTCGAGCTTTGAATTGATGTCATGAAATAAAGCTATCTAGTGTTGGAGCCCTAAAAAATGAAATTATTTTTCATTTAGCAGCTCCCCTGCTTTTAAGTTTAGTGGACCTATTATAATAATAATAACATTCCGCAGAAACCCATAACTTCCACTAAAAATTTGCGTTGCAGTAATACTTTGTAACTAATTTTTCAATTTATATTTGGTTCCTGCAACCAAAAATGGTAGAAATCAAAGTTAATTAAAGAAAGAAAACCTAATCCAAGATTTTTTTTTCCTCAATTTGTTCACTAGAAATTATACTGATACGTAATCTAACTCCTTAAGTACTTTTTTATATATCCTATCGACAAATCCTAATATAAAAGAAGTGCCCAAGTGAATCCGATTTTAACTAAAATAGTATAATCTACTAAGAAGAATTTAATAAGTGAAGAGTCCAAAGGTCAAAACTACTTGACAATAAGTCAATCAATAAATTTTAATTTTAATTTTTTTTTTTTTAGTTGAACCAGCTGTTGACATGGATGTTGATGCTATGTCAGTGGTTTGGTACCTAGGTGCTTTTGGAGGTCTGATAGCCTTCTTCATGGTAGTCACATGCAGCGAGTGGTGCTGCGGCCGAGGTGCTTACGGTAGACGAGGCTGCCCCCGACCACAGCCACCCCCAGAGCCTCCAAATCAAGCTAAGCCCCAGACACCTCCTCCGCCTTACCACCTCTTCGCACCTCCACCCTACACCGAGACCTGCTCGGAAACATGTTCCAAAGCACCGGTCTATGTCATACCTGTTAGTACGTAGCCTTTGAGCTCCTTGTGGAAGATGTCTTATCGAGTACCTGTGATAATAGTCTGTAAATCGGTCTTAGGGTTGGGTCTCCTGCTCCCGGACTCATTCTCTTTTGGTGTGGCGAAAATAGGATATACAGAGGAAACATGGTGAAACAATGAATGTCTCTAACATATCTTTGAATTAAAAAGGCTCCTGTCAGTGTCATCTGACTCGTCGTCTTTCCTAGTATAAAGAACGATCACATTCGAACGAGCTAGTAAGCAGGCAATTTTTATAGTAGCAAAGTTGCACGCTGCAACAGGAGATAATGATTGTCACAATATAAAAGGTTGGTGAAGCAGAAACAGTAATTTGGATCTTTTGATTATAATATTGGAACGTCAGAAAATCTGAATTCAGAAAATCAATAATAATTATCTAAAGGATTTAGAAAGGAATGAATCTCAGTATCTATGAATCACACAATTGTAGGTTGTAAAAGACTGCAAAAAAATTACCAAATCTGCCTCTCAAAAAATAAAAATATCTAAAATATTAATTTGACTTCTATGTATAGTAATAATTCGTTGGAACATGATTTCATAGTTCTAAAAAAATCCTGATTATAAAAAATATTATACTGTCTTATCACCTTTCAAATTTATATTACAATAATCAACAACCAATGCTTTATCCTTATTTATTGTTGTTGTTATGTTTTAAAGGTTCTTGTAAACGAGCAACATTTTACGGCAATGTTGGCTGGCAATAATGGCTGGGCTACATTGCGAGAAATATTGCCTGCAATATTTTTGTAGCCCGGCATTATAGAAAATATGTTAACATTTCCCGGCCATGTTTGTTTCCTGCTTTGTCCTAAAGAACAACTAAAAAGATCGACGATTTAATTTTTTTAGCCGATAACACGAATATACATTAAAACAATCAAAAGGTTGGCAAACTATTTCCGGGATATATCTGTCTACATGTTGCCGGCAATATTTCTGGATGTTGAGCAATAAATTTCGGCCATTATTGCCCTACAATTTTTTCTCGTTAACAAGAGACTTGACACAGTAAATTATAAAAAAAATAATTTAATTAAATAAAGGAAGCTGCCATCACTAAATTTTTTTATACAATTTATCGTTTTGGGCCTAAATGTAATAAATTTATTCAAGAAAATGAGTTTGTTTTGGCATACAAAAATGATAGAACTATCTGTCTCATTAAATGCAGAATAAAATTTAATCTGAATGTTAAACATTCAAAAATGAAGATTTTTTTTTTACTTAAAGTGGATTTAACTATTTTAATTGAAATTTCGTTAATCAAGTTACGAGACCCTCTCTTTCTCTCAAGTCCCTGACTGTAAAATTATTATACTGAATAATAATTATAATTAAAATATTAATAATAATTTATTTATTACCAATATATTAGGCGATTTTTTAAATTTATATTTTATTGGATTATGTTTATGTTTTATGAATAAATACGTCACATGTTGAACTATTTGAGGAAATATTGCTTGTCTCGTTGTCTTAAAATAGAAGAAAATATTTAATATAGGTAATTTAAATAATATAATTAAACTCATCATTCTTCATAAAGTTATAAAAATATAGATTTATTTAGATACTGTACAAATGACTGTATAATAATAAATTCATGATTATTATTAAAAAAGTTATTAATAATAATAAAAAAAAACAACCATTATTAACATTTATGAATCTTATTATTACTTAAGGAGCATTTGTAAAATAGTATTATTATAAATGGATTCTGAAGTGAGATGATTAATTATAGTGTATGTTAGTAATAAATAAATAAATAGGGCTAAAAAGAAAACATTTTTAAAAAATAAATAAAAGGCAATGATAATTTAGATTATTATCCTTGTCCTTTTGTTAGCTTGAATCCAAAAAAATAAATAAAATAAAAATAGAGGGGAAAAACAATTAAATTTAGTAAGTATCGTAATAGTACGATGTATAAAAGTCCTTGTTATCTCAATTTACAATTCATTTACACCAACATGTTAAAATTCAATTAATAACTTTTAACAATAGGTTTATGTATAGTGATTTTTTTTTACAAATCTCAGACTATTAGCTCTAGCGGTGTCATGTGAATGAATCAGTATCGGGACCAATATGTTAAGGGTGTTCAATTTAAAATCAAGGTAGCATACCATACATTATTGTATTGTTGGTTTAATCAACTTTCATGTAAACATCCTTAACAGATGTATTATTTAAAAATACGTTATATTATTAAAAATGTTTAATATATAAATATAATAGTTTTAATAACGTTAACAAAAGAATACAGACTTGTTTACAGCAGTCAACCCAATTAAAGCAGTACTATATAGATATATTTTCACAAGATTTATTTTTACTGGAACTCTTTAGTAGTGTGTCCATAAAACAGTACATTAATAAAATATTAATTAAACAAGCTACATAGATTTTTTAGCTCATTTATTGTACTCGATGTAATTACTTAAAAACAAAAATGATGGCTCATGAACATTCTATAATTTGATGGGGAAAAAAAAGAATTTGTAATCAAGTAAATAGTTATATAATAATGATAAAAGCACTTAAATCATTATGTAATTTAATTATTATTATTTTCGATTTACCACTGATAAATAATTTCGTCATTACATGATGAAAACCACTCTAAGACAAAATTGACTAAAAGATTTTTTTTCTTTTTTTTTTAAATAGAGCTCTAATTAATCTATTATTTAGTTGACGACGCACGCTACTAAAAACTAAGCTTTTCTAATACATAATATAGGCAATACACTAAATTCAATAATTAATTATAGAAGTAAAAAAAATCAACAAGTACAGCCCAATTAGACTTCCAACAATAAAAAAGTATAGAGTCAACCATGATAAACGCTAAATGTTTTAAAAGATAGATATTTAAAGACTAAATGTTAAAAGGATAAAAATGATAAAAATGTTTATAAGAATCACTTTTGCGTCTGATATTTCGTCCTCATACTCTTACTTCCTCAATAATTAATTGAAGGTCTACAGAGCTATACTAAAGACTGACTGTAAATGAATATACCAATTTCAAATGCTATACCATTATTTTAGGTGTGTACCTACTTAAAGAGTAGGGTCCTATAGTTACGGAGGGCACTTAGATCAACTAAAGGACCTCATTAACACATTTAAAAAAAATTAGCCATGGTTTTGAATAAATACATTTTGAAATTAGTATATAATTTTCTATCACCCTGTACCTATATTAATATATTATTGGCTTTTCGAAAAGTATAATACTAATAATGAGTAGTTTTATATCAACAATATTTAACATTAAGGAAGGTCAGATAGTACAAGACTTAATGGTTAAGTCCTATAAAAGTTGAATTAAAAAAGTAATAAAAGTTGAATTAAGTTGTTAATTAAAAGTAATAAAATTTTAATTAAATTAAAAAAGTCTACCTATTCTATACATTATAATTTCGTAATTTTTGTAGATTTGTTTTTATCATTTAATATATTTTACTTGCTACTAAAGTAAATAATTTTGTTTTAGCCAATTTAGCCTTTTTAGACTTTAATCAATATCAATAAAGTAGTATAAAAAGTCAACTTAACACTTTAGACAAGTAGAAACTTAAACAACTTTTAGGTTGAGGGCTAGGGCTAAGGGAGTACATTTCTATAAAACAAAAATATGATTTCAAAAAATATTTTGTTTCCGCAATAGTACTTCTTACTTTTTCAGAAAAAAATTCAGGGTAATAAGGAATAAATTACATTGCATCATAGATAAAATATAAAAGGAGTTCATTGTTAACAATGTTAAAGAAACTTTTTAGACTTAATATAAACATTGAATTTTTTACCTCTGCCAATCAAAAGAATATATTATATAAGATACTTTAATCGTAAGAAGTATAACATTAGATGTAGGTCACTCTCAAAAAAATTTAACTTCAAACATAAAATGTAGCTCAAGTTGACCGATGGTGCAAATTCCTTCAAATTTCTTTCAATTGATTGACAAGACCTCAAATAGATTTAACGTTTATTCTGTATTATTCATTACATGTGTAAATATATATTTAAAGTTTCTTTGCTAATTAAAAAAAAAAATTAAATAAAATGTCCAAGGTGTGCTTATAGGTAGTTTAATTATTTTAATAGTTTACTTATTTATGTTGTTTTTTATATATTTGGGCCAAGCATTATGATTTGATGTACGTACCTCAAGTTAAACTCATTATGATTTTTTTCTATAATTCCAACAATTATATTTTTATTTTATATAGATGTTTCTTTTTTTCATTTAATGTTATTCTTGACTGTATTTATTTTTATTCACAATTAATTTATTTAATTAGATTTTGTTCCAAAGAATATTATTAAAATTAAGTATATCTCAAAAATGCTTTATTATTTGAATTTATACCTTTACTGTTTTAAGCTATATTATATATTCCATTATAGTTGGCACTAATGGGTATAAATTTAATCATTAGTGCCCAATGAAGTCATCTCAAGGGAAGAGTTATTTTCGTAATTTCTAACCATCTAAAAGAATACCTATCTAGCAATACCAACCATAGCAATCGAAGTAAAGAAGTAAATGTTTATCTACTAAGTCTGCTATCTCATTTGTGTTTCTATTATAACAGTGGGGAAGATCCGGTTTAGGACAAAATCATATTTCCTGGTAAAGGTCAAATTACTTCATATGTCAGTATCAACACAGCTACAATTCATCAAGCGGAGTGTTTAGAGGGATCGCACGTTTTGTTTAATGCCTGTAACCTGTAAGGCTTCTCACCCGGTGGAATCACGTAATAAAAAGTCCAAGCCGAAACCGTATAAGTATACCGTAAGATGTAAGAATCGTTATTCTTATAGTTTGGTAATCGTATATAATACATACATCCATAAACTCACGCAAACACACACATCATACATACATACATACATACATACACACACACACATATATATATATATATATATATATATATATATATATATATATATATATATATATATATATATATATGTGTGTGTGTGTATTGCTAGAGCAGTGGGGTAGAATCGGAGAGAGATAGGTTTATGCGTTTCTGTTGGGTGTCCAAAGGCAGCAGCTAGTAATTCCATCAGAAGAAGGGTCCCATCTAGTCATTTCCGAAAGTCAACAATTGGATTACTTTGACGGTTTTCTCGCGGCCTAAGCAGAATCCTCCGGTCCCCACTTCCACCACTTCTATCTTGAGAGTAATAGAATCCAGACCGCCAATTCTATACTAAACCCAAGACCTATTGGTCTTCAGCCCTTTACCGCTTGTAAGACAGCGAATTAACTCTTGATAGAGTTTACCTCTTTAATTGAATAATTACCTTTCATCTTATCGAAAAGGGATGCGTAATATTATAGAAATAGTCATTAAATCAATTAGATTTTTGTCTTTATATCTCTGTAATTGTTAGAACTAGACTTCTTTCGAGGATTGAAGTTATATATACAATATAGTATATACAGGGTGTCCCCGGATCGAGTTACCTATAGGGTAAGTGACCCGAATATGAGACCCCTTTTTTAGATCTGGTGTAACTCAGGATCTAAATAAATAAACAAACTGTTGATGTGACAAAGTAATTAATAATTAATTTTATTTCAATGACAAATGTTTCAAACTGATTAAAAATGTATACTTAAAAAATAAAAAAATATTTTCTAAAAAAAGTCAAAATTTTGAAATTTATAAAAGTAGTCCTAATATGAGACCCTCCGTTTAAGATATTTGCATGATTTTTAAACCAATGTTTTACACTTTCCTCTTATTAATGGCAGTATTTGCAACAACATACATCTGAAATACAAAAACAGGCATGCTTTGGCAAAATAAAAAAAATGTGCCTAACATGAGATCCTGTCTGTTAGGCCCATGGTGGTGGGTCTTATATTAGGGACAACGACTATTCTAGAACGAATTTGTGAAGTTAGGATTGGTATAAACTTAAAAAGTGTCTTTCTGTGATGTTCTTAATATATTTTGATAAGGAGTATAATAAAAAATCAAAAAAATCCACAGAAACTCTCTTCCCGACGGTAGGCGTCCAACTGACTCCGAGACTACTGATAGTCATGTCATAAACACTGTTGTTTTTCGTTTGACTTGCCAAGCTGTAGCACAAACCAGCCTCTAAAAGGCGGGGTCTCATATTAGGCACGGGTCATTTGGAGTACTAACCCTAGGTGTAAATGCGAAAAAAAAATCATTTTTCAGAAAAAAGTAATTCTTTATTAAGTCTCCTGCAAGTTTTGGAATGAAGATTTATCACATTCAAAATTTCGTTCCATGCACCCTGTACCCAAAAAGTACATATATATACATGTAGGTAGGGTAGGGCGGGGCTAGTTGAGCATAGGGGTAAGTTGGGCAATTTAAATATCTCTAAAAATACGCATGTCACAACAAATTTCAAATAATGGAAAGATGGGGACGAGGAAGGAGAACACATCGCGCGACCTTCAATTGCCCTACGACAATCGAGAAAGATAACAGACACTTTTTTAATTTTCTTAGTAAAAAGTAAAAAAACTGTTGATCGCCATTTTTCTCTTAGACTCGTACTAAAACAACCATCTACAATCACGTAAGTGTTTATATTTGATGTATTTATTGTACTTTTGATAATAATTAGTTATTTAGTCCCAAGTCTACCCGTTTTTTTCATAACTTAACTTTTTATCTTATAAGTCTAGTCGGGGCTAGTTGGGCAGGCTTGCTCAACTTGCCCCACTCTTATACTACTACAAAAAGTTAAAGGTTTTTTATTATTTTTACAAATACTAAGCAGACTCTGGCAGACGGCTATAATAGGTATGCCTTTTTATACTTTGTAATAACAATTTGTAAAATAATTGTATTTGTAATTTTGAAATTATTAATAAAAAAATCATAAGAAAATGTTAAATGTCTTGCATTTCATTTTAGGATGCGGACATTTAAAAGAAAAACGTCAGGGGTTCTGAGTCAACAGTCAAGTGAAGCTTCAAAATCTGTGATGGCCGGGTACAAGAGCATGAACGCAGCTGGAAAAGAATTTAACGTAAAACGAATAACTCTCACAAGATGACTGATGATAAACCCTGCATTAATATTTTTATCTACTCGCGGCAGCAAAAATAAACATTACTTAACTGTTTTTAGGCTGGAAAGTACTATTACCCTGATTTGTCATTAAAATATTAAAAACAGGCAGGAAAGTAGTTAAAACAGTCAGGAAAATACTTTCTCTGCCTATAGGCAGCGAAATATTTCCCTGCCTAGGCAGAGAAAGTAACAGTGTTTACCACTGCGTGTCATAACCTCTTATTTTGGCAAGAACAGTTTATACTATTATCTCTACCTTATAACATTATATATTATAGTTGAATAAGTTATATTTAATAAATAAACGTTTTAATAATAAAATCATTTGTTTATATTTGTTAATTCTGTTAAATAAGTTCAATGATTAGTAGATCTTTAATTTAAAAAAAAATAGTAGAGTCACTGGCTATACTGTAGCGTCATGTAAACATTGAACATCCATATTATTTTTTTATTATTGAAGTCATTCTAGATGAGACTAGCTACTTTACTTGATGTATCCTAGTTACTTCTTTTCATTTAAGCAATAGAAGATATCTTTTACACTTTTATTATTTTTTTAGTAAAAATATAAATAAATATTTTATATTGCGTGCATTATTCATTCAGAAGTTATGTCTGTTATAAACGTGTGTTTTGTATTTTGTTGTTATAGATTGAGTTTGCTTTTCACTTATTGTTATTATTCCCGTTTCTTATTTGAACATTAATTTTAGTTAATACATATGTTATTATCTTTATTAATATGACACATAGTTATTAACTATGTTATATTAATAAAGATAACATTTTAGCAGCTTCATTTTTCTGCCGCAAGTAGATAAAATATCGTATGCAACAAGGCAGCAAAGGAAACATTTCTGCCTCGTTTTTTCATTGCCTGCCTCGGCTTCGCCTCGGCAGTCAAATAGGTAAATACCTGCCTCGGCTTCGCCTCGGCAGTTAATTATCATAGCCTGTCCTCGCCTTCGGCTCGGAGGCTAATCTAATCACTCGTCAGTAAAATTTTGCTGCCTGGTTCCATAAATAACTATAACCTTACTAACCTCGAAATTACCTACTATACCTCGAATTTTTATATTGTTTTTATATTTACATTTTTTGTATCCTTAAAAATTAATAATAAAACATAATTTTAATTACAAAGAGTGTAATAATATCCAAAGATAAATAATAAGTTATGTTGTAAAAGTGTGTTATATTTGCTTTAGATTTTTTTGTTGTTTGTTTGTTGTTGTATCTGTACCTACATTAGAGATGGAACTTGAAAAATATATATTTGATTATCAACTCAAGTTTTACTGTATAGTTTTGAGCAATTTCCACATCACTATTAACCAATTCTTTCCATTGCCCAACTTGCCCCATGCCCTTGCTCAACTTACCCATACTATGGGGCAGGTTGAGCAAGTAGGAGGTTTCTCGCATTAATGATAATATTTTCTAAACCAGATCTGAAATAGTTTTATTTTCTGAATACATTTAAAGAAGGGTAAATTACTTATCTAACGTTGAAGGAATCAAGTAAATCGGATGAACGGTTTGGAGTTATTATAGATTATATAAAAAATTGCTCAACTAGCCCCGCCCTACCCTACATATATATATATATTTCCTCCCTAGTAAAATCTGTCAGATTCTACAGAAAATCTGTACAATATAGAGCAGAGGTTCACAACCTTTTTCCTTCATCGACCCCCTTGCATTTTTCTATGAATATACAAATAACTGCACTTAAAAATCTGAAAGATAAAAATTGTGGCTAAAACGTGGACAAAGGATTAAAAAAAGTGGTTTATATAAGATTTCAGATAACAGATATTAACTTGATTTCAAATATATCGATATTGTAATTGGACAATACTTCGATTTTTATTAATGCGGTCACTGTGTGATAAATTGATAATTTTTTTAAAAATATATTTGGCCTGAAATTACCTATCATCGTATAGTCACTATAACTAACATAATATACATACATTCTTTTAATTGTTTTAAGTGTTCAGTGTAAATTTTCAAAACTTTTGCAATTAACAAAGAAATATTTTAAAAGGCTTCTACTAATCCACCAGCATTATTTACAGAAGTTGACGGCTTAAGCAATAATTTAATTTCCGCTTTTGAACGATACGCTAATTTTTCTTTTAGATTCTTGAAATAATCAATATTCAAACATTTAAATTTATTACCATATATTAACGACCCCCAATAGACAGACCCCTGTAATACCATAGACCCCTAAGGGGTCCTCCTGGACCCCGTTGGGAACCCCTGAATTGTAGAGCCCTTGAAATTTATGTGTGAGCACTTCCGCTGAGCTAGAAATCTGAAATTAGGCACATTTGTTCTTTAATTTTTCTTTAAGTAATCAACGGGAATAGTCCAAAAAGTTTTTTTCTTTTAATAAAAAGTTCGTCAAACTAATCTTAATTTATTAATCATTGCCATCAAAATGATAAATAGAATAGTTATAGGACCAGACTGATGCGTTTCCTTTATAAATCTGGCCAGGATATATCTACTATTAATAGTCGTTTATATGAACTAATTTAATTATTAAATTCAATTAAATAGACTATCAATTATGATCTATTCCTTATATAACTTTAACTCAAAAAATGTTCGTAAAAGCACGAGAGAGAGCCCGATGTCTATAGACAAATCGCTAGACACCGTTTCTGAGACCAAAATCGCGCAACATGTCTACTAGTGTGGACTAGGCTTTATGCTTTTGGTAGTTCGTCCGTCCGTCGCATCTTGGAGTCTATCTCCCGACTAAAGATACAGATTTGAAATTTGGTATATATAAGTTAAAATTTTGTGCCCAAAAACAGAAAAAAATATTGCCAACTTATCCACTTAAAATTTCTGCGATCAGCGATGAATTGCGAATATTTTATTGATCGCAATATTTTGAAATCGCGAAATTTTTAAGTTAAAATTTTGTGCCCAAAAACAGAAAAAAATATTGCCAACTTATCCACTTAAAATTTCTGCGATCAGCGATCAATTGCGAATATTTTATTGATCGCAATATATTGAAATCGCAATATTTTGATTCGCGAATATTTTATTGATCGCAATATTTTATATTTTTTGTCAGTCATAAGATGGGTATCATTTTAAAGGTATTGAAATTTGGTTCACAAATATATATCGCGTTTCCAAAATAGCGGCCATTTTACCCCCGAAAAAATTAAAACAAAACGAAAAAAAAAAAAAAAATTACCTACTACCATTAGGACCGGTCCTAAAAATAAGGCAACAATAAAGAAATATACATTTCTCTGGTCCAATAATATTTCCGGGAGTTGATATAAAAAAGTTTTGTTTTTTTAAATATTAGGGGGCCGTAACTATAGAGACCCAAAATTTTTATGTTTCGAAAATTTGAAGTTGGGTGTCATTTTAAAGGTATTGAAATTTTTTTCAAAAATATGTATCACGTTTCCAAAATGGGGGCCATTTTACCCACGAAAAAATTTAAACAAAACGCAAAAAAAAAAAAATGTATGTATAAAATGTTGCACTTTTGAGAAGCAAGGAGTGCATATATTATCCTGTGGTATCTTATGTATGCACTTATTTGGTTCATTTAGGGGTAATGGCCGCCACATTGAAAACAAAATATATAAATCAATAGTGCAACTTTTTATACATATTTTAGTTAAAAATAATAATAATAATAATTCTATAAAAAAGATCTATTTATGCATTTTTTATGACCGAAGAAACCCTTTAGTAACTTGCTGGCAAGTACTTGACGGGATTATTTAGTATAACCATATATACTTTACTGACCAATAGCGGCTGGCCCGCAGCCGTCTAGGTGTCTTGTACGTATGACAGGTAATCGTGTACATATTAAAACTCACTGTACTTAACTACAATGGGTGTGTGTTTTGAAATCTCCAAAGAATTCAAATCGGTTACCAATTGCAGACGCTGTATGAGAGCTTAAAATTTAAAAAAAAAAATCCCGTCAAGTACTTGCCAGCTACTAAAAGGGTTTCTTCAACCATATAAATAAGATGGCTTATAAAAGCATAAAATCAATAAAGTACGTGGATAGGATGCGAGGAAGCTATGTGCCACACCAATTGGCAGTCTATTTTAATTCATTTTACTTTATTTTAACTTACTGTTGTATAAATTTAAAATTATATCTCTTAAAAGTTATATATACATTAAAAAATGTTATCCATATTTGCTATCAATTATGATAATTAAAAAAAAAATCAATATCAATCTCTTAGTGCAATGGATTGTATGATATTATATTTAATAATTTAATAATAATAATAATAATTGAATAATTTATAAATTTAAAATGTAATCCCTACTCCGTGCTGTTTGCAGGGTAAGAAGTGACGCCGCGCCGGTAGACGCCTGGCGGGTATAACTGATCGATTGATAATTGATCAGTTATCCACCACTGAGAGTTGAAGATTATAACAGTACTAATATCGCTAATAACAAATGGGGGTTGGTGGTAAAAGGTTAAAAATTTAGGATTAAAAGTATTTTTTAATGCCAAATAATAAAAATAAAAAAATCGGGTACAGGGCACCTCGTAACTTTTCCTCACTTCAGAGGCCACTGAAGCAGCAGGAGGAAGCAGCATTGGACGTGGTCAGTACTTGGATGGGTGACCGTTCTGAATAAACTGATTTATTATTATTCTTCAAAAAAACCTTATTTTTAATACCTATATTTTATTTAATTATCTGAAGTTTGGCGGTATTTTGACAGATGTAAACAAACTTTGACGTCATCAAAATTATCGAACTAATAAATAATTATACTCGCTCATAACTTTTAAACTAATTAATGGAATTTCATCGGGGTTTTTTTACATTTGTTCCTTAATTTTTTCCGGTTCCAACGATATGCTATACGTCAAAAACCTATTTATACTTTCGGTATTATTAACCGTCAAAGTTTAAAAAATCATAAATTGATAACTTCAAAATGGCGGCCAATATCAAAATGAAATTTGGTGGGCTTGTTTTCCATACAGAGAGGTATATTCGTGCCAAATTTCAACTCGATCAGGAACATTGTCGATGTATTACAATTTTTTAAAATTTTTGCTGACTCAACAAACTAGGTTCAAGATGGCGGAAAAATTTGATTTTCCGAGCGGCACCACTACAGGTAAGGACTAATTTTTCTGCCAAGTTTCAACTCTCTAGGTTAAATACCTTGGGCGCTACGATGATAACACACACACATACATACATACATACATACAGACGTCATGCTGAAAACCACTCAGGAGGTCTTAAAAACACCCAAAACGGATAATTCCGTTAAATCTCGAAACAAATGTTTTTGGTGAAAACAGTACTTTTCCTACTATATAGGTAGTGAGGAAAAGTAATAAAATTTAAAAATGTTGTCCAAAAAATAAAAAATTGAGGTGGTCCACTCTTATCACTTAGGGCTATAAAAAATAGTTTACGACCTATTCTCAGACCTACCGAATATACACAAAAAATGTCTGTTCTAGCCTGACCCGGCAAACGTTGTTTTGCCGTATATATAATTTCTATTGAATATTAGTTAATCAAAAATAACTAACTCATTGTAAGTGTGAGGGGATGTGGTCTATGACTGAAAAAGGAATGGAGCGCTGTGGACGATGAGGCCTATCAAAATAGTGAGAAAGCTTATTGTGTGAGAATGATATGAGACCGGTTTCGTTCTCATCCCTACTCCGAACTGTTTGCTGGGTGAGAAGTGACACCGGAAGACGCCTGGCGGGGCGGGGATAACCGATCGATTGATAATAATAATTAGAATAACCGAGAAATTAATTAAATAACCGAGCAAACAGCAATAATGTTTACATTTTTGTCTAATTGTTATCTAATGTTACCTAATTGTTATTATTAGTTTTGTTGTTAATTGTTAATTTATATTTTGGATATTAATTTGAGTATTTATTTATTCTCTTTCATAATTATTTATTGAATTTTAATCCTTTGCTGTTTCTTAGATGTTATTTTATTAAGTAGCTTTTTTTCTAGTCATTTATTAGTACTTTTATGGAAATTTTTTGTTAATTCATTTATGCATTTTATGCACATATTTATTCAAGAGTGTCTCTCCTGTGGTCCTCCTGCTGCTGCCAGAGGACTCTTTTTAAAATAAAATAAAAAAAAATATAAAAAAATAAAATAAAAAATTGATCAGTTATCGACCACTGAGAGTTAAAAATTATTACAGCTATAATATCGCTATTAAAAAATGGAGGTAGAAGGGTGAAAATTAAGGGTTATATGTATTTTTAATCCACTGAGTGTTGAAGATTGTTACAGTACTAATATCGCTATTAAAAATGGAGGTTGGTGGTAAAAATTTGGTATAACGGTGGTAAAAAAGGGTAAAAATTTAGGGTTATAAGCATTTTTTAATGCCAAATCATAAAAAAATAAAGTTAAAACATTTTGTCCAAAAAATAATAACAAATTTTTGTTTTAGGGGGGGCCTTATGACTTAGGGGTGGCAAAAGGGTAAAAATTTAGAGTTATATGTATTTATTTAATGCCAAATCATAAAAATATAAAATTAAAATTTTTGTACACACAAAATCAAGAATATTATATACATAGATGATCCACATTTCAATACCTTTGAAATAATACCCAACTTCAAGTTTTCAAAATATAAAAATTTTGGGTCTCCATAGTTACAACCACCTAAAATTTGACTTTTTTTTTATCAACTCCCGGAAATATCATTGGACCACAGAGATATATATATATTTTTGTATTTTTGCCTTATTTTTAGGACCTTTCCAAATAGGGTAGCGGGGGGGGGGGGATTTTTTTTCGTTTTGCTTTAATTTTTTGGGGGGTAAAATGGCCGCCATTTTGGAAACGCGATCGCTGATTGCAGAAATTTTAAGTGTTTAAGTTCGCAATATGTTTTATGTTTTTGGGCAAAAAAGTTTAACTTGAATACCGAATTTAAAATCTGAGCTTCAGTAGATCGGGAGATATACCCCAAGATGCGACGGAAGAACTACCAAAAGCATAACGGTTTCTAGGATGACTTGGAAATCCTAAAAAGAGTAAAACAATAGATAACTAAAAACTATCAAATATTTAGAAGGCTCGACACTCGACACAAAGATAACTCTTCCTCAATTTTTATTGTTTGACTTAGTCACATTTAGAATTAATTTTACTTAACTGGTTACAAAATCTAAATGAAACTTTATGAATTGACATTGAGCCCCACTCATACACAAGTAAGAATAATATGTCAATCCCCAATATTTACACCTTTTTCTAATAGTAAATAGATTAAACTTAAAAGCAGGTCCAGATTTCCCAAGGTATACCTTGGCAACAACTGAAAAAAGTCCGAACAATTTTCAGTTCTTCACGTATTACTCAACAAGGACAGGTTTTCCGAAGCTGCAAAACTTAAGTCACACTACTCTAAGTGGTTCTAACAACATCAAAATATTAGAACTACATCATGCATTGGGATTTTAATGTCTAATTTGATTGGACTATAATTGATTTGTAAAAATGTCTATAAACTATTATAGCTTTAATATTAACTTAGTTATTTTTATGGTAGCAACTGACATCGATTTAATAACGAACTAATTGTAAGTAAAACAAATTGCATTTTTTTTTAAATTGTTTGATAAATTCCCAAATATATTCATTAAAACGATGAAAGTGCTTTATTAGCGATTGGTTACGTTTATCTCCTACATTGACATTGATTTTTTCTTTGTGTAAAAAATTGTTAGAGGAAAATCGGTCCAGTAAAATCGGAGATAGACCTAATCGTAGGTACAAGGCGCGAAGACAGGTGAGGGGGACGCTTGAGGTTGTTCTACCCTACAGTGAAGTCTGCAGTCTGCCGTAGAACCACAGCTGTTACGTCTAGAGGTAGTCCCAGCCTCAATTTATCACGATATTACCTTTTTATTCAATTTGATAAAACTTATGAAAATATATTCTCCTTGATTAAATTATGAATGTTACCTGTAACCTAGTAAAGTTCTTTCTATTTAATTGTCTTGATGTATTGGTAGAGTTTTTGATTTGGTTGGGCCATATTAAACACTAAATATTTGAATTTAATTGTAACAAGCGGCAACAATTTACTTCCTTATAGTTTTAACATAAGTGTAACTTTGCCCCCTCCATCTCCCTGAACTGCCTATAAAAATAATCCATATTAAATAAAGAATATTATACTTTATGATAAATGTAAGCTACTCATTACCGCAATGCAAGACCGCAATAAAGGTTAGCATATCTTTAAATGACATTTTTAAACATTTCTAAAACCACTTAGCTGTTAAAAAAGTATAATTAAATTTCTTTTAGAGAATCAACTACATAAAGGTGAAAGATAAAATATCTTATCACCGAATTTATAAATGCATTTTTATTTGTCAAACCTATTAACCATCTCAACTCTTGAGATGGTTAATTATTAGATTGAAGATAAATTATTTTCATAATTATCTGTAAGTAAAATTAATGTTAGAGAGAGAGTTTAATCATGTCCTACCACTTTCAAGAATTTGCTACCAAAAGCTAAACTTTATTTTTATAAATTTAGCTACAACATTTTATTATAAGAACCATTCCTTAGTACTACAAAGTTTATTTATTTACCTTTTGAACCTTTATGTAGAGAATTTGGATAAAATATTAGTTTCAACTATACGACAAATAATATTTAGGTAAAGAGAAAATGCAACCAATGGAAGACTTCTAAACCATTACAGATTAAAAGACTAAATAAAGGTACTAAGGTCATAGCATTAGAGTGGAAAGGATAAATTAACTAATCCTTCATACTGTTTACTGCATTAGAAGAGACTCTCTTCTAATGCAGTTTACAGTAGGAATCTCTCTCTACAAGAGAGAGAGAGAGTGAGTGGAGGGGGGGGGGGGGGACATATTGACAAGGACAAGAGAAGATAAAATATAGAAGTAGTGAAGGGAAGAATTAGATGGCTATATGCACAGATTTGATCTAGGAAATGTGAGTGCATAGTAAAGAACAAGTATGTGTAATAGAATTTAATGTATGTTTAATCTACTTAATGATGAATCTTGGTGGAATTACCCAAATAATTATTTAAATATTTCCGTTTTTTAAATAAATAAAAGGCATTTTGTTAATTCAAATGGAGTCTCATATTCACTTATCATATTTCTGATTCCCACCGTCACCGATATGTCAGTGTTTTGACTTGGTTTCAGCAAAGTAACTAATATTAGTAACCACTAAGGCGTAGCCATGGGGTATATATATATTTTTTTTATTCTTAAATATAGTCTATTTAAGGATTGTACAGTAACACCTAATTCAATCCTAAAGTACATAATACAATAATAAAATCCTCAATAAATAAAAAAGAAATAACAATATTCTAATAATGCACCTTAAAGGTAGGTTGACCTCATTAAATGTGTGTATTGTTATCTATATAAATAAAAATGAATGTTTGTCTGTCTGTCTGTCTCTTATGCCTGCTAATGATGCATATCGTTGAAAAGTACAGTAATTTTTGTCATATTTTGATTTAGGAGGGGGGTAACATGGAAAATACAGGAAAAATATTTCTATAATCTACATCTATATAAATAAAAAAAAAAGTTTATTATCTGTATGTCTCAAGCCAATATTGTATATTGTACAAGTATATATTGCAAATTGTAATATACATTTTTTAATATAAGGCAACATTATTTAACTAAATAAACTATGTATAAAGTTTTTAAAGGTAGCATATATACATTTCCTATGTTATTAATTTTTATTAGGCGGTAAGAAGTTCTTCGGGTCAGCTAGTACTAAATAAAGAAAACCATGCATTTTGCTATAGTGAATATAAATATTATTATTGTTCATTGATATAATATGAATCCAGTAGTAGTAGTAGTAGTAAGGTCCTAGTACTAGACGGGTCGGACGAACCACTTGTTCGAACCTAGCAATTAGGCCATCACTTAGGCCCTTTTTACTATACCCTTGGTAGAGAGTTCCAGCCACTTCACACATCATACCTCTGTACATTGAACCGCCGAAGCGAGTATGACGTAATCAATAGTGAGCCATATAAATCAGAGCGTTACGGCGAGGAATCGAAACTTTTTATGAAATAAAACAAGTTTTTATTTAAATAAACATATAATTATGATATGGTGTGGAAACTTGGGTGTTCAGCAAAAAACTAGTAAGGAAAATGAGAGTTGCTCAAAGAAATATGGAGTGATCTGTGTTAAAAATAATGAGAAATGACAGGAAAAGAAAGGAATGGATCAAATCTAAAACCATCTTGAACACACAGGAAAAATAATGTTGACAGAAAATGGATCTGGGCGAGGACGGACAATGGAGGGTAGGTGGTCCAAATATTATTAATTAGCATCCTCATGAAAAATGAAGAACTTGTCTGCAGTGGGATGAAGAAAAGAGAAAATCTTGTGGAGGAGCCACCAGGCTGAGAAAGGAATGAAGAATGTCCATAATCAGGAATACCTCTACAAGAACTTATTAACTCCATCCACTTCCTGGGCACTTAGATCAACCTAACATGGGCACATCATACTAAACATATATGTCAAACATACAATACCCTCTATAAACTCCTACATAGACTTTAACACAACACATCTAAACTCAACATGCAGAACAAAGCACTTATTTATAACACAATAATTAAGCCCACATGGACAAATGACATAGAACTCTGGGGTTGCACCAAGTCTTCCAATTCCTATCGCATCCAATCTCTCCCATCCAAGGTCCTTGGAAAAATTAATGAGAATCTGTGGGATTCAAATAAGTACTTTCAGAAATTATACAAAGCGATAAATATGACAATGATCCAAGGAGGGATCAAAATATCTCAAATGTGAGGCGTTTGAATTTTCCTAAGACCCAACTAATCAAGAATTAGAAAAATACCTGATGCTCCCTTCTTAGTATACAATTTTATCCTTCATAATTAGTCATTTTGAGATACATATCCTTTCACGATCCCTTTCCGATCATTCTAATCCACTAGTTCACAGTCTGTTTTCCCAGTCCATTCCTGACAATTCTACCAGACGCTTGAAGAGGCCATGAGACAACTTAGACTTAGACAACTAAAATATATTTTATTTATTTATTATTCTAATTTTAATTTCTTTACATCACACATACGAGTATAGAGTATAACAAATGCTGTCTCATTCAGTAAGTGCCATCACTGGATATATATATATATATATATATATATATATATATATATATATATATATATATAAATATATATATATATTTTGTAGAAGTCTACAAATAATATTCAGAATATAATTTTTGGCTTTGAATTAGCTAAAACATTTTTATTTTTTAATATTGTCTTCTTTAATATTTTTTTCTTTATATACTGTTATATATATTTTATATCTAAATGAAAGATTTATAATTCCTTATACTTTGTAAAGAATAAATGAAGACAAACCCAAATTGGGTGCAACGTTTTTAACACGGATTTGAAAATGCAGGTAAAAATTATATATAAAATGATAAAAAATTACAATATTATACAGATAAATGTCAAAAATTTCAATAAATGGCTATTATTATTATTATGAAACATTTAATTAATTTTTTTTTTAATTATTAAATTTATGTATGTTCAATTTTCTTACAATTTATACTTTTATTATATATACACACTTTATTTACAAAATATAAACAAGTGAGGCTGGCCTTATATTAAGGTTTGCTTTCACACACAGCGTAATTATCAATCTAATGACAACTTAAATTAATAATAGCTAAGTTATAAATCATAAGATAATACAATAATACATAAGAATAAGAATAAGAATAAGAATAAGAATAAGAATTTTTAGTCCATTAGGTTTTCTCACGCAAACATTAGGATACGTCAAATATTTTTAACTAAATTTTTGAGTCCAAAAATTCCGTTACACTATAAAACACATTGTTATGTAAAAGCTCTTTAACTTTCTGTTTAAACTGTAAAAATGGCAACTCAGATGTCTCTTTGTTCAGCTTATTAAACATTTTTACGCCTAGTGATTTGTGACCGACTTGTAGTTTTGCTAGTCTGCTCTGTGGTACAGCCAACTTATCTTTCCCTCTTGTATTGTACGTGTGAAAGTCTCCATTACTTTGAAAATCTCCAATGTTTAGCTTCATGTAGAGTAAAGAATTATAAATATACAAATTTATGACCGTCATTACTCTTTCTGCTTTAAATATTTCTTTACACGAGTCTCTCCTTTTTGCTCCAACTATTATCCTAAGTGCTTTTTTCTGCAGTATTAGAAGATCTTGAAGATCAGTATGACCATAGAGTACGATCCCATAGCTCAGAATGCTTTGGATCATAGCGTTGTAAACTGTCATAAGAGTCTTCTTAGGCAACTCAGATTTCAACTTTCTTAATACAAACAGATATTTTGATATTTTACTTGTTATTTTATCCTTATGAGGTTGCCATGTCATCCTGCTATCTAAAACCATCCCCAGTACATTTACTGGTTTATCTTCACTATCATTCTTTCTCAAACTGAAGGTGAGTGTCTGTGTTTTTTCTTTATTTAACTTAAAGTTGTTTACTTGAAACCATTTATTTATGTGCTGTAATCTTTCTTCTGCCTTTTGTTTCAGCTCTTTTAATTCCTGGTGGCTATGTACAAGATTGGTATCGTCAACAAAAGCAACAATATCTTCTTCAAAATCTATAGGAGCTGTATGCTTCATGTATGGTTCTAAGTCATTAACGTCCATTAGGAAGGCGTAGCCGCCTATCACGGAGCCTTGGGGTGTTCCGTCCTCAGTTTTCTTTTTCTTTGACTTGCTATTATTAAACTCAACATATTGCTCTGTTCCTGTAAGATAGCATTTAAAGAAATGTAGAGAATTTCCTTTTATTCCCAAGTATTCTAGCTTTATTAAGCATAGTTCTCTAGATAGGTTGTCAAACGCTTTACTTAAGTCACAGGCTGTTATATGTACATATTTCTTTTTTTCAAATCCTTCTAGAGCTTTATCAACAATTTTCATTACTGCTAATACTGTAGACTTGTTTTCACGATAACCATACTGACATTGTGCCAAGTATCCATTGGATTCTAGGTGATTTAACAATTGCTTTTTGACTATCTGTTCTAGAACTTTGCCTAGTGTAGGTACTATTGATACAGGTCTGTAGCTATTAGGATTGCTTTTGTCCCCTTTTTTAAAATTGGCACTACTTTTGATAGTTTCAATACATCAGGAAATAATCCTTCAGCTATGCATTTATTCATTAAATCTGTCATACACAGTAGCACTATACAAATAATACAGGTTTGTCTAGGATATTATAAATTAACAAGTAAATCATCAACTTATGAAACAAAAAACTAAATACTGAATACAAAAATAACAATAAAGAATAAATATGGTGGTTAAGGATACCTAATGAGTCCAAAATTATATTAATACTTATTAATACATTTTATTCATACATATTAATTAATAATGATATCTGTAAGTATAACTTTAATAAAGTATATATATTTAGGAATAAATCAATTTTTATTTCTTTTATAAAAAAAAAAGAAAAAAAAAAAAAAAAAAAATATGCTGCCAGGGGTGTTGAATGAAGGTAGAGTATACCAAGAAGATGCTAAAAAAGAACTAACAATTTATATTTATACAATTTAGTTTAAAATTAAATTTTAAAAATCTTAATTACACATAAAATCAGATATTCTTTCTCCATAGGCCTTTCTTTGACCTTAAGATAAGAATATTAATCTTCGAACATGATTACATGACTATACTCTGTCTCTGTTTATTTTTTTATTATCTGTAATGTCTGGAGATAAAATATGATCAGACACATTTTAAACATCAAAATTTGAGCCTTGTTTTACATTTGAAAAGGTCAGGCATTTAATCTTGAATATATGGTAGATTGCAACGAATAATTAGTTAATTACTGTTCTACTAACAAGTAACTTCAGAGTGCAGTCTATAAATTTGAGCCAATTTTTTTTCTTATATGTTCTTCTATTTTAATATCAAACATTCTATTTAATTTTATAATTGTGTAATTTTTCATTATCTAATATTTATGTTCAATGACATTTTAACTATTTAATTCAGAATTATTTATCATTAATTCATTTTATATTCAGGTTATTGAAATTGTAAAGGCTAAAACATAAATATTTTAAAAAAAGTAAAAAATAAAATGTTAAGAATTCCGTTTTACGGACAAAAAAATATATTATGTTTACAAAATAAAAGAAAGATGAAGAATTTATTGAGAAATTTTTCTTCAGTGACACGTGGAAAATATGCTACATTAAAAGATTCTCATGTATCGCAATTTGAAAAAATGCTAGGTTCAAATGGTGTGTTGAAAGACAATATTGAAGCGTACAATACAGATTGGCTCA
Organism: Gerris lacustris; assembly: GCA_951217055.1. Classification (NCBI taxonomy): domain Eukaryota; kingdom Metazoa; phylum Arthropoda; class Insecta; order Hemiptera; family Gerridae; genus Gerris; species Gerris lacustris. Next base: position 82,800,236 of record OX578277.1, read on the forward strand.
ACACCCATACAGGTAAGATATTTACTTTTTCTATTAAATAACCGCATAACACGAATAGTTTTTTGAAAAGTATGAAATACCTATTTTATTATATTAAAGTTTACGTTTAAGGATCCTGAAAAATTTACAATAATATGGGAGTTGGCTAAGTTTTCTGAAGAAGGGTACATCTATAAGGATGATCACGTGTAATAAGTTATAGTCAAGGCATCAAATTATCTAAATTATTATAGATGATATAGAAGTTGAAATTATAAATATGAGCAAAATCTTCAATATTAATGAACGCCAATTATACAATACATTTTCATTCTCATGTACATAGAGTATAATATATATAGAGAAAATATTGTGATAGTAAAAAAGTTAAAATATTTTCTTGGATTTACATGTTTAAAGGTCCCTTTTATCTAAAAAAAAGTTGTTTTTTTTTAAATTGCCTACTAACTGAGCCTAAACTACTAAACTGATTCCAATGAAATACAGGATAAAAAATCATACCCCATATTTTGATGTTGTTGGCTTAACCGTACTATTTTTCTATTTCATAGACTAGTCTAATTTTTACTTACCCATATGCTTTTTAAAGAAATTAAATTGTATTTTCCTTTTAATTTTTAAATATAATTTTACATTTCCAAAATAAAAAGTAAAACTGTGCTTATATTACTTGTTTGTTCAGGCAAAAGCCAGGTAGTACTGAGGCCATCTAGTGTACAAGAAGTATCAGCAGTTTTGCGGTATTGTAATTCTGAAAATTTAGCTGTCTGCCCACAAGGTGGTAATACTGGTCTAGTCACAGGCAGCATCCCAATATTTGATGAAATTATTTTATCAACATGCAGGTTAAACAAAATCATTGACATTGATGAAATGTCAGGTAAGTTTCTATGCTTATTGGAATCTTATTATAATCACTTTTCACTATTAAAAATGTGAAGTATTCTGCTAGGGTTATTATTTTTGGCAGAATCTTCTTTAAAAAAATTACAACTATTTTTCCACAACTAAAAACTAATGTAGGATGATGTACATTATGATTTACAATGCATATTTTCAAATTTGTTTTACTCTAATATGTGATAGCGATGTATCATAAAAGAGGTGTAATTTAATAGCCAAACAACATCTTCACACCAAATGAAATTGGTGTTCATTTTGTGTGAAGACATTGTTTGGTTAATGAACTAAACCTCTATTACGATTGCATATTTCTTAAACCAGAAAGAAAGCTATGTCATTTGTTTAAACATAAATACAGTTAATTATACTTGGTTACATTTTATGCTAATTTTCATTATTGGTAATTTAGTCTCAATAAAAACATGTTTATTTGTGATAATTTTACAGAAGAATACAGTAAATTTCCATTAATGCCATGCAAAGTAGATCTTATGCACTACAATATCAATAATATTTTGTATTCATCACATTTCTATCTCTAAAACTTTCATTTTAACTACAAGGTTCAAATCTCGTCATTGATACTTTTGGCGTTTAAGCATTCTTTTAATGATCCTCTGAAGCAGAGAGTAAAAACTAACTCCAAGTTATCTTTTATAATAATGATAGCATATCAACTCTCCTAATATTTTCTTAATCTGCTTTAATATCTACAACCTCAGTTATATTATAATTTATATCACACATTCTAATTCCTAAACTCATTTTACAATTAGTGTTTACTCTGAAAGCTCACATGAGTTCCCCCAAAACCCTTCATTGAAAGGTGGTCGATCTAGGGCCAAATTCACCGTTATTTTGAGATAACAAATTTTCTATTTTCTTTTTATTCTCAGTTTAAGTAGTTGAGTTTAGTTTGTTCAATTTCACTAATGAACTAACGAAAAAAGTTTAATTTCTAGTTACTGAGAAATTCTAGTCAACTAGTTTCTAGTTATCAAGTTTTGACTGTATATTATTTTTTCCAGTACAATTAATCTGGTATTTTCCAGCTTATTAGGTACTTTTTGGTCCTTTATAAAGGATTATAAGCTTATAACAAGGCAAATGATTTCTTCACCAGAATATAATTATTATATATTTTTTAGGTTGTATCACTTGTGAAGCTGGTGTGGTTCTAGAAACAGCCCAAGATGCACTTTCAGACAAAGGTCTTATAACACCTTATGACTTAGGTTCTAAAGGTACTTGTCAAATTGGAGGAAACCTGTCAACATGTGCAGGAGGCCTTAGACTCCTCAGATACAACTCTCTCCTAGCCAATACTCTTGGCCTTCAAGTGGTAACACCTCATTAACTATTCTACAATAGGGTTGGGACATCGAAAGCTAAACATCGATGTTTTCGATACATCGACATCGAAAGAACAAACATCGATGTTAGCCAAAACATTGAAAGAAAACATTGATGTTTTCGATACATCGACATCAGTGTTCAACCCGACGAGCAAAAAAAGGTCACCGGTTTAAAAAAAAAATACCTCGTTTTCGCTCCCGATATTCGTTGTCGCCATTTTTTGGGGTCCAATACATCCATCTTTTCAATGTTTCAGGCAAACATCAATGTTGTCTGATACATCGAAAGATCAATCGATGTTTTTAAGTCCGATACATTGATGTTTTCGATACATCGACATTGATGTCCCAACCCTATTCTACAATTTTATCATTATAATAATACACCTGGACAAAATAAATTATGATAAAGAATAAATAAATTATGATAAAGGATAAATCAATTCATTTTTGCTTAGGTTTTGGCAAATGGTGAAATATTGGATTGTTTAAGTGGTCTCAGAAAAGATAACACTGGATATCATCTCAGACAGATCTTTATAGGTGCTGAGGGAACTTTAGGACTTATAACAGCAGCAGTGATACATTGTCCTGTGAAACCTTCAGCAATAAACTTGGCTTTTCTAGGTATGGACAAGAATAAGTAACATAATATAACAGAATATTATAATTTAAGAATACTATAATTAAGAGAAAATTTTTAAAGCACGGTGTAAAATTTTTGTACAAGAAAAGAATGTTTTGGTTTTTTTGTTTAATCAGGTGTTGACAGTTATGAAGATGTGATGTCAATAATTTCACTTGCAAGGAATAAACTAAGTGAAATAGTTTCAGCACTTGAATTCATGGATTGGGAAAGTTTCAATGTCTCAAGCACTAATCTTAAACAAAAGCATCCTCTTGACACAAAGCACAGGTAATATTAAATTAAATAAAAACATATGGTACTTCAAACAATATTCACATAGCTTCTCTAATATTCAAATTATTCCAATTCAAATTAAAGAATGAACCAATTCCAGCCAAGTAATGTGGTCAGAGTCATTCAATTGAAGTCTTGAATTTTACCAGAATTAAACTTCTAAAAAACCATTTCAAGCTTACTTAAGATAAGAGACACATTTAAATTATTTATATCACACTATTTTAAAATTTTAATTAATATTGTACATTATTAATTAATACATTTACATGGCAATGGGTTTGTTAGTCTATTGATTACACGAGTAAAATCTTATTTTACTGAAAAATCTAAACTTTTAATACTCATAGTAAAAGATAGGGGGGGGGGGGGGGGGGGGAATAATAATAATAATTAAAATCAAGAATATACAAATTTCCCAAATAACAGCCAACTGAATACATAAGTAACATTTGATAGATGTTAAGATGGATTACAGTTTAGATATCTTAAATTCAAATGTTTGCACAGTCTTGCAATTATAATTATTACATTCTATGAGACTGGACCAACTCAAACACTGTAAGAAAGTAAACCCTTCATTTCATTTCAACAATAATATTAAAATTAAAAATTAATTGTTCTATCAACGGCAGGTTTTATGTTATGGTTGAGACCCATGGATCCAATCAAGACCATGATAGACAAAAAATGGATGATTTTATAGAAGTTGCCATGGATAAAGGTTATGTGAAAAATGGAACAGTTGCAGATCAACCATCCACAATAAGGGTATTAATATAATTTTAGAAAACTTTATTTTTGAGTCTATGTTTCATTAATTATTATTAACAAATAATCATTTGAAATTCTTTTTGTGAGGATATAATTCAAATAAATAATTCCAAGAGAAGTTAGATATCAAGAAGTAAGTCTAATAGGCTAAAAACTTTAAGAATAGCATAGATTGCAGAGTAAACTAAACAGATATAATAAAATTTTCCATATGGCAACATGAATAGCTTCAGAGAATTCTTGGAGAATGAAATTAGAACTAATCAGACTTCTGAATATGTCAGAGAAATTTAACAGTAGCTAGTACAGTTTGTCCCAGGATCGAAAAAATGTAATTTCTCAACAAAAAGTCATTCTTGATCATCCCTCCTCCATGCCTTCAAATGAAGATTCATCGCATTACAAATTTTGTTCCATGTAACCTATTCCCAAAGGTTGTTTCTTTTTTTTTTTTTGTTTTCTCTTCAATTTTTTGCTCATATTCAATAGTGCTTTTTCATATTGAAGCTAAATACATTTAAAGCTTATTGATTAAGTATAATATTTAAGAGCCACTAGACTAGACCTGACAGAGAATAGGAGATGGTTGAAGTGGGGAACTTGGGTTTGCATTGGAAAATATAAGTGGCTCTAGGAATGAATAAGAAGGCAAATATTTTTTACAATATATATGTAGGTAAATAAATACAAAAATGAACAAAATAAAAAAGCAAGAATAGTAAAGAAGAACAAATATTTTACTAGTTCCATCTCACTAGTCAAAGGTTATAAATTGTTTAGATTTTTAAAATAAATTTTAAAAAGAAGATTAATCGGTTTAATACAGAAAAATGTATTCTACTACACTATCAAAGAGCTACTGGAAACTAATTTACAAACCAAGTGATAAAGGGGGGGGGGGGGGGGGGGGGCTTGGATAGGAGAGTGAGGGCTTGCCCATTGTTTAAGTTAAGGAGCATCGGGCATGATCACCATTTGGATGGGTGACTGCAGAATCTGGTTTAAATCCCTGGACCAGGCCGCCACTCAGTGTTCATACAATATAGCTGTATAACTAACTGGGTAGCTGCTTATGTGAAGTGGCAACTAACTTGTTGCGAATGCCAATTATAAGGGTTTATTTATGTAGCTGATGGAGAGACACACTAATACCGCGTAATTCATTACATAAATAGTTGCAGCTTTATTCTAGCATAGTACAATAAAGATATTGTTGGAGTACTGTGCAATCAAGCGACTCCACTGTTCTGTTCACACTACATACCAAGTTAATTTTGGATTTAAGGCACTGTGGAAAGTGAGGGAGAGCATAGCAGAAGGCTTGTCAAAAGATGCAATTTTTCTTACATACGATATAACTCTACCACGCCAATGCCTATATAATTTAATTACATCAATTCGCCAGAAATACCAACATGTCAAAGATTGTTCAATTTCTGGATCTGGTCATTTAGGTAAATTCACTTGTAGCTGTTAGCTATTTTTATAATAAAAACCGCTTTTTTACTGGTAGCAGGGCTTTGTTGCACATTAATATTATTTTATTTGTCATTTAATTTTTATAATTTGTTGTCATGTTTTTATTTATTTTAATCATTAATTATTTAATTATTTATTTTATTTTAATTACATACACATAAAAATCAAAAATATGCAGAAAATACTAACAGAACCATCCTCATCTAATAACAATTCAATAGTTGTTACTAATAATCTCTAACTGAACATGTATTTATATATATTTTATTAGAAATTGGTTACTTCCTCTTATTCAGAATATATTTTTCTCTAAATAATACATTAAAGAGAAAAATATTAAAACTTAATGGGATAGCCACTAGAGAAGTTCCAGAGTTAGCCACTAGATGCCACTACGTGTTTCAGTTCACAGCATTAAATAGTTAAAGTCTTTGAAATAAAATTAAGATAATGATCTTACAATAATTAAATAACATTCTATTATTCATTTAACATTTGTCAAAAAAAAGTTTTCTCACATTAAATTAAAAAAAAATAGAAAATAGTACCACAGTATTTCAAACAGTTGTATAATCAGAAAGAAACACTTAAATTTAATATGCCCCACATTTTCCTAATTACATAAATACTATTTCATTTCCTATAGAGATGATTAGTGTGACGTCACAACAGCTTTCGAAAATTTAACTCAGTGTTTGTTATGTTCCTTTCTTTTATCACCTCTTATCAAACCCATGTAAAATGAATGGGAGAATTTTCTCAACTTTTTAAATAATTAATTATTAAATTATTATTGATTTATAAGAGTTTTCACCCTTTGAACATTGTTGTACCAAGTCTTTTTTAACGAGTGTAACAAAGAAAACATTAAAAACTTTCGTTTCAGTTATTTAAAATGAGTATTTGTGTGAAGGGTCATATCATTGAAAAAGCTATTTGAGTTATTAATCTTTATACTTGATTTTTTGTATTTCCTGTTGCCATAAATATTCACAGGGAGTGTTCGTGTTCATATTGTGTGTCCGAAAATGAATTTTCCTCAAGTTTTGAAACTCAATGAAGTATACTCAGGGTACAGGACTTGTAGAAAGATAGTGATACTTAATCTGCCAGGTAATAAAAGATTATTTGCTAATAATATTTTGTTTCTGGTTACTTACAATGTGCATTATATTTAACCGATGTTGGAACATAATTATATATTATACAATAGATCACTGACAAGCCTAGGAAAAAGACGTTGATAACGAGACAAAGAGCAGACTGTTATTATAAATAAATAAATAAATAAATAAGCCATTTATTGATCATACAAATACACATTGAGATATAAAAAAAATTCATTATTAAAAGTAATAGGTACTATTTGTATTTGCATTCGAACAAATCAGCAGAACGCTGTGGCAACAGACTGTTATTACTATTATTATTTGTGTATTTTTTGTTATCTATATTAACGAGTATAATAATATAAGATATGAGTGCCTCGCATGTATACTTGTTAAAAAATTTTGATTAAAAAACTAATTTAATACATTAAATTAATATTACTTAAGTACTCTGACATACTTTTACGAAGAATAGCTTTGTCCTCCGAAAAAAATGAAGTATATATGAAATTTTCATAACGCTCGAGAAGGTGGAAGACATAATATACAAACTAAAATAGAAAAACGATTTAAAAAATAAACAATAAATAAGAACGGACCCGGAAAGTATCAACACAATAAAACACACTCACAATAATACTTTTTTAAACCACTAGAACTGCCATTTTTAATGTTTTCTTATCTTACATTGTTAAAATAGACTTAGTATAATAACGTTTAAAGGTTGAAAAGTCTTATAAATTAATAATAATTTAATAATTAATTATTTAAGAAATTGAGAAAATTCTCCCATTCATTTTACATGGGATTGATAACAGGTGATAAGGACAAGGAACATAACAAACCGAATCGAATAAATTATCGAGAGCTTACGCCATCTTGTGACGTCATTACTAATCATCTCTATGGATCTACATGATTTAATATCCATTCCTAGAAAATGCTCTAGCACTTTCAATATTAAATCTAGAGAAGTTATATTTTATTATACATTATAATTTTATTATATATTACAACATTATATTTTTTATTTTTACAAAAATAAACAACAGTTTTGTATAAAATGTATAATGATTATAACACCATTCATTTTTTTACTATTCTTGTTTTATTTACACTTTCCAAATTCAACTCTGAATTAAATAAAAATTTTAAGTGTATTTTACATTTTAAACTTCATTAGCTGCATATTACATCTGAAAACATACAAATTATATTTCTTTTCTCAGGTACGTTGGAATATTAAAATACAATTATTTTATTAGATAGGGGAGTGTCTGTGGGTGGCATCTTAAAGTAAAACATAAACTGTCTCTCAATGTAAATTAAAGAATTGTTTTATTATTGGAATAATAAAATTAATCAGTTCTTTAGACTTAGATGATGAGCTATTTATAAATAGATTAATATTTGCCAAGAATGTACTTCCAGCACACACAAAATATCAGAAGGCAATTTAGCAAATTAAATCGGCCCAGCAGTATCAAGATGGCGACCATTTAATAGTTTATTTCAGCTATAACTTTGGAACTATTTATTATAATGATGTGAAACAAACGCCTTTATATGCATATTTATTGTCCAACCAAATATATATTTATACTCAGTGAGTCCTCCTCTTTCATTTAAAACATTTCGGTTTTTGTTTTAGTATAAAACTATATTATATTATGAAGACTGAAAAACAAAATTACTAATTGAAGCGAGCGTAGCGAGCTTCCTACATTCAACGAAATATGTTCCGTGTCTGTCTGTCTGTCTGTCTGTCTGTCAGTAACGTTCACGCGTGTGACGATAACTTGAGTAAAAGTTGACCGATTTAGTTGAAATTTGGTATACATGTTCCTCTTACTAATACTCAGGCTAAGTTCGTTGGACAGCGTGATCCGTCCAAGAGTTCACGCGCAACGCTCGCGTAAACGAGAGGTACAAAAATTAAATTGGAATTTCAGGACGGGAAAAGATTCTATCATCATCTATTCGATGAGACGAACATTATTTTCAAAAAACATTTTTTACTAAAACCAACAGCGACACCGCTATGACTTAATAAAGATCGCTAAAACTATTAAAGCGGATCTAAACGTTTATAATAGAGAAAACAACCTTTTTACCGATATCTTACGTTCTAACGTATCGATTTTAATAAAACTTCATATACACCATCTAATGCACAATTGAAACAGGTATGCAAAATTTCAACTTGATACAAGCAAAATTCTTTGCGTAGCGACGAGATACATTTATAATAATTGTTTAAAAGCTACCGCGGGTGGTGAAGATTGTTATAGTCGTATAGGTTTGTTTAGGAAGTAAAGCTTTGTACCGAGTACCCCCACTCTTCCCTACACTTACCCTCTTCCACTTATCTTCAACTATGACATTCATCATGATTACTAAATTTCAATATTCAGTATTTCATTGCAATACGCTCGCTTCAATGATAGAGCCACGCGATGCCTAGTTAATTTTTCTGCCTTCCACCATATGAGTACATTTTGAAATTGAAGATACTCTTTTTAAAATTTGTATTTAATTTATCCTTTACTACTGCTACTGTACGAAAAATTGCATAGAGCCAAGAATATTCACTTCCATTAAATAAAAAAAAAAAAAAAAAAAAATCTTATAGATGAAATTTCAGTTAACTTAAAAATTAAGACAGTTTGCTTTATTTAAGGAATTGTGGAAGGTGAGGGAGGGCTTAGCTGAAGGCTTATCTAGAGGTGGAATTCTTTTAACCTATGATATCACATTACCATTTAATTGTCTCTACGACATAGTAACTTCAGTTCGTCAGAAATATGAGCACAATAGAGAAATAAGCATATCTGGATTCGGTCATTTAGGTAATTTATTTTTACTTTCAAATGTAAACTTTTATCATCTCAAATAAAGAAAAAAATTAATAGTAAAATAAAATTTACAATTTTTAATAAAAAAATCTTGTATAGACTAGACATGGAGACACTTGATAAAAAATAATTTATTTATTGTAGAAAGCCGGCTTTCAACCACTAGTGGTAATCTTGAGTGCCGGTAAGAGGAGTATGAATTTGAAATAGAAAGAATCAGTGAAGGAGTTGGGGCACAGGTATGAATCTGACTCCTCCTCATCTCAACTGCACCGAAGATGACCACTGCTAGTTAAATGCCAGCTTTGAACAATCGTTACTATTAGTGAGGAGATGTCTTCCTGCATTTGTTCCAATAATTAATATGTTTGAATAGAGAGCCACATTATTTGTATATTATAACATGTATTTATTTATTTAATCATGTGACACACTAAAAGGGATTGGTTAACAGTAATAATTGTCAGATTTCTTTACTTTTTTAAATAAATAATTAATTTAATAATAATTTTAAAATTATTATAGAAAGTCCAATAATATATTAAATCATTCATTTAAGTTTTTTTTTAAATTTAAGTATTAGTTTAAAACTTTACCTACAATACTATTTATATCATAATCATAATATTATATAGTATCAAACGCAAACAGTGAACTTGACACTAGCATAAAAAATTAAGTAAAGCCAGTTTATTAAAAGAGAAGAAACTTATTAAATAATAAAAATGAAAGCGTCTGCACAAAATTAAATTTAATTTGCAAAGCCAGCTTTCGGCTTCTCAGCCATCATCAGGGCTGAGAGGCCCTGATGATGGCCTACAGTGAGCAATATAAATACTGTACATAAGTACTAGATAGTAGAAAGTGTCACTGAAGTGTGCAGAAGAGACTCTTTCTATTACCTGTATGTATACGTATTTATATTGTTCATTGTAGGCCCTGATGATGGCCGATTTTTATTATTCCATTGAAATCAACTCCTTTTAAGATCACTAAATTTTTAGAAAAAAATAAGATGCTAAGAGTACTGAGGGTTTAACAGTGGAGGTTACTACATCTAATATGGGAGGTAGTCATGATCAAAGTCTAATTTTTGTTAGTCTAGCAGCCTAAAATTGAGCACCAGCTTTTAAATCATTTCAACTAATAGTGAATTTTAATTTATATTTAATAGGCTTTTATTCTGGGGCTGGACTTAATCCTGGTCCAGAGGTAATCTATTGATTTCACTTAGTATAGATTTACATTAAAGGAAGCCCCAAATTTAATTATAAAAACTAAAAAAAATAATTCAATATCTTAAAACATCTAATGAGAGCATAGTGTAGCAGGTGTTTTAGCTGCCAAACCCCTTTAACTCTTTAAACTAATTTTCTTGATTTTTTAATTGTGTGGTTTCTCCATAGTAAAAACCAGTTTATAGACAATAGACACCTATATACAAAAAACTTTAACAAGTAGCACAGTTCTAAATGATAGTCACAAAGTATTCCTCTTCTTTTCACCACCAATTTTCATCTTAATCTTATTAATGTTCTATAATTAACACATAATATATTAGAATGGTTAAATAATTAATTTAATATGACACAAGTGAAGCTCAAACTAGACAAAAGTTGAATAAAACTTGAGAAATAAAAAGTAATTTTTCAGGTAAGTGTAGGATTTTTATTTGACTGGTTAAATAATAATTCTTATTTAATAAAGAAACCCCAGTAGATAATATAATTATTTTATATTGTTTTTAAGGCATTGTGGAAGATAAGAGAAAGTTTAGCTGAAGGTTTATCAAGGGAATGTCACATGTTCACTTATGACATTACACTACCATTGAACTGTTTGTACGATGTTATAACAGATGTTAGGTCACATCTATCTAAAACCAGTGCTCAACTTATCTGTGGATATGGACACATTGGTAATTAAATAGTAATCTTAATGTTACAGCTCCAGTCTTTTGCTTGTAATGATCAGTATAATTTGTGAGTAAAAAACATATAAAAGTGTAGAAAGTTCCAATAATTCCCGCTTATAGGAAGGAGTATGGTAAGACATTTTCTTCCAATAACTTGAAGAACCTCCAGCTCCAGGAATGCTCAACATCCCTGAAAATAAGTATTAGTATTGGGAGCTTATATTATTATTATGTGAAAAGAACAGCCTTGACATTACAGTCAATAAAATGCCAATGCCAACCTATGTAAAGGGATCAAATGAAGTGGCCATGGAACTTCAAGCATAGGCCATTCCACCAGCCATCTGAAATGCAAAACATGATCAGTGATTTAATATTTTTTGGACTAGAACTGTTGTCCAAAATATCAAAAACTTGTGCTCTTACCAGGACACCCCAGATTTTCTTGTTCTGCAGAGAATAATGAACATGTGAAGATATATCCAGTATAACTTTACACCCTTTGAGATGAGGTATGAACTTCATCAGATAACCAAATATTTATTATGACTCCAGCAGTGGAAGCCTATGCACCTGCAATTCAAATCCTAGACTTTGATTCTTCTCTTACATTTTTGTTTCTCTTTTAAGTTTTTGGTAGTTTTCATACTACGGAAAGTTTAAATTTTAATTTAAATCATATTATAATTATTATTTACTATGGGAATATGTTGTATATTTTGTATTTTTCACTGTCTGTTTCCCATAGTAAATAATAATTATAATATGATTTAAATTAAAATTGTTGTTTCTCTTAAGATTTTTTTAAGCTAGAGTCAAGTTTGTGTTAAGAACAAAATTTAACTATACAAATATCACATTTATTAATTATGATTTATTTATTAATCGTTCATTAGAAGTATCAGCTTAAGCCAAAATAACTTAATTTTAGAATAATGACAAAAAAGCTTTATTACCATAAAATAACATGCTAACTAATATTGTTCAAATTTTATTTTCTAATAAATTGGAACTAATTAAATTGATTGGGAGGATTGGATTGTAAACTTACATTTCAAAAATACAACTTTACATTTCAATAATACAAAGTGCTTTCTATTTATTTTCAATGATTTACTACCATATTTGTTTTGGTAATGGAATTCCAGGAGATGGAAACATTCATGTGAATGTCCGATGCAATGAAAATAATAAAGATGAATTTAAAGATCTTGAAAGATTTATCTACGAGTGGACACGAGAGAAAAAAGGTAGCTTGAGTTCAGAGCATGGCATAGGATTCAGAAAAGCATCATATCTTGGTTAGTTCATTATTACATTAATAATACATTATTTTATTTATTAAGTCACGGTCATTTGTCTAAATTGATATTAATGAAACCTGTTGGGGCATGAAGATGAAGATGCCTTAAGTGGAGGTTGATGCACATCCCTATTTGTGATTGACCCGAGAATGATGGTTTAATTTAGCTACATCAAGGCCTTACTTGTCAGTTACTGTGTCTTATACTGTACTATGAGTTGTATCAGTTAGTTTAAGTAGATTTTTTTTTTTTTTTTTTTAATATATTATTATGAATAAATAACAAAAAAGTGTTATATCAGACAAGAACCTTAAAAATGTAATTCTTCAATTAAGATATAAATTTACATAATATTAATATATTCATGGAGAACTACCAATAGCCAGGCCCAACTCAGTGCCTGGGCAGTAACTTTATACTATAAAAAGAAGTGTAAGGCAAGGCTCTTTCGGGCTAAATGGTAAGAGTCTGAACCGTGGTATAGGATCCTATAAGTAAGTAAAATAAAGAGAAGAGTAGTTGTGAGAGCACATTACCCGAACGGCACTACTTTGTGGTCCGCCATGAACGTGTTTCTTCTCATCAGTAATTGTAAATACTATTTATGCATATTTTCATTTGTTTCAGGATATGCAAAAAGCCAAACAGCTATAGATGTAATGAAGTCCATTAAAAGAAATCTTGATCCGAAACACATTTTAAATCCTTACAAAGTGTTACCAAATAACTAATAACAAGGGTTCACTGTACACTGATGCAAAATGGTGAGACAATAAAAATATTGGTTTTACTGTTTTTGTATCTAGATGTATGTTGAGAATGCTTACAGAAGAATAATACATTTTAAAATATGTTGATTGGTGGTTTTAAATTAGTAGCCTATTTTCCATCCCCTCCCCATTTCACCCTCTAGAAGTTGATATATATATATTTTACAGTATGTCCCAGGATCGACTTGACAATACGTGAAATGACCAAAAATTTCATTTTTGGAAAAAAGTCATTCTTTATAAAAAAAATTATATTTTTCTAAATAAGAAAAGAAATAAAAAAGGGATAATTTGTATTTTACCTCCCCCCTGCTTACCTCACTTTAAATAAAACAAGAGATTGTAAACAAACACCACTACATACAAAAAAATAATACTGTTTACAAAATTTGTATAGTGTTATTTACTTATCTTTAACTAATTTTTGCATTATCATTAAACACATGGTGCTGAAATAGTTAATCATGATACTTTTAGATTGTTAACTTTAATAATACTTTTTTTTTATTTTTAATATTTTGTAATAATAACATACACGTGGATTAAAATTGTATTACCAAAGGGAAAATAAACTAAATATATCTTAGATATAAAAGTGAAAAATATTACTTTTGGGTTTGTCCACAGCTCGTGTATGAAATGAACATTAACATTGTGAAACTAAGGAAAAAGTGAAAGTAATTGTGAAAACTAAGTCAAATTTTTGATAAATGAATTACAAGTAAGTAAGTGAATAGCCTGTATAATAAAGATGAATTTAAAGATCTTGAAAGATTTATCTACGAGTGGTACTATACTATAATATAATCATTTTCTATACTTTTCTTGGAAACTTTTAGTTAACATAACTACATGGACCTTTCTCTTGATTTTTTTCTTAGCAAACTTGGTAACAATTTCGGAAAAATGCGTGGCCTAAAAATAAAATATTTTCCGCCCCCCAGAAATTGCCGCCCTGGGCAATGGCCCAGAGTCTGCCCATTGGTAAATCGGGGCCTGCTATATATAATACTAGGATTCAATTTATAAATAGCTAGGAACATGAAATTCGGCACAGAGGTGCATCTCGGCATTTGTGATAACTGTACACTTTTTGGAGTTTTCACACTTAATATTTCCAAGATGGCGGCCAATATGGCGGACGACTAAAAAAAATTATTAGTCACCATGACATGTTATATATCAATATAAAGGTCTTGAAGTGTAGAAAAAGAATACATATACTAAAATACTACATATATTAAAATACTAATTATATAATTACTTAATAATTTTAACTTAATCGTATAGAAACCGGCGATTATCGCCTCAAGTACCTACTTAAGTTAAGCGCGCCTTACTTGTTTAATTAAAAAGTCAGATTTCAAATTCCCCTTTATGGAAAATGTATAAAGAAAAAAGAAGTAACTCATTTCCACATTTCAAGGTTTTAGACTCAATAGTTTGGGAGATATAGCAACCAATTTTTTTTTTCCTTTTTATTTAAATGGGTACCTACCTTAATGGTGGATCAAAATATCCTTTCATAGTGGAGGTCTACATCATTGAAACAAGCTTTGTAGCAAAATTCGTGTTTCCAGAATTAACAGTTTCCACAAAATTGCGATTACTTGTTGATTTGGCAGAATTTAGCCTCATAAAAGTAGCACTTAAAAATGACCGCCATCTTAAAAATTAGTGAGTTTTTGGGAATGAAACTATATCAGTAATTTTGCCAGGGAGATGGAAAATATGTGTACAAAATTTGGTTCAGATATGTCAAAGAATGGAAGTTCCTATAAAGAACATGCTGGCTAAACCTGTAGCACATTTATGTGTTTCATGTTAACAAACATGCAAATATTGAATTATGTATTTATATTTTTGTGTAAAAATATAGATTATAGATACATAATTCAATATGTGCATGTTGTCGTATGTAATTGAATGTGTGTGAAACACATAAATGTGCTACAGGTTTAGCCTGCAGCGAAAGTAAGAAACCCTAATGCAATATGTATTAAAAAGATAATACAAATTTGGATATTCCTATTATTTATTATTTTTATGGCCCTTATTACTGATGATCTTTCCTCATTATCAGCAGGGGAACATACATGTCTTCTTGTGTGACCCCTAAAGGTGGCATCTTTTCTAGTAATCCGTAAAAGTTATGTTCCCCTGAGAAACGCATCACATCATTCTCTTGCCTACACACTGTGCGTACATTCACAATTCCAAGAGTGCATGTATTCATATAGTGTTTAAGCTCAGATATTCCCCACACCTACACATTACACATAACACCTGAATGTTAATATACAATTAACAAGGAACAAGGGGGTTTAAAACCCTGAATGTTTCAAAAAACTGAATGTTTCACTAGAGATGTATGTAAATCTATTATTCGCGAGAAATAATAAGCTTAAAATCTGAGACAAATTCCTATTTTTTTTCATAATCATATTTAAACTTACAAACTTTCGTTTGACAGATATATTTATACATATTCATTTATTTTGTACATTAAAAAGGTCGTATCATGAAATAACATGGGATGCCAAGAAATTAAAATCAACGAATTAAACTATTTATTAATTAGTTATTATTCTGACAATATCCTTTCTTTACGCCCGTACCAGATACCTCTTAAAATGCCCTTTTCCGCTTAACCATAATACAACTCGGCGGTATCCATTAAGCCTATAATCTAAGAAGTTAGTGCCCAGGATACCTAAAGTTTAAAGAAGCAAATGAATGCAAAGAATGCGAGACTGGTTCTCATGCTAACGGCCTTGTATTGGAGTGGTTAAAATACCGATCCCAGGAAATAAAAGAGGTACAACGCTCTAACTGGATTTTAAAGTAATTCTAATTTTGGCAAATTAAGGAACATTTTAAAAACATTAGATAGAACAAATTGATAAGCCTAGCTTATGGATTCCTTGAACTAAAAAAATAAATTAAATAATCAAAATCTATTCAAATAACTAAGTTTCCAAACCGATGATGACCCTCTTGCTGCCGAAGCGGTATTATTAAAAAAAAAAAAAAAAAATGTGCCACACTAGCATCACTAGAGACTATTTTGAACTCATAATATAGTAAGCACATCTGTATGCAAAGAATAATTATTACAATTTGTAGATCATGATTAACATAGCTATTAATTGGATATACTAATAAATAATATTTGATATTTTTATTTAAATGTAATTGTGCACTTTTTTTTCTTTAAATAATTTCAAGATAAAAAGAACTTTTTATATACTACGTTTTTAAATTTTCTGTTGAATCGTATGTAATGTTGATAATATAATTGTTATTGTTATATAATATATAATGGTAGTGAAAAAAAATAGTTCCGAATTTATTTACTTCACATAAATGACAACCATATAGAGAGCTGATCTTAAACCTATAAAAGGACAAATCTTTGGTCAACGGATCTCGCCAACACCAAATCTAAACCGTGCCATCGATATATTTCAAATAATATAAATAATATAATCGATAAATAATAAAATCGATATTTCCTGTTTTTGCTATCATTCAATGTTTATCTATCACCAATTTGAGACCTGTCAAAATGAAGATTGCGTAAATTGGCAAAACAAATAAAATAAATTACGGATTTTTTCCGAACTAACTTTCCGTACAGCAAAATTTGCTGAAAACCAATTAAATTCTGCTAAAAGATGGCTAAAAGTATTAAAATAATGTATTGTCATCGTGTTCTGAGCTATGCTAAAAGTTTCAAATGTCTAGCTATTCGGGAAATTAGTTAGAAATCGATTGCCAGATTTTTACCGGACAAACAAACAAACAAACAAGAAAACAAGCTAATAAAAACGTAGTAAAATGAACCCTCACACACAAGTAATTTTATTTTTTTACTAATCATAAAACGTAAAGACAGATGAATAAAATCTTTAAATTTCTTTAATGGTGGAATTTAACAAAGCTTAATCATTTATTCACATATTCGGTTAGCATATTAAAACTACCATACCAAAATTGATGGAGTTCTATAAGTGGTTCTGACGTTAGCGTGCTAACATATGAGTATAGTATATATAAATATATCGATCTCATGAAAGAGGTAAAATGTATTAATAAATAATTTGAAATATTAATGATCTTCCTACTGATATAAATAATAGTATAAATTGATATTTCCATTTCGATAAATGGTTACACATAAGTATTGTGAAAGAGTTAAAGTAATATAACGTTTCGTTGTCGTTAAGAACAGAAACAGAAGGACGAAATCACCAGACTATAATCCTGATCCTGATTTGGAATCCCGCAATGAGTAAATCCATTTAAAACATGAGGTAGGTATTTTATAAAATTCTCAAGCTTTATTTTTACTTAGCAATTGTGAGAAAGCGAAACCATTAAGACAAAATATAGAAGAGGATTTACAGAGTTTTTTTTTTTTTTTTTTTTTTTTTTTTTTGTTTTTTTTAATATAACGAGTTTACTCTTGTGGGACAACTCTGCTGCTACTATACCTTATTTTGTACATAGGAACCCTGTGGGAATTTACTATAAAAACGAATCATGATTGCTTACTCCCCTCTACTCTAAGTGATTAATTAGCTGGTTAAATTTTAACTGCTAATGTTACCGGTTTATTTATGTCTTGAGAAACATTAATTTTCAGCCTACAAGTATTAAGCCAATGACAAAAACTCCCACATTAATAACTACGCCGCAAAAATAGGAATTTGTTTAGCTAAAAATGTTTACTGACGAAATAATTAGATATTGAGTTGATGGAAAATGATACGGATTCATTTTTTTATTAGTAAGTATGTTTAAATGAAACTAATAAATGTGTCTGCTCAAGTTTATCAAATCAATTATATGGATATACAGCTGTATTCATTTTCCATATACAGCTTCATTCATTTTCCATATGCGTTGTACCAAGACAAACTACAGATGAAAAAAATAAAAATAAAAAAAACTTTGAAGCATTTAATTAAAGTTTAAACAAAGATAATCTTTTTATGATATAAACAAATTTTGTAAAAGAGTTTTCAAATCGGAACTTTTGATTGAAGATAGCTGCCACATACGTATTTAAAACAAAGTTACCTCACTACAATTATCACCACTTTTTCGAAAAGCTAAAATAAAACATTGTACTTGGTATGATAATTTCTAAAATAATATTTATGTCTGCTAAGAAGTGATTTTATTAAATTTGATCTATAAGGCGAAAATAGGGACAAATTAAAAAAAAAGATGGGAATTGAGCCCAGACTGGTTTTCTGAAGTTATAGGATGTAATCATAAATATGCATATTAATAAAAGATTATTCACATTTCAACCCAGGGATACGATAAGTCACGGGGGGATATAGAAAGAAAATACCACTGCTTGCTGGAAAGTTAACTTTCAAAAATGTTTCTCCAGCGGTCGGATTTTTCACAAATTTGGGATATTTGCAAATTATTACATCAATGAGGATAAAGTAAGGAGGGGATATAGAAATAACGCGAACGGGCGTTCGCGTTATTTCTATATCCCCTCCTTTTAGTAAGCTCTTTGGCATTTCTAGCATAGTAAAATAACTTTAATGTTTCTTGGTGGCAGCTTATAAACCCACACATTAATACATTAACAATGGTACAATCAGCAGCAAATTACGGGAATCCAGCTATATTATCATATTGACGAAGTATTTTGATACAATAAAAAATTTAAATTTTATAAATCAATGTATTTTATAATTATTTATGTATATAATATATTAAATATAAATTATCATGTATTAATTTATTACCAGCCCCTATAAAAAAAGTACCAATTTTTATATAAAATTAAATGGCATAAGTACCTCGCAGCTATAGATGGCCTCAGGTTAGCCAAGAACAACTATAGTAAACCACGATATACCAAAGCTGTAAATTACCAAATTTCGTAGCTTATGTTAGATTTTTAATAATCAAATCAAAATGTTTAATAATTCATAAACAGACTAAGAAATTGTAGTCCCCCTGATCAAAAACGAACCAAACTAAATGGTTTATGACTGAAATGATTAAATGTTTAAATTATTTAGGACATAATAAAATAAAATTATCATCCATGCAAGGATTGAAACCAACTCGAGATTAACTAAAGTAATTTTTTTAAACATTGAATCATAGTCACTGTAAAACAACAATAGGAAAAAAATCAAACCAATAATAGTAATAATAAGGAAAAGAATACATTTATATTTATTTTAAAGTTAAAAGTCTAACACTAATTTATTTTTGAACAAAATTTCCATATCAATGCAAGATGTAACATTCTTAAAAAGACAATTAAAAATCGTCAAAATTATACGTGAGAACGTAGATGAAAGATAAACAATAAAACTAAATTTAAAGGTACTACGAAAATTATTATGATTCAGGTTATATTTCATTATACAATTACATGGACATCAAAAAGTGAAGATAGGATTAAAAAAGACGAAAAGAGAAATAAATAATAAAACATAATACTAAAGTTTCAGAAAGAAAAACAATTGTAATTTTAAACAGAGCAAAAGAAAAGAAGTAAAGCGTTAATGCAAATAAAGCAACTGGTCATGGAACCGTGAACAGGTTAAATGCAAGTCTCCGGCAAAATTGCGAAAAAAAAAAAAAAAATAAATGATAGACTCTACAAAGGGTAATTAGAAAAAAGCTAATTATAAATATTATCGCAGCGAGAATAGTGCGTCGGTAATTATCTAACCCGTATATTGACCAGGTGTGTATGCATATTCAAATATAAAAATCACTGCGTAATATTAATAAAAATAACCTTCAACAACATACATTATGAAATTAGAATAGTTAAGTTATTTAACTAGATATAGAATTATATTTAGTACAAAGATTTAAAATAATTATATCATTAAATCAGTATACACCTAAAGACTTCCTGAAGGTAGAATAAGTGAGCTAAAGGAGTTGATGTCAATAGTATGTAATATAAAAATTAAACCTCTCCACAAATAAACACTTTGATTTAAATGGATTTCAGCCTCTCGTTCATCATCAGTACCTACAATGAACAGCAATGAGTAATGAGTTTTAAAATATGTTTAAGAGCTATACATTTAAGGCACACTTTAGGGTTGAGAGGCTGAAATTCGGTCAAAAGTTTTTTGTGTAAAGAGGAGTTTGTTTTTATCTTACTACTTCACTTAAGTTTTTATTATACATATTTTAAAAATCAGTATAAGAGCCACATCTTGTATTAAAAAAATGACAACTACGTTTATGTTACTAATAAAAATTAAAAGTACAACAGCACAACATGGCACAACAGCCAGTGGAAGGCTTAGTACTACCATAGCTGGGACTGCCAAAGCTACATAATTGGCATTCACAACCCGATAGATGCACTTCACTTAAATACCTACCCATTTATATCACAATACTCTGTGATAAATTTCAACACGAATTTTACTAATGACACTATATTATGCTATTCACTGAGTTAAATTAAATTTAAAGATATAATATGAGTACATATAACAATTAACAAACAAAGATTAATTGATTTAACGATATTGAGTGTAAATATAATAAAAGTTGATATTACATTCTTAATTATCTCGTTTATCTTAAATGTTTGAAAAGACGTCACAAGTCCTTTAATGAAACGATAAATAAATCAACAACCACAAGACCAGTTATAAGTCAACCAAAATGCTCTTAAAGTCGTTATTTTATCTGTCTACCCTAGTGGTTTTAATTCAGGTAGGAATATAATTATATATTACTATTGGATTATAATTTATTATTTAAAATTAAATTAAAATAGTCTGCTAATGAGTGTGGCACATAGCTTCCTCGCGCCTTTTTGTATATTATAATAGTTTTATGTTTTAACAACCTAGTAATTTAACATTTTCCCCCGTTTTAAATCTGTCAAGATTCTTTTGATTTTTACATGAATTAAAGTATTAATATATCAATTTAGCAAAATTTAAAAAGATTAGACGGTTAAAATTAATCTGGTGCTATCTGCCGGCTACTTTCGTCAAACCATCCAAATTTTGAAGATAAATGTATGTTTGTGCAAACTTGTAGCATTAACTAACCATCCAAATTTTATTAAAATCGGACGAGTAGTTTTTAAGATATATTGGTTCACAAAACTTGAGCGACAGACAGACCAACAGAAAAACACGGAATAAAAAATGTTCCCTGATGTCTGAAACTGATTTCTGTCTTGGTATTTTTAAAAAAACGGAAAAATTTTCCGACAAATTGTATTTATTATTATGCAAATTGTATTGATATTAGAATACCAATACAGATTAAGGATAAAAGAGTTGCATCTTTGAAACGCAACAATGGACGACATAGGAAATACCTTAAACAAAATGTCAACGCAATTAAAAAAAAAGAAAGAAATATGTAATAATAATAAATAAAGAAATAAAAGAAATTATTGACCACATGCATCGTGTTCTTATTAATTGTTTTCTTTTTCTGTATTCATAGTTTTTACACAAATAAATCTATATAACATCAAATATTGATCAATAACACATAGATCAATGTTAAAGTTATGGAATCAAGGATGCTTTATATATATTTGGATAGCTACATACATACATATTAGGAATGATGAGACCTCAAATAATTTTGAACTAATAAGTAAATAAAATTGTACTTCGTAGAACATTTATTAGAAAATTAATGATTTCGTCTATCTCATAACCTTTTATCATCTATAGCCTATAGGATACTCCTTAACCTCTTTAATAATTGTGAATAACTTAATACAAATCGAAAAGAAGGTGTTTTGCACTTTATGACATTTTGACCATCTCCCCTCATATTTTTACTTAATTGCACGGTAACATATTGATTTTTTTTAAGGGTTCCGGTTCGTTAGAAAACGAAGATGTTCAAATTAGAAGCGTTAGAGAGCACCTTGATCAGGCAGCAAAAGCAGCGGTACTAAAATTAAAGGCTACGATATCCAAAAGGATAGATTCACATGTGGATAAAGGACTAACTCAACTTGAACTCCTTGATAGTACATGTATTGAACAGGGTAGGAATAAACTTGAGCATATTAGAACAAGATTTCAAAAAGAACTTAATGAATGCTCAGATGTTATTCCAGCTACCTACGAGGACGCAAAAGGTGTGTACAAGTGCTTTAGTGTGTGTAATCATAGCTAATGGCATATAAAGGTAATAATATAATTTCATTACCGATCTGCTTGAAACAAAGGATGAAATAAAAAAAAAGAATAGACGTTAAAATTAGTCTTATAGCCTTGATTTATTTAATAAATATGTTTTAATTTTTAAGTATTCGTCGATTGCAGAGAATTAGGCTTCCAAGCAGGGAAAAGTTGAATCAATGACAGAAATTATTTCTCTAAAATATTTTGGGGAGTTTTAAAACAATAAATACCAAAAATAATTAAAGCTAAAATCAAATCGACCTCACCATGAATTAAAATTATTATTATCTAGATTCTGCAAAGCCAAGAAACTACGAACGCCAATTATAAATAAAAAAAACTTTCTTAGAGAATTTAAAACATTTAAATCTATTAAAACCTCAAATATTTAGAATAAATTGCGCTAGTAATTTATTAATTATTTTAATTAATACATTATTTTTGCAGATATCATCGTAGTGGGTGGTTATGCAGCCATGTGGATAGCAGGTACAGTGTGGGATATGGTCGGTGGATTCGGACCATGCTTAGATCTGGACAGATCCAACCAAACCCTTATTGAATGTCTATTTGATGGAACTACCAATGTATTAGATCTGATAGGGGAAGACGCCATATTGTCAACTAAATACGTGTTAGCAGTAGGAGGATTCGTATTTAAAACTGTTCTCAGAGTATGGGTTTGTATTGATCAGGAGCTTATCGTTCCATCAGTAAATTCTGCTGTGTCTGAAGCTCAGAAATGCCATAGCATTGTGAATTCATATAGGTAACCCAACCAGCAGGGAAATTCGACTAATAAAAATAAAGAAATCGAGGAATGGCTAAGAAGATATTTAAAAAAAATTTATTATTGAACTAATGAACCAAAATTTAAATAAAGATATACACAAATACAAACTTATTTACATACATATGCATAAAGCGATTTATTTACCTAAATATTACCTAGTACATTTAGTATATGTATATCTTAACATACGCAAATATAAAAAAATGCAGCAAATGCAGTACGTTCTTAACTGTATACCGTCGGGGTCGTGGGATGTACATTTCTTTTCGCGCGACGCAAAGATTTATCTCAAAATTCATTATGTAAAATATATAAGGACATTTTAAAAGGTTAAGTGAAAAAAATGGGGGTTCCCAACATACTTAATAAACAACTTCCTACAGAACAAGAAACTCGAATATTAATATTATATGAATTTAAACATATTTTCTCTACTTGCTGTGTAGGCATGCAGAAACATATAATTAAGGCAAGCGGTGACATTTTTATACTGAGAAAATATAATAGTTAACGTTGTATAGTTTTTTCATTATTTAATACATTTAGGAGCATAGTAATAGTATGAATTGATCCGGAAGTATGGATATAAAGTTATTCATTATTATCTAAGTCTAGAAATAAAATTTTTACTGAGCCTTGCTAATAACCTAATTTTATATAAAGAATTAGTTCTTAATCAATTAAATCTAAATAATAATAGTATCTTTGAAATTTAAACGGTCAAAAATCCATTTGATATCTGATTTAAATGAAATTTAGGCAATACTATAATACTTATTTTATTGACACATACTTATTATAATACTCGTGGAAATACTTTTTAAGGTAGAGGAAATAAGCGTGAGTGTGAATTACTTCGCTTTAAGATAGGCCCTAACGATGTTTTACTTACCGAATGTTTCTCGTTATTTATGTAAAAAGTACAAGTAATGGAAATAGTGTTAGTACATATACTTCAGACAGCCGCAAGTTAAAAGTAATGAAATTGGATGGGGGACCAGATATGAATCTTTAATTCCAATCTAAGGGGCCCCGATTTCAGTAGTAAACGCTTCCCATGGCTCTTCCCCCAGTTCCCAAGGTACTTGTTCATTGTAAATTCCTCGGATTCTTTCCAACATCTTACCTTGCATTGTTCTATTGTACCTACTTCTCTCTCCTCTCTCCCTTCATCTACACATCAGCACCTCAGACTGCTTTTTATACAGTAAAAACAGTTCCAAGCTTCTAATTACTCCTTTTCAGCTGGCCTCATAGAATATTAGAGAATGTGGAACAAGCGGATGACTTCCGTTAGCTGTACACATATCACATATCCGTACTGCAAACAGTACTAAATAGATAAATAGATTAAAATTAACAGTGGTGCACGATTAACTACTCTAAAATTATTTGTCACTTTCGGATCAGAGTAGCTGTATACAAATGTTGATAAAAGTGTTTTTAAGTAACTTTCTATTTCTTTATCCTTAGGGCAATTATTTATCAAAAATATTATGTTTGATTGATTATTAACATAAGTATATCAAAGGTGAAAATATAAGAATGTATACACTTGAAGAGAGACATAAGAGAGAAAAGAGTGAAAATGTAGAAATTAAACATCTAAGGATGATTTTTAAAAAAGGTTTTCAGGGGAGTTTTAAATAAAAAACACTACGTTTTTTGCAATATTTCGTCCCTCTTTTGGGACATTTTCAAGCAATATACTTGATGTGGTTGATTTATCAATAAGAAACGTTCTACATCAATTAGAGAAGTGTAATTTTTATTAAAATAAAAATACCATCCCACTTCTTAACCTCGTCAATGGTAAATCCATAATATAAATTAGAAAATTTATATAAAAACAACTGAGAGGTGAGTCATGGTCAGAGACTTAACTATGACTCCATGGGGTAAACATCTAAGGTTTTATCAGGGATTTTTGGAGACACTAAAAAGAGGAGCGTAGCAAGTACAATTAAGGAGCCACTAAATTAAACGTTACTGCTGATTGATTAGGGGCAGAAAAAATAGAGATGACATTCTTTATTTTACCAGTTTCAAGCAGACTTTAAATAGGAGGAAGAGTATTGAACATTTTTAAAAAATAAGAGATACAAGGGTAAATTTATTTTTTTCGAAAAGTAGCCCAAAATACTGTTCAAAGACAGAGACAAAATACCCTTACTTTAGGGATAGAAGAAGAGAAGAGAGTAAATATAAAAGGTTCAGGTACAAAAACTTAGGTTTGGAGTCAAACCTAGATGAGTTAATAAACACATAAATTTGCGGTTAAATCTTATAGGGTGTATTAACAATCTCATCTATTGACCAGAGCTGGTCATCATCAGGCCTATACAACATCAAAAACACTCTTTTAATATATATTTTCTATGTAAGGCGCGTCCACACTATGCCAAGCGGCAAGGAATGGCGAGGCCAAATGGCATTGCCAAGTGTAATGTGGACGTCTCCCTTGGCATTTGCTATTTGCCAAGCTTGGCACAAAACGTGCCACTTGACATGCCAAGCCGAACCCGACGATTGTCGGTCCGGATCAAAGAAAGCCAAATGGCAAGAAGTCGTAAGTCGACCAGACGGCTTTGCCGCTTGGCCTTGCCAACTGGCATAGTGTGGACGCGCCTTTGCTCACATACTTATAGCACTAACAGATATAGTTCATTATACGAAAATAATTTAAAAATATTAACAAAATTTAAAATCTTACAAATGGGAATATAAACAATAAGTAGGTTTATAATATATATATATATATATATATATATATATATATATATATATATATATATATATATATATATATATATATATATATATATATATATATATATATATATATATATATATATATATATACAGGGTGATCCAAAAGTTCGGCAACGACTTAATATCTTCGGTTATAATTGTGATATTAAGTTCCCGTTTGCGGGTATCTTAATCATTTGTAAAAAACTACTTTTTTGGTGGGTAATCATTTTTTCCGCCATATTGCTTGACGTTTGATACATTTTTGGAAAGCCCTTAAAAAATGAAAACATTTGCCGCAAACCCGAGTTTTCTATCTACTCCCGTTCCAAAATGGCGGACACTCAAAGTATAAAAAAATTACTCATTTTTGTTATTTTCAATAGTTTAGTAAGATATAAAAAATCGGTCCAAGACAACTCAGATTAACATTCTCATACAATCTCGGTCCCAGATCTCAGGGAACATAGTTAGCTATCAAGTCATAGTTTCCGAGATATTGATGAAAATAAATCTGATTTCGTTGAAAATCAAAAACAAAAAGTAAACAACCACCTGTTGTACACATTTTAAATAATACAAATTTACTAAGCATCACATAGGTTTGCTTCATCGAAGCGAGCTTAATGCAATAAATATTTAATTTTATATTCATATTTTATGGGATCTGGGACCGAGATTCTATGAGAATGATAGTCTGAGTTGTCTTGGACCGATTTTTTATACCTTACTAAACTATTGAAAATAACAAAAAAGAGTATTTTTTACACTTTGAGTGTCCGACATTTTGGAACGGGAGTAGATAGAAAGCTCGGGTTTGCGGCAAATGTTTTCTTTTTTTTAAGGGCTTTCCGAAAATGTATCACTTTATGGGTGTTCCAATTTAAAATTGCAAAGTTGATTCCACTATGGCGGCAACCAATATGGCGGAAAAAATTATTACCCACCAAAAAAGTAGTTTTTTACAAATGATTAAGATACCCGCAAACGGGAACTTAATATCTCAATTATAACCGGAGATATTAAGCCGTTGCCGAACTTTTGGATCACCCTGTATATATATATATATATATATATATATATATATATATATATATATATATATATATATATATATATATATATTATATATTTTTATATATATATATATATAAAAATATAACTATATTTAATTTAATATATCGCCATGTTTGGTTCATCACATTTAAATTGTCAACTACTTTTATACATTTTTTATTTTATATAGAACTTAAAACTATTTAACAATTATCATTTATGTAACAACGGAAAATTGGAGCATTGTAAAATTTTGCTTTATCTATTTAATGACACAAAGAACTTTTTTTTAAAATATATTTGGTTTTTTTAGTAAAACGAACCGACACTGCTATGAAGTAATAAAGATCGCAAAATTTATTAAAGCGGACCTATACGTTTAAAATTAATAAAACAACGTTTATACCGATATCTTACGTTCTAAAGTAACGATTTTAATAAAACTTCTTACACATCGTCTAAAGTACAATTGAATCAGGCATGTAAAATTTCAACCTGATAAAAGCAGATGTTTTTGAGTAGGGAAGAGATATATTTTAAATTAGTAGGCCGGGTAGGTAGAAAACAGTCCTATTTCCTACCAACTACAAACATACTCTTTAACTATACTCATCATGATTAACTTATCTCAATATTTAATACATATTTATTGTAAGACACTTGCATTAATGATATAAATAATGCTTTTCTTTTAATTTTTCCTTAACTCCGCTAGGTACAAACAGTTAGTAACTATTAATTTTGTCTCTTTTCTAACTCCACCACGTATACGTACTTAGCAGTGTGATTTTATAATATATATTTATTAAAAATGTAAGGAACTTCGTTCGTACTAGGTGTCCCGCGACACCACACGTATTTTTTATTATATTTTAATAGATGTTTTCAGTTATCAAAAGCTAAAGTGATAACTACAAACTATTTTTATAATAGTTTTCCCCCTATAAAAACTCATTAGTCATTCGGGAATGATTAACTATCATGTATATTTGTTAATTATATTCAATTTACGAATTCTTCAGCTATAATACTATTGTATAAAAAAAAAAAACTGTGATAAATTTACTTTTTATGATAAATAAAGCAATCCCATTCTTCCATACGTAATGCAATAAGTGTAATAAAATACCACCAAGAAATATTAAAACTTTTAAGCAAAGCAAGAGTAGTCGTCATATGTTTTACGAAAACGATAACATCCAAAATATATACAGGGTGGGCAAAAACAAACCGCACGTTTTTTAATACAGCTTCTGAGATAATAGAAATATGGGGTTTGCAGGATCTGAATTATCTGATCTACATTCTTCTACTTTAAATTTCATATCTATAACTTAAATAAATATTGGGTGAAAGCCATGCAATAACGGTTTGAAATAGGGTCTTAAAAAAAGTCGTTGTCCTGGTGGTAATCTTGTCTGGTATTATACTTTTGATAGAATAAATTACAATATGGTGAGGGGGGGGGGGGGTTCTTTGTAGATAAGAGTGGGAGGAGTCCCTCAGTGTTAAAACAAACATTGAAGATGTGTTAAGCAAAATGTTGCCTGAAATAAAAAATTGAAGATCTGTCCCATCGCTCCTTGCAAACAATTCAATACTTGCAAGAGAATTCCCCATACTTCAGGCAACATTGTGCTTAACACATCTTCAATGTTTGTTTTAACACTGAGGGACTCCTCCCGCTCTTATCTACAAAGAACCCCTCCCCCCCTCCACCATATGGTAATTTATTCTATCAAAACTATAATACCAGACAACGATTACTACCCGGACAACGACTTTTTTAAACTAGACAAGACCCTAATTTAAACCGTCACTGCATGACTTTCACCCAATAGTTTTTAAAGTTATATACATATATATTTAAATTTAAAGTAGAAGAATATAGTTTTCAGACCACGCAATCTTCATATCTCTATCTATTACAGAAGCTGAGCTATAAGGGTTCAAAAAAGTGCGGTTTTTATTTGGCCACCCTGTAATTACTTCCAAGCTTACTGAAAGTAACGAAAGCTATGTGACCGTTCTAAAGAACATAAATGTTATATGCCTCCGATTTCAAAAATTCTAAGACTGAAAGTCAGTTTCAGGGAACGCTTTTGGTTCTAAAAAACTACTCATCCGATTTAATTGTAATTTGGGTGGTAGGTCATAATTAGCCCATTGTTGGTCCCAAGTTTAATCTTCTGCGCCGACATTTGCTCCCCCTTTGCGCGCAAACATATACATTTATTTACTCTTATGTCTTCAAAAGAACTCATCTGATTTTTATGTAATTTTGATGGTTTGCCGTTTGCCTAAAGTAGCCAGCAGATAGACCCAGTACATGTATGCCAAATTTCGTCAAAATCGGCCCAGTAGTTTAGGCTCCAGGCGTCTGCACAGACGACAGACAGACATTTTTTAAAAAAAACACTTTTTTGGACTCAGGGGACCTCAAAACGTGTAATTCCATCAAAATCTAAAAATCGAATTTTCGCGCCATCACAATACTTCTTCTTTATATGAGAATGTAAAAATGCCACACGTATTCGCGGGACACCCGTTTAGGAAGGAAGTTCCTTACGCTTTTCATTAAATATAAATTATAAAATCACACTGTTAAGTATAAGATGCTAACTAAAAAAGAGACAAAAGTAGGAGTGACTATTTGTACTTAGAGGAATTTAGGCCAAATTCCTAAGCTCGCGATTGCTCGCTGATCGAAGGCATTTTTAGTTGTGAAGTTAGAAACATGTTTCCTGTTTTTTTTTTTTTTTTTGTTTTTTTACAAAAACGTTTAACTTGAAACCAAATTTCAACTCTCTAGCTACCGTAGGTCAGGTGGTGGGATTTTGAATGCTACGGACTGACGGACGAACTAACAAAAGTATAATGGTTTCAAGGACGACCTCGAAACCCTAAAAATCACG
Source organism: Gerris lacustris (assembly GCA_951217055.1). Classification (NCBI taxonomy): domain Eukaryota; kingdom Metazoa; phylum Arthropoda; class Insecta; order Hemiptera; family Gerridae; genus Gerris; species Gerris lacustris. Next base: position 82,830,319 of record OX578277.1, read on the forward strand.
TAAGTACCTAGTTTTGAAGATCTAGGTGTAAATAAATGTATGTTTGTGCGCATCTGAAAGAGAAACAAATGGGTGAAATAAATTTCAATTATTCGGACGAGTACTTTTTTAAGATATGCTGGTTCGCAAAAATTGAGCGACAGACACAAGCGGAACCAGAAGTTCCCTGATGTCTAAAACAGAGTTCTGTCTTGAAATATTTGCAAATCGGAGACCTCAAAAATGTTCGTTTTTCAGAACGATTACATGCAGCTTCCGTTAACTTAGGTAAGCTTGGAAGTAAAGGGGGGGGGGGGGGGGGGGGGGGGGGGGGAGATTAAACGAATTTGCTTACAAAAAAAAGGTTGATTTTTTTATCGTCTCTAAAGGCAAGAGTAAACAGAGTCCTGAATTAAAGTGTAAGTGGATGTAGATCGATTTAAAATAGTTAGGTACATAAAGTAGGTAACACATTATTAAAGCGACATGTCTCATACAATTTACCAACTCATGTTATAAAAGTAATAAAAATACCAAGAAAAGTTTCACGCTTACTTAGGCTTACTGAACTATTTTTTATAGCCTAATAGTCTAAATATAGTAGGACGTTTGGCCTTAGCCGAATAATTGCTATTAGAGGAGAAGAGGTAGTTAGCTAATGTTCATTATCAAATTCTCAAATACCGCATGAGTATATCCACCATATATATATATATATATATATGTGTGTATATGCTATTGGAGGTGCTTCAATAGCACCTCCATCCCCCCACCCCATGAATGAATTTTGGAAGAATTCCTAATTATTAGTGATTAAAAAGGAAACATTCTTATCTAGGAGCCGAAGTATAATCCCTTCTCTATTTACAGTTATAATCTCTAACTTAACCAAGATAAGAGATTAATTAATGTTAATTTCAAATTTCAAGTTAGAAATTCACTCTTTTAATTAATCAAATATAAGTATGTTTTAATGTTAATGGAAAATAAAACAACAAGAATGTAAAAACAATTATTATGCAAAATGTATTTAAAACTAAATAAAGCGATGAAGAATACATATATTATTGTCAGAGGAGCTGCCAGATATTGTTTAAGCTTATACATTCTGTTTATATTTTTCTTTTACCTTAAGCTTAATTCTAATCTCAAAAAAAATAGGATTCCCATTCCTCTCCAGATCAATCACGCGGGATGCAGATTTTGGATTTCCTGTAGGAGTCGTAGGCACCGAAGTTCCTGTACCAGCGGGACCAGTAGGTCCATCCATCAGACCACCTGTTCCACCAGCGCCAATTCTGATGCCAATTCCATGGCCAATAACAGTAACTTTCCTCGCAGCAATCCGTATCTATTTTGCACTGAAGAAAAAGAATTTAAGTAAAACAAGTAATTAACTCATTGTTGTATATGTTAAAAAAGGACTCATATGATAATATATTTTTAAAAAAACTTCAATATCATATTACACATTAAAGTAAAAAATATTTCCCTAATAAACATAAAATAGATGTGTACCGATGTGTAAAGATGTGTGTAGACGGATTAAATTGTTATCAGAAATCTCCATGGCTTTAATTAAAAAGTAAGAGACCACTCAATGTGTTTTATAAATCACGGTTCAAAGGGAATTTTGATATAAAAAGAGAAAAATATACATTTAGGACAAAGGAGTGGTTCAATAACTTGATAAATAAATAATAATAAGTAGCACAACTTGTACAACAACATAACAAGTGTCCATGGAGGTAGGGTTCTGTAAGACGAACTTACGTAGCGTAACTCATTTTATAGCAGTTATATGCACACTTAAATTTTTAGTAAAATAATGGAGACGCTTAAAATAATAAATTAATAGTTAAAAAATCAATTTGAGCACTAGACTAAGGAATACGAAGGGCTAAACAAAATTAAATTTACTGAATATTTTATTACCCAAATTAAGCTATTACTAAAAAGCAAGATGAGATAAGGTTTTGGACTCGGGACCTTAAAAAGGCTCAGTTTAAAAGTAAAAATCTACCATTTTTGCTGAATCACAATATTTTCTCTACACGCACACTTTTATAACTTACATCTTTACTTTTACATTGCACATTGTACAAAAGCATTGATTCAATTTTTTTTTCTGATACAAAAGCACCATTTATAGTTGAAAGCCGGTTTTGTACGATAAGGTTTCTTCTTTCTTAATTTAATTTTTCTTTTTACTGGTCTTATATTACTTTGCTTTCTAAGTTTCTTCGCACACCTATTACCCCAATTTTGAACCACTTCCCGTCTTTCAATTTTCCCAAAATTTTGCACATGGAAACAATTGAGGTGAAGAATACAGAAAAAAACAAAAATAAATGTTGAAAATAAGACCAGTTTTTAAAAATGGTATTTTTATATTGATTATTTATTTAATCTTAAATTCATTTTTCCTAATGAAGTGTTACCAATGCTTTTATAATATATAACAATAACCTCTGTCTATTTTTATTATTTTTCTTTCCCGTTAGTTTATATTATTTGTCTCGCATTATAAAATATTCATTCGTTTTCATGAGATAAGTATTTAACTTATAAAATTCATATTTTATATAATAAAAACTAAGCATTTCTACAATTATACTAAATATTTTTATTTATTGTACTTACATCATTCCAAGGTTTCGAACAGTTTTTCCCAGGAACTTTGGTTGTATCAGTAGGTGGTGAAGAAGTAGGAGCACCTGTTCCAGGGGCAACAGTTGTAGAGGCATCAGTTCCAGGGGCAACAGTTGTTGAGACAACTGTTCCAGGGGCAATAGTTGTTGAGGCAACTGTTCCAGGAGCAATAGTAGTTGTTGGTGCAACTGTATCTGGAGCACCAGTAGTCGGTGAAACAGTTGTCTGCGAATTTGCAGTAAGAACTGCCCCCAAAATTAAGAATAAAGCAGGCCAAAGCATTTTTAAATAATTTATGTTATAACCTTTTTCCGATGTTGAACACAATACCTTTACTATATGCACCGCTTAATACTAACAGTGAAAGTGAACGATTTAATCCTTTGACGGCTCCATTTATTGTTTTATACGATAAGTCAGTTACGTTGCCGTTTCCTCAATTTATTAACAAAAAAAAAAAAAAACTCCCGCCATGTCGAAATAAATCATTACAAAATTTCATGTTTCCTCTAAATGACAAATATTAAAAAAATCTACGTAAATACCGTTTTATCACATTTGTTGAGAAATTAAATCAAGAATTTAGAGGGAAAAAGCGCAAATATCAGTTCTTTGTCGCATTAAACCTGTTACCATAGGTCGTTATGATAAAAGTTATGCGCTTAATGTGCTAATAAAGCCTTTAACCTTTAATTGGTCATTGTTATCAATAATTTTAATAATTTAGACATTCCAATTAGAAAATATTGTAACAAATTTTTAATATTTTTCCAGAGGTGAATAATTGTTTACTAGAACTGTTGTCTTTTTTGTCATATAACAAGTAATCTATTATGCAAATTCAATTATCAATTATTAATGGCCATAATATAATGACTTCTGACGTCTAAATTATTCCTATAAACTAGAAACTTTACTTCATCAACGTGAACTAGAAATATTATCAATTATGTTATTTCCAAAAAAAAATTATCCAAAGCAAATAATGTCAAATGTTCCTTAAATTTGAATATACCTTCGTAAATTACTACTCACATCAGTAATACAAAAAATTAGGCTGCGATGGTTTGGGCATGTACTCGTAGAACGTATGAATGAGGGAAGCTCAGTTAAAAAGTATACAAAGGAAGACCTGAAGGGCGGAGAAGCAGAGATAAAAGTACAGGAAAAAATAGAAAAAAAATAAAAATAAAACAGTACAGGACAAACAGAGTCGTATCGAAAAACTGATTGCTACAGTAGTTAGTAATTTTGAGAGACAACGCAAGTTGGGTCATTTGACTTTTTGTCGTACCTCCAGCGCGGCTTGGATAGAGCTACGTTTCTTTTACCAAGTTAAATTATTATCTTGGGAACGGATTGGCCCAGACACTTTTTTTTGCGTTTAGGCAATAAAATTGCATATAATGTCGTTAGTCCAATCGACAAGTACATTTTACCTTGCAAAAGGTAATAAAAACTTTCTTTTTGGGTATTTTGTATTTACCTAAGCCCTAGTTAAAAACCAAAGTCTCTTAGACCCTCTGTTAACTCCGGGAGGCCCAAAAAACTGCTACAATTATGACTTTTCTCTGTTTTTGGTCTGTAACTATTCATCCTCAAGCCAAAAGAACAAAGCATTCTTACACTTTTAGTAGAGCAATAAATGTGCAAAAAGTTTATATTATTAAGTTTTTTCCAAACCTTATACTTTCCAAAATACAAGCATTATCGTTATGATAATTGTTCCAATGTGTCAAAATCCGCAGGTTTTTGTAACAGGCCTCATTAGCGTCTCTATTGTAGAGCATTAAATTTGAATTAGTATTTCCATTGTGATAAGTATTAAAATATGAATAAGTATTTCCACACCTTATAATTTTTTTGCTATTCGGATATAAGCATTAAATTATGAATAAGTATTTCCACGACTTATAACACCAATTAACAGCTTAAAAGATAAGATATATTTTTCAAATTTTTAAACATTCTTGAGAATAAATTCAGGTTTTTACTCAATAACTTTGTTCCCTTGCCCCCTCCCCTCCTCATAAAACCCATTTTTTTAGACTGCTACATTACCTTATATTATAATGTTTTTCTAACCTCTAAACTCTAAAGGATATATCAAAATAGAGAAGACCAACATTGCTAAGATTTTAATTTTTAGGGTCCGTAGGCAAAACCAAGGACCCTTATATTTTCCTGCGTGTGTCTGTCCGTCCGTCCTGTCGCCTGCTCTCACGGCTACACCTTTCATGCGATCACTTTGAAATTTGGCATGTATGTGTCTTGTACCTACCCACATATTTTAAAAATATAGCGACTTAAAAATAATATTTTTCAAAAATATTAGGGTAAAAAAACTTAAGGGTTAATTTTTTTTTTTCGACACCTTGAGGGGTATCATATAAAAGGGTACGTCGAGCTGATTACAAAAATATATTATTGTTTGGTTATAACTTTGATAGGGCGAGCGTAGACAAGTTTGAAGTGGGTGAGAAACGTGTCCCCCCCCCCTTCTATCTCGCTTATGCGAAGTGCAAAAAATCTGAAAAAATTCCTGAACATTCTTGGACCAAAAGTAAAGATACCACTTTTTGGAAATTTCGAAAAAAATAATATTTTATTTTTTATTGACAAAATAAGTTTTTTTATAACTATGGTCTTTTCGATGTATTTATATGGTTGTAGTCCGGTTCAGTGGCAAAAAAATACTTTATCAGAATTTTGTTTATGTGTTTTTAGAATATCAGACCCATAGGACGGTAGTTTTCTTTTTACAAAAACTCAATCTTAGCTCAAAAAAATAACATATCAACTGAAACTGATGGTATTAGGGTACTCAACAAACTGAAGGGGAATAAATGAAGAACTTACTGAAATTTGGCAAACTGTAGCATTGTTTTGGCATTATTACAGGATGAAACAAAAATAAATTTTAATTCTTTAAATAAAACTAACAATAAAATGAAATTTAGGCATAGGTTTTGCCCCTTTAAGGCATTTAAAATAGACTTTTTCTAAACTGAATGAAATGTTTTCCTCTTTTCAACGGTGTCTCCATTTCAGCTCTACAATCATTATTTTAGGAGCAGCGATCGATTTTTTAGAGTAAAATGGTAGTACCTTGGAAAATAATAATAATAAAAAAAAAATATATCGTATAGAAACTATTGAGAATTGACCCATGGTAGGTATACATAGTGTTTCTTGTAGCAAATGATGGGTGGAATCTGCCATCTTCATATGTTACATCTTCGACCAAACTCCCTTTAAATTTTAATTTTGAGAAAAGGAAAGTTTTGATTTTTTCTTTTTTATCTTGAATTTCTTGGATTTTAAGTTCTTGGTATAATTTATTTCGTTGGGATTTATATTTCGGACATTCCAATAGGATGTGACTTACGTTATCTTCCTTTTCTGAACAAGTATAGCATAATGTGAATCACATAGTCCTGTCATATAGTTGTATTGAATGCATCGTGCATGCTAACTTCTTAATCTATGAATTTTGATTATATCCGTAAGTGGTAGTTTTGTTTTCCAAAACCATGTTTTAAGTGAAACATTTTTGACAATTGATTAGAAATTTCTTGCTTTTTCTGGTTCTTCTTGCAGTTTTATGTTCCATTTTTCAAACATATTCTTTTTATATAGTGCTATGAGGTCTCTTGTTGGTATTTTTCAGTACATTAAGTTCAAATACCAAAGTGTAAGTTTTAAGGTCAGTACAAATGGTTTAAGGTTTGTGTTATGCATTTGGTAGACCTGCTAAAGCCTTTTAGAGGTTTCTTTTTTATCCATATGAAAAAACGAAGATCCTTATACATTTCTGCGCATGTGTGTCATTCTGTAACGCAGTTATGTTATGTGTAATATAATAACTAATCACCTAAACACAGGAAAATTATAAGGAAACCCCAAATAAACATCCCTCATAAACAAAAGGGTTACCATTTTTTAAACCGAATTGCGTAATGTGGGGTCTTAAATGAAAAAACAAGAAGGCCTGATTATAATTACAGATATATAAATATATATATATATATATATATATATATATATATATATATATATATATATATATATATATATATATATATATGTATATATATAATAATAATAAGGAAAATAATTGCGTTTTATTTTTTTTTAACAAATTAACTAATAAAAAAATAATACTAAAAAATCAAAGATATCCTTTGTTAAAAAACAAAAAATATGATTTATGCGTTGGAGATTTTGTGAGAAAAAAATTTCCCAACCCCATTTTCATTTAGATTTTTATTTTTTTTTTAAATCTAACAATTTGGTTGGAAAGTTTGGAGTAGTTAGATTGCGCATATAATGGCGTTTGTTTCACGTCAATATAATAAATTATACAAAAGTTATAGCTCAAATAAACTTTTAAATCACAATTTTCATACGACTAGGCCGATTATGCTAATAATAATAATTATGGTGTAAATTTAATGATGATGTAATTGGAGCTAATATTTCATTAGTGGTTATTTATATGACCACCCTGATTATAAACAATAGTTCTAATTATTAAGGAAAAGAGGGGCGATTTCAATAATATATTTAATTGTGATAGGTTTTACTTTCAAAGATGGATTTTATAACTCATAGATCAGCATGAATACTATAGAAATTGAGTCGCCACAAAATACTTTGGTAATACGTGGGAAAGTCTGCAAACTTCACTGGAATATATATATATATATATATATATATGTATCTTTATTTACGTTATTTTTAACAATTTCAGCAATAAATATAACATTTAATATAATTCAAATACTCATATGTACATACTATTATGTACATTATTTCTTTCACCGACATATAAATGTCGGTGAAAGAAAGAATTAAATTAAATTATTTTTTCTGTTAAAATATTATTGTAGGAGTAAAGTATGCAGTGCCACACAATACAGTTTTTGTTTTGGTCACTATATGATTGCTATAACTAAACTTAATGGTGAAATACCCGGGACTAGATCTGTGTGAAATATTGTGCAGTGTAAGTGCTCGTTAATTTGCTATTTTTTCGACATCAAATTTCGTAGAAAATATTTAGAACTTTATATTATTTCCACTCAGTAATTAATTGTTGTATGTTTCACAATGCATTACGTCAGAAAAATTATATTTAATAACCGTCTATGAATATTTTCCTTTTTTTGTGAATTTATTTCAATCTTTTTCCTTAAACTAGTTTTTAAGGTATAGGTGTAATGCATTTACGCCAGTTCATGAGCAGGCCGCAGTTAAAAGACTAATTAGAGAATATGAAGGAGCTGTTAAAATAATAGCGAATTTAAATGAAAATGTGGAAAGCCAATGTCTAAGTTGTAAATTTTATACAATATTTTTTCACTACCACTTAAATGTGCTGTTTGCCAACCACTCAACAAGTAAGGTTATAGCAAAATAATTTTTTTCTGCAATATGCTTTCAGAAAAGAAAAAAAGCAAAAAGGTAACAGTAAGTGAGTAAACATCTTATCTCACATAAAATTATTTTACTAGTTTTTATTTTTTTGTTCACGACTTTACTTTTTTATGAATTAATGAGTCTATTTTATGATCCAATTAGAACCCTCTTTGAATATGAGAAGTACATCAATTAAAACATTTGTTTAATATGTAAGCTTGCAAATAAAGCATTTACATTAAAGAACATTTCTAAACATATGAATTCACCTTTAGATATGCAATTAAATAAGTTTTTTCTCACGATTAAAACACATTTTATTTTTAGTAAGAAAAACTAATAAATTAATTTATAGATATTACATGTGTATATTAATGTTAGACCAAGAAAGCATTTATAAATACAATTTTGTAGGAAATAATTTAAACTTATATAGAATAGGTATGAAATAGGGTTTCATTAGTAAATATTTTCTTGTTTTCATTCTTATTAAATATTTAATTGCATTCACATTCATGCATTACCTAAATTTTACTCAAACAAAAAGAAAAATAGGTCCGATAAATGGATCATAACTTTTTTACGTAGATATTGATACATTTCAATCTCATAATATCTCATTTAATTGATTTATTTTTACACTTTCCCATATTAAGAGAAAGTATTGTGAAGGGGCGAAAGTTTGATTTTGATGGATTTACACGTTTTGAGGTCCCCTGAATCCAATACAGTGGTTTTTTAAAAATGTCTATCTGTCGTCTGTGCAAACGCAGGAAGCCTACTACTACGCTGAGCCTACTACTAAGCCCGAACTACTTCACTGGGCCGATTTTGATAAAATTTGGCATACGCATGTTTAGAATCATACCCTGAGACAATATCAAACTCGGAAAAAAGTGAAAAAAAAAAATATATTTCTCGAAAACGCGATGATTTTGATTAAAGAATTCTAAAATATAGCCTATTTAATAATTACGAATCTACGATATAAGCCGTTTTCCCGGGAAAAATCTAAGTCCTGAGAAAATAGCTTTAAACGCAGACGGAAAGAGACCGAGTATGATTCCCCGCCGAGGAGAAGTTATTTTTATGATACATTTTATCAAACAATTTTTTAAGCTTCTATACTAAAGACATTTTTCTAGCTCAATTATTTTAGGAACAACAAAACATTTTATTACAAAAGGCTTACACTTGTCAAATATTCGCAAAATTTGTTGTGACAGAACAGTTGAGAATTGAAGTATGGTATATAATAGAGATAGGGTGTTTTTTGTGTATACTAACGCCCTATAACTTTTCCAAACTTTATCGCCAGTCCCCTTGTATAAAGTAAAAAGGCGAACTAGAAGATAATATGTGAAAGTTTAAAGAGTTTCCAAGAGGGTTTTGTTTAAATAATTGTCATTTTACTGAATAGAGAGCTTTGTTTAAACAACACTACATGAGCAGCCCCACAAATATTTGTTTTTACTTTCTCATATAAAGAGAAAGTATTGTGATGGCGCGAAAATTCGATTTTGAGATTTTGATGGATTTACACGTTTTGAGGTCCCCTGAGTCCAAAAAAGTGGTTTTTAAAAAATGTCTGTCCGTCGTCTGTCGTCTGTCTGTGCAGACGCATCGAGCCTAAACTACTGGGCCGATTTTGACGAAATTTGGCATATATGTTCAGAAAAATCATACCCCGAGGCGAAATTGAGAAATGAATTTTAGATCTAAATTTGGGGGCGCCACCCCCAAAAAACTCTGAAAAAAAATTATTTCTCGAAAACGGTTCCGACGATTTTGATTAAAAAAATTTCAAAAAAATGTAGTTAATTTAAATACGAATCCAACGATATAAGCCGTTTTCCCGGGAAAAATCTAGTTCCTGAGAAAAAAGCTTAAAACGCGGACGGAGAGAGCCCGGGTTCGATTCCCCGCCCTGGAGAAGTTATTTTTATGGTAAATTGGGATATATTTATCAATAATAATTAAACGTACTTACGAAAACTAATAAATGGAAAACATTGGCTAAGCAATTATGAACTCGTATATGAGAAAGTATGTCTGGGTTGTCTCGGACTGATTTTTTGTAAATATATTGTGTTTCTCAGCGGGGTTTCGAATAAAGTCATTCTTGTTTTTTTGTTTTTTTATCATTCTCGATCTTTCTGAAACCTCTAAATATTATAATATTTTCCAAAGTTTGTCTACTGAGTGTTCAGTTTCTTGATATCACGTATACTTTAAGGGTGTACGTGTTTTATAACCCATTAGTGTCTAATTTATTTAATTTACACCTTATAATAAAACAACCAACAACCATCACAAAAAGAACAAACAATTTTGTATAGCTAATGACTGCCTACTAATTTGAAAATTTTGACTCTATTTGTTGTTATTAGCAAATTGTTTATTTCAGAAAAACTACAATTTAATATTTCAGAAAATTAAGTAAAAAAAATATACATTTTACCCTTTTTGCAATTTTGAACCACTTATATAAATTATATTTTTTGATATTATCAAAAATAAGAGTAGTTTACTTTTTATAATTGTTTAAACTTTTTAAAAAACTGGACACCCTAAATACAAAATCAAGATAATAATATAATTTAAAGAGGGTTAAGAACTAGCAAGAGTTCTTATTTTTATAAAGAATACATTTTTTATTTTTTGGAGAACCTAAAAATAAGAAAGAATTTCCTGTCGAATACTTTATCTTGGGACGCACAGTATGAGGTTTGAGCAATGCGGAATTACAAACACAGAATCTAAAATATTTTAATATTTCATATGGAGTATGGTATTTTTGGAAAACTTATTGCTTGAGTACACACCGAAAGAATCGCATGATGAATTTTAAGGAAAGACCAGGTGTTAAACTTAATTACTGTAATATTATAAAGCCACAAGCCGCAAACCATATGGCCCGCAATTCCTTCCCTTAGATTAAGTTCACTCGAGAGGAACATTTTTAAGTCCTTTGTTCTTAGTTTTTATCTTTTTATTAAAAAAAAAAATGAAAACCTTAAGAAGTTGTTTTAAGAGTTTTCTTAGTTTAAGAGTGGATATTGGTCTGACTGTGAGTTAATTGGCCACGGTCGTCTAGCTGCGAGGCGAAGTGTGTCGGGCGCGTGCCCGGTCGAGGGTGCAATACACCTGCATCCGTTCCTCTAACACTAACTCTAGTACATATCCTCGGCCGAGGAAGCAGAAGCAATACAACAAAACATATTTAACCAAGCAATCGCATGCTCTGTATAGTTTTACGCATCGTTTCCTCGTTGGATAAATTGTATCTGCACCTCAGCAGCTGTCTAACACTTAGAACGCCAGAATTATTCTGGATAACAACAAATACAATGGTTTATGAAATATGGATATTCTAAAGCATCATTTTTTAAAAAAATAAATAAAAAGATTAGTACCTACGCAATAAATAAAAACTGCCGATTAACCTTTTTTGGGGGAAATTACTAAAAATATTTCACCTTCTTCAAATCAATAATAAGGTTGAATTAACAAATAAATGACAGGGAGAACATTTGTACCTTTAACGGAAGTTTACCTCAGCACATTATGTAGCGCATCTAACTCGTGTGGACTTTTAGAATTTAAAGAAAAGACGAATTAAATTGCTATTCTGTGATGTAGCAATATGTATAAGTAATTCTTACTTTCCCAGTCAATGCACCACGCGATTTTCCTTGTCCAAATAAATGATTTAGTCATGCCATAACAATAGACCCCCACTAAGAAAAAATATTTTTTGATCCACCTTTCTTATCAAGTGGCGGCCATTTTCTATAAATTTATAACGCTGCTATGTCCCTGAAACTACTTGGACTAGAGCCCATATAATCTGAAAATGATTAACTTCTAAGACATGTCCTGTTAAGGGATTAAACAATATAATTTCTAATTCAAAAAGGCATCCCCATATCAACCCTCTAGGAGCCTTATAAAAAATACACCTTAGACTTATTTTCTCATCAAGATTTTTTTTTTTTATGTAATTGCGAAGTAATTAAATGTATAAACTCAAGAAATGATGATACGCCCCATGATTTTTGAAGAGAATTGTTGTGTGACCGAGACTTACTTCAGAAGACGCGGAGAAGAACTTTAGGTTATAAAGGAATGATTCTTTTATCTGTAAAACACTGAAATCCCGCCCTCAGTCAAACAGTGCAGCCAAGTTCTTGTTAACTATAGAAAAATTGAGTATTTTTAGGGTAAAAACAAAAACTTCAACTTCTTGATCTCAACGGCTATATTTCGACCAATTAACCTGGTCATCTTCAGGCCTTAGATTGAGATCGTTACAAAAACATTTTTTTCTTTTTTGGTTCGTCACTATTCGTCTATATTTAATAGACTATTAATATTCTATAGAAAAATGTTTGTGGGGTTGTAGATTTTTAATTATGAGGAGTGCATGTAATTAATTTTTTTAACTCGAGGACAGTGAAAATGTCACTTTTTTTAAAAATGACCCTAGACACAAAATTAGATTACCCAGATGATGGAACAGAATAATAATGCTATAAAAAAGGAGAAATAATTTAAAGGCTTTAAGAGGAGATGAAATATTGTAAAAAGCAGTAGTTGTGTTTATTAATACCCCATAAACACCTGAGAAAGACAAGTGAAGTATACAATTGAGGAAAAAGGGTAATATTCTAGGAATATAATTATTATATGACTGCTATAGTCACTTACGTGCGATAAAAATAAGTTTAACATTCTTAATTTCTCATGTAAAGAGAAAGTATTGTGATAGCGCGAAAATTCTTTTTGAGGGATTTAAAAGTTTTTGAGATCCCCTGAATTAAAAAAAGTGGTCTTTAAAAAAAACTCTGTGGTCTGTCTGTGCAGACTCCTGGAGCCTAAACTAATGGGCGGTTTCGACAAAATTTGGCAAACGTGTTTAGAAAAATCATACCCCGAGGCGAAATCGAGCAATAAATTTTAGCTCCAAATTTGGGGGTGCTACCTCGAAAAAAATATTTCTCGAAAAAGGTTTCGACCATTTTGATTAAAAAATTCTAAAATTTAGTCCATTTAAATACGAATTATATAAGCCGTTTTCCCGGGACAAATCTAGTTCCTAAGAAAATAGTTCTAAATGCGGACAGATAGAGGCAGGGTTCGATTCCTCACCGAGGGGAAGATATTTTATGATAAATGTACCTACGAAAACTCGAAAACTAATAAACGTAAAACACTAAGCTAAGTAATTATGAACTCGTATATGAGAAAGTTGGTGTGAATAGTCTCGGACCGATTATTTTCTCAAACCAATACATAATGTTCAATACATACATAGTTATTTTCCAATGTTCTGATACTTTTTATATACATTTATATTTATTATTTACTCTTCTCCCCACACTTCCCGCGGGGCTCATGCTAATATTAGTGGCTATGATTCCAATTATCATGTGGACCAAGCAATTAAATTAAATGCCTAAATAGTTTTGTTTCCAAAACCTTCTTAGAATAGAATCAGGACTAAATTATACATAATTAATTCCATTACTAACAATAAAATACTCTCCGAATCGTAGAATAGAGTCTATTTTGATAAATGCAAAAGAACCCTTTATTTTATTACTAGGCGCGATAAATAATTTATGATAACTTATGATTTTTATATATAGAAGGACTAAAGTAAGTCTTTTCCTCCCTGGACTCAAAAGTAGGGAGAAAAAGTAAAAGTAGAGCAAAAAGTAAGGATTGAAAACTTAATTATTTTATACATAGTAGAAAATGAATGGCTAATGTAATGAAGTTGTTGAAATCAGGTTGGCGACACTGCTTTTTCGACCTTGTTTATAACCTGCATCTAAATAACCTTCTATTTGAGTTTAATTCCAATTCTTATTTGTTTTAATATTGAATCTCTTATATCTGCTATTAAAAGTGCTAATGGGTCATTTTCAAATAAAATGAACCTTTAGGGAAATCAATTTGGCTACTTTATAGAAAATTAAAATAAGCCTTAGTCAGGTTAATATTGATTATTCTGATACATCAGGGACTTAGGATGACATTTTCGTTCAAGATCAATCAGTTTTCAAATTCATTTACATATATATGAACATATATACATAAAAATCACAGTTTTGTCGTAATGAGTGTTACTCTTATAAAAACGGTATTTTTTTAGATTTAGTTTTTCTGTTTTTATGAAATGTTACTAAATTGTATATGTGACGTAAATATTCTCTTTCATCCCACCAGAAATATTTTTTAAACCTAAAATATTTGCCATTTTTAAAAAAAAGTAATGAGTGTTACATTTATTATCTTTTAATGTTTCCTCAAAGCTTCAAAAATGTAAAGGATACGTTTTCAGTGCATTGCAATAAAAGTTTTTATTATAAAGAAGAAGAAAAAATAAATTTTCTTTATTAAAAAAATAGTTGGACACGGCTACACATAAGAATTTGTTTTTATTCAAGTAACACTCATTACACATTTATATATTGGACCTAGAAAAAATTAAATTTTAACACAAACTTTAAACATTTAACTTTTATTTACAATTTTTTTTACAAGCGGCAAATTTATTTTTTGTAAAAACATTAAACTCAATCATTTTTTTTAAGCTTTAAAATATACAGTATTGTAGAACAAACAGTATAGTAACACTCATTACAGGTAACACTCATTACATTTTTACCTTCAAAAAATCTTTGCTCAGAAACTATGTTTCTCATCGAGCAATTACATGATAGGCCATAATTGTTCATCTTCTCTTAATTTAAAATCAAAATCTTAAATAGTTTAATGTTTCAGATGTTGGTGAATTTGCATTTTTTTATATTTTATATTTATCATTTATCAACTCAACACTGAAAATTTTATCTTGTAAATCAACAGAATATTACCATTGGTCGACTCGAAATAACGGATCCTCTCAACAACATCTTGAAGGGGCAAATTACTTAAAAACACTAATTAATGATATGTGATTTATAACATTAATAAACAGGTCAAGTGTGTGCTAGGCAGCACACAGCGAGGGTCCGTAGTCAACCCTGTATATTTTAAGTAGTACCCTATTGATGGTGTTTTTTAAAATGCTAAAAAACTTACTTTGAACAATCCTATGGGTCTGATATTCTAAAAACACATAAACAAACTTCTGATAAAGTATTGTTTTGCCATTGAACCGGACTACAACCATATAAATACGTCGAAAAGACCATAGTTAGAAAAAAACGTATTTTGTCAATAAAAAATTAATTAATATTTTTTCGAAATTTCCAAAAAGTGGTATCTTTACTTTTGGTCGAAGAATGTTCAGGAATTTTTTCAGATTTTTTGCACTTCACATAAGCGAGATAGAAGGGGGAGACACGTTTCACACCCACTTCAAACTTGCCTACGCTCGCCCTATTAAAGTTATAACCAAAGACAGCTCGACCTACCCTTTTATATGATACCCCTCACGGGGTCGAAAGAAAATGAAAAAAATTTAACCCTTTTTTTTTACCCTAATTTTTTTGAAAAATAATTTGTTTAAGTCGCTATATTTTTAAAATATGTAGGCAGGTACAAGACACATACATGCTAAATTTCAAAGTGATCGGACGAAAGGTGTAGCCATGAGAGCAGGCGACAGGACGGACGGACAGACACACGCAGGAAAATATAAGGGTCCTTGGTTTTGCCTATACGGACCCTAAAAATGATATGAAAATAAGACTTGTTCCCATATATTTTTATACAGGGGAAAACTACCGTTATGGTTTGAATGTTTAATAACTTTTTAAATTTATTTATATTTTTTATTTTTATTTCAGAATTTT
Organism: Gerris lacustris; assembly: GCA_951217055.1. Classification (NCBI taxonomy): domain Eukaryota; kingdom Metazoa; phylum Arthropoda; class Insecta; order Hemiptera; family Gerridae; genus Gerris; species Gerris lacustris. The sequence goes on from OX578277.1 coordinate 82,846,179, forward strand.
GTAAAGAAAACTTGGGGAATTTGAAATTGAACACTACACAACAGAACAGCGGAAATCAACCTGTTCCACTAAATCATGCAGCTGCAGGTAACATGAGATGCATTGAATGCTGTCATATTAATGTATAGAAGTGAAAATTGCTAAAATTGAAGCTGAATAAAAACTATCAAACTATAATAATTTTTTTCAAAAAATTGTAAGAAAATATAATCTCATGTATTTAAAAATAATCAAAATTGTTTTATTGAGATATTTATTTATTACATTAAAACAATACAATATAATAAATAATGGAATAGTTATAAAATATAGATTTATATCATAAAATATATAAACGTTTTGACGTTAGTTTTAACGAATTCTCTAATGTTAAGGTCACATTTAAAGGTAGCCGGCGCGGCGGTTGAGGTGGCCTGGGATGGGACATAACAATCCCTTGCGCCTCCTCGTTGGCATGCCCCGGGTACTGGCTTTAGTAATCAACTAAGAAAATGATTTCCTAATTTTAAAATAATACTAAAGCTTGATGAGCACCTTATAATTCTTAATAAGTGTTAAAAATTAATATTTTATAACATTTTTGTCTTAATAAAGAAATTTTATGAATATATTTCAAGAATTTAGACTTCTAACGAGTTTTACGGAAAAAATATTTACTTTAGATAAAAATGTGTAATATAATGATTTGTAGACAATAATATGTATAATGAACAATTTGACACCAATATCATCGTTCTACGTTGAGATATAGCGGATTGGCTGAGGGTGCCCAATTTTCCTAAAATTCATTTTCCTATTTCAAAATGAGTTGTATATGTAATGAAAAATGTAAAATAATGGAGTTACGGGTACACATTTCATACGGCGTGGCCTTAATAAGACGTTAATTTTAATTTAAGAACACAAATTATTATCTATCTATTAGTTTAGCTATCTATTTAAATATACAAAGTCAGTTTTTATTGAAGCTTAACATGACGAACCTAAACCAAAAAGACCAATGGTTTTAACCTTTATTTATTATTACTACGATATTTTATTTCACAGTGACTAAAACTGACTAATATTTTGATTAAATATATACCATCCTAAACTAAATATTAACATTTTTTAAAAGATGTCAAAAAAAAAAAAAAAAAAAAAAAAACATCATACAGACTATCTAAATCATAGAACTTTTATAAAAGGGTTAATTTAAACAATTTAGAATTAAGACAAATAAGACTGAGTTTATACTTTTTTTAAAATTTTTATAGAAAAAATTTGTGTGACCAAAACAAAATTTTACCTCCTAAAAATGAGTCAATGTGCACATTTTAATGAAACTTTGGTGCAAACATACAGCCCTTATCAGAAGATATTGTTACTCAAAGAAAATGAAGATTTTTTTTTTTTTGTTGCATAAATTACTCATCTACTAGGCTGTAAAAGCGATTAAAACAAAATAATCTAGACGTCTCAACGCATAATTTGTACAAAGTAAGGAAATATTCAATAATCTTTTTTAAATATTTCACATAATATATTTTATAATTTTTAGGAAAAAGACTAGAAATCAAGTAGTTTTATAACTGGAGGAATACTACACTCGAAAGAGAAAAGTTGTGATTATGATGAGTCGATGGCACGAGTACAACGCTACGGGTATTGTACTTTATATCTCAAGACAATGGAGGAAGTCCGGTTTGATTAGACGGACAGGATCACGTCTGAAAGACGCTTTGGATACGATACACCTGGTGGGAACGGACGTACAACGTACAACCGACTCTACGTGATCCGATACAACTTCTCAACACACACTCGTCTTCTCACTAATACATCAAACCTTACAATACAACAATTGTCTCGGGATGTAACGTCTACTTCCGATACCAAGGTCGATGAGCGGTCCGTCTAATAGTCTATGATATCACTTTGCTTCAGGACATTGCACTGGCAGGCAATACATAATACAAGGAATATTACCCACTCTACTTTACTCTACTTACTTCAGAATATAAGGGTTTAATACATTCATCCAATGTGTCCTTTACAAAATTAGAGAGTCTATAAAATTACTTAACGGTCTGAAGAAACTAAATTACAGTTCCAGCGATTTAAATATCGACCTTATATAAAAATTTAAATGAAAAACATTTTTTTTTAATAACACAGGTAACCACATCGTGAGTGTATACAAGTGATACTTATGTACATTGTATTCCGGACGGTAAATTCCATAACAAAATAATCCATAATTAAATTATAAATAATAATTTACTTAACGGAATTTTCCATTGATTTGATATTTTTGGCGTGGATGACTAAGATTATGAACAAGCAAAACTATAAAATAGAAAGTATGTGAGAAAAAGTATAATAACATAAGATATACACAATAATATAAATGTATAATAATAATAAGTTAAGATAATAGAAATGATAAGGTATAAGTTGGTTCATAATTAATTAATAATAAGTAATCCCACATTTAGTAAAGCTCTGGGCCAATGCCTCCTCAGGCGGCGAGGTATGAATGGATTGGGAAGAAAGGAATTCTACTAAAATACTCTGCCAATTAGTGTGGCACTTAGCTTCCTCGAGTTTTATTTTGTATACTTTAATGATTTGATACTATTAAAACCTATTATTGCCAAATTTATTTGATTTTCCCCGTTTTTTTAAAACTGTCAACATTGTTTTGATTTCTTACAATTATTTAGCAATATTTAAAGAGCTCAGACGGTTGAAATTATTCTGGGGCTATCTGCGGGCAACTTTCGACAAACAATCCAAATTTCTTAAAAATCAGATAAGTGCTTTTGATGATATAGGTGTAAATAAATGTATGTTTGTGCGCATGTGGAAGAGAAACAAGTAGGCGCAGAAGGTTGAAACTTATATGGAACAACAATGGGCTAATTATAATCTACCATCCAAATTTCAATAACATCAGATGAGTCGTTTTTAAAATAGGTATATTGGTTCGCAAAAATTGAGCGACAGACCGACAGACACGGAACTAAAAATGTTTCCTCATGTCTGAAACGGATTTCTGTCTTGGAATTTTTGAAATCAGAGACCTAAAAATGTTTCGTTCTTCGGAACGATCACAAAGCTTCCGTTACCTTCGGTAAACTCGGAAGTAAAATTAGAGTGATTGAAAAAAGACTCAAATTTCTGTTATCAAGATATAGATAGGTTACGAAACAAAGGAATGTTGAGATCACTAAGGAAGGTGAGGCAGAATACACAAAAGACATTTTTAGCTAAAATTCATTTCTCGATTCCACGACGTATACTTTTTCAGCAATGTTTCTCCAAATTGTATCATAATCTTTTTATTAAAAAATTATCAGAATGGTTTTTGATAAAAAAATAGTTTGCCAATTGGTGTAGCTTCCTCACATCCTATACAGTGGCGTAACTATGGGCCCGCGCGGGCCCGCATTGCGGGGGGGCCCCCAGCGTCAGGGGGCCCCCAGATTCAGAAATAACTGGAATTACTATCCTTTTACCAACGTCGAGGGGGCCCCAATCCTGAATGCAAGGGGTTTTTTTTTTTTTTTTTTGCTCATCAGTTTGCGAGGAGGGGCCCCCAAAAATTTCTCGCGGGAGGGCCCCCAATGGTCTAGCTACGCCACTGATCCTATAGCGTTTTTTATTGATTTTAAGCTTTCGCACAAGCTATTATAGTCTAATTTGTTTAATTGTTTCCCCCGTTTTTTTAATCTGTCAAAATTGTTTTGATTTTGCTTCCGAGCATACCGAAGGTAACGGAAGCTATGTGATCGTTCCGAAGAACGAAAAATTTTTAGGTCTCCGATTTCAAAAATTCCAAGACAGTAATCCGTTTCGGACATCAGGGAACATTTTTGGTTCCGTGTCTGCCTGTCGGTCTGACGCTCAATTTTTGCGAACCCACATATCTTAAACACTACTCATCTAATTTTATTAAAATTTGGATGGTAGGTCATAATTAGCCTATTGTTGGTCCTTTATTTCAACCTGCGGCTATTTGTTTTTCTTCCACATGCACACGTACATATCATATATACCTATATATCACATATATATCAATATACCTATATCATCAAAAGCACTTATCTGATTTATATGAAATTTGTGTGGTTTGTCAAGAGTAGCCTGCAGATGGCCTTAGATTAATTTCAACCATCTGGGTTCCTTAAATTTTTCTAAATTGATACTTAAATTAATATAAAATATCAAAACAATTTTGACTGTTTAAAAAACGGGAGAAAATTTATCAATAATAGGTTTTAAAAGCATATAATCATTAAATTATACGAAACACTAATTGACAGAGAATTTTACATGAAATAAAGTATCACTTTAGCAAAAGTTTAAGTACGCAGACTGTTCAAATTAATCTGGGGCTGTTTGCGGGTTACTTTCGATAAACAACAAGTTTCATAAAAATCAGATTAGTACTTTTAAAGCGTGTCTCTCTACTTTAAGGTAGGGTATCACTTTTTAGTTTAAACTTGTAATATAATTTGCATATTGATGCAAACATAGCGCTTGAGTGTAAGCTTACAAAATATAATAAATATTTAATTCTTTAAAGTGATTCCAATGAAAACCGAAATGAATTCGCAGAAATAAAACAGACATGATCCCACTAATACCAAGTACATTAATTAAAACGAACAATTATCAATTGTTTACGTATTGGACAAATAATATAAATTTCTGCCTAATTAGTATAAACATCTGGTAATTAGTGTGGCACATAGTTTCCTTGGGTCCTATCACTGGACAAACGGTTACATGAGTCTAATAATAATGAAGTATAATAAGATAGATTACATACCATGAATGAAATTGGAGACATAGAAGTTATACACGTGGGACATAAATATGGAACCATTAGCAGAGTCTCTTTGCATACTATCCAAATTACATTAAAACAGTACAAATAGTTGTGTAAACTTATTAGCTTTCGCAAAACTTTAAGCAGAGAGTTAGACAGATTCAAGATGCAAGACCAAAAATATCTTCTCTAATGAAACACATTACTACTCAAACACATTACTGTTAATTACATTTTGAATTTAGATACATAACTATTTCGTTCTTCAGAATAATCACAACGCTTCCGTTACCTAGGTCAAGTTCAGAAACAAAAAAATAGCAAACAAATTTAAAAGGGCCACATAATTATTCGTGTACACACGATGTACCCTTTTAACTTTAAACTTTAACCCGTTAAAGGGCCCACCTACAATGTATATACATAGAAAAGGGTATACACAAAGATAGAGCGTAGAAAAATTATTTGGTTCGTGACATAATGGTTTTGTGTGGACGAACTGAAAATGAAGTTATTACAGAATATTATAGTACAGAGGTAAGCTAGTAATCGTATCAAAGCGAAAACAAGTGCCTGCAGACGGACAGAGAATAATAAGACAACCTCTCTCATTTCTTTTTGACTTCCTTCGACGGAATAGGTAAAAACGGATGGAAATTATTTTTTCTTCCCAAGACAATCAAAATTCAGAACGTACGCTTTGCCATTATGATGAAACTAACGCAGAATTATAAAATATATATACAAGTATTAAATTATTCACTCGTACTATAAGAATAAATTGTTTATTATTATATTATTAGTAATAGAGAAGTTAAAATAGTAATGCAGAGTTTAGCATGTAAATAATATATTTTTTGCCGTAATGAATCGCGTGAAAAAGAACAGCTTACCGAAAAGGGCTGAAGATATGAAAAAAATTGCAACCTCCGAGTAATATTAGATCTCAAAGAAATACCAAAAAAGGGCCTTAAGCTTTACTTTAATAAATGAACCGTGAATAAAAATCACCCAAACAAAAAGTATTCACGTGATTGTACAATGTACAAGCATATTTGCATAAAAGTTTTTATAACTGTATGTATTTTTTTAAATAACTCTCTTGTATTATTATTTATTTTTATTTAGCCGTAAAAGTCTCTAATTTTAAAGAGTAAGATCATTGGAAGGAAATGAAAGTCCTTGAAATGCTCTACTCTATTCATGCAGACAATAATCATAGGTGTCGATTTTTCAAGGAGACACGTAAAGAGTGGCAGTTTGTCTTTTCGTCCTCTACCACTCTACTGAAAGGATTGGAATCTAAGATATAGAAAAGGGGTAAAAAGAATAAAGAAAGATGAAACTCTTTGTACGGATGGGAGGTCTGGCCACATCCAGAGGATACAATGAGCAGCAGATGTTTAAGGAAGCAGGAATGTTCGGTTCTCACCTGCCTTTACCCATCTTCCGAAACTCCGCCCTATTGCTTCTATGCGGGCAACTAAACTCATTCTAGAATATGGTTTAGAATATTTCAAAAAATGTTATTCTTTTCAACTACAGGAAAAGAAATTATTAACAAATTATTAAGGCTAAAGTTGATTAAAAGTCATAGACATATAACTTTTAGATTGTATGATATCCTGGAAAGAATTCAGACTTGGAGAAATAGACGGTCTTATTAAATCTTGTTTCTTCTTTTAGTTTTTACAGCAATTGTAGCGCATAACGTAGTATTTAGATTCATATAGTAAGGACTAACATGGGTCCTGGGTGTCAGGCCCTACCCAAAATTACGTGCATTAGTCCCCCGACACTCTTACTTAACAGTTTATCTTTGTAAGAGAAAGCATGTGCCACAACACAAGGGTATCATTCAAATGTTTATTGAGGTTTACTCTGATACTATTTCCCGCTTCAGTTGGAACATTGTTTCCGGTTGAACTAGCCTCTACGGGGCATCATGTATAGAAATGCAAAAACACTGGCACATATAATTAAAGTCTTTTCTATATATTGATAAAAAATCCACCAATTATGGATTCTTCTTCATTTCATAAGTTTTCTCTTAACAAAAATTTCCATCTTCAGTCCTCTATTTTGAGACCCAGCTGTATACAATACAGGTCGATTTTGGGAATCTTGGGCGTATGTATCCGTTGTAGATTACCTGGGCACCTTTGATGTAGGGTATCTGGTTTTTCAAGGGAGTATGAAATGAAAAAGAATACATAAATAATGCAATTTATATCAATATACAAGAAACACTTTAATTATGTATGCATTATATTTGTTAGTTTTTGCATTTCTATACATGATGCCCCATATAGGCTGGTCCAACCTTGTTTTCTTCTGTAACCTATAACAATAAGAGGTTCCTTCATCATTACTCTTATATATGTTTCTTACTTTTCCCTGATTTCCTCGACCATCCTGATCCTAGAAAATCTTGTTTGTTCTTAGGCACTTGTGTTGGCCTTCTGAAAACTGCTTTGGCAATCAATTTTCTTTTTTTTTTCAATTTACGTGGAGAGATTGTGTTATTTTTTTCTGATCCTTGAAAGTTTTCTGAGGTTGATGTATAAAAATAAATCAAAACCTAAACCGCAATATTGCAAGCTACATGCATCCCAAAAACTTTGCTTCTTAACTCACTATAACAGATACTTGATACATTGACAAATGAAAATGCAAGTAAATTCAGGTTGAAATCCGGGGGAAATTCAACTCGTTTGCAAATATTTAGATTGAATGCAGCTCACAGAACCCAAAAGATAAAGTAGAAATATATTAAAACAAAATACCTTTTGAAAAGGTACTTTGCTTTAATACTGTTTAGAATAAATCTTTCCTTTTCTTCTTTTCCTATTCTTTTATGAAAACATTAATGGCACCAAAGCCTCAGAAAAACGAACAGTAGTACCTAAACTACAAGATTGCTAAATTAACAATTAATCTTTGTCTGTAGCAGTCTATAATATTAAATACTTAAATTTTAGGGTTACAAAAGAGCAGAAATATCTGTCTGACATATAACAGAGACCAATAAAGTCAATTCTCTACGAAACAAAAAGTTAACAGCTTCTCCAACACGTTTACCCAAACTGGTTGGATACGAGGTAGACCTAAATCTTTTCAATAATACCCGTATTTTGGTGGAAGTTGTTTCATACTGAAGCCAGCTGCTGGGCATCATTGGGTCACCGAACTGAACACCTGTCCCCTATTTTCGTTATGCTCTCGAAACAGAACCGACTAGTTCGATATTTGATACAATAATCATTTTACGAACTTTGTTATCTTTTTAGCGTAATTAATAACAAGCAAAATTATTAAAAAAGGTGTTGCCTGCATAAGTTTCATTCGTACTAAATGAATCTACTTATTAATTCATAATATATAACTAAAAAAGCTGCGTTTTGACGTTTCAAAACTGCGTCTATAGCAGATTAGTATGAACAAGAAATAACCAATATTTTAAAAAATAATTTTAAGGGTGGTTCTCAGACTACAGGCAATTTTCATGTCCACACTCTTCAAATTGCACATAGTGCTATAATTTTATTTTATTTTTTAGATAAATTATTTCTACCATAAATATGCAAGTTAAAATTAAATGTAAATATGCTTTAACAACTTTTTAATAATATTCGGCTATAAAAATATGTTAAGAAGTGGTAAAACTGTAGGTAATTACCATGGAAGTCCAGAAATAGGATTTTAACATTTTTTTGTTAATATATTTACCTTAAATAAGTGTTTGGATAAAAGTTATAAATACATGCATTCAATACTAGTGAATAGTTAATAAAACGCAATATTTAATTTAAAAAAATTATTGTGTTAATTTTCAGAGCATTTTGACTTGTGTCCTTTTGTTATTTGTCATTACCATGCTCGAAATAAAAACAAATTGTAGAGAAATTTAGTTTAAGGAATTTTTTTTGAAAAGTCTTTTGGCATGCCTGCTGATAATAAAAGGCAGTGAGTTTCATGTTATTCAAGGTGAGTCTGCTTCTACCATCAAAAGAAATCACGTGTTCCGGTATGTACCTTTTTAATTGAAATTACCATGGTTGTTTATAACACAGGTTATAATTGTTTGTAAACGATTTTGTTCCTGTGGTTTATTAGCATAATAATGCCTGTTTACATTATGTCAACAATATATTTTATAAAGACATTTTTAAAGTAAATTATTGACTTACAATTTTGAAATGTAATTACCATGTCTTTAAATAGTTGTAATTACCGTGGGTCTTATTCATTTTTAAAAACCACGGTAGTTACAGTTTTACCACTTCTTAACATATTTTTATAGCCGAATATTATTAAAAAAGTTGTTAAAGCATATTTACATTTAATTTTAACTTGCATATTTATGGTAGAAATAATTTATCTAAAAAATAAAATAAAATTAGAGCACTATGTGCAATTTGAAGAGTGTGGACATGAAAATTGCCTGTAGTCTGAGAACCACCCTTAAATAACAGAAGAAAAGAGGATTTTGTGATTGTATTAAGACTCGGCGTAATTAAAAGACAATTCTAACAACTTATTTTAAGCCTAAACTCAAAGAAGAATACAAGCAACTATGTAAAAAAACGGTCCGAGACAATTCAGACTAACTTTCTCATGTACGAGTACATAATTACTTGGTCCAATGTCATTCATTAATAATTTGTTAGTCATTTCGAGTTTTCGTAGCGTCATTTAATGTATTATTGAAAGTTTTTATCAAAATTTATCATAAAAATAACTTCTCCCCAATGGGAATTCCCGGTTAACAGCTAATATTCATTCTCGTTTCGTCTCGAAATTAGATTTTTCTTTATGTCAAATTTCATCAAAATCGGCCAAGTAGTTTAGGCTCCACGCGTGAGCTCAGACATGCACAGAGCGCCGGTACAGTCGGCAGACACACATTTTTTTGGACTCAGAGGACCTCACAAAGTTTAAATCGATCAAAAAATCAGAAACGAATTTTCATGCCCCTACAAAACTTTCTCTTTATATACTACTTATATTAGAAAGTAAAAAAAAGGAACAGTGAAAAACGTAGCGAAATACATAAACTCTGTATATGAAAATAATGAATAAGTAATTAGAACAGAACTTAAATGTCAAAATGAAACCCTATAGAGAAAATCTATTATGTCTAAGGAAATCTTAAACTGGAATAGAGGAAGATTGTAGGAATAGAGGAATTCGTATACTCTAATTTATCAAATAACTTTTTTCACCAAACTTAATGTCATAAGTATGTGTACTTTCCAACATAATAATCCTATGTATAATTATCTATACTACTCGCGATTTTTTATTTTTTTAAATACGAAGGCAAAACAGTAAACAATTATCACATAAGGTCATTGTTTAAATGCTTATTGACTTTTACCTGGAAGGTTTCTTGTCCTTATATTTGTAGAACTTTTCTTGTTAATACATATTAACCTTATCTAATTCTAAGTACTGTTGTGTTAGAGATTACATTATGTTTAGGAGAAAGTAGATTGTAAAAATATGCAGGTACAAAGATAAAACTAAGTCAAAGCCAGTGCTTTGAGTCCATGAGTCATAGAGATGATTCAACCCGTGGAATGAACTACAGGACTTAGACTAACGGTACTTAACTTTAAGTTATACCATCAATAATCCCTTTATTCCTATGGCAAAGGGCTTTTGACCCTTCAACTCTTTCTATTATACTATTAATAGATTTTGAACAAAAGATAAAACTATAATTATAATTTCTTAATATGTTTTCAGCAGCTATTTATTCCTTTATTCTTTTAAAATGGATTTGTTATTGAAACATTGCTGCTATTTTCATAAAAAGTAGGCTATTTACGATTAATGCAATTCAAAACATTATTAAAAGTTATGTAGTTATTGTCACCCATTCTAATATATCTTTGTACTGAACTCCCCCATTTTTCTCGGAAAAATATAATGTTTTGGTTGATATTTAAATAGATCGCGTTATCGTAGTTTTCAGTAATATTTTGAGGACAAACGCCCATAATGTTAGGTCTGGTATTGATTCCCCGCTTTTACTTCGAGGTATGACTTTACTTAAAAGGTATAAAAAAAATGTTAATGAAATCAGTTGAGCGAATTAAGTTGTTTACTTCATTTAATAAAGTTTATAAAAAACGTAATAATTGCTAATTTCACGAAATATTCAAATTTACAAACTCTTAACTTTCCATAATTTTACTTGGTTGTAACTTACAGATCACTATCACATTTATCATCTTCTTTTAAAACAGTTTATTTAATTAATATAAATCTCTAATCATTTTCTCAAAGGAAAACGCATATTTTCCTTTGAGACAACGCTTGTTTTCCTTTGAGAAAATGATTAGAGATTTATATTAATTAAATAAACTGTTTTAAAAGAAGATGAAAAATGTGATAGTGATCTGTAAGTTACCTAATTAATAAAGTTAAAAAGAAATGATCTAATATGACTGTATTATTGACTTATTATTAATAGTAAACATTTTCTCTTGTAGGTAGCACACTTTTGAATAATGAGTAGGAGGTAGAGAATTTTAAATAAATATAATGGTTAAGTGAATCAAGGATCATCGAAAAGGTTAGTAAAAATGGTTTGGTTGTAATTTGAATTAATTAAATATGTACTTATAAGGCAAACAGGTAGAATTAAGATGTTACAAATATTAAGCTTCTTAAGGTTCTGTATAAAGTTGAATATTTTGTAATTTATTAATTTTTAGCTTGAAAATGACCCTAAGAGGGGTTGAAATATTGCAACCAAGTAAAATTATGGAAACTTAAGAGTTTGTAAATTATATTTGTACTACCCATCAGACCTGGAAGATTTTTAGTTTGAATTAAATAGCGTTAGAGGGTAATAAAAACTACTACAGAAGCCATCATATGAAGTAGAAGAGTTTAATTTTTTATCCCTAAGGACCCATACAACACCACAATACTACAGAAATATTTAAGATCTTCTCCTAATTTCCGAGATAACTGCAAAAGCATTTATTAAACAAAGGTGCAACATATTAGGGTTAATAATACCATTACCGCAGTATCTATGACTGATCATCCATTTTAGTTGGAGTAAAATGTGAAACATGACATCTTTTGGCACTCGTTCTTCGTATAATATTGCAATTCATACCAACGAAGTTCTGTGTATATTATTTAATAAATATCTAACTTCTATACAGCGTAGCTTTTCGCGGCGAGTCTAATAAGTCTATGTCTTCTGGAGGAGGCCGCATTAGGGATTTAGATCATTTTTACGTTTCGAGTTCATTGCAGTGATCTATGTCAAGGAAGTTGCTTAATATGAGAGTGATTTTTAACTGATATCTAAATAACTAATATCTACTAGTTAAAACCCGGGTTTGCACAATAAAGTTAATTTAGTGGATAAACATATTCCTTATTCCGTCTTCTTTAATTTAAAAACTTTTTCTTTTAAATTAATTAAATTTTAACCTTAGCTACAATAACTATAAAGCGCAACATGCGACCTTTATAACAATGGCTAAGCACAGAACTTTGAACCCAACTAATTCCAAGGTAAGATAGGAATCCAACGGTGTCTTTCCTTTATAAAATAATAATTAGACTGAACTAATGTCTCCTCTTCATGTCATAGTTAAACTTGCTTGAGGAGCTCCACTACTTTAAGTCCTTGGTAGGAGATATGGTCGAGTTACTCAGAGGTATGCGTATGCGCGTCCACCCTACAATGGCTTCTTTGTACATGCATGCAGATAACCAGTTGTGAAGAGAAATTCTTTTCAATGTAAAGAAAAATAAATAAGAATTAAAAACCTATATAGTAAATAAACAAGATACGACGTGGATATATATATATAAATATATATATATATATATATATATATATATATATATATATATATATATATATATATATATATATATATATATATAGACACACACACACACACACACACACACACACGAGATACTTAAATTCATGTAAAAAATCAAAACTATTTTGACAGATTAAAAAAACAGGGGAAACAATTATACAAATTAGAAAATAATGGCTTGTAAAAGTATAAAATCAATAAAGTGCGTGATAGGATGCGAGGAAGCTATGTGCCACAACAATTGGCAGTCTATTTTTGAAACCCTCACTAATCCGGAAATTCCCCTAATCTGGACGACCCTGTGCCTGAATTAGTCTGTATTAACAGGGTCTTACTATATATCCATTTTTATTGTTCCAACAATTTATCAATCCAACTCAAATTGATTAATATTAGATGTAGGTGCGTCTACATAGGTCTAAATTTCTAACTTATTGTTTGTTCTTAGGCACTGATTAACCCTATAAATACTAAAAGCTGCTTTATTTAGAGGCAGTTTATATTGTAACGAACCCACCTTCTACTTTTTATACTTATACTTAAATATAAGGCAGATAAAGCAATTAAAAGAAGAATATATTTATTTATTTGTTTGGTGAAGGGTGTTGGACAAGAAGAATATATTAAATCCAAACTTAACAATAATATGTCAAAATTAAATAAATCGGCCAAGTTTATACTTTCAGCAAACAAATAAGGGTCCGCAGACATTTAACGAACAGGACGAGTTCGTTAACCAGTATAATCGGCCTAGCCGAATTAAGAAGGCGGCCATTTAAAGGATTAAGGTATCAATATAATTATAACAGGTTGAAATAAAATATAGGCAAGGATTATTCAATTTAGTTTAGTTATAATGAAAATCGTGTCTTGAAGGATAAGAATTCTGATGTTAGATATTGAGGTCATAAGTTAACATAAAGATAAATACGACCTTAATTAGTACACATAAATATTCCCCTGGTAGTGATATTATATTAGAAAATGTTGAAATTTGCTTCCTTCGAGATGCATCTTTGGTGGCAAACCTAGATTGTTTCAATGACTATATATACTATATTTGATTATAACAATGAAGCTATGTGTTTATCACGATTAGGGTAAGATGTAAAGACTGAAACTGGACTGCCATGAAGACCAAATTATTGTATAGCATACATACAAATTTGTTTGAGGCAGCTTAAATAAACATTTAAAAATGGTAGCAAGGACTGTGGGCGTCATTTTAAAATTAAAGCCTTCTAAGTAAGTACAAGCGGCCAAATTTCATCTAACTTTTCAAGGCTGCTCTCTATTCTAAGAGAGCTTTGCAATCCCGATAGATAAAACATGCTCTGCGCATTAAATAATTTTACCTTTTACTCTAAAGAATGCGACAGTAACTTTATATTGATCATAAATCTAGGTGAAGGTCCTTCACGGCTGTATGCATTACTTCAGAACAAAATAAGGATAGAATGACCACGACTATAAAGATAAAGAAGATCAACAGCTTCTAAACAGATTACGTCACTTGTAGTTATCTTCCTTATTATTTATTTCTTATCGAATATATATTATAGTTGAAATTAAATATAAACATCGCTGATAAAATAAAATAAAAAATTAAAAGAGAGAGGATAAGAGCCACCAGTATCCTTCAATCATATAAACGGCATTTTATTCGGAATTTGCGGCTAACAAATACTGCCTTTCAATGAAAACTGGGAACTAGACCAGTCTTCATATTTTTCTTTTTCCGCCGGCAGACAGCACAATAATAATAGAAAAAACACTAAAAATATGATATTTAAAAAAAAAATAAAAACACGCTTTTATAAAGAATGTACTAAAAATGAGAAAATAATTACTTTTAAACAGCCACGTACTACGAGCGATCACACTATATGGGTATGTCACTAAAAATAAAAGCGTGGGGCGGCGCTATCAACTTTTTTTTCATTATTATGAATCCAGACTTCATATTTTTAAGAAGAAAGACATAGGGTTTAAGGAGGAATGCGTTCGTTGGGGTTTTATAAACAAAGCGCTCCACGCTTTTATTTTTAGTGACATACCCATATAGTGTGATCGCTCGTAGTACGTGGCTGTTTAAAAGTAATTACTTTCTCATTTTTAGTATATTCTTTATAAAAGCGTGTTTTTATTTTTTTTTAAAATATCATATTATTTTATGCTTTTTAGTCTTCGTCTTTGTCATCAGTTTTAACTTAAACTTAGTTGAAATTAAGATAACTAAATTAAACCTCTCAACATTTTTAATTTAATAAAGTATACACGTATTCATAATTTGTGTAAGCCATTTGTCAGGCCTAAACACTCAACGACAAAAAAAAAAAAAAAACATGGTTTGCCATGGTTTATTATTATTAATATTATTATATTTACAGTTTATAAACTAAATTAAACATTGAAATTTTATATTTTATTTAAAAAGTACCTATATTTTGTAAATATAAATATTAAATATTTTATTCAAATATAACCTCTCTTAGCTGTCACTGGTCATGTTTGTTTACAATTGATTTTGAATTTGACCGCTAACATTTCTCAGGAATCTGGCGATTTAACGACAAATACTAATAATTTAGTAAAACTAATTACTGATTATTGTATTGTCATCCGAAATACATAATCTGTGATAGTTTTAGCTTTCTAGGTAGCCGGGAAGTCCGTCAAATTTACGTTAAAAGATTCGCCGCGGACATACGGGTCAAGTTAATTAAAAGCGTGTAAAAAAGTAACGAAAAAAAATAAATAAATAAATAAATAAATAAAAGTAGAGAAGTGATATTAACTTAAGTGATTAATACTTATTATTTATCTTAGTTCTTATTTATTACTTTTTTATATTTTTGCTTCCGAGCTTACCTAAGGTACCTAACTATGTGATATTTCTGAGAAACGAAAATGGTTTATGTATCCGATTTCGAAAATTTCTAGACAGTTATCTGTTTCAAAGACCAGGAACATTTTTGGTTCCGTGTCTGTCGTTCAATTTATTCGAGCCAAAATATCTAAAAACTACTCGACCGAGTTTATTGAAATTTGGATGGTAGGTCATAATTAGCCCATTGTTGGTACCGTATAAGTTTCAACCGTTTGTTGAATTTTTTTTTCTTCCATATTTATTTACTCCTATATCTGCAGAAGGACTCAGCTAATATTTTTGAAATTTGGAAGGTTTGTCGATACTAACAAACGTCTATGCTCTATCAATTTTGCTAAATTGATACTTTTAACCTGGGCGCACATTGAAATGCAGGCGACGCAGGACAGCAAAGGACAGTTTTTTTATCTGCTGAAATATACGAAACCGCGTGAATTTAGACGCAAAGCAAAGCAAGACATTAGGTAAGTACTACGCAACAGGTGTCCTACCCGACACTAGTCGATCTAGCGTCTCAATTTGCGCGGTCTCGTATAATTTATGGGGTTAATAAAACTGTGCTGCCCTGCGTCTCAATGTGTGTCTGGCCTAATTCATGTAAAAAATCAAAACAATTTTGACAATATAACCATAAAATAGGTCTACAGAGACCACAGGTTTTGACCATATATAGGTTGTAAAAGCATAAAATCATTAAACATTAAAGTATACAGAATGGACGTGAGGAAGGTGTGTGCGACACTACTTGCGGCAGACTGTATTATTATTTTTTTTTTTTTTTAATCATAAGTGTAAATTTGTAACTCGGCTGAAAGCCGTGGAGCCTACACTGAGGCTTGAGTTGGCAAATAGATTAAATTAATTAAACAATTCAAGTGGAATTTGTGTTTTTAATTATTAAACTATTTATTTTACTAAACGTATGATATTATTATGTACATAAAAAGTGTTTTTAATAGTATTAATTTTATTCCTTAATCATTTATTATTTTTACGGGTTGGTATTATTTAATTAAATTTAATATTTTTACTTAAATTTAAATTATTAATTATTTATTTAATTAATTTAATACTTTTCAAAGTAACCATATTAATTCGGTATATTATTTAGTAAAGTAAATTTTATTATTCTTTTATTCTCTAAGGTAGTGTAAAAAGTCCCTGATTATAAAATATTTTAACTAGATATGTTTACGTATATCTTTGTAAAGCCAAACATTAGAGTATACCTTATGATTACTTCTATCCCAAGCCACACTCTGCCAAGCTTTTCCTCCACATGCCTATTTTATTTCTTTGTCCCAGCTAGCTGGTAGGCTTCATTTTTTCCGTTTTAGCTCTCTAGGATACCACTGGATTAGAATCTTTGTCCTCCTCTTCCTGGGTTCTGGCAGTGTGGCCGGGCCGGCCCATTTCCACTTTTACTGAGAGACAAGTGTCCCATTATCCTACAGACCTGTTAGACTTTATCTCTTACAAATCCTGAGCATATCCCGCTCCAAGAACTCTCCAAGAAAGATTGAGCCTGGGAAGGTAGAGGCATTAACATAAATGGTGAATGGTTAAAAAGCTTGCCCTTTGGTTTATGTTAACATTATGCAGTGTCGCATATGTTTCCTCGTGCTGCGTAATTGTCGAGTCAGCAATGTTTTTAAATTTAAACGAGTAGAGAGATTTGAGGAGTATTTTTTTATCTTTTTTGAAGTATATTCAATTCGATTTATAGTTACTTCTTAATTATTTGTTATGGGTTTTTACAGATCGTTTGTATCTTTATTTTATATATTGATTTTATAGTTATTGTCATGTAATTGCTATACTTGAGTGCTCCACTGGTGGCTTGTATTGCTGTTGGGGATTCAAATAATATTTTATTAAATATATAAAATAAAAAAATTAAAACTTCTCTTATCAAAATAAACTATAGAAAAGAATGACCTCCGAAAATGTTTGTTGTTGTGAGACACAGAGAATAGAGAGGGGGGACAGACAAGCAACATCACTTACTTATACTGGACTTATAAATTAGACCTAGTAGTACTTCTTGGACAGGAGACTTGGCTAAACCTTTGATCTCACAACTTATTACGCGAGATCTGCCTTATTTTTTACATAAATGTTTTTGTTGGGATTTCATTTCTTTTTGTAAGACATTTTTTCGTTTATTAGTCTCTTGTTATTTTTCAATACATAGTACGCATATATTATATAATTCATAATAATATAAGAAAACATAAGGGAAGGGCATAATAGGAAATAAATTGTAACAGGAAATAATTATCATTGTTTAGAAGAGGTGGATGTTCAAATTGGACTAAACAATTATCTGGAGTACGTGTGTGGACAGGCGTGTATGCATACAATCTTCGAGCTCAAAACTTAATAAAGATCAATCACACTAATTCCAATATAAAATTCTATAAATAAGAATAAATTAATACTTTAGTTTAAAATTTCTCTACTAGAAAGCACTAGTAGTGCAAGTTATAATTTTTTATTAATTTTGCATAGCCGGTTTTTTTATTAGCCTTGAGGGGGGCAACGAACCTGCTTCATTAATTGTTCCTTTATTTGTACATTAAACTCTACTTATATCAAAAATTTCAACAGTCTAGGATTGCTAGAAGTGCCTCAGAATTATGATGAGTCAATAGATCAGTGACAGAATAACAAAATTTTAAACTCATAATCTTATGAACCAGTATAGATACTGGTATATTTTTTTTTATTTTTGATTCAGTTAGTAATAAACTTTAATTTAAAATTAATTTCATATAATCTAAGTAGATTTAATAAGAAAATAGGGGGTTCAATCAAAGTGCCTTGAGTTGGTTCTAGTAAAGGATGGTACGTAGGGCGTAGGGCTGTGCTCGACTTGGCTAGTGCACTGCCGTGCCGCCAGATATTTTTTTATTTTATTTTTTTTTTTTTATTTATTTTTTTTTTTTTGCTTAACAACATTCTTTATTATTTATTAATTATTTACAATATTCTACATAAATATAAGTACATAATTTTATATGAAATAAGTTTGCTGCTATTCTCCTCTACAGGGTTTCCCGAGCGTAGAGGAGGAGTCATACAATGTTTGCCATTAATACATAATATTATACAATAATGAAAATGAGCCATATATTTAATGAAGATTGTATTAGATAAAAGAGTCCTAATAAATTTAAAATTTATCTATTTTTAAAAAATAAAATGTTAATAAATTGGAATTTATTATTTAATTAATATACTTAGCTGTAAGAAAAGTGAAACTGTTTCTTCGCTATAATGGAACAAACAATATAGCAGAAAAACAACAAATAATCAATAAACTACATCAAGGTTACTTACTGCAAATAAAAGTTACACAATATATTTATAAACAATGTTTCTGGCTTATGTCCAGTGGAAGTAGGAAGTATATACTATAGTATTTTAAAAGGGCAGCTGTTTACCGTACTGGCTAACCAAATAGCAAAATAATAAAATGAAATATATTTCTTCTTGATTATGGTTTACTATATTTAATTCTAGTTATGTAAATCCTTGATATTAAAAATGTAATACCCGAGCAGGGACACAAGGCTTAACAATGATCTGCATGTAAAATTCAACAATAATTAATTAAATACTTATATATAAATATTATGGAGTGAACTTGGAAATTATAAACAATAACGTACAAGTAGCATACAAGTTATAAGTGTTAGCTAAAAGACGTTAAGAATAAAAAATTACAAGGCAGCAAATCTAGAAGCATATATACGCTATGGCCTCAGAGTAAACGAATGGCGTGACAGAAATTGCGTCTAAAGAATGGCGTCTAGGTAAATTTAATACCAGAAACTGAAGAGAGGTTTTAAAAGAAATAATTATTATTATGCTTGCGGTAACAGGAAAATCAAATAATAATATGTTAGAAAAGTAATCATAGTAAAATCATTATGCATCAGTTATTTTCCAAATATGACGCATATATTTGAATATTTATATCCAATTTAATCGATATCAGCCTAGTAGTTTAGACTCCACGGTCTGCGTAGATGACAGACAGACTTTTTTAAAATCTAAATATATTTTTAGAATCTTGAAATAATAAAACGTCTAATTCATCGAAATCTGAAAATCAAAATTTTGTGCCATAACTTCCTCTCTACAATATATTATAGTCCAGTCAAATTAGACAGATTGCGAAACAAAAAAACGAAGATTTAAACTTAGTACAGTTATTGGTTTGTTCTATAATACAACATAGGTACTTAAAGTCCCCGAGGGAGGGGACATGGTTAAATATTACGCTTTTTCGCTAATACAATGTATATCCAAAACTATTGATCCAATCTTAACAAAACTCAATGCAAAATTAAAGAAGACAACTTTGTCTACCAAAACGAAGATATGAGACAGACAAAATAATAATTTTTCAAAAATTATTATCATGATTTCTCAAGAACGACTGTTCCTATATGATCATAGGGCTCAGTAAAAATTCTTTTTACGATCCACCACTTGAATCGAGGTGGCAGCTATTTATTACGAGGCTATTTATTCCACATGACGATAGCTCCGTAACCAACTGCACAAGAACCTTGAAATTTGGAATTTAGCTTCCTTTTATGATAAGATGAACGAGTAAAGAATTGAAAACCAAAAATGGATTTTCTGAAATTGATCTCTATCTGACTGATAGAACTTGTGGTAGGGTAGGGCGGGGCTAGTTGAGCATAGGGGCAAGTTGGGCAATTTAAATATCTCTAAAACTACGCATGTCACAAAAATACTTTAAATAATGGAAAGATGGGGACGAGGAAGGAGAACGCATCGCGCGACCTTCAGTTGCCCTACGACAATCGAGAAAAATAACAGACACTTTTTTTAATTTTCTTAGTAAAAAGTAAAAAAATTGTTGATCGCCATTTTTCTCCTAGACTTGTACTAAAACAATCGTCTACAATCTCGTAAGTGTTTATATTTTATGTATTTATTGTACTTTTGATAATAATTAGTTATTTAGTCCCAAGTCTATACCCGTTTTTTTTTAAACTTAACTTTTTATCTATAAGTCTAGTCGGGGCTAGTTGGGCAGGCTTGCTCAACTTGCCCCACTGTTATACTACTACAAAAAGTTAAAGGTTTATTTTTTATTTTTAAAAATAAAAAGCTGCCTCTGGCAGACGGCCATAATAGGTATGCCTTTTTATACTTTGTAATAACAATTTTTTATAATAATTGTATAAATACATTGAATATAATATTTTGAAATTATTAAAAAAAAAAGAAAAGTTAAATGTCTTGCATTTCATTTTAGGATGCGGACATTGAAAAGAAAAACGTCAAGGGGTTCTACTACGAGTCAACAGTCAAGTGAAGCTGCAAAATCTGTGATGGCCGGGTATAAGAGCATGAACGCAGCTGCAAAAGAATTTAACGTAAAACGAATGACTCTCACAAGATGACTGATGATAAACCCTGCATTACTATTTTTACCTTACTAACCTCTAAATTACCTACTATCCTCAAATGTTTATATTGTTTTTATATTTACATTTTTTTTATCCTTAAAAATGAATAATAAAACATAATTTTAATTACAAAGAGTGTAATAATATCCAAAGATAAATAATAAGTTATGTCGTAAAAGTGTGTTATATTTGCTTTAGATTTTGTTGTGTTTTGTTTGTCGTTGTTTCTGTACCTACATTAGAGATGGAACTTAAAAAATATATATTTGATTATCAAATGAAGTTTTATTGTAGTTTTGAGCAATTTCCACATCACTATTAACCTATTCTTTCCATTGCCCAACTTGCCCCATGACCTTGCTCAACTTACCCCTACTATGGGGCAGGTTTAGCAAGTAGAAGGTTTCTCGCATTAATGATAATATTTTCTAAACCAGATCTGAAATAGTTTTATTTTCTGAATACATATTTAAAGAAGGGTAAATTACTCATCTAACGTTAAAGGAATCAAGTAAATCGGATGAACCGTTTAGGAGTTATTATAGATTATATAAAAAATTGCTCAACTAGCCCCGCCCTACCCTACTAGACACAGACGATAGTCAGACATTTTTTTTGACACTCTTTTGGACTTGGGGGCCCTCAAAACGTGAAAATCTAGCACGAGGACACAAAGTTGTATATGACACTGCACAACATTTTATTTTAAAAAAGATTTAACTATAAACCATAAGGGAAAATATAAATGAAATAACAGCAAACCGATTAACATTTTTGTGCTGCGTAATTGCCAAGTCAGAATATATTTTTTAAATTGAAACTTTTTTTGAGTAATTAAGGGAAAGAAAAATGTTGAGTTTGTGAGGGACAGACAAATAACATCTTTTACCTGTACTGGATAAATTCTTTATTGTCCACAAAGTGTACCTCCCCGCTATGGGATAGCGTCACTTCTCCAGGATGGCGTCATCAGATGCCTGCCACGCCTCTCAAGTTGTCACTAAATAAACCATTAGGTTTAGACGGGATCTTGTCTTCAATAAGTAATCTCAAAATTTTAACTTAATTAATTTCCGTTAACAAAGGTGCCCATTGGTTTCTAATGAGGATTTCAATTCCCAATGTCTCAGAATAAAATGGTTTGGCTTGAAAGGGAAGTTCAAAGGAGTTAACAACGAACATAACAGCTAGAAGGGTGTGAAGTTATATCAATAAACTGTTGTTAAACAGAATACCTATTTGAAAAATAAATAAATCTTAACTTCTATTCTTACAAAAACTAGTGAGGGTATAGAAGAGGAGAAAAGCGACGTAAAGCTACCTCTGCTTGTAAAAAAAAAAAAAAAAAAAAAAAAACAATCTGCGTATGTGAATCTATTTAACATATGATTTTTAAAATATGTAAAAATTCGAATCCTTCGTTTATTTAGGCTAGTTTTTATACTTACCAAACATAATAATGTTGTAATTCATTCTTCTTAAAATAATAAGCAATATTTTAAAGGACCAAGAAAAAAATTGTGACTTAAAGTGGCAAGCTCGTAAATTATGGTTGATAAGAAAGGGTAACTGGTATAAGGTAGCTGGGACAGTGACGGTATGCGGTAAGTAGAATGTGTATTATGTCTTGAGTGGTGCCAGTAATCCGGGTATACAGTATACACCTGGTACCTGGTACGCATCAAGACAAGTGCTAACCTGCAGAGGTACCGTATAGCGACCTTCACCACTGAGTCATACCTTGAAAGGGAACAAGTTTCAGGACCAACATGGAAATCACAACAAAGCAATGCTTCTAACTTTATCACAACAAATCCAGTTCTTCAACAATATATTTTGTAACAACTGGAAGAATGTTTATCATTAGCTATCGTGTTGTTTTTATTTAATTAATCTTTTATTTTCAATAAACTTTCAAATAATTTGTCATAAATTTTACTCTTTCAGTTTCATTCATTGCAAGTTCTTCAAATTCTTAGTAGAAGCTTAGAAAGTTTTAAAGTTATTTGAATAAAACGTAACAAACGAGTGCTACTGTTTTATTAAAATAATTAAGGGGGAAGATATAACGGCTCAATGTAGACCAACAATATTTTGAAAAGTAAACTTGATTCGCTTACAGTCAACCATAATAGCAATTTTTATTACCAAGAGTATTTTTAAGAAAAAAAAAATAATAATAAAACCCGTCTAGTGCGGAAAGTAGCATTTTGTATGCGAGTGTGAGGTTTGCACCCGAGCGACAGCGAGGGTAGTAAAACCACACGAGCAAAGCAAAATGCAGTTTTCGCAAGAGTTGCGTACCGTACTTTATATACGATTGTTGGATTTTAATAATAAATACAAAAAAAATACATAATACACATCCATTAAGTAAGTTCGTATTTCTCTTTTGATAAAAATGGCATTAATTCATTAGTTGTATTTTGTGCCGAATTAATTATTTCGGGAGGCGTATTATTCTCCTCATTTTAGTCATAATGACATAATTCAATCATTGTTTTTCACTAAAAACTGGGTATAAACAGTTACTTTAATTAAACAAACAGCAAATTAGTTTTCTTAAATGTAAACAATCTCGCTAATCGTGCGTTAAGGTGAAGAATTCTTCTTTTTTACCGCACTAGGGCGGAAAAAAGAGGAATTATGAAACGCGCAATGAATACAAGTATACGTAAAGAATCACTTTCTACGCATCTAAACAGAGATACAATGTTTATATTTCGTATCAATCGTAGATAAATATATTAAGAGCTTCCACAATTTTTGTTCTCACTTTCTAAACACTTTACCTACAACCAACATTCACAGATAATTGATTGAAAATAAAATTGTTTATTTAAATCGTCCCTCTCCCCCTCCTTCATACTATAGAATTTTTAACACTAAACATGTTACCTTATTAGGTCCCACGCCTTAAATGTTTAATTCTCTCACAAACAAACAATAAAGGGTCTTAAGGAAAATAGACAATTAATAAATTAATACACATATTTAAGTGAGTAAGAAGTAGGAAGGAATATAAATATATTCATTTACAAAAAAAGAAATTATGGATAAAAGTAATGGATATTTAATTGTTAACATCAAAAAGGATGAAAGGTTTAAACCTTCTGTTCACAAGAAAGAACTTAATTAGTGTTGAATTGCAAAAATCAAATTACGTTTACAATAATAATTACTTAAATGACTAATTATTGCTAGTGAAATGAATACTTGACTTGTTTAATTTTAATGTTCACTATCTCAAGATCTCTTTCTCCTCCTATAATAGAGGAATGCATGCGGGAGGTGTGTGAAAAAAGGCAGCTTGCCCTGTATTTACAGTTAATAAGACACAGGCTTGGAAGGCATTACACCTGCCTCGTTCTCATGGCAAGCTACAAGTACTATCCAGGTTGCACAATTCCCAGCCAGTTCTCCGTCAGACTTTGTCCCGTGCCTTCACTTAAGGCTTGGTCTACTTCATTTTCATCTTTAGAGTTAGACAATTCAGTGTCCTTTCTGCTTTGGTTCGGTCTTTTACAAGAAAATCGTCAGTGGATTGGAGTTCAAGAGAAAGGGATTAATGGCACCTCCTGCTCTTCCGGTAAGTCCCTAATGTAAAATTCATTAGATTCTTGTACAATTCATAAGATTTAAGAGTTAAATTCTTGATTACAATTATGTACGTGAATTAAAACAGTCACTCAAAAATACAAGTATTAGCCATAGTTTAGTACTGCATTGTTTTAATTTGTATCCTAATATTTTCAAGAACACCTTAAAAAAATTAAATTAAAAACTAAAATACAACACTAATACTATAATAATATAAGTAAATATAAAAAGGTATGATTCGTGTATTAGTTAATTATTTAATAGTTAAGCATGCTTTTACTTTGAGATTGTCAGAAGACTTGTTAACAATTTACTAAACAATAATATACCTACGTGATACTGTAATGCTTTTGTTAATGAGAACTTTCACCCCCATGGAAGTTGCTTGCCTTACCTTTATCTGCTTTGCCAAAAATGATATTAGGCATTAACGTCAATGGTGGGGAGAAAGATTCTCCTGCCCAAGGAGGTCCCTCGGTCATCCCCTCCACTAAAGTGCTGAACGTCACGGGCCTTGCATTTTCGAAAAGGAAGAGTACTCAAGGTACCTCTAAGTACTCCTAAGTTTTTCACCAACCCATTTCGTTTTCAAAAAACTTAAGTGGGCTATTAGAAATCAATGTTTTCCAACACGGAGGAACAAATAAAAGAAATTCAGATTCTAAATTCTGTTATTTACCTAATTAAGCTGGCCCTGCAAAGATTTTTTTAGATTTGATTCAGATATTTCTAAGTCAAACATTAGTGTAGATGTAAAATTTTAGCCATACGAATTTTTATAAACGCTAACATTTTTTCGATATTTTGACGTTTTTTACGTTTTAATATTCTTGGAGACTATAGAAATTATAGCTGAATGTACCCAAACAGGAATTAATTTTGGAGCACATTCAGGCACAGGGCGCAAGGCAGCACAGTGAACAGCAGTTATTTTTAGCAGCAGAACTACACGAGACCGCGCGAATTGAGCAGTACTGGGCCGCTCTTGTGGATCTGGCGTCTCAATTTACGCGATAT
This sequence comes from Gerris lacustris, assembly GCA_951217055.1. Taxonomy (NCBI): domain Eukaryota; kingdom Metazoa; phylum Arthropoda; class Insecta; order Hemiptera; family Gerridae; genus Gerris; species Gerris lacustris. Next base: position 82,871,820 of record OX578277.1, read on the forward strand.
CGTTTATTTCGAGCCCTGCCCTCCGTCTCAATGTGTGCCCGGCCATAATATTGAATAAAGAATACTATATTTAAAACCAACAAAGTTTGATCTCATATTTTTACAAAGCCCATAGTTCAAAATTAGAACAACGTCATATATATACCTACAGAACAACCAACTCAACAAACAAGAATAAAGAATCAATTAAAATAGCTTTGATTCGTCGATCTCACATAGAACTGCTCTTCTTTCTAAATAACGAAGTAAAACGTACAGAACAATCAATAATTTATACTTTTGACCTATTTTAAAGCTGATACTATAAAAAAGAATAGTTATATTTCCTTTCGATTAAGTGTTAAACCTTATCAGTCGTTGATCCGGATTAATAAAAGTATACAACTGACCAACAGCATTAACAAGTCTGTTACATTTAGTATAAACAGAAATATGTATACCGCTATTTGAAATAAGAGAAATTATTTCGGGTGCAACATAAACATTACTAGGAGTATCATACTATATTTAGAATAAGTACTAATTTACATTAGAACAGCACAAATATTTATACGACTTCAAAAGCTAATAACGTAAAATGAGTTATTTAGTTTATTATATAAATTAAGTGCATGTTGGCTGTTGGTTGGGAGAACTATTTACAGAAAAAATGTAATTATAAATAAACTTCTAAGCAAACTGTTCGTACAAAAAACGTGATTGTAAAGTGTGGTTAATAATATACTCTTCCAATATACGGTTGTCGGCAGTATATGAAGAACAATTTATCAAGTGCTATATCGCGCAATATCTTCGGAAAAGTGTTAAGGTTCGAGGTCGTTGGTAAGGATCTTCCACAAGAGGGATACGGGTCAAGTGAAGGGGAATGAGGACTCGCTGCAGATGTGCCGCATTATTCTAAAAGGTTAAACAAGTCGAATGAAGTATGACGAAACAATGTAACAAAGCAGGAGACTCCCTCAATCCCAAGTCTAGTGCACCGGCGCGGCGTATAAAACCGATGAACTAAGTTCGTGAAGTTTATAACTAACAGAATCCTTTAATCGTCCTTGCAGCATCCTTGTAAGGCAGTTACTCTAGCCATTCTTTAGATTCAAACCGAGCCTTCATTTCATTTTCAGTATTCAATTTTACGGGATTGACAATTCACATGATTTTTAGCGATTTACACTGGATTATCACGAAACATAAGATCACGTCATAAGATCAAGCTATTTGCTAAAATAAAATAAAAAAATATTTATAGATAAAGTTTTAATTTTAATAACATTTGTATATCATTATATCGGCAATTTCCATTTATAATAGATATGGTTTATAGAGCGGTTATTGGAAACTCGTTTTGATTCGATATACAAATACTTGCAACATCGATAAACCATCAGAAAGTACTTATATGGAATTTACTTTTACGTTTTCAATCAAAATTCACATTCTTGCTATAAGTAATAAAACTCTAAAACAGGACATTTAAAAATTATTGTAAAATCACAATACAAAGGCCACGCACATCGAGAAGCAGGCGACTTAGGGCAAGGCAGTAGACAATAGTCTTGACAAATAAGTCATTAGCAATTACACTTACTACATTTGTAAAGTATAAAGATCTGTGTATTTTAATATTGAGAAATACCTAAATATTTTCTTGATTATTATATTATAACAAAAGCCAAGCCAAAGATATTAAAAAGAGGAAATGGCCAGATGTCGAAAAAAATAAGTTTGACCTAAAAATATAAAAAACTACATTTGTCTAGGGGGGAAATAGCAAATGAATATTAAGAGGTATTAGGTAGGGAGACCTGGTATAAAATCAAGGCAATAGTTATTTACGCACCAAGGGAGTAAAGTAAGTGATTGCACCCTGGGCGATGAAGTTGGTTCCTGGGGCGAAGCCGAGGGAACCATAACGTTCACTCCCTCGGCTCCACCTCGGGAGTTAAAGTTATCGCGAGGGTGCAAGTGATTTTTATTCCCGAGGTACGTACAAGATTTTACCTTCAGAAGGTAGAAAAAATATGGAAAGATTTTAATTTTAAATTATTTTATTCAACAAAAAATACAGATTTTTATATTTATTTTTAAAAAAATAAATAAAGTTAGATATAATATTAAAAATTCTCTAAATAAGTTTAATCACGTTAAACTTAAATTATAGATAGACATTATTTGAATTTCAATGCTAAAATCAAATGGGAGAATCAGCTGGAAGCTGGAGTCGTGTATTGAATGGTATTGACAACTGATGTATTTACATATGGATTAGTTAATCTACATTTAGAAATTATGATTTCACTTTTAACTTGTTTGTTTGTTTTACTGATGAATCACTATGGCAACCGTTGTGGAGGTTGCATGACATGTGTGAAGATGACATTATAGATTTAGACAATAAACAAACGTTAGTAAAAGGAATGTGTTTTATCACCAAGCTTATTTTCTTGTGCTTTATCTAGGGCAACATTGGAGGGAATTATGGAAGTTCTTGATTCCCTTATTTTTCATAACTCCCTGTTTAACCTGACCGGGGTCAATGAGTAACTTCCCTCCCTGTAAACTAGGGAAGAAAGTTCACTTTTTCTCTCTGCTGGAGGTAAAACAATTTTCGTTCCTATAGTACATAATTGAATTGCGATTTAGAAGGTTGATTCATTTACAAAAGTATTGCAGCATTCATGTAATTAAAAGGCTGAGCGGGGACAAAAAACAAGGATTTGTAGACTTAAATTCGACGTAACATGACACCACTCATAATAATATTGTTGAAAGGAAAATCGACCAATTTTCATATTCTCATAATCATTAAACATCCAAAAACACTTTTTTTGGTTTTAGTCCCGGTCAACAGCTTAGGTCAATACAGGACGGGGGTTATCCGGACACTTTACTCAATTTAACACTGATGTTAAATTTGAAATAGTCACAAGGGGACATTTAACAACTCTAAAACAAAAGTCGACAGTTATAACTAAAATGTTATTAATTTAGTTGCACTAACTATAGTTAGTGCAACTGAATGAATAACATTTCATATAATATAAAAGGAAGGAAAGGAGATTTAGGAAACAAATAGACGTAATATTTTTATTTCGACGGTGTCTCAATAAAAAAAACTACTGACATAAATTAAGTTATTTTCAATCCCTCTTCCTTTAGTTAAGTTGAGTTTTACTTCAAGGCTAAATTTTTTTTCATATAAAGAAAGTGATAAAGTTTAAGTTTTAGAATAACAAAAATATTAAACTTGATTTGAACCAAAAACAGTGAAATTTAAGTGTTTTTTATGTTGGGAAAGTAATTATAATATAACTATGCATTTACTGACGAGTGTGTATTAAGTACTGCACGTGTGCCAATGAGTGACAGTACAATAGGATAACCTTTATATGTCTATGCTTCATTCGAAGCAACAATTAGTATCTCAAGTACGGAACATAATCATAAGGTTGGCTAAAAGGATCCGGGGTTCTCGAAGGGTTTTTCAAAGAAAAAAGACAAACAGTATACAGGGTCGCGTGTCAGACGAAGTAAAAAAGTTATACCGGTGCAGATCTTCAGACGGTCCCTTTAGAAATGGAAAGGGGCTGAAACCGAAGGACGAAGAAGGGTGTTTCATCAATGGCAGAAAGGTTCAAGGCTTTAAGGGCGAGAGAGGAGTTTAATAGGAGGATGTAACAGGAGGTTCCCACTTCCTGTATCTTAAGACGAAAAGCTTATTCTCAACTCTGGCTCCAGCTAGGGTCCTCCAGATCCAAACCAGTTCTTTTCATAATTATAACCCATCTGAAGACTTCATTCTGGATAGGAGAGACGACGTCACGGAGACTTGATCTACTCCGACTTGTTTTGACTGCTAATCTTCTACGCCTTCAGAAAAAAACCGACCTTGCTCTTATTCAACTAACACCAACTAACTGAGCTTTAAAATCCCGAAAATTAATTCAAAACAATATTCCCATGTATTTAGACAATAGCAATTACTACCATGGTTTTATTTGTAATTATTAAATATTTCTACTAATTGTAACACTATATCATAACAATTATGAAAACAATGCATCCTAATTTATTTAAGGGTATTTATTTAATAAAATGTTTTGGAAGATGCAATCAAAGTAGAAACAATTGAAGATGAAAGCATACAGATAAAATTTTAATTAAACCATAATATTAAAAAAAAATAGGTTAAAAATAACTCTTAAGGGATAAGAAAAACAAAGGTGAGAGAAAGAAAACGAAGACGGAAAATTTCATTAAGAAACAATAAGATTATGAATAACTTCAAATACATCAGATTCAAAATACATTAATTATTCTCTGGTAATCTAATCGATTCGATTTAATGTTAGACAATTCTATTAATTTCAAACTAAATTTCCGAACGACATTTGAAATTTTGTATTTTGCTAAGAATAAATATTTCTTCGAATAATTTTTAATAATTTTAAAAAGTTGAATCGATCCCAGTAAAATTATTAGCTCAAATAATTAATAAACACTATTTTGTTTATTATTTAAAAATGTTCAAATTATATTTCTTGCAAACAAGTCCATATAACTAGGTAATTATCTTGGCTTTTCAGCGCCAAACAATAACAAAACAATGCATGCATAGTAATTAAGCAAAATTTGATTTAATATGTATTTCTCATCAACATTAAATGGACCAATAAAGGTATAATACACATCTATCAACTTTTAAGTTTTCATTTCTCGTATTTATAATATTTAGATTAATTTCATTACAATAATAGCTCTGCACACCCTTCTATGTCTTATTAAATATTTCCTAATTTTAATAATAATTATTCATCATTGGCTGTATTACCCTACAGACAATGTGGAATATACTAAACATACTTGTGGTTTCAGGACCTTAAGCACACCTTCTTATACGACTTTGCCTTTTAAACTTGCCATTACATGAGATGGGCCATTGCCCTTATTATTCACGCTTTTACGCCTAGCTAAAGCCATACAAAAGATGTAAGAAATTGCATGCGAATCCTTCAGAAGTCTCTTTATCCAACTCTATGGATACAAGCTCCACGGTCTCATCATAAAAAACCTAACACCTTACTTCTTACGTAAAGGCACAAAAGCATTGGACTCTGAAACTTGAAAAAACAAAAAATCCAAAAGCTACACTTCATGAGAAATTTCAGTCGCATAAACTCAAGATTTTTATCAATGTACTTATTCCCATCATAGCTAAAAGTTTGAATAAAAGAATAAGAAGAATTGCCTCTTTTTTAAATATATAAACTCACTAGCTCACCTAGTTTTATTGTGAAATAGTATGTAAAACAATTTGTATTACAATATACTTAAAACGGAGATGTATGAGTGTTAAAACGTTTCAGTAAACTTACAAAACTATATATCAGTTTCAACTTTAAACAAAAACAAAGACGTGAGAAACTGAATCGTTGAAATTCTATATTGGATATATTACCACCATTGATAGATTTGTCAACAAAAAAGAAAAATTGGCAAACTAATAAAATGAAGATTAATTTAAGACACCATTATTTTCACCCTAAACTGTAGCAGGAGGGTAAACATATTTCGTAGAGTACAAAATTGAGTATTTCCTAACTATGTACTTGAAAACCCCTATTCTTCTAGCTAATTAGTAAAATTTATAAATCATAATATTTAATTACTTGAAACAAGTTTAATATTAATTTCTTAGTATACATCAATAAGCTCATTAATATTTAAAAAAATTGTACCTCAATGTTCGATTATTTAATAATTTGCATTTCTAAAACAATGGATAATTAAAGACGAATTTACAAACAGGAAAATTTATCTCTTTCAAAGTAATTCATAATAAGATATTAACCTCTAAATCCGTCAAAACCCAAAAGGTCAATAAGAAATATTTAAAATTCTTGTTTAATTAGGTCATTCATAGTTGAAATTAATAATTTAATATTTGTTTTTCGGTGAGTTTATTTATTTCGAGCCAACGAGATTTTATGAAATTGAGCAATAAATCTTAGCTTTGCAATTCTAGATTTTGCAAGACTCAAGTTAAAAGCTGTTTACAGTTCATTATTAAAATTATAGGATCAATGCCTTGCACTGAAAAAGGCGAGAGTGCCAACTTTTAGTAGATGCTAGATTTATCAGACCGGATTTTTTTTTCTCTGCCATATGTGTCCGGTATCGGGCAAGCAAAGATGACGTAACTGTCCACTAACAGACAATCACGCATCTGCAATAACGTTTTATCTTATTCTGTTAAATTACTTTAATAAGAATATTCACTTCTAAATTTTTTTATTTATGATGTCAAAAAGGAACAAAAATTGATTTTCAATTTTTTTGGGGATAACTCATCTTGGCCTTTTCTTTTACTTAATATGAAATGCATGGATTTTAACCAAAACTATTAAAGTCGCACCAATAACCATTTAGTATTTAGTCTTTTGTAAACATTTTCATTTAAGTTATATGATTGATAAAGGATATAACAAGTTATTAATGCAAATAGAAGGCAAATGTAAGGTAAAATTATAAAATATATAAGTATTCTCAAAGAATAGCAACTACAAACATTTTATTAACAGAATTTGAACCTCTACAGATACATAATATTATTTATTATCTTATCTCCAGTAATATGGATTTTACTTGTACTTGGCTTTACTTAAGTACTTGGAAGCTTTGAGCTCAACCCTAATTTACTTTAAGACACGTGGCCCAGACACACTTACATTGCCTAAAGTGGTAAACCATTTGAGAAAAGAAAAACAAGCAGGTGGAGAATATATTTGAAAAACCAAAACCTAGAAAAATGGGCCTAAAAGGAAAAAAGTAGAGGAAGAGCATTGAAGGCAGGTGTTCAAGCTTTAAAGCTGGTGGTCACGATCACTGGTAACTTAAAACATATTTCAACCTTAGAAAAAACCTTTGAATTTGAAATCAAAACAAAAATAAGGTTGTAGGGTTCGGTGTAGGGCTTAAGGCTAGGGTAGCGCAAGATCAGCTGTTCACCCCTTGTAAGGAAAGGTGGGGGTAGGAGGCCCCACCCCTTAGGACTGCCACCCCGACTGGTCTAGTCTACTTGTCCTATCAGTCAGTGGGTGTCAGTGGTCCAAGATGGTTCGTAGCTTCAGTCAGTGGACTAAGACCCTTAGCTTTCCGGCGAGGTTATCACCGGCCAAGTCAAACCAGTCTTCGTCTCCTCCGCAAACCACCGCTTCTTCTCCTACACCTGATGTAATTACCCTCTCTATTCAATTACTTTCAGCTAAACTTGCATGCTCTTGCATTTTGCATTTAACTATAAAACTGCTTCCACCTCAACTCTCGACCGTTATTTAAGATTTAAATACCACCTACTTGCCTCAGATAAATATGAACTAACCTAATCAAAGTTTTGATAATACTATTTTTAAATTACTATTTCAATAAAATTTAAGCTTGATCTTAAAACTATTAACATTTAAAAATATTATCGTTAAGTAAAATTAATTACAAAAAAGCTTCTTACCATAACCATTTATTTTGAACAATTTTCTGATTATTTTTTAATTAAATAAAGTAAAAGTAACAATTATAAAAAAATTGATTAAAAACTAATAAATTCTTAATTATTTATTTTTCAATTTTGTAAAAAGATATTGCATGACTACTTAATTTTCAACTTAATCTAATATGCCAAACCAAAAGATTTTTCAATATGCTGACAAGACAGCGAGTTTAATTTAAGAGGGTACCTAATATTTCATCATTTATGTGGCAATTATAACGTGCAGTGTTTTAATTTGTGCAATATTATTAGCAGGAGCGAATTCCGTTTTCGATTTCAATTATTTACAATTAATGCATCTCGTATATCACTGCTTGTTTACAATTTTAAGATATAGGTAGTACAAAGAATTGTTACATTTTTATTTCCTCTGATCTGTGTTTTTAAAGGTGGCTGCGAATTTAATGCATTAAAATTAATTTTCCCACACTAAAATCTTATATAGAAGAATATGTGAGAAGTCTTTGTATTAACACGATCTTTAGAATATAAATATATACGTTTTGAAAAAAAAAAAATTAAGCGTTCGGTAACTTGCATTGGAAACGCGAAGTATTCAATCTAACCAGCCGATTCTGTTGAGGACGTTTTCTAATTCAAGTCACGTCAGTTTGACTTGGAGGCGATGAAACACCGAGTTTAGTCTTTAGTTGGACAGCTTCGCTGAGACTTGCGCTTGCTTTTAGACCACATTACATTCATGTCATGTCCATACATGTCTTGTCCTGGCTAGGACTTTTACCTATTCCTACAACACAAGAATTAAGTCATCGAAAACCTTCCTTTTAGAGCAGTCATTGGTCACAGAGTAACGGATAAACATACATCTTCTTTTAACCACATCTATCGTAGTCAAATCCAAGGTAATTTAGAACTTACTAAATCTGTATTTATCGTGGATTACTATTTTAACAAATATCGGTGGCCTCTTCTAGGTTACATCTTAAAATTTTTAAATTGTTCAATGTAGATTCGCTTTTACTTAAGGTCGCTTCTTTAAAAGAAGATATTTATCGGGTTGAGCATTGTAATTTTTAATGTTTTTCTACTCTCTAAGATCTATTTTAGGCTGCACTATAATGCTATTACTAAAATACACTATTTGGTATAATTGTAATTATGCACTATAATTGTTTTTCAAGTTCTCCTTAATAATCGCATATACTGTTAGAACATGCATACCTAACTTGCTAATAGCTTTCTTCTAAAATTTACCGACTTTACTTTTGGGTAATTTGAATATTTATTTGGACAGCTAAAGGCAAATTAGTTCAGCATTCAAGAAAGAAAGAAAGTGTTAAAACATCTTTAATGCAATCCTGCAAGAGTCAGTCCTTTCACTCGTATCTAAAGCGGTCACCTAATTACTAGCATTGCCTTATTTGCTTTCTTCATTAAGATTATCAGGCTTGCATAATTTTAATTATTTTCTTCATTATTCTCCAATATAAATATATGGTGTTTGTTCAAGCATTTAATTTGCTGTTTAATCGAGTATGACTTCAGCTCAAGAGATCGATGAAATTAGAGAAGCTGGAGAGTGATAGCTAAAATAATGTAGTGTGGATATTGTAACAAAAAATGTGAAATATGTAAATATTTTAGAAAACCTTCTCTGTCTTGAAACTCGTGGGAGAGGTCCGAAATAATAAAACGGGGTATATTATGTGTTGTTAACGTTTAATCAAGAGAAGGGGCTTCAGACACCTTGCCCTTCCCTTCCTGTCAGAGCACCTATAATCTTTGAAACTATAAGATGGATGTCAAACAAAAGTATGACCGGGACGAACAGCAAAATATCCTTTCACCTTGTCCTTGTTATTTTAACTATAAATAGGAATGGGTTTGAGCAACGTTAGAAGAAATATAGTAATTATTATTGCTTTTAAAATAAGTATCAGAGGAATGATTAAAGCTTAGTTGAAGTGATTAAAAGCTTGAATGTATGTAACAACAAATTAAAATAATAAACAGTTCCCTCGTTTTAAGTAATACCATACGAACTCTAACTATGAATTCTAAACCGTATAGTTCTTACCTATGGTTTACAGTAATTGTACTTCCTTACCACATCTATGATAACTAACAACTATTGTCCTTTGTTTACGACCAGAGTGGATTGACAAAAGCGTTATAAAACATATGTTATCTTCTTCCACAACGTATAGTCTCGTACTCAATTACAGCTCTTTAAAGGATCACTTTCCTTAGGCACGACATCTCGAAGGAAACAGTGCACGAAAAATGAGGACATTTGAAGCGAGACACACGACGCGTTCTTAACCGGGCACGAATACACTATACACGGGCTCTGATTGCTTTCCGACACATTTCTCTTAAGATAACATACGTAAAATCTTCACATAAAATTTTTTTTTATTGAAAAAGTTTTTTCCTTTATAATCGTTTATCGTATCCTATTGGCGTGACCTTGGTTTTATAGATATCTTAAAGTAACTCTTCTCTTCGTGCCCTTTTTATCTCGATAACTAATGACAGTCGTATATTTTCCCCCTTTATGACTTTCTAAACTGAAGTATAAGTAAATTAAGGTCAAAGAATGTCTAGATAAAATATATATATTGAAGGCTGTAATCCTTGGTTAACTTGAAACACTTTTAAATATAATTTTCACTATTATCTCTTTTATCGAGAATTATATTAATTGGCAAATGCCAATAATTGCTACTGTAATTCGATATAAAGATTGCTTATAAAAAAAGAGACGTTAAAAAATTGCCTAGCTAGGTATGTTAAACGTTGGTAATTTATATATATATAAAATGCAAAATCTACGTAATAAGAAGTGTATCAAAAAATTATTAATATATTTATTAAATACTTATTATGTATAAAAAAAGTTTTATTTTTCGGTTTATAATAAGAGAATGAAGGTATAAAATTTGTCCTTGCTCTAAAAAAAAAAATAAATATAAAAAAGTGACATTATTAATATTCACTTTTATAATGACGAAAGAATATGACTAGATAATTTAGATTTTACAACTATGCATATATAAAAGAACAAGAAGCTGTTTCTTCAAGTAAGAACATTTATTTATAACACATATATTCAATCATGGACTACTGTAAATACTAATAATAATAATAATAAACATGGGATATAAAACCAGTATTATATTAGCCCAACATTATAGATTCTAGAATTTTGGAAGATACTAGCTATACAGAATACAGAGATTTCTTTTAAAGAAATTTAAATGATTTGGAACAGTTATTACTTAAATTGGTTTAAAGAAGTTCAAATAAATTGGTTTCAACGTTAAATTATATTAAATTTTGAATTTTAATTCACAATTTTAAATTAAAAACAAATCAACAACAAAAACAGGGAAAAAATAAAATTATATTAATTACTGGAATTCATACTTACTAAAACTACTTTGAAGGTTATCCAATATTAGAGAAAGTAGCTATTTGCATTTAATTAATAAAATGTGAGATCGTTCACTCAAACGTAACTCTGTTTTAAGATAACACTGCGTCCGTTAGTTAATTAAACTCAGTTCAAAATAACTATAAAGAACTGAAATAAAATAAAACAAAATCAGCAGAATATTATATGCTAAATAAAAAATGTCTATACTAATTATACTTAAGTAATTTAAATATTTGCAAAAAAAAAAAAAAAAAAAATCAAATAATACAAGCACTGTTTATTTAAATTTGCCTGATAAACTTTAACTTACCTGTCCCATAATAGGTACGTGTGATCCAATGTGATGATTGAAGAATACTTTATTGCAAAGTAAATATATAAATTAGATGTAAAAAAAAATATATAATGCCGTTGTAGCATATTTAATTAATCCTTCAAAAAAGAAATTGAGACAATTCGTTTTACGCGAATATTCAAATGATATTACTTATAAGTTATAACGTGTTAGCGTAAAGCTCGCCATTTCACTCCATTATTGAAAGCATCTACGATTGTGGGGGGCACGGGTAAACAAAGGATTTCTTAATTACTTACAGCTAATTTTTCGTTGGAGAAAAGACATAAATTAAGCCTATATAAAATGATAAAAAGAGTAACTTTCATATACATTTTGGCAATTTACCAATTGTTTATTATATTTTACTTTATTATACAATTATCGCTTTATTATTCAGTATCAATATTAAATATTAATAAACAACAACACGCAATTATTTCGGAGCTTAAAGAAGGTAACGGAAGATTTGTGATTTTTTTTTATCCAAATTAAACATTCCTAGATAGAAATCTTTTAAATTATGTCAATATTTACCATTGAATTAAATTAGAACTAAAATAATGAAGTACATGTCTTTTCTCCAACACAGAAAATCTCTAATAGAAAGCAGAACTCGATTATCCGGACAATTCATTTCGAATATTCATCTCACTGACTTTTGTCCCAATTGGTCCGGATAATTCAAGTTTTACGTTTATGAAAACTATGTTGCCACTCACTGTGGTAACGAATTAAGAAGTCACTAACCTTGTCTTCCTCTCGGCGGATGTTTTCAAACACTTACCTAAAACAGAAAAATAAAACCAACTATTAAAATTGAAAAAAAAAGAGTATATTTTAAAACCAGTTTATAGTGTAATTAATAACTATAGTATACTGATAGTAATTTCTCGGTCTATAAGAAGGTTATATAGATGCAGTAAGGGAATCTATTAGAATATCTATAGGTTTAAAACTACTTTAGATAGGAGAACACTTGAGAATCCTACTTGAGACAATACGCTTTCAATCAAAAGGAGCCTATACTATACCATATTTTATACAATGGAAGCAGGGACCCTCTCTAGCCTCATACCCATTGGTTATTCTTTGCTCAGCTGTGTTGTTTCCGCATTGAACATATATTGTTATGTAATTCTCTTTCTGATAAGGACGCATTTAATTAATTTACCTTTCACTCCACTAAGAAATAAAAAAAAAGTACAGTCTTGTTTCTTTCTTATTTTTACGGTTACATAATTTATTTCTCTCAAGGAAATCTAGAGTAATATGTACAATAATTCAATTAAACATCTTGATAAACCTTAAGACAATACACGATAGTGCACTTTTGGTTTTTTTATAGTAAAAGAGAACCATTTATTTTGTAAAATAAGGGCCAAATTTTTATCTATTTCTTATACCATAACTTGATCCTTGAATCAGTTTTTAGAGATGCACATTGCTTCCTTAAGGCCTATCACTGACGAAGAGTCACATGAAAATACGCAAGAAAAATATAGTTATGTAGATTTCAAAACGTGAGCGCCTGTGTGATGTGCCAGAGCAAGTAATGTGTGTAGAATGTAATACATGATAATTCGTGGGCTACCTTAGACATACCATCCAAATGACATCTGAATTATTGTAATGGCGTTTGGAAAAATGTTGAGAGGGACTGCTCGACCGACTGATAATTAATAATGTTCTGATGTTTGTACTTATACAAACAGCAGATATATACTGATGAAACGCACTTTGGTTATACTTTTTTTTTATTTAGAAAAAAAATAAAATTGTTTCCTAAATTATCACAATTCTTATGCTACCTTAGGTTGGAAGAAAAAAGTTAAGGTATGGGTATGTATAAAAGTAAAAAAAAAATATAATAATACATAATTAAGGATTTTTAATTACGTAAGAACCAGAACAAATCATCTTATCACTTTGACAATAACAACTAAGGATTTTATCTTGATTGATGCAGTTACGCTTTGTGTCATCACATTTGATAGACAGTAAATTATTAATTCAAAGGGTATAAAACAGTGATATAGACCGTAACTGATAAGCTTTTATTTTGCTACTGAAAGCTTCAAAAGTGCGTGAAGGACATTTTATAAAAGGAAGTTTAATTTTAAAATGGCGTGTCTATTAAAAAAATCGATAATTATACAACTGTTTTTCTTTAGTTTATTATAAAGCAATATAGCGCGTAGTCTTATAAGAAAGGAAGGAAGTTGTATGAAGCCTTATTGCAAGCTATGAGAGAAACCTAGACGATTATAGTTACTTATATAATAATATTGTATAAAAAAAATAGTACTTGTCAAAACAGTTCCATGAGAATCTTACTAAGGAATGTATGACATGTCATCTTAAATTTAATATTAATAGTCGACGACTTCATAAGACAAGACAAGAGAGTAAATTAAAAGGGAGAGAAAAAAAGGATAAAGAAGTGAAATGTGGGTGGGATGAAGATCGCTATTTCCTGTCCCGGGACCCTGGGAGGAGTCTGGTGGGAGAAGGATTCCCTGGACCCTGAGTCACCACCAACCACTTATCGACCCTACAATACCCCTATCGATACCATAATATCGAACAAATTAAATTGAGAACAACAATGGCTGGTGTATTATTTTTTGTTTACTACCAAAAACCCCAGAAAATTCACTTTTTTATTAAAAGTATAAGGGAGAAGTACATCACATCTATTAAGTCTGAGTGTTAAACATGTCGCTCTGAATCAAACCAGATATATATGTACAAACTTGTCCCTAACATCTTTCTTCACTAAATACTTCTTAAAAAAATATTATTGATATATATTAAGCTCAATTTCACGGTAGATCCATTATCAAGAGATTGTGGAAATAAATTTGCTAGACATCAGAAAAAGTACAAATGAATAATCAGTTAGTTCATTAGTTTCAGTTAGTTTCATTATTAAGGTTGGTGTACTTTTAATCCGGTCATTAAATTAAAAATGACACCAAGGAAAACCAGGAAAAAAAGATGGTGAGAGTGGAGAACAAAATGAAAAATACTTCGTTTCGCAATAGTATTTTTTATTATTTACGAGTATTATAATAATTACTAAATAATACTTTTTTTGAATCGGCGATTGTTCATCTTGATAACTCTTTTAACGGTAAGGAAGAAAAAATATTTAATAACGTGACATTTTGCAATAAACGAAAAAGTAAAAGACATAATTATAATAAAGGATTTATTTAATAGAGACAAGGTCGTTTTTTACAAAGACGAAGAAGAATTGGGGACATGGGAATTCGAATGGCTAAATAAAAATAAATAAACGATAAGATTTGCTATCTTGAAAGAAGAAATAATGAGGAACACGGGAACCTTTTCCTTTTGCATTTGTAGTAGGAGTGAGATTAAATAAGGAATTAGGGTAAAAGAGTAAGGAGAAAATACTTGTAGAAGAAAATACTACGTCCAATAGTGGCACTTCTTTAGTTCCTCTTTTTAGCTGCTAGACCTTAGTACTTATATAATGGGTATAAAACAAGTTGATGAAGTATTGGGTACGAAGACAAAAAAATAATGCTCTTGTAGAAGTGATAAAAAGTTATTAGAGGCATGATAAAAGGTGCAATAGACTTCGTCAAACTCTAATGATGATGATGTTCAAAGAAGGACCAAAATATAGTGAAGAAATGAGTACGTAACGAAGTTGAAATAAGAAAATTGCTAAACCCACGGGAGGTTTTAAGCAGGATAAAAAATGTTGCTATGAACTAAGGTAAGATATAATGAGATAGGAAAAGTAAGACATATGGTAACTTGTACGATAAGAGTACAGCTACAAGAAAGACCAATGGTAGAAAAGTAAGTGAAGGTTGTGGACATATTAAGGTACTTGAAAGAGTGAGCTCAAAAACTGAGAGAAAGGTTTTTGTTTTGAAAAAGAGTGAGTAGAATACACTCAAAAATCATTTAAAAAGAATGAGAGAGATATAAGAAATGTGAGTGCGGAGAGAAAGGTGGGGGCAAGGTCGTTTTGAGGTCACTCACCCAATCCCTCTTTTCTTTGCCTTCCATCATTTCATCTTCTATTTATACATTCGATTATCGTTGTATAAACTAAACCACCAAAAATTAATATATACATTTAAGATAAATTTGAAACAAGGGATGAGTTTTCGTTTGAATATCTTTAAAATAGATAAACAACTTTCAAAATGTTTAGCAACATCTTCTAATACTTGATAGCGTTACATCACCTTCTTATTTTAAATCTGATGTAATGAAAATAATTTTTTAGTTAATGTTAGTAGTGAGACTTATAAGGCTGAATTGAAATTCCCCGCAGCAATAAAGTTATGTAAATATAAAATAATATTGTTAATTAATTTAAATCGTGTTGCAGTATAACAACATTCGAATGAATTATTAGTGTAATATTATTGTTTGTAATTAGTTGCATATGTACCTACTAGATCTAGAAAAACCAAAGTTATAATTATTTAAGTAACAATTTGAAGGCTTATAGAAAAATCATCGGCTTGGATTGGTAGACAAAATCATGTTTATAACATTTTATCTAAGTTATGATTTTATTGAGGACATGCCTGTACTAGAAATTTTTTTCTCTAAAACTAGTCTTATCAGAATTATGAATGAAGCAATTAAAATAGAACGGCTGATAAGGAAAACAATAATTATTATTGATAATATCAGCTTACTTATTTGTATGTATTTGTAAACCTATGCAAGAACTAGTCTTGCTATGATGCTAACAATTGCAATTTGAACAAATGAATTTTGTGCCGATATTCATTGTTTAGCAAGTTCCCTGTAAAATTACCTTACTGTTTACTACCACTTGTCATCCGTAATATAAGTAAGTTAGTAACTTAAAAAAACCATGCCTTTTTTTATCAATACTCACAATAATAATTTTAATAATAAATTCTTAGTATTTATAACAGTCAAAATCCGTGTGTAGTTACACTTTCTATTGTTACATAAGTAAGGAAATGTACTAATAATAATAATATCTTATCAATAAATAATTTATAATGAAAGTGTAAAACACCAATATTAAAAGTAGATTTTAAAATAAGAACAACTAACTCTATTTAAAAGAGTTAATTAATAATTAATGTAGAAAGTGTAATAGCAGTAGATCATAAAAGTTTTAGCAGCATGCCAGCTAGCTGGGCTTTAGTATAAAAAATTTCTGTTTAAACTTAGATAAAATTAAAATGAAAAATCTTCAAAAGTGATCCTTCTCAAATTTATAAAATCATTTATCTTAAATATTAATAAATATTCTTTAATAATTAGTTTCAACTTTTCTTTAAACTTTAAACAATGTGTTCTCGCTATTGTCACATATGTCACATAAATATCCGAAATATAAAAGAGTTTTCTTGAAGTCATTTAACAAAATTAATCAAGTAATTTTTCTCTTTTCAGTTATAATCATAATTATTTTTTAATTTCATAGAATCCTTCAATTTTTAGTAGGACGCTTTTATAATTTTCAGGTATCACTTAAATGTATAGAAGTACATAGAAAGAGGTAAAGCTGGAAAAGTAATTTTAGTTTATAAATATCATCAGGTGAGGTCTTAAGTGACGATATTAATGAGTTAAAGCGTGTACGAGAAAATGTTTCGTTGTCTTGTAAACTTGTAAAGCATGTTGGAAGGTGCTCAGGTCCTATTATTGGGTTCAAAGGAAGGTTAGTGGTCTAAGGGTTCTCCAGATGTCGTTGTGATCCTACATCTGCCGCAGCTGCGATTCCTGACCCCTGTACATCTGCTCTTTAACCAAGATCTGCCCATTTCCTCTGCTCCTGGGTCTTCTTCGTCTTAAGATATTTTTATGGCCTCCAGACAACTTTTTTTTCTGTTCATTTAAAGAAGCATAATGTTTTTT
This sequence comes from Gerris lacustris, assembly GCA_951217055.1. Lineage (NCBI taxonomy): Eukaryota > Metazoa > Arthropoda > Insecta > Hemiptera > Gerridae > Gerris > Gerris lacustris. The sequence continues at coordinate 82,888,992 of OX578277.1, forward strand.
AAACATGTCTGGTCCAGTGTTTTGAATTATCATTATTAATAATAATGCTGGGGTTGTTTCACCTTTTTGAAGTAATTTGATTTAGCTAGATGATTGATTATACCTCTTTCTTCTTGCTTTTAGCACTTTGATTTTAAATTATAGCTAGGTACTTAATATCTTAAATCAGGTGCTAGTTAAGAAGAAACCTTATGTATTCATTTTGTACATCCTGCCAAGCTGCTGTACAGAGCTTCCTGGGTGGCGATTCTAACTTACATTCCTCGCTATATATTATGATCTTAATATCATTGATTTCGGACTAATTTAACTGGGCCAACTGAATTTAAAGCAATTGATGCTACGTGGGCGGAATGACGCAGCATAGTTCTTGATATCACATAATAAGAAACCAATATTCTCCTACCACGATATTATAATATTCAATACTCGCAGCAATATTCTTTTTACATTAGATTATGGGATGTATCTATCCATTTTCCTTCCAGGAATTGAGTTAAATCAATAACCTATTGGATTTTGAATAAAATTATGTCGAGCGTAACACTTGTAGTATATTAAAACTTGACGCCCTTGGTAACTTTATGAAGAGTTACAATACGTCCAATGCAAAATTGTAATTATTACAGTTTACAGAAACTTATAAACCTGATACCCGTTAGTGTTTTAACTCTTTAACAGATTTACCCATATATATTTTTTATTTTATTGGGTCCTTGAAACAACCAAGTGTTTACAAGAAATTACGCAAAACTGTTACTAGAGTTGAGAAATGTTTAATTGTATGATTAATTTTTTTCTTAAGTTCCTGTTTGCACCTGAGTTATTGCGAAATCGTGTACCTAGAATAGAAATAAACACCTTTTACAATATAGTTGTAACACAGATAGTACCCTTCTAATAAAAATAATTGTGCACGCTGAGCCAACCTATTAATGCAAGCTTAATCCTATTGACTATTTCAAGAAAATAAATAAACCAATGATTACTCTATTCTGATTTATCTCTTATTAGCGAGTCCACGACATCCTGTGTATTCTTTATCATCTTTTTATAATGTTCACGTTTTGGCTTATCCTAGCCCTGATTCATATATATGTATGTTCATGTTCCTAGCCCTGACCTCATTACTAATCTAAACATATTCAAAATACATATGGTGGATATGTCTCTAGTTTAAACTAGTGTAGATTTGTCCTTTTATTTTACTGACTTCGAAGTTTCCTCTATATGGTATCAAATTATTCCTATTGCTTCCGAGCTTACCGAAGGTAACGGAAGCTATGAGATCGTTCTGAAGAACGAAATATTTTTAGGTCTCAGATTTCAAAAATTCTAAGATAAAAATCCGTTTCAGACATCAGGGATCCATTTTGGTTCCGTGTCTGTCTGTCTGTCGGTTGGTCTGTCGTTCAATTTTTGCGAACCAACGTATCTTAAAACTACACATCAAATTTTAATGAAATTTGGGTGGTAGGTCATTGTTAGTAGCCCATTGTTGGTCCCATATAAGTTTCAACTTTCTACACTCATTTGTTTCTCTTCCACATACGCACAAACATACATTAATTTACGCCTATAGCTTCAAAAGTACTTATCTGATATGTATGAAACTTTTATAGTTTGTCGTAAGTAGCCCGCAGATAGCCCCAGATTACTTTGAACCGTTATTAATTGATATTTTAATTCAAGTAAAAAATCAAAACAATTTTGACAGATTAAAAAAACAGGGGAAACAATTAAACAAATTAGACAATAATGGCTTGTAAAAGCATATAATCAAAAAGTACGTGATAGCATGCGAGGAAGCTATGTGCCACTCCAATTGGCAGTCTGTTTTTTATACATAACCAGTCAACTTAAACTTCATAATTTAAGTTTATGGCGTCATAAGCATCACAAGGCATGCTAGAGTATGTTGACACAAGCAATTCCTCTACGAAATGAGTGCAAATAAAAAATCCCATGAGTAATTTTACAACGAAAAAGATAAAGAGAGCGAAAATCCTTACTGTGTTTTGGTTTCATGAAGATTTTATTTCTTTGAATTACAATGCATTATTACAAAAAAAAAAAGTTCTCGTGTAATGTTATTAATAATAGTATTCTGTTACAACAAAATTATTTGTCATAGAAATACTTGACATCATAGAAATAAAATTATTGGGCATTATAACACTTCTTTCTTATTACCTGAACCTAATATACAACTAGGTATATTATATTTTGAGAGTCAAATACAATATATACTTATAGTACGGTAGTTGCCGCCGAAAAATTTTAAGTATAATTATAATCAGGGACCGCGGAACTTATTTCAGAGAGGGGGGGGGGCGAAATTATGATACGTGTATTGCGGGTTTAGCAGTTTGCTAATATTAAACATTTTTAAAAATGTCAAGCACCGCAAAACTATTTTGAAGAAAGGGGGGGAGGAAGACGAAATACAGAGGACTAATGACCAGTTTGTGTGTAGAGACTACATTTTCTAAAAAAAAAAAAAAAATTAATTTAGTAATTATAAAACAATAAAACACTCAAATTAAGCAATTAAGTTTTTAAAAACCATAATGATAAACATCACTTTACATAATAACTTATGCTTTTATAAACATTTTTATAGAGTATTTTCACTTTCTCGAAAACGGTTCCGACGATATTAATTCAAAAATTTAAAAATGTAGTCCATTTGAATATAAATCTTACGATATAAGCCGTTTTCCCGGGAAGAATCTAGTTACTGAGAAAATAGCTTTAAAAGCGGAGGGAGAGAGGCCAGGTTCAATTCCCCACCGAGGAGGTTATTTTTATGATATATTTTGAAAAAATGTTCAATAATAATTAAATGTACCAACGAAACCTGATAAATGGAAAACACCGGACCAAGTTATGAACTCGTATATGAGAAAGTTTGTCTGAGTTGTCTCTGACCGATTTTTTTAATATCTATACTGCTATAAAAAAACATATTAGTAACAACTTCTAATTATTTATACTTAAATAATAATAATTATTTATTCTAAAACTTATACTTAAGAGTTTTTAGAATCAATTTATAATTTGCATTAATATCATCATAAAAGTAGTACCTAGTAATTTTGATCTCGCGATGAAATCCGACTAAACTCAATAACATTTATAAAAATAATAACGATCGCATAAACGAATACAATTTTATCTGTACCATATAGCTAATAAATTCAAAATTAGGCCCGAATTGATTTGCAAACGTGCGTAAACCATGGATTTTTTTTTAAAAAAATCAATTATTATTATTGTTTTAAGTATTATGTTCACCACTGACTCTTTGTACACTATAATTATTTGATTAAATATAAATTTAAAAGTTTATTCTAATGTGAAACATATCATAAGTTCAATTATAATTATTATTAGAAAATATAAATTAACAACATAATACTATCGACAATCTTCAACTTAAACCTCAACAATTTTTTTTTATATATCTAACATAATTAGATAATATACCAGTTAACAGAGGGGGGGCGCTGCCCCCCCTCTGTTGACTGTGGGGGGGCAGCCGCCCCCCCCTGCCCCCCCTGTTCCGCGGTCCCTGATTATAATAAAGTAAATTATAATTACGCATTCCTGAGCCACAGATATAGGTGACCGACTTGCCTCTTCTAAGTATATTTACATCTTTATTTTCTTGCTTATTTTTACCGTAAATTTCTTGACTATTTGGGCTTCGAGTCTGGTTCCTTTCTATTTTGACTATGTTCAGGAGGCACAGTTCAACGCAACTTGTCTAGGGCACTTTTACCTGACAGAGAACGAGTGGATGAAACAGTCAAAGTCGTTATGAACAAAACTGAAATGTTCTATAATGTGTTTAAATAAGCAGGGGTAAAAAATATGCGAATGTTAAAATTAAGTCATAAATAAATTCTCGCGAATAGGCGGTCACGATAGTTAATGATGACTGTATATAAATGTAATGACAAACAACTCTCTTAAAAATATATGTTTACGTAGTTTACAACTAGGCCCACATTTTTAAAAGATGTTTAAAAAGTTCTAAAAGCTATTTCAATCTGTGTATTTAAAATTAATCTAACGGTATATACTTATTTATATTTGTGGTATAGATATAAAATTTCAGCGGCGTAACCAAGGCAAAAGTGATCCTCGGGTAAGGGCTCCCCATCTTGGCCCACCGCGTTTATAAAAGTAAGCTAGAGCACGAACAAGTATAAAAAAATTATTTTGTTACTTTGAACTCCTTGAGAAAATGCCTGATATAAAATATAGAAATAGAAGAAGAAAGAAATATTTTGAGCTGGTTCATACACAGATTTTCCATATATATATATATATATATATATATATATATATATATATATATATATATATATATATATATATATATATATATATATATATATATATCTTTCGATGAAAAATGAATTCTACTAACTAATTTGCGATATAATATACTTATATCGTTTAATATATTTAACACAAAAACCAGTTATTCCTTTAACTTAAATAGAAATATAAATGGTTATTCATTCCTTTGGTTTATTCTCTGATTTGCACAATCTTACTGCCAAACTTTACAGGAAAATAATTAATTAAAAATAAAAGTACTTTTTTCTTTCTTTTTAAATAAAATCTCATTCAGGTTTATTTATCTTTTTAAACTTTTAAAGTTACATACTCAAATTGATAATTGAATGTTGTTCTTCATCAGTTGATCAACTAAAAAAAAAGTCTTTAAGTTGAATTAATTAAGTTTTTCTTGTTTAAAAGTAAGAATATAAAACTAAATTAAAAAGATCAAAGAATATAAAGATCAAATTAAGACTTAAAACAGTGGGTTAAAAAATAAAAGATCTTATCGAAGATCTTTTGAAAACTCTATTTCAAAGTTGAAGATTGTGTAAAAGAGGAAGTTGACTGATAAAAATTCTTTGGAAAGTCAGTTAAACATTGTCATCTTCATTTCTTGATGGGACAAATAAAGAAAAATTGTCCATAGTTAATCTTGGCTGGATGTCGCAGGTGACGGCCTTTATCTTCGGGGACCTTCTGTCAGAAGAGAAGTGGAAGTATAACTGTATATTTTTCAAATGCTGGGAACCAGTTTGAGTACACGCGATATCTTATTTCATCATCTGCGGTGAAGAGGTCGTCTTAAAAACCGCCTACAGCCCCACAACACTAAACCGCGTTTTCAAACGACCTTTTCATGACATTAAAAGACATTAAGAGGAATCTCCTTCTATCTCTTACCCTCATCTCTTTTGTTTCGTTTAAAAACAGTTTTGAAAACAATTAACCGCTACTTGAAACTCCTTATAAATAAATATCAGATAAAGAAAAAAAAAGAATGTACGAAAATAATAAAAAAAATTATAAATTAATATTTTGTACGTTACGATGCAATTGTAACTGATTAAACAAGTCGATATTTATATATTCCATAATGTTAAATATATATTTTAAAAAAATTAAAATAATACATATCCAATATCCATTCATCAATTGATTCTTTGAGAAAAAAAATGTGTTATTACAAAACTACGGACAGAATGTCCTTTTACCCACCTGAAACTAATAACACATACTAGGGAAAAAATTAAGGGAATTTCATAATACATTATTAATTTAACTAACACAATTTATTTCTAATATATTAATTATTGTGATAAACATGCAAAAATACTATCATACCCAACTTGCGTTGTACAATAGGCCATTAGCACTTCTATACAGATTAAAAATAAGTTAATTGGTTAAAACACAATAATCAATCTTAATTTGCTGTTTGTTCAATTTAAGTAACTGTTAATATCGAGTTTTTAGTAAAAAACAATGAGTGATTTAAGTGATTATGACGAAAATGAGGAGAATATACGCCTCCCCAAATAATTAATTCGGCACAAAATACAACTAATGAATTAATATCATTATCAAAAGAGAAATACGAACTTACCATACAGAAAGTTAATTACTTTTTTTTTTGTATTTATTATTAAAATCCAACAATCGTAGATAAAGTACGGTTTTCGCAACTCGTGCGAAACCTGCATTTTGCTTTGCTCGTGAGGTTTTACTACCCTCGCTGTCGCTCGGGTGCAAACTCCACACTCGCATGCAAAATGCTACTTTCCGCAATAGACGCGTAATGTACTATTACAACAAATAAAAGTCAAGTTTAAAGTTTTAATTTTTCATATACGCAGTATAAATATAGAGTGAAAGTATTGTGATGGCGCAAATATTCGATTTTGACGGAATTACGCGTTTTAAGATCCCCTGAGGACTGGGTTTTAAAAAAAGCCTATCTGTTACTTTTAGTCAGTGCTGGCGCGTGGAGCCTAAATTGCTAACCCGATTTCGGTGATAAAATAATCTTTGCTGAAAATCGTTAAAAAAGTTTAAGTAAGTTTTAAAATGAATTAAATAAATTAGGTATTATTGGATTTAAATTCATTTTAACTGTATATATTATGAGAAATTAAAATATAAATTATTATTGTAACTATTATAACTAGTTTTTTATATTTACATATTTTATCTATCATTATCGGTTACCGTGTATTCTATGAGTAATAATGATTTTTTTTTTTTATTTACTTGGGAAGTCACACACCTTAAGCAATACTTTTCTTTAAAAAAAAATACTCAGAATTGAACCACTAAATTTTAAGTAAGATTTAGTTTATTTTTTTATTAAGTTCTTTAATAATTAGGAACCTGTCAGTGTTAATTATGGTTTCATTTCATGTTACCTCCTACTTAGATCCGTAGGAGGTGACAAATGCGTTTTCATGATTAAACTGTTCTTAAATAATAAATTAGGCCGTATGAAACATGATACTTGTATATATCCTCTGAAAAATCTAATTTAAAACGTTTGAATACTAAGTTCGATAAAAGCTTCATTCCTCATCTTAAATATTCAGCGTTGGCGTTTTTTATTATTATTAATAATTTAAATAAGATATTTAACATATGCAATTTTATGTTAACTTTTCTTCCTTTAACTACTTTATGAAAAAAAAATAGTTTAAATAAAATAATAATTTAAATTAATTAGATATACTATCATTATTATTCAATTGAATAAATTGACTTCCTTTTGATTTTTATTCTGTGTGGTAGCTCATCATCACTGTAACATATTAAGAAATTTGAAAGTACGGTGTTCTGGGCCGTAAATATATTACAATATTCTTAATAGATTAATATAATAATTGCTTCAGAGTTGATATGAATTCGTTTATTTCTTTTATTATTTTTGAATGAGGTAACATTTATTTAATTAAATTGTATTTTATTGTTCGTTAGGAATAGGTACTTCTTAAGGCTCTACCGCTCTTTGAAGTTAGAAAAATCATTAAATTGAAAATTTTATTGGTTCTAAGCAAGATATCAAAAATCTAATCACAGGCTTCATTCCTAATTTTAATTCTGCACAATTTGAGCCCTACTTCAACTTCCTATGATAAATAGTACAGGCGCCATTTCAATACAATGATAAAACTCGTTGTATTAAAATGGCGCCTGTACTATTTATCATAGAAAGTTAAAATAGGGCTCAAATTGTGCAGAATTAAAATTAGGAATGAAGCCTGTGATTAGATTTTTTATATCTTGCTTAGAACCATTATAATTTTAATTTTACTGTTTTTCCTAACCTCAAAGGGCGGTAGAGCCTTAATAATTAACTTCATACATTATTTTACAACAAATGTCATAATTATCAAAAATTACAATAATTATTCATAAGTTTGTGTCATTAGATTATCTTTATTATTATTCAATTTGCAAAAAAAAGAAAAGCATAATCATCTATCTCATATTTTATTTTAATATAATACGTGTAGATGATGATATAATCTTATTATGGCAACGTTTTGAGAGTTTATAATTTACTTAATGCATAATACCTTTTTATTATTCTAATGCGAATTTCATGAAATGTTTTTCTTTTATCGTATTTAACCTCATCAGTATTCAGAATGTGTCTTGACAAAATAGAAGTTTTAAAACAAAAGAATGTAAGTATGTCCGGTGTTTTTGTTTGAAGTTGGGTGGATTTCTTTTATATTTACTACCTGACACGGCAAGGACATTATAGAAAAATTCCATTTTGAACTTTTGAAAAGAGAATCAAAACACTCTTCATTAAGAATCTTATTGAATTATATTAATTATCGATAGTCTTCAATAGTAGTGTTATATCCTTATCCATAAGATTTTCACGTATTTGTACTAGTCAACAATAGAACAATAATTAGAAATGTTATCATCAATTCCTTTTAAATATAGTTGTGATCGGAGTTCTTTAATATTGCAACAGAACGATAAGACTTATGTCGGCTTCATTGATTACAAAATCTGGATTTACGGCCTTATTTGAAACTGAAAAGTTAAAATATTAGGATTATGACCTGAAGATCAATATGCACCCTTAATAAGATCTTTAGGATTCTTTTACATCTTCGGTTTTAATTTAACGTTTTTTCTATTAACCCCTCTTTGAAAAACTAGAATTATTTTATTGTTTTTTTGTATTTTCCTTACTTATATTAGAATAAATGAATTATCATAGTAGCTAAATAATACTAGAGGTCGACCAAGAAGTCATGAACACGGGAGAAACGGAAAGCTTAACTTCGTTTAAAATCGGAACTTCCGAGTAGTGCCGAAGTCAGTACAGTCGGGTGCTAAGACAATAATCATTCCTAGTTTGTATGACATGCCCAGTTATGTCAAATCTCACAAATAACAACAGCAAGGTTTCCAATCTGTTAGGTTTCCTGTTTTGTTTGTTTTTATACAGCACGAACTATAGTCACAACTGTTCTAAATCCAAATCAAACTCAGAAATAAAGAGGAAGAAAAAAAAATAGATTAAGGAAAAAGAATATCGATTTAGATTTAGAGAATATTATTATGAGTAATCAATAAATAATAATATAAAGATATTATCGTATATTATTAGTGATTTTCTTATCAGGTACAGTGTTGCCTGTTGCAAAAAATAAAATTATTAATAACAGAAGAACAACACTGTGTTTTTTACCGTGGTCTATTATATCAAAAACTGACAGTACATGACAACACTAGCGCACTCCTCTCATTTCCATGACTACTAGTATATAAAATATGATTATAAAAATGTATCTCTATGCTATAAAAATAAGCATCTATAACTTGGTGCTTACGTATTTTGTTCTTATCTATAAGAATATATTTATATTATTTCTTAAATAATTAAAAGAAAATGAATTACTTCAAATAAATAATCTCTCTTGCAAAAATTAAACTATTAAAAATATGAATAAATTAAAATTAGCGATTATTAACATCGCAGCACCTGGCTTAAGGTTGAGTTAACTCGAACCAAGACCCGTATATCCTGCGTGCGTTATGCTCCAAACATCGCGATAATTGTAACTGAGATAGTTTTTAAAGATACACAATAATGAAAGGAGTTTTGTATGAAATATGGAAATATACTTAAAAAAAGTCACGGTTTTATGATCCTTTTATTCGCGTGCTGGATAGTTTGTTCTTCATGAGCATAACATTACGGCAACAATATAATCTTAAAAAGTTATGGTAAATTAACTATTTAATCTAAGGGTTAAGACAGATGTTTTATGTCCAAAAACATTTTAAGTACTGGATTGGAGTAGTATTGGATACTGAAGGTACCTCTTATTTATTTATATTTTTATTTTTTATTTGGAGATAAAAAAAGAACATAAAACTGAGAACAACAGTAACTAAATAATATTAAATGTAACAAACTAAGATAAGTTAAATATATCATTATATAAAACATTGAAAATTCCACTAGTATATACAAATTAATTGTATATAGTAACTGTTCAGATTAATTGAGGATATTTAATTTTACTTAATTTAAAAAATAAGACTAATATAATTCGGCGTTTCTTAATTCTTAATAAGAATACAGTGTTTAAATAAAAAAAATCGGTCCGAGACAACTCAGACAAACTTTCTCATATACGAGTTCATAATTACTTAGCCCAGTGTTTCCATTTATTAGTTTTCAAATGTACATTTAAATATTATTGAACATTTCATCAAAATGTATCATAAAAATAACTTCTCCTGGGCGGGGAATCGAACCCAGGCCCTCTCCATCCGCGTTTTAAGCTAATTTCTCAGGAACTAGATTTTTCCTGGAAAAACGGCTTATATCGTTGGATTCGTATTCAAATGGACTACATTTTAGAATTTTTTAATCAAAATCGTCGGAACCGTTTTCGAGAAATAATTTTTTTTTCAGAGTTTTTGGGGGGTAGCGCCCCCAAAATTATAGCTAAAATTCATTTTTCGATTTCGCCTCGGGGTATGATTTTTCTGAACATGCATGCCAAATTTTGTCGAAATCGGCCCAGTAGTTTAGGCTCCAGGCGTCTGCACAGACAGACAGACATTTTTTTAAAAACCACTTTTTTGGACTCAGGGGACCTCAAAACGTGTAAATCCATCAAAATCTCAAAATCGAATTTTCGCGCCATCACAATACTTTCTCTTAATATGAGAAAGTAAAAATATTAACCGAGAATATGCAAATAATTTATTTCGCATCTTGAAAGTATTATAAAATTATTAACGTAAATTTGAAAATCCTTATTTCTTAAAAACATTCTTACTTTATTAGGTGTCATAAGGCAATATTACAGTTCATATTTACATGAATATTATATGTTTTAGTTTAACATAAGGGCATATTGTATAACTACACCCTATAGTAGAACTTAACATAATATTATCAAGTTTACGCGCTGTTGACCGTAACCATTTAATGTGCCATATCGTGATATTAGTCGTAATTACAATGTGAACTATGAACTGCATCGCAGAATAATGGTAATTGAGGACAGAAAAAGGTACCATATGGTTTTTATGTGTGATTAACAATAAAAATAAAAAGACACATGTTTATAGTTTACAGTAAGTGATAAGTTAATTGTTCGACTCAATTATCTTAATTAGAAACACTTAACATCTGCAGACTAATTTTGACTAATATAAATATAATCATAACTGAAATTTCCTTACATTCCTACATTAGGTAAACTGCTGATAACTGCAGTTATCAAGCCACCTTAGGAAAAGAGGTTAGAAAATTGGGGGTCTCACTCGAATGTACTATTTAGACAAAGGGATATCATCTCTAAAATGTATTAATTATATAGATATAAGCTTTCAAATGTATAAATCTTAAAAATAAACTGTTCTTACAAAGGGATATAATCTCTTAAGTGTATAAATCAAGCGAAATTGTGCTGCCAAGCGATTCTCGACTGTATCGATAACTGCAGATTAGCCCTATCTTATTATTTGTGGTGTAACAAATCAGTTATTATCTATACCAACCGAAAGTTCAAATAAGATGGGTTTTTTTGTATTCTAGATAATTTTAATCCGAAATTTTATCTCGAGGTAATTTTATAATTATGCGTAAGTTGCACGATGATTTCACTGTTAACAACTTTACATTTATTGACACTAATTAATGTCAAATCTCATTGAGCCCGCTAATTATATTTCACACTTAACAGTGAAGAATGCTTTAAAGTAAGAAGAAATATATTAAAGGGATCAGAGTGTATAAAAGGCAAAAGAGAATCCATTTATCCTGGAACAACTATCTAAAAACTAACTTCTGATTCAATCTCCAGGTAGATTGATGAATGTTTCCTCCTAATAAATCCTCCATAAAACCTAATATTGTTGAATATCGAGATGTTTATAAACAATATCAAATGCTAAAGAATCAAGCAAGTAGAGCCAAAATTTTTGTTAAATTTTAAATATTGTATTTAATTATGAAATTGTTATAACTTAATAAATCTCTTATGATTGGAACACGATAGGTAAATTGTAATTGAAAACTTCTTTTTTTTAACTAGGTATCGTTAACGACAGAGGAAAATATTCTCCAGTGTAGCTTAGTTGGTTAGACCGGTTAGAGTGCCTATACTGGATATATAGGAGGCCCGTGGTTCGAATCCCGGTGCTGGAATCTATTTTTCTCTGTCTGTCTCCGTAGGTAATAATAATTATAATTTCATTTAAATTAAAATTTAAACTTAGTATGAATACTACCAAAAACTTAAAAAAATAAAATCTCTTATGATTGAAGCACGATAGGTAAATTGTAATTGAAAACTTCCTTTTTTAACTTTCTAATTGCGATAGCATTCCGGTGCTATGTAACAATACTCAATAAAATGTAATAGTGATATCTTTAAAAAAAAATAAAATAAAAAATATGAGTGAGTCTTCATCTAGTAATGTTTCATACAATATTAACTGAGTGGAAAGAATACCGAAGTTAATAAAGAATAAAAAACAAGTGGCAGTGAAGACCCCAAGGAGGAGCTAGTGTTTCGGTCTGCTAAGCCGGATGGGGCAGGAAGACCCGTTCTTCCTTAGTTCCTTCTCTCAGTATTTGGTGTTATTTTTTTCTTCGCACCCCAGGCCGTCCTGGGTTGTGACGGCCAGGGGCTTCCCTCTCACAGTTTAAAGGGCTTGAATCTCTCTTCATCTCTTTTACAAGTGGTTTTTGAGGTGTAGCTACGTTTCCTCTCTGGAAATGGAAATAGCTTTTTGAAAGCTTCTCAACCTTTTCACATATAAACTTGATGGTAGCGTTACGCATCCTTGATTTCAGAAATAAATAACTCCTTTTCTTTACTTATTTCTTACGTCTATTAAAGAAGGATTGATTTTATACGTTATAGTAAGTCTTTAACCTGATAAACTTCAATCGCATTATAAGTGGAACTAATAAACAAAACGTCATGGACGTAGACGATTACTCCGCGGCTCTCAAGCGTAAAGAGTAAGCAAATTTTAAAAATAAGTTTGTTTTAGACAAGCACTTCACTCATAATACTGTGTACCAATTAAAAAGGAATGTTACATATTTTTCTATGTAGATCGATTCATGATTCATTCTTTATTCACATTTGCTTATAATGGAGTTGTTATAGGAAAACGAATGTATCCATTGCCTTCGTAACGACCAGGGTTAGCATAGCAACACGGTATTAAAAAAGCCTTAAAACTCATATACATATATTCCATATAACCTTTTATTTTCAGATTAAGGCATTAGAAATTTAATTTACTGAAAATTTTAAATCTTTTAAAAGATTCTTTTAAAAGATTTAAAAGATTTTTCTCGAGAGTGGTTATTTTAAAACATTATTCTAAACATTATTCTTTTAAAATTTCTTAAGTTAAGTTTTATGACGGCATTTTCAAGTGTTTTAACCGAATGAAATACAAGTACACCGAAAGCATTCGTTATTTTGTCAATATAAATAGATAAATCTTCCTTCTCACGCAACACAGCGATTTTAGACATGCAACAAGAGGAAGTTTTTTTCCTTTTTTTGCTGTTAACTAAATTATTGAGAGGAACTTGGAAGGCACAGGTTAGGCCTGTAATAATAATATGAGGTAAGACGGACAATGGACAGCTTGTTGGACTAAACGTATTATATGCGGCAGTGTACGTACATGAAAGAACATTTCACTGGAAAGAGCCAGTCTTTCTTTTCTACAATTTCTCAGATAGCTTTCAACTGTGAAATCTTGACAAAAAGTTGACAAACAATTTTGTTTTATTCTTGTAGCAACTTTCCCCTATCTATCCCAGGATATATATGAATCTCGATAGTCCTGGAGATGTTTTCTTCGTGAAAAAATCCTATTCTAGATTCTAGATCATTACCCACCATCGTTAAGGAACAGGAATAAATGTTAGAGCATTTCTTTTGTTACAAGACTACTACAACAAAATAAAAATAAACGAACCTTATCATTCTTTCTTCTTGTGGTTAAGGAAACAATTACATATTCGTTTCCTGGCTAATGTAAACAATAACCCCTCCGTTGACTAACCATTTAGAAAATAAGATTAATTACTAAGGACCCCTTTAATTTTTCCTGAATAGATTACTTTTAGTTAAGTAAATTATTTTTGTTGGCGATGTATTCATTACTTCATTAAATAAAATGAATAACTTGATATTTGGGAGATTTCCAGAGAAAGTCAAGTCCTCAGATAAGAAGGTCCTCGCTTTTACCATTGTGCTTCATAATAAAATGGATATCGTTTCACTGAACAATCAAAAAACCTTAATCCTATTTCTTCGAAGATGAATTCTTTTCACCGGCCGAACTTCTAAAAACTCATGATGAGCATCTGTTCAACTAAAGAATTTCGGCCCTGTTTTTGTGGGTGTCGAACTTATCAAAAAGAAAAGGGATCGAAACCACATTAACCACCCGTGCCATCTGTCAAGGCGGAGTGTAGAGCCCTTCGTTCTGTAGACTTAATAAACAACGTCTTCTAGTACTACTCGTAGACTAGTAGGTAGGGTAGGTAGTAGTCGTAGGACGTTAGATATATCGAAGCTTTTCATCCTTTCACAGGTCTCTTATGTCCTATGTGATTGTATTGTATTAAATAAAGACCCTTAGCCAACTTCTTCTTTCGATAACGTATTTTTGAAGAAGAAAAAGTCTATACCTGGAATATGGTAGTACTACATATCCCCTACTCAAATTGAAATGCGTGGTAATATTATTCGTTTTTCTTCACCTTTAGTAGCCAACGGTTAGAAACCGACCTTCTTCTTCCCCTTTATTGTTTGAAATCAACCGTTAAAAACCCATCGAGATGTGAGGACGTGAAAAATCAGTTTATTTTTCCAACTGCAACTGAAATGTACTTTTTTGTTTGTTTTTTGGACACCGAAACGAATAGGTAGCTTTAACTATTGGACGTATTAACAAGTGTAAAGGTTCCAACAGAATTTCATTGTTAAGGTACGATCCCTTTCTCAAACAATTCAACAGGTACAAACATAAACAATTGTAATTGTGTAAAGCAAGTTAGAGTAGGACACAATCTGGTAATCACATTTTACTTGTAATCTGATATAAGCGTAGCAAAGGATCCAAATAGAATGGTAATATGTACAAAGATCAGTAACTTATTAGTGTTCTCCCACGTTATCGAACTACAATGTTTACTCTTTTCTTTTTTGGATTCTCGCACTTTCAAACATATTTTAGAAGAGTACGACCTCAGACATTGATTTAACTCTATGGTTTAACATGGAGAATATAAAACATTGTAACATAGTCTCCTGCGTGAAAACCTTTAGAAGAACCAGTAGTATAATCTTAAGTATAGTGAAGTATTTTTAATTTCCTGGAGTAATCTTAAAGTATTTTAGTTTAAATCAAATTATAATTATTAAAACTATTAAAAAGGGAGATAGACAGAGAAAAATAGGCTCCAGCGCCGGGACTCGAACCACGGGCCTCTATATTTCCAGTATAGTGCTCTTGCAACCTAAGCTATACTGAAGAATAATTTCCTCTGTCAATAACGATACCTAATCCCGAATTAAGCTTTCAATTTTCCACAAGTCTAGGAGTCGACAATTACGAATATAGAACTAGACCGAGAATTATCGCTTATAATTATAAAGTACCCAGTACCCAATTGGTACCTGTACCTTGTATAATCAATTTGAAAGCTTAATTCGGGATTAGGTATCGTTATTGACAGAGGATATTATTCTTCAGAGTAGCTTAGGTGGCAAGAGCACTATACTGGAAATAAAGAGGCCCGTGGTTCGAGTCCCAGCGCAGGAGTCTATTTTTCTCTGTCTATCTCCCTTTGTTAATAATAATTATAATTTGATTTAAACTAAAATTTAAACTTCCCGTAGAATGAATAGAATACTACCAAAAACTTAATAAAATAATTTCTTAAAGTATTTATGTAATAATTATTTCTCAGTGTAAAATCAAACTATTAAAAGAATCGCTGAGATATAGATTAAGAACTTTTTACATATTTGTTAGAAGTCCTTAAGCTCAAATATAATGTTTCGGTTCGGTTTATAAATGTATAAGACTTATTAAATTTATATTAAAACAAACAAAATATAGCATTTATATCAAGGATTAAGTTTAACTTGATAGTACCCATGCGTCACCTTATTAGATTTGTAAAGGGTATAAGAGCTTGAATTATCTCCTTCACTTTATAACCACATCCCTTTTAATTATACAATTGATTTAAATTTTTAATAACTTAAGATTTTTTTTAAAAAAAAGTAATAGAGCAAGTAAAAGTTTTATATTTCCTGGTTAGTCTAATATTACTAACGGATTTTTGTAATTAACTTGACCTCGAGAATCTTCTTTATCTTACATACACAAACTCTTCAATTACTACATGTACAATACTGATAGTCCCTACTGATTACCGTTAATAAACTAGTAGGCCCGTATTGCTCCCTTGTTTCGCCAGGAATTAGCGATAAGACTTATTCACTGTTTCACCATGCGGGCTTCACTCAACTAGAAAGATAAGTCTATCCGTGATAACAAGATATTTTCTTAGCTGGTGGGGATTATAGATAAGAAATTGTTTTAGAAAATTAAACAAAAATCCTATAAAAGGTTAGGCTCCTTATTATAAGACTCAACACAAATATTACTCAACATTTTTTCTACGACGTTAAGGAATCGATCATCTTTTTTAACATTAAAATAGTGTTCAATACGTTTTGAAGCTTTTAAGCCACATTTCTGAACTGAATATAACTTCTAGGTTTACAACTTAAGTACAAATATAATTTTCGGTTAATTAGTTAACACCTGCTGAGGCTGTAGTAAAAAAATTATGAAGTAACAGGGATAGGGATATTAATGAAAATATTCTTGTCCTAGATAAAAGTCGTACAAAAAAATTATCACATACGAGTACATAACCCTGGTCCAATTTTTTCCATTTGTTAGTTTTTTTCGGGGTTTCATGGTTCATTTAAATATTATAGATCATTTCATCAAAATGTACCATACAAATAATCTCTCCCCGGTAGGGGATCGAACCCGACCATTTAAATATTGCCTTTATAGCAATTTTATTTCCTCGGGAACTAGTTTTTTTCTCAAGAAAACAACTATATGGTTAGATTTAAATTGACCAAGTTTTAGAATTTTTAATAAAAATCTTCGGAATAATTTTTGGTGGGCAGCGCCCCCTAATTTAGTCTGCACAGTAGACGACAAACAACAATCAGACATTTTTTAAAACTAATTTTTACTCAGGAAACCTTTAAACAAGCAAATTCACGCGCTTTAAATTAATTTTAAAATCTTCAACTAAATATATTGTCTACTAATGCAGACTGACATGAAATTTTGAAGATGATTAACATTAAACCATATTTCAGCTTTATTATGAACAAGCCTTTTAACTTTGGGGCGCTGACACACTGTTGTTAAATATGGATTCCTACATCAGAGATTACTTTTTTTCTTAAATGATGATTTAACTATTATTCAGATTTCTCTTTTTTTATAATTTAGTTAAGTTTAACATAAAGTGTTAGCAATTAATAAATCTAATATTAATTTAAAATATATTACTTCGTTCACGTATAAAAAGCAAATGGCTCATATTAACACTCTAGAACCAAAGGACCTTGGTTCTAAATGTTACACTAAATTGTTCAGATGTTGTTTAATAAAATGTCAAACTCCACATTTAAACAGCAGCCATTATCAAAATAAATAATTAATTTTGTATTAACTCTTTATACATATAAACTAAAACTGCATAATTATTCGAGGCTTCTTATTGGTATACATTTTGTTAAATTTTAATAATACGTCTAACTTGTTGCTCTTTCAAAAAAATATATAAATAATTTTTTGCAATAAACAAGCTTTGTTAATTAAGTTAGTTTTTTAAATAGTTTAATTCCTACAATCCCAGCCTATAATAACAACTTAGATATTTACGATAATGATTTTATTTGAATATCTATTTTAACTTAATCTAAATTAAACTTGAGGTCCTATTATTTTGATTAATTTTTCATGTTAGAGTAGGCGTTTAGTAACAAGGCCCTCCCAAAGTGCCAGCCGGCTTCTGAAGTAGTTGGAACGGTACGTGCGCCAGCATACTCTCGTGCTCATGCGTGGGCCCTATGCGTCTCTTGTTTGCCTCCGGAAAAATGCTAATTTCTTTAATGGTTTTGATACAAAGGGAGGCTGGGGAAAAAATGGAATCGTGTAGGATCTCGTCCGAATCCACTTGCCTTAGTCAAATATGGACATTTCACCTTAACAACTCTTAAGAACCTGTCGTACTTGAAACAACAAAAATAAAGTAAAAGAATGAAACAACAGTAGCAACAAAACTAAATAGTAAAAAAAAAAAAAAATGTTATGACTTTGTTTTTTAGAAAAGCTTGCTAAGCTTTTGCTTTATATTAGACTTTATTTTTGTTTAAAAGATACCTACTCCCTAAGTCTAAAAACCACAACATCTGCAAAAACATGGAAACATTAATAGAATAGAGATCATTCTCTCTCAGCGTAAAATAATCTCCTTTTATTTCTTAATATATAGCTTTCAGTCTTCATAAGGCGGTTATCATTAGTGCTGAATGTAGAAGAAATAGAGTTACAGTATCAAAAAAATCAGAGAATGGTGAGTCCACATTTTATGGGAGACTTAAGATATCCGACGATAACATAAATAAAAACATAAGTAAAAGTTGACCTACTCATATTTGGTTAAAAAAAAATATGTATCGTTTAAAAAGTTAAGTTTATACCACATTATATAATTAAGAATTCACACATATTTTAACATAAAATCCTTAATAACATTAAGGATTAGTTTTACACATAAACTTAATTCTTAATGTTCTAATATTCACTCACACACACACACACACACACACACATATATATATATATATATATATATATATATATATATATATATATATATATATATATTATAAACAATTTCTTGTAAATTCACCAGATTTACTCCAAACCTAATAATTATTATTGTTTTATCGCACTAAACGAGTATTATGCAATAAAGATTGACGGTTAACCCAGGCGATGCCTAGATTAATCTAGTGTATGATGTGCATGGTTTACTCTTATAATATGAAAATAAACAAACGTACACACAATATATATGTATAACTATGGTTAAAAAAGTGAAAAATGAATTATAATAACATAACATTATAAGAATCGGTACATTTTATAACTGCATACGCAATAAAATGAGATCAATCATTCTTTCCTAATTTTTCCCATCTCAGGTTCTTTTTATAAGTTCGTAATGTGAAAAAAATTGTTCATTTAGCAGGTGCGTCAGGTTGTGTTCCAGCTGTGTTTTTATTTTCATCATTCTGTTCCCCTCTTGCTGGTCTTGAGCCGCTTCACACCTGGTTTTTGTAATCATTCCTTCTGGCTGTTATATAGTATTGTATATCTTATCCCTGTTGTTTATCCTTTGGCTCGGTGTCTGTATGTATAATGTATAATTGACGTGTTCCTATATTAACCAGGGCTAAGGAAGAAGTAGAAAGGAGTAGGGGTAGTATTTCCTTCCCCCACTATGTGACTTTCCTTTACCAACCCTCTTCTCATCCAACTATCCTTTCAGTCTTCATTCGATACTGCTTTGTGTCTTTTCTTCATCCTGTATCCAATTACACGGTTTTTATACATCGATTAATCACTTATATTCTTTAATTACTTTCCAATACTAAACCAAAACTAATTTATATACAAATGTATATACATTTTATTATTCATTATAATTAAACGTTTGTTAACCATTTAATAAGAACTTTAAATATACATACATATATATTGCATAAACTTTGAACAAACATTTGAATATAAAAAAATAAATAAATTTCGCAAAATTTGTGCAACTTTTACGCGCTAAAATTTAAATTATTGAATGTGGAAAAGTTTTATGTTATCTTAATTGAGGAAAGTATAACTTTCATGATGTCTTCAATAGTGCCTTGCATTTCATGCACATCGGCTATTAGATCTCCGTCTTTGGTAAGAATTAATGTATTTATTTACTAGCAATTAATTATCTCTCTACTAAGGTGCGATTGATTGACCTAACGGTGACCGAGAATAATATAATACCAATTAGAAATAAATAAATACCAATTAGAATGGGCGAAATTGGGCAAATATATTAATTAAAAACAATTTTCTCATGAGATAGTACTCCTTTGTTTACAAAATAATCTGATATCTAATAAGATAATTCGTCCAGTTTTATTATTTAATATTATTTTATAGATTTTTATCAAATTATAATAAATTAGATATGTTCACAAATCAGTGCGATATCGAATGCATTTGAGCCATCGGTAAGAATGTTTGTCTATAAAAATGTAACATGCAGTAACTAATATTAATAAAAGCCGATTAGGAATACGTAATTGTGAAATGAAGAACTTACACCATATTAGTATAGTAGTGATATTAGTACTACTACTGATACTAATAGCAATATTAGTGATTATAAATTGGCTACTTTGATCAAGGTTTATATCATAATCATATATTTAATACAAACATACCTAAAAGATCTTTATCAGTAATTTTAAAAGCAAAGAGTTGAATTGATGTGGACAATTTAGCTATTGATATTTGACAATAAAACTAATTAATTATGGCTTTATTAGGAAAATTACTAATCGCTTACATACAATAATACTAATAACTAAGTCAATTAATAAACTATTAACATAATCTAAACAGTATGTAGTAATGTTAATAGCTTAACAATTATATTTTAAGCTGAATTTAAAATATATAGTTAGAACATTTCTTTATTGCTAATAACTGTAAAATGAAAAGAAAAAAATCACAAAAACTAAGAAAAGGTCAGTAAGAATTATCCTCTATATGTGGAAACAGTGTTCGAAGCTTAACATTGCAAAATGTAATCGTACCTTGGAGTAGATCTCCTTTTCTCATCTATTGCTAAATACACTTTAGAGAAACTGTTAAGTGAGGGATCGTGTAATTTCATTTATTGTTTAAAAGTAAAATTAGTACGCAACATTGCCCAAGCTTGAGCTCTTCACTTTAAGATTTCCTTCCATTGTTCTTTGTTCTTTTGTGTAGAAAAAGTGTCCATACTATTTCTCTAGTTGGAAGACAGTAGGACCAATTTATTTTTGAGTTCTCAGATTTCTCCTACATTTTATACAACTTGCACAACCTATATACCTTATATAGTTTTTAAATATTTTAATAAAAGCTAAGACGATGTTACAATTAAAACAGTATAAATAGTATCTAACTCCCATGATATTTGATGAAATGAAGATGATGGGAAAATTAGGCAGTTGATTTTAGGTTATATACATTATATAAAAATACAAGAACGTTCGTTTTATAAGAGCTATGAATACATATAGGGGAAAGTACCCCAAAACGGGATAGCTAGTGGTTTTTCTTGTTTATTTTTAATTGTGTGTAATAAAAATGAAAAAAATAAAACGCCATTGGATAAAGCACATATTAAAGCAACATAAAAAAAATAATTCATAATTTGTTAATAATATTAACCCATTAAAAAAAATTATTTTCTAAAGTCTTACACTATCCCGTTTTACCCTCCCTAGGTTGGGTAAGACGGGATAGAGATTTTTTGGTGATACTTTTTTTTTTTATCTTTTCTTAGTATATTTTTTTTTAAATAAAAAACTGCCTAGTTTTTGTTAAAAATAATTAAATGAATGTAAACTTAAAATAGCTTTACTATTTTTAAAAAAAATTGTATACCTATCTACTTACACTTTGGTTGTGTTTTTTATACACATTTTTGGTAAAAGAAGTCAAAGATTTGGGTAAATAAATGAACATACGTAACACTATATTTTTATTTGAAATATGAAACAACATGTAGGCAAATTAAACCATTTTACAATAGCTAGGCCCAATCGGAGCAACATTAATATTAACAACCAAATTAATAGGAACAAAAAATAAACATGGATCATTAGAAAAACTTAAAATTATTTAAAAAAATAAATAAAAATCTTCACCTGAAGTTATGATTAATTTTAAAAGCTAACGTTACATTTTTAAGAACAAAATTAAAATAATTATATCTACAGAAAAAAGCTCCAAGGAAGACTGACTATTTCCACATAGAATAAAAATGAGTCATCTTCTTCATTCGGTCTGGCGCAAGCTTCTTGAGCCCAACCTTGTCAACTCGAGCACTGTATCCAGCCTTCTCCGGATTTTAAATCAAAATGGAGAGCGTTGCAGAAGATGCATCCTTCTTCTTTTCCATCTTCATCCGGAGGTTGGGTAAAACAGGATACAACAAAACTCTATCCCGTTATGGGCATCTAAAAAGTATCCCGTTTTGCCCGACTGTGACGTTTTTCAAAACAAACATGCCTGAGGTCTGAACTGATACTCGCTAGGTATAGTTTTACACACTAAATTGTTCGTTAAAAACCATACAACAAAATGCAATACTTACCGGAATTGCAACCTCTGAAGAACAAGACCAATGAGAGTTTTTGTGAAGCAGAAAAAAGACTGATGCTAGAAAAAATCTTAACTAAAAACTTTAAAAATTCACTACACCTAAAGGACAATTGCTTGCGACAAGCGATCAACTGAGAATGGTAGAATAGTGGCCGGGAACCAACTTAGCCCTTCTCGTGCGCCCTAGCAGCACTAGTATCGCTACAAGCCCCGCTATCCCGTTTTGCCCGCCTATCCCGTTTTGGGCAACTTTCCCCTAAGTAATTTTATTTCAAATGAAAAAAAAGTAATTGGTGAAACATCTGCTTCAAGGGGGAAAAAACCAAACAAATAACTAACTGTTATTGCACATGGTGCACAACTTTTGTTTAACATATTTCAAATATAAAGGGACGAAGCTGCTCTTTTCTTTTCCTAAAGTACTATTTTGGCCATCATTGTCCAGTAGTTATTCTCCAATGTGCATAGAGTAGTCTAAACATCTGGTTCATTACCTTGGTTCATCGTGGGAAAGAATAATGACATTTGGGTGTGAATAACCAAAGGATAAACTTAGGGCTATTATAGGCTTTTATTGCACTAAAAGTAGATTATTTCTTTTAGGAAAAGCTGTGTTGACAATAATTCTAAAAGTTAAACAGTTCAGACCTAAGTTTGAGAGCTGTTATATACATAACAATGAGGATGAATCACAACGTTGCGGTCACTACTATGTAGTGTATTTGATTAAACCAGTTCAAAAAAGGAGTGAATCAGAAACAATGAAGATTAGATGCAAACATCTTGAAAAGAAATTATTTTTATGTAAAATAAATCCGTTGCTAAGTAAGACTAAATATAATCCTAATCCGTTATAAAGTAGAAGTGACTAAGAAAATGTTTATCGTGAGAAGCAGATTTGTCTTAAAAGTTGTTGTATCAGAATTGATGTCAATCTAATAATAAGTATGGTTCGAACAAAATAATAATAAAAAAGAAATTCGGAATAAAGAAGTAAAAAGGCATAAGAATAATCCGGAAGAGAATTAAATTTATTTAATGAAAGTTGGCATATTTTTGCTATAATGTGATTTTAGTAATTTGTGCCATAAATAAATATTACAACATTTATTGATATAACATAAGTTTAAAAACGTGGGTGAAGAAGATAAGAGATGCTTGTAGGGTTAGCTAGTACAGGGGGGTTTCTCCAGCAGTTACTAGAAGTTAATATTCTCAATACTTATCTCCTTAATATTTATTCAAAATTGATAAAATATTATCTATTTTTACTATGTAAATAATCCAACTAGGTAAATAAACCTCTAGATCTACTATTTCACTATCTGAGTGTTACGCATATTTATATTGAAAGTGTTGTTATTGAAAATTGTCTAGGAGGGTTTTACGTGCGCATAGGACAAGAGATAACATGAAAAAGTACAACTTTTTGACATTATTTGAGTTAGTCAGAAAATTGACGTTGCATAATTTATGATAGACACTGTGAAAAAATGTACTTATTCAAATATGGCACTTTAAGAGTAAAATTAAGTTTTTTGTCAAACTTCAATTGCATGCTTAAGCCATACTTAAGCTACCAGCGTAGCTAGTTATTATAAAAATATATTTTAGATCCTCAAAACAAAATTCAGTCCTTTTAGAAGTATGTACACTGTTAGGGCCATCTGCCTTTTCTACTCCTTATGCCGGCTCTTTTCTATATCTAAAACACTTTGGAATACCTACGCAGCTATTATTAGAACAATAATGGTTGAAACTATTTTAGGGTTATGTAGCCATAACTTCCCCCTCACTATGCCTTCTTGCTATAACAAGGAGTCCATTATTAACTTCTATTTATTTTGTAAAGGGCTAAAACATTAAAAGTAAACCAACAGTATATTTATTTATCTAGTTGATCTCGTTTAAGATAAAGAACGATGCAAAACTGTAACCAATTAGTACCGTCTCTGTTTTCTTTTTCTCACCATTTTAGTCTGTTTTGTTCCGAGTTCTTTTGTTAAACCGTTGTAACTGTTAGAGTCTTTTGATCTGTAAACTCTACTAAATCCATATCTATTATTATAGGGCACATAACACTTTTGATTACAATTACTTTCTAACCACCTCTAAAACGGTAGATGTAGTAGAGGAAAAAATAAATAAAAGAAACTTTTTTTAATTGAGGAAATAGACACTATTGTTCACCTACTTTTTTAAAATATAAATTGGACATTGAAAAAATAAATCAAGATCATTTTAGACTAAAAATTACTTCAATCGTAGGATGTTTCGCGGGGGCGTATAATTGACCTGATTACTCGGTCTACGAACATAAAATATAAAACTACAACCAATTTTTGAATTTTATCGCCATCTAATTTTTTTTTGTAAGTGTGATCTTCCGGGAAATAATAAAAGTTGGACTAATTTTAAGGTGTGTGGGTAGAATTTAACAGGACTACTATAGAATGGCTTTAACCCAATTCTTAAATTAGAACTTTTTTTTATAAATTAAGTGCATGTCCTCTTTGTAAAACCTACGACACTAATAATGAAAAGATAAATATATTTAAAGATAATTTTATGAATAACATAGTAAAATTACTATATAAAAAGAGCTAAACATGAGTAACTATGTACATGAATTTAAGGATTAGCTCTGTGGTCAGAGAACTTGCCAAGTCATTTACCGAAATATTTATTGATTGTTCGATCCCAGGCAGGTTAGGCATGTTTTGCATACATTATTAAATTAATAAGCCCACTTACTAGGTCTATGTCTTCGGATGTAGGGCCCGAACAGATCCCCCCCCCCCCTTCAAGAGTGAAAAAACAACTGAAAATTTAGATATTCACTTCAATTAATTAATTAGATCTAATAATGTTATCATTTTGTTTCAGATCATCGATACGGAGAAGGACGTAATGAATTCAATGGTTTACTGTATACATCATAAAGAAGGATGCAAATGGAGCGATCAGCTTAGAAAACTCAAGGTAATGTTTGATATATACTAACTCCGTAAAGTATAAAATAGGATTCTGATAATTCAAATAGAATATTAAAACTGTTTTTTTAAAGATAGCTTAATAAATTCAGATTGAGATAAAGTGAACTCTCAAGTATATAAAACTATCGTAGAATGTATTTAAATAAAAGGATTAACTTTTTTAATAGAGTAACTTAGAACATAGAAAATCAAACAGAGGTTTAATTTGTACTTTGAACAGTCTTAACAGAAGTCTTTTTCCTCAATTAAATTAAACGCTAAATATTATTGACGAGCCTAAAAAGGTTCTTCAAATTTTTAGTCGCACTCAAATGAAATTTACCGAATATTTTAATGCATATCAATTTTAATGAAAATAGAGAATATACTTCTCTAATAAATCTAGAACTTCCAGAGAAGCCCGCATCAGATATTTTGTAAACCCCATAACAAAAATCATTCTCAAGAGAGTGTTCATGATGAGAGTCATTGGCGTTTAGTTGATTCATTTATTTGCTACTGAAATTGAGTAGCAAATTAATCTCATTCATATGCAACTAAAATTGAGTTGCAAATGACTCTCATCATAAGCAACTAACTCCCTTGAGAAGAATCCCATTGTTGGATTCGAAACGTCTAGATTCACATGATACCTGACGCGGTCTACCTTCGGAAGATCTGGATTTATTAGTCTACTCGTGGAATCCTACGCTAATTACATAGTTATTTTCTTAAATTTTAGTGCTCAGATGAACTCTTATAAATTGTTATGCATACAATGCTAGTAGTGATTAGAATATTAAGCTCTCTATTTTACAAAATCACTAAATAATTAGGTTTAGAGACTGTTATGGAAATGTTTAATATTTAATATTAATATAATAATTATAAGTAGAGTAGTTGGTTCCTTGTATTGTTTAATTTAATTGCTGTTGGGTTTAAGGAAAAATAATACGCTCCCTTTAGCGATATTTCGACCCCTCCTTGGGTCATGATCAAGCTGGGCTGACTAGAAGATTACACTACATTGAAAACTTTAAATTAAAAATGATTTTTTCTTTTTTTTTTAAATTTAATGATCTAAATCATCTAAATGCAGAGAAATTGACGAGAATCAGACGATTCTCGTCAATTTCTCTGCATTTAGATAATATTTATTACACTTAAAGGTAGTATGTACAATTTTATTTCCCGTTTACTTCTTACATTCTATCATCCTTCTTTTTACTTGCTTGTCCACAGTCCGCTACACTATTCTTTTTTTTCAATTTTAATCCAAAAATTTCAATGTAGTGTAATCTTCTTGTCAGCCAATTTGAGAATGACCCAAATATCGCTAAAGGGAGCGTAATATTTTCCCCCAGCATTAAGATCCAGCAGCAATTAAATTAATATTAATGATATTAAATTAATATGAATTCTCCTCATTGTATATTGGAATAAAAAACAAATATATATTCAACTAATTGTAAGATCATGTGAAATTACACAAATTAAAAACCATTGAGATTGAAATACCAATTCCCCCTAAAATACTATTTTTACCTAGGCGTTTTCCCTCATTAAAACAGTAAAAGTGCAGTTCGTAATAAAATGCTTCACGGCGATTAATTGTGCAATATGCAAGGTCGGTACTAACCAACCGACATACTTCAGGGGCTAATCCAGGTCAAAGGCAGGTCAAGCACATTCACTAAAGCTGTCTCTAAATTTTTATACATAATTATAAAACGACATTAAAGAAATTCATAGCAGTTTTACATAAACTTAATAACCAATCGAAATATATTTTTTATTGAAGCAAATACTCTCATTCCTCTTATTTTACTACGTTTTTATAAGCTTGCTTCCTTGTTTGTTTGTCCAGTACAAATCTTGCAATCGATTTTTAACTAACTTCCCGAGTACATAGCTAAACATTTGAAACTTTTAGAATAGTTCAGAACACAATGACAATGCATTATTTTAATACTTTTAGCCATCTTTCAGCAGAATTTAATTAGTTTTCAGCAAATTTTGCTGTATGGAGTTTGTTATTTTATTTATTTTGACATATCCCATAGTATTTACAATCTTCATTTTGACGGGTTTCAAATTTGTGATTTTTTATTAAAGCTGGGTTTACACGATCCAAGTGGACTAGGACAAAGTCACTTTGATCAAATTCACTTGGTCCAAGTGGTTGTGCAACTTTTGAAGCAGGGTTTACACGATCCAAGTAGACTTGGTCTAAGTAGTTTGAACAATACTGTCAAAATCATAATTCTGATACTCAAATTTTTCATAAATTTTAATAATTTTACAAATGAAATAAAACAACAATACAAAAATAACTGTAAGAACCAAACAAAACAAACAACAAAAACCAAACGGCACCTTCCTGTAAACAAACGGTACAAACTCGTCATTTTTGACAGCTCTTTCTCATAATTTGCAGGCGGGCGCCATTTTTATTTCCATCCAAGTCTACTTTGATCAAAAAAAGTTGGGGGCCATCCAACTCAACTTGGATGGTCCAAGTACACTTTGATAGCCTGTTTACACGATCAAAGTAGCGTCAAATCTGACTTGGTCCAAGTCCACTTGGATCGTGTAAACCCAGCTTAAGAGGTTAACATTGAATGACAGCGAAAAGTAAACAAAGAAACAAATTAATTGACGTGTGACACCCAGGTTTGTTTACACTTTTGTCCTAGGTATAGGTTTAATTTTTCTGCATCTGTACTTCTTTACTTTTACACATTTTTCTTCTCTTACTGTCCCTACACAGGGGCATATCAATGGCACGGTTTAGATTCAGTGTGGGTGAGATCCGTTGCACAAAGATTTGTCCTTTTATAGGTTTAAGATCAGCTCTCTAGATGGTTGTCATTATTATGTGAATAAATAAATTCGGAACGTATTTTTTTTTTTTTTTTTTTTTCACTAACATTATATAATAACATAATGACAATTATATTACCAAAATTACATATGATTCAACAGAAAATTTAAAAACGTAGTATATAAAAAGTTCTTTTTATCTTGTAATTTTTGTTATTGTTCTTCTAAGACAAAATAATTTAAATACGAGATTTTAAACAATATTCATGCATAAACAGCAGTTTTTATTATTTTATAACCTGAAATCTTGAAACTTGAAAGAAAATACTTTTCTTTAATTATAATTTTTTTCAAAATTAAATATTAGATTAATGGTTTTGAAAAGTTTGGATCTTTTTACAAGATTAATAATTAATAATGTGTAACTAAAAAAATATTTTTTCCTATCGAAAAAGATTTTATTAAATGGAAAAAAAACTAAATAAATTATTATTATCAGTATATTTAACACATTTTTACCATCTAAATTTATATATTAAAAAATATATATATATTTCGATAAATTATTAAAGTTTTTAATTATTTTTTCTGTAATCCTACGTATTTCTTGGTTATTATTCTTATTTCACATCAAGTTTAGGTATATACATACATGTTCTTTTTAAATTGCTGAACTTAGAAGAACGTTTTAAGTTTCTTGCGGAATCTTTACCATTTTTTTGTTACCAACAAGAAACGAAGTGAATAAGTTATAGGGTTTGAGTTCTCAGTTATATTTTCACGGGGTAGAAAAGTGGTTTATACCGTGGGAGTACGAGTTGATGGGCATTGTTTTCCTTCGACCATGTACAGCCAACAGGTGGCCTCTATCCAGGCCAACACTGACCAATTAAAATGTTTTCAGGAAATGTAAAAAAACGTCTTTTCCAACTTCTCCGCTTGTCAGGTTGTAGTCTGTTGAATTTCTATCCTACTTTATCCTTTTTTTTATAAAAAAAAAAGAGGAATTTCTCTCGATTTCCCTCTTTTCTAAATGTCTTAATGTTAAAATAACAATATTCCGAACAAAGTAAATACAAAAATAAATTATTGCGTATAATGGTGTCTACTTATAAAATATGAGGTTAGTCCTACGTATTTATATTTATTTTTCAAACCAAAAAAGAAAATATCATATAAAATCACGTCTGAAAATCAATAAATTTATGATAAAAATCAAATGCGCTTAATACACGATGAATGATTGTTTGAGAATAACAATACAACTTTAATGTTCAGTTATATCAAAAACGTAATAAGGACCTAGTTAACTGGCTTGGTTTCCCAAGGGGAACCATAACCGAAAACCAAAGGCATCAAGTGGAAAAATATATAGAGATATAGAAATCTTTTAAACATATATGAGAGACTAGTTTTACTTTCGTTTTTTGATAAATATATATGTCTACAACAACACACCTATAAATGGGTTTTCTCTTAGCAATGTAAACAAAATTACTTATCAAGAAAATGATCAAAAATGACGTTAAAATGTTTTCGCGCTATAACTTAGTTACAGTCTTTCAAATCATTCCGTAGATAATTATCAAAGGATTGTTAGAAAAAAAGGACAGTTGGGTAACCAACTGGGTTGGTTATCAACATTGGGGCATACTAATTAAAAGAAAACAAAGTAAATTGATAATTAATATGTCTTGAAAATTGATTACGAACTAATTAAATTCGTTATTTTAAATTATTGTTTTTCCCCCCTTCGTAGTATTAACTACATCATTGTTTAACTACACAGTTATAGCTCTATTTTTGTAATGTAAAACCGTTTGTCTTATGTCCGTTTATCCAAAGATCGAAAAAAAAAAATTGTATTTATTTTTAGATAGGAAGCTTGTTCATGTTAAAAAACTAAGCTAATAGTCAAGACTTTAAAGGTCTGAATCAACTCATAGAATACTTAAGATATCTGAGCTAACTTTGGACGTGTGTACTTGCAAAGTATGCATGGAATGACTGCCAGGGTTAGTCAACCGTTACTTTAAAGTCAGTAGAGAGGTAGAAAGCTAAATACCTTGCTTAGTTACTAACAGTTTATCAAAACTAATAGATTATGTTATAGACAATGATACTAAGAGTAAGCTTACCAATAAGATTATATATTCCTATAATGAAATGAGTTGCAGTTTCGTACGAACCAGCTTAGATTATTGGGTCGTTCACATTGCAAGAATGAGGCTGTTCGGGTATAATTGTTGACGTATATGTATGACTCATATATGGTTTCAGATTACAATACTAGTACAGATAACTATATTTTACATCGCAATTAATATTATATTAAAGATAATTCAATATCGAATTTGTCAACACAATATAGTACATAGGTTATTTTACGTTAAAAATCCAAATATTTCGCCAATTAGGAACATAGCTTCCTCGCGTCCTATCGTGTACTTTAATAATTTTTTTCTTTCTTCAACCAATTATTGTCTAATAATGGGTCGTAACCCCCCCCCCCTTATCGAATCTTTTAAAAGTATTCGTTTTTTTAAATGAATAAAAGTATTAATTTAGCAATACTTAGTAATAATTATGATACTGCCCAAATTTAATTAAAATCGGATAATTAGTTTTTAAGATATGTTTGTTCAAATATGTAACGAAAAGCAGACGCGAGACCAAAAATGTTCCCTAATGTCTGAAACAGACTTTTGTCAAGTACTTTTTAAATTCGGAGACAAAATAAATTCTATAGTAGAATGAATTATCACCCGGTACCTTCGGTAAGCTCGGAAGCAACATTTTTTTGTTTATGAAATAAACAAATGTGATCAGACACGTGGTCAACGTTTAATTTGCCTGATAAAATCTAAATATTTAGAAAAAGCTTGTATTACATACGTAATTTAAGAAGTGATGGTAGCAATTTGTTGCGGATAAAGGGATGACAGCATGCCGAAGTAATTCCATGATGAGTATTGCACAATTTATAAATATAATTAAAACTCACTTTGACCGTACTTTTGATAAAACTACTATTGAATATGCGATAGATTAAAAAAAAATTAACCTCACTAGAACTAAAATTAAAAAAAAACTATTTAAATTAATTAACACATATTATATTAACACACACGCACAAATAATAAATATATATATATATATATATATATATATATATATATATATATATATATATATATATATATATATATATATATATATATATATATATATCACTGTATTAATAAAAAATATTGTAAAACGCACATAAACCACACACTGATGTTAATAAAATATAAAACATCACTATCTCACTCTATTTAAATTAATTTTAATGTTAACGAAAATTTAGAAAAAACTGCAAACCCAATGACAATAACACACTGGTATAAAATTAACTGCTTCCGAATAAAATTGTTTTGTCAGAAGATCACAATATGAAATAAATAATTTTACTGAATTATCTATAAAACTTTAGGTTACTGTTTTACATTAATTAAATGTTTTACTCTCACGGAAAATTAGAAAACATAAACGAACTTAAAATAGGCAAAATCCATGCTCAGGGTCACCTGAAACAGAAAAAACAACGAAAAATTAGTCTTAAGGTTAATCTACTTATTATACTACAATATAGCTTACTTTTAGTGACACTCTTTTATCAAAATATGAAAACAACAGTACAAATTATACTTATATACAAGCAGTTAACATCAGCATATTATGCTTATTCTCAGCAATATGCTTTCTGTTTTGTTATTTTTCAGTTTTTACAAAACTTTCTATGGCACGATTAAGTCATTATTAAAATATTTGTTGCTGCGGTTTGTCTACAAACTGATCATTTATACTTAAAGTAATAATTTTTTTTAAAAAGATGTTGATTAAAATCATTGATAAAATGTTCTATGTAGGTATATATCATTGTGAGATGTATGAGAATGGGATTAATATAAGGAATTAAAGAATAGGTTGGGGACGGATATACTACTTTTTTATAAGGGCTTCACCTGCATAAATGCAGGTGAGATCATTCTTTTACCAAAATGGGCGTGCCAGCCTATTACTTTCAAATTCTCACTTATATGAATCTCTCAAAAAATTAAAACAATAAATCATGGCGCACTAAGTTAGAATAAGTATTGCAAAGAATTTCCGCTGTTTCACTGAACCTTGAAAAACAGGATACTAATCACACTTGGAAGGACTTATACGTATAGATCAACGAATTCAATTACTTCTTTAGGTATATATGAACAAAATTACTGAATGAAACATAACTAGTTAGTATAAACAGGCCTAGGAAATCTTATTCTGAAGTTCAATTATAACTTATTTTTTACAATTGTACATTTTAAACCTTAACATTTATGGAATACCTATAACTGGAAGGCAACTGACATTTAAAATCACAGAACATTTTTTGTCCACACTCTTAGTATATCAATTCAACAGTTTAATACGCACAAACATTACTTATATTTATATTTTTCTTTTAATTGTTTTCAAACAGTACCAGTGAACGCTAAATCTTTCTTATCTATATATTTTCTTTCACAAGTAAACTTTTGAATAATTGATATATATATAAACAATAATAAATGTCATTGGAGTAGGGTGGAAAATATTTTTGCCCCCCCCCCCCCCCCCCAGAGACACCTCCTACAACTACTTCAATGAGAATTAAACAATACTTTCTAAATCGTATAAAATAAATGTACTATAGTAGTACCATTACACTTCTAACAAACAATATTAATTAGGATATGATTCACAGAATAACTTAGGACATGTTCCACACTAATGACGCATCGATAGCTGTGTAATAGGGCTGACACTTTACTATTGTTGATCAGGAACGTAAAGTAAGATAAATCAAATAATTAATATAAAATGTATTTTAAAAACAAAGAGCCGTAAACTATTTCATTGCAGATTCTAACAAGTATTAACATTTTTCCAATAAAGAATTAATTTCTAGTTGAACTTATTTATAAATCGGGTTTAATAAATACAAATATAACATTTTAGTTTTTAATTTAGCTTTATTTTAAAGTGTCCTTATAAATAATTATATCCTGATAGTGATAACCAGGTAACATTAGGCTTGAAGAAGATATCAAACAAATAATGCAACATCCAATCCTACCTCACTTAACATTGGCCAAAGTGGGGTTTAAAATGTAGTTTTCGTCCTATCTAATCTATATGATAATCTAATTTTCAAAACTTTAAAAAAAAAAAAATTCTATGTGAACTGAAACCTTGTGAGAGACCTTTCATTCCCAATAATAACTAACTTTTCTATAGTCAAACGCGCATTCAATATTTCTAAGTAAAAATAGAAAAAAAAAAAAAATTAAAAGCCGATGTAAAATTAAATAGATTTCAGTTGAACTTCTATTCATTATTATGATTTACTTTAATTAGATATAGGGCATGATATACAATTGATTTAATAGTTTAAACTTTAATAAATACAAAATAAAAATAAAATAAAAAAACTTTAAAGGACAAGGATGCAATTAAGTACCTAGTTAAGAAAAAATACAATCCAAGACTTCAAACAGCGGAGAAGTTAAAACAACAATTAGACAAGGCCATTTGCCGTTAGTGACCTCGAAAATACAACTACATCTAATGGAAAAAAAATAAAAAAAGAGCTTAAAAACAGTTTTATGCTAAAAAGCTTTTAATTCTAACTTTAAAAAACACAAGTAACTATGAGAATCAAGTCTTCAAAAATAGAAGACAAACAGATTAAGATATATAATTTTAGTGTTTAGTGCGGATGAATCCTAAAATTCACAATTATTAAGCATCATATACTTATTATTCTACTCATGCGTGCACTGAACTATATTCAGTGCTTTTGAAATCATTAAGTGTTAATTATTGTTTGGTAATGATAGAGAAGTTGTTAAAAGTTATGTATTAAGGTAGAACTACTTAAGTATTAAGCTTTAATTACACCATTACATTCAATTATCTAGGGGCTACTTCTAATATACTTATTATTTTAAGTAATGGCTAGTTACAATAAGGTTTAATCTTTTATCCTAATAATAACGGTAGGCCAATTTCATATACTTATCAATAAGAGTTATTTATGAAGGAGTGTTTATTAGGTTTAACATAGTTAAATATGTATTAACTTGATTACCTTCAAATAATTCAACTATTAATATTTATATTATTACTTATTATGAAGACCTGGTCATAATATTAATTTAAAATATTTTCTATTCAATTTTATCAACCAACAGATGCAATTCGATATTAAGGTGTAATTTAAGTATAAAATAATTTTTCTTTTGGCGAATTTTGAATAAAGAATGAATAAAATAAAAATTCAAATAATTAAACAAAGAAAAGAGACATTATATTTAAACGAATATCTCACCTTTTCTTTTCATTAGAACTAATTCATAATTTATTTACAGTAAACCGTCAATAAATATACATATTGCGTGTATATAAATATTGCATTTTATAAATTAATTATAACAAATAAATAAACGGGGACGAGCTATGAAATGCGAGTCAAAAAAATACCAAATTAATTCAATAAATAACCACTAATTGCTTTATTTAGAAAAATGTTAAATAATGCAATTAATATCAAATATTAATTGTTACAAAATAAATAATGGTAATACTTTGTATACATTTATTTTAGCAATAACAATTTTTATTTCATTTTAATGATTATATAAAGTCATTATTACCAATTCATTACACTCCTGGGTGATGGACACTCATCTGGGGCCCGCTCTTAGACGTCCGTTTTAGGGGCTTTTTCGGGGCGTGTATCTTTTTTCCAATTCACTTTAAAAAAAAAAAAAAAAAATCTATTTTTTCCCTTTTTGCGAGACCTACAAAAAAGGTCCTTTGGGTCGGACCGCTGTAGTCGACCGTATTCGAGTTATGCGGAAAAAACGGTTTTCGGGGGGGAAAAAAGTTTTTTCCGCATAACTCGAATACGGTCGACCGCAGCGGTCCGACGCAAAGGATCTTTTTTGTAGGTCTCGCGACAAGGGGAAAAATAGTTTTTTTTTGTTTTTTTAAAGTGAATAGGAAAAAAGATACACGCCCCCGAAAAAGCCCCTAAAACGGACGTCTAAGAGCGGGCCCCAGATGGGTGTCCATGACCCACTCCTAATCCAAAACCAAAAAATTAAAGGTTGAATAATAAAATATCAAAAATGAAATTAATAAAAGAGCTATATATATATAATTATAAATTATTATTAGAGTTTTTAACAAATTTGCAAAAATACTTATACAACGGCACTCACATAAACAGGAGTATTAAAAAAAAATAGAACAAGGTAAAAACGAAGCAAAATTTCAATGATTCCTTGTATAAATATAAAGATCGTGAGCTGTATGAAAAAGGTATTAATGTTCTTTGGACAATATAGAATGCAAGAAAGTAGACTAACGAAGAAAAAATTAAACTGTGCATTTAACAGCAAGAACGATGACAATTGGGTTAAAAGATCATGAGAAGACCTGAAAAATCGAATATAATTTTAACTGACTAAAACAATAGACGAGCACTTAAAAAAACAAATTAGACCATGAAGGGTTTAAAAGATAAATTAAAACTAATAGATCAATGAGCGACCATCACAAAGAAATAATAAGTAAATTAAAAAAAAAAAAGATGGGGAAATTAGATAAACAAATTGGCTCATTTATATGGTTAAGAAATCAAATATAAGTCCGTATTTTATTTATCACGGCCCTGTTTGAAAAAAAATGAATAATTTTTAAAGAAATAAAAATTGGTATAAAAATATTCGATTGGTAGATAAACGGCAAGTGTAAAACTTTTATATAAAATCAAATGCAAGTATGTACTCTTAAAGGGCAAACCGCTGCATTCTTGAATCAGCCGATATAAATAAGAGGATATTAGATATTGTGAAATGTTCCTTTTTTCCCCTTGAATAAAGAAAGATAGTAAAAACGTCTGAAGGTTCGAGAAACTCTGCTACCTTGGTGATGTCACAAGGATATAGGCAGCAGTTTTTTTTTGTTTGTTTGCACTGAGTGAGGTGATGTGTACAGTGTACAGGGATGCTTTGTTACCATGTGGAGGTATATATAATACAGACAAGGCAGGCAAGGGGGAGAGAGAAGGCTTGTTCACGTTGGTTAGGTATATCTATTCTACAATCTAGACAGGATACAGCTGGCAGAAGGTCGATCCTTTTAAAATGAAGGTGAATGCGTTAAGGAGGGAAAGGATCTACTGGATAGTCTAACATTTGCATAAAAGTATTTCAAACAAAAAGGAGGACTCGCTATTTCTTTAATAATTTCCCACATTAAGATTAGTTAAATATTACTTCGTCCTTTTTCTTATTATAATTCTTCTCTCTTTCGAATTATTTTCATACTTTAAAAACTCCGTCTATAACAGAGTTTTCTTTTTAATGAATAAAAATTACATGTAAAATATTAATTAGTGTTAGATTCGAAATTATGAAATACCTTTATAATTAAGTAGATGCTTAAAAATATTCAAAACAGTAAGAATAATACTTGTTATACAAATTCCAAAATGTACTGGGATTGTTATTACCCTATTATAGTTTATTATTCAGAACAAATGAAACTAATCTGAGAAGGAGAATAAGAATTTTCAGACATGCA
Source organism: Gerris lacustris (assembly GCA_951217055.1). NCBI lineage: Eukaryota > Metazoa > Arthropoda > Insecta > Hemiptera > Gerridae > Gerris > Gerris lacustris. The sequence continues at coordinate 82,925,864 of OX578277.1, forward strand.
TATGTACACTTTCATTAAATTTAGTTTTTTTTAAAAACCCTAAAATAAACCATTTGAAGTAATGTAGATAGATATTTAACTGCTCATAAAAGTTAATTAAATGTTTTACTTAAAAGAAAAAGAAAAATTAAGTAATTATTTTAATTTGATTGTTTACTTAATTATTCCTTACTAAATTGCATTTTTAGTTTAATTTTTTTTTTTTTTTATTGAGTATATTATTATTTGGAATCCATATTTTGGGACATTAGAATCAAGGTAGTGTTGATTTTAGTATAGCCACACAACAGTATTGTTATCAGCGTTGCAGCATTACTGAAATTATAGTTATAATTATTATCAAGAAGCAGATTTATGAATGGTAAGATAGATAATCTATTAAAAGCTAGTTGCTGATTAAAATAATTGTTTAATCTTATGCCTAGTCTTTTATTATGAGTCTCTATAAAACAATCAAAGAGAAGAATAATTAAAGATCGTTACAATATGCAAAATCAATATGGTTTGAATGGCGCAAAGAAAGTAGGCGCTTATTCCACCTTACAATGAAATACTCACATTAAACACAATTTATTTACGATTTTGTTTTTTCTGTGCAGGCACATCTCAACACATGCAAATACGACACGATACCATGCAGACAGTTGTGTGGAGCCCAGATACCCCGTGTCCTTATGGAAGATCATGTGAGGTACACTTGCAGTGCTCGAGTAGAACACTGTGAATTCTGCGGTTCAGAACTGTCTGGTCCCTCCCTCGAATCTCACCCTGGATCATGTCCTAAAGAACCTCTATACTGTGAAAACAAGTGTGGCGAAAGAGTCCAAAGAAGACACCTTACGAGGCATAAGGCTCAAGATTGTCCTAAACGACTAGTCCAATGCAGGTAATACAACAAATTACGTATACTATAAACTTAAACAGAAGTTTATCAGCATAACACCATTGAGAAATGTGTTATTAAATGAACAATTATCTCCAATAATAAAACATCTAACAATGGACTAAATCAGCTACATATTTTTCAATCCCATCTACTTTTATGCCCTAATAATTAAAACAGATGTGTAAGTATGTCATTGACTAACTCTAGTGTAATGAATGTGTAGTGACTAACTTTACAAAGAAAAAGTCACTAACTAAATCTGTGGTGTAACAACCCGTGGAGGGCCTAGGCCTGCCAAAGGGCTTAATCAATTATATTTGTAATGGATAACATGGGGATAGTGTGTGTCTCTTCATCAGCTGAATAAAGCTTATAATTGGCATACGCAACCAGTTAGTCGCCACTTCACATAAGCAGCTACCCAGTTATATACCGATGCTGGGTGAACACCAAGTGGGGGCCCGATCCAGGAATTAAACCCAGAGAAGCGGTCACCAATCCATATGGTGACTATGTCCAATGCTGCTTAACTTTATAGATAGGACAGCCCACGCTCTCATATCCAAGGCCCCAAAGAAAAATTCACACAATAAAAAAATTTCTAATACAATAAACAAAAGGAAAAGGGAGAAAAATAATGGATATGATTGACCCAAAGAAACACAGTTAGATTTTAAATAAATTACAATCTTAAGAGTCAGTTTCTATTATAAACCTTTTATTATATTTTTAATGATATTAATAAAATTTATTTAATTTCTGTTTATAGGTATTGCACCCAAAGTTTTGTTGGAGACACTCTTCAAGCCCATCATACCAAATGTATCAGAGCACCTGTACCCTGCCCAAATCGTTGTAATATGTCACCCATTGCTAGAGAAGACCTAGAATCCCATCTCAAAGAACAGTGTACTACTCCTCTTGTACCTTGCACATTCAAAGATGCCGGCTGTAGATTTAAGGTAAGATAATGTTTTTAAATTGTGATTATGAGTTAACAATGAAGACTAATAAAAACACAGTTAACAATAAATAACACTTTAAAAAAAAAAAAAAAAAAAAAAAACAGTCCTAAATAACTAAATATAAAATTCAAGCAAATCAGAACTAACTGTAATAAATACTAATTTATTTATTTATTTTTAGTCTCTACGTGGAGCAAATATGGAAAGGCACTTAGAAGAAAATGTACAACAGCACCTATCCCTCATGTGTAGTGTTGTCACAAGACAAAATCATCAAATCACATCCCTCAAACAAGCCCTAAACAGACTTTCAATTAATACCTCAGGTATGTAAATTATATTTATGCAAACACTTTTTTTGAAAAAATTACATCTTTATAATTATCAAAATTTGAATTTATAATACAAAATTAAAAATAAATAATCTTAATTCTTTGACTGTTATAGGTACTATGGTATGGAAGATATCCGATTACACAGCTAAAATGACAGAAGCTCAAAACAAAGAAGGAATGGAATTAATATCACCTGCTTGGTGCACCAGTCAATTCGGCTATAAGCTTCAAGCTTCCCTATTCCCTAATGGAAATGGTGCTGGTGAAGGGACTCACATTTCACTATATATTAAACTTCTACCTGGTGAATACGATGCTTTACTCAAATGGCCATTTTCCCACTCTGTGTCTTTCACACTTTTCGATCAAAGTGAAAAGGTAATTATTAATTTAGTTTACCTACTCAAAATATGAATACAATTAATTTGTCTAAATTTAATATAATACACAGTTAATGTCTCAAATTAATAATTTAAATATTAAGTTTTCTAAAAACATAAAAAAAAAAAAATTAGTTCGTTTTTGGCTTTCTTTTACAAGTTCCCTGTTTGAACCTAACTGTTATTCAATAAATACAAAGAAACTGTCTCTCTACGTAAAATAATACTTGTTTATTTATCAAAGGAGTTTTCAGCTATTATAAAGCCATCATCAGTGCCAATTATTGAAGGGGTGAGTAATATAATGTAGTTGTAGAGACTACGTAAGACTCTTTTTACAAAGGGGACTTACGTTGGTCTCCGACATCATATGACTCACACCCTTTATATTATTTTATAATTTTACTTTAGTTCTTCTATAATCGGCACTGATGATGGCTTTATAGAAGCTGAAAGCTCCTTTAATAAATAAACAAGTATTATTTTATGTGGAGAGACAGTTTCTTTGTATTCATTCAAAGATGACCTCCATCAACGCTCATATTCCTAAAGTAACTGTTATTTGGTGCTATATTATATGGCTGTTGGAGTTAACACACTAACTCCATGTCATTCATTACCGCGTATAGTTTTAAAAGCCGTTGGGCTATTGCACCACAGATTATTATTTTTATGTTACATGAGGGTATAATTTTAATAGTCTGCTATACTATAGGCTTGACCACAAAAATTAGTTAAAAAGGGATAAGATTTAAATCAATTAGAAAGATAAGAGATCTTTATTCAATAATAATTCTGAAAGCCTAAATGGTTATTGTATAAAGCAATAACCAAATGTTTAATACGTCCAATTCAAAATTATTTTACTTTACTTAATTTTAATTTTTTCTGTTTCAGGCTTGTAACATTGTTGAAAGTTTTGTGCCTGATCCTACTTGGGAGAATTTCCAGAGGCCAAGCAAAGAACCAGATAGCTTGGGCTTCGGCTTCCCCCGTTTTGTATCTCACGAAACACTTACAAAACGAGGATACTTAAAAGACGACACACTGTTTATCAGGATTAAAGTAGATCCAAGTAAAATAGTCGCCGTTTGAAAAAGAAAACAAATCTATGCTAACTTATTTTTACCTGAAAGGCAATACAATTATTAAGTATTAACATTTTCTTATAAAATATGTTTAATCTAAAAGAACTGAAGTGATAAGCAGGTTGATTATTATAGAATAATTAGTGGAGTACTGTAAAGGCTAAGTAATTTCAGTTTGTCAATTAAAACAAAAATTATACTAAGTCAGAAAAAAAGATTTTAATATAGTCTTGGATTAATATTTAATTTTATTAAGAATATAATATTATTTAATAAAAAATTATAGTAATTTTTCTTAACCTCTGTTTTATTTTTTTATTTGATTATTTAAAATCTTAAACTTTTTCTGATTTTATTTTTTTTTTTTTAATTAGCTTTTTAATAAAATTTATTTACATTTGAAACAAAAATCAAAAATAGCTAATACAATTAAGTAATAAGTAACTATATTAATATCATCTGATTTACTTTAAATTATTTTGAAAAAATATATAATTATTTTATATTTTAACTCAAGATTATATCGATCTCATAATATATTTAGTTTTTAGGATTACCCTCTTTATTTATTAGATTCCTTTAGTTATACTTTATTATTTTTTCCATTAGAGATTTAGTCGTAATAATACAAAGTATTATTATTATAATGAAGAATGTGTATTATAAATAAATTATAAATATTATAAATCTTTGCCAAAGTTACTAGATTTAAATGTAGAATTGTATAACTTCCTTTAATGAAAAAATCTATTGTACATATTAAGTCATACAAGCATTAATTTTTGTATTTTGATACAAATTTTTATACCATTTGAAAATTTTATAATTATATATTTTTTAATGACTTTTGTTAATTGTGATTGTATATATTTACTTTGTAAATTAAAGGTCTATATACAAATTTATTCGATTTTTATTAATATCTTTAATAGCGAACTCATGTCTCACCTGAGAAACCAAAGCTTCTCACTTACATCATCAATCAATTACATTGATTAAATGTGTAAAGTGGCCAATACCCTATCCTGTAATAAAATTATGTGTTGATAGTTGATAGGGATGTAAAAGAAATGTCAAAACAAACTAAGGACCTTGCATGTATATAAACATACCAAAACGCCCTTCAAAAAGGGGCTCTAAATTACAACCAGGCGATTGCCTACTTGTTGACGATTTGTTTGCACACATGTTATAACAATTAATAGGAAATAAATTTCAAAATATTTATTGATCTCCTCAAATTTATATTAGAATTAGTGGCCAGTCTAGAAAAATGTAAATTAATCCATAGCTTTCTTTTTCAAAGAAAGTTTACTTTAATTATTGAAGGTGCAATCAACCATTAAAAATCTGATAAAAAATTATTTAAAAAAACAACTCCTATGTTAAAATACCCTCATTTACACTTTAATTTTTTAACAGAAATAATATGTTATTTTAAAAGTAAAACTACTTTAGGCCAAGTAAGTTGATGCAAGTGAAAAAAATAGTTAAACTTTACACCATTAAGCAGATAAAAACAAAGACACCTAACTGGGAATTGAACTAGTAACCTACTGTTATAATAATGAAGCTATTACAATATCTTTATAGAATAAGTTGCGATTGACACCATCAACAAGCGATTGGTCCATCAACCATAACGTCAATAACGTCAATACCTTTATAGTCAAATTAAGGACGAAGTTACCCTTCTAACATGAATATCTCAAACAAAACTACATTTCCTTGAATAATGTTTTAAAAACTCTGTCAAAAACATATAAACTGTTACGATTTTAAGCAAAATTTATACACGAGATTATGTTATGCTTTCATATAATAGTATAGATAAGTATATATAATATAAAATCATGTGCAGCCCCTGTTTAAACGAATGCTACTTTTGCCTTAAAGATATTTACTTTAATTCTTAAGGTGATTAATTAAAAAAAGAAAGAATTTTAAAGAGTAACTTTTAAGCTAAAGCTGTCTTGCTTAGTATAGAATTCAATTACCTAAACATTTTTGGGGATGATATCTAATGAGAAGATCAAGAATCAAGATGTGTTTGAGGGTTTCTTTAATAATTTTTTTAATATTTAACATTCAAATTATGATAAATCTTATCAACACTCAGATATAGATATTGACTAATGTATATATTATGTTATTCCTATAATGATACACACATTCAACATTAGGACAATATGTTAGTACAGACCAGCTGTTCACTAACTGGGGTTCACAGTCTACACACAATATGTGTATTACAAATACATAGAAAGATGATATTTAATTCTGTGAAATGTCCAGTAACAGAACAACTGCAACTAAATTCATATTTGATAAACTGAACAGATTCTTTGAGTCGCATGGTATCAAATAGGAACATATCATTAGCTTATGTACTGATAGGCTCCATCAATGCTTGGTGCTGTTCAGGGTTTCAAACTTTCGTCTTTCGTGATGCAAAAATCCCCAGCATCTATTCATCATCAAGCCTTAATCTTAAAGTATGTCTGATGAGTTGAACAATGTTCTCAATCAAGTGATTACAGCAATCAACTTCAACAAATGTAACGCATTTAACTCTAGTTTGTTTTCTTAGCTATGCAAAGAAAGCTATTCAGCATTTAAAACACTCTTGTTGCACTGATTAGTGAGATGGCTTTCCAAAGGTAAAGTTATGTCATACTAAGTGAAGAAATTCAGCACTTTTTGTAAGATACCAAACCAGACATACACACAAAATTCTCTAATATCCCTGTCATTTTTTGCCAATATATTTGAATCTGTGAATTCTATCAACCAGGCACTGCAAGGAAAGATATGATATCACAGTGCTCCATTGTCATGAAAAATTGAAAGCTTTCAAAATGAAGTTCAAACTAAGAACTTTACAGTTAGAGAAGAAGAACTTTGCTCCTTTTCACAGCCGAACACATATATTGACGAAAATGAGCTTAACATCGATGACAATATCCTTGAGTAGATGAAGCATCATGTGTCAATTCTTAGCGAAGAAATTCCTCACTATTTACCTGACCTTGAACATTTCAAAAATGTTATTGATTTATCGATGACTCGTTTGTACTCTCCATTAGTGATCTTCCTTCAGAGGACAATTTAATTCAAGAACAGTTTATTAATTTGATAAATGATGGAGTGCAAAAGATGTTTTCCGTGAATTAAGTTGCAGTGATTATTGGATTGAAATGGCACAGTTCAATCCCGTGTTGGCTCTAAGAGTACAAACTCCATTTGCAACCTCCTATTTCTTACTACTTTTTCCATACTACTTACCTCAAAACCAATTCTCGAAATAGATTGATCACAACACAAAGTATGAGAGTTGCACTAGCCAAAATAAAGCAAAACATAGAAGAACTGGTTTAGGCATCACAGATTCATCCATCCCCATACATAATCATATCAGGAGATGTACTGTCTGCATCTGCTGCTTTCCCTAATTTTACTTTTCTTCAGCACATTTTCCAACTCTTTTATAGTAATCGCCTTATTTGATACTTCTTCTTCATCTGTATCTTCTCACTCCAACACCTCCTCATCCACATCTACATTGTCTCCTATAAATAAATACGAGGATTATTCTTTCCACATTTTTCCATATCTTTTTCATTGGTTAATAGTCTCTCTACTTGTCTTTAATAAATTTCAAGGGGCATTCTTTCGGCTGCATCATGTTCTTTAGTAATTTATAGAAGAGTTTGGGGTTCTCCTTATGATTGCTTCTAAGCATCTGCCAAATTCCTCCCAAGTTTCTCTCTTCGCTTCTCATACTACTCTTTTTGTTTGGTGAAAGATAATAAAATAAAGAGTCAATAATTTCTCTGGATACCTTTTATGGATTAGTGTAAGGTGAAACAAATGAGTACAAAAAACATTTTATATCCCAATAGAGAGTAGGCCAAGAATGAAAACTAATTAACTATATATAATCAACAGGTTATATGTTATACTTGTTGTAAAAATAGTAATGATAAAATTTAGAGGCTGTATTAATTCTGAAAGTTTATGTTGTTGAGTTGAATTTGCACAGCAAGCAAAAATTTTATTTTTTTCACTTAGTTAAGAGGTGGCTAAGAGGTAAAATAAAAATGTGGATTTAAATAAAAGAAAGAAAAAAATTAAGAGATTCCTCACAACTCCCTTTTTTTATTAAATATTGAAACAACTAAGTAAGAAAAAAAAAAATATTAGATTTGATATTCATAAATAAATATCACACATTTATCTCTTATAAAGTAAATTCAAACTTTTCAATACTATTGATAGTTAAAGTACGATCAGGGAAATAATATATTATTTTAAAAACAGTACTTTCATATTAATTTAAAAATAAAAAAAAACAAACAAATAAGCAAACAATATATATATATATATATATTTTTTTTTTTTTGTGATACACACAACCATATTATTAGACTAAGGAGTAGTTAAAAAATTATATTTATTGCTCATCCCTTCCGTCCATTTAAATAATCTTTGGCACAAAATAATGAATTGCAAAAAAAGAAGGAACATCTCTTTAAGGCCAATATGCTCTTTCTGTTGTCTGTGTCAACAGAAAAGATGCTGTTTCGGTGGTCGGTGTTCTGTTCTGATAAGAAGAACATGGCATTACAGGGTAAGATGAAAAAGTATAATGATGAGGAATGCGAAAACCAAATTTATTAAGGACCAATTGGTAATCAATGACGCTAATTGCACCCTACTCTATTGTCAAATTTAGCTACAAGGAAGCATGGTGGTAATTAAGAATTCAGAGTAAGTGTCATGATCAACACAGGGCCCCAGTGAAGCCATGTTAAATGAGTATGCTTGAACTTTACAAGCAATATTTATTAAACTATGACATTACATCAAAGTGACAAAACAAAACTAACATTATTTGACAAAATATAGTACCAGTCCCAAAGATCATACATTCAGCAATCAACTGTGGTAAATATGGGAATCCACCATATACTTGTTTGAAGGAAAGAGAAAAATCTGATACACCAGTTAAGGCTCGCATACATGATCAAACTTGTGTGACAAGTAAGTTTGACAGTGTATGGGAGAAGTTTATGAGTTAGTTGGCTAACACAGGACATAAACAAGATAAACTTTTGTTTAAACTTGCTTATCAAACAAGTTTGATTGTGTATGTGGGTCTTTAAGATGAAGTAAGACTATTGGATCACAATTAACACACAACTTTTTGACAGAGTATGAGTCAATCTAGAACCTCATAGTGACTTTTAAGGTACTTAATGCACAATGGTTGAAAGCACTATCAAAGTTAAGTATTAGAATCATACAAAAAACGGACCTACCAAAGATTTATTGGTGCCAACAAAGCTAGAAAGCTTATGATAGAGGAAAAATAATTGAAGTGAGCATAAGCGAGCTTCGTACAGCAAACAAAATATGCATCCTATCTGTCTGTCTGTCTGTTTGTAAGTAACATTTACACTGTCACAATAGCTTGAATAAAAGTTGACTGATTCAGTGGAAATTTAAAATCCTATTTACCTTTTCCCTAAGTTTGTTGGACAGCGTTATCTATTTAAGCATTCTCACTTAACCCTCATGCACACACTCGCTTCAAATTTGAAATTTTAATTTTAGGATGGGAAAAGATTCTACCTTCATCTCTTCAATGAGACAAACATTTTTTACAAATACATTTCTTTAGTAAAACCAGCAACACCACCATAAAGTGATAAAGATTGCTAAATCCATTAAATCATTGATCTTAATATTTAAAAAAGAGAAATAAACATTTTTATCAATATCTAATGTTCTATTGTATCAATTTTAATAAAACTTAATTTACATTGTAAAAAGCAAGTAAAATTTTAACTTGATACAAGCAGAAGTTTATGTGCAGTGATGTGATACATTTTTAATAGTAGATGAATTGAGCTGGGGTCGTGTGGGTTAGGTTAGGGGGATATAGTTATGGGTGAATCTAATTTAAAGTGCTATTTTGGAATCTAAAATTGGACTTAGACTGAAAATTTGGACTTTTTAAAAAAATTCAGGAAAAATGATGTAAGGTTCTCGGACTAATTCCAGATATATTGCAGCATGCGCGACAGATGGGAAATAATTTTTTAAATTTTTAGGCCGGAATTAAATTGATTTAAAACATGGTAATTAAGCCATGTGAATTACACTTTTTCGTGCACGGTTCTTACATTTTACACTTTAAGAAAATATTTTGGTCAGTAGTTTAAAATAAAAACCCAATTTTAATACACCATTAAATAGCACTCTTAAAAGCCTAAACAATGAACTATAACTTAACCTAAAAAGTTTTTGAAAATAGACTTTAATAACATGCACGGTAATTACATTTAAAAGGGCACGAAACAGGAAGATCAATCGGAATTAGTGCTAACCCTCAACTGAAGGGTTCAGCTCATTCCCTATCAACCGAACAAGAAAACCAGTTTTGCGGCATTGGAAAAATCTCTCGCCACTTAAAATCTCCCTGCCACAACCAGCGAAGGGTCACATTTATAGTATAATGCCATGGTAATATCATTTTTTTAAAGGACAAACTTTAAATTGAAGTTCCGTTTAGTAATAATTTATTATTTTTAATAACTAACACATATTTTAATTCTGGTAGGATCCTATTCAAAATTATCCAATAAGTTTTTTAATAACTTTATTAATGTATGAGCTAGAGTGAAGTGAATAAGAACAACTGACTTAAGGACAGCCATGGTTGTTACGAAATCGCCTTCTGAAAATGTTTGTAGCGATTAAAATTAAGCGGCGCATTATTTTTTTGCTTGGATGTAGTTCTCTAAGCTTAACTGAGTTACCATGAAGAAAAATCCTGTCAATTATGTGAAAAACGCTCCAGTTATTCATCTAGGACATGAAAATTGCACTTTAAATTAGAATCACCCTTATAAAGTAATGCAGGAGTGCACCCGACACCCCCACTTAACTACTCTCTATTCCACTCATCATCTTCAACTATGAGACTTATCATGACTTTCTATTTTCTTAATATTCAATATGTATTGCAGTTATGCTCACTTCAATGATAGAGCTACACAATGCCTATTTATATTAAAATCAAGGCCAGGGTGGATCCTAATGGGAAAATTAAAAGAAAATCGCATGATAAGAGAAGTAAGGAAGGAATTTTATTATCACTTCATAACACCTTCAGACCCACCATAGGATTTGAAAAATGTCTAAAAAATTATTTTCCCAGAGACCGGGTGGAAGAGTGGGATAGGTAAGAAACCTACTGTAAATTTTGCCAATCTAAATTTGGGAAATAAAATTAGATTAATAGGAAAGAAATTAAAAACTTAAGTTAAAAGCTTAAAATTAATTCTTAAGATCATAAAATTATAAATTACAGTGGACAACTAATATTTACAAAAATAGCTTTGAAACCCTGGACATCAGAGAAGAAGTCCCAGAAATAAAGAATAATTGAATAGAGTCATCTGACCATTTATTGAAGGGAAAAGATTGTAATAATTTATTTATTCAATTTCTATTAATGGCAGTATAATAATAACAATAATCCGAGGAGCAACAGCCTGTGAAGGGCTGGGGTCTGCCAAAGGGCTTATATTTTATACAGCTATATATGTAATGGATGACATGGGGATGGCTTGTCACTCCATCAGCTATACGATTGGAATTTGTAACCAGATAGATCCCACTTCTCATAAGGAGCTAACCGTTTATATCGTGATGCTGGGTGAATGGAAACAGGGTAATAATATAGAGCTACCAAGATCCCCTAATTGCATAATATATTTGTTAAATCCATAAACATAATTAGTTTATATAAGTTTTTATACATTTGTAAACATTGCTGTATTTACGTAAGTGCTCACTAGATAGTTAACTGAACCCTGCTAACGTCATTAAAATCTTACAAGGATATATTATCTTCAAACAATCAATATGATCTCTGGTCAACTCGGACATAATGATATAAATGTGAAGTGTTATGAAGATAAATAAATTTATACATTGAAAACCTTATTATTTTACAGCCAAAGAACAGGATGCGTTTTATTTCATTTTAACACTTCGAGATAAGGGCTGGCGCATTGAGTGCGCCACGGGTACAAAAGATTCTGTAAATCACAGATTCACGATGCGAGAATATTAACCCCTTACTTTACCCTACCACTAGAGACCCCTAAAACAGATGAAACAGAACAGTCTTCTTTAATTATTGCTTTTCGTTTAGGAGTTTTCAGATTAGGATGAAGGTTGTGGTTGTGAGGAGTTATCTTAGGACTTTGACAACTAATAATAATTAATTAAGGTTGGAAGCCCCATACTAAGTCAAAACGCTGAAGGAGTAATTACTGATTTTTTATAGTAATTTTAATTGACAAATACATTAATTGACTTTTTAGTTCAACATTTCCAAAAAGCAATCTAGATAATCAGGATATGACCTATTTATGGTTTGAAAAATGCATTGGCACAACGTACGCCGCCCGTGCCTCATTGTTTGCCCACTATAGCCGTGCCACGAAGGGTTAAATGTAGGAGGAATGCAGGGTCTCAACCTTGGCCTTAATATTAATGAGGTGTCTCAATAGAGAGGATGCATATAAAGGGCCTTGAGAAATTGTGAAGGGCTCCAAACAGTGTCTAAAATAAACATAAAAATTAAATATATTGGATGACAGAATATTATGAACAGTGATCTCACAGAAGAAAAGGAAAGGAACTTATTATTTTAGAATAGAAGCAAGTAAAGAGTGATTGAAAACATAAATAAATAAAGAATATTAACTTCACTTACTTAAGTAGAAAGGCCAGAGTGTAAGAACTAAGTGACTATAGAGGCTTGAGGTTAAGACTTACAAAGAACACCAGGAATTAAAATTAAAGGTAGGAAATATCTTAACAACATCATTTTTCACTTGCACTAAGAAAATAGATGCTAACAAAATTGCATGGTTTTTCTAGCGAGTTGAAAGTACTTTAATTCAAGTCCTCATAATCATTAGGGTTTAATAAAAAGCCGATCAAGGAAATTAAGATGATTAAAAGATTCATAAAGAAAATAATAATGAGAAAACAAACTTTGTAAAATAAATGTACTAAACTGAAATAATATGGCACATAGCTTCCTCACGTTTAATTGTGTACTTTACTTTTGTTTGGCTTTTACAAATTTTCTAATTTATTTCTTTCCCTCCTTGAATTTTAAATTTGCCAAAATTGTTTCAATTTATTACACAGATAAGAGTATCAATTAAGCAATAGTTAATGTGCGCATACGGTTGGAATTAATGTGGGACCACCTATAGGATACTTTTGACAAACTATCCAAATCCCTTAAACATCGGATGAGTACTTTTAATGATAATGAGTACTTTTAATAAAAATAAGTTTGTGCAAGAAGAAGATGTCAAAGAGAAACCAGTAAGCACAGAAGGTTGAAAATTATACGAAACCAATAATAGGCTAATTATGACATACCATTTAAATTTCATGAAAATCAAACAAGCAGATTATGAGATATGAAGGTCCGCAAAAATATTAAATGACAGACAGACACGGAGTTTTGTCTTGGAATTATTTCAGTTTAGAGGCATAAAAAAAATCATTCTTGGTAATCATAATAATATTTCCGTATATGTTTACAGTTATTCTTTGTTAATTAATTAACATTACTCTTCTCTAATTATTGAAATGTAACTTTATTTATTCTTTAACGAAGTGGCAGCATAAATAATATAAAACAAAATTAATTTTACGAAGAGTTTCCCTAAATTATTGGTTATTGGCTGAGATTTTGTTGTACCACTTTAAAAGAGTAAAAGAGTAGTTGTTGTACCACTTTATGACTGGAGAGGTTAATAGAAAATTACTTAACAATATTGTCACCACACTTCTATACTGAAGTTAACAAACACGTCAGTATAGGTGGTACTCACCGCTACTCTAATCTTTAAAATATCCCCCTTCGTCATGCTCCATGTTTCACAGCCGTAAAGAATTACAGGTTTGACCACACTGTTCCATAACTTCACTTTATCTTTTATGTCTATATTTGACCTGAACAAATTGCGGTATTTTTTATATGCACGCCATCCTAGACCGATTCTTCTACTGATTTCTTTAGAAATATTCTCTTTTTTTCCCAAAAGTTGCCCTAAGTATATAAATTCTTTGACCTCTTCAATATTTCTCCCTTCCCAGGTTAAAGGCACATCTTCCACGCAGTTTACAGCCATGATCTTGGTTTTCCCCCTGTTTATTCTTAATCCAACTTTCTTTGCACTCTCTGCTAGTTCGTTCATCATGGTTATTACTTCTAACTTCGATCTTCCTATGAGCACTACCTACGTCGTCAGAAAATTAAATTTTGTTTAACTTTTCACCATTTATGTTTGTCCCATAATTAATCCAATTGACATGCCTAAAAACCTTTTTCAATACTGCACCAAAAAGTTTGGCAGATGGGATATCTCCTTGACGCAGGCCTTTTTATACTTTTATCAGTTTCTTTTTGTTACCAATATTTACAATTATTTCCGCGTTTACGTATACAAATTTTAACAAACCCTTATATTCTTCATCGATTCCACTGCTTTCCAATGCTTTCATTATTGCTTTTGGATATACACAATCGAAGGCTTTTTCAAAATCCACAAATAGAAAAACTACGGGGAGCTTATAGTCATAAGCTTTTGATATTAGTTGCTTAATCACAAGAATTGCATCGGAAGTTGAAAAATTCCTTTTGAATCCCACTTGATCTACTGGAGAGTAATAATCTAGTTTCTTACTAATCCTTGCAGTTATCACGCTCATGAATGCTTTGTGTTATAAATACCTTATTTATTGTTTAGCTTTAAGCAGTTTATAAAAATTGTATACCTGAATTAACATGCACTCCGGGGTCCGCTTTGCACCTTCAAATCTCATATCATTGGCTCCCTTACCTTTAAGCCTCGTTCACACGATGACACTAATGTCGTGACACTGCTTGACACTCAGCGTCTTAGTTATAGTGCGTTTAGTGCCATGACATCTACTGTTCATACGATGGCATTGAATGTCGCGAAATTTAGTGTCATCGTGTGAATGAGGCTTTATGCTATTCACACAGCCCTAGTCTACCCACATCATATTCTTAAGCCTTGTCCACACTAGTAGACATGTGCGTACATGTAGTAGACAAATGCATTTGATAATTTTAATATACTATAGCAGTGACAATATTGTTGTGTTACTACCTATTAACCTCTCTAATCACAAGATTTATCTAAAATGTAAGAGAAGAGATCAAAACTAGTTACTCTTAGAGAGAAAGTAACATTTCTAAATTCCAAAACAAAGTGATAGTTTTTTTAAACATTAATTTAATTATGAAAGCAAAGTTACAATATTAGAGGATTTAAAGCAATAACAATTGCAGCATAGCAAATATTAAAATTTTACTGACAGATTTAAATGTATGTCTCTTGTTAATCAGGTACAAGAGTCACAGGCCAAGGAAGTAAGAAACATAAAGCGTGTGTGGTACAAAATTACATAGCCATTTTGTCCAGCTTTAGTGGATATTTTATGTTACATGACTTGCATCACGTTTTTTAAATACCTTAAAAAATGTTTGTTATAGGACAGAATTTGCATTTTACAGAGAAATATCAGTTCTAATGGTTATAGGTACTTCAATCACATACTTTTTCAGTTTAAAGTGCACTAGAAAAATTAAAATAAAAAGCTTGTACACTTTTTACTTTCTTTACTCTTATTTCAAAGGAATAGCATGTATCAAAAAAGAAAAGTATTTTGAAATGAGAAAATTACCTCTTATTTTGCACGCCTTTTATTCTAATGTTGATATTGTAGTGTGGTTTGAACACACAAAAGAAACATTCTTTTTTCCCACACTAAAACTGGCATGATCTAGATAGATTGAGCCATGGATTTAAAGAAGGAAAGAAACGATTGAATGCCTTTGACAAAAGTTGAATTGAAAATGTCTAAGTGGCTTACCTAATATTAAATACTAAGGAAGTTAGTATTAAGTACTAAGGATAATATTAATACTAAGGAAGGAAATAAATACTAATGAAGTTCCAAAAAAATAGCAGCAAGAAGAAGTGTGAAATAAGACAACAATAACTAATAAATTAATCAACTTTAACAAATACTAATAAATTAGTCAACTTTAACAAATACTACGGGGAGCTAGCGTAGCCGTGTGAGTTAAACCACGTCTGCTCGGCCATCACTGAATCTCGAGTGGAACGAGACGGGGTTCGATTCCTCGCCGTGACACTCTGATTTATATGGCTCACTATTGATCACATCATACTCGCTTCGGCGGTACAAATGTACATATGTATGATGTGTGAAGTGGCTGGAACTCTCTACCGCGGGGCGTAAAAAGGGCCTGAATGATGGCCTAATTGCAAGGTTCGAACAAGTGGTTCGTCCTACCCGTCCTAGTAGAAAGTACTAGACTACTACTACTACTAACAAATACTAAATTTTTTATTACATTCAAGCGCCTCAATAAATTATAACGTATAAATTTTCAGAAATTTGGTCTTTTTTAAAACAATCGATTAAAGATCTAAATCTCAGTATTTTATTTGCATCTATAAAAAACACAGTGATGCAAATGATGTCAGCACCAGACAAATTCTCTAAAATTATGATTGTTATTGACGCTGTTTCAAAATACATATCATGTTAAGACAAGCGGAATTAAAAATAATATACTGGAACGCTCAATCCGTTCTGCCTACAATCAACGAGCTAAATTATTTTCTACAAGAAAACAAAATAGATATAGCCGGAATTTCAGAAACTCACCTACGAAGCGATAAAAAATTTAGAAGTACAAACTACAAGATATATCGGAGAGATCGAGATCGAGATGAAGGAAAAGGAGGAGTCGCCCTTCTCATCAAAAAGAACATCCTTCATTCATTTATTAACCTAGCTAACCAGAACAACATAGAAGCCATCGGTGCCGTTATAGAAACCAGCATTGGTGAAATACTAATAATAAGTGCCTATATACCTCCTAATAAGAAAGTAACCTTAACAGAATTAAATTACCTAATTTCAATTAAAGATAAAACTATAATAATGGGAGATTTAAACGCAAAACATGTTTCCTGGGGTAATCATGTAAATAATAAAAACGGATTAACAATAAATCAATTTATTAATAACAGGAATGTACTGCTCCACGCCCCACCCGGTCCTACACACTATCCCAGGCAAAGGAAATGTCGTCCGAGTACCATTGATCTTATGCTGTCCTTTGGACTCCATTGTATAAAAACCCCACAAGTTTACTCCCGACTTAGTTCAGACCACGACCCCGTAATTGCTAAGCTAAAGCTGAATTACAAAAAAGCTCCCCTAAAATACATTTTCAAGTTTGATAAAGCCGATTGGAAAGGTTTCCGTAATGATGTTACAAATCTTCTGCATCCAAGACCTGTCATAGAGACACAAGCAGACATAGATAAACATGTTGACTTACTAACAAGTGCCATACAAACATCTGCCACAAATAACATCCCTAAGGTATGCATCTCAGCTATTCAAACAACACCCGAAACACCACCTCAGATAATTACTATAATTAGATTAAAACGTCAATATCGCAGACTTTACCAACGTCACAAACAATATCAATACAAACAATCTCAAAAGTTCTACACAAAACTCAGCAACTCTCTACTATCGGAATGGAAAAACAACTTATGGAATGAAAAGCTAAAATCCCTAAACCCCAACAGTGGCTCACTGGCAATTTACAAAAACTTTGAAAAGAGCAAATAGTAGCCTACCTGGATTACAAACCACACCGGACTCTCCCACCGTTTACAAGCAAGTACACAAGTGTAACCTTCTCGGGCAATATTTTGAATCGATTCATAAACAAATTGACCACTTGTGTTCAAAATACCATAATACCAAGGTAAACAAAACACTTTGTCCTTATCTTCAAACTAACCATGTTCGCGAGGAAACAGAAATTAAACTGACAAGTCCAAATGAAATTAAACAAAACATAAAAAACATACAAAATAAAAAATCCCCTGGACCCGATGAAATCAATCCGTTAATGCTTAAAAACCTGCCCCTTAGAGCCATTATCTACCTAACTGTTATAATTAACAATATATTAATTCTAGGATATTTTCCCTCGGCCTGGAAAAGGGTAAAACTCATTGTTATACACAAACCTAACAAATCTGTTAATTTGGTAAGCAGTTACAGACCTATTAGTTGGCTCTCCTATCTAAGTAAAATCACAGAAAAAATAATAAATGTTAGACTTCTTGAACACGTTACTAAAAGAAACTTCCTGAAAGATTATCAATTCGGGTTTAGACCGGGGCATTCTGCAGTTGCCCAACTCGTGCGCTTAACCGATCAGATTACTGACAACTACAACTTAAATAAATTTACAGGCATGTTGTCCTTGGACGTAGAGAAAGCTTTTGATTGTGTGTGGCATGAGGGCCTTCTATATAAACTAATCACAGAACTGCAATTACCAAGGTATTTAGTTATAGTACTGAGAAGTTATCTTGAAAACCGCAAATTTTTTATACATAACAATAATACTTGCTCGAAAGATTATAGTATGTCCTCCGGCTTGCCCCAGGGTTCAATATTGGCTCCGAACCTCTACAATATAATCATGTCGGGTATCCCAAATACTGAAAATGTTGATCTTTCGATTTTCGCTGATGACACTGCAATATACTGTAGCTCGTGGCGTCTAGATACGATTGTCAATAGACTAAATAAAGCTTTTAATAAAATTACAAGTTACTTTAAAAAATGGAGAATTAAAGTGAACCAGACTAAAACAGAAGCGATAATATTTACTAGACGTCGCCCCCACCTACCTAAACCCCTTAACTTTGAAGGAGCCGTTATAGAATGGAAAGATCAAATCAAATACCTAGGTTTGACTCTCGATAAAAAAATAAATTTTTCCAGACACATTAAAACAAACCTCAATAAAATTCAAAATTCAACACACATTATTTAGTCTCTACCCTTTATTTAGCAAACGGTCACAACTAAACCAAAACAATAAATTAATAATCTACAAACAATTAATAAGACCCGCCCTTACGTACGCCTGTCCAGTCTGGAGCTCCGTGTCTAAATCAAACTATAGGTCCCTACAAGTACTACAAAATAAATGCTGTCGAATAATTGGTAATTTCCCAATATTTACAAGAATCAAAAAAATGCACGCCAAGCTAAATCTTCCTGACATTCAACAATTTATTTTTCAGCTAACCCAAAAATTTTTCAGGCAGTGTCAAGACAACCAGGCTAACCAACTAATCAAAAATATAGGCAACTACAATATCAGTGATCTAAGAAATAGATACAAAAAATTCAAACATATACTTCTAGATAGCATATAATATGTGTTAATTACAATATTATTTATTTTTAATCTCAGATGTATCTAATCATTGTTATCAAACCACTTGTTATAGTTATACTTCAGTTTATTTATATGTTCTATTAACCTTCACCATAGTTACCATTAAGTTAGAGGGTTTTTGTTAATTTTTTCCCCATTTTGTTACTGTTGTTATTGTTATCTAAAGTATTATTGTATCTTCTATTTAAATCTTGCAGGCCGAGGAAAAAACAAATACTATGTTTGATACTGGCTCTGATAAAATCAAAACGAAAATGTTCATTGTAAATATGTCTTAATAAAATTATGTATTTATTACTATAAGCGCCTCAATAACTTTTAAAATGACAATTTTATGAATTCAATAAATAGAATGTTCCCATCTAAACAGTACTGTAAGCACGGGAGAAGGGTAATAAATAAGTCTTAAGAGCTTTAATACAAATTGCAACTGTATTCAGAATCCTTAGGATAAGAGGGGTTACAACTTTAATCAGTCCCTTCACAAGAGCCATCCTGAGATACATGGGTATCATAAAGGTTTAAATTATTATGGACTATTTAATTGTACTGATCCAAGCAAGGCCCACGCATTGGGAAAAAAAGTGTCAAAATTTTACCTCTACAGCTTGAAAGGATATACCTCCTCCAAGAAAACAATAAGATGGGAAAAGTGAATGTGTGAAACGAGAACTATACAATTGACTGAATCTCAATTCTTACTAATGCAATTTCAAATTTCTAATTGTTACTAACTAAAGCCCAGATCACGTTTGTTCGGTTAAGCAGCGTTTACTCAATGTGAGTTGACTGGTACGAGTATACTATCTTATGTGTGTGCACAGCCCACGCCTCCTACTCGCATCATGTAAACAGGTGAAGAGAGTGATAAGACAGTCAGTTGACAAGAGTGAGTAAACTCTGTCATATTCCAACTTTCACCTTGCAGAACATACACATACCACAACACTTTATAAGGACTGACAATAGTCAACTCTCCTCTTAAAGACAGGGGACTGTCTTCAAATTATTAACTAGCATACGAGTTGACTCTCCTGGCTACTGTCATAACAGTCAACTTGAATCAGGTAAACACACCTTTGGTCATATGATTACCTTCTGTGGCACTTTTTTCAAAAGTTTGAAACATTGTTTACTTTACCGTGCTCCGTAAATTTGTACAATAATACTGGACCTCCTTCAACAAAAATTTAGTGATTTTAAATTTTATATAGTATTTGCTACTACTTAGAAACTCATTACAACATAAAAAAAAGTATAATTGCTCTGCTCATTTCCAGAAGAAAAACAACCCTCCTGTAAATAAACCAGGTAGAGGTCCAACTCGAAGAAATTTCGATGGAACGTACAATCCGCATGACACTTGTCACTAAAAACCACCGGTTGACCAAGTTAGTCTTTCTAAACGCCCCTAAAAGTAGTTAAAAGTTGGCATTGTGCAATAAAGTTAGTTTTAGTGAAGACATAAGTTAGCTAGGTAAATTCGGATTGTACGTGCCACCACTTTAAGGTTAGGTGATAAAATGCCGCATATTAAATTAAAAACCTAAATTTTGTATACCCTTGAATTTTCAATAGCCACTCCGCACCGCTTTGCAGAGCTCTGCTCATTTCCTGAAGAAAAACAACCCTCCTGTAAATAAATCAGGTTGAGGTCCAACTCGAAGAAATTTTGATGGCACGTACAATCCGAATTAGCCGTTAGCTGATCTGCAGTGAACCATAGGGTCGAGAATTGCTTGGCATGATTTATACACTTAGAAGATTATATCCCTTCATCAAAAAGACCCGTTAAGAAAAAGAGGCCCCGTCCTAACGTTCCCTTATCTGAAGATTTACTCAAATTAATTTTAATCTCTGTTGAACGTCCTATTGTCTAAAACAATTGAGAACCCCTGTTTAGATTAAATGGAACATTAATATAAGTATATAAGAGAAGGAGATTTGTTGGAATAAAAGTCTGGTGAAGTAGTATACGTTTACGTTTTTATTGTCAGAGCTTTCGCTCAGGGAGCCTGAGCTTCATCAGTGATCTACAAATAAGAATTAGAAACTAATAACAATTGAAAAATATATAAATATATATATATAAGAAAATATAAATGTAATAACGTTAGTACTGAAAAACATACCAAATGAGGTGTAAAAATTTTATAAACTCAAAAATTGACAGTATAATTGTAGAGCAAGTAATTATAGCTCTTATAAAATATAAAATAATTTAACATATTTATCAAGAAATATAAAAAAAAATACTGATGAAGCTCAGGCTCCCTGAGCGAAAGCTCTGACAATAAAAACGTTAACTACACCTACCGGACTTTTATTCCAACAAATCTCCTTCTCTTATATACATTCTACAAGTCCACAAAATACCCCTACTATTAATATAAGTAGTTTAAACAAATTACTTATCTTATAGATTAACTTATGGTTATCGTCGTACACAGAAGTGTAAGTGTAATTATAGACAAAATTATTCAAAACGGTTGGAAAACATTAAAAATAGTCTTGGCAAAGAGTTTCGTGATAAACATTCAGTTCTAATGTAGGTACCTAATATAAATATAGACTGAAATAAAACTTTAATACACTCTTACCAAATAAAGAGAAGTGTAAACTCTCCAATATTGATGTTATTGCGCTCCATAAAATGATCGAAAACGAGAATAAAATAAAACTATGTAGAATTTGAAACCTGGAACTCAAAATTGACTTATAACTCAAAGCTAACAGGTTGCAAAAAGTATGAATTAAAAAGTGGTCTTTTTTAACAGCTCTCAGAGTAGAATTAGAAAGAAATAGGCATACTTTATAATTAATCCAGTAAACAAGTTAGTAGTTAAAATTAAAAGAAAATAAGGATAGGCAATAACCAATTAACCACAACATGTATAAAGACAAAAGACATCGCAAAATGTAACTCTTCGAAAAGTAACTTGCTAACCATAATGAAAATGTTCAAAAGATTAAGCGGGAAAATGGTTTGAATTTACTTAAAACAAACCAAATTAATGTGCTGAAAAGTTTATTATAACTTAACTGATCTTAATTTATTTTTAGTTTAATCAAATATAGCCAAAGCAATGAGAGGTTAAAAAATGTTAAAGAGCGGAAAATGACCGCCATGATGGAACAATTAATTCAAATCACCCCTGACGGGTCGAATGATTTTGAGTCGAAAATACAACTGAAATGCATAAAACAAACATAAAAATTACATTAAAATCTGTGTATAGATGTTATAAATAAGTGTTCATATAATTTATTTTTAGTTTAATCAAATATACCCAGAAAAATGAGAGGTTAAAAAATGTTAAAGAGCGGAAAAGGTCCGCCATGATGGAACAATTAATTCAAATCTCCCCTGACGGTGTCGAATGATTTTGAGTCGAAAATACAACTGAAATACATAAAAAAAAACATCAAAATTACATTAAAAGCTGAGTATAGATGTTATAACTAAGTGTTCATACCTGAATAACCATGGATATTTGAATTCCGTGACGAAAAAACGTAAGCAAAATTTCGTCAAAGCCTTTCTCGGTCTTGCAACGGGAGAGAAAAGGAAAAAGGAATGGACTGTTCCAGAATGTTCCGAGGGGCTCTGCAGTGTTGCCACCATTTATTATTTTTATATAAATTAATTTAGATCTACACTTTAATTAATGCAATTTACATAACATAAGATATATATTTATATTGCAATAATTAAATAATTAAATAAGTATACTTATAATGTTATAAATATAACACGATAAAACGAATTAGTTACCTGTTTAAAATCCTTTTTTTACAAAAAAAAAAAAAAAAAAAAAAAAACGATTTTAAATAAATAAATAAATTGTCACTAATTTAAAGTTTTTTTTTGCCTTTTTAATTAATAAATATATAAAAAAGTCCAGTCATGCACCATGACTTAATGAGCGAATTTTCAAAGAAATCTGCGTTTTATTTGCTTATGATAATATAGGAAAATTTTGGTTTAGAATTTGCTCGGGTGAAAAAAAAAATTGGTACACAGGGGTACGGGGTACAAAAGTCAAAATAGTATTTACCCTTCAAGATGCATGTCGTTGGAAAGCTCTTTAACAGTACAGTAATTGTTGTTATTTACACTTTTATCATATTTTCACATAAAAGGGGGGTAAAATGGAAAAAACACGTTTTTTGACCCTATATGGTCAAAATTTGACCCCTAAATGGACTCCAAAAATTATGGCCAACGAACTCATCCTTTCTTTTGATATTATTGACATTTTAAAATTTGTTTGAAATTTTTAAGTGCATTCTAAGGGGAGATATCGTCTGGAGTGACACATATATACATATATACATACATATATACATACATATATACATACATACATAAAAAAAAGTGTTAAATTTTAGGAATCGATTCAGAATGGTCTAAAACGGATTTCCATGGAAAAATTTTTCAAAAATTCGCATTACAAAAATTTTGAAGCCATTGCAATAGCGTAATTTTCTTTGAAAATTCGCTAAAATATAACTTTTTTATACTAGATCCACAAATCTCAAAATTATGGATATTTCAAGATCTAGATGTGACATTGCACTTGATTTTTATACGAATTTTGAAGTTATAAATTTTTGAATTTTTAAACTTTGACGGTTAATAATACTGAAAGTATAAATAGGTTTTTGACATATAGCATATCGTTGGAACCGGAAAAAATTAAGGAACAAATAAAAAAAAACCTATGAAATTCCATTAATTAGTTTAAAAGTTATAAGCGAATATAATTATTTATTAGTGCAATAATTTTGATGACGTCAAAGTTTGTTTGCATCTGTCAAAATACCACCAAACTTCAAATAATCAAATAAAATATAGGTATTAAAAAAAGGTTTTTTTTAAGAATGATAATAAATCAGTTAGTTCAGAACGGTCACCCATCCAAGTACTGACCACGTCCAATGCTGCTTCCTCCTGTTCGCAGCAGGAGAGGCTTCTGAAGTGAGGAAATGTTCCGAGGTACCCCGTATCCGATTTTACTTCCGAGCTTACCGAAGGTAACGGAAGTATTGTGTTCACTTTTGAGAACAAAAAAGTTTTATGCCTCCGATTTTAAAAATTCCAAGACAGAAATCCGTTTCAGACATCAGGGAACATTTTTGGTTCCGTGTCTGTCTGTCTGTCTGTTTGTCTGTCTGTCTGTCTGTCTGTCGGTCTGTGTGTCCGCGAATTATGAAACGTGCGACGATAACTTGAGTAAATGTCGACCGATTATGATGAAATTTGGTATACATGTTCATTTTACCAATGCCCAGGACGAGTTCGTTGGACAACGTTATCCGTTCAAGCGTTCACGCGCAACGCTCGCGTAAACGTGAGCTTCAAATTTAAAATTGGAATTTTAGGTCGGGGAAAAAACCAAACTTCATCTATTCAATGAGACAAACATTTTTTTCAAGTACAATCTTTTAGTAAAACCAACAGCGACACAGCTATGAAGTGTTAAAGATCACAAAAAACTATTAATAATAAACAATATAACAATAAATTAATATAACAATAATGTTAATATAACAATTAAGTACATGATAGGATGCGAGGAAGTTATGTGCCACACCAATTGGCAGTCTATTTTTTTTTTTCTTGTAATTATTTATTGATTGAGTTCTCTCCTCACACTTTTTTTTTGTCAAAGTCAATCCCTCTTACGAACTTCTTCTGAAGAACTCTTCTTATAAGGGATTTGACCAACTCTTATAATAATGTAGAGGGTTGTATTAAATAAAAATGCAAAAATATAACAAATTTTTTATTTACATATTTTAAAAATTAAAAAAAGAAAAGAAACAAAAATTATAACAATCATAAAAAATATTAACAGATTAAAAAAAGTCGATAGTTTTCTTTTAAAATTCTAATCGACAAGAGTTGTTTCAAAATCATAGGTGTAACTCTAGCTAACATTTAAGGAGTTTTCAGCAACTTTATAATATAACTTTATATGAAACTTAATAATATTTGTTAATGCTAAAAAGACCTAAAGTAGAACGCGGTGGCTTCGTCTGTTAATCGGCTTTATAATTATTATCAAATTGTAAATATTCTTTTCTGTTTTTTGAATAATTTTATTTGGGTTAATAAAATTACACCTATATTTTAAAAGTTTTCATCGGAGGCACACAATTCTGTTTAATTATTTCTAGGAATAATTAAAAAAAAATAGATCTTGAAATTGGCAGTGTTTGAAGGTTAAAGTCCTCACATTATATTAAAAATATGCTTCTTCTTCAAAAGTTACACGTTATCAATAAATTATATTTTTCAAAGGTTTATTTTCAAGAGGTAAAATGCAGAAGTAGGACACATATTACAATTTAGTCAGCATTTAGTGATTGAGGTATTTTTTGATAGAATACAGCATTGCACGATTTTTGGAAATTTATTTACACGAATATTAATAATGTGATGTCTAATTCTATTATTAGCTAACTTCAAATATTTTCGAATAAAATATTCGTAAGTAAAGGTAACGTTGTAAATTATTATTACTTGATTTTGTAATTTCAACAAAATAATTTTAATGAAGAAGCAGGGTAATGGTTTAAATTAAACTTTCTTCTAGACTGGTAATAGCACCTAGTATTTATGAAGATTTGGCACTTTTCTCAATTATTTGATACAAAAATTAGATGGAGTTTATATTGTCTCCAAGAATAAATAATCCTCGTTATTGTACATCTTAGATTCTATACTTTTTATTATTCTTTACAACCTAATCCTGCGTTCCAGTTACATATTGAGCCAATTGGATCGAAAGATAAACCTTTGGGACACGTGTACTCCCATCCTAGTAGATTGTTACTTTCCATTTTAGCGCAGGAAATAAATTTCCTACATGAAAAAGGATGGGGGAAGTTGCCTACGTCAAGGCACTCGATGTAGCCGTCTGTATGTATCCTCACTTTGCCTGATAGAGGAATATCGATAGGATCTGAGTAATAATCGTCTTCATACTCGTCATACTGGAAGCTTGTTCTGGCACTATCACTCCTCACTGTAGACTTAGCTGTAATTAGAATCCAGTATATAATAATGTAATTTCATATGTTAAAGTACAAAATTTGTTAACTAAAATAAAAGCTAAATAAAATTAAATTACGCATAGCTTTAACATTTCCAATATTCACATTACAAACTAGCATTTAATTTGATTAAATTAATATATTTAGGTATGTAAGGTAGCTCAAATTAAAAAATATATGTACCATTTAAAAATGTCCATAAAAGTAATTATCCTTAAAGCATGGAGCATGAGTACCTCTTTAAGACATAACGCAATAGCCCACGTGAATTGTGTCGTCGACGAACATGAACATTCATTTAGAAAAGCAAAGAAAGAACTCCAGCTTGTATCTTGTTAAGCAAGGTAAGAATGAGAGAAGAAGGAACCAAGCGGAATAAACTCCATAAACAAAAGGACGTGGATTCTCTTTATTGGTCTTTTTATTGGATTCTCTTTTGTGGTCACAATGTTTTTCATCGGTAATAACGACTAGATAAATTAATTTTTTCAGAACATTTCCATCGCTCCACCATAAGTTAACCATGAATTATTTCGAAATTTTAGGACCACCCGTTATATAGTGGTTGGGTGGGGGATATTTTTGGGGGTATATTTTGACTTATAAAACCAATAAAGAATGAAAAATTTAAAAAAGCAAATATATATTTCATCCTACTTTTCAGCATCTTTAATTTGATACCCAACTCAAAATTTTTAAAAAATAAATTTTTTGGCGCACTTCAAATTTTCGCGCCCAAAATTAGCAATTTTTTAAAACTCCCGGAATTTTTATCGCCCCACAATAAGGCATTAGCATGAATTATTTCGAAATTTTAGGACCAGCCGTTATATAGTGGTTGGGGGGGGGGGGGGGGGGGAATTTTTGTTTTGGGTATATTTTAATTTTTGAAAATTAAGTTGCACCAGTGTTTCAAATTTCAGCTCTTTAGCTTAAACGGTTCGGGCCCTATGAACCAAAGAGCGACGGACAGACGGACACATCACCCTCGGCATAAGGGTTTTGAGATATCTACAAAACCCTAAAAAGAGAAACATTAAAAGAGAAAAAACTTAGTTGAAGATCAGAAGTAAAAACTTCCATTATATTGTAGTCGTATTCTTTTAGACATTATTGCAACTACATGTTAACTTTTCGTATTTCTTATATACACAAAATCGTGACATGTAGACATGCGAATATTTATTTACCTTTAGATATAGATGTTAGAGTTGGAGATATAGGTAACCTCTTAGGTGTGGCTAAAGTAGTATACTTTATAACCTTATCATCAAGAAGCTGAGTTTGAGGTCGCTCGTTATATTTACTAGTCGAACCTCTTTGTCTGCTTATAGACGTGCTGGGTCGCTCATGAATCCTTCTTGTGGCGGGTGTGGATGTTGTTGTCGCCACTAGTTTCCTAACAAAAGGAGCTCTGGCAGTCGGCCGCCTTAGGCGTATTATTGACGACTGCGAAAAAATATATATATATATTATTAATGAAATTTAATTTAAAGCAATAGCGGCAATAAGGCCCCCGCTGACCCTGCAGCGCGGGGGTGGGGGAATCTGGGGCCCCTGGAAGGGAAATAGAGGGGCCCCCACTAAAAGTTTTCAAGGTGGCC
This sequence comes from Gerris lacustris, assembly GCA_951217055.1. Taxonomy (NCBI): domain Eukaryota; kingdom Metazoa; phylum Arthropoda; class Insecta; order Hemiptera; family Gerridae; genus Gerris; species Gerris lacustris. Next base: position 82,953,635 of record OX578277.1, read on the forward strand.
TCCAAAACCTTACCGCCGCTACTGATTTAAAGATAGCTGTGCTGTACAAATGATCAGACGAAGGTGGTTTACAACTATCAGGAGGAGTAAAAAAAAAAAAAACCTACTGTCTGTTAAATAACAAATTAATTTAGCCATTGTAGTCGATCGAATGATCTTCTTCCATTGTATTAATTATTAATATTTTTGAAAATAGTCCTTGACAATTATTTTGATGAGCTAAGGAGGTAGTAGTAGTCAGGGTGCCCATAGGCAAAAAAGTCAATTATACATATCGACGGTTTGGAAGAAGACCGTCACAAAACCGATTTTTTGAGAAAACCTTTTTTTTGTACCAAAACACTCCTAAGGAGTAGTACTTTTATGTAGAATAGTGTCATATTTCTAGTACAAACACAGAACGCCAGAATGAGTGAAATGCCAGTCTGACATTAGAGAGGATTGTATTAGTATTATGGTCTAAACTGTAACAAATCAGTGTTCAACTTGGCATCTAAGTGGAAACGTCGCGTTTTTTTTAATAAACTGTCACAAAAGTGTTTCTTGCAGTCTTCATAATAAGTTAAGAAGACATTTATATCTCATTTTTGTTCAATAACGACACAAATGCTTTTATGACTATTTAACCCATAAAATATTTATTAAATGAATTGATCAAAACGTCATACGTGCGATATTATGACAATTTTGATCAAAACAATTATTTTTTTATTTTTTTAAAAAAATTATTTTTTAAAAAAGTGACCCTCTTGCATACAATGTTATCTACAATTATATCATTTTGTAACAATATTATTATTTTATAACAGTTTTCCACTAAAATAAAGCTTTATTTAAATTAATAAATATAATTTTATAACAATTATTTTTTAGAATTGTCAACCGTAGATTAGTAACCTTTCGTCATTCACGAAATCGTTAACCCTACTACTTCTTATCTATGTGTTCTCCGTCGTATTCCCTATATTTATTTACCAATCGGAGTTTTAACCCTGCAGTGGTCGCGTGGGTGACTAGTGACTATTGTCATTTATGTCTATGTTATTTTGATTATAACTTTCTTATCAGCATTGGGGTGGAGTTGAGCTCCCTCTAATCTAGTCTATTAATTGGAGGCAGTAGATTGTTCCGTGGGATACCTGGACTCCAGGCCTTGTGAAGGTGATGGTGATGTTATTATCAATTTAAGTTGTTTGGAAGACAAAAGTTTAGCAGCAAGATGGAAATCAACCGAAATAAAAAAGGTTAAAATAACATCAGCTTATAAACAAAAACTGGACTCAATGGTAAAAAAGGACGCTTTAGTTCAATTAATAAGTAAAAAAAAATATTCCTTCATTTTATGAAATCATAAAAATTTATAACTTGTTTTATTTGTGTTTGAATTTTAATCATCATTATATTTTTTCTTTCTTTTTTTAACTTTTTATACCTACCTGATATTATGTTTTATACTATATATATTTTTTTTAATAAGTAAGAAAAATACAAGCATAGCGTACAATACCTATGCATGATATACTGCTTATGCATTTGAATGTTTATTGCAGCAATGATTGTATAATTATTTATCGATTCCTTAATAAAGATTCAAAACTGTTTTTATTTTTTTAAATGTTTTATTTGTGTCTCAACTTATTTCAATTTGACTGTTTTTACTTTTCATTGTCATGGCATTTTATGATCTCATTTTATTTTATTCAATCAATTCAATTTGAATAAATTATAGAAATCAGTATTTATATTTTCCTATTTCTATCTTTATTTTTAATGTGTAACAACTTAAAAGATTGTGTGCCATAGAGTCCAAGGTAATTTGGAAAATCTAAATATCATTATTATATAAATATGGAAAAGCGATATTATTTTAATGGGGACTAGTATAGACTAAGAACCTAAGTCAATTGATTTTCAGTATTATTATTTTGTCTTTATTTATTTAAGAAGAATTATATGAAACAAAAGAACATTTAAAAATAAGTTACTTGTCTAAATGCAATAGCCTTGTCACTTACAGTTCCTATTTATTTCAACACTGAATTTACTAACTAAAGACAATGACTGGATAGAATTGTGCCTGATCTCGTTTTATTAGACATGTTATATAGTTTATGTATGATTTTGATTTTTGTACTTTTAATTTTAGTAAATAAATGATGTTAATTTGTAAAATGTTTTACCAAATTATTATAAACCCTTATGTACTAATATGCAATTTGCTTACTCTTTTTTATGGAATATCGTCACAAGTACTGATTTTAATTGAAAAATTGCCTAAAAATTAAGCACTGAGCTTAATATGTAAAACGTAGTAGTATGGCTAGGTTTTCTGAAGTATATAGAAGAAGTTATTATAATATAAAGCAAATCCAACAACCATAAGGTCAATAAATTCGACATCAAAAATAGTCACTTTTTTCTTTTGCTTCTCCTGTAAAATTTGAAAACACGGTTTTGTGACAGTCTTCTTCCAAGCCGTCAATATACATACTCTTTCCAAACCTTTTTGTATGACTTGTTTAGGCCAAGTCTGACACCTTTTTCCTCTGTGACTTTTTTTGGTTTTGGGGCATTTTTCATTATTTGGGCCCTATAACTTTGACGCCTCAGACTGGAAAATCGGAAAAAGTTCTGCGTCAGACAATATTAAAATGTTGAATTATAGGGTTCAAATAATATATCTTGAGAAAATCAGCTGATTATTAATCATTAATTAATATTAATTACTATCGAGCTGATTTTCTTAAGATACATTATTTGAACCCTATACCTCAATATTTTAATATTGTCTGACGCAGAACTTTTTCCGATTTTCCAGTCTGAGGCGTCAAAGTTATGGGGCCCAAATAATGAAAAACGCCCCAAAACCAAAAAAAGTCACAGAGGAAAAAGGTGTCAGACTTGGCCTTAACAAGCCATACAAAAAGGTTTGGAAAGAGTATGTATAATTGACTTTTTTGCCTATGGGCACCCTGACTATAGAGTTTAAACTATTTTTCTCAAAAATTTCTCTTAAAATCCTTTTAAACTACTTAAGGAGGAGGAAAACGTGTGTACAACTTGACTAATATCATGGCTGGTGTCATAATGAATTTACGATTTTGACTAAAAATAGTGTGTTTCCACCTTTAATCTCGTGGTCTCATCTTTAACTACCATTAAGATGCGATCACTAAAACTTCACCTATTCTCCAAATCCTTAGAACTTCACCACAGTAAAGCAAGTTAAATTAAGAGGTAAATAATCAACCTCTGTCAGTGGTTAGCTGATAAAAGGAATCTTAAGGCGGAAACACACTAGCATCACGTCACGTGACGTGATGGTAGTGTGTTTCCGCCTTTAGAACTCACCGTAGGTGCAGGTGTAGTTGTTGTAGTGGTAGTAGTTGTCTCGATTAATTTTTCCGTGATGATTTCATCTGTATAGTAATCTTCACTGATAACTTCATCAACCTTTGACTGAGGCCTTCCTCGTCTTGGAGTCACGTAACTAAAAATTCGACAAATTAATATGTAGTTAATTTATAATAAAAGCTATAAGTTTTCCAGTTATAACAAATATAACTGGGCTGATATAAAAAAAAACAATCCATTTTAAATATTTATATAGTAACCAGTATTTACTATTTAATCTTTGAAAGCATGTTATTCTACATACATGATTTTCATTATATATATTCGTTTTTGTTCCAACCCTTAATAACCTAGCGTTGCCACATGCCAACAGCAAAAACCCCTCCCTTTATTGTTGTCTGGAGAGGTCCAAGTTAATATTGAACTTTTTAAATGTTATTATTATGTCAATAGCAGGAATAAATTAATTTTTTATCATTATATTTATTAGTTTTGGGCAACACGTACGCGACAAGACAGGTTTCAAAAATGGGTTATTCCAAATTTGTGACATGGAAAGAATTTTAATTTTTTAAATTAATAAAATAATTTTATTAGTGGCAATGAAACTATTATAATAATGAATGATTAAATATATAAAATTATTACAGTTTCACAAAATTGTTACTGCCCTAAATTGAACGTCAATTTAAAAGTTGCCGTACGGCAACGCTAGGACATTAGCCTTACGATTTTTTTTTTAAGTCGTAATTTAATTCAATCATATTTATACACAAAGTTTTGATGTTTTTTGCCTAATGTTCAATTTTTATCGATCATTTTTTAAATATGTCTCAATTAGTCTCTAATTCTTGAAATTATTTTGTTGAATAAGTATAATTAATAATAAATAGTATTGGGCTATTCTTTTAATAACAATATGTATACAATAATATCTATTTTTTTATTACAATTGTATAACATATATACAATATATAGTTGTAAAGGTAATAACAAAAACACATGCAAAAAACAAATAATAAAGCATACATCATTTTACAGATAAACAACATGATACATAATACAAAAAAAACTGTTTTGTTTTTTTAAATTAAATTTAAAAATTAATTTAAATTAAATTATCCTAAAATTTATGTTTTCATACATTGGTAAAATTTTGTAAAAGAAATTTTTAAAACATTTACTAAGGAAAAAACTATAGGGCTAATATCCTAGCGTTGGCATACGGCAACAGCCCAAATTTAGGGCAAGACATTTTTTTTACATATTAAGGGACTCCTCAAATCCCCAGAAAAAACCAAAAAATTCTCCCAAAAAATAATTCGGGCCGTCAAGAGTTAATTTGTTTATTATGCACTTACGACTATTACCTATAAGTTAATATTAATAACTATATTAATATTATATGACTAAAAAAACAAGGATTAATTAATTATACTTTTTAATAATATAAATATAATAGCATGTATATATTACTTGTTAGTTCTCAGAGTGACGTATTGTGGTTTGCTTGGTTTCAAATTTTCTTTAACATCCTCAATTATTTCTTCATCTTCCTCTAGTTCTTGAATCTCTGGGGGTTCATTCCTAGCTGTAGATTGCCTAGCAATAAAATATTTAATTAGAGAAAGTGAATTAAAGGTAAATGTGCTAAATGGCAAACAAAAAGAATTTATAGTGTATTAGTTTGTATCATCAAGCCTTTTTGAATGGATAAACATAAGATTCTCCAAACATTATTTACCACGAGATAAATGTTATCATGAGAAATCGTATGGCCTCGAAGTAAAATAAAATCATATTTACAGAAGCCTGCTTACCTAATAATTGTAGGCTTTATTGTAGGAGTTGTTCTGATGAAAACTGTTTCCGTGCTGATACCTGACGTTGTTGATTGCATATCTTGAAGGTCATTTACGTGACTTGGTCTGAATCTGTTGAGACGTTGGTAAGTTGGACGAGACCTTTTGTTACTTTCTAATCGACTAGCTACACTCGGTGCTTTGACTTTAACTTCTTCTACAATTTCCTCCTCATTTTCTTCTTCTTTGGGCTCTTCATTCTGGGATTCAGCATCTTTGGTTCGGGTTCTGTTTGGTCTGGAGAAGAGTAAATAATTTTTTTTTTGAATATTTTATTTATATATTTGTGGGCTAGATGCTTTCTACGTCTGTCTAGGTAGAAAACTTATTTTTATCAATTCATAAAACAATCAATACATTGTTCTGAGCATTCAAGAGTATTCCACTAATTCATATATTGTAATACTAATTTAGAAATTACAGAAAAATTATATTCTATTGAACTTAAGACTTCACCAATTTTTGCATTAGTCTCCAACTGAATTTATTTTTTAAAACCTACTTCATATAGAAGCATTAAATTTGTAAGGGAATATATTCTTTTTTACTGAGTAATAATTTACAGATATAATCAATATTAGGCCTTAGTATTAAATAATGTATACATTATAATTACAAAAAATACTAACTTTTGATTTCTTATATTTGTGTATTGTGGCCTTTTTTGACGATACTTTGTAGTGCGTCCACCTTGCTCTTGAGATTCGCTTACCCCAGGTTGCACTCTAAAAAAATATAAAAAAATAAAACACACATACACACACGACCATTGTAGAAAGAATAAAATAATAATGGATGATAATTTTTAAAGAAGTTAAAAAACTAATACTTTTAAGTAACTTTAAGTACTTTTTAAGTACTTTTCAGTATTTTGTATTTCGCTTTAAATATTTACATAAACATATATAGAAAAGGATGAAGGAGGCATTGAGAATAGAATACAATAATAATATGCAATCTTAATTTTATTTTAAATCCGATGGTAATTTCCTCAAAAATTAAATTCTACATATTTAGCGTCTTACAACGTTTTAATTGCATCTACCGATCTGATAACTGAAGGCAGTCACCGACATCCATATATACACAATATTGAGGACATTTTTTATTCAATCGAAACATGTGCTTAGACTCAAAATAAACATTATTAGCGCTGATATATATATATATATTTTTTAAATAATAAACATAAAGTGATTAGATTTTAGCAACCTGCTACTCCTCAGTGTTACATACGGAGGACGAGTTGGCTTAGGAGTTTCCTTGATCTCCACTTCCTCTTCTTCAAAATCTTCTTCCACTTCTTCCACAACAGGTATCTCAGTTTTTAAGTTTCGCTGCCTGAAAATACCCAGAAATAAAATAATAAACAACAAATATTTTGTCTATAGTATGTTTAATTTAATAAAACTTAATTTAATCTTGTCAGTTCCACTGACAATTATACCAATTCAAATAGTTTCTCGAACCAACGTGGAGTGTTGAGCTTTAAGTTTTTTTGTCGTTCCGTGTGTCGATCGTCTGTCCTTGTCCCTTGTCCAGTTTGTCCTTTTTGCTGCAATGCAGTAACTTTATAATACACGTTTTATATGTTATTTGCTGATTACAACTCGATGTATGATTATTCTGAAATCATATCCTATTATTGGAACAGTCAGTGATTTTTGTGGCAAAGACTAGCCGGTTACGATTATATATACATAATAAGCTTTATTAATTAGGAAATCTAGTATCTCCACAATATTATATGAAGAATTGCCGAGACACCGTTTCAACCTTTTTAAGGGTCATCATCAGCTCTAAATTGAGTTTTCCTAAGAAAACTCACAAATAGACTAAGTCAGTCTAACTACTCGACGCGTCTTCGAAGGCCTACAGTTTGGCACCATTATTTGTAAAGCTTTTTTGCGGAAAGACCATTAGAATTTGTTGATTATGGATTCGACTAACCTTCATTTATATGCAATGATTATATTGTATATACACCCCCTACATATAACTACATTTACCTTAAATCTCCAAATTTTGTTTATTTACCCGCGCTAGTACTCGTATCGTCTTGTACGTATTGGTAAGTTATGTAAACAACTTTATAATGTTCTATGTCTACCTTTAAAGTATGTTGTGCCATGAATCTATCAAATTAATTGTTAAACGTCAGCAGAAAGAAACCTTGTCTTGAACCTAAAATGTAGATGTAAAATGTTAACAATATGGTTCATAATGCTCATTTGTTAAATCGTCTTTTGTCATGTTAAAAAACTTCTTTTTATTCCACTATCCGCGTTGGTTTGAAAGAGCAAATCCATACGTAGAAACACTCAAGATGAAGAGCTCTTTAATATATTTAAGCATAGCGTATTTGAATGCGAATATATTCCATAAATGACACAGTATTTGTCACATACTTGGTACTCCTAATGGTGACGTATTGAGGTCTAGTTGGTCTAATATTCTTTTTTTTATCACGAACAATTTCTTCATCTGGAGAATCAGTGGTCTCATTTCTCGGCCCACGATGTCTAGAAATAAATTATGAAATTAATCATATAATAATAAAGGATTTATTACTCGTTAGAGATGGTGGCGCTCTAAATAATTTCGTACCATATGAATTACAAAATCAAAAATCCAAGGAATATCTTTATCCTTCGAGGAGCTCTTCAAACTACAAATAAGTTAATGGTAAATTGCTTAAAATAACCTTGAAATATAGACAGTAAACGTTTAAGACTCAAGTCGAAAAAATGTTGTTCCAAGATTCATGTTGCTATAAATTTATGTAGCCATAGTTACTGCATTTACGAAAATATACCTCTTTTGACCCTGCCACTGCTAAATTTAGGTATCTAATTCTAACTATCTTCCTACTATAATGCACAATTCCCTTGAAACTAATATCATTTCCTCCTTTCAAATAATTTATTCCTTAGGGATTTGACTACAATAAATTTAAATTTGAACTTCTTTATCTATATTAAAACTGAACTCAAAGGTTTTAACATCACCTCTATTTTACTTTATTTTTGTATAAAAAAATATTCTCGTACGAGCTTCACATTGTGAGAGAGCTCTGGATTGTGTTTTTATATCGAAAAACCCCTTTTCTACGACACAAAATCTCACCAAAATCAGTCATTATCAAATTACTCTGCCTCACAATTGATACAACTCATTTCTCTTATTGGCCTGCCCGTATTTTCAGACTGGTAGTCTGGATTAGATAGCTTTGTCCTCAAAAGTATACATTTACAGAAAGAAAACTCACAAAGAGTCTAACTGTTTGTGAGCCAGTCAACTACTCAAGACGTCTTAAAGGCCTGCCGAAATGGCACTATTTGTTGTAAAATTGTTTTCGGGAAAATTTGTTGTATTTATTTGAGCATGGGCTCAATCCCACTAATATCCTTCGTTAATTTCCAGGATTATGTACTTGTATATACCTCGCAAAAACTCTAAATTTTGTTATTTTAATTCTACGTTAGCATATGGTTTTTTACATAGATTAGTATTGGTGTGTTATATAAACAAATTTATATTGTTTTAAGCGTATCTTTTAAGTATGTTGTGTCATGAATTTCTCAAATTAATGTTAAACGCCTGCAGAAAAAAAACCTTGTCTTAAACCTAAAATATTGAAGTAAAATATTAACATTATGGTTCAGATGTTATTTTGTTAAATCTTCTCTCTGCATTTTAGAAACTTCTCTTTATTCCACAATCCGCTTTGGTTTTAAAGAGCTAATGCGTACGTAGAAAGACTCAAGATGAAGAGCTTTTTTATTTATGCGTAGCGTATTTGAATGCGTATTTATGCGTAATTTGAATATATTCCATAAATGACACAGTATTTGTAACATACTTGGTATTCCTAATGCTGACGTATTGAGGTCTAGTTGGTCTAATATTCTTTTTTTTATCACGAACAATTTCTTCATCAGGAAAATCAGTGGTCTCATTTCTCGGCCCACGATGTCTAGAAATAAATTATGAAATTAATCATATAATAATAAAGAATTTATTACTCGTTAGAGATGGTGGCTCTAAATAATTTCGTACCTTAAGAATTAATTTAAAAAAAAAAAAATCTTTATCTAAGAGAACAAGAATAATTTATTCTTCATCCTTCGAGGAGCTGGCTCCAAACAGCAAATGACTTTAATAGTAAATTGTTTACAATAATCTTGAAAATTTAGACAGAAAACATTAAAGATTTTAGTAAAAAAATGTTTATCCAGGATTCCTGTGGCTATATTTTTATGTGGGGATAGTTACTGTATTTGCGAAAATTTACTTATTTAGACAGTGCCACTGAATAAATTAAATGAAGTTAGGTACCATATTCTAACTAACTACTATAATGTACTATTCCTTTCAAACTAATATTTTTTCCACCTTTTAAATCATTTCTTCCTTAGAGATTCATTTAGAATAAATTTAATTTTGAAATTTTTCATCTATATTAAAACTAAAATTTAAGATGATTTTTCTCTTTTGTGTATTAAGTAAAGGGGACAACCAAAATAGGTATGTATAATTTAAGGCTTTAATATCACCGGTATTTAAAAAAAAATTGATTTTTTAAAAAAATATAACTATTTTTGGAGCTTTGGATTGTGTTTTTATATCATAATAACACAATTTCCCTACTTATAAAATTTCAACGAAAATAGTCATTATCAGATCATAAACTCTGCCCCACAATTGCTATAACTCTTTTCTCTTATCCCTACTGGTAATTTCACACTGATTATCAGGACTAGGTAGCTTGTCTAGAAAAATATACAGTAATTGTTTAGTTATTTTATTGTATTCATTCGAGAAGCGTACTACGATGTAATGAAATATCCCTGTTCTTCAAACATTCCTAAAAATAAAAATAAAATAAAAATAAATTCAATACAACAATTAACTTAAAATAATGGAATACTGACTTGTTCGTCCTAAGATTCACATACGGTGGCCTTGTTGGTTTGTGATTTTCCTTTATTTCCTGAACAACTTCTTCTTCCTCTGTTTCGGTATCTTGTAATTCAGGCTTCAAATTACGATGCCTGAAACCATACGCTTTTATATTAGCAAGTTCTCTGGTACATATTTAATGGCCTCGTAATATGGAGCAAATAACAGTTGCAGTAAATACTTTTTAAATTTGCCCTTGAAACTACACTAAATTAATAAGTACTTCTTTAGATTGTTACTCCCCTATGTTTTAGAATATAAATGACTTTAACTAAATAACTATTACAACAAAGGGATGTTATGCCCAATGTATTTTGGGACAAAGGAATATCACACTTCTGTTTTTATAAGTGGAGTAACAGTCTAAAGAAGAATATTCCGTACACCTTCTTTAGAATTTTACTCCCCTCTGTTTTTTTTTTATAAGCACATAAAAAGCACACTCATTGTGCGTTACAAAAGGCTAGTGAAACCATAAAAGCAACCTATTGAGGGTATAGAAAAAGAAAAAATCCTAAGAGAAAAATTAGAATATGTATTTTTAATTAGATTTTTTTTAGTTTACCAGTGGCAAAAATTAAGTCACACACTGCAATCTGCAATATTAGTAATCTATATTTTAGTTTATACGGTGTTTCGATAAAAGTTTCTGTATTCAAGGTGTAAACATACTTACTTTTGAGTTCTTATACTGACGTATTGTGGTCTTTTCTTCTCTTTGTGGGTAAGCTCTGTGTCTTTGTCGTGAGGTGCAAGAGCTTCATTTCGGTAATAACTGAAATGAATTATGACATCAATTTCGTAGATTAGAAAATTCTTAATTATGAATAGATATAAGCTATGTTTTGTTTATAGAGGATTGAAAAGTTTTCAAATTCCGGATCTAAAATGAAAGCGTTTTCAAGATTAAATACAATTCCATGCCAGAATAAGCTGTTATGACTTGGGATTCAAAAGTTTTGAAAACAGTGTTTTAATTCAGACTGACTTGATTAAAAACTTTTTAATACTCGACGAAAACAAAGCTAGTAAATACTAAGTTATATTACAAAGTCTTTTACCATCGCATTTATCACAACCAAGTTTAATGACAAGATATGACTACTACGATCTTTAAATATTATACTATTGTAAAATATTATATTATTGTATGTGGTGTCATATTTTAAATTTTACAAAGCTTGATCTTCATTCTAAAGCCTTGGCCAAATTGGATTGTATCTTGAATCATTCAAGGAAAGGATAGGAGTAATGGTTTTTTCCCATCCCTTCTACAGAATCCGGGTTCATTTAGAGACGACGCGACGGTGGGAGTACCTAACATCAACGTTTCAAGGCCACAGACGCAGACGGAATTCAGTTATTGCAGCCACATTAAAGAGAGTGGATTCGCAAATCCATGTAATAATTAAGAAACAGAAGAACGCCCTCACATTTAACAAGGTAGACCTTACACATTTGTGGCAAGTACTCAACTATCCTTTCATATCGATTTTTTGTTTGTTCGCGTCATAAATTAAATCTTCGACTTCGTCCCGTAGAGTTGAGCAATTATTTGAAAACCAAAAATTGTATACTTCTTTATTTATTTATCCTTTAGTTAGTTATGTATAAGCCCTTTTAAACATTTAATATTATTTATATATAAATAATATATCCATTTATCATTTAGATAGAAACCTTTCTTAATACTTAACTAGTACATGACCATTTTAGATTTGTTCAACAAATTCAAAAATGTGTTTAACATTTAAATAATTATAGCAGAAAAACTTGCAACAAATTAACTCTCAAACAAAATCAGTCAGTTTTTAACATCTTCTGTGCTTTACATCTTACAACAACATTCATACAGAAAACCGATTCAAAATTATTATAAATAATAAGCTAAATACGTTTTTATTATAGGCATGTTATTATTTAATTTAATGAAAGAATAGTAATCACCTTTGTGGTTTAATTTGGATAAAACGGTTGACAAGACTTCGACTAATTCCTTTTGTGTTAGGATCCGGAGAATTGTTGCCCTCAAGCTGTTTCTCAAGTTCTTCTACTCCTCCTAAAAATAAAAATAAACATTTTTCAAATCTTTTGGAAAATATATACGACCTAATCCTAACATTTAAGAGGTATAATATTGTCTGAAAATGAACCATTATTGGAGAAGAGGAAATAGATACCTATTATAGTTTTTTCGGTACATCTTTAGATTGTTACTCTCTATGTTTTTTTTTTAGGATATAAATGACTTTTACTAAATAACTTTTAACACACAAAGGCCCACCCCCCCTCCCCTTGTATCTTTTGCACCCTTTGTATCTTTTAAGATACAAAGGGATGTTTAGTACAATGTACTTTGGGATAAAGGAATATCACACTTCTGTTTTTATAAGGGGAGAAACAATCTAAAGAAGAGCTAGTTTTTCCACGATAGTTAACTCTATTTACTTTGCTTTTTCATTGTTAGAAACTAGATTAAAAAAACTCGGCGTACGTCTAGTACGACATAATAACCATTTCAAAGACAATGCAAGTAATCTAGAAACCTATCAGTTTATTTCCTTTAAATGTAAGACTGTCGTAATCTAAAAAATCTCCAGAAGTCTGCATATTTGTGTGACACATAGCTTGCTTGCGTCATGAGATTTGAATCAGCTTCGATTCCTAGTGGGGTTACACTAATTTTTAAGCAATATTAAATTAACGAAGCAATTTTATTTTAATACAATAATTTAGTTTAAAGTATTCATGCAAAGAAATAGTATTTATTTAAAGACCACTGCAATTATTATAAAAACTGATTACTGTACCTAATTTCTTGATCAAAGCAATGAGTTGCCTTATAGTTTCAGGATCTTCTTCAGAATGCTCGTCTATGCCAAACTCTTCCAGTTCTTCTTCTGGTTCAGGTGCTGTCGTGGTGGTTGTTGTTGTTGTTGTTGTTGTTGTGGTTCTACTTGTCTTTGGAACAACCACTGACTTGGATGTCTCTACTTCAGGTTTGGCAGTTGTCGTTGTAGTTGTAGCTTTCTTCTTGTTACACAGAACGTTACGAGAATAATCACAGGAATCTGCACCTTTGTTAAAGAACAAGCCTACAAAACAAAAGTACAATTACGACGTCAATATTGCAAGGTTTTATTGGTTGCCTCAAGGTTTTATTTACTATTTATTTATTTTTACTATATAGTTATAATTGTTGTTATCTATACTATTTACTATTATATTTTATGTATGTCTATATATATATATATATATATATATATATATATATATATATATATATATATATATATATATATATATATATAAAGATGAGTTATATATATATATAAAGATGATATATATATATATATATATATATATATATATATATATATATATATATATATATATATATATATATATATAACATATAGGTACAGAACATACTATGTACAATGAAATGTTAAAAATATAAAATATGTAGGAAATTGCTAACCAGATGGACATGTGAATTGATGAGCGACAATACCCAAATTCGAAGGTCCGCTATCAAGACACCAGAAATATTTTTTACAATCTCTTGGATGAGGATAGAAGCCTTCGTCTTTGCAAATGAAATCTGGAATCATAAGATGGCATCTTTAGTCATTGACAACGCAGAGAATAAATAACATTTAAGTGTGACAAATAGTTAATATCATATATAATCTGAAGTCATATGGAAATTTCTCAAAGCTATATGATCTACCATTAAAAGCATTTGAAATGTACATAGTTTAGATCTAATCATGCGTATTATGACTAGCTTTCTCTTCAAGAATGATTAATGATAATATTTAAGGATTTAAATAAATAAGGATACGATTTTATTAGGCGGAAATCCGGTTTATGACATGTCATGGTTTTACCTTTAATGTAATCCATTGTTATTTGTTACATAGATCTAGGTTATCTTATTTTAAGATTTTATTGCAACATAGGCAATGATAGCTGTAACGTTCTCCGACACAAATGACAACTATATTCCTAATATTGACAGAGATTTGATTGTTTGAATACCAAGGAATCAAATTAAATAATAATAATTAATAGAAAGTTATATTGTCCTACGTATATTTGTACTAAAAGTGCAGCCCGGTTTCTGACTATTTATTTATTACTCTATGTATAATATTTACTATTATACATATACATACTACTATTATTTTTTTTATTGTGAATGATTTATATTTAAATTTTTTATTGATTTGATCTGTTATAGATTAAAACTGTAACTATTATAATATGATTTTTACGATACTTCGTGTTCTTATCTGTAGACAAGACCATATTATTATGAAAAGCCGTCTCTAATTCTACTCGTATTTAATATATTTATAGAGAAAAAAATTATCTTAATACTTTAAGCGTTATAAGTTTTTATATTCTTACTTACTTCGCGTTTTAAAATTTAAACAAATTGCTACTAATTTATTAAACAAAATAGTATTGTGTTAATTAGTGTTAACGCTAAATTAGTCTTGGTTGCCTAGTGAGTGAACAAAAATAATTATTGTATTTATTTTATAAATCCTAGACAAACTTGAATATTCAAATCTTTAAAGCAGTTATTAGTATTATATTTAATGGGAACGAGGTTTAATTATTGAAATAGGTGCGTCCTTTTTAAAATCTGCTTAAGTAGTTTTATTGTGTCTATCTTAAACTTGATACATTTAATGTTGGAGCTTTCACAAAATAATTACTCTAGATGGCGGTGAATATTAAAGTAAATTTTAGTAAAGGCTACAAAGTAATAAGGGAATATGAAAATCATGTATTTCTGTTTTATACAAGTTTATGGTTTAAGGATGAGGTTAACTCCTTTTCAAGAAATCCCGCATTATAGAAATGTCAAACCAGCATTACAGTCTTGTTGCTCGTGTAGTATTCAAAATTGATTAGAAATAAACATATTCAAATTTGTAATATTCATTTCTTGAACTTTACATACGTTTTTGATGAAATTGCATTATTAGTATGATTTAACTGTTTCTATTCAATTAAAATTTCGTTTCTACTAGAGTTGCGAGATTAAAGAAATAAGAAATTCTTCAAATTTTGCATAGCATTAACAAAATTTTATTTTAATCTTTCTTCATCCCAAACTTACAATACGTCGTCTGATGATAAATAGTGATAAGTTCATTAAAAATCATTGTATAATAGTCAGCTATTTGCTTTGTTACTTTTCGCTTTGAGGATTTTCGCCTGAGGTGCTAAGAAGGGATGTATTCATGAAAGTAATTTTTCCATTAGGGGTTGACTGTTATTTGAAAAATATATACAGCGTCGTTAGAAATATCTTTAACTTTGCAATCTATTATTAAAAATCAAGCTCAAAACGGCTATACAATGACCCTGTTTCTTAAAGATCACGACTTCTGTAGTAACAGAATCAGAAACTATAGAATGCAGTAGTGGTCTAAGGATAATATAGAGAGAAAAATCATAGTATTTTACTTTTATTTCAATTTTAATATTAATAGGAAATTCTAAATTGTTTTACTGACTTTTAAATAGAATAATTTAGCGATATTACTAAATTACTATTTTGATAATATTACTGAATTACGATCTTGACATCAAGAATGTTAAAAAAGAGAAATTTATTGAGAAGGACTTTTATAAGTTCAATAAATATAATTAAATGAGTAGCGAAAGTTATAGTAGGTTATCAAATAAAGCAGAGCTTATCCAAAGTTTCTGAATATGAAGCTAATTCAGCATTCTATTCATTCAGCTTTTCTTTCGTCAATATCTCTTTTTATTATTTTGTTTTATAACAATACAATTTCATTTATTGGTATGTTATAATCATAAGATTAAGTTAATACGTATTTTAAATTTTAAGACGAACCTGAATCTCCGGGACCATACATTGAATTGTTTGTTCCCAACCAATCTTCGTTGTAATAAATTGTTCTCAAACTATGAAGATAAAGGTAATGTGCCGAATTCTCCCACGATTTAAGATTGACAATCCCAGAATGGCAATCCGGGATTGAAGAAAATAAAACGAAGCTAATAGTTGCCTCCACAGCAAACACGGAATTGACAATCTAGGAATGACAATCCGACATGGAAGAATGACGGACTTTAGCAACATAAAGTGTAAATGTCACTAATAAATCAATTTAAAACAAAACCTACCTTTAATAGTTTTATTAAAAACAAAATATTGTTAATTACTTAGATTTAACAAAAAATAATGTCTATATATTTGCTTAATTGTTATCTAAGCATACAAACTAATTTAAAAAATAAAATATACCTTTATTCGATTTTCTTATCGAATGTGTTACAGTTATAAATAATTAAAGTACGAGTAAGGATAATAAAGTACATATAACTAAAAGTGTCTTATGTTTAGTGGGGATCGTACCGCTTCCTGGGTCAGGAGTTGTGGGAGGTATAGGAGTGGTTGTAGAAGGTGCCGCAGTGGCTCTGCTTGTAGTGGTAATCTTAGATAAGGGCTTAGTTTTGTTGGTCCTTCTATCAGTGGACTGCTTGTTACTGCTTGTTCCCAGAAGAACTTCTTTACCAGCTTCTACCAAGGGGTAAGCACGTTTGTGACAATCACCTCTGAAGTCCTCGTTATCAAGAGACCAAAACATAATGCCTCCCAGGTTCCTCTTTTTTACGTATTGAGCCTAGAGAACAAATTAGAACACATATTAATCAATAGTAAATTATCTTCCAGAAATTTGAAGATTCGACTAGGAATATAATTTTTACACACCGACGGGTGTCAGGTAACAAATACGATACTAATTGTTTTGTTTCTAAGACAAAAATAGGTGTAACATCTGTACGGTGAACTTTAATGATAACGAGAAAAACTCAAATAGCTAGTATATAATATTCCAATTTTGCCCACTTAAGTTTATCATTATTATCAGCTAACATAAGATGTACTATCAAATGTTATTTTTTAACAATAATATTTTGAATAATAAATTTTGCTCTTTATATTTTAGTTAGACAATCCTGGATGAAACTAACTTAATAAGCTCTTCTGAAATACACTTTTGAATAACATTATATCATTATTTTTATATTATTACTATATTATTCAATAGTTTAAACATTTATTAATTATTTATACTAGAGAGGAAAGAGAGGTCAAAATTAAATATCTACTAAACAATAAAAAACAGTATCGTCTGCAAAATATAGTTATTAAATATAATATTTATTCTGAAGATAGTTGTTATGATAGATATATGTAAGGTTCTCGTTTTCACTGGATCTAAGGACTAAATATACAATTAGCTTTCAATCCTGAGAAACATGCTGTGACTCTAGTGTCTTCCAACAGTTGCTTAAAACATCAATGGACAAATTATAATATATTGTAGAATTCGTATTGAGGCTTATCTTTAAAAAGACAAACTAAATTTACTGAGTTAGGCATATAAAAAGAATATGTTTGTGGTGAATATGTTTTTATTTGATTGAAAATAAACTGTAAGTTAAATAATAAATAAAGATGTTTACGATTAAAAAAAAAAAAAAAAAAAAAATGAATAATATAGATATACAAAAAATAAGTTGAATAATTAATGCACTGACATTTTATCTTTTCTGACATAATTTTTTTTTTTTTTTTTTTGGTATTTTATAAGATTTTCTTACTGAAATTTTATCTTTTGTATATTTCCTAGAGAACCGTGTACATTCCAAACCAATTTGAGATTTAGTAGATTAGAAAATTATTCCTTTTTCGGGACACTATTTGGTCAATTCTTTTTCGTTCTTTTTGCTATTGTCGCCTTATCAGTTTAAGTTGACTTTATCAGTTAGTTATCTCGCATGCGCTTCTGAGACCAAGCTCCTAGTGCTGCTTTTCTGAAAGCGATTATGTAACGAATTCCGCAAGTTCGCGTCTTTATTGTAAAGATTTTGTTTTTTGCCGCTTATTAATAATTTGTATGAATATAAATCCGCTCTCTGCCGTTTAACCGCTTTACGCTGATATTCCGCTACCAACTTCATCATAAATCAACCCGCCGTACAGCGAACAGTCCATTTTATACACAATTGCGCTAACGCGCAAGTTGGAGAACGGGCCGTATTATATTTAATGTCTCCCGTTATATTCAACACTCTTTATGTAGCCTAGCTTCAAAAATATCCAATTATTTTAAAGATATTTTAAGCGCACATTTCATTTATATACATTTTTACTCCTTAATTGACATTTGTAATTTTTTTTTCTATTTTTTCTCTTAAATGTAATAAATTTAAAGAATATATTAAGTATACATAGTAAAATTTTTGATTTTATAGTAATCAGGAAAATGATTACTTTACACATTAAGGTTAAAAACACTAATATAAACAGTAAAACTAAAAGATTATAGAATATGTAATGATAGAATATGAAATTGTCATATGCTTATAACTCAAGATTTTTATTCAAGGATTTAAGTTTCAGTTCCCTAAAACAAAGTAAATTTATAATTTATATACACGTAAATATTGCATAAGATGCATTATACTCATATTCATTCACCTCTACACATTATGTACCTGTTCCATTGTTTATTGTCATAAGTAAAATAAAATTTCCATAACATTTAACATTTTTGGCAATAAAAGTATATATATATAATATATAAATATATATATATATATATTAAATATACATAAACATTTTTCTTATCAGAAAGCCTACTTAATTTTATGGGAAAATATGATAAACATACTTTTGTTTTGACGATAGCTTCATCGTCGTAGCTGACCCATTGATTTCCTTTGTGTGCAATAGGTCCCATAGCAGTTTCTTTCGGCCATACTACAGTCCAGTTATCATGCTTTACACTGTTGCAGATCTGTTAAGACAACAAAATAATACATGTTTATAAAGTTATAATTTATGAGATGTGAATTATAAGAGAGTTGTGAAAATGCGTATGAATTAAACAAAAGAAAGACCTTTCTTGTTATAGTAGTTATTTTAGAAGTTCAATTTAGATTTACAATTCTAACGAAGAAGCTTGAAATGATCATTTTGATAAGTCTAACAGAAATATGTTATATTCACAAACAATGTAACTTATAAAAGTGACAACCCTCACTTTGCTTGCCCATCCCTAATTCTGCCACTTCTCAAATTGGTTAAGGGATGAAATTGGTGCGATTATTAAGTAGAGAGATAAGAGGGGGGGGGGGGGGGGGGGTCCACCATTAGAAAACTCTTTCATAAAATTCGTGATATTTCTGTGGTATTTGGATTTTAAATAGATAAATAATATTATAAATTTAGTTGAGTGAAATAATAATTAGGCTAATGAATGTCATAAAAAATTATTTCTATTTAAATAAGAACTGATTTTTTAAGTTATCAATTTACCTCGTGGTAGGCAAGGAAACCCTTTTCTCTCGTTGCAGATCCCTGTTCTCCAGGCCCATCCGCTGGCGAACCTAAAGTAATCTGCGATGGATCTGAAATGCTGTAAGATCTTCCATAAGTTGGAATTCCTACCACCAGCTTAGATTCACTCGCACCTTTTAACAGCAAGTGTCTTACGGTCGAGTCCTTAAACATACAGGAAAAAACAACATAAAGAATAATAAACAGAAAAATTAGGAACTATAAAAAAAAGAAAGATATATATTTAAATAATGTCTTGCAAATCTATTGCATAATGCGTTGATAATTTGATTCGCCAATTCCTCAATAAGGAATTACCTAAAACCAAAGATCTGTTGCAGTGGTTTCCTCTACCTATGTGAACTTAAGACTTTATGAGCAAATTACCTGTGGTTTCCTTACTGTTTAATAAGGGAAAGTACCCAATACCAATCTAGTTATCCAAAATACATTTAGGAAGAATGATAATAATTAGTAATATTTTCTTTCAATGCTGTAAGCATCTTGGTTTTGGCTCGAATCAACACTAACTGAAAATTCAGAAGCTGAATACAGTTGATTTAAAAGCGTTCAGTAGTTAACTCCAGATGATTCTAGAAGTGCAAGTGAAATATCGTAAACCTTACACTACGAGAACTAGTCTTCTCTATAACACATAGATTGCTGTAGAGAAATAATAATAGGTCTTTTGTGACATTAAAGTTCACTAGTTTCTTTTTTTCATTGAACTTATAAGAGCAGTTGAATTCAACCAAGACTTTTGTTGACATAATTTTGACCGTTCTTTTGTTATAAACAGTGACAGACCATTAATATTTCTCTCTTGTCTGTCAGAGAATAATGGGGTACGTCAGTAGGGTTTTCGAGTTTCTTTCTTTTCGTTACTGCCTTCAGGGCAATAAAAAGATTAATTTTATCGCCATGAAATTACATTTAGATTTTCTTAAGGAATCACGGTTGAAATTGAAAGTTTAATCAATTCAATGCTGAAAGGAGGAAAAAGATATCAAGCATGATATTAGAAAACATTTACTACAAATCAAAGAAGCTTAATCATTAGTGAACTACTACTTTGAAAAACTAATTTGCAGGCAATTAAGTTCTATTAAATGGCTTTAGAGGAGAAACACTTAAATAATTAATTTAATTTAGCGAAGTTTAATATATAATAGTTGTAAGAACTTTGTTAAATATCTAGTGAATTTAGCATCATTTGGCTTGGCGTACTTTTTCTTCCAAGCTACCGAAGGTAACGGAAGCTATGAAATCGTTCCAAAAATTTATGTCTCCGATTCAAAAATTTCAAGACAGAAATCCGTTTTAGACATGAGAGCACAGTTTTGGTTCGTGTCTGTTTGCCGATCTGTCTGTCGTTCAATTTTTCCGAATCAACAAACCTTAAAAACAACTCGTTCGATTTTAATGAAATTTGGATAGGTAATAATATTATGCCATTGCTAGTCCCATGCAAGTTTAAACCTTCTGTGCACATTTTTTTCTCTTCCACATGCACACAAACATACATTTATTTGCAACTATATCTTTAAAAGTACTTATCTGATTTTAAAGAAATTTGGATTGCATGTCGTCTTTGCTCTTTAAATTTTGCTAAATTTATACTTTTATTCATAGAGAAAATCAAAACAATCTTGACAGATTCAAAATTAAAGGAGGGGAAAAAATAAATAAATCAGACAATAATGGTTTGTAAAAGTATAATATCATTTAAGTTTGCCATAAAACGCAAGGAAGCTACGTGCCACATTAATTGGCAGACTATTTATTAAAATTTAAGAAAGGCGATGAAAGAGACTGGAGCTGGAGCAGTAGACGCGAAATCCAAAGGTCGTTTGTTCAAATCCTGGCGGTGGAGTATATTTGTTAAATAACTACTCAATAGTATAAACACGGCATGGATTTAAATTATAGGCAGTGGTTTGTTTGTAAAACACGGCTTGTTTTTCTTATTTAAATAACACAATTTTAATAAGCACAAGCAAGTGAAAGTTTATTTGAATTGACTCAATGAGATACCATCTACAGGTTCTTTACATGCAATGAACCAAGTTGTCATATATTATATTTCTTTTCATATTTTACGCTTTTGGTAGTATTCATACTACAGAAAGATTAAATTTTAATTTAAATCGTTATAATTATTATTAACTACAGGAAACAGACAGAGAAAATTCACTCCAGCTCCGGGATTTGAACCACGGGCCTCTAAATTTCCAGTATAGCGCTCTACCACTATGCTACGCAGGAGAATGAGTTTCTCTGACGTTAATGATACCTTGTCCCGAATTTAAGCTTTAAATTTTCCACATAAGTCTTAGAAGTCAACATTAATGACATAGAACTAGACCGAGACCGAGAAATAACGCTTATTACATAATTATAAAGTACCCAATTAGTACCTGTACCTTGTACAACGGGAGATATAGAGGCCCGTGGTTCAAATCCCGGCGCTGGAGTGTATTTTTCTCTGTCTGTTTCCCGTAGTTAATAATAATTATAACTTGATTTATATTTCTTTTGTAAATGTCATTGCCAAACAATTAGCGTATTTGGCACTGAAATATTAATGTTCTAGTGCCAATAACACACTGTTAATGTTACAATTTTTGAACTTGTTAAAAAATAATAATAACCTACTCGAGAACTGCAATTATAAAAATTTAATCGTTTTTTAATTAATTTCATTCCTTATTGAAAAATAAGTCAGTAGAGAAACTTTTCAATAATTTACATTTCTCAATAAAATAAAACAATTGCCTCAGGCCGGGGAAAAAAGCAGATTAATTAATATTAATCAGATGTAATTATTCGATTCAATTACGATAGGAATATTTTTAGTAATTACCGAAAATATTGATTTCACCATAATTTTCTAGTTTAGTTCTGGAGAAAGTCTATATCCTGAGATATAATCAAAGAATGTTTAATTCAATTTTAAGTTTAGTTAAAATACTTTTAAATCCAAACGTTTACTTCCTTCTTAACTCTTTACCTCTTATATTTAATAACCACAGGGACAATATTTTAAGAAAGTTTTTCTTTTTTTAATATATTATAACGATAGAAAAAACATATGGGATCAGACTTATCAAAAATAATTGTGACAATGCTGTGTACTATGTTTGAGTGGAATTTAATATGTTCAACTGTGCAGCAAGATGAGCTGATTATAGTTTTTAGATTATACCAATTTAATTTGTTTATTGATGTGAAAATTTTACTTTACGCGTGGGAGATGGGTTGTTTTAATTATCATAAAATTAGTTATAGTCACTAGTCACTGAATTAAAGGAGTTGTTAATTGTTAACAGGAAGTAATGTATCCAGGTTTTAAAGCCACGGGTTTGTAAGAATTTATAGTTTTGGAATTGGTATCCAGAGTTTCAGGTTCTGTTCCCTAAAAGGCAATTTTTATTGAATAGAAGAATTTATATTTAAGTTTGTTAAATAATAAATTACCAAACACATGTAAGGCTAGGACAGTTTCCTATCAGTTGAGAGTGCTTATTATCTTTTTTTTAGGAATGTATAAATGGAATGATGTAAGTGCTCGATTTATAGAAATTGAGGTGCCGGAACTACAACCTACCCTCTCTCTAGAGGTTCCGGAAAATTTTGAAAAATAAACGTTCAAAAATAGCATTTCAAGCAGTTTTAGACATAAAACCCCACTGCAATCAGGTGAAATACTACTGAAATTTATATCATTTAAGTAGTATTTTTTATAAATTATTTCTTGATTAGCATGTCACGTGTTGTTATAATACTCTCAATAAATAAATAGGTTCTTAGGTTTATACGAATAATTAAATCAACAAAACGTTCCCTGTCTCACTCGCCCCAGGCGAGTTTCGGCACAGCGTCTCTGCACAGTACTTATTTAATACGATCCCTGCCATTAAAAAAAAATCCTTTGTTGTTTCAGGTTATCATAATTTAGTAATATAATTTAACAAAAGAGATATGTTTTGTATTTGGAAAAAAAACATATTTGCCAGTTTAATACATGATTTCCTTAATCAAATTTGTAGTCACTCACTGACAAACAAAATTTTGACAAAATATTAAAAAATCTTAGTGCCGATAATTTTATTTTTTATTTATCAGAGAGAGAGGTCCCGGAACGCCGTTCCACCGCGTTCCGCCTCAAATCGAGCCCTGGATGTAACTAAGAAAACAAACTAATTCAGTCTGTGATAATAAACTAATAGTTTAATAACATATTTAACTCTCCTGTGTCCAACTAATAACATAATACGATAATAACTAATAAACTTAATACGATAACAATGACGCCTTAATTTTCAATTAAAAAACAACATACCTGATATATAAATCTATTTATTTTACTTTATTTTTATTATCTATTTATTTATTCCACAGCTTATCGATTTTGCGAGTATAAAAATTAAAATAGCCAGCATTTCTGTTCTATACTTTGTGGTTGCGGTCAAGCAAGTTTCTTCCAGTCTCTTCCGTTTAGATATTCTACACTACCTATCCTGATTTAGTAATAATTTCCAAACTTAAAAGACCTCCACTCCCCTAAAATTGGATAGATTGTGAGAAAATGATCACAGCGAACATAGGTTTTTCTGGCTCCAAATTTTAGATTTAGTAAGTAACATTCTTTTAAAAATCGTACTTATTTCGTTCAAGTCTTAAACGAAATTAGCATGATTCTCAAATAAGCATATAGTTCAGGTCTCATCCAAAACTTTAAGGGGGAGACCTGAACTATATGACGAAATATTATTTTGATTATATTCCTATGCAAGGTGTGATAGTTTAACTTTAATGCCTTATTGTAATGCAACTCGGATAGGCTTTGAGACAATTTATTCAATAGCTCTTTAGTTTGATTCTTTAGGTCTTTGATCTCGTACTTTTTTGTTAACGACACTTCGTACTTAATCTCTAATCCTTGTCAATTTTGAAACAAGTTGTGTGGTTTTTTGGTTGTTTGTTGGCTAGAAATTATTTAATCTAAGGCTGGGAAGTAGTAAAACGTTTATGATATAGTTTGAATGTAGTTTTATTGCTCTTATAAAAGAGGACCTTACCTTGAGCTAAGAGATATAATTTTAATAGATTTTAAATAACCAGTTTCAGACAAGAAAGGTGTTAGTCGATACAAAATAATATACCGAAATTCATCTCTGTCAGAATTATACGATAAGAAGTCGTCTTTTTACCACCAACTATTTCTTATATACTGGAGATTAGATTGTTAGCTTTAATAACTATGTACTTTATAATAATTTTAATTTTAAAGAAAGTAAATTACACTTTCCATGTAAATATTCCTTTCGAAAACGTACTTTAATTCACAGGAAAGTGAAATATATTTATTTATTTCCGCTTATTCAATATTTTAGTTTCTTCTAAACAAAAAAAAGATTCAACTGAATTATTATTTCTCATGATATTCATTGCGCTAACTGTGAACTTAACAAAAGAAAAAAAACTCTGAGAATATATAAAGAAAAAAAACAAAACAACAACAATGTAAAAGCTGGTATTGAAGATAGTGTGAGAGTGTGATGGCAAAGTTAAATCAGCATTCACTTCACATAGTGACTGAGTATTATAAGTTAACGGCTAGTTTCAAAGTATCAAGTCATACCTGATCAAAAGGATATGAAAGCTAGCGCTGCGGTCAACAGATATAACAACTCAATAGGTGTGGACAGGAATGTTTATACAGTGAATATAAACAGAGTGTAGAATCACCAACCTGTCAAACCATGAAAATCTGTTTATTGAAAAATATTTACTCTACAAAATGACACTTCAGCTTGATAAGATTCAAGGATTAAACTTAATATTTTGTGTTCAGGAGGTATCAAGGATATTTGTACCTAATTTCAGGTAAATTACAAGCACAAGTAATGTGCTTCAAGCACATTACTATTAGTCTAGTCCGCAAAGATTTCAGACCACCTCGAAACCCGGTTAGTCAAGACCGATTTTTATTACTTTTTATTTTATTCTCTTCCTTTTGACTCTCAGATTAAAGTTAAAGGTGAAAAAATGCACTGAAAATTCGGAAAATTTATCATTTTGGCAAAAGAATAGCCACTTTCATAAAAAGTGTATTGATTTTGCTTCCGAGCTTACCGAAGGTAACGGAAGCTATGTGATCGTTCTGAAGAACGAAAAAATTTTAGGTGTCCGATTTAAAAAATTCCAAGACAGAAATCCGTTTCAGACATCAGGGAACATTTTTGGTTCCGTGTCTGTCTGTCGGTCTGTCGGTCTGTCGGTCTGTCGGTCTGTCGGTCTGTCGGTCTGTCGGTCTGTCGGTCTGTCGGTCTGTCGGTCTGTCGTTCAATTTTTGCGAACCACCATATCTTCAAAACTACACGTCCAATTTTAATGAAATTTGGGTGGTAGGTCATAATTAGCCCATTGTTGGTCCCATATAAGTTTCAACCTTCTGCGCTTATTTGTTTGTCATCCACATGCCCACAAACATACATTTATTTACAGCCATATCTTTAAGAGTAATCATCTGATTTTTATGAAATTTTTATGGTTTGTCGAATGTAGCCTGCAGATAACACCTGCCTAATTTCAACCTTCTGCGCACTTTAAATCGTGCTAAATTAATATGTCTTATATTATAAAGCCGCATGGCTAACTGACTCACTGACTGACATTAATGTTTACCCACTTCCAGAAGAGCTAGAGACTTGTGGTTTGCGCCATTCGACGCGCAACGTCCATATTGTGGACCAAAATAATTATACAAAGTTCACTTTTCCCCCTCCTTCCCCCCTTAAAAAAATAAAAATGGGTGACTTGATTTTTAAGCTGGTTTGGGGGCTTATTGCGGCTAAACGATAAGTCGTATTAGAAAATGGGTAGCACAAGTGGTGACTGATTTTAAAAGATTTACAACTTTAGTCCTATGAGTTTTTGTCGTATCATCATCGGTTGTACCCTAGATGGTGATAATTTTGTTATTTTTTGGTTTTATTTTTTTCCATTTTTGTCTTTGAATGGCCATAGTTTCTTTAATAGTTGGCCGATTTTATTTCTGATTGCGGCGATTGAATCTCACACTAATGCTCTTTAAATTGAGTATATTTTATTTCATTAGTTCATCCTACTTGCTGAGAACATGCGAGTAAACTTTTTCCCGTGCGCCGTGTCACGTGACCACTTTTTTTGGTTTTTAATATTGTGTCGTATATCATTTTAAAGGCCTTGATATGTACATTAAAGCTATTTTATTTGTTGATTTTTTAAAAATTTTTTACATATACTTTTGTACCGATTTATAATTTTGTTGTAGGTTAAAGGGTTTAAATACTTTTTTGAAATTAGGTTTTTTATTTATATGTATTTATTAGTTAAGTGAATGCCCTTTTGTATTGTTTGTTTTTTAAAAATATAACTTTGGTACCTCAGAGTACAGGGGTACACATGTTAAAGTTAATCTTCTATAATATGATGTATATCGTTGAAAAGCTCTTGCATAGTAGATTAATTTTTGTTATATTCTATTTTGTGTTATTTTTAGTTTTGAGGGGGGTAAAATAAAAAAAAACTGTTTATACAGCGGTTTCTACGATTTGGTTGCAGTTTTATATTTGTTTATTAAATTAATTATATGTGCGCTAACTTTTGGTGCTTGTTGGAGGCTTTGTTTCTCCAACAAATGTTTAAATTTCTTCAACTTTATTAAATATTTACTGGAACAGTGCCGCGCCGTTCCACCTTTTTGATTATGTTTATCGAGGTATTTTTCTTAATTTGGTCTTTTCTTTGCGAGGAAGCTATGTGCCACATTAATTGGCAGAGTATTTTATTATTATTTGTTAATATCTAGTAATAAAAAATAAATAAAAAAATTGTTTTAACTTTCAAGACGTTTTTGCAAACACTAGACTTTTTTGAACAAACTATTAATATCATAATTCTATTATTTTCAATTATATCGGACTGCGCTTAAATGCAAATGAAAGATAATAATTAATTTATTAATATATTAATTTTTAGGTAAATGTCAGAGCTTACTAGATATGACTAAGAAATGGCGCGGCGTGGCTAACGCGTGGAGAGAGTGGTCAAATTTTAAATGGCTGTAGCTTGGTTAGTTTCTTTGTTAAAATGTCAAATAAAAGCTTAAATGAAAGGTCATTTCAAATTCTACAAGAAGAGCCCGGTATCTATCAATGTTGCAAAGTAATTTAACTTTGCATATATTTGTTTACTAATTGTTTATTCAGATAATTAGCGCACTTAATAACCTCTTTAACTTTGATTTAAGAGATTTTTGTTTTAATCAAAATCGGTCTTGACTAATCGGGTTTCGAGGTAAATCCCCATTATTTGGCTTTGAAGACTGGACAACATCAATATAATCAAGACTGGACAACCAATATATAAGACCAGTAATACTGAAAGACAAACAGATATGGTGGTGCATATGGAATTAACATATTATGCGGGAAAATTCATCTCTCGCTCCGCAATAAAGCTAAAGACGTGCTCATAAAAAAGGTTAACGTTTACATTTATGCAAAAAAAAAAAAAAAAAAAAAAAAAAAAAAAAATGGAATGCTATATACCGTGCTTTTGCGAACTGCCGTATTGTTTTGTTTCCGTTTCATTTCCATCGGTTTGTTTGTTCTTTATCGTGAGAATCAAAGTAAGCATAGTCCCCAGGCTTTAAACAAAGTAGCTAGTTTCCATTTCTGATTCATACCATGGGTAGAGGTCAGTCATAATACACTCTTGAAAATTCACCTTACGTAATTTTCTAAGGTTTTCTTTACTTCCATATCAGTTGTTGAAACTCGACTCTAGTCGTTTAGACAAAAAAGACAATTGCCATTCCGAACGTGAATATTATTACTTCCTGAGGACTTCTGGTAGAAGTACGTAACAGAATATAAAATTCCAAAGTATTCAATATTCAATCATGAACGTGCGAAGAAGAATATAAAATAATACGGGTACTATTGTATAATGAAGTTAACAGTTACTTTTTTACGTTTGCAAGATTTGCACTTCCAGACAAAAACTAATATATGTAATACAAATAACAAGTAACCACCAATCAAAACTACAAATATTATTGCTTCGTAGCCGTAAGTTTGAGCAAAAATTAGCAAATAAATATTTTAATTAATACTTCATAAATTACACCCCAATAACTTTACACCCCAATAATACTTCTTTTTTATTTTAATAGAAATATTAAGTATAATATGTTTAAACTATCAGTGTCTGCTAAATCTGATACTTCTCAAACATGAAATTAAATTTTAATTTAAATAAGAAACTCATGAATAATTTTAACTATTATAATTAATTTTTACCTTGGTAAGAAGGTTGCTACTTATCCTTAGTTTATGAAGGATTTATTTGATAGAAGATAATACAAAAAGAACAGTTATAGTTATAACTATAGATATTATACGAGGTTAATTTGTTTCGGTAGAGCCGCCCTCACCTTCACTTGGTTCAGTTCAAACAATAAACTAGGCTTGTATGACAAGGACGTCTTTACACAAGATCCTGCCTAAACGTCGACTCCATTAAGTAAATATTCTACATACAAATGCCATTTGACTTTCATAATTTGCCAAATCAAATGTCAAGATAGCTGGGAAAATGATCATCAGTAGCAATGGTGAAAATATTACTTTCATCCTCTTAGTATTCTAGTTGAACAACTGCAGCAACTAATATTAAAACATTAATATTCTCTGAACAAACGTGGAAAAGAGCGAAGCTATTTTTAAATACATCTTAAATACTATGCTTCTTTTACTGCCATACAAATATGGTTTTGTTTACGAAAAATTATTTCAAAAAGACTGTTTATCTCAAGAAACATTTTTACTTTTCCTCACCTCTAGTAGGAAAAGTATTGTTTTCACCCAAAAATGCTTTTTCGAGATTTCAACTGAATTATCCGTTTTGGGTATTTTTAAGCCCTCCTGAGTGGTTAGCATGACGTATGTATGTGTGTTATCGCGCCCAGGGTATTTAATCTAAAGATTTGAAACTTGGCAGAAAAATCAGTCCTTACTTCAAGACTTCTAGTTGTGCCGCCCGGAAAATCAACATTTTCCGCCATCTTGAACCCAGTTTGTCGAGTCATCAAAAATTAAAAAAAATCAATCGTGGTCCGATCGAGTTTGAATTTGGCATGAATGTGCCTCTTTTTATGTCAAATAAATCTACCAAATTTAATTTTGATATTGGCCGCCATTTTGAAGTTATCGATTTTTTAATTTTGAAACTTTGACGGTTAATAATGCCGAAAGTGTAAATACGTTTTTTACATATAGCATATCGTTGGAACCGGTAAAAAATAAGGAACAAATATAAAAAAAAACCGATGAAATTCCATTGATTAGTTTAAAAGTTATATGCGAACGTAATTATTAATTACTGCGATACTTTTGTTAAACGTCAAAGTTTGTTTAAATCTGTCAAAATACCGCCAAAATTCAAATAATTAAATAAATTAAATAAAAATAATATTTAATTTTTTAAAAAAAATATAATAAAAAAATAAGTTAGTTCAAAACGGTCACCCAACTAAGTACTGTCCACCCCCAATGCTCCTTCCTGCTGCTGCGAACCAGCAGGAGAGGCCACTTTAGTGGCCTCCGAAGTGAGGAAAAGTTCTGAGGTACCCCGTACCCGATTTTTTTAGTTTGTAACTAAAAATTGTCAATCTCTAATTCTCTTTCCTATACATTTAAATTAGAGTTATTAAGTTAAGTATGTTCAAACAGCTAGTAATGTATCTGCCAGATTGGTGCCCCCAAATATTTTTTTATGTATGAGTAATATTATATTTTATTAAATGGAAATACTTTTAAACGTTTCCTTTAGCTTACTAGTATAGACAACCAATCATGTAAATTACTTAAAATTTATAAAAAATAAATCTTTAAATTTAAATTTTAAATCATCAACTGCTAACGCTGATTTTAAAACGCAAATATATCTTTATCCAAAAATGTTTACCGACGCCTTCTAACGGCTTTAACTCGGAAGCAACATAAAATTAAGAAGAGAATCTCTATCGATCTATATCCTATCATTTGGAGCGCAATCAAGCGAGAAACCCCGAGTTAGTTTCTACCTTAAAATGAATCCCTAAATAACCTATTTTAATAACTCCGTACAAAGATTGAATGTATAGTTGATCAACAATGTAAATTATTTCTTATATAATTGTTCAAATACTATTTCCGAGAAAAATTATTCATGTAAGAGTAGAAAAATTTAATCCTATGCAAATAATCTTGCATCATCTAAAAAAAAATATTTTGATTTTAGTTTAGCCCATATAATTATAGATTTCTTTCAGGAAGCTATTACGTATTCCTTAACTATTTCTTAAGAGGTTTTATTTTCTTCCCAATGAAATAATTTGAGAGAATAATCATTTAACTTATAACTGCGACAGATTTGTTTCCATTCAGCATTGAAGACAACTGCTTGTCACAGCTCTTGGAAAACAAGATATCCTTATTCCATAGTATTTGAGTCATTTGATGATTAATTTATAGTTTTCGATGAGTTTAACAGTTTAAAGGGTTTCTTTTATAAATCTGACTGGTCTGTGAAGACCAGGTGGTACCTAAACTACTGAACCGATTTTGTCTAACTTTGGTAATAATTTTCAGGAAAATTATATTCCGAAGTGATATCAAGAAATATATTTGACCTCTAAATTTGGGATAACGAGGTAAGCTTGTCAGCACAGGCTTATATATATATATATATCACCTATATGAGTGTCATGCATATGCTTATGCGGCTAAGAATGTTTTTTGGACCTGCCAGTACTTAGCAAGCTTACCTTGACAATAGGGTGATTAATCATACACCTGTATTATGTAATCATTAATTATCTGTTCACATAATTCTACATTCACCTGCGTTAATGACCTTTCTAGAAGCACACACAATTTCAATATTTACTTCTTTATCAAGAGAATGTTTTACTTACAATGTTCAGCTCGTTGTCATAGTTATATTCGTCGTCATCATTATAAAGGGGAGAATGATGTCTTACGGTGGGCTCAAAGGCAGAATGATAATCATAAGTGAGCAGATTCATAAAGTCTAAATATCTGAAACACACATTATCATTTGATAGAAAAATTAAAAAAAAAGAGTAAAAGTGTCTCATTTTTATTAAAATTTATAATTAGACTCATCATACTCGTATGTATATAATGTTTATCAACGTTAACGTTCTTGACTAAGGTTATGTTAAATTACAAAAGATTCTGAATAATTCTATATAATATTTCTCCTTCACAGAAACAATATTTATCATTATGGAATAATTATCTCTTAAGAAAAAGTGTAACAAGTTACGCAATTGCTATTTTTTATTATCATTATATTAAAATAATTCATTTTGCAAACAAGAAGCGGTCACGTTCGAATAATGAAAACCGAATTCGTGACGGCAGCTCGTTGGGCATGATTATCTCGTTATGGACAGGAAATGAGCGCTTGCTATACACACCTACAGCCAATGGCCATAGCGACAAAGAAGGTGAAATAACAAAAACAATAATAGGGGTAATATAAAATAAACTAGCAATAAAAAAAGGACTGGTTCATAGAAAGTGTAAGCTAACACTGTTATAAAATATATGTAAATACATTTTTAATTTCTGGGCCTAATGGAACATGTACATTTAAACTATTTACTAACCCTTTTTATGGGTTATAAACAATATTATACTAAAGGGTAATGTTTAGGGTTGTGGTGAATTATCTCGAAAATTAAGCCCTAAATCGAAATAAAACAGCAGTGCAGATTTGATGAACACGAAAATATACATACGATTTATTTTTTGTTACATCCAAAAAAGTTAAAAATTGGTCCAAATATAGCACGCGAATTTTAGCAAAAAAAAAAAAGTTAGTCTCCTGCACAATAGGAACCTTTTGACCCCAGAAAAAGATCAATGTAGTTTATTTTCATAACCTCATGTTTTCTATTTCCCAAATAAACCTTTCTCAAATTTTAACAATTAAGCATGAATTTTGTAATGTAAAAGTTTATTTTAATTGTACTATAATGCATTTGGTGAGGTTCTCAATTGAAAAATATTATCAGCCAAATATTTTAACATTGTTCTGGCCAAAAATGGTGAAAAATTATTAAAATCGTAGGAAGAAGTGCTGAAATTGTTTATTGGACAAAAAAATGCCACTTCCACGCAAATTTTTACAAAAATAACGTGAAATTTTTTTTTTTTTAATTTGCATGATATTTAGGTAAACGAATTTGTCAACTAAAAAGGGTATGTTGACTGAAATAATTATTAGGTTTGAATGGTTCATCTAAACTAAATACAAAGAATTTTACAGTAAAAAAATCCAGTTTGGACTTAATTTATTTCCCTAAATATTCGTACAAATTATTTTTTTTTTTTGTTTTCCCTATTTTACTCAATAACAACTATGCTTCATACAAAAAACCTTATTAGACATAAATTAAAGCTAAAAAAATATATTGGTTTTTATTTTTGAAATTTTAATTTGCTTTCCAACGTGCTAAAATATCGTAAATTTTAAGGAATCTTTGAGGTTTAATTGTTAATTGTTAATGCGCATGAAATATTCCATTTGCAAGGACATTCTCCGAGCTTTCTATGGTGCTATATATATCGTCGTCAATAGTTATTCCAAACCACGTAAGTACATTTTTCAAAAGCACAATTTGCCCCCAATTCGAATCTTCTGTTACTGTATTATGTCCTAAATGTCTCTATATGTATTTTAACAACGGGGAAACAGTATCACCGTTATAAAACTACAGAAAAATACGAATAATTCAAATTATTTTTTTTTAACTTTTTGGTGAAGTGCCCTTGTGGTTCTTATGAGGGTTATTTATTTAAAACATTTACAAATTCACATAAAATAATTATAAATTAGTTTGGATACTTATTATAAATTATGATCATATGGTATGAGTCTTAAAAACCCCCTTGGAACAAATTTTGGACACGGGCCTGACAGTAAGTAATAATATATTTAATGTTATAAATAATAACTTAAAAAATACGTGAATATAATGAACATATTATAATTAAAAAAAGTGCATATATTTAAAATAGATTTACTTGTTAAGTTTAGGGATGTCATATCCTTTATCTAAGTATTTAATTCCAGCTGGTACAGCCATAGAGAGAAGCAGTCGTTTCTTTCCAGTCTTACTAGCTTCTTTCTCGAACTCCTCTCGCAATTCCTGCAATTATTTCAACTAACTGTAAAAATTGCAGTAACAATCGGTAACACTAGATAGTAGATCTGTATCAGAACTGGGCATTGAGGATATGCCTAACTAGATAATTGCTTTTGTTTACAAGAATAGGATATAAAGTAAACAACGTTTGTACAGGAAAAACAAGGTATTGTATTGGAAATTTTCAAAATGTACATTTCTTCATTATGCTATAATAGAACAATTCACATTGAGAGAAATATTGCAAAAACAGTGGGGACAATGTATACTGTGAAACTATTCTAATTACTAAAGAACTATAATTATATTTAGAAATATATCTTGAAAAATCAACAACAAAATAAGCAGAAACCAGCAAACTATAACAACTACAAGAACTAAATAATTCCTAAACTAGGAAGTATTTATAATAGTTTTAAAAGGCGTATAAAGCTGAAGTATATTTTAGTCTTTTACATTTATAAGAATTATGAAAATGTTTCAACAATAATATGATTTTTGACCTTCAATAGATGCTTTTTAATTATATTTAAAATAATAAAAAATACTGGGAGGAAATTTCTCTTTTATCTAAGTTAGATTGTTTGAAAGACAAACAACCTCAATCTTAAAAAGGAAAAGCGCTTTAATTTTACCCGGAGTTTTGTTGTTAATTTTATTTATTATTATGAAGAATAATTTCGTTAAAAAACTATCCTGATGATTTTAACTATACTCTTAAATTTGTAAGTTCTAGTTGATGATTTTATCATAATATCACAAGCATTCAAAAATCCGAAAGAAAACGTCAAGTTAATTTTTTTAAATTAATTATACAATTTTAACACCTTCATCTTCCCTAAAATTGAATTCACCAAATGCTTTTTTCTTAAGTATAAGTGATTTAACGAGTGGATATGCTAGTACTTTCTATTTCAAATTATTTCTATTAGGTATTTATAGCTTTTTCTAACTTTCCATTTTAAATTACATTTACTAAGCAGTTACAGCTTTCTGATTAAGAGCTAAAAGAGAGCAAAAACGATGTAACTATGGGTAGCAATGGAAACAAAAGCTAAGAAGGCTGAGCGTCTAACCACAAATGATCATACATAATTTGTATTGTTTATGTAGAATACAAGCTTTAAGTCCCAAATGACAAATATTAGTTGTACATACTCATTACTGCAGTCTAAACTTACTCGTGCTTAAATATTGTTAATTATTATGTTAAATTAAGTATCCTTTTTGGAAAATAATAATTTGGATCCTTAAAAATTTAACCGTTACTTTGATAGAAAGGTATAGATACATTTTTATTTTAAAGATAAATGAAGATAATTAATTATTTAGTTGTTGTAGACAACTCTATTTGAAATTCCTACAAAATTTCTACCACAAGTTATAGTACGTTAGCAAAGCTAAAAAGATTATCTTCAATACTTTCTGGATATGTATTACACTTGGTGATATATCTAGCACTACCTTGGTGTTTACTTTTTACTTAACACCAGCCTATACTTCACATGACGTAATTAACTTTTATACTGCTGTATCTCACAGTAAAACTTTAAATCTGCAGAAAGAAAGATTGATTGTTACTAAAGACGACAATTAGTAGGTACACTCATACTTAAGGCAGACATAATTTCTTTAGAATACTTTGTTTATTTAAAAATAAACGGAGACCGATTGCGCTAACCAACTTTCTCAGTAATGGTATTTATGCAAGCCTTTTAGGACGTCTTCAGACTAAATTCACGTCTACATACTACGTTTGTGAAATCTATTATAAAGGGTATATTGTCTTTGTACTTGTACTTGTACTTGTACAGTTGTCTCTTCTAAGAGTAGATGCAACTTTGAGTCTCGCAAACTTAATATCAATTGCACAGTTCCATATGAATGGATAAGTGACCTCAAACACAAACGTTTATTGAATGCATACTCCGACAGAAGCCTTGCTGAGCTTGGAGGTGAATATTTCAGCAGCGAACCCCATTTTTGTCAAATGTAAGTGCTAATTAATTTATTATTTCCCTTATGTCTAGTAGTGGATCCTTTTAGGGTTCATGAAAAAAATACTTCGATTCATTCTTTTTCGGCCTGACCGGACATTTTCAAGCCTAAAAATGTACGTATATTTGATCAGTTTAACTACAATAAAGTACATTTAACTCACATCAAGAAAGATACGTTAATTTACGTTATAATTACACAATTGAGGTAAGTGAAGTCAAATTTTGAAATTGTATTAGGAGCTCTGGAACTCTTAAAATTCTGTCGTCTAGTAATAAATTACACCTCTTATCTTATAAACGCGAGTTCTAGTAAAATGATAAAACAATAACAATAACTAACATATTTATAACAAGAACAATGATAACGATTTGGTAACATATTATAACTAGATATTAAAGAGAATAAAAAGTAATCACTGATAGTACTAAGTAAAAAAAATCCTTCCAATTTTATCTTGACTTATCCTTCTTGATGTGCATTAGTGTACTTTATTGTTGTTAAACTGACCGAATATCCGTACATTTTTAGGCTTGAAAATGGCCAGTCAGGCCGAATTGTGGCCGAAAAAGAATGAATTGAAGTAATTTATTTTCCATAAACCCTAAAAGGATCCACTACTATAGACATAAGATTATTAGAGGGTTCACCTTCAGCCAATATTCATATCTTATATCCCCTTAAGCTTTATTTAAATGTAACCTTTGATTCCTTATAGGAACAACTCTGTACATATCAACTCAAAGAATATTCTATTATAGCATAATGATAAAATTTAAGATGGTCAGTGGTAGTACCCACTGACAGAAAACCAAATGTTTTACCCTGAACAACATAATAATTCCTGGAAGATCCTAATTATTAGATTCTGCACTGCACTAACATTTACCACAATGGAAGACGACAACACCAATAAAAATTGCACTGAGGTTGTATATCTATATAATTTTTATATGGTTTCATGATGTTAGATCATATAGTTTTTTTTCCTCATATTAATACAATTGCAATGGTATATTATGTATTATTCGATGTTATGCTTAAATAAACATATAGCTTTCAGGCTTGATAATGACCGGATAGGTCGAAACGTCGTCATTTAAGAAACATTTTTGAAATATTTTACCCTGAAGAGGATCCACTACGTACTATAAAATTTACGTTTTTCAATACGATGAATATAGAATGATAAGAAGTATAGATAAGAAAAATGCTCTTAAAATTTTATAAATGCATAATCAAATTTATGATATCCTAACTATCTTTTTAGTTTTACACCTCATGTCAGTGAGTTCCGCTCCAAATCTGATGGATATCGTGATCATATTTTTTTAGTAAAGTGTTTAATAAGTTCAGTATTAATTAATCAAATCAGGCTGTGACATAAAATAAGTCCCTATTTTAAAAAATACCACTAAATGAAAGGCATCCTAATCCAGTGTATTAAAAGAACTTACATATAATCTAAAATGAAAATTCTTTCTTCAATTAATTGATTAAGCTGTAAATTGGCCAAATTTAATTAACAGTGTGAGGTCATAGGATCTTTAAGTCAAGATGATCATTCTCATTGAGGTAATGTCGAAAACATTTTAATGTCAAGGTTGTTGCACTGTATAATGCACTCTCCAATGGAATCATGAATAGAGCTCCTTCCAATGACTATCTCTATAACGCTACTTTGCGGTTTGGTTTACAGGTGTGGTATCTATACTAACAACGGCATTATGTCTATTTATAAATAATTTTTCTATTAATGTAATCACCAGTCATCTCGGCACTATAATGTTGGTAGCGCAGATTTGAAGTGTGAGACAAAGAATCAACCTCCTCCTTAATTCAAGAATAATATAAGATGGAAAAAAAAACAGGTATATAAATATTATAATTATGTATGAAGCAATGTAGATTAGCAACTAACTTCTAACAGAAATTAGTAGGCGCAGCCTCTAGAAGATTGAATAATACAAATAATTATCAGGGCTATTATAACTAAACTTGTACAAATTTTAAGTAATTTAGAGAACAAAATTTAGCATAGTTAATGACAAATATTAAACATAAAAAAACAAACTTATTGGAAAGTAAGAAAAATGGAGATTTATTCATTCCTTTTTATCGTTAAGAGTTATTTAAAATAATTATTCTTTTTATTTGGTAAGGGATTTTTTTCAGATTTAAGAATATCTCTAGAAAAGTACAAACTAATTAACAAATACAAACTAATTATGTACCTAAATATCCTTGAAACATCCTATATATAATCAGAAAGTTTGGATTGCATGTTGATCAAAATAATTTCTCAACGCTCTAGAGTAGACAATAATATGTATCATATTATATTAATTTCAAAATAATATTTTGAAATTAAGTGACCTCTTCATTAGCCAAGATTTTACTAAGATTATTTACTAGAGCTTTGGTAACTTAACCAATAATTACGACTAAAAAAGAGGAAACTAGTGGATATCAAATAAGAGAAGATCCTATTTTTCCGTGACTTTCTATCATCTGACTCAACTTTAAAAGAATATTTTTGATTCGAGTTTCTATCTAGTTATCGTAAACATTTGTTCTTACCTGCACAAGTTTGGCATAATTTTCCCTGTCATGGGGCTTTCCACCGTCCCTGAACGTCGGGTATTCCCAGTCTAAATCTAATCCATCAAAATGATTTTGCCTCAGGAAACCAATAGCATTCTTGACAAATTTAGACCTTCTTTCCGGGTCCGCAACAAGTGGCGAGAATCTGGCGCTTCCTTCGTTCCATCCTCCAATGGCAAGTAGAGTTACTAAGGCTTTATTGTATGCTTTAAGTCCATTGAATTTATTGTAACCACCTGCAGAAAAAACAAATAAACAGTTATACAAATCAGTTTAGTCTTACATCTATAGGTATTACAAAGTCTCACCTATTACAAACATGATACTCATTGCCTTGCCAAAAAGTATTTTTGACCAGCCCTAGAATTATGAATGTAACTAGAGGGATGAAAAATAACTTTTTGTATTTTCATTTTTAGATTATATCCAATTTGTTTTTCTTTAAGGCCCTTTTGTCATGTTTATAGGTTAGCTCCATGGGTTTGATGCGGTCAAAATTCGTTTTTTCAGCATCCCTTCTTCAATTTAATTTCCTTATTCGAATTTTGAAGGAAGCTATTATTAATTTTAACTTCTTTGAAGCAGTAGTTTGGGCTGTACTCGACTACTTCTCATTACAAAGTGATGAAGTAAATGTTTACAAATTCAATTCCTAAAGATTGAATTTGTAAACATTTGATTCTTAGCTGGTGCTTATATCCTAAAGATAAACCTCTCAATTTCAACTTAATAGTTTAAGGTCTCACTTCTTTATGCCCCCCCCCCCCTTCCTTTCCTTTTGAAAGTCCAATAATGCAAAATAATCTGTCCTAAATAACTACACTAATTATGGTGGACTTAGATTACATATATATCTTCGACTTTTACTTTCAAGCAAGACTGTTGTACACGGAAGAGGGCACACTCGCACTAAAAAGATGGTAGATGTGCTGTAAATAAAAAACTCAAGAACTTTTTTCTCGTAACTAAATAGTAATCATACATAACTATAATATAAAAAAAGTTGTCCAGGAACAAAATTATTCCTTATTATTCAACTAATAATAATCTAACATATTACATATCACAACAACTTTTATAGTGTCCCATTACTGTCAACTAAAATGATAAATATAAAACATTTAGAAAAAATGTTAAACCTTAAAACCATAGTTCTAATTATAATGATTCCATAAAGCGAACATTCACTATTTATAAAACTTCATGTCCTTAACCTGCACCATTAAACGCTATAATAACTGATTCCGCATTGGAAAGCGCACAGGCATAATCAAAGACAGGAGCATGCATCATAGAAAGCGCACTGGGGCAAACAACTATTATAGTTACATTATATAAAATGAACCATGAAATAACAAACAATACTACAAAACACTACAATCTAATCATGATTATCTACATGGAGAAACTGTCAGGTTTTAAACTAACTTTTTTTTTAAATATATAATAATGAGGATTTAGTTTTGTTCGTAGCCTTAAATCGTGATAATTTATTGTGAATATTATTAATTTTTTATTGCGAAGCGTAAATACACGGAATGTTAAAAATGCAGATAGACCATATTGTAATGTTTCTATGGCTATTATGTGCTCTATGGATATAAAAAATAGAAAACAGCTAAAATATCTACTCTTTAAAGTCTACTCTCAAGAAAGCGAATACCAAACTATTCCCATCCTATAAAATTATCTCCCAGATTTTAGCCATAAAGTAGTAGTACTACTACTACTACTACTACTTAGCCATAAAGTACATTTTTTGTAAGTGACAATAGTAAAAGTTCTTACTCTTATATATACTAAATATATGAGGAAGTAATAAAAACAATGACTAAGAAGAAATAGCTTGGAGAGAATTAATCCAAATTTTTTTATCGAATGACAGTAGAAGCTAAGTAATGGCTTACAGTGGCGCAATTAGTAAATAAGCATTTTTGGCTTATACGAACTTAAAATATGACCATCCATTATATAATTTAATGTTAGTAAGAAAGGTTTAACTTAAGTCAACTAATAGTTGATGGCGTAGAGATACTACGCCATCAACTAAGAAAATGTTGGGGAACCCCTTCACTAGATCATGACAATAAAACGTCACATCCTATTATGTTATGCTAAGAGCAAACAAAGATGAATAAGATTTTGTTTCACTTGTTTCGACAATAGCTGTCAGATGTGTACAAAAAGAATCGATCTGTTTTGAGGGAATCTCTCGGATGAATATATATATCCAACATTCCTGTGTCAGTAGTTAATGTGTTATGTATTGCAGGTTTATTCTACTCGCCTAACAATTCACCCAGAGTGTTAGGAATGGTGTTGTTTTAATTATTAAATTTAAAGATTGTTCGTCTTAAACTTACTTTACATACATCTTAAAAATAAATTTGTGGTAAATTATACTTCCGGAGGTAACTTATAACCTAAATATTAAGATATATATTTTTTTTTTAAATTTAAATTTTATTAGATTACTGCAACTACAATACATTTTTGTTATAAGCAATGCAGATGTGAGAATTAGTAACTTGAAAAATACCATGGAACTATCCAGTGAAAGAACTTACTGAATTGATACAGATTTATGTGTGTGATATAGTGAAATATTAAGCAAAATAAAATTATGATATTGAAATTGAAATAAACATAGTTTAGTTGTCTAAGAGGTTACGTGACCACTGCCTCTTCAGGCGTCTTGGAGGATTGTCAGGAATGTTGCGGGAAAACAGACTGTGGACTAGTGGATTGGAATGGTCGGAAAGGGAGTCATGGAAGGATTTGTATCTGGAAATGGCTAGTTCACAAAAGGTACTTTGTGGTCATTATGAAAGACGAAATTAGAAACATAGAAGGGAGCGTCAGGTATTTTTCTTAGGATTTTGGATTGGATGCGATAGGAATTGGAAGGTTTGGTGCAATGCCATGTGTCCATATTATATTAAGAAACAAATTTATTATAACATATTATTTCAATTAAAAGTTATTTATTTATATATTTATTGTAAATGTAGTGCAAATTATTCAATAACCATCAATCATTTCAGGCATTAAGTGTGTGTTTGGTTGAAAATAGTTAACTATGAGTACCTATATTTTATTTTTTTAAAACGTTCGATAAACGAAGAGAAAATGTATTAATCCCACTTAGTGACTGTAACAAATCAGAATTAACCTTAGAAACCTCTAAAAAATTAAGTCACAAAAAATATGTAAACTTAAAAAAATGTAATTTGTCTGAGTAAATTCAAGTTTCTACAAACTGAATGAAATGATTAAATAGTGACTTTCGGTAATATTAATATTAACGGTCCATTTTAATCAATTTCAATAAAGAACAATTCATAAAATGGCCGTGTGAAAAAAAGGATGTTCAGTCTCATGAGTCCAAAAATATTAAACGTTAAAATATGTAAATTATTCTCAAGTAATTAATTTTTTTGGAGGTCAAAGTAAAACAAAAGAATGTTACCTTTATTAAAAGTAGGTTAATATAAAATCGATATTGCTATATATGAGAGTAACATTCACCTGCATTTGACGAATGCAACAATCAAGGTGTAATAAAAAAGGACTTAAAACCTTGGTTTTTTGAGCACTGAATGATTTGGGAATACATTTTAATTGGCAATAAATGCCATAGTATTAAAATTAAATAAGTTAGAATTAAATGAATTTGTTATCATTGTAACTTAAATTAGACATCAAATGGATATAGTAATTAAAACTAAGAAATTACTAGGCA
The DNA here is from genome assembly GCA_951217055.1 of Gerris lacustris. NCBI lineage: Eukaryota > Metazoa > Arthropoda > Insecta > Hemiptera > Gerridae > Gerris > Gerris lacustris. Next base: position 82,995,829 of record OX578277.1, read on the forward strand.
TCTTGTTGAGTGATACACTTAGTGATAAACAGCATAATTTTTTTTTATCCATTATCTCTACTCATGTTATTCCAAGAACTTAATACACTAAAGTAGTTTTTTTTTAATGAAAGTTTTTTTTCTTCCGAGCTTTCCGAAGGTAACTGAAACTACATGATCGATCTGAAGAACGAACAATTTTTAGGTCTCCGATTTCAAAAATTTCAAGACAGAAATCCGTGTCAGACATCAGGGAACATTTTTGGTTCCATGTCTGTCTGTCGGTCTGTTGGTCTGTCTGTCGCTCAATTTTTGCAAACCAGCATATCTTAGAAACTACACGTCCGACGAGTAGTGTCCGATTTTAATGAAATTTGGATGGTAGGTCATAATAGGGCCATTGTTGGCCCCATATAAGTTTCAACCTTCTGCGCTCATTTGTTTCTCTTCCACATGCGCACAAACATAATTTATTTACACCTATAGTTCCAAATGTACTTATCTGATTTGTATGAAACTTTAATAGTTTATCGAAAGTAGTCCGTGGATTGCCACAGATTAATTTGAACAGTCTGCACACTTTAACTTTTGCTAAATTGGTACTTTAATTTATGTAAAAAATCCAAACAATTTTGTCAGATTAAATAACGGGGGAAACAATTAAACAAAGTCACAAAAGAGACAATAATGGCTTTTAAAAGTATAAAATCAATAAAGTACGTGATAGGATGCGAGGAAGCTATATGCCACACCAATTGGCACTCTATTTTTTAAAAAAAATTATTCTGCAGTAAACTTAGAAAGTATTATGATGGTACCATGATTCGATATTTTGTTTTAGATTTCGATGAATTTTCACGTTTTATGCCCCCTTAATCCAAAAAGGTATATTTTTTAATAAATGCATTCTGTGCAACATGGGGAGGCTTACTTACTAAACTTTTTTTGATCTTTTTTAAATAAATAATTCATATTACTGGACAAAATGGAACTGTGAGTGGAGTCCCCTTGATCATAAAAACTATTTTTTCTTTCAAAAGCCGTTTTAATTATTTTATAAGAGAAAAATGTTTAAAACATAATCTATTTAAATAACAATGAAATCATATAATATTCTAACAATAAAGGAAGAAGAAAGAAGGGAAATAAATAAATAAACCATAATCATACTTTTTCTTGTTGAAAATTCAAGAACACTAAAGCTTGTCAAAATAAAATAATTAATAACCGATAGTTACCAATGTCTAATTGATTGAGGAAATCATTAATAGGACAAGAATATGTATACCTGAATATATTTTAGATTAGACGATATGAGAGATGCATCTTAGCGAATTCAGAGTTGATATCAGTTATAAATATTGTTTTGAATGGAGGAAATAAATTGTTTTGCCTTTTAAGTAATTAAATAACACGTGGTAACCGGGAACACAAGTAATGTTTATGTTATCGTAAGTAACCCTTGAGCAAAGGCGTTAATTATTTGGTCTTTGAATTTAATTTTTGATATTTTTTGTCATTGCTCCAAGATGCAATCTTTAAGACAACATCTCAAATGCTCAGTTAATTCAAGGAACATTACCTTACAGTTGAATTAAAACAACAGTTATTAAAAATTAATCATTTTCCCTCTTGGCTAAATTATTTAGTTTCTAAGAGGCATATAGGTAATCTTTCTACCAAGTAATCTAAGAAATCTGATAGATCTTACAAATCTAAAAAGGAATAACACACGTTCCTTATCTGATTCTCTATCCTCCCTTATCATTTATACACCCTTTCTTTCTAAGATATAAATGAATATTTTTACTATTAATTAATGCCAAAGAGTACAAACCTTGTTCAATATCCTGGTATTTGTCGAATGGTTTAAGGCCATGCTCCTTATCTATGCCACCAAAGGCATATATGAGATGAGTACAGAGATATGGGTTTATATTCTGCGGTGAAAACTTGGCTGTCCCCGGTCTGTATACTGACCAGTTGCTATAATAACAGACGATTCGCTTCCCTCCCGTCTCCTGCTTATCCCTCTTTGGCGCCTGACCTGCAACGAAAGCTATTATTAGTACATAGTACTATAAATGCTTCTAAATAAAGAAGAATTTATTTATTTTATTCAGTAATAAATGTAAAGAAAGCTTTTACTACATTTGAATCAAAAAGGAATATGTTAGTACATCAAACTTGTTTTCTTGTGTTGTTGGAATCATAAAGCGATTTAATTAAGATACTGTTGAAGAAAAATTAAAAATGAATGTAAGGATTTTGAGAGCGGCTAGTTAAAAAACAACATTTTATAAGGCAAAAGGCAATAACACTTTATTGAGCAGGTACAAGAGTATCGTTTATCTCCTGGCTGCTAAGAAACTACAGAGCATGAAGCGTTTCATTTCACTTATGATGAATTAGCTATTATGAATCAACTGCAGCACTTGAACTCTGCAACTTAATTTACATCATCCAAAGTCATATACATTGTGTGAATATGTTTGCTATATCCATAATTAAGCTGTAAAACTCGATAAGTTTGTTCATAAACTTAGAAAAAACAAGGAGATACATGGGTTCTCAATTGTGGGAGACTTATTTCACGACTTCGCACTTACTCATGAAAATTTCATTAGAGGCGGAAACAATAAAGGATTCATCTAATAATAGACAAATTAAACTTGGCTCGTAAGTTCTCATGGTCGAGAATATAATACTTGAGCAGTTCTCTATGAAGAGGGATTGTGCGTCTTAGGTCTGTGTTATTATATCATTTTTTTCCTGGGAGGTAACTAGTGCCGTGAAGTAATCGTCATTGTTAAATCCCAAACAAGAATGTTTGGGACAAAAGAGAGAAGTATAATCAGTGGACGGATGATCCGTCTCCGTCAGTCTATTGTACCAAACTTGCTCCATTGTGTCCATTGTTAATGACAGGCCATTTCGAATCTGGAAAGATTGTCAATTTATCAAGATACAGCAGCATTTACAATTTTGCATGTAGCATTAGAAACTAAATTAATTCAAAAGCTGCACTAGAAATTACACAGAGAAACGTTAATAGATATAAAAAATGAAAATAACTGATATGCTGCAGTAAGAAATGTACTTATTTATATTAAAAAGAGAAACGGCGTGGAAATAGATTTTTAAGTGACGAACGTCACCTAATTTAAGATTTCCCCTATAATAGCGTTTACATTCTTTTTATCAAAAAAGAGTAATGCCATAACTTTTAATGCACTCAACAAGGCCTTTAAATCGATTTCTCACTAATTAGAATTTGATAAATTAGATTTTTATCTAAATTGGAGAGTTTAAATTCGATTTTCGAGATTTTTATGCGAAAAAGAAATTTAGAATAGTACCTAAAAAAATGATAAATCTAACATTTTTTGAAGAATTAAAACATGGCTGTTATCTTCTGCATGATTTTAGATAACTGCTTTTTGGATACCGGGTGCATTTTCAAAGAAAGTAATACTGTAAATCTTCATTTCAGAACTAGTAGCCCAGGAGATAACGTGCAAAAAAGTGTCTGACTAACATCAAGCTAGAATTTTGTGTATAAGTAAATGTTTTGGTGCCTTTAAGAATATGCGGTCGGCTAAGTTCGTCTGCGGGACATAGCTTGGCAATAGGCATTTGATAGAAACAAACCGGTGGAGAGCGGCCATGTCCCGTCCTTTTTGGTGGACAATATGATTTACATGATCCTGAATACGAACTTAGTTAGTAGACCAATGATCAAGTTGGTGGTAGTTTGACACTTAATGGGTTAGTCAGTCAAATATTACTCGAAATCAAAGTGTTCCCTTGTCAAGGGACAAACTACCAAAAATTTTTACTAACTAAATTTGTACTTATGATCATAAAAATCATATTGTCCACCAAAAAGGGTTGGACATGGCCGCTCTCCACCGGATTGTTTTTTTCAGATGCCAATTACCAAGTTATGTCCCGCAGACGAACTTAGCCGACCATATATTCTTAAAAGGCACCAAAACATTTACTTGTATACAAAATTCTAGCTTAATGGTAGTCAGGCATTTTTTTGCTATCTCCTGGACTATAGAAGGATATTTTATTTTATAGTTCGTGAGAGTCCAGACCTTCAATTACTTAGGGCCCGTGGTTAATGGTATAATGTTGCTGAGTAGATAAGTGCTTTGTATCATGTTAACAGCACGAAATAAAGAATATTTTGTGCTGCAAACTGCCATCCTGTGTAACAAGTAGCGGTACCAAGCTTATGGTTTATAAAAGCATTATTAGTTCAATTGTGACTTAATAATTAGAAATTTGGACCCTAGAGATTAATGATGAGGAAAGACAACGGATTCGTATAAAAAAATTACAACGTGGACCTGGAAAACGGAAAGTGGAGTCAGGATAAATAAAGAAAACAGTGAAATGAACGCTCAACCGGTCATAGTTAATCTTATTAAAGCAAAGAGGACCCGCTGGCTTGGACATCCGAATGGAAGAGGGCAGAATACTGAAGAAAATGATGGACTGAAGACCGAAGAGGACTTATCCTAAAGAAGAAGAGGGAGACCTAGATTGAGAGCTTTGAAGATGCCTAAAATCAGCTAAGGAGGCTGGGTTGGGCGTTCGCTCTTGCAGGAGATTAAGTTAAAAAGGAATGGCGAGGACTTGTTATGAGCGGCCTTGGCGCTCCACGAGCTGTAGTAAAACGATTTTACAGTACAGGCCACGACAACGATACGAGTGGTAAGTGGTGAGCGGTGGGTGGCAGAGCGGTGCCTCTTATGTTTATGTTTACAGTGAGTGCAGTGGAAGTTGAGGACGCTCGACTACGACAAGCTCCAGCGTTTGAGCGAATAATGTTGATGCTTGCCGCTCACCGCTCATCTCAGACAATAATTTCTCAGTCTTCTCAGTTGATTAGAAACGCTCGTCAAGTAAACATAGCAGAACTGATGGAAAATACCGCCCAGACTATTATTTTTCGCTCTTATCGATAGCCAGCACCGCTTACCGCTGTATCACTCTGACGATCTGCCGCCCACCGCCCAACACTCACCGCTCGTATCATAAAGTGAGTTTTCATCGATTGTGTTGTCATCATTACACGCATTGGCAACATGATCCGAAGACATATGTGGATTAAAAATACAAGGTCCGTACTTCATATACCGGCATCAGAGTTAATTTCTCTCTCTCTCCCTCTCTCTCTCTCTCTCTCTATTTTACACACACACACACACACACACACACACACACACACACACACATATATATATATATATATATATATATATATATATATATATATATATATATATATATATATATATATATATATATATATATATATATATATATATATACACCTGTCATTATACTGAGGATCAAATGGTATTGAGACGGTAGGGAAGGACAGTCACTTTAATTCCAAGCAGAAAGAAACGAAAAGAGATCTCAATTGCTCAATGCTAGAGTATGAATGAATGTGATTAAGCTATCTAAGATCAGAAATTAAGTTTTCTTAAATCTAAAAATAAATTGAACTTGTTTTATCTTACACATTTATTTTATTAAACATTAAAACAGAAATAGTACTCCACGTATTTTGTTTTCATACCCATACAATACTTTAGTATTAGTAGATACAACAATAAGATGGCACATCAAAAACTACCTTTTTCTAATGTAAAGATCTTTTGAAATATTATATTCTTTTGAAGGTTGTTAATAAGTATAATTAATAATTATGCGAAAATGGTAAAATCATCTACCTCTAGATAATTAGTATAAATAGTCTAAAAATGAAACCTTGCATGCAATTTCAATCAAGGTTTGTCAAAATTGATTTTCCCATAAGATATTATTTATAGTACACATTTCATTTTTTAATCTATTAAAATGTGGAAGAATCTTAACATGCGCTCTTTTAACTTGACATGAGAACACGAACTAATAATATATATATATGTGGGCAGGAGAATATAGAAAATAAAATTAATTGAAGTTACAGCACAAAAGACCTCCCACATCCCTCCTATTCTTAACTATTTTTGGCAATGTCGGCAACCCACTCATAAAGTAACTTTTTGTACAATAGAAATCTTAAAGCTGATAGAATAATTGTTCAGTAAACAGAAATCCAATGTTGAAAATAATGTCGGCAGACAAAATAAAATAAGTACTAGAAGACTTAAGATGCAGACTGCCTTCTTCTTTTGTATGTAAAGTGTTGTGTAGCAAACGTTCTTCTTAATTCTAATGCATAATTTAAACGGGACTTAAGATGAAGACTTTTGGAATTGTATAGAGCATGGCTCACAAAACAAGGGTACATTATACATTAAAATGATTACGTGGGAGGAATAAATAAAACTATTGTAGAGGTCAAGCTAAAAAGGTATTTGATTTTTTTATATATTTTTTTAAAAAACTCAACTTTTCTATAATTTAACATCTATTTATTTAAACCTAAAAACCGTCAGACCATCATGAGTAGGTATTAATAATTGCAAGGTTCCAAATCTATTTTATAATGAAAGAAAATCCAAACTATTGACAAAATTAACTTGATCTAATAAGATTTAAGTTTTTTATATTTCAGGTGGTTTTAAAATAAAATAAAACTAATAATATATTTAATTAAAATTATTGTTCGGTCTTTCTATTATCTAAAGTCTAAAGCATTCTGAGTTTCAATAACTCTCAGGTGAACAGGAACTCATTATCATAACAACTTAGGTTTTGAAGCTTTCCTCTTTAGGGTTGATATGCTTCACTTTCATTACTAAATGTGTGACTTAATGAAGTTAATGATTGTGATTTTGGAAGTATCTTAAACATGAGATGTTTAGAAACGTGATACTAAACCCTAAACACAGAATAGAAGTGAAAAGTCAGACTTAGTATTTTTCAAGAATAGTGGATTTCTCTAGAATCCCTAAACTACTGAAATGATTTCATCTCCATAGAAGCCTGTTTAGGAGATATATTTCACCGCTTTCAGTCGAGGAAAAAGGAATGACTTCAGTATTGTCAATTGTCAAGACCGCATTCTATAATGCAATTTGTTAAACTACTTCAGCAGTGAAAGCCTTAAACATGTAGTTATATCAGAGCAATAATAATTATAGTATAGACCTATTAAATATGTATAATACTTTCTGTCCAAAAATTAAAAGAAACTATTTCATCGATGAGGAACAAATTTATTATTATGATAAATATGCGAGATTAACTTGTTTTTTACCATTTCATTTCCTTTGGCCCACCTACTCATACAGTATCTTGAAACTAAATTAATTCGTTGAGTATATTTAATGAGTATTACGTATAGTCCAGTAGGTAGTTGTTTTGAAGCTCAAAGAACCCAACGAGGTGAATGACTCCTCTTACTTCTAGTTCACTGACTCTCACATGACATAATTCGCATTGACCAAATATTTAATCAGATCTTTAAACCACTTCAAACTTAAATTATTGAAATAAAAATATAAATAGATGTTTAGAAATTAAGGTATTTGTTACCTGGTATTGAAGGGAATACACAGAGGAGTAACCAGAGAAGCGAGGACTGCATCTGTAAAGAAATAACATTAATCAGATAAATAAAATCTTTAAACCCTCTAAAGCAAAAGGAAAATAGTCCACGTTTAAATTTATCTACTTTAAAAATATGTTATACTAAATTAAATGAACCTCAGTGTTAGTGCTCTGTGGAATGCAGAAAGTTTTAATAAATGCACAATCGTATGAATATAATTAATAGATTATAATCAACAAACTGGTTTAGCAGTAAACTTATAAAGAAAGAATATTTAGAGGATGAGGATGTAAGTAAGTTCTACATTAGCAACGTAGTATATTTAAAGTTAGTCTCTACAACGTTGTAGTGTCAAACACAATCCCTAAAGAACTTTTATTTACTTATAGGCCATGTTTAGAAATGAGTGGGATCATGGATCTCAAACGAATAGTGTTGTTTTTATTAGAGATCTGACAATGTATTTTTAAAAATAATTTTTAATGATTTTTAAAAAGATAATAAAATGAGCTATAGGTAGACATGCAAATCTATGCAAAGGCTGAATTTACTAATAACAATAAGCTACATAATCAGATGTATAGAGGAATACGAATCTGGTCAGCCTAATACTGACAATACGGAGCATTTCGACTTAACCTTAAAAATTTGGATATATTGAAAACCGCCCTAATATAGTGGCCTAGACAATAAATTAAACAAACAGCAAGGAATTGTGCTTGCATAGCTGATTTTAAAATTAGATGAGGTATCTTGTGGGTTTATTTTAAACATGGTTTAGAATACTTTATTTCTAAAGAGAGAATAACTTAATATTATACAACCTTTGTCATAATAACAAATTATAAAACTGAGAAACATTTTGTCATTTTCAATTTCCAATGAAACAAAAATCTGGATTTACTAAAAGAAAATAGTCATATCGTCAGTAGCAAAAGGAGAATGTGATTTAATGTACTAAAATAAAACATTAAATAAATGACAAAGTAAATATCCATAGTTTAAGAAAGAAAATATATGAACATATTCAGTAGATGTAAATGATTTGAAATTATAAAATGTAATGTTTAGATTAATGTATATAATCCTAATAAGTTAGATTTGCATTGATTTGAAAATCTATTACCGGTAGCCGGTAGTAAATGAAGTGCAGGTGGGACCTGGACTAAGAACCTTTTCTTGTAGTGGGTTGGAGAGAACTTAGAGGGAGGAGATTGGTTATAGGTAGATATTGTATTCCCCCTCTCCTGTCCTATGGTCATCGTCTTTCCAATATAAAGAACTTTTTAACCATATTCTGACAAAGAGCTTAATTAAGTACGTCTTCCTGCTTTAAAGAATAATAAAATTCTTACATTTTGCACTAGATCAACTTTTTTTTATATCAAATAGTAGTAATACTACTATTTGATAAAAAAAAAGTTAATATATAATTAGTAAAAAAACATTTTTAAAAACTAGCTTTTCGTATTTTTCTCAGCAAACCCTTTTATTTGATACCCATATCATGGGCGTGCTTAAAAATGAACTTGGATTTAGAATGATGTCACTTAGCTAACTATGCATTGTCATCCAAACTAAACGAGTATGCAAAATTTAAATTCAATCGGTTGAAGATAACTGCTTAAAAATTCAGTTACAAGATTTGACCCGAAGATACATAAGAACATTGCTAGTTAAGTTAAAGCTTGTAAAAATAAGTTTATTGATCCTCAAATGGTGATCACAATCTAAAAAAAGTTGTGAAAAACATGTTTAGTAAATAAATTCTTATACGCTTTAGGGCTAGTACAAAAACTCAAACATATTCACTTAGTTTCACTTTTATTTTTAGACTATTTAATTTAAAACATTATATTTAATTTATCCCTACCATTTTATTTAAAACATTATAAAGATAAAAAAATGGCACAGTAACTTGTTCCAAGATTTAATTTTTTAAATAAAGTGCCTAATTGTTCCTTTCACCAAGAAACAATGTAAAATAAAACAAAAGATTATTTTTAAGATGACTGGTTTTTTAAAACCTGTTTAATGAAGACGTGTATTTTGGAAAATAAAAATGTTCTGTAGTAACGCTTGGAAGTCATGCAATTTTTTTTTTTGTTCCATCGTAGCAATATTAAATTAATATAAATAACTATTGTGAAAAACAGCAAGTACAAAGAAGTTGAATTATTGAATGGGAGACTGTTATTAAAGTACCAAGCCTCCGAAGCCCGAAGACTCAAGGACTTTCTCTCCCATATTCCTTTCTATACTGGAACAAACCCCCCCGACTTACGGCGTTCTTAAAGACAAAGGTCATGTAACCTTGACAGTGGAATTAAAGACGTATACCGTCCTGGAGGCTCTTGAAATACTTCAAGGATGACAACTCGTAGAATGTTTACTTAGAAAAGGTGATGACTTGAGTAGTGTTAAGGTGACCAGACGTACGTAATTATTACGGACAGTCCGTAATTTCAACAATTTGTCCGGAATTTTTTTTTGTCCGTATACGGACGCTGATTTGTCCGGAATTTTAGAAAAAGTCCCGAATTTGTCCGTAATTCTGAGGTTTTATAAAATTAATGTATAAAAAGCACTTTTTGAAATAAAATATGACTTAAAATCTGTACCAATTCAGAGTTAGTGCGTTGATAGCGCGGGATTTTTAAAATCCTGAGCTCTCATTGGCTCTCCACTCCATTTTTTTTACTTTCCCGCTCTGTCAACGCACTATGTCTGCATTGGTACAAAGTGTTTTGTATTGTAGAAATATTTGATTTGTTGCGTAGTTTTTCATCTTCTCTCGACATTTTGATAAGAAGGACGCTAAAGATGAATAGGAAGATGTTATCATATCTTTGTTTGAATTGTTTCAATATCTCCATAACTAGATTTTTCCCGGGAAAGCGGCTTATATCGTTAGATTCGTATTTAAATGGACTACATTTTAGAATTTTTTAATCAAAATCGTCGGAACTGTTTTCGAGAAATAATTTTTTTTCACGATTTTTCAGAGTTTTGGGGGGTAGCGCCCCTAAATTTGGGGCTAAAATTAATTTCTCGATTTCGCCTCGGGGTATGATTTTTCTGAAGCTGTGTGCCAAATTTCATCAAAATCGGCCCAGTAGTTTAGACCTCAAAACGTGTAAATCCATCAAAATCGAATTATCGTGCCATCACAATACTTTCTCTTTATATGAGAAAGTAAAAAGTAATAATAATTTTTAATTTTTTTATAATAAGTTGTATTTAAATTTTAAATGATATTTTTTTCCATATAAATGTATATATTTATTATTTAAAAAAAATATTGTTACTTTTTTTTTTTTTTTTTTGGGGGGGGGGGGGGGGGGGGTCTATTCCCCCCCCCCCCCAAATTAAATCTGTCCGTAATTTAGTTTAGAGAAATCTGGTCACCTTAGTAGTGTTCAATATATGGTTATAGTTTCACCATCATAGTTTTGTTATTTTCGTCAAATTCCTTAGATAGAGATAGAACCATGAGAACAAATTAGTAATTACAGAATAAAATATTGCACTGTATTAAGTTAAAATATTTTCATAACATTATTGATTTTATTAACGTTGATTAATGTCTTCGTTGTGGTATGATAAGCTTGTTCCCAGGGTATTATGGATGGCGAAAGCCGAAAGCTGGTTCCTTTAAATATGTAAGCAGGTTTTGTTGTTTGTTTTTTTTTTTTATAGAAAAAACATGAAAGTTACTGTTCTTAAACCTGAAATTAGGGATTTTTTATGGGGTGGGGGGGAGAGGGGAAGCCAATGAAACACAACTACTCGACTTTCAAACACATAATTTTCGTGTAGCTGATATATTGTATTCAACGGATGTTTACAAAAAAAAAAAATAATCACTCAAATTAGCAAACAGGAACAACATTTTTTCTTACTTACATCAGATAAAGAATTTAGTAGTAGAGTAGATGAACCTTACGAATTATACGCTAACAATTCTGAGTTAAACTGTGGAAGTTGTCAAAGAGTATTTTTTCACTTTAAAAATTGAAACGAAGAAATCTAGCTGGAACAGAACGGACAGGAGTGAAGAATCAGTGTAAGAATAGTTTAATAGCCGTGAAACCTACAAGCTAGACCTTGATCTGACAATTTGTACCGCACAACCGTCAAACAATTATTCTTCAGCAACATCTATAGAAACCAAGTTCAAACAGAATTATGACGGATACTCACTGTTGGACATACCTAAAGACAAACTAGAAATGGTGAAATCATATCTTTCATTCGTACGATAAGGATCGAAAGATTCCGGAACTGACTGGAGTTCAACTCCATATGCCATCGCTGCGCTAAGAGGAAGCCGGATATTACTAATATAGATGATTAAAAAACTTTTTCTTTCAAAGAAAAAACTTTGTAGAGGGGAATTAATTAAATTCTTCGTTAAGGATAGATACTGAGAGAAATAATTATAACAAATTTGATTCAAGACTGAAAACCAATTTAGAATCTCTTGCTTTCGTTCTATAAAGAAAACTCATGCCGGTTAGAATATAAACGGAAGTTAAATATTCATAAAAAATTAAATACTTTCTCCGTTGATAAGTAGCTGCAAGCGGAGTTCCCGCTTCAATTAAGCGGGGAACTTAGGCTTCAATACATTAGGAAAGCGGAGAGCTATTATTTTGTAACTTCACTTATGACTTTGTTGAAAGCTCGCCCTCAGCAACCCAAGGTAACCTAAGATTAACTTATAATTTTAGTTCTTCAAATAAAATCTGTTAGCAAATCAGTCGTAATAATCTTTGAAATCTTACACTCAGAATTATTTTAATATTATTAAAAACATTTTTAATAATACTAACTTTCTGACTCTATTTTTTTAATATCTACTTATTATTTAATGACCACTGAATCTTTAAGTTCATTATTTATTTTATTTTACTTTCATTACTCTTTATTTTAAACGACGCGTGTATCAACTGGGTATGTGTGTAATGTTTCCAATTCCTTTTTAGCGTTTCGTCGGTAAAACCAAAAAAAGAAACCCTTATAGTTTCATTCCTGTGTCTGTCTGTCTGTCACTCTGTACGGTTCCAATAACTTCTGAATAAAAAAATATATAAATATGAAACTTTGCAATATTAAAGATAGTTTTGACGCGCACACAGGAAAAATATAGCAAACTCAATATTATCAGCCGTTCAAATCCAAAATGGCGGATAATTCATGTCAAGCAAAAACAATATTTATATAAAATTTTGAGTGGTGTATGAAATGAAAGGTATTGAAGAGTAGATTACAAAAATATATACCACTTAGGGAAAGTATTTAATTGTGGGCGCCATTTTATCAAAAAACATAGCAATTTTGCGTGTCCTCCCCCCCACCTAAAATCGAATTTCCGCTGTTACTAAAAATATAGAAAAATATGCAAAATGTGCGGTCCGCTGGACCATAGAAAAAAAAGATTAGCAATTTGATCTGATTTACTGGGAAACCAAAATGGCGGATAATTCATGTCACTCGAAAAAAAATATATTAGAAAATTTTGTGTGGGGTATCAAATGAAAGGTATTGAAGAGTAGATTACAAAAATATAAAAACAAATTTTTTAAATTTATTTTTTATTATATTATCGTATTATAAATACAAATGTTGTGGTACAAAAATACAAATGTTTCCCCACCAACTACCCTATAACGGCTATTCTTAAAAATTTGAAATAATTCACGCTTAAAAATACCCTATGGTGGACCGATGAATATTTCAGGAAAAAAATGAATGCACCTTTTCGTTATTACCGATAAAACACATTGCAACCCCCCGGGGGATTGTACCAGGAACCTCTTCCTCTGTAACACGTGAAAATTGTTTAATTTTCTACAGTTACTAGAAGTATAAAAAATATGCCAAGCGGTCTGCTGGACCATAGGAAAAATCAGAATAGCAATTTTAACTGATTAACTGGATATCCAATATGGCAGATAATTCACACCACAGAAAAAGAATATTTTTTTGAAATTTTGTGTGGGGTAACAAATTAAAGAGTAGATTACAAAATCTATATCACGTGTTAATTGTTTAATTTTCCACGCCTTTTGCCAAAAAGCATCAACAATTTGCGCCCCCCCCCCCCTCCTTAATATAACTAGTTTTATGTTAAGGATAAGGATACCAACGAAACCCTTTTTACGTGAGACTTCACGAACAACTATTTATTTTAATTTATAATACTTGTAATCCAAATTTCTTTCCCAAATCACTCAGCACGTTTAAATTTATGAACATTTTCTGACTTGACAAGTACTCAGCATAAATAGGTTAAAGAGTTTGTTGTTCTTTAATTTACATTTTTCCTATGGTCAATATGAAGATTTAAAAAAAAAAAAAAAATGTTATGCAGGCCAAATAAAATGGTATTCAACTTTTTATCATCGTGCTGCGTAATTGTCAAGTCAGAAAATGTTTTTAAATTTAAACGTGCAGATTGATTTGGGAAAGAAAAGTTTGAGTTTGTGAGGGATAGAGAATAGAGAGGGGGATAGACAAACAACATACCTTACTTGATGTATTAGACCTAGTAGAACTTACATGGACAGAAGGAGACAGCTTATTTTTGACCCAAGTGTATTTGTTGAGATTTAACCTTCATTTTGTAAATAATTTTCGTTTCTTAGCAAGAAACGAAGGTCTTGTTCGTTTTGGACACATAATATGTACATATTATATAAAATAATATAGAAAAGACAAGGAAAGGGCATAATGGGAAATAAATAGTAACAGGAAATAATTGTCTTTGTTTAGAAGGGGTTTGAAACGAAAAGACAAAGTCGTAAAGTATGAAACGTGCGGGATGTTCTAATTGAACTAAACAATATCTGGTGTACGAGTTCGGACGAGCGGGATGAGTATGTTTGCAATCTTCGAGCTCAATACTCAGTAAAGATCAATCACTCTTATTCCAATATTATTTATCATTATTATATATATTATTAGCAATATTAATATAGTATATATTACCCAATTAGTCTTGAGAGGGGCAAAGAATCAGAATTTCTCGGATTTTGTAATTTTTCCTTTATTTTTACATTAAACTCTGCCTATATACAAAATTTCAAGTTTCTAGAATTGCTAGAAGTTCTTTAGAATTATGATGAGTCAATAGATAAGTGGCGTAATAACAAAACTTTAGGCTCATATATCTTATGAACTAATATGGGTAGAGGTGTGAAATTTTTATTTCTTGTTCAGTTTGTAATGAACTCTAACTTAAAATTAATTTTATATATTTAAGTATCTTTAATAAGATAATAGGAGAGGGGGTCCAAAATGTCTTGAGATGGTTCCAGTAATGGACGGCTGTGCTCGACTTGGCCGGGACACTGTCGTGCCCCCAGATTACTTATAGGTGAAAAAATGTTTTACATCTCTAGTAGTATTTTTTATAGCTCTCGAAAGAAAATAGGTCGTAAGGACTACAAACAACTGCAAGCAACTAGGCATAAGATTAAGAAGTCTGGTGTTGTTATGAGGAAATTATGATTACTATTAAGCACTCTACTAAATAAACTGTGAGAAAACAAGAGCTGAGAAACATTGCTCTGGTCTAAGACAATGCGTCTCTTTTAGGTAATAATTTCAGTAGTTTTGAAATTTGTATTCTTATGTAAAGGAAACTTGTAGCTATATACAGACTAGATGTATAATGTTAACTACGGAAAAAAAAGTTTCTGCATCTTTGTGTAATCTAAGTAGGCGAATCATGCTTCATGCGGATACTTTCGACAGTTTGATTGACGTGAAAAATATTTTAAAGAAGGAATTAGCCATTTTGCTATGGAAATTTTGACGATGATGATTCCAATTCTGTTCATAATAATAAACGTTACATAACTTTTGATAATAGTTTTTGTATAATTATAATATTTCTAAAGCTATTTGCCGTAATATAACTAACTATGTGCAGGTTTAAAATCCAACAAATTTTAAGGAAATATGTATTAGGTATACCTAATATTAATAAAAAAAACAACATTAGGTTATAACCTCCTATAATAACAGGTGTAGCGTTGATGGGGACGCAAAATAAATTATAAAGATTTATTATTTAGTAAAATTGTGTTTCATCAGTTAACTAGACCTGAAGTGTAAGCAAGAATGTGCTTGGATGTTTTCACTATTTTTTAAAGGTTACTAACTTTCAAAACACATTCAGATTCTCAGCTTCATTAATCTTTTCATAATTAAAATAATTCAATTGAGTGTGTATTCGAAATTAAAAGATGTAGCAAGTTTACAAGAATAAGTTGACACATGGCCCTTAATCCTATTTGATTGTAAATTATAAATGGATGTTTTTGTTTATGGTTAAAAAGGGAGCAACTGTTATTTCACCTTTGAAGATCGAGCGGGATGTTGCAAGTGGATTCTTTCACTTCTTTATAAAGAATAGAGCAATGTTTCTCAACCACTTTATTATATTTTTTGAAACCATTCTTCAGAGTTTAAAAGATATTTTTATAACGCTAAATAAAATTGTGGCTATGGATATTGCAACTATCTGTACCTAATATATATAAATAAGCTTTAAAAATGAGCTCAGTTTATGAATATAATTAGAATTATTATATATTTAGTTAATTAATAATAAATAATAACCCAACCATAAATAACAAGTGATAATCATTTAAGTGAATTAGAACATTATAGAATTTAAATTATTATATACAATATAAGACAGATAAAATATCATTTTTTATCAAAGCTAAATACCAAATATTTAATAAAGATCAGTTTCAACCTCATTCAGTTTAGTTGATGATTTGATGGTGAAATTTCTTAAGAAACTGAGGTTTCGTAAAAACTCTTTCTGGTAGCTTTAACCTCAAATCATGTAGACTGTAATGTTATTTATATTTTTAAAGGAGATCCTCCAGATTATTTTTTATTTTTCATATAAGTCGTATATAATGTATAAAGAAAAAATATGTTGATGGGTCTAAAATTCTATTTTGATACACACACACACACACACACATATATATATATATATATATATATATATATATATATATATATATATATATATATATATATATATATATATATATTATATATAATTATAATTATAATATATCCATTATTTGTTGCAGAATACATTAAACATATCATAGAATACATAAATAAATAATGTAAACATATATTTACATATAAGACAATTTAATTTAAAATGAAAGCTAAAACTTTTCTCTTATTCTTACAAAATAATAAAAAAATTAAATCACAAGGAAGTACTTGCGTCCAAGTACTTTTTAGGGTTTCGTAGATGATTAAGCATACCCGTTATATAATTATGATTTTTTTTTCGATCTCAGGGCCACTTGTTCGATACTCGGGGGGGTCACAATCTTTTATCGGTGATAACGACAAGGTAAATTACATTTTTCAGAAAATTTTCATCGCCCCACCATAAGGTATTAGTATGAATTATTTTAAAATTTCAAGACCAGCCGTTATATAGTGTTTGGGGGGGACATTTTTTTGAGTATATTTCAACTCATATAAACAATAAAGTATGCTACATTTAAAAAAGCATATATATATATATATATATATTTGTAGCCTACTTTTCAGCAGCTTTTATTTGATGCCCCATTCAAAAATTTTTAAACAATAAAATTTTGGGCGTACAGCAAATGTGCGCCCATAAACGTGGCAAATTTTAAAGATTGGGAATTCCTTCCCGGAATTTTCATCGCCTCACAATAAGGTATTAGCATAAATTATTTTAAAAATAGGACCAGCCGTTATACAGGGGTTGGGGGAGGGGGGAATTCTTTTGGGTATATGTCAATTCATAAAAGCAATAAAGAATGCTAAATTTAAAAAAGCATATATACATATTTGTAACCTACTCTTCAGCAGCTTTCATTTGATACCCCACTCAAAAATTTGAGAAGTATCAACGAAACCCTAAAAATTGAAATAGAAATAATAATCATATATATATATATATATATATATATATATATATATATATATATATATATATATATATATATATATATATATATATATATATATATATTATATATATATATATATATATATATATATATATATATATATATATATATATATATATATATATATATATATATTATGGAAAATTTATATTATTATTATTATTTTTTTAAATCATTAGTTCCAAAAATAACACCTGCCTATTCAACCTCTAAAAAGATAATATATTTTTGATTTTGTGTACAGGGTGTATAGTGTTTTGAAAACCTTACACAAATTATCAAGAAAAAACTACCATAAATAAAAATGGTTTGGTGAAAATATTATTTTATATTATGAAAATGAAATAAATTACCAACAAATCCAATAATAAAATTGATAAATAACATAAGAAAATTGCAGAGTTTTTGTTTACCATCACAAGTTATTAACTAATATAAAAACCCTATTATTAAATAACTATTACAATAAAAAAAAAAAAAAAAAATTAAAGCCACAAAATCACTTAGCGCTAGAGATTTGTTTTGATAATTTGTCTGTTAACCTGGGAATTTTTACTAGCTAAATTATTCAAGATGGCGGACAATTTTGTGTAATTTTCATATATTTTGTCTATTTGAACAAGAATGTTGAAATTCGGAAATTAGTCACTTATTAAGACATAAATATGTTGCATGAAGAGATGTTACAATTTAACATTTAAATGTAAGATGGCGGAGATAATTAAAAATTTTCTTGATTTTGTGTATAGGGTTTTCAGTTTCTAGAAAACAAAAAAATACCATGAGTATACTACCCTTATTTTTGATGGTATCAAAAAATATTATTTTCAAAAGTGGCTCGGAATTGCTAACAAGTAATTTTTTTAGATTAATGCATGACGCGCTTTCAGAGATTTTTAATTTTTGTTATTTAACGGTTTTACATACTTTTCTATTTAGTTTAACTGGAAAAATGTTCACTTGTAATTTTCAAAAAGTATGTTTACAATTATTTCGAATTTTATCGCCAAATTGTCTCCAAATAAAATTTGAAATTTATCGTCTAATACAAACGATTTTGTATAATAGCCAATGACTGATTATTATAATGTCATCGGGAATATATAAGTTTCAGCTTTCTAGGTAATCGGGAAGTGGGTAAAATATGCTATATGTATATGGTTTATGTTACAATATTTGGAGACAAACAAGTGAAGTTAAATTAAATGAAAACGTGAAAATATTAAATTTTAGTTTTTAGTCTGTAAATAAACTAAAAGCTAACAACACCATATAATTCACACTGCATGTTAATAAAAAATAAATAAACAAGTAGGTGGTTCCTTTTTGATGTAATTTCTTGATTAGTAGGGTCTTTTAAAAAATAAAAGTTTATGCTGAACACCCGGCCATTACCGAAGATTTGCAAACGGAAAGAATTACTCAAATCATTGCCCTCGAGCACTTTCAAAATGCTTTTTTTGAGAATTTATAAATAGAGTCAAAATTTGCACAGAATTGGGTGACTCATAATTATTCTATAATTTAAAACGCCTGTTTGCATACTCGTACATATCTATTTCTGTATAAAGTATTATCCAAATATGAAATGCAGTACACAGATTTAGAATTTAATATATATACTAAACAATCATGATATTTTCCTTAATATTTCTTCTTTCAAAATATACTGCGATCAAAAGCATCGTTTTTGTAAATTTAAGCACCTTCTTACTCAATAAGAAAAAATAAATATATATATTCAAACATTAAATCAGTTCTCTCGGTCTTACATCTGAACATAAAACCTCTTTTACTTCTGGAGGGACATCCTTCGTGAATGACCCTGACATCCTTATTTATGGCGAATAAGATTCTATGTTTCCTACTTAACTGGGTGTATTTCTTACAATCAAATCCTTATTAAGAAATTTTGCATTATATCATGTCAAGTAAGTTATCAATTTCATGTCCTTATATTGAAGATTTATCGATAAACTTCAGTTTAAAAAGTAATCAGGCTCGATTGAAAAGGCAATTGAAGATGTAATAGTTCACTTGGCAAGTATCATACATTATCTGCAGAAAGCAGAAGAGTAGAAATAACAACAGAATCAGAATAAAAAAATGACTAGTCTAGTCTAAGATGGTTATCTATTCCTGTTGTTTTTTTTTACCTAACTCGTAACCGCAAGTTAACCTAATGCTGTAACTCTACCGCAAGAAGAAGAATCTTTACTACGTTGAATTTATGTCAAAACGCAAGCATTACGCAATAGTTCATGCTTTTTTCCAAACTCCTCATGATAGGCAGAGTACCGAGGGCGAAATGTCCTATAATGAGACTTGTTTTTCGCTCAAGTTGAATGCTGCATTTCCATCTAGATCCAGCTCGTTTTTTCTTGAGTCCGCAGGCATTCTTCATGCAACAGTCTCCTGTCTAAAAGCTTTCACTCCTTCTTGAGAATCCTTGAATGAATCGTCGACCTGTTCCGTTCCCATCTAATCCTTCTTTTATAAGAGATTATGATCTCTTTTTTTATTAATACGGGTACCATCTTCTTGAACTGTTCTAACACCGGCAGAAGCCAACCGTAAATTGACACAAGGTTTGAATGGTTTGAGGGACGCTCAATTTAATGATGATTGAGTCCGATATAGCAGGTTTCATTTTATTTCTCTCTCTAACTCTACTTCTCTTAGGTTTTTTAACTAATTCATTCTTCCATTCAAGAAAAATCTATGAATAGAGCCATTAGACGTACGGAGCAGTTTAATTATAGATATTAAAATCTATTTGTGTTTCCAGTCTAAGAGAAAATGATTACTTAATTAACAGAAAAAAATAAAACGTGAGAACGGTTCAAAGCTACAAGCAAATTAACTAACCTTGCGAATTTAAGAAACTTCAACAAAAATATCTTATTGATAAAATAGACAAAATACAAATTCAGTTTAAGGTATGTCTTAAAACTAGCTAAAACTATTGTCCACATTCCAAAAATAATTTAAGTTGCATTATGTATTGTAGGATTATTATCTCTCCGTGATGAAATCACCAAGCACTGAAGGGAACGATGACAAACAAATCTAACTGATGTCTAGCTTAAGGAAATTAATTTGACCGGAATAACGTTAGTTGGTACTTACAAGTATATGTCTAAAAATTGCAACTCTGTCCAATTCTAGACTGGTCATAAAACACATTTTAAAAATAACTTTTACTTATTTTATAATCATTAGATATTTTATGCTAATCAAGCTTTCAATTAATTTGCTAAGATAGCAAATTAATTAAGCAATCAAATGTATAAGTCATTAGAATATTTAGATTTTAAGCCTTGTGAGTGGAGCGATTGAAATTTCCCAAGGTTCCCTTTTTAACGCTAATATTTAGAATCATTCTACGTAACAAAAATGGCCTCAGCCAGTTTCTCCTAAAAATAATTAATATTATTATTAATTACCGGACATCAAGGGCTTCTTGATGATGCGAGTGAACTAATGATTACATGATTTTGTTAATGAAAAAAAACGTTGAAAATGTGATTGTTCGAAACAGATTTTAGTAAAAGTGGTTTGCTTCAGCGGATTGAAGTTTTTTATGCGGTTAAAAAATTGTAATCATTGTCTGAGCAGACATGCTAGAGTTAAAGAGATATGGTCAAGGGTGGTATCATATGGGAATATTGCGGTAAGCGGTAATATATTAAGGCTAACTTCGTTCCCTTTGACTATAAGTGAACAAATACATATATCAAACACTTTATCAAAAATATTCATAGAAAAGCCTATATGATCTTTGAAGCAGTTTTATGGTTGAAAATTGACAATAGAAAGGAATATAAAGCAGTTGATCTTTTCAGTTGGTATTAGTTAAACAGGTAGTTCGTGACTCAGTTACCGAAGACCGACATTCTTGGGACACGTCCAGTCCAGTATGCTGCCTTTTAGTAGAATACTAGAAGGAGAGCGACATCACGAAATCATTTCTTATTGTTGTAAAGACGACACCGTTCAACCTGTCGGAAGGACATAATGTGACATTTAAACCTTTACCTAACCTTGAAATGTCAATTCAACATCTAAAAGATATAAAATGGGACATAAAATAATAATATAGTTATGCCAATACAACTAGTATAATCGAAATTCAAATTCAAGGAAAAAATGTTTATGGTGATAATAATAAAAATTAGTATTAATAAATGCTGGTATTAATTGATATAGGATTAAAAATTTGGAAATAAAAGATTTCAAGGCTGTTTCAATCGTGGTAAGTTAATTTCCATAATTTGGATCCTTAAAAATAAATGAATAAAAACAGTTTAAAAGGCCTTTTGATTAATAATAAATATACGAGTATTAATAGGTAGTTGGCTGCAACTCTTGAATGAATAATCTATGAATATATCTCACAGTCTCTCTACAACGGCAATAGCTAGAGAGCATTGCATGTAATTTTGCATGGAAGCTCCTCTTATCTCCGATGGGCTCGCTAAGAAATCAATTTACGAACCACCAGCTTGATTCAAGATAGTGGTCATTTATATGCAGGATTTTTTGATATTCCAGAAACAATTGCACTAGAATATTGAAATTAGGAATTTAGCATCCTTTTGTGACATTAAGTACTTTATGAAAGTATTTTTCAATCGGTCATTTACAAAAAAATTAAAAACCATTTTTTCATTCACGACGATACATCCAGAATTAATTGCTTTAGAACCTTAAAATTTTAACTTAGCTTCTATTTATGACACTTAAGTGAATGATTGTTCTAATCGGTCATATATACGTATTTCATTCCAGTCTCCTCACTAACTTAATTATCACCACTTCTTTGAAACGCTAAAATAAAAGCATTGTATTTTGTATGATAATTTCTATTTGGATTTTCTAAAATTTGATCCCTAAGGGGGTAGTAAGAGCAAAGTAAAAAAGAAAAGGGTATTGGTCCAAGATGAGCATCTAAGGATTTTTTAAAATTACTTTATACATGGGGAGGCATGAGGGATTTAGAAAACTCCAATACATCTAAATAGATACTTTCGCTAAGTAAAATAACTGAAATTATTCCTGACGCTAGTTTATAATCCGATATTTTAAAAACTTTAAAAACTCATATATATTAAAAATAAGATGCTCCGTAGCAAATCATGGGAATCCACCAAGTAAATTATATTTTAAAAAATAAAGACAATATTAATTTGTATAAATATATTTTTAGGGGCGTTAAGCATCGTGATAATGGCTCGAAGTAACTCTAAACAGAAAATTCCGGTTGTTACAACTATAGAATTTCAGTTACGGAAGCCTTTATGCACCAGGTTAATTTTATGTATAATTTTAAACCAGGATAAGACAGGACCTAAAACATTAGGTTTATTTTTAAAAACATTTAAAAATGACATCAAAAGTAAAAAAAAAGTACGGCACATACCTTCCTCGCGTCCTATCAAGATTTTGTGCTGTTACGATTCATTATTGTATACTTTATTAATCATTCCTTTTTTTTTTTTTTAAATTGTTAAAATTTTTTTGTTTTTTGATGATAATATATAGTAAAATATAAATTTAACAAAAAGTGTGCAGACTGTTAAAATTAAAATAGGACCATTTGTGGGCTACTTATGAGTACTTTTGAAGATTTATTAGATGTAAATAAAGGTAAATTTGTGTGCATTGCAACTAATGGGCGAAAACGGTTGTGTGGGATAAACAATGAGCTAACTAAACGACAGGCCGACAGATAGACACGGGGCCAAAAATGTTCTCAGGTGTCTGAAACGGATTTCTATCTCGAATTATTGTAATCGGAGACTTAAAAATGTGTTCTTCGGAAAGCTAGGAAACAAAAAATAAAAAAATACACTCCGTAACGAAGCACGGAGTGAAGAATCTAACTAGTCTTCTATAAATATGAATATTTGCTCAAACAAGATAAAACCAATGAATTATGAAAATACATTTTATTAATTTTTTTTGCATTTTGGACTTAAGTAATTCTAAATTATATTCTTACCTGAATACTATGTAATTATTGAAATGATCATTGCAAACATCCGATCTATTGTAGAATTAAAGGAGTAAACATTATCTTTTATCGTGTCATGGAATCCTACTCAAAGTGTGTTAAAGCCTTGAATTGTTCTTTAACTCACTACACCGTGCTAAACTGCATTGAATAAACAACGTGATTAAACGCACGTATTATTCTTGGTGGAAGTAAACGGTCTGTACATATTATGAAGTTAGAATTAGTGCCAAAAGTTATGTCTCCTGGTTCTGTTGGATTTAAGGACTTTCTATTCAAATAAGGAAAAATTGGTATAGGTTTGGCAGCCAATACTCAAGTATTATGACTTCAAAGTTTTAAGGAGAAATCAAGATTTTTCTGCACACGCAGCCTTGGGACGCGACGAGAAAAAATTAAAGCTAAAAGAGAAAAAGCGTTATTTTTATTTTTTAATGGCTACTATATTTAATTTATTATTCAAGGTAATTTCTTCTAGCAGCAACAAAATTCTTCCGCTCCCACGCATAACAGACATTTTTAGATCAATGACAAATATGCGAAAGTATATTTCCACAGTAAGAGATTTCCGAAGTCTTACTCTCAAGCCTGTAAGAGTTAAATTTTATTTTGACCTTTCTATAAAGGAATTCAAATGATTGTACACGGGATTTGAACGTACACGAAAAGAATTGTAGTTAAGTGACTCATCCTTTAAGTCTTTATTTGCAAAGGTTAAATTTGAACCCTTCTTTTTTCAACTGACACAAGAGCATTACAAATTTATGTATTGCCATAATAGAAAACCGCACGCCATAGATTCTAAATGAGTAAATGCTTTATGTTAAAGAGGCTTGATGCTTTAGTTTTGTAACATTAAGAAAAAGTTAAAATTGGCTCCATTAAAAATTAAATTAAAAAAAAGAGAAAAGTTTAAGCATTAAAAGTACATAGACTTTGTCATGGTAAATAAGGATTTTCACAAAGAATTGTATAGCAATATTTATTAAAAAAAAATTAGCTATAAACATCGTATATATAGGAGAGCTCCTAATTTAGATTGACAAATTTCAATGTAGAAATAATTAAGTTCCAGAAGTTTTTCGTTAGAGAAGAAATTAGAAGTTAATTAATTTTTTTCCTGATATTGTCGTAGCTCAGAAAATTTCTCTTGCAATTTTCTTTCACCATTTTCACTCTAGAGTCTAGAGTATTTTCTGTTTGTCGCCAGTGGTCCGACTTTATAGGCGCAAAAATGCCTGAACGAAACCGATCAATTTTTACGCAGTGGTGTGAGTCTACAACATATGTTGTAGGCTTGGTATCATCAAAAATATTGAGTAGAACCAAAGTTATTAACAATTTAAAAAAACACGCTTTGAATCACGGATAATGATTTTTTACGTGAAAACAAAAATGTTTTGAAACTAATATTATCTTAAATCAAATTATAATTATTATTAACAACGGGAGATAGACAGAGAAAAATAGACTCCAGCGCCGGGACTCGAACCACGGGCCTCTATATTTCCAGTATAGTGCTCTTGCCAACTAAGCTACACTGAAGAATAATTTTCCTCTGTCAATAACGATACCTAATCCCGAATTAAGCTTTCAATTTTCCACAAGTCTAGAAGACGACATTTGCGACAATAGAACTAGACCGAGATATATCGCCACTATATTTTCCCTCTGAAAATCTGATTTGCCGAAAACTGGAAACCCTTTTTCGGTAGATATCAAAATTGTTACAGAAATTTTCACTTCAAATATTATGATTTTATTTCAGTGCTTTAAAGAAGTAGTGGTTCAAAGTTAGTGAGAGAACTTGGTTTTAAATCATTAATTAAATAAAAATTTAAAATAATATTAATTAAATAAAAACCATCATCATTTTTAATGTTATTTACATTATTATTTAAATATCCTGCGAATGTGCACTTCATGTAAAGTGGACGCCCATGACATACAAATAGGGGCTTTCCTTTTGCTCTTAGTTATGGATGTGATTCTGCTAATCTTCTAGTTAGCCCCACCTCACT
The DNA here is from genome assembly GCA_951217055.1 of Gerris lacustris. Lineage (NCBI taxonomy): Eukaryota > Metazoa > Arthropoda > Insecta > Hemiptera > Gerridae > Gerris > Gerris lacustris. The sequence goes on from OX578277.1 coordinate 83,021,365, forward strand.
TTTTAATACCTTTCTCTAAAATGGTGTGTGGTTTTATATAAGAAAAAAAACTAACTTTAAACCAACAATTTTCTTGAAGAAAAGTACTGAGAAAAACACTTCTACAGACTTATTATGAATGATTATTTATTATGCGGAATATTTCCAATGTCCACAATTTAGTAAAAACTACACCAATTTCAAATTCAAGGGCAATGTCTTCAGTAGGTTATTATCTGCCCTTGCGCCTTGCTCGAGGTACAAGGGGAACAAGTTGAATATGTACTTCAGCTCTAAATCTCAACTCTTATAAGTTCCAGAGACCGAGTTTATCCAGACTGACCCCGAACTCTTTCTCAATTTCGCCGACTTTTTTCTTTCTATTTTTAAGCTACACACCCCAATATTGTCAAGGTAATCTAGACTTCTATTGCAGACTGCATTATAGAAATAGATAAAAATGGTAATTTAAGAAAATTGCTCAATAATTAATGACTAGCAAAAATTAAATTACTAACATAATATGAAGAAACACATAAGTAATAACAAAATATTAATAGGACACAGTTATTGATGTGAGAGCTGTGGTAACTGATAATAGCTTTTAGCAATTAGTTCTTACTATCTTAACCCTTCACAATTAGTTAATTAATATTGGCACGTAAATCTTCTTATGCTACTGTACAAAAACTGAAATAAACATAAAATACCCATTTACACATAATACATAATATAAACTTTCATCATTGTTGTAATTACATATTAAATTTGTAAACTGGGCAAAAGGTAGCTTATCAATTGATTGATTTAAACATTCTTATGAGAATAATCACAAATCAACCATTTTGTAGTTATGACAGTTAATATAACATACATATGTTGTATATATATATATATATATATATATATATATATATATATATATATATATATATATATATATATATGTATGTATATATATATATATATATATATATATATATATATATATATATATATATATATATATATATATATAATATACATGTATGTGTATATATATATATATAATATACATGTATGTATATATATATATATACATGTATAAAAAATATTTTGATAATCCCCAAGCACTGTAATAGTGTATGTGTGCCCCTTTATTCTTAGTTGGAAAAATGTTGAAATACTTAATTACATGTAAATAATATTTTTTCTTCCTCTATTTATTATTAAGAAAAATAATATAAATAATAAAATGTTAATCAGGAGGTATACAAAAACTAGATACGTTTACATGAATGAAAAATTCATGAGCAAATTTATAGTACATAATTAATGAGGCACCGCGTTTTAGTAATTTTAATTTTAATTTGATTTTTATTAAATTTATTTATACGATTATTATTTCATAGATAACAGTTGAAATGTTAGAGTATCTTTTAAAAAATGATAAAAGTATGATTTATTTTTCGAGAACTAGATCAAATGGAGCAACCAAATATTTGGATAATTTGTTTCATGACTAAAATAACAGTAATGAAAGCAAGTTAAAGAAAAACCACACAAGCCTTTAATTTAGACTAGAAAACATTACGCTAAAATTAATAATTTACAGATAAAAGATTGTTAGTGAGGTACGGTCTAAAGAAAAATCATTGTTTTACCTACTAGTTTCGTAAAATATATTTACATCATCAGGGATAACATATAAGGACAAAATACAAGACTATAATGTAAGTTTCATGGTTGGCATATTGTTGGAATATGGTTGGCATATTCCAAACTTTACCATGAAACTTACATTTAGACCGTACCTCACTAACTCTCTCCTATCTATACTTCAACGGTTTCTAACTTAAATTCAATTAATAATTTACTATTATGAATATAAATTTAATGATATAATAGATATCCTCTTCAATACCAGACGTGATAAAAATTAATTAATGATTACAAAATTCTAAATGTACAACGAAAGTTCTTGTTTGTTTACTTAACACATTTTTGTACGTGGCTGAAATAATTAATTTAGTAACCTATCTTCGAAGGTTCGCTTTATTACATACTTATTATATAAATTAATTTAAAAAAATTCAAGGCATAATAGCGTGTGCACATAATAGGAACGGTTGCTCACAATCAGGACGCGTAACAGGAGTATAATCCCACTGAGATGTTTTTATTTTATTTTAAGAGCGATAAACCAATTCTTCACAATCACTTGTGCACTTTACTTGTAGAAAATTTTGTCACCTTTACAACCAAACCAAAAATGTTGTTCTAGCTTTTATACTTTGGGAGCAATTAGTGTTTTTATGAGCAAAGGCATGCGATCTTAAAAAAATCATAAAATTTGACCTGGTGAGAAAACGGTCAATATTTGACCCATGGTTTATAGTGTTTTTTGTAGCCCCTGAGGTAAAGTTCAACCCACTTCATTTTTTACATATATCGCCAGTCACCCGTATATATATAATATATATACATACAGTGTGTCCCCGGATCGACGCATGAATAGGTGAAAAAGACTACATTTTTTTGAATTAAAATTTCATCTTCTGGGGTTCAGCCCTGCTTGGATAGAAACTAATTTAAGTTTCGAAAAATCAAGTATGTCTTGGAAATTTACAACAACGTTATTTTTACTCACTAGTAAAGTGCTTCTTCTCTAGGAGATACGACAAAATGTTATTAGTAAAAGTTGTTCAGAGAGAAAAACTGAGTAAGAATACAAAATTTCAAAATGCTCCGCCTAATTTGATATATTGCATTATTTACCATTTTTTTAAATTGTTGAAGATATTAAACAAATTCGTGAGGAAAAGTTCTTACAAAATTGATAAATTATGCAAGTGCAAAGAAATTTTAGTTTACTTTCAATCGTCTGTTAAGAAATATTTATTATAAGAAATAAGAATAATAAAAATAACAAAACAAAAATAATTTACTAACATAATATTCATAAAGGTATTTTCAAAATTTGAAACATATTTTAGGGCACAGAAAACAGCACTAAAATATTTTTGTTTACTATTTTTAACAGCACAATAGGCAAAATATGGAATGGTAAATAATGCAATATATCAAAGTAGGCGGAGCGTTTTTAAAATGTAGTATTTTTACTCAGTTTTTCTGTCTGAACAACTTTTTCTAATAACATTTTGTCGTATCTCCTAGAGAAGAAGCACTTTACTAGTGGGAAAAATAACTTCTTTGTAAATTTCCAAGACATTTTGATTTTTCGAAACTTAAATTATGACATAAATTAGTTTCTATCCAAGCAGGGCTCAACCCCAGAAGATGAAATTTTAATTTAAAAAATTTTAGTCTTTTTCACCTATTCATGCCGATCCGGGGACACACTGTATATATATAATATTATTAGCAAGATTTTTAAGACGTGGAGAAACAGAATTAACTTTCGATGTAGTGAGACATTCCTTATTTTGATCTAATATTGATAGCAAGAGCAAGTATAAAGTAAGGAAATATCCGGGTGCATCCCAAAAAGGTCGCTGTATCACGTTTAACTAGTTCTACGACCATTTAAATCCATATTATGTCGGTTTCGTTGATCATAATTGTTTTACCTAGAGACGCACTAGACATTAGACACAACCGCGTGTAACTGTTTACATAAAATATATAAAGGTAAACGGATAATTTGTTAATCTAATATGGTACTTTTACCGATATGAATGAAAATTTTACCACCAGTTGGTCGTAGAATATATTTTTATTTTCTTTTTATTAATAGCTAAAAGTCATATTAATCTTTTAGGTACTCTCAATTGCAGAGAGTTGGCACAAAAGGATTTAGAGAAAAGGAGATGTTGGAATTTTTGAAGTTTATTTTTTAGAATATATTCATCAACTTTCATTTCTTTCTATTATTCCAGGGCAATTATTATTTTGTGAGCTTACAGAAGGTAACGGAAAACGGAAGCATTTTTATCGTTCTCAAAAACGAAATAATGAATATATATCTACTCCTAACTTTTCAGAACTAATGGCGAGGACTCACAATATTTTTACTTAATATGGTCCTACATCTTCTTAATATATTCCTTTTTTGTAGAAGAATAATATGTTAATAATTCCCTAAAAGTTAAGCACTTGAGTATTAGAGAGTTTAATATAAGCACTTAGGATAGAGTTTTTATAGATCATTGTTGTACTTTCATGGAGCATGCAAACATCAACTTCACTACAATGGAATAATTCCAAGGTGTTTCTTCTTGAGTAATAAGTTTTCACTCGAAAATTACTCGCAGTGAAAATATTTTTTAACCAACAGTTTATTGAAAGTTAAGAAATAATCGGCTGATGAAACTAGTTCAGCAGAAGAGATTAACGCTGACTGACTAATCTTAAAAAGATTTGGTTCTGCTTTCTTATACTAACTTTATGTTGTCAGAGAGCTCTATCAACAAAACAAAGGAAGCTTAATTTTTTAAAGAACAATTAAAAAATGGTTGACAAAAATAAAAATTTAGTCATGTTTGAATCAAGTCTATATGCATAGCTGTCTCTCTTTCTCTTGATTACTGGACGAATTGACAAATAAGTATTAAATAAAATATAATAAGGTAGATTTCAAATTTTAAGCATAACTAATTAGGCTTTGCGCATGCACAATAGGAAACATTGTGAAAAATAGGGTAATATTAGACTTTTTGTGGTCTAACTTCGATATACTATCAAAATTTGTTCATCATAGTACAAATAGTTTTAAAATAATTTACTCGTTTGTGACATCGATTTTTTAAATATTTTATTATATAACGATTTCTTCAGAATCGAATACATAAACCTCACAAGACAGTTAGTTTTTATTACACCTCTGACAACCATAAAAGGATCCTCTCTAATGATAAGGTGTACCTAACCCCGAGTTTTGACTCGTCTGCGTTTAAAACTCACTAAGTTCAACTGATTGATCCGCTATTGCTTCACAGACGTAACCTACATACTAACCTTATACCATCACTCTACAGGTATAATCAAACGGTAAGGAAGTTATATCAGATGTGTGTTTAAAAAGTGGATTTTTTAACTAGCGCAAATCCATTGCGTAAAATGAAATTGATACCTCGGGTCAAACCGCATTTACATTTCAGAAAGAATAATTAGGCACAATGTATTTGCCTACTTCCAATTGCGGTCATTCATTCCGTTTCTTCATTTTCTGTCCAAACTATTTGACACATTATATTTTTACAATGTTTATAATTAAAAGAGTACTACTTTAAGTGCATTGTTTATGACAATGCATTTTTATTTATTATGTAAGAGTACAAGGACAAAAGTTATTTAATAATAACAAAATGGCCATTTAAAAGGTCAATTAGTTCAAGTACACCATTGATAACAATATATAATATATAAACGTAAATTATACTTTGAAACCATGATCATGAAAACAAAATTAATCACAAACCGGCTTTAAATACTTTAAGGGTTTTAGAATAAATACGTTAAGTTTGAATGATTTTTTCTTACATTCTTTTGTTATTAACTATCTAGAGCTGTCGTCTAGGTCTAGACTGTAACCTAAATATCTTAAGCAATTTGTAAATGGGTTAAGATTGGCTGTAATCAATTGCCCATGCACATGCATTTTAATTGACGGGGGCCCATATACTTTTTGCTGCAGTTACGATTTATAAATATTCACTTAAATATAATCTTAACTTGGGAAGTCTTATAACATACAAACACAACGGTATAAAATTAGCTTTAGCCGTAAGATGTTTATTGGCTCGCTTGATTAAATACGAATCTAGTTTTTGGTAGTCTAATACTATTAGACAATCAATATTTTTTGTTGTATTGAATTGTTGCTCGATAAATTTAAAGCTTGAATTAATGATTTTTCATTTTTGAGTTATTAATATAATATACTTCACTATTGCCACTGCTTCAAGATGATTTTTAATTGAGCAGCTTAAAGGAAAGAATTACAAATATTTGTTACACACTGAACCAGTTATCAATATTTTTTCTTTGGCCGCTGGAGCATCATGCTCTGATTATTTTTTGCCGCATTTATTTTGTCAGGTGCAGACAACTCCTCTATGGAGTTAAATAGAGTTTTATATTTTTTGAAATAAAAATTATTCCGGTTAGATTAAATAGATGCGTGTTCGCTAAAATAATAATTGGCTACTGTTATATCATTAATAATTATTGTAATTAAAAAATAGCAGGAGGCTAACAGGTATTATTCATATACAGTATTATAAGGGGGTGTATAAATGAAAGCCCCAATTTTCGAAGTTATAAAGGAAAAAATATATATAGGTAACTCTGAAACTACTGTTGATAAAATTATTTTTATTAATGATTATAGGTACCTTCTCCTTATTTATCATTTATCTCATTTTATTTATCATTAAAGATTGTATTATTGTATAGTTGTACAATGCTCAAATAAATGAAATAGAAATTCTTCTTTACTAAATTATTAAATTTAGCATGGAAAAATATGCATTTGGCACTAGTTTGATAAAAACAAATCGGACCAAGTTAACTCAGACAAACTTTCTCATGTACAAGTGCATAATTACTCAGCCCAGTGTTTTCGTAGGTACATTTAATTATTTTTGAACATTCTATAAAAATGTATCATAAACAAATTTCTCATCGGCGGGGAACCCGGCCTCTCTCCATCCGCGTTTAAAGCTATTTTCTCAGGAACTAGATTTTTCCCGGGAAAACGGCTTATATCGTCAGATTCGTATTTAAATGGAATACATTTTAGAATTTTTTTTATCAAAATCGTCGGAACCTTTTTTGAGAATTAATTTTTTCCACGATTTCATTAGAGTTTTTGGGGACTGGCGTCCCTAAATTTAGAGCTAAAATTCATTTCTCGATTACACCTCGGGGTATGATTTTTCTGAACATAAAATGCTAAATTTCGTCAAATTCGGCCCAGTAGTTTAGGTTCCACGCGTCTACACAGACGACAGAAAGACACTTTAAAAAAATCTTTTTTGGACTCGGGACCTCAAAACGAGTGAATCTATCAAAATTTCAAAATCGGAATCTCCCGCCATTACAATGCTTTCTTTTTATATGAGAAAATAAATAGACTGCCAATTAGTGTGGCACATAGCTTCCTCGCATCCTATCATGTACTTTATTGTTATTTTAACATTAACATTATTATTATAACTTTATTGTTATATTGTTTATTTTGTAAAAACTATTAATAGTTTTAGCGATCTTTAACACTTTATAGCGGTGTCGCTGTTGGTTTTACTAAAAAATTGTATTTGAAAAAAATGTTTGTCTCATTGAATAGATGAAATTAGATTTTTTTTCTTGACCTAAAATTCCAAATTTCAATTTGAAGTTCATGTTTACGCGAGCGTTGTGCGTGAACGCTTGGACGGATTATGTTGTCTAACGAACTCGTCCTGAGCATTGGTAAAATGAACATGTCTACCAAATTTCATCAAAATCAGTCGACATTTACTAAAGTTATCGTCACACGTTTCATAATTCGCGGACACACAGACCGACAGACAGACAGACAGACAGACACGAGACCAAAAATGTTCCCTGATGTCTGAAACGGATTTCTGTCTGGGAATTTTTAAAATCGGAGACATAAAAGTTTTTCGTTCTCAAAAGTGAACACAATGCTTCCGTTACCTTCGGTAAGCTCGGAAGCAAAATATAACGTCAATCTTCTAGAAAATAAGCAATTAATTATCCTTTTCATATAGCTCATTAAAAATTTTGTAAAATTGTTTTCCTATAATTAGTTAGTGTTATAAACGTCCATTAAGCTAAGTAATAAACTTTTAAATAAATAACTCCTTCTTTATACATGTAAGGAAGAAGAATCTATCTCTGTAATGAAGCCAAAAAAGACTTAAAATATTTGTAAATTGATAGACCTCCACTGAATAAGTATGAAGCAACTATACTGAAAACTTAAGGACAAATAGTGCTTACTTGTTATAATAATTTTATTTTTTATCTATATATCATTAAGATATAATAAATTTTTCATTTATATCATTAAGATATAATGTACCATATATTAGATGTACATAAATTAATGACATCACATTTATGGAACATGCGCGGAACAAATACACTACGGAACAATTAATCATTATTTTATATCCAAACAATCATTAATCAAAAGATTAAAACGAATAACAATACGTTAAAAATGAAGTTTTTTGTAGCTCATTTTGTAAGATAATATATAATATAATTTTATTGTTTATTTTACTGAAAAAAGAATTGACATTTTATTAAACTCATATCTTATAGAGTTATCAGAGGTGATTACACAGACAGAGGGTTTACAGGGGGGTTGTTACAGAGGGTTTACATATAGAACATATTTCATGCTGACATCATTTAAAGGAAGAAAATTTTGGACTAATAGTGTTTTCTTTAAGATTGAATTTAATTAGTTATTAAGAGAAAATATATAATAATGTAATAATAATAAATTTATAATTATAAATGGAAAATAATAATAAAATTAAATAGTAATAATAGTAAATAATACGTAATGTATAATAATGTTAAGTAACATTCGAAATAATACGGACTGCAAGTTCCTAGAGCCTTTAGAAGGAACAGTAATAAAATAGTTCTCGTTCCTCGTTATACATAAGCTTTTTTTTTTAATAGAGCATTCAGTTTTTTTAAGGGCATATTTTATTAGCTAGTACTCATGGATTTTAAGCTTTACAGTAATTTTTGTCTAGACTGTTGAATACTATTACAGTTACTACTCAATTTTCAGATTTAATGCTGGAGAAATTCAGTCATAATATTTCGAATTGGTTGTATGGCGGGGAGAATTTGTTATGTTTTTAATTGTCCCTGATATTTTCATTGTTTTCCAAGGTGCTATGAAATAGTTGCTAACATTTATATACCTTGGTCTATTAGTTACAATCATAACTGATATTCAGACTCCTTGAACAAAAGATGGTAATTTTACCTTTAACACTTCTATTTACACCTAAAACCAAAACCTCCAAAATAATTTGATATTCGATAATCAAGATATGAAATTCGTTTTTTGATAGTCACGTGAAATATTAAATAAACAAAAGTTTGTTGAAATAAAGGATTGTTTATATCTTGAAGTTAGATGTCGTTTGTTCAATAAGTATGGTAATCGTGAGAAAGCTCTTAGTCTTCCTGTAGCTGTAGCGTAGCGTCACATAGTTGGTGACGTAAGACAATTCCCGGTAGCAAATATTATAAACTACCGTCAACCCAAAGATCAAGAAGGCCATGAACTCCAAAAAAAAAAAAAGGTTTTACATACATTTACCTAATCTTTTATAGTACCCTGTGTCTTTTCTACCCACACAACCTACAATCGGGAATTTTCAACAACCTAACACTTTCACAGTAGCCGAAGTTCCACATTATTTCGACAGCAGTTTTAACAAACTGTGATAATTTCCTCTATTTATCTGATATTTTCAAGGATGTTTAAGAGTTGTACAAAGAATTATGATTTGTTGGATTGGGAAACACGTTTAAAGTTTCTTTTTTTAGAAAAGTCCTCACAGAGTCTTTCAAGATCATGATTTTCCCACACAGATATTCGAAAAATGATCCTTAAAAAAAGTTTTGCAATAGCAAACACAATTTTAGGGGAATAAAAATGTAATGACCACAGCAATGGTATATTATTCTTAGCTTGTCAGTATTTATAAATTACGGTAGACAAATCGTGATTTAATAGGGTTGAGGAATAAAAAGAATTACCAAATCAGAAAAGAAAATCACTTGATTTGGCACTATTAAAATGAAGCATATCAAGGGTAATTCACAACGTATCGCATTCATAATGAAATGTTTTTATTATTAATAAACTTAATTATTTCCATTATGATATTACGAAACTTACTCGTAGAGAATACGTCTTAAAGAGCAAAATTGATTGACTGAATGATAGAACAGCCACTAATTTTTATTATAGTATTCAATGTGTATTAGCTATACTCTCTCGTTTATTTTTTCTTGAGGTAGATTTTCAAATTATGTTCTCTGAATTAATAATCATAAACCTTTTTGCTTCTGAGCTTAAAAATGATTTCTCTACTCAATAATTCAAAATGAACTATTCAAAAAAGTTAGATGTAGTGACTGAATTTAATGAAGCATTTTTAACAATTAAATAATCCCAATTACTAAGAATATCAAAATAAAATAATATGTATAATTCTGATGAGTAAAAATAATAGAAAACATATTAGGTACGTTGATCGGAATCAAAACCAAAAAAAAGTATATTTTTAAACATAAATTTAATTCCTGTTGTAGAAAGTGTCTTTTGATTTTTTTTTGATTAAATAGAAAACATTTAAGTACTTCATTACTTTTAATGAAAGGAATGAAGTAATTTCATGAAGTACATAATTAAACATTTATGTAGTAAAAGTTTATTTTTGTTTCTTTAACTTCAATTTTTACTTTGAATTCTACATTTTATGTCAATCATAAGGGTGATAAATTTCGGATGAATGAAATCTCAAAGAAAAAACTATTATTATTTCCTCCTTTTTAAGAAATCTTTCTTAATTCCATTTTTAATAATCTCTTGGATTCTTGGATTGTGGCAGCCTTGAACAAAAAACTTCAAAAAATTTGGCCCACTTAACTAATTTGATTTATAACGTCAATATTCACGCATAATCGTACCATTAAAAGCAGATAAAATACGGAGTACTATAATATTATTTGAAATAAAATTAAAATTTATATGGAGAAAGAACTTGGTCATTGTAGGTTTGGCTCTGGATGTAGTATAGTCATACATTATTACGTCGAGCCACATCCCTTATACATTACGAAGTACATGAGTTTGTTTCAAAGTATGATAGAAATACAGCTTACAAGGTGAACTACTAAGTTGTTATGTGTTTAACGTAACGCGAAGTATTTAAAAAACCCGATTTTATACAATTTTGTCCGGCGTCAATGTGACGAGACACTAAATTCTTTGTAATTTATTGTGAAATGTAAAGGTGGTTAAATTTTGTTATTATATACTGGCAATTTTTAAAGGACTCATAACTTTCCTGTTATTTATATAAATAGAATAATTTTCAAAAGTCTAATACCTTAGTAATTGAAATCTGTTTATAGCTGTTATATCCTTTTATTTAGTGTTAGACGAAATAGTGATTAATTTTTTTTATTGTATTTAAAAAAAATATAAAACAAATCACATGATAGTAAATTTCTTCTAATTGCTGTTAATAACGTTGTTGTGACGTTTTAAAATCTTTACATGTCCCATTATCAGAAATATTTTATTCTACAAGTGAAGATGCACAATTGTTATGAATAATTATATAATTATGAGTGCGTTTTTTTAGTGCCAAAAAATGAATTTTTTAAGTTCTCGAAAGAGCTAAGCCGTCGCTAAAAAATTAAAACTGAGTCCAGTCAATTTAATTGTCCACAGTCTACAGATATTCACAAAATCGCGGACTCATAGCCTCTAATTCAGGCTAAAAGGGCTCGATTCCATCTCAAAACCTCTCAAAACAGCGTTTTTATGCATTTCTGAGGTGAAATTGAATATGAGATGAATGTAAAAAAATCTATTAAAAAAAAAAAATACGGCAGTATTTATTTATTTTTTTTTACTCTATTACTTTTTTTTCTCTATTACTTTTTCTTTTACTCTATTACTTAGGTCTGGGGGGGAGGGGGGCACGTGCCCCCTTTGCCCCCCCCTGGATACGCCACTGAGTGGTTATGAATATTATTTGTTATTAACAATTATTATTGTGTGCTGGGTTATACAGAAATCTCATGACAGACTACCTGTTAACCGTATTAGGCACTTTATTTAATACATTTTAACTTAACGTCCTTGAAGTTGTGAACTCTTTGTTAACAGACGTAAGTTTCAATAGCCTTTAGGACTATTTTTAAGTTTATAATCCTCATGACACAACTTCACAGAATAATTGAAAAAACTACAGTTTTCCTGTCATCCTGCTTTATGTGCAGAATTTAAGGTGTTGTAACAGTTGCCAAAGCTTAAGTGGTTTTAGGTAGCCTAACAAGGAGATTCTCTTTTATTGCGCAGTAGTAATTGTACATTCCATTCCAGTGTGTTGGCTAGCTGTTTGTTTACTAAGTACACTTGTTTGAAACTACACAAAACTGCACTGTCGGGTCGGTTATTGCATTATTTTATTATATATTACCAATGGGTAGGTATGTATATCTATATTATTATTATTTTATGTTACCTAATGTTGTAATGTAATGTATAAAAAGTGTACGAATCGAACCGACAAAAGTCAGATTGAAGTAAACACTTCTCTAAATTGAATCAAAAAACAAATTGTCTTGTATTAAATGGAATTCATACATGTGTACAAATAGTATAGTTGGCAATCAAAGAAAATTGATCTGAACCGGTATGTGTTATTTGTAGATTATTAGGTAATCAATTTTTCATTTTACCTAACTTAAATTCGTAAAATTCGGTAAAAACAACGAATTTTGTATTCATGTAAAATTATGTAGTATTTATTTTTTGCATTCAATTAAACAGATTTATAACTTCCGACTAACTTCAGTAGAATTTGAATAGGTATTAGGAGAAATGATAAATTTAGTATTTTGTTATCGGTTTTGTCACATCAGATACATCTATTGTACACGGGCAATATCTCCTTCCATTGTAGTACATCGAATTTTAACACGTAAATTAGTATCGTGCGGCAACCATTCAAATAACGCTAATTAAATATGACGAACTAGTTAATCAAGAATTAGTTAACTTTTCAAAAGAGATTTTTTTTTATATAATTAAAAGACGCGTTTCGACTTACATGTCATCTTTAGTATGCGTGTTGACTTAGTAAGAGTGAATGCTGTACAGATGAATGATTAAATGCTGTACAGCATTCACTCTTACTAAGTTACAAGCATACTGAAGATGACATGTAAGTCGAAACGCGTCTTTTAATTAAAAAAAAAAATTGCGGTGACAATATTGTTGTTTCGTTTTTAACCTCTCTAGTCATAATTATGAAGTGGTACCACAAAATCTCAGTCAAAACAACCAACTAAAAATACCTAAATAAAGTAAAATCGATAAAAGGGTTCCTTTTCCTACATAGGACTAACAGTGGACTAATTATGACATACCCTATAAATTTCATAAAAATCAGGAGAGTAGTTTTTATGACATGGTTCGTTTATGTGGTTTGTTGTTAACTATCTTCTTTTGTGATTGAGCCAAGACGGTGGACCAAAATGTCCTCTGATGTCTGAAACCGATATCTGTCTAGGCATTGTTAAATTCGGAGACCTAAAATAATTTCGTTCTTCAAAATGATCGCAATGACTCCTTTACCTTCAGTAAGCTGGAAAACAATAGGGAAACTCGTTGCAGTATTAAAAGTATGGATAAGTGATATTTGTAATCTAATATTATTTTGAAACCGTATAGGAAAAAAATTAAAATACATATGCGTTATTTGACAACACAAATGATAGCTCTTGTAATCAGATGTTTTCCTCGTGCTTATATTTTCATCGATCCAGAGGAAAAATTTTCTTTACGCATTTATTTTATTTATACACATTTTAATAAAATCCTATCTACACTCGCCTTCTCTTTTACACACAAGTGTTAAATATATACCTTTTTTCAATATTTAGTAGGAAACAAATACTTAAAGACACAAATATATATATATATATATATATATATATATATATATATATATATATATATATATATATATATATATAATGTATATATATGAAACTAAATTTTGCTATTTTAAGGTAAATATGGGAGCAAAATATATTGATTTAGAGTAAGTACATTGTCCAGACGCAAGCATTTTAAATTTATAAATTCACTACACCCTAGTATAGTCTTTAATAAATAATATATTATTTAGTTTTGAATACATATTCTTGAATATTAAGATAGTTTCTTTGCATCTTAAGATAAACACACTCATTACTTTAAGATTTATATATGTGCCTCTAATTTAATTCAGCAAGATACATCATAGTCATATGTTTAAGTGAATCTTCAATCCAAACAATGGATTTGACATGTCTACCACCTATATTTATTAACACAAGTCTATAAATTACGAAGACAATGTGACTAGAAGAACTTAGAAGCTAAGCTGGAGTTAGCATTTTAGATATAAACTACTTGTTTTATTTTACTTTATTGGGAAAAAGGAGTTCTAATCCTTCATTTAGTTAATAAGGAAATCTTGGCATTAGAATGCTTTTGCTCCTGATTAAGGCAGAAATGCCTTATTTAACTATATGACAATGTTAATTAAGTATACTAAATAGAGTATGGCTATTTTCCATTTGATAATGACTCGCGTTGTTACCTTCGAGCATGATCTTTAATATAGGGTTTTTATACTATGCCTAAATCTCTGGGTCTGTCCATAGTCTAATTCGAAAGATGCATATTATTAATATTCTTTTTCCGTGGTAGGCTGTGAAATAGTAACTTTAGAGCCTAAAAGACATAGCTAAAATCCATTTTTTCATTACGTGGACTTAAAAAATCTTTTCATTACTCCTAGCTGTAAAGAAAAAATCTTTTACGTCCTAGGAACTAAAAGATTTTTTATGTCCGGCGGGTAGTTGTCAAAACTTCCGTTAGTACCGCTGCAGTCTTTGTAGAAATGCTTCTAGTACAATTAAAATCCGCTAGATGTCAATGCGTTTTATTTATCTTTTCTTATAGTGTAACCTCTTTTTAAGGTTTCTGTTTTTAAGTCTTAAGTATGTACTAATATTTGTTATTATTATATATTGATTAGTGATTAATATTTAATGTTTTTTCATTGTCTGCTACCTCGGAAAAAATAGCATATGCTACGCGACTGTGAAGTGTTTTTTCTTTACCTTGGCAATATTTACTGTCTCGCTTCGCTCGACAGTAAATGTAATTGCCGCGGTAAAGAAAAAACTCACTTCACAGCCTAGTAACATAATATACTATTATTTTGGCTCTCAAAGGCAAAAAAGAAACTATGTTATTTCTTCAACTTCCAATAAAAATAAAAATAAAAACAGAAATCGAAACTTGTTTGTAATATACGATTTGCTTTAGCGGTAAAGATTTTTCTTTACCACTGTAGTATCTTTAATAATACATTAATCGATTTACTCTTTGCTTTCTCACAAAGAGGAAGTTCTACAAAATCTTGGTAGAAAGTTAATAGTTAAGTAGTAGACACCAATTTTTTTCGCATCAGTAAGCAAAACTCTTTTGATAAAACCTATTTCTACTTTATATGTTAAGAAATTAAAGATATAGCCTGTATAAAAGGAAAGGTAGAATGGAAAGGTCTTCACGATCTTGTAATTGCGAGACCAACGAGAATCCATAATACTAAATCAATATTCTAATAATTACAGACAAAATAATAAAATAATGGCAACCGCTATTCTTTATCAATAGAAAGGTGTTTTGCTTGAGAAATACAAGTAAAAAATCGAAAATAGAATGTATAATATAGAAAATAATTCGTTGAGAAACAAAATAATATTAATAAATTCCATATATAATTCGTTAAATAATAAGAGTTAAATGTTATTCATAATTTGCACACTCACAGAGAGTGGTTATATATTAAATTAGAACAATTATTGTTGTGGTATCAAATCGAATTGAAACAGTCCCGATTTACTATACATAACCAAATATCTGGTATAATTGTCTGTAAATTAATTGGCATTATCAGATTTGAAAAATTATTAATGAGTAGGTATATAAGATTATATCTGAGGATATCTCATCCGAATTGATCGCGTATTAAGGATGAAGGATATATCATTACATTAGTATTAAGAATTAAATTAGCCCTTGTTTTACAGAGCACATTTGGTTCTAGTACTCTTCTATTATATTGGATTAAAAAATTCAAACAACCTAAACAGTTTTGGGGGAGGATAAACCCAATCTTCCTAAAACTTGAAGGTAATTTGTATATGATGTCGCATAAAACATAATAATTGAAACGCTGAACAAAAATGTTATTAAATTTGGTATATTCTAAATAAGGTAAGAACTTGTCTAAAACATATAAAAGTGCTAGTTCTGCAAAGGAATGCAGATATTCCCGTAATAAATATCCAAAGTTACGTGCAAAGTGATCATTAACTACAAAATTGTACTCGTACTTGCATTAAGTGCTGATCTAACAGGTAGAATGAATGAACGACCAAGCCCAATCGAAATATTTGTCGCGATTTCACCACATGATTACATATTATAAGAGGAAGAGTTTTTAAAAAATAAAGTTTCGAAACTGACGACACCTGTCAGCCGAGTCCATCGCATACATATAAACTTCAGGTTTCTATTAATAAATTATTACGTGGCATTGAAACGGAAGCCCTCCTTACCGACAGCCTCAGATACCTAAGGAACTCGAGAGCACCTCGATAATTACAATAACACCTCTTAACGGATACCTTTCACTTTCAGGATAAACTTTTCCTTTCATTCATTTTAATACGAGGAAGAAGATATTAATTATTTAATCTGAACATTTTTTAAAATTATTTTTGATGCAATACCTGGCATTTATGAAATTCCGACTTGAATTTTTGGTTATCACTGAACGTTTGTTTAACTACGGATCAGTGTTCATACGAAGCGGCTCGTGGTTCGCGGGTAAAGAGCGCGTATGCCGTACGACAGTGCTGGGCCATGAGGTAACACTGGTCGCCCAGGACGACAGGCGGCTCGCCCCTGCTCGTTGAGGCCGCCCCTACCCTACCCCTGTGCCCCGAGCAGTCCTCTCACATAACCACATCTCCCTTCCTTCGTCTTAAGGCCGGCATCACTATATCCCTAGCCTATTAACCTTCTAAATTTTTTTAAGGAATCCTTTCTCTGGTGTTTTCACTCTCGCGGGAGGATCAAGGAAATTAGCATCACTTTTGCTTTCACGTAAGAGGGTGGCTTTAGGCATCTTTGAAAGTTGATTAAAAAAAGAAGAAAGAACTTAATCTAGTGCAAACTATTAAATTATAAATATTTTTACCCACTTCTCAACATATTACTTTCAACCTCTAGTAAAAAGTGTGCACTTTGTTTAACATAAAATAAATAACACTTTTTATATTCATATTATAAGAACTCATATTAATTTCGTTTTAAACAACGAAATTATTAATAACTCAAAATAATTAAATTCTTAGAAAGAATTGTACTTCTTATTGATCTCCTACCTCTTTCCTATAATATATGGAGCTTTATTGTACTGATACCTCCAGTGATGTTTCTGTTAATAATTATAAGTTTCAATAGTACTTAGCTATGAAGACCGAAGCCTGTCATTTATTTTTTATATGCAGACAATGAAATTGACTCTGTTGTATATTTATAAGATGGTTCTATAGCGCTCAGGATGACATTGTTTAGACAAAGAAACGTTCATAATCTAAACAATAAAACAATAATGCTTATGAACAAAAGGACATACATTCAATTGGTACTATAAGGTGCAGATCAGTTATGGCGGGCCGAAATGAGAATATAGGTAGTTTTATACCTATATTTGAATCAAATAGATAATTAAAGATTTGTTTCATTAATGAAAACATGTGAAAAATTTAAAAGAAGCTTAGAGAAAAATAATTATCTGGATATTATATAATATGTTTGAATTTATCTTTTATAAGTAAGGAAGAGTGGCGTAAATACCGACCCCGCGTTTCGGGGGTGGGGGGGGGGGAATAAATCTAGGAATGAATAATAAAAATAAAAATTGCTTGCATACGGGTTTGCAAGACAGTACGCTTTTTGTGTCATTGTTTGGTAACGCTTTTCGAGTTTATGTGCCAAAGTAAAGACATGCGAAAGTGTCAAAAAAATTCGAGCGTGCAGATTCTTGCGTTTGTAAATTAGGAATTAAATCGAATATTATGTTGTGCACGAAGAAAAAAAGTACTTTTCTTATTTTCCTGTTAATTAAGAAGTAATCTTTTAGCTTCTTCACCCATATTTTTATATTAAATGCAAACAATTATAGTATAGCAAAAATAAAAAATAATAAAATATAAAATAAATTTTATGTATTTAAGTTTATTAGGAATAAAATTCTAAGGGTTATGGCGTTTGTCCGGTACAAATCGGAGCAGTAGAACAGAAGTTGTAGTTAGGGGGGGGGGGGGGGCCGCTGAGGCGCCTGCTGGAGCGGTAGCGAGAAGCGAAGAGAGTGAGACGTGGGGCAGCCGATCGGGAGGGGAGGGGTGGGTAGGCCCTACCAAGTGCGGTAGGGGGAGGCCCTATCTATACCGAGCGCGGGCAGACTGGATTGCACACCTTTATATATCCTCCTGTTAGACGTGTAAAGCTTTTTGGTGTCGATTTTTGGTAACGCTTTTCGAGTTTATGTGCCATAGCCAAGACATGAAAATGTCAAAACTCTGTGTGGTCGTAATGATTTTTAATTAACAAATGGTTTGGAAGTGGCGTAAATAAGTGATTAAATCTGAGTTGTGTATGTTAAGTTAAGATGATATGATAAAGAGTTCAGAAATCAGTTCAGTTTTTAATAGTTTAATTATTTTACTAATATTATGTTATACTTACAGATTATTATTTTATGAACGATTGGTTGTTTTGACTGAGATTTTGTGGTACCACTGTACCACTTCATAATTATGACTAGAGACAACATTGTTGTGTTACTTTTATTAACCTCTTGAGTCAAAATAATTTTTATTAATATTGTTTACGATAACCTTAATGCCTGTTGTCACTTTCTCACATACGCATTATATAAGGGTATATAAATTTGCGATTAAAATACTAAACGCAGTGTTCTACAGGCCATTTGGGGCAATGAAAAGTTACAATCTAATTCTCAACGGTGTAGGAGCTGTAATCAAAAATAGTGTGAAAATAATCGACCTTTACCTTAAAAATGTTCACTAATCACTACAAAACTCAATAATGGCCAATCGGGAAATTTCCTACGAAATAATGTATGTTCTAATACCTTTTATCTATTTAGAGTGACCTAGAGATGCTTTTATTTTATTATTATTATTTTTTTTTTTTCAATATTACCCGATTGAGAGAAATAGTACAAAGTTAAGCTTTAAAACTATACCAAAAACTTCAAAATATTTCCATTGTAAATTGTAAGTATGAAGTGGGTGAACAAACCATTGTAAATAAAATCATGTTCTAGCAGCTGGTGTAGGGCTAATTTATTGATTATTTCATGAAACAAATATGTTATTAATTTCAATATTGTTATCTGAAATTGATACACGATACACCCTGTATAAAGAGAAAGTATTGAGATGGTGCGAAAATTCGATTTTGATGGATTTACACGTTGTGAGGTTCCCTTGAGCCTTAAGTACAAAAAGTGGTTAAAAAGTGATGAAGACGTGTAGAGCCTAAACTACTGAGCCGATTACGATGAGAAATTTGGCATACAGAAAAATCATACCATAAGATGAAATCGAGAAATTAATTTGATCTCTAAATTTATAGGTGCTACAAAAAACGTGAAAACAAATTATTTCTCGAAAATGGTTCCAACTATTGATGAAAAAAATGTATTCCACTTAAATACGAGTACAACCATATATAAGTCGCAGGGCCGGATATAGCTACCGCCAGCCCCCGCGGTGCGGGGGGGCCCACGGTGCGGGGGGGCCCAGTCAGGGATGTTGAAAAAGGTTTTATTACAACAAAAAAGGTAAGAAGGATATTTTGATCAGTGGCGTAGCTATGGGCCCGAATTGTGGGCACGTCCCCGGTTCCAGGGGGCCCACAAATAAAAAAAAACATGGAACTACAATCTTTGTACCGCAATGTTGATAGGGGCCCCTTTAGAGTATAATTAAATCTAAACTGGAATTATACTCATATACCTTTGTCAGGGGGCCCTATTGAGTGCTGAACGCAGATGTTTCTCATTTCTTTGCTTATCATCTCAGCTTTTTGCTTGTTCATTTTTTTTGGCGAGGGGCCCACTGCCCTAGGTACGCCACTGATTGTGTTGAACTTAAAATTCTTCCCATCGTGTCATAAGTACGGAAGTTTGAATTTTTTTGTTTCATTTAGTTACTTAGATTTTTGTGATTTTTTTACTTTATTCAATATGGTCAATGCTAATTTAAAGGAGAGAAACTGACTGACAAATCATATTAACTGATATTAATACATTTAACATTTATTACTTGCAATGCAATTTTTAAGTTTGCCAGCTACAAAAAAACTTAATTATTTGTGTTTTTTATCCCACCTTAGTTAAACTTCAAAATTCGTCCCCGCGCCAAACCTCTTTTCCTTTAAGGACAAACTTGCCCTCAGAAACCCTTAAAACTCATCTTTTTGCACTTAAATTTTAAAAAAATCCTCCACCGGACCCCCAGCCGTTGTTTGTTCAAAGGGGTCTAGATGCTAAATTGCCCTGGAGCCCGGAAATCCTCTCAGCGGCCTAGATAAATAATATAATATCTGGTTATTATACATAATAACTAAATCAGCTCAGTTTTTATTTTACCTAAACGATAAAATAAATATCTTCGAAAAGGACTAACGAAAAAAATTTAAGACCCCATTTTCGGATAAGCTTGACATTTTTTTTATTTGAAATATTACAAAAGTTAATATGGAAGGGGAGTAGTTATAGGACCCCCGGTATAATATTGTTGTTGTGGGGAGGGTAATTGCATTTTTATTTATTTGAGAGATATTCGCAGTATATTACCCTTCATTTCCATACTCTGCTTATTATTCTTATTTAGGTCTTTAGGGCATTAATAACTCCAAAGTCAATCCGTTTTTGGCTATATTTCACCTCCTTTGAGGCATCTTCAGGCCTAAAAGATTTTTAAAATTTTATTTCTTATATCTACATTAACTTTTAACTTACATCTTTATATAACATGTTGACACAACTTTTAAACAAAACGTAACACTTTTATTAAAAAATACGTGTGGCGTCGCAGGACACCCGTTAGGAACGAAGTTCCATACGCTTTTCATTAAATATACAAATTATAAAATCACACTACTAAGTATACGATGCCAACTACTTATAAATGGCGGAGTTAGAAAAGAGACAAAATTAAAAGTAATTAACTGTTTGTACCTAGCGGAGTTAAGACAAAATTAAGAGAAAAACATTGTTTTTCGAAGCGAGTGCCTTCAAATAAATACTTATGTATTGAATATTGAGAAAAAAAAATAAATCATGATGAGTTGATATAGTTAAAAAGAAAGGTGGTAGTAGGTTGGAAACAGGACTGTTTTCCCCTACCTACTAATATAAATATTATAAAATATATCTCTTCCCTACTCAAAAACGTCTGCTTGTATCAGGTTGAAATTTTACATGCCTGTTTCAATTTTACTTTACTTTACTTTGTGTATGACGTTTTATAAAAATCGTTACGTTAGAACTTAAGATATCGTTTAAAACTTAGTTTTCTCTATTTTAAACGTTTAGGTCCGCATTAATAAATTAAGCGATCATTAATACTTCATAGCAGTATCGGTGTTGATTTAACTAAAAAAAAAAAATTAATTTAAAAAAGTTGTATGTCTCATTGAATAGAATAAGTTAGAATTTTTGCCGTCCAAAAATTTCAATTTTACATTTGAACGTATACGCGAGCGTTGCCAAAATAAACATGTCTCCCACATCGGTCAACTTTGGCTCAAGTTATCGTCATGGGTCGATTTCAGTTTTGTGACGTGTTTTTTTCGGATTCACTCCCGGGCTCCAGGCGGTGTAAGGTGCCATAAGGAACTTAGTTCCAATAAATATGAAAAATTAACATATGACAGTAGACTAACCTTTTACAAAATCTCCTAAAACATAACTTAATTTATTTTCTTAGTTATTTTCTTTCTTTGCAGGAGAATAGTCAGGAAAGAAAATAAATTAAGTAATGTTTAAGGGGAAATTGTTTAAAGTTATGTCAATATGTTGTATAAAGATAATTTAATGTGTAGTTAATCTAGATATAAAAAATAAAATTTTAAAAATCTTCTTTTAGGCCTGAAGATGCCTCAAAGGAGGTGAAATATAGCCAAAAATAGGTTGACTTTGGAATTATTAATACCCTGAAGACCTAATTAGGAATAAGCTTTTTTTGTAGACAATTACCTCTTTCTTATTTCGGCGAGGTAGTTCAAAAGCGAATTTGAGATGAAGAATGAATGCGGTGCGTGTAATTAGGTTGTGGTGTGAAGTTTTCTTACTTTTTTAGCCATCACGAGGCTCACCGATAGTGTAGGACTAGGACTCCCACCCTACGGTGCACTATCCCTACGGTAAACTCCCTCCCCCCTCCCCTTCCGAATAGGACCTGGCCTGGGTAGGTTGGGGGCCCATTGGAGTTTTTCGCGGGGGGGCCCGAAAATTGAAAATCCGGCCCTGATAAGTCGTTTCCAGAAAAATCTGGTTTCCGAATTCCGAGGTATTGATGAAAATAAATCTGAATTTGTTGAAAAACCCAAAAGCAATCAAACACATGTTGAACACTTTTTAAACGTGTTTAAAAATAAATATGAGTAGTTTTGTTCGATTTATCGGACCGATTTTTTTTTACAATTATTCACTTTACAAACAACAGAGTCAGCTGTCAAAAAAACATTTGTTAATTTAAAGGGTTAAAACTCTTAATAACCTAGCGTTGCCATATGGCAACAACAAACCCCCTCCCTTTATTGTTGTCTGGAGAGGTTCGAGTTGATTTTGAACTTTTTAAATGTTAACATTATGTCAAAAGCAAGACTAAATTAATTTTTACTTTTCCTCACTACCTATAGTAGGAAAATATTGTTTTCACAAAAAAAAATTGTTTTTGAGATTGGGTGTTTTTAAGACCTCCTGAGGTTTTCAGCATGACGTCTGTATGTATGTGTGTTATCATCGTAGCGCCCAAGGTATTTAACATAGAGAGTTGAATCTTGGCAGAAAAATCAGTCCTTACCTGTAGTGGTGCCACCCAGAAAATCAACTTTTTCCGCCATCTTGAACCCATTTTGCTGAGTCAGCAAAAATTTTAAAAAAATCGTAATAAATCGAAAATGGTCCTGATCGAGTTGAAATTTGGCTCGAATGTCCCTCTCTGTATGACAAACAAGCCCACTAAATTTCATTTTGATTTTGGCCGCCATTTTGAAGTTATAAATTTTTGAATTTTTAAACTTTGACGGTTAATAGTACCGAAAGTATAAATAGGTTTTTGACACATAGCATATCGCTGGAACCGGAAAAAATTAAGTTACAAATATAAATATAAAAAAAATAAATTCATATAAAAAAAGAAATTCCATTAATTAGTTTAAATGATAAGCGAATATAATGATTGATGACGTCAAAGTTTGTTTACATCTGTCAAAATACCGCCAAACTTCAAATAATTAAATAAAATATTGGTATTAAAAATATGTTTTGTTTTTTAAGAATGATAGTAAATCAGTTAGTTCAGAACGGTCACCCATCCAAGTACTGACCACGTCCAATGCTAATTCCTCCTGCTGCGAAGCAGCAGGAGAGGCCACTTTAGTGGCCTCTGAAGTGAGGAAAAGTTCCGAGGTACCCCGTACCCGATTTTTTATCATTATATTTATTTGTTTTGTGCAACACGTATGCGACAAGACAGGATTAAAAAATCCTGGCAAGTATTTGCCAGCAAGTTACTAAAAGGGTTTCTTCGGTCATAAGAATTCATAAATGCGTTATTATTTTTTTATTTTTTTTTAAATATGTATAAAAAGTTTCAATTTTAAGAATCAAGGTGTGCATATATTATCCTTATCCTTTAGTATCTTCGGTATGCACTTATTTGGTTATTTTAGGGGTAAAATTTCCGCTATTCTGGAAACACAATATCAAAAACAATCTTTTTGTGAATTTCAATACCTTTAAAATGATACCCAACTTCGAATTTTCAAATAATAACAATTTTGGGGCTCCGGAGGTACGGCCCCCTAAAATTTTTAAAATTGACTTTTTTGAGATCAACTCCCGGAAATTTCATTGGACCACAGAGATGTACATTTATGTATTTTTGCCTTATTTTTAGGACCTATCCTAATGGGGTAGTGCGGGGGGGGGGGGGGGGGGGGGGGGTTTGGGTTTGTTTTAATTTTTTCAGGGTTAAAATGGCCGCCATTTTGGAAACGCGATATATATTTGTAATCTACATTTCAATACCTTTGAAATGATACCAAACTTGAAAATTAAAAAAAATATAAAATATTGAGATTTATTCACAATTGATCCCATGTCGCAGAAGTTTTGAGTGTTTAAGTCCGCAATAGTTTTTTTGTTTTTGGACAAAAAAGTTTAACTTGTATACCGGATTTGTCGTTGCCATATGGCAACTTTCAAATTGACGCTCAATTTTGGGCAGAAAAATTAAATTTTGTGAAACTGCAATACTTTATATTGTTAATCATTATTTATTCTAATAGTTTCATTACTAATAATAAAATTATTTAATTAATTAATTCATTTAAAAAATTAAAATTCTTTCCATATCACAAATTTGGAATAACCCATTTTTAGGGTTTCGAGGTCATTCAAGAAAATGCTAAAAAGCCTACTTTGAACTATCCCATGGGTCTGATATTCTCAAAACACATAAACAAACTTCTGATATAGAATATTTTGTCAGTGAACCGGTCTATAAACATATTATAAGATATAAGTACATCGAAAAGAGCGTATTTTGTCAATAAAAAAAAAAAAAAAAAAAAAAAAATCGAAATTTCCAAAAAGTGGTATCTTTACTTTTGGTCAATTAATGTTCAGGATTTTTTTTCAGATTTTTTGCACTTTACATAAGCGAGGTAGAAGGGGGGGACACTTTTCCCACCCACTTCAAACTCGCCTACGCTCGTCCTGTCAAAGATTATATTATAACCAAAAATTATATTTTTTGTAATCAGCTCAACGCACCCTTTCATATGATACCCAACACAATTTCCAAAAAAAAAAGCCGTGAGAGCAGGCGACAGACAGACGGTCTGACAGACACACACAGGAAAATATAAGGTCCTTGGTTTTAC
The DNA here is from genome assembly GCA_951217055.1 of Gerris lacustris. Classification (NCBI taxonomy): domain Eukaryota; kingdom Metazoa; phylum Arthropoda; class Insecta; order Hemiptera; family Gerridae; genus Gerris; species Gerris lacustris. Next base: position 83,046,404 of record OX578277.1, read on the forward strand.
CTACGGACCCTAAAAAAGAAAAATCTCTCTAGTCGGAGTGACTTTTTTTTAACAAATGGTTTGGGAGAAGCGCGAATAAGTGTATAAATCTGAGTTGGGAAAGCATTCCAAACTTAATTAATTAACTCTATATCATAACAACTCAGCAGAGTTGTTATGATATAGAATTAGAATTGTTCAATGCTTTTAAGTACATGACTCTTAGCATGGAGCCCGGCCTTACAATATTTGTTTAGTAATATAATGTAGTTTCTTACAAATTAATAATAATATTTTCTTCTGACAAAAATAGCCTCAAATCCTCAATATTAACATTTATCAACTTCTTAACTCAACATTATTACTTATTCATTCTAAATACATGACAAATAGAATAAACAGTAAAACAAAAACACAAATATGTAAATAGATATTCGAATATAGTAAACTTTACCAATACATATAAAATAAAAAAAAATGTTTGTGCATATAAAGTTGTGTATATTGAAAGTCCATCATAATTTTAGTAATATATAGTTTTAGTAATTTTTTATCTAAGATTTTAATTCATAAGTATATTGTAGGAAAAAAAAACTGTATTTAAATCATAAATAAACATTCTATAGTGATAAATTTAAATTAAAAAGCATACCCCTAGATTATTGAATTTATTATTATTATTTTTTTTTTTTTTATGTGTACAATGTCGATATGAGATTAGAAGTACATATCTACATTTATAATAATATCTCGGATTTCCATTAGAAAATTTAAAGTTAACCATACCAATTAGGAAATTAAAAAAAAAAAAAATCATTCCATTTGTCTATTTTGTTAATTATTAGCAAGCGTTCTTCAATTCAATTATTAAAATAATTAAACAAGAGGATCTTCAATTCAAATGAGAATGATTTACAAAGTTTAAAATTTCAGTAAAACAAATAACTTCATTACTTTTTTTCAGTTTACTTATCTGCTGAGTATCTAATTTGCAAAGACTATAGGCATACCTGATATTTATGTTCCAATATAATATTTTATCGAAAGAAGAGTTTTTATATTCTGTTACTCGTCGGTTATTAGCTGGGCAAGGGATGTTAGTAATTGCTATTGGTGTGCTTCCTTGATACTGTTGTCCCCAGTTTGAAGTGACTTAATATAGTCTTGGAGTTGGAGACCGGATAGGTGGTTGAATTTTCCGATGCCATCTTCTTTATTACCGGTTACTAGGCCTCGGTCTTCATGCCACAAAAACCTCTCCTTTCCTAAGTACATCACTTCTCCCTTTACAGTAATGTTTAAGGTTGAATTTTTGCTTCGAGCTTCCTTTTTAATGGCCAGTAACTTACCCATCCTTCTTGTTCTCGGACAATAGTCACGCTGAATGCGATAGGGAGTTCCTTTTAGTTTAAAAGCGTTTTTTAAAATTATACTAATGAAACTCTGGTTTTCAAAAATAACTTGTATTGGATTTGACGTGTTTTTCAAGGAATCGTCTCCTAAACGTTTTACATAGGATACTTTAAGCGTTTCCAAACTTACTCCTAACACATGCTCAAAAAAATTCAGAACTTGTTCTAAAAATCAGGCTGAATGGTCAGTCCTTTTATAATAAGATTTCGGCTTTTAATAGTATTCTCGATGTTGTCGATTCTAATTTCTCTGTAGTATTCCCTTTCTTTCAGCTCTTTCAAATCTGTTTGTAAATTGTCTGTTTGAATCTTAATGGAAGCCATACTTGTCTCTAGACTTCTTAAATCCTCTTTTGTGAAGTATCCTTTGGAGTCGAGGAGGGAGCTCATTTTTGACATTATGGACTTAGATAGTTGCTCAATGTCAAGACTTTTCCTACCTGTTTTATCCATTTTTATATTAGGTTCCTTAGATTTTCCAGCCGATGTAGTTGGCGAAATATGTTCGTCTAACCTTTTAGATTCCGGCGTGGATTCTGGTGAGCTTCCTTTTCTTTTATTTCTTATTAAATATTGATCAAGAGACATGGAATAGTTTATCTCACGCCAAAATTATATTGGAAGAATTATATACACAAATCAGATCAAAACAAATTAATCTGTGCTAATAATAGCTTTATATTTACGGTCAAATTATCAGCAGAGATACGAAAACAATTGTCATAATATCGGAATAAATAACAATAAAGCTATCTTTAGCCTAGTTTAACGTATGATGCGTGCGCAGTGTTGACAAGACAACGCTCCCCACTATAAGATGATTTACCCCTTCCTCTTGCGAACTCACCTTACCTTCTAACTATGCCGTAGGACCCGATGTTAACGATACTGCGACTAGGGCCGATGCGATAGGGAGTTCCTTTTAGTTTAAAAGCGTTTTTTAAAATTATACTAATGAAACTCTGGTTTTCAAAAATAACTTGTATTGGATTTGACGTGTTTTTCAAGGAATCGTCTCCTAAACGTTTTACATAGGATACTTTAAGCGTTTCCAAACTTACTCCTAACACATGCTCAAAAAAATTCAGAACTTGTTCTAAAAATCAGGCTGAATGGTCAGTCCTTTTATAATAAGATTTCGGCTTTTAATAGTATTCTCGATGTTGTCGATTCTAATTTCTCTGTAGTATTCCCTTTCTTTCAGCTCTTTCAAATCTGTTTGTAAATTGTCTGTTTGAATCTTAATGGAAGCCATACTTGTCTCTAGACTTCTTAAATCCTCTTTTGTGAAGTATCCTTTGGAGTCGAGGAGGGAGCTCATTTTTGACATTATGGACTTAGATAGTTGCTCAATGTCAAGACTTTTCCTACCTGTTTTATCCATTTTTATATTAGGTTCCTTAGATTTTCCAGCCGATGTAGTTGGCGAAATATGTTCGTCTAACCTTTTAGATTCCGGCGTGGATTCTGGTGAGCTTCCTTTTCTTTTATTTCTTATTAAATATTGATCAAGAGACATGGAATAGTTTATCTCACGCCAAAATTATATTGGAAGAATTATATACACAAATCAGATCAAAACAAATTAATCTGTGCTAATAATAGCTTTATATTTACGGTCAAATTATCAGCAGAGATACGAAAACAATTGTCATAATATCGGAATAAATAACAATAAAGCTATCTTTAGCCTAGTTTAACGTATGATGCGTGCGCAGTGTTGACAAGACAACGCTCCCCACTATAAGATGATTTACCCCTTCCTCTTGCGAACTCACCTTACCTTCTAACTATGCCGTAGGACCCGATGTTAACGATACTGCGACTAGGGCCGGTCTCCTCTTGTTATGATATAGAGTTCAGAAACCAGTTGAGTTTTTTTGATTAGTTTAATTATTTTTACTAATACTATATTTTCAGTGGTGTAGTGGCAAATTTTCCAGTGTGAGAATGCTAAATATATTTGTCAAATTATTAGGAAAGTCGTATTTATTTGATTTCCTAGAATGCCTACAATAGCCAAGAGCATAGAATTATAATGCACCGTTGACAAATGGTGTTCTCCTTCTTCTTAGTCAAGTTGGTGTTTAGCTCGTCGAGTTCTAGTATCATCAGCTGTGCAGCCATGTTCTGACCTAATGCTCTGGTTTCCATAACCGGATATTTGGGCCATTCAACTTGATAAACATTGGTGCTGATACGTGCTTGGTGGTCAGTCTTGTTCTAGTTGGCGACATTATTATATTCATATGACTAAAACCCCGTTCACACTCTGATGAACTACAAGGAATGAGCTTGGATCAATTTATCAGTAGGTTTAAATCCTTTGGAATGACCCTGCTGTTTTCTTGATAATCTCTTTAGCTGATTTTAATTTTGTTTGAATTTAACCTGAATCATGCATAGAGCTTTTCAATTTCTTTTTCACCGGTCTACATCTACAACATCCTATTCCTATGCACAGTGACAGTAATACGTACAAGTGAGGTTATCTTTGAAATCAGATTTCATATTCACATTATTATTTAAGATCAACATCAATTGAGATTACAAATGCTAGTAAAGTATTGTTTTATTATTTACATCAATCATTTTATACCAAATCAACATTTAGCAATAAATTGGCTACTTTTTTTACTGTGCGGAAAACCAGTGTGGGAACGCTGTTTCCACACGTTCCCGCTCTACTACACCCCTATGTTGTACTATGTTGTACTTGCAGAGAATGAGTTAATTTTTTATTTGCTCAAAAAAGAGACGATAGAAGAAACAAAATGAGAAAAGGATTTAGTACCGGCAAGCCACTATTACCTCGAGATCAATATATTTTTTAGGGTTATTGGAAAGGTGAAGTGGGAAGTTTCTAATAATTAATAAGTTTTATGGAACACTTTTAAACACAACAGAATCAAAATTGCTTATACTCTACTCACACAGCTAAATACTTTTAGTATTATGCTTATTATTAAAACTTTAAATTAAACAATAACTTAACTTATACATGTAATATGTACATACCTCAATATAATAATAATACCTGATTTATTATGCAAACAGCTCTGCTCTATAGTCTTGTTTTAAAATTAAAAATAAAAATTGCACAACAAACTAAAATTACAAATAGTAACTAAAATTAACTATTACACATTTTAATTGAAAGTAAAGAAGTTATTAAATGTTAATTTTTAAATTAGAAATTTAAGAAAAGGTTATGGTAAGGATAAACAGTTGTACCAACTAACATATTTTGTTCTCTATTTGGAAGGATTACATTCTTTTTATAAATGTTTAAAAGAAAATTATAAATATAAATTTTTAATATATAAGAATTAATGATTTAATTGAAAGTAATAAAGGGTTCCTTCCAAGTTGTGTGAGTGCTAGGTATATTAAGTGAGATCCTAAAGAGGTTGGTACTCCTTACTGCATGAATTTTTTCTCAGGTTTTTATATTCATTCTCAACTGTTAAAGTTAAAATTCAAGATTGAGTTAGGTATAAATATAACTAGATTTATCTTTATAAAGTGCTTAAATAATGAGGAGTGTAACATAAAACCTTACTATCTTCAAATCTACCAAGAGTAAGTGAAAGGTTTTTCTTGTAAATCTTTACATTTATTAACATTAGTATAGATCTTTATTTGATTTTATAAATATTTCAAACATTTCTTACTTACAAACAGAGAGATCATCGTAGCTTGGTCTAAAATAAAGATTTTAATGTACAACTTAACTTGCATTGGTTTTCAGTTCAACCAGTCTTGCGTAAAAACAATTACATTAATATATTGTAGAGGTATAGAAGTATGATGTATGAAACGTCCGGAACTCTCTACCATGGGGTTAGTAAAAAGGGGCGGTAAATCTGTACTATTTGGACCACCAATTTCTAATTGTCCGATTTACTCGCAAATTGTTTTTAAACTGTTCCTTTTTACATTTTAAAAACGTTTCCAGTTGTACCATCTTGATAAATTCAGTAGTTTTTTTTTTAGTTTTTTTAAATACGTAAAGTGTCATTCTCTTAGGGACATGATGAAAGGTTATGCTTAGGTTAGGCCGAAAAGTACAAATCTTAACCTAAACTATCTTCCCTTATTTTTCCTAGGAAGTGACACTTAACGTATTTTTTTGGCTGAAGTGATAATTAAGCGAATTTTGTACCTTCGATTTGAACCTCTACCAGGTATAGACCTGGTAGAGGCTGGTAGTGCTGCATATAGATGCAGCAGGGTTGTTTTTCTTCAGAAAATGAGTGGAGGAGAACCCCAAAGCGGTGGGGAGCTGCCGTTGAAAATTCTAGGCCAAAAAAATTCATTTTGTACTTCGATTCTGTAAACAGCACAGTACAATTCACTTTTACCTATTTTTTTTTTTTTTTAAACTATTGAATTTACCGAGGTGGTACAACCGGAATCGTTTTTTTAATGTAAAAAGGAACAGTAAAAAAATTGCAAGTAAATCGGAAAATAAGAAATTGGTGGGTCAAATAGTGCAGATTTACCAAAGGGGCTGCAATATGGCCTAATTACTAGGTTTGAATTACTAGTGTACTAAGAACATACTACTACTCCAACAGTTCAAAGAGTAAAGAGAAGTATATCACACATTGCATTTTTTATGCATCTATTAGTAATAATGTATAATAGGTATCCTTTATAATTTAGACAAATTGTTATTAATGTGTAACAGGAAAAGACTATTAGGTATATAAATTAAGATGATTTACTATCCAGTAAGTCCAAAGAGTAAGACCATGTGAGTTCCATTGAACAATCCTGGTCAAAGTGGAGAATAAAAGTATGATATTTCATAAACAGGCCAACAACTAAAAAAATTGATTCGAGATAACTCAGACAAACTTTCTCATATTGTTGAAACTGTATTTAAATTCCATATCTCATTTAATTGATTCTTTTTTAAACATTTAAAAAGCGTTCAACAGGTGGTTGTTTACTTTTCATTTTTGATTGTCAACAAAATCAGATTTATTTTCATCGATGTCTCAGAAAAAAGGCTTATGTTTTCTCTATTTAAAATGTTTAGGTCCGCTTTAATAAATTTTGCGATCTTTAACTCTTCATAGAGGTGTCGGTGTTGATTTTACTAACCAAAATTATTCAAAAAAGTTGTTTATCTCAATGAATAGATGAAGTTATAATTTTCCCATTCTAAGTACAGATTACTCTGACGTGATGTGTTCCCACATCACGTCATATATGAGGCGGTGTTCACATTGTTCTGACGTCAGACACATGAAAGAACACACTTCGCACTTGTTGCTCCTCCCTTCAGTTGGTTTGAGCCTTCTACCATGAATGTTCTCCATGTTTTTGACATGCTGGATGAAGAAGAAGAAGAAATGGCTGCTCTGGGTACTGCAGCCATTTCTTCTTTTAGAGAATGGTTACATCCAATCAATGCAGAGCGAGAAGAATTCTGGGAGTTTTATAATTTAATGCCACAGCTTATAGAAGGAGCCTCCTTTCGTGAATTTTGATTTCTATATTCCCGGTGTGTAGGGTCGTATAACACCGGATTCGCCCGAACATATTCAATTAACATGTCTTCTTCCATCTTAAAAAAAAAATCACTAAAAAACGGTACAGAGAGTAGTAAAATATAGCACCTGACTCTTCTGATGCCTTCCCACGACTGAAGAAATATCTGGAAGTTTAGATATTCCTCCCACGCATCATAAGGCATGTGGCGTCAGATAGCATCATATCTCACGTTCCCACGTCACGCCAGAACAATGTGAACATAGACTCACAAAACCCTGTGTTACTTTTTTATATCACACGCATTATGACGTGGGCCCATGTAACGTCAGAATAGTCTGTACCCACCTTAAAATTCCAATTTTACATTTGAAGCTCATGTTTACGCGAGTGTAGCGAGCAAATGCAGAGCAAACGACAGACAATAGACCAATATACAGGATAAGTTACACTCTGATAAAGTTTTTTTTTTTGCCATTGAACCGGACTACAACCATATAAATACATTGAAAAGACCATAATTATAAAAAACCGTATTTTGTCAATAAAAAATAAAATAATATTTTTTTCGAAATTCCAAAAAGTGGTATCTTTACTTTTGGTCGAAGAATGTTCTGGAATTTTTCCAGATTTTTCGCACTTCACATAAGCGAGATAGAGGGGGGGGGGGGACACGTTTCACACCCACTTCAAACTTTCCTACGCTCGCCCTATCAAAGTTATAACCAAAGAATTATATATTTTTATAATCAGCTCGACGTACCCTTTCATATGATACCCCTCACGGTTGGAAAAAAAAAAATGTAACCCTTAAGTTGTTTTACCCTAATTTTTTTGAAAAATACCTTTTTTAAATCGCTATATTTTTAAAATATGTGGGTAGGTATAAGACACATACGTGCCAAATTTCAAAGTGATCAGACGAAAGGTGTAGCCGTGAGAGCAGGCGACCGGACGGACGGACAGACACACACAGGAAAGTATAAGGGTCCTTGGTTTTGCGTATGGACCCTAAAAATGGTCCCTGATGCCTGAAACAAATTTCTTTCCAGGAATTTTTTAATTTGGAGATAAAAAAATGTTGTTCTCAGAATCACTGTTAATGTTTGATATCATTAGATAATATGACGCCGGTTGGTATATTTTCCTGAGCTGGAAGCTACCTCCCTACCAGGCCCTGCTTCCTTTTGTGTGATTCTATTACAGTAGAACCTCGATTATCCGAACCTCTGTTATCTAAACCCTCTATTAACTGAACTCGCCACCGGTGAGGTGGTTAGAGGTTCTCGCCACCTTGTTGAGGGTGAAGCAGACAAGAATTCATGACTTTTTTAAACCTACCTGAGAAAAATGTAATATAATGTGTTGTTGTACATAGGGGGCCTGGGTGGCTCGGAGGCTAGAGTGCTTGCCGTGCGGTAACGCAAGTTAAGCAGCATCGAGCCGGCTCAGAAGGTGACTGCAGCTCTGGGTTCGATTCCCGGACCAGGCCCCCCACTCAATGTCCACCCAGCATTGTTTAAACAAATGGGAAGCTCCTCGAAAGAGTGGCGCCACCAGGTTTCGGCCAGGAAACCATGATGATGACACTCCTGGTTGTATTACAACCAGGAGGGGGAGTCATGGTTAACGACCATATCTTCACATGAGTGTGAAGATTTCGGTCCCTAACCTGGGTTTGTTCAATGGGCCCACCTAAAAGGCCTGCGTCTTCGGGTGTAAGCCCCCCCGGAATAAAAAAAGAAAAAAAAAAGTTGTTGTACATAATATGTTTGTTAAAATAACATTGTATACACTAGGCATCGCGTGGCTCTATCATTGAAGCGAGCGTATAGAAATAAATATGTATTGATTATTGAAAAAATAGATAATCATGAATCATGATGAGTTGATAGATAATGGGTATAGTAGTAGTACAGCGGCTAGTAGTAAGAGAACCACCCCGCATTCTTACTATTCCTCTAACCACATATTTCCTTTTCAATTATTATAAAATGTATCTCTTTGCTACAAAAAAACTACTGCATGTATCAAATTGAAATTTTGCATGCCTGTTTCAATTGTGCATTAGATGGTGTATATGAAGTTTTATTAAAATCGTTACGCTAGAACGTAAGATACCGGTAAAAAGGTTGTTTTCTCTATTCTAAACGTTTAGGTCCGCTCTAATAGTTTTAGCCATCTTTATTAATTCATAGCGGTGTCGCTGTTGGTTTTACTAAAAAATGTTATTTTAAAAAAATGTTCATCTCATCAAATAGATGATGATAGAATCTTTTCCCGTCCTGAAATTCCAATTTAATTTTTTAACCTCTCGTTTACGCGAGCGTTGCGCGCCAACTCTTGGACGGATCATGCTGTCCAACGAACTTAGCCTGAGTATTAGTAAGAGGATCATGTATACTAAATTTCAACTAAATCGGTCAACTTTTACTCAAGTTATCGTCAGACACATAACCGTTACACACAGACAGACAGACAAGATGCATACTTCGTTGAATGTAAGAAGCTCGCTTACGCTCGCTTCAATTATTGATTTTTTTTTTTTTTTTTCTTTAATGAACCTTTAGTCGGATAATAATCAAGGTTCTACAGTGTAATGTAAATCATTGATTTTTTAAATAAATAAATAAATAAATCACTGGGAAGGGGGGGGGACACACAAATAAAATTCTTATTGAAAAAGAACAACAAAACAGGTTACAATGTGTCTACTAAAATTTATTGATAAATTTTTCATTTAAAAGATTAACACTTAAAAAAACATTTTTCCTTAAATAATTACTACCACAGTTAATTAGTTTTAAATCAATCTATAATGACATGAATCACCATATTTTGTAATAATCATACCAAAATTACAGTGATTATTTCGGTAATAAATAATAATCAAATCTATAAACATTTTTTTTTTTAAATATAACTGAACGTTTTTTTAAATTTTTTTTTTTGTTTATTAATATTTTTAACACATGTTCATTAAGCCCTCATAAAATCAAATAAAACATTAATAAAAATTGATTAAATCCCATTTAATAATTATTTGGACTTTGCAATTCTAAAAAAGGATTCCAAAGGCAACAGGTACTATTTGAAGAAGTTAAACTACTGAAGGAATTAGCAAATCAAATTTTTAATCAATTTGTACTATCATAAAATCTATAGTTAAATTATTATTCATCTAAAGTTGACTTAAAAATTATTCACTTGAAAATTATAGTAAAAACGTTATAACAATAAAGTAAGACATGATTAAATTAAAAATTATTTTTATAAAATAGTAATAAACCCAAAAAACAACAAGATAATAATATCTTACCTAGAAAATTTTATTCAGAAAAACAGCCTAAAAATGTAAAGAAAGTAAATAATCTTATAAATTCACCGGATTACTCTTAAAAAAACCTTTCACATACATGTATGAGGAGTTTCTCATGTAACACTATGAGAGAAGGTAATAGGATTTTGTAAAAAAAAATATGCCAATTTGGACATCTTGCCAATCCTTAAAATAAATTTACCAAAAACAAAAAAATTCAATCCATTAAAGATAATTTTACCAGTGATAAAAATAATTATAAATTTTATTTAATAATATCTAAATACACTAAAGAAACGGGATAATAGTTTTGTTCTTTCTGAGAATACTACGAAAGAAAAAGCACACATGTTTCACATTGGTCAAATATATATATAAATATATTTTTAAAGTCGACAATTTTTACAAAGACTACAAGAAATCGTAAATTGTGTGCCAAGAATGTATGGTACATAGTATGTACTACAAATGCATAATATAGTTGTTCATAGTAGATAATATTTTTTCTTTTTTTAACTTAAATAACTTTAAAATAATAATACAGAGTATGACCATCAATATTTTATTGCTTCAGAGTACTTCCAATAATTCAGTCAAACATTAAGATTACAGGAACTAAAAACAAACATGTCTTCTTTTATAAATTAGAATGAATGATCACAATGAAAAAAGTTGAATTATAATTAAAATGATAATAATTTCTCATAAAAATGAAAACATGGAAATTTAATTTATTTGAGAACAAGATATAAAGTCATAAAGCACTGTAATTTTATGATACTTAGGCTAATCGTCTAGAGGAGGTATATTCTTAAATAGATGTAATTCACAAGTAATCTAATTGTTATTCTAAGGATACATTAATTTTAAAACAATTGATTTAATTTCAAATGAATTAATTGAATCAATGGAGTTCACAAAAAATATTTAATTTAGACACAAATCAAAAGTATTCCATATTACAAAATCAAAATAAATTAAACAGAAAATAAAATACTTATATTAGTAACTCAAGAACTAAAAATACATTTTTCAATTAAACTTCTGCAAACCATGTATTATTGAAACTTAGCAAAAAATTGGACATTTTTACCTAATTATAAGGAAAACTGTTATGAGATAGATATAAGAGAGTAAACATTACATCACTGGGACTTAACTTATTTTGTTTGTTATAATAATTATTTAATTTAAGTTTATTTCTAGTAGGAAAATCCTTGAGTGTGATTATAAAAGATATAGTTGCATTAAAAAGATTACAAAATCAAGAGATCATTAGTTATTTTTCTTGAAATGACAATATTATTTTCTCTTATTTAAATTGACTCGTGGTATCCTTAATTTAATTTTAAAGGCATTTACATTACAAGTTCACTTAAAGTTCAATTTGATTTTTCAACAATAAACTTTAGAATATATTGTATTTGGAACAATTATCATTCACACATTTTACTATTTTCTATTGAATAGAACATCTTAATAAGATACAAATTAAATGTCTTGGCTGATTTTATTATTATTAAAATTATAATGTTTTCATTTTTTTTTTCTTTTACTGAAGTACAGGGCTATCCAAGAATCAGGTTTTATCTTAGCAGTTAAAAAATCGATTAACATTAATTAAAAAATGGTGAAACTATAAAATTTAAATGTATACTAACTTGATTATCTATAAGTGGTTCTACATGCCTTGAAATATACAGAAAAAAAATTAACAGTAAAATTACATCAAGAGGACATTGATTTAGAGAATATTTAAAAATTTACAGGCACAGTGGTTGCGAGCTCATTTAGTTATAAAAATAGTATATATAAAAATGGATGCTTACTTAATTCTAAAAAAAAAACAAAAAAAAGTTTAAAATATTATGATGGGAAAATCCAACAAATTTTATTGACTCTTCATATAGGACCATGCTTCTTCCACATTAATCTATTAAAAATCAAAAAGATTTATTAAAAATCCACATCAGAGCAATGAGATATTTATCACATAACTGTTAAGGTACACACATACATTTTTAGGCTTTGAATTCCTGCAACCCTTAGTTCAATAGGACAAAGAAATACAGCAGAAGATATGGTTAAACAACCTTTTCCAGGATGTTATAAGATAAAAATCTAGCTTTTTAAGCATATCAAGTCTACAGGTTCAAATCAAGGCAAAATTAGGATATTACAGGACATAAAATAAGCCTCTATACTCATCCACTATATGTCAGCATGAAACATCTCTCAAAACCCTCTGGGATTTGAATTCACTGCATGTGTTGGAATTAGGTTTCTAGGAAATTGTAAGATTTCTTCACGAGTTAAATAATAAATTTTACTTGTTTAAGGCTCTACCCCCCTTTGAGGTTAGGAAAAATAGTAAAATTAAAATTATACTGGTTCTAAGCAAGATATCAAAAATCTAATCACAGGCTTCACGATAAAACTCATTGTATTAAAATGGCGCCTGTACTATTTATCATAGGAAGTTGAAATAGGGCTCAAATTGTGCAGAATTAAAATTCGGAATGAAGCCTGTGATTAGATTTTTGATATCTTGCTTAGAACCAATACAATTTTCAATTTAATGATTTTTATAACCTCAAAGAGCGGTAGAGCCTTAAACTGGATTCTAATTCAAGTTAATTGTTTTATCTCCTTCCTATCCTAAGAGCATCTTAAGGGATGTAAAGCATTCTGATATTGCCTTAATACAGTGCCGGAACTAGCCGTGTGCATGGGGTCGGCCGCACACGGGCCTCGGGGTTAGGGGGCCTCACTCCCACCCGGCCAGTAATAAAAAAAAAAAAATTAATTAATTAATAAAAATAAAGAATAATTTTACTAAAAAGGTGAAGTTAGTTTATATTTTATTTATTACCAATGTTATTATTTTTATGTGGTAGGTAACTATATTCTTTTCCACATAATAATAATTATTATTTTCATTTTTTGAGACAATTGATGTTAAATGCTTATTAAGATATGAACTTACTATATGAACTTTTTCTTTTGGCATTTTTCCTCCAAGAGTTAAAGTTTCAAAATGTGAGTATTCAACTCAAGTCTAACAGCTAAAATAATGGATCTAATTAAAAAATTTAAAATAAAGAGTTCTTATTTTGAGCCATAAACTCGAAATCCATTCTTTTGTATTAATTACAAGGGCTCTTTTTTACTTTAGTACCCCCCTTGGTTCTAAACAATAGTCTGCCCTAAAAAAGTCGAAAAGGTTTGTGTGTTTGTCTCCCCAAGACATTGAGACTCCTGGGGAAGTTCTATATTTAATATTCCTTTATCTTAATAGTTGATTAGACTAAGGGATATGATCACAATTATAAACACAAGTGTGGTATTCCTTTGTCACAAGATACATTAGAATAAATATCCCTTCGTCTTAATAGTAATTTAGACTAAGAATATATGCTACTCTGTATAATGTCCCTTTGGCGAAATAACTATTAACATAAAGGGATATAGGGGGATGCTAAAGTAAAAAAGTACCATTACATGCAACTTTTTTTGCTCATTTTCGTAACTCTTTAGCTCTTTTTACTTTCCATATCAAGAGAAAGTATTGTAATGGCGCGAAAATTCGATTTTGATGGATTTACACGTTTTGAGTCCAAAAAAGTAGTTTTTAAAAAAATGTCTGTCGTCTGTCTGTGTAGACACCTGGAGCCTTAACTACTTGGCCGATTTTGACGAAATTCAGCATACATGTTCAGAAAAATCATACCCCGAGGAGATATTAATTTTACCTTCAAATTTGGGGGCACTACTCCTTAAATATTATGAAAAAAGTATTTCTCGAAAACGGTTCCGACAATTTTGATTAAAATGTTCTAAAATGTAGTTCATTTAAATAGGAATTTAATTTATTATTTTTTTTTTTTTATCATAAAATAATGGTTTTTTTTTTGCAATTTATTACAAATCTTATGTGTATCCTGAAAAATGAGGCGAAAAAAGAAAGTTGGTCATCTTGGAGGGGGGGGGGGGGGCCTCAAAACAAATCTTGCACACGGGCCTCAGCAGGTCTAGTTCCGTCTCTGCCTTAATACAACAAAATACCAAATCGTGTGCTTTACATCATTGAGGATCTGGTCTTCACTTAGTAACTTATGTTGCTATGATAACTCTATTAGTGGAAGCTTACATACCAGATTAGACTTAACCAAACAAAACAACTTAAACATTTCATGAAAAATATAACCAAACTAAATTCATTTAACCAATTCCAGTGTTATTGTCTTTAATTAATTATACAAATGTATAGAAATAATTAATATAAATATTTATATATAAAAAAATTATGACCCTCCAAAATGCACAAAATAATATTTTTCTAATAATTAAACAATTTTTATTTTTTATCTATTGATTTAAACTATTTAATACAAATATTTTATACCATAAAAGTGAAAATTAATTAAATGTTTATAGAAATATACAAAACAAATGAACTACATAAAAGAAATGTACTAACATTTTGAAAAGTGATATGTTAAACTATAATTAATAAAATATTTATAAAAGCAATAAGCACCTGGGTAAAACAAAGATTTGGTTCTAGAAATTTTAAATGGGTTACTACAAATTCAACTAATTTGAATGTTATGTAAATTGTACTATTTAATTGTACTTGGAATTCTAGATAGAAATTTTAATATTAATAAATTAAACTCAATTAATTTAAAAGTACAGAATGAGTAAATATTTAAGTAAACTGAAATATGATGTATTGAATAAAAATACCAATCTGATAAAAATTAATTTCAAATCCCGGCGCTGGAGTGTATTTTTTTCTGTCTGTTTCCTGTAGTTAATAATAATTATAATTTGATTTAAATTAAAAATTAATTATCTTCAGGCTACTTTAAAAGATCAACTAGTAAGGAACACAAATGCGGACTAAGTTCTCTAAATTAAAATGTAGCATAAAAAATCACTGGGAAGTACTCGCATTCAAGTACATTTTAAGGTTTCGTAAATTATTAAGCATATCGGTTATCTTATTTATTTTATTTTTTTAATTTTCCCACCTTGCCCTATATAATAATAATTTAGATGGAAGGCCCTAAAAAACAAATAAAGACAAAAAACCAAGTGGAGTAAGGTGTTCCCTGGTTCGATCCACCGGAGTGTCACACTGTATTTTTTTTTGGTAATAATGACAAGGTAAATTAATTTTTTTCTGGAAATTGTTATAGCCCCATTTGAACAAGTTATTTCAAATTCTAGGACTAGCCGTAATATAGGGTGTTTGGGGAGGGGGGGGGGATTTTGGGGTATATTTTAACTCATAAAACCAATACAGAATGCAAAATTTAAAAAAACTATATATACGTATTTGTAACCTACTCTTCAGCCGCTTACATTTGAACCCCACTCGAAAATTAAAAAAAAAAAATGCATAGTTGTAATTAATTTGTATGTGTTAGAAACAAAAAGAAAAGAATTTAAAAAACATTTTATTAAAATAAAAGGAAAATTTAGCATAGATAAATTAATATTTATTATTGGTCAATGACTGAATTGATTTACTAAAGCGATGGGCTTTCAAAACAAAATTTTCACTGACAAATTAGTGCAGGTCTGATATAAGTTCTATTTATATAAATAATACTATAACCAATAAATATATACTACGTACAGAGCAAATTTTGAACCTTTTTTCTATTTGTTTAAACTATGTCACTTAATATTAACTATCAAATGTAAAAATTATTACTTTAATAAACCTAATATATTGACATTAAAACACTCATGACAATTTTTGGACAACCCTGAATGTATGTGTAGTACAGATAAAATGCACACGTGCAAGAGAATATTGTATTTTTCTTAGGCATCGTTATGAAATAAACAATTGATTTTATCAGTGTTTGCTGATTTCCGATGATTTTTCTTTCCTTTCCTTCGGTGAGCTTTGGGGCCGGGAGTTTGAGACAATTGTCGTTCAAATGATGAACCATCATCTGATTCTGAAGTCTCAGAAATATCAGATACTTCAGATAAATCTGATACTTCTGACACTTCTAGCTCGGACACCTCAGATTCAGACACTCCACTGCTTTCGGAGTTGCGCCTTTCACTTGATCTTTTCTTGTTTCTGGCTTTACGCTGATTCTTTTTCCTTTGTCCAAGAATACTAGAATTGGCCCTAAAATTAATAAAACATTAGTTTTTTGATAAATGAATTATTTTGGCACTGTATTAAGAAAATTAGTACAAGTAAAGATGCATAGTAAAACGACTAACCCTAAAGAACAAAGAAAAATTATAAAATTTCATTTATAAATACCCAAATTGCTATTCTTAAATAACTACACTGTAAAGGTCAGAGCATAAAAAATATAATATTGACAGATTTAAATTTGAAAAATTGAATGAAAATCATTAAATAAAGTATTATGATTCAGTCCAGGTAAATTAATATGTTAAGACTATTATCGAGAGGGGGACTGAACTAGTAGGTGAGCCAACGAACTGGGTCAGGACCAGCTTAGACAGATTCATTTGCCCCCCTTTTCACCAGGTGGTAGATGAAAGGCCCTGAATTAAGTGTTTAACGAATATTTAAAAAATATATATATATATATATATATATATATATATATATATATATATATATATATATATATATATATATATATATATATATATATATATATATATATATATATATATATATATATATATATATATATATAGTAAAAATTGACACATCTAGTGTTTAAAAATTATTCTGAATAAATTAGTCAAATAATTTACACTTTCATGTGTTTAATTCAGCAAGGAATGATTAAACAATTTTCAAAAAGATTTTAAAGTTTATTTGAGTAATTTTTTACCTCTAGTTATTAATATAACAATACTTATAACACTTATTTGGAGTAGTTGGGTCTTTTAGGGTATAATAAGTACAAATTTACTTTTCAATAATGGCTATATTTCAACCTTCTTGGTCATCTTCAGGCCTAAAATATCGAAACATCGTACACATGAGATTTATATAAAAAGTTACACTATTAATAAGTCAAAAGCTACAATAACTAATAAATTAAGATTTTTTTATTGTAATCGATTTCAAATAAAATATAAAAAATAATAAAATATACAACATCTTACCTAGATTGAAAATGTAAAAAATTTTAATTTATGTCATATGTTGGAAAGAAAGTTATTATCACCTTTTGGTTCGTCATTTACAATAAAATACATAACTTTCTTTCCAACATATGACATAAATTAAAATTTTTTACATTTTCAATCTAGGTAAGATGTTGTATATTTTATTATTTTTTATATTTTATTTGAAATCGATTACAATAAAAAATCTTAATTTATTAGTTATTGTAGCTTTTGACTTATTAATAGTGTAACTTTTTATATAAATCTCATGTGTACGATGTTTCGATGTTTTAGGCCTGAAGATGACCAAGACGGTCGAAATATAGCCATTATTGAAAAGTAAATTTGTACTTATTATACCATAAAAGACCCAACTACTCCAAATAAGTGTTATAAATTAGGGACTAGAAGAAAGGAAACTCAAATACTTATAACTATAATGTTTAAATTTTTTTTTCATAGACAATATTTAAAAAAGTAATAACCACATTATTGGCTATGTAAATATATATATATATTTTTTTTTAAAAAAAAAAGATGTATGATTAAGAAACAAAAGGATTGTCTATATATCCCATATCAAATTGAAATGAAGAACATGCTACAAATACATTGCTTGGAATGAATGCCATATTAAACTCTACTATAAAAAAATCGGTTCAACAAATCGAACAACTATTTTTCATATATATTGATACTTTATTTTTAACCCTACAATACTTCATAGTCCAGGAGGTAGAGTGCAAAACATTGTCTGACTAAAATCAAGCTAGAATTTTGAATACATGTTATCTTTTGGTGCCTTTTAAGAATATGTGATTGGCTAAGATCGTCTGCAGGACATAGCTTGGCAATAGGCATTTAAAAACCACAAACCAATGTGATTTTCATGATCCCGAGAACAGAATTAGTAAGAAGACCAAAAATTAACTTGATAGGTGTTCACTTTGATTTAGAGTAATACTTGAATAACTAACATGCCAAGTGACAAACTAACATAAACTTTATTTTTGGTCTACTAACTAATTTTGTATTCAGGATTATGAAAATAACAATGTCCACCACAATGGACGGGACATGGTCGTTCACATCCGGTTTGCTTTTTTCAAATGCCTATTGTCAAGCTATGTCCCACAGGTGAACTTAGCCAACCACATATTCTTAAAAGATGCCAAAAGATTACCATATACACAAAATTCTAGCTTGATGTTAGTCAAACACTTTTTGCGTGCTATCTCCTGGACTATCATTTAATTGATTTATTTTAACCATATTTAAAGTTTTCAACAGGTTGGTTGTTTACTGTTTGTTTTTAATTTTAACAAAATCAAATCTTTTTTCATCCACACCACAGAGACAAGATTTTTTCTGGGAAAACAACCTATATGGTTGGATGTATTTAATTTTTTATCAAAATTGTCACTACATATTACTTCAAAATAATTATGTTTCACTTTTTTTCAGAGTTTTTGAGAGGTAGTCCCCAAATTTCTAACTATAATTCATATTTCGGTTTCGTATTAAAGATTTTTTTGAACATGTAAAAAAAAAAAAAAAAAAGAAAAAAAAAAAGAAGGAACTTAGGGACCTTAAAGCATAAAAAATAAATACATACTTTTATCTTGCAATAAATACACATAATTTATACATTTAATTTAATATATATATATATTTAGAGGGAGAGAGAGAGAGATTTAATATCTTATTTTTATAAGGAGGTCTTATTTGAATGGATAAGAGGGGGTATTAATAAAATAAGATTGGGGGCTGTCGCTAAATTAAAACAGCTTTTACTGAAGTGGCCTAATAGCTGGGAGGTAGGAAGAAGAGAGAGTTAGTGTAGTAAAGTTTTTACACAGAGGAGATATGCAATCTGATTCATTAAAAGTCTGGTCTTTGACCAAAAACCCATTCCAGCTAGAACATTATGTAACGGCCATTTAAATGTATTCCCAGTAAACAACAACAAAATTTACATGTAAAAAACACTAAAAACTTGCATTTTATATGGAAAGAAGCCTGATTGTGGTTTCTTCCTCTATACTTTTTTTTTTATTAAAGTATTTTATATTAGAATTAGATAACCTAAATTGTTAAATGGAAAGAAAGTATTGCAATGGCACAAAAATTTGAATTTGAGATCAATGGATCAAGGGTAAAGAAAAAAAAGAAAGGAAGAGGAATCTCATGCAGAAGCAGATGAAAGATAATTGTATCAAAAATAGTTCTGACAATTTTGATCAAAAGTTTGAAAGGTAGAATTTAATTACCAATTAAATCACACAAATTGTTTTCCTAAGAAGCATCTACTTTCTAAGATAAAAAAGTACTAAAACACAAGAAAATGGGGGACAGAAGCAAATGAAAAATGGCTCCCAACCAATTTTATTAATAATTAAGTTATTTAAAAAAAAATAACAGAAATAACTAATTAATAGTGATTTAATTTGATATTTTAATGATTATGTTAATAATATATGGAAAAAGAAATCAAACAAAGAATAATAATGATATGTTTATTACCAAACTGCAATAGTATTATAATTTCCTTTGGCTCTATTAAATAAAGAAATAGGGCATGCAAATAAAAGTTTCATCAGTCAAATTATAATAAAATTTTAAGAACTAAGAAAAATGATAAATCTTAAAAAATAATAATAAATAAATGATTATGCAAGTAATAATAATGGTTTATTATACAACATTTGCTTTTTAGTTGTTATTTAATTTGTTTATAAATAAGAGATTCATTACCTGCAATAAAACAAGTAGTATTTTAGTAAAAGATTAAACAAAGCATTAGTATGATAAACACAAATTAATAAAACAATAATGAAGGAATATAACAGTGTTTTATCACTTAAAAATGTATCAACTTCCTGGGTTCACACAATGTACTATCACACACTTTTAAAAAAATTAGATAGATGACTCTTATTGGAAACATAAACATCAGCTCAGTGGCTTATCCAGCGGCTAGGTCTGGGAGGGGCACATTCAAAGTCAGATTAGATTGGGGGAGGGGGGGGGGGGGGTCATATTGGTAACAAGAAAAGGGACTACTTATTCAACAAAGAAGCTGACCCCCCCCCCCCCAAAATAAAATGCACACTATAAACAAAAAAAATCTCTGCGTCCAAGTAACAACAACTGTTTTAGAACGTATTCGTTAGAAAATGTTATACTGATGCTTACTGCAGTACAATATCTTACTGTAAGTCATGGGAGTCGTCTGTAGTTAATTACTAGGGGGGGGGGGGGGGGATTAATGGTGGGAGGGGGCCTCCCACGGAAAATTTTGAAAAAAAAAACCTCTCAAAACAGGGCTCATATGCATTTCTAAGGTGAATGTAAAAAATATGTATTAAAAAAAAATACAGTTGTATTTTTTTTTACTCTAGTGGGTCTAGGGGGGGGGGGGGGGGGGGGGCACGTGCCCCTGGATACGCCACTGCATCAGCTAGTTAAATATGCATTTGTAAGTAGATATCTTTCTATATTATTAAAAAGGTTTTGAAAACAAACAAGTCTAGTGCTATATCCAAGCTAAATCAGTAAGAGTAGTAGAGAGGTATTGTAGAGTGGGTTGGAAATAGGGTTGCCAGAGTTCTGAATGTAAAAACCGGGACACCCCCCCCTCTTGATTTTTAAAATACTTCTTATCTATAAAACTATTGTACCTTTGCTTTCTAAAACTAGGCATTTATGCTATTTTTTTTATTTATGCTATTTTTTATGCTATTCATGTTATTTTTATAACATAAATTATCAGCTTTTTCTTGCACTTTTTTTTCTTACAACTAAATTATTATTATATTATATCTTCAGTAAAAACCGGGACATTTTGGCGCCCCGAGCCGAAAAGTGTCTTCGGGACACCGGGACTGAGTCCAAAACCGGGACAATCCCGGAAAACCGGGACGTCTGGCAACCCTAGTTGGAAAAGGAAGGAGATAACTCCTTTTATATTAACTTCTTTTAATTAAAATATTCCTTATTAGTGGTTTAATATTGTAAGAGTGATAACACTCAGCTAACATCGTATTTTAATAACATTGTATTTTAATAGAAAAAGGCTCAAATGTCAGCTTATCACTATTTAGTTTAAGATAATAAAAGGTATAAAGCTAATTGTAGAAAGTTATAAAGTTTAAAATAAATAAAGATTCAAATAACTGATGTTAAAAAATGATTTCAGTCATTATTGAAACCCATAAAACAAAAGGTTTATAAGAAAAAATCGGTACAACACACTTTAATCAAACATAAATAATGAAATTTATTGCTATGTTATTAGAGGAATGGGTTATTTATTACTACAGTAGAACCCCTCATGTCTGTCACCTACGGGACCGGAGCATGGTCGGAACACAAAAAAGTTAGATAATCCGAGGAACAAAGAAAAGTGAATATTTCAGTGTAAAAATTCTTTATTGTTAAAAATAAATTTACGTACTCTAATCTAGATGTACTCTAATGTTTTACTATGTATAGTAAAATATACATACTAATCCTGTAATAATTGTTGTTACACCAACTCCTAACTCTGACTCACCTTTGTCAAGCCATTAAAGAATATGTAACTTCTACAGTAATGTACACTCAACCTGTTTTTGTTTCAGTTGAGCCGCTATATTCACTTAAGATATAGCACAACACTGGATTGTAAATGTAGAATGATACACACGATAATAAGAAACCAAGTGTAGCGATCAGTACAGCAAAAACTGACTAGTTGCTTTTACGGTTTTATACTCAATATTCTGATAAGGGTGAAATTTAATCGTAGATTTTTTTTTCTTTTTTATAGCCAAGGGGTGTCATGGTCAGACATTCTGAGGAGTCGGATATAAGGGGTTCTACTGTATTGTGTAAAAAATTATTTTATTCAATGCACTTATTTTCAATTCAGAAATCTACAACGGTCCACTTTAGTGAGGAGTTGATTATTATAATTTTATAAGGAGAATTGAGCACATGGTGAATAAAACTGAATATTGTTGTAACCTAAAACTGAATATTGTTGTAACCTAAAACGGAATATTGTTGTACCTACTGTGTAGGGTTGTCGTACTTTCTTATTTATCAAAATATCAAGGTAATCAGTAATACATTCAAATTATCTTTTAATTTATAAGCTCAATGTAATTGCCCTACTCCTCCACAAAGGGCAGCCCGGCAGTAATCGGGAGGGCTCATAGCACACCAACATTGAGCAGTAAAGCCGCTAGGTAGCAGCTACGCAACATGCTTTTCAAAAAAAAGCAAGTAGGGGTCGAGCCCTAATTTAATTAAAATAAATAAAATAAAAATGTGTATAAAAAAATAAGTGTAGAGGTTGTATTAATTTTGTGTAGATCGGAACACATCACTAAAGGCGGAGATACACATGCCATCAAATTGGGGAAGTAGCTTGCATGCCAAGAGGGTATTTGTCAGTTACTGTCATACCAAGGATTTTTATTAAGTTTTTATCAACTTGCTTGCCAGCTACAGGCATGCCATTTAACATTTCCACGTGCAAGTAGCTGGCATGTTTTTGTTCAAGCTACAGGCATGTGTATCTCCGCCTTAACGGTAGAAATATACCCAAGAAAATCTTGAAATATTTACCTGAAAACTTTTTTTGAAATAGTTTCACTGAAACGAACTTGTTTTTTAACATGACCATTCTCATTAGGCCCATCTTCGGAGTCCATAGAAACAGAAAACCCATAATCATTAGCACTAGATTCTGATAAACTTCTTGTGTCCTTCAATATACTTCTTCTTTGAATCTGCAAATAAAAATTACTATTACAATATACATAATATACTGATAAACCTCAACTTACGAATTTAGATCTTTCCTTTTATTGTTCGTCAGATTTCCTAGGCTTAAAATATTTGATTTTATTCTAACTTATTGCAATTAACAAAATAAAATTACTCATATCAACAAAATATGAGTGGACTCGGTATTATTATTATTTTTTTTTTAAACGAAGAAAATAATTTCAAAAGCCTGAATTTTGATAAATTTAATTTTCGTAAATTAAGGTTTATCTGTACAAGTATTTACTAGGTTAAAAGCTTTTTCCTAAAAATGTTTATTATCCAAAACCCCCAAATTTGCAAATACAAAGTGTCAACTATGTCACCATTGATATATATAATTAAATAAAAATTACTAAGTAAAGAGTAAGATCTTCAAAATTACAAATGAAATCATTATTAAGATAGAAAAACACAATTACAAAAAAAAAAAAACATTAAAAAAATATTTAAAACATTCAAAAAGAACCCCTACCAGAGGAATGGCACATCCTGATTCAGAGTTCGTTCGTCTCATTTTCTTATCATTCTTAATAAGAGAAGATGGCTTATTATTATTTTTAGTAGAACCAGTATTGGAAATACTGACCTGAAATAGAGAGTTTTGACATTAGCATAAATATTTTGTAATTAAATAGTATTTGAGAGGTCACAGTACAAAAGAAAACCTTTTAAGGTATTATAAGTGGGTGTCCATTATGATGCTATGCCACTTTCTGTAAATAAACAGTCTAATACCTTATTAAATAAGTAAATGATGTGGAGAGATAATTATAAGAATACATGGAATTACAGATTGCTAAATAATTTTTGTTATACTTGACTTTGTGACTGATTGAATTATTCTTATTGTCTAGAATGGAAAGGAAGAACATGCAGCAGCAGCAGCAACAAGGTAACAAACTCAAATACCCAAGGGTGCCCACAGGGGGTTTGATGGAGCAAGTTGCACCATCAGAATTTTTGGGGGAATCCATTTTTGGGGTATGTTTCAGAGATTGCTGCTGAGATGCAGTTTTTGGGGGGTTAGCGCCATGGGCCTGGGGCATCCCTCCATGCATATATCATATTACAAGCAGAAGCTTAGTATTTAAGTATTTTTTTTTTTTTTTTTTTTACCATTTTAAGGAACTGAAAATCACCCATTGTACTTACATTATCATTAACTGAAGCATCCTCAAAGATTTCCTCTTCCTCAAAGTCATCACTATCATCATCTGCAGTAGAATATAATCGAAGTTTTGACAGCTTAAGAACAATATCCCCTGTTCTCTTTCTTTTATGATTCATAAAATCAGTCACAGCCTGTGAAATTAAAACAAACCAAATAAATTCACTTTGCATTATTGCACTCTGTAAAAAAAGAGTTACCAAAAATCATAAATTGAAATTAAGAACATTGAAAAAGCTCTTATAATCTAAAGTCAATTAAAGTCGATTGAAGAACAATAAACGTATTATTTTCACCCAGAAAATCCTTTGTACATTGGTAGTAGATAAGGAGTAAAATAAGGAAGAAAATGCTTTAAACTTCTTGATTTTTTTCCAATGTACTTTGAGTTCAAACATCATCACTTGCCATATATATTCATCGGTACACTATGTGAAACATTTAAGTCCAGAGATGGCTTTGAAATTCCTTGGATTACATTGATTGAGGGTAATGGTTAAACAAATTCCTACTTTAAAAACTTGATTTTCTCGAGACTTTCAGTTCAGTTAGTCACAAAAAGAAGAGAAAATTACAATAGATCATAACAAAATGTAAAATCCGCCACATTTGCACTTGTCACTTTTTGGCATTAGTACCAATAATATGCTTGATCTTCGTTTTTTATGTGGGTCGATCAAGGGTAGTAAATAAGTATTTCAACTAAGGTGAAATCGTTCTTAAACTTGGCTATATTTCGCCCCACTCCGGGGCATATTCATGCCTAAAAACATCGAAAAAACTTAATTACAAATTAATGTTCTTTAAATAACTATTTTACATGATTTAAAATACAATAAATTATTAGAAAAATAAAGGTAAGGACTTATTTCTTACCTTATCTTAAGAAGTATGGATCATTATGTTAAAACAATTGAAAACATATTTTATACTACTTACTATTTCATATCAAAGTTATAATAACAGTAAAACCCTCATAATAATTAAAATAAAATTTTTCTAAACCAAAAAACCCAAATTTAAGATTACATGAAATAATAAAAAAATTAAAATTATATTTATTTCTTCCCTGTTTTTTATGTTATATTTTTCTTCCGTAAATTGATAAGATAGAAGGTTTACCTTAGGTTACCTCTAGTCAAATTATTTTAAACATGTTAATTTGTTAATTTTTGTTCGTCCTTTTTTGTTAATTTTTAATTATTATAACATTAAAAAGTGTTGATGATGATAAGGTTTTGACAAAGCCACTATGTGGTCAATATTAAATACATTTTTTTCAATTGTTTTAACATAATGATCCATACTTCTTAAGATAAGGTAAGAAATAAGTCCTTACCTTTATTTTGTAATAATTTATTGTATTTTAAATAATGTAAAATAGTTATTTAAAGAATATTAATTTGTAATTAAGTTTTTTCAATGTTTTTAGGCATGAATATGCCCCGGAGTGGGGGTGAAATATAGCCAAGTTTAAGAACGATTTCACCTTAGTTGAAATACTTATTTACTACCCTTGATCAACCCACATAAAAAACGAAGATTAGAAGAAGGGATAAACCTAATTACTATACGAATATGCTTGATGTTTGCAAACAAATAATAGCAAGCTTAACCCTAGAAAGCTCATCTACGTCAGATTGGCATACAGTTTGTAAACAACTGATGTCTCCACCCCTTAACTTTCTCAACTGAGGCCCTTATACCTGCAGTGATTTCTCCAGTCAGAGGTGTACACTAATCTGAAACTTTTTAAAGAACTTAATAGACCCACATTTGTCATATTAATTTTTTTTATCTGGAAGATTATGAGTAAAATAGTTTGTAACACTTCTATAAAAATAGTTAAAAAAGAAAGAAAAATACGTATTACTTTGAATAGTGATCTTCAATGTTGAATGAGATATAAAACACAATGAGAAATAAACTGCATTTCCACATATAAATGTTACCTTAATAGTCATTAACTAGATCACCATGCTTGTCCTTTAAATAATTTATTAACTACACAACTTTTTTCTTTTAATGTAAATTCTATTTTCAAGTTTATATTTACAGGGAGCCATTTAAGTTGAGGATAATAGCAACATAATTATAATTATAATTAGAAAATACGTTGACCTCATCTGCACTATTTAAAACTGAGAGACAGTTATTTATATTGAGCAACATATTTTTAGGACAGGCAATGCTTTTCCTTACCCCCTTTCCTCAAAGATAATTTTTAATACACATACAATTTAAATCATTTTAACTTCATATTACTATTATCAATTTTTTTTTTTTTTTTTTTTTTTAGATAGCTAAACAATAATAACTAAGACCATTTAACAAAAAGATAAATAATCATAACATAATAATCTTTAGAGATTTATAAAACTACAATATATATTATTTAATTTGGAAATAAACCAAATTCTTCCATTTTTTTTATAAGTAAAAGTGTTTCTAGTAATGACTCTTTTTTTTAAATCAATAAATTAATATGGATGATGTTATTGACCTCTAGGGGGGAATGGGATACATTTTTGATTAGTTAAAGTTTATATTGAATATATTTCGTTGATAAAGTTATTTATCTATAACATTTAAGATTTATTGGTGCTATTAATAATATTTATATTTTTCATGCAACTGTTGCTTTGTGTGTTTACACTTCTAAGCATCTTAGTATTTTTTACTTAAAAAGTAATGGAAAATGGTGATAAATAAATTAAGTTTTTAGAGCTAACATATAAATCCTAGAGGTATTTAATAAATTAATCTATCAGTAAGGTTGAATGGTCTTTGATAGTACACATCTGATAAGTGATTGGTTATCCAAATAGAATCTAAATATTTCATTTCTATTTTTAGAAATATCGAACCAGTCTATTTATTCATATCTGAAATTTATAGATCAGTGTAAACCTGTAATAACTCATACGTAAATTACAAGTCAATACCAGTATTAATGCACATGAACATTTAAAATCTAAACAATATACGTGAATTTATCATATTTTTATTTACTTTTTTTTTTTTTTACAATAGCTACAACAAAGGCTGACCATGAGAAAGTTTTCTACTTTATTGCAATAATTGTTTGCTATTTAAATTAGCTCAGTTGAAAATAACATGGGAAAAAATTAGTTTACTGCAGACATCTACTTTAAGTTAGTATTCATTAACATATCTTACCAAATAATGAAAAAGGTAAACAAGAGGTAAATTAGAGAAAATAGTGATCTGTTACAAGGACATTTTAAAATAATAAAAAGTACATAAACCATTGCATTTCATGCAAGTGGAATGTGAAGGCCTATCTCAGTATTAGTATTTTTTTCAAATATTGTTCATGGTAGGTAATGAACTTGGAAGCCATAGAAACCTGGTAATCATTTTAGTATAAAAAAGTTGGATGACATTTAATGAACCAGAGCTATTCTAGCATTCTAGTCAGTGGCGTAGCTAGACCATTGGGGGCCCCCCCGCAAGAACTCTTTAGGGGCCCCCTCGCCAAAGAAAATTGATGAGCAAAGAAAAAAAAAAAAAAAACCTCTCTTGCGTTTAGGATAGGGGCCCCTCGACGTTGGTACAAGGGGTAGTAATTCCAGTTATTTCTGGATTTTGGGGCCCCCTAGCACACGGGGGCCCCCCGCAATGCGGGCCCATAGTTACGCCACTGATTCTAGTTAATGTGTTCAGAATAGGAGAATTTATCTTAGTTACTAAGCCTCCACATTGAAATTCATACATACATTTTATATCATAGGCTCCTCTCTACCAATATTAGGTAATTGTAGGTCAGAGGACAGCCAGTTTAACACAATAATTCTATTTACAATAGTAAAAATCAAAAGCTGCTGGCCTCTATGCGAATAAAAACCAAGAGTTTTGGTGTCTAAATCATGATTTAAGTGAAATGTGTTAATACTTTCCTATGATGATCCCATTGCTTTGTTTAGATATTGATATAAAGGACCATCACATACATTGTAAAGATTAAAAACACTTATTTCTGTAAGGAGGAGGAGATGTGATGGTGAAAATGAAAAGAGAGTAAGAATTTTAAAATAAAAAATTAAAACTTCTGTACCTCAGATATAAATTATTGTGTTCCATTTGAGCAATTACAGGAGAACTATATCTTACTTGGTAAAAATAGAATTGACCAGTCTGTCTTCACTATAAGTATACCAAGTTTTTAAAATGATTGTTTATTTATTAATTATCAAAGGAGTTACAATGCTTTATAGCAATAATGAAAAAACCATTGTAAAGCTGTACATAGTTAGCTTAACATAGTTTAATAAAATTGAACTTTCAATAATTTGCCTCTGAGGTAAATATTTATTTCCCCAATGCTAATAAAGAATCTGAATAATTTACTGAATAAATAAATGAGCAAATACAAACCTTAGAAGGAGAATCAGAGGTAGAGTTATATTCCAATAGTGTCACTTCCTGAAGATCAGACAGCTCTCGCCCAAAATGAACTGAACTAACCCCATTGTCATTATCGGCGCTAAATGAAACACTGAAGCTAACTGTATTATCATAGACATTAGTCTTTAAAGAAACTGGTTGAAAAGAAGAACAATTCAGTTTAAGGCAGGCAGTATAATTTATAGGGACAAATCCAGAACCCATTGAATAGAATTTAATTTGGAACTGGGAATTATTTTCAGAAAATATATAGGATAATGATGAAGGCTCTACATTTGTTGCAGAGAGGTCAGCAATTATACTGTTTGATACTTTATGCAGAACACATGAAGGGAGAGAATAATAGGTATCAGGATTTATAAATGGTTCAACAATGTCCATTTCCATATCTTCAGGGGAATCCATGGAAAGATAATCTTCTTTATCACTTATGTCATTATTCAAAAGATTTTCATTCTCTTGAGTAATAATATTATCAGTCGAATTAGTTATCACAGGGGTATCATGGTCCAATTTTGTTAAATCTTCATCGCTGGAAGAGCTCATACCTCTACTGGGATCACTTTCTAGTCCACTATCTTCTTTAGTTAAACAGTGTTTCCGCCTATCAACAATGGCAGTTACCAAGAGTCTCCTTGAAGAACCATCAAATTTTGCAGAACTTTCATTCTCAATTATGGAATAAGGCAGATTTATTTCTAATTTGTACTTGGCAGGTGATTCAGATTTCAAGGAAAGAGTCTTTTCACTCAACAACACCTCAATTTCTGATGTAGATTTGATCAAAGGCAAATTAATTTCAATCAGTATTTCATGAGCCACACAAGTATTCATCTTAGCATCATTTGAATAAGTGAATTCCTGAAAGTCCAAATTCTTTCTATGCTTGATATGGTACTTTGGAGTGGTGTATTCATCTTTCCTTACCTCATGCTTAGGGGTGAACACAGCCGGCTCTGACACAGGCTCACTGTAAGGATAGTGTGGATTAGGGATGATATCTTCCAATAGACCTTCTGATGGTCCAGCTTCATCACTTACCTTTTTACGAATCACACAAGGATGTTTATAACCCTTAAAACCCATTTTAGGAAATTTTAAATTGTTTTTATCTAAATTAACTCCAAAACTGTTTTCTACAGCAGCTATGGCAGTGTCATTAACAAATGTTTTTATTCTTTGATCTTTTTTAGCCAGTTCCAAGGTGAGTGGATGGAATATAACATCATAGACAACACATAATTTTCTATTTTTATCGAGGTCATCTCTGGGTGGTGCCTGAATGTATGGCAGTGACCATTCTGTACCAGTGGAACCCTCCTGAATACCCCTAGCAGCACAGGGCTTACCAATCTTGTCATTAGCACAAACATTAATGAAAGCCTTTTTAGCACCATCGACACTAGTCTTTATGACATATCCTGGCTTCGGATGAATAAAAGTGACATCGATTCCTCGTTCTTTCTCGTATTGAGTGATTTCTTTTTCAAAGAGAGCTTTATTCTTAGGATCGTTTATTTCATCTACATACTCTATAAATAGCTTACGAAATTCCTCTTTTTTCAAAGCCTCGGAGATTTGATTAAGCTCTTCTTTTGTGATGTCAATATCATTTCTGTAGTCACGTCGAGCCATAGATTAGCAATGACTTCCGATTGATAAAACTCAGCTGACCCACAATAACTTCCAAGTTTCGGATAAAAAAAAATGTACTATCAAGATCAAATAATTGAGTTTTCTTTTAGTAGGGATAAATAAATATTTTTAATCCTGGTTTCAGTAGAGCGAGTAAAATAAGAGAACAAGAATATTATTACCATGCAGATCGATTCTGAAACAAGTAGTAACTTGGTGTCAACCCACTTTAATTTCCGACGGAGTTTGAAGCTAAAGATTTCACAGAAAGTTAATATAAGTTTCAAAATTTGATCCGACAACCGTTAATAAATATTTAATTTGTTTAAAATAACACTTTAAATCTAATTTATCAGTTATAAGTCAAATACAAAATGCGGCCGGAGAAATGTAAATCAACAAACAAATTGCGTAGTGTTTCCTTTCGTCGACAAAACAAAAGTGGTAGGGAGGAGGAGGAGGGGGGCCCACCTTATGACCGAATTGAACTCTAGAAAAAGGTAAACAATCTCAACAACCCAGAATTCATTCACCAACACCAATATCCATTGCGGGTATATTCTGATTGCCATCAATGAACTACGGATGTGAAATATAGATAAATTTG
The DNA here is from genome assembly GCA_951217055.1 of Gerris lacustris. NCBI lineage: Eukaryota > Metazoa > Arthropoda > Insecta > Hemiptera > Gerridae > Gerris > Gerris lacustris. The sequence continues at coordinate 83,077,399 of OX578277.1, forward strand.
ATTAAATAATTATTCATCATTCATCTCATTTTGATGATTTTGACATAAATATAAAGTATTTTAGAATTTGTAGTCAAATAAAATCAGATGTTTTAGGTTTTTTTTTTGACGTCATCAATGCTCCGATTTGTGAATCGGATGAAAACAGTCAGTTTTGCCAGCAATTCTGTTCCCTCTTTATATTCGGCGGATTTCTACGAATCAACCTGTTGCTATAAATGTTTTTAACTTGATTTATCTACTGAATATAAGTTGTACTTTAGCTGTAGAATCAGAATCCTAGAATCTGTTGAAAATTAATATTGAAATAAGGTTGTGTATGATGCTAATTAGTTTACGTGATTATAATAGCTGTAATTTCTTGTAAATGACATCCTCTCTTTTGTAAATTTTTTTTTACCTCTTCGTGACTTATTCTGATGAATTCAAACCTTTTTTCAGGTGTGTAATGATGTGGAATAGAATAGCGTATATACATATTATTTATCTCTGCGTATAGCCTTGATGAAAGGAATGATAAGCCTGCCTATTATAAGCTAAGAGCTAAGTATTTCCCAATGCTTACTTATCAATAATTTGTGCCCGGGTTCTCACAGTAACTCTGTAAAATATAGGATATACCAGAACTTTATTTTAAGAAAGAAGTGGTACTTCCATCGACGACAAATATGGATTTCTTGCGAACATTTTCAGAAGAAGAATCATCGAAAATTTCCAAAGAATTTAAGCGCCTTGACTGTAAGTATATTATGTAACCTTTGTACATATCAGTGCTTTTCATAGTTATATTTTTTTTTATTAAGAATGAGACCATGTAATAAACTCAAAAACATTATGGGAGAAATCAAAATCAAGACAGTCAGTTATTTAGTCAGACAGTCTGTTTATTTAACTTTAATGAATCGACATAACATTAGATGAGAAGTTCACATCTTATGTTAGGGATAATAAATAAAATTATCAATTGGTAATGATTTGCTTTTAAATACTTAAAGTTTGAGTACAATATGATGAAAGGAGGAAGTTCTATAGTACTTGAAACTGAGGACTGTTCAATTAATTATGTAATAATATATGCCTGGTTACATAAGAAAGCCTTTAATTTCTCAAAATTACTAGGTTTTATCCTCTTAACTGTATTTGTTTGATCAGTTACTTGATCATTAAACATTAATTATATTGGTAATTAATAAAGAAAGCCAATTTCATTTTAAGACAAAAAACAACAATATACATTATTTATTATAACTGTCACATACATGTTTGTTTATATAAAGACAGTGTTTACATAATTTAAAAACAAAATAAAATAAAATATTAAATAAATTAAATATAACTTTCTCAACATCCCTTCTTTCTTAATAAAAGAAAATTAAATATATAAACTAAGCTGAGAACAGAAACAAAGTTTAAGATTGATACCTACAAGGTTCTTTAATTTTAGACCGATCTCTCAAGTCATAACGTTTAGGAGGCTCTATACTTGTAGTAACAGGCGTAGATGGCTGAGAAGAGTGAGAGGTTGATCCAGATGCTTCACTCTGATTGACTGCAGCCGATGATGCAGCATCACTTTTCACTCTGATTAAATGCTCTCTAGTTTTTCTGTACGATGGACCTTCTTCAGATTGAATCACGTATGACCTAGGAGCATCCAAACATTTTTTTAATGTTCCTTTTTTCCACTTGTTATTTTTCCTAAAGAGCACTTTATCCTTTTCTTTTACAGGTGTTAAGTTTCTAGCAGTTCTATTATACCAGTCACTTTGTTTACATTCATGCATTACATTCTGTTTAAGTTCTGAAGGTTTAACTACAGTTGGTTTCAGATGACCTTCAGTCTTAATCATATTATCTCTAAGCCTCCTACTCATAAGAATCTGTGCAGGAGACAAGTTCAGTCCAGCAATAGGAGTGTTCCTATAATCTAACATCAACTCGTGTATACTACATTTTGTTAATTCTGATTTCTTTAACATCTTCTTAGTTGATTTAACAGCTGATTCTGCCTGCCCATTACTTCTTGGAAAGTTAGGGCTTGAAGTCACCAATACTATATCATGACGTTCCAAGTAATTTTTAAATTCTATACTGTTAAAGGGAACATTGTCGCTTATAATCTTCTCTGGGTATCCATGGTAAGAAAATATTACTTTTAATTTATTAATTATTTCCTGAACAGATTTGTTTCTTATAGGCAATAGCTCAAGCCACTTTGAAGTGTAATCTACAACTACTAGATAACTTTTACCATTATAATCTAGTATATCCATTCCAAATTTTCTCCACGGTAATTCTGGTACGGAGTGATTAATCAAAGGCATCTTGCAGTTCTGAGGTCTTAATTGTTGGCATACTTCACAGTTTAGGATCATTTCTTTTATATCTTGTGACATACCAGGCCAGTACAAGGATTCTTTAATTTTGAGTTTAGTTCTAGTGATACCTTGGTGACCTTCATGGGCTGTTTTTAGAATAACTGACTGAAATGACAAAGGAATCACTAAACGATCTTCATAAAAAATTAATTCATCGTAAATTGTTAAAAAATCTTTCAGGGCAAAAAATGTATTCTCTGCCGATGACAAGTAATTCTTATCTGGCCATCCATTCTTTAAATAATTCATAATTTTGTTTAATACTTTATCTTCTTTAGTCATCTTTTTTAGTTCATTCAATCTATGTTCTGAAATAGGGAGTTTTCTTTTTACTTCATGTATTACAAAGTTTAGTTCTAAGTCTTCTTGGCCAGTAGTTTTTAATGCAGCTCGAGATAAAGCATCTGCTATTAGTATATCTTTACCTGGTAAGTAGGTTATTTTTACGTCATATTTCATGATGCGTAAGTACATTCTTTGTAATCTACTTGGTATTTTACTAAATTCTTTATTTTGTATACATACTAACGGATTGTGGTCAGTCTGTAGAATCACATGTCTACCATAAATAAAATAATGCCATTTCTCTAATGCGAAGACTATAGCCAAACATTCTTTTTTTATTATTGCATACCTTTTTTCAGTCGGAGTCAATGTTCTCGAGGCATAAGCCACTGGTTTTCCTTCTTGTATCAGCACTGCCCCTAATCCTTCATTACAAGCATCCGTCTGAATATAAAATTGAGATTTTTCATTACAATGAGATAAAGTTGGAGCTTGACTTATTAACGATTTCAACAGGTTAACGGCTTTATTATGTTCGTCAGTCCATTTCCAATCTGATGAATTTTTCGTAAGTTCCCTCAGTGGAGCTGATACCTGAGAGAGATTTGGTATGAATTTACCCAAATATTTTACTATACCCAGTAATCTTAATAATTCCTTATTATTTTCGGGGTTTTTCATTTTTACAATAGCCTCAGTCCGTTGAGGATCAACTTGAACCCCTTCTTTAGAGACTATATGCCCAAGTAGTTTTACTTTTTTACACTTATATTGAAATTTGGATGGATTGAAAGTTATACCGTTATCTTTGGCTCTTTTCAATACGGCCGTCACTGTAGCTTCATGATCTTCTTCAGAAGTCGCTATAAAAATATCATCAATATATATCTTTACTCCTTTTATATCACTAAAGGTTTCCATATTCTTCTTTTGAAAAGCTTCACTAGCTATTTTGATCCCATACGGCAATCTTAAATAGCGAAATTTCCCAAACGGAGTGCTAAAAGATAACATTTTTGACGTTTCATCATCTAATACTACTTGATGAAAACTTTCTTTCATATCTAATAAAGTATAACACGATGTACCATCTAAATCACTTAATATTTCATCTTGAGTAGGAATATGATACTTATCTTGTACAATAAACTCATTAAGATACCTTGGATCTAAACATATTCTTAAATTTTTATCTGGTTTTTCAGGTATAACCAATGGATGAGACCAATCAGTCGGGACATTCATAGGTTTTATAACTTTTTCTTTAACTAGCCTATCTAAGGATTCTTTAACTTTTGGCAATAAGGATTTTGGAATTTTTCTTTCAGGAAATATTCGTGGCACAGTATTTTCTTTTAGTTTAATATGGTACGGCTGACCAGGGAATTTACCAATACCTTCAAAAACCGGTTTAAACTTTCTTATAAGATCTGCTTTAGTTTGAATTTTACCTTGTTGAACCGTGTCTATTCTTTTAATTAAATCAAATGTAATGCTTGATGTTAAACCTAAAATAGGTTTAGACGGAACATCCATTATTGTATATTGTACACTAAAATATTTTCCTCTTATCAAAGTTTTAAGGCTTATTTTTCCTAAAGATTTTAATTTATGATTACCGAAGGCAACAATATTGTCATTTGTAGACCTCATCGTTGGTATCTTACCGTTAAATATATTTTTTAGTTTTTTTAAAGGAATAATATTTATGTCTGCTCCGGAATCAATTTTAAATCTAATGGGAGTATCATTTATCCAAGCTGTTTGTACCCAATGTTTCTTTACCTCGTGATTACAAACTTCATTTATATGTAACTTCTCTTCAGTATCAGAACTCTCATCCGATCCAGAATTTCTCTTCTCTATACTATAATTCTTTTTATATTTTCTATTATTCTTTTGATTTTTTCGTGAACACCCTATTGAAAAATAATTTTTAAAACCACAGAATGAGCAAGTTTTCCCATAGGCAGGACATTGAGCTCTCACATGCTCCTGACCACATTTAAAACATTTATAAGAATTATTACTAGCACGAGGGTACGAGTTAGATTTGCTAGGTGGACCTCTAATTAAGTCTACTTCCACATTATTGACAGGACCATCTTCTTTATTTTTCATCTCATGTAATTGGTTCTTAACAACTTCATGATTTAAGAAAGTTTTGAACGCGTTTTCTAAAGTTAAATCTTCTTCTGATAATAGTTTACTTCTCAAAGCATCGTCATTAGTTTCTATAACGATTTTATCACGGACCATATTGTCCTTTTCTTTGAATTCGCAAGATTCGGCTAAATTTTTTAATGCCGTAATAAACTGAGTAGCATTATGATTACATTCTTGTTTATATTTGTAAAACTTAAATCTTTCAAAAACTACATTCTTTTTAGGTTCAAAATGCGCATCAAAATGTTTTACAACACTGTCAAATGTTTCTTTATCATCTTTGAAAGTTTTATAGATAGCTAAGGATTCTTTACCCATTAAATTTAACAATGTCGCAACCTTTACTGTTTCGTCATCTTTGTTCAATTTAGACGCTATCATATAAATATAAAACTCATCATACCAATTTCTCCATTCTTTAGCCATATTACTGCTGCTAAAATTAACACAATTCGGAGTTCTGATGTCTCTAGACATTGTTATTTATTTTATTCCGATAAACAATTCTTAGAAAGAAAAACAAAACATCATACCAAATAAATCTTGTTGTGGGATGAACTATTATATCTTATTTACACCTGACACCATGTTTGATCAGTTACTTGATCATTAAACATTAATTATATTGGTAATTAATAAAGAAAGCCAATTTCATTTTAAGACAAAAAAACAACAATATACATTATTTATTATAACTGTCACATACATGTTTGTTTATATAAAGACAGTGTTTACATAATTTAAAAACAAAATAAAATAAAATATTAAATAAATTAAATATAACTTTCTCAACAGTATTAATAATTGAGCTGAACTGAAGGAGACGACACTGTAGAGAATTGCTTGGCAGCACAACTTTGCTTCTTTTTAAACACTTGAAAGATTATATCATCCCTTTGTCAAACAGTACATTTGCACTATAATGATATTGCATTATAAGGATTTGAGGATTGAGGAAACTAAAAAATGTGTAGAATGAAATACATTATATAAACGAGAAATCAACTTCACCCAAACCAATTTAATCATCTGGTCATTCAGCTTGAGAATGAACCAAGGAGGGGACAAAATATCTCAAAAGTAAGCCTTTTTAATTCCTTAATTGACCCAACTACTGAAGATTTGAAAAATACAAGGAAAAATTTACTATTTTCATTGAAGGGACATCCTTGCCTATTCATGGAAGTGATATTATGTGTTTAGTCTTACAATCTCTAAAGATGACATTTTTTTCTACTATCAGGGGTTAAACCCAAATTGAATCCGAAGACATAGACCGTATAGGTATGTCCAGTGAGTAAACTTGGTACAAGTCCTGTTTCAATATAGTAAGGAAAGGGATCACCCGCTTTATACATCCACTTGAACATCCAACAGTACTCTGTCACTATTGTTATCAGCGTAATTGCATAATATGCAATTATGCTGCAATTGCATTATCTGCAATTATGAGAGGGATCTGTGCATCAGAGTGCACAGGTGCTTAAGAAATTCTTTCTAGAATTAATGTCATAATAACAACAACAATATTTTATTCCCAAGAGATCAGAAAGGTTATGGATAAAGCTACTAATTCATGAGCTCTGTGTTAACCTAATATTTTGTTAAATAGGAATGTAAAAAAGTTAAAGAAAATATTCAGGAATTGAAGGTTCTAGTTTTATTTTATATATATACTAATGTTAACTATGCTCGGTATATGTTTCTATTATTTTCCTTTGAAATTGCATGTGAAATTTTTTTAAGCCTTAGTGTACCTGGATCATACTGGTAGCTGTTTGTATCCACAATCACTGATTGAAGCTGTAGCAAAGGACTTGTGCTCTAATACATACAGCAATCCACATTCTAATAGTACTTGCAGTTCTGCTACAAGTGATTCCATCGATCAAGTTCGCTTCAGGTAGTAACAAAAAAAAAAAAATAATAAAACATTGCTTAAAATTAGAGACAGATTAGATTAATTAGATTGATATAAGAATTAATATTTAATATGAATGAGATATAAACTTCCTAAGCTAAGTTGAAAGTTAAAGTTAAAATTCCTAAGCTAATTTCCATTTTAAACATCATTTTTGATAACCACTTTTGTGGTTTAAAGTCTATTTTTCTTTTTGTCAATTGTCAGTTAATACCTTTAATTTTTTCTATAGTTTGTTTTTCTTTATCTTTAATCAAATGACTCCACTTTTCCTATAAGCCAGCTCAGATGACATGATTAAGCTAGTTTAATGTGGAATTGGTAATTATCAGGACAACATAGCCCAAAATCTGATTATTCCTTGTCAAAATTTAAAATTCCAAACCATCAATACCATCTGTGCTCTTTTACATTTAATTTTTAGTTTTAAAAGTGGCCCAATTTGGCAATTATTTTCACAATAGTACTGCATCAATATCTTTTTCAATTTTTTGCATCATAACATTTTCTTAGGGATAAATTAGATTTTTGTTAGTTAATTCACAGAAAGAAAATGAATATTACTTATATTTAAAAACTTGAAAGCGAAAATGGAACTGATTTTATTTTTTTGAATACAATTACAATGTGTACCTACAGTAAATACAAGGCCGTCCCTAGGGGTTTGGCGCCAGGGTCAATGGCACCTGTGGCGCCCCCCCCCCCCCCCCCCCCTTATTGCAAAATGTACCTAGTAGTTTAAGACGGGGGCCTGGCGGCGCCCGGGTCAGCTTGACCCGGTTGACCCCCCCCCTAGGGACGGCCCTGAGTAAATAAAACAAGTAATGTAAAATGTCAATTCTTAACAATATTTATTATCTAGGTTAGATTCTTTAGGATCAAAAAATAAAGCTGTTAATGGTTAACCAAACCAAGAAGTGATGGCACTCAGGAAAAACTGTAAACTTACCTTTGTTTATAATTGGAACCCCCAAATTTTGCCTATGTCGATACAGCCTGGTGCTAATATTTTTTATTTTATAAATGATTGCTGTCTGTGACAATTAATCAAAATTAAAACTACCAAAAAGTTTTAGGGAACTTCAATTGTTTTTTTTGTGTTGATTTAATTAAAACTGACTGATCACAATGTTACTTCAAGTCTTTTTTCTTATATGAACATATTTGAATGGTGAAATCCATTATATTTTAATAAAGGCTTCTTAATTGGGTATAATGGAAATGTTTTGGTATAGTGAAATTACCAAAACGTTAGACATTTTTTTAGACTTAAAGTAAAAAGAGGAAGGAGAAAAAAAAAAAAAATAATAAAAAAAAATAATAATCTCTATTCTCCTGATAGTTCCAATGACAATAGTAAGATTTTGCTATTAAGCAGCTAGATGTTATTATATTGAATAACATAATCTTAAGTGATGTCTTAGAGGTTAAATTAGTTTAACTAAACCAATAATCTATTTGCAATAAATTGAATACAGAATCTATTGCATTGCATTGTATATCTTATTGTAACTCAGGGTAACCATACAATAAAATATATATAAATAAGTACTGTAGTATTGAATTCGTGTCCTTGAATCTAAATGAATTTTTTTCTGTTTGATTTTTTCCGTTATAAATCTGTCTGGTTATGTTAGTTGTTACTTACAACTAACAAATAAAATAATTTTTGTATGATTGGGTTGTATTTTATGAATTTAATTATGCTAATACTAAGATTGTGTTATTTGTGCAGATCTATGTGTATTAATTAATTTAAATTCCTTGGTAGTTAATATTTTCAGTATTATAATTTCCATTTTACTTTGTTTAAATTTAGACCATTTTAACTTAGTTATATTATATTATGGTGAAAAGATGAAGTATTATATCCTACCACAAGAGCTTTCACACACTAAGAAGACTGTGTTTTTAGGTTTGAAGTCCTTCGCATTCTGTGTGTCTTTTTCTGAAAGCCAAGATGGTTATAATGGACTTATTCATGGGCGCTTAACCTTATTAAAAATTAGTTTATTGAATGTAGATTTTTAACTTACTTACCTTTGTGGCAGTAATAATCTGTTTACTTTTTTTCTTCAGGATACTGCAGCACTTCAATACAAATCAGAATGAGTACAGTGTAGTATTCACTTCTGGAGCAACTGCTGCTCTTAAACTTGTAGCCGAAGCCTTCGATTGGTCGCCACCTTGTGAATCAAATACTTCTGAATGGCATCCAAGAGGTAAAATACAATATTTATGGAACTTGAATTATGTTGCATCTAAGAGAAATAAAGCGACACATTTTCCATGCCAGAACACTGCATAGTTTGCTGAGCCAGTATGATTAGGTTTTTGTTTTGCCAAATTATTTTCATTTAGGTTGTCAATTAAAATTAATTATGGAAAGCTTTTATTTATTAAATTTTTTAAGGTTGTCTCTTTATGCAAATTCATTTGAAATAGTAAGAAAACTTTACTGGCTGATAAATAAGAACTAAGTTACCCTGCCATTATTTTAGGCAGGTGTAAAAATTCTTAATTTTAATAATTGTATGCTTTTAATTTGTTTTTATAAAATTATAGATAAACTTACATGTCTTCCTTCAATTTATGGACTGATATAATATAATATAATATTTTTATTATTAAATTATTAAAATTCCTTGATAATGGGTATACTCTTAGCGGTTCTGGGATCCAACATAGAATTAAAAAAAAAAAAGAAAAAAACACATTTTGCATTTATAACTGTTGTTACTGCTCTAAAAATAGATTTATTATTTATTACTTATCCCACAGATTATAAATATTTGAAGATAATTTTCTTTATTAGTAGTAAAACCTTTATAACTATACACCCTCACAAACAAATTGCCTCCAGCTTTTCTCTAATTTTTTTTTAAATGGGTAAGAGGTCTCCCTCATTCTTCTTCTTTTCTAACTACAGCTTAAGTCACATTTATGAAATCAATTCAGCAATCTGTGAAATACTTTTTATTTTGTTTGTGAGAATGATACATGTTTAGTTCCTCTAGACACAAAATCATTTACTGGAGTTGAAAAAATTCCTTTTAATTTAATTAAAAGTTTAATTAATTTTTTCAGATGCCAAATGTGTGGAAGAAAAAGGAAATTTTGTTTACCTTAATGATAGTCACACATCTGTACTTGGTATGAGAAGTCTTGCTGAAGAAAGAGGAGTTTCAGTTACTTGCCTTTCTCATGAAAAAGTGTTCACAACATTTAAAGATAATGTTGAGCCAACTGTCAATAAAAATTATGAAGGACTTACAAACTCATTATTTGTATATCCGGCACAATGTAACTTCTCTGGTTTGAAATATCCACTTAATTGGATAGAGAGAACTCATGAAGGATCATTAAATGCTTTGTTTTATGGAAGGTACTTATTTGATACCTAATTTTACTGATCTACTTGTTATTGATAGTTGTTGTCCACTTAGCTCCTCTTAAAATGTGGATGTGGTTTATAAAAATTCTTATGGGCAGTGATGGATCTGGTGACAAGCTTTTAAAACAACTTTTTTTTTTTTTTACACGTGGTTTTCTAGATGCTGTCCCTTGTAATAAATTATGTGTTCAATTAAGGGGTCGTTAAGGGTTTTTAATAAAAAAATGACACAGTTATCTCATGTCATCTTTTCGGCTATATTTCCTTTTCGGCTATACCCCTCTCCGAGGCATAGACATGCCGGTCGAGTGAATAGGTACATCCAGTTTTAAAGTTTTAATCAGACTGAAAACGTGTATCTCCCAAATTGTATTGGGTTCGTCATCCTATTTTTATCTCCGGGAACACTACTATCGATAACACAAACTATAACAGTATAAAAATTTAACAATTCTAATAAAAAAAAAAAATCAAGGACTTTACCGGGTAACAGGTGATAACTCCTAGTTGAACGCTAGTAGAAAAGATGACATGAGATAATTGTGTCAATTTTTAATTAAAATTCCTTAACGACCCCCGTATTCAACACATTTTTTTTTTTTTTTTTTTTTTTTAAATCTCCAAAAGTTAAATAGGCCATATACCTTGTGATAGCTATAGGACAGAAGCTATAGCTATAAGTTGCTATCATAGATTAGCGTTAGTCCACTTCATTAAAATAGGATGTTTCCAATTACTTATTCTTACTATACGGGTTTGAATTAAATGGGTGTTTGTTATTCCTTTAAAATGCAGAATGGGATTTTTTTTTTATATTTTATCTCAATGAAACTTGTAACAACCCTTCTTTCTACCAAATTATATTTATCAATTTGACCTTGTCTATTTCATCTCACTTTTTACTTTAAAGTATTGTGATGGCACAGCGATTTAACTTTGATATTTGATTGGATTTACACATTTTAAGATCCCGTGTGTCCAAAAAAATGTAATATTTAAAAAAATGATTGGTTGTTTAGACTGAGATTTTGAGGTACCACTTCATAATTATGGCTAGAGAGGTCAATAAAATGTTACAACTAATAGCAATATTTAATGCTTTTCAAGATTTTATATCTTCTTTACAGCTTCTAGTTCCTAGTTGGCAAAACATGTAAATGTATCCAGCTTTATGAAGGTATTTTTTTTTTTTTAAACCGCTTCGACTGCATTTTGGTATTGTATTATTTAAATTCAGCATCAATGTTACTTTGTATGCGTACATGAGAAAATTATGTTTGAGTTTATCAGACCGATTTTACAATTTTATTTCAGACCCCTCTACATTATCGCCGGCTGTGATAAGGTGTATATCTTGTTCGTTCTGTGAGAAGAAGAAGTTCTTTCGTGTTAAAAAAAAAAAAAATAATAATGCATGAAAATACCTAGTATTTTGTCAGGACCGCAGTATTATTTCATGTTAACCGATTTTTCATATTAAGCGTTTTCGTGATAAACTGTTTTCACTGTATATCCATATGCTCTCTATCCATCCATTTACCACTATTTTATGGGCTTTTTCTTGTTTACCTTCTGGGGAGGTGCTTAATGGAAAGCAAGCAGCCCCTAAATACAAATGATATCTTGCAATAAATATCAATGAAACAGGGTACTGATTTTTTTAAATAATTATTATATTGTTACTAATTATTATAGAACATTATTATCATAATCTTATTATTTACAATATACATTTTTGGTTTTTAACTGCTATTGTTTTGATTTATTGTTTTTTTTTGTTTTTTTAAGGAAAAGTAAATGGTATTGTTTATTAGATGCAGCTACATTCTTGTCAACAAGCAGTTTGGATTTAAACTCAGTAAAGCCTGATTTTGTGTGTATGTCTTTCTATAAAATGTTTGGCTATCCTACTGGTCTTGGAGCTCTTTTGGTTAAGAACAGTTCTTCAGATGTATTATTAAAAAGGTACTACGGTGGGGGAACCGTGCAAATTGCTTTCAGTTCTAAGAATTCTTTTGTACCTCGACCTCTCTTACATGATAAGTAAGTTGACTTTCTTTGTCATTTTATTAAACTTATATTATGATTGACTTATTAACTCTAAACTAGTCTAAAAAATTTATTTATATTTATTTTATTTATTTTTTTCTAGGTTTGAAGATGGTACCTTGAACTTCTTGTCTATTTTATCAATACACCATTGCTTTAACATTCTATATCAACTTGTAGGGAATATGGAAAGGGTATCCAGGTAATCAAATTGCATTCTATTTTTAATGTGTACTCATAAGTTAACGGTTCAAATAACTGGATAACTCTTTTTATTATTATTATTTTTAATAAAGAGAAAAAGTCAAATCAAATTTTGACTTTTTTATTTTAACTCAACATTAACTGAAGCCACTTGAGAAAACACTCTCAGAGTCTGTACCTGCTTAATCCATTCAATGCGTAATCCAATTCATGAATCTACCTTAGTGACCGTATATATCTAAACGATTTTAAAAGTTAATTTAAATATAAATAAAAAATTTAAAAAAAGTTTGGACCACTGTGGATAAAAATGTGAGCGGGCCTGGTGGAGCCTTGCAAGATGGTTCTACTCGAGGCACGAAGAATAGAGCTACAGAGGGCTGAAAGGGAGGGCTTGGATCCACTGTGAATCCACCCGCCAGGCGCGTTAGCACGGCATGGATCCACAGTGGATCCATCCGCATTGAATGGGTTAACTTTAAAACAAATGATAAGTAAAAATTTTAAGATAGACATTTTAATCAACCTTACCTACTTCTTACAAGTATTAAAATAAATAATTTTCTTAAATACATAGCCTCTGCTACTTTTTAAGATTCGTTTAATCCCGTACAGGAAGTATTTATAAATCTATAAATCTCTCTTCATATGATTTCTGGAATAAAATAAATAAGGCTAGGTAAGTTAACTGTGATAAAGTTGTAAGACACTGTCTCTCTATAATAGCTTTAACCACTGGCTTTATACCACAAGTAGTCATCATTAATGCCAGAGAGACAGAGTTGAGAGGAACTTGGTACTTAAGATTACCGCTCTACACATTTTGATTATTAGTTTCTATCTCTCTGGTGCTGATGATGACATTTTTTAAGCTTTGTCTTGGTAAAGTTATTGTGAAATGATAGCATCTTACAGCATTACCTCAGTCCATAAAATATTGTTACCCTAGTACTATTCAATTTTGGAGATTAATTACCTTAGTATAAGAAATAATGTATAAACCACTCTGGCTTTAGAACAACGCCACTTTTGTGAACTTGTAATGAGCTTCTAACTCTGTGAGGAGGATAAACGAAGCATTTTATCTTATCTCTCTCTCTTTCTCTCTCTGAAGGAGTAAAGAACAAGATGAAGTCTGAAAGAGAAAGAGTCTGCATAATTTGAGAGAGAGGTAAATTATGTCTTTGATTTGAATCAGATTTCAACTTAAGCCGAGGCCCAGCTTTGATATTAAAGTTGGCAGCTCTGTATGATGACCATTAATTTGTCCCATCTCTATCTTTCTTATGCTGATGACAAACATTTGATCTCTACAATATTATCATCCCTCTATGGATACTACAGTTCTTGTTATGTATGGTTCCTATGTATCAAATAATGTTTATATTTATTTTTTGTTTTTAGGCATAGCTTTTTATTGGCTAAGTATGCTTTTGAATCAATGTTGAAACTTCATCATTCAAATGGTTCTCCTGCTGTTGAGCTCTACACAGACACGTGTTTCGATGAAAGTTGTGTTCAAGGAGGAATTATCACTTTTAATTTATTACGACCCAATAGTGAATATGTTGGTTTTGTTGAGGTATTTATTGATTCTTTAAAAATGATTTTAACCTTATTTTTTTCATGGCTTATAAAAAAGTGTCTTTAATATAACAATAGAAATTGAGATTAGTATCCAGATGAATTGATTCTTGGGCCTCATTTAGAGGGATCTGGATTAAAGTGAACCAAGGTAATTATTATTTTATCAGCTCATGAAACAATAATTTTCTTCTGTGTAGATTTTAGTTATATTCTCAATAAGTTTCTTATGAGCTTATCTGCTTTTTCTCCTTACAAGGATTTAAAAAATAAAAATAATTTAAAATTTAAAATTAAAATTGGTAATTAAAATTTTCTATTATGGTTTGGGTTTGCCAATAAATGGATTTATTGTTGTTTTTTTTAACCTAATATAAGTAAGTAAGTAAGTGACATAAGTAAGTTCTGAAGTAAAAAAAGTAAGATAATATTTCTCCTTAATTTAATTTTACTGCCTCTTCAGTCCTGGGCGAACCCTGGCTATTCAAACATTTTCCTGCTTGCTGACTATCCTAGGCTACAGTCCTCAAATTCAATCCCTAGGTCTTTCTTTTCTTCTCGTGTCCTATGTGGCGTTCCATTATTTCTTTTACATTTCTGCTTTCTTCCATTTCTACAAAATGCTCCAGCCGTTTCCATTTCTTTCTCATTATAAATTTTACTATGTATTCATCTAGGATTTTTTTTCAATTTCTATCTATGAGCCTTTCTTATTCGTACTAAAAATTGTTTAATTGCTCTTCTTACATTTTAATAATTAATTTCTTTCATTTTTCTTGGGGTAACATTTTTTATAAATTCCATGTAGCAAGAGTTAAGAAAAGTTGCTACCTGGAAGACTAGCAACTTCACGTGGAATACTGTCTCTCTACAATTGCTTTAATATGGCAGACTCAGATTTCAGTCACAAGAGTTCATTATCAGCTCTGGAGAGAATGAAGTAAGGAAGGATTTTGAGTCAGTATATAGCTGATGAGACCCCAAATTATAAATTAAGTAATTAGTAACTTCATTTTATTAAAAATTTCAATGTTGATTGTTATTAAAAATTGCTGTTAATTACCACATACATCTAGTATTTGTATTTATCTGAATAAAGTTGATGTAGAGAAACTGTCTCTTACTTTATACCTCAGTCTAGACTACCTCCACTGCCAACTTCTGAAGATATGTTTTACAAAATCTTGGCCAAATTAAGATTTAATATTTTTTTAAGGTTCTTCACCAGGCAAATCTTCATAACATACAGTTGAGAACAGGATGCTTTTGTAATTCTGGTGCTTGCTGGAGGCATTTGAATCTTTCTCCTGAGGAAGTAAAGTCACAGTACAAGGTTAATATTAAAATATTACTTTATCCATTTACCTAGTTAGATTGTTTATAGGATATAGATTAAAATAATAAGATGAGAAACTAGGTTTTTGATTAATATATAATAGAAAATTACTAACAAACCTCTACTTACGAATTGAGATCTTTCTCGCAAATGATCCAAGTTGAATTTTTTTTTAAGTATTTAATTCTCCTTTTGTGAGGACTTTCTCCTCATTTACTTTGTAATAAAGCTAAAAATAACAAAAATTACTGATTTTATTCTAACTTAAATTAACAAAATATGAGTACATAAGTATTATTAATAAAAGGTAAATAAATAAAAAACATGAAGTAAATATACATATATATATATATATATATATATATATATATATATATATATATATATATATATATATATATATATATATATATATATTGTGGTATCTTTGTCTCTGTACGAAAGGCGCCAATTTTATGTGGTATCTCAGTCTCAAATCCCTGAGGTAGCTCAAAATACTTAAAATTAAATTTAAGAAAGAAGTCATAAAAAAAAAAAAATTAACTTATTATTTTTTTTTTTTATTCTTTTTAATTTGGGTAGCAAAATCATTAATATTCAGACATTGACTTAAATAGTAGTGCATTATTTTAAATTGGTGAGCATTAGGCTTTTCATAAATAAAATCATTAATAAAAAAAATATAAAATGTGGCTTTTACAACAATCACAAAAGTCCAAGTAAAATTAAATAAAAGAAATTGTTAAATGTTAAATTGTTAAATTATTAAATGAATCCTTTTTCCTAATTACCTTGGATTTACAAAGTTAATTAATTAATTTAATTAAAAAAAATGAAAAGGTCAGATGAGGTTAACCTCACACGTAGTGGTAAAAGTAAGTCCTACTAATTAATATATAAACATTCTTAATAAATCTTTTTCTATTTATTCTCAGAGAAAAAAATTGCTTATTTAATTTTTAATTAAGTTCTCATTAATAATTAAAATATTTTTTTTTTTTTTTTTTTTTTAAATCTTTTATGTAAAATGTTACATACGTTAATGCTTTTAAACTTTTAGAACCATGTGGTTTTTCTAACAAAATTTTTCTTAATACATTTTTTTTTAAATTTTCTTCTTGTAGAAAAAGTAG
Source organism: Gerris lacustris (assembly GCA_951217055.1). Classification (NCBI taxonomy): domain Eukaryota; kingdom Metazoa; phylum Arthropoda; class Insecta; order Hemiptera; family Gerridae; genus Gerris; species Gerris lacustris. Next base: position 83,093,849 of record OX578277.1, read on the forward strand.
ATCTGAAGTGCTCTCAAATAATCTTTAGTGAGATACGAAATCAAGTATCGTCTGCTCCTCTCTTGTGAAGAAATTTCACCTTTGTGAAATTACAGTTAACTACGTATCCAACTACCTTGCAAAACCGCGCTATGCAACTAAGGCCCTTAACATAAAAATTAACTTATTAGCCAACTGCTAATTACAATTTTATTTAATTACTTTCAAATGATATCAGATAGCAACTTACGTTTCAACGGCTACAGCAAATCTTCCATAGAAGAGAAAATGAATTTTATTCAATTAATATTTTTTTTTAAATATCACCTGCCAAAATGGCTGACACTTGAATTTACATCTCTCGATGGATGAAACATCATCATACGTGAACGGGACGACTTCGAGGAATCACGCCTCATTTAGTATGCAAAATGCTTATATAGTGATTCTAATCTCTAAAATCATAACTGCTATCATGATATTAACAAATTATTTTTTTAATTACAAGTTACCCTAACTTTCTGATACAAAACTGAGGATTCAAAAAGTGAAAAGTTTTACAATAATTTAATTTAAATAAATTGGACATTTAACATAATATCCTTCATATAAAGTTTTATATAAGTGCTTGAAGAAGCAACTAGAAAATCTTTGAAACTTCAACTTGAACATTGGACTAATAACCTAATAAAACCTATCAGAAAATTACGTGAGTTAATTAATTAACTTATAATTTTTAAAAAAATGTATCTTCTTCTTTTATATTCACAATAAAATTTTTTATTAAAATCAAACTACTATATTTGTAGATAATTAATATTCTCATTAGTCATCTTAATTAAAATCAATACATAAAATATGTAGTAGCTCAGGGCTTATAATCTGAGATGCTACAATATATATATTGTTAGTTGAGTGGTCGTAAATTGAGGTTTGTTTGTATTTATTTTTATTTTTATTAATTTACTGCTTGGGTCTAACTGACTGTAAATGAAATAAGTAAAAATATTTGGAAAAAATAAAGCAGGGATATGCCTTTAGGATAAAATCAATATAAGTTAGATAGATAAAAAAGGAAGTGACAAATTATTATTTATTAAACTTGATTTAAGGGGTTGTGGTGGTCTTGGAGATATAAATTTTGCTATACATTTAAAGAGCTCTAGAAAGTCATTGTTTTAAATAAAAAGAGAATGGTTTGTAAAAAACTCAAGTACATTGGCTGTTGCCCTTTTTATCTTGATTGAGGTGATGAATCAGAATCAGAATAATTTTTAGAAAAATATTTTACTTAATAACTATTTGAAGCTATGATTTCAGGCTGGTCATGTCTGTGGTGACGATATGGATTTAGTAGATGGCAGACCGACTGGTGCTGTAAGAATCTCATTTGGCTATTACACTGATATATCTCACATTGATCATTTTCTTGATATGATTAATAACTGTTTTGTTGAACAACCTGCCATTCATAAAATACCTCAATATTGGACAGAAAAATCTCATGTAATTAAAGAACGATTGCAGAATAATCCAATTTTTTTCCAAGAGAAACTTGGCTCAGCAACATCTTTTAAACAAATTAGTGACACTTTAACAAATGGACTTAATATTGGACATTACATCAAAAGTAATAGTACTATGGATTTAAAAATGTTGGTATGAATTGAAAATAATTTAATTTACTGAATTATCAATTGATTGCATTTTTTGTTTTAATTATATTTTTTCATTTAAATTTTTGATTTGCCTAGTGCACCTGTATTTACCAATTAGTTTATAAGATACCATAAACTATTAGCCTGTAAAATAATTCCCTTTTATATTAGGTAATCTCAGGGGGAAAGGATCATCCACTTTACTCATTTATTATGTTCATAAGTGGTGAAGCATTCCTCATCTCTCTGAGAATTTAACCTGATATTTTGTTGTTTGAATAGTAGTTTCATTAAAGTTTGTTACAGCTCTTTTCCTCCTCCCTCTTAACCCTTAAATGGGCAAGACAAGAAATAATTTAAAAATACACTTTTTTTTTCATTGATATTACTAAAGAAACATTTAATTAGGCAAGAAATCAACTTTTCATTATTATTTTTTTCTAAATTCATATTAAATTTAGTTTGTATGTTATAACACACATTGACCTATTTCAGCTAGTCAGGTATGTATGTTTCAACATACATGGACCATTTCTCCTTGTGAGAGGAATGTATGATATGTCATGCATTGCCCGATATGTGAAGACATTATAAGTATGTTTTAACATATTAAAGTCGCTATATAATTTCAAAAACTAGAAAATAATGTTTTTATTTCTTTTGTTATATCGTTAATATGTTTAAGGAAAAAATAAAATACCAATTTATACTTTAACAACGTTATAATAAAAAAAGGATAATGCTATAATATACTTGACTAATTCACAGTCTTACACATAATATTAAACAGTCTTCAAATTATAATTTTAAATAAAGATAAAACTTAAAACATATTTAAATACAGAATAAGTAAACAAATATAAAAAAGGTATAAAAGAAAGAAAAATAAATAATAATAATAATACATATGGTAAAAAATTGAATGCAATACAAATGTATGCATGTAAAAACAAGAGGTTTAAAAATAGTATACACAGCTAAAATAATTATGTATAAAAATATAAATGTGGAGTAATTATCATTGATAAACGGCACTTCTGTAGGTTGTTACTCCCCTTTTAATAAAACAAAAAGAAGTACCAGTCAAAAGAAGGTGTACAAAATGTTCTTCTTTAGACTATTACTCCCCTTATAAAAACATAAATGTGATATTCCTTTGTCACAAAGTACATTGTACTAAACATCCCCTTGCCTTAATAGTTAATTAGTCAAAGTCATTTATATTCCAAAAATACTTTGGGGAGTAACAATTAAAAGCAGTGCCTGATAAACTACAATACTTTTAAAAATAATTTGTTTCAATATTTAAATAATCTTCATTCATGATAAACAAATTTTCTTCGTTGTCCGAGAATTCGATATCTGATTATATATTCGGTTTCGGGCATGCCAGGATTCTTTCAGTTCTCCTGGAAAAGATACCTCGACCCTAAAAATATAATACCACAATTAGTGGGTATATAATATAAAAGAAATATGGTATTAGAATAATTTATATGTCTGTGTAATATTCACAATTGGACTAATGTTGACAATGGCAGAAGGTTAAGAAACTTTTGCTTCAGGCAAAACCACCTAAACAGACCAAGAATACCAAAAATTAATTAAATTTCCAAGCTAATTTCATCTGTTTAAATAAATAATGTATTAATTTGCTAATAAATTATGCTAAAATGTCTCCATATGTAGCTAATTCATTAAAAGTAAACTTTTTTTTTTTGCAGTCACAATTTTCATTATTTGTACAGAGGGACATGATCTTGTTTTAAATCTTTTCGTATCCTAAAATCATGGAAAAATAAACAAATAATATTTTTTTCTAACATAAAATTGTTTTAATTATGTATGTTACATCATACATTGCCCTTTAAAAGGAAACTTTATGGGCATATTTAGTTTAGCAGAAATCAGGCAATGTATGTTAGAACATACATGAAGAAAAATAATCGTAGTAAATAAAATATATAAAAAATCAATAACAATTAACCATCACAATTATCAAAAATATATACTCTACAATATCCCCTAGCAAAAAACTTCAAAAATTAGCTTAGAATATGAAAATAAATTATTTACTTACGCTCATTGAGGTTTGAAATGTTTCCTTTGCAAAATGGCAGGTTCGCATGTGACAAGTTTTGAAAACATTTAAAAAAAGTTATCTCTGAATAGCCAATGCTATAAAATAAAAATACCTTTTTAAAGCTGAAAGTTCCCTAAATAAAGACATTTCAACTCGCAGTGTGTTTAAGTATAGACAAGTTACAAAAAAAAAATCCCAAAATTATGTATGCCGTATCATACATTGCCCGTTTAAGGGTTAAATACATTTTATATTAATCCTAGTAATTCTACCATGTTATTTAATATAACTCAGAAAGTAAGCTTGCTCAATTTAAATAATAAATTTAAAGAAAAACTAAAATCTTAGGATGTGTTAATATAATTATTGTATAACTCTCTTAATAACTTAATTTAATAACTCTCAAGGGAATGCTCGTGAATCCTTTAAATTTATCTCATAATTTATCAATCTCTCAGCTGATGTATTTGTATGTTAATGTATATTGTACCAATTTATGTTTCCTAATGTGCTTGTTCATGTGTGACTAAGGCAAAAATAGAGCATCAAATTTTATAATTAAATACTTTGGAGCTCCTCGGTAAAGCAAGGTTGCAAGGTTTGGTCAAAGCCACATTTTTTTTTTTAAAATTACCTGCATGTTTCTTTTTGCTAAACATGACACTTATGATTTGCATTGTTTTGTTAAACATTCATGGATTGAAAAAACTGTCTAATAATATTGTCTAAATTATTCTTTTTTTTTTAATTTTAGTTCAGCAGAGCCTGTTCTCTCTCACATATTTTTATACCCTGTCAAAAGTTGTGGTTCCCTTTCAGTCTCATCGTGGGTGTTGGATTCTAAAGGACTTATGTAAGTTTTTTTTTAATTATCTTTGATTTATGCTAAATTCAGCTAGTTGCTAGGCTTGGCATTCCCCACCCTCTTACTACTATGCCAAATTTATAGTCTAGCAAATATATAGTCTAGCACCCGCTGTAGGTGGTGTCTCTCTATCACTGGATCTAGTTGCCCACTCTTGCAACAAAAGTGTCCCCGTGACTACCGACCTTTACTCTTTTTCCCACCGAGGGGTCAATTCTGTAACTTTGAAACCTCCCATTTCATGTGATTTTAAATCAATATTTGTTACGAAGATGTGCGCCCACAGTCTGTTACTGTGAATCGTTATAGGATTACAAAAAAAGGAAATTAAGTGTGATGTACTACAAATCAAAGTTATTATATCTTTCAATCAAAACAGAATGTCGCCATTATTGTTTTCGAACTTAAATAACTTTTATTAGACTTATTGTTTGTCAAGGGTGTTTTATTGCTAAATATAAATTTGATTTAAAATATAATTAAAATTAATAACAATTTTATTTCTATTTTGACTGTATTGTGTTACTTTTTTTCATAATAAAATACACTTATTATGTATATTCTTATAAATAATTTATCCACGACTAAATTTTTCCTTTCATACTAATAAAAACTAATGAAATACATTATATGACAAACATGATATAAGTATTCTATATTCTAAACGGAAGTTGAAGGAAAACTAAATATCAAATATTTAAAAGGAGTTTAGCTGTGTTATCGTTATCATTTAACAACAAAATCTTGGTGTAGTTCAGTATTCGGCCACAAACAGCACTGGCATTACTTTACAGATTCACTATGATATGAATCAACAATTTCATAATTTCCCCTGTTTGATGTATATCGAAGTTTGTATTATGTAAAAAAAGGTTACAGAATTGGCTCCCATGTCTGAATATTTGCTTTTATGAATCTTCAGGACAAACATTTTTTACTTTAAATCACAAATTTTTATTTAATTTATAACATACCTTTTAGCATAAATAAATAATTTCACTCTATTATCTTTAATGTAATCCTTTAGAAATTCTTCTTTTTTATTTGCCCTCAAAGCAGTTTCCATCCATTAAAGTGGTTTGCTTTCTCTATATTGTTTACAGGCTTAGGTTTTTTATAATTTCAACTTCGAAATGTACAAAAAAATTTAAAGCTAATTTTTATATATGTAATTTTATTTTTTTCCTGATTTTTAGGTATGACCGAATGTGGATGATTGTTAATTCATCAGGAGTAGCTCTGACTCAAAAGAGGGAACCAAAAATGTGTCTCATCAAACCAAATATTGATTTGGAAGCAAGAAAATTAACGCTTACTTTTCAAGGTTTGTCTAAGAATGTTATTTTATACTTTCAGAAAATTATCAATTTTAAGTGAGTAAACCACCTCTAACCACCTCTCTATACAGCATTTTCAAAACCAGATTATAGGTTATTTAATTTAATTATCTGTGACACCACCTGGTCTAAGTTGATTTATGAACTACTTGATATCTACCAGACTTATGATCTTGTGCAAATAAATAAATAAAATAAAGTCAACGAATAAACGAAGCAAACGAAAATGGGTTGGCTATATTCTATACATCTAAATGTTTATAAAAATTTGATTTTCTTACAAATAAAACAAATACAATTTTATTTTTTTTTTTTATTTTTTTTTTATTCAAATTCTTTATTGGCAAAATAATACTAATGTAAATAAAGGTATTTATTATTTGAAACTTAAGCTAGGAATTTTTTTGTGGGAAAGTTATATGATTTAATCAACTAGGACTAGCCCTGGTGGTTTTCAACAACTCGAGTTCACCATCAGATGGGTAGGTTCCGGATGTGTCTAGAAGTGGTTGGTTTGAAAAAAAAAAACAATACATTTAAGCCTGGTTTTAACCTGAGGAGTATGGGCCAAGACAATTTAATTGTTAAAAATCAGCATCAAATACTTGTCAGGTGACTAGTTTAACAGAGATTTATCTACTTTACAACATTTAATTTATTTTTCAAGTTCTAATATTCTTTAAGAATAATTCTATAAATGTTTGGTTTAAGGAAAGGAATTCAGTTTACCTCTGAATTCAGATGTTGAAATGGAAGAATGGTCCGGTACACTTTGTCAAAGTAAAGTTTGTGGTGACAGAATTGAAGGATATGACTGTGGAGATGAGGTATCATTGTGGCTTTCTAAAATTTTGGACACACCTGGCCTTCGCCTCGTTAAACAACATACTAGATCATCTAAAAAATCTTGTAAGAACTTCTTCCGTTTGCAAGAAATGTTATTGGTATTCACCAAGTGATTGTTTTTGAAAGTTTTTTTTTTAAGTAACTCTTCCAATAAGCTGTGGAGTCATTTATGAGAAATAAAAAAAAAATATATATACCGTTCTAACTAACGTAACTTTGTTTTTAAAAAATTAACTTTCAACCAAGAGGAGTTACCTTCACTTTTGGAGAAGTACAATATAGTTTCAGTGTAGTAATTGACATGAAGGTTCTTTCCCTGCTATTGAGAAGTTAACAATTTGGCACTGATGGTATTAACGTGATATTTTGTTCAGTCACATTGTGTTTGAGATTTGAATTTGGGCTGTATTTGAATTATTTTATTTTTTCAGTGCTTAGGGTTACTGAAAAAAGATTTATTTTATACATATTGTGTCTGTTAAACGCTAATTAACTTCCTGTTAGAGTTAAATGTTGCGCTTTAAAAGGCCAAAGTACCACCAACAAATACACATACAATTTTTATATTAGATAAGAGAGTCTTATTAAGAATCAAAGGTGTTAGTTATCCTCCTTTAGGTTTGGAACATATTTACTGTAAATATGTATTTTATTACATAAAATCAAAATGAGGAGCCTAGTATCAAAGGACGGACATTCGAAATTTTTTCCGAATTTCAGTTATGGATTGTTTCTTATAGATTTTTGGCTGCTGCATCAGATTCTGCTATCCATTTGCATAAAAAACGACCAGAAAAGGGGTAAAAATGCAATAATATTTGTAGTTTTGTTTCAAATTCGGACAATTCAACACACGTTTTGCTTCAAAAGTGGACATAACCGAAACAGCCAATCAGGAGGCTGCATTTTACTAACTCGTTCGTATGATGCACTGCGGGCTTTAGCATCTGAATACCTACTCCTACCATTTTTTCATACATGTTTAGAAAAATGATACCCCGAGGGGAAATCGAGAAATCAATTTTAGCTCTAAATTTGGGGACACTACTCCCTAAGAACTCTGAAAAACGTGAAAAAAAAATTATTTCTCCAATATTATTATTCTAGCCATTATTTTCGTCATTTTGCTTCAAAAACGGACAAAACCTTGTTTTTGTTTCAAAAGCGGACAACTCCACTTTTTAACTCCATTTAGCAGCTAAAATATCAAAGAAATTCACATTATCAGCACTTCTAACTAGTTTTGAGTCTATTAAGAATCTACAGAAAAAAAAATCATTGCTCTAGCACCTGTAGAATTTGAGCTATAGTTTTTCGGCTCTCCTGTAAAATTTTGAAATGTGCTCTTGTTCGTCTTTGATACTAAGCTCCTCAAATATAGTTCATTCAACATTAAAGCAAAAAACAACCATATGAATTAATATTTTTGTTCTTCAAGCATGTTTTATTTTATTTTTTAAATTTTAGCATTGTCATTAGCAAATCAAGGACAATATTTACTTGTAAGTAACACCAGTGTTTCATGGCTGTGTGATCAGATATCTTCAAATGAATTTAATAAGGTAAACTTGTTATCAGATTAACTTTACCTAATTTTACAATTTTTTAAAGTTATTCTTTTTTTGAAGTTATTGTGGTTAAATATATTTCTTAAATCTTAATCTTTGACTTTTTTTACAAAAACATTTTTTAGGAGACATTTCTTGACAGATTCAGAAGTAATTTTGTTATTAAAAACATCGCAGAACCATTTGTTGAACAAGGATGGTCTAAAGTTACCATTGGAGACTTCGATTTTAAGGTCAGAATTTCCTTTAATTTCTTATTCTTAATCTGGGGGAAAATTTCATATGCAGGATGGCCCATAGAATATAGATGATTTTTGATTGAGTAGTACTCGGTTATTTTTCATGTTAAAAAAAATTGTATTTTTTATCAGTAAGTTACATACCATTTTATTTATCTATTTTACCAAAAATGTTTTTTTTATGTACCCTTGACAATGTGTAGAGGAGAAATAAATAAGATCAAGTGTGTGTTAGTCAGCACACGGTGAGGGTCCGTAGGCAACACAGTATTGTTTAAGTAGTACCTATTGATGGGGCTTTTTAAAATGCCGAAAAGCCTATTTTGAGCTATCCTATGGGTCTGATATTCTCAAAACACATAAACAAACTTTTGATAAAGTATTTTTGTGCTACTGAAGAGGATTAACAGGATTATAAACATATAAATACATTGAAAGAGCATAGTTATAAAAAAATGTATTAAAATAAAAATAAATAAATAAAAAAAAAAAAAAAAAAATAGAACTAGAAATTTCCAAAAAGTGGTATCTTTACGGTCATGGACACCCTTCCGGGGACCGCTCTTACACGTCCGGCTAGTTTACCCTCTTCCAGTCGTCCAATCGAGCTGAAACTTGGCACATAGACTCTCTACCACAAAAACATTTTAATAAATAAATAAATTAATTTTTCAATTTAATTAATTAAATTAAATTTTATTTTATTTCTATTACTTAATTTTTTCAATATTTAATTAATCCATTTATTTTTAAAAAGTTAATTCATTAAATTTTTCTTTTCATACCCACTTCAAACTCGTCTACGTTCGCCCTATCAAAGCTTATAACCATGAATTATAATTTTTGTAATCAGCTTGACATACCCTTTCATATGCTACCCCACACGGTGTTCAAAAAAATAATTTTTTAAAATGTGTAGGTAGGTACTATACACGTATATGCCAAATTTCAAAGTGATCGGACATAAGGTGTAGCCATGAGAGTAGGCGACAGACAGACACATGCAGGAAAATATAAGGGTCCTTGGTTTTGCCTACGGACCCTTAAAAGATAAAATAAAATGTCATGAAATTTGCTGCAATTGATGTAGTTGCCACTTGAAATATGAAAAAGTGTAATTTTTTACTGTCGATGATAATCAAATGAATGGTAAAAATGTATTTATTTTTAGGTGGATGGTGGTTGCAACAGATGTCACATGATTTGCATTGACCAAAATACAGGAGTAAGTAATCAAGAACCTCTTACAGCTTTAGGAAATGCTATGAAAGGAAAGCTTAAGTTTGGTGTTTATCTCTCAAGGATGGGAAGTGATAGTGCTGGTATATCTGTAGGTGATAATGTTACCGTAAAATAGTTATAGTTTTATTGTACTGCACTGAATTTTGACTGTGATTATAATCTAATTTTTCATAGCAAGTATTATAATATACCTAGAAATTAACAAAAATCCTCGGTATTTCTTGTTTATTTGTTAATTTGCACCAATTTCAGGGTTGAAAGTTTTTTTTTGCAATACTTCAATGTCTTCCGTCCTTTTTTGTACTTTTTTTGGAGGGTTTTAATTTTCCAATGGGTTATTTTATGTCAATAAAAACCAATGTATATTTAAAAAATAAAGATCTTTTAATTTTATTTTATGTATCATGAATAATTGTCCTTTCCCATGCTCTGTATCAAAGAAGTATTACATTTATGTAATTTTTGTAATGATGATAAAAGAAAATATTTTTTTTTATAGGGCAATACAAAAATATTGGCTGCAGGAGTGTTTGTGATGCTACTTAGCCACCTTATGCTAATGCTGACGATGTATTTGAGTTACATGGCATTTTTTGTGGTTTATAGAATGCTCACTTAAAGCACCTGAAACAGTTTAATCATTTTTTTATTTATTACTCATAAAAGTTTTGAAAAATATTCCAATCCCTAATTTCCCCATTGCCTAAAACTTTTAAATTGAGAAATGTTTTTTTATTAAGACAAATTATAATAACTTTATAAATGATTTTATTTTATGGGGGAGTAATAAAAAACATTCGAGCAATATTACTTTAGTATCATATGAATCGAAGATATGAACTGCAAACTAATAAGTAAAACAAACTGTCTTAACCTTTTGTTCTTAAGCACTGTATTACTCTTAAAATTAATCTTAAATTCTACTTTTTCCTCTCTACTTTTTTTAAAAGTGTTTTCTTTATTTTCTCTTGCTCTCTTCTGGAGCAAGAAATAAATTATTACAGAAAATCTCTCATGAGGCCATTTCACCCGTCAAAAAACATTTGTTAGGTCAAGCCCCGCTTTTAAATTATTATATATGACACTTGACTGTCTTCAAAATTTGATGTTGATGTCAATAGTATTGATAGTCATGTACAAATTATTTATACTTATCACTAGTATAAAAGGGGAGTTGTAAGTTCATAGAAATGTGATATGGAATAAATGGATCTAGGATCTATTGAGGAAGGAAAAATTTGAGAGATTTCAATCATAAGTAGGCAATTGTTAGCACATCCATTCTTTTCCAAATACTCATCTTTAATCAGAAAAAGGTTTTGCAGTGAACCTGAAGATTTTTTTTTATGCATTCCTCATAAAAGAAAGTTATAATTTTCTCCCATTATTAGTATTACTAAATTTGCTTATTACAACCATTTTAAAAGTTTCTTGAGTCTTTATTTATTTTATTCTTTTTATGTTTCAAGATGAAGAACAAATAAACAAACTAACGAAAAATAAAGAACAAGCAAGAAAATTGAATTTATGATCCTTTTTCAGGTAAAAGGTTAATTTTTGCAGTTCTATCAAATTAAATTAGTAGTCTTAATATTAATAATGTAGAGGTAGTATAATATACGTAATATTTATCCTTATATTATTACATTGCCACATTAATTTATTTAAAACAATTAGTTCTAAAACTTCTTGAACCATTTGAAATTCTCAAATCATCTGACATGAACATCAATCAACTTTGGATATTCATCTTAGGTAATAATATATTTCTATAGGTAAAGGTGCTTTTGTGCTCAACATGAAATAAAACTAAATTATGTTAAAATAACTATAACTAAAAAGGTTAGTGAACGTCAGTATTAATACCAATAATAATTTTTATTTATTTGTAGACCTAATTTAATTGATTTATTATACATTTTTAATATTATTTATATTTTTTTCCCCCTAGAACATCTAATTTGTATTCTTTAATAGGAGAAGTATCAGTTTGATGATGGTTGTTGGGTAGTAAGGACTTAATATGTAACAGTGCCAGAGAATTAAACTGATTTGTGTGAGGACACTATATAAGTGTAATGAGAAAAGTAATTGTAAGCGAGCTTCTTAATTCTACAAAATATGCATCCTATCTGTCTGTCAGTGACATTTACGTGTCCAACGATACCTTGAGTTAAAGTTAACCTATTTTGTTTAAATTTAGTATACATGTTCCTTTTACTAATGCTCAGGCTAAGTTCCTTGGACAGTGTTATCTGTCTAAAAGTTCGCGCACAATGCTCGCGTAAATGTGAGCTTCAAATGTGAAATTTGAATTTCAGGACGGGAAAAGATTCTATCATCACCTATTTGATGAGACAAATATTTTTGACATTTACATGTCTTTACTTTGGCTCATAAACTCGAAAAGCGATACCAAAAAACGACGCCAAAACACGTTACACTGTCAAAATTAAAAAAAAAAAATTAAATTAACAAATAAAAAAAAAAAATAATAAAAATAATACTTTACAATAATAATGTTTTATGTACAAGTATATATGTGGTGGTGAATACAGTTACGTTCGAAAGTTTGTCATACAAATCATTTCACACGAATCAAGGCTCGTGATGTTAATCGTCGGCACACGCCTAATGAGCACCGCATGTCGGTAGCTTACGAGGACATGAAGCTTACGAAGACATGAAAATGCCTCACTGTCATGCAGATTCATATGCAAGAAATTTACATTAACTTTAAGTCCAGCCTTTGAAGGGGTCTAGGTCATTAAGGCGGTCCTTCTGAATGCTGTGCCTAAGTAGACTAGTGCCTCAACTTTTTTAACCCCTTCTCCCCCTCTACCCGGCTCTCGGTTACAATCATCCTCTTTTATCAACTCAACATGATTAACTATTTTCTTAATATCTAAAATTTATTGCATTATGCTCGCTTTAATGATAGAGCCATGCAATGCCTAGTTATAAACCAAAACAAAACATTATATCAAGATAAACAATATGTCACATATGTCAATGTCAACTCACTATTTGACATTTCTCCCCTCTTAAGCCGGCCTTTCACCTTGCGATTTGTCGGTGCAATCTGAAGGAAGATAAATCGCACGATATATCGTTGCAACCTGGGAGCGTTTACACCACACCGATTTCTACCCCAATCTCTGACCCAATCTTCCTTAATAGACGAGCTGCAGTGTTGCCACTAAATTAATTTATTTATGATTATTTTAAGACCTAATATTTTCTGTAATATTTTTATTTCTATTTTATCTTTTTACTGCATTCTTTTTTATAAATATAATCTATTATGAGTATTAATAAACCTTATTTTAGTATCTAATACTCATTTATTTTATAAATTATAAGGTATAAAATTATATTTTATACCTTATTTTATAAATTCGTAATATTTTTAAGGTAAAATGCTCAAATAATTTAGGTTAAAGATTATATATATAACAAAAAAAGTTTTTTTTTATGTGTAGCGAGGAATGTGGACGCGGCTTAGCCTGAAACAAATCCTCAGCAAACCAATTTTTGATGCCTAGGCAGTAAATTTAGTAAAATATATGTAGTGGAAGGAAGGTAGAGATCGGGGTTGGCCCGCAGGTTGTACAACCTCCCCCTTAACGCACCGACTTGTTGTCACCGATCTCACAGATTGAATAAGTTTTGCTTCGATCTACAACCCAACCCCAACCCCGATATCGTCATACAATTTCCATTTACACTTTACGATATATCGATGCGATTTATCGTTCCGACCAGATTGCACCGACAAATCGCAAGGTGTAAGGCCGGCTTTAAGGTGTTGGTCTATGTCAGATTTGGTCTGGATGGTGTCTCTGCTCTCTCCCATGCACTTTAATCACATAGGAAAGAGGACCACTTCATTTAATTACTCTCCCATCCTTTGTTGCAGCACTTCTGCACCCAGAAATTTTCTCTTTCAATGAATTCTCTTCATTTCTTCCTCTTATCATGGCAGCCTTTTTTCTGGCCAGAGCACTTTCCATGTCCTGTAAAATATCCGGTTTCAGCTGTGAAAGCTTTTTTCTCAACTGTCGGCTTAGTAACACTACTGAGAGTTGACTTATAATTAATAAAACATTTAGCCAGTAAAATGTCTTATTCTTCTTTGCCATATTTCGAAGAACTGAACTGACTTTTGAGTGTCCTCACTGCCCTTTCAGCCAACCCATTTGTCCATGGGTGATATGGTGTAGTTAATACATGATCAATATTGTCATACTTACAAAATCTTTGAAGACATGGGAAGTGAATTGAGACTATTATCACATGTCCTCCTTCTGTCTATGATTTTATGAAACCCAAGTCTAGCAAAAATCTCACTTAAACTTTTAATAGTTTTGTCTGTTGTTGTTTTTCTCATTGGTATATCTCGAGCCCCTTTGAAGTAGCACCTGCTAAAACTATATTGACCTTCGCACGGTCCAGCGAAATCAATATGTACTCTTGTCCAAACTTGAGCCAGAAGTTTGGACTGTTTGCTAGATCTATTTTCCTGACACTTTCGACAAAATTTGACTTGCCTTTTAATGCTTTAATCCAGGGGTCTCCAACCTATTTGCCTACAAGGGGCTAGTGCTTTTTCCATTACTGAATAACGTTTTTCAGTGTCTGATAAAGTTCTGGATGTAAATGCAATCAGTTTCTCCAGTCCATTAGGGTACCTATGACTTAACATGGCACCAATACCATTTTACCTAGCATCTGAGGGGACTAAAACCGGTAAGTCCGGGTTATAATGAGATAATGTATGTGAAAATGTTAAAATAATTTTAATTTTATTCACTATATGTGTCTCTTTTTCCTACTTGGTCTAGTGTGCTCCTTTCATCAGTAGTTTATGTTACGGCAAACAAATTCCTTGTAATTTTGGGTGTCAGGAAAAAATTACACGGAAAAAATTACACATGGAAAGAATTACACGGGGGAAAAATTACACGTGTGAAAATTACACGAAGAAGAAATTACACATTTAATGAAATAAATGTTATAGCAAGAGGATAAATGTTAAACTATGAGGTTCTAGTATTCTAGTGTCTTCTAGCTTAGAGGATGGGAAGAGATTCAGTCAGCCCAGGCCCTTGCTGAAGCCCACATACAGGGTGGTCCTAAAGTACCCCCTCTTAACTTTTGAATGATTTAAGATAAATTAATGAATTAATAAATTAGTGTAATTTTCGCAAGTGTAATTTTATCAACGTAAAATTTCTTCCGTGTGTAATTTTTTCCTGTGTAATTTTATCATGTAACTGTTATCATGTATACTGTTGGTAGTAATTGATAGAACCTAAAAACGATAGTTGCCTTGAATATGTGATTTGTATTCATATATGTATTCATATGTATTTAATAATTATACCAAATAATTTATGCAATGTTGTGGGTGGTGTTTTAAATTAATAACTGCTTTATAGCCTTGCACAGTAGTCCAGTTATTTTAGTCAAAAATATGGCTACTGTTCCAAAAAAATCGGAGCTACAACTTTTTTTTATCGCTTCATTTTGACGTTCTGAAAAGCATATTCAAAATCAGTTACGAGATCGTGGTCATGTTAATAGATATTCAAGGTCAACAAATTCGGTTATTTGCGAATAGCTCGTTTCCTATGGCTCGGACACCAATGTAGGTGGTTATAAAATTAAAGATCACAAAATTTCCCTCATAAAAAGACTCATTAATTTTTTACGTACAATGAACCGTTTGGATGATAAGTGCTTCAAAGTTTATGGACAAGGAGGACTGCATTGCGATTGTTATCATATCACTTACCTTTGTATAATATTAAAACACTGGGAGCACAAATATTTTTACACTACGTTCAAACAAACTAGAAATATTACTTGTAGGTAAAGAATAACGGTTCCCACCGTGGAGCTCCTCGGGAAAAAGCCAAAGTTATGGGTCGTTGTTACACCTTGTGAGGAAACTTCGGAGCACTTTATCATTAAAACGCTTCGTTGTACAAAAAAATGAACCTAACTTTTCTTGTGTGAAATTTTATATTCTTCAATTTTCATCTGAATCTCAATTGGCCTCCGAGCTAGAGGAAGCAAGATATTCACAAAAATACGTAAACATTTGTGCACAAACAAACACTATAGTAAACAAGGTTGTTGCTAAACTGTTTGTTGTACATAAAAAATAAATGAGACCTTTTTGGTGGGAAATTTAATAATCTTGCATTTTGATAATCACCTTAATTTGTCTCTGTGCCATAGAAAGCGAGATATTCGTAAAAAGTGGTCCGATGATGGATACTAGATATTCATAGATTTTCATCGCCCTATATTCTATATCCCTATATTCTATAATCTGTCCATTGTACATAAAAAATTAATGAGTCTTTTTTTGTGGGAAATTTTGTGATCTTTAATTTTGATAACTACCTAGTGTCAGAGCCATAGGAAGCAAGCTTTTCACTAATAACCGAATTTTTTGACCTTTGCCTTTGAATAGCTATTAACGTGACCACGACCTCATTGCCAATTTTGAATATGCTTTTCAGAACGTCTAAATGAAGCGACCAAAAAAACTAATTCTGTTTTGTAGTTAATTTTAATAGAAATTTAAATAATTTTTCACGATGAAAAATCTGGTTTTCAAGTCATTGATAAAAATAAATCTGATTTAGCTAAAAATCAAAAACCAAATGTAAGCAATCTCTTTTTGAACATTTTTAAAATATTGTTTATAATAAATTAGATATTGAATGAAATGAAATGCCATTTATTGTTTATAATATACATGCTATACTTTTTTTATATTAAATTTACAATAAACAAATCGGCTCATGCCGTGGCGCCTTAACGGCTATGAGGTTACTCATGCTATATATACCTATTTTTTGAGTGGTTTTTATCATAAATTCTATATATTATGATAATTTATAATATATAATCCAAAAAAAAAAACATTAAAACAGTATATATAATTTATAAACCTTTAACAAATTTTACTAAATAACACTTTACACTTATACTGAATCAAAAAATATTGGTATTTTTATTAACCTTATTTATTTATATTATTTATTTTGAAATATATAATTCAGTACAAAATATGATTTTGCCCTTATTTGTTTTATTTTTCAAATTTGTAATATTTAATCTCATCATTTATTTCATTTTGTTTTTTTTCCCCATTTTTTTAAAAAAAATTATGTTATTTATTTAAGCCAAGCTTGTGAGTAGACATGCTTCAAGCGATCCCACTCTGGACGTTCCCTTGCCACTCTTTGCCAAGTTTCCTTGTCACAACACTTTCTCATCTCTTCGTCCCATCTTGCTACAGGTCTTCCTCTTCCTCTCTTCTTCTCCCAAGGATGCCACTGTAACAAAGCCTTGGACCAACGTCCATCGTTTCTTCTGGCTAAGTGACCGGCCCATCCCCACTTCCTTTCAACCATTATTTTCCCGATGTCTTCCATCTCGGTCTTGCTTCTCAGCCACTCATTAGATTTCTTCTCTCTCCTTGTAATCTTCAGCATACTCCTTTCCATTTGTCTCTGGGTTACTCGCATCTTTTCAATTACTTTCTGTGTTAGCACCCAGGTCTCCACACCATATATTAACACCGGTAGTACGAATTTATTCCATAATTTTTTCTTGTGGAACAATGGTACGTCCGAACGGAATACCAGCCTATACTTATTAAAACATGCCCATCCCAGAGCAACTCTTCTCCTTAATTCCTCCACTTCCTCCGTGTTCTGAGATCAACTGCCCTAGATAAATGTAGGTACTAACCTTTTCTATAAACTGGTCTTCCAGCTCTATTCCTTCGATTTCTTCACAGTTTATAGCCATAATCTTAGTTTTCTTGAAGTTCAAGGTTAGTCCTATTTTCTTTACTTCATCAATTAGATATCCTATCATATTCTGCATTTCTATTTTACTTTTCCCTCTTAAAACTATATCGTCAACGAACTTCATGATATTAAATCTTTCTCCATTTACATTTATTCAAAACTGGTTCCAGTCAAGTTTTCTACATGCTGCCTCTAGAACCACAAGGAAAATGTTTGCAGACACCACGTCTCCCTGTCTGGTACCTCTTTTGACAGCAACCTCCGCTGTACAATATTTATGTTCTACTATTAATGTCACGCCTTCGTAGATTAACTCTATTATTTTTATATAGCCTTCTTCAACTCCAGCTTCCCTTAGAGATTAAATTAGATACTATAGGGTTTAAATTCAGTATCACTATTCATATGAGAAAGTTTTGTTTTAGTGTGTATGACTTATTATTTTCTTCCAAGCTTGTAATTGTTTTGAAGAACAATTTTTTTTAAGGCCTTCAAATTCAAAATTTCCTGGACAAAAATCCGCTTCAGAAATCAGAGTTTTTGGTTTCCTGCTGGTATGTCTGTCTGTTGTTTAACATTTTTGCGTTCGAGCAATCTTAAAAACTACTCTTCCTATTTTAATGACATTAAGATGGTAGGCCTACCATAATTAGCGCATTGCTGGTCCAATTTACTTTTCAACATTCTGTGATTACTGGTTTCTTATCTCAAAAAAAACTTTTTTTTATTTACACCTATATATTTGATAGTACTTATTCAGTTTATCAAAAGAAGCCTATACATGGTTGTTCCATATTAATTTAAACTGTCTGAACACATTGAAAATTGAAAAAATTGATTATTTTTTCCTGTAAAAAAAACAACAACAATTTTAATATAGTCTGCCAATTTATTAATTACATAGCTTCCTCACATACTTTATTGATGTTAAGCTTCTACTAAGCGTTATTGTCTAATTTATTTAATACCCCTCCCCCCTTTTTCAAATCTGTTAAAATTGTTTTCACTTATTACATGAAGTAGCAGTATATTAAAATTTAATTGAAATTATTATGGGACCACCTGGAGGCAACATTTGGCAATCCATCCAATTCCATCCAAATTATCAAATGATTTTAAAGATGTGTGTTAATAAATAAAACTTTGAGCGTATGTGGGAGGGAAACCAATAGGCAAAGAAGGTTGAAACTTATGTGGGACCAATAATGGGCTAAATCTGACCTACCAATTTCAATAAAATTGGGTGAGTAGTTTTTAAAATATGTTTGTTGGCTAAAATATTAGACAGACACGGGACCAAAAATGTTCCTTGATGCCTGAAACACAAATTCGGAAATTAAATTTTTGAATTTGGATACATACTTTTTTTTTTTTTTTTTTATATAGACTGATCTTACAATGCTTTCTTATCTTTATTATCTTCGGTAGCGGGGGAAAAGTAAAATAAATTAGACAATAATAAGTTAAATAGTAAAACATAATTTAAGTCCATGATAGGACACGAGGAAGCTATGTGCCAAACTAATTGGCTGACTATTTCATATGGTTTTTGCTTTGATTTACTTCAAAACTCACAAAAATAACTTTAACCACCAGTTTATCACAATTTATTTTTAAGAAAAGTAATTATTTCCTATTGTAATTGTAAATTAATACCGAGCTGATGTAACATGATTGAATAAACATCAATCCTTCAAAATTCATTATTGTATGAGTAATATCCTGGTGAATATCCATGGTGTAATTAACCTTTTATATTTTTAATTCTATGTTGGCCACAAAATTCCCCTCAGCTCCAAGCAGCTCCTATACTAAGCCATGGTTAAGACATTAGGTATTGTATGAGAAGAGCAAAGTGCAGACATTTATAATCCTCTTAAGAAAATTGATTTTTTTCTTTAATGAACTAAAAAAGAGCTTCAGTATGAACTAATCAATATATTGGTAATCAATCTATTAATTATACACACATTGGTTGACAAATGACACATAACAAAATGATTTCATAAAATGAATGACAAGAGTGAATTAAATTAAAAAGTCCTCCTTATATGCCCAGCAAATTGACTTGTGGATTGATTGCCTGTTGTTTTAACTTGTGTAAACATAAAATGATTCCCAAATTTAACATTTTTTTCATCATCCTTGTTAGAAACACCTTCATATTGATACATTGAATCTGCTGGAAAACCTTTAGATAATTTTCATCATAGGATAAATTACACATTTCGTTTATTTTTACATGTCTGCTAAGAAGGGTTTTTATTATTATTTTTGATGTATTGATTTTTAATATAACGAATTGAGGCATTTATAACAAAAATTTATATTTTTTAAAAAGTTTTATTTAATATAGGTGAACACATATTATGTAAAGTTAAAAGTAAATGTTAGTACCTAACATTTATATGTGTGTGGTACACACATTATGTAAACCATAGTTAACATTAACATTGATTTATGTTAGTAAATAAAACATTCAAGTTTCAATTCTAAAGTAGCCCAATAAGTGTTAAACATTTCTTCAAGAACTAAGGCCCAATTTCATGTTATTTATGTTATATTTTAGAATTTATAGTTGACTCCACCAATAGAACACATAAATTAATGAGATGATGACACAGTGAGACCATAAGTTTTCAGAAGATTCAACTCTCAAGTTTTCTTGAATACTAATCTTTCATTTTTAGGGTCCGTAGGCAAAACCAAGGACCCTTATATTTTCCTGCGTGTGTCTGTCCGTCCGTCCTCTCGCGTGCTCTCACGGCTACACCTTTCGTCCGATCACTTTGAAATTTGGCATGTATGTGTCTTGTACCTACCCACATATTTTAAAAATATAGCGACTTAAAAGAAAAAAAAAAAATAATAAAAAACTTAAGGGTTAAATTGTTTTTTTTTTTTTTTTTCGACACCGTGAGGGGTATCATATGAAAGGGTATGTCGAGCTGATTACAAAAAGATATAATTCTTTGGATATAACTTTGATAGGGCGAGCGTAGGCAAGTTTGAAGTGGGTGTGAAACGTGTCCCCCCCCCTCTATCTCGCTTATGTGAAGTGCAAAAAATCTGAAAAAATTCCTGAACATTCTTCATCCAAAAGTAAAGATACTACTTTTTGGAAATTTCGAAAAAAATATTATTTTATTTTTTATTGACAAAATACTTTTTTTTATAATTATGGTCTTTTCAGTGTATTTATATGGTTGTAGTCCGGTTCAGTGACAAAAAAATACTTTATCAGAGTGTGTTTTGAGAATATCAGACCCTTAGAATGGTTCAAAGTAAGCTTTTTAGCATTTTAAAAAAACACTTTTTATACACTTTACAGTTAAACACTATATAGTGTGGCCTACGGACCCTCGCTGTGTGCTGACTAGCACACACTTGACCTGTTTATTATAGTATTATATTATTTCTTGGATACCTTAGTAATGATTTTTATTTTTGTTTAAAATAAAATAATAGGAATGCTAAAATACCTAATTGTACAAAGAGCCGAAGAGCTTTCAATTCTCTAAAGGTGAGTTTCCACAGGGCTAGTTCTAGTTAACAAGCCGCTGGTACAGTTACTTTGTGGAGGGTAGCAAACTAACAGGTAACCGGTAACCTACTGCCCGGCTCATAAACTAGCCCCATGTGAAAAAGCACCTGTTTCTAGCAGTGTAGGGTATGCTAAACACACAGTGCTTGTATGTGTTACTTGTAATCATTGTTAGGCTTCTGCTACCTACCTACTGGCTAGCTGAATAGAAGGCCAATAAGTGTGAACAATTGAGTTTGAAATCAGTATCTCAGAACAGTGGCGTATCCAGGGGGGGCACGTGCCCCCCCCCCCCCCCCCCCCCTAGACCCAAGTAATAGAGTAAAAAAGTAATAGAGAAAAAAAAGTAATAGACTAACAAAAAAAAATACCGACGTATTTTTTTTTTTTTTTTAATAGATATTTTTTACATTCACCTCATATTCAATTTCACCTCAGAAATGCATAAAAACGCTATTTTGGGAGGTCATATTTTAAAAATTTTCCGGGGAAAAATTTCGCCCTCCCCCGGACCCCCGACCATAAATCCCCCCCATGACTTACAGTAAGATATTGCATTGCAATAAACATCAGCAAAACATTTTCTAAAGAATACCTTCTAAAACAGTTGTCGTTACTTGGGCGCGGAGATTTTTTTTTATTAGTTGTAAATTTCTTTTTTTTGGGGGGGGGGGATCTGCTTTATTGAATAAGTAGTTCCCTTTTCTTGTTACCACTACGACTATACCCCCCCATAATCTAAACTGACATAGAATCAGCCCCCCCCCCCAGACTTGGCCGCTGGATACGCCACTGTCTCAGAAGAATAGCCACCATTGTCAATTTTGGAGAAAATGAGTTAGGTTCATTGAAGGAGCTTATTTAATGTCTAATTATTATTTTAATTCATAAGTGAGCACTGCAGGACATTGGTTGTTCTCGTAATAATAACACTGTTATGCAAAAAAAGCTTCTAAATGAACATATCCTTTTCTGATGTATTTTTGTGTGCTGAATACGAATCTGAAGTCAAAATTTCTCCTATGCGTACAGTTTTCTCGGAAAATGCGCCTAAAGTTTGGAAAAATTGTGTTTTTGGGGGGTTTTCTGCCCAATTTTTTACCCAACAAAATTTTGTAAAAAAATATATATTGGGCGTTTGAATATCTTCAAACCATAAAGAAAACGAATCTGAAGTAAAAATAATCTGCTGACTTTACTTTTTTAAGAAAATTGAAAAATAAGAAACAAAAATTCGATTTTCCTTAATAAGGAAAACATTTTTTTTTTTTTTATACAAAGATTCAATATAATATATTGAGTCTTTGAATTTCTATTACTTTTTCAGTTACATAAAAAAATGTTATGCGACTTTTTCTGATTTTGTCTGACATTATTCTATATTAAAATATATGTGACCGAGGGGGGAGGGCTCAAAATAAACATTTGGGGGAGGGGAGAAAAAAGTACATACAAGTTGTGGTTTTGCCCAATTTTATTATTCCCCCCCCCCCCCCCCTCAATGTTTCTTGTTCCTTGTTCCCCCCTCGGTCACATATATTGTAACTCTCTAGAATAATTTCAGATAAAAGTCACAACATTTTTTTTTATGTAACTGAAAAAGTAATAGAAATACAGACTCAATATAAGGAAAAATCGATTTTTTTGTTTCTTATTTTTCAATTTTCTTAAAAAAAGTAAGGTCAGCAGATTTTTTTTTGTCTTCAGATTCGTGTTCTTCATGGTTTTAAAATATTCTAACGGCCAATTTAAATTTATTTTTTACAAAATTTTGTTGGGCGAAAAATTGGTTCAAAAACCCCCCAAAAACACAATTTTTCCAAACTTTAGGCGCATTTACCGGGAAAACTGGACGTATAGGAGAAATTTTGCCTTCAGATTCGGATTCAGCAACCTCAAAAACATAAAGTTCAGATAAAATTCAAAATTTCCTTGGAGCCCGAAAGTTAAATTTTGCAGAACAGTGTAGGTAATTAAATTAGGCACTAATCGCCTTCCTTGAACCTAATTTATTTTTATAAAAAAAACCTTGGTTATTATTGTTTAAACATAAATTAAAAACTTATTTGTACCTATCATTTTTTTGTAAATACACATTACGATATTTGATAACATGGTAGTTCTGGATTTGTATCTATTATATTTATTTATTTGCTTTTTTAAATATCAGTTCATCTGAATACTAAATTCAATATAGAAAGAAGACTACTTTTACTGAAGATATTTCTGAAACCCTCATCATATCTGTTGATTTAGATTTTGGTTTTAAAAACTGTTAAAATAAGTAAGGAGTCAAATTATTATTTGTTTAAAATGTAACTCGACTATATAAACATACATATATCTATTTACATTCGAGGTTTATGTTTTAAGTACATATTACGAGATTGTAGGTCTTTATTTAGAAATAAATAATCAAATTTAAATGTATATACAATTTATTTAAATTGTTTTTCTTGAATTTTCTCGGTTTAAATAATTTCTTTCTTTAGAAGTGGAATTTTGATGTAGTCTTTTTTTCTTTGTGTGGATATATGCTTTATTTTGCTATTTCACACATGATAAATAATAATAAAAGTAATTTAAAAAAACGTTATGTTGTAAACAATGGTAGGGGAGGGGAAAGCGTGTTTCAGTTTGCCGCGAGTGTGACTGCCGTCGGCCATATTTGATTTTTCTATGAATAATTTCGCATAAAATTGTATAGATTTTAAAATTCCGGTAATATTAATGTGATATTTGTGTTAATTCAAGCTTTTGTTAAATTCAGTACGAAAACAAATTAACTCTGATAAGGACTGAAGCTGAAGAGTATATTTCATGTAAATTCAACCATTCCAAAACCGTCTGAATTGCCGTTATAAAATAAAATCAAATGGTACTGTAAGATTTCGATCTTATTGTATCTCTTTTATCTTACTACATTTGCAACATGAAATTATTATCAATATACATATTAATCAATTATCTTAATTGAAACGAAATTTATGAATCGTAAAACTTTTTAGGTTATCAAGGCAATTAAATTGATTTATTTTGCCATTCCCATAATGCATTGCATCAATTTTCTCCTTTGTTTACACTTTACATTACAAAAGTATTATTTAATGAAAGTTAAAATAAGCCCGTTAAAAACAACTTTTATTTAAATGATTAATTCCGGATTTTATCCTTAACACTAAAGTAAAACTTCATGCTATTCACTTAAAGGTACGTTATACATTTATTATTTGAAGTTTTCATAACTAGTACCTATATGTCAATTTAAGTAAATAAGTTTTTTCTTTCTATTCATTTTATTAAATTATTAGAATAATTATATACTTTGATTTTATAATTTAATTTAATTATAATTTAAATATTTATGTAATTACTAAAGCTGATAATAACATTGTTTTTTTTTATAAACTAATTATATATTTTAGAATTTACATGATACTGGATTTATAGATCTTAAATGAAATTAGTGTTTAATAGTTGATATAGGTTGGTTAACCTGAACTGCTGCAAGTCATGTCTGTTGTTATCTACGTATCTTTAATGTCTATAAACTTTAAATTTTTCATTAAATTACTTAATTTCTTTTGTATATATTTAAATATTGATTCTAAAGAGAAGAAAATCTTCATCATAACAGTGTTATATATCCTTCGATGCACACGCCAAAATAAGTCTGGATTATTCAATGAACGACTCAGGAGTTAGGTAATTGATTCTGGGAGTTAACTCCCTGTATAATAAAAACGTCTTTCTTTCAAAGAGTAGATTATAGATTCGTAAATGAACCGTCTCTTGTAGAATCATATCTCAAACGCAAGATTCTCTATTGAATCTATTCTGATTTTATAGAATGGATTTCTGCGTCACGAGTCGAACCGTTCTTTTCTTCGTTAGTATTACAATTCTTCGTTTGGTGTTAACAGATTCCCTTTTCACATGTCGTTTTATGACGATTAAGTTTGTCTGTTAAGAACTACTATTTATGTAGGGCTTGACTGATTTCAATAAAATTTGGCAGCTAGGTAGATCGTTACCACCTGGCGTCCTACATCAATTATTGTTTAATTTGGTTATTACATAATAGTGATAGAGGTTGAAAATGGTCAGAGGTGCTTAGAGATTATCAGAGGTGGTGGCGCAAATTATTATACACACACACACACATAATATATATATATATAAAAATTTAGTAAAAGGCAATTCTATTTCTATTTAAAGAAATGTCACATCAAAAACAAAGTACACCTGAGTTTTATATATATATATATATATATATATATATATATATATATATATATATATATATAAATTTAGTAAAAGGCAATCTATTTCTATTTAAAGAAATGTCAATCAAAAACAAAGTACACCTGAGTTTTTAATGGGGGTTTCACTATATATATTATTGTGATATGCTCTTTAGTATTTAGCTGTTTTTTTAAATCATAAATTATTGTAGTTAAATTTTTTTTGTCATTTTTGTTTCAGACATTAATAAGCAGAAGGCGGCTACTTATGTGTAGTGTGTGTGCATATATATTTTCCAAATTACCGTGAGTGAAGTATTTTTAAACTGTGAGAAGTAAATTCAGTGTATAAAAGGGATTCAGATGACTTCGCCTGCTTTCTTCTGTCTCATCATATCAACAACCAGCCAACACCCCTTCAACATCACGTATAAATTTACAATATTTAATTATGATAATATCTTAAGTTATATACTAAGTTAAGTCTTGGATGCCCTTATCTAGATTATGCATATTCATGGGCAAAACTTTTATTTTTTTCTATTAAAATAAAATTAAATACCAATAGAATGGGAGGAACATAATTATTATTATATGGAGGAGTGTAAGTTAACTTGTCTAGAGGTTTAAGGTTAACCCACCCGGACCATAAACATGGGACTTAAATTGTGCTCTAGCTGAATTCGTAGAATTTTAAACTTTGTAGTTGTGTTATATAATGCTAGAGTTATATTTATTCTATATATGGCAGAGGAGGCATGGGCGTAGCCAGGTTTTGACTCGGGGGGGGGGGGGGGGGGGGGGGGCAACGTGTACCAATTTTCTATAAAATGTAAGGGGGGGGGGGGTAGCAAAGGAGTAGTTTCAAAAATCTTAAGAGCCTCAAAAAAGGTATCTATAGTAGTTTCACCACCATTAGACTTAGACAAACCCAAAAAATAGTAAATTAATTAAGCCATCCCCAAGTTCGTTTATATAATAAATAATTTTACAAAATCAACCTAAAAGTACATTATTAAAATTAATATAAAAAAAAAGTATATTACGTCAATAACAGTGAATTATGGTGGTAAATTATTCCATTTGGATATATACACAGGGTCTCCCAGCTAATATGGAACAGCGAAATATCTCCGGAACCATGATAGATAGAATGATGCGGTTTTCAGGGTTCGATAATGGCTATAAATGTGCTTTCAGAATATATGCTGAAAATTTTCTGTGTTAAGCAAAAGTGTGTGCAATTTACATTATTATAAAAAAGTAAATAGGAAGCCAAATTTTTAAGACTAGATTTGGATTCTATGGCTAAAAGTTGGAACTTTAAGTTTATTTTACAGCTAAACTAATGGATTTAGCAAAACGTAGTGGAGCTGGGGGGGGGGGGCTGCCCCCCCTGGCTACGCCCATGAGAGGAGGTAGCTAAATTTATCCTTCATTGAAGAAAAGGTTTTCTACAACATTAATTTATTTCTCTCTTAAAAAGAAACATATTTCATGCACTTTACACCCCTCTTTTGCGAGCCTTCATTGACTGGACTATTAAGGAAAGGATAAACACTTTTAAAAGTCATCTAGGTTTTTTTATATTATCAACGGCTCTTCTTTCTTGACACTAGAGTAAAATGATCAATGTTTCTGCGTTCTAATTTCATATTGGTAATTTTCTACACTTTTGACCGCATCGCTATAATAGGAGTGTGTAAAGTAGGTGATTCTTACGTCTTGTAATGAACTAGTATTATTCAGTACTCACACTTTCAATCGGGACGGACGGACGGATAAATAAGAAACTTGTTTATTCACCTTAAGAGAAAATGTATTGTACTATTTTAATAACTAGCCTTATTTCCGTGCTTTGCTTCAGTATGGGTTTTATCATATTCTATCTCTATTTAGTCTTGTTCAAGGGTTGGACTGGTCTTGCTTACCCACTCTTCCCTATACCTATATTTCCACCAAACGGTAATATAGGTATAGTCCATTCAAACGAATGGACTTTAATTTTATGAATTTTCTTGAAGTTTCAAAAGCTTTTGCAACTAAGGTTTCTAAGCAGAACTTAATCACCCGTTTAGCAACTCTCTAAATTTGAGCTCTCTAAATGGAGCTGAATTTCGATATATTTTACATTAGAGACAAAACAAAAGACAACCCTCTTCCCAATATTCCAGATGTTTATACCTTATTTTTAATTCCTCTCATTTCTAAGGTTGAGTCAATCATCCTCTTTTTCCCTCACCTTCCCATTCTTCCTCTACCGGTTCGCTATCGAAAGAAAAAAAAAAAAAAAAAAAAAAAGCTATATCTTTTTGTCCTAATTAGGAGTATAGTCTTTTCTAAAATTTAAACTTATAATTGAAATGCCTTTTTCCTCTTAAGCTCTCAGTTTTTCTTATTAAAGCTCTTAATTAAAAAATCTTGAATGTTTCATGTTTAGGTCATAAGAAGTAAATTATTTTAAAGAGTCTAAGAACCATAAATGCATCGTAAAAATAGCCGCCATCTTGAATCTCAATGGTGTATAAAAAATCCTAACGTAGTTGACGTCTACATAGTCAAAGGGTACCCCCTATTGAGTTTCGCTATATTCCCGAGATTTTGTAGTGAATAAAAGGTGATTTAGGGATATTGGCCGACATTTTTCCATAATCCTTTCATAGATTATGTTTCTGTAATAAAAATTAACTTATTTCCAAATCGTTTGGGAGATAAAGCAACAGTAATAATTTTAAGATAATGGTCCCCGTCTTTAATTAATATTGAGGATCTAAAAAATATTTCTTAGCAGAATTCTACGTCATTAGAGCAAGCTTTGAGCTAATTTGTGATACCAGTGATTTAATGATTAGATGGAACTTGTACTTAAAAGTACCTCAAAAATATTTAAATATCCATAACAAACACACAAATTGCTTGTCGCCATCTTGAAAATGAGTGAGTATTGGGTGATGACACAAAATCAGTTTCTTGACCAGGGATGACAAATATCTTTGTTGAATATCCCACAGAATGGAAGAACCTATATTGAACATACATATACCAACATTAACTTTTATACAGGGTGTCCAAAATGTTCCGGCACGATCCATTATCTGAGAAGGATCAAAATTCACAAATTAAGAAATGTTTTAAATAAACGTTTAAAGGGTTTATATTACTGAAAGAAGGTTGAGGGGGAATATTACTGAAATTAGCTACCCAGGAAGAGGGAAAATGGTCAAATACTCCAGAGGTCTCTAAAATAATTAAGAAGTTACCAGTGAATCTGCTCTGCGGTCCTTACAAGTGATCCAATTGCAAAATTTAGAGCAACGCTTAAGTTTTGCGAGTCTAGCGAACATTGAAAAATAGTAGCAAATAGCTTAAGTTCTACTCAATGCGTTTAGATTAAACCAAGCTTACAACATGCATCAAATGTTAGCGGACTTCACTACATAAAAATGCGGATTCGTTCAGTTAGTTTTACGCTTATATAAATTCGGACAGAAAGGAAAAGGTTGAAGGCCGGCTATGATTATCGTAATGTATAAAATGAAAATGAATCGAAAAAATTTCCAATGATGATCATTGTATAGACAGAATATTATTTGATAGTTATAGTTGGATTATAATTCAGAATATTAGTACCTATATTCATAACTTGGAAATTATTTTTATTTTATTTTATTTTACTTAAGTTTTCTGTGAATTTTATATAACGGCATAATACATTCTACTTCTTTTTTTCTGTTTCAGGTAAGTGTTTGAAGACATCCGCCGTGAGGAAGTCAAGGTTAGTAGCTCACCACAAAGTGTGATTGAGTAGGTACCTTTATTTAAAATTTTAGCAACCACAAATAGTGGAGCTATAATTTTTTGATCAGTGAAAGGAAAAACATGTTAGCGAATTTTCAAAGAAAATTACGCTATTGCAATGGCTTCAAAATTTTTGTAATGCGAATTTTTGAAAAATATTTCCATGGAAATCCGTTTTAGACCATTCTGAATCGATTCCTAAAATTTAACACTTTTTTTTATGTATGTATGTATATATGTATGTATATATGTATGTATATATGTATGTATATATGTATGTATATATGTATGTATATATGTGTCACTCCAGACGATATCTCCCCTTAGGATGCACTTAAAAATTTCAAACAAATTTTTAAATGTCAATAATATCAAAAGAAAGGATGAGTTCGTTGGCCAGAATTTTTGGAGTCCATTTAGGGGTCAAATTTTGACCATATAGGGTCAAAAAACGTGTTTTTTCCATTTTACCCCCCTTTTATGTGAAAATATGATACAAGTGTAAATAACAACAATTACTGAACTCTTAAAGAGCTTTCCAACGACATGCATCTTGAAGGGTAAATACTATTTTGGCTTTTGTACCTCGTACCCCTGTGCACCAATTTTTTTTTTCACCCGATCAAATTCTAAACCAAAATTTTCCTATATTATCATAAGCCAATAAAACGCAGATTTCTTTGAAAATTCGCTCATTAAGTCATGGTGCATGACTGGAATTTTTTTATTCAATAATATAACAAATGCTTCTTTTGTTACTCGAGCTTAAAAATTATTTGTAACTAAATTAAATTATATTTTGTCATAAACACTATTTCGTCTTGCTTATGGTATTAGTAAAGCGCATGGTGATATTACACATGGTCTAATATTAAATATAAATTTAGCTTAGGATTCTGCATCTAAATGCTTAGGCATCTAAATGTTCACAAAAGCTGCCAGTGTGTATATATATATATATATATATATATATATATATATATATATATATATATATATATATATATATATATATATATATATATATATATATATATATATATACTGTAGGTGACAAACTAGGGTTTTTGAGGGTCTGCAGCGTGAAATACGTACAAGCTACCTAAATAATTGTTTAATATCTTGGAAGGCCGTGTCAATCCTGGCCTGTAGATCAAAATAAAAAAAGGGTCGAAATCGGCAAGTAGTAGTAGAGAAAAATAGGGTTGAAAATGGTAGTTTTGATACGTCTTCTTATTGCTTCCGAGCTTACCGAAGGTAAAGGAAGCATTGTGTTAACTTTTGAGAACGAAAAAATGTTATGTCTCCGATTTTAAAAATTCCAAGACAGAAATCCGTTTCAGACATCAGGGAACATTTTTGATCTCGTGTCTGTCTGTCTGTCGGACTGTGTGTCCGCAAATCCTGAAACGTGCGATGATAAATTGAGTAAATGTCGACCGATTTTGATGAAATTTGGTAGACATGTTCATTTTACCAATGCCCAGAACGAGTTCGTTGGACAACGTTATCTGTTTAAGCGTTCACGCGCAACGCTCGCATAAACGTGAACTTCAAATTTAGAATTGGAATTTTAGGTCGGGAAAAAAATCTAACTTTATCTATTCAATGAGACAAACATTTTTTCAAATACAATTTTTTTAGTAAAACCAACAGCGACACCGCCATGAAGTGTTAAAGATAAGATAGATTAATAGATTTTACACAATATAACAATAAAGTAAATTAACGTTAATGTTAATATAACAATAAAGTACATGATAGGATGCGAGGAAGCTCTGTGCCACACTAATTGGCAGTCTATTTTTATTCTTATTCTTCCTTCATTTTACGTTGATGCACCTACAGCCTAAACTACTAAACCGATTTTAACGAATGAGGGCTTTTTGGATTCGTCTAGGGCCCTAGTGCATGCCTTCTCCCCCAACTCACCCCCCCCCCCCCCCCTACAAACCCTCAAATAATTCCTATACTAAATGTGGAGCGAGAAACCAAGCTAGCGGACAGTCTAAAATGGCAGATATCCCGCTATATAACTACCCATAATAATAATCTTTAAAAGTTTAAATAGACATTTATATTTTCTGAATTTTCCGTGGTCTTAAATGACACTCAATAAAAAAGGAATAATATTTAAATTTGGCATGTTACTTAAAATAATATAATAGCTCTAATTAAAATGTGTCATGGTGTTCAAATAGAAAAAAAATCATTTAATAATTCGATCTAGAATTCTTAAATGAAGGTCAATTAAAAGATTTTAATTGACATAAAAGTTTTCATATCGTGGGTTTAATGTGCTAAATATAATATGTGAAGTTTTTATGACTTTATTATTTTAATTTTTCAATGCTTCCATTTTAAAAATGTCTTGTGATCTTAATTTTTTATTCGTTTGGATTTATTTTAAAATTGCATGTTTTTCCTTTCACTTTTATTATTATTTTTTTTCTTTAGTTATAAATTATCTTAAAGTGGTGGCGTGTTTAATTTAAATTCGATAATAGTTTTTGCAGTCTCCGACTAAATTACCTTTTAATGTTTAATGAAAAGCTGGGCTTTCCCAGCTCAGTCTGGGTTGCATAGGATGTGATATTCGACGTTTCGCTGCTACTATTGGACGCATCTTATGCGGTAATGCTGAACTCGATGCAACAACTAACTAATTCATTAAACTACAGTAATTTATTAACTACAGTAATTTATCTGATTTTCGTAGAATAAAATAAATACACTTTTAATAATATTAAACTATAACAGTATTTAAATTTCTTCTTTTTTTTTTGCAATTCTGAACCACTTTTATGAATAATATTTTTTGATACCATAATAAATAAGGGTAGTTTACTCTTTGTAATTTTTTAATTTTCAAGAAAGTGAACACCCTGTACACAAAATCAATGAAATATTAGATTATTAGAGGTTTATGAACGAGCAGAAAGAATAAATTTTTTTCGAAAATCCATAAAAGAGAAAAAAAAATCCTCTTGGATACTCTATTTTGGACACATTGCATATATAATCCAACCCTGGCACTAATTTTAACCGACTCTTTATAAGTAATCCATTTTTTTTATATTTATTTACAACTCTATAGCATATTGCTTATACGTTATAAGTATTTTGTAGGCTGAAAAGCTAGCTTCGTCTACTTCGAACGGAGACAAGTTAATTTTCTGTCGCATTAAGTTTGAACTTCTTGTTGAGTTTCCACAAGTGGCTGTTCTTTTTCTTCTCAAGTGTACCACTCAGGCTACTGGTCTTCCCTCTCTATGAGCCACTTGGGTCCAACCAAAAACCACCATGCATTATTTCCTTTTAACTCCTCAGCTGAGCAGCCTCTAGTAGCTAGATATGCTATATTTTCGAATACATATTTAAACTTAATATCCTTATGGTTTTTTATTTCTCTAATAAGTTTTTTTCGACAGATAAAGTTAGTGGTTTAGTACACAGTTCGAGTCCAAAAATCACCATTTGTTCTTGTTAGGTACTAGCTCTTTCACGAATTTCACACATCTAACCCCTATAACAGCTCTTTGAAAATTTGAATCTCGAAATCAACAGCTTTTTAATCAGAACCAATCTTGCTTTAGCTAATACAAATTTAATTATAGTCTTAGTATTGTCTTTAATTCTAAAATAGGGCACCATTGAATAAGCAGCCTTTGACACATCGCTGAGTGTTATTAACTCTAGTTCATTTAGATAAAAACGAGGAACCTTATACATTTCCTAAGCAAATGTCTGTCATTTACGCACCTGATCTCCGAAAGTACCAAACAAAGACAATTTAAACGTCGCTGTAATATTACGTGTAATAACCCAATCACAGGAAAATTATAAGGAAGCCCAAAAAACCATCCCCCAAATATAGGGGTTGAAGTTTAAAGGGTTGACTTTTTTTTTAACGGATATGATTATTGTGGGGGTGATAAATAAAAGAAGAATACCCTGGAGTGTAAATATATATTTAGTTTAGTTTTTGTACCAATTCATCTTTGCGCCATATGTAATCCGTTGTACCTATTTGCTTTATGTAGTAAGTAAGCTTTATGTAGTAGTATACAAATTTACCCGAAACTTGAAAAAGTATTTAATAAGAAAGTCTAAATACACAGAGAAAAACGAGTCGTATGAATGAAAATGATTTGAAACTAATTCTGAATAATAAAATGGCATTAGGGTTGGATTTCAATCCAAAAAGTGAAATTATGTGTACT
The DNA here is from genome assembly GCA_951217055.1 of Gerris lacustris. Lineage (NCBI taxonomy): Eukaryota > Metazoa > Arthropoda > Insecta > Hemiptera > Gerridae > Gerris > Gerris lacustris. The sequence goes on from OX578277.1 coordinate 83,127,310, forward strand.
TCCCGTACACATATGTGTACATGTACAAGGTAAAGTGAGCAGAACTCTATTTCCAACAAAACATACGACGGTTAAGACTAGACAACAATTAGAAATCGTACATTTGAATATTGGCGGGCCAATGCGCGTGATGTCACACAGCGGGTTAACATACTTTGCACCATTTGTTGATGAACATACAAGGTACTGTACACTTTATTATAACAGAAAAGTGATGTATTTCAAGTGTTGAAGGAGTACAAAAGTGAAGCCGAACGGGCATGTTGAACAAAAATGCAGTACTTACAGAGTGATAATGGATAAGAGTACTGTAATAAAAATTTTGAAAGAAAGTGGAATTAGAAGAAGATTATCTACAACTTACAATCCACAGCAGAATGGCTTAGTCGAAAGAAAGAATAAAACGTTAGTAAGCAAATCCAGGTGTTTGTTTGTAGAATTAAAATTACCACTTTCATTTTTGGCTGAGGCGGTAGGTACTGCAAACTATACTAGTAGTTCTGCGAACAGTAGACCTCGCGAAAATTATAAAAAAATTTAAATGCGGACAGAGGGTCCATTTAAATACGAATCTAAAGGTATAAGTCGATTTCCCGAGAAAAATCTAGATACTGTGAAAATAATTTTAAACGCGGACAGTGAGAGGTGGGGTTCGATTCCCCGCTGGGGCGAAGTTATTTTTATGGTATTTGTAAAAATTTAATTCGAAAATAAACCATAAAAATCGATTTCAATTACTTAGAGGCTAAATGATAACCCGAGGCGAAATCGAGAAATTAATTTAAGCTATAAATTTGGGGGCACTCCCCCTCGAAAACTCTGAAATAACATTATTTCTCGAAAACTATTCCGACGATTTTTAATTATTTTTTTTTTTTTATGTGTAGTCCATTTAAATACGAATCTAATGGTATAGGTCGTTTTCCTAGGTAAAATCTAGCTTCTGAGAAAATAATTTTAAACGCGGAAAGTGAGAGGCCGGGTTCGAATCCCTGCTGGGAAGGTTATTTTTATGGTAATTATATTAATTTTTAAACAAATAAACCATGTACATCGATTTTAATGTCTTAAAGGAACATCTATTCCAAATTTCAAGAAAAAATAAAAACTTTTTTTTTGAGAAAAAGTCTAAATAACATTTTTTTTAAATTAATAACAATTTTTTTTTTTTATAAAAAACAACTATATATATTTATTTTCCCAACTTGAAGTAACATTCATGCCACATTTCAAAATAAACAAAAAATAAATTAGAAAAAAAAAAATTTGTTTTATTTTTTTAAAAATTTAAAAATGAAAATCATTAAATATAAAACTCATACGTTGTTTTTTACGACTTCAAAGAACATCTATGCCAAATTTTAAGAAAATCGAATAAAGCGTTTAGCCGTAAGCGCGTAACAAACATTTTCAAGCGAAATACAAAACGGTCTAGTACCTGTGGAAGACCGGGGAACAAAAAAGTTAAAACATAGACCTCGCTTCGCTCGGTCAATTACAAATAGGAATCCGTCTAACAAATTGAAAAATAAAAATGTGTTTTAGTATTGCACTACTATTAGGCAAAATCGAGAAATATTATTTTTTTGAAAAAGAAAATTCTCAAAAACCAGCATGCGAATCTAACGATATAAATATAAGTCGTTTTCCAGGAAATAATCTAGTTCCTAAAAAAAGCTCTCCGGGTTGGATTCCCCGCCGGGGAGGAGTTATTGCTACTGTAAATTTTGATATTTATTTCAATAATTATTGAACTTTGATCAAGCTTCTGATTAACATTTTGAATTTTTTGATCAAACTTACTTGTCAAACAAGTCTGGTCGTGTATGGGGGCCTTGAACATAATGGAAACGTCAAACAAATATTTAACTATATCACCCGATGCATTTATTTATTTTAAAAATTATTGTTGGTATTATATTATATCATGATTAACACTTATAATTCATTAAGGACGTTGACATTGACTCCTCTATTTCTATTTATCTCTCTCTTTTTTTTTAAGAAAATTGAATGTTTTGAAGTACGGTTTAAAAATGCCTTCTGGTCAAGTTGCGTGCATTATGCCAATTCGTATGCTTGAGTTTACATAGCCAATTTCGAATAATTTTGTTAAGTAATTAGTTCTTCTCTTCATTCAGATGAAAAAAAAATTGTTATTCGTGGCTCTAAATTAGATTCGTGGAGGCAAATTGTTGTCGGGGCAAAGACCCACCCAGAGTTGTAAAGGCCAAACAACAAACAAATATTTAAATTAATGAGTGTAGAGGACACAATCAAAAGTCCATTTTTTATCGTTATTTATTAGCATAAGTAACTAGACATTATTTGTGTGTATCAGAGCCATAATGTCACTTTGTGCCTTTTTAATTGTTTTGATATTTTCTAGAGGATTGGATATTTTTAATTAAATTTGTGGAAGAGTATGTAGGACAATTTTGCTTCCGAGCTTACCGAAGTTAACGGTAGCTACATATAAGTGATCATTGTGAGGAACAAACATTTTCTGTCCCCGATTTCAAAAATTCCTAGACAGAAATCCGTTTAAGACAACAGGGAACTTTTTTGGCTCTGTGTCTATCTGTTTGTCTGTCTATCGCTCAATTTTTGCAACCTATCTTGAAAACTAGGTATACTCGTCTGATTTTAATGAAATTTGCATGGTAGACCATAATTAGCCCATTGATGGTCCAATATAAGTTTCAACCTTCTACGCCCATTTCTTTCTCTTTCATATGCGCTCAATAAATATCCATTTATTTTCTCTCATACATTTTTTTTTTTTATGAAATTTAGATGGCTTGTCAAAAGTAGCCAGCAGATAGCTCCAGATTTATTTCAACTGTCTGAGTTCTTCAAATTTGATACTTTAATTAATTTGAGAAATCAAAATGATTTGATGATTTAAAAAGGAGGGGGGGGGGAATTAAATAAATTTGACAATAATAGGTCGTAAAAGCACAAAATCATTAATGTACACGAAATAGGAAGCAATGAAACTCGTGCCACACAAATTGGAAGACTATTTTAAATTATATTTTAATTAAATCTATTATCTAGCAAGTAATGCCAATATTATTAGTTATTTCTGGGTTAGAATTGTTTATGCTAGATTATTAAACATGATACCTCTATTGTTTCTAATATAATATTATAAGGGAAGGATTCTGACAACTTTCCAGTGACTATGGTAAGCTGAGAAATGATTACCCTTTTTGAAAAGAAAAACTAACAAAATCACAGAAAAAAAAATATATCCAAGTAAATTAAATTTAGGAACGCGGCAGCGTTCCGCCCCGCCAAGTCAAAAAGTAAAAATTTCACAAAAGCTGCCCGTGTATATATACTGTAAAAATGATAGCAACGTTAGTGTATCTAGGTGGCCAAATGCTGCTAAAAATCTTTATATGCTGCTACTATAAGAATGTTAAGTTCTTTCAATGTCATAGGTCTCGTAGTTCTCCAATCTCCATAAACCTTGTCCAGCTCTTAACTTCACTTTTATTTGACTCTAATGTGTGGGAATAAACAGTTTAGAGAATCCTTCCTTAGGGACCGTACAAAAAGTCATGAAATCTGACCAAAAACCACTTGTGTGGTAAAAAAAACACCCCGCCAAGTCTGTGGTCCAAAAAAGTTGTGAAATCAACTTTCTGTCCCGCCAAGTGATGTTGGCACTTTCTCCTGGCCCAACACTGTCAACTTAGATATTTATCAGCTTCTTCTCCTTGGCGGTGTGAGGAAAGCCTTTTAACAGTGTTGTTGAAGGCTCTTCTCGATGCCACAATGATCATTGCTGTAAATCTTTCCCATTATCAAAAAGCAAATAAAATAGAAATAAGTAATATACAAATTAAGCTTTCAAGGAATGACCCCATGTAACTACTACTTTCTTTGCAGAGGATGCGTGGAATACAACCAGTTAACTTTGAGTAGTACTGCAGGCACACCGCCAAGGAAAAGAAGCTGATAAATATCTAAGTTGACAGTGTTGGGCCAGGAGAAAGTGCCAACATCACTTGGCGGGACAGAAAGTTGATTTCACAACTTTTTTGGACCACAGACTTGGCGGGGTGTTTTTTTTACCACACAAGTGGTTTTTGGTCAGATTAAATTTATACTAGTGATGTTGAATTGGGAACTCGCTTATTTAGGAATAAAGCCATTTCCTACTAAAAAGACTTTTAATTAAAAATATAACATTATATTCGACTTAGAAACCTTTCTTATCTGTTTTCCATAAAGCAATTTTTTTTTTTTTTTTTTTTTTAAATGTTATAATATTTATACTTTCTCTCTCTACTCATCAAGAGTTTATAAATGATGTGAAACATGCTATATAACCTTAAACTTTTTTTAAAGCCCTAATTAGGGGCATATTTGTTTTCAAAATGCTGACAAAAAATGAAAATATTGTAATGATAGTTACACATTCTTCTTTCAATTTATCAATGCATTTAAATTAACGTATAACTGACCAATAACTTTATTTTTAGTTGTTCGCCATATTGGCCGTAGTTGAAAATATTAAGCATGCAATTTCCAAAAACTATACAACAAATGCTGAGATACACCAGTTTGCCGAATTTCGTTCAAATCGTCTAGTTATAGTTGATGCAAACACACAAATTGTGAAATCCCACGTTTCTGCAATTCACTACGCTCGTTCAATCATAATTAATTCATGCTATATATTTTCTGCAAGTTTTATTCCGGGATTATTTATAATAGCTATATAATATACATTATTATTTCTTTTTAGGGTTTCGAGGTCGTCCTAGAAACCCTTATGCTTTTGGTAGTTCGTCCGTACGTGCATCATCGCATCTTGGAGTATATCTCCCGACCTACTGAAGCTATAGACTTGAAATTTGGTATACAAGTTAAACTTTTTTTCCCCAAAAACAGAAAAACTATTGCGGAATTAAACACTCCAAATTTCTGCGATCAATTGCGAATAGATCGCAATATTTAATATTTTTTGTAATTTTCAAGTTGGGTATCATTTCAAAGGTATTGAAATGTAGATTACAAATATATATCGCGTTTCCAAAATGGCGGCCATTTTACCTCCCAAAAATTAAAACAAACCCAAAATGTACCACCCTACACTACCCCATTAGGATAGGTCCTACAAAAAAGGCAAAAATACATAAATATATATCACTGTGGTCCAATGAAATTTCCGGGAGTTGATCTAAACAAAAGTTTAATTTTAGAAATTCTGGGGGCAGTAACTATGGAGCCCCAAAATTTTTAATATTTAAAAAATCTATGTTGGATGTCATTTTAAAGGTATTGAAATTTGGTTCACACAAAAATATGTCGTGTTTCCAAAATGGCGGCCATTTTATCCCCCAAAAAATTAAAACAAAAAATGGCCCTCCCACCCTACCTCATTAGAATAAGTCCTAAAAATACTAAAATATGCATCTATGTGGTACAATAATATTTCCGGGAGTTGATATAAAAAAAATCAAATTTTAGGGGGCCGAAACACGCTTACATGTTATGTAAACGTTATCATTCAATGTTATGAATTCTTATGACCGAAGAAACCCTTTTAGTAACTTGCTGGCAAGTACTTGACGGGATTTTTATATATTAATAATAGCGTTTTAGTTTGTTAAATTGACTGCTCAAATACTTCACGTATTTCATCACTATCTAATTTTCACCAATTAAAACTTTTATCTATCTTTCTTGACTAAAAATTCATATGATTATGCAAGCTGTGTGTAATTATGATAAATGAAATTTTAACATATGGTCAATTATGATATTTTTCATCGCGAAGGCCGTAGAGATGTATCGGAATAATTCTGTCCCCCTTTTTAACTACTGTTGTATTATGATAGTTTTCTCTTTAATTGAGCTTCCTCGCATCCTATCACGTAATTTATTGATTTTATGCTACGAGCCATTATTGTCTTTTATTGTATTATTTCTCCCATTTTTTAATATATCAAAATTGTTTTGAATTTTACATGAATTAAAGTAACAATTAAGCAAAAGTTAAAAAGCGCAGGGGGTTGAAATTAAACTGCTGCGGTCTACTTTCGACAAACCATCCAAATTTCATTAACTTAGGTGTAAATAAATGGGCACTTCTTTAGATTGTTACTCCCCTTATAAAAAAAACCAGAGGGGAGTAAAAGTCTAAAGAAGGTGTATTAAATGTTCTTCTTTAGACTGTTACTCTCCTTATCAAAATATAAGTGGGATATTCCTTTGTCCCAAAGTACAATGGACTAAATACTTTGTCTTTATAGTTATTTAGTCTGTCATTTTTATACTAAAACAACATAGGGGAGTAACAATCTAAGGAAGTACCAATAAATGTATGTTTTTGAGCATTTTGAAGAGAAACAAATGGGCGCAGAAGGTTATATGGGACCGGACGTGTAGTTTTTATGGTATGTTGGTTCGCAAAAATTTCAGGCAACATTGTAGTTAACTCATCTTCAATGTTTGTTATAACACTGAGGGACGCCTCCCATTTACCTACATAGACCCCCCCCCCCCCCTCCACCATATGATCATTTATTCTATCAAAACTGTAATTCCAGACAACCATTACTACCCGGACAACGACTTTTTTTAAGACCCTAATTTAATCCGTCATTGTATGGCTTTCCCCAATTAGTTTGTTAAGTTATAGATATGAATTTAAAGTAGAAGAATGTAGTTTTCAGACCCCGCAAACCCCATATCTCTATCTATTACAGAAGCTGAGCTAAAAGTGCGTTTTTTTTTTTGCCCACCCTGTATATATACATGCAATATGTACTATATCGTTATGTAGATTATTGATTCTTCAAAAAAATTTAATTTACCCAAAATAATCAATCACAGATCCCTTATTGTCCGTATTTTAAGTTCATCCACTATGGCCTTTAGAAGCGCCGATACAAAGTGTATCGGCTAATTGAGTTGATGAATTTGATAATTGATGAATTAAGTGTTTAATAATATAAACTCTTTTATTTGTTATATATCTTAGAATTATTCAGTATTTTAATAATTCTTGCAACTGTTATTCCAATTATAATTGTTTTGTAAGCCCCGTCGAAAAATGAATTTTAGTCCCAATGTTTAGAATTCTTTTTTTTTTTTTTTTTTTTCGTTTATTTTTCAGCCACAACTACAAAAATTAATTATATCAAGCAGCTTGTCTCACTTAAAGTAATTACAGCACAGTTACAACTCAGATTCGGAGACCCCACCCAGTGGTGGTACTCCAATAATTTTGATTACTAAGTATTAGTTTCTAAGATGGTAATATAGGGTAATATGATGGTAAATATAGGGTTATAATTATCAATGTTTTATTTAGTTTATAATTTCCAGATCCGATTCATATTTAACTATTGTTCGTATTTTTTAATTAATAAAGTTTTAAATGGAAGTAATTGAATAAAATGTTATTTTGTAATGTTAAAATTAAAATTAAGGATTATTTAATTTATTATTTATTTATTTTTTTTTATTTTATTTATTTATTTTTTTTTATTTAATCCTCTCTTCGACTCCTATTTCACTTCTTTTGACGGATTTTGTCTATACGCTCTCTATGGTCCTAACTTCGAACCGTAAATTTGTCTTACGTGAAATTTGTCTTACGTGCCGTACAAAAGTCTTGGGGGATGATGGACAGCCCTTGTGTAAGAGATTTTAATACTATTAATGAAGAGTAAGTATAAGGCCGAATAAATTAAGGGAATAAATTAAAAAAAAACTATAAACTTACAAAAAAAAATAGTTTTTCAAATTATCATAATAATAGTATAGATACAGAGTGAAATAGTTTGATAAGTGCATCAAATCTGTCTCAAAAGTGAGTGTCTAAAGTATTATTAATGGTTGGGAGAATAAGAATTGCTGAACTTTTAGACTTATTTATTTTGACTTACTTAAATATTATTATTATTAAGTGGTAGTATATAATATTCATTCTTAAAGTTTGAACTTATCATTGAACAGCAATTTTAAATTGAGTTTTTTAATATAAGTAAGGGTTGTTGATTTCAATGATACCAATTTGCTCATCTGAATGTATAAATTAATCAAATTATCTTTTCATTTGACGTTGGGTTATAAAAGAGACGGCGGCTCTTATTTCATCGAGGATTAGAAATGGACCCAATTACTTCGGATGAGCGCAAGCCCACTACTGTAATACTGTTTTAAAGTGATGTTTCTAATGGAACCCGGCACCCATGATAACATCTACAAGAGTACATAAAAGAGGGAAATAAAAATTACACCGATTATGAAAAAAAAATAAACGCTATAAGCCGACTCGAAAACTGTAATTTGAAAACAGATCTTCTGATCCGATTAATTTACATATACGAATTATACTGAGAACACTATAATCCAAAACAAGGGAAGCAAAAACATTTGAAGGAAAATGCACCTCACTTCACTATTCGCCTAAGACAGGCTCAAATTAACTAGACCCCTGTTACGCTAGAAATTACAAATTTTACGATACACAGAGATTGCACTGAATAAGAAAAAAAAAATAAGGATGGAATTAAATGGCGGTAACATACTTGATTTACTAGTTCTTGCGGGAAAAAAACTAAATGCATACACTCATTTACCTTTTCCTAATAATATATGTAAAGAGCATGCGCTTCCATTTATCTTATCATGATAATATTGTATTAAAGAGTTTTAAATCCTTAACCACCGATGTTTTGGAAGTAGAGTAATTTTATATTGAAATTATTCTAATTAAGGTGTAAAGTGTGACCGAAATTTCATTTATTTACTTCTTAATTTATTTTTCTGCAAAAATACTACTATGAATTAGTAATTCTTCTCTCAACCAAACCCTTAAATACAATCTAACATTGGATTATAATGACGTTCATGAAACCTTAAGGTATAATTTGCTAAATATTATGGTATATTTGATTGAACACTTTTATTACAACTCATCTTTACTGAGTTGTTATGGCCTTGTGCACTAAAATAAAACGACCATTCTTTATTTGTTGAATTTCCTTAAAATTATTGATGTGTGCCACCTTCGATAATATGTTTCTAAAGAGAAGAATTGTCCATAAAGTACGACATTGCAAATTATAAGAGCAATTATTTATTATTTTGATTGATTTCAATTGTATTCATAACATTTTTAATATCGAACCGCTGAACCTTTTACTCTGAATGTACAAGTAAAATAAACTCTTAAATCATGGTGCTTATTGCTTCCGAGCTTACCAAAGGTAACGGAAGCTATATGTGATCTTTATGAAGAACGAAACATTTTTAGGTCTCCGATTTTAAAAATTCCAAGACAGAAATCCGTTTCAGATATCAGGGATTATTTTTGGTGCCGTGTCAGTCTGTCGGTCTATCGGTCGGTCTGTCAGTCGGCCTGTCGTTAAATTTTTTGCGAACCAACGTATCTTAAAAACTACACGTCCAATTTTAATGAAATTTAGGTGGTAGGTCATGAGAAGCCCACTGTTGGTCCCATATAAGTTTCAACTTTCTACGCTCATTTTTTCTCTTCCACATGCGCACAAACAAACATTAATTTACGCCTATAGCTTTAAAAGTAATTATCTGATTTGTATGAAACTTTTATAGTTTATCGAAAGTAGCCCGCAGAGAGTCCCAGATTACTTTGAACCGTCTGCGCTCTTTTACTTTTGCTTAATTGATACTTTAATTCAAGTAAAAAATCAAAACAATTTTGACAGATTAAAAAAGCAGGGGAAACAATTAAACAAATTAGACAATAATGGCTTGTAAAAGCATAAAATCAAAAAGTACGTGATAGCATGCGAGGAAGCTATGTGCCACACCAATTGGCAGTCTATTTTTTATATTCACCAAATAATTTTTAAATTATGGTTTTTCTGTTACAAATAAATTTTGGTTTACTTTTTTTGAAAGCGATGTTAGGAATTACTCCATGGTTGGAGTAGTCGAAACTCTTCCAGACCCAAGTCGTTCTCTAACTGTACTAGCTCCAATCGATACCAAATTCTTGCAGGTCCAGGCGTTACCCCACTCTTGTAGCTCTGTTACTGGTACAGAACTCTTGTAGTGTTTAATAGTTATGTTTATAATGGTGCAAAAACCATTCAGCCCCCCCCCCCAGGTAGGGCCCTTAAGGCCTACCCTTAAAGTTTGTACTAAAATTAATTTTTCAGTTTCGAAACCCAGTTGAATAAATAAATTAGTTTAATTATTATAAATTTTATTGATTTAACTGTTTAAATGTTATTAACAGTATATTACTTAACATTGAACTCGTCAATGGACCTAAACTTAAAAAGACCAGCAAAGTGTTGAAGTTATTTGTGAATCAAGGAAATTTTATCTACTGGATTCTGTGGAACGTACTACACTATAGTCAATAATAAGCACCAAGCAGATTTTATTAGTTTATGGTCATCAATACTCCATTACCGAACATAAACTGGTGTAGTCTTCTTTTGTCAGTGAACTGATACTGAAAAGCAACTAATGTATAATTTTTTTATAGCTCGAACAGGAATAATATATAGCGATTTTTTTTTCTGAAATCCGGTTTATTATTCTATTATCAAGTTAAGGGCTATTTATAGACTTTAATTACTATTCTAATTGAAGTTTTTCTTTAGCGGACTTGAGGTTTAATTACTATTATTCATATATTTATTTGTATAACAATATAAAACTGATATTTTGAGCCCCATGCGTATCGACACGCATTAGTAATATTGGATACCACTACTTTAACGAACTCTTGGTTATCCGTCAAAAACACAAAAGTAATATCTTATTAGTTCTGTCTAATAGAAAGGAAGTATGTATCCAAGACAATGGTTATAGTCTATAGGTAATAATTACAGTACTATTGCGGTTGCTCCACTCTTTAATTTATTTGGTCACTTACTCGGAAACGATGCTTGAATCGAAGGAAGTGCTTAATTTTATTATAACAAAATGGTCAAAGTAATATCTATTGGACTAAGGAAGCCATATTAAATTAGATTTTCTTTTCCCTGCATGACAAAATAGTGTCATCTAAGTAATTTTTCTCCCGTAGCTTACCGGAGGCAACGAAAGCAATGTGATCATTCTGAAAAACAATTTTTTTTTCACCAAATTGAAAAATACCTTGACGGAATCTGTTTCACACGTCAGAACATTTTGGTCTCGTATCTGTTTGCCGGTGAGTCTGTCGTCTGCTTTTGATGAAATTTAAATGGCATGTCACATTGTACAAAAGAACGGGCTGAGAAGTTTGAAATTAATTTGCAAAAATTCTGACATAACACTTAAATTTCAACAAAATGATTCAAAGTAGTTTTTACTGGTCTTATATTACTTTGCTTTGTAAGTTTCATCGCACATTTCCGTTTCCCCAATTTTGAACCACTTCCCGTGATTCAATCTTCCCCAAATTTTGCACATAGATACAACTAAGGTGAAGAATACAGAAACCAAAAAAAATAAAAACAAAAACAAAATGCGTCAAATTTCTTTGCTTTTTAAGTTTCATCGCACACCTATTACCCCAATTTTGAACCACTTACCGTCATTCAATATTCCCCAAATTTTGCACATAGATACAACTAAGGTGAAGAATACAGCAACCAAATAAACAAAAAAACAAAAACAAAATGGCGTCAAATTAATTTGCTTTTTAAGTTTCATCGCACACCTATTACCCCAATTTTGAACTACTTCCCGTGATTCAATCTTCCCCAAATTTTGCACATAGATACAACTGAGGTAAAGAATACAGAAACCAAAAAAAAAAAAAAAAAAAAAAAAAAAATGGCGTCAAATGTATTTGCTTTTTAAGTTTCATCGTACACCTATTACCCCAATTTTGAACCACTTACCGTCATTAAAGCTTCCCCAAATTTTGTACATAGATACAACTAAGGTGAAGAATACAGAAACCAAAAAAAAAAAAAAAAAAAAGTTGAAAATAAGACCAGTTTTGAAAAATGGCATTTTTATATTAATTATTAAGGTATGTTTGTTCTCAAAAATGATGATTAGTGAATTACAATAAAAAGACAGAGACCTACTTTCAAGCCACCATTCAAATTTAATTTAGTTGTTAATGAATACAAGATTGTGTGCACATAGGAGGTTGAAGTTCATATGGAACTAACAATGGGCTAGTGACCTTATGGCTAATTGTGACCTTACATCAAAATATTAATTAAAATCGGGTGAACAGTTTTTAAAAAAACGTTGGTTCACTATAATATTAGACAGACAAACACGAGACCTAAAACATTCCCTGAAATCTGAAACGATAATAATAATAATAATTTTTCATTTGGTAATCGATGATCTAAAATTATATGTCCGCCTTAAGTTAGTTAGTTTCGCTCTACAAGCTACTAAATTATTAATTTGAATGCTTATTAGAAGTGGTGTGTGTGTTTTTATTGTATATCTAAATTTTCATAAATTCATAAAGATCGATTAGCTAAAAATTCATAGGTATTTTCTAGTCGGAAATTCGATGTGTTCACTTTTTTGTCATATGTTATGGTAGAACATTCTGTACACTTTAGGTTTAAGTGAGTTTGGTATATAATATTTGATTTTAATTGTCAGTATATGTAACGCTTAGACAAAATTTCTTAGTTTTCTTTATATTAAAAGGCATTTAAGGGTATTTATAGAATTAAAAAACTTATTGCATTGAGCGCGAATCACTGTAGCTGTTTTTAAATAAGTCGATTCCATCTTAATATACTTAGAAACTTTTTTTTATAATTTAATAATATGATTATGACAATGTTACTAGTAAATATTTTTCCGATTTTTTACATTGTATGCTAGTTTAGACCAACGTTGTTTTGCTCGGAGGCACAATTGAAAGGATTAGGACCCCATGGTTTCGATTGACCGGAGCCCATTTTGAAGATGGAGCGGACCACGCCCCGATATCAGACGGAATAAAAATAAAAAGGAGAATAAACGGGAGGGAGCCGGCCGATAATTGTAAATGGAAAGTCCCAAAGTATTCTGAGTTGATCGGCCTGAGGAAGAACCTCTATAATAACGATAATAAAATGCTTCGCAGAGGATATCTAATGGTTCGGATTTCTCCTTTTAGCCCCCCGGGGCTCCGGAATTATTGGAATCCGAAGAAAAAGGCCACTTAGGGCTAATTGACATCTCCGAGTCGAAAAATCCCTTTATATTCAAATTATACTGATTATACGGTATCTCCGAGGATATCGGGGGAAGGTTTAAATTTCGTTTCATCGGCTCACTCTTGTCCGAAGGAAATTATCGAATTACAATCCTCAACCGTTTGTATATAGCTGCTATGTTATCCTGATCTGGTAACTCCGTAAATATTTGAAAAATTTTAGAGCGGGAAAGAGTATAATCGTATAAAAATAACTATTTGGATAAATTGTTGGCAATGTTTATATTTTGTTTTTTGTTAGAAAAAATATATATTTATACTTTTTTGTATCAAAACAACTTTACTCCTCTATAAGTTCGTATTTGTAGTTTGGAAAAAGATAGAAATGAAAAATATTCTTTGATTAATGAATACTATAATCATATTGTTGCCATGACCCATGATTTTTTTTTTTTTTTTTAACTAGGAAGGAGATTTGACTTGTCTAAATATTTGAGTGCAATGCCTCGTTTACATTTAGCCCAATTGGATGTAAGATGGGAAGTGAGCATGAAATAGGGCAGCGCGACTATGCAAACAGGTTACTTGCGCTGTTCATGCTCCTGTCACTCCCTCTGCCATATCCTCCTCTCGTTGGTGGTTTTTCGTGCAGAAGTCAAAAGAGAGGCTGAGCGAGCGGCAGAGTGTTTACACTCTACTTACTTGCCTAAACCTATTTTACTGTTAGCAAATATTCCAAAATTTCGCTTTGAAGTCCGCCGCCATTTTGAAAATATTGGCATTTGAAACTTTAACGCTAAATAATTTCGGAACTATTTCGGCTATATCCACAAATAAAGTATTGATAGAGACTGTTCGACATAAAGGACAAACTTTATTTAAGTTTATTTGTATTTACAGTTGCTTTCGATTTTTTTTCGTGAGTTTGTGTTTTAATATATGACCTCTATATCAAGAATAAAAATTAGGTTTTCTCCCTTCTTTTTGAAAGAAAAAGTAAAAAATTACTTTTAAATTGAAGAATATCAAATAAATTGTCAAATACAATTGTAGGAAATGATCGTGTCGTGCTTTATGCAATCATAACTTCCAACACGGGCGTATTTCCCACAACTTCCAATGTTAGCATCAACTGCAACTCCGGATACAGTGGTTCATTAAGGTCTCCTTCCATGTTACCATTAGCGAGCACGCGACAATGGCTCCCGTTATTACGTTTATGACACGATGGGGGAAAAATATAAAAATAAAAATAAAAAAATGAAAAAAATCACAGTTAAAATAACAAGGTCCACCGATATTTAGAACCTTTTTCTCCTTTTTCTAAGCCTTGCCTATAATCAAGAATGTATATGCCTTTTTTTATTTTTACAATCGCACGCGAATGATGCCAGAATTGAGAAAATTAACTGGTTGGGTTACAACACTCGAAGTAAATATGAAAACTATACGTTAAGAACTCAATGTGTTCGTGAGATAAACGTCCTGAAAGCACGCTTTTCTTTTTTTAATATATTTTATAACTTGCTTATTTTATCGATTTTATATATATATAGATATAGTACTCATAATTCCTTCGTTTTCATCACATTTATTTATTGTATTTTAGCCTTTGTATTAATTTTATAAATATACATATCCTACCTAAAATCAGCTTCATAATAGGAAGACGATTTCTGTCTAGCCAGGAGAATATAATGTGGAGTCAAATTATGTAGACATTTATTCAGGATTTCTACATTCGAGATAGATATATTTATTGCTGAAAACCTTTACGAAACTTAAATTAACAACACTAGCTCGTAGAAATATGTCAACGTAAATATCACAATTTTGTCTGTGCCTTAATTTGTTGAAAAATGAATTTAACGTAATAAATTTATATTTTTACTTAAAGTTTTCAATAATTGTGGTGGCTGGTATAGATCATCTGCTTACTGTTTCAATATTTCAACCTCTTATTTGGTTATTGACAAGCTGGATTGTATCCAATAAGGAGTATATTGTGTAATATACAACATTTGCTAAGATTACTAAGCAAGTACTTTAGTTGGTTAAAATTTTTAAGTTGGTATTTTACTTGGTTTATATTATAACTTGGTATATAACTTTATATTTTAACTCTTTAATTATAAAAATTCAAATAGAATGAATAAAAAGCAATTCTTACTTGGGCTAACTTACATAAACGAATATCGATGTAAATGAAAATGTATGAAAGCAAGTAGTTTTTATTCCCATATAATAAGGGGTTATAAATAGGCAAGTCCTGCACAACTAATAGGGCATGCGGGCTTTAAATTAACATAACTTAATTTTTACTCGTAGTATATTATTATTTTATAGAAATAGTCTGCCAATTAGTGTGGCACATAGCTTCCTTGCGTCCTATTTCGTATGATTTTATGCTGTTACAACCTATATTATCAAAATTATTTAATTCCCTAATTCCCCCCCCCCCTCCGTTTTTTAAATCTGTAAAATTTGTTTTGATTTTTTACATGAATTAATGTACATATCAATTTAGCTGGTGTTTGAAATTAAACAGGGGCCTATTAGAACTTACTTGGACAGGGGGAAACTTTACTAAACCTATGATCTCACAACTTTACTTGACGAGACTTGGCTATTTTTTTTACACAAGTGTTTTTGTTGGGATTTCACTTATGTAAGTAATTTTTGTTTCTTAGCCTCTTGGTATTTTTGAACAGATAATATGTACTTGTTATATGATACATAATACATAATAATATAACAAAATATAAGGAAAAGACATAATAGGATATAAACAGTTACAAGAAATACTTTATGCGAGCGGTGCGAGCTTCCTAGAGTCAACGAAATATGCACTGCGTCTATATGTCTTTCGGAAACGTGTGGTAATAACTTGAGTAAAAGTTGACCGATTTTGGTGAAATTTAGTACACATGTTCATTTTACTAATGCCCACGACGAGTTTGTTATAATATTATAAAACAACATTACTTACAACGTTACATATTATAAAAATTGAGGTATGGATAATAATAATTGATAATTATAATTAGTTAACATAATAATATTAGGGGCAAAAATATACTTTAACATAAGAGATCTCTAGGCTACTGCCTCTTCAAACTTCTTGGGGGTGAAAGAGGATTAGGATGGTGGGATATGGATTCATGAAATTTTCCATATCGCAATTGGGATAGATTTCGGACAAAATCCACATTCAGAGCTCCATGGAGAGTAAAGGTTAGAAACATAGATTGGAGTACTGGTTATTTTTCTAAATCTTCGAACTACGACCCATAAGACCGAGCAGTAACTAGTATCGTCGTGTGATGTCAGTAGATACATTTTGATGTGTAGTTGCCACGTTAATCATTGGTCGAGGAAAAGTCAAAAGTATCTTGAATTTCTTTTTCTTTTCAAAAGTATCGGAAGAATAAGGAATTGATTACGGATGACTTGGAATCAGGGGTTATGATTAAGAGTAAAGGTAACGTGCTCACTTTTCTGTTTGTTTATCTTTATCTTCTTCCCTTAACCCAAGGTTCGAGAAGTAATAAGTGACACTGGGTATTATCGGTTGCAAGGAGGTGACAAGGATTTCCTTGTCAAGAGTACTTTTTATTTTTAAGGTAGGATGCAATGACATTGATGCCATTGTTGGATAGTGTAATGATGTGAACGAAAACCAAATTGGTGATTTGAAAGGAAATCTGTGAAGATAAGAATCAGTCTGCGAAAGAGTTTTCCTAGGATGTTACCCATTAATGTGGGAAGGCTAATAAGTCTATAGGAGGAAGAAAGCTGATTAAGTTTAGAAGGTTTGGGTATCATTAGTATGGTGGCGATTTACACTGTGTGGAGGAGTATGTGGTTCTTAAGATGAAGTTAAAGACATAGGTGAGGGAAACGATGCTCTTATTATGAAGGTGGAAGGAGTTTAAGGATTTGAGATCTTAATATAATATTAGTGGCTTTTGCTCTTGCTCTCTCAAGATCTGTTAAAGGCTAAATGTATTAGGTCATCAATCATTATGTATTTATAAGTTATTTTTGATAATAATTTTGGTTACCGATGTTAATAATATAATAATATAATAAGCCTTTATTAAAACAATCATATCATTACAGTATTAATTAATCATATACAAGCATTATAATTACAAGTTGTTTTAAATCGGCATACATGCCGAGGCCCCCTTGTGGGGTAGGAGTTACCACCTTTTAGTTTATCACATTTATCACATTTATTTTTTTTTATTTTATTTTATTTTTTTTTTTTTTTTTTTTTTTTTAAACAAGTATTACGTTCACAAAGCATTCAATTTAATAATAATAATAATTACTTATAATTATTTATTTACTATTTACTAATAATACTTAATTAACTTTGCATAATTTAATTTACAAAACAAAACAATACTATTTAACATAATAAATAACAATCATTATAACTACGTATACTTTATTAACATCAACAATAACTGAACTATAACATTTTCAATACATATTAACATATCTCTTTAGCCAAAGTCCATTAACTCGTTTCTATTATTTTATGCATTTTCGTTTCTTATTTATTTATTTATTATGGTTACCGATGTTAAAAGTTTTAATTTATAGATATAATTTTAAACGATAGTAAATAGAACCTAATTTGTTAATTTCGACCAACGACGGCTCTTGCGATTTTGTGAGTTCATTAAATAAATAAGTAAGCTACACATCTATTGTTTTAAAAATTAGAAATGTCCTAATGGAATTTTTGGTTAATTAAATGAGAAGTTATTTGTTATTAACATTTACAATATATTTTATTTTTAAAAAAATTAAAATTAATCCAAATGCTTTTACGATGTATTTATAAAGATATAAATTATTTAAACCTTTTACCGATGCTTGTAAAAAAATTGCGTAGGGTTGTATTAACCCTCTTCCTGTGGCGATATACCTATACAGTATAATAGGGGGAAAAGGACGGGGTCACGCCTCCTATAATTACATGGGTACAAAGGGGTTCTAGAAGGGAGGAAACAGATGTACCCGGACATTGTGTTGTTGCGACAATTTTTCATTAAGAGCCAGAGTAACTCGTTCTCCCCCCTCTGAATAGGTAGGTTAGCCATAAAACATCTCTATAGATGTGGCACTTGGTAACCCTTGTAACCGTCACCATTCATACCAAGGTATTTTTTTTATTGTGCTGTTTTGGATACAGTTTCAAACAAACATGGAATTTTATCGTTGATTTTTCTTATCGCAGCGTTTTTCGATCAGGCTTTCTGAAGGGTATTTTATTGCGAAAACGTAATCAACTAACTCTAATTATTTTTATAACAATTACACGACTAACTCTGCGAATTAAAAATGTAAAAAACACATTTCGCTCTCCTTTAAGTACTAGTTTGTTTGGGATTAAATTGTTAAACACACCTACAACAAATTCTATGTTACCATTTTTAATTTCTATATGCGTTTATGCTTTAATAAATTCAATATCACTACGCGGATGAAAAATAAGCGTTTGTTGAGCTGAGTTTTTATGCTAAAAATTTCAACGGAGCACTATGTATGCATGTTGAGAAGGTTATGCAGGCTATTATAAAACTGCAAAAGGCAAAAAGTGTTTTTATTTCAGGACGTTTTCAAAAACTTTTAGATCTTTAGTTACATTTACGTAAATTTTATTCCTACTCCTTGTTTTTTTTGTTTTTTAGGGTCCGTAGGCAAAACCAAGGACCCTTATATTTTCCTGCGTGTGTCTGTCCGTCCGTCCTCTCGCATGCTCTCACGGCTACACCTTTCGTCCGATCACTTTGAATGTCAATTTGGCATGTATGTGTCTTGTACCTACCCACATATTTTAAAAATATACCGACTTAAAAAATATATTTTTCAAAAAAATTAGGGTAAAAAAACTTAAGGGTTAACATTTTTTTATTTTTTTTCGACACCGTGAGGGGTATCATATGAAAGGGTACGTCGAGCTGATTACAAAAATATATAATTCTTTGGTTATAACTTTGATAGGGCGAGCCTAGGCAAGTTTGAAGTGGGTGTGAAACGTGTCCCCCCCCCCCTCTATCTCGCTTATGTGAAGTGCAAAAAATCTGAAAAAATTCCTGAACATTCTTCGACCAAAAGTAAAGATACCACTTTTTGGAAATGTAAAAAGAAATATTATTTTATTTTTTATTGACAAAATACGTTTTTTTTATGACTATGGTTTTTTCGATGTATTTATATGGTTGTAGTTCGGTTCAGTGGCAAAAAAATACTTTATCAGAAGTTTGTTTATGTGTTTTTAGAATATCAGACCCATAGGATAGTTCAAAATAATTTTTTTAGCATTTTAAAAAACACCAGCAATAGGGTACTACTTAAACTATACAGGGTTGCCTAGGGACCCTCGCTGTGTGCTTACTAGCACACCCTTGACCTGTTTATTACTTAATTCCCTATACATGAAAACAAGTAAATGGGTTATTTGAAAGGTGCAATTTGAAAATTAATTTTGTCATCTAATTGCAAAAAAATAAGGCAGATTTGTTAATCTGGAAGTGCCTACATTGAATTAATCTTACATATTTTTTTTACAAAATTTGTAGATTTTCGTAACTACTATTGATTCCATTAAGAAACAAGTGGTTTTGTTTTAATTTTGTATATAAAAAATATACCTACATAAATTAGTTTCCCAAAGTAAGTATGATTATGAAGACGTATTTACGTTGTTCGAGTTAGATACAAATTAAGCAGCCATAATTGGTAATAATTTACTCGTCTAAATTATATTTAAGAAATAATATTTCTTTAGAGAGAATACGTTTTAATATTGCATTTCTTAATATTAACGTATGAGTATTCAAAAAGGCATCATTTTTGGAATACGGTTTGCTCAAAAAATGGGTAGTAATATAAAGATGTTGCTTGTTAAATATGTTCATTCCAATTTAATTTTTAACGTTTTAAGAGCTCAAACTTCCACTTGAGTGGACTAAAAAATAAATTCGAGCTTTAATTACTTGAATGAAGAAGATTGTGGTAAAAATGAAAAAAAAATAAATAAATAAAAAATTATAATATGGTGACAATAATGTGTTAGCCATTATGTCTTTAATTAATTATATCCTAGAAAAAGCAAAGA
Source organism: Gerris lacustris (assembly GCA_951217055.1). NCBI lineage: Eukaryota > Metazoa > Arthropoda > Insecta > Hemiptera > Gerridae > Gerris > Gerris lacustris. Next base: position 83,147,583 of record OX578277.1, read on the forward strand.
GAACGGTTTGCAAAAGAATGTTGCAATGTCTTGCTTACACGGATGATATAGATCAAGACAGGTTTTATACCATTTCTGCGGAGGAAACATTCAATACTGAAATAGGTAATAAAACTTAAAATCAATGTATAGTGTATAGCCTTTAAGAAAGCTCTATTGCCGATATTACTATGTTTAAATACTAGCCGAGTAGGTAAATGCCGATAAAGTAAGGCTGAGAAGGTGGGAAAGAACGGTCCTTTTGTGGAGCAGTTAACATTTGTGAAGCAGTTTAGTGTGATGGACTTTGGAGATTTAGGACCAAGCTATTGTGAGAGTTTACAGAGAGATTTCGCATGATATTGTTGAGAATGCCAGTCCAAAATATGTCCTACAAAGCTGCCGTGTTAGGAGGCAAGAGAATTCGTGGAAAAGGCAAAGAAGATGTGGAGTAGGATTTGAGAACATTAGGAGTCCTTGATTAGCGCCGCCAGGCATAAGAGACAGCAATTGATTAAATAACAAATTGAGCTGGATAATAGGTAACTACTATAGGGACATCGTTTTATTAAAACTCTCATTAATTTCCGAGTTCACCATCAAATTCACGACGGCCATATAAAGGAGCCAAACCGGGTTTACATTAACTATGCTAATTCAGTTAAGCAATTATTCGTAGACAATAATAATAATAAATATTATTTTAAAAATAAAGTATATACATTAAGAAAAATCCGTCAAGTACTTGCCTGCAAGTTACTAAAAGGGTTTCTTCGGTCATAAGAATTCATAAGTACATTATTATTATTTATTTTGATTTTTTGTACAAATAAAAATTAAGAAACAAGGTGTGCCTATATCCATTACCATCTTCGGTAGTATGCACTAATTTGGTTATTTTAGGGGTAAAATGGCCGCCATTTTGGAAACACGATATATTTTTGTGATCCAAATTTCAATACCTTTATAATGATACCCAACATCGAATTTTCAAATTACAAAACTTTTGGGGCTCCAGAGTTACGGCCCCCTAAAATTTTTAAAATTTGACTTCTTTACATCAACTCCCGGAAATATCTTTGGACCACAGAGTTGCATATTTTTGTATTTTAGCCTTATTTTTAGGACCTGTCCTGATGGGGTAGTGCAGGGGGGGGGGGGACATTTTTTTGCGTTTTTTTTTAATTGTTTGGAGGGTAAAATGGCCGTCATTTTGGAAGCACGATATATTTTTTGAACGAAATTTGAATACCTTTAAAGTGATACCAAACTTCGAATTTTCAAATGACAAAAATTTTAGGGGTCCCGAGTTACGGCCCCCTAAAAATTTTAAAATTTGACTTTTTTATATTAACTCCCGGAAATATCATTGGACCACAGAGATGCATATTTTTGTATTTTTGCCTTTTTTTTAGAACCTGTCCTAAGGGGACATTTTTTTGCGATTTGTTTAATTTTTGGGGGGTGAAATAGCTTCCATTTTGGAATCACGATATAGTTTTGTGAACCAAATTTCAATACCTTCAAAATGATACCCAACTTCGAATTTTTAAATGACAAAAATTATATAATATATATTTATGTATTTTTGCCCTTTTTTAGGACCTATCCTAATGTGGTAGCATTTTGGCAGGGGTGCCAAAATGTACCCTTTTGGGTTTATCTTAATTTTTTGGGGGGTAAAATGACCGCCAGTTAGGAAACGCGATATATATTTGTAATCTAAATTTCAATACCTTTGAAATGATACCCAACTTGAAAATTATAAAAAATATAAAATATTGCGATCTATTTGCAATTAGTTTTTCTGTTTTTGGGCAAAAAAGTTTAACTTGTATACCAAATTTAAAGTCTATAGCTTCAGTAGGTCGGGAGATATACTTCAAGATGCGACGGACGGACGGACGAACTACCAAAAGCGTAAGGGTTTCTAGGACGACCTCGAAACCCTAAAATAGGATACGTGGAATAGTTTAACTGCGTGTTTCCTCTGTAATCATTAAAATTTTTGAAAAATGGCTCATAATTGAATTTTAGGAATTAATTAGCCATTTAAACTGAAAGTTCTTTAGAACTATATCAGTTTAACATTTTATCGACGTATGGATATCTTGATAAAAATTGTAATCGTCCAGTTGCTTTATTGCTGCCTGGTCAGTTTAATTAGGCAATAGGATACTCCCTCGATGTCTTGTCGTATATTTTAACCATTATGACCCCTAATTACAAACCGAAATGCCAATTAGACAGAAGAGAAACATAATCCAAGTCAGATTTACTACCGATAATAATTATAGGCTATTCTTTCTTATTAAACATTCTACTTTAATAAGTCCACAGAAAATAAACCTTTTTAATGTACGTTGACACCTTATATTATAGTCCAGGAGATAGCGTGCAAAAAAGTTAATGATCCTGAGTACAAAATTAGTTAGTAGACCGAAAATCAAGTTGATGTTAGTTTGTAACTTGATAGGTTAGTTATTCTAATATTACTCCAAATCAAAGTGGTCACCAATCAAATGGAAAACTAACATAAACTTGATTTTCTGTCTACTAACTCATTTTGTTCTCAGGATCATGAAAATCACATTGTTCACTGGCGGGATAATTGCAGCTATAATAATAGTTATAATTAATAATTGGTATAATATGGCGGGGTATGGCAGCTCTCCTCCGGTTTTTTTTTTGGTTTTTTTCAAATGCCTATATGCCAAGCTATGTCCCGTAGACGAACTTATCCGACCACATATTCTTAAAAGGCACCAAAAGATCAACTTTAGTACAAAATTTTAGCTTGATGTTTGCTAGACACTTTTTTGCACGCTATCTCCTGGACTAATACTGGAAAGTTAATTCTGTTTCCGAGCTTACCGAAAGTAACGGAAGCTATGTGATCGCTCTGAAGGACGAAAATATTTTATGTCTCAGATTTCATAAATTCTAAGTCAGAAATCCGTTTCAGACATCAGGGAACATTTCTGGTTCCGTGTTTGTCTGTCGGTCTGTCCCTCAATTTTTTTGAACCATCATATTACCTTAAAAACTACTCGTTTAAAGTATTGTTAAAGTTAAAGTATTGTTATGTTAAAATTTCAATCTTCTGCGTTCATTTTTTACTTTCTCATATAAAGAGAAAGTATTGTGATGGCGCGAAAATTCGATTTTGAGATTTTGATGGATTTACACGTTTTGAGGTCCCCTGAGTCCAAAAAAGTGGTTTTTAAAAAATGTGTGTCCGTCGTCTGTGCAGACGCCTGGACCCTATAAACTACTGGGCCGATTTTGACGAAATTTGGCATACATGTTCAGAAAAATTATACCCCGAGGCGAAATCGAGAAATGAATTTTAGCTCTAAATTTGGGGGCGTTACCCCCCAAAAACTGAAAAAACATGAAAAAAAATATTTTTCGAAAACGGTTCCGACGATTTTGATTAAAAAATTCTAAAATGTAGTCCATTTGAATACGAATCCAACGATATAAGCCATATTCCCGGGAAAAATCTAGTTCCTGAGAAATTAGCTTAAAACGCGGACGGAGAGAGCCCGGGTTCGTTTCCCCACCCAGGAGAAGTTATTTTTATAATAAATTTTGATGAAAAGTTCAATAATATTTAAATGTTCATTTGAAAACTAATAAATGGAAACACTGGGCTTAAGTAATTATAAACTCGTATATGAGAAAGTTTGTCTGAGTTGTCTCGGACCGATTTCTTCTCTTCCACATGCGGACAAATATACATTTATTTACACCTATAGCTTTAAAAGTACTTATCTGATTTGTATGAAACTTTTATAGTTTATCGAAAGTAACCCGCAGATAGCCCCAGATTAATTTGAACCGTCTGCGCTCTTTAACTTTTGCTAAATTGATACGTTAATTAATGTAAAAAATCATAACAATTTTGACAGATTAAAAAACAGGGAAACAATTAAACAAATTAGAAAATAATAGCTTGTAAAAGCTTAAAATCAATAAAGGGATGCGAGCAGGAAGCTATGTGCCTCACTATTTGGCAAATTATTTTTATTTATTATTATAACTTTTTTTTTTTTTTTTTTTTTTTTTTTTTTTTTTACTTCTCCTCACCTTCTCTTGTAGGTATATAGGCAAAGTATTCTTTTCACCCAAAATATCTCAACGGAATTATCTGTTTTGGGTGTTTTTAAGATCATTTAAGTGGTTTTTAGCTGGATGTTTTGTCGCTTAAATCCTACTTTTTTTAAGCTGTAGAGTTATAACTTGGTGCAAACTTGGGGACTTTTAAATTTAGAAACTTTAATACTAAAAAATTTCAGAACTGTTTCGCCAATATCACCAAATAAAGAAATTAAGGATCCATAGAACTATTATACATAAAGAACTAAATGCATTAAGCCAGATCAAAATAAATTAAATTTTTCAAAAATTATAAGCGTTCATATTTTTCAAACGGGTTATAACATATTTGATATTATTTATTTTATCAGGTGTCTAATTGGTTGTCATTGTGATTTTAAGAGTAAATGTTGATAGACTCTGCGTCCAATTTTGTTTATAAATTGTAATCTTGTGGGGGTATTTTTTACCTTGAATAAATAAAATGAATTTATAATTTTTATGAATAATTTCATCGTTCTTATCAGGTTTTGTGAGGTTTTCTTGAAGTGGTTTTGACTTAAAGAGTGAAATAGATCCGTTTAGGTCATGAAAAAAAATCTTAAATAACAAATATTCTCCATCTTATATATATATTATATATATATATATATATTTATATATATATATATATATATATATATATATATATATATATATATATATATATATATATATATATATCTTAGTCTTGCAAGGGTTAAAGTTAGCTTTTAAATCCTATCCACTTGCATTGTACTCGAGAAAATCTGCTCCTTTTGTATTACAGCGTTTTGTTATTTGCTAAATGATCGAGTTTAAACGACATGTTGTATAAGAACCCCTATAAGTTTACTTAAGAGCCCATATGGAGCCACTTGAAAAGGACTTCAAGTGGCAATAACGCTAACCCCAAAGTCAAGTTGTAATCGAGGGCAGCTAATCCGAGACTAAAGCGTTTCGAATCTACCGTGAAAATGCAGGGAGTCATATAACCAGGAGCTGTAGTGAAACGGGGCGCCAAAGAGCCACCAGGGAGCAACGCAACCACATCTGTCCATCTGAACACCGTATTAATCAAAACTGCTTACCTAAGTCATTACGTTCTGGGATAAATCAATTCGACCTCATATAAGCCTCTACTCATAAGGGGAGAACCCATAAAAGCGGAAAACCTTTAAAAATACCTTTTCGGTCAGATGAAAAAATATAAAGTAAAAATTAGATGAGTAACAGACGGACAAAAAACAAGGGTATCCCGTTTGAACGGCGCTCAGGTAGTTGAGAGGTACTTTACCTGTCTGATAGGATTCAGGGTATTTCCAATTAGGCTTTGAACCCACCTTGTTCACCGCCTTCCCATCTACTTTCCCTCGTTGGCGAATCTTCTTCAATTAGGGATGAATACTCTGGACCTAGTATTCTTGTTAGATCTTTACTTTACTATCACAGACTGAGAAGGAGTCTTATCTAGTTCGCCGACAAATACCCTAAGGGGGTGAAAACTATTACAAAATGATAAGCTTTGTGTTTACAGAAATAATTATTGATAACGATATTTGATATTGATTTATTATATTGCTTTCAAATAAATAGTAGAACTAAACTAAACTCCAATATGTAGGTGGAATAGTCCTCTAAATCTAAATTACTCGAAATTTAAATTTAAAAAAAAAATATCATTTTTACAATTTGGTGTGATTAATATCATTTCTCTTTTCCAACGTAGAAAATAAGATATACCTGTGAATTGGTGGAATTTGTTCTTCGGACCGTGTTTCTGAACATCTGCAACCTGTACCTGCATGCACATCGGGCAAGAACAATTAATTAAAGTAAAATTGAGTTTTATAAAATCATGGATCTAATTTAGTTTTCAAATTTAGTAATAATTTATTTCTCTAAACGTTGGTTCTACAACATTTTCTGATAGCATCGTTACGTAAAGACCGGAAAATGCAAGGTCGTGTAGATAAACACTAAATAGATAAACTGATAAGACTTATAGACATAACATCTACTTCAGGGAAATTATAATTTATGTACAACTTTTAATAGATTAATAGATTGGTTTTTTTTTGTTTGTTTTTTTACAAAATATAAAATAAATTAATATTATGACCTTTAAAAATATATGAATTTAATGTGACAAATAATAATTAAAACTCTCAATATGTCTTCTTGGTCATAAACTATTTCCAGATACTCATCATGTATTTTTATCGCTGCATTTTCCTTTTAAAGCAAATATCAATTGACCGAGAACTAAGTGGTTTTTTCACTACCATGTATTAAAAATATTTTTTTATTTTCTTTTGAGACATAAATATACATATTTTTCCAATCAGAGATGCTGTTAATAGCGTCTAAACAAGAGATCCAATAGAAGGGGTTGTTATATTGCGACCAACAGTGAGGGTTGTAAATGATTTATACGAGAACGGTTTTGGTTTTAAGTAATAGGGTGCGGTGTGGATCCCTCCCGAAGTAATAGATAAATCAAGAGGGTGATACCGACGAAGCGGCGCAATGTTCTAGGCACAACAATAGAAGCTGGTAACACGAGTAGCACCGTCAGGCAGTATATTTACCAGTCTGTCTTTACCAGGCTCTCTTCTCTTCAGAACCTAGCTTCTGTTTATCAATACTGTGTTATAACTTAGTACCAAACAGTCTCTGTTGTGTCTTAAACCAAATCATGTACTCTTACCACTGCTGATCACCTTAGCAAGCAGTTGATCTTCCTCTAAATATTATTATTGTATTGTATCGTTATATTATAATGTAAGTTTTACCTGTGAACTGTGTAAATCATGTTATGAAGATAAATCCTGCCACTGCTAGAACTATCATTTGGCAATATGGTCAATGAACACTCGATAATAAAACCGTCTGAAGCATGGTTATACATAATGAGGAAGTTATTTATTTAACCACCCTCCCTTCTCTTTACTTTTCAGAAGACCAACAATGTACGCGTATACCCTCCTAAAATTTATATCTGCCCACCGTTTCCCCTAAATCAATTTTTATCAAATATAAACAGTAACCTGCTAAATTTTAGGAAGCTTGCTTGCTATCTCACTGTCAGCACAAGCCCTCCTGCATTAGTACTTTATACCTAATTCTACGAATGAAGAAGCTTTTATATGTAACTGTCGCTATAAAACATACCTTAGGTTTAATCGTTTTTATACTATAAAGGTATTTAATATTAGTATGTTATACTTACTTTGGTTAGGTGCATCTCTATGGAAAAATATCTATGCAAAAGGTTACAACCTAAAATCAAATATTCTAATGTGAATATTGAAACTATTATTATAATAGTCGCATATGATGTATGAATGTTGTATGACAATGACAATTAATAGTTCTAATATTATTAATACTATTATTAATAATAAATGCGTTTGTGATCAAAACCACCTCGGTTTATTATTTTACTTCCTTTGGGTCAAGAAAACTTGGATATGAAAAATATTAAATATTCAGGCCCAACATTTGATATTCAATCTATATAGGGACTACAAATTTTGTAAATATTAATATTAACGAATTTGCTAGAGAGTCTTTAGTACAATTCTAGATATTGAAATCTATAATTTGTTTTTTACGTTGCATTTTGAATACCGTTTACATCGTATGTAATTTGATTGATAAACTATATAGCATTATAACTGAAATAAAACTTTTCGATTGCGTTAATATTTCATTAGGAACCTCCAATTCGGCAAATTATACTTGGAAAAATCTCTCCTATAATTTTCTGTTTCCTTTATTCCATCTCTAAGTCGCCCAACAATTGGTTTTCAAAAAGTTTTATCGGTATAAATCCTTTAGGAGATGGCCGAATAATTTAATCTGAAAAAACTTTCAGTAGAGTTGTTATACGAAATATCCAAAACGCTACTTATTAATTTATTACTTTTTTCTTTTGGTGGCAAAACTTAGAGGGGTAATATTTCGGTAATAGCCGGGCTCTGTTTGGCAATCTTTATAGTGAACGAAGTTATATTAGCACTGTTAATAATTCAACCGCCTTTCTTTCGCGACTTGCTCTATAGTTTTCTCGAGTTCTTTAGTAATTTAGTTTAAAAAAAAATCATGTTGGGAAGGGGCGTATCTAGAGAACTGTTATACTAATCCCCTTTCTCATCCAAAATAAAAGAAAAAAAAGTTAAAATATGATTAAATATTAAAGAGATATTGACGTGAAAGGTTGGGGGAGTTTGCGTGATTAACTAAACTGTAAGTAAAGGATTCTTTCTTATATACGATCTACACGTTTTTTTAAAAAATTGATTATGCCGTAAACATTGTATTTAGAACTCGATATTATTGTAATATTAAAATTGTTAAAACTATGCGATTGACTTTAACTGAAAAAAAGAAAGAAAACAATTCTTTTGAAGAAGATTAAATATATGAACATATTATACGAGTTCTAATACAATACCATTCGCTCCTCAAATACATCAAGTATATAATCGAGTAGTAACCCGACGACGGCGACAACTCACGTCGAAATGATTTGTTATTGCTAAGCCAAGGCAACCAAATTTATTAAAAAAAGTTATGCTTGATTTGATTTGTTGGTCTCAAATAGATTTAATAACTTATCTAAATTAATTTACTTAATTTTATTTATTTCTAAGTATAAAATTAAGCCCGTTGCTACAGATCGTTATAAATAAACGGATGCTCATTCAAACTGCTATCATGGCTTCAACTATTAATATTTTACTTATTTTAAAGCACAAATTCTTTAAAAAGAAATCACTTAATTTTACTTTTAGACATATCACTAATTAGTGCCAAAATTGAGAATTGTTTGCCCTACTGAGAGGTAATATAAGTGATTGATTATCTTTAAGTATTCTTATTCGACAATGTTCAACTATGATACCAAACTAATGCTGCTGCTGATTCTCAATAATATAATAGTAATTTATGTAACTAGGCAGCAAAATGGAATTTTACTGACGAGTTATTAGATTAGCCTCCGAGCCGAAGGCTAGGACAGGCTATAATAATTAACTGTCGAGGCAGGTAATTTACCTATTTGACAGCAATGAATAAACGAGGCAGAAATGTTTCCTTTGCTGCCATGTTGCATACAATATTTTATCTACTCACGCTATGCAGATAAATAAGTGGAAGCTCAGGAAGAGTTTGAGATGAATCGTCAATAAACTCAAATAAAAACAAGTCGTGCCTCAGTGTTGCCACTTCTAACTCGAGATTAATTATTCAAAGACCCACAATTAAAATCCTTTTTCAGCTTATCATTTTTTAACATTTAAATAATAATAATATTAATAATACATTAATAATATAACACTGCGTTGTAATATAACAAGTATGAAAATAAATTAAAATAACACAAATTAAAATAAAACTAAACACAAACAAAATCAGAGGTTATGACACGCACTGTTAAACACTGTACTTTCTCTGCCTAGGCAGGGAAATATTTCCCTGCCTAGGCAGAGAAATTATTTTCCTGACTGATTAACTACTTTCCTGCCTGTTTTTAATTATTTGTATGACAAATCAGCAAAATAGTACTTTCCAGCCTAAAAACAGTTAAGTAATGTTTAATTTTTCTGCCGTAAGTGGATAAAATAAATTAATAATTAAACTTTTTGTTTGGAATACGTTTTAAAGAATACTTAAACATCTATGTATATAATATAACTATTATCATTTATATAATCGAGAGGCGACACCTCGTAATGTTTTGTTATTGCTAACAAAGCGCAACCACATTTATTCCAATATAAATAAATGTTTGTTTTGATTTGTTGGTCTACAAATAGATATAATAACTGATCTAAATATATATCTAAATTAATTTACTTAATGTCACTTTTTTCTAAATATAGAATTAAGCCCGTTGCCAAGAGCTTAACGGCTCATATAGTATAAAAACAATAAGTAATGTATAGTAATACAAATATATATATCTAAATTATTTGTCACAGCCAAGAGTTTTTGGAACTTAATCTCAGCAAATAGAAGTCTAAGTAAAATAATCTATTATTAAAGTAAAAAAAAAAATTGTATAGTAATAGCTGTTTCTACCACTTTGAATTTAATTTTTATCACTTATAAATAAAAATAAAATATTTAAAAATGTAAAATAAAATATTCTGGATATTTAGTGATACTGCCTTGAAGCAAACAAAATTGTACTCTTTTTAATTTACTTACTTACTTACTTACTCCATGGCGCTTACAGCCCATGTAGGGCCCTGGCCTCCGTCCTGACCCTGACAGCCCAATCTGTCCGATCCTCAACCTGCGCTCTCCAGCGTCTAATACGCAGGTGTCGCAGATCTTGCTCCACATCTTCAAGCCATCTCAGCCCTGGCCTGCCACGTAGCCTTCGTCCGCCTGGATGGCCTTCAAACACTTTTTTGCCGCTCTGTCTTGGCCCACTCTTTGTAGGTGTCCTAGCCATCTTAATCTGCTGCTCTTTATTTCAGCTACTATGTGGGGATTGCCATAAAGATCTTCTAGTTCTTTGTTGTTCCTCTTTTTAAGTTACCTATAACGATTGTTTGCAGTTTTAATCTTTTCTTTGTGGCCTTACCTGTTAATTAAGTATCTTAAATAATTTAATATACTTACCACTTAAATAATAAACAAATAGTGTGCTAATAGTTTTAATAAATTACCACTAGCTTTGCGATCGGAAATGTTATAATATATGTTTATTTGAATAATATACGTGGAGGATTTCTATTCACTACAATCTTGTTTTGTTTGTCAACAATTATTTCTTTCTTCGGACATCTCTATTAAGGCTCTTTTAAATTCATAGCATGCAGCAGTTTTGGTTTGACTTTCAATTTTTTCCCCAACTGCTAAAGACCAGTAGTTAATCGGGGTACTATAAAAAACAGTAGCTCTACAAAAGTATAGAATTAAATATCAGCAAATAGACACCTTTTTTCAGCAAGAGTATTACCACAATAGAGTACACCCCTTTGCAGATATTATTTTATTTATTTTAAGGCTCAAAATAACTGATGTTAAAGGGTCGGAAAATGTTATGTTTAAAGATAATTATATATAATTGGTATAATTTAGTTTTCGAAAGTTTGATTTTTTTGTGTCTCACATCCATGGTATAAGATGCTTTGAACATCGGTTCTTTGGGTCTAGGTTTTTTGTACAAATTGTTTTTTTGTTTTTGTGAGTGCCCTTGAGTAACGGTACGTGTCTGTGGGTGGAATCTGCCGACCGTATTTTGTGGTTACCTGGGAGAGCGCCACAACAAATTAGCTGTTGTTTTGTGCCAAACAGGTCGGCAGTGATCATGGGTTAAAGGCACGCGGAGGCGTCAGAAGGTTGAATCTTGACCTCCAACCTGTCTCGGGCCACTATGGACCGGCTAAATCTCTCTCGTCTTTATCCCATGTTTTTACTAAGCAAGGGACTTTTTATATACCTTTGAACAAGGATATTTTGAGCTATGTGAAAGGATTCAGTGAACAATCAAATTTTATAGATTCATGAACATTTGATGTTCTTGTAGGATGTGAAGTCTGACGTTTCTTTTTAACCACTGCAGACTTCTTCAGGGGCTTTCCGTGTCATAAACTCACTTAGTTAAGTTCAGTTTGTTCTTTAAAAGAATATCTAACAGCAATAAAACTTAATTTCCTTCCATAAAAATAAATGTAAGCTATAAATTATTTTTTTGCTCAGGTGGTAATGCAAACTGGATAAGAGTATTAAGCTTGGTACTTCTTCAGACTGTTACTCCCCTCTGCTTTTTTTTAGAATATACATTACTTTGACTAAAGAACCATTGCGACAAAGGGATGTTTAGTCCAATATACTTTAGGACAAAGGAATATCACACTTATGTTTTTAAAACGGGAGTAAAAGTCTAAAAAAGATCATTCCGTATACCTTCTTTAGATTGTTACTCCCTTTTATATTTTTTATAAGGGGAGTAACAATCTAAATATGAGCCTTAAAATCAATCTAAGGAGATCCCGATAAATTCATCGAAGATGCATGAAGACGAAGACTAATGAATAACGTCCTAACTTATGGTTGAGGGTTCAAGAAATAACGTAAAATATTCACAAGTTCGTTGTGAGTTTTGGATGCCGACATGTCGGGAGCATATAAATCGTAGTTTTTGATGTAGGTTTGGCGTCAAAAGTTGTTTAAATATGTCGCGTGAAGTTTCAGATCGAAATTGGGTTAATTTTAAATAATACTCAAATCTATCCTTTTAATCTATCATCTTTGACAAAAAGATGTCGAATGTGCATTGCTCAAGGTGGCGGCCATTTCGAGCAGCTTCTGCCTTGAGATACCATGGTAAGTATATTTTACAATAATAGATCTTCTAGTTAGAGATCTAAAATTTCAATTTAATGGCCGCCACCTTGAATAATGCACATTCGGCATCTTTTTGTCAAAGATGCCACAGCTGATAATGTCACGTTTCTTAGCCCTTCTCCAGCTGCAAGCACGACATGTTTTTTTCTACAACGATGGTTTGTTCGCCCTCTTAGAGTTGGAATATTGTGAAGTATTTGGTATCGTTTTAAAGCTTATTAAAAGCGCCAACTTTTCCTAACTTTGTACGCATTTCTCCCATTCGAGTCATATCGATAAGTGGGCTCAAAGTTTTTCAGATGTTTTAAAAAAATCTATTGTTTTGTTTTCAAACAGCTCTGGGTCACACTAAAAAGGCAACAAGTGAACTAAAACATACACCATTGTATAGGAAATTTCCTGCTCTTTCCAACGATTGTTCATTCATTGTTCCAAGATTAATATATTTTGAGTTATTTCAGTTTTTTAAGGCAAGGTCGGTTGTTTTTAACACAGTCTATTTTCGCTTATAGCTCCTACCCTGTTGAGAAATAGACTATAGCTTATATAAACTTTTTTGCTCCAAATGACCTGTAGATATACCCCTGTTTCTATGGCTATCTGAAATTGATACACCCTGTATACAATACATTTTTGACTAGAATACGGAAATAAAGCATCAAATACGCACTCGTTTTAAATTTTTCTTATTAATATATTTATATAATTAAAATATTTTATGCAACGTAAATAAAATTATTTATAATAAAATATTATAATTAATGATATTACAGTAATTATTATGAATTTATAATTAAAATATTTTATTTAAAGAAAATAAATAGCAAGAGGATTGAAGCAGAATGCGATTCAGAATCGCCTAGTCTGAATGGGCCCATATAGCGCAATGTATCATGATCATGAGCCACTTTCTAAGAAGAATTCTAAAAAGAATCGAGGCGGCTCCCGGGAACGGGATACTCGATTTGACAATCTCATACGAATCGCATACCGGAATCGTAGTCTGAATGGACATAAGCAAAATACATAGGCCGCCTGGTATCATTAGAATCTTCGATTCGTGAATCGCATTCCGGAATCTCTAGTGTGAATGAGGCCTAAGGCCTCATGTCAAATCGAGTATCCCGTCCCCGTGAGCCGCCTCGATTCTTTTTAGAATTCTTCTTAGAAGGTGGCTCATGATACATTGCGCTATATGGGCCCATTCAGACTAGGCGATTCTGAATCGCATTCTGCTTCAATCCTCTTGCTATTTATTTTCTTTAAATAAAATATTTTAATTATAAATTCATAATAATTATAGTCCCCAGGCCACCATAAGAAGTGAGTCGCTGATTGATAAAGTTTTCTTACCTTATGGAATCGCTTATTTATGCTGTGTCCACCGATGAATTGGGTATATGGCAACTGGGTGCTGGGCCATTTCTTTTTTGTTGACATACCAACCTTGCCCTTCTGCGGGAACATTGAAAAGAGGTAGATAAAGTTTTGATTTTCACAGGATTGTTTAATTAAATTATTTCAAAAACAGTGGTAAAGATGGCCACCTATACGAGTGGGCCGTTTTCTTTTCAACGTCCCCGCAGAGCGATATGTTTGGGGCGGTGGCTACCCCATACGGCCCACTCTTATCGGTGGCCACGTGTACCACTGTTTTTTAAATAATTTAATTAATCGATCCTGTGAAAATCAAAATTTTATCTATTTCTTTTCAATGTTCCCGCAGAAGGGCAAGTTTGGTATGTCAACAAAAAAGAAATTGCCCAGCACCCAGTTGCCATATACCCAATTTATCGGTGGACACGGCATAAATAAGCGATTCCATAAGGTAAGAAAACTTTATCAATCAGCGACTCACTTCTTATGGTGGCCTGTGGACTATTACTGTAATATCATTAATTATAATATTTTATTATAAATAATTTTATTTACGTTGCAGAAAATATTTTAATTATATAAATATATTAATAAATCAATGTAATATATTATTTAATATTTTTTTTTTCAATTGTTTTATTTACTTTAAATAAAATAGGTTAATTATGAATATAATAATAAATATAATATAATTAATTATTTAAAAATTAAATACATATATATGTTAGTGTATCATAAAAGTGGGATCAAAACTAGGAAAAGTGGGGGGGAAGAAGCCGCCGAGATACTGAATCTTGATACTTTTTTGAATCTCATACACGAATCGCATTCGTGAATCGCATTCCGGAATCCCAGTGTGAAGGCTTTACGGTGTCGAAAAAAAAAAAAAAAAAATGTAACCCTTAAGTTTTTTATTACCCTAATTTTTTAAAAAAATATTTTTTTTTAAGTCGCTATATTTTTAAAATATGTGGGCAGGTACAAGACACATACATGCCAAATTTCAAAGTGATCGGACGAAAGGTGTAGCCGTGAGAGAACGCGAGAGGACGGACGGACAGACACACGCAGGAAAATATAAGGGTCCTTGGTTTTGCCTACGGACCCTAAAAAGGTGTTATGAAGCACAGGTAAACACTGTACTTTCCCTGCCTAGGCAGAGAACTATTTCTGCATAGGTAGAGAAATATTTCCCTGACTGTTTTAACTACTTTCCAGCCTGTGTTTAATATTTTCATGACAAATCAGCGAAATAGTACTTTCCAGCCTAAAAAAAGTTAAGTAATGCTTAATTTTGCTGCCGTGAGTAGATAAATAAGAAACCTAATAACAAAAATTATTTATTTAACCTACAACATAATTATAAATCAATACAAAAGTACGTGTACAAAATTTGTAAAAAATAAATAAAATTACTTTAAAGTACAAATCAAGGCCTGTCAAATGACGACACAATATTAAAAACCAAATAAACAGGTCAAGTGTGTGCTGGTCAGCACACAGCGAGGGTCCGTAGGCCACACTGTATAGTTTAAGTAGCACCCTATTGATGGTGTTTTTTAAAATGCTAAAATGCTTACGTTGAACTATCCTATGGGTCTGATATTCTCAAAACACATAAACAAACTTCCGATAAAGTATTTTTTTTGCCACTGAACCGGACTACAACCATATAAATATGTACATCGAAAAGACCAGAATTATAAAAAAACGTATTTTGTCAATAAAAAATAAAATAATATTTTTTTCGAAATTTCCAAAAAGTGGTATCTTTACTTTTGGTCGAAGAATGTTCAGGAATTTTTTCAGATTTTTTGCACTTCACATAAGCGAGATAGAGGGGGGGGGACACGTTTCACACCCGCTTCAAACTCGCCTACGCTTGCCCTATCAAAGTTATAACCAAAGAATTATATATTTTTGTAATCAGCTCGACGTACCCTTTCATATGATACCCCTTACGGTGTCGAAAAAAATGAAAATTTTTTAACCCTTAAGTTTTTTTACCCTAATTTTTTTGAAAAATGTATTTTTTAAGTCGCTACGATATTTTTAAAATATGTGGGTAGGTACAAGACACATACATGCCAAATTTCAAAGTGATCGGACGAAAGGTGTAGCCGTGAGAGCATACCTCTCACAAAAAAAAAAAAAAAAAAAAAAAAAAAAAAAAAATTATCTCAATCTAAGGTACAACCGATCAAGATACGACAAAAAGTCATAGGACAAAGTTGTAGATCTTTTAATTAATTCAGTTACCGCTGGTGCTATCCGTTTTTCAATACGACTTACCGTTTAGCTGCAATAAGCCCCCAAAATTGCTTAAAAATGAAGTCGTCCATTTTTAATTTTTTAACGGGGGTAAAAATGAAAAATGAACGTTCTGGATTTATTCCGGCGGTTATACACGACAAAACCTAAAAGTGTACCAAATTTCAAGCTCTACTGGAAGTGGGTAAACATTAATGTCAGTCAGTTAGTCATGCGGCTTTATAGTATATAGAAGATATATCAATATACGAAATAGAAAAACTGTTGAAATGATGACGCAAAAATTAAATTTTGTGATTTTAACGTATAATGACCCTCCTAAAAATACAAAATTTAAATTAAAAAAATCTTCTGTTGCCTGTTCAAAAGCGAAGAGCCTGATTTAAAGAACATTCGGTATTTATAACTAGGTGTGCAATGCAGTTGTCTGCTTGCAATATTGAGCTGCGCGTGCATTTTAGCCAATAAACAAACCAAGAGCTGAAATCGGATTAAAATAGTAAAATCTCTATTTTTAATTAAAAATAATTTTTTCCTGTTTTCCTATTTTACCCCCCCCCCCCCCCCTTAAATGAAAATATGACAAAAGTGAACATAACAACAATAACTGTACTTGTAAAGAGCTTTCCAACGATAAGCATCATGAAGGGCATATACTATTTTCACTTTTGTACCCCGTACCCCATACCCCTGTGTACAAATATGGACCATTTCAGATTTATACCTTCCTGTGGTTGGTCACTATGACCGTGCCGAATTTCGTGCGAATCATTTCAGCCGTTCAGGAGGAAACTTTTGTACCCCGTACCCCTGTGTACCAATTTGGACAATTTCAGATTTATACCTTCCTGTGGTTAGTCACTATTACCGTGCCAAATTTTGTGCAGATCGGTTCAGCCGTTCAGGAGGAGTATGCGTCAGAAAAAATGCAAAGTCTAGTATAAGAGCTTCGCTTCGCTCAGCTCAAAAATTACGTACTGTATCATTCCTCCACTTTCTGTTAAACTTAAAAATATAGAAACAATGTGTTTGATACTGACTTCAATGTAGTAAACTGGAGAGAGGGTATGAGGAATAGATGTCAATATTTATAAATAAGAGGAATTTAAAATATTATCTAAATAACTTAAATTGTTGGGAAAAGGCTTTGCTTTAAGCTTTCTCTAAGTGAAAAAGAAGATTCTTATAGGTCGTAAGTCTATTCCTATAAAGTAGAAATGTCGATATGGCAACGAGTGGATATACAAGACAGTCCAAAATACAGATTTACGATACGATATACACCTTGGCCAAGCAAGGGTATACGTTGTATACAGCTAATATATAAATATATATATATATATATACGCGCGATAAAATGTCATACCGAAACTAGCGGATTCTATGGGTCAGCATAAAAAAACCTTTCAGAATCATTAATTTATATTCAAATTATGAGCTGCTAAGCTTCTTTCAAATCCTGTTACATTTGAAATTTTGATTTTTTAAAATTCGACCACAAAATTCCTGAGCTTTCTACTCTTAATTAAGGGATGTTAGAAGTATAATGATTTCAGAAACAACTTTTGCTTTTCATAAGCTTTTAAATGGTGTAATTAAAGTTTTTTAATTAGTTAAACTATTTAGTTATTTTTTAATTAGTTAGTTTTTGAATTATGCTGGATTGAATGTTACCAGAAGTGAAGCTCCTTCGGTCAGGATCACAACCAATTCTTGTTCAAATGCAAAAAAGGTTTCATATAAAAACACTTCGGGTTCTTATAGGAAATTTGACGGTGAACAAAAAAGTTCCTATACATAGATCCGGAACAGCTTCTTTTTTTAAATATTCGCAAAAAATATTAAAAAGCATCTCTTTTGGGCGTTTATTCTTACAATTCTCAAATGCTACGCTTTTTACCATAATCTTGTAGTCGAATTACTCTAATTTTAGTTCCCTACATAAAAATCCTTTAAAACTGAGCTTTGATATCCTTCAACAATAAGTGACAGAAACTTGAAACGGGACGTAGAACTTTGAAATTTCGCTGGAAATCACGGATTTGTTGTTCAGAGCTGGGATTGATATCAATCAACGAAAAATTATTTTATCTACGATTGATACGAAATATAAACATTTTATCCCTGTTTAGATGCGTAGAAAGTGATTCTTTTCGTAGTTGTATTCATTGCGCATGCGCGTTTCAAAATGCGCGATTATGCAAGAATTATTCACCTTATCGCACAATTAAAGGGTTTGTTTACATTTAACAAAACTAATTTGCTGTTTGCTTAATTAAAGTAACTGTTTTTTCTGTATTTATTATTAAAATCCAACAATCGTAGATTATGTGCGGTATGCGACTCGTGCGAAAACCGATTTTTTCTTTGCTCGTGTGGTTTTACTACCCTCGCTATCGCTCGGGTCCAAACTCCTCACACGCAGGGAAAATGCTATTTTCCACCCTAGACGCGTAATTTACTATTCTCTACAGGGTTTTCTTCAAGGTGTTTTATGGTCAGAAGCAGAGTATTGGAGAATTTGATAGATAAACCTCCAAAAATTATGTTTCTGTGAATATCTCAAAAACGAAGCTGTTCCGGATCTATGTATAGGAACTTTTTTGTTCACCGTCAAATTTCCTATAAGAAGCCAAAGTGTTGTTGTTTAGTTCGGGGAAACCTTTTTTTTCAAAACTTTTCGTATGGTTACATTCAATCCAGCATACTCGTCATTCAAAAACTAGTCCGTTGATCTTAAACTTTAATTATACTATTTGAAAGCTTATGAAAAGCAGATGTTTTTCCTGAAATCGCCACACTTCTAACATCCCTTAATTAAGAGTAGAAAGCTCAGGCATTTTGTGGTAGAATTTTAAAAAATTCAAATGTTCAAATGTAACAGGATTTAAAATATGCTTAGCAGCTCATATATTGGAAATAAATTAGTGATTCTGAAAGGTTTTTTATGCTCTTTAAAATTGTTTCTTAGCCCAATTTCTCTATCTCATTTAGTTTTTGAGATATTTTATTTATTTATTTATTTTGTCGTTTATTATTTAGCCACAGCTATAAAAGTTAATTATTTCAAGCAGCTTGTCTCACTTAAAGTAATTACAGCACAGTTACAACTCAGACTCGGAGACCCCACCAAGTGGTGGTACTCCATTTCTCTATTGAATTTAATTCGCCATTTTTTGGACCAGTTCTCAATAGATTGAAGATGTTCTTGCAGAATGTCAAAAGCATGGTTAGGATCTGGATTTACAGAAAGGACTGCTTTGTCATCGGCAAAAGAGGAACTGGATGTTCTGGAAAATCAGCTGTATAAATAGAATATAAGATGGGCCCCAGAATGCTGCCTTGAGGTACACCTGCTAGAATATTAAAAGAATCGGAGTGAGAGGCACCTTATCGAACTACAAAATGCCTGTCATTTAAGATAGGAGCGAAGGATGAGGTAATAGGTTGGGGGTAGGATTTCCTTGAGTTTCCACAGAAGTCCCTGGTGCCAAACTCGATCGAAAGCCTGAATTGCATCCAGAAAGGCTGCCGAGACATCTACAACACGGTGATATTGTTGAATAGTGGAATGTTCTGCTCGAAACCCAAATTGGTGATTAGGAAGAATATTTATGGATGCAAGGATAGGATAAATTGTGCGAAGGATAAGTTTTTCCAAGATTTTTTGAGATATTAGGCATATTTTGTAAATTTTCCTGAAACATTTTATAAAAAGAAATAAATCGATTTCTCGAGAACTATTGGGAAATAGGCATATGCTTACTCGAAATTTTTTGTTGCATTTGACACATAGAATCTACCAGTTTCGTTATGACATTTTATCGCTGGTCACCATGTGTATATGTATATGAACAATTTATATGAACTATTTGTATATGAGTATAATATTAAAATACTTTTTTAAATATTATAATATGTTTCCGATTCATCTAAATTTGTATAATAAGGAAGGTTAACGTCCATCTCTAATTAAGTCAGCTATTAGGTAAACAATATTTACCACCATACTTATTATATTATGTTTTTAACTGTCTTATTTTATACTAGTTTTATAGATTGTTTTCTTGTTTGTGGCTTCATTTCTATATATTGTGTCAGATCCAAACTATAAATTATGTAATGATAAAATTATAATGGTGCAGAAAGTAAAAAGACGCGGGTTTTTCGAGAATCTTTATTAACAATTATAATTTGTTTGTAATGTCAATAAAATAAATACGTTAACAAAATAAATGCGCATAATATAAACTAAAATATAGTTACTCCAGTAGAATCTTATTTTAATTGCTTTATGTCTCTGATGTCAAAATGGAAATGTCTTAATGATGCACCTGAAGTGTTAATTTTTACATTTATAACTATAAAAATGGAGTGCATTATGTATTGAAGATATTTTTCTTGAATCCATAATTAGTTCTGCTTCTCCTCATTTTTAACGTGGCCATTTTTTTTATTATTAATTTTAATTTTAATATTTAATTAGAAAGGTATACAAAATTAATTTACATTAAAGTAGTAGGTACTTAAACTAAAGTAATAATTTCTTTATTATAAATATGAATTTTAAAATTGCGTTTCTAAAAAATTGAAGGGCAGTTTGCAAATTGAAGCCACATCTTTTTCCTATTATTAATGCCATTAAATAATCAAATGAGAATGAAAATGAAAGATACATTTTTAAAGCATTAATTAATGTGTAATAGAGTGACTCGAGGCAGTGTTTGAGACCATGAGATTCCATACCGTTTAGATTAATTGTGCGGCTCTCCATAGTTGGGATCACTAGCATTATGGCAATTAAAGCCGAGCCCGCGGCCCTTTTCACACGTTTCGGGGTAAATAATTCTACTTCTTCGAGTTAAAATAAACTCACTACATGAGTTTTTCTAATTAAACCCCGGTGCTAATTAATTGTCGCTCATTAATATTTAGAATTTGTTTTTTTTTTATATTGCTTTGAAGATGGCCGACTTCAAACAATTAGAACTGTAGGTAAAGGCCATTAGACACGAAGATCGCCTTGCAGATTCACTCCGCGGGTAAATGTAAGGTGTGTTAACACACTGGGCTTTCATGAATAATCAAATGAAATAGCCTCAAAACAATAATAAGACTGGAATGGCCAGCTCCCAGATAATCGTGTTTGGAAACTCGCTCTACTCGAATGTATTCACTTCGTAATCAAGTTCATTCACTCTTCACTATATTTTATTATTACACCGTACAACGCACCCACTAGATACAACACTAAGGTACAGTCGTTACAACGCGTTCGCAAATTTAACCCTCATTATTTTTAATAGTTAAGAAAAAGAGAAGCGCCGCGCCGCCCTGTAACTCGATTTCGCTCCGAAACACTCTTTTATAGGGGAAGTAATTTCTTAAGTTAAGTAACTTCGTCTCATTACATAAGATAATGCTAGAAATTAGAGGCGGCGGGTAAAATGTGTTTTATCAGTGCATAAACTAAATTAAATGTGATCTGCAAGCGATATTATCAACAGATCATAAATGAGTAGACGCATCACCAATTAGAACTTACTATTGTCTTTCTTCTACATTAGGATGATTAAAATCAGAGTTAATCCAGCTCCTTTTGAAAAAGCTAATTGCCTATTTCTAATGGGAGGATTACATCTTCTTATTAAGTATAATTGTAGTAGATCCATAAAGTAATTTTAATCGATCTTTTTTTATGAGTGAGTTATCTATGATTTATACTATTTCGGTTCTTCGTGACTTACCTAATAAAACAAGAAACTTCTTTGGCCTTCTGGTGTTACTGAAGTACTAAAATATAGTGTCTATAAATTCATTTGTGCTTTAATGATGATTTACTTACTTTCCAGGGTGGTGTCTCTTGTCTCTTTGACATAAGAAATACCAGCCCCAAGATTATTTTGCGGTGATACTATTTTTTTATTTATTTATTTTTTTTTTTTAAATACATTAAAAACTTTTAGTACCTACAAGTGGACTCGAGTACCAAAACAATTAAAATTATTTTAATAACACAATTTCTTTAAATCCTTTTTCACTTTACAGATAGGTGTCAGGATCTATATTTTAACGCTTCTTCGTTCGCTTTTCCTGTAGGCTAAAAAACCCTTAAAACTACCATACATTTTTGCAACAAAGGTTGGACCCAATAAGTCAGGTGACAGAATGTGACCTCTTAAAAACCTTTTTTTGCATTTATAAACTGAGGCCGCAACCTTCACGGTTCAAGGATGTTATGTGCTGTCAGTCAATGTGTAAAAGCTTACTCTCTCCACTATAGTTGTGAGTAACCGTTACTAGATGAGAGTACTCATCCGAGGTAGGTGTCAATCTGTTGATAAGGGTAGACAGGGTCCGGCGCCTCAACACACTACCTGTGTCTGCTCCCTTGTATGTAACTCACATCTTTACCACTGCCCTCCATTTAATTTCCATTTCCATGCTAATTTATCTACATTTCCCTTCGATAGACCCCCCTCTTATTTGATCTTACCGCCACCCACCTTCTTTTGTTAAGATACACAATGATGCTAGAGAAACGCGAGCTTAAAGTAGTATTAAGGTTAATAATTACTTGTAATAAGATAAGTAATAAATAAGATCAAACTTAATTTTCCTACTAAATTTGTTAAAATAAATTCTGAATCGAAATCCATAAATATTATTGGTTTTTTCTGTTTATTTTATTTCAGAGCTTAATGAAGGTAACAGAAGCTATGTGATCGCTCCGAAGAACGACAAATTTTTGTCTCCGATTTCAAAAATTTCTAGGAAGAAATCGGTTTCTGACATCAGGGATCATTTTTGGTCCCGTGTCTCTCAGTATGTCTGTTGTAGAATTATTAACAAGCAATATTAAAAATTACTTATACTTATAACTAACTATATATAATTAACTCCCCATATAAGTTTTAACCTTAAACGGTCATTTGTTTCTCTTCCACGTTCGCAAATTACATTTATTTACACCTACATTTTCAAAAGTACTCATCCGATGTTTAAGAAATTTGGCTAGTTTGTCGAAAATAGCCTTTGATGAATTTCAACCGCCTCCGCACATTAAATAATGCTAATTTGATACTTTAATTCGAGTAAAAAATCTAACGACTTAATAAGGGGGGGGGGGGATTAAATAAATTAGATAATATTGGGTTTTAAAAGCATAAAATCAGTAAAAAACGTGATAGGATGCGAGGAAGCTAAATGTCACACTAATTTTCAGACTATTTTTACATCTTTCCAAATTCAGTAGAATTGGAAACTAACTATAATTTGGTCATAAATATTCAGTCTAGGGATTTTTGAATTCAAGGACATAAAACAATTCGTTCTTCAAAGCTTTCGTTATAGTATTTGTTAAGCTCCGAATAAAAAAAATACATCTTAAGTACCTATAATTTTTTGTAAACAATAAATTTGTTAGAAATATTTTATATTATCAATTATCACAAACTTATTAAACTGTACCTTTCAACATGAATATACGGTATTTCTGCTGACTTTTATTTGAAAACAATGTCATTATTGTTTTGTTTTTGCTTCCAAGTTTACTAAAGGTAACGGAAGCTATATAATATGTGATCGTTCTAAAGAAAGAAATGTTTTATGTGTCGGATTTAAAAAATTCTAAGATAGAAATCTTTTTCAGACATCAGGGAACATTTTTAATCCCGTGTCTGTCTGCCACTTAATATTTTACCGATATATTTTAAAACCTACTCGTCTGATTTTAATGAAATTTGGATGGTAGATCATAATTAGCCCATTGTTGGTTCCATCTTCTGCATCCATTATAGTATTTTCCACATGCGCACAAATATACTCATTTACACCTACATCTTTAAAGTACTCATCCAATTTTTATGTAATCCAATGTCCAATGTATGTCGAAAGTAGCCTGCAGATAGCCCCAGTTGATTTCAACCACTTGCGCATGTTAAATTTTCCTAAATGATACTTGAATTTGTAAACCATTTTGTCAGATTTAAATCAAAATTTGGGGAAAAATTAAATAACGCTGATAATAATGGGTTTTAAAGCAAAACATCATTTGAGTATTCGCTATAGGACGTCAGGAAGTTATGTGCCAATATATTGGCAGACTATTTTAATTGTTGAAGATGTCACCTGAAAACTTTTCTTTTTCTTTCTCGTCCGTATTCAAAAGACTTGAAGGCACCTCATGTTTTCTTGAAATTTCATGTAACAAACAAGGATTCTTTTCAAATAATGCTTGCGCCATTATAGCAAAAACAGTCTCATTAAGTAAATCATTTCTAAAATAAAAGACTTTTTCTGAGGCCATATGATCATTTTAAATAAATGGACAATGCTGCAGTTAAAATACATTAGAGAGGACTGGACAGAGAAAAATCATAAAATATCTTAAAGAGGAAATCAAATCGTCAAAATGATACCTGCGTAAAGAAACGATGAACCTCTACAGGTCGTTAATGGGTGTTTACTCGAATGAAAAATGCTGATGGTGAAATAATAAGACTTAAACGAGTTTACTTGGAAGTCGGTCCGAAGCTTCGTCTGAGAACATTAGGACCGCGCCACGATAATGTTGAACAACCCATAATCCCTGCAACAGCCTGTAAACAAAATCCTCTTTCTATTTAAGGTTGTATGTATATACAGTATACAGAGGCATATAGATATCCTCACCTTTCTTTTCTACGTCTTCTTGTTACTTCCTTCTACTTCTTGACAAATACATTGCTATTAATCATGAGAGTTACTAAAGCAAATGGTCATGTATATTCTAAGGTTTATCAGTTTCCCTCCCCCGTTCTTTGATTTTTTGTTTCATTATATACATCATTTTGTAACATAGTGTTAACATGGTTCTAAAAACCTTTTTATACTGATTATTATTTTAGATAGTATAGTGTGTATAAGGAAATTGAATTAAGTTGTTAAGAAATTAACCAAAATATTATAATTTAATTTCTAAGATTAATTTTCAAGGTTTTAAGAATAAATAGAATACCTTTGGTTTTTCTTAGCGTTTCAACAGATTTATTTTTATCAAGCATTATAAAAGATCTCACTATGCTAACCCATCCTTACAAAATTCACGTTAACAAAATAGTCTTAATTTAATAGTATCATATATTTCTTTACTATTTTGTGTCAATAGGGGTGTGTTTTATATGAAATAATTAACAGATAAAAAGAACTTTTATATACTACGTTTTTAAATTTTCTGTTGAATCATATGTAATGTTGATAATATAATTTCCATTGTAATAATAATAATGTTAGTGAAAAAAAAAAATAGTTCCGAATTTATTTACTTCACATAATTGACAACCGCATCTAGCAAGCTGATCTTAAACCTATAAAAGGACAAATCGTTGTACTACGGATCTCGCCAACACCGAATCTGAACCGTGCCATTGATATGCCCCCGTGTAGGGACAGTAAGAGAAGAAAAAGAAAAAAATTACAAATAAAGAAGTACAGATGCATAAAAATTAATCCGATACCTAGGACGCAAGTCTAAACAAACCTGGTTGTCACACGTCAATTAATTTATTTTACTACGTTTTTAATAGCTTGCTTTCTTGTTTGTTTGATTGTTTGTCCGGTACAAATCTGGCAATCGATTTCTAACTAACTTCCCGAATAGCTAGACATTTAATCTTTTAGCATATAACAAATAAAATAACTTGCGGATTTTTTCCGAACTAACTTTCCGTACAGCAAAATTTTAAAGTATTAAAATAATGCATTGTCATCGTGTTCTGAGCTATTCTAAAAGTTTCAAGTGTCTAGCTACTCGGGAAGTTAGTTAAAAATCGATTGCAAGATTATTACTGGACAAACAAACAAACAAGAATGCAAGCTTCTAAAGACGTGGTAAAAATGCTACTTCATTTAGATTTTTTTTGAGAAAAAATTCTAAATGAAGTAGCATTTTTTCATGCACACCCCTATTGACACAAAATAATAAACATATATATTTAATTAAATTGGACAACTAAAATATAAATTGTATCATATTTTATATACGTAGAATACAAAGAAAGAAAGTATTGTCATGGTTTTTGGTATATGGATAAGATTTGAACGTTTGCGGTCCTCTTAGTCCAATTTTGTTTTAATGTCTCTGTAGTCTGTGCACACGCCTACTCAGCCGGTGTTAATTAAAGATGTTAATTAAATTTACGTATTCTCATCTCGTGTAAAAGTAGTACTAGACAGTCTCGGCTGGCTTATGGCCAATCTGCTGCCGTCCAGCTGCCTTTAATTTCATAATTATCAGGTAAATATATAAAAGCTGGTACTTAGTACTTAAATAGGTCGTATAACTTTTATTGGAGCTGGTAATTGTGCAGGATTGTACCATATTTACATGCTTACGTTTAAGATTATTTGTTGCAAATTACACGTAATTAAATACATACTTTGATTTTCAATATGATAATATTGCTGGATTATTGTGCTTCCCTACGGAGAGTGTTTTTTAAAGCATTTTCTTTTAATTTGATTGGTTTCTAAACTACCATCAAGAAACATTAAGAATATCTATTTGTCTCAGAGTTTCCTAAATCCTTCTCCCCTTATAAGCTACCTGCCTGTGGATCAAAGCTAATTTGCTATAATCCCTAATTAGTAATTTATAAACTGCTGGAGAAGCATTTTTAAATGTGAACTTTCCGAGAAAAATAGAGGTATTATTCTTCTGAATCTCTCCCTCCGGTGTTTTATCATACCATAGGTTGAAATTAGTTACCTACCTCCTCTTTCCAATTATTAATTTTCTAAGTGCAATTATATCTAGAAATGTCGTCTTATCAAATTCCGGATATAAATGAATCAAGATGGTGAATCGTAAAAAACAATCTTAGCGAGTACCTAGGGGGTAAGAAAAACATCCATGCAACATTTTAGCTCTCTGGGATACCTGCATACCTGTTATTTGGATTTTATATTCAGTGTGATCAGCGATAAAATGTCATAACGAAACTGGTGGATTCTATGGGTCAAATGCAACAAAAAATGCCGAGTAAGCATATGTCTATTTCTCAATAGTTCTCGAGATATCGATTTATTTATTTTTTTCTGAGTGGTCCACGAAAATTTATAAAAATTGCATAATATCTCAAAAACTAAATAAGGTAGATAAATTGGCCTAAGGGACAATTTTAAAGACATTAACAAACCTTTCAGAATCACTCATTGGGTTTCAAATTATCAGCTATTAAGCGTCTTATAAGACCTGTTACATTTATAATTGCGATTTTTTTTTTTTTTTTTACCAGTTTCTTTATGACATTTTATCGCGGGTCACCCTGTATATGTAGTTAAAAGAAGAAGATATATAGAGAAAAAATACCTATTTTGAAGGTTTACAAATTTGACTTTGATTTTTTGATAGAATTGGAATTCAAAAATGTGGTTTTCAAAAATAGCTGTCTCTCATTCTGTAATCTGTGTAGAGTGTGAAGCTTAAACATCTGAGCCGATTTCGATGAAATCTTGCATGAGGTGAAATCGAGAAATGAAGTTTAGACCTAAATTTGGAGAAAACTTTTAAATGCTTTATTATAAAATAAAATGAAATATTATTGGATTTAAATATTACTATTGCATATAAAAAAGTTTTGTTCGAGTTAGCCTTACCGATTTTTTAAGTTATTCGTTGTGATAAAAATGAGAGTTCTAGTGAGTAAGGCACGTCGATCTATTAAAACATATGGACCACACTGATGAACTTTTGAAAGGCTTATATGTACGTGTACTTTTTTATGTTAGTTCTCCGCCTCTCCATTAGGACATCCCATTACATCCTCCATTTTTAATAGATCTATTAGTTGTTGCGATCATCTGTGTGCATTAGGTACGTATCCTCATCCATTTACAAACTAGACCTCGTTAGCCCATGATATACATCCGTGAAATTAATATTAACCATTAAAAAATAATAAATGACACTGTTTTTTTTTGTTTCTTTTTACTGAAGAAAGAGGGAGTCTGTAAAAAAAAAAAAAAAAAAAATGAATAATGGTGTGTGGCTTGTTCACTCCATCTGGAGAAATAAAAATTAAGTATACCTTTGTGGATTGAAATAATTTAATTATCCATGTAATTGAATGTATATAGTATACAATAATACTTCATATACATAGAAATCCGACTTAAAGATTATATTTTTGCATACTCGTAGGAACAGCTAAAAATAGGTCAAAGAAAAATGTGATTTTTTTTTTAATGGGATAATCATTAAGTTAAAAATATAAATTATTATATTTTAAATTGCTACTTATAATTATTTTACAACTATTTATTTTTAACTAAATAATCAGTGTAAATTAAATGTTTAAGTTTTTTTTTATTTAATACCAAAGTATTTTTTTTTTTTGTATCTTACCTCTTGATATTTACAGACCCAATCGGACGCGTTAGCATAGTAGGTAATTAAATAACCAAACAACGTCTTCACACAAAATTGTAGAAAGAATTGTATTTGACCGGTTTTGGCTGTTCTATTACAGTATTCTTTGTATAATAATCTATAAACAAAGTAACAAACAAACTTATAGGTTTACAATAATGTATTTCGGAATTTAATTTCACTCAATTTTTAGGGTTTCGAGCCTTCGAGGTCATCCTAGAAACCCTTATGCTTTTGGTAGTTCGTCCGTCCGTCGCATCTTGGAGTATATCTCCTCGCATCTTGGAGTATATCTCCTCGCATCTTGGAGTATATCTCCTCGCATACTGAAGCTATAAACTTGAAATTTCGTATACAAGTTAAACTTTTTTGGCCAAAAACAGAAAAACAGTGTCGAACACTAAAATTTTTGGCGATCTGCGATCAATTGCGAATAGATCGCAATTTTTATATTTTTTGTCATTTTTAGGTTGGGTGTCATTTCAAAGGTATTGAAATGTAGATTACAAGTATATAACGCGTTTCTAAAATGGTGGCCATTGTACCCCCCAAAAACTTAAAAAAACCCAAAATATACCCCCCCCCCTGCACTACCCCATTAGGATAGGTCCTAAAAATAAATAAATATAAATCTCTGTGGTCCAATGAACTTTTCGGAAGCTGAACTGAAAAAGTAAAATTTTAGAAATTGTAGGGGGGCCGTAATTATGGGCCCCAAAATGTTTATTATTTTAAAATTTGTAGTTGAGTATCATTTTAAAGGTATTGCAATTTGGTTCTATATATCGCGTTTCCAAAATGGCGGCCATTTTACCCCCAAAAAATTAAAACAAACCCAAAATTTACCTACCCCCTCTGCACTATCCCATTAGGATAGGTCCTAAAAATAAAGCAAAAATATATAAATATACATGAATCGCTGTGGTCCAATGAACTTTCCGGCAGCTGATCTAAAAAAAAAATCAAATTTTAGGGGCCCCAAAATAATTATTATTTGAAAATTTGAAGTTGGGTATCATTTTAAAGGTATTGAAATTTGGTTCACAAAAATATATCGTGTTTCCAATATGGCGGCCATTTTACCCCCAAAAAATTAAAACAAAACGCAAAGAAAATGTCACTCCCCCGCTACCCCATAAGGCTAAGAATAAGGCAAAAATACAAAATATTCATCTCTGTAGTCCAATGATATTTCCGGGAGTTGATATAAAAAAATCAACTTTTAAAAATTTTAGGGGGTCGTAACTCGGGAGCCCCAAAATTTGTGTGATTTAAAAATTCTAAGTTGGGTATCATTTTAAAGGTATTGAAATTTGGTTCACAAATATATATCGTGTTACCAAAATAGCGGTAATTTTTTATGACCGAAGAAACCCTTTTAGTAACTTGCTGGCAAGTACTTGACGGGATTTTTAATTATTGTTTTCACATTTTTTTTTTTTTTACTTTTCCTCATCTATGGTAGGAAAATTTATGTTTTCACCCAAACATTTTTTTTCCAGATTTCAACTGAATTATCGAAGACCTCCTGAGTGGGTTTCAGCCTAAAATCTGTATGTGTAGGTATATCATCGCAGCACCCAGGGTATTTAACCTAGAGAGTTGAAACTTACTTCTAGTTGCGCCGCACCGTAACATGGACATTTTCCGTAATAAATTGAAAAGTGGTCCGATCGGTTTGAAATTTGGCACGAATGTACCTCTCTGTATGAAAAACAAATCCATTAACTTTAATTTTAATATTGGGCGCCATTTTGAAGTTATTGGTTTTTGAATTTTAAACTTTGATGGTTAATAATAAACCGAAAGTATAAATACGTTTTCGACAAATAGCATATGGTTGGAACTGGTAAGAAATAAGAAACAAATATAAAAAACCCCGATGAAACTCCATTAATTAGTTTAAAAGTTAAAAGCGAACATAATTATTAATTAGTGCGATACTTTTGTTAAACGCCAAAGTATGTTAGTTTGTTTATAATACAGTCAATCTGTCGTGATAAAAGGCTGTCTGCGAAAAAAATTCGAGGATGATTTTTTTTTGCGAGGATCGTTTGGGACACATGAAAAAAGCTTAACTTCAACTTTTCGGGAACATCCGGACGGCGGAAGTACTTTTTAATTTAATATTTAGTACAGCCAATCTGCCGTGATAAAAGTCAAATTCAAGGTAACTTTTTTTTACATGAATCGCTTGGGGCATACAAGAACAGCTTAAATCCAATTTTGCGGGACCGTCCGGTAGGTGGATGGGGGAAAATCATCTTTTTGTTCGTTTATCTCAAGTTTTTATTATTTTTCTGATTCCGCTTCCTCTTTTTTGTTGGTTGATAGTAGGCTGATGAATTTCCTGCTGATTCTGCTTCATTCCATAAGGTTCTTTTTTCATGTTCGCTAGTTGACATTGAAGGCAGAAGTTCGACATGGGAGGGCAAGTCAAAGTCAGTATCCTCAAGGAAATCTCCTTCAGCATCTGCGAGAGGTACGTTGCTGCAATTTTCTCCGCCGCAGTGTTTGCAAGCAACTGAGCATGGGAGACCCGCCTTCCTGCACCCTCAAGCAGCACCACAATTATTTATTTTACAGCCGCAGACAATCAGTTTCATGAGTCTTTCCGGTGCGGGATCAAGCTCCGTTGTCACAGGTTCCAGTCCTCGGGCAGTTTTGTTCCACCCCGACTCAGTAGGGTCAATGTGATTTTCCAATTTACCCCCCTCTTAAATGAAGATATGACAAAAGTGTTTATACCAAAAATTACTACACTCTTAAAGCGCTTTCCAACGGCATGTATAATGAAGTACCCCGTGCTTCCGCCGTCTGGATGTTCCCGAAAAGTTGGAGTTAGCTTTTCTCATGTGTCCCAAACGATCCTCGCAAAATAAAAAAATCATCCTCGAATTTTTCCCGCAAACTTTTACAGATTGACTGTACTATTACATCTGTCGAAATACCGCTAAAATTAAAATATCTAAATAGATAAATGAACTAAAATAAATAAAATTATGTATAATTTTTTTTTGAAAAATGATAATAAAAGCAGGCGAGGCCACTATATAGTTCTTTTTAACTAATTCTTTTTACTTGTTTTACAATCTAATGTACACCTTAGAAATTTTACCTTATTGTACACCTATAAGTTTAATTTTGTAACTTTATTGGTAGATTATCTGAAAAAGGCTGCACTAGAACAGCGGAAACCTGTCAAATTGTTTCAAATACAATTCATTTTGTGAGAACACTTAGTTTGGTTACTGAGCTACACCTCTTTTATGATGGGTCGCTATCACACATTAGAGAAAAACACAGTCGGGGTTGGTAGGACCTTTTTTGATATTAGGACCCATTTTTTTAAGAGTATTAGGTATCATCGAGTATAAATTATGCTATCTGTTCAACGGTAGTTTCTTTTCCAATTAATAATAAAATTATTGTAATGGTTAGTGGTGGTACCCTTTTTTATTTCTTATGTATTTGTATAGGTGGATCCTCTTAAGGGTAAAATTCAAATAAAAACAGTTACTTAAGGTGGCGACGTTTCGACCTGTCTGGTCATTATCAAGCCTGAAAACGATATTTTAATTAAGCATTATGGAATAATACATATTAATATTGCACTGGTAATCATCAGAGAAAAATACACTATATAATTTGACATTTTGGAAAAATATATACCTTTACAATAATGGAGATAACTCCTAGGGTTAAGTCATATTTAAAAAACATAGTTAAGAACTTATTGTTCTCTTGTCTACATTGTCTTTTATAAAAAGTCATCTTTTACCCGTCATCTCTATTCTAGAAAAACACCAGAAAAAACAGGAACTATTAAAAAGACATTCATCCATGTTATACTAATTCATCCATATCATTTAGTGATAGAACCTATTCTATAATTTGACAGTTAAAAAAATGTTTACCTCCTCGAAAAACGGTGTAATCATATAAAAATATTTGTAATGGTAACTCTTAACACATATTAGAAGCATGCACAACATTCAGCATCACAGATAATAACAATTTAATTATTATAACAGAGTAAAAATAACATTAATAACATGAAACAACTAATTTTTTAAAAACATGGTAACGGTTTTGATCACATAGAGTTCTCATATCTCTTATTATATTAGTTTGATACTAATCATTTACTTTAATATATTAAGTTTGTAAATTTATCGTAGGTATAAATTCTTAAAAACTAAGTTAACAATGTTTATACATTTCAGATTATTTTTCATAATAAAAGACTATAAATTAATTAACTATGGTAAAGTTGGCGGGAAATTTGAATTTGAACTGGACTGGTAGATTCCACTGTAAAGTTTGTTAAGAGATCTGGAATCGATTTTGATGTTTACTGTGCTTTCTATTTTAATAGCAATATTCAGTGCTTCCAGAATTTTCCTTCTGTTGGTTTTATTTTCTCTGGCTATAATTTTAGTTTCCCCGAAATTAAACGAGTGTTTAATAGCTAATTATTTTATAAAATAATTAGAACGAGATGGGAAGAAATTTTACCGTTCCCCCCTATCAAAGATAAAAACCTTTTTATAGACTGTTTAAAACTTATTTTAAATAATGGAACTTTCAAATATAACAATGACTTCTATGCCCAAAAACACGGGATACCCATGGGCGGCGCTATGCCATTAACGTCAGTGGTATTGTCATGAATTATGTTCTTGATTCCATATTAAAAAACAACCTTAAACCTTAAACCCAATTAAAGAGCAAAAGATTGATTTGATGTTAAAGGAACTCAACGCCTTACACCACAGACTAAAGTTTACTGTAGATAGATAAAAAGAAAACTATTTAGACATAACTATATGTAGAGAAAAAGATGGTAGTATCACCACTAAATGGTACGAAAAAGAGATGAAAAGTAACCGTTTCTTAAACTTCAGATCAAACCACCCACCCCATCATAAATATAACAGCGCCAATAACCTAATTAAGAAAGCTTTGTCCCTCACTGATAAGAAACATTTTAAATTATTTGAAACGGATCATTTTTAAAAAACTCAAAAAAAAATTATAAATATTTAGGTCCTCAGGGGTATTAAAAAAGTATAAACTACTACATTAAGTTTTTTAAGGTGATATTTCGTCCCTAACTTGGGATCCCCCCTAGGTTGGGACATCTTCCAACCTGTAATGTATTTAACCATTAATAACAATAATCTTTACAATATAGCTTTCAACTATACAATCATGTATTCCTTTTATTAGTGTGGAAATTATAACTACTAGTTAAAATTAATAATAATTATTAAAAATAATAATAATATACTAACTGAAAAAATTTTTAAATTATAAGAAAAAGAACAATATTATTAAATAAGGAGAAAAATAATAAGCAATTAATAAAAAAAATTAAAATTTTTTTGAAAACTAAGGAATAATATTAATAATAAATATATAAAACTAATAATAAGAATAAAAATGTAAGTGTTTACCTTTATTCGAGGTCTTGTGTTAAAATCAAAAAGTTTGATACAAACTATTTTTCGTTCATTTATTAAAATTTTTAATATAAGAGTCTAGGGTTGTTGCCTAGTTGGCAACTAGTCACAGACTAACTTCTATTCGTAATCTCATCTATTATGATAAGAATGATCAGTGTAATAACAATGATGTTTATTTACCACAGTATAAAAAAATTTTATCCGGTAAGTAAGATTAAAGAAATGTGGTACAAACCCAGTAAACCAAATAACATAAACAGCCATAATACAGATCCCCGCAATACTATACCAACGAGAATTACCAAATACACCAGCTTGCCATACATCAAAGGATTATCAGATCAGTTACCAAAACTAATGCTGAAAATGGATTGCCCAGATATTAAATTCGGCTTCAAGCCGCTTAACAAAACCAACAAACTTTACCATAATCTGAAAGATAAAATCCCGTTCGAAAACGCCGTGGGTGCTATTTACGAAATTCCATGTAACGATTGCAGTAAAAGTTATATAGGGGAAAGTAGCCAAATGATCAAAAATAGGATAGAGCAGCATAAATATGACCAAGGGAAAGGAAACTCCAATACAGCTTTAGCGGGTCATGCATTAGCTATTAAACACTCGTTTAATTTCGGGGAAACTAAAATTATAGCCAGAGAAAATAAAACCAACAGAAGGAAAATGCTGGAAGCACTAAATATTGCTATTAAAATAGAAAGCACAATAAACATCAAAACCGATTCTAGATCTCTTAACAAACTTTACACACAACTTTATCTACCAGTCCAGTTCAAATTCAAATTTCCCGCCAACTTTACCATAGTTAATTAATTTATAGTCTTTTATTATGAAAAATAATCTGAAATGTATAAACATTGTTAACTTAGTTTTTAAGAATTTATACCTACGATAAATTTACAAACTTAATATATTAAAGTAAATGATTAGTATCAAACAGATATGATAGGAGATAAGAGAACTCTATGTGATCAAAACCGGTACCATGTTTTTAAAAAAATTAGTTTTTTCATGTTATTAATGTTATTTTTACTCTGTTAGATTTATTAAATTGTTATTATCTGTGATGCTGAATGTTGTGCATGCTTCTAATATGTGTTAAGAGTTACCATTACAAATATTTTTATATGATTACACCGTTTTTCGAGGAGGTAAACATTTTTTTAACTGTCAAATTATAGAATAGGTTCTATCACTAAATGATATGGATGAATTAGTATAACATGGATGAATGTCTTTTTAATAGTTCCTGTTTTTTCTGGTGTTTTTCTAGAATAGAGATGACGGGTAAAAGATGACTTTTTATAAAAGACAATGTAGACAAGAGAACAATAAGTTCTTAACTATGTTTTTTAAATATGACTTAACCCTAGGAGTTATCTCCATTATTGTAAAGGTATATATTTTTCCAAAATGTCAAATTATATAGTGTATTTTTCTCTGATGATTACCAGTGCAATATTAATATGTAATATGTATTATTCCATAATGCTTAATTAAAATATCGTTTTCAGGCTTGATAACGACCAGACAGGTCGAAACGTCGCCACCTTAAGTAACTGTTTTTATTTGAATTTTACCCTTAAGAGGATCCACATATACAAATACATAATAAAATTATTCATCGACAACATTTTTAATTGTATAGATTCATCTGGTAGGTATGTTGCTTTTTCGTTGCTGTCTTCGTCTATAGCGCATTTATTTCTTTATTTTCAGTATATTTGTGTCTCGGTTGTATCTCAGATTTGAATCTAGTGAAAATTAGTCCAGCATGTTTACGATATAAAATATTATTGTGTGCATAGTTAGTTCATGTCTGATTTCCCAACACTTGAAAGCACTACTTTAGAATAGACGGCAATAATTTTCTAGTGAATTGCGGTAGAAAGCGAGGCAGGTTACCAATATACTAATCTTTAGAGATCAAGGATTTCATAGTTAAACACAACTTGAAATAAAGGTCTTAAATTGTTTTTTTGTTAAACAGGTTAAGATGCTTACGGCGTTTTATTGATGTAATAATTTTTGAATGAAACAGCAGTAAATAACCTCCTTGTAATTTTTCTCCAAATTGTTGACTACCCAGAATTAATTTGGTTATTTAACCAATGTCTTTATTTTATGACAAATGTATAATTTTAAAATCTCTTATATATATGGCTTAAATCTCATATTACATCCTGGCAATTGAGTTATTTTGTAAAAATTCTAAAATACGGGGAATTAGAATAAATAAGGGTATACGTTAAGAATAATTTACGTGCGCTTAAGATTGATTCAGGTTTAAACTAACTTGATTATAGGAACCTGGCCTTGTGCATTGTAAGGATATTGTTTACTCTAAGAACCGTTCCGTGCCCTAATCCTGTTCAGCATTGTGTATTTCCCATTTATTCTGTATATGATTATATATTACAATATAAGAATGTATTGTATAGTGGGCGTGTGCACAATGAGCGCAGCTGTCCTGGCAGTTGCCTGTTCTTCCCTTCCTCTCCAGGTTTTTTACTCCTTCCTATAACTAATAACTGGCAGTCGAGTGAACAATATTTGTCTCTTGTGTCAGTAATGATTTTCAGGCCACTCCCACAAGAAGGTGTGCCCTCAGGACACTTTATTGTATTCGGCACGCTTTCCTTTTAACAGTAATTATTTTTATTATTATTGGAAAGCCTTTCAAAAACGGACTCTCTCGAGTTCCTCTTTTAGTAATCCTCTTGACAGTTGGAATAATTCGGTTCGTTTATAGAAAGCTGTCGACTCGCCATTTGCAGGAGAGGGAGTGTCCTTATCGTGGATAAATGGACCAAACGTTCTGATGAATCATTTCTTCTTTTCGTTGTTTCACAAAAAACGTTAATGGATCAAACCTGAGCTTCTTTAAGGATGTAAAAAGGACCATCTTTACTTTCTTGATAATATCAACTCAGTAAAACGCACGTACAACTTCATCACAAGAAGCTATTAAAAGAGCTTTACTGTTACTGACTTACAACAAGTAATTGATGAATTCTGTGAAGTTTCTTCTTAATATAAAGGAATATCTTGCTGAAATAAATCATTTATCGAAGATATTGTCAATGATACAATTTAAAATACGTAAAGTCTTGTAGCTAATTCTATCCAATAAACATTAAATTAAATCCATTATCTAATTTTGCAATACTTAATCCATATCTCAATCTTTTTTTTTACCGTATTTTAAGTTTAGCTATGCTATTTTAAATAGCAATAATTTATGTTATGAAATCTTTTTTTGCTTACAAATGTTTGCTTAC
The DNA here is from genome assembly GCA_951217055.1 of Gerris lacustris. Classification (NCBI taxonomy): domain Eukaryota; kingdom Metazoa; phylum Arthropoda; class Insecta; order Hemiptera; family Gerridae; genus Gerris; species Gerris lacustris. The sequence continues at coordinate 83,184,872 of OX578277.1, forward strand.
AAAACGGCTATACATATTAATTATCTTCTCTTTGAAATCTGCAGAGAAAAATCTTTAAGATTCAACCAAAATTAAACTTAAACTAAAACTTAAAATTAAATTCCAAAGACTTCTTATTTCGGCCTTTCTTGGTGTCAATTTGTCTGGACAATTCGTTTTCCTGAAAATAATCTAGTCTTTGAGACTGCAGCGCAAAATGATCCAGCAAATTTTTGGAGCTGCAAACCATTCGAGACATATTTTTTTCTTATTTATAACATTTGTTTGCACAAAAACGCACACACACCCATATATATATATATATATATATATATATATATATATATATATATATATATATATATATATATATATATATATATATATATATATATATATATATATATATATATATATATATATATATATATATATATATATATATATATATATATATATATATATATATATATATATATATATATAATATATATATTATTTATACACATATATATTTTTTAAATTCTCGCGTGTTTATATATTGTCATTAGTTAACAAACAGCAGGAAGCAAATCTATTTGCGAACAATTCGAGGTTCAAGAAGTCCTGCCATATTCCCACCGTTATATGTTAATAACTAGAATTATATTCCTTTTCTTCCTCTTGAGGCTAGAATTACAGTTATTGTCCAAAGGAGGATATAGAGGAATAAACGTTTGTTTTGTTGTCGGGTCGTGTGCGTGCCGAGCTAAGTACAAATGTCGCTTAGAAGAAGGTACGGTCCGTGATGAGGCGTGGGCGTGTACCAGGTCTGGGCCTCAGGTCACAGTCACCATCACATCTGCCACCCCTTGGCTCCCTCCTTTTCATTTCTTTATTCAAATTCTATGTCACCCTCATCATTTATCCCTCTTTCGCTTTAAGACATGTTTATCTCACATCTTTCTTATTTGTATAAAATGAACTTCCTTCCTATTGGATTTAGAGGTTCCTCTTCAGGTCCTTTTGGCGAATTCTCTTTTGTTATTGCAGAGAGATGTACAGTGAATTTTTCTTTCTTTTTTTCATTCTTTTGAAAAGTAAAAAGAACAAATGCAGTGCAAATTATAACCTTCTTTTAAATTGTTCCTACTTAAATAACTACTTTTTTCTAAACATCTTTTAAATAGCTCACAAATAATAAAAGTAGAATGAAAGAAAAAGAAAAACATTTCTTCATAAATGGTTTAAAGTAAACGGTATCGCTATTGGTTTTTTGTGGTTATCTTAGCACGTGCTGCTAAATTGGAGGGTTAAATAATCTATTTCCTGATTCGTATTACTAATAACTGCTTCTGTTCAACAAAAACATCTGTAGAACAAAAAATGAAAAGAACTTGGAAGCGTCTTTCTATTCTCTATAAGTATTTCTTTTATGTATGCTCTAACAGTTAATCCCGGCTCAATTAAGCCAAACATATTTTTGTCCCCTTAAAAACCACTTCATCAATAAAAAGGTACTAGAGGTAAAATAATTCTTTTTAGCTTTTCTCTAGCGTATCAACCACATATATATAAATGCATTCAAGTCTTGGGAGCTTAAGTTATTATAGTCGTCCATTTTTGAATAAGTAAATGCTTTATTGTTGGTTTACTTATATTATTTTCTTCTATAGAACAACTATCCTCTTGTGGCAGGAGTGATTGCCGAATCTTCTATTTCTGCTGCAGATTTGTTCGCAATAAATCTAAATTCCTAATTCCTGTTTTTTAGACGCAACGAAGAAAACTTGAATAATTTTTTTTTTTAACAAAATATTTTCCTTTAATATTTTTAGTAGGAAAACATTGATGTCGGAATTATTTAAATTGATTATGAATCATTGTCTAATCAAAACCAAAACTACGAGCATAAAATCTGTGAATTACTGGATAAGGGGTTAAATATAAACTAACATTCGCATAAATTAAAGGGACTCTCCCCACTCCATAGACATAGACTATGGCTATGGCCCACCATTATCATTTTACCATCCCTTTTTGTAATGTCCCTCTTTCTTTCCCCACCGAATACAACTTCTTGGAAAGTCGTATTTGGTGTCAATACCGACTGACACCGCAGTATCGATGCACTCGGTGAAATTCTAAAAAACGGAATGAACTCGAATTCGATTCTCCCTATAGCTCTAGACTTCTGTATTATATATTTAATTCTAATTCTTGCTAATTTTAACTCATTCTATAGTAATATACTACAGAAATAAAACAAAATTAATGTTTAAGATCATTTCTTCTATTTTTTTACCTGTTTATGCATGCATGTTATTTATTTTTTTATTTTAACAATTCCTTCGCGACCCAAGAACAATTTGCCGCGATCCTTTTTTGGGTCGCGACCCAAAGGTTGAGAATCGCTGCTTTAGACAATGTATATGAAGTTTTATTAAAATCGTTGTGTTAGAACGTATGCTATCGGTAAAAACGTTGTTTTCTCTACTATAAACGTCTAGGTCCGCTTTAACAGTTTTAACTATTTTTATTAATTCATAGCGATGTCGCTGTTGGTTTTACTAAAAAAATGTTATTTTTTGTTATGTTGTATGTTGTCGAATAGATAAAGTTAGAATTTTTTTCCCGTCCTAAAATTCCAATTTTAATTTTGAAGCGCACGTTTACGCGAGCATTGCGCGCGAACGCTTGAGCAGACAACGTTGTCCAAAACAAACTCGTCCTGAGCATTGGTAAAATGAACATGTGTAATTGTGAAATTTCATAAAAATCGGTCAACTTTTACTCAAGTTATCGTCGTACGTTTTAGACACACAGACAGACGCAGACCCGGAGCATATTTCGTCAATTATTTAAATTTTTCCTTGGGCTATGCTTTTCAAAAGTCGTATATGAAAGTTCAACGAAATCGGTTCAGCAGTTTCAGCTCCACGCTTCTGCACTGACTTAGATAAACATTTATAAAACCACTTTCTTTGAACTCATATGGGACGTTAAAACGTGTGAATCCATTAAATTAAATTTTGTCCCCACTACAATACTTTCTTATTATATATACTACGTGTATGAGAAAATTTAATATTAAATCTCTGTCAGTTTTGATTGTGAAATTGATAGCTAATGAAATTGAATTTCACTATTTAACGTTTTTTTTATGGTGTGTCAAGGAAGGGTTTATTATAAAAGAAGCACTATAAAGGAATAAAAAAAGTGAAAAATTAGCTTGGCATTAAAGATTACGAGGGATAAGTATAGCTAACTACACTATTAGCAAAGGAAACGGAAGGAAATCCGATAGCTGCTTGAAGTACTCGTATACACAAGAAGTAGGGGAGGGCCGTGGGAGAGATAGGATCCTTTTGAATAGGGTACTAATAGGCACTCCCAGAGCGAGCAGCCACTCTCAATAAACCATCTCATGTATGTATGTGTGCAATGCGGTGTGCTAATGTGTTCCCTAAACTCGGATACGTAGTCCGATATAGAACTTCCTGAAGGGCTGAGAATAGTTGGTGCAGTGCGGTGGCCACGTGACCGCTTGAGGCTAACTTTTCTCGCTTGGATGGAACTTGGACTAAATGAACTATAGAGAAAGGGTATTGGGTGGAATGAATGACTTCAGAGGGGGTTGCCGTTTGTATTCTCAAACACCCCTAGTCAAAATATTGACGAATTATATGATACCTATTTTATACCTATTACTCCTTAGTTAGGACATTATCTCTCAAGATTAATAATCTCATGGATAATTTCGTTCATATGAGCTGTTTCCTTGTGAATAGCTGCGAGAAATTAAAGCCGCATCTAATTTTATTTTAACTTCCTCTTCTCTTCTCCGCACTCACAATTACTTAATTATTTGTAATAATTAATAAGTTCGTGAGAGTTAGTTTACTTTATTTTTATTTGTATAATATTTATATTTTTTTTAAATTTTATTTAAATGAATCATTATTGTAAAGTATCTAAATTTCATCCATTTGATGAGCTCCACGCGGGGCTCATTCTGGGTATCAAAGGCTATGATTACTATTATCATGTAGGCCAAGCAATTCAATAAAATACTTAAATAGTTTCGATTCAAAAGCAAATTATAGAGAAGAATTGATCATTATTCATTACATTATAAAGAATAATATGTACCCTCAGAATCGCAGTTTGGAGGCTATTTATTAAATTCCTCTATTTTATTTATTAGGCCCAATTAATCAAAATTAAATTTAAACTCACAATGATCTTAATTTTGCATATAAAAATAATATAAACCTAAATATTTTTAATCAACACCTCAAGAGCTTTCACATAATATGACCAGAGTACCTACCTAAAACACGAAAAAAAGTAAATGCAATTAAACTATTTTCATTTTTTTAAAAAAACCCTTTTAATAAAGTAAACAGTATAAAAAATACGATAATAACCGGGCAAACGCAAATAAAGCAAATGGCAGAAGATAGTTGTTTTGATGTAAAAATCAATAACCGCGATTGTTTTGAAAATTTTCAAAACCAAACTTTCTTATTTGTCATTTAATAACTCAGTTTCTACTCAATAGTTTTCAATAAAATAAGTCTGCAACATGAGCCACGTGCTAGTGCACACCGCTGCATAAATATGAATGGATTTCGTTCAGATAGTTTTGTGTCTATATTTACGACCTTTGGTGACAGGCATTTTTTTTTTTTTTTTATACCGGGGGACTTTTATACCCGAAGACGCAGGCCCGGGTTAGGGACAAAAAATCGTCACCCACTAGTGTGAAGAGATATGGTCGTTCACCATGACTCCCCTCCTAGTTGTATTACAACCAAGAGTGCCATCATTATGGTTTCCAGGCCAAAACCTGGTGGCGCCACTCTTTCGAGGAGCTTCCCATTTGTTTAAACAATGCGAGGTCATTTGTTTAAACAATGCGAGGTGGACATTGAGCGAGGGGGGGTGGGGCGGTCCGGGAATCGAACCCGGGGCTGTGGTCAGAAGCGGTCACCTATCCATCTTCTGACCCTGCTCGAGGCTGCTTAACTTGCCTTATCGCAAGGCGAGCGCTCTAGCCACCGAGCCGACAGGCATACATACAGAATTTCTACCGACAGGTAAAAAGTTAAGACAGGTTTTGATTTTCATAATGATGAAATGAAAATGTTAAAAAAAAATTAAAATTATGCTCAATGTACACACAAATTTATTTTTATAAGTGCTTATAGATATTGACAGTAGTATAAGACAATCGAATTTGGCCTCTCTCAATCCGCGTTTTAAGCTATTTTCTCAGGAACTAGATTTTTCCCGGGAAAAGGCATATATCATTAGATTCGTATTTAAATGGACTACATTTTTGAATTCTTTTAATCAAAATCGGAACTGTTTGAGGGAAATAATTTTTTCACGTTTTTTGAAATTTCCCCAAATTTGAAGCTAAAATTTATTTCTCAATTTCGCCTCGGGGTAATTCATTTATGCCAAATTTCGTCATAATTGGCCTAGTAGTTTAGGCTTCACGCGTCTGCACAAATGACAGACAACAGACAGACATTTTTTAAAAACCACTTTTTTGGACTCAAAACCTCAAAACGTGTAAATCCATCAAAATTTCAAAAATGAATTTTTGCGCTATCTCAGTACTTTCTCTTTATATGAGAAAGTAAAAGTAAGAGGTAATGATGGTCTATTTAAATGCAAATTTAACTATAATTATCGATAACCCAGTAAAATTCTAATTTCTGAGTACAGCAAAATTGAAGACAATAGGTAGGAGTTCAATTATTTCTTACGTCGCGCGTCGGGTAAGATTATTATTACGGAACATTTTCTGCTAAGAATAAAAAAATAAAAAAATCAGTAGTTATGTACCTATATGAGAAAGTTTAGTAGGCACGAGTAGTCTAAGATTTTTTTCAACTTGAATCACAATTAAATTATAATTTATTAAATCTGAGTTCACATATTTACTTTAATTTTTATTAAGCTATAAATAAGACATAAAAAAGTTAAATGTCTTAATGATGTTAAAATATTGTGTTTGCAATAAATGCTGTTATCATCCACTTAAAATAATGGATGCACGTATCTCTAATTGCTAAATGTCCAAACAGTAATTATTCATGTATAACTGTATTTATCTTATCACACAGAATATATTAAAACAAAAAAATGTAATAACAAGCCAGTACCGTGTTATTACAATTTTAAATAAGTATACTGATCTTCGGATGCCTTGAGGGCGTCCTCATTTAAAGGTATTATTTGCTTCCTGCAATCTACATTGTACACTTTAGGTTGCCATATGAATTTTTTATTTTTGTAATTTATTTAATACTCCACAATTTACCTCACACGATGTACTATAATTGAAAATCAACCATTAAACGACATTACTAAAGAATTGGTCTACTACATATTTAATTTTTGGTATTATGGTTGAACAACTAATTAACCTAAACAGTGTAATAAAATCATTCTGCTATTGTTATTGTTCCAATTGTTCCTGCACTGAAAATATAAAACAGGAAAATTATCGGTATACTATTTTTCTCAAGATCTTCCTAATAGTTATTGGAGTGCAGCTTCCCCAAATTAAATGTTATAATTGAATTTTAAATTTCGGCTTGAGATACCTTCGTCATTAGTAATCAATCTATAGGGTCCTTTTTAGGGTTTCGAGGTTATCCTAGAAATCCTTATACTTTTGGTAGTTCGTCCGTCCATCCGCCGCATCTTAGAGAATATCTCCCAACCTATCTCTAGACTTGAAATTTGGTATACAAGTTAAACTTTTTTGCCCAAAAACAGAAAAACTATTGCGGACTTAAACACTCAAAATTTCTGCGATCTACGATCAATTGTGAATACATCGCAATATTTTAATTTTTTTTGTAATTTTCTAGTTGGGTATCATTTCAAAGCTATTGAAATGCAGATCACAAATATATATATCGCGTTTCCAAAATGGCGGCTATTTTAACCCCGAAAAAATTAAATCAAACACAAAATTTACCCCCTCCCTGCACTGCCCCATTAGGATAGGTCCTAAAAATAAGGCAAAAATATGCATCTCTGTGGTCGAATGATATTTCCGGGAGTTGATATAAAAAAGGCAAATTATGAAATTTTAGTGGCCCGTAACTATGGAGCCCCAACATTTTTATTATTTAAAAATTTTAAATTGGTATCATTTGAAATTGGGTATCATTTTAAAGGTATTGGGATTTGGTTTACAAATATATTTCGCGTTTCCAAAATGGCGGCCATTTTACCCCCGAAAAAAAAATAAAACAAAACGCAAAAAAATTCCCACCCTGCTACCCCATAAGAAATAAGAATAGGTCCTAAATATACAAAAATATATCTCTGTGGTCCAATGGTGTTTCCGGGAGTTAATGTATAAAAGTCAAATTTTAGAAATTTTAGGGGGCCGTAACTATGGAGCCCCAAAATCTTTATTTTTTTTAAAGGTAAAAAAAAAAAAAAAAAAAATGTAGTTCACAAATATTATATCGTGTTTTCAAAATGGCGGCCATTTTCACCATAAAAGAACCAAATAAGTGCATACCGAAGATTCAAAAGGATAATATATGCACACCTTGCTTCTCAAAAGTGAAACGTTTTAAATATATTTTTGTTTAAAAAAATATATTATAATAATAATGTTGTATTTATGAATTTTTATGACCGAAGAAACCCTTTTATCAACCTGCTGGCAAGTTCTTGACGAGATTTTTTTGATATATTGAAACTACATAGACTACATGTTATAATCAATAAAGATAACATAAATTTGAGATTGACTTTTTACACATGATGTGAGAAACTGTCCATTGACACTACTCACAGTATTACAGACATGAATATTACATTTTATTAATTGATGTTTAATAGATCACGGGACCACTGCCTTTTTAGGCGTCAAGGAGGGTTACCGCAGGTATGAATGGTGAGGTTAGGTTTTGGATGGAAGAATTAGGATGATGGGAAATTGAGTGATGCAAAGATTTGTTTCGGGAGGTGGCTATGTCGCGAACAAAGGAAACTTTGAAGTCATTGTGAAGGATGAAGTTGGATATATAGAAAGGAGCGTTAGTTATTCTTCTAAGGATTTTGGACTGAAGGGATTGGATACGTAGGAGTTGGAACTCTTGGTGCATTCCCAGAGTTCAATACCATATGGCCAAGAGGCCTAATTATGGTGTTAAATAAATAAGTATATTTGTGTTGAGTTTAGATGTATAGTGTAGAGTCTGTGTAAACATTTGTAGCGTCGGTTGTAGTCTTTTCGTTTAAGTTTTGTGTGGTGGGCCCATCTTAATCGCCTATCCAGGTTAAGCCCAAGGTAGTGGACAGAACTGGAGTGAGGGATAGGAATTTGATTCAGAATTACCAGAGTTACCGCATACTCCGTGTCTTTGACTGAATATGACGTAAACGCTTTTAATTTCGTTGACTTTTGTTCTCCATTTTCTTAGCCATGTTTCTGAGAGTAAGAGGTGTTCCTGCGTACTTTATCAGATGCTGCTGAAAGAGGTGTATTCGATGATAATATGTATTTATCGCCGGCGAAAAAAACAAGAGATGAAGAAAGATGCTCAGGGATATCAGATGTGAAAATTGAATATAGGATTGCACCTAGGATATTTCCTTGGGATACACCTGCTTTGATTAGGAAAATTAAGGAATTAGAAAGGTTGTAGGATACATGGTAGTTACGATTTTTTAGGATTAAGTAGTAGGTGAAAAGAAGGATGTCCTTGAGTTTCCAAAGTAGGCCTATGAGCCAAATCCTGTCAAAAGCTTGAGCTTCATCGAGGAATACTGCTGAGTAATACTTTTTCTGCTTAAGGGAGGAGGATATTACATCCACGACCCTGTGACACTGATGGACGGTAGAATAGAGGGATGGGAAGCCTAGTTGAGGATTTGGGAGAATTTTTAAGAATGTTATAATTGGAATGATTCGTCGGAGAAGTAGCTTTTCAAGAATTTTTCCCATTAAGGGCAGGAGACTGGTAGGACGATAGGAAGCAGGCAGGGAAGGTTTGCAAGGTTTATGAATCTTTATTATCTTGGCGAATTTCTATAATGTAGGGAAGTGTGTTGTTCGAAGGACTGAGAGAGGTGAGGTTAAGTTTTTCTGTGGTCCGTTGTTTATAAATAAAATGATACCCCCTAAACTGTTTAGGCCTGACGATTTATACGACGATTTATTGATATGGCCTGACGATTTATTGATAAACATGACGATTTTTTGAACGGAATGAGTTTTGTCAATGAATTTTACAATATATACCAAAAAGGTCAAAAATAATTATTTAGAAAATGATCATTATTAAATCTCATTTGTTTATAATCCGCAACTTGTAGTCTTTCTTTTCTTAAGAAATGTCTCCACTTCATGTAAAAACATTGAATCATGCGGATCTGTTTTTGTGTTCGCTCCTGTAGTGGAGTAATATAATATATGTAAATCAAATTATAATTATTATTAACTACGGGAAACAGACAGTGAAAAATACACTCCTGTGCCGGGATTTGAACCACGGGCCTCTATATTTCCAGTATAGTAGTTAATAATAATTATAATTTGATTTAAATTAAAATTTAACTTTCCGTAGTATGAAAACTACTAAAAACTTAAAAAATTGAATAATATATGTACTAAAAGTGGAAACCGACCTACCTCCTGTTAGATCTTAACTCCATCGTACTATACTTAAAAGTTCGCTCCCAGTGGCGAAATATGTTATTAAAGTGAAAACCAAGCCAACTCCTGTTAAATCCCAACTTCCTTATACTATTTTTATAAGCGCCACTTCTTTTGTATCGTTTTTTGCGTGACGGAAATAGCTTGTCCCTTAGCCCAAAAACATATCCTTGTTAAAATTATTATGAAGCAAAAATAACATCACTTAATTGACGACCTCCATTTTTCCTGATCTACTTTAGATGGTTGGCGAAGCTTTTCATTACTCTTTCCAAGGTTTGGTGAGGGATCGCATAGTAGTAGTAGTTACCTAGTACTTCCTACTAGACGGGTAGGACGAACCACTTGTTCGAACCTCGCAATCAGGCCTACCGTGGACCCATTTTACTTCCCCGTGGTGGAGAGTTCCAGCTACTTCACACATCATACATTTGTACATTGTACCGCCGAAGCGAGTATGATGTGGTCATTAGTAAGCTATATAAGCGTGCGTCAAAGCGTGGGAGAAGAGTCCCCATGAAGGGTGTCCCTCGCCCTGGTCCGTCCTCGAACCATAGATACAAATCATATCATCATGACGCGGATCGAACCCACTAGACGACGTGGGGGAAGAGAACCCCTCAGGGGGTGTCCCTCGCCCTGCTCCGTCCGCGATTCATAGATACATTCAGTGTATCACGGCCCGGGATCGAACCCACGACCTCGAGTTGCCTCGACTCAGTGATAGCTGCCCGGTGTCTTTGCGACCTCGGCCACCCTGGTTCCAGGGATCGCATAAATTTCTATCCAAATATTCTCACACTTCCGTTATTGGGTACCAAATAACCCATGAGCTTCTTCAACGGCCTCATTATAGCAATAGGATAACCGTATGGGCAGTAGTCTGTAAGTCAGCTGATAGGGCTATATTTTTTTAAGGAGAACGGCCGCACTGTGGCTGTTAATTCCGAGTGCTACATAACAATAATCTGTGACTTCCTCCTCCCTGAGTTACTCTGCACCTGATTTTCTGTTTGAAAGATTTGGTTTCAGCAGGATGGGCAACTGCGCACATTTCACGTGCGTCTACGGCCCAGTTAAGATCTTTACGACAAGTTAATCTCGCTCCGAGGTGACATTCCATGGATTTAGTTCTCCAGATCTATATCCCCGTGCTACCTTTAGGAAGGAAGGGCTACCTTTAGGGAAACTTTTATCTTGATAAGTCTCGAAATGCGGCAGAATGTTGAGAGAATATTTAGAGAAAAAATGCATAAGATCCCGCGCCAAACCTTAGAAAGAGTTTTGAGAAACTTCCGCAACCAGGGAAAATGGAGATTGTCATTTAAGTGATGTTATTTCTGCTTCACAATGATTTTCCTCACAATTCCCCTTTAAAAAAAAAAAATAAAAAAAAGTATCTCGAAAATTCATTGTGTTAGCCGGTTTAAGAATTAGTAAGGTTTTTCTGCCGGACCCTGTAGTTTATAACAATCAATATAGTTATATTAACATCACCTTATCATATTTCCATAGATAGTAGACCACAGAGAAAACACATTTCTCGTCCTAGGGACCTTAAACTATGTGAGTTTATATTAAGATCTAATCCATCATCGATATTTCAATCGATTTTTAATTTACTAACAAAATTATAAAGTATGTCTTTATAAATAGCAACTAAATTTAGAAAAAATAAAATGTCACATTATGCTTTAATGTCATTTGATACATTGAGTTTCTATTCTACAGCACTTGAGCAATTGAGGTACTTGTACTTTTAACTTTCTATTTGGGCCCCACTCCCGCATCTGCCCAAACTTTTTATATTAACTGCTACATATTCTTGACTTCGGAGAAATTTGGATGGTTGGTTTAACGTTTGTAGCCTACAGGTGGTCCAATATTAATTGCATTTATCTGCCCATTTATTATTGCTTAAAATAAGTATGACCCCCCTGGAAATCGATAAACAAATACAAATATCATATGTAATCATTCATCCAGTAATAAGACACGAGGAAGCTATGTGCCACACTATTTTTATCTAATTATGATCCAATTAATCATAATTTATTATGATTAATCCAGGTAAATATTTTCTCCCACAAACAAATCTATGTCCATAATGGCCATAATACCAAGGCAAGTTTAGTCCGATCTTTCATAGTTTTTTATCTACCACCACTACTTATGACACCAAAACTCTATAGTGACACATATACTGCTGACAGTTTAGTTGGTAAAATTTAACCAAGACGTTGGGGTTAAACTAGCTAGGTATGCCTTTTTTGAGTAGCTGCTAAATTATAATACTCTAAATATTAGACTATGCTCGATTTTGAAACCCCGAATTCGTACTGCTTTAGAGGTATTTTTTTATAATGTAAAGATTTTTATATTTGTAAAGTACATTTATTTTTGAAATTTAAGTTCTAGCTTTTACAGGTGAAGTCCATCTCTTGAAGGAATTTAAATTCGATGTTTCGTTTTTTTACTTTCTCATATAAAGAGAAAGTATTGCGATGTCGCGAAAATTCGATTTTGAAATTTTTATGGTTATACACATTTTGAGGTCCCCTGACGTGAAACAAAAAGAAAAAAAAAAACGTGAAAAGAAATTATTTGATTTTGATTAAAAAATTCTAAAATGTAGTCCATTTAAATACGAATCTAACATAATATAAGCCGTTTTCCCGGGAAAAATCTAATTTCATAAATTATATAAAATTTGATAAAATGTTCAATAATAATTCAAAGTATGTACCTACGAAAACTTAAAAAATTATAAATGGAAAACACTGGGCTAAGTAATATTATAACTAGGTGTGCAATGCAGTTGTCTGCTTGCAATATTGAGCTGAGCGTGCATTTTAATCTTTAAGAATAAACATTATTATTTTTAAACAGCTGAAATCGGATCAGAAATAGTAATATTTATCATTTTAAATTAAAAGGTTTCTCCCCTGTTTTTCTATTCCCCCCCCCCCCTTAAATGAAAATATGACAAAAGTGAACATTGTAACAATAACTGTACTATTAAAGACTTTCTAACGACATGCATCATGAAGGGTATACTATTTTAACTTTTGTACCCCGTACCCCTGTCTTCCAATTTGGACCATTTTAGATTTATATACCTTCTTGCGGTTGGTCACATTAACCGTGCCGAATTTTGTGCGGATCGGTTTACCCGTTTAGGAGGAAACATTTGTATCCCGTGCCTCGTACCCCTGTGTACCAATTTGGACCATTTCAGATTGATACCTTCCTGTGGTTGGTCACATAAACCGTGCCGAATTTTGTGCAGATCGGTTCAGCCGTTCAGGAGGAGTATACGTCAGAAAAAATGCAAAGTGTAGCATAAGAGCTTCACTTCGCTCAGCTCAATAAACTCGTATATGAGAAAGTTTGTCTGAATTGTCTCAGACCGATTTTTTAAATTGATTGTCAGGAAAGTTAAGATTACACGATCCTCATAAATGAGTTATTTTAATTTAATTTTTTTTTAGGTAGCATTTTATTTTTCTATTCTTCATCGTAAGAACTATTTGTAAAAACTAAAATAAAAGTATCTTGTTTTTAAAAAATGATAATATACAAGTAAAAGCAGTCTGTGTGAATAAGTGTTATTATATTGTGACAGTAAACAAATTAAAAATGTTTTAACGTAATATAGCTAATAAACTATATTTTAATACTACTATTATTTTCTTTTAACTTTTAATATTTATGACTTAATTTTTTTTTTTCCTTCATTTAGCTAAGTTTTTATCTCTGTCATCTTCATTTATTTGATGACAGTCTAATGCAAATATTTTAAAAAAAGGAAAATTAATAGTTGTATCTGTGTATCAACGTATTAATGATACACTTAGAAATTAATATAGAAGTGTAGATTTTATGTATAGTAACTATAATTCAGTGTATAAAATATTATACAACTTTTATTAATTATACATAATAAGTAAATATAATCTTAATTATATATGACAAAATAATCATGTTGTAGTTACTTGTTTTGTCGTCAACTTTATAATTTAATGTTCCTTTTTTGTTTAAAGAACATTGGTTGTCCTTTTTTTTCTTTTTTTAAAAAAAAAAAAAGTGTGAGAGTCTTTGTTTATCAGTTAAAATAATCGCGAAAAGAGAGAGAGAGAAAAAAAACTATTCATTTAATTTTCTTAATTAATGTCAACGAAGGGAGAGCCTTTTTTCCAGGGTAATTGGTATAAAGAGACATTAGAGCCTTCTGCCTGTCGCTACCTTTGATGATTATAATTAAAATGGACGGGTTGTTTTTCCCCCCTTTTTAGCAGTACGATCTCTCTCTGATAATTTTTTTTTTTGGTAAAAATAGTGAAAATAAAATAAAAAATCTAATAGTTGTTGATGGCTGGTAGTTGGTAGGCGTGGTCTATACTCAGTGGTGGGGCCACATTGCTTCGAACCATTATATAAAATATCAAGATACATATCTGATATCGGCGACCAATGAGGGGGTCTCCACTACCTTCTCCATTTCAACCCCCCCACCTGTTTTCCTTCCTAAAAAGAATAAAAAATAAAAAACCTCCAGTTATATACGAGAATTATGTAAATTTTAATCTTATAATTATTTCGATCCCCGAATATAAGATGGATAAGAGTTTTAGCTCAAGCCTTTTATAAAACTAGAGCTTTGTAATTTTACCCCTTTTTTTAAAAAAAAGAATAAAGAAACAGAAAAAATAAAATATTTTTATTTACGTATAATTATACAAAGGTTAAGGAAATATTTACCATTAACTTAATCTTATATTCATCGCTTATTTTTTAATACCTTTTCTTCTCTAAACAACTGTAATTTTGAGAAATATAATCCATTTTAATATTTTAAAAAAAGAACAAAAATACTTTAAAGTTTGAATGTTTTTTTACATTTTTTTGTATTTTTGATATAAAATTATACTGTAATTGACTTCTAAACATAATTTAATGGTATTACGAGGTAAATAGATTAGAGATCTTTTTCATAATTGCTATATAATCTGTTATAATATTTTCATGTAAGGTGGTTTTAATAGGAATAATTTTACTTTTTTGTTAAAAGTTAGTGTTATTCACTGGTAAAATGAATTGAAATTATAATTCGAATTAATACGTTAATTGCGCTGTTGTAGGAAATCACTCTACAGATGCTTGTATTAAGGATTATTGCGCTATCTAACTATACATTACTAGTTATAAAACACAAGTTAAAAATTATATTTTTGTTAAATATTAGACTTAGAATAGAAACTCGATAAAGCATTTTCACATATAAATATTTTTTATTGATATAGGTATTAATATTATGTATACTTTTTTTACTTTTTAATTAAAATACGCTTTTATAGGAATGAGAGAGAATATATTTTTTAAACGGTTTTGTTACGCGTGTTTGACAAATGACAAAAACTGTTTACAACGTTCCATACTAATATATACTGTATACTGTAATCGCTGTTAGTACAGTGGTTGTTAAAAAATGTTCTCCTTTTTAGTGTATGCTTTAAAAAGAGTGTTTTTATATATTTTTATTTTATTAAAAAACAATATTATTTTCAATCTTGTAATCTATTCTAACCAAATTTTTATTCTAGCTTTCAGTGGTCATTGTTGTTTTAATTTATTTCGAATTTTTTCCCAAAAAACGTTGGAAATATATTGATTAATCGGCTAATGACTGATTATTGAATTGTCATCGGAAATGCATTATCTATGCTAGTCTCATCTATCTAGGAGTCAGGAGGTGGTTTAAATAAACTCCTCGTCTGTGTTTTTTCCAATGTATGTGACCTCTAACTAATGATTTTGTTTACTTGTTAAAATAGACAGCTAATTGGTGTGGCACATAGCTTCCTCGCATCCTATCTCGTACTTTAATTGATTTTATGCTTTTGCAAGATTGTCTAATTTGATTAATTGTTTCCCCCATTTTTTAAATCTGTCAAAATTGTTTTGATTTTTTTCATGAATTTAAGTATCAATTTAGTAAAAGTTAAAGAGCGCAGACGGTTGAAATTAATCTTGAGCTATCTGCGGGTTACCTTCGGAAAACTATAAAAGTTTCATACAAATCAGATAAGTGCTTTTGAAGCTATAGGTGTAAATAAATGTATGTTTGTGCGCAAGTGAAGGAGAAAAAATAATGATCGCAGAAGGTCGAAAAAATCAAATACGATTAGCTTGGATTTTATAAATCGAGTTCTAATTCCACTTGAATTCCACTGTTTTTTTCTTATTATCCCCTTACTTATCTAAAGCATCATTAATTAGCTAATTTCACATACCAATGCGATCATAATTTTGACCATTTTCTATGACAGAGAAGATATATAACTAAGCCCAACGTCGGGATTTGTGTAATGTTAGTGTATTTATTAGACTTGTCATTACAGTAAATTTATAATGTTCTGTGAATTTTTAAGTATCTATGTCAACTGTTAAGAATTTTATATCAAATGGACCCCTGTTAACAGGGAGTGCTCAAAAAGAAATCTTAATATTTCCACAAAAAATCACACGTTATACGACTTAGTTACAAGAGGGTAGCGTTAAATTAAGTTACATTTTTCAGATTAAATTAACTATGGACAGAAACAGGGGTAGGGGAGATCGGGGACGGTTGAAACATTTTTTTACAAAATCGCTTCCTGCAAAAACATTTTAACCTCATGTATTTGACAGTGGGCCTTAATTAAACTTCAGTTATCAGACTAGAAATAGACGAGGTTATATAGAAAGATTATCTGCATTACAAAAATATTTATAGGCATTTTAAAAATGCAGGAAAAATGTTTCAATCGACCCCATACCAGGGGTGGTTGTAACAGTTATTGGGGTTAGTTGTAACACTACCAGAATAAAGAGAATTATGTTAGAAATACTTATTTATCGAGTCAAAATCACTTAACATGAAGCAAAATAATTGAATAATTGGCCATACGCATAATAATAGGTGTTTAAGATAAATGAAACAATAATAAATATTCGAAATATAATTTGTATAATATATTTTGTAATTCAAGGTTAATTAAATGAAGCGTTAAAGTGTATTTGAAAATTTCATACTTTATAGCCAGCTGGTAACTTAATTGTAAACATTGTTACAACCGTACCCAGAACGTGTTTTGAAAAAGTTGTCGTCATAACCTCCGAAATAAACAATTTAGAAAAAAGAATTACACCTGTTGAACTTCCATACCCATTTCTTACGTTTAAAACTATCATAACCACAACTATTTTAGTTTTGGATAAAAAAGCAAAAGAGTAGCAACAAAAACACTTACTTTTGGACGCGAAAACACAATACCCCCTCTCAGAAACTTATGATAAACTCGAAACAACACCAAACACAAAAGTTCAGATTCCACTACGGAAGCCGCGTCCCTTTTCCTTGCGGTTGTTCCCAAATATCGCTAATTTTTTCACCCATTAATTGGGTTGTTTCAACAGTACCCTGTTTCAACCGACCCCGGTCTCCCCTACCCAATATAATCTATTTCAACATTGTTTGCCCATGTTTCGAAATAAATAAACTTGACAATTAAAGAACATATTGTTTGAAATACTTAATTGATAATACTATTTCCCGTATTCACTAAATAGTTAAATACTACCCAAGGTTAAAAAAGGTTGTAAATTTTGATGATTGTTATAAAAGACAATCGAGTTGCTAAAATAACATTAATATCACAAATGCTTGCGTATAACAATGGGTACATTAAAATAATATATTTGCACCTTATCAACTTATACTTAAATATAAAATTTGTTGGGGGTGTTGACTGATAAACTATCAGTCGGACACAAAACATACTATAATCTTTCTCTTTCTCATATTATCAATAGCATAGTAGAGTATAATATAATTACTTGGTCCAGTGTTTTATATTTCTCATTTGTTTCAAGTTTTCGTGGTTACAATTTAATTATTATTATAAACATATAATCAAAATTTGACCACTAAATAACTCCTCCCCTGCGGAATATTGAATTCAGCCTCTGACCGTCCACATTTATAGCATTTTTTTTTCAGGAACTAGATTTCTCCTGGGAAACCACTTTTATGTTTAGATTCGTATTTAAACGACATCGTTCGAGAAATACTTTTTTGCACGTTTTTGCAGGGTTGCATGCACATTAAATTTAGTGCAATAAATAATTTCGCAAAGGCACTTTTAAATATCTATATATTTTGGGCACTTTATCTAGAAATTATCATTAAAAAATTAAAAGCACAATTAAAAAAATTATAAGAGCTGAAAATCCCTATTAATCTTGTTTATTACCGAAGATTTATTTTGAAACATTTATTCTAAAATTGCCAAATTTCATCGAAATCGACGCAATAGTTTAGGCTCCACGCGTCTGCGCAGACGACCAACTACAGACTACAGAAGACAAACAGCAGATTTCTATTTTGGACTCAAGGACCTTTAAACGTGTAAATCTCAAAATCGAATTTTTGTGCCATCACAATACTTTCTCTCTCCATATATACAACGTATTGGGAGAGGTAAAACATCAGATAATTAAATATAAACAAACCAATCATAATTATCTTAAGTGTCACTTATGTACCACATAGGTCTTTTGCCAAATCTATTGATCACTCTATGGAAACACAATCTATGGAACACTTCGACGCCTCTTGAATGTGTATACAGGGTGGTCCAAAAGTCTCCCCTCCCCTCTTAACTTTTGAATGGTTTAAGACAAATTAATGAAATAGGGGGAATCCGTACCATGTAAAGGGAAGTTTGATTTCATGCAATCACGCATGTTGGGGAAACCACCCATTGTGCTCCCAGACCACCCAATTTCCAAATTTCAACTGGAGTGTCTATTTTTGATATCAGATTTAGATTCTATGGTGAAAACTAAGAATATTTTACTTCAAACTTTCTTTTTTATCTCCAATATTTTCCCCCAATAGGCAAAATTATTTAAATGGTAGATTTCAGCTCCTGGGGAAAAAAATGGGTGGTTGTCCCTAGTAGGCGAGTAGATGAATACACACTTCCCTTTACATGGTACGGATCCCCTAAGTTTAATTAATTTATCTCAAACTGTTCAAAAGTTAAGAGGGGGGGGGGGGGGGAAGAGACTTTTGGACCACCCTGTATATTTTATAATATTTATTTTGTTATTACCCATTTTATTTTTTAAAATTGTATAACATATTATGTTCATTAATGTTTCAATTATAATTTTAAATATCGGGAAATTATCATTAAAGAATTAAAAGCACAATTAAAGAAATTACAAGAGCTGAAAATCCTTAATAATTATGTTTTTATAGTCGTTGCAAATTATATTAAAAATCTTTCATTTTTTTAGATCTTTAGTGGAGTAAATAAGGGTTTATAGGATATAATAATGTATGTCCACAATATTATAAATTATATAATATTAAGTGATAGCTACTTGAATTACACAATTAATTACAAAATTTCCCTTTTTTTTAATTAGTTTGCAACTAATAATCTATTTTAATTATCCAAGGTCATGTTGTTTAAAGTCAATGGGCCTTGAGATTATGATAAAAATAAATAATTAAATGCTCTTACTTGTATGCAATGAACTAAATCATGCATATTCTTTCATATTTTCCTAATTTAGTTGTTGTACTTGGAAAAAATTAAAATATTTATGTAATTAGAATTTTAGTAATATGATTCGGTGTAATTGAACTCTTCTCTCCATGTTTACTAGCATTGTCTTTTTTTTATGCATATTATGGATTACAAGTAATCTTAATAAAATGGATTATGATCCATAGTTCCTGGTTCTTTATAACCCAGGAATGTAATTATTAAACATTTATTTTCTCTCATTACATTGAATTTATATCGAGGCAACATATGCTAAGCACCAAAGGATTGTATGTCCCTCAAGCTATGTTTCAGCTATAGGTTCGTTGTTTGTAGAGTGTTCGTGGTCAACTTTTAGTAAATCAATAATTATTTGTTAACTATTTTACGGTTTTGATTTTTAATTTGGAAACTTGGTATTGGTAAATAATATCGTATAACTACCTATTATTGACGCAGCTGCTTCGCAGTATATTGTCATTCTTGTTAAGGCTTAGCACTGTAATGATTACTGATATTGCTGTACACTAAAGCATGATCTATTCCTAGCATATCCTGAAGACATAATTCCAGCTTTCTTCCAGTAAATTTCCACATGTTAACTCCTACTCCGATAGAAATCCAAGAAATTGGTTTCTCTTTTTTCAAAAAATAACGTTATTATTCTCGGAGTCCTCTGTATTTTGTTGCTAAATGTTTGTAATTTTTCAAATAGTTAAAACTGAAACCAAATCAAGCCTTAAGTACAAAATGCAAGTAGAACTAACAATGGTTTCTTTTTTTCCTTAGAACGGTATTAATATTATCATTTAATCTGCCTTAAAAATGAAAAAAATCCGTAAAGTATCGTGTGCAATCCACTTAAAATGGAAAATCCGTTGTCTTCTACTTATGAGTTGTCCCCCAATTGTCTGCGTGCGGACAACTAAAAACAGCGAGGCAACTACCAAAAGCGGGGCGCTGACTTTCCTGATCCACTTTTATAAAATTGTTGATAACACATGAATATGGGATAGCTGGTGGTTTATCCGCTTGTCGGACAACATGCAAACTAATTTATTTTATTAATGGATGCATTTTGGATAGCCTTATATATTTGGAGGCTGATGTTATAGAAAAATAATCCGTCGTACATTTTTGCTTCCGAGCTTACCGAAGGTAACGGAAGCTATGTGATCGTTCTGAAGAAAGAAAAATATTTAGGTTTCCGATTTCAAAAATTCCAAGACAGAAATCCATTTCAGACATCAGGGAACATTTTTGGTTCCATGTCTGTTTGTCGGTCTGTTGTTCAATTTTTGCGAACCAACATATCTTAAAAACTACACGTCCAATTTAAATTAATTTTAGGTGGTAGGTCATAATTAGCCCATTGTTGGTCCCATATAAGTTTCAACCTTCTGCAATTATTTGTTTCTCGTCCACATGCGCACAAACATACATTTATTTACACCTATAGCTTCAAAAGTACTTATCTGATTAGAATGAAACTTTTATAGTTTATCGAATGTAACCCGCAGATAGCCCCAGATTAATTTGAACCATCAGCGCTCTTTAACTTTTGCTAAATTGGTACTTTAATTCGTGTAATAAATCAAAACAATTTTGACTGATTAAAATAAAAACGGGGAACAATTAACAATTAAACCAATTAAATAATAATGGCTTGTGAAAGCATAAAATCAATAAAGAACGTGGATAGAATGCGAGGAAGCTATGTGCCACACCAATTGGCAGTCTATTTTGATGATCATTTGGTAAATTAAAAGTTTGTAAATACATCAACATAATGATTAAAATATGTTCTGATGAAATCCACATTCCATGTAATGTATATAAATTAGTAAATGTAGATAGTATAATCATAAATTTAAAATTTTGCTTCCGAGCTTACCGAAGGTAACGGAAGCTATGTGATCGTTCTGAAGAACGAAAATATTTTATATCTCCGATTTCAAAAATTCCAAGACAGAAATCCGTTTCAGACATCAGGGAACATTTTTGGTCCCGTGTCTGTCTGTCGGTCTGTCGCTCAATTTTCGCGAACCACCATATCTTAAAAACTACTTTAAGATTTTAATAAAATTCGCGAACCACCATATCTTAAAAACTACGTCCGATTTTAATAAAATTTACTTAGTAGGTCATGCTTAGCTCATTGTTGGTCCCATATAAATTTCAACCTCCTGCGCTCATTTGTTTATCTTCCACATGATCACAAACATAAATTTATTTACACCTATATCTTTAAAAGTAATCATCTGATTTTTATGAAATTTGGATGGGTTGTTGAAAGCATACTGGAGATAGGCACCAGATTAATATCAACCGTCGTACACTTTTTAACTTTTGCTTAATTGATACTTTAATTCATAAAAAAATTCAAAACAATTTTGACATGTTAAAAAAACGGGGGAAACAATTAAATATACTAGACAATAATAGCTTTTAAAAGTATAAAATCAATAAAGTTCGTGATAGGATACCAGGAAGCTATGTGCGACACTAATTGGCACTATATTTTGAGTAGTGTTCCTATGTATAAATTTTTAAGCTGAGTTAGTATGAGTATTTAGTGCAATAATACTTAATTTGTGTTATTTTAATTTAATAACAATAATTAACACACTTGGTATTTATGGTCAGAGAATAATGTAATTTTATTCGCCTACAAAATTTTACCATAGTGTGTTGCTTTCTCAATTTTCCAGCCCGCAGATAGCACCCGCCTATTTTCAACCATCTGCGCACTTTAAATCGTGCTAAATTAATATGTCAATATCCTATAATGCCGCATGGCTAACTGACTCACTGACTGACATTAATGTTTACCCACTTCCAGAAGATCTAGAGACTTGCGGCTTGCGCCATTCGACGCGCAACGTCCATATTGTGAAAATAATTATAAAAAGTACCCTTTTCCCTCTTCTTCCCCCCTTAAAAAAATAAAAAAGGGTGACATGATTTTTAAGCTGTTTTGGGGGCTTATTGCGGTTAACCGGTAAGTCGTTTTGGAAAACGGATAGCACCAGCGGTAACTGATCTACACCTTTGGTCTTATGACTTTTTGTCGTATCATCATCGGTAGTGCCTTAGATGGTGATAATTTTGGTATTTTTTTGGTTTTATTTTTTTCCATTTTTGTCTTTGAATGGCCATAGTTTCTAGAATAGTTGACCGACTTTATTTCTGATTAAGGCGCTTGAATCTCACACTAATGCTCTTTAAATTAATTATATTTTATTTCATTAGTTCATCCTATTTGCTGAGAACATGAGAGTAAACATTTTTCCGTGTGCCGTGTAACGTTACCACTTCTTTTGGTTTTTAATATTGTGTCGTATATCATTTAAAAGGCCTTGATAAGTACATTAAAGCTATTTTATTGGTTTATTTTTTTAAAAAATTGTACACGTATTTTTGTCCCGATTTTTAATTTTGTTGTAGGTTAAAACCCTTTAATAATTTTTGGTTATTAGGTTTTTTATTTATTAGTTTAATTAATATTTATTACTTATTATTTATTACTTATTTATTAGTTTAATTAATGTCATTTTGTATTGTTTGTTTTTTAAAAATATAATTTTGGAACCTCAAAGTACAGGGGTACAAATGTCAAAGTTAATCTTTTATAATATGATGTATAACGTTGAAAAGCTCTTAAATAGTATTGTTAATATTTTGTGTTATTTCTAGTTTTGAGGGGGTAAAAAAAAATATATATCAATTTTTACACACAATTAAATAAATTAGACAATAATGGTTTATAAAAGTATAAAATCAATAAAGTACGTGAATAGGATGCGAGGAAGCTATGTGCCACACCAATTGGCAGTCTATTTTTTTTCTCACTCTTACTTATTGTATTGCTGTAGGTAGTTGGAGGAATAAAATAAAATATGTTTGAATGATGTTGAATAAAATTCAGTTAATAATTCTAAAAATACTACTGTCTAATTGTTTTAAAAATACTTTATAATCGAGTTCAGCTCTAAATTTTAGTATAAGTATTTATTTTCTAAATATATATACCATAAAAAATAAAAAATGTCTAATTATTTATACATTAAAAATAAAATTATTATTTAGTAACATATTTTTTATTATTAGAAATAACAAATGAATTATTTTGTTAAATCAGAATATGAAAAATTGCCTTTTTTTTTCTTTTCTTTTTTTTTTATTAAGTATGTCCATTTTTAGTAACAATTATTATAGAATTAAATATATAAGAATTAATTCCAACCCATCAATTACCCATAAATGGTAAGAAGTTAGAGTTGTAGCCTTTTTTGGCAATTGACTTTTGTTCTGTAAAGAAAAGGTTTTATTCGAACCATTTGAGAAAGCCACCTTAACCTATGTTTTAGAATCCTAAAAAAGGGGTTAAATCGTTCCATTGTTCTACAGTTAAAAGGGCTTTCACACGTAACGTTAAATTTCTGACACGACTCAAAACGCTCCTGTACGATGAAAGGGGTCGCACCTTTTTTTGTCGTTAACACGGCTGAGTTTTGCTTTTGTTTAGGGTAATATTGAGCAAGGTTTCGATGAATGGTTCCAACTGCGGTGTTACACAGCAGGTACCGTTTCCATGTAACCAGAAAACACAAAAGTCTTTCTTGCTTGGTCTTTTTGACTAAAGAACTTCTTGTTTAGGTCGATGGTATTTGGAGGCAGAGGCTGCGGTGAGGTCGGTTTTTTCGTCAATGTGTCGCGGGAACCCCTTAACTGGATAGAAGACCTCTTGCATAATAGACCACAGCGCTGCATTGTCCCTTCCCTAAATGATAGGCGCTATCCAGGTAATCCTCCCTGCTACTATAATGCATCGGCCTCTTTTACTATGTTTAGGACAATAATTCTCCTTTTGGAGAAAAATGGGGATGCTTTCAGTGAGAGCTAATAATTTAGGAGCTGCTTCCCCAATCCTTATGACACATTAACCCCTACAAAGGTCTCGACTAGGTTCCCTCTTAACATTATAAATCCATTCATTTCAATAATCCCTCTATACCAGAAGGCGTAAATGTGGTTATACTGAGCTCTACTGTTAACATCTACTAATACTCTTTTATTATTGTAAGTCCCCGAGCTTTAATCCCTCTTGAACATCCTCCTGTCAGCCTAAAAGACCAAACTGAAACGCCTCGTATAGGGTTATTGAGTTTACAAATATGTTTCTGTCTCTTTATTATGCATCTAAAATCTAAAGTGAGTTAGTCAGTTAGCCTTTTATATAACATTTAAAACAATTTATTTTGTTTCTTATATTCATCCATCTCATTTTGTCATTGATCTGGGTGGTTTTGGTTTTTGTTCACTTTTCGTATCTTATACTATTAATTTGCCATTCTAATTCTATTCTATTCTTGATCTACTTTAGGTTTCAAATGCGTTTTTTTGGAGGGGGATTAGCACTGCTGGGAGTGATAAACGAACTCTCAAAATGTATGAGCACTGTCCCAAAACCATCGTATAGCAACATGGCTTCAAGAGCAAACAGTTATTATAGATCAGGCTGATAATTAATACGATTGTAAGGACAGGAAATTAATGTCAATTGACCATTTGACTTTATTTATTTACTCTTTATCAGTAAAGAGTCTATGAATAATAGTAAAGAGTCTATGTATATGTATCGTCTATGAATATTATCATTAACCCTTAGGTCCGTTATTTACCTCAGGGTTGATATCGTAATCGACGAAAGGACCCTGTCGAGAGGGCAATATCAATATAAACACACGATAGCATGAACTTACGTAGGACTCAGAAGGATGTAATCAGAGATCAATGGGTCCGTAGCGTTGTACATTAAACAAGTTTATATTAGTAAACAAATAAACATAATATAGCTCTATTCGATCGGATCCATCCAGCGACTGACTACAGCCTGTAAATTCTATTAGTCAATGATGAATTTCATCCTGTGTTCTTCTTTACCTCTAATATGCATTTTTAAAAACCTTTCTTTAAGTGTGCTCAGTTTTTACTTTTTTTTAGAATTACTATTATTATTATTATTTATTTCTTAACTGTGTAATTTTTAAATTACACAACAACTTAATTAACAATTGTCTAAACAACTTATTTTATCTACAACCATAAATATCTATCTTATTCCACTTATATTTCTGTCGTTTTTTTCTGCTCTCAAATTATCCATTTAGAATTCATATAACACTGTCTAAGAAGGGAACATTTGAAACACATTTTTAAAAATATTAACGTGGTGCTTGGCTTATTTTAAATAGAGTATAATTTAATATAAGTATTATCCTTAAAGATGCACGAGAATAGTATCTTTGTATTGAAGAGAAAGGGTTGCTAGCTGGAGGCTAAGCTATATAAACCATGAAGAGACATCCAGCCGGCTGTATTCCCACGATAGGAATAATTCTACTAAATAACTCCCACTTTAATGATACGCTAAACGTACCCAAAATATTCTATAAGAAAAACAGGCTTCGCTAAAATAACACGTCTCTGAAATGCTGCTAACAATGATTATACAATTCGTCGCTTTTAACCTACAAACAAAAAAAACCGTCTGTACAACCTGTAGTTTTCAGTTTAGTTATTTATAAAAAGTGTTTTTTTGTAACCTTCATTTATCAGAATTTTTTTGGGTCTTCAATTGAATTATCGTGAATTCAAACTGGTAAGAATAAACATAGGGTAGGTTTATAAAATATATCTCATCACTAAATGGTCTAATTTATGGAATACCATCTTTATACATTTTTTATAATTCAACTTTTTTTTGTAAATTAATATTTTAACTTTATTTTTTTTATAAATTAATAGTTATTTTTTTATCAACAATGGTTGGAAAATCGTATTTAAATATTAAGAGTACAACACAAAATCATTAGTATCATCGTAAAATTAGATGTTCATTAGTAAGTTCACCAAGTTCTTAGAAGTTAAATCCAATCGCTCATTAGTAAGTCTTGAAATTTAATATTGAATTGTGGAGTTTTAACACCAGCCTAATTAATATTAATATAACCTTATTTATTATTAATATAACCTAATTCGAAGTTCAATAGCGTCGCATTTAAATTAAAGTTTTATCCATGTATAACATTATTTTGAGAAAGAGAAAAGTATACTTTAAATTTAGTAATACTCTTAGTTTCCCAATGTTGCTTGACGGTGTGGTCTATTTATTGAAACATATATGGTTTATTTGCTTCAATTTATATATATTTTTATCCTGCTTTAGAACTACAAGAGTTCATGTTCTCATGATTACGCCGTTTCATGGATGTATGGTGGAATATCAATATTTAAAACATAAAACGCAATGATTCCTTTAGATTTTTCACCTTCTTGAATAATGAAACGCCATTTGATTTTGAGTCTTAAGATTATTTCAATGTTTATTGACCTCCCTCTGCTGTTTAATCATTCTAATAACATATTAGAAATCGCATTTGAATAGACTTTTAATCAATTCGCATTCTGGTATTTCTGATTCCTCTTTTGAAATTATAAGAATGAACAAACCATTATCAATGGGCATTTGATTTGTGATTGGTATGATTATACTGTGAGGCGGCGTTCGAATAATATATTAAATTATTCTTGTCATTTTGTCTTCAAGGATACAATTATGTGACATTACATTCGATAGGATGTTACGGTTACTTAAATAGTCAATCTAATGTTAAATACACCGGCAGTGGAACTTTTTAAAGTATTTTTTTTTTTTAGTAGATGTTTAGATCAAAGACCCCAAATGAATTAAGTATCTAATAAACAGTTATGTCTTCTCCTGCGTTTCAATGATGTGTCGATCAAAAGGTCATTACACACTCTAACGAAATAACTTAGGTTTTTTAACATTCTGTCGTCCTTAATTTTTTCAACTACGACAAAAAAAAAAAAAATAAATAAATAAATACCATATAATTATATCCTAAAGTCAATAATTTTCTGCAAATATTTATATTCAAGCTAATATACAACGTTTTATATCTGTTCAAAATATAAATTTTGGGTCAAATAATATATTTATATGCGTAAACATTGTAGTGTCTGCTTCAGGGTGAATTATTAGTAGATTGTTTAACTCCTCTTATTTATATTAATTTATTTCTTCCAAGAATACAGAAGGTGACGCGGAAGCTATGTGATAATTTTGAGGCAAACATTTTTTTTCCACCGAATTCAAAAATTTCCAGATCGAAATACGTTTCAGATCTGGAACATTTTTGCTCTCGTGTTCAGTTTGACGTTCAATACTTTCGCGAAACACAAGATCTTAAAAATTAATCGTCTGATTTTAATGAAATTTGGATAGCAGGTCATAATATCCCACCACAATTGGTCCTATATTAAATTCAATGTTCTGTGCCAACTACTTTCTTTTCCACATGCACGCAAATTTGTTGCTTCCGAGCTTACCGAAGGTATTACGGAAGCTATGATCGTTCGTTCTAACGAACAATTTTTAGGTTTCCGATTTCATAAAATCGAAGACAGAAATCCGTTTCAGACATTTTTGGTTCCGTGTCTGTCTTTCGGTCTGTCCAACTACTACTAGTTTCATATTTTATTGAAATTTGGATGGTAGGTCATAATTAGCCCATTATTGATCCCATATAAATTTCAACCTTATGCGCCATTTGTGTCTCTTCCACATGCGCACAAAGATATATTTATTTACATCTATATCTCCAAAAGTACTTATCTGATTATTATGAAATTTGGATGGTTCGTCGAAAGTAGCTCGCAGATAGCCCCAGATTAATTTCAAATGTCTTCACTCTTTAACTTTTGCTAAATTGATACTTTTTTTACATGTAATCAAAGCAATTTTGACAGATTTAAAAAACGGGGGAAAATGAAATAAATTGGATAGTAATAGGGTTTAATAGCATAAAATCATTTAAGTTTACGAAATAGGACGCGAGGAAGAAGATTTGTGAATTACGTTTAGTATCAAGTACATTGAAAGGGAACTTTTCAGATATGGATATTTTCGAATTCCTTTTGTCCCGGAATTAAAATAAAAGAACAATAGGAATATTGTTGTAAAAAGGGTTGGTATCATTATGATAAGTATTAAACAATTTTTTTGGGGTATGACAGAGTTTGTTACATAGTCACTTTTAGACGTATATTTTAGATATTAAGAAAATTAGAAAGAATACTTAAGCATTTAGTACTAAGTGGTATATTATTTCTGAATCACAGTATAGTTGAATCACATACAATGTAAAGATGTGCCGTTTTTTAACGATATAATGTTTATACTTTTTCTAATATAACATTAGGTAACTCTTATCCATTTTTAATAAAATTATGCCTTCCAGGGTTTATAAGTTCTGTTCACGGAATTAAATCGAACTATTCCAGAGTATGTTATCATCTCGAGCCAGCCTCGGGGTAGGTTGATATTACACTAGTTATACGTATCTCCAAAATACTCGATATAAAAAAAATAATCGAATACTATCCCTTAGTCGAAAAGCTCTACCCAATCCCCTTCGATTAGGTTGAAATCGAACCCAATTACATACGGTATCCTTTTTTTCCGACGTTCGAAAAAGTTTTCATCTGAAGAGATAAAAAAAAAGTAGGGTAATCAAAATTAATAATTCTAAGTCCGAAGTCAAGGATATAAGAGGTAATTGCGGGTTTAACGTGAAATTGTCCTAAGGGACCACGGTCCAAAACAGAGAACCATTCTCAATCGACTCTTTTTTTATTTCGGAGCGGGCGCCAATTTCCATAATAGCTTTTTCTGTTGAACGTATTACAATGATAGCAACGGATAAATATATATACATTTCGAACAACTCATATCTGTGAAGTCGAAGCAGCTGCATTTTTTTATAGTTTTCTAGTGACAAAACCAGAAGGGCAGTGAGGGAATTCAGTTCAAGTTTGTCTTTCGATTACATCGCCTCTTGCAATGTTTTAACTGTTTGAAAGTGTGTGTTCAGTTCATATTATTTATCCTCATTTCTGCATTGTTTAATTTTATTTTATTGCATTTTTAAAATATCTATTGGTTGTAACTTGGTGGTGACAATACTTAAGTAGTATAGAAGACAGATAATTAAAAATGAGGACTACTAGTGTGTAGTTATTCAATAATTATAATAAATAGGTAATATTCTAAATAAAGTATATTATTAACTGATTATATATATATATATATATATATATATATATATATATATATATATATATATATATATATATATATATATATATATAAATTTTAAGAACTTTGAACCTTTCAATGTTTTAATAAAGTCAATATATTATACTCGTATATATTTTTAAATATTCTCTTACGTTTATCCTTGAAAACTTAGGTCGTTATAATTAGCAACAAATAGCAAGTAACCGCCGAAATAAATGCTCAAACACATAACCATTAAAAAATATATTTAATATTAATAAATTATAATATGATTTAATTAAATGAAAACTTTTTCTAAACAAATATAAAATCAGCGACCCTACTCTGCTAATTCAACATTGACGCTTTGAAAAAGATTAAGAAGATAAACTATAAAACCGAACAATCAATATATCTGTTGTTTAGAAATATCGTTTTATAAAATTAATAACCTTCTTTTGAATTTAATTGAATAAAATTGAACAACCTTCTAAATTTGTTTAAATTTAATACATTAATTCTTATTAAGAGAATTAAATTACTTTTTCTAAAGAACCATTAGACAAAGGAATAATAATCATTAAATAGAATTTGAAATATCGATTATGTTAACAATCAATTAGACTACTTTATAGTTTAAAAATTATTTGTATCTTGTAATTCCCCCATTTCTGACCCATTCTGACCAATTTTAACTATTTCAAAATTTTTACCAAGCCATAACCAAATCCACAATCCTCTACAATATTTGTTACCGAAAAAGAAAAAAAGAAAAATAAAAAGGATATAAGTAAGTGAAGTATCGCTGTAAAGATCTTGATATGAATAGTACAAAGTAAATAATAAGCAGCTAACTCGTAAAAACAGCTAAAAACAATTTTACCCCCATCGAAACTAAAAATGTGCAGAGCTTTAATTTGATAATTCAAATTTTGAAAAAAGAATAAAAGTAAAAATTAATAAAATAAAAAATGCAATAACATTAGTTCAGAATTAATTAGATCCCTTATCATTAATTGTCTCATAGAAAACCCCTTGAAAAAATAAACACTATATGAGTACATATACATAATACGATGATAACGATAACAGAATAAACATGATTATTTTATCTCCTTTAGCCCATTTTTAGGGTCCGTAGGCAAAACCAAGGACCCTTATATTTTCCTGCGTGTGTCTGTCCGTCCGTCCTGTCGCATGCTCTCACGGCTACACCTTTCGTCCGATCACATTGAAATTTGGCATGTATGTGTCTTGTACCTACCCACATATTTTAAAAATATAGTGACTTAAAAATTAAAAATTTCAAACAAATTAGGTTAAAAAAACTTAAGGGTTGAAATTTGTTTATTTTTTCGACACCGTAAGGGGTATCATATGAAAGGGTACGATGAGCTGATTACAAAAATATATAATTCTTTGGTTATAACTTTGATAGGGCGAGCGTAGGCAAGTTTGAAGTGGGTGTGAAACGTGTCACCCCTCTCTATCTAGCTTATGTGAAGTGCAAAAAATCTGAAAAAATTCCTGAACATTCTTCGACCAAAAGTAAAGATACCACTTTTTGGAAATTTCGAAAAAAATATTATTTTATTTTTTATTGACAAAATACGTTTTTTTATAATTATGGAGTTTTCGATGTACATATTTATATGGTTTTAGTCCGGTTCAGTGGCAAGAAAATACTTTATCAGAGTGTGTTTTGAGAATATCAGACCCTTAGGATAGTTCAAAGTAAGCTTTTTAGCATTCTAAAAAAACAATGTTTATACACGTTACAGTTAAACACTATATAGTGTGCCTACGGACCCTCGCTGTGTGTGCTGACTAGCACACACTTGACCTGTTTATTATATCTTTTTCGCCGAGCAACGATCTAGCCAACTGCTACATTTCATGCATGATTTTTTTTAATCTACATTAAAATCGGTCCAGCTGTTCTCAACTCATCCTCCCCGCCAAACAGCACAAATATGAAAACTAAACTGCCAATTAGTGTGGCACATAACTTCCTTCCTCGTATCTTATCCCGTACTTTATTGATTTTATGCTTTTACAAGCCATTTTTGTCTAATTTATTGAATTATTTCCCCTTTTTTTTTAATCGGTCAAAATTGTTTTTATTTTTTACATGAATTAAAGTATCAATTTAGCAAAAGTTAAAGAGCGCAGACGGTTGAAATTAATCTGGGGCTATCTACTAGCTATACTTTCGACAAACCATCCTAATTTCTGAAAAATCAGATGAGTACTTTTGAAGATGTAGGTGTAAATTAATGTATCTTTGCGCGCATGTTGAAGATAAACAAATGGGCGCAGAAGGTCAAAACTTTTATGGGACAACAATAGGCTAATTATGATCTATCGTCCAAATTTCATTGAAATGGACGTGTAGTTTTTATTGAATGGGTTCGCAAAAATTGAACAACAGACAAACAGCCAGCCCGACAGACAGGCATGGAACCAAAAATGTTCCCTGATGTCTGAAACGGATTTTTGTCTTGGAATTTTTGAAATGAAGACATAAAATATTTTCGTATATTTCAGAAAGATCACATTACAGGTTCCGTTACCTTTGAAAACTCGGAAGCAAAAGCAAGTGATAACAAACAGTACTTTTTAAAATAATTTTGTTTTTATGTAAAAATTCAGTAACCGACATTATTATGAAAATTTTCAATTTTTTTGTCTTTATAATAATAACTGGTTCTACTCAATATTTTTCGATGAAACCAAGCCTACTATATGCGCAACATGTTGGTGGCCACCACTGTGTAAAAATTATTCAGCCAGCTTTGCTCATATAAAATCGGACGGATAAAGTGACGACAGAAAGACACTTGTACAGCAAAAAAGTTAAACTCGGTTTAGGTAATCATAATGTATGAAATGAAAAAATAACAATAGTACATTACGCGTCGAGTGTGGAAAGTAGCATTATGCATGCGAGTGTGGAGTTTGCACCCGAGCGACAGCGAGGGTAGTAAAACCACACGAGCAATGCAAAATGCCGTTTTCCCACGAGTTGCGTACCGTACGTTATCTACGATTGTTAGATTTAAATAATAAATATAGAAAAAAATAAACTTGCTGTATGTAAGTTCATATCTCTTCTCTTGATAAAGATGGCGATGGCATTAATCTTGAGTTGTATTTTTTGCCGAATTAATTATTTCTGGAGGAGTATTATTCTCTACATTTTCGTCAAAGCCACTTGATTCATTCATTGTTTTTCACTAAAAACTCGATATAAACAGTTACTCTAATAAAAGAATAGCAAATTAGTTTTGTTAAATGTAAACAAACTCGCTAATCGTGCGTAAAGCTGAAGAATTCCTTTTCTTTACCGCGCTAGCGTGGTAAAGAAGAGGAATTCTTCAGAACCATGAGACGCGCATGCGCAATGAATACAAGTACGTAAATAATCACTTTCTACGCATCTAAACAGAGATATAATGTTTATATTTCGAATCAATCGTAGATAAAATATTTTCCTATTCTGGTCAATGTAGAACTGTTAATGTACCCGCTGGCTTGCCAATGAGTCTAGAATTCCGACGGCCTATATTCATTCACTGTTTTGTTTTATCTAAATCACGTTTAATTTTTATAAAAATATTTTCTAATTAGATATTCATAATAATAGTTGATTTATTTTACAGCATACAATAACAAATTAAAAACTCAGTCTCAAAGTTATTATAGAATCATAACAGTCTCTATAATGGTTAAAAACGAAAATATAGCAGCTTCTTTTTCAGAAGCTGAAAGCAATAGCAGAGAATTTACATTTATGGATATTCTGAATTGAAAGAAGTCCATTTTGAGTTTTTTTTTTTATTTTAGTGAACTAACCAACAAAATTTATCAGTTCTGTCTAAAAAAAAATCTGACAATTTGGTTGATGTTATGCTTTTCGTTTTGGATTAATAAAACTGAAAAATTGTTTTGGTCTATTACCCAAATAAAAGTATCAATTTAGTTAAAGTGAAAGAGCGCAGACGGTTGAAATTGATCTGAGGCTATCAGCGGGCTACTTTCGAAAAACCATTCAATGTGACACCAATCAGATGAGTTCGTTAGAAGATATTGGTGCGTAAATAATTGTATCTTTGTGTTTGCGGAAGAGAAACAAATGGGCGCAGAAGGTTAAACTTATATTGACTTACTATGAATTAATTATGGGCTAATTATGACTTACCATCTGAATTTAATTAAAATTGGACGAGTAGTTTTTAAGGTATGTTGGTTCGTAAAAAATTAAGTGACAGACAGACACGGAACCAAAATTGTTGCCTGATGTCTGAAGCGGATTTCAGTTCTGGAATTTATGAATTCGGAGACAAAATATTGGTTCTTTAGAACGAGCTTCCTTTACCTTTTGCTAAGTTTTGAAGAAAAATATGAATATTTAAACAAAACATAAATGAAACACGCTCTTACAAAATTCACTTAAATGGATTTTTAAACGGACACAATTACATGTGTGTCACTAAAAACAATGGTGTCAGAGATCGCTTTTTCAAGCCTTCACTTTTAATATTCCAGAGAAGGGAAGTCATAGGATTGCGTAAAAGAAGTACATTTAATCCAAGCGTTCCTAGGGGATTTATAAAGAGGTATACGCACTGACAGATATACGTATGCATATTGTGGTCGCCCGTAGTACTGCGGCCGTTTAAAAAGCGTGTTTTTATTTTTTAAATATTTATTATTTTGCTTTCGAGCTTACCGAAGACAACGGAAGCTGTGTGATCGTTCTGAAGGAAGAAAATATTTTATGTATCCGATTTCAAAAATTCCAAGGCAGAAATCCTTTTCAGACATCAGGGAACATTTCTGGTTTTGTGTCTGTGTGTCGGTCTGGGGTTGAATTTTTGTGAACCGACTTCTGCACCCATTCATTTCTATTCCACATGCGCACAAACATATACTATTTAAGCCTATATCTTCAAAGTACTGATCTGATTTTTATTAAATTTGGATGGTTTGTCGAAAGTAGCGAGTAGATAGCCCCAGATTAATTTCAACTATTTGCACTCTTTAAATTTTGCTAAATTGATACTTTAATTTAAGGAAGAAATAAAAAAAAATGTTGACAGATTTAAAAAAAGGGGGAAAAGTGAATAAATTTGACAGTAATAGGTTGTAATAGCATAAAATTATTAAAGTATGCAAAATAGGACGTGAGGAAGCTATGTGCCGCACTAATGGCAGACTATTTTACTTTTAAGTCTTCATAACATTTAATAAATGTAACTTTAAACTTGAATATTTTAAATCTTTATTATTTTATTTGTTTCTCACTTGTCTGTATGGTTTGACGAGAAAAACATAATCCTTTCTATTTTTACTTCTGATATTACCAATGGTAACGGCTTTTATGTTTCCGAAATCAAATATTCCAAGACTTAAAAACATTGTTTGTTCTGTGTCTGACTGTCGGTTTGTCTGAAATGTTTACGAACAAACATACCTTAAAAACTACTCGTCCGATTTCAATAAAATTTGGATAATAGGTCATAATCAGTCCATTGCTGGTATCATTTGTTTTAACCTTCAGCACCCATTAGTATCTCTACTCATCAGATTTTGAAGATATTAGGATTTTAGAAAGTATATGTTTACAATGTTTTTGATTTTTACCGCCAACATTTTTCCTTATAAATGTGGAAATTACTTCATTTATAGGCTAATAAAATTGTTTTGTAAAACTAATAAATAATTCTTGTACCGTCATTAGAAATACATAATGTGTGCAAGTTGCAGCTTTCTAGGTAGTTGAGAAGTGGGTCAAAAATAAATTCAAAGATTTATCTCCGACTGATACATGAAATTAAAAAATAAAATAGTGTGATAAATAAGCCCCAATAATATTTAATGTAAACTTGAGAAAACCATCTAAAGTGTATAGAGTAGTTTGATTTGTCCCTTTTATAAATCTTCTTTGTTTGTGGGTCGATGAAGGGTAATAGATAAAGAAATTCAAGTAATGTGGATCTTTAAATGTGGCTATATTTCGCCCCTCTAGATCTAGATTTTTAAGAACAAATTGTAATAAAAAATATTTCGATGTTTTTTGGCATGAATATAGAGAGAGGCGAAATATAGCCAAATTTAAAGATTCATATTACTTGAATTTCTTTATCTATTACCCTTTATCGACCCACAAACAAGGTACATCTGTTATCTAAACCCGTCTGTATTAAACTAAACACCAGTTATGGATATCGTTTTTGACAATAAATGGTTCTGACGAAGTTGATAAAGTAGTTTTAAATGTCGTCCATTTTAATACCAATTTAACCATTTAGATTCGAAGAAATTAGCCATGATTGTAAATAACGAGAGGTTGAGTTTGGATTCCTCATTACACAGCATTAATATTAGAATAAATTTTGATATAAAGTTTAATTATAACTCTGTTTTACCGTGACACCCTGCAACAGTAGGATAAAATTGAAAATTAGGAGGCAAATTTTAAAGAAATGGACGAATTGAATAATCTATATAAGAAATTTTAGTACGAGTATATCGGAAAGTTTTTTTTTCTATTATCTATTTTATTTTATTAGGTTAAAATGTATGTGACAATAACGCAAATAATAATTATTTCCTCCGTAAAGAGTATAAATGTTATTGTTCCAAAAAAAGAAAAAAATGTAAGACAAAGGAAATGAATATACATGAAAGTGGTCTAATTATGTCTGTGAAGGACAAGACTATATTTTCAAGAACATGATAATAATTGAGATCGGCAAGTAATTGAGTGTATTAGTGAATAGTGTAGTAGGCCAGTAGACGTTGAAAGATATCATTTCAACTAGCTAATGTAACCAGAGCTCCAGAACATGAGCTATTAATTATTATTATTATTTTACGGTTGAAGTTCGAGACCGTCTTCTACGTTTTTATACAACTACGTGTCTTAAAATTCATTTAGTCAATGTGTATAAAATCACCAGTCAGTTATGCTTCGATAGTGCTTGAAAAATAAATAAAATATAATTGAAATAGTTACCAGTTACAGCAATCAAGTGATTACTTCAATTATTTATATTTATGTTAGATATGGAGCGTCTACATGGAGGTCATCTTAAAGGGATAACATAAACTAATTGTCCACGTAAATTTAAGTTTTTTTATTTGGCAAAGCAGCTTTAAGCGTTCATAAGGCCATAATTTATACCGAAATGTGGAAGAAATAGTTACATTAGAAGAAGGAAATTGGTGAAAGATACGGCTACTTCAAGCCAGAGATCGACTTAAGACGCCCTAATGAAGACTGCATTGACAAATTAAAAAAATTTAATTTACGTGAAGATAGTTTATATCTTCTGTTTATTGAAGTTTAACAACTGTAATTAGAATTGTTAATCAAGCTGATAGCTAAAATTTGAAAGAGATATTACTTGCTGTATGAATATATTGATCTTCAATTCTAGTGTAGTAAATAATATAAAATTAAACGCATAGTGTGATATTTTTATCATTAGTTCATATGGTGGATTATTTTATTTGTGGAATGTGAATTGTTAGAGTAATAGAGAATGTGATTTATGCTCAATCAAAATTAAATAATTATAAGGTTTAGGTAACTTGAGTAATAACAGGAGAGAAATTATTGTTATTAATATTTAGGTAATTACAAAAATAAGAAAACCCATAGTAATAATAATTGTAATTGAAGGTGCAGCAGCTCAAGAGAACTTAGGCCAGCCGATGTTTTTATATTATACAATTATCTTGTATGTAATGGATGACAAGGGGTTAGTGCGGTACTCAATTATTTGTATAAACCGTGTAATTGACATTTGAAACCAGATAGAAGCCACTTGACTTTAGCAGCTAACCATTTACCACCATTACCATTGATACCATTTTCATTGCCAAGTCAGAAAATGTTTTTAAATTTAAACGTACAGAGTGATTTGGGAAAGAAAAGCTTGAGTTTGTGAGTGATAGAGAAAAAAAGGGGGGGGGGGACAGATAAACAACATCCCTTTATATTGGCTTTATTAGACCTAGTAGAACATACTTGGACAGGGGGGGTACTTGGCTATACCAATGATCTCACCACGTTTTACGCGAGACTTGGTTTATTTATTACACAAGTGATTTTTTTTTTTATGTGTCTCACTAATTGGCAGACTATTTATTATTTTGTTTAACAGAAAATTATTCCACTTTAAAGCGGTATAATATATAGGATACAAAACAAATTAGTATTGATGCATTTAAAAAATAGTCTGTCAATTAATGTGTCACATAGCTTCTTCGCATCCTATTTAGTATATACTTAAAAGATTTATGCTTTTACAACCAATTATTGTCAAATTTAATTTTCCCCCGCTTTTTAAATCTGTCAAAATGTTTTGATATTTGCCATTAATTTATGTATCATTGTAGCAAAATTTAAAGAGCGTAGATAGTTGAAATTAATCTGGTGCAGGCTACTTTTGTCAAACCAACCAAATTTCATAAAAGTACCTACTTTTAAAGATATAGGTGTAAATGTTGGTATGTATATGTTTGTGTGAATGTGAAATTTATTTGAATTGAATTGAAATAAATTTCAACCCATATAGGTTGAAATTTATAGGGGACCATCAATGGGCTAATTATGACCTGCCATCCATATTTCACTAAAATTGGACAAGTATTTTTTAGGCTATTACGTTATTGGTTCGCAAAAATGTAGCGACAGACAGACACGGAACCAAAAATGTTTCCTTATGATTAAAACGGTTTTCTATCTTTTTGAAATCGGAGACATAAATAATGTTCGTTTTTCAGAACGATCACATGTCTCCCGTTACCTTCGTTAAGCTTGGAAGCAAAATAGAAATGCAGTTTTTCTTCGTACTTTTGTTCTATTTTGAATCTATGAGAGTATAGGAAATGTTCTCACGCATATTTTCATGAGAAATTTCTTTTAATCTATAACAGCTACCTTTGTTCATATAAAAATTATATCTTAATCCTAATATTTTCTTTGTCTATATACATTTACTAAGCTTTAATTTTTTAACGAGGGTTGTTTGGCACTAATTAAATTTTATAATCTATAGTTACTGAACGCGAAGGAAAAGTTGTTTCCTACAACAACCGACTCCTTTGAGAATCAATAATTCTTGAAAAAGAAATTATGATAAATAAGTAAAATCCGTTGCAATAATATATAAATGTACAGATATTCATTTTTATTATTATTAACTGGAAACTTTAATTGAAACCTGATTAATTTTAATTATAATTTTGTTTACCAAGTAAAAAACTAAATTAATGCTATTATCGTTTATCGTATAAATTAGCAAATTAAAATGATTAGTTTTTTTGCAACAATAGTACCTGTTATTTTCCTTCCAATTATTAATTATGTACCGCATTATTCCTGTGTATATTATACGTTATATTTATAATACTATAATGAACGCCAGCTATTACTATTAAATAATTATAAGTTTTGCTAAGCAGAAGGCTCATTTTGAACACTACTCTATTATTCGATATGCATATTTGAAAACATATATTATTATTTTTACTGACTAATTTCGTATAATTACTTTATCTGTCATTTTTTTTTTTTAATCTTTCTTTCTTTCTCAGATACTTCTTAATGGCTTGATTCATATTCCAAATATAGTTTTAATAATAAGGTTCGTTTTTAACTCTCGTTTATTTTGGCAAAACAATTAGTAACAACAACTTATTAGTATTAGATATTTACTTAAAACTAAGCAGATTATACATATTAATGCAGCATAAAGTTGAAAATAATATTTAATAATCAATTATTGTTAAACGTAATAAAATGTTTGTTTAGCAGTAATTGTAATAAATAGAAAAATAATTTGTGTAATGTTCAACGTATAATGAATAATACATAATTATATTATTATCTTTTTTATTTTTTATGCCGTAGTTGGTTAATTTCTAGCCATATTTAAAGTCTGCTTAACAAATGAATGGATAACTTTTGTTCCGGTTATGTGATGTTTTTTGGTGGAAAAAAATAAAATAAAAGAAGAGAATAGTTCCTGTCATGTTGCCAATGTTATTTTCCAATTAAATTATATTTCAATTGTAATTATTAACAGAACGCGTTTGTGGAAACTTTTTTATTTTACCAGTACTGTGATAGCATATTCGGATTATAGGTTGAGTAATCTCAAAATCGATATCTGCGTTGCACTTTTTTAATATTAGTTTGTTTTAGCGAATTTCCAAAGAAAATTACGCTATTGCCATGGCTTCAAAATTTTTGTAATGCGAATTTTTGAAAAAATGTTCCATGGAAATCCGTTTTAGACCATTCTGAATCGATTCCTAAAATTTAACACTTTTTAGCGAATTTTCAAAGAAAATTACGCTATTGCAATGGCTTCAAAATTTTTGTAATGCGAATTTTTGAAAATTTTTTCCATGGAAATCCGTTTTAGACCATTCTGAATCGATTCCTAAAATTTAACACTTTTTTTTATGTATGTATGTATATATGTATGTATATATGTATGTATATATGTATGTATATATGTATGTATATATGTATGTATATATGTATGTATATATGTATGTATATATGTGTCACTCCAGACGATATCTCCCCTTAGGATGCACTTAAAAATTTCAAACAAATTTTAAAATGTCAATAATAGCAAAAGAAAGGATGAGTTCGTTGGCCAGAATTTTTGGAGTCCATTTAGGGGTCAAATTTTGACCATATAGGGTCAAAAACCGTGTTTTTTTCCATTTTACCCCCCTTTAATGTGAAAATATGATAAAAGTGTAAATAACAACAATTACTGTACTCTTAAAGAGCTTTCCAACGACATGCATCTTGAAGGGTAAATACTATTTTGACTTTTGTACCCCGTACCCCTGTGTACCAATTTTTTTTTTCACCCGAGCAAATTCTAAACCAAAATTTTCCTATATTATCATAATCCAATAAAACGCAGATTTCTTTGAAAATTCGCT
Organism: Gerris lacustris; assembly: GCA_951217055.1. Lineage (NCBI taxonomy): Eukaryota > Metazoa > Arthropoda > Insecta > Hemiptera > Gerridae > Gerris > Gerris lacustris. The sequence goes on from OX578277.1 coordinate 83,225,256, forward strand.
CATTAAGTCATGGTGCATGACTGGACTTTTTTTATGTATGTATGTATATATGTATATATGTATGTATATATGTGTCACTCCAGACGATATCTCGCCTTAGGATGCACTTAAAAATTTCAAACAAATTTTAAAATATCAATAATATCAAAAGAAAGGATGAGTTCGTTGGCCAGAATTTTTGGAGTTCATTTAGGGGTCAAATTTTGACAATTTAGGGTCAAAAATTGCATAAAAATGTGTTTTTTTCCATTTTATTCCCTTTTTATATGAAAATATGATAAAAGTGTATATAACAACAATTACTGTACTCTTAAAGGGCTTCCAACGACATGCATCTTGAAGGGAAATACTATTTTGAGTTTTGTACCTCGTACACCTGTGTACCAATTTATTTTTCCCCCTACAAATTCTAAACCAAAATTTTCCAATATTATCATAAGCCAATAATACGCAGATTTCTTTGAAAATTCGCTCATTAGGTCATGGTGCATGACTGGACTTTTTTTTGTTTGATTCTTTTTCTTACAATCTCTAATATAAGCGGCAAAGTCCTGATTGACTGACTGACATAAAATCAACGTACAGCAAAATTTGCTTACCCGAGAGACTTGAAATTTCAAGAATATATTCTATATTATCATGGACACCTACTAAGAAAGGATTTTGCGAAATTTGATTATAAGGGGTAGAAAAGAGTGAAAAACGGGGGCTTACATAAAAAATGTATATCTATATAAACGACGGTATATAGGTATAGAGACTGTTATTTCTTCGGCATTATCTGATATTCTCTCATTTAATTTTTTTCGAATGAGTATTTACCGCAATGTGGTGTGGAAAAAATACTGTTTGATCAATTAAAAAGTGCAGTACAAAAAATCGCGGGTGAAGCCACGACTGGTAACATACTGGTGTTGGTATATGTAGAATGAAATATGGTTAGTAATATTTCGAGTTTGAGATTTTAATGAATTTAAGGTCCTTCAGTCCAAAATAATGGTTTTTGAAAAAAGTCTGCCTATGCAGGCTCGATTTTGATGCATTTTGCAAAAAGAAGAAAACAGAATATATATTTAATAAATTAAACATTTGTGAGGCTGCTCATTTATATTGTTGATGAGTTGCTCGTACACATGTTACTAATTAGTCTCTTACAGACAATAACTCATCAACATGGAATAATAAATTTACAAAACCTAATGTATATAGTCATTAAAGTACAATTAATATTTAAGATACCTAAAGAGTCTAAAATTCATTTCCGTCTTGAACCGAACCAAAGTCCTCTAACTTGATATTCTCTAAGACCATGCTTTTCTAGAAAGTTTTCTTGATAATAACTGTCGTAAACTGACATTTGTCGTAAACATTTTTTTTCTCTTCATGCACCTTCTCGTCTTGCTGCAGGTCATTACTTGCGTACCTCACTGTCGGGTCAATTACTAATACTTCTTTAGTATACTCCTTAAAAGCAATAATGTCAGCGTACCTGGTGGAGCCATCAGAATCAATACTATAAACTTCCTCGTAGCAAGTGTACCCTTTCATCTTCATCAAGTCAATGATCTTGTGTTTAACGTTATGGTGACGGCGAGTAACATGGAGCATGTTATTTGGACAAAAAAAAAAAAAAAAGTTTAACTCTAAATTTTGGGGCGCTATACCCACCAACAAATTTATTTGTCGAAAACGGTTCCGGCGATTTTGAATAATAAATCGTCAATAAAAACGATATTTTTAATGTCTCCGATTTTAAAAATTCCTGGATAGAAATCCGTTTCAGGCATCAGGGAGCACTTTTGGTCTTTTGTTTTTCTAGCTGTTGGTCGTTCGGTCTGTTGGTCTGCCTGTCAAAATGTTTGCGAACCCCCATTTCTTAAAAAACTTCTCGACCCAGTTGCATGAAATTGGGATGGTAGGTAATTTGCCCACTGTTGTTCCCATACTAATTTCAATCGTCTGCGCACATTTAATATTGAATAAATAAAGTGTGACCCCACTAGGCATCGAAACAGATCTAAATCTCATTTTACTATTCGTCTAATAATGGGACGCGAGGATCCTATGTGCCACACTAATTGGCAGACAGTTTTCCTTGCTATTTCCTTTATTCTAGATTTAGCAAAAAAAAAGTAAATAGTAGTAGAATATAAGTTTGTTGTTTGGTTTGTAGAAGTGAATAATAAATAAACAAAAAAGTTCATTTTAACTATCCGCACTTTAGAGTTAGATAAAAAAAAGTACCTAATGGTAGGAAAATATAATATTATTAAGATAAATTACAAGATAGGAAATAAAGAAAGAAGTATCTCAACCAAAAATATTTTTTTCGTGCTAAGGTGGCTTAAATCTTCTAGTGTTTATGATCAGTGGGACGAGAAGAAATATGAAAGAGAAATAGGCAGAGAGGTTCTTATATTCACTATAGCCACCGTTTAGGCCTTTATTCTTGTATAAGCTATAGCCTTTAGAGATTCTAAGGGGAGTACGATTCGAAGGTTTCTTTTGTGACTTCTATGTCAATCATTACATGTTATTAACCTCATAGCCTTGATGATGGTCAATATAATAACGATTGATGCCAAGCAAATAAATTAGTATTTTATTGACCTCTTCTCACGAACTGTTTATTATTAAAACAATATCATCGCTACATGTAACCAAGTTTTAAGAAATTGTATTAATAATTTCATTTGAACCCTTTCATTTAGCCAGTAGCGTGTTCGTATCAATTTGTTCTCTTAATGCAGTTTATATACAATCCAAGTGTTATTACAAAAAATAAATATTCATTTATTTTATAACTTAGTTGTTTTTTATTTCGATGTCAATAATACTGTTTCTTTATCTGAACTTAAATAAAAAAAATAAATAATTAAAAGGCGATTTTATATTACAAATAATTTCATGTTTTTATTTCAACTCACACCATTCGATACCCTATTCGGACAATTTGAAACAACTATATTATCAGAAAGCACGAGTTTCCAATAATTGTATGAAATGTAGGTCTCCAGGGAACAAACATAGCGTTCTTGTTTCTCCGATCAGCGATCATCTAATTACACGCTAATTACATATTATTTCAGCCCTGTTTGTTTACCTTTCGTCGCTTTTACGATAAATGATGACTCAATTATAGCATTCTCTCTGAGTATCATTTTGTTCAACTAAAGTTTAACGTATAACTTTTAATTTTTTAAAATTATTTTTGTACTGATCAACTGAAAACAATTCGATGCTATTTTTTTTGCAGATATTTGAATTAAGTTGTAAGTGACGTGTAAATTATATTTAAACATAATGATAAAGTTAATGGAAGGTAATACTGTGTAGAGTATGTTTTCCCGAGTTTATAATTGTAAAGTAGAAGGGCATTGTATTAGTCAAGTAATGGGTGTTGGAATGCGATGGTAGAACCAGTGGTACCAATTATCATTATTATGTGGGCAGGCTATGGTAGTCTAATGGCTGCCAGATAGCTGCCATCATTAAAGATAGAGGTTTTTATCGTGTGCATGTGTGTGTTCGTATACTTGCTTAATCCAACCGAAGACTGACCCCTGTGTGTGTTTAATATGGAATATTGTTACGACTAATACACAAAAAACCCCTTTTGAGTTTCTTTACAACGTAGAATTAACATTTAATTCAGGAATGAGCCGCTGGACTCGTACCACTTTTCACTTGATGTAACTTTTATATTATTATTTGTTAAGAGTCCACTCTGCTTAAGCTTTCTTGCTCATTTAAATAAATGATTATGTTTCACTCATTGCATTATCTGTATTATTATTGTTGTTTTTGTTTTCTCCGCACTCATTTCTTCAATTATTCATCATGTTTATTGATTCTAATACTGACTTAGAAGCTTAATATCTCTCCTACTAAAGACTTATCGTGAAAAATTAAACTATCCAATCGAGAACCAATCCTCTCGAATAAATGTAAATAAATAACAAAAGAGTTAATGACCCGTTATTTCCTTCTGCTAATAAATAATAAAGAAGAATTAGCTCAACATGCCATTAATAAATATAATAACTTTTTATAATAAAACATTTGCAAATTGGTATTTTTTTTTAACTAACTTCTATAGCACCTAACAGATTTTCTAACATTAACCAGAGACTTTTAATTACAATTGAAAACAAAATAATTCCCAAGACAAATATCGTATTGGTAAAATAGAAATTAACAGAAAACATATTATTTATTATAGCTTTTGTATTATATTAACCAATATAGTCGAAGAAAGTATAATGTAAAAAAAACTTTGGTAATATAAAATTGGAAATAAACTATTTGCCTGTTTCAGATAATTTTCTGGATTTTTGTGTTTGCAATATACTATGGTATGCTTCCGAGGTTACCGAAGGTAACGGAAGCTATATGATCGATCTGAAAAGCGAAATTTATTTGTTTCCGAGTTCAATATTCCATAACAGAAATTCGTTTCAGACAACAGAGAACATTTTTGGTTGTGTCTTCAATTTTTGTGAACCAACATATCTTAAAAACTACTCATCCGATTATAATTAGATTTGTATGATAGGTCATAATTAGCCCATTGTTAGTCCTATGTTATAAGTTTCAACCTTCCATTTGTTTCTTTTACCCATGCGCACACACATACATTTATTTACACCTATATCTTCAGAAGTATATATACTCATCTGGTTTTTATGAAATTTGGATGGTTTGTCAAAAGTAGCCCGCAAATTGCCCCTGATGAATTTCATTCGTCTGCACTCTTTAAATATTCCTAAATTGATATGCCTTGTAAAGAATCAATACAATTTTATACAGTTTTTTTAAGGGGGGGGGGGTTAAATACATTTGACAATAATGGGGTGTAAAAGCATAAAATCAACGTGACGCGAGGAACCTACATGCCACGCTAATTTGCAGAATAATTTTCTGAAGAAAATAAACGATATTTTATGCCCAAAATAACTTGATTATTGAATAACTGATAACTATAATAGTTCTATATCAAATACATTTTCTGATGCATGTTCTCTCAGAGTGTGATTTTTTTCTACAACTAATTCGTTTTCAGTTTAATATCTGTATAACTGCTTTCTAATTTTAATTTTTGAAATATAAAAAAGAATTCAAATGATTTGAACTGGTTAGAAAAACCAGTATATTACAAAAAGAAGTATGTGAATAGGGGTATCTTTATATACTAAGTAAAAGTTAAATAAAAAATCTCGGTCGCAGTAAGCTTTCCTAAATTTTGCTATTTGTGATAAGGACACAGCTCCTAGTAAAGAAATGTGTTTAACTCTTTTATCCTTAGACACCTATATATAAGAATATACCTATAAATAACTATACCTATTGCTAGTTTACCTATGTTGTCGGTTTTTACAGACTCAACAGACCTTTTTTAATTGGTTATATTTCTTTACAATAGAGAGCTTCCTTTGTTCAGGAGCTAAATATGTGACCACCTGTACCTTAGGTTCCAAAGAGAAATATGGTTAAAGCCATATAGTCCGCATATGGCAGACGTTTGATGATTTCTTAAAACCTTTCTCAGGAAGGAAGAATTAAAATAATTAATCAACAACACCAATCTAGATAGGTCGTTGCCCTTAAAAAACGAAATAATAAGAGAAATAACACAAATGATTTTTTTTCCTCGTTCGATTTGTGATAAATTATATTCGTTTTCAATTTAATAATATCTATGCTATTTCGGATTGATGGAACACACGTGAATACAGTCAATTTGTTTTGCAGAATAGTAATTTTATACGTCTTTGTTTTCAAAAATTCCAAGACAGAAATCAGTTTCAGACATCATGAAACTTTATTGGTTCTGTGGCTGTTTGTCTATCGCTCAATTTTTGCGAGCCAATATATCTTAAAAACTACTCATCCGATTTTAATGTAATTGGCAGGTCATAGTTAGCCCATTGCTTATAATTATCTGATTTTTAAGAAATTTTAATAGTTTGTCGAAAGTAATAAAAAATTGCTTTTTGCTAATATAAATGTTTACTAAATTGATACTTTTATTAATGTAAAATATGATAACAATTTTGACAGATTTAAATAAGGGGGAAACTAGTAGGTTGAAATAATGTGTTGTTAATGGCAAATAATGAATTAAGTGCATGATAGGATGCGAGGAAGCTACTTGCCATACTATCTTTCGTTTTTTTAACGTGTGTAACTTAAAACCTTTTTAAAAGAGTTAAAAAAAATAATAAATTACAATTTTTGTATTATTTTGATTTAAGATTACAGCTTGTTAGACAGAAAATAAATATATTCATTTTATTTGAATGATTCACTATAGTCGTTGGATTTTAGAATAAAGTTTTATTGTTATAAACTCACTCGAATTTCATATAATCGCACTGTATGGACATATGAATAGAATGGACAGAGGTCTGCTAAGTGGAACATGGAAACTAATAAATATAATAATAAATAATTAGTTATATCCGCATACAGTGGAAACAGGAGACTCCATTTTACGGGATATAAGTCTTAATCGGGGGTGGACAGTGGAACATGTCGGAGAATCATTAGGTTGACATGAGGAGTGGAAAGCCACGACACCGTGCTCAACCATGTACGACGCTAAAATGACAGGTTATACTTCGGACAAACAATCGGCTTGGATTCGAAACGCATCAGAGAGTTCCTTCGACACGATATCAAGCACTGTAATTTAGCTGTTACAAAACGGTTCGGCGGATCCCTGGCTTGGACTGTAATGCTATGTTATTCACTTACTAATTGATTCGGATTAAGATAATGCTGTGTAATGGCAAGTGTTGGGTCTAAATACCACACAATGTTGTGGCCTGCAGCAACATGCTACTAGTCTTGAGATCATTCAACGCTCTAGTTCAAACGATGATAATGTGATAAGTAGAGTATATAGATTTAAGACCTTGGTTAAGCTGATAGCCCTTATTTCTAATGAGGTACGGGATGGATTTATGAATTCGCATTACTAAAAATGCTATAGTAAATTAACAAAGTATTAATTCCAAATTAGAATGGTAGTGAGATAAAAATGATGAGAACTTCTGATGGATAACTGATACATTTCTTGGATCTGAAAAATGTCTACGTTATTTCTCAAAAAACCTAACCCAACATCACCAGACGTATATCGGATGCTATTTACAATATACAAACCTCTTACTGACTGTAAATGTTATGTACTTATCAATTATGCTAACAAACTGAGACTTCAGGATGAAAAATAAACAAAACAATTAAAAACAAGAACGTTTGGAAATCATTTTGGAAAAAATGTACTCGCTTTTTGAAGAGCTGTAACTCGAGATATGATAATTTTCTTTAATATTACCGTCGAGATCTAAATCTTAGGCTTTTCGTTAGTGGTCTTACACCTACTACATATGAAAAATAATCAGAACTACCTGAACTTTTGCAAGCTAAAATGGTATAGTTTGATGAAACTAATTTTAAAAAGTAGATTTACATTTTGCTATATTTACAGCTGAAATTGCTTCAATCGTATATTTTAGTTGGTCATTGAATTATTAATAATCTTAATAATAATTAGCTTCTAAAATAATTTTAAAGAAATACTGTTGTATTATTTTAAATTAGCATAAAGTATTACTGTAAAAATTCCACATAAATATGGAAATTTATTGATTTATCGGCTAATTAAAACGATTCTGTTAAACTAAAGATGACTCATCATCACCGAAAATACATAACCTGTGCTAGTTTCAGTTTTTTAGGTAGTCGAGAAGTGGTTCAAATATATACTACAAAATTTGTCTCTGTCAGACAAGCGAAGTTTAAAAAAAGCGTGTAAAATTGGAGTTTTATGTCAACAATATTTAATAATAATATATGTATGTCGTTATTATTTTTAGTTAAGAGATGTAGTAATAACTTGGTTAAAAACGTTTCAATGCATATTATAAAATTTTGTTTAAGAAGAGATGATTCAGAACATTAAGATTACATCCACATAGTCAAATGAACAATGCAGTAGCATAAGAGCAGATTCCTTCTCTCCCTGTGGTACATAAATCTGTAAGCGACACTCCCTTTGCAAAGGGATCGTGCCCTAGGGATCGCCAGCGGTGTGCCACAAGGGGCAGTCCCAGCTCCCACCTTATTTCACATCTATTAGTTATACACACTACTACAATCATTCACACCTTTTACCTATCTATTTACTACCCTTCTCTCTACAAGAAAAAAGGGCTCCCTCTAGGTTATTATAAGCATTTAACACACACAATGTGTCCTCGCCCTTTTGTATACCTATCCGTCAAACAATTTATTACACCACCCGTGTGACAGAGTTTTCTTTCTGGTTGTGCAAACATAAAAAAAAAGTTGTGGGACAAAAAAAAAAAAAATGTTACACAAAGCACTAAATAGATATTCAGTGATAATGATTCGATTTCACACAATAGAAAACCCAAACTATGAAAACCCTAAGCTACAAATATAGAATATAAATAGAAGAGCAATATTGAACATCGCACAGTTATTCAGACATTTTAAATAATGTATAAGAATAATAGAATTTTTCCGGTAGTTTGAGCATCTGAAAGTTTGTGTTGTCACAGCTATTTGTTTAGCACTCTTTTTCAAAGAATTATTCGCTTGCTGTTTTGGTATCTTTTCATATTCGCTTTTATGAGAAGGAAGATTCCTTAGATGTTATAGTAATTGAATGTGTACATAATTAATACTTCTTAGCATTTAAATGGGGCATTTTATTTTAGTTACATTCTGATAATTTTATTGTTAACTATTCTAATATTAAGAAATATAATATTTTATTGAGTGTAAGCTTGATTATTTCAGGCGAGGTGGAATAATTAGTTCCTCTGCTGGTGGATAGAAAGCGCTAGTATCCTTACATTCAGGCTAATCTTTCATATTTTTAACTGAGTTCGAGTTTAGTTTTCAGCCCCCATTCAACTATAGTAAAATAATAGGTAATTTAAAATAATCAAACAGATTTTGTTTGCAAATATTTTAGAAGCTAATTATTATTAAAATTGATAACAATTTAATGACTAATTAAAATCAAAGTCGGTCTGTATTAATCATAACTATTGTGGGTCGAAAAAATCCAATAAATTATTTTGTTCATGGCAACTAAATATTTAATGTTTCTATAGTAATAATAAAACAAAAACTGAATTAGTTAAAATTTAGGAATATCAGTGAAGAACTTGCCTTATAAAATATGTTTTCAGTAAAACTAATTTTTATCTTGTTTGGGTATTACTTCTAAGAAATGAAATAACAATCTAAGGGATAGATAATAAAACATGGTCTGCTCACTAAGACTAAGGTATGTGTTCATGGCTGCTGTGGTCAGGTCGTATGTGCTAGGTGATCATGAATGAGGAGACTGCGTCATATGTTACACACGTAGTGGTGGAGGTTCATTGTATGTCCAAGCACTTAATAATAGTTATCCACTAAACATCTGTTTACTTTATAGCCTGAGTCCTCTCATTAATAAAGAGGCCTGGAAACCGTGGCCCGGTCTCCTTGATTATAGACATTACCAACAAGATGAACAGTCTTGAGACAATGAAAGCATCTAACTCTGCGGCTACTTAACTAATGCCTCTTTACTTCTACCTCGGGTATTAGTATTACATCACAAAGACAACATTACAACCCTGACACAGCACCGACACAGTACACAAAACTTTTGTATTCTTTTGTATCATGAGATCCTCTAGTACAATGAGAATAGAGAGAGGGAAAAGTAGTTTAATTATTGTCTTCTTCCTTTAAATGTTTTATTAACCATATGTCGATAATGATAGTTTTGGTGCGTTATATGATACAATTTTCTTTCTTTGTCAAGTTCTTTTTAATTCTATTTGGATAATGCAAGTGTTTTCTCGATCTTACGGTGAAAAGACATAAAATATTATTACAATGCGTTGTGGTAAAGGTAAAAGTTTGTGTTCCATTAAAATGCTCCGCAGGCTAAAAAAAATATACAAACTAAAAATTCTTGTTTCGAGAATGATGACGGTTCAAATTCTTCTAAAAGTTAACTTATTTTTTGCTCTAAACAAACACCAATGGATAGAGTTACTTTTAGAAAGAGAAAATAAATAAATGAAGACTTTTATTAGTAAAGCTGACAGCTTATTAGAAAGTAGCAGCTTAGTAAAATATTTCGTACTGTATAAAAAATTAAACTATGTATTAAGCAGTCACAGTCAATGCTTCTTCTGAGTTTAGATCTCTACACATGTGTAATACAGTGCATGATTTGGCAAGAACATTTTTATGGTCTTATAAAAAGACGTTTTTTTCTGAGTTATGATATTTAATATGTTTCATCTCATCTAGAAGAACAATATTCTATTTTATATTCTGTCATTAACAAAAACTATTTTTCTTGATTTTAAAATTTTAACTATCTCAAGTAACATGTAAAATAAATAAATAAAATAATCATCTTATTCGATTCAGAGCCAGGAATATATTCGAAGCTAGAACTAACTTTATTATTCTTTTTATAACGCCTAAGGATCTATAGATGCTTTAACTATCAAAATTATAGGTGTAGATAAATAACCTTAATTGGTTGGAAACATACAACTGTGTTTATTGATAAAACCTTGGTGAGTTGTTGCCTTTTGAATGATACCCGTGAATACGTACATAGCACGAATAAAAGTTTTTTCTGGAGGTGATTTTGGCTCTTGTCTTACAGACGATGTTAGAATCTTAGAAACGGATTATTCAAAGTTAACCGAGCAAGAGAAATGTTCAAGCTTTTCTGGTAACATATTGGAAAATCTTAAAGTAGAGAAAACTGATCTAGAAAGTGTATATTATTCATTGCCCGGTGCTGAAGCTGTAGCTTATGCAATAAAAAGGGTTTGTTTTCCAAAGAGTTAAACTGATCCACTAAATCTGTTTTTGTTATTAGATACTTACCCTTAACCCAATTATACCAGTGAATTTTGATTAAATCCTTATGATACGGATCTTATTGAGAGTCGACAAATAAAATTTGTCCCTTAATATAAACAAATTGTTTTCACTGCAGGGTAGTAAGCTGTGAAGGGGATAGAAGCGAGGGGTGAGTGCGGCGACGTTTATGGTAGGGTAGCAGTGGTCGTCATGTCAGGATTCCGTTACCGAAGGGTACTGGTCTCATCCCTGTTTAGGAGTTTAGGGTGAACTTGTGAACAGACTAACATACAACGGCAGGACCCTCAGCTGACTCAGCTTTACAATTAAATAAGAAGGATCGGCAAGTAGCGAAGCACTGCTTTAAAGGCAAACGATAACGCCTTGGGCATTGTCGACAATCCGAGCCACTTGCAACCCTCCAAGATCATCATTGAATTGTCCGCACAGCCTAACCTTATAAGAGGACAGAACGCTTTAATAAAAACACCATACGAATCCTATAGTCTGCCACATATCTTACAAACCCTCTTGCCAGCTGTAAATACGTTACAGAAATGTCTTCCCCTTAAATTTATTATCCTAGATCAAATGTTCCAAAGTCAATAGTAATCTAATAGTCTATAATAAAGTGTAAATAAATTATACCCTAAAAAAAGAAACTTTATAAAGTATCATCTAACCATTTTCTGTTAGAGAGAACTTGTCTATTTATACGAATTGCTTTTAATTTTTAGATTACATTTATAGACATTTGCTATTATTATATTTTTAAATAACATATATGAAGAATGACCTAGCATACATATAATTACCAAATTAATTCAAATTTAGTAAATGATAAATTAAATATAATATGTGTGTGTGTATATACATAAAAAATATGTAGTCAGTGCGAATGATACTTTTTATAAAATCTAAATCAGACGCTTTTTTTCTCTCTTTAGAAAATAATTAGTAAGATGTGTTAATTAAACTGCTTAAAAGATTTGACAATGATATGTAGCACACATTTAAAGAAATTGTGATGAATGATTAGGAGATAGAGAATTATTATAAATGAATACAAGTGTTTAGTTATTCAGGGATTTAAGAAAAGCTTGATAATGACTAATGACCCAAGGAGGGGTTAAAATATTGCACCGAATTAAAATGATGAGAACTTAAAAGTTTTTTGTTTATTTTATTTATGCTACCCACTAGACCTTGGAAGGTAAAAAATATAGTCAGCGCTTGTTAAGGAGACACTCACTTATTCTGAATATAGGAGATCTATTTGTATAAATCAATATATATATATATGTATATATATATATATATATATATATATATATATATATATATATATATATATATATATATATATATATATATATATATATATATATTATATATATATATATATATATATATATATATATATATATATATATAAATGAATAAATTCTCGATTGTAAATATAAGCAGAAACAAACAAAACTCAGGTTTCGGTCACAACAATCGTCACTATGTTACAATCCCGACGTCGGATTGACGTCGTATATATATATATATATATATATATATATATATATATATATATATATGTATATATATATATATATTCATATACAAAAGAAAGTGTTTTTAATTTAAAATAGAAATATGTACCAGAAATATGCAGGTTTATTTATGACACTAATATTTACAAATTATCATAACTTCCCATTGGTGATAGAGTAAATTAATGTTGGATTTTATTCAGTTTACGTATTTGAATTTAACTATAAAAAAGTTGCTTTTTTGGTAGCCTCCCCCCCCCCCCCCCCCCCCCCCGCCACTTTTTAATTTCAAAAATCTTAAGTGTTGGTGTCTTTGCCAATCAATGTTACCAATGTACTTTTTTATTATCAATATAGCATTTTGGCTGGAATCAAACTTACAAATTTTTCTATGTTATCCTATCTACTTCATCTTAACTCAATTAATCCTATTAAGTCCCTTCTCCAAGTAAAGGATTTAATTAATTCGCTTCAAAAGTGGAGCTAACCCTTTTTAAAAATCTCTAGCCAATTTGTTTTACACGAAACAGCAGCTGATTTGTTTATTTATGCTGTGCACTGTATAATTATATATTTATTTGTCGATTATCAGCATTAAGGTGGGTTAGCATCTCAAATAATATTATGAACTAAGCTGTCTATCGTTTTAAAACATTGTGACAGATGAACTGAAAATTAGACTGCTCTATGCGGGTGCCATCATTTAAAAACAATGACATAATAGCTCAAGACATTAACATAGTTTCTCTTGTTTAGATATTCAAAGAATTGAAGTATTGTAGTACTTAATACGAATACTGCCTAAATACTAAATATAGTGTGGAATTATATTCTGTTGAATGTAACTGAGAAAATGTTTGAAGTTGTCTCCTATTCATTATTTTTAATTAAATTAAATTTTCTCATTAGAAATATGTTTGTTTTCATTTTTAGGGTCCGTAGGCAAAACCAAGGACCCTTATATTTTCCTGCTTGTGTCTGTCCGTCCGTCCTCTCGCGTGCTCTCACGGCTACACCTTTCGTCCGATCACTTTGAAATTTGGCATGTATGTGTCTTGTACCTACCCACATGTTTTAAAAATATAGCGACTTAAAAAATATTTTTTAAAAAGAATTAGGGTAAAAAAACTTAAGGGTTAAACATTTTTTAATTTTTTTTCGACACCGTGAGGAGTATCATATGAATGGGTACGTCGAGCTGATTACAAAAATATATAATTCTTTGGATATAACTTTGATAGGGCGAGCGTAGGTAAGTTTGAAGTGGGTGTGAAACGTGTCCCCCCCCCCCCTCTATTTCACTTATGTGAAGTGCAAAAAATCTGAAAAAATTCCTGAACATTCTTCGACCAAAAGTAAAGATACCACTTTTTGGAAATTTCGAAAAAAATATTATTTTATTTTTTATTGACAAAATACTTTTTTTTTAATATAATTATGGTCTTTTCGATGTATTTATATGGTTGTAGTCCTGTTCAGTGGCAAAAAAATACTTTATCAGAGTGTGTTTTGAGAATATCAGACCCTTAGAATGGTTCAAAGTAAGCTTTTTAGCATTTTAAAAAAACACTGTTTATACACTTTACAGTTAAACACTATATAGTGTGGCCTACGGACCCTCGCTGTGTGCTGACTAGCACACACTTGACCTGTTTATTAGATATTAGAATGTATCTTGGTATTAAGAATGTTTTATTAAATTAGGTAAAATTATATAAGAAACAATTATAAAAACAGAGATAAGTTTTTTGTATTATTAGTAAAGCAAAATGAATTAATTTACGATTCTAATGATTGGTTTTCCAAATTACTTTCTACATAATTTCATTGTTGCTGTTACACGAAAAAAGTAGTTTTCTTGTCATTGATTGCGATAAATGTTACTATAGTATGGCTGCATAAAACTGTATCTAAAGAGATTCCTTCATTATAAGTTAGAAAGACATTTCCAATGTTGACTATTAATTATTTAATAAAAAGTTATTTCAACATGATATACATATTTCACTTTTCTACAAAAAAAGCTTCTGAATGAAATGTCTTTTTCTGAAGTATTTTTGTGTGCTAAATCCGAATCTGAAGTCAAAATTTTACTTATGCGTTCTGTTTTCCCGGAAAATGCACTTTAAGTGCGAAAAAATTGTGTTTTTGGGGGTTTTCGACTCAATTTTTAGTTATTAAATATTATAATTAAGCATATTATATTTTTTATTGAAAAAAATACACATACAAGTTGTAGTTTTACCCAATTTTTTTTTATTATTCCCTCCCCTATGTTTCTTCTACCTCCGTCCTCGGTCACATATATTGTAATCTCTAGAATAATGTCAGAAAAAAGTTACAAAACTTTTGTTATATGACTAAAAAAGTAATAGAAATACATTGACTCATTATAAATAGAAAATCGATTTTCTTGTTTCTTATTTTTCAATTTTCTTAAAAAAGTAAGGTCTGCAGCTTTTTTTTGAATAGATTAGTGTCCTTCATGGTTTGAAGAAAATTAAACGCCCAATATTTATTTTTGTTTTTACGAAATTTTTTTGGGCGACAAATTGGGTCGAAAACCCCCAAAGCACAATTTTTCTGAAATTTTTGCGCATCTTCCGGGAATACTGTACGTGAAGGAGAAATTTTGACTTCAGATTCGGATTCAGGGACCTCGAAAATGTATAGACAAGATAACATTTTCTTGGAGCCCAAAAATCCATAAATTTTGCTGAACTGTGATTATTGGTGAAAAAATATATGTAGTCAGTGCGAGTGATACTTTTTATAAAATCTAAATCAGACGCTTTTTTTCTCTCTTAAGAAAATAATTAGTAAGATGTGTTAATTAAACTGCTTAAAAGATGTGACAATGATGTGTAGCACACATTTAAATTGTGATGAATGATGATAGAATACAAGTGTTTAGTAATTCAGGGATTTAAGAAAAGCTTGAAAATGACCCAAGGAGGGGTTAAAATATTGCACCGAATTAAAATGATGAGAACTTAAAAGTTTTTTGTTTATTTTATTTATGCTACCCATTAGACCTTGGAAGGTAAACAAAAAAAAATGTAGTCAGTGCTTGTTAAGGAGACACTCACTTATTCTGAATAGGAGATATATTTGTATAAATCAACTACTAAATTATTTATCGTATATATGAATAATTCAATTCTAATAAAATATTGAGACTATAGTCAAGGTATTGTATAGAGAAAATTCTGGGTTTCATATGAACAGAGGTAAATCGATGTGAAATCACTGTTTGATTGGTAAATAATGACCCATTTCAAGTGACAGCTCTGCCCTGTTATGATAAAACATAATACTCCGCTCATAACAGCTCTACTCTCATCAAATCAGGTCTTACTATCGCATATTTCTACTTATCAATATACACCTATATCCCAGTCGTATTGAATGATGCATTTCATTGTTTTTTTGTTTTTTACTTTCTCATATAAAGAGAAAGTATTGTGATGGCGCGAAAATTCGATTTTGAGATTTTGATGGATTTACACGTTTTGAGGTCCCCTGAGTCCAAAAAAGTGGTTTTTAAAAAATGTCTGTCTGTCGTCTGTCGTAAACAATCCATAAACAATCCAAACTACTGGGCCGATTTTGACGAAATTTGGCATACATGTTCAGAAAAATCATACCCCGAGGCGAAATCGAGAAATGAATTTTAGCTCTAAATTTGGGGGCGCTACCCCCCAAAAACTCTGAAAAAACATGAAAAAAAATTATTTCTCGAAAACGGTTCCGACGATTTTGATTAAAAAATTCTATAATGTAGTCCATTTGAATACGAATCCAACGATATAAGCCGTTTTCCCGGGAAAAATCTAGTTCCTGAGATATTAGCTTAAAACGCGGACGGAGAGAGCCTGGGTTCGATTCCCCGACCAGGAGAAGTTATTTTTATGATAAATTTTGATGAAATGTTCAATAATATTTAAATGTACATTTGAAAACTAATAAATGGAAACACTGGGCTAAGTAATTATAAACTCATATATGAGAAAGTTTGTCTGAGTTGTCTCGGACCGATTTTTTAATATTTATTATTTTGACATTTTCTGTTTCATCAATGTTATGTGTATTTTACTTATATTTTCATATAAGCAAGTTTAATGGATTAACACTTTTCAAAGTCCCTTGATTTCATGTAGATATATTGTAATAAACTGATTAGATTTATTACATTCTCATATAAGACTATTGCATTAGAGAAAATGCAATATGACGGTGAAAACTTTCAATTTTGAGATTTTTATGAATGAATGTGTATATCTATCAAAGTCTTAAAATAAGGTCTGCTGTTTCCAAAAAGGTGGTTATTTATTATAATGATTATTATAATTAACAAATTTGTTAGGTTTAAATCGCTACTTTGTTTAGAATACAGAATTTTAAATTTTTTAATTATGTAGGTACTTTTAGTGAAGTAGCGCTAAGTATACAATATATGGACAAACCTGATCATTTTTTTTTTTAGTAGTATACTATTTGGATCATTATTCTCTATTAACCAAACTTATATTACTAATTGATTGATACGAAAATATTATTTAACAATGTATATATGCGAATCATTCAAAGTACTTGGTATTGTAAACTTCGCTTTAGGCTGCATGTTCCATGCCTACACTTTAGAAGAGTTGTGCAAAAAGTTAACCCCGGGAATTTCCGGTTACAAACTGTAGTGCTGTACCCTTGGCGAACTTTTCTACCCTTTCAAAGTAGAATAATAAAGATAAATGCCGTATATCTTCATTGTTAATTCAGCTCATTTCAGGCAGGTCGGTAGCCTAATGAAGTTTAAACGTCCTTTATTTTATAGCAAAACATTCTTTGTTTTTGCCTTGCAATTCATTAACTACGGACTTTCAACACGATTATTTTTACGATTCAATGAGTTGAATGAGCTCATGATTAAAAGTACTTATATAAATGCCTTTTTTACCTTTATTAAAATCTCGGCATATTTCATAACTTTTTCACAATGGTTTCAAAGTCAAAGGAGGGAGCGGGAGGTGTGGCACGAGTCTTTGATTTACTTCGCCTCGGTGGAACCGTGAAGAAAGTCCTCTAGAAGAACCAAAAAGAATGAGTCAATTGAAAAGTTGAAGAGAATAGGCAGGCGCGACTACTAACACGCCCATCTTTCTTTTTTATATATATTAAAAAACCACATCATTGTCTTCACATAACGTCAACAAACAAAAAGCTCGAGCGATTTCAAACAATACCACAATCCGGAGAGATTAAGAAATTACATCGCATTTTTGTATATTACTTCGAGAGGACGTTTTATCGTCAAAGCAGTCACAAGCCACAAAAGTCCGTTGTGCATCGGCATAGTGAAAATAAATGAAAACAAAGCTGCAGTAATGAATTGTCCACATGTTGTTTACTGGATACGAGTCCAGTTTATATGGCAGCTGGCAAAGACCAAAGCGTCAAGACCTTCTGATTTGACATCAATCTATTGTACAGATTTGACCGATTATGCTCAAAAATCTGAGCATAAAACGTAATAGAGGTCTTGAATCCTGTCCATCTATTATTCTACCACTATTTATTTCAGACCTTATATCTCAATAGAAGTCTTTTAACACCAAGCCGTTAAAAACATCTACAATCCATACATCAAGACAAAAAGCGTTTAATTTTTCTCCTTTTTAGCTTTTTCTTTCTGTGGTTGTACCTATATTACTCCTTCGGGTCCTCTTCTATATTGAAGTGTCGAGATAGGTAAAGGTGGGGTCAAAGTTAGTAGATCTCGGCGCGTACGGATTCATCTAGAGTCTTCTTATAGCGGATACGAAAAAAACAATTTGTTTGGTAATTTTTTTTTGCTCTGAAACCTTTACTTCAAGTACTCTTCTATTTTTTTATGTTTTTAAAGTATTTATTGTATTTTATATTATTAAACATCTCGACTGATAAGCCGATTCTCGTGTAAAAAAGTTGTGAGATCATATAGGTTTAGCCAGCCTTGTCCCCATAATCTGTATGCTAGCATTAAGTCCTGTCTTCTGTAGAAGAAAAAAGTGTTATTGTCAGTCATATCCTTCGACATTGAAATGGAATCAATGATCTTCAGGGGGACATACAACTGCTACGAGACTCGTCGAATAAAATCTTTCAAGAAGCAAGACTGATTGCAGAGGTACTAAACGTTCCATCTCATTTCCCTGCAAAAAGAGTTTCTTCTTCAAGATCTTCTAAACCAAATCAACTTACGCCCGAGGAGACATTCCAAAATAAAGTTGTGTTCGTTGTTTTAGACTTTTTGTTACAAGAATTTAGAGAAAGATTTACCACGGGTAATTATTTTTGTGATATTTTCAGCCCTGTCCTTAGGTTCAGTGATTTAAACGAAGCCTTGTTCAGAGAAAAGGCTAGAGTTTAAGTTGAAACTTACGAAAGTGACTTATTACATTTCCTCGACAGTGTTTCAGTCCAGTTCTTTCGTCGTCCACTTAAACTGTTGAACCTGGTTTATGAATAGCAACTGGAATCTGCTTGCATGAATGTTTGTATAGCTTTACGCCTCTTTTACACCGCTCCAGTTTTAATAGCACCAGCTGAGCGAGCATTTAGCAAGCTTGGAAACCGGCAAGACTTGTAGAGAGAGCTTCAACGGGTCAGGAACGATTGAACTCATTCGCTATACTTAAAAGTTAAACTTATCTCATATTTTTCATGAGGTTTCAATGAAAAATATCCTGCCAATTAGTGTGGCACATAGCTTTCTCGCGTTTTATTTGTTTATACTTTAATGATTTTATACTATAATGATTTTATACTATTAAAACCTATTGTTGTCAAATTTAATTAATTTTCCCCCGTTTTTTAAATTGTCAAAATTGCTTTGATTTTTTACATTTTTTTTTTATTACATTAAGGTAGTAATTTAGCAAAATTTAAGGAGCGCAGACGGTTGAAATTAATCTGGGGCTACCTGCAGGCTATTTTCAATAAACCATCCAAATTTCATAAAAATCAGATAAGGATAAGTGATATGATGATATAGGTGTTTATTAAGGTTTGTTTGTGCGCAGAAGGTTGAAACTTATATGGGACCAACAATGGGCTAATTATGACCAACCATCCAAATGTAAATAAAATCAGATGAGTAGTTTTTAAGATATATGTTGGTTCTTAAAAATTGAGCGACAGGCAGACACGGAACCAAAAATGTTCCTTAGTGTTTGAAACGGATTTCTGTCTTGGAATTATTGAAATCGGAGACCAACAACCAAACATTTTGGTTGAACGATCACATAGCTTCCGTTACCTTCGGTAACAAAAAATTAATATTATGTTTAACATAAACTATATACGATATACTACTGTACTATATTTAACATAAAATTCGCAATCCATTAACAATTGAAAGGAATGTTTAATTTCATTCAATATAGTTATTTCTGTTAGGGTAAATTCTTAAGCTGTTTTTAATTCCTGCTATGGTTTCTGCTGTATTTTATCATTAATTAGGTGTTTATGGTTGTATAATCCAATTAATAGGCCTACTATTTCATGTATCCCTAACCCTGTTTAAAGCCATTTTGATAAATCTCACGGCCTTTAGCAAACTTTAGCCTTATTTTACATTTACTAGGAAGGTATAATCGGTAATTATTATTATTGGTAAAATGGCAGAATGTTTGATGATTTGTACAATGTACTTTGTACATTATTTTTTTTTTAGTTTTTGAACAATACAACACACTTGTGGAACTATACTCACTTTATTTTCATTGCAAGCATTCATAAATTCCTATTCAAAGCTAATTAATCGGTGCTGAAGGGGGACCCGCACTAGTACCTACATAGCCCTGGGCCCTACATTGGGATGTGGCAGCCCAGGGCCATGGTGGGCGTGATGTTGCTATCCTATTAACATGTCTGAACCATTTTCTGGCACCGCCAAATTTAGAGTTAAAATGAATTTCTCGATTTTTCCCCGGGGTACCTATGATTTGAACATTTATGCCAAATTTCATCGAAATCTAGTTTTGGCTCCACGCGTCTGCACAGACGACATACTACTGACAAGACAGACAAGACAGACTTTTTTTTTTTTTTTTTTTTTTTTTTTTTTTTTTTTTTTTTTTTTCAGAAACCACTTTTTTAGACTCAAGGGAACCTCGAAACGTGTAAACCCATCAAAATCGAATTTTGTGGATATACAAATTCGAATTCTGTGTACAATACTTGCTCTCTTTGGATGCATACTATACGTATATAATGAAGTAAAAAGATACCTGACTAGTTAGTTCTATATGTTGGTGAATAATATTGTATAACTTATTATCAAGCAACACCTGGTTCTTACTTCAATTACTATAGACTACGTCTATTAATTATAACACCAATAACGCTAATCATGATATCATTTTATAAATACACGAATACAGACGCCTATCTTTATAATAATATAGGAAAAACCAGTGCTTCGAAATCTATGTAATGGTGCGTTTCCACGCAAGAATATAGAAACCTTCGAATGTGATAAAAAATAATTCAATATAATTGAGTTAATAGTCTTCCATTAAGTGATTATTCGTTAGGTTGATAGCTTGATGTAGCAAGCGAACATGACTATTTATAATACAACTGTAAATTATGAACTCAATTCATACATATTTTGTTTTATTGACTAATAAATATCTAATTGGTTGTAATTTCTAATTATTTTCACCATTTCATTATTTTTCTTTCAGCCTTTAAGAGGGTAAGGTTGTGCCTTTTTCTTTTTTAACTATTAAATATCGGATTTATGTTTTCTGGAGATGATGTGCTTTAATAAAAGTAAAGAAAACATAAATAAGTTTATTTTCTGGTTGTGTGACTATATTCATTCATACACGTATAAGTTTATCATTAAAGTCTAAAATTACTTTTTATTCAGGAGCGAAAGAAATTATTTAACATTTTCTATACATAATTGTTCATTGAATACATTTACTGTAGTATATTATAATATAGGCCACCCATAAACGTTTAATTTTTCGGTTCGGCTGAAACACGAAAATACTAAAAATTGCACGTCAATTAGATAAACATGTACAATCAAAAGTCTTATTTTACATATTTATATATACTAAAATTTGTCTTTGTTTTAAGAAAATTGCAGACTGATACAATAAAGTATATCTGAACTAAAATTTATTTTGTCTAAATATACAATTCCAAGTTACCGAGTTCAATATAAACACCCCGATTCATCGAATCCGCTTAAACCATTTTATCTTATCCAAGTAAGCTTGTCTAAGAACAAGCAAAGAGACTAATCCAAACTTTTTTTTAAAAATAATCTGAAACTGATAATTAATATATCATATTGATAATTGCAAATGTTTGATTTTTTATGACTAAATAATTTTACTCGATCTATTAGTAATATTTATAATTATTAGTTCTATTAATATATTAATTATATATTATATTTGTATATATCTATATATCAATTTTTTATTTTATTTATTTTATTAAAAGCTTGAGCTAATTTATTGACATTAACAACTGTATTCAGAAGATTTTAGTGTTATTATAAATAAAGGGTTTCAAGCAGATAGTCTAATGCATTGTCTTCCTGTAGTACAAGTTGTCTATTAATTGAAACTTCAAGTTCCCAAACTTTATATCTATTAACTTCTCGGTTAGTCTTCCGGAATTGTGTTGAAGACCCAACACAAGAGACAGGACAGAGGAGGTCTTAGTAAGTGAGATTTGAATCTGACTTATTCCTAGTGGGGTCACATTTATTTTTATACAATATAAAATTTGAGCGGCTAGGCTACCTTTGTCAAACTATCAAAATTTCTTTAAAATTCGGTGTGCGTAAAAGAAAGTAACATACACAGATATAGAAATTATTATGGGACAAATAATGGGCTAATTAAGAGAACTACCACGGAAATTTTATTTAAATCGGATGAGTAGTTTTTAAGAGATGGTGGTTTGCAAAAATCTTAAACGATAGAAATGAGATCAAAAATGTTCTAAAGTTGCATCCCTATGTCGAATGAGGCCGGTCGGCCTGTGCCGGGCGGCTTGTTCGGACAGTACGTTCTGGCGTTAGAAGTGTGGATTCGGCATGACGTCCTTATTGCTTTAGTAGTGTGGACGTCCCGATCGGTGCCGAACCATCCCTCGTGTACCTGTACGGTAGTTTGGTTTCTGTTCAGCGAAGAGAGTTCACGATGAGTGATAACGAAGATGCTGTTTTAGCAGTTGCTGTTGGAAACATGTTTGGAGCTGGTGGTATGAAACGTCGTTTTTCCCCCTCGGAGATTTTAACTATCCTCAATGATAAAAGAAAGCCAGCGAATTTAAGTAGACTTACTACTTGATAAGGTTGATTATTTGAATTAAGAATACGACAGGAACGACGTGGGATTCAGCAACTTTTTCAGAATGAAAAGATCTTCTTTCGCGGTTTTTTATTGAATATGATTAGACCGACAATCTCTAGAACAAAATACATCCTTCAGAGAAGCTATTCATGCAAGTGAACCTCCTTGCAGCCACACTGCGTTTTATTGCGACTGGAGATTAATTCCACTCATTGATGTACACCATGAAGATATCAAATCAAAGATATCGGTTCGTTTGCACCACTTCCAGTTGTTTTGCTTTTCACTTCTTTTTTTCTTTCCCTTTTGTAAAAGTTTTGTAAAAGAGTTTTGCAAATTTTTATTTTGCGTTCAATTTCTTGCTTCTCTAGTCCAAATGAAACGCAAATGTTGATACGACTGTCATGTCTCCAGTTTTTATTTTTGTAATCAGAACTCGAACTGTCCCACAATACCGGACGGGCGCGATACATTTCGATGAAGTCCAAAATTTGTTCGTCTTTACGTGCCATAGTTTACATAATGCTAAAACGAAGAATAGTTATTATCACTAACACAAAACTTGCATCAAAAACAAAGAAAATGGTCTGTGAACTTCACTACAAGTATATTAACACAATCTGTCGACTAAGGCCGATCGGCACATCTATACACTGCAAACTTCGGTTCGGTTAGGTTGGTTTTCTTTGATCGGGACCGAGCAGATTAGGGTTGGATTGGGCACGATTCGGGCCGGCTTTCTGCTCGTTGGCATAGCCGATCGGCACGTCCACACTAATTCGGGTTTACCGATCGGCATAGTGTGGACGCGTAAATTTGTTATTTTCTTAAAGCGAATTTGCGTCCAGGAAGTTTTAAATTCTGAGGCAAAAAACTGACTATCATCAGAATGATAACAATGTTTCGGTAAGCTCGGAAGCATAAATATTTGAAGTATTTATGTTAGAAGTTTTGTATATCCTATATTGATTAGTGTATATCAATACAGTAGCGTACACAGAAAATTTTTTCGGGGGGGCCCAACCTAATTTAACTTATATGCGGGTTTAGCATACCCCATAATTTATTATAATTGTAATTTCTCCCCCTTTTCAACACTCTAATTTCAATTTCTAACCTCATATTTAATTAAATTAAAATCCTATAAGGTAACACCTCACTCAGAAATCTGTGCCAGTTATCAGACATTTTTGATCCTGTTTCTGGCTGTTAGTCTGTCTCTCGCTCAATCATTGCGAACAATTCTTAAAAACTACTCTTTCGATTTTAATGAAATTCGGATGGCAGTTAATTAGCATATAAAAAGTCTATTGTTGGTCCTGTATAAGGTCCAATCTTCTGGTCCCATTTCCCTCCACCACATTTCTCCACCTGCCACCATTTCTCTTCCACATGTGCACACACATACATTTATTTACACGTTATCTTCAAAAATATTCATCTGATTTTATAAAACTTATCTGATAGAAGCTTACAGATTAATTTTAACTGTCTGCGCTGTTTAAATTTTGGTAAATTGATACTTTAAATCATGTAAAAATCAAACCAACTTTGACTTATTTAAAAAAGGAGGGAAAATTGAGTAAATTTAATATGAATAAAGTATCAATATAGCAATATTTTAAGAGCGCAGACGGTTGAAATTATTCTTGGGCTATCTGCGGGCTACTTTAAACAAACCATTAAAATTTCATAAAAATCAGATGAGTACTTTTGAAGATATAGGTGTAAATAAATGTATGCCTGTGCGAATGTGGAAGAGAAATAAATAGGTGCAGAAGATTGAAACTTATACGGGACCAGCAATGTTATAACCTGGCTAATTATGACCTACCATCAAAATTTCAATAAAATTGGACGAATAGCTTTTAAGATATTATGTAAAAAATTGAAGGACAGGCGGACACGGGACCCAAACTGTACCCAGATGTTGAAACGATTTCTGTCTTGGAATTTTTGAAATGGGAGACATAAATATTGTTCGTTCTTCAGAACTGTCACATATCTTCCGTTTCCTTTGGTAAGCTCGGAAGCAAAACGTGATCCATACTGCAAAAGCAAACGTGGATTTGGAGCACATACGAATTTCAAATTTTTTCTAGAAGAGAATTCTTCTCTAAGAAAATTAAATATCTATTGCGAAACAAAAGAATCATTCACTCATTCGCTGGGTAATTACATGGGACATTTAACATCAATTGTTTTTCGAACGCTTTTTGAGTTTTTAGATTTAAATTTACTATTACTATGTAATATGAATCAGTTTTTTCACAAAATGATAAACCGATTTATTTATATTGCCTCTGTTTTCCCACTACATATCGACGAACACTAGTCCGACCTGAGTCAGCAAGAGGGGAATGCCGCTTAGACAAGAGGACCCACGGAGCGTTCTACACACAATCCTGGTCCAAATCAAAAATTTGCTACAGAAATCCACAACCATCATTTTCCCGTTTAAGCCAGTCTAGTGTGCATATTTTAATTCAATTAATTTAATTCCATCGGCAAAAGATCGAGTTGACTCGGGCCTCATTTAATTTAATGTGCTTAACACCTAGGCCGAGCCGGCAATCGGGTCTATTATTGAACGCATAACAATTTATTTTGATGCATAATTTCCATCGACAAAATCGGGCCTACTACCAATCAGGCCGATTCATTGTACTCATCCTAATCAATTCAATGCACTTAAAATATAGCAAAAAATCCGGGCCTAGCTGTCAATCGGAGCAGTCTATTTTTACGAATCCAAATTCAATTCATTGCATTAGGATTCGTTATGAATTGAAGCTGTCCTATAATGCAACCTATGCTGTTGAACTGGACTAAAACCACAAAATAATTGAATTCAATTGGCGAAAAATCGGGCCCAGCCGAAATCGGGTCGATCAAGTTTAATGTTTTTAGTTCCACTGGCAAAAATCAAGGCCTAGGCGGCAAATGAGCCAATTTATTTAATGCATCCTAATTTAATTCAATGAATCTAATTCCATCAGCAAAAATCTCGGTCCAGCCAAAATCGGGCCGCTATAGTGTTTAATAGTTTTACTTTCATCGACAAAAATCCGGGCCCAGACGACAGTCGGGCCGTTATAGTGTTTAATAAATTCAATCCCAGCGGCAAAATCCGGGCCCAGCCAACAGTCGGGCCGGTATATTGTTTAATAAATTTAATTCCATCGGCAAAATCCGGGCCCAGCCGACAGTCGGGCCGGTATTGTGTTTAATAAATTCAATTCCATCGGCCAAAATCCGGGCCCAGCCGACAGTCGGGCCGGTATAGTGTTAATAAATTTAATTCCATCGGCAAAATCCAAGCCCAGCCGACAGTCGGGCCGGTATAGTGTTAATAAATTTAATTCCATCGGCAAAATCCAAGCCCAGCCGACAGTCGGGCCGGTATTGTGTTTAATAAATTTAATTCCATCGGCCAAAATCCGGGCCCAGCCGACAGTCGGGCCGGTATAGTGTTAATAAATTTAATTCCATCGGCAAAATCCAAGCCCAGCCGACAGTCGGGCCGGTATAGTGTTTAATAAATTTAATTCCATCGGCAAAATCCGGGCCCAGCCGACAGTCGGGCCGGTATAGTGTTTAATAAATTTAATTCCATCGACAAAATCTGGGCCCAGCCGACAGTCGGGCCGGTATTGTGTTTAATAAATTTAATTCCATCTGCAACATTCGGGCCCAGCCGACAGTCGGGCCGGTATAGTGTTTAATAAATTTAATTCCATCGGCAAAATCCGGGCACAGCCGACAGTCAGTCGGGCCGGTATAGTGTTAAATAAATTTAATTCCATCGGCCAAAATCCGGGCCCAGCCGACAGTCGGGCCGGTATAGTGTTAATAAATTTAATTCCATCGGCAAAATCCAAGCCCAGCCGACAGTCGGGCCGGTATAGTGTTTAATAAATTTAATTCCATCGACAAAATCCGGGCCCAGCCGACAGTCGGGCCGGTATAGTGTTTAATAAATTTAATTCCATCGACAAAATCTGGGCCCAGCCGACAGTCGGGCCGGTATTGTGTTTAATAAATTTAATTCCATCTGCAACATTCGGGTCCAGCCGACAGTCGGGCCGGTATAGTGTTTAATAAATTTAATTCCATCGGCAAAATCCGGGCACAGCCGACAGTCAGTCGGGCCGGTATAGTGTTAAATAAATTCAATTCCATCGGCAAAATCCGGGCCCAGCCGACCATCGGGCCGGTATATTGTTGAATGAATTTAATTCCATTGGCAAAATCCGGGCCCAGCCGACAGTCGGGCCGGTATAGTGTTTAATAAATTTAATTCCATTGGCAAAATCCGGGCCCAGCCTACAGTCGGGTCGGTATAGTGTTTAATAAATTTAATTCCATCGGCAAAATCCGGGCTCAGCCGACAGTCGGGCCGGTATAGTGTTTAATAAATTCAATTCCATCGGCAAAATCCTGGCCCAGCCGACAATCGGGCCTTTATAGTGTTGAATGAATTTAATTCTATCGGCAAATCCGGGCCGAGCTTATTTGGGATGATTAAGTGTATACACACCATAAGATAATAATTAATTAATTCCTTTTATTGGAAAATATTTACAGCCAATTCGAATGCATCAATCTGTCATTACTGTGTGTTTTTTTGGTTTTAAGTGTATGGCGGGTCTTAGGTATGTAATCATTTCGGGGGGGGGGGGGGGGGGGGGCCTTGGCCCCCCCCCCCCCCCTGTGTACGCCACTGTATCAATATATAGCTTTTACAAAATATCAATATTTCGTTGATTTTAAATTTAATTCCAGAAGCCTTTTCATAACATAATATTCCTCGAGTTGATTCTCCTTCGATTAATCGTTTAAAAAAATAGATAATTTTAAATGTGTTTACGTTTTCGACATTATTGCTTTGTAAATATAAACGGTAGGATAAAAGTCTTTTATAAAATACTCGACACAATTTAACATTTCAACAGCCTTTCCATTTTGGTTTTTTATTATTAGTAGAAAAAATAATAATTGTCCTTGACACAATACTCGTCAACTGTGGATATAAGTTCTATAGAAAAAAATCAACCGAGGAAACACATTGTTTGTATTGACATTAAACAAAAGAGGAGTGGGACAGTTATTCTTCATGACAAATGGATTCCCATTGTTTTTACAAAAGCATACCTACCGCTGTGGCTAGAAGTCACGAAAAGCAATTGCGTTACTTAGCATATGCTTTTATAATTGTTTGATTTGCCCGAGCTCTGTCATCATGCGGCTAATGATGGCATAGGCCAGACACAGAGGCTCGCGGCTTCCGTCCTCTCCTAATTGCCTAGCACCCTATACTTTCCTATTCTTATTAACCCCTCCTTTGACTTTTTCTTTATTTTAGCTTTTTTTATCTTTCATACTTTGTACTTCAATTTTCAAATGCAAATGTGTTATTAAAGAAATGCTGAACGTAATGATAGAATCTTTTTATTTACTATATTTTCGTAAGAATGTAATTCCATCATTGATAGATAAAACAAAGTTTTAATATTTCTTGACTTTATTATAAGTTACTAAATTTATATCACCTATTGAAATCAGAAATTAAATGAAAAAATGATATCAATATTTATATAAATTTTAGGGTAACTATATACTAGTGTACAAACTTTAATCTTGATCTAGGATATTTGTCGAAATGATACCCGGGGTTTTAACGTCGCAACAATAGGGCAGTAATGACGTTTCTTAATACAATTGAACAACACTTTGAAGCCCTATTTTATAGAAATCAGTTGTAAATATAGATATATTCTCAAAATTCTTTATGAATCATGCTTAATTATTCAAATGGCTTATTATCGTTTATGTAAGGTCTTATGTTTGTGACACTTATATTATGGGTTTGTAACAATAGCTAATGGTACCAGTGAGATAACCAGTGTGACATTTTGGAATCAGACACTTCTATTAAAGCTTTAACATCAATTCAATCTAATGACTAGGCTACAGGTGGCCGGGACAAATTTCAATGAAGAAGACTCCCTCACACACACATTGTCTCATATAACTTCCCTTGCAGTTACTGAATTTCTTCAGCGTATTGGTAATAATACACTTAATACCGTGAATTGAATTACCACTTGTGTGCGTAGAGTGCCACATTTTATTCAAGGCAAAATGTGTAACGTTGATTTAATAAACAACGGATTTTACATACGACTAAAAATGGTTCCAACTTATGCGAGGAATTACCCAGTGTTTGGAACCCATGAATAATTATTATTATGGTTCTTCCCGTTTTATCGTCTGACATTACGTTTTATCGTCTGACATTGTTTTTTTATATTTGTTTGCTCTCAAGATAGATTAAAACCGATTTGTAAAGATTACTTGCTAGATTACTTCTATTAATACAATATTTTCTTTAAACATTTCCAATTAGCTTGTCTGAAAGCCAAAGGAACATTTTAGAATATCCTTTAGCCTTAGGTCAAATGAGATATTTGTCAACTTGCTCTTCTTATAAACGATTTTTAATAATCTTATGACGCCAAAAATGCAACTGAAATGTGAATTTCTTACAAATTTCTTGAATAAATTGATTCCTAAAATTCCTATAAGTCTATAGGATCTGTTTTATTTTTTTTTTAATTAATACACAAAGGAGGGAATAATTTTTCTCCTACTCTCCTAGGATTAAAGCTAAAATTAAAATAAGGTTTATAAGGAAATTTAATATGAGTTCATCTTAAGAGTTAATTATGGAGTAATTTTGGCTTGGTTCAAACTAATCTGGATCGAAGGGTTTTTAAAAAATAGAGATCTATGTTGATATGCTTCTAGGGCAAGGAGTATTTCATGCGTGGGCTAGGTTCACTGGAAAAAACTAATTATTCACATTTAGGTTGGTATCTGATTGAAGCTAGTAATTTTTCTTTTTGATTAATTGTTTTTAAAAAAATAGTCTGTTAATGTGCGTGAAGAAGAAATTAATCTGGGACTATTTGCGGGCCTTCTTTCGAAGTGTAAATTAATATATGTTTGTGCGCATGTTCAAATGGGCGCAGAAGTTTAAAACTTATAGGCCACCAACAATGGGCTAATTATGACCTACCATCCAAATTTCATTAAAATTGGGGAAGCCGTTTTTAAGATTTGTTGGTTCGCCAAAATTAAGCAACAGACCGACTGGGGAACCAAAAATGTTCCTGTGTCTGAAACGAATTTCTGCCTTAGAATTTTTGAAATTGGAGACATAACATATTTTCGTTCATCACATAGCTTCCGTTACCTTTGGTAAACTCGGATGTAATCAATTTTGAAAACAGATTTCAATGGGATAGGTTATTTCGTGGGATTGACTGTTGTTCTTTGATTTTTTTTTTTTTTTTTCCTTTTTCGTTTTATCTTTTATTTGTTTTTTTTGTTTTTTTAATTTTTGTCTTTCTTTTTTTCTTATTCAAAACATTTTTTTCTTTAAATTTTAACTATAGCTCATTTATATATTGTAAAAAAAATGTTCAGTAATTTTCCTTTTTCTTGGTGCGAGAAGTCGCTACAGTCTATAAGGAAGTAAGCACGAGTTCCTTACTTGTTATTGCTAAAAATGCACCTTAACCATCAAGGGTATAAGAAAGAAAAGTTGAAAATGCTTTGAAAAGAAGAGAAAGGAGCTTTGGACTTAGAATTCCAAACAGGGTTACGTCAAATTGTTCGTAAAACAGGCATTGGGCTTAAAGGGAGTCCGCGGGGAGGCCACTTAGCCTCAGGCCTCTGTATTTATACATTCAAGCCATGTACGCAGTTAAGGCAATTTCACATCACAAGGCAACTGACTTGAACAATTCAACAACATTTACACATGAACAAATGCCTACAATAATGTCATCGCTGAAATTTACCGCAACCTTTAACAAAGACAAAGTAGACTTTCTTATTCAAGTATCCTGTGCTTTCTTGGATCAGTAAGCAAAGAACCTAATGCCAGTCTTGTCACGAGACTTCTTCATTAAACTAATTAATTTTTATTTTCTTCACTAAATAAAATAAGATATTAGAAATATATAGGTGATATTAATAAGATATTATACATTATTAATCATATTATAAAGTGCATAATCTGGAAGTAAAATCTTACTTACTTTATTATTAATGTGTCACAGGGAGTGTATTGTAAAATATAGATTGTATGTTAACAAAAATATTAGTTTAGTTTTTCCTTTTCTATAGTCTTATTTGTACATTCCATTTTAATAAAATAAAAATATTTTACCATTGAGATTTGACTTTTTTTGTTCAAGTTTATATAATAATTATTATATAAACTTTCACACACTTCTATCGTTTAAGAACCCTCTTAGTTGATAAAGATATAATTAAATACCCAAATAGTTGTTGTTTCGAATATTCCTGACTCTTCAAATAGAATATAGAAATGATTGTAATATTCGATTCTTCATTGAGTTATTTATAATTATGAAATAAAGTAAGAACGTACCACACTCTAGTTAAATGCATGCTAGATTTAGGTGGTAGATTCGTATGAAATGAAGTGGTACTCAGTTGGCTAAAATAAATCAATATTTTTTTCTCCGCAAAACTGAGTCCTAAATAGGTAAAAATTTATTTTAATTCGTATTATTTTATATTTTTACAGCTTTTTTTAACTTGCATTGTTTGTATGTATATGTATGCTCGGATCAAATCTTGCAACTGAATTTTAAAGCCGTTATCCTCAACCAATTGAATTGAAATTTTGCATACACGTTTAGTTTGGATGCCAATGCATGGTTAGCTAAGTGACGTCGTTCTAAATCCAATATGGCGGACAGTCCATGATATGGTGTCAAATGAAAGGGTTTGCTGAGAAGAATACGAATAAAAGCTTGTTCTAAAAAATGTTTTTTTAATAAAATAATGTTTATCAATTTTTTAAGTTTTTGGTAGTTTTCATACTACGGAAAGTTAAATTTTAATTTAAATCAAATTATAATTATTATTAACTACGGGAAACAGACAGTGAAAAATACACTCCTGTGCCGGGATTTGAACCACGGGCCTCTATATTTCCAGTATAGCGCTCTTCCATCTAAGCTACGCAGGAGAATGATTTTTCACTACCGTAATCGATAACTAGTCCCGAATCCAAGCTTTCAATATCCATACACATTTAGAAAGTCAATATTTATGACATTAGAACTAAACCGAGAATTAACGCTTAGTTATAAAGTACTCAATTAGTACCTGTACCTTGTACAATCAATTCGAAATTAAATTTTTAAGTTTTTGGTAGTTTTCATACTATTTAACTACTATACGTAGTTAATAATTATTATAAACTACGGGAAACAGACAGAGATAAATACACTCCAGCGCCGGGATTTGAACCACGGGTCTCCTGTATAATGTCTTGTGCGCGCAGCCTATATGCGCGCGCAGATCGGTGTATGCCGGCCTTTTAACTCTTCATCGAACGTGAGAGGCTGGGTTCGATTCCCTGCTGGAAAGGTTATTTTTATGCTAATTCTAAACATTTTTTAAGCAAATAAACCAACATATAAATAAATTTTAATGTCTTAAAGGAACATCTATTCCAAATTTCAAGAAAAAAAGTCTAAACTTTTTTTAAAAAAAAAAAATATATATATATTTATATATATATATATATATATATATATATATATATATATATATATATATATATATATATATATATATATATATATATATAAAAACAACTATACATATTTATTTTCCAGACTTTTTCCAAGGATTACTTTTTCCAAGATTATATTCCCTAATGTCATAAATATTGACTGTCTAAATGTATATGAATATTGAAAGCTTGGATTCGGGACTAGTTATCGATTACGGTAGTGAAAAATCATTCTCCTGCGTAGCTTAGATGGAAGAGCGCTATACTGGAAATATAGAGGCCCGTGGTTCAAATCCCGGCACAGGAGTGTATTTTTCACTGTCTGTTTCCCGTAGTTAATAATAATTATAATTTGATTTAAAATAATGTTTATATACATTTGGGAAGAAAACTTGTGTTTGTACATCTTCACTGAATACTTCTGAAATTGCACCTTTTCAATCTTGGATAACCAAGAAATAAATGATAAAAAAGGCGTGGGTAGGAAAAGGGTGATTTTGTCGTCGAGTTGTTGAATTTGCTCCAGTTGAAAAGGCTTTCCAAATGTAACCATCTAATACCTTGATTAGACCTATTACAATCAAGCCCCCGCCGTTCTTTGACTGGCGCACACCCTTCATCCCTTGCCAGGCCAGCTTACACAAGGAGAGACAGGGATAGAAGGACCACCGTCGCAAATTTAAATAGGTCCCTAATTGGGGGACCCCCGCCTGTGGCACAGAGCGTCTTTGATCTACTTGATTTGAAATGCAAAACTCAGTGGCTGCGAGGGGTATTAACCGTCATTAGCTTTACGTCCCCGCTTCACTACTCGCTCCTTGTGTAAACATAGTACCTAGAGTCCTTCCAACAGTCTGCACCCTTATAGTTGAAGTAATTAGTTCCAAACTTGAAGGCTCCTCTTCGACCTCCTACATGCCGAAATTCAAACCGATTCCACTTGACATTCAATGAAATTCTTTAATTAATTCAACACCTTTATTCAATTTTGTGCTATTATTTGTCAAATGTATTTAATGGCTATTATTTCACTAAATAAGTATTTACTTGTATATATATATATATATATATATATATATATATATATATATATATATATATATATATATATATATATATATATATATATATATATATATATATATATATAAATATTATTATTTATTAATATAATTTTTCGATGAATGATTACCCTTTCGAGCTCAGTAAACCCGTGATGATTTCCAGCGAAATGTCAAAGTTCTACGTCCCTGTTACTTTATTTGTCAATCCATTAAGATGATCTACATCAACGCTCTAACTCCTGAAGGATTTTTATGTAGAGAACAAGAATTAGTTTGATTGATTCTCTACAAGATTTGCTTTAAGGTGTTTTATATATTTTGGTAAGGAGCGTAATATTAGAGAATTTTAAGGATAAACGTCCAAAAATATTATATGTTTTTTGCGAATATCTCGTGAACGAAGCCTCTCTGGATCCATTTCTATGGAAACTTTTTGATTGAGAGTCAAATTTCCTATAAGAACCCTAAGTATTGTGGTTTTGTTTGGTGACACTTTTTTTTGCATTTCTGCAAGAATTGGTTTGGATCCTGTCCGAATAATTTCACGCCTGGAAACATTCAATCCACCATAATATTGATCTTAAACTTGAATTATACCATTCAAAAACTTATGCAAAGCAGAAGTTTTTCCTGAATTCGCCACATTTCTAAAATTCCTCAATAAAGAGTATAGAAAACTCTGGAATTATTCATGGTCAAATTTTAGACCTTTGGTTTTGTATAATAAATTAAATAAAATAGCATACAAGAATTTTGGTTATTTGAAAAAATTGAGTCAAGTAGGTTATATATTGCAATACATAATTGACCGAGCGAAGCAAGGTCTATGTTTTAACTTTTTCTTCCCCGGTCTTGCCCAGGACCGTTTTGCATTTAGTTCGAAAATGTTTGTTACGCGCTTACGACCAAACGCTTTGTTCGATTTTCTTCAAATTTGGCATGGATGTTCTTTGAAGTCATAAAAAATAACATGAAAAATAACATGAGTTTTATATTTAATGAATTTCATTTTTACATTTTTTAAAAGGAAATAAAAATAATAAAAATAAATTTATATTTTTTGTTTATCTTGAAATTTGGCATGAATATTCCTCCAAGTCTGGAAAATAAATATGTATAGTTGTTTTTTTATATATATATATTTTTTTTTAATAAAAAAAAGTTTAGACTTTTTCTTCTTGAAATTTGAAATAGATGTTCCTTTAAGACATTAAAATTGATTTATATGTTGGTTTATTTGCTTAAAAAATGTTTAGAATTAGCATTAAAATAACCTTTCCAGCAGGGAATCGAACCCGGCCTCTCACGTTCGATGAAGAGTTAAAAGGCCGGCATACTCCGATCTGCGCGCGCAAATAGGCTGCGCGCGCAAGACATTATACAGGAGACCCGTGGTTCAAATCCCGGCGCTGGAGTGTATTTATCTCTGTCTGTTTCCCGTAGTTTATAATAATTATTAACTACGTATAGTAGTTAAATAGTATGAAAACTACCAAAAACTTAATTTAAAAAATTTAATTTCGAATTGATTGTACAAGGTACAGGTACTAATTGAGTACTTTATAATTATATAAGCGTTAATTCTCAGTTTAGTTCTAATGTCATAAATATTGACTTTCTAAATGTGTATGGATATTGAAAGCTTGGATTCGGGACTAGTTATCGATTACGGCAGTGAAAAATCATTCTCCTGTGTAGCTTAGTTGGTAAGAGCATCTGTACTGGAAATACAGGAGACCCGTGGTTCAAATACCGGCGCTGGAGTGTATTTTTCTCTGTCTGTTTCCTGTAGTTTATAATACACAATTATAATTTGATTTAAATTGATATTATTTATTATTTTACAATACACATCGCCGCATTTTTCTTTTTTAATTGCTTACTGTTCATTATCTACAAGTTTCTTTTGTCTTTCGCCAACAAGAATATTAGCCCAGTCAAATTAGGATTTTTTATCGGAATAATTCAAAGTGAGCTGAATTTTTGTGTACACCTTTATTTAAAGTACCCTTGATTTGACAAGTACCCTTGATTTGACCTTGAGCTTCACGAGTTATAAGGCTCAAATGAGACCAAAATTAAGTTTTTCGCTTATATCTCGAAAAGTGTTGGCATTAGGAGATTTTTGGTTATTTACAAGTTTGTTCTTCATTAAATTTCCAATAAAAATGGCCATTTAAATTTTTTTTTTTTAGCTCCAACCGTTTTTGTGTTATACAAGCGATCACAATTAGGTAATAAAAATAAAGTAGGATTAGGGGGCAAAAGAACTCTTGTATAAGGGATTTCTAACCTCAAGCCACCCTATATTTATTTTTTCATAGATTTTTGACTCCCCCTTCCAAATTTTTCATTCCTGTATTTACCCCCCCCCTCCTGGACTCCCTCCCCCAAGACCTCTCCCTAAGGCCCTCCCCCCTATTTTTTGCGTAATACGTGAAACACTGAAAAATTTTCAGTTGATGCTATATACCTCGTAAACTATGCGTTGTTCGATATTAATTTTTCACACTAGTTTTTCAGTGCAATAAATTTACAACAATTTAATACCTACGGCAACTCTGTACGTGCAATAGTTCCCGAGATGTGGCACATTAAAAATTTAAATTTTTTTAAAAAAATTTAAATTTTAAGTATTGCTCTCGTTTCGGGGCGAATATCGGCATAAAACTGTTAACCTACGAGAATAGTCATAAGAAATGAAGTTGTAGTAAAGATAATTGGCTTCTCTCTACGTCCAATTACAACTCTATACGTCAAATAGTTACTGAGATATGACCCTTCAAAAATTGGCAGTGTTTCCCAAAAAATGGAAAATTTAAGTATTGCTCTTGTTTCGGGGTGAATATCGGCATAAAACCTCTACCCTACAAGAAAAGTCATAAGAAATTAAGTTGTAGTAAATTTAATTGGCTTTAATTCAAGCACAAAATGTAGCCTGTAGACAAAATAGTTTTGATGCAGTAGTAAAAAAAACAAAAAATGGAGAACAAAAAAAGGTGTGTCCCACACCTAAAGTCAATAGGGAAAGAGATATAAGCGAAAAATATATATATGAATATATATATATATATATATATATATATATATATATATATATATATATATATATATATATATATGTAAGGATAAACTTGCTTCCCTCGCGAACATTTTCAGCCAAAAAC
Source organism: Gerris lacustris (assembly GCA_951217055.1). Lineage (NCBI taxonomy): Eukaryota > Metazoa > Arthropoda > Insecta > Hemiptera > Gerridae > Gerris > Gerris lacustris. The sequence goes on from OX578277.1 coordinate 83,261,934, forward strand.
GCTTCCCTGGCGGCCATGTCTCCCTCGCGGCCAGAGGTGCCATTCCAGACATTAATGCCTCCCTAGCGAACATCCGAGTCTCCCTTGCGGACTGTTCGCAAGGGAGACTCGGAGGTGCCATTCCAGACATTAATGCCTCCCTAGCGAACATCCGAGTCTTCATATCACATACAATAGCATTTTTAACAACAATTAAATTCCTCATTACTTTTTATGAAAGAAATCAATTTATATTCATACCTCCATAGCGCATCCAATAAAGTATAATAACAACTCCCAAGCGAACTTATCACATACAACACCATATGGATTTATATGTGCATTTAGCATACCCTAAATACATAACTACTGTCTTGTGACATTTTAAGTTTAGGGAGGTACGGAGGTACGTTAGAAGTTAGGGAGGAACAGAAAATATTTGTTCTTTTTAAAAAAAATAAATAAAGATTTTCCGTTCCTCCCTAGCAGCCATTATAATATAAAAACACATCCTCAGCGAACATAGTGCATACAAGACCAATATGATCCATTAGTTCATAACCTCATTACTAAATTATTTATTCGTGTAGTTTTAATTAAGTAAAAAAACTATTAATTACTTATTTTTATTAAACAGAATTTTTTGAAAAATTAAAATAATTGAATACCTCCCTAGCTGCCAATATAATCTAAAAACACCTCCTATGCGAACATATCACATACAACATTTGGATCTATATGTGAATACCCCTGAAATACAAAAAAAAATTCCTTGAGAGAGTTTAAGTAAATTAAAAAACATAAAATTACATCATTTAATAAAAAAATAAAAAATAAAAATAAAGATTTTTGTCGTACCTCCCTAGCAGCCAATATAATCTAAAAACACCTCCTATGCAAACATTTTACATACAACACCATATGGATCTATATGTGCAAATCCGAAAAACATAAATTCTTTCCTTTGAGAGTTTAAGTAAATTGAAAACATAAAATTATATAATTTAATAAAAAATAAATAGAAAAAAATAAAAATAAAGATTTTTATTCTGTCGTACCTCCCTAGCAGCCAATATAATCTAAAAACACCTCCTATGCGAACATTTCTCATACAACACCATTTGAATCTATATGTGCAAATCCTAAGAACATAAATTCTTTCCTTTGAGAGTTTAAGTAAATTGAAAACATAAAATTACATTATTTAATAAAAAAATAAAAAAAAATAAATAAAAAATAAAAATAAAGATTTTTATTCTGTCGTACCTCCCTAGCAGCCAATATAATCTAAAAACACCTCCTATGCGAACATTTCTCATACAACACCATTTGAATCTATATGTGCAAATCCTAAAAACATAAATTCTTTCCTTTGAGAGTTTAAGTAAATTGAAAACATAAAATTATATCATTTAATAAAAAAAAATAAAATAAATAAATAAATTAAAATAAAGATTTTTATTCTGTCGTACCTCCCTAGCAGCCAATATAATCTAAAAACACCTCCTATGCGAACATTTCTCATACAACACCATTTGAATCTATATGTGCAAATCCTAAAACACATAAATTCTTTCCTTTGAGAGTTTAATTAAATTGAAAACTAAAAATGATACAATTTAATAAAAAAAAAAAAAAAAAAAAAAAAAAAATAGATTTTTCTGTCGTACTTCTTTAGCAGCCAATATAATATAGAAACACCTCCTATGCGATCATATCACACAAAACACCAATTGGATCTATATGTGCATACCCTAAATACAAAACTTCTTTTTGTGGGAGTTTAAGTAAATTGAAAACTAAAAATTATATCATTTAATAAAAAATATTTTTTTTTAAAAAAAATAGATTTTTCTGTCGTACCTCCCTAGCAGCCAATATAATCTAAAAACACCTCCTATGCGAACATTTTACATACAACACCATTTGGATCTATATGTGCATATCCTAAAAACATAAATTCTTTCCTTTGAGAGTTTAAGTAAATTGAAAACATAAAATTATATCTTTTAATAAAAAAAAAAATAAAATAAAAAAATAAAGATTTTTTTCTGTCGTACCTCCCTAGCAGCCAATATAATCTAAAAACACCTCCTATGCGAACATTTCTCATACAACACCATTTGAATCTATATGTGCAAATCCTAACACACATAAATTCTTTCCTTTGAGAGTTTAAGTAAATTGAAAACTAAAAATGATACAATTTAATAAAAAAAATTAAAAAAAAAAAAATAGATTTTTCCGTCGTACTTCCTTAGCAGCCAATATAATATAGAAACACCTCCTATGCGATCATATCACACAAAACACCATTTGGATCTATATGTGCATACCCTAAATACAAAACTTCTTTTTGTGAGAGTTTAAGTAAATTGAAAACTAAAAATTATATCATTTAATAAAAAATACTTTTTTTTTAAAAAAATAGATTTTTCTGTCGTACCTCCCTAGCAGCCAATATAATCTAAAAACACCTCCTATGCGAACATTTTACATACAACACCATTTGGATCTATATGTGCATATCCTAAAAACATAAATTCTTTCCTTTGAGAGTTTAAGTAAATTGAAAACATAAAATTATATCGTTTAATAAAAAAAAAATAAAGATTTTTATTCTGTCGTACCTCCCTAGCAGCCAATATAATCTAAAAACACCTCCTATGCGAACATTTCTCATACAACACCATTTGAATCTATATGTGCAAATCCTAAAAATATAAATTCTTTCCTTTGAGAGTTTAAGTAAATTGAAAACTAAAAATTATATCATTTAATAAATTTTTTTTTTTTTTTTTAAAAAATAGATTTTTCTGTCGTACCTCCCTAGCAGCCAATATAATAAGATGTATAAATTTAGCAACCGTTAAATTATGAATGATCCTTAAAATTAGTGAGGTACGGTTTAAATAAAAAAACTACATAGTTTGACCAACTAGTTTCGTGTAATTTGTACACATCGTCAGGGTATAACTACAGATAATAGACAAAATATACTGAATTTAAAGTATATACATGTTGACGTTAGGAATAGGACTGGTACCACTGGCTCACCAGTCCTATTCATAATTTTAAGGATCAGCCAATATAATCTAAAAACACCTCCTATGCGAACATTTTACATACAACACCATTTGGATCTATATGTGCAAATCCTAAAAACATAAATTTTTTCCTTTGAGAGTTTAAGTAAATTGAAAACTAAAAATTATATCATTTAATAAAAAATACTTTTTTTTAAAAAAAATAGATTTTTTTGTCGTACCTCCCTAGCAGCCAATATAATCTAAAAACACCTCCTATGCGAACATTTTACATACAACACCATTTGGATCTATATGTGCAAATCCTAAAAACATAAATTATTTCCTTTGAGAGTTTCAGTAAATTGAAAACATAAAATTACATCATTTAATAATAAAAAAACCTTCTTTGGATTTATTTATTTTTTTTTCGCGCCTGCTTAGCGCAGCCAATATACTATAGAAACACCTCCTAAGCCCTAAGCGATCATATATATTAGTGTACCTATATTTTTTCTTTTTTTATTCTTTCCGAGCTTAAAGGCCCGGTCACACAGGAAGCGGACTGTCTGCGGCGGACAAGTATTTGGTCTGTGGCGGACTCTGTGTGCTGTTATTTTGCATTATCCTTGTCGAACAGAAGGAATCTGTCCACGGCGGACCCTGTGGTCTATAGTCTATAATATTGCATTAAACTGGTCAAACATAAGGCGACTGTCCGCGGCTGACAGATTTGAAGTTGTAATTTTTCACTGAGTTCGCGGCGGACTAGAAGCAACATGGATTTCTCTGGAGTGCGTTTTTCTGTGTGATATGCGTCCCCCGTACTATTTTTTCTTTCTTTCTTTCTTTCTTCTTCTTGTCTTCTCTGTTTCGATATTTAAGGTTGTAGGAGAGTATGTAACTTCTAAAATTGTTCTTCAGATATTCGAAAATATGAGAAAAACCAGGGGTCAAATGAAGGAATGAATTGTTTTTATTTCACCATAGTAAATACATTACATTATATTTTTAATTACATATTACATTATTTACACACACACATAAATATATTCTGTGTTTGTGTTGCATACATAGAAATATTATATGAAGATAAAAAATAAAATATAATAATGAGATAAAGAATGGTGAGGACCCTCAGTAGAGAAAATAAAACTCTAAAGCGCTAATGTTTTTATTAAATATGTAGGTAGATGCATCAGTGTAGGAGTAGGGAGTCAGTATTGATATAGTTAAAGCGTTTTTATAATTATATATAAATAAATACTTGTTTTCTTGTTTTTTTGTTTTATTATTATTATTATTAAATCAAAGTGGATATTTTTGCTTCCGAGCTTACCGAAGGTAACGGAAGCATTGTGTTCACTATTGAGAACGAAAAAGTTTTATGTCTCCGATTTTAAAAATTCCAAGACAGAAATCCGTTTCAGACACCAGGGAATATTTTTGGTCTTGTTTCTGTCTGTCTGTCGGTCTGTGTGTCCGCAAATCCTGAAACGTGCGACGATAACTTGAGTAAATGTCGACCAATTTTGATGAAATTTGGTAGACATGTTCATTTTACCAATACCCAGGACGAGTTCGTTGGACAACGTTATCCGGTCAAGCGTTCACGCGCAACGCTTGCGTAAACGTGAACTTCAAATTTAAAATTAGAATTTTAGGTAGGGAAAAAATCAAACTTCATCTATTTAATGAGACACACATTTTTTTCAAATACATTTTTTTAGTAAAACCAACAGTGAACCGCTTTGAAGTGTTAAAGATCGCTAAACACTATTAATAGTTTTTACAGAATAAAAAATATAGCAATAATCCAATATTTATAACAATAATGTTAATGTTAATATAAGAATAAAGTACATGAAAGGATGCGAGGAAACTATGTGGCACACTAATTGGCAGTCTATTTAGTTTGCGATTCAATGTGTGAAATGATATGATATTTTTAAGACAGTGCGGAAGTTGGTAGTAATGTTTTGATACTTGGTACGTATAGCGAGTCTTTGTTGTTTTGTTTTTTTGTATTGCAACATGGAACTTATTCATAACTGTATTTAATCATTTTAAACGCAGTAAATAATTATGGTTAATTGTGTTTTACCTTTTTTTTTTAAATTGCAATAAAACTGCTTTCTTACATAAAAGATTTATCGGTAGCACAGTAATATCTCTAGGACACATTTCAAAAGGGTGACGACGTGCCTTTTTAATATTATTTTGATTATAGCTTTCAGAACTGTGGTTACTAATTACAAAGTAGTAATTGTAGTTTTATCCATTTACTAGTTTTCGTTTATAAATTAATTTATTATTGATCTTTTCATCAAAATTTATCATTAAAAATATATAAAACAAACCACATTAAAAATAACTTCTCCGGGGCGGGGAATCGAACCCGGGCACGCTCCGTCCGCGTTTTAAGCTACTAGATTTTTCCCGGGAACACGGCTTATATCGTTAGATTCGTATTAAAATGGACTACATTTTAGACTTTTTTTAATCAAAATTGTTGGAACCGTTTTCAAGAAATAATTTTTTTTCATGTTTTCTCAAAGTTTTTGGGGGATAGCGCCCCTAAATTTAGAGCTAAAATTTATTTCTCGATTTCGCCTTGGGGTATGTTTTTCTGAACATGTATGCCAAATTTCGTCAAAATCGACCCAGTGGTTTAGGTTCCAGGCGTTTGTACAGACGACAGACATTTTTTAAAAAACACTTTTTTGGAATTAGGAGACCTCTTAACATGTATCCATAAAAATCTCAAAATCGATTTTTCGCGCTTCACAATACTTTCTCTTTATATGAGAGTAAAAACAAATAAATAAACTCAATTCACAGCTGATATGCTGATATAAATTTTAAAAATAAAACATTAAATTTTTTATAATAAAACATAAAACAACACGAGTTGAAAGGTATCGAAAGCATTGTGATCGTGCCGAAGACCGAAAAATTGATGCCTTAAAAATCAGAAATATCAGCACTGTTGATCCATCTAAACTTTTTGTGAACGTTGGGTGGCAACATTTTACCTTAAAAACTACTTGTCTGACTTTAATGGAATTTCGATAGTAGGTCTTAATTACCCATCACCCATATTATTATATATTATATTTGTTAAAAACAATTCTTATTATATAAAAAATTCAATTTAAGATTGATAATAACGAATCGCAAAACTCTGATTCTTAAATTCTATTCCTATGTTGCTGTGTTCTAAGAAAGTTTGATACCCTTTTAACTCGTAATCTTTAATGACACCGCCACCACGTTCTATTGAGTTTATTTATCTCCCTACTTCTTTTATAGTCTTTCCCATTATACGAAAACGAAACTGTTACTATCCAAAAACAACTGATAACAAAATAGGTACCTAATTGTTTGTCATCCATTGACTACTAGTATAAATTTGCTACTCAATAAATCCTATAAAAATGTATACATTAGTATGTTAAAGTACAAGTACATGATAAGATATATGTCTGTATTGTACTCGTACAATAATATTAAAGCAATATCTTTCACTAGTCACATCTTATCATTTTTCAATTATTTATTATTATTATTATTTAATAAGTTTATTAAATCTCTTTTGTCATATCAATTTCTTTGGCTTCGAAAAATTAAAAATCGTAAAAGAAGGAAAGAAATAATTAAATAGGACTATATATAGGTGGTTAGAGGTGAATAAAATACTCATAATTATTTTAAAAATGATTGAAAACGCGAAATGGCAAGAAAGTGTAAAGGGGTCATTTTCAAAAAAAGTGACACTTTCACTGTCCGCGAGTTAAAAAAAAAATTACTTGCACTCCATATAATTAAAGAAATCTACAACCCCACAAACATTTTTCTATAGATTAAATTCGTCATTTTGGTGTAGTCAGATTCTTGAATATCCTTTTTAGGGAGGAGAAATTTAAATTTATATATACAAAAAGGTTACGATAGTTATGTCCCAGCCCCTTTTAACCTAAGTTACCATGCTCAAAAATGTTCAAAAAATAATTTTCTTTGACTTTCTAACTATAATCCTAGATAGGAAATATAATGTACTTTGTGATACTAAATATAATTTCTTTCTTATTTCGGTGTAACTTGTCGGGAATTTAATAAAAAGGCTTGTCCAAGCAATCGGTCACGATAGTTACATCACAATAGTTACCAAAAAATTGGCTGCACTGTTTGACTGAGGGCGGGATTTCAGTGTTTTACAGATAAAAGAATCATTCCTTTATAATCTAAAGTTCGTCTCCAGGTCTTCTGAAGTAAGCCTCGGTCACACAACAATTCTCTTCAAAAATCATGGGGGCGTATGTTTATTCAAAGTGACAATAGTTACCATAAATTTTAGTATTTAAAAGTGCATTTAAAGGTTTTTATTTTTTTTTGAGTATACCCCAGTAATATACAGAATACTTATGCTTTCCTTTGAAAGCATTAATACATTAGTGTGGCTTGGCCTCCATGTTTTAGTTTATAAGCCACGATAGTTACTTGTCCCGATAGTTACTTTTCACATACATATTCTTGTTGTATAGATGTTCAGCGTCAAAATAAAGCACTAGTTGGCTCAAAGTTGTTCAGTGTCACTTTTTTTGAAAATTTCGCTTTAACTATTTTATCATTCCTAACTTTAGAGGAGCACGACACTTGTCACGATAGGTACCCAGGAACAAGATAGATGTCACATTAGTTACCCAGCGTACTACATGTCACGATAGTTACTAAAAAATTTAATTTAAATAGGTTATTTTTAAAATAAAAAAAACTTCGTCCTCATCATAGATTTAAGTGTACAATGACTTATTTAGGAAATTAAATCTAATTAGCTTACAAAAATTGCTATGACCAGGAACTTTAATTAAAGGTACTTGAACAGTAACTATCGTGACAAAATTATAATTAATTAATTTTTTCACTAATTAAAACCAATGTAAGAAATGTCCTGAGTAGACAATAATATTGGTTTGAGTCTGTGTGACGATTTCCAATTGTCGTTTGGTGGTAAATATCATTTTGCAAATCGGTAAGTAGAAGAAAATTCCGGTAACTAATGTGACTAAAAAAACTTGCCTTTTTTTATTTAAAAATTGATAAAAAATTTAAAACTTAAAAATCCCGCGACCCACATACATATTCTTATGTATAGATGTTCAGCATCAAAATAAAGCACTAGCTGAATCAAAATCTGAAAAATAAATTTTGGGCATAAAGGTTTTTTTAAAATGACCCAAAGAACCTCTCATTCTCGTGCATATTGGCCAAGAATAACGGCAAAACGTTTCTTCGAGAGTTTTGAGCTGCCTTTATAGTTTATAGTTTTATTAATTCTATTTAACCAGTTAATAAAAACTTCACCATCTATTGACGATTTTCTGAGCAATATCTAAAATAAATATAAAGACAGAAATTCAATGAAGAAATGAGGAGGAGGTGTAATACACAGAAACAAAACGAGGAACCTGGACCTGGAAGAAAAACAATATGCCACCCAGTGGCGTATCCAGCGGCTAGGTCTGGGGGGGGGCACATTCTGAGTCAGTTTAGATTGGGGGGGGGGGGGGGTATTTGAGTGGTAACAAGACAAGGGAACTACTTATTCAAAAAGCAGCTGCTCCCCCCCCCCCCCCCCCCCCCAAAAAAAAAGTACAACTAATAAACAAACAAAACAACTGTTTTAGAACGTATTCGTTAGAAAATGTTATGCTGATGCTTACTGCAGTGCAATATCTTACTGTAAGTCATGGGCGTCGTCTGCAGTTAATTATTGGGGGGAGGGGATTTATGAAGGGGGACCGGCCCCCGGAAAATTTTGAAAATATGACCTCTCAAAACTATGAACTATGGTGAATGTAAAAAATATGTATTAAAAACAAAAATACGGCGGTATTTTGTTTTGTTTTACTCTATTGGGTCTGGGGGAGGGGGACGTGCCTCCTGTGCCTCCCCCCCCCTGGATACGCCACTGATGCCACCAGTAAAAAAGAAAAAGAGGAGGCAATGCTTCAATATGAATTAAAACCATGCCATTAATACCGACCTGTAAATGCCATACTTTCTAATATCCCTAGCTATTGCTTTTTTTGCTTTACAAGCCTTTTACGCCTAGCAAAAATAAACGTATTCGCATATTATCAACTAAGTTTACGCACAAATTTAAAAATAAAAAATACATGTCGTGTCACGACAGTCACGAGACACCCGGTAGGAAGTTCCTACCGGATGTCACAAGTATTCATAAATAAAGTAAATCTTTAAATTGTGAGTGTGTTAAAAATGTATACACATATTTCATTCGTCCAAAAGATTCCTTGAAACAATTCTATCTCATCGTTAGTCCTAGCAAAACCATTCAGGGAAACTATAATAAGATCGGGTTACTCTCTCTTTGTTTCATTTAACAACAACATGAAACTGAGTCTTTTACTGTTTTTTACACCCTCATTCTAAGAACTTTTTGTTTTCAACAGTATAAATACAAATTATGTTATTCATTACACATTATAATGTGTATACACGAAAAATTGTGGGAATAACAATTTTTGTTGTACATACCTTGTTAAAAAATATTGATTACCCTACTAAATAGCATACACTTGTAGCTAAATAATCTAAAAATTCGGTAATCTAAATGACATCACTATATGGTAAAACCTCTATATAAGAAATATTAAAATTTATATTTGTTTATCTGGATACATTTTTAGTCATTTGGAACAGAATAACTCATCTTTGTCCCTGATAGCCAAAATAATTTTTAAAAGTTGTAAGTCAGATAATATAGTCTAAATAGTTAATCATAACTAATCTAAATAGTTGGAAGTCTAAATAATTAATCTAAACATCTCATTATACCCCTTTTTTTAGTGTCTGCCAAGCGGCCAAGCGTCTATCTGTATAATCTGTAGTAAAGTATTTACAATAATTCTTATGTTTTGAGATATTTTGTAGCGAGTCAACGTGTCAGCGTCTTACTCATAGAGTAAGAGACACATAATCATAAAGATAACTTACAATTCTGTAACGCTTACCATTATTTATTATTTAAATAAAATAATATTACATCACCCACTTCATTTGAACTGTCCAATAAGTGTTTAAATTTTATTTATATTTTTTTAGGTCTTAGGATTTATATTTATATTGTTAAAAAAAATTTCCTGTTTCGTACTAAAAAAATGTATTAAATGTAATATTGTTTAGTCTTGGTATTTCATATTGTAAAAAAACATCGCTTACCGTGTCGCTACAAAAATGTAAACTCAACTTTTTTTTTCGACAATTATTTTACAAAATGTTGCCATTACATTTTATTTAAAATAGGTTTCCTATTTTCATCAATATCTCATAAACTAGATTTTTTCCGTGTAAAAAAACGGAAGACACACCAAATTTAGAGCAAAATAAATAATTATTTTTGGGTTTTCTTATGAATTTTAAGAATAAGTATGCCAAATTTCATTCAATGAGACATTTTTTCATCTATTCAGTGAGACATTTTTTCAAATACAATGTTTTAGTAAAACCAACAGCGACACCGCTATGAAGTGTTAAAGATCGCTAAAACTATTAATAGTTTTTACACAATAAAAAATATAACAATAATCTAATATAACAATAATGTTAATGTTAATATAAGAATAAAGTACATGATAGGATGCGAGGAAACTATGTGCTATACTAATTGGCTGTCTATTATTTTTATATTGTTTATTTTATTAGAAAATGTCAGATTCATTCATTTCGATAAATGAATCAACCGATCATAAATTTCGAAACTGATTATTAAGCGGCTCTTAAGCGGTCCATACACTACACATGCATTGCACGCCGTGCCATTTTTATATTTTGGCACGCCGTGCGCCACACACCGTAAAATGCAGTTCGCTCTGTGACGTGCTAGAAGTCGGAGTTCATACTGTGATTTTTTAGTGTACACGACCAGTTATGCCTGTAGTAACGAAACATAAAGCTTTAGCAGATTGGCGTGATACATGAAGATAGATAGGAAGGAGAAACGGAAGAAGAGGCAAATATGGACTAGAAATTGGTTGAAGAAGAAAGATAACTTTGCACTTAACTCGCCACAAACAATGGGGTGATTTCTATAAGCATCAATAAACAACGGCAAGAAATTGGGTGACAGAAAAACGGATGTATCACTCATAATGTCACTTGATGCTAGCGAACGAAATATAGCCTCAAAAGATGTTGCACTCTTAGCACGTGGCGCGAAAAAGGCCTACACACTAGCACGTTGGCACGGGGCCGGATGGCATGGCGCGCCGAAAATCAAACTGGTCTTGACTCTCATCGTGCCAAGCATTGCAGGCCGTGCTTAGCACGGAGACTTCCACACACTGGCACGTTTCGTCCGTTTTGTGGACGGCGTGCTTGCATGCTATGCAATGCACGCGTAGTGTAAAGCGGCTCATACACTACACGTGCTATCCGGCCCCGTGCCAACCTTTTTTACCTTTTTTATTATTTTGTTAATTGTTATACATATTAATTAGTTTCTATTGGATATTTTGTAAATATATAGATAGACTCCAAACTAAGATTTGGAGAGTATTATATTCTTAGTAAGGGAATGAATGATGTACAATATAGTCCTGATTTTATTCCTAGAAGGCTATGGAAACAACATCATTTAGCCATTTCATTTAATTGCTAGGCCTACATGACAATAGGAAACTTAGCCACTAATACCTAGCATGAGCCCCGCGCGGAGCGCGGGGTCAAGGCTAGTGTAAAATACAAATAGGAGTTTATCATATCTATTAAAAAAATGAATGAATAAGCTGCCAGTCAGTCTGACCTCTGAACTCGAGGTGTATTCGGTGTTAGTCTTTTCTACCTCTCTCCTTCCATGTCAGCGTGTGTGGCTTCTTTCCTAGTACTAGTATGCGACGACAAAACCTCTCCCCTTTATTCAACAAATAAATAATCTTAAAAACCTTAACCTTAATAGGGCCTACAATTTTATTATGAATCGCTTCAAATTTGGTGACATATTATATGTAAACTAGCAGAAGAGATGCTCTCTATATTTTTTTTCTATATGAAGAGTAAATAATGGTTTTTAAGCATATCAAAAATATAGGAATCGGTCCGAGACAACTCAGACAACTTTCTCATATTATAAGAGTTCATAATTTCTTAGCCCAGTGTTTTCTATTGATTAGTTTTCGTCAGTAAATTTAATTATTATTCAAAATTTTAACAAAATGTATCATAAAAATAACTTCTTCTCGGCGGGGAATCGAACCCGTCCGCTATTTTTCTCTGTCTATCTCCCGTTGTTAATAATAATTATAATTTGATTTAAATTAAAATTTATACTTTCCGTAGTATGAATACTACCAACTACCAAAAACTTAAATAAGGAAAATTGATTTTTTAATATGTATAACAAAAAATGAATCATTAGATTTGAGGAGCAGAAAAAAATCAGTTAGCTATTTTTCCTTGCTTCAGCTAAACCATAAATCTTTAATCGTTTTAAAATGTAATCGGTTATATTAACTCAAAAACAATTTTATTATCAAAACTATTTATTAACTAATTTCGAATTTTAAAAATTCAATGAATTAGATGTTACAAAAATTTCCTTAAACTCAAATGCTTTAACACTATAGAATATATTTTTTTAAATAATAACCTAGGATCAAAGCTATAGTAGGTATTAAATAGTTTTTTTAGTAGTATCATAAATATAAAAACTAATGGCTGCAGTAGTTCATTGAGAGATATAGATGTAATACCAATGTAAAAGGAAAAGCAATACATTACTGTGCTATGTATACAACTATAATGTATACTTTTGTCCATACATAAGCTCAGAATAAAATAACTTTTACAATAATTAAATAAGAAGCAATCAAGAAAGAAGTAATTGGCTCCAAATAAGAATGGCCTTTTAGGAGGTATTTTTATATTATTTTGGCTTTAACGGAGGTATGGTCGCCACGGAGCTATTTTTACATAATTTTGGCCTTAAAAGAGGTATGGTCTCTAAAGAGGTGTTTTTGAATGAAATTGATCGCTGGAGAGGTCTGTATATTTTTGTTCGCTACGGAGGTACATTTGTTGTTTAAAAAGTCAAAAATACCTCCCTAGAGGACAAAGAAATAAAAAGTTACAGATTTCGAGTTGTAGACATATTTACCTCTCTAGCGAACAGTCCGCAAGGGAGGTGTGTTCGCAAGAGAGGTGATTATGTCTATATATATATATATATATTTATATATATATATATATATATATATATATATATATATATATATATATATATATATATATTTATATATATATATATATATATATATATATATATATATATATATATATATATATTTATATATATTAATTTCTATCACAATTTTTATTTCTATCATAAATTTATATATTATATTCAATTCTATCACGTTCCCAAAGCCTTCATTAAAATTTGATTTCTTCGAATTAAAAATAATTTTTCCAAAGTTTGAAGGAATGCTTGTTCGAATTTGGCAGGAATTATCCTTGAAGTCTTTACAAGCGACTTATATAAAGGATTTTCAATTTTTTGACGTCGCGAGGTCTACTGTTCAAAGAACTACTAGTAATAATATAAATTAGTCTACAAGGCGAGTTTCAGTCAATCTATCTAATTAATAATATAACTAGAGTTGTATGCTCTTTATTCAAAGAGAGTTAGACGCGGGTTAATTTTTGTATGATTTTGTTATTGAATCACGCTTTAGATTTAATCGTTAAAAAATTTACTCGGGTTTAAGCTTAAAAAATATATTAATATCTCTAGGTCATTATATTGTTGTTTGTTGTATTTATTATTATTTGAGCTCTAGGCAAATAGAAATAGAACAGTGTATTGTAATATATGATCCTCACAGGAAGGAACTGGTATCAGGAGCATACATTTCAACCGTCTTACGATATGCTGCCCTTCTTTGCATATTCCATATGTCCGTTAGTCTTGAAAAGGTCTAACCATTGTCAAGTTTCCGTTTGAGGCAGTAAGAGATTTAACGGCTAAATCCTCTTCGTTTTGAAAGTTTAATCCCAAATAAATGTATTTTCTTTGTTACAAAGAATTGAGTAATGAGATAAATTCGTATTCAATCCTTCTCACAGTGGTTACTGGTTTTTAATTATTGCAATATCAGAGTAATTGCATGTGATGAACAACTGGCTGTGTTTACTTTGCCAGCAGTTAATAGGTCTGTAGTGTCAGTAATTGGTAAATAGTATGTATAATTTATAATTGGTATCATTAATAAATTTGCGTGGAGTAGTTGATTGCCAAAGATGTCCATAATGTTATATCTTAAATATACTGAACCACAGAGGCAGGAGAGAGTGATACAAGTAAATTGATAATATAATTGATTGATTTAATTTATTCAAATACTAGTTTCGTTATTATGTTAACTCAATAAATGGTTAACAGTTTAGTTATATTAAAAAAAGAAAGTTTTTCGGTCTCTTGTATAACTCCTCACAGGTATTATTCTTTAAATTATTTTAACACTAAAGGTTGCCCTAGCCCTAGAGGACGAAGGCTGGGTCCTTTTTTATTTTATGCTTTTTTATTATACCAATAATTCCTCATTTCATTAAGATAATCCAGGTTTTAATTTTCTTTTAATATTAAAATGTTGACCTTATTTGCTGGGCATAAAGTGAATATTTTATTTTGCCCTTCAAAAGTGTATTATAATAATATGTGGCTATATTACCAGTTTGGTATTAATATTTATGGTCAACGTTCTACTCGTTTGAAAGAGCTTCAACACCTCCCCCCCCCCCCCCCCTCCACCATTGGAATATTAATTATATTTTTGTGCAACTTGATTAGCGTAATTCAATGTAGATACTTCGGTTCATATGTTAAAGCGTACCTTCCTACCATTCGGTGATGCAACACTGCAAAGATGTACGGGTTTAATCTATCTTATTTTTAAGTTTATAAATTTCAACGCTGTACGAGTATAGTATATTCGGAAAGAGAAAAAATTAGTGATGGCTGAGTGAGAAATTGTCAATAGTTTATTCTCTATAGGGATATACTGGTTGGATTCTCTCGCTGATCTACGGAATGTTTTATGTGTAATATAGATTTTGCTTTAGAGCAGACAGAAGTAACGGAAGAATTCTGATCATTACAAAACACAGGTTAGCTTGAGTTCAAGGTTGGTGTCATATGTTAGCAAGTTCAAACTTCTGTAGGAACAGCCGAATTTTTGAAGTAAATAGCCCCTAGGTGATCCCTTATTCATTTCAACCATATGCACACATTTAATATTGAATAAAAATAAATGAGACCCCATTGGGAATCGAAACAGGTTCAAACAACCAAACTTTTAACTCACAGTGGAATTAGATTATTTTATACTCTTGTGATCATTGATTGATACATCCAAAAAAGGACGCTAGAAAGTTATGTGCCACACTAATTGGCATGATTTTTATAAATATCTATTGTGCCCTTGATAATCACATTATGTGTGAGGACAAAAAGAGATTATTCCACTAAAATACGAACTACCATTTAAAATTATGAGAAGTGCACCGGTGTAGAGTAAATAAATTAGTAATGGTTATAAAATAATAACATCATTTAAGCACGAGGAAGTTATTTGCCACACTAAGTGGCAGACTATTTAACACTTTCAGCTCCGCTGGTGCAACAAGGGTTGCTTCCCGGGAGCCAAATTTTTTTTTTTGAAATTTCACTTTAATTTACCACCTATGTTGCAGGAAAATTGTGGAAAAAAATTAAAAACTTTATTTTTCCCATTTAAAATTGGGTCAAATTTTATGACGCAGACGTCTGCGTCATTTGCGCATCGCAATGAAACTCTAGGCAGGCGCAGCTTTGACGCATACGTATGCGTCAGGACATGTTGTATTATCTTGGTGCGTAGGCTTCCGCGGTCGTGTTCACAATGGAGTTCCAGGACTTCCGGTGGTGACCGCGTCATAAGGGATGCTATATCCGACGTTTCGCCTCTTATACTAGAGGCATCTTCAGGGTAGAGCATGTAGTACTAATGAAAAAGAACGTGAACTGTGAAGAAACTCAGCTTCCACTATAACGCGGTCACCACCGTAACACCTAGAACTCCATGTTGTATTATATTGTTGCAGTATTTTTATTCATTTATATTTATGATAAACCTACTTCTTCAAGCTCAAGAACTCAGGTATATGACAAACGCCTAATCTGGTCCACCGTTAAAAATATTCTTCACAACTTTGACTACTTAAAAAATTAAACATTTATTTAGTTATTTGTAAAAGTCCGTTAGGAGTGAAAGGAAAAACCTAACATTATTATGATGCAATAATTATAACATTATTGTAAAAAGAGCTAAGTGTTACATATAGCTACCTGACATTGAACCCAATAACGTAAGGAGTGAGGATTACTCCTTGGAGGTCATTGCCAGGTATATGCACAATACTGTACTTGGATTAACATCCAGGGATTATTATTATTGTTTTCACACACAAATAACTTTATCTTACCAAGCCAAAACCATTTCAGCCTGTAACCCTTACTCACAAAACTTGGCCCAATGAAAAATATCAGAGATATTATTTTAGGAAAATAGAGTAATAAAAATAAGAATTACGGCAAAAAACATGTTTATTTGTTTACGAAATCAACTTGTAACAATGGTAATATAATCATCTAAGATTTAAAATTACTGACAAAATATGAAGAAAGAAATATACGCGTCTGTACAATAATACTATAGCTTATATATACAATAAAATAAAAAATAAAAATTGGTGATAACTTTATCTCTCTCTCTAAGCGATCTCTTGGGTCGAGAAGTAGAGGGGATATCGTTAGACATCTGCAAGACAAAGATTCTAATATATAACGTTAACAATAAAATGCATAAATGTAAAAATATTCAAAATAAATTATATTAAATATATATATATATATATATATATATATATATATATATATATATATATATATATATATATATATATATGTATATACCTAAATATAACTAGTGTAATATATAGTACATAATGTATAGAAATCAATAATAAAGACGTAATAAATAGAATTTAAAACTAAATACATAGTTTTATTATAAGTATATGTATTATATATTACAATATATCATAGTATATAAAATAGAAATAAATAATAGAAAACATAAAGAAGTAAATATGTTTGACTTATTGATGAGAAAATTAAATAAAAACAAGTTCTTTTTACCGTTACGAGTTATATAGATGACCTGCCTCATATATATAGGTATATATATTTATTATTAAAAAAAAAAAAAAAAAAAAAAAAAAAAAAAAAAAAAAAAATCAATTATACAAATTATGTTTTCATATTCTCGTAATAGATGCATATTTAATCACTAAAAGGATATAAAATAAATGTTAATGTAATTTTATATATATAACAAATCATATAAATATATAACTGTTACATACCTTTAAAAAAAAAAATTGAAGTAGTAAAAAAGCGAAAAAGTCCTCGGCTCGTGTTACCAGGGTCAAGGTTGAACTGTTACGGTGGCGCAGACACGGTTTCCGAGGGTCTTTATACCTCGCAGGCCCTTCGAAGCCCCCTTGTGTTTGAATAGAGCCATGACGCAACACCTGCGTCATGCTGCGCGCGGGTATACACTCGTCATGACGCAGACGTCTGCGTCATCGGAGCTGAACGTGTTAAACAAGGTTTGATTTCGTTATTACAAAATTTGCTCATAACTCGGAATTGCGTGAATTTCGAGCCCATGTTTTTTATGGACTTATCATGGTGTGTAGAATTTTAATACCTCAAAGTTTTGCGAAATATTTTAAAATCACTCTGTATATATTTTTTTAATACATATTTCTATAATAATATTAAAAAAGTTATGTTAACAAATTCGAGTGCAGTTAGTAAAAAAGAGGAGGGTAGACCTAAACTGTAGCTGTTGTTGAGTTAGAGAATATTATTTTTTTGTTGGAAAGAGAAGAAGATATCTCAAACAAAACTCTTTTTAGGGTTTCGTTGGTAAAACCAAAAAAAGAGACCCTTATAGTTTCGTTCTTGTGTCTGTTTGACTGTCTGCCTGTCTGCCACTCTGTACGGTTCCAATAACATTTGAATAAAAAGAGATAAAAACTTTCCAACATTATCGCACACAGGAAAAATATAGCGAACTCAAAATTACCAGCTGTTCAAATCCAAAATGGCGGATAACTCATGTCATGCGATTTTTTTTTTTTTTTTAAATTTTGAGTGGGGTATCAAATGAAAGGTATTGAAAAATAGATTACAAAAATATATTGCGTGCCCCCCCCCCCCACCCCCTATAATCGTATTTCCGCTATTACTAAAAATATAGAAAAATGTGCGGTCTGGTGGGCCTTTTCTATGGCCCACCACAATAAGATTAGCGGATAATTCATGTAACTCGAAAAAAAATATTTTTTTAAATATTGTGTGGGGTATCAAATGAAAGGTATTGAAGAGTAGATTACAAATACTACTTAGGGAAAGTGTTTAATTTTCCACGCTTTTTGCCAAAAAGCATCAACAATTTACGCCCACTCCTACATTTTTATTATAAATTTAAACGGTAATGTATTCATTCCTTAATAAATAAATATTGTCTTTTAATTCATAACCTCAATGTCATGGCCTACACGTCATCACTCATCAGTACCACTGTCCTGTGATACTGATTGGGAGGGCGCATAGCAATAAATTCGCTAAGAAGTGGGCACCTTCTAGGGGTATTGACGAGCGAAGTGAGCTAATTTATTAAATACTTGGGGAAGAGCCCTCTTGTATTTAATAAATTAATTTACTGCAAATATTACTTTTATATAATATACATATAAATATATGTTTAATATATAAGGTTGCTTTTTTTGTAGTTTTAGTCCTGCTATTGTTTTTTTTATAATAAATATTACCCTTATTCAAATAATATTTCGTAACTATACTAACATTGGAGTAAAAAGTTAATTATAGAAATGTAAATAAGCTAAATATATCTAATTGATTAATAATAATTACTTAAAGATTAAATACATTTTTATTTCTTGCTGACCCATATAAAAAAATCATTTATATAATTGAGTAGTGTGCCGACGACGACGCTCCTCGAAATGAGTTGTTATTGCTAAGCTAAGGCAACTACATTTATTCCAATAAAAATAAATGTTTCTTCTGATTTGTTGGTTTTCAAATAGATATAATAACTTATCTAAGTTTGTTAATTTTACTTTTTTTCTAAATATGAAACTAAGCCCTTTCCCACAAGCTTAAGTGTTCGTATAATGCAAAATAAATATGTACTAAAAAAATCCCGTCAAGATCTTGCCAGCAAGCTACTAAAAGGGTTTCTTCGTAGTCATAAAAAATTCATATGTCATACATTTTTTTTTATATTTATTTATTTTATTTTATTTAACTAAAATATGTATAAAAAGTTGCACTTTGGAGAAGCAAGGTGTGCATATATTATCCTTTAGCATTTTATGTATGCGCTTACTTGGTTCTTTTAGGGACAGTGGCCATGGGCGTAGCCAGGGGGGGGCAGGGGGGGGCCATGGCCCCCCCCTAGGCCGGCTCAACACTCAAAAAAAATACGATTATTATGCATATACAGGTTAAAATATAAAATAAATAAATAAAAAGTAAAAATAATGCTGTATAATAATAATAATAATAATAATATATATATATATTATTATTATTATTATACAAATTTATTTTATGGCTAGAGGGGGTCTTCAGGTAAAAAATGTAAATCTCGTTTTAGTTGTCAAGTTACTACAGCTGTGGCGTGGCTGCACTGGTTTGGTTAGCATTGCTTTTATAAAAAAGATGCCTATGATAAGAAAAGAAGCTGGACAATAATTATGTTTTCCTTCTCTCAGCCAGTGGCGTACCCAGAGGGGGGGGGGGGGGGGCACAGGGGGCCCGGGGCCTCCCCCTAAAGCTAAAGACCTGAAATTTAAGCAATTGCAGTTTTACAGCAGATTTATCCATTGTTTATTTTGAATAAAAGGTTACAATATAAAACTTTTAGATCAAGTTTTTAATTAAATATTTTCTTGTTTTAAGGGTTCTTATTTTTTAAATCTACAGTTTTACTTTAATACATTAATTAAATTTAATTAAAATAGTTCGTAGCAGTCATTAGAATAGTTTTTAATTATCGAATAATTAATATTAATTAATTTGGAAACGGGTTCAATTGTAGAATAAGATTTTAAAAATTGCAGATACCCGACCTTTCGCAAGGAAGACTATTTTTTGTATTTTTTGACTGGACTGTTAGATACCCTACTATTTTTATTTGGTTATGGCTTTGCATAAAACTCAGTATGAGTATGGTTCTGCATATTTGATTCTTAAAAAACGATTAATTACTATTTATTTAAAATTTAAAATTAGAGATGTAGTAGTTCAGACAATATCTCATTGGAAGCGCTAATGTTGCTTCAAATACTCTCTGCCCAATCTTAATGTGAACTATTTTACATTAAGAGTAGATTTATAAATTTAAACAGCAAGTTTTCCTTAAAAAAATCTATTTCAAATAAACAATTTTCCCTATAATTAATAGTTCTATTGAGTTTTTTTTTTTTAATTAAAATAAATCCTTTTGTAAATATTAATAATGGTACTGTCAGACTCTTGGCATTTTTAAGGAAAACACTTTTTTGGTTTTACATACACCACACCACACACACACACATATATATGTGTGTATATGAGTATATATACAGGGCTCGATTTGAGGCGGAACGGCGTTCCGGGACCTCTCTCTCTCTGATAAATAAAAAAAAATAATCGGCACTAAGATTTGCACTAAGAGTGTGGGTTTATGTCTAAAACTGTTAAAATTTCAAGATAAAAAGAACTTTTTATAAACTACGTTTTTAAATTTTCTATTGAATCGTATGTAATGTTGATATGTTATATAATTGTTATTGTTATATAATATATAATGTTAGTGAAAAAAAAAAAAAAAATAGTTCCGAATTTATTTACTTCACATAAATGACAACCATCTAGATAGCTGATCTTAAACCTATAAAAGGACAAATCTTTGTACAACTGGTCTCCCCAACACCAAATCTAAAGCGTGCCATCGATATATTTGAAATAATATAAATAATATAATCGATATTTCCTGTTTTGCAGTCATTGAATGTTTATCTATCACAAATTTGAGACCCGTCAAAATGAAGATTACGTAAATATGGCAAAACAAATAAAATAACTTGCGGATTTTTTCCGTACAGCGAAATTTGCTGAAAACCAATAAAATTCTGCTGAAAGATGGCTAAAAGTATTAAAATAATGCATTGTCATCGTGTTCTGAGCTATGCTAAAAGTTTCAAATGTCTAGCTATTGGGGAAGTTAGTTAGAAATCGAAATAAAAACGTAGTAAAAATGCTGTTTTTGAACGTTTATTTTTCAAATTTTTCCCGGGGGTGGACCCCCGGATCCCCCTTCTATAGGGGGGGGGGGGGGGGGGTAGAGGGTAGGTTGTAGTTTAGGCACCTATATATATATATATCCAAAAAAATTAGCCCCCCCCTAAAGGCAACCCTGGCTACGCCCATGACAGTGGCCGCCATTTTTGGAAACGCTGCCACTTTGGAAACCCGCTATGTACGCTATGTATATTTTTACCCAATTACAATAAATTTAAAATGATACCCATTTAAAAATTTCAAAAAAAATTAATTTTGGGTTTCCATTGTTACAGCCACCAATAATAATTTGTATTGTTTATTTTTTCCTTATCTTTAGGACATGTCCTAATGGGGTAGGGGGGGGGGGTAATTTTTTGCGTTTTGTTTTATTTTTTACAGGGGTAAAATGGCCACCATTTTGGAAACCCGATATATATTTTTGTCAACTAAATTTTAATACCTTTAAACTTTAAAGTGATACCAAACTTCAAATTTTCAAAAAATAAAAATTTTGGGTCTCCATAGTTACGGCCACCTAAAATTTGACTTTTTTTATATCATTGGACCACAGATATGTATATTTTTGTATTTTTGTCCTATCTTTGGGACCTATCCTAATGGGGTAGCGGGAACTATTTTTTTCGTTTTGTTTTAATTGTTTGGGGGGTAAAATGGCCGCCATTTCGGAAACGTGATATTTGTTTGTAATTCAAATATTAATACCTTTAACATGATACCCAACTTAAAAATTACAAAAATATAAAATATTGCGATCAATTTGGAACTGATCGCTGATCGCAGAAATGTTGAGTGTTTAAGTTCGCAATATTCTTTCTGTTTTTGGGCAAAAAAGTTTAACTTGTACACCAAATTTCAAATCTCCAGCGACATCAGGTCGAGAGATATACTCCAAGATGCGACGGACGGACGAACGAACTACTAAACGCATAAGGGTTTCTAGGATGACCTTGAAACCCTAAAAACCACCCTGTTTTAAAAATATCCTGGATTCGCTGTTCCTGAAATCGACGATTTCAACACTTTGCTATTGTTTGAACTATACAAAATTGTTCGCATACTACACATATGTTAAAGCGTGAGTAGACTTTAGAATGATTCATAGTGTTTATGAAATAAGACCTCATTTGCCCCGATTACCCACGTCAGCTATGTAATTTTCTTAGTATTTAATAGTAGCTTCATGAATACTATCAAATTCACAAACCGCACATCTCATTTTATGGAACATAAAATGAGAATAAAATGGGAAGATTCTTCTTTCTTGTAATAACAACGCTTGAGTTTTACATTTGTCGCAGCCTTCTTAATTAATACTTTTCGAACGCTCACAAATTTATTTAAGAGTTATTATTGAATGAATACTTGAAAATAGTTTAGTTTTAATTTTTATAAAGCGTGGTTTCTCTTATTGATACTTTACAAGATGTAATTTCATTCAATAAACATTAGTTACTGTTGTAACTTGTAACACTCCATGATATTAATAAGGAATCTATACTTACTTTTTTAAATTACCAATTTCACATTTAAAATATCAAATGCTACGTTTACAAACATTATTGGTTTACATTACAGTATTAGTTCTGCCAGAAAGTAACAGGTAGAGAGAGATTTTCGTGTCATACCTTATGTTATCCTAAAGAAAAAGTGTGAAGCTATTAAACTATACATATAAATATTATGTAACTTTGAAACTAAATATAATGTAATAATCCCTCCTTTCCTATTAAATATAATGTATGAAAATATAATAAATAAATTGAAGGTTTTTTTCTCGGTTAGAAAGAACACCGTTTATCTTACTTTGTGATAAATATAACATATAAGCCTCAATCTACCTCTTTCCTCTCCTTTATTGTTTCTTGTTATTTGTTCTCTTTAGGCTAAATCACTTAGACGACAATTCAAATTTGATGTATATAATTTTTTTTTTCTTTCTCGTGTATAAATAGAGCTCCATTACATTTAATCAGTACAGCCCTTCTATGCTTGTAAAAGTTGTAATAGTGTTTAGTAATTGTGTAATGTTGCTGCCTCCACTATCGAAATTTTTATTCTTTCTAACGAAAAGCCAGCAGCCAGCAATAGCAATTAATTAAAAATTTGCACTCCTATTGGATCACAAGAAGTGATTACCGTATATCGAATAAAAAACTAAATAAAAAAACCGAATGAGCATGCGTTCGCCCCGTTTTGATTAGATATGGACAGGGCGAGCCGATCGGAAACGCATGCTCATTCGAAGCGTATGCTCAAGTGAATCCCCGCCCTAAGTGTGGTTATAGACTAAATATATAATATCTATATATTTTTTTACAGAAGCATTACCTTGAGTTGCATGTTATCACAAAATCCAATGATTTATTGCTATTTTTAAAAAATGTTATAATAAATAAAATTCTACTTACTTTATTATTCAAAACACGATGATTTCATTCAGGCATTAGTCTCGTACCTACTTACCACATATTTTTTCCAAATCCATTTATAGATGAATAAAATAAATAAATGTGCTCTTATTTAGATAAATGTGCTCTTATAATGGTGCTCTTATAACATTTTAGATAAATGTTATTTAACATTAATATTAATTTAATTATTTTAAAATTAATATTACCTCAATTTAAATTAACACACACATAGAGGAACCATTACAAACTGACTGGCATGTAGATGTGTCAAATTCAAGCTCAAACAAAGGAAAATGGAATTTAAAAGGATACTATAAGGAAACACCTATTAAATGACAACTTAATTGCATTGTATTTTTTATTATAATTATTATATCTATATATTTATATTCTTTTTATTTTTACTATAGTACAATCAATAAAATAATAATATAAATGAAAAATAATAAGGGCGTCCGCGCATTCATATATCTTAGTTTATCTGAAAAATAAACCAATTTGAAAACAAATTATGAATAATTTAGAAAAGAATGTCATTTCTAAAACAAAGATTCTAAAAGGTATGATTAATTATGAACATTTAAACTTTAAATTTTTTAAACAGCAATATTTTGTCAATCTTCATTATTATACTCTAGGAACACTTTAGAAGATTAAATTAGAAATGTAATTCTTTTCAATCCATAAATGAAGTAATTCTATTTATATTTCAAAAATCTTTCAAGTTAATATTATCCATAGCTTCTTTAAGAGAGGTTTTTATTTTAATATTCAGTGTGACTAAAGCAGAAAAGAAATCTTTCTTGCCTTTTAACTTATTCGAAGTTTTTATTTTACATCAAAATATTTTATTTTAATTTCAATAAAAATAATTCAGTAACAGGATCATTTTATTGACGGATTAAACTAACACATAAATTTTATTTTATTTCTACAGATCACAAATGAATAGTTAAATAATTAATTCCCTGATAAACATTTAGGTAGCTATAATGGTCAAAAATGATGTCATAAAAAAAGAAAATTGTTATCGTCTCTAAACTTATTATGTTTACTCAGTATGTTTATGCAATATACATTTTATAATAGAAATTTCGATTGCATAATATGCTTTTAATAATTAAATTAAAGATAGAATAAAAAGACCTTCTTTTCTTCTTTTCTTATTTACCTTTTTTTACTCTAAATATTGGATAATGAAAATAATTTCTTTTCTGCTATCTAACAATTGTGACTTTAGTTAGCAAAAAAGGAAGTATTTTTCAAACTGATGAATATGAATTCGTCAAAATATAATGCACATTTTATGTTATTCTTATGGTGTAATTTATATTTTTTGAATTTCAAAATAAATCGCATTTTCGTATTGTTGGTGACAAAATAATAATAATTATAAATATTACAAATAGAAGAAGAAGTTCTTTTTATTGCATCTTACTAACATATAAATATATTACTAGATCCTAAAACATGGGATGTTTCCATTAATTGAGTATTTTTTTTTTTAAATTAATTAATAAATGTCGAAACTTTAACATGAGATTTTTGAACAAAGGGATTTTTTAGGATCTAAATAATATATAGCAGCAATTCTGAATAAATTCTACGATATTCTTCCAAAAATAATTAAATACATAAACATAAACAAATAAAACATAATATAATATAGAGAATAAATAATAAAATGACATAATAAAAGAGTTTTGTTTTGACTATATAATTAGACACACTCACACACACACATATATATATATATATATATATATATATATATATATATATATATATATATATATATATATATATATATATATATATATATATATATATATATATATATATATATATATATATATATATATAAAATAAATAATTTGTTATATATGTGTTTATAGTTATTTAACAAGTTTAAGTTAAAAAACTCTCATAAAATATATTTAGAAGTAAGAACTTAAAAAACATATAATTCTGTATTTATTTTTGATCTTTCAACTCGAACCATTTGAAAAAGTAGTCAGTAATTTAATAATAAAAAATAATATTTTTGATTCATTTATAAAATTGTCTTGATACACAAATCGATTTTAGTTAGATATGCCAGTAAATAACTTGATAAACATCTTATGATACAGATCCTATCGTGTTCATAATGTTCCAATTTTTTTATATATAGGTATATATATTATGGGGGATATGACGTAGTAGGAGTTATTTTAATATTATTTGGCCATTTTAGGATTTTCTATTTGAAGATTATTATTGATTTATAGTATACATTTATTTATTTATTTTAAGGGCCTAGACCGAAGTAATGTTTCATAATATATGGTTCTGGGCTAGAGTTCTAGAAGATTAGGGGGGTGTTTTAGCTAAGAACTTAATAAAATAAAAATAAGGAGTCTATAAAAAAAATACCAAAATTTAATTAATTACTAAAAACAGCAATTATAGTAGGTATAATACGATTTAGAGATTGAAAAGCAAAAGTTATTTGTATTACAACAAAGACTGACTACTTTTCGCTGTATATTGTGTGAGGAGGTGCAGCAATCTGTCAACAACATTAGCTCAATTAACTGAAAGTTTTTTTGTTTAAGTTCGTCCACATATTATGTCATTGGTTTAATATATTTTAATATTTACACTTTTTTACAAATAATTAAATGTTTATATTTTCCTCAAAAAGTCGACTCTTTATATCTGGACTAACTTCAAAAACTAACTAACATAACACATACGAACTTATTTTGTTTAGTACAATGATCCATAATACAATTATGAAAAAAAAAAAAAATTGAATAACACCTAATAAACTTTTCGCAAAGAAAGAAAAAATACTAAAATACAATATGGAGCTAGATACTGTGCACATAATACAATATTTAAATAAATAATCTATTGTCAAAATAAATCTTATTTTAAAATGTAAAACTTAAATTTGTTTTTAATCTTGGTTTGAAAAGTTTTACAATTGAAGAGAGGCAAACTATTTCTCATTATTTTCAAAAACTACCCTCTTACGATTAAAAATAATGACTTAATACTGGCAGTTAATGTGTGTCAGTAAACAAAACTTAGTTTAGGTGAACATTATTATGATCCTTTGTATTCCGAGTTGGAGTTAATATTTGTATTAATATCACTTGCTGAAGGGAATCTGTTGTGGTTTGTACACACTAATATTTCAAAAAAATTTCTCATTATTCTTATCCTCTCTATATAATATATGTGAAGCGTTAACAACTTGGATACTAAATTTGATTAGAAGCTATTTTTACATACATTTATGATGAAATAAATAAATAATAAATTAAGCATTTACCTATTTATAGGATTTATTTTGACATAATAAAAAAAAATAATAATAATTAATTTTACTCGTTTTACATGATATCATTTGTCTGATTGTCACTGGCGCCAGTTGGGAGAGGCAGGATGTCCTCTTTCATACACATAAACAAGAGTGACTAAAATGATTTTAAGAGTGTGTGATCGATACGTGAGATATAGTTCTCGGCGGAGAAAAAGGTCCTTCTACTCCCTGAGTTTGTCAGATATCTTGAGCCGGTCTTCATTACTGGCACCATTGACATCATCAACTTCCCCATCACTGAAATTAATTAATAACTTGGTAGAAATCAATCAACTACTTCGAATAATAACTAGCAGTAATACCATTATAAAGATAAACAGATCAACATAATACAATTAATATTAATTAAGCCAAACAAATTATATTTACACGACACAATTACAAATTAAAATAAATTCGCTCCTAATACCTAATTATTTACAACAAAAAAATAAATAAAAATAAATATTATGTGATGAGCACAAAAGAATATAAACCCAGATTCCACTAAGATTTAATTAACTTGTGATTAATGAGGAAAATCATGCATTCGTGCTTCAGCTAATGTTTATGATAGCGCAGATTTTCTGAGTTTCTTGCTTTACAATAAAATTATTTAATATGACTTATTTCAACTTAGAAGTTAGAATTTATTATATATAATAAATATTAAAACTCAGATAATCTATGCATACCTGAAAAGGAATAATTAAGGTGAAGTGGAATAGTTTATCTTAAGTACAATAATTGTTGGTTTTTTTTTAAATCTTTCATTTTTAAACAACCGCCTTGGACAATCGAATTTCGGGATCACCCTGAATATTTTTCACAAAAGATCATCGAAATAACACTAAGCATAAAAATAGTGACTTACAAACGTCACGTTAAGTATTATATTGTACATACAAACATACTTTATACAAATATACATACATACTTGAATATGTATATATATATTTTATTTTTAACGTGTGCATTTATATAGAATTTATATAATATATAATTTAAATATATTTACAATCGATTATATAGTAATGTATGGGGGCAAGTGTTTGATTTATTATTATAAAGTCATTTTCTATGGAGGCAGGCCGTAGTAAGGCACAGGTATCGGATCAGTTGAGGCCCATCATATATATATTATAATGCATACGGATATTACAGGTTGTTGTTTGTAGAAAGAAACACGTGTCCTCCAGACACAGAGGTGTATATATATATATATATATATATATATATATATATATATATATATATATATATATATATATATATATATATATATATATATATAAAGAGCACAAAGAGGGAAAGAGTAAAAATATGAAAGATATAAAAAATAAATATAAGATTAGGTAACAGCTGAATATAAAAATAGGGGCCTTTGAGAAAGGTACGCAAAGATTATGGAGAACAGCTTTCCGTTATTCTAAATCTCAATTATACCGAGGACAAACCTCACAACTTATTGCTTGGGAATTAAATATAATCAATTTCTTTAAAAGTTTAAATTTATAAAAGAAAAAGGGGATTGTTGCAGTAAAAGGGTGATAGTACTAATTTCAGCCACCTCGCCCCTACACATGAACAATTGTATCGGTATTGTATTTTTAAATCTATTTATACTTCAAAAGTTTAAATAATAAATAAATTAAAAAAAGAAAAAACAAAATATTGTGCATACAGAGTCAACTAATATATCTCTAGTCATTAGGATGAGATGGACTCTTTGCAGGAGGGGATGAGAGAGGGAGAGACATAAAAGTTTTACAAAAGTCTGATTTAATTTGGTGCGACATAATTAGGCCTTAGACACTGAGTGCAACTATCAGGTATATTATGTTACGTTAACGTAGTAGTGTAGGTATGATAAGCGATGATAGCGCCTCGCGAAGGCGACTTCACTCGGTCCAGTGGCTGATATTACCGACAGGAGGGGACTGAGAGATAGAGTGAGAGGAGGGGCGCGGTGTCTTCTAGATCAGTAAGGGTTTCATGCCGGAATCGAAGAGACTTCTGAAATATACGGAAAGCTTTCTTTAGTCAAGGGTGCTCAAAGGTTAAATGTTAAAGCATAATGTTAAAGGTAAGTCAGAAGTGCGTGTAGGGAACGTATTGATAAGAGGGGTCGGGGGCCCAGCAGGGAGTGGTCGGCTCTGCTGAACCCCCGTGCCCTCAGGCCAAGCCGGTCAGACCCACCACGGGCTCGGGGCTACCGCAATCGGAGTCCGAACAAGACTCCGAGGAACCTTTCTTACTCCCGCCTCCCCCGGCCGAATGAGTCTTAACGTGCTTGGCCAGGTGATCAGACCTCATGAACCTCTTATTGCAGACGGAACATGCGAACCTCTTTTCTCCGGTGTGTGTGCGTAGGTGGCGCTGTAGTTCGTCCGAACGGGTGAACCTTTTGCCACAGAAGAGCCAGTTGCAGACGAAAGGCCGCTCGCCTGTATGCCATCTCAGATGTGCCTTCAAGTGGGAAGTCTTGCCGTAGACCTTTCCACAGCCCGGTATGTGGCAGGAGTGTATGTTTTTCTTTCGAAGATGTACGCCGGCGGGCCCAAGTCTCTCTGCCTCTTGACAGTTAGGGCAATCACAGGTCGCTCGTCCTGTGTATCGGCGCTGAGATCTGGGAGAAGGAGCTTGAGGTGAATTTGGAGAGGGAGTACCGCCGGGGTTGGCGGCTCCTCCCAAACCGAAAGGTGAAGTGGCCGCTGCCCCTCCAGTCTGGCCAGGCAGTACCTTATAGTCCTGAAGAAGATGCTGGCCCGAGGTAATTAGGTGTGAGGCTGCTAGCCCATGATGATAATCGGCGCCGGGATAGCCGACCACTTGTGGGTCCTGAACTAACCAAGAGCCGCTGTGTACGTCCCACCATCCTTCGGGTTTTACATGATGCAGACCCGGCCAAGACTCATAAGGATGTCTTGGATACAAATGGTCCATCTTTGCCACTTCCTGAGTACCGGCTAGGTACAATTCTTGGGAGGGGTAACAAGGCCGTGATACAGCTCCTGCTGTAGTATAACTGGCTCTTGGACTAGATCCACTGGAACCACTGCTGCTATTACTGCTACTTGCAGCAGTTACTGTGATATTAGACGAGCTTACAGCTATAGTGGTACCACTTCCAGAGCTTTGGGGGCTCTTTTTCCATGGATGGAACCCTTTTCCGACCGCTGCATCTGCTAGTGGTGGTGGGCTTTTATTTGAAAGTTTGTTGCACTGGGCTGCCAGCATTGCCAAGGGAGTTCCCCTTAAACCTGGATGCTCCTGCAACAAATTAAAATAATGCAACTACCATTAGTTAGTTTTATACTCATTCTGTTAATTATATGATGTGATAATTTAATCATATGTATACATTAGTAAACATGGTTTGTTTATTTTTTTTATAATCTTAAAAGAATTACAGCTGGAGAGAAAGGAAAAGTTGGTGGCTTCAAGCTGGGGGTAGAAAAAAGCTAAACTTCAACTTATTTAATAGGATTGTAGAGTTGTGAAATATATTATGTAATGAGGCGATGCTAAAAAATTAATAAAGATTAATATGCATAAATTGTTTGAGTAAATAAGATTAGAGTAAAGGAACTTGGCTATATACGCTTAAAACATAGTAGTGATACAAAGAAAAAATAAAAATTTATGAATCTGCAACGTGGTGGATGGTATAGTTAGTGGCTTAGTGCCCGATATTGCGCCTCCTCGCTTATTATTTTTTGGAACAAAAAAGATGTTAGACGTTGGCTTTAACTCTGTTATTTTATACATAATTTATTTTTATTTTCTTATGTTAAAGGGAAGAGAATAGCGCTTGAGAAGAAAGGCTTTAGTTCGTTATGTTTTGGCGCCAGCGGGCACTTCATTAACCGTCTTTTTACGAGCTTTGAGCTCTTCTTTTATACCGAAACCGACTTGGACAATTTTTAAAAAGCATTTATATTTTTCTCTTCTTTTATTTGGGGCCCAAAGTTACAAGTTACAGACAATCGTAAAATATTTTTGGCGTTTAGCCGGGTATTTTTTCAAAAAGAGGAGCTCCGACTTTTTTTCTTTCTCTTTTTCCTTTTCTTGTAAATCACCGGGCGAAAAGGAAAAGTCGAGTGAACTTCCAGCAACCCCTCTTGTTCGTAGGGAAAAGGATAAAATGTAGCTTAGGGGTGGAATCCACCCTAAATACAACCACTCGAATAAAAGTCCTATCGAGAACTCACCATTAAGGGCTATACATATATAGAGACCCTTCCTCTTTACAAGGGAAGACTTAAATCTTCGGCCACGCCCCTAGCCTTCACCCCTCTCTTTCTCTCCTCTACCTTATTTACATAAATTCAATCAATGGAAAGTTCCAAAGTGAATTCGAGTTAAAGGTTACCTCAAAGGAACTACAACCGAGTGTTTATTGGTTTTAAAATCTTTACAGCCTCGGGCAAGGATGATGTTCGTTAAGAACAGTAGCTAAATTAGGTACAAACTGCGGTAGCAAACAGGCAATTTATTAAACTGATATGTGATGAATGTTTTATTTTGTCGGTTCCGTTTGAACAGTTGGCTCTAACATATTACTTACTGGTTAAGAAGTCAATCTAATCTATTGTATTCAC
The DNA here is from genome assembly GCA_951217055.1 of Gerris lacustris. Lineage (NCBI taxonomy): Eukaryota > Metazoa > Arthropoda > Insecta > Hemiptera > Gerridae > Gerris > Gerris lacustris. The sequence continues at coordinate 83,293,808 of OX578277.1, forward strand.
TCTTTGAGTTAGACTGCTTTTTTACATCATTTTTATTATTAGGATTTTTTAGGGAAAATTGTTATGGATTACGGTTTTAACACTAATATACGGTATGCATTATACATATGCAACATCCAATGTTAGAACATAACAAAATTGATTAATCCTAGCAAAAAGATCTCGAATAGGCGATTATAAAGATTTGACAATGTTAATCGAGTAAAAAAAAAAAAAAATGTCAGGAAGATGAAAACAGATTTCTTCCTCATATCTCCTGTTTTTAGCGTAAGAGGCTTATGACATTTTTACTACAGAAATGAATAGCAGAGTTTGATAATAACTACTTTTATAAATCGGATAATATATTTTGATGTTCAATGATTTAAAAGTACTTTTACCACCGCATATTTTATTCTTTAAATTTCTTTTTGAATTTAAAAGAAACTTCACGGTGTGATATGGCATATACTTGGCAATCAATTTCATCATCCCATTAGTACTGACGGATAAACTCAAGATTTTAAATAATAATTATTGCATTTCCTTTCAGATTTCAAGGTTAAACAAAATATTGTGCGATTAAAAACTTTTCTATGGTATAATATTATGATGTGCAGCTATCTATTGTATACTGCTCACATTTGTTGATTGATTGGTTTTGTCGCTCTTAAAGGACATTATAAAAGAAATTATTTTTATTGTACTCAATCATGATAAAATAAATAACAAATTGTATCTACAAAGGATCACTTTTAAACTAAGATTACTTTATAAATGCTACACAAACTTCTTTATTGTGAAGTTATAGTATATAATGTAGCATTTTTACTTAAACTATCTTTGTTCTAATTTATCTGGAGATGTGTTTTTGTTATCATAACAGTGACACACAACCCTTTTACAGACATCTGATCAAATTTCCCCCTTTTCATAAATATACCACGAGCTATTTATTAGTTACAGGGAATAATTAGTTCCATTGAATGATAATGTATTAGATGAATCGGTATCAGATTAGGGTCTTTACAAAAGGGATTACCTTTCAACTTTCGAGTAGGGTGCTGTTTTTTTGCTTGAAGTACTCCCGTCACAGGGGCGCGGTTCACTCTCGTGCCGGGAGCTTCAGAAATGTTTTAAATGCGCGGGACTCTATTGTGTGGTTTTAATACACCGTGGCCTTTTTAGCGCCTTTTATACAAACACAAACATGCAATCTGTTACAGTTGATGAACCAAACAAAAGATGCTCTTTAGATTAGTGTGCAACCCTTTTTCTGGTCCATATGTGCGTAAAAATTGATTGAATTTACACTAAAGGTTTGATGCTTATACTAAGCTAGACACGGCCCATTATATGAAAACAAAAACATTACATTTTACCAGAATCTCATTTCATTTTTTTTTTTTTTTTTTTTTTTTTTTTACGATCTGTCCCACGCTGTTCCTTAGTCTACATCATAGTTATTTATTTTCAGAAACATGAAGCTGTTTACCTATTTATAAATTTAGTAATTGTTAAATGTATGATTGCACTAATTAATCTAAATATCTTAAAAAGTTAGTTTAAATTTTTTTTTTTTAACTTCATACAAATTATAACAGACTGATGAAGGCTACGTGTATTCAGAATAAAAACATCTTATTTGTTTAAAATTGTCCCTTCTAATACTTGTATCTAATTTAACTACGTTAAAAAGGCAATCAAATTGAACCCTTTGAATTGTTATAGAATCAACTCTTCAATTTAGACGAATTACTTAGGTATTTACCATTTTAAAAAGTAATTAACATCGCTTAAAATTCTCAATAAGTACGGGTATCAAGCAATCTCAGCTCAACAACGACTAGATAATAACATGATAACAGAGGTTTTATAAATTAATTTTTACTAAAGGAACTGAAACAAGATTATATATATATATATATATATATATATATATATATATATATATATATATATATATATATATATATATATATATATATATATATATATATATATATATATATATATATATATATATATATATATATATATATATATATATTAAGAAGTTATTAAAAAAAAAAAAAAAATGGAATAAAAAAGGTTGAAAAACAAGCGTGAAGTTATGTTAGAAAGAAGAGGTCTATCTTGAAAGTACATTGATGAATAATTGATTAGCGCCTGAGGCGGTGTGCCTCGACCCCGAGAATATTAGGAACCGACTAAAAACCTGATATACTTTCACAAAAAAACTCCCTTCGGACCAGTCCATCCGCTCTCATCCGCTCCTCTTATAATTTCAAGCCTCATCTATATCAAATTTGATTTCCTTTTTTTCATAAACTAAATTAAATAATTATTTAAAAGGTTCACGTTAAGAGGTTATTCGCATCTTTAATCTGTCTATTAACAATATTTTTATTATTTATTTTTATGTTGTCTTTTATTAGAAATTTCGCTTATTTTTCCTTAGTTTAAATTATCTGTTACATAAAAAAAAATATAAATTGGTTAATTTGAGGAAAAGTGCACTAGTTGTTTTTAATTAACAAAATGTACTTATAAAGTTGGTATTTAGAAGTTTAGCATAGTGTCTATATTGTTAGGGTATATTAAGAACAAATTATTTAATTATCTGATTATAAATGAATGCCTCAGTTTTCCTATTTGTGTTAAACCACTCTAATGGTGAAATAACTCTTAAATAAATGTTAAAAGTAATTTTATCGAAATTTATCGTAAAAACGTAAAAAGTTGGGAACTTTCTTAATAATTGTAATTAATTAGTTAATTGCTAATTATCTTAAATTATATTTTGTTCAAAACGCAACTAAAAGGATTTGCACTGGTTATAATTAGTTCTCTTGGGTTGCAATTTCAGTATTTAGTTATCAATAAATTGTGTTTATCTATACGATTGATACGAAATATAAACATTGTTCTTTGTTAGATGCGTAGAAAGTGATTCTTTAAATACTTGTATTCATTGCGCATGCGCATCTCATAATTCCTCTTTTTTTCTCCCTAGTATGCGGTAAAAAAGAAGAATCCTTCACATTAACGCACGATTAGCGATTTGTTTACATTTAACCAGACTAATTTGCTGTTTGTTTAATTAAAGTAACTGTTTATATCGAGTTTTTAGTGAAAAACAATTATTGATTTAAGTGATTATAACGAAAAAGAGGACAATAATACGCCTCCCGAAATAATTAATTAGGCACAAAATACAACTAATGAATTAATGTCATCTTTATCATCATAAGAGAAATACGATATTACATACAGGGAGTTTATTAAAAAAAAAAAAATCTGTATTTATTATTAAAATCCAACACTCGTAGATAAATTACCTACGGTACGCAACTCGTACGAAAACTGCATTTTGCTTTGCTCGTGTAGTTTTACTACCCTCGCTGTCGCTCTGGTGCAAACTCCACTCTCGCATGCAAAATGCTACATTCCGCACCAGAAACGTATATTCTATTCATTTTTTTTTATATATTTTAGGTGTTAATAGTCTTATTTGTTAGAGAAAGCTAATGCTATATATTTTTCTAAAGTACTTAAGTAACTCTTGTAAAAGTTTTTTTTTAGAACTATGGATTTGGCTCGTTTCATAAAAGTATCAGTTTCACAGTTGTTACTGAAATAAGGATGTATTTTCCCATAAACGTGGCTTTTTTATTGTATTTTTGTTATAAAAAAAGGTCTTTTTAGTTTAAATACTCAATAAGAAAGATAATGTTACATTAAAACAGGTGAACTCCTTTTGCTAAAAATCTCAAAAGGTACATTAGGATGAAAATTTCGCTTTGTAAAGAAAGGAACAATATAGCCTTTTATAACAGGTATGAAAAAGCACAGGTTAAAGATGGTTAGATTCCCATGAGTATAGTGAAGTACTCTCGCCTTCACACAAGTTGAAGAGGGAGTACAGGTGACTTGATGGCAGGTACCCTAGCTTCTATTGACTGAAATCTATTCAAACTACACGCTAGTATTGTATAGAGTATATAGACTCTTCTATAACAGGAAGGTGCGAGTACATATTGTTAGATCTATTCGTTTTCAATGTTGAATGATGCGTGAAATGCATTACTTGTTTAGACATTGTTACCGTAAGTGTTTGAGGGCTGACTGTATTGATCGTATTATATTCCAATGTATCTTATTACAGTGTAATAGAAAGTTGAAGCTTATCTGTGTTCTCTATAGGGAAACAGTAATAGAAACTGTAAAGGGAAACATTTAAAAACTAAAATGTATCATAAGGCTTTAAACTGTCACTAAAAATATAACTTTTATTGTTGCATAACTATAAATGCATCTAAAATTTCAGATTTAAACATGCATACTTTTTAATTTTTTTTTTCATTAATACCCAGACTTATTTTAGATTAAAATAAAAACGGGCATAATCATTTACCGACATGACATAAATATACTTCTGGGGGAAACAGGGAAAATTTAACTCCTGGTGGAATGACCTATACAACTTACTTTTTTGGTTCCAATTTCATATAGGAAAAATTATTTTCTCAATTCTCGTTATATTTCAAAGTTTAACCTTTACTGTTAAATTGCCAGTTAGAATAAAATTAACCTGGTTTAACCTTTTATTTTTGCATAAAAACTTTCTACCTTAAATTGCTATTTAATTATATTATATTCTATAATTTAGATAAATGATTCTGAGGGCGAAAATTAGTATTTCACCTTGAATAAATCTTCATTCCTTGTTTTCTCCAATTACAAAATGATTACTTCATTACTCTGTTACTTCTTATTAATTATTTTACTGACTGCAATTCTAAGTGTAATTTCAAAATTCGATTTTTTTTAAAAGTGTTTAATTTAAAAAAAACAGATAAATATATATTATACATAGCTATGTGGAGGATTTAATATTGAAATTATTTTTCAAGCTTGGAATGATTCAAGTTGTAAAAGCATAAGAAGTTTTTTCAAGGTGCGTGATGATGATTCTTTTAGAATAGAGAGAAGAATGCTGTCGAGGTATTGAAGAAAGAAGGTAGAGGGGGAGGTTGGAACTAACAGAACTTCTTCGAGACAATTATCGGAAGGGAAGATTCCCCTCGAAGTCGACGTCGACTTGAAGTCGTGAGGAAACCAAAACCAAACTATTGGGAGCGAGAAGGTCATACACAGTATAGCCCCAGCCCGCGCCCGCCCTGATCCGCCACTAACAAACAAACAGACTTTTACTATTCAGATCACTCAGACGTTAGAGTATAGGTAAAGTTTAGTTCGTCTTGGTTTTTACTGTTGTAGAATAGGGTATTCAATTCCTCTCAAATTCTCAATATTCAATACTCAGATATTACCGAAAAAAAATATATGTACCTACATAATATATTATATAATCACCCTTTTGCTTTTGAATCATTGCCGCTATCTTAAAAGATGGCTACTACATCATAAAATATTTTTATTATAATATATTACACTTGTTGGAGACGCAGAATTTATGGAATGGATTAACAAGATTAGTAAATTAGTGGCATTAAAGAATTGACTGGTTTTTAATGAATCTATATTTACTCAAACAAGTTAACTGTATTTAATATCAGCATAAAAATAATACATTAATTTTTTACTCATATATAGAGAATAAATTTAGATAAAGTATTGTGGTGGCGCAAAAATTTGATTTTGAGGGATTTACCCGTTTCAATTTCTCCTGATGTCAAAAATGATTGTTTATAAATGTCTTCCTGTCGTTTGTGCAGACGCGTGGAGCCATAACTAATGGGCTCGATTAACTGGTTAATTTGGCGTACATTTACAGAAAAATTATACCCCGAGGCGTAAAGTAAATTTGGGGACGTTGCCTCCAAAGAGATCATAAAAAAATTTAATACCCATTGAAATTCAGTGGCACTATGGTCACATTTTAGCATTTATATCTACAAAAATATTACAGTATAAAATAATATTTTCTTTGATAATTGTTAAATATACTCTGCCATGTCTTTTTAACTAATAAATTGAATCGAATTTATTATATACTTATTATTTTAAAAAGCCTTACAGATTATTACAGATATTATAAAAAACCAACAGTCCTGAAGGTCGACAATAATGTTATTTAAAAACAATATACTATACCACGCCTTATTTCTATTATTTATATTTTTTAGCACTAATCCATTTATTTTATTTGTTTGTTGCATCATATACTCGTACAATATACTAATGCACGTTTGGTTATGGTTTTATAATTTTATAATTAAAGTGAGCATAATAAGCTCGAATAATATTAATCATTGTTTAACTTATTCTTTCACTGGCCTAAGTCATTTTTGCATTAATTTCCTAAAACGCCATTTGTTTGACTTTTGATTAAACATATTATCATGGAAATTGTATTAGGTAATTTGTATATTCTTCGAAATTATCCATTGACTTTAATAAGCCCCACTATATGAAAAAACAATACAAGTTTCAGTCTAAACTGAAGGGATTTAATGTACTCTAACACATATGAAGTTAATTTCAGTCAAAAGTTTCTACCCATTATGATATAATTATAAAAACGTGAAGGACATTTATAACAATTATGTTTTAAAGTCCTTTGAAACTACCTGTCAATGAAAGCGCGTAGGTTCAATAGATTGCATTAATACATAATATGAACTCTATTATTAGTGTCCCTTGGATCTCTTATAATCCCACGCGCTTTTCTTCAGATACATACATATAGTATGTACCTGAGTTAAAACTTAACATGAAACTTAATTTGGAATATCAAAAGTTAAATACGAAATGAAAAATAACTATCATATTCAAAGCCAAGTAAACAAATTGGGAATCAACTAAACAAAATTACCTTATTAAATGACCTATTATAAATCATAATTTCAACATGCTGATATTTTTTTAAAAAAAAGTTCACTGAACAAACATTTAAAAATTATTATTGAGAATATAATTATTCCTTAATAACATATGTAGCATATATTATCATTTTTGATAATAATGATAATAATTAATGATAATAATGGTAATGAGTGAATACGAAAATAGATATATGTATTGTTTTAATTATGGTAGTAATTATGGTTTTTGCTCGCAATTATTTTTAACCATATAAAAGTACAATTACCACTTTTATATTTCTCTCCCTCTCAATATATATATATATATATATATATATATATATATATATATATATATATATATATATATTAACTGAAATGCTTAATAAAAATCGTTAAACGAAAAATGTTTCGTGTTGATAATAACTGGTAGAAGAATGCGTTGTGATTAACAAACCATAGGTAAATTAATCGATTTATTACGAAACTTTAGTCGTTTCATGTTTAGTAAATTTTTAACATAGATAAATTAATTTCTAGAACAAATTTATGTTGGCCTATAGCCATATAAAACTAATATAACAGTCACTAAGTATTAATCTTTTTGTTTACTTGTATCATATAACCAAATAATTGTATACGAATTCTTCGAAAGACCAAAGAGGTTTAGAAACATTGTAGACTAATCAGCGTGTTTAACCTGATGATTATAATGTTTAGATGTAAAGTGGGCAATTTTTCACTCCTGGAATAAACTATTCCTGTTGTGTTGATCGTGAAATAAAAGAAATACCTAGCAATGAATATTTAAATAAATATAGTCTGCCAATTTGTATGGCACATAGCTTCCTCGCTTCTATTTCGTATTCTTTAATGATTTTATGCTTTGACAACCTATTATTGTCAAATTTATTTAATTTCCCTCCGTTTTTTAAATCCAGTCAAAATTATTTGATTGTTTACCTAAATTAAAAATAAAAATAAAATTAATCTGAGGCTATCTGCGGGCTACGTTTCAAACCATCAACATTTTATAAGAAACAGATGAGTACATTTGAAGATATATGGGTATATAAATGTATGTTTATGTGCATGTGGTAGAGAAACAAATGGCGCAGAAGGTTGAAACTTATATGAGACCAATAACAATAGGCTAACTATGATCTATTATACAAATTTCATTAAAATCGGACGAGTAGTTTTTAAGATTTGTTGGTCTGTCTGAGTGACAGACAGACACGGAACCAAAAATGTTCCTCGATGATGGAAACGGATTTCTGTCTTGGAATTTTTGAAATCGGATACATAAAATATTTTCGTACTTCAAAGCGATCACATAGCTTTCGTTATCTTTGGTAAGCTTTGAAGCAAAATTATAATACTTTGTTAAACAGTTGTTTAGATTTTCTTTATTGCTTTGGCACACTCCTTATGTAACCAAATTAAAATATTGTAAGCCTTATGATATAATCTTTATAAATTAATAGTTCAAATTTTTAAAATATGGTAGCTATGAATATAATTAAGAAATTCAGTTGATATTGGATGATTATTATACTAGAAAGAAAAAAATATATGCTGCTTTTATTATAGAAAATAAGTAAATATATAAATATTCATAAAGGTATAAATTATTCACGCATCTAACTTATCATGTATATATTTATAAATTAATATGTATAATACGGAAAAATTAATGATTTTTGGGGGTAAATTATGCGCATATATGAATCTGTTTAAGGTCAAAAGACTTTTGTTTTTTAAGTGGATACATGCTCTGCCCCCTTAATATTATGATAAGTGCACTTGGATTATTAAATTAAGTTACAAGAAATTTGAGTAAGATCCTTAAAAATGAATTAAAGTCTTGTTAGGTATGTAAAGAAATTAATTATGAAATGATTTTGAATTAAAGTGATTGAAACATGTCTGAAATTAAACATTTGCTTCTGTGACTTGGTTATAAACAGATTATTTTGATCAAAATTAAACCCTCTTTTTACTCGGATAGGAATACATTTTGAGTTATTCCTTCTTTATAGGTTTTTGAATGATAAGATGAAACCTAAACCAAATTTTAACTTTCTAGGTCCAAGGGTTAGAACACATAGTAAGAAAGGAACGATTAACTAAATTTTTATATTAAAAAATCGGTCCGAGACAACTTAGACAAACTTTCTCATCTACGAGTTCATAATTACTTAGCCCAGTGTTTTTCCATTCATTAGTTTTCGTATGTACATTTAATTATTATTGGACATTTCATCAAAATGTATCATAAAAATAACTTCTGCTGGGCAGGGAAATGAACCCGGGCTCTCTCCGTTCTCGTTTTAAGCTATTTTCTCAGGAACTAGATTTTTCCCGGGAAAACTGCTAATATCCTTAGAGTCGTATTTAAATGGACTACATTTTAAAATTTTGTAATCAAAATTGTCGGAACCGTTTTCGAGAAATTTTTTTTTTTCACGTTTTTTCAGAGTTTTTGGGGGGTAGCGCCCCCAAATTTGGAGACAAAAATTGATTTCTCGATTTCAACTCGGGGTATGATTTTTCTGAACATGAATGCCAAATTTCGTCCCATCGGCCCAGTAGTTTAGGCTCCAGGCGTCTGCACAGACGACAGACAGACATTTTTTAAAAACCACTTTTTTGGACTCAGGGGAGCTCAAAACATGTAAATCCTACAAAATCGAATTTTCGCGTCATCATAATACTTACTCTTTATATGAGAAAGTAAAATTAAATTGAATTATTGCGAGTAATAAAGAAAGCATTTGTAACATATAATGTCAAAATATTCTCTTCATCAGGTATACAAAAAGTATTGTTATCAACCTAACCGTTATTATTATCTTACGTTAACGTGATAGCTGTTGTATTTTCCTGTTCCCTTTATAATTAAGCCATAGCCATAGTTCTACTTTTTAAAATGCATTACTATAGTGACTACAGTGAATAATTGAAAAATGTTATAAAGAATTGAGTCTGTCAATCTACCTGCTTAATATTCTAGCGGCATTCAGTGTTCAGACTTTATTCTAAATTGATTTTTGCATATGGACTAGCTATAATGGTCTGATAATAATTATTAATGTTAAATTGTTTACATACCATTATTTCTTGTTCTGTCGGCCATGACTCCGGCCCGCATCCTTTGCCCGGGAGATTCGTGCTTAGTTCAGGCATCTAAAACATATAACAAAATTCTGTGACTTTTGTACATAAAAAAACAAAATACAAAGGGTTTAATATGTATATATACATAGTACATCAATCTATACTTATATATTTTTTTAGGGACTGCAGAGAGCAGAATTGCTGGATCACGTGCTTCCACTATGGATTTTTTTAATATGATAGGTTAAAAACTATACCGTCAACAACAATAATAAAATAATTATTACTTCTTGGATGACATCAATATTATTGATATATACGTATACGTATATGGCCGCCATATTTAATCCAAAAGAACAATAAGAAAACCTTTTTACAAAAGGAAGATAATTAAATCCAAATTTCAAGATGTTTTTGATTCCGGAGATAACATCATGTTGAATTTCAGATATTATTGGCCCTCCATCTTAATTCAAGATGGCATATCATTAAAAAACTTCTTAGCCAGCCCTTTAGGTTAAGAGAAAAATTTCATGGTCATAGGTCCACTTGTTTTAAAGATATCGTTTTATAATATATATATATATATATATATATATATATATATATATATATATATATATATATATATATATGCATAATTAGTTAAGGTCAAAATTTCCATTATGTTTTATCTAGTATACTTTACAAATGTATGGTTTTAATAAAGAAATGCTAATTTATTTATCAAGAGTATGCTTTCGACAAGGTGCTCTATTAATGATAGAGGAGGACAGCTGTTCAATTTTCACTTTTATTTCCGGAAGATATTTTTACACGATTTTTTTAAAATTTATATTGAGAAAAAAAAGTATTACTTTTGAACGAAAATGAACTTGAAATCGAAAGTTGATGAGGTAAGATCTGATTGGATTGAATAATGACTCTACCTGTATCTTCAAGACATATGGTGCCTTCTGTGTTTATAAGAAAGGTTTTAATTATAAGTCAATCTAAATAATCCAGCTGTTAATCATCTTTTATATATATATATATATATATATATATATATATATATATATATATATATATATATATATATACACATATATATATATATATATATATATATATATATATATATATATATATATATATATATATATATATATATATATATATACACATATATATATATATATATATATATATATATATATATATATATATATATATATATATATATATATATATATATATAGAAAGAGAGAGAGAGAGAGAGAGAGAGAGAGATAGAGATAATAATAATAATAATAATTCCTCCAGTTTCAATTTATTCATTCATATTTTATAAGATGAGGGGAAAAATAATGATTTCTAAGAAAATTTTCGAATAAAAGAATACTTAAAAAATCCATTTAATAAATAATCCGGATATTACGTTAAATGTTATAGGATATTATTAATAAATTATATACATTATGTATAGTCAAATCTTATGCTTGGAACCAATAATTTCACTTTAATTTTTCGGATTTTATCTAACCTTGACCTTTTGTCATTTTTTGTTATGATTTGTGTTGTATATTATAAAGCAATGTATAAAAAAAGGATGATTTTGGTCATTCATTACAACTTTTCATTAACTTAAGCTTCTTCAGCGGTGGTTCATTTTACTCTTAATCGAATTTTTTTAACAAAGATTATTGATTACTTTTAGATTACTTTACAGGAAGAACAAAAAATGTCTTAGTAAGATATTGTTTTATATTTTTTGTCAGTGTGTAAATAATCTATTTTTTAATTTTTTGTTCTGAGTTTTTTTTTTAAAGACTTGAGTTCCCACGGGGTGTATCTGATTTGCATATGGAACAGCTCCCGGATTAATGCCCTCCTCGTACGTAATTGTCCCTATTACCAATTAGAAGGAAGGCCTCCGGTTTAGACCTAATGGACGCCTGACGCTCGGGATAGTCTTGATGTATACATGACGGCCAATTTAGTCGGCTCGCCTTCTCTTGTGGCCCACTTCTCCCACTCGTTCCTCGAACTAACTCCACTCTTTTTGATAAAAAAAAGTTAACGATAAAAAAATATGAAAAGAATCTTGTTGATCCAACCGTCTAACAAATTAGAAAATTTTTCTATTGCTTTTATAAAATGGGAAGGAGAAGCTTCTTTCTTCCTTCGACATCTTTAAGAATTAAATTTCCTGTCGTCAACTGTGACTCTGTTATTATTCATTAATAACTGGTTTTTTTCTGGATTATCAAAAAGATGAAAAACATGAATGCTCAAAGAAAAGAAGAACAATTTGATTAATATGTTAATTACCCTTTGTATCTAAAGACTTAACCCATTGTTCAGTTTTTATTCTGTCACAGATACCTTTAGTAAATACAGAACATAATCTGAAGATATCCTGTACAATTTAAAATATTGTACAATGGTTTTTATCGGCTTCCTTCTTATTCGTTTAAATTAATAATCTATTTACTTTTTACGGATTGCAACTAATGGTTAACAAGACAGAACATAATATGTCTCTACATCTTCTAATCAATTTTTAGGATTGTACAAACTCTAATTTAAATCCAAACTACTAAGAATTATTATGGGTTGGGCCTTGAAAAAAGTGGCATTTTCTGCATAAACCACTGCAATTTATATGTATATACTGAAACTTTTCGCTGTGGCTATACTTGTAGAACTGTTTAAACTCATAAAGCTTATTAACTTATACGGTCAAAAGCGGTGGTACAGGGACTGGCGTAGTTAATTTTTTAAGGTAAAGGTTTAATTTTTACACCCCCATTATAACAAAATAGTCTTGCTAGTAAAAGCTATGGTAATATAATTTTTAAAAAGCACTAAAGGTTATTTTAAAAAATATTTATATTTATTTATTTGAACCAAATGAACAGATGTTTGTTTACCTATGCATTTATCACTGGAGGTAATCCGTTAAGCATATTGCTGCAAAATCCCAGATCAGTGATTACGGCTGTTCACTGAAAGCAGGAATACAAGAACCCGAATGCAAGGTGTGATAGTATAGAAAGGAAAGATGAAATAGGTGAATGTCCAGAGAAGTAAAAAGATTCGAATGTACCAAGAAGTACGATAATAAGGGTGTTATTAAGACAGCTGGGTGAGGGTCTAGCGTGACCGTACCACTTACCACAGACACTTGGGGTTCCTCTGACCTTTACATACTGAGCTCCAGGTTCTAGGGCTCGGCTCCGACTCACATCTCAAAACATCTATAAGCTGCGTTTTCTCTCCCAACATTATATCGTCTGGTACTGTTACCACTTCGTACAATATCCCGGTATTTCTCAGTCTCTACTCCTTTCCTACCGCTTTCAGGATATTGCATGATGCAAAGAAAGAATTCTTATGGCCGGATTCAAGGAAACAACATTGTCAGAGAAGAAAGATGATTGCGGTTTGCATCGATGTGACAACTGAATCAAAATACTTCACATGAATACCAGTGAGTATAATCGACCACATGAATATGGTTGAAGTGGGAAGTTCCCACCGTAAGCCGTAATTGGATTATCGTGAACCAGTGAGAATAGGAAGAATTACAAAGACCTTCGATTTGAAGACCACACAGATCGTTTACTAACCATTGAACATTTCACACCGTCTACTCAAATAAAGTATGCTTCTGTGATAGGAGTACATTTTGCAATATTTACGGTTATGTTAACATTCTGTTTGTTAAAATACGTTACTATTTTGTTATTAATCTTTTAAAGATGGAATAACCGATCGACCTCGATGATTTATCTAGGTTATGCATGCATTTATTTTTAAGTGAAACTTGTTTACGAGTTGTAGTCTTGAATATAATCAATCCATCACAATATAAGTCACGAAGAAATTACTCTATGCCTTAAATTGGTATTGAGTTTTAGTATACATATTGAATGCATATCCAGGCGACAATTAAAGCGAAATGAATAATCCATACTTACTGATTAATTAAACGCCTACCATGTTAATTTAGTTTAATGAAAATTACCTGTAATAAGTTATTGAATTATTATTGAACATATTGTGTGGAAAGATGTCTATTAAATGTCTGTTACTGTAGAATTACTATAAGCTGATTAGGTTTACCGTTAGAAGTTTATTCAGCGTTAATAAAGTTGTATGCTAAGTAGGTCTTTAATAAGACGGTACCTGTACACGTGTGAGTTTTTTTTGCAGGCTATCTAAAAAGTTAAAATAAACACGTCTTTCTAATAACAGCTCCCGAGTGTGTTCATGATTAATCAAAGCTTATATTATATTCATTATATGTAATGATAACCATAGGCTTAGGGAAGAGAAATGCGTTAATAATGATAATAATAATATACACCTCTATTAAGGTGACATTTTTTTATTGTTTTTACCCTAAACAGTTCACTTAACTAAGTAGAGATTAAACATTTGCCCACCGAAGCAATTTGTATTACATTAATTTACTGTTTCTGGGCTAACAGGATAACTATAATATAGGGAGGGCATTAACAGCCCCAGAGATTCGTAATTTGAGATAATGTACCTTGTGGGAGAAAGGAGATAGATAGAGTAAGGAAAAAAAAACACGTACATAAAAGGAATCGAATGTAATTATATAAATTGGGATCAATAACGTAATTACAATAATTATCTGGTAGAAGAAAAGTGAGAGAGAATCTGCTTTGCTCGCAGCACAATTTAAAGAAGAGGCTACTTTTATAATGCCAACAGTAGAAGGAAGACTACATAAAGAAGATAAATTTAATAAAATAATTAAGGGCCTGCCGTATAATTCAAGGCGTTTAGCGCTGCATGGAATTATTATAAAGAATGAGTGTGTGTTGTGCGGGCTCTTACAAAGAGGATGTCTGCTATTGTCCAATTGATGTTAGTTCGACAGCTGACGTTTCACTCGCATTAAACTACTAGACTTCATCAGATCTCTGTTTTGTTAAGGCTCGACCACACTCGAGATCACAAGCAAAGATTAGCGAGTTACGTAAACCAACAGAGATAATGACCAGTGTAAAATAATAATTGGAGACGTTAAATGACAATGTTTTGTGTGGGTTCTAAAGGAAATGTGTTCCCTTAAGAACATATTGTAATCTTCAACTGCTCGAGATTAAACTTGTTCCAACAGTGTGAATTAACTTTTACATTAAATATTATTAAAATAATCAACTTAATAGCGGCATTATATGAAAATGAAATTAAGACATATGTGACAATAAAAGCAACTGACAAAATAAACCGGAAACAAAAAAAAGCGCTTGCGTAGTTTCCTTTAACCTTTTATGTATAATTTTAAATACGATTTCTACACATAGTAAATGTAATTAGATTTACTATTTCAATTATAATCGTAAAAGAAAAATTATAATATAGTTTTTGGGCGTAAATTATTAATTATGAATCATTTGTTTTTTATTATTATTTTCTAATTACTTGTAATAATTTATTTATTTGTATACCAATGTCCTTGCTTCAATGTATAAGATATTTAAATATTTCTATTATTGGTGGATACAAGGAATTATTTCATTCAAAATATAAATACCTATTTAACAGCAGGTGCTTAGAGTTACTTAATACTGCAAATTAAACAGCCTATAATAGTAGCATTTACTACTTTTAATAATACTGATATTATTTTATTTGAATAAAGATGTAATTTAATAACTATTAATTATTTTCCTCCGTTCTGATTTTAAACGAATTTAATAACTATGATTATTTACTGTATACATAAGTGTTTCACTAATGGCTTACCATTTATCATTTATCACTTGCAAACAAGACCTGTTGAATTAATTAGTTTTATTGTTTTGATATATTATTATTGTAGTAATTAAATTAACTAGAACGTTATTTGAGACAATATATAATATTAAATAAATTATTAATTAATTATAAAAGTTGTGTTGATTGGCGATTTATAAAAGGATTAAATTAATTGTGAATTAATAAAGTTCTTTTGATTAATGAATAAAATATAATTTATTAAAAGCCGATTTAAGAAAAAATGTTTATGAAGCGATTTTTACATGAAATTAATACTATTTAATGATATATCTTTGTTTTGAACGATTGTTGGATTAAATTAATACTACTCAATGAGATACCTATATCATTGTTTTTAACGATTGTTGGATCAAATTTATACTACTGAATGAATGATACATATTTGTTTTAAACGATTGTTAGATCAAATCAATACTATTGAATGATATAACTTTGTATTAAACGGATAATAGGTCGAATAACTAGTGTTAAAATTATATAGGTTTGAATTAAAATACTTTATAAGGATGAAATAAATATTGTTTGATAATTTGCCTTTGAGTTGAATGAATGGCATTCAATAGTGACCTATTTATTAAGATATTATATTAGTGGGCTACTTGTATTACTTTTTTCCGTATCAAAGACACTATTTTGTCATAATTGATCATTTGTTAATAGCATGAATAACTTAAATTTTCCTAGCACCAGTTGTTGACCATGTGATAAAATTACATTGTCCTAAATTGTTCAACTTGTACATATTAAAAGTATGCATGTTTGGAATATATATAAAATTTAATTTTGATATTTTTATCGCTAATTTTAAAACGTTTTTGTACTCTAATAAAACTAATTATTTTTGTAATTAGTTTCAACTAAGTTTAAAAGATTATTTACCAGTTTTGCCTCATTTAAGTGAATTGGATACTCGACCTTGGATTACAAGGAATTTTTATTAATAATTGGTCATTGATGCGGGTTCGTTATTTCAACATCAAAAGAAGGAATATGTGCATTTTTGCATTTTTATTTATAGTTAAGAATTATCTTTTTTATATGGCAAATTATTTAAACTTGTTATTTTTTTAAAATTTAATTTAAATTAAAGCAAATTATGTAAATTGTAAATAATCAGGCAAACTGAAGCATAGATCCGATCTTAGAAATAAATGAAGAACATTTTTTTTTAAATGATATTAAGAAAAGCTAAAAGCAATGGATCGTTAGTATAGCTCTAAAGTTTACTTTTTTTAGATAAGGGCTTTTATAAAAATTAAGTAAAAATTAAGTAATTCTGTTAAGTAAAATACCTATATATGTAAAATTAAATATAGTCACGCAATTTAAAGCGTGTTTCTTTAAATATGATTTTTGAAATGTGCTGTATTTATTCTTTAATGTTGAAGAGTATAGGAAGCTAGGTTCTTGAATGGTAAAATTAACAAAATTAGTAAAATAATGAACATGATAATTTTGCCTAATGTTTCGCTTCCTTATAAAAGCTTAGTAATCATCATGAACTAAATAGAGATAACTTCATATATTTCGTCCAACTTTCATATATCTACTTCTGTGTTAAATACAATAACAATAGGGATAATCAATTTGAATGTTTTAAGTATAAAAACATTCCTCGGCATTTCATGCATAATGCTCTGGATTAATCTTCATGGAAGTAAATTTTGTTCTAAGAAAGTAACAAGTTATAAAAGTTGTGTTGTTCGGTGATTTATAAATGAATTGAATGAAAGATGTATTTATTTGAGGGAAGTTTTTTTTTTAAAAAGAATTTTTCATCCTGAATATTTTTCCTTTCATTACAATATCAACCGTGCAACTCGTAAAGACGGCCATGCACTTTGCGATATACCAGAGAGGTAAACCTGAACAGGTAAACCGGATGGTATGTGCTATCAAGTTTATGACACAACTGTGCAGTTATGTTTGCACACATGCTCCGTACCCTCCGTGCCTGTATAAGTTCAACTCTCTGTTACTCAGCAACGTGCTGTATGGCTACCTTAAGTGATATAGTACCTATATATGATTTAAGTATTATTTAAATGTTTAAGAAACAAATACATTTTTATTCAAAGATTCATAGCGTTCTATGCTTGACAATAAGGCTTATTTCAGAATTTTGCAAAATTCTTCTTGCACCATAATTGTTTTAAATTTTAATTTGTTCCCGAGTGTAAGTAGAAGAGAACAAAAAAGTTGCTTTCTAACTATTAAATTAGCTTTATTTTACCTTTAATTGAACTTTTAAAATTTAAAATTAATTAAACAAATGGTTATTTTACGTTACTAACGAATTATAAATACTATTACATGTATAATGTAACATTACAATATTACCTTTATATTGTGTAATAATGCATCTAATTTTTTTAATTTTAAAAAAACCTTTTTATTAATTAAATCAAATTCCCAAGCAAGCAACAGTTAATTTATACATTTAAGTCATTGTATTCTCTAAACACAAGACGATGCCTTCAGGCTACAAATATAATTTCTTACAGTACTTGTAAACTTATAAAGAACCATGGTTTAATTAATGAAATATTATACCTATTTCATTTACACAAACTCATATGAAAGGAAATTCACAGCTATAAGAAATAAGAAAATATTGGCTTTAAAACATAATTTTTTTTTTATTAAAGGAGGTAATTATATTACCATATTTCTTTAATAATTATGAAAATATTTCATTCAGTGATAAATATTATCAATATTGCTATCTTTTAATCTCGGTGCTTCTTATAAATAATCGAATTATATTTAACTGGTAATTATTATATTATTATTTTTATGTTTAACAGATTAGCGTTTTTTTAAAAAACATTTGGATTTTCAATTATTTCTTTAGTTTTTCCTCTTTTTACAGAATAACTGATTGGACTTTATTTTTATGAAATTCATTTTATAAATTGTCATTCCATTGACGTTATTGAAGTAAGTTTTTTCCATATTTTATTTATTTCTAATTTACGAAAAATACTTCTCATTAAGGCCCGTATACACTTTGATTAGAGCTACTGCGAATGTTTAGTAAACACACTAATCCCATTTGGACACCATGTGTTTAGTGTAAGTGTTTAGTAATTTTGCAAGTGAACTGTTTCGTAGGTAGACTTGCACTGTTTAGTGGAGCTGCGAGTATGACTCCCCACTCCAACCAAGATGTCAGGGTTTTTTTTGTACCGGACAAACAAACAAACAAGAAAGCAAGCTAATAAAAACGTAGTAAAAAAACCGTCGCAATATGTCAAAAATCAACAAAACAATACCCATCCCCCCAAAAAATAAAAAATAAATGTGCAATAAAATAAAAAAAATTCCTCAAAATTAAACTAAATCCTAAACACTCGCACTAAACACTTGCACTAATCAAAGTGTAAATGGGCCTTTTATAATAAATTATTAATTATGGTGTTAAGTTTGAATGACCTTGATTTTTGTTTACTATGGTTTATTAATAAGATATTTGAATAGTCAGTTTAAATTTATAAACTGTCGGAGAAATATGGCTTTTTATTTATTTGTTTACATAAACATAATATAAGTGTTAACAAGATTTATATCTGTTATGTCACTGTAATAATAAATACGTAACAAGAATCTCTTGTAGTAAAAACAGTTAAAAAAAGAAAACAAGACCGATGTTATATCTCCGTTAATGAGCTTTTAGTAAAACATTGTAAAGGGTGGTAACTGAGTGAACGAAGAAATCTATGAATAAAAGGTTAGGGACCATATTTCTTACAGACTTGAGTTTTTTGAAATGTGTTGGAGTGTTGATTTATTTTTGAACAGTAGTGAGATGAGATGCGTTATGTTTGCCTGTCTCTGTCTTTTAACGATGGATATTTTTTTTTTTTTTACTTTTGAAAATATAATGAAGTGGATGGTTCCATCGGTTGAACCCAGGTGGCCATCCATCAGGCACCTTCAAGACACCGCTTGTATTTAAAAACATAGCCTCAGGCCCAGGAAACACTAGTAGCCCGCTCTGACATATCTTTAATTTAGGAACTTTATCTATTCCGTATAAATAATCGCCCACCAGTTACAAATATTTAACTTTAACAGGCCCGTCGGCTATTTCTTTTTTCACTTATAGACCAAGATAGTTTTTTTTTTACTTTATTTCATAAAAACAAATATTTATTTGCTCAAGAAGAAAACAAAGTTATTAAAATATAATTAATAGTAATCGAGTCAACTCTATCAATAAAGCAATAAATTCAATTTAAAAGATTAATAATAATAAATTGGTTACCTGGTAACCTAAATACTTTGTTATGAGAGGTATCTTTGTTGTCTTAGTTCATAAATTACTCATAATGTGTAATTCGCAATACTAAAAGCATTTAGTTTTACAGAATTAACAAGAAATATATATCTCTCATAAATTTAAATAAATTAAATAACTTAAATTGGAATGTATCCAAATTATCTTTACACGTATTAATTAAGGTAGTTTTTATCAATTTAATAAATACTAAAATTATTAAGCTTCTTAAATCAGAGATAGCATATGATTCTATAGATAATAAAACTTCATCATTCTAAACCTGATGATGTTTATGTTTTTTTTACGAAATGTAAGGCATAGTGAAAATGTGAGAATTAGTTGTTTTTTTAGGTATGTTTATTTTTCTTATAATCCCAAACCTCAAAAGTATGAGACACTCACACATTTATCAATGGGATCAATAGAGTGGAACATGTTTTAAATTTAAATTTGTATATCAATGCTAGATTATGGTTAGTCCCTAGATTACATTATTGGAACATTTGAGTTCTTCTAATCTTTTTCGTTGAATCTATTTTATTTTTATTTATTTATTTATTTATTTATTTATTTATTTTATTTATAATATTCTTGCCACAAATCTTGTACCCCCTTAAGAGGAGGCTTTTGCTTCGCAAGAAGTGTCAATGAAGCTTTTTTTTCATTTTCAATTATTTTAAGACCTTGGTCAACAACATATACTTGTTGTTGTTGTCGTAGTCAGTTGTTGTATTCTGTAAACCAAATTATAAATAAAAATCAAAAAGTCATAAAATATTACACAATAGTTAATTGTTCTTGCATGAAGAACTGCACTAGTTTATTAATTCGGTTATGTTATTGTCTTTTGCTTCATGTTTATATTTCATAACTTTCTCATAGATTTCATTTTTTTTTAAGCTTTATTCCCTTTTATTTGTAGCTTTTATTAATGTTACGTTATTTGTACGCCATGTTCATTGATAGCATGTACCTGATAATTTAGTCAATTATACATTTTCAAATAGTTTTTATGTGTAATAACTTTTGCAGTGACGTCATTTTTATAATAATAAATACAATAATACAAGTGTTACTTATTATGTATGCAGTATGTTAACATTAAAAATATGACCTTTAATTATATGAGCTATTAAAGTATAAATGTACCGTAGTTTACATGTTATCAACGTATGAACGATCTTTCAACATCCGAAATTACATTCATTCATTACAATCATCCCATTCAAGTGAACTCTGTGAATGTAAAATGTATTAACGTTTGTAATTTTTTGTCTAAATTGCCAATGTAATTTTTCATGTTTTCTCGCCTTCAAAATATTCTACATATTTTTAATATGTTTTTAGATATGTATGAAAAAAAAGGTTATGTTAAATTGAGAATTCATATGATAAGGATTCATTATTTTTTTCATATATTTTTAACTCGTGTAGATCTGATAACTTACCTTCTTTCCATAATTTTAGGCATTAAATGCGTTTCAGATATCAGGGAATATTTTTAATCTCCAATCTGTCATTAATTATCAAACAAATAATATCATTATTATTCGTAAATTAAATATTTACTACTACTACTGTGTATTTACTAATATTTACTGTGACTATGACTTTTGGACAAGTAAAGTTTGTATCATCCAATAGAGCTCTGAACAATCACTATTGCTACAAAGGGATTTATTTTAACCTTTTAAAATATAAATGATAATCGTTGATGAAGGAGCTTTAGAGTATCTTATACGTTCTTAAAATATGTAAATATGATTTAAAAAAAGAAAAAAATACCCTTAACATTTTCTGTATATATTTCCTTTTTTTACCTTATTTTAATCTCACGCTACTTCTTAGTCTTTCTTTAGTCTAAGAATAAAGAATATTTGTTAACTGGAAACTTCTGCCTTTTCATCTCTGATTACCAAAATGTAACAGAGCAATTTCACACATGATGTATTTATATGAATTATAAAATTATGCAAACTTGACTTCAGATTATGCTTTAGACAAGCACCGATAACCAGTTATTTGTTACTTTACTCTAATTGTTTTTATAGTTCACCTTAAACGTTTTAACTCGCCTACCTACATCTATATAGTCACTAAACAATTTTCGTAATATTCATTAAATCAATCGCTCAAGAGAATAAATTCATTTCTTATTATCTTAATAGGACCATTTAATATCAAATTACCATTTCACCATTTGCATAGCTAGTTTACGTCGACATTATACAATTTGGTTTTATGCAGCAACTCAAATAATTATCTTCTTTTTTTTTAATAATAAAAAAAAACTTCGTTAAATCCAGTTTTTTTTATACATAATCGATACAACTGATTTAATGTTCTTACAATAATTACTTTTTTGCATTTCTTTTTACTTGGTAAAAATGCCAAAAAAATACAGATAATTATTTCTTATATTACTCCTGTTTCTTCGACGTTCTACGATATTACCCTTCTATCGTATACACGAACAGTAAAATAATATGGTAATTGGCCTAAAGAAAATTCTCTTTTATGTTGTTATTTATATGAAATTATAATTTGTATAACCATCATTAGTATCGCATGAAGGAGGGAGCGTCGAGCAAATCTGATTGCTACACTTTGCTCATCGAACCGATTAAAATTGGGGTTCCGCTTTGAAATTTCATTTTATGTATTTTTTTTTTCTTTTTTGTGCTATATTATAAAGAAAACTCATGCACGCTCGATAATTCGACAAGCTATCTTAACTATTCTGCACCTGATGAATTTAAATTTATATAGGGAATATTTATGTACGGTGCGGTTCGTTTAATTATTATTAAATCAGTTCCACGTTACTAGCTCTTTTAATATTTATTAAGATGGATGATGTACTAAACAATATATGTTTTACATAAGCAATTGAACGCTTCATTATTAGGCTGAAAGTTCTGATCCGTTTCAGTCTATTCGCCATTAATAATTATTAGATTATAAACGATTTTTTTTTTTTTTTGTTAACCGATAAAACGATGGTGTAATATTCCTCGCTACTGTTTGTACAAAATGTAATGAAATATTACTGAATACAACTCAAGGTGTGGGACTAATCTACACTGTTATATCTGCTCGTTATTCATTTAAAATAAAAGAATTATATTTATAATGTTCTAATAAATATTTGAACCACGAATAAATTCCTAAAGGAAAAAAAGAATAAACAACTTTTGTCATAACTTATATTATACGAGTAACTCTCAGAATGGGATCAGGTCAGGGTTTATCTATTACCATGGACTATCTTTCTCTGTAGAAGTAGATTTACTGATCAGTCGTATAGCTCTGAAATACCTATATATTTTATATATTATACTATACTACCCCCATATTACATCCGAGCTTACCGAAGGTGACGGATGCAGCTATGTGATCGTTCTAAAGAACGAAAATATTTCATGTCTCAAAGCATAAAATCAATAAAGTACTATTCTTATCCATTTTTTCTTATTTTTTTTTACTTTTATTTATTTTAATTTTGATCGAAATACTGCGGTATTATCTTAAAAAGCATTCATTTTATATACAATCGCCTTTTTATCTCTTTGTAAAGGTGAAGTTTCCTTCAAGTTCCAATGTTAAAAGGTGTTGTAGCTCGAATTTTTCCAGCAGTCAAATTTAGGCTTTTGGTAGAGCTCGCATATTAAGTACATATATATATATGATCGAACGCCTTGCATTAATAATTATGTTTTGAATTTTATTAACTATGTTTTGCATCGATGTATTTAGATCTTAATAATTTTAATATTCATTCTTAGGTAGGTATATCAAAGACAGCAATGAAAAGTATTAAATTGAATAATTCAATCACCCGAGGATGTTAAGCATATTAATGCTTACATAAGCTTAATATACTAGCAGTAAGACTAAAATAATATGTATTTATTAATTGCTAAAATTAAATATTTTACTATTTTATACGAGCATTTGTGAGGTTTGAGGGACTTATAATTAACATATGACTCCAAAACCCTTCATAGAAGGGGTGTAGTTCAATAACCAAACAACGTCTTCACACAAAATAATTGTATTTGTAACAATTGACCAGTTTCGGCTGTTCTAATGCAGAGTTCTTCAGATAAACTGTGAAGGTTATAAGGAGACTTTCAAAATGCAAGTGACTTGATTTTGACTTGCATTTTGAAAGTCTCCTTATAACCTACACAGTTTATCTGAAGAAGGCTGCATTAGAACAGCCGAAACCGGTCAATTGTTACAAATACAATTATTTTATGTGAAGACGTTGTTTGGTTATTGAACTACACCCCTTCTATGATGAGTCGCTATCACACACCGGAGAAAAACACAGTCGAGGATCCAAAACCCTATCAAATTTACGTACGCCTGTCTGAGATTTGAAAAATGTATCGTAACAATTATTTGGACAATTATTATTATACAACAACAATTATTTGGATTAAGTGTTGAGTTGCTGATCTTTTCTTTCCGTGGTGTTATAATACTTTCGTTTATTAGGTTGTAAAAAAAGTTAATAATATACTTATTATTGAGGAAATTTCTTATATTGGGAATACATTTTATTTAAAAAATATCCACCTTCATACTAATTTTGGGTGATTAACAATTTTTATTTTAGTTCATAATATAAGGCAAAAAACGTTTTTTTTTAAAGATTTCTATAAGAAAGTTGTTTGAACCGGTCTTGAAGGCCGAAGGTCGATATAAACTGTAACTTTTCCATTCTTGTGATTAGATTTACATTTTTTCTATATAATCTCTCGCATTAATCCAGTACTTTCATCAATTTTAAATTTAATATTTTAGACTAAAATATTATATCATTTAAACATTCAATTAAAATATATATGACTAAAAGTTTATGAAAAAAAAAAAAAATATATATATATATATATATAGTTTTTTTTAAGGTTTTGATGCAAAAAATTCTCATGATGGTCCTTAGGTCTAATTATGGTATGATAATATTATGCATAATTTCCATTAAATATATTTTTAGAGTACTTTTTATTATATCTAATCTGTAAGTATAAGTTTGACATTAAATAGTTTTTTTTATATATATTACATGAAGGCTAATAAGGAAAAAAGGTGGAACTAATACTAATAACACTTTTATATTCTTACATTATAACTAGTAATTATTACGCAGCAAACGATTAATTTATAGCCAAACTAAATTTAGGGAAAATATTTAAGGATAATATTTTCCACGTGTCCGAATTGAGTAACTGTAAAAGTATAGAAAATCAAAGTTAATTTAAAAAAAAAAAAATAATACCTTACAACCAAATATTTACCAATCATAAAAATTATTTTAAATACACCGCAAGTTAATCATAACATTTGACTTAAATATCTAGTTCCTCGATCAATTTAAATAGCATGTATATTAACAGCTCCACCTTAATAAGAGTATATTTTTTAATATTGTAAGCTATAATGTGGCATATAGTTTTATTAATATCCATTTACACTTAGTTATAATTTGTCATGAAGTTTGTAAAAACTTTTTTTTAATAAATTGTAATATGGTGTACTGTTAATCATTAGATTTTTGATAATATTACTTAATGATCGAGAGCGTGCCCTTTTATCAAAATAAAAAATACACAATTTTAAGATATTTTATCTGCGCTACAGCCAATGTAAATATAAATATATATAGGTTCATTTCTTACCATCTTGTTAATTTAGACCAATCGTGTCAAGAATTTCTTTTAACGCTATAGCAGAGGATTTATTGTTGTATTTGTTTATTGGTTCATTCATTATTATTGCATATTTAATTGCTTTCTTTGTATAACGTTGTTAAAATAAAAAATTCCCTTCTTCTTCTTCTTCACCTTCTTTAATTTTTATAAATATTTTTTTCTTGATGGATATACTTTAGGTGTAATAAAATTCAATCAAAACTGGTTGATACTATCATTTATTTATTTGTGAGAGGTTTCGACCGCATTTATAACCTTTTTTAGGCCATTTTCTAATCACATCTGTTAGATTCCGTTAAGATTCCGTAAAGATTCAATTTTTTTTTTTTTTTTTAATCCTCCATGGGAGTTCGTCAGTATATAATTGTTAAAAATAAAAAAAAATAACATTGTAGTACAAACAAAGACATTTAAAATTAAAAATCCAACAACAAACCGTATAACAATTAACAATCATCACATTAAATTTAATTAAAAAGTACAGTGAAAAATTACTATTCTTTTAATTTTGTCCTTAATCCTCGTTAATTTAGACCAATCGTGTCAAGAATTTCTTATAACTTAATTTCTTCATACATTATTATTGCATATTTCATTGATGTGAGAGTACATCCTTCGCTAAATCTATATATATAAAAGTCAACGTATGTGTGTGTGTGTTTGTTCTTTATACAAATCTACAGTTTTAGCCCGATTTTGATGAAAATTTGCACACTTGACCTTCAAAGCAAGGAAACAATCAAGGTCTACATGAATTTTCGAAATTTCAATTTTGGTACACAGGGGTACGGGGTACAAGTAATAAATACGGGGTCAAAGTAATGAATACCCTTCGTGATGCATATCGTTGAAAAGCTCTTTAAGAGTACAGTAATTGTTGTTATGTACACTTTTGTCATATTTTCATTTAGAAGGGGGGTAAAATAGAAAAATATAGCTATATCTTATTTGTTCTTTATACAAATCTACAGTTTAAGTCCGATCTCTATGAAAATTTGCACACTTGACCTTCAAAGCTAGGGGAAAATTAAGGTCTACATGAATTTTCGAAATTTAAATTTTTGTACACAGGGGTACGGGGTACAAGTAATGAAAACGGAGTCAAAGTAATGAATACCCTTCGTGATGCATATCGTTGAAAAGCTCTTTAAGAGTACAGTAATTGTTGTTATGTGTAGTTTTGTCATATTTTTATTTAGGAGGGGGGTAAAATGAAAAAATATAGATATATCTGTATATAAAAAGAAGAGTATCTATATAAGAGAATGTATTTTATACAAATCTACAGTTTTATCCCAATTTGATGAATATTTACACTCTTTTTCTTCCAAACAAGGTGAAGGTCACTGCCTACATAATTTTCCGAAATTAAAATTTTGGTACACAGAAGTACGGGGTACAAATGTTAAAGTAATGGATACCCTTCATGATGCATATTGCTGAAAAACTCTTTAAGAGTACATTAATTCTTGTTAAGTACGTTTTTGTCATATTTTTATTTAGGAGGGGGGTAAAATGGAAATATAATATCTATATCTATAAAAGTCAACGTATGTGTGAGTGTGTTTATGTTCTTTATACAAATCGACAGTTTTAATCCGTTCTCGATGAAAATTTGCTCACTTGACCTTCAAAGCAAGGGGAAGATCTCTGTCTACATGAATGTTCGAAATTAAATGTTTGGTACACAGGGGTACGGGGTACAAATGTCAAAGTTGAAATCCCTTCATGATGCATACTGTTGAAAAGCTCTTTAAGAGTACAGTAATTGTTTTTACGTGCATTTAGGGGGTAAATGGAAAAATATATCTAAAAGTCAACGTATGTGTGTATGTTCTTTATACAAATCCATAGTTTTAGTCCGATCTCGATCAAAAAATGCACACTTGATCTTCAAAGGAAGAAAAAATCAGTGTCTACATGAATTTTCGAAATTTAAATTTTGGTACACAGGGAACAGGGTACAATAATGAATACCGGGTCAAAGGACTGAATACCCTTTATGATGGATATCGTTGAAATTGTCTTTAAGATTACATTAATTGTTGTTATGTACAGTTTTGTCATATGTGTTTTCATTAAGGACAGTGGCGTAACTATGGGCCCGTGCGGGCCCGCATTGCGGGGGGGCCCCCAAATCTAGAAATAACAGGAATTACTATCCTTGTACCAACGTCGAGGGGGGCCCCCAATCCTGAACGCAAGAGGTTTTTTTTTTTTTTTTTTACTCATCAATTTTTTTGGCGGGGGGCCCCCAAAAAGTTTTTGCGGGGATGCCCCCAATGGTCTAGCTACGCCACTGATTTAGGAGGGGGTAAAATGGAAAAATATAGCTATATCTTATATAAAAAGAAGAGTGTCTGTATAAGGGTATGTCTTTTATACAAATCTACATTTTTATCCCAATTTGATGAATATTTACTCACTTTCCTTTCAATGCAAGGGGGAGGTCACTGTCTACATGAATTTTCGTAATTTAAATTTTGGTACAAAGGGGTACGGTGTAAAAGTTTCAAGGTAATGGATTCCCTTCATATGATGCATATCGTTGAAAAGCACTTTAAGAGAAAAGTAATTGTTGTTATGTACAATTTTATTTAGGAGGGGGTAAAATGGAAATTTATAGCTATATATATAAAAATCAACGTATGTGTGTGTATGTTCTTTATTCAAATCTACAGTTTTAGTTCGATGTCGATAAAAATTTGCCCACTTGTCCTTCAAAGCAAGGGGAAAATTACAGCCTACATGAATTTTCGAAATTTAAATTTGGTACACAGGGGTACGGGGTACAAGTAATAAATACGGGGTCAAAGTAATGAATACCCTTCATTATGCAAAAGCTCTTTAAGAGTGCAGGAATAGTTTTTATGTACAGTTTAGTCATATTTTAATTTGGGAGGGGGGCGAATTTAGGATATTTGTAATTAGCTTATCAAAGAGGAGGGGGTATAGAAATAGGTGGGAGAGATAGAATCTAGATATTCTTGCATAGTAAAATAATTTATATGTTTCATTATGGTTGTTTATAAACTTATCTAATTATAATAACACTCCGTAGCGAAGCACGGGTACCCAGCTAGTACTTTTATAAATGGCTGCACCGAAGTTAGTAGTCTTACGCCGATCTCCGTCATGAAATAGACTCACATCTCACTAATAATTTTTTAATAATGTAACTCAATATCTTCGAACACTGATGATGGCCTTACGAACGCTGAAAGCTGCTTTGCTTAATAAACAAGTTTCAATTTACGTGGAGAGACAATTTATGTTATTCATATAAATAATATTTTTGGAATGTTTAATTTCGTATTTGATCGCACACTTAGCACTGCCTTCTTTGAATGAAATATTTTAAAAATAATAAAAGTAATTTAAAATTTAGAATATATAGTTTTTACCAATGATTCTTTAAATAATATTTGTATACCAAATTATTTATTTTATAATTTATAAAATATATAAATAAACCTTTACTCTTAATCTCCTCTTTTTTTGTATCTATCTCTCTCGTGTAATAAGATGCTCTCTCTTTCTCTCTTTCTCTCTCTCTTTCTCTCTCTCTCTCTCTCTCTCTCTCTCTCTCTCTCGCTCTCTCTCTCTCTCTCTCTCTCTCTCTCTCCCTCTCTCTCTCTCTCTCTCTCTCTCTCTCCCTCTCTCTCTCTCTCTTTCTCTTCCTCACAAGTTAACATTTTTACTGAATCGCGTTGCCAAAGAACATATACCCCTGCTAGTTTTTTTGATTGAGTTTAATTTTATAGAAGGAATTATTATATAAACTCTTGTATGTTAAAGTTTAAAACTCTTTATTGCTTAATAAACTGATGTCGTGTTGAAAACCATGGGAATATAGTACAAATTTAAACATAAAATAATGGCTCCAATTACTTCATGCGCGAAAGGCGGCATTTCTGAAAAAAAACACCGGACCACGGAATTAACTAGGATATGAAGTTCTTATTTTATAATAGTTTAATTCACAATTATAACTTCCATTAGGTTTTTAGATTAATTCAAATTATTTATTAATAAACAATTTTTAATGCAATTTACATCCAGATATTATTAATCATAATTTAATGTAAATTTTTTTTAATAACACTCTAATAGCTTGATATAATAATTGTTGTAATTATCGCAAATTATTAGAGTAAACTAAAAAAAAAATATATATATTTCAATAATTGACAAGCTAATCTTCTTTACAACGCTAAATAGCGCTCGCGCTTGGCCGTTTTTCTTTATAATTTTTTCGTTTCTTGATTCTTGATAACTTCTAAAAGTCTTTTAACTATCCCAGACTTCAGAATAAAACAAAAGAGGTAAAAATTATACTTCCACACAATAATCACCAGAAATAAATACATAATTACATTTTAATTGGATCTTGGTACTTTTGAACAAAAACGTAAAAGGAATGCAATTTTCTTAGTATCATTTATTTTGTATACCATATATATTATATATATATATATATATATATATATATATATATATATTTACGGTGAATGAATTTTCATCTTTAATTTGCGAATTGTTTGGATAGTCTACATAAAACTGTTCCTTTTTTTCCATCACACTACACTGAATAATAGTTACGAAATTGTCATTGAAAGACTCCATGATTAAATTACATTTAACTTAATAATAGAAATGAACTTATGAGCAATGTACGAAACCCAAAATGAATTAGTTAATTACTAAAATATTGACGTAGTTGAAAAGAGCATGCTTTGAATACATCCAAGGCCAAAACACAGACATAACTATATCGATTCCCCAGGAATATGAGTTATGTTTTAATAAAAATTATCTTGATGATAGGTATGTTACAGATTGAATCGAACAGTAAAACCGAATACCTCAAAATCACACGCATTGAGAAGGAATAAAAGAATATAATTTTATAGAGATTAACCATATGAGGAATTGAAATATGTAAAACATTTGAAGAACGTTTATATTAGTTTTGTATAAATGGAGAAAAAACAATTATTTATTCTTGCTATAAATAAATAAAATGTTTTTTGTTACCCCTTTCCTTATTTCAGATTAAATTTATAGTGAATTTGAAACCTTTAAAAAATTGTAATATTTTAAATAAGTGAAATTTGTAATTTGCTGATGCTGCTATAAAGAGTTAGCTTGAACTTTTTTTTTTTTTAATTTTTTTCAAGTTATTTTTGTTTTATTCTTGCTTAAGTTTATTTGGCATACAATGAGATACGATTCAAACTAGTAAACTAATTCATTTCAAGATTTTTTTCTGTCTTCTTTGACTTGTGAAACATTCTTTGTATAATGTATTCACAAAATTAGTGGATTCATTATAAAGGTATATACTTATAGACATTTTAGCTTGTTTAAGACGAGTTTAATTAGTCGTGCATTTAACAGCAACAAAATTTAATTCGAAAAAAGAAAAGAATGTGCTAATGAAAAATGTGGAAACTGTAAAGAATCATCTTTCTTTTGATGTAATCGAAAAAAGGGGTTAGATGCCATAAGGTGTAGGCAGACTGAAGGCGCTTCTGTTGAAAGGTTATAGTCCATCAACCTCACAGTACAGAGTTAAGTGACAAGAACTAATTGCGTAAAGAGGAGAGACGGATAATAGAGAGGCCTGGTGAATCCAGTAGCCGCTTCCCTGTCACTCAGCCTTATTTCATACTTGACTTTAAATTAATGATCTTCCCACCAACTATTTGACTACCTCATGAAATTGAATGAACATCTTTTTTATGTTTTATTGACTTACGGTACCCTATATTTCGTGTAAAAAAAACATAAAACCTTCAAAGTATACATTAAATGTTAATAGGTACTCTTTTACTTTTGATTCATTTGTACGAGTATATACTACTAATATACGATGCATTTTAGCTTTGCAGTACAATTTGTTTTACAAAAGTTAAGAAATGTTTTCAATTAGCTGATTAATTTTATCAAGCGAGAAGATGTGATTGATTCCAAATAGTTTTGCAAATAATTAATAAGTTATATTTTTCTTTCTTTAGCAACCAACTGATTAGCCTTTTGGGTTATTTAGACAAATATCTCCTTCTTTAGTCGAAAGCCTAATCTTAAAAGTAATTTCCTATCTTAAATGGCAATTTAAACCAATTTCCTATTTGGGTGTCACCTAATTAAATATAATGTTTATGGTTGGTAGTTTTATCAAAGCTCTTTATGCTCCTAATACATATATTATAATGACTTCTTCATAATTTTCAAGTCTTAATCCTTCCCTTACGGGTATTTACGTTTTCTTCAAAAACTATTTTTATTTCATTCTTTATACAATGAAAAATATTACACGCTTGTCAAATTGAACAACAGTAGTAGATATGCATATAAATATATGTACAAATTAAATCAAAATAAATTTAATTTATTGTTGAGATAGTTTATGATATATAGAAGGAGGAAGTCGATGATAAAATTATGGTAATTGGTTGTGGAAAGAGGTATATATTTCTCATAGTTTGATTTTCATTGATTGGAGTATAAAATAGGTTCGTGTTTTTATATTTTCCTCTTTCCGAATGTATATTTGTCTTCGTCTTTTTACACATTAATTTACAAGTTTTATCTTTTAGAGAATTGATTAAAGAATGTATTCATTTGTTTTTGTTAAATTTTTTTATAAATTGTGATAAAATATTAACTGCTTTTCTCATCAATTAAATTTGAAAAATCTAAGAAAAAAAATAGTATTAACTGTACCTTCTAAGTTAAGTAAAAGTATATAGAGGCTCGATCACGCGAGATTTCCGTTCCCCATAACGTTACCCTTTTGTAGAACTAAGTGGAGAAGCAGATGGGATTCGATTTACTTAAAGCAATATGAATTACTGTTGAATAATTTTAGCTTTATAGTCTAAAGAAATAGCTGACCCTTATCCAGTACCAATACTCTCCTTAAAAATTGACTTTTCAATCGTTCCTAATGTTAGTTACTTGGATGAAGATGTAGACATATTTATTAATTTTTCGTTATAACATGTACTTAATCATAAATTATTCTTAGAATAATATGCAGCTTTCTATCTAATTCTATGTTATTCTCTTTTAAGCCTTCTTTACGATCAAATTATGTGACGGATTGATCAGTAATGTTAAATCCATTTTGGCCCTTCTGCGGTTTCCTTCTCTTTGCCATTTCTGGTTTCAGTAGAGATATTTTCTCATTAATTATCTGAACGCTGTCTTACAAATTTTGTATTTGTTTAGCTTACTTATTTATATACAGTATACATAAGTTATACTTTTTAGTTTATCTCATCATTGCCGGAATATTTAGTTATACGGTAAAGTTGGATCATAAAGTAAATGGGGTTTGAGTTTGAGTAATGAAGCTGCTAAAATTATGGCTGTTGACCAAAGTTACTAATCTGTCACTAGGGTTGTTTAGCCAAAGGGGCTAATTCGCCTTATAATATATATTTATGTCAATGGTTGAAGAGGGTCCTTTAATCTTGACCTAAAGTCTAAGAGAAGAGTGTGTAGGTATGCCCTTTGGCAAATCTAAGTCTTACAAAAGCTGTTGCGCCACGCATTATATGGTATTATTAAAGTTTCAGAGTGAAACTTGGGCAAAAAAGTAATTTCGTGCCGGTTTTATACT
Organism: Gerris lacustris; assembly: GCA_951217055.1. NCBI lineage: Eukaryota > Metazoa > Arthropoda > Insecta > Hemiptera > Gerridae > Gerris > Gerris lacustris. The sequence continues at coordinate 83,327,171 of OX578277.1, forward strand.
CTTTTTTTTGTCACCGCCAAATTATTAAAATGTGACAGTTTCATTTTATTTATACTACTTTTTATCTATCCTTCGCTCGTCGAAAAGCGGCCGCACAGGGGCCGCTGCCTTGTACCTTCACACAATTTGACACATTTGTTTGTTTACAAAACCTTTTTTAATAATATAGATAGAAAATTAAAACTGGTGTAGATATGTATGTAGTAATAAGTTTTGTTTTAAACAATGCCTAATAGTCGTGTCATTCGTGTGAAGAAGGTACTTTACAATGGAATCAATAAATGACGTAATCTTCTAAATTAGGGGGCTTGATGAAAATAGACTAAGTGCATTAATACAAGCGTGTGTATGTTTTGGTCTGGCGAGTGTTTGGGAGTCGGTTGAAGAGGCCGGTGAGAGGCCGGTACCGAGGTGGGGGTACTGGATGGAATGTAATGAAATCGGTCGAGGAGGGGAGCCTGCCGAGAAGTGGGTGCGGCACCAGCACGAGGCCTGGCCGCCAGTCGTCAAGGTAACCATGGCGTCTAACTCGGACCCGGACTCGGGAGTATTCCACCGGCCAGTTCTATCCACCTTAGTCCGGTACCGCAGAGCCACGGGTTACACCGAGCCGAGGGCATCGCCCATCTCAACAATCGCCTTATTGGACGAACAGGGTCCTTCTCCCGCCCCCGCACTGTCTCGGCCTTATCTCACACGAAATCCCATGTTACAGCGGCCTAAAACACCTTCCCTATACCGCTTCGTTTATACTCACTACGGCCCTTAGATGCTAACAATGTTAAATTACTCTCCACCAACCTAGTTAGTACTCCAGCGAAACACCTATACCATTTAAATAAGCGCATACCTATTACTTTGCACAGAACATTTTAGGAAGTCCTTGTATAGGTTTTTACCTACTGTAATTGCAGTCTTGCTGCAAGCATGCAGAGCTATATTTTTTACGTTGTAAACAAACACCTGTTTACAGGCAAAGTATTTCTCACTTTTGTTTGAGTGGAAAAAATTACTTGGAAATCATAGCTTGGTATCTCGTACAGATACGAAGTATGCAACTCATTACAATAGATGACAGAAATCAATTAGGATGGCAAATAAAAATCGTCTAATATAAAATCTCTATCTAACTGTTCAGTTAGATCCGAAATAGACACAATGGAATTATCATGTTTCTATGATAGATTCATGTGCAGAGGGATAAATAGCTCAATAAATGCACGGATGATAAAAGTTTGACTCAACTTCATTCTTTACTATACTATCCTTCTTGATCGCTCAGAATATGACCGAACAAGAAAGGAGAACAGTAGTTTTGTCTTAACATTCAAATACATGCAATAATTACAGCAACATAATTTTACCACTTAAGTTTACTCCATTTTTAGAGAATATTATTTCCAATGCCTTCTCTTTAATTATCAAGAAAAGCAGGGAGTGATGAGATAAACTTTACTAACTATTCCTTTGAAGTCGCCGGAGTTTTGCCTATCTGAGGTCATCTTAGAATTGTTTAAGCTTTTATACACTTTGGTTGCTCTAGTTTTCGATTTTAGGTCGCTATTATTTTGGCAGAAGAGAATTTTGTTTAGGAGTAACCCTTAATTTTAGATATACACACTCGAATATTATTTTGTTTAAATTTCATTTGGAACAATTTTGACTTGAAAAGCTTGGATAAAATTTCAAATTATGTTAAAATAAATCCTTCTAATTATTCACGCAAAATCTAATTAGTTCCTATACTACATTTTTTTTATCTAGTATCTCAAGATAAATAGAAAAAAAAAAAAAAAAAAAAAAAATACGGTGTCTTGGTTTTGTTATAAGAAAGTACTGATGTTGTATAATGCGATTTAAAAAAATGGCTTACTTAATTTAATTTTTTAAATACATAATTATATACATTGGAAAATTGTTTTCTTCTTTTTGGCTAATTCCAGTAGTTGGGCTTATTAAAGGAAAAGTAAACACGACATTTTTTTTTTTTTTTTTTTTTGCCCCCTAAAAACCCTAAAAAAGTAATTTTAAATGAAGTATCTATCATTTATCATAATTATTTAAAGCAACAAAAAAAAGGGTTTTTTTTCGTGCAGAACAGAATTAAACAAATGACTAAAAATTAAACACTTAATCAATAAAAATTAACAATACGTAGTGTTTGCGTATATTCAAGACAAAGGGCATAGCTTATTTTAAACCTCTAAAACAAAGTTTTTCACCGAGATTTTTGGAATTTAAGTATATTAAATATGAAAATAAATTTTATTTAATTTACTTTCAAACCAAAATTACGAATTATTAGTAAGCATTTTGTTTCAACCACTTAGACTTTGGGCATTAGTTAAGGTATGGTTAAAATCTATTCATCAACAACTGATTAAGACGTAAGTATTAAATTAGTTAAAATAGTCGATATTAATTGGTTGTAAGTATGGTTTTACGATAAATAATCAATTGAATAATCTATAGATAAATCTCAATTGAAACAAATATCTTATTTTAAAAACATGACCGAGAATCACTTGCAGAATAAGTCCTAGAATTTTTATCAACTATATAATCCCAATTTATAATGTAGACATTCAGGCTCAGGGCTCGATTTGAGGCGGAACGGCGCGGCGTTCCGGGACCTCTCTCTCTGATAAATGAAAAAAAAGTATCGGCACTAAGAGTGTGGGTTTATGTCTAAAACTGCTTAATGCTGTTTTTTAAGCAAGACGTTTATTTTTCAAATTTTTCCCGGGGGAGGACCCCCGGACCCCCCTTCTATAGGGGGAGGAGGGAGAGGGTAGGTTGTAGTTCCGGCACCTCAATTTCTAGAAATCAAACACTGTTCAGGCTTATTTATTAACTTAAAAAATATCTATGTACTTACAGGTATTAGAAATGTTTATTTTCTTCCATTTTTAATTATTATTTATAAGTTTAATTTCTATTTACTTAATATAGCTATACCTAGTAAAAGAAAAAAATAATCAGTTTCTAAAACGAATTTTAAAAATTGTAATTAAAAGTTGAAAAGTTAATCATTTTAGTTTTCCCGCATATCTCCATTTAGTCTTTAAAAATATTAATTTAATATTTTTAATTTAATATTAATTTAATATTTTTTAATTAATATTTCATATAATTAAATATTAATTAAATATTTTTAATTTTAAATATAATATTTTTATTTAAGGGATATTTAAGCCTACACCTGAACATCTTCAATCCTTCTTTTAATATGTGATGTAGTGAGCAATTTCTTGGATAAATAACTAACTGGTGAACAATAGAAGTGGAAGTTGTCTTTTGCATAGTTACTCCTTATTCCTTATGTAAGAAATGTTGTTATAAATACATACCTATGTATCTAACAAAATGCTTACGTCATCAATTACTATACCACAGATAAAGGCATAAAGATGCTCTGGTGTGGAGGAATATCGCTTCAATATAAATATGAATAAAAAAATATTCATTTTTTTAATTATCATCCCTACAGACTAAATGGAGATAAGGAAAATGATAAATTAAAGAGATTAACCGAAGAAAAGATAATATTTGTTTTGCTTCCCAGCTTATCGAAGGTAACGAAAGCAATGTGAATGTTCTGAAGAACGAAAATTTGTTGCTTCCGATTTAAAAATTCCAATACAGAAATCTGTTTCATACATTTTTGGTTCCGTGTCTGTCTATCATAATATTTGCACTCATCTGACACCGCGCTCTTTAAATTTTGCCTAATTTATACTTTAAATCATGAAGAACTCTAAACAATTTTGATAGATTTAAAAGGCGGGGGGACATGAAATAAAATATACAATGTTAGGTTTTAAAAGCATAAAATCATTAAAATATACGAGAAAGGACGCGAGGAAGCTATTTTTATTATTGTTCAAAAAAATGAAAAATGTATTTTTTGTGTACAAGTAATTATTGGTTTAAAATCATTATTTTTACCCCTCACAAATAATTTGCAAATAAGCATTCTATTTGCTATTTTTATTCAAAGTAGCGTATAGCAAATATACTTAATACTATGATTAATCGTTTTGGATGAAAAAGCATGTGAAAGATTTTTTTTTTGAGTTAAAAAAAAAATGTAAGTTTAGTACATGTATACTGTGGCTTTAATAATGCTTTTGAGGAGGCGTAAATATAAATTAAGATTAAGCAGTTTCACATAGGCTATTTTTATATTGTTTTAGGTGTTTTATAATACTCTAAAAAAAAATTCTCCTTTCTACATCAAAATATGTAATTTATGTAAAAAAGATTCAGTTATTGCTATCGTGTAATTATAACGTTAAGGTTAAGTAATCGTTTAAAATCAAATTATATCTAAAACATCTTGATGGGAGGCCGTTCGTTCCATAAGGCTGAACAAATTTTTTTTCCTCCTAGTCGTCTTCTCTCGCTCAAAAAACTTATAATAATAAAATTATAGAATAATTGACGATAATTGTTAATCCTTTTTAAATATAGGTTATTAATTTAAGTAATAATTATTAACGGATATATTAATTTAGCCTGTTAGTTTTTCTTATACGTATAGTAATTGGATAATTCTACAAATTAAGTGATCAAAAAAAACTTTATTTTATGTATTATATTAGAGAGATGAGGAAGATATTGAAGTAATGAGAAAATTTTTTTTTAGGATAACATTAAAGAAGTGTAATCACAAATTTTTGTATGTGATGTTATCATTTTTGTTCAGTCGAGTTTAACACGACCTAGTTACTATGTAGGTGCTCCTTAATTTGGAAGGAGGAATCGTCTTTGTATCATTTTGTACCTAAAATGCATCATAAGAAAAGTTTTTTTTTTATAGAAAGACGAAAACCAAAATAAAAAATTGACAGTAAAAAAAGTCTACCAATATAGGGTGCAAATAGCTTCCTCGCATCCTATTACGTATAATTTAATGATTTTGGAACCTACTATTGTCAAATTGATTTAATTTTCCCTCGGTTTTTAAATCTGCCAAAATTGTAATTGATTTTAACATAAATTAAAGTATCAATTTAGAAAAATTAAAGAGCACGCAGAAAGTGAAAAGTTATCTGGGACTATCTGCGTCCTATTGTGGATAAACCAACCAAATTTTATAAAACTTTCGATGTGTACTATTGAATTAGATATAGGTGTAAATAAATGTTTTTGTGTGAATTTGGAAGATACATAAATGGGTGCAGAGGGTTAAAACTTATATAAAACCAACAATGGGCTAATTATTACTTACCATCTAAATTTCAATAAAATCGGACGAGTATAAGCTATTAAGATATTTTGTTTCGCAAAAATTGAGCGAAAGACAGACGCGGATACAAAAATGTTCCCTGACAACTGAAACGGGTTTCTGTTTGAAATGTTTGAAATCGGAAAAAAAAAAAAAAAAATCACTTAGCATCCGCTAGCTTCGGTGATCTCGAAAGCAAATCAACAAAATTTCGAATCTACTCCAACCAAATCTTCTCATATGCATAAGACTACTGCATCTAATCAGTATATTTTCCATTTTATTATTTTTACGAGAGGTTTTGTGACAAAATTTAATTATTATTGTATAATCCTATACCCTACAGAGATTTCAACTCTGACCTTCACTCAATTTGTCTCGTTTTTCTACGGAAAAAACGTTTTATTTGATAAACTTTTTATTTAAATCAACCATTTATATATTTAATATTTAATGTTTTCGTTTTTTTAAATTTATTTTCCGTTCCAAATTTAAAGCTAAAATGCATTTCTCTATTTTACCTAAGGCTATGAATTATTGTTTACTAAATATCATCGAGAAAATGTTTTTTATTGAAAATAATTTGTTCATGTATTTATGCTTACAATGAATGACATTTTTTAAGAGTTAATGAAACTACAATAGAAAATTATAAACCGTTCAATTGTTAAAAAAGAATGAAAAATGAAACCCGTCTATTAATGTAGTATTAATTTCTGGTTTGACTGTAAACCGCTCATATTCACTCTGTAAATTATATAAAGATGCTCATGGTAGTAAAATTTGGAAGAACTGTGAAATAAAATTAATAATAGAAAGAAGATTATTTGGTTTTAGTAAACTTCATGCACACTGATGATGGGATATTTTAAAAGGTATTTTTTTAAGGTTAAAGAGGAAAAGAAACTTGACTAAGAATTTTTTAGTTAAGAATAGGAAATTCTATTGAAGATGTGCTTTTGTAGAAGAGGGCGACATTTTTTTATCTCTATAGTACATATAGAGACAAAGCTTAGATTCTTAAAAGAACAAAGTCTTTAACCGTTCAAAACTTATTTAATTTAAAAAATATTTTTTTGCTTTAATTGCTCTACTTATTTCCATTTGGACAAGATGTTTTTGATAATTTGAAGGGTGTAGGGGCACCTGCCTCTTCCGGAAATGGTTGAATGTGGGCTTGACCAGCAAGCTAAAGGTTCATTGTACACATTAATGACTTAGAATCTTTTTTATTTTTGTTTTCTTAGATATTAATATGTTGATTATCAGCTTAACACCCGTGTCAATACATAAGTGCAAAACAGTTTAAAGCACTTATTTTAAGTCATCATAGATTATACTATTATGTATGCTTATGCGGTTGGTCTCAATATTAAGTTTTTTATGTCTTCCGGTAGTGGCCAAGTAGTGTAGGGTTTAAATTCCATCGTTTCGCACACCCAGTGTTGGGAGCATCTGCAAGGGAGTAGTTAACTTTGTCACTTCATTAGGACAATTTGTTCTTCACTGAAGATGGCAACACTGGTTGCGGATCATTAAGACTTAAACTCTATATGACACCTTCACCACTCGAAGATTCAGAACTTCATATCGTCGTACATTTATTAATTTTAAACTTTACTAGGATTCTTATACGCAGTAGTATGCAGGCCAAACTAGATGACCTCTCAACAAGATCCTTGCAAGCAGGCTTAAAAATCAATGTCAAAAAGACAAAATGTCTTAAGGTGAATGTTGCACATGAAGGGAAATTTCAATCAATGGGACATAATATTGAGAACGTGGACTCATTTACCTACATTGGAAGTCAGATTACTCAAGATGGAGGTGCTAGGCTTGATATTGCTATGAGGATACGAAAAGCAAGAGGAGCTTTTGCAGCTTTAAACAATATATGGCGTTCTTCATGCTTTGGAAACAACACCAAAATCCGAATCTTCAATACGAACGTTAAGTCTGTGCTATTATATGGCTGTGAGACATGGCTAGTTTCAACTGAAAGCACGAACAAATTGCAGGTTTTTATTAACAGGTGCCTTCGCAGAATACTAAAAATATGGTGGCCGGACAGATGGATTTCAAATGTAGAATTGTTGCTTACATGCCACCAAAGACCTGTTGAAATTGAGATCCGGGAGAGAAAGTGGAGGTGGATTGGCCATACTCTGCGTAAGGATGCCGATGAGATATCTAGGCAAGCCCTAGACTGGAACCCTCAAGGGTGTCGGAGACGAGGGAGACCTAGAGGCACCTGGGGTCGCAGCCTTCACAATGAAGTCAGCCTCGCGAATCAGCACCTTACGTGGCGGCAAGTTAAGGACCTAGCCAGAAATCGTAAGGACTGGAAAAACTTCACTATGGCACTATGCGCCCAAGGCCCGGCGTGATAGCATCTTTAAGTAAGTAAGTAAGGATTCTTATAGGTAATATCACTTTTACCCTAGTGAATATTATAAATGTTTCTTATTTAAATAAAGAAGCCACCCAATCTACTAAATTACTTGGTAATATAATATAATGACGAATAAAGCCGAATTGTATTAAAATATCCGCTGTTGCTATAATTTAATTATAATTTTTTTTAACTGTGCATGCTTCAAAAACTGTTTTAGAAAATATTAACTTAATTTACTATATGCTTGTTATTCATTTGAAACCTTAAAATGGTTTTATTATTATTTGAATTAATCTTGCTTTTACTATAGCAATGCGTCTAATTCTTAATTCAGGGATTAAACGCAGTTATGTTTTTTACATTTTACATTCTTATACAACCTTTGATTATAATTTAAACAATTTTTAACATTAACTTTCGTTTTAGGTGTCCTAATAAATGAAATTAGAAAAATTGTTAAACAAACTTCACTCCACCGATATAGCCAAAGCAAATATAAGTTAACACTTCATGATAAAGTTAATCAATTACACCTTTTTACCTCTTTTGTAAATAAACCGTAACGATTTGGATCTTCTCTAAACTAATTCTGTTTACACCTTTTTTGACAGGATAATCTCTTTACATCGAACTCATCGAAACATATAATAACACTACCTTTTTCGATAACCTAATAAAAAATCAAATTATATGTATACATATCTTAGCATTGCCTTCTCTTTCTTGAGACCTATAATAAGATTATATGCAAACAATCTTAACTCAGCTTACCCTTTCCTTTGACCAGATCAAATTATATGTAAACAAATCTTAACACCGCCTAGCCTTTTCGATAGTCATATAAACTATTATATAAGCAAGCTTTGGATATTGATAATTAAGAAGAGAAACTGTAATAAAAAAAAGAGGCAATAACTTTTCACAAGTTTACAGTATAATATAAGTGTTTAAGTTGTATAATAACATTTTTATTAAATCAATAAGATTAACTTGAATAAATATCATGAATAAAAATAAAAATTGCTAGAAAATCTAGCTAGATGTTAATTTTTGCTTTTAGAATTAGTAAAATGCAATCTCTATTCATTCCGCATTTCCACTAAATGAATTTTATTGATTCTAAGTTGCTATAGAACTCTATACGACGTAATTATTCAAATTTGTATGCGTTTTTATTGAATCGTATTTCGATTTATTTTTTCTTCGATATTAGTTTATGTTTATAAAGTTTGTTTAAACTAAAAATCTTTTTAGTTGTGAGGTTATAGTAGGTACATTGAAACTTTGTTATTTTAATTTTAATTTCTTCAATTAAAAAATTAATTTAAGAATATTATTAATCAATTAAGAATTAATTTTAATAGTTCAATTATTTTGTTTTTCATTTTATTTATTGTGTTTTTCATCCTAAACTTTATTATAACAATGTTAAGAAAAAATGAATACTAATAATACTACTATAATGCCATAAAACTGCATTTTTTAATTTAAAAATATGTATAATACAATACTGGTAAAAAATATGTAAAATAAAATAATTATGCTATTGCAAATGAATAATTATACATTATATTACTACAGTTCATTAACGTTATTGGATTATTTTACGTTTGTTATACAACTATCTCATAGTGATTATCATTACTTCCCATTTCCCATACTTCATTAAAAAAAATATATATATGTTCATAATTAGGTGCATATTAGAGATTAGAATTAAAATTATATATTTACAGTGCATTAATTAAGTGAATAAATATAGTTTAGGTGCAGTTAGTATAATTATTGGTGTTAGTAATGTTTATAATTTGGTGTTTTATTTACATGCTCTAAACCAGGGTCATGCCGACGATTTAAAAAAAAAAAAATGTAGGTATAATAACGCCTGTGTGACTCAGAGTAGAATATATTTAATTTGATTTTTTCCCAGCTTTAAAATACTTAACCTAGATACCCAATTTCCGATATTTTTCCCCCATCTTTTTATTTTCAATAATAAAAAACTTATTTTTAAAATTTTATTTTACTAATAATTTAATTATAATTGTTTTTCGATGTGCAAAATTAAAATTACTTAAGTGAATATTTAAACCGTAATTTTTAAGAAAAAAATATTTATAATCATTATTTATGTTCATATTTTGGTTTTAAATTTAAATTTTGTAATGTTTAATGTTTAATTCCAATACAATAAAAACTAATGAGTAAATAAATAAATCTATGTATTGAATATGAATTGTTTACTAAAATTTACTTTTTATTTATTAGGAGGAAAAGTAAGTACTCTTTTCCAATTTCGATTGGATATTTGGCCTAAAAATCAGGGGTTGTAATTAATGCTGACAGCGTTTTTCCACGTCGGCTCCTTCATTTTGTTTCTTTATATGTTAAGAAAAAATAAATTAAATAAATATTGTTGTACGTTTGAATAAGAGAAAATGTTTTTTTTTTTGTGTGGATCTGTGTTAGGATTATATTTATAAATATTTTGGCATGACCCCGTATCCCAGCACCGCTTTTTGCCCCGCATTCAAGCCAAGAGCCATTTTGCAATTTCGACACTGGGTAATACGCTCACCCTTTGATCACCAAGACTTCTTTTTGACATCTCTTTTTGACAGTCCCCATATTTGGTAGTCATCTTGGTTAGTCCATACTGACTGCAACCTAAACAAATTTGTAATTTTTATAAAAGAAAAGGGGGGGATCTTAAATGGGATATGGAAATATAAAATCCATAAATTTATTTTATGTGCGAAACCAGACGATGAAGTTTTACAAGGTTCTAAATAATAAAATTTGAATGAAATATATGTAAATTATAAAAGTCGCACATTAATAATTTCTTGTTATGCCATTTCTTATTGAAAATACGAAAAACAAGAACAAAAGCTGTAATTTATAGTACACATTGAGCGTTTAGTGCGAAAAGTAGCATTTTGTCTGCGAGTGTGGAGTTTGCATCCGAGCTATAGCGAGGGTAGTAAAACCACAAGAGCAAAGCAAAATGCAGTTTTCGCACGAGTTGCGTACCGTACTTTATCTACGATTGTTGGATTTTAATAATAAATGCAGAAAATCATTAAATATTCATATAAATTAGTTTTGTTAAATCTAAACAAATACGCAAATCGTGCGATAAGGTGAAGAATTCTTCATTTTTTAAACAGAGATATAATGTTTATATTTCTTATCTATCAATCGTAGATAAAAATAATTAACAGTATACGAATCTAACAATATAAGTCGTTTTCCCGGAAAAAATTCTAGTTTCCCAAATATTACTGAAAATTCATCTGATTTTGTCAAAAATTGAAAACAAAGAAAACAAAAAATACAAAACCACCTGTTAACACTTTTTAAATATTTGTAAACGTAAATAAACTTGGCATCGCGTGGCTCATCATTGAAGCGAGCGTATAGTAATAAATATATATTGAATATTGAAAAAATAGATAATCATGAATCATAAAGAATTGATAGATAAAGGGTATGACAGTAGTACAACGGCTAGTAGTAAGGGAAAACCACCCTGCATTCTTACTATTCCTCTAACCACACATCTTTTTTTCAATTATTATAAAATGTATGACTTCACTACGCAAAAACTTCTGCTTGTATCAAGTTGAAATTTTACATGCCTGTTTCAACTGTATTTTAGCCGATGTATATAATGTTTTATTAAAATTGTTGCGTTATAACGTAAGATAACGGTAATAATGTTGTTTTCTCTACTTTAAACGTTTATAGGTCCGCTTTAATAGTTTTAACGATCTTTATTAATTCATAGCGGTGTCGCTTTTGGTTTTACTACAAAATGTCATATGAAAAAAATGTTCGTCTCATCGAATAGATAATGCTAAAATGTTTTCCCGTCCTAAAATTCCAATTTTAATTTTAAAGCTCACGTTTACGCGAGCGTTGCGCGCGAACGCTTGGGCGGACAACTTTTTCCAACGAACTAGTCCTGAACATTGGTAATATGAACATGTGTACCAAATTACATCAAAATCGGTCAACTTTTACTCAAGTTTTCGTCGTACGTTTCAGACACACATAGACACGGAGCATATTTTGTTGAATGTAGGAAGCTCGCTACTCTCGCTTCAATTAAATAATTATGGAATTTAAATACTGAAATAATATCTATACAAGAAAGGTTTGTTCGGTTTATGGAACCAATGAACATAGTATGTTTTTAGACTGGGGGTCAAATGAAATTTTCGGTCTCGCTTCAAAATGAGTTAATCTCTTTATCTTCCGAAAAACTACTGCCTATCGCAACAAAGTGGCAGGTGGCAAGCGCCTTCAGAGGTGAAGATGTACAAGTTTGCTTAAGCTGCTATAGAACTTGATTCAATGCCCCTAAAATTAAATCCATAATTCAATGTTTTTTCATAAAATGGAGACTTTTTTTAATCAAATTTAACATAAGTAAATTTTTATTAAAATTCAGAATTGTATATAAACCACTGTGGTCGCTTACATTCCAACAATATGGATTTAGATCCATTAAGATGACCATATATTTTAATTTTCAAGCAGCTGTTTTTAATTGGTAATAAAAAAAAAATAGTTTCTGAATCAATGTTATTTACTACATATCTGAATGAGATGAACGATAAAAGTGTATACCCTGTTACTCATAATAATAATAATAATAACAATGTGTAATTATAAAGTCTGCAAACTTGTTAATTTAAAATTTATTTCATTCAGTGCCTCCTATACATTTCCTTTTTATTACATTCAGTGTTGAACATAGTAATGAAAATAACAAGACGCTGATAACATACTATTATTCAATTCCACAATGATTACTGTCAAGGTTACCTAATGACTAATGACAACCTCTATTAAACCTTATGGATATAACAGTGTACGGAACTGTATTTACTAGGGTGAGTGCCCTTAAATCTAATCTTTAAAAAGTAAAATGAAATTTATTACCTTTATTATCACGTTCTTACTATTATTTAAAACAAGTATATATTTTGGTGGTTTTGTATTGGGAAGAGGTTACTTTTTTCACTTGTTATATTATAATTTTTGTTTTAACCCATGACCTATTCTAATGGGTAACCATGTGTGGTAGTTATTAGAATGAAATTCTAAATCTTTGTGGTATCTATGGACCCTTGGAGATCCACAGTCTTCAGATTTGTCTCTTATTCATTGAGCATTGAACGATCAGCGATGTAAAATTTTCTAAAAGAAGTTCAATTGCATCTCAAAATAACGTCTGCACCTCTGAAGATTCCCTTATCACGTGATAGTAGAAGTGAAAAAACCGGACAGACTACCACCGCTGTATGATATTTAAAATTTCTCCACTGACTTTCATTAAAAAAAATATTGTACATACCTTTTTAGCTCCGGCTAGAAGCTCCACAAAATTATATTTCAATGATTTTAATAAATTTGTATATTATTTAATTATTAAAATAATCAAAACAGGTCTGTACCTATACATTTCTCTTGTTTTTTACTCTAGACTAGTAATTTATACATATTTTGATGGTTATATAATCAAACTATTATATAACGATATAATAAACTTGTCAAATTAATATTTTTTGATAAATAAGGTGTTTCAGAATTGCACAGCGCTATTTTAGAATATTGTGTTCTTTAGAACAAAGTGAACAAAATAGTTCATGTCATAATATGTCTCAAATTAATTTATTACCGAGTTGTTGAAGCTAAAGATATTTATCAAACAATAAGAGTAGCTGTATATTTTTAAATGATTTAAAATGTCAAAGGATGCTACACAATATCTGAGTCAATTCAGAAGAGTGCGCTCACTTGTTCCCCCAATATAAATATGTGAAATTAAGTAATTAAGACCATAACAAAATCTAATAACTAACACACATCAAATGTGTGTTAATTAAATTTGTTCTGTTCATTTGAATTTTTTAAAAAAGGATCAAGTCTTTAGAGTTGTTGTTGTAATGCTTTTTGGACAATCTCCATTGATCCTGCAATAATTTTTAATTACGGTTCGAAATAAAAAAGAGATTATTTATTTAAGTCGTAAATACAAAGGGGTTGAGAATGAGAATACGGTTGTTGTTAGCGGTTACCCTATTATGCACTTTGCACTTAAAGGCAGCTACTAATGGTCACAGACCAAAGAAGTGAAATGAATAATAATTCTAATCACCACTACTTTTTTTTGGTGTAATATTTATCATATTTACTCTATATTATAATATATAGCCGCATTTTTATTAATATGTATTAGTTTATAGTTGACAGTTGAAAATTAACTGCTGTAAATAACTATATGGTTATTTGAATATTCTTTTTTTATTTTTGTTTTCTATAAATACTTTTTAACGAATATCTTTATATAGTTTGACTTTTAATTTAATTTTTATATTAATAACAGATAAACTTATTTTTTTATAATCTATAAAGCAATTTTAAAGATATTTTATAATTATATTTTAATAACTATACTTTTTTTCAAAATTTATAAAAATAAATTTTTAAAGTCATGATCAATACATTCAACGAGGTGGTTTAATGGGCAAAAAAAAATTTTTCTATCGTGTACGCGTTCGGAAGGAAATGTGCGTGAAGGTGAATCTCTAGATTACAGGAAAAACAATTTTGTATACCTATAGAATATAGTCTCAGCTCTTTAGATTTATAGAACTTAGTTAATAAAACAACAAATTGAATCGTAAATAAGATAATAATATAATAAAAATATAAATACAATAAAACTAAAAATCAAACCTGTCTGTATGATTAAACATTCTTAATTTTATATTTATAGAAAAAAATATAATTAAGTAAATCAATTTAGATAAGCTATTACATCTATTTTAAGACCAACAAATCAAAACAAACTTTTATTTTTATTGAAATAAATGTGGTTGCCTTAGTTTGGCAATAACAAATCATTTCGAGGTGCGTCGTCTTCGGGACACTGCTCGATTGTATAAATGATTATTGCTTTTAGAAATAAATGGACCAAATTTTCCCAAAAGATACTATTAGTATGACTAAAATTTGTCCACTCTGAAGGCCAAATCACAAAATCTGTTACAGAAGGAAAAACTTATTTTTACCCCTAGAAGTAGACGGCACCGATTAGGGGTAAAATTAATTTTTTTTTTTTTTTAAATTTGTAAAAATAAAACAAATACAAACCGGAAGTCCAATTTTCAGTACGTTAATCATTTGTTAGATTATCTCTTGAGAAGATATTTAATAAGAATATAGGCCACTATAAAGTTTTCGCACGTTTTTTTAAACTTAGGGTTGGTTTTTTACTATCTCATATAAAGAGAAACTATTTTGTTGGCACGAAAATTCGATTTTAATGGATTTACACGATTTGAGGTGCCCGAGTGCAAAAAAGTGTTTTTTAAAATAATGTCTGTCGACTGTGCAGACGCGTACAATACCGATTTTGATGAAATTTGGCATATACATGTTCAGAAATATCATACCCCGACGCGAAATTGAGAAATTAATTTTAGTTCCAAATTGGGGGGTTGGGGAGCGCTACCCCCCAAAAACTAAAAAAAAAATTCTCGGAAACAGTTCCGAAGATTTCTTTTATAAAAAAAATCCAAAATGTAGTCCATTTAAGTACGAATGTAGTTCATTTGATACGAATCTATAACAATATATAAGCCATTTTTCCGGAGAAAATATTGTTCCCGAGAAAATAGCTTTATCGCTAGCGGAGAGAAGAGAGAGCTTTAACGGACACGATTTCTGCCGAGGAAATGTTATTTTTATGATACATTTTTATAAAATGTTTAATAATAATTAAAATGTAGTTACGAAAACTAATAAATAGAAAACACTGGGCTAAGTATTTATGAACTAGTATATAAGAAAGTATGTCTGATTTAAGCCATTTAAAAAAAAAAGAATAAAAATAAATCCGTTTTGATTTTGAACGATCTTCTTTTTTTTATTTCTACTGCACATTTTATGGACGTGAAAGATAACCCATTATTTTAGCTAAAACGCATATTTTATCGATAGACAAGTAGACGAAGATTAAAAGGAAATTACTTCGTATGTCCTATGAAATCGCAAGGTGAAAAAGAAATATCATTGCAATTATGCAACTAATGCAATATGCAAAACCAGAAATACCGGGTGTCCGTGAACCAGATAACTCCCACGTTGTTAAAAGATGTGGAATTCATGTTTGAATTTTAAAAAAAAAACATGTTTTTTAGTAAAATACATTAAAATATTAAATAACTTATTCGTTTAACTTAATTTAACTTATTTATCTCTATAGATTTAATAATTTTAAGATCATTTATTTTAACTTAGATGATTGGCTTGCCAAAGATTTAATTCTAGTTTACGTAAAGCTGCTTGAGATTTTAAACAATTTTAAACTTTATAATGCGTATTCAGGTGTTTTCTTAAAGATTTAGATATGCAATCAAAATTTCAGAAGGCAATTTTGATCATTTATACTAAAAATTAAAGTATAAAGTCATTAACCGGATTTTATTGATTTGCCGCCATTTTTGTTAATTTGTTGTTATATCAAGGTTTCTAATAGTTTAAAGAAGAAATGATTATTAAATAGCTCTACTTAATTTTCTAATTATATTTAGCCTTCTTTTAATGGATTAGCGGAAGTTAATTATTTTGAATAAAAATCTTAGTTTAAAACTTGGGTCGAGACAACTAACTTAGTCTAGTAAATTTAGTATCCAACATCAGTATCAAATGTTTAATATAGACCACGTGGTATTAACTTACCATAAAAAAATTATTTGTGTTGCGTCGGTTCATTTGTTCCGAAATTTTGTTGTACTTACACTTAAAGTAAATAATAACTTTAAAGAAGTAAATTGATCTTTATGTTTAAATAATATTAATTATTGTGATTGTGACCTATTGTTTTGACTGTATTAGTAAACTGCTCCTACTAAATTTGCTAGAAATATTTTAAATAAAATAGATTGAGTCGAAAATTGAATATCAGAAGCATAATATTGTTAGATAAATACTACTAACTAATTGAAGGCACACAAATAAGACAATAAATAATGGTAAATTACGTTATTGATTAGAGACAACATAACCTGTTAAATTTTGATTGGATATTAATTGTGATCAGTCTACTCTAGTACCAATGTTTAGTTGAAACTGATAAATACTCTTA
Source organism: Gerris lacustris (assembly GCA_951217055.1). Classification (NCBI taxonomy): domain Eukaryota; kingdom Metazoa; phylum Arthropoda; class Insecta; order Hemiptera; family Gerridae; genus Gerris; species Gerris lacustris. The sequence continues at coordinate 83,343,959 of OX578277.1, forward strand.
AGGGTTCAAATGGAAAAGCTCGATTTTAATATTTAGATTGATTTCACGTTTTAAAGTCCCTGTTAATGAATTTTTATAAAAATCTCTGTCTGCTGCGTCTGTGCAGACGTATGTAGTCTAGACTAAAGAGCCGATTTTGATTAAATTTTGTCTATAAATATTCAGATTAATAATACCCGGTGGCAAAATCAAAAAATTAATTTTACCTCTTAATATAGGGTAAATGTCCCAAAAAACTATGAGACATTGTGAAAAATATGTGGCTTAAAACGTTTCGAAAACGTATTCGATGATGTTGATTAAACAAAATGTATATTTTTTCTACTTTATTTAAACTTTAATATGTGACTTAAATTAATACAAAAGATTATTCATTTTTAGGTTTCTATACTATATGCATCTTCAACACCAATAAAACCATTATACCATGATACGCTTTCTCGAAAAATTCTAGTCTTCATTTGAATTCAACACTAGTGCCCATCGCACATTTTTATTGCCTAGTCGTTCCTAAGTTACTTGAATGTGTTAGACATCGCATAGGGATGTATATATTCATATATTATATTTTCTTTTTCTCTCGCTTTTTCCGCCACCTAATACTGTCATATAAACCCATATTGTATGATTGTTGCCGCACGTTGCAAGGATTTCAAATGGATTCTAGAGTTAAGTAAGGCTTGAAAGATATTTTTTCCTCGACGAAGCGACCTCAGTATGTCGGATGGTGGAGTAATTGCGCCAGAAGGGTACAATCCAGGTATAAGGTAACTCCCCCCCCCCCCCCCCCGCAGACAATTGGGCTCGCCACAACATCTTTAACTAGGTACGTGATAATACTCCCCGCCTGAAAACCCTTCCCGATCTCATCGTCTACGTGTTTCCAGCGGGGTACCTGACTCCCGGCCATGATTCACAGGAAACCTTTTTGGTATAACCGACGCTTCAACTAATTCCTATAAAAGGAGAAAAAATCAACCGGTAAGGTCCACGCATAACTACATGCGAAAATTAAAAAAAAACAACTTTATACGGTGTGTAAATTAGATATTCGTGACATGATTTTTTTTTTTAATTTCATCGAATTTCTTTCCAAATTATCTTATGATTTACCCCTAATTCCGCCATGAACCCATAACGCCCTTGTACTCCTAAATACCTATAAAATAAAATTTCGTTTAAACTCCGATTGGATATTAATACGCTAACGCTTAAGCTTGGTGAGCTAACCGCTGATTACTTTATTCTTCAAAGAAATCGTGCGCACACAACGGATAAAACCATTAGTACATGCATCAACACTTATACTATGAGTTTAACTAACCCTAATGGTGCTTTGACTCGTTTCATCAATAAAGCGGGAAGTAAATGATGGTCAAAGGGCAAAGCCTTAACAGAGTTACCATCTTTAATAACACTCTAGTTTAGCTTAGTCTGTAAATTACATACAAATTAAGCAGTCGACCAAAAAATAAATGAAACGTCAATACAACTTATTTCATCTATATTGTAGTATAGTAACTAAGATACCCACACAACGAAGAACTTAATTAGACTTGACATGGCGTCATTAATATCAAGTATTAATTAATATAGTTTGTTTAATTATAGCCGATATTCATCGCCAAGATCATTATAATTTTCAAATAGATAAAGAAAATGTCTTAAGATTGTGTCTTAACTGTAGAGTTTAAAAATTTAAAACTTATGTTTCGAAAGAGCATATAATTTACAGTGGAAGATTTCTTCCACCAAAAAGAAAAGTGCATGCAGTTCACTTTTAGCGAATACATAATGCTATATAGACTACTTCTCTTGACAGACAAACATGTTGTTAGCTCGGAGTCAATAATATGATTAATTATTTATTTAGTAAGTTTAAGATGACGTGTTTTGCTAAACTAATGGGCGTTTTTCATCTTTATATTCTGTTAATCTGTTTATATTATTTCTAACAATGAAGATATTTTCAGCTATTGATTCATTGTTGCTGATTCCATTGTGTTGTTTCTCTGTTATTTTTTACCTTTGAATGTTAAATAGAAATATATAGAACCCTTTTACAAGTAGTACATTACTACTACTATTATAAAGGTTTTGTAAACAGACACCGGAGAGGATTCCCTTTTGAATATACCTACCCTTTTAACGATACAGTCTCTATATGTCTCCCATTCAAGACATTTTTATGAATGAACATAGTAAATCCCCTTTTTATTTCATTCATGTTGGAGATTCGATGTAAATCAAGATAAAATCCCGTTTTACGGATGTGGTATCATATTTCTACGTGGGGACAGAAGTGGATAAATCTGGGAAAACATCAGGTCAAGGGGAAAGGTAAGAAGAGCCGCTCTATCCGGCGGTTTTTTGAAGGGTGAAGAAAAACCCTTAAACTTGAGTGTTTTCTTAAAGGCAACAATAGAGCTAATCGAGCGTGGGGGAGGAAGAACTGGAGCTCGACAACCTGAGCCACCTGTCACAGGTGATTTGCAGGTATGAGATCGACAGGGCCTATAAACTGTGACAATGTTTGCTTTAAACCTTCCTTTACGAGCTTTTAAGATCCTTTCTTATTTGCACTTATACCACCAAAAAAGAGAATTAATTATTATTTAATATTTAGCTAACAAACACGACCGTCATAAATCATTTCTCCCAAGGACAAAAGAGCTCATACAAAATAAAGGCAGTTAAGATCACCATAACTATAAAACGTGTTAAAAAATATATTACAACTTAATAATGCAATTAAGGTTAAACCTCTTTAAGTATTAAAACCACATTTTATCAAGTAGGCTTGAAATAGCGAGTGTATAAAGATGTAAGTAAGTCAGGTGCGCTATAAGTAATTTGGCTGGGGAAGCCACAAAATGACAGCAAGATCCTTTTTACTTTAGCACCCCCTTAAGACCACGTAAATAGTTCCTTCCGTTCCCTTGTAGAGTTAGCTAACCACCGGCTCTAATCATGTAAAATTGACTTGTGTGTAGGGGAAAAAACCGAATCAGCTTTAGTGTGAAAATGATGAATTGTAGACAACAAAATGTCTTAATAATAATAAAATATAATCTCTAAATGTTTACTAAGTAGGTATGTAAAATGAGTAAATTAAAAAAAAAAATACACTGCCAATTGGTGTGGCACATAGCTTCCTCTCATCCTATCCACGTACTTTATTGATTTTATGCTTTTAGAAGCCATTATTGCCTAATTTGTTTAATCCCCCGTTATTTTAATCTGTGAAAATTGTTTAAATTTTTTACATGAGTTGAATCATTGATTTAGCAAAAGTTAAAGAGCGAAGATGGTTCAAATTAATCTGGTGCTATCTGCTGGTTTCTTTCGATAATCTAATAAAAGTTTTTTTTTGAAGCTATAGGTGTAAATAAATGTATGTTTGGTAACATGTAGACAAGAAACAAATAGGCGCAGAAGGTTGAAACTTATATTGGACCAGCAATGGGCTAATTATGACCTACCATCCAAATACAATTGAAATTGGACGTTTAGTTTTTAAGACATGTTGGTTCGCAAAAATTAAACGACCGACAGACACGGAACCAAAAATGTTCCCTGATATCTCAAACGGATTTGTCTTGCAATTTTTGAAATCGGAGACATAAAAATGTTTTGTTCTTCAGAACGATCACATAGCTTCCGTTACATTCGGTAAGCTCGGAAGCAAAATTGGTATTGAACATCAGAGTAAATTTAGGTTTAATGTTATGATGTAATCACAGGTTGGTAAATCTTGTAAAATAGTTTCAAAAAAGTAATTAATATTTAAGAAACACAATATGTATAGCTAATTAAGAAAGTAAGCAGACTATAAAGAATTATATACTTAAAAGAGATTACATGTTTGGGAAAAAGTTTGTTGAAGTGTGTGGTGTGTGTATGTTAAATCAATCAATATCTAATTGAAATGAATTATTATATTTATAGTCAACAAATACTACATTGCTTTGTGAATCAAAATTCACACTCATAAACATTTTCTTTTTTATTCTTAATTTAAGCAAACTCCAGTTCAATAAACCTTATAAATGTAAAAAAAAGAAATAATAATAAGAAATATGTAAATACCTAGTTTATTTTAAATAACTCTTCCGTTGATTTGACGTTGTACACTTGATGATTACTGACGAAGTAAATCACCTTTTTATGCATAAAAAATCATAAATAGTATATAAACCGTAAAGAAGAAAAGAAAATTATGCAATTTACTAATATTGAAGCATAAGTCAAACTCTAAACTATATGAATGCTTAATTAAATAACCTCCTTTTCGTTTTTTAATTTTATTTTGTAATTGTTACTAATTTAAATATATATATATATATATATATATATATATATATATATATATATATATATATATATATATATATATATAGAGAGAGAGAGAGAGAGAGAGAGAGAGAGAGAGAGAAGAAAAAAAAAATAACTACCAATGAATAATTCAATGTAAAAGGGTAATTAATATGGTTTAAGACAATTAAACAATTATAACCAAATTTCCTTCATTGTAAATTCATGATCCTATTCTTGCATATAACTTACAATATTAATTTTCTGAGCCCTCGGTACTCCTAAACAATTTTTTTTTTACTATTTAATTTGTAAATAATATAAATCCACTCGGTAATTTCCACAGGTGTATAATTATAAAATAAAAATTACCGCTATTATTAAATCATACAATAGTTATTAGTAATTTGTAAATTAAATGGACTTTTTTGTGTTATTAACTTGACTTGACTTATTTGTATTAGTAAACAATGACATTATTAAATTCTAAATGGTTTTCTAATTTTTTTTTATTTATATATTTTTTATTTGTATATGAGGTCAAGAACCTCTAATTTCAAATATTTGATTAATTCATTTTAAAAGAACTGATTTGAGAATGTAGAAAGAAAAAAATTATATAGTAAATGAATGAGAATCGTTTGGGAAGAGAAAAGTATTAAAAAACAATCAAGTTTTGTGACAGATGTCATCACAGACTAGACGAGACACGCAACAGAATTTAATCTCCCTCAAAATTGACCATAAAAAACAACCCTGGTCAGTTTTTACTACTCCCTCAGTCAATTTCGTTCTCTTTTTACCTGTACAAGCTATTATAATATAGTAAAATACACATGTATTTAACTTTAAGGTTTCGTTACATAGGAGTACATGTCCTATTTTTAGCTTCTTTGATATTATTGGTAGCATTTTTTTTTTAAATTGACCTTAAAAGTGCTTTGATATCATGGTATAGAAAAAAACACGTCCTTCAATAGTGGCTTTGATATTTTACAAATGTAACATGAAATAACGTCCTTTAAAGTACATATTATATCATAGGACTACACTATATAGAGAAAAACATACGAGCCACGCAACAGAATTTAATCTACTAACAACATACATATAGAGAAACATACTACTAGAGAAATACACTACAACTTTAACATACTATATAGAGAAAAACAATTTTACAGTCTCTTTGGAAGTATAGACAAAACAAACAAAAAACAAATTCTTTTAAAAAACATCCTTAACAATAATTTGATGTCATAACAGAAAAGAAAAATATATGCTATTTATATTGACTTTGATATGCGTTATAAATAAAACAAGGATCCTATAAAATCTATACAACAAAAAATTATATAAATTTATATAAATTTAATTAGAAATATAGTAATTAATCAATGTATTCTATTGGTTTTATCTGACAGCTTATAAACCCCGGGTTTTAGCTTTTCGTTGGGGTTCATTCATCTGGTAAAAAAATAAGTTGCACTCTTCAAACTATATTTTTTTTATTATCATAAAACCTATCTAAATTTTATTATTTTAAACAGAATTATTGGTAGGTACTCTACTGTATTAAATAGCATTATAATTAATAGTAAATTAAGACAGTTTAAATAATGTTGTTGGCACTTTTTTACTTTAGTACCCCCCTTGGTTCTAAACAATAGTCTGCCCTACTGAAGTGATTGAGTGATTAAAGTAACAAACTGATTTTTGATGTCATGATGGAAAAGAAAAACATGTCCTTAATATTGTTTTTGATATCAGTAACTATGAAGTATTTCAATAACTATGGAGGTTTATTTAAAGTTGATTGAAGTAATATAATGGTATAAAGATCGTAATAGTTCTTATGAAATTCTAATTCAATTTTATTTAATCAATGTATTTTAAAATTACAGAAGAACGCAGTAATATAATTTGAAAAATAATATTTAAAAAAAAAAAAAACCCTTAATACATAAATGAAATAAAAACATAAAAATGTTTCTTTACAATCTTATGGATATCGTTGGAAATAATGTTTGTTGATACATATCATGTTTGTGTAAATAAAAAAAGTAAAGAAAAGTTCCATGCATTCTACATATACATATGATATCAGCTGTAAAACTGCGTAGTGACCATTCTACTCACACTGTTAGTCATTAATTAGACAGCTAGACATCTTACAAGAAAATATTCTAACTACAACCTGAAAGCTACAAATATAGTTACACACATTCTACTATTATAGCAATTGGCAGGTTCGAAAAATGTCATTAAATTGTTTTATTGTATTTGATCAACTGCAGGTACTTAGTTATTGGTAATTTTCTTTAATAATGTGCTTCAGTTAACTTAAAATTAATTTGAATGCTCAATTTGTACAAAGTAAAAGAACTAAGTAAAAAATCTATCATTCTAACTATCTTATCGTTAGAGTACGATACATTTATGGCATATTATTAACAATTTTCCTTAAAAAAAATGAGTAGAGCTAATATTTATTTATGTTTTCCTTAAAACTTTAAATATTCCTATGTATTATATGCGGTACATTTAAAACGATTTGACATTTCAGTTACATTAAAGCAGTACTCATTTTCTTTACGTTCATTAACGAGTTGTCTGTCAATTTTCAACGAAGTAAGTCAATTTTTTTGTATACTAAACAAAAATGTATAAACTCTATACTATTACTTTGATATCTCACCATTCCCTTTACTTATTGATGTTATTAAATACTGTTTAATTTCGTCAACATTTTATCGCTCGAAAAAAAAATTGTTATAATTGTCATGGATATGGGTATAATTATCGCAAGTATATGATAAGTTTTGATAAACTACTGTCAATTGGCCCCACGAACCGACTCTTTGTAAAGACTATCACACAACTTTATTATTTCGAAAGAATATTATTTAAAGTAATAGTAGGCCATTTTGAATATATTGGTATATGAAAAAAAATACTTAATTTACCTTCTCTATAAAAGACCCATAACAAAATATGAAATTATTTCTAAATTGCTGTAATCATTCTATTAGACTCTATATATTAGTTCTTCTGTATATATTAGTACATATTCTATAGCATCATTTTTACTGTAATGTTAATTGAGATATTGTTAGCCCACTTCTGGTAGCCTTTTTAAAATGTGTTTCTATAATCTATATCTAGTGATTCTTTCGTTAACTGTTTTTTTTTATTTGTTTTGTATTTTTTTTCTGTCTTCTATATTAATTATATCTCTCTATGTTCAGGTTTTCTTTCTACTTTTATGTTTCATATTTGTACTCTATTTGTATTCCTCCTTAAGCTAATATTAGTGTAAACAGAATCTACTTTAAACTTTAATTATTATTTTCCATTTTCAATGAACTCCATTTTATTTGCTTTATTGTGTTTCTTTTCTTCTTTAATGTTGATATCTTTGTAATCAAGGTTGCTCGAAAATATTTTATTATAATTTGTCTTAGTTGTTCAATATTTTATCAGAAAGGATTTTAAAGTCTTTAACACTAAGCTTTCAACATATAAATGGTTAAAAAAGCCGAAACTTAAACAAAAAAATGAATTCATACTTAAATTCTGTTTTGATTTGATCTTTTTAAGTTTTATTCTTCAACTTTTTTTTTTTTTTTTTTTTTTTTTTTTTTTTTTTTTTTTACAAAGTAAAATTTAAACGAATAAACATTTTTTTTGTATTTATGATTACTCTTTAGTTTATTTTGGTTTAGTTCTTTGTCATTGATTTAGAGAGTGATAACTCAAATTTAGAGAGAGGTGGAATATATATAAATTATATATTTATTTTCACTGATTTTCTAGAATATTTTTTATTGAAATGTTTAATATAAATAAATCAATAGCAATGTGTTTTATACAAAAGGAAATTTAAGAACATATTGGTTTACAATAATTGTTTCCTGCAAATGACTGTTGCAGAAATATTATTTATTTGACATAACTATATACCTATTTAGTTTGGTCAGTTATGTATATCTTCTTTTTGTTATATAGGTATTGTTTAAAGGTATTATTTTACTTTTCTTATATCTCAGTTACTTACAGTTTAATTATACTATCATGTTAGGGTAGGTAATTGACCTCCAGGACAAGTGTACCGTAAATTGCAGTACAGAGATGTCCACTAAATCAGCTAAAAGCTGAACAGATATTGTCAGGTTATGTTCTATACTTTTTTTATTGTAAGTGCTGCTTCGACAATTGAAATGAATTTGTTTTTATGTTAGTAAAGATCTATTGACAGTGAAACAGAATCAAAACAGTGATGTTAGTTGAAATATTATCAAGGTAATAAGTAATTTGGTTGGGATTTAATCGTTAAATGTATATAAATTTACTACGTTTTTCTAAAAACAAATATATATTTTGATAGGTACCATGGATGGAATTTAATGCGGGTATTTTGATAATAAAAATACTTTTGTGGCTGCACTTTGTTGTAATTATTATATATTGGTATAAATTGATATTTTCCCATAAGCATATTATGAATGTAAAAATGAAAGGATAAAATTATATATTTTTTACTTTTAGATTGACTTTTAATAATTACAGGAGCTAATGATTTATATAAGTATAAAATCATTTTTGAAACTCTTAGTTAAGTTTTTAAATAAATATGAAAACAAGGAATAAATTATTGATATTTCTTATGATTTAATGACATAATGTTGTGAAATAGCATGATAAAAAGAATAATAAATATCTTGCCAAGTTTTAAAAAATCTTAAAAAACAAAAAACTCATGAAAGCATAAGGTGAAGGTTCCACAGAAGTGGTATAATCATTCGAACAATGAACCGCTTGATACCTGGAGCAGGTTAGATTGCTCCACATGACTAAATTAAGTTTTAAGCATGATAAAAAGTTGTTAATCTTAGTCACTAGTGTGTCTTACGTATCTCTATTTTACACAAAGGTTATAATTAAACAATATTTATCATTGTAATGATTGACTCATTAATCACTGTTAAGATGTTTACATTTTTCATAAAACCTACTCTAAAGTTGTTACTAAACCTGTTTAACACGACAGGGTATTTGTTGTTTTTATATAATTTTATTGTCACGGTTAATATTGTCACATAGTCATGTTACCATTTGTTATGAAGCATTTAGCTAAATAGGTAACCTCAACTTATTTTTAATATATCCTTAGCTGTTTTTATTCTATTGAACATTTTAAACTTGTTATTTTTGTTTCAGGGATCTAACTTCACATAATCTATTTTTATATATAATAATTTAACGACATTTTCTATTTATGACATTTGCTATAGATATAATCTAGGAATAAATAATGTTTGAAATGTGAGTTTTAACGTACCATGATCTCTGGCGAATAATATGTTCTCGTCTTCATATAACAAAATATTAAAGGGTTAAAATTGGGAAATGACAGGTCTCCTCATCGAGGAAATACAGCAAAATTAAGTAAATAAAATGTTGGTTTAGATTTTTATATAAAGATATAATGTACTCACTTGTTTAGCGATGGGAGTTATTTGTGCTGAGCCTGTGTAAATGGGAGGAGTGGGACCGGATATCCTAGCTACGGGAACAACGTCTGTAAGCATGTCGAAGGCGACCTTAGACTAAATCTAGAACCAAGGAACACCATCCATCTACGTTCCGAAGTGTTTAGGCTCAAACTCAAAGCAATCTTAGAAAGATCCTATCAGTTCGAGGACCAGAACACTGACTGAACTGGGGGCGGGGAGATGTTACCCCCATCCTTGGTTTTAAGGCGGGGCGTATCGCAACCAATGATTATTTTGGACACGCCTTCCGTAAAACCCCCACTACAGTTTACTCAGGATATCGACCGTCCTCCTCTCCCTACCACTATTAATGAGCCGACAACCTGCATTAGTAAGCATTCTTAGTAAATTGTTAGGCAATTAAACATTTTAGGCCAAGCCGGTCAACGCATTAGGCGGGCTGCGAAAGTCAAGCTATGCGAGCCGGGGCGGCCGATACGCGGAGTAAGGGAGGCGTCTGCCTCCCCTTATTTATTTTAATAATTTTATTTCGCATAATCCAAATCGAAGACGTGACTGCCGATAAACATATGTTAGTAAATTATCGGCTAATGGAAGGCGAGACCTTTCATCTTGTACCTAACCTTGGTAGATGATTACGACCTTTCATTAGATAACAGCTTTTTAAGTAAAAGTCTTGTTTATAATGTTTACACTCACCACTTCGACAGATGGGGGTAACTGATTTCATGTGAGGTATACTTGGTGGGAGAGGAAGGGGAAGGAGACTTTACCAAAATATCTTACTGAGTGCGTGGGGCATGATACCTCCATGATTTATTATGGAATTACATCTTCGGACCCTCTGGCGTTTTTATATCCTTCCTGAAGCTGTGACTTCAACATTAAATTATATTTGCATACTTTTTATGACGTACACCGTAATAACACCTACCTTAATACAGGGTGGATCTAACGACCAGACTTACACCCATTTAACTTATCGATATACAGTCCAGCGCCGGCGTTACGCACGCAGGCGGACCCGGGGTAGTTAAACTGCCGGCCGTCGCCACCCCCTTACATTATTTTTTTTGTAAAAATTGAAAGGTATAAATAATAATCAAATGTAATAAGATTAATCTAATTAATAAAAGTTAATTGTAGTTCAGTCTATGATATGCTATCATGGTTATGTGACCCCTAGGAAAGATTCAAAATTTCGCCATAGTTTTCCTATAGGCGAATAGTTGCTTTTGCACTCATTAAATCGGGATGTGATATAGTCGATCTGAATGACTATATTTTAAATGTAAAAGAATTAAAATCACTACGCAGAGACTCCAAATAAGTAGGCTCTTTATGTAACTTGTGGAATTATATTCCACACAATTAATATTTTGTGTTTTATATTCCTGAATTAATTGCTAATCTCAGCGAGCTTACTTAAGTTAAAGCTAAGCAGTCCTTACCATATATATTTAAATTATATAGATTACGTTTCTTTTACACAGTGTAGGTGTCTTATTTGTTCTCTTTAATTTTTAAATTTGGCTATTCAATTCAATATATATTAGATCCCAAAACGGAGTTTAAACAGTCAGTCTCTTCATTAAATGACCAGTGATATTCTCTGATTAGAAACATTCATTTATGAAAAGAGAAAGTAACTTTGGGAATCTTAATTATTTATAAAAAAAAAAAAAAATGAATAGAGTAGTTCTTGATAACAGCGGAAATACCTTGAATAGGTACGAAAAATATCTTTACAAGAATCCTATTAGAATTTTTTTGAAATGTCTCATCCTTAGATGTAACAAACCGATTAGAAACTGAAAGCTAGCGGTATCGATACAAGTTGTTTTGGATGATTTTTTTTTCTCATTGATTTAAAAAAAGTAAATTAATTTAAAGAAAAGAACTTTAACAGTATATGGATTTTGGTAGGTACACATTTGGTACAGTATTATAGGAGAATTATGACTCCAGAAAAAATGGTTGTACATAGATAATTTCTTATTTTAAAGATGGCCACCAAAGGTCTGTCTAATTAAAATAATTTGTTCGCGGAATTGTATAAATACAGTAAAGGGAAAAGAAGTGGTATTTGAAGCTGAAAGGTTCAAAATTAAAATGGTTTATCAAAGATCAAATATCAAATGATAAATAAGGCAATTTTACCGTATAATATTAAAAACTCAACAAAAGACCAATCTTCAAAAATCTACAAATTTTACTTATTTGTTTATAAATTTTAATTTTACTTATTTGTTTATGTTTTAAATAAGTCTTGATTTGGGCTTTATTTGACTGTAAATATGTAGTTCTAAAAAGAGACCTTGATTTAATAACCTTTACGATTTGGACTTTTTTGTTTGTTTGTAAGATTCGTTATTAGACTTAATCTAAGCTAGGTACGGGTACGTTGTCTTAAGAAGGCATTCAAAGAATAGTATGCTTTAAAATGGAGTATTTCATACAACAAACAAAATAATCTTCCTATATGTAACAATAAGTGCGAAATTACTTTATTTGTATTATAAAATGCTAGCCGGATTCCAGTGTTTTTCTGAGGAATGTTGATGTGCGCAATTATTTTTGCTTCCGAGCTTACCATAGGTAACGGAAGCTATGTGATCGTTCTGATGAACGAAAATTTTTTACATCTCCGATTTGAAAATCAAAAGACAGTAATCGGTTTCAGACATCAGGGAACATTTTTGGTTCCGTGTCTGTCTGCCACTCAATTTTTGCGAACCATAACATATCTTAAAACTACTCGTCCGGTATTAATGAAATTTGGATGGTGGGTCATAATTAGGCCATTGTTGGTCCCATATAAGTTTCAACCTTCTGCGCTTCTATCTATCTTCCATAGATGCGCACAAACTTACATTTATTTACACCAACATCTACAAAAGTACTTATCTGATTTTCATGAAATTTGGGTGGTTTTTAATGAAATTTGGATAGTCCCAGAAGAATTTCAACCGTCTGTGCTCATTATTAAATTTTGCTAAATGAATACTTTAAATAATGTCAAAAATCAAAACAATTTTGACAGATTTAAAAAACGTAGGAAAATCAATATAAATTTGACAAAAATGGTTTGTAAAAGAATAAATCATTAACGTATACGAAATAGGACGCGAGGAAATTATGTGCCACACTAATTGGCAGACTATTTTTAAATTAGACAGGTTTATATTCCACCATAAAAGTTAATTATTTTTAGCTAAAGTAGTTTATCTAATAGACGTTTTGTAAATACATTTTCACAATTCAAGTCAAGTTGCACAATTACAAATGCAATAAATCATCGTGGGCCTTGTTACACTTAAAGAACAACGCAATTATTATTAAATTTTTACAATTTCTCACACAGATTTTTCGTTTTTCCTTCTGGCTGCCTCCATGCTATCAGGAAACATGCTATCTTGAGCAGGTTTTTTAATAGTCAGTTGGAAAATAGTGGATCCTCAAATCCAAACCAGCTACATTCAAAGACTATAAAGAACAAAACTTTATATATAAGATCTGAAAACCGGAAATTGCAGCCTTTTAAATTGAAAGTAATAGTCTGATAGCATTAGAGGAAGACAACTTTAAGTGACTGCCATTTATTACTGGTTAACTTCCAGCAAAATATCAAGATTATAGCTGGTTAAGTGGTTTCAGAGAAATTGTGGTGAGACAGTAAGTCAGAGTTATTTGGATTTTATATATCTACATTTATAGTGCAATGTATATGCTGAAATATGAGTAGGTATGCTTTTAATAAACAGTGAGTATAGGGGGCTATGATGCCTGATTAAATTCAAATTTAGAGAAAACTTAATTCAACTTCAATTTAATTATTACTGACCTTTTGTATAGGAACACCCCGAAATCAGGTGCTATTTAATTCAGACTTTTTATAATCTTCTGGCGCTTACTTTCGTTAAATAATCTGAATCGACATATTTCACATAATTATGATTTGTTTCATAAACAATCCAGCGCTAGAATGCTGGAGCATTTTCGACCAGAAAAATGCGATAGATTTATATATAACGTCACTCAAAATTTATCGAACTGGTCCATCTTTGATAAAAAGGGTCGGAGCTAATGATAGGTTGAACAAACAAAGTGCAGTTTCCTAGCTCTTGCGATTGAAGAGCAGCTGCTCCTTATACAGCTGGTTTACAAAATGTTTGGAAAAAATTTAGAGGAACCAGCACTAATTGTTTTTGCCTTCGTTTACCAGCGAGATTATATAGTCTAAAGAATTAAGTGAAGACATTAAGCACATTTAAGAAATAACTATATATTATATTAAATCTCTTTTTTATTGATTGATTTGTATAATTAATAATGTCACCTTTCAACAAAAAAAGCTTATTTATATTTATAATGGCTTACTGATCGTTAAAATAGAAAAAAATGTTGTATTAACAGAACTATATATCCATGCAGAATGTCGAATAATAATAAAACATTCCCTGAGTGCTTACATAGTATAGTATTATTATATATATGTCATTAAAACAATGATAGTTCATTTTTCCGTATTGTTTGCTTCTTCATTTCAAAATGTTTTATTTGAATCTCAATAGTAGAAAGTAATAAAAAGTGAATATACTTAATAAATAATTTAAATTGAAAGGCATAATCCTTCATTTTGTTTTGAACTCTTTATCTTGTTTTTAATAAAATTTATGTGCATTCTTTCATTTTATATAATTTATTTTCTTATGAAACAATAATTAAAGGTTATTTTTCCCAGACACAGCAAACCCTTTACATATTTAGACTGCCAGTCATTAATTAACCTAATTAAAGAAAAAGTGACATCCATTTGCAGTTTAATATACTAGGTAGAATAGCGTACCTTGAAACATTTGATAATTTTTATGTAATGAGGTATATATTAGAATAGTCTAATGAGGTCTGCTTTAACTAAAAATATATAATTATTATTATTTTATTTCTTTTTAAAATAAAGGTGAAAGTAGTAGCATAAAAAGAATGCACAAGGCTATATCATTTATCATCAAATGCAGGGGTGCTTCCTTTTAAAAAACGTATATAGGTGACCGAGGGGAGAAGTAGAAAGATGGGTAACAAAAGATACCCATGTACTTCCTGTTGAATAGTACAACTATACCATACACCATACCTGATGCAGATGTGCTCAATATGTTTTAATGAAAATAATAATCTTAATAAAAAAAAGTTAATAAATCAAGATCTATCTTCCCTTATTGTTTTTAAAAAACATTTCATTCAGGCTTAAATCCATGAATTTAAAAAAAAAAAAATACGTGTGGTGTCGTGGGACACCAAATAGGAACGAAGTTCCTTACGCTCTTCATTAAATATAATACAGTTACACTGTTAAGTATGTATACGTTGCTAACTATGTACTTATACATGGCGGAGTTGAAAAGAGACAAAAAAGTAACTAACTGTTTGTACTTAGCGGAGTTAAGGCAAAATTAAAAGAAAAGCATTGTTTTTATCATTGAAGCAAGCGTCTGGCAAAAAAAAAAAAAAAAAAAGTTAATCATGATGTGTTTATAGTTAAAGAGTATGGTTGTAGTGGCTAAGAAATAGGACTGTTCTCTACCTATACCCGGCTTACTAATTTAAAATATTATAAAATATATCACTTCCCTACACAAAAACGTCTGCTTATATCAGATTGAAATTTTACATATATATGCCTGTAAAAATTTACTTTAGACGATGTGTATGAAGTTTTATTAAAATCGTTACGTTAGAAAGTAAAATATCAGTAAAAACGTTGTTTTCTCTATTTTAAAGATTTAGGTCCGCTTTAATAAATTTAGCGATCCTTATCACTTCATAGTGGTGTCGGTGTTAGTTTTACCAAACAAATCTATTTAAAAAAGTTGTTTGTCTCATTTAATAGATGAAGTTTGAATTTCTTCCCGTCCTAAAATTCCAATTTTAAATTTGAAGTTTACGTTTACGAGAGCGCTGCGCTCGAACTCTTATGTGGATAACGTTGTCCAACGAACTCATCCTGGGCATTAGTAAAATGGACATGTGTATACCAAATTTCAACAAATTCGGTGATCTTTTACTCAAGTTATCGTCATCGGTCGATTTCGTGACGGTAGGTTTTTTTCGGATTCACTCCCGGGCTCCACACGGTGTAACTTCGTTCCAAAAGTTAAACTGATAATAATAATGCTCTTTGAGTTAAAAGAAAAATGTCTTTGACTGATAAAAAAGTATAAGCGATTTATTTTTAACTTGAACCGCTTGCATAAGAGTAAGAAACAAAAAGTCTTTGAACTTTTGAAGTTAATAAGTCAAAACATGTCTCTTGAATAGTGCATAAGTGCATAAATACTTAGTGCATAAGTTAGCTAATTGATAAAAAACAATTGGGTACAAAGAAATATTAAGATTCAATTTTCGGCAAAGTTACACACCTAGAAGTATTGAGAATGAGGAAAGAACGGTTCATGGAAGTTAAAAAAAAGAAATACCAGAAAAATAGTAGATAACTTTGAAAATAATAAGAGACCAAAAATAATATTAGGGGGTTAAAGAATTCATGAAGAACGTTATTGAATTAAAAAACAATCACTAGATTGAGCATACCCTAAGGGGCGGGTAGAAACAAGGGGTCAAACAAAATGTTTGTAGAGTTTTGAAACTATTCAGATAAACAACGCTTCAAGGATAAAATCGTCGCGTTCAAAACCTATTCGTCTCGTGTCTAATATAATATGGAAACCTCGAAGAAATAATAAATAATAAGGCAGGTACAAATGAGCATTCAGCTACGCACACTAGCAATTCATCTCAATTGAAAGAACTAATTCTGTTTTATGATAATACATACAAATAGCTCTGGATGAGGACAAATATGCTTAGATTGGAATACCTAGGTAGGAGCTTCAGAGGGGGAGAAGATGCTACAGGACAACATGATATGGCCCAAATAAACGAACGAGTTAACATAATGATCGAACTTTGTGAATTCAATAAACTCTACATTTTGAACACCATAAAGAAACCAAAATAAAATGGACATGGATAAGCCCCGATAATTAGATAATGAATGAAATAAATTATTTTATTAGTTATAGAAAGAGATAATAATATACGTCGATGGGATAAAATCGAAACTGGAGTGAACATAGGGTGTTATAAGCTACACTTGACATGAGCTTTGGACAATAATTGGACAGGAACAAACTAAGCAGAGTAACTTTGAGCCAAATAAACTTAACTTAAATAAAAATAATTATTATATGAAGAATTATTTTTATTTATTTTATTTCATTTATTTAATTATTTGAATTTTGGCGGTATTTTGACAGATAGAAACTAACTTTGACGTTTCAAAAGTATCACACTAATTAATAATTTTGTTGCTCTTAATAAACTTATTAATGGAATTTCATCGGGTTTTTTCATATTTGTTTCTTATTTTTTTTCCGGTTCAAACGATATAATATGCTATATGTCAAAAACGAATTTATACTTTCGGTATTATTAACCGCCAAAGTTTCAAAATTCAAAGTAGATAACTTAAAAATGGCGGCCGATATCACAATTAAATTTGGTTGATTTGTTTGTCATTACAGAGAGGAAGATTCGTGCCAAATTTCAATTCGATCAGATCGCTTTTCGATTTTTTTAAATTTTTGCTGACTCAGCAAACTGGGTTCAAGATGGCGGAAAATGTTGATTTTCCGGGCGACACAACTAGAATAAGGACCGATTTTTCTGCCAAGTTTCAACTCTCTAGGGTAAATACCCTGATACCCTGGGCGCTACGATGATAACACACATCCAGACGTCATGCTGAAAACCACTCAGGAGGTCTTAAAAACACCCAAAACGGATAATTCAGTTGAAATCTCGAAAAAAAAAATCTTGGGTGAAGCCAATACTTTTTCTACCATAAGTGGGGAAAAGTAGAAACTTATAAATTGATCAATATAGTTAAGAGAACACAAAATCCGATTTTTTAAAAAAAACATGTGTTTGTAGGAGTAAGAGTAAGAGGAATCAATAAATTAAACCGAATTTTTCTACTACTTAGAAGTTATCTAGTTTTCGAGAAAATAATTACAATAGATATGAAATAACAAGTCATAATTTGCTGAAATATTTGCCCTTGCATATTTTATTTAATTGATGTTTGCTTTAACATTGAAAGGTACACGAGAACGAGAATGTTTGTCTGAGATGAGTCAGGGATATCTTTTTTATGTAATATTATATAAATATTTAAGTATTTCTTCATCTTCTTTTTCCCATTGGTAAAAACTAATGATAATATGCCACAACAACGTGAGGTACCTACTATAAATTTGGCATAACTTTGTCCGTTTTGAAATGACGTGCCATTATTTAATTCTTTCTCTTTTATTTTATAATCCTTTTTTGTGGAAAGGAGGGGGTCAATTTTTTGGTCGGTTGTTTTATACTGTTGATAAATTTATGTTACCACCCCTTCAGAATTATAGTAAAAATTAATATTATAATAATAGGATAACCAAAAGAAAGTTGTATTAGAATAAAGAACAACCATATAACTAACAAAATTCGTTTTATTTACACATTATTGTACATATTTTTATTTACAGTTATATACAATTTATTAATTTTACATTTGTGGTACTGTTCAATTTTTTAAATTAAAATGTAATCAATATTTGCTGAAACTAAATTATAAAATACTAATGAAGCTTTTCGAAAATGAAAATCTAAATTGAAAGGATATATGAAAAGTTAAAGTAAGGCTCTAAGTACTCAACAAATTTTCGAATTATATTTACTTGCGTCCCCAGGTACGCTCAACTCTTCCTCCCCATTCATAGTTTTTCGAGTTAGGTCCATGCGAATTCCACTGCTGTCCCGCTGAGCCAAAAACACTACCAGTGGTTTTCCCGTCGTAGCTTCTATAGACGTCGTAGCTGCCACCGATGTTAGCATTTGTCTGATGTCTACCTAACCCTCCCATTTCTCTTTCATGATTGCCTGAGATTCCGAATTTTCCTCTGTCACCTTCCCAATCGTGGTTACCGTAGATATTCAAGTTGGGTTTCTGACCGTAGCTCTTGCTAAATTCTGCTCCAAATTTTCCATCCTGAGGCTGTAAAAACAAAAGAGGCGTTGGTTAATGAATAAATATATCAATTGTAATTGATTTGTTTAAGTCCCTATCAACGCAACATCATACCTTATTACAGAACGGGGGGCTTAAAACTTAACACATCTATTCGATGTGATCATCAGTATGAAGCATGTCTCACCTTTGTAGAATTGTTACCTTTAAAAGATATTCCTATAGATACCGATTTGTTTCCAGGCGAGTTGAGAATACGCTAACCTGAGTCCTAATTCCTCACATTATTTGCTGAATGTAATATTTTTTGTTTCCGCTATTTTTAAAATATTTTTGTTGACTCTTAATAAAAAAAATCAGACAAACTTTCTCATATACGAGTTTATAATTACTTATCCCAGTGTTTTCCATTTATTAGTTTTCAAATGTACATTTAAATATTATTGAACATTTCATCAAAATTTATCATGAAAATAACTTCTCCTGGGCGGGGAATCGAACCCGGGCTCTCTCCGTCCGCGTTTTAAGCAAATTTCTCAGGAACTGGATTTTTCCCGGGAAAACGGCTTATATCGTTGGATTCGTATTCAAATGGACTACATTTTAGAATTTTTTTAATCAAAATCGTCGGAACCGTTTACAAGAAATAATTTTTTTTCATGTTTTTTTCAGAGTTTTTGGGAGGGTAGCGCCCCCAAATTTAGAGCTAAAATTCTTTTCTTGATTTCGCCTCGGGGTATGATTTTTATGAACATGTATGCCAAATTTCGACAAAATCGGCCCAGTAGTTTAGGCTCCAGGCGTCTGCACAGACAACAGACGACAGACAGACATTTTTTAAAAACCACTTTTTTGGACTCAGGGGACCTCAAAACGTGTAAATCCATCAAAATCTCAAAATCGAATGTTCTGGCCATCACAATACTTTCTCTTTATATGAGAAAGTAAAAACTATGTATGTCTAGTTAAATGAATATATAACTCACCATAGGATTAGCGTTACAAGCCACAACGACGACAACCAAAAGAGCGGCGAGTCCTGTCATCATCTGTATTCATTCAAAAAAGGGAATTAAATATAACAAATAATAATAATTATTATTAATTAAATAACATAATAAACATGAACAAATATTATAATTTACTAATCTATTGTATATTTTCCTTCTTCTGAAACACTTTACTCGATGAAACTTTTATTTCAATATTACAAAAGATTCGGGGACCGAGCGCCTATGGCGCGGCGCTCGAAAGGAAGAGCAAAAACCTCGACCTCCCTTGATCTTAGACTCATTTTTTTCTCTCACCGTCCCCTAAACGGTGGCATATCGATGGCACGATTTAGTTTTGGCAAGATCCTTTGTACAGAGATTTGTCCTTTTCTATAATATGTATTTAAGATTTGTCTATAATAAACAATCTAATGATTTTAATGGCACTATATTTTTAATCTCTTGGCTAAATAATTATAAGTACTTTTTTGGTCAATAGGAGAAAGTAGTTTAGGTTTATTTGTCCCAATTAAACCAATTTATTCGGAGTAAAAATATGTTTGTTTATTTATCGGGATGCGAATAAGTCTCTTAATACTTTTAAGAATTTGAGATACATTAAGACAGTATTACACAAAAAAAATTATGAATACCGATTTAAAACATAATATTAATATATTAGTCCCTGTCGCGAAACGGCGATTCAATTTAATTTAGTTATTTTTTTTTCATATTAATTTAAATATTATTTCGGTTTTTTTTTGTATCTTTGTTGATACTTGCTGACATGTTGAATGAAAGTAATGTCAGAGTTGAGTATAAAAGGAGAAAAAGATTATACGAGAAAGATTAATTCAGTGTTTGAAAAGCATATAAAGTGTTTTAATAGCATTCAAGGAGTGTTCAAGAGAACATTCAGAGTAAGTGTTTTAATAACATTCAAAGTGTTTAAGTAACTGGCAGTATAAATTTAATATTTGAGAACAATTTCTTTCTAAAAGGTATCAAATCCAGGTTTCAAGCTAATTTTGGACATATATATCATAAATTCTAGTAATTGCAAATATTTAATTTTCTCAAGAAAAGCAACAAAAGGTGTTCAATTTCATGAAAGTCCCCTGTTTAATATTAGTCCCTCAAAGACAGAATATATAAGAGGATCTAATAGCAGTCACAATAAAAAATCAATAAATTAGTAAAAATACATTATTAAAAAAAAGAAACTTAATTTCTTTATGATACATTATTTATTATTTAATAGTTTGTTTTGATTATTTATAATATAATATTGAAAAATAAAATTTACCTTTTTGAAGAAAATAAATGAAGAGGAGTCTAAAAAACTGATGTGAATATAGTTTGCAGTTGACTGATGAATGTCATTAGATTTAACAGCTTATATATGCGGTTAATCTCCCAAAAAAAAACTACTAAATGATATATTTTACCATTTGTAAATCCCTATTGTAGTTGGAACAAAAAAATAAATAGATTTCTCTGAATGAATGATGCTAATTCCTTGACCTTCCTAAGATAAATAGAGTTGGGTTATCTAGAAATGATCAATACTATTAAAAGAATTACACTACTGCCTTTAAATATAACTATTTATAAATCTTAACAAACTAATTTAGTGTAAAATTAGAAGATAATTAAAACCTGTAATTTTTTTTTTTTTTTTTTTTAGAAAACCTTTTTGTATTTTACTGCTAGAATGATAAGAGCATAGAGCATACCATTTTTACATCTGTGATTTTTAGATGTCTGATTTGAGGAATTGGTCTTTCACTTTCAACAGTGTTCAGGCAATGTAGTTTATAATTGTTAACGAAGGCATTTTGATGATTCGGATGAACAACATTTTTTCATTTCTGCAAATTAAAATTACTTTGACAGCAATTATTTCAGGTATCAGCTAACATTATTATCTAGTTTCTGTCTGTATATTGTAATAAGTAATTTCGTCTTGGTTGGTAACAATCGGCCTATTGTTTGTCCATTTTAATTTTAACTTCCTGCGCCCATTCCTTTCTTTTCACTTTTTATTAACACCTTAAATGTTAATCATCTAATTTAAAAGAAATTTAAATGGTTTGTCAAAAGTAGAACGCAGACGGTCTCGTATTTATTTGTAACGTTTGCGGGCATATAATATTTAATCAAAATATATTTGACCCTACTATAGGAATGGAAACAATGTGACCATTCACCCAATAACTGAATACTAGGATGCCATGTGACACACTAATTGGTAGAATGTTTTATCCCTTTTTACTTTCTCATATAAAGAGAAAGTATTGTGATGGCGCGAAAATTCGATTTTGAGATTTTGATGGATTTACACGTTTTGAGGTCCCCTGAGTCCAAAAAAGTGGTTTTTAAAAAATGTCTGTCTGTCGTCTGTCGTCTGTCGTCTGTCTGTCGTCTGTCTGTCGTCTGTGCAGACGCCTGGAGCCCAAACTACTGGGCCGATTTTGACGAAATTTGGCATACATGTTCAGAAAAATCATACCCCGAGGCGAAATCGAGAAATGAATTTTAGCTCTAAATTTGGGGGCGCTACCCCCCAAAAACTCTGAAAAAACATGAAAAAAAATTATTTCTCGAAAACGGTTCCGACGATTTTGATTAAAAAATTCTAAAATGTAGTCCATTTGAATACGAATCCAACGATATAAGCCGTTTTCCCGGGAAAAATCTAGTTCCTGAGATATTAGCTTAAAACGCGGACGGAGAGAGCCCGGGTACGATTCCCCGACCAGGAGAAGTTATTTTTATGATAAATTTTGATGAAATGTTCAATAATATTTAAATGTACATTTGAAAACTAATAAATGGAAACACTGGGCTAAGTAATTATAAACTCATATATGAGAAAGTTTGTCTGAGTTGTCTCGGACCGATTTTTTATTTATTTATATTTAGTTATTTCGTATTGCTACTTTTCTTCAACGTTACACATCTAAAACATTGCTGTTAATTTTGTACTAGTAAAAATTCCGGCTCAATGATTATAGAAGAAGAAAAAAAGAAATGGAGTAGAGGTTAAAAATAACTATGTTATACATTATAATTTAATTTATTCTCCAGTTTATTTTTTTTAACACTTTCTATCTCACATACTTTATCTTCACTAGATAAAAGAAAAAAAAGAACTTAAGCGAAATATTTTGTCATAGAGCTGATTGAGTATGACGACGTTGATTAGGAAGGTGACAGATGGCAAGAAGAAATTATGGAGCTCAAACTTCATTTAAACCCGGAAAATTCTGTCGCCGAAATTGGAAAGTCTTTACTGATTGAAACATGATAGCCATGATTCTCTGACCTCTGTCTTATCAACTACCAATAGAACCCCTTTCTCTGAAAAAAGGAAAGAAAAAACGTTCTTTAAAAAACGAAATATTTTTACATCACAGGATTTGCAAAATAAAAATCAGGTACTTGGTACCTCGAAACTTTTCCCCACATGGGAGGCCACTTAAGTGGCCTGGAGTCTCCTGCTTATTATATAATTTTTCAAAAAAAAATTATACATTTTTTTACTTATTTTATTTCATTTATTTAATTGTTTGAATGTTGGCGGTATTTTGACAGATGTAAACAAACTTACGTATCACACTAATTAATAATTATGTTCGCTTATACTTATAACTTTAAAACTAATAAATGGAATTTCATCGGGTTTATTTATATTTTTTCCTTATTTTTACCGGTTCCAACGATATGCTATGTGTCAAAAACGTATTTATACTTTTGGTATATTTATCCGTCAAAGTTTCTAAATTCAAAAATTGATAACTTTAAAATGGCGGCCAATATCAAAATGAAATTTGATGGGTTTGTTTTTCGTACAGGTACATTCGTGCCAAATTTCAACTCGACCAGACTACTTTTTATTTTTTTAAATGTTTGCTGACTCAGCCAACTGGTTTCGAGATGGCGGAAAATCATGATTTTTCGGGCAGCACAACTGCATGTAAGGACTGATTTTTGTATTAAGTTTCAACTCTCTAGCTTAAAAATTGTGGGAGTTATGCGTGACACCGACAGACAGACTGACATCCAGCTAAAAACCAATTAAATCGTCTTAAAAACACCCAAAACGGATAATTCCGTTGAAATCTCGGTTTCGGATTTTTTGGGTGAAAACAATACTTTTCTAATATACCTTCGGAGAAGGTGAGGAAAAGTAAAAAGAAAAAAGAAAGGCGAATTTATACTGATTTCAAAATTAATAAAACAAAAGTATGGCTTTACAAAACGGAAATTTACAAATTTTTAAGGAATGGTAAAAGCCTAAAATGGGTTTTTTGTATCAGAAGATACAAAACTGTCTTTACGATAACAAAGATAAGTATAGAAACTTCAGGTACACGAAAGAAAATTTTCTATAGATTCTATTTGTGACTTTTACATGGGACTGTTTAGCACACCTGAAGCATACTCGACCAACAGGACTGGAGCAAAATTATACGATGTTATGGTTGTTAGGGGGGTTAAATACAGTAGATAGAGTATCTGTAGGGAAAGTTTTGTTCGATTTATCGGACCGATTGTTTGTTTTGTTTTTATTGTTTCTTTATTAGTACAATATTGATTATTAATTAATAGAACGAATGTGAAATATTAGTAATGCTTTTAGTTATATATTACTTTTTTTAGTTGTATTATTCCATTAGGTAATTGTTTTTGTTTATTGTAAAATAATATGTTTCTATGTATCCCTATTAATTTATTTAATTGGTTATCTCAAATATTTTTTGTTCTTTAACTCAAACGTTAACTTATTTTATTATATATAAAGAAACATTTTTTTTTATCTTTTTCCTAAAAATATATTCCTGTAAATCAATTAATTGGTTTTCATTTAAAAATTTAAGAAAAAAAAGTAATACATAATTTATATTTATTCGAATTCTTATTCGAATAAATAATTCCTTATTCTTCTTCTTCTTATTCTTATTTATTCGAATTTGGTCTGAATTCGATCCTTTTAATGTCTTTAAAAAGTCACCACAGCTTAGGCTGAATCGATGTAAATAAGGAAAACTTTATTATAAGAAAAAATAATAACGCAAGAAATATACATGTAATTATTCACTTTAATAAATGGCACTATTATTTTGATGTCACTTTTACCAACATATATTAATTAGCTCCTTTTATTCTAAGACAATTAATATCCACCTAATCATTTTATTATTATATTATTATTAATTTACTTCTGCCACTAACTGTACTTCTGCGGGAAAGTTTGCATTCTTTATAATATATATATATATATATATATATATATATATATATATATATATATATATATATATATATATATATATATTTATAAAATTTAAATAATTATTTAAAAGGAAAAAACTTCTTAGTGAAGTCTATAATATATACTCATTTTCAAAAAATATTGTACACATTTGCAATTATTTTCTAAAATTTTACTTATATTAGGGTACTACAGTACGGCGGCTCGATTTGATCAAACGCGTTAATCATGTCTCAGATCTCCGCAGAATTCAAATCATTAGAAGATACGTTAGAGTCTAGGATTTGGTTTAGGTAAGTTACGAATATAGCTATTCAATTCCCAAATAATATTTGTTTGATCGAAGAATCGGTACTTCTGTTATTTATTATTTTTTGTTTTTCCAGAAAGCCCCTTTTGGAACCATTTAGTTCTTGATATTTTTCCTATGTTTAAAATCATTTTGATTTCTGAAGGCTTCAATTATTATGATTTCTGGACTTCTGAGAAAGTATTGTGGCTACCATAAAACCATTGTTTTATTTTATTTAATTGTTTTACAGTTGTATAATGTTTCTCAACTCGAAATTATTTAAGAACAATATTTTGCATACACACTTCTTAAATAGATCAACCTACAAATTAAATATTATTTATTATATATTTATATAAATATATTTATAATATATATATATATATATATATATATATATATATATATATATATATATATATATATATATATATATATATATATATATATATATATATATATATATATATATATATATATATATATACAATTTGTGAGAGACACCAAGGGATGTGCCACGCAAGCGTGACCCATAGGAACTGTTCCAACATCAGACATTGCGTCATTAAGATGTTGGCTCGGCTTTACGCCATGTCCTGCATCGTTTCGTCGCGTCCGACTCATCAGGGGCCCGACTATGCCCACCCAGCTCTGGACCTATACTAGATCAAGAAAATCAGATATAGGACTTATCAGAGACGAGCGTGCTCTTATACCGCCAATCTTGCTTGGCTGGCAAAACACATCAGCAATGTAATACCGTGTTTTTGCACACTGCAATAGGCTACAATTTGTGAGAGACTCCAAGGGATGTGCCACGCAAGCGTGACCCATAGGAACTGTTCCAACATCAGACATTGCGTCATTAAGCCAAGCAATATTGGTGGTATGAGAGCACGCTCGTCTCTGATAAGTCCTATATCTGATTTTCTTGATCTGGTATAGGTCCAGAGTTGGGTGGGCATCGTCGGGCCCCTGATGAGTCGGACGCGACGAAACGATGCAGGACATGGCGTAAAGCCGAGCCAACATCTTAATGACGCAATGTCTGATGTTGGAACAGTTCCTATGGGTCACGCTTGCGTGGCACATCCCTTGGTGTCTCTCACAAATTGTGTAGCCTATTGCAGTGTGCAAAAACACGGTATTACATTGCTGATATATATATATATATATATATATATATATATATATATATATATATATATATATATATATATTATATATATATATATATATATATATATATATATATATATATATATATATATATATAATAAATAATATTTCATTTGTAGGTTGATCTTTTAAGAGCGAGAAATACATAATATTTATTACCATTATAGATATAATCAGTTACATATATTTTTATAAATAATAAATAATACTACAGTAATAAGAGGAATAAGTCAATTTATACTTGTACATATTGTGACTAGTCTAATATCAGATAATCATAAGTTCTAAGTAACTTAAGTCGTACTTGATTTTGCTATACTTAATTTACTTAAATAAGTAATCTTGCTTAAAGATGAAACAACTTAACTTCAAGGATTTTAGAATGGTTTCACATGTTTAAAGTTTCCTTGTTTGTGTAATACAGCTTTGTTTTATAGAATCAAAAAAACATTCTAATAAATAAAAAAAATGGACATATTTATTTGCTTCAAATACTCTAATAACGTTCGCTACACCTACTTGTTTTAAATACATAATATAAAAAGTCAAATGTAAATAAGCATGACCATATATTAGTTTAATAACTTCAGAAACCTCCAATAATTGTATGTTCTTAGTGACAGGTAGGTATGTTGTTTTTTTAATAAAAACCACCGGGTTTTTTTTTTAATTATAATTTCACCATTTTCTGATCTTTCCGTTTTTTGATATATTGATTTATGTTCTTCATTTTATATATATATATATATATATATATATATATATATATATATATATATATATATATATATACTTATACATATATATATATATATATATATATATATATACTTATACATATATTAATGTATATGTGTATATATTAATGTATGTGTGTAAGGTATCAGGGTAGATTAATCTCAAGATAATACTTTAAAAAAATGTATGCGCGCAAACTATATTTAATTGGCATTTTACGGTTTTAATTTAATAATAAAACCTAAATTTATTATTTTTTTCTTCCATGCTCAATTAAAAACATGCTTCTTGACATATTTTTTCTATGGGTTTGGCAATTTCACATTCTTTTTCTTTGTCGCCTGTTCGATTATAATAATAAATAAACAGAATTTGTTCTGTAGATTTTATCTGTACAAACTGAAGGTACTTGGCAATACGCACTCATATTCACACTAAAACTAAGTTGATTATTATATCAGAGGTTTTTTTAGATTAACTGCATATTATATATTTCGCAATAGATATTTTAGAAATTTGTTGTACTGTAAAGAGAACGTAGTATAAACGAGGGTAGTTTATCGTTAAATTAAAACAGCAAATCAATAAAGATGTATTCAACTATAGTTAAATAGATGTCAACAAAATCAGATATTTGACTACTTAAGTGGATGACCCAGGGGATTACACATATTTCTTTTGTGATATATTAATAAGAAGGTGTACCATTGAAATTGAAGCTATAACAAAAATTTGTAATTCTAAATCTCATAAAAAACCATATAAGTATACTAAGAAGTAGTTATGTAATTAAATATTATTTATTAATAATTTTGGTCATTTTTATTCTTGGAATACCGATGGGCTATCAAGATATAAAGGTCTTTCCACCCTCAGGCTTTTGAGGCTAGAGAGGAGTATGTATACAGAGCCACCCAAGGTAAAAGGTATTTCGCCCGACCTACTTATAACAACCCTCTTTTTGACTCAGATTTCGGTACTAAGGATCAATAAAAATTTAAGATAATATTATATAAATTGTAGTTCTTTAGTGTTTCATTTTTATATTTTTAATGAATAAAAAACAATTCATATGGTATACTATTATTATTTATCTCTGTGCGCCATTATCATACGGAAACTATATTTTCTCGTGTCAATATTTTTCGTGGAATACTCCTTCTCTTCGTTGTTATATGAACTAAACTATACATTTAGTTCATTCAGCGATCACCGGATCTGAATTCAAGGTCCATCTTAAATTCGTGTTTCCTACCTCGAATTGCAATTTTTAAAGTCACTCTATAACCATATAACTAGATTGTCTTAAGAAGGCTGCACCAGAACAGCCGAAACCGGTCGTCAAATGTTTTAATACAATCTTTCTGTCAGATGTAGTATTTTTGGTTATTGAACAACACCTCTATTATAATTACTCCTTAGTGCTCTACCTCTTGTATTTCGTTTTTGTTCGTTGAAGTTAGATTCGGATATCTGCACAATTAATTTAGGTCTTACTAATCTTACCAATTCTTTATTCTATAAAAAAAGTCTATCTGACATTTGCTGTCTCTACACTATTTAAAGTCTAATCCCATCAAATTTGGTAGGTATACCGTATTTAAAAGGTTCTGATCTTTGGCCTTACCCTTGATCGTCGATTAACATGGCAACTACACACTTAAACAAAATGTAACTCTGACATCACACGACGATTCAAGTTTCTGCAGGTCTAAGATTTCTCTAAACAACAATCTTCCCATATATAATGTAGTCTTAAAGCCAGCTTGGATCTACAGGCAAAACCTAGAGCCTTCCTATTCCCGTCGTCTCCAAATACTCAGTCGAAAATCCTTAGAAAAATAACCAATGCTCCTTAATATCGCTCACCCAGAAGAAGACTGTCACAAATCAAAATTTGTCGATTTTGAGTTGTGAAGTTAACTCTATCTTACCTGCTTACCGTCATAAGTCTAGTGCGTTCCAATTCCACAGGATGCGCAAGTGTAGTTATTGCTCTAAGAAAAATGGGGTTGGATGAGAATAAGAGTGTCACTCGTCAATACTGTTTTAAAGAGAAGAGTGTGTGATTCGTCAATACTGATTTATTTTGACATATGACGTTCTTTCTGCAGAAGTAATGTACTTTTTTTGAGTTACATGTTTTATTTGACTTGTGACAGTTTTGTTGAAATTTGATTTTCATATTTTTAAGTTGTTCAGGCATTTCAAATTGTGATACTATTGCCAACTAAAAATAAACCTTTTTTTTAACATAAAACATAATTAAAGTGGTTACATTTTTACTAGTGACTGTGTTCTTTTATCATTTTGCAAGTATTTTATTATCAACTAAAAACATTTACTAAATGATTACTATGAAGTAATTTAGTGATGACAATCACTTAATTTATACCAAATGTTTGGTAATCTGGAAATAGTTTACTAAACGAACATAAATGAAAAATTAAATATTTAATAATATAATGATTTTACGATCTAACTATAATCAATTAATTAAATTCAAACAAACTAATTATTGATAAATTACAATGACCAAGTACTATAAAAAATAAATAAACAACAGCTATACTACTAAAGTAAAATTGCATTTTTTTTAAGTACAGTGAATAAATATGATTACTTTTTAGTGCGTCAGCAAAATAATAAATTTATAATTCTAGCCTATTTATATGCCTTAGGCAAAAGAAATGAAAAAAATAAAATAAAATAGAAAAAGTTTTGAGTATTGACAGTCCAGAGTCCAGATTAGACTGGCAACTCTGGGTAAGCGATATGTTTCCAACCTTACTCTCCATGTAGACCTGAATGTTACTTTTGTCCGAAATCTATCTAAAGCCAGATATATATATCGTATAGAAAATTCCATGAATCCTTATCCCATCATCCTAATCCTCTCCTACAACCCTTACCCTTATCATCACAGAGTATTCCAGGTAACCCTCTAAGACGTCTAAAGAGGCAGTGGCCAAGATTCTAGAGATCTACTCCTATAAAATATATCTTATATTAAATTATTATAATTATTACTACAATCCATTTCTAAAATCTTATTTTCATAATTAATCTACTTTATCATTATTATAATATATTGTATTTTAATATTAAATATACTATATTATTTATAAAATGTTGTAATATTATTTACGTTCACACAAATCAATTTATGTTGAACATTATTTTTTTAAATCTGGCGTTTAGTTTGTAGTTTTAGCAATTTGTAAAAATTGTTACCACTTTACAATGATTGACAATATAAAGTGTTACAACTAAATTTCACCTGAATATAAATTTAACTCTATACCCTTTATAACTATTACTCCATGATAATGCAAATGTATAAATAATGTAGCATTTGACAAATAGAGATCCTGAACTAAAAAAGATCGATGGAAATGGACGAAAATTATCTAATTTGGTCGATTCAACTAATATGACCTTTACTCAAACAGTATGTAACAACTTGAAGTGTTAGTATAATTAGTTAGTCAGTACAATATTTATAGTACAAGTAACTACAATAATACTTTGTATTAGGTAAATATTTATTTATGAGTTATAAAATATATATTATTTAAGATCACTCTTCACGTTGATTAAATATGACATCAATATGGATTTAATGTTATTAGTAACTTCCTCAAAATCCTGACCTATTTATATACATATATTAATTATTGTGTATTTGCATTTTTTTTATGTGTTTATTTTTTTTTATATTTACCAAATGTATACTTTGTTGAACTCAAATTCTACTTATTTAGATAATGTATTATAAGATTTTTATAAAATGGCTTCCACATTCATTAAATATTAAATAATAAGGCAGTGAAATTTTTATAGTTAGTGTCTTTTTTTTAAATATATATATATAATAACGACATCATGAAATAAATGTACAAGAGAAGGACCAGTTTCTGTATAATATTATACCATTTTCTGTCCTTTTTTTTATTTTTTTATTTTTTTTTACTTTATTTTTATTAAAATGATAGGTTTGTTCAATAACGATAATCATTTTGTTGACTTGATCACATCACCTGTCTGTCAGTCGTTAACATTGAGCTACTAATACATATAAAGTGGAATTAAAAAAGAAAAATAATAATATAGCAACAATGTTTTCTTTATCATATTCTTTTATAAATTCGAGAAAAAAATCACTGCACTTTATAAATTTGTTTATAATTAAAGTACACAAAAACTTGAGTCCCTCATATTAAAGCTCGTTTTTATCCCGTTGTCAATGAATTGTAGTAAGTAAAACAAGCTTCTTTGAAAAGAAAATAACGTAAAACTAAATCGATTTACCATATTAATATTTATTAGGGTAATCATTCAACATTCTTTCTTTATATTATAATATATATCATTAAACCTATATTTAATAAACTTTATTTTATTTATTTCAATTTTTTTTATACAAAAAGTACAGAGAAAGTTCAACTTACAAATATGCGGACATACGAATTAATTTTTAACTTTTCCTCACTACCTACAGTAGGAAAAGTATTGTTTTTTTGTATAAATATTATTGATTTATTTAACTTTTAATCCGGGCACACATTGAGAAACAGGGCAGGGTAGTTTTTTTGGAACGAAGAAATTTACAAGACCGCGCGAATGTAGACAGAGCCGCAGTCTTTAAAACTAACACATTTATTGGTCGAGTTTGTTGCTTTAATAACTAATAGAAAAGAGCCTCTACTGTAATTCGTAATCAAAATTAAATAATTTAAATAAAACATGGTTTCTTGTGAAATACGCGTCACAAAGTGCTTATTGTCCAACGTTTCACTTCCTCTTCTAGAAGCATCTTCAGAGGTAAGGTGCTTGGACAACAAGGTATACTTTTTATCAGTATATATTGTTAAAGCTTCGAGTTAACACCAAAATGCACCACACCCTTGAAGATGCTTCCAGTAGTGGAAGCGAAACTTCGGGCTACACACCCTTCATGACGTGGATTACACTGGAAAGCAAAGCTATTTATTACGAAGCAATCCTTGGAAGCCTTGAATACTAAGGTTAATAAAAAATGAGATTTCTGACTTAAAATTAATTATTATAAATGTAATTTATCTTCTTTTTTTGCACCTTCCTAACATAAATTTGATCTACATTCTACATTGAAAGGGCAATTAAAAATGTTGTAGGTGTTGTATTTGTTAAAAAGCTTGTAATTTGTATGTAATATTCGTCAAGTTCGCCTGTTATAACCCATTACTGCCAGCCTGTTAACTTATTTGAATTGTTAAATAAACAGCAATATTTAGTTTTGTTTTACTTTGCGTTTAATCTGTTGATATTATTTCCTTCTTTCGATATGACTAATATATATGAAATTTATAGGGACATAATCGGTTTTTTATTAAAACAAATACTTTCTTATATTTATATTAAATCAGTATTGTTATTTGACTAATCATACATTTACTGATTAAGAGTTAAAACAATTTTAACGTAAATTAAAATGCTTTGAAACCGAATAAGTTGTTATTGCTTAACAGCTGATTTTGAGCGAACTTAAATTATTTAAAATCTTTTTATAGTTCAAAAATTAAAAATCTAGTTTGTTAATAAATCATGAAAAATTGATTAGATTATTGACTGAGTTCTGTAGCAAATGTTTAATACATGACAAAATTTTAATAAAATGTTTAATACATGACAATGTTTTAAACATTGTCAGACAGATGTTTAATAAAATGTTTAATACATGACAATGTTTTAAACATTGTCAGACAAATGTTTAATACATGACAAAATTATTCAAAGATATAATTTACATTTATGTCTAGTTGCCTTTTTTATATTTCTAACAATTTTGAAACGGTGTTTTCTAGGATAAATATGTTAAAAGCTATAAACGTAGAACTATGACATAAATGAAGCTAATAGGTTAACTATTACCTAAATAGATTCTTATTTATCTCTGAAAAAAAAGTTTAAAAGTTATTAGATATTATACAGAGTGAGTTAGATTTAAACCACCATACGTAAATCATGCATGGAGAATTTAATTTTAAGCAAGAAAGTTCTAATACAGATGTACTTATCTGAAAATGCCTCCATAAGAGCGCAACACCCCTTTAAAGATTGCCCCCAGACATTTGTTTTTGTTTTTGCTTTGTATTTCTAAATCCGTTTAAGATAAATGTATCTAGTTGGGTGCAAAAATTAATCTGAATCAAGTGGTTTCAAAGATAAAATGTTTCAAAATTATTAATCAGAGGAGTACGTACGCGGGGATTTGTGGTACTAATTTTAGTCTCATAGTTATTATTTATTATTACTTTTATTTTATCAGTTTTAATGTATGCAATGTATGTAATGTGCCATAAGGAACTTCGTTCCACAATACACAAAATTTTACTACTGACCACATAAATATAATAATAAATGCAATTATACATCCACAATTAAGTGATCACAAGTTTACTTTAATTAATTTCTAAACTAATATTCATGAATTATAATTAAAATAAACATTGTTCATGAATTAATCCTATCATGCACGATGCAGAATAATGTTATTTTTACCTTAGAGAGATTTTTAGATTAGAAACCAGTAAAACCTTTTTTTTTTTTTTTTTGATCCCACCTTACTTTTATAAGTTATTAATATTTTTTTGGTAATAGCTTTTTTGTAATAAGTTTATTTTTTTATATAAACTCGTTCCTTGCCTCTTTTTTAATTTTTCAAAGATACAAGTTTAATTATATCGGTGAGCGAGGGAGGTTAAAAAGGAGAGATGAACCACAAGAAGAACCCAACACACTTCTACTCGTACTTCAGCTTTTTCAAAAAAAAGATATAAATATAAATATATATATATATATATATATATATATATATATATATATATATATATATATATATATATATATATATATATATATATATATATATATATATATATATATATATATATATATATATATATATATAGGTACATAATGTGTTTCCATCAGTTCTATATTTAGTACACATAGTTGCTATTCAGGTAATAATTGTTGATTTTTTTTTTTTTTTTTATTTTATTGATAAAATTCTTATTAAAGTTTTTTAACAACCTGATCAAGCAATATTAGTACACATTTAAACGGACATTCAGACCCATCATTGTACAGATCCGTCACTTTTGTAACAGATGAATAACTGTCCACTACAATTAATTTATTTATTCATCATTTGTTTATAAGTTTGTTTATGTCTGAATTTGGTAAACTAAATTAACTCATAGTAAGTATAACCAGAAATAATTATAAGATATAAAGAACATTTTATATACTACGATTTTAAATTTTCTGTTGAATCATATGTAGTGATAATATAATTATTATTGTTATATACATAATGTTAGTGGGAAAAAATAGTTCCGAATTTATTTACTTCATATAAATTACAACCAACTAGACAGCTGATCTTAAACCTATAAAAGGACAAATCTTTGTACAACGGATCTCGCCAACACCGAATCTAAACCGTGCCATCAATATGCCCCCGCCCCCGCCCCGTGTAGGGGACGGTAAGAAAAGAAGAAGAGTACAAGTAAAGAAGTACAGATGTAGAAAAATTAGACCGATACCTAGTGTAACCAAACCTGGTTAAAATTAATTTATTTATCTACTCTCGGCAGCAAAATTAAACATTACTTAACTTTTTTTTCGGCTGGAAAATACTATTTCGCTGATTTGTCATTAAAATTATTAAAAACAGGCTGAAAAGTAGTTAAAACAGTCAGGAAAATACTTTCTCTAGAGTAAAGTAACAGTGTTTACCACTGCGTGTCATAACCTCTGATTTTGTTTGTGTTTAGATTTATTTTAATCTGTGTTATTTTATTTCTGTTTCATACTTGTTTTATTACAAAGCAGTGTTATATTATTAATGTATTCATAATAGTATTATTATTTAAAAGTTTAAAAATGATCAACTGAAAAAGTATTTTAATTGTAGGTTTTTGAATAATTAATCTCGAGTAAGAAGTGGCAACACAGGAGCACGACTTGTTTTGGTTTGAGTTTGTTGACAATTCATCTCAAACTAACCTAAGCTTCATTCTAATCTAAGCTTTCATTTTTTATCTGCATAGCGTGAGTAGATAAAATATTGTATGCAACAAGGCAGCAAAGGAAACATTTCTGCCTCTTTTATTCATTGCCTGCCTCGGCTTCGCCTCGGCAGTCAAATAGGTAAATTACCTAGCTTCGCCTATAGGCAGTTAATTATGATAGCCTGTCCTCGCCTTTGGCTCGGAGGCTAAAACTCGTCACTAAACTCTTATCACTCGTCAGTAAAATTCCATTTTGCTGCCTAGTTACATAAATAACTATTCTTTGTTTACTTTTTCCGGTTTCCCTTTCATTTAATGTTAATCTCTTAAAAATACAATTAGTTTTTACATAACAAAAAGGCCTGATATCATCATTCTTGAACATTTTAACAATTTTATCAGCCATACCAGGTACTAAAATAAAAAATCATAAATTTGAAACCTGTCAAAATGACGATCGAAAATATAGGTCATGTCAAAACAAATAAAATAACTTGCGGATTTTTTCCGAACTAACTGTCCACACAGCAAAATTTGCTGAAAGATGGATAAAAGTATTAAATTAATGCATTGTCATCGTGTTCTGAGCTATTCTAAATGTTTCAAATGTCTAGCTACTTGGGAAGTTAGTTAAAAATCGATTGCAAGATTTGTACTGGACACACATAAAAAACAACAAAGCAAGCTAATAAAAACGTAGTATTAAAAAGTAGGGTTCTTTTTATGTAAAACATCCCCAATAACAAACATTTAATACAAAATTTTTCATCATATTATTGCATTTTTGTGATTGTGACCAAACTCCTGTATCTTTATTAGCAAATATTTCAGAAAATAGATGTTTTCTGGGGAAATATTTCTGGGTGTATTGGTATTTGAATGGACTACATCATAATTAACCTAGTTTTTGGAGGTAAAGCAGCCTCCTCCAAACAGCTAAAAATTAATTATTAGGACCAAACTGAATGTGTATTGTTAATTTAATTGAAATCGGTTTACTTGTTTAGGCTCTGTATATCTGAACAGACGATCACACTGTTTATAAGAGAAATTTCAAAAAACAAGTAATAATTACATTAAATGAAGTCTCTCCATGCCTATACTTCCTTATTTAATATGAAAGTCCATTTATTTGTTTTAACTCCTCTAAAAATTTTACTTTAAAAAAATTTAATTTCTAAAATCATTTTAGTCAGTGTTAATTTGTTTCTCTTAATAAAAACTTCACTTTAATTTTAATTTTAAGTATAGTTTTTAATTAATTACATTTCATCATTAGATATTTTTTCTGTTAAAATGTAGCTGTGAAAAAAATATCAGAATAAAGCAATTAAAAATTAGTTGTGAACTATTCAATAAAAGCTGAACGGCGCCCTCAGGCTATTGTTCTTAACCGCAATTTCAGCGAATTATCTTAAATAATTTTTAATTATAGCCTAGATTTTTTTATTACTGCTATTAATTATTATTTTAGCCATTTGATTATAGGGAAAATTATTAAGTGTAAATAAAGTACGTATTTATTAAAATCCAATATTTAGGAGTACTATCTTAAGATATGGACTGAAATAGGTTTTTAAAATGGTCATTTATAATTTTTCAAGTGAATATTCTTAATGAGTTTTGATCACATATTATTTGTTCGGAGCTACATAAAAAACAACAAGGTATCGCTGATTTACAAGTAAGCTATTAAGAATTAATAACTAGTCTGCAAACTATTTCAGTAATAATGTGAAATATCCTGAGGCTATTGTTACAAGTGGCTATTTTAGTAAATTATCTCAAATAATTTTAATTACAGTAATGATTCCTAATAGCTGTTCTTTTTATCACGTTTGCTTTACATTAATTAGAATCAAACACAGTTATTAATATCTATTTATATAATAATTATATTCTTTTAAGTATTTTTTTATATTGAATCTTTGACGTGCGTGAGTGTAGTTGAGCTTTCCTTTTCTTCAAAAAATCAATAATAGTATAAGAATTAACCCTTGGAAAATTACAGTGGTAGATCATTGATCTTTTTTACTGTAGTAAAAAAAGTGCTATGATCCTGAGACATTAAATCCTTAATGCTGTGCATTAAAAAATGATTGAAAGTTTAGATTTTCGTATCGTAATTGAATAAATGTAATGTGATGGAATCGGTAGAAGGCCCCGAAGCATTATTTTTTAACGCCAGGTGAAGGAAGTTTCTGAAAAATATAATTAGGTCGCCTTCCTAATATCTGAAATAACATGGGGCCTAACGGATAACCCTGTGAAATGCCTCTAATTTCAGGAAAGTAAGAGTGGAACTCGATCAAACTTGAACCAGCCACGTGTAAAATTAAGTAAATAGGAATATTAAAAAATTCTTATTTTCTTCAGTAAAAATGTTTTCAAAAGTGTCTAAATACTACTCTGATCATATAATTAGGTAAAACGTATGTTTTAATTACGAGTATTTTGGGACGTTAGAAATACCATTTTTTATATTTCCAATGAATAATAACGAACAATTTACTTTATTATAATCAATTGCAGAAAATGTGAAGATTTCAAATAAAGAAAAGAAGGAATTATTTAATTTTAATCGGTTTCATCGATTTGATTGTGTGATTGATGTAATTAATTATTTAATGTCTGCAAGAACAAACGTTAGTTTGTTTTTGCTAAAAAAAAAATATACTACAAATATTTTAGTTTAATAATACCTAAACATTTTTATATGAATAATTAAATAAGCTGAAGCAAGATAACACAATTATTTTGTCGTAGTTGAACAAAAATGAACTACCAATTTGTATGGCACATAGCTTCCTCCCGTCCTATTATTGGATGAATGATCACATGAGATTTTTATCTGTTTCGATTCCCAGCGGGGTAACACTTGATTTACTGCAATAATAAATTGCATTGGTTGAAATTAATAAGAGACCATCTGTAGGCTACTTTAGACAAACCATCCAAATTTCTTGAAAATCGGATGTGCTTTAATAGGTGCGTTAATAATAAAAAGTTGTTTTGATTGTCAGTGGAGTCTCATTTATTTCTATGTAATATTAAAATTGAAATTAATTTGGGACCAAGATAGGGATAATTATGATATACCTACCCCCAAGATGTGTAGTTTGTAAGATGGTGGTTTGCAATAAATTTTAAATGACAGACACGGGGCATGTTACCTAATATAAATGGATTTCTGTCTAGAAAGTTTTGAATTCGAAGACAATCAACATTTTGTTCCTAAGATTCAAGCCGGGTTTACTCGATCCAAGTTTACTTGGACCAAGTCAGTTTTGACTCTACTTTGACGCTACTTGGATCGTGTAAACAGTGTATCAAAGTCTACTTGGACATCCAACTAAAAATAAAATAAAAACAAAAATGGCGCTCACCTGACAAATTATGAGGACGAGCAGTCAATAAATGACAGATGTGAGGTTAAGCTGGGTTTGTTTACTTGTAGGTGATATATCACCACTTGTTTAATACTTATTAAGTGCACTTTAACTGGAAAGTTCTCGAGGGACAAACATTTCACACAATCTATCTTAACCTCTTTTATAATGTAATTTTATAGTGTATCAAAGTTCCACTACATGGACCAAGTATTGAGTATAGTTTGATCGTGTAAACCTTACTTCAAAGTTCCACCAACATTTGGACCAAGTGGATTTGATCAAAGTGACTTGGATCATGTAAACCAGGCTTGAACACACAATGATGGGTATAGAATGATGGGATGCAAAAAATAATACTAAAACTGATTTAAGGATGATGAAAATTTGCTATCATATTTGTTTGTGTGTCAAGTAGACATTTTGTGTGTTAGTGAGGTACTTAGACTCGGGGTGTCTCCTCTGTCTACTTAATACTTTTCAAACATTACAATTGCGATATCAGCAATACTTATTAACAAAACCTCAATTTGCATGTTACAATATACTCTGATTATTTTTTTATTCTATACTGTAGCCCTCAAACACAGTTCTAGATTATCGATCAGAGAAAAAAGCGTGTTTCGTGAGAAGTGCCATAGAGTAGATTTAGTGTTATCGCCCAAGTCTACCCAAAGAGTACATATATAACTTACATTGTTAAGTCTTATCTAAATAGATTGTGTCTTAGATATACGAAAAGATTGTGCTTGTAGTGCATTAAGATCTTGTCAGCATAGTTTGGATACCTCATAAGAATAATTTAAAACAAATTATTGTTTTTTTTCTAGTTCTTACTAAAGATTTTTTTGTTCAATTTCAATTAACCTGAATAGTTTTATTAGCAACTAAGGAATTGATTGAGAACACCCGCTATAGCTGAAGATTATTGAATAGAACTTTATTGTTTCTGCTGAAGAATGTCTCTTTAAAACTGTTATTAGTATTTTATTCTACGTTTATGAAATAATATACTGATACGGCATAACCATATATAGATTGAGAGAATCCAAAGGCCACGCCCTTATGCTACTGCTACTTAAGTAATTTGGTTTAAAAAAAGACTCATTTTACAAAAAAATGTCTAATGAACTGGATGATTTTATCCGGAAATCGCTTAATATTCTATTTTTTTGATAGAAACAAAATAATAATAGCGTAATATTACATGCTTTTATAACTCATACTTTTTATCGATTAAATTAGGAGTTATTTAAGTGATAGAACTCTCAAATTTAGTAAATATAAGGAGCTCATGACTTTTTTAGAATTTTTTCAAAACAGCCTTTTTAAAATTCAAATAAAAAATAGTTAATATGTAGGATCTAATTACCAGACATTATTATAGGGAGATAACTCCTACTTAGCTACTCCTTACTTAGTTTCGTTAGTGAATGTGATTAAATAGTTGTTTTTTTTATCTTATAATGCCCAAATTTTAATATCGTTTCTATAATTGTTGAAGAAGCTTCCGTTTTGTACATACTACCTAATACTGATAATTTGAATTACATTAATCATATATACTTTCCATTTTTTAATGACAATTCATACTTATATAATTCAGTATTTACTAATGGTTTATTTTCATATAAACAATTTTTTTTTTTATAGCTTTCAGAAATAGGTATCGATGTACAGCCGTCAAAATTTGGAGCCCATATATTTTTTGGATTCTCTAACCTATAAACGAACAAATCGATGTTTACAAAATTGTTACATAGGTACCTAGTTATTTTCGGTTTTTATTAACTAAATAATATTCTTTTCTATTGCAATTTCTCTGTCATCTAATTTAAATTTATCAAATGTGTCCTTTCAATAAAAATTATGGTTGATGTAGCGTATCAGGGGCATCACGTATAGAAATGGAAAAAGCTGACAAATATAATGCATATAATATAATTAAAGTGTTTCCTGTATATTATTAAAAATTGCATTATTTATGGATACTTTTTCATTTCATACTGGGTTTTCGAGAGAGTCGAAAACCCAGATAATCTACGATGATACATACGCCCGCAAGATTCGCAAAATCGACCTGTATACAACTGTGTCTCAAAATAGAGAACTGATGATGGGAAATGTAATTAGAGAAAACTTATGAAATGAAGAAGTATATCCTTAATTAGTGCATTTTTGATCAATCTACAGAAAAGCTTTAATTATAAGTCCAAATTTTTTTCATTTCTATACATGATGCCCCAGATACGCTACATCAACCCTGAAGACAGTAAACATTTCTAAACTATTCCTACAAAAAACTTTTTTTTTATTTTACTAAATCAATATTTACATCTCTGAAAGAGACGGTGAAAATATAGAGGGCAATATTATTTTAGTTTATGATCATATAAAAAACAAGCACTTCTTTCAACTGTTACTATAAAAACCAGAAGGGAGGAACAATCTAAAGAAGGTGTATAGAATGTTCTTCTTTAGCCTGTTACTTCCCTTATAATGTGTTAATCTGTTAATCCTATTATAGTGTAATATTCCTTTGTTCCAAAGTACATTGGACTAAACATCCCTTTTCCTTAATAGTTATTTAGACAAAGGAATGTTTAAATAATTATATCCATTTATATTCTAAAAAACACATAGGGGAGTAACAATTTAAGAAGTGCCAACGTTTGTAAATGATCATCAGCGCTCTGAGAACAACAAGTATACTGTCAATTTGTAATTCTAGCTACATATTTTAAATGATTTGCTTCCGATCTTACCAAAGGTAACGGAAGTAATCTGATCCTTCTCAAGTTCAAAATTTTATCAACCAAAATGTCCTGTAAAACTAGGGAACATTTTTGGTCTGGTGGCTGTCAACATTTTTGCAAACATCAATATTTTGAAAACTACTTTGCCAATTTTTATGTAATTTATATTTGTATTCCAAAGTAAGCTTGCAGATGGTCCTATAATAATTTAAAACCTCAACACACAATTATTCTTATTTTGTTTGAGATCAACCTAATTGTTAAATAACACTTATATTTTAAATCTACCTCATTACATACTAATTTATATATGAAAGCAGCTTTCGGCTTTTATAAAGCCATCATCAAGCCATAGGGCCATTTTATACTCATTAAACCTTTTTTCCGGTGATACATGCCACACTAACTCACTGACGGTTTTATTCTGGTTTAATGTGGAGTGTGGAGTATATGGAACCAATAAAATCTACAACGATGGAGGTCTTAATGTTTAACTTAGTTTTAATTATAAACTGACATAAAAATCATTGTTTTTTTGAAGACTGTATTTCATTGTTTTAAATATCTCACAAGTTTTAGTATTAGTGGCATAATATCAATTATCTGTTACTCTCATTTATTTCTTCTCTTAGTTTTATCATTAAAATGGTCACTGTATTGTGGTAAAAATAATGGTTCATTTAAACTATTATTGGTCAAAAAGTCTCTTTAAAAAAAAAAATCAACTTTTCCAAACATTTTACTGTTAATTATTTCTTCTCACAAATTCTCGAAACGATTAATTAATAAAATATCATTAGCGCGAAAATAGAAATTGAATTAAGATTATCTTGATCAACAAAAATAATGTTGCATTTTACATACCCCCACTTCTTAAAATATTTCAATCAGTGCCGTAACAACTGTAAACATTTAGTTTTAAATAATTTATTATATAAATAATAAACCTTAGGTTTATTGACACCTTCAATATATGTATAAATCGATTTTTAAAAAAAGATGGATAAGGTAAGTAATACGACGTTTTAAAAAACTGTATTATTAGAAATAAGATTGAACCTGTGATACAGGATGACTGTAATAGACCAGCTTCCTCATTTTTAACAATTTTTAAAGAATCTGTAATTGATTGATGG
This sequence comes from Gerris lacustris, assembly GCA_951217055.1. Classification (NCBI taxonomy): domain Eukaryota; kingdom Metazoa; phylum Arthropoda; class Insecta; order Hemiptera; family Gerridae; genus Gerris; species Gerris lacustris. The sequence goes on from OX578277.1 coordinate 83,386,682, forward strand.
ATTGTTTTGTTTTTATGTATTTTTTAGTCATTAAAATGGACTGAGGATGACCTTACTTAGGGTCGAAACGTTTCCTACCAAAATTTAATTGCTGTTTTTTCTACACCTACCTTATCCATCTTTTTTTAAAAATAATTTATTATGTGAATGTTGTTAGTTAAAAAACGTTATATTGTTTCTTACTGATTTATTTAAATTCACTTTAGTTATTGTAAGTATATGTATACTGGACAGAGCAATATTGTAGCTGATACATTATTTATAGAAGTGTTTCTGAAAAACTAACAATATAACAACAAAAACCATATAACTTATTAAGGTGTTTTACAAACTGGACCAGTAAGAAGGTGATCTGTAGGCAAAGTTTTGGGTAGGGCAATTTCTCTATAGTAATAAATTGAAATGCTAACCTTCCTTTACCTGGTTTTCCTTCATAATTTAAAAAAATGCCTTTTTTGCTTGATTCCTTAGGGTCAATGATATTAAAAACCATTACTAAATTATTTGTCCTCGAAAACCCCTGAAAACGATTAAGAAAATAGCCTACAAAGGAATTTTTGTTAGGGTAAAAATTGGTAGGGGTTTGTCCATAATGTTTTTATGGACAGAATAGTGATATTCAAGTTTTTCCATAAAAATGGATTTATCATTTATATCTACATCAATTCTCTTTTTAATAGGTCAATCGATAAATTTTATTATATATTACGTCTGTCCTTGTATAATAATAACTATTGAAATCATTATGTTTTTCCCTGTTTTAATATTAGTCGTACTCTACATTTCATGTTCTCCTATGTGTACGCAAAATACGTATTGACATCGAAATGTGTTTCTTTTATTAATGACATTTTTAACATTTGCTGGAAAAGGATTATGGTTTTAAAAAGCCTACAGATTGTTTACTTTATTTAAATACACTTGTATAGGAAGTGGAAATTTGTTTGATTTTTACAGAAATATATTAACTCATGATTGTTTTGTTTTTTAAATAACATTTGCAGCAATAGGTTTTTTTTTTTTAATTCTCTAACGATTTCTTAAAATAAAGTTTAAGAAGTCTTAAACATAAAGTCGAAGAACTTGCATACTTAATATTTTTAAAGTTATATAAGTATGGAGCCGATAATTTTTTTCATTGATAACGCAAAAGTAGCACATTAAAGTTTTTCTTTTCTGCGGAACTATAGGTAAGTTAAGCTAATCTCTGGTATATTGCAGTTAGCTTCTTTTGGAGAAGATATTTTTTTCTGTTAAAAGGTACTAGCCCTATAGTTTATTTAGAAGGAAAAGTTTCTTCACGTAAAATTGTATTCATTTTCAAAGCAGCGTTCAGCCTCTATAAGCCCATCATCAGTGCCGAAAAAGATAGAAACGTCAATTAAACACAAGAGCTCTTAATTGACGTTTCAAAAGCGATTGAGCGTTTAAAAGCTGCTTATAGAGGCCAAAAGCTGCTTTGAAAAGAAATTACATAATTTTACATCGAGAGAATTTTGCTTCTACTTTTAGTGATGACCTCCACTAACGCTCTTTATTTTCTCTCTATATAGTTTATAAGGTTCTTAAAATTTTGGTACCTGTTTCGGTACATTGTTACCGATAATTTTTCGATAGGTTAATCTATAACGTACTGAGTTTTTTCCCACATAAACATAATGGAGTTATCTGGTTTATTTAAGGTAATTCTTTTACAAATTTATACCACTGATATCAATATGGAGTTAATTTGTTTTAATGCATTCATTAAATCAGCCCCTATATTTTGTAATTAGCTGTAGAGAAAATGCTCACTATATTTTAAAATAACCTTCAAAGCAGTTTCCGATATTACATTTCGTTTTAAATTAATTAATTTTTTCATAAAATATATATTTACTTGCTCATCTAAAAATGGTAATTTCAAACGATGACAGGTTCAATTACTGACAATAATAATTAAACAGAAATGATATAAATGTTAGTTTTGTGGTACTACCTTAAACCTTATCAGAATCCATGTCGCCAAGTTATAATTATTGTCCAATTATAGTTTTTGATAATTCGTTTTTATCACCAGCAATATCTTAAAATTTTTTTTTAGTCTCCATTTTAATGTTTAACGTAGTTATTATTAGTAATTATTCTTTTATAAATGGGGAAAAAATATTAACTTAAAGCATCTATAATCGTGTATTTATAATATAGGTTTGATAAAAAAAATGTTAGAACGTGGGGATTTCATTCAGTTTTTAATCGCGATTATTACCTTACTAGTTACAGGGGCGGTTCCAGACCACAATTTTAGGGTGGGGATCTTTTCCACAAATGGACAGGCAAGGGGTGGGAACTTTTGGTAGAGACTGGCGTTCGATCGTCCATTTCGGCGAACGCCTCGTTTGCTTATATTAACTAGGATCAATATCGAACTTGGGTTAAATGAAGTCAAACACTTTGGTGCCACTATTTAAGGATGAATGAAAGCCTCTTAGAAGGAGGTAAGGCAGTAAAATGATAACTAGGTACAGCATCGAACGTATAACTATTAAATTATTTCGTGAACTTGAATTATAATCACAAGAACAGCCTCTATTATTGGAAGCTAAACATCTCATATCACATTTTTGTGATGTCTTCACTGATCATAACTTACAATAAAAACGATCGAATATCATTACTATCCACACTGCTAAAAACAAGTGACTGTCACAAGTGAACTTTGGAACTGTAATTTGTCAATAAACGGATTAATTATACCCTTTTATTCCTTTTAAAAATTACCCTTAAATAATAATATCACGTACAGACTCTCTTACAGGTTAAAGATTAGCACAATTTATTTTTTACTTTTAATTTTTTTTTTCTTTTTAAGTTAAAACGATTTAATATGCAATCTAAGAACATTACATTAGATACACAAGAAGTATAATAAAAGAAAAAAATTGTTTATATATTTTTACAACTTGAAAAACTGGTAAAGGATTCTTAGTTGCTTATATTTTTACTTACAATTCCTTCTCTTCCAAGACCCCTTCGGGCTTTTATATATTTTTTTTTACAAAAAAAAAGTTATATAAAAATAAAATTAAAAGAAAAAAAAAATAGTGGGTATGAGTTGAGGTGTGCTGGGTTCTGCTTGTGGCTGGGCTCATCTCTTCTTATAAAACTCCCTCGCTCTCCATTATAATTAAACGTGTAGACCCTATAATTACGACCCGTAAATCCTGAGGCTCTGGTTCCCTCAACTGCACGGCATAGAACCCAACAGTACTAACACACCGGGCCCCCATTGCCTTCCCATAGTCTTATACCTACATACATCCAACATAGTATAATCCTTTTACTCATTGTTAACACACACATACATACAAACTTGAGCAAGAAAAAAAAAAAAATCTTTTATACACTTAACAACACTTTGCCTTCGACAGAAAAATTAACTGTAAAAATTTTGACTTGACTTTTTTTTATTATTTGAGTTTATAAAAAATATATATAACTTTTTTCCATTTTTTTGTGTGTGGTACAAAAAAAAAAATCTATATCCCTTCATGTAATAAATAAATAAAATATAAAATATGTTCCGTAACTTACATAATCCAGACTGCAAATGAGATACTTATTGATTATATTTTCTATACAGAATTATGAAGATGAGAGATTTACAATGTATAATATACTGAGAGTATTGTCAAATTAAGATGTTGATTTATATTTTAGTAAACAAAATTGTACTTAGAAAAGTGATGAAAGTAGATTGCACTCTTCAGACCTATTATTAACAGTAATTTGTTACAGTATAGTGTATTGTTTATTAATAATTATTACACTTAAATTACATTATTTATTCGGAAGTTTTTTTCCTTAAGTGCTCTTTATTTATTTGATTTTTATTTTTATTAAATTGCCTGTCAAAAAGTGTAATACATAGAATCTTTGCGGTCTATCGCTGTTACCTTTTGTCTTATACATATTTAATTTTCACTCTTCTTTTTTAATCTGTCAAAATGGTTTCTTTACATGAATAAAAGTATCAATTTAGCAATATTTAATCTGCGCAGACGATTAATACGGCACTACTTGTGAGCTACTTTCGACAACCCATCCAAATTTCTTTCAAATCGGATGAGTACCTTCTTTTAAAGATATAGCTGTTCATAAAAAATGTGCGTTTGAGGAAGAGAAACAATGGGCGCAGAAGGTTGAAATTAATATGAGACCAACAATGGCCTAATTGTGACCTACCATTAAAATTTCATCAAAATTAGACGAGTAATTTTTTAAGATATGTTGGTTCACAAAAATGTTAAACGACTTACAGACAGACAGACAGGACGAAAATGGTTTCCTGAATTCTGAAACGATTTTCTGCCCAAATATGTTTGAATTCAGATATCTCAAAAAAATGGTTCTTCAGAATGATCACAATGCTTCCGATACCTTCGGTGAGCTCGGAAACAAAATTAATAAATTATTTAACCAATATAGTATTCATGGTGAATTTTGTCATAAGTGTGTCATGAGATAAAAGGGCGTTTTGTTATGGGTCCAATGCTTGAATTATACCCTATTATTATTAGAGTTTACCCTTACTTTTCAAAATGGCGAAACATTATAGTCCAGAAGATAGCGTGCAAAAAAGTGTATGACTAAAATCAAGCTAGAAATTTTTATATAAATTAATCTTTGGTGCCTTTTAGGAATATATTGTCGGCTAAATTCGTCTGCGGGACATGTATTGGCAATGGGCATTTGAAAAAACAAACAGGTGAAGAGTGGCCATGTCCCGTCAATTATGGTGCATTTTCATGATCCTGAGTACAAAATTAGTTAGTAGACCGAAAATCAAGTTGATGTTAGTTTGCCACTCGATAGGCGACCTATTTAATTTGGAGTAGTATTTGAACAACTAACCTATGAAGTAACGAACTGACATCAATTTGATTTTCGGTCGACTAACTAATTTTGTACTCAGTATCATGAAAATCGCATTGTCCACCATAATGGGTGCGACATGGTCGCTCTCCACCGTTTTTTTTTTTTTTTTTTTAAATGCCTATTGCCAAGCTATGTCCTGAAGATAAAGGTAACCGACCTCATATTCTTAAAAGGCTCTAAAAGATTAACTTGTACACAAATTTCGAGCTTGATGTTAGTCATACAATTTTTTGCACGCTTGCTAACATTATGTGACAATTATGATTTTAACATTAGGTATTTTATTGTCTTATTACTGAACTTTTCTTTCCGAGAGGTGTGCGTCGTCACAACTTTCCTGAAACTATAGGGTTAAAATACAATACATATATCTGGTTTGAATCCCTAAAGACGTGAATCATGTTTCACACTATGATCACAGCGAGTTATTGAGGAGTCATTAGAGTAGCCACTACCCCCTTATACCAACGTAATGATGTGTTTGATCAGGAAAAAAACAAAACAAATATAAACTGCCAATTAGTGTGGCACATAGCTTCCTCGCGTTCTATCATACTTTATTGATTATATGCTTTTACAAGCCATTATTGGCTAATTTATTTAATTGTTTCCCCCGTTATTTTAAGGTCGAAATTGTTTTGATTTTTTACATTAATTAAAGTATCAATTAAGCAAAAGTTAAAGAGTGTAGTCGGTTGAAATTAATCTGGTGCTATCTGCGGTCTACTTTCAATAAACCAAACACATTTAATAAAAATCAGATGAGTACTTTTGAAGATATATAGGTGTAAATAAATGTATGTTTGTGCGGATGTTGAAGAAAAACAAATTGGCGCAAAATGTTGAAACCTATATGGACCAACCACGGGCTAATTATGACCTACCACACAAATTTCATTAAGATCTGACGAGTTGTTTTCAAGATATGTTGGTTCGCAAAAATTGAGTGATAGATTGGTAGACAAACAAACTTACTCGTGCAAACATGAATTAGTACAAAAACCAACCAAATATATATTTGTACTCAGGGCTCAGGTGGTCCTCTTCTTTTTTTTAAACACACCAAATGGCGCATTTCATGTGGCTTCAAATATATTTCAAGCCCTTAGCATTGTTTCTGAGGGATAGATTTTTGGGCTTTCCTTTAAATTTTCCTGGCTTGGTATTATTACACATAACATAATTGATAGGTTTTTTTTTCTTTTCTAATCAATACAGCATTTATTAAGATGAGAGAAATTTATTATTTACAACTGCTTCATTTTAGTTCTTATTTTGTCATCTAAGTTCAATCATAAGTAGTTTGAGAGTTTCAGTAATCTGTTACATTGTTTACTTTAATTAGTGGAATAACTCAATTGAAATGACTTTAATATCAAAGCAGCTTTCAGCCTTCTAAAGACCACCATCAGTGCATATTGTGCGGAAGAAAAAGAATTATATTCCGTCGATGCTCCTCCTCTTTTGAGTCCCTCGTCGATCTCCGACATGAAGTAGACTCGCCTCTCACTAAATTTTTTTATTAATGTAATTCTATTTCTTCTGCACAATAGGCACTGATGATGTCCTTTTGAAGGCTAAAAGCTGCTTTGATATTAGTTTTTTCAATTTACGTGAAGAGACAGTTTGAGAGATGACCTCCATAGGCGCTCCCATAACTAACATTAATTAGTGGTTCTACCTATGTAATCGTATATAGACTGTTTTATTGATTACGTAAATTAGCGGCTCTACCTATCTATAGAAACTGTTATACCTTTTACTTAAATCAGTGTCTTTACCTGTGTAATCCTACAAGAAACTGTTATACTGTTAATTAAATAAGTGCCTTTGTATGTAATCTTGTTAAAAGTGTTTTATTGATTACTTAAATTAGCTGCTCTACTTATGGAATTATATATCAAAAAAATTAAATTATTGAATTATTATAATTAAATTACTGAATCATTATAATTAAATTATTGAATTATTATAATTAAATTATTGAATTATTATAATTAAATTATTGAATTATTATAATTAAATTAATTTAATAAATTATTGAATTATTATAATTAAATTAATTTAATATATTATTCAATTATTTTAATTAAATTATAACAATTATATTATAACATTAAATTATTTAAATTATAAAGACTGTTTTAATTATGAAGTCGTGTAAAAACTATTTTTTTAATTAGGTATACTTAAATGAGTGGCTCTACGTATGTAATTGTATATAAACTGTTGTACAATTTACTTAAATATAAGTGTAAAACTGATTTATTGATTACTTAAATTAGTGGCTTTACCAATCTAATTATTATTAAAGAAACAGTTTTATTTTTTTAACTTTAATTTGATGAACAAGCTTAGCATATATAATAACCAAAGGCTATTAACCTTAGTAAAAGCAAAACGTCGAAGATAAAATATGATTTTTCCAGCAATATATGTATTTTTCAATATCCACCTATTTTGAAAGTCTTTTTTTAGTAAGCTATCCAACCAAAAAAAAAAAAAAAAAAAAAAAAAAACCAAAAGGATTTTAAACTCTTCTCGGTATAAACTCTCGAAGTCATATTGATCGGTGTTATTTTTTATTCTCTTGTGATTAAGTGCCTTTGTGCGGAGGCGAAGAAGGATAACGATTTACTGTTTAGATTCCATCTCAACCTTGAGCACTGAGCACCAGCAGGTTTAGATTGCACTTCACAAATCACTGTTACATTTAGTACTGCACCTTAAACATTGTATACATAGAATTGCTATGAACGACTCTATGATCTTTCAATTTAATATTAGTTGTTAATAAATATACGCTGTAGTTTTTCTTCTTTTTCTATTATAAAATTGTTGGGTTTAAAATGATCCCTATACTTTAAATAATTCTTATTTTCTGCAAGGCACGACAGTGTCATTTGAGTCATAACAAATACATATTGTATAGTTTATGAGTTTTTATTTATAATATCAAAGAAATTTAATTTTTTGAAAATGATTTATGGATTTCAAATTCAAACTTTTTCAAACTTAATTTAATTTGTGATAATTTAAAATTGCACTGACTTAAAAGCCTTTTACAAACTTAATATGTATTATTATTAATTGTAAGGCTGTGTTTGGAATTTAGCGATATTTTTAATTGTTATTGACTTATTTAAAATGTGTTTTAAAACGTGTTAAATTCCTTTAATAAGTATAGCTTCGTATTCTTATTATATACAATATCTTTGTAACTGTTTTGTCTTTTTCCTTATTCAGTTTTCTCTCTTTACTTTGATCATATCAATTCGTGAGTTGATTTGATTTGCATTGACCTAAAGTTAAGTTATCGAACGGAAGTAAAAAAAAAAATCTGTTTAAAAAAAATCAGACAAAACTTTCTCATATAATAGTAAAATTGAATTTAAATGAAACATCTAATTTATTCAATTTATTTTAAAACACATTTAGAAGTTTTCTACAGGTGATTTCATTTATACTTCATTTTCTATTTTCAGCGAAAATCAAATTTACTTTCATCAATATCTCGTAAACTACCTATATTTTTCCCGGGAAAACGATTTACATGGTTAAATTTGTTTTTGATTAAAATCTTCTGGGTTTTCTAAGGTAGCCCCTCTAATATTTTGGCCAAGACAGACATTTTTTAAAAAGCACTTCTTTGGACTCAAGGATCCTTAATTCGTGTTAATCCACCATCCACCAAAATCTTAAAATCGAATTTAATAAAGATGAAAGTACAACAATTAAATCTAAAACCTTAAACCATTAGTTAATTATTATAGATAACATCTTAATTTAATATAGTTAATTAATTACAATGGAGGTTTAAAAACTCTTTTCATCTGATCAAAGGATATTTTCTGCTATACGTTAACCCCGTTAGGTTGCTGTCCGACTTACAACGATTCATTTTAGTTTATAAACGCTTGTAACCTACATATATTACACTAATTCCACCCCCATTCCTTAATAGAAGAAAAAGACTGCATATTGATTACCGAAGCATTGTGGTCATTCTGAAGTAGGGTAGGGCGGGGCTAGTTGAGCAAGGGGGCAAGTTGGGCAATTTTAATATCTCTAAAACTACACATGTCACAAAAATACTTCAAATAAAGGAAAGATGGGGACGAGGAAGGAGAACGCATCGCAAGACCTTTAGTTGCCCTACGACAATCGAGAAAGATAACAGACACCTTTTTTAATTTTCTTAGTAAAAAGTAAAAAAACTGTTGATCGCCATTTTTCTCCTAGACTCGTACTAAAACAACCGTCTACAATCACGTAAGTGTTTATATTTGATGTATTTATTGTACTTTTGATAATAATTAGTTATTTAGTCCCAAGTCCACCCGTTTTTTTCATAACTTAACTTTTTATCTATATGTCTAGTCGGGGCTAGTTGGGCAGGCTTGCTCAACTTGCCCCACTGTTGTACTACTACAAAAAGTTAAAGGTTTATTTTTTATTTTTCAATATACAAAGAAGACTCTGGCAGACGGCTATAATAGGTATGCCTTTTTATACTTTGTAATAACAATTTGTATAATAATTGTATTTATAATTTTGAAATTATTAAAAAGAAAAGAAAAAGTTAAATGTATTGCATTTTATTTTAGGATGCGGACATATAAAAGAAAAACGTCAAGGGGTTCTGCTCCGAGTCAACAGTCAAGTGAAGCTGCAAAATCTGTGATGACCGGGTACAAGAGCATGAACGCAGCTGCAAAAGAATTTAACGTAAAACGAACTCACGACTCTCACAAGATGACTGATGATAAACCCTGCATTAATATTTTAACTTACTAACCTCTAAATTACCTACTGACCTCGAAGTTTTATATTGTTTTTATATTTACATTTTTTTTATCCTTAAAAATGAATAATAAAACATAATTTTAATTACAAAGAGTGTAATAATATCCAAAGATAAATAATAAGTTATGTCGTAAAAGTGTGTTATATTTGCTTTAGATTTTTGTTGTTGTTTGTTTGTTGTTGTTTCTGTACCTACATTAGAAATGGAACTTAAAAAATATATATTTGATTATCAACTGAAGTTTTATTGTAGTTTTGAGCAATTTCCACATTACTATTAACCTATTCTTTCCACTGCCCAACTTGCCCCATGCCCTTGCTCAACTTACCCCTACTATGGGGCAGGTTGAGCAAGTAGAAGGTTTCTCGCATTAATGATAATATTTTCTAAACCAGATATGAAATAGTTTTATTTTCTGAATACATTTATAGAAGGATAAATTACTCATCTAACGTTGAAGGAATCAAGTAAATCGGATGAACCGTTTAGGAGTTATTATAGATTATATAAAAAATTGCTCAACTAGCCCCGCCCTACCCTACGAATTTTGCTTCCGAGCTTACCGAAGTAAACGGAAACTATGAGATCATTCTGAAGAACGTAATTTGTTTTTGTCCCCCATTTTAAAACTTCCTGGACAGGTAACATATTTGGCCTCAAGTCAATTTGTCGGTCTGTCGAACAACGTACCTTTACTCCCAATTTGAATAAAAAAATGGTAGGTTATAATTAACCCAGTTGTCGTTTGTCGTTCCCTATAAAGTTCAACCTTCTGCGCCCATTGTTTTCTTTTCTAAATGGACAGAAACATACATTTATTTAAGTACTCATCTAAATTTGAAGAGATTTTGATGGTTTGTATGTATAGCCCACAGATGGTCCAATAATAATTTCAACTATTTTATTTCATTTAACTTATTTTTGTTTAATTGATACTTTTATTCGAACATTTTTATGTTTTTGGACAAAATAGCGTGGACAATTAAAACTTTTTTTAAATTATTATATCTTTTTGTAACCTACTCTTCAACACCTTTCATTTGATGCTCCACCCAAAATTTTACAAAACATTTTTTTTCGTGACATGACTTATCTGGCCATTTTGGATTTGAACCGCTAATAATTTCGAGTTCGCAATATTGTTTCTGTGTGTGTGTCAATAAGTGTTTACATGTTTTTTTTTATCTCTTTTGATTCAAAATATTATTCGAACAGTACAGAGTGACAGACAGACGCAGGAAGGAAACTATAAGGATTTCTTTTGTTTGGTTTAACCAACGAAACCCTTAAACAGGGAGAAAATATGGTTGAAATTGTTATGAACACTTGTAGTGGGTTCATAACACTCATAAAGTGTTATGAACACTTGTTGGGGTACAAAAGCTATGTGATCGTTCTGAAAGTCGAAAATAATTTATGTTGAATATATTCGAATGTAGAACGATAGACGGACAGACAGACACGGGATTTAAAACCCTTATGTCTGAAAAGGATTTTTAATTCGGAAACTTAAAAAAGTATTGTACTTCATAACGATCACATTGCTACCATTATTTCAATAAGCTCGGAAGCAAAAAGTGGGAATAACTTAGACAATAATTGGTCGTTAAAGCGTAACATCATTAAAGTACGTGATAAGATGTGAGAAACCTATGTCCACATTAATTGGAAGACTATCTTTAAAACTACATATCTTATTTTTAAGAAATTAGGATGGTTTGTTGATTGTAACCACCTGCTCTCACTAAATTTGGCTAAAATTATATTTTTATTCACGTAAAAAAGCAAATAAATTTCACAGATTTCAATAAAAGTAACAATTTAGCAAAATACTCGTATAATGTGTGCAGACGGTTGAAAATAATATGAGACCATTTGTGGGCTACTTTTGACAAACACTACAAATTTCTTAAAAATTGGATGAAGACTTTGATAGGTGTATGTGGAAATAAAATCAATGGGTTGAGATGGTTTAAATTAATGAGGAACCAACAATGAGCTAATTATGACCTACCATCTAAATTGCATTAAGATAAGACAAGTAGTTTTTAAGATATGGTTGTTCTTAAAAAATGTTGCACGACAGATTGACCTACAGACAGAAATAAGAACAAAAATTTTCCCTGATGTCTTAAATACACTATACGTCATATTAAAATTTTAAATTAACGTATTAAACTTTATTTTTCTCGATTTGTTTTACAAAAGTTTAATTTAATATGAATATGTTTTATTATTTTTAATTTACAAAACATTTAGTATTTCAATGATTATAGTTGGTTAGTTAAAGTTATAATCTAGTATCTTTTAATTCATCAAGTCGCTCCACATATTTTTATGTTAAAGAAAATATCAAAAGTTTTACCGAGAGCATTACAAGAAAGGAATACGCAGATGGGTTTGTGGATCAACTAAAAGCCGACTGACTAATTGCTCGCGTGCAAGCTCAAACCCATATCCCAGTATTATTAAAGTTAGATTAATTGACTAGAAAAACACACATACATTAAAAACCCCTGTTATATTTCTTATAGTACTATATATCTATACAATACTGACGTCTTCAGACTGTGGAAAAGCCATTATAGTATTCAGGGAGTACAATAATATTTACAAGTTGTTTTATACAAGCTATCGGTTTAAACAAAATTACAATTTGAATGTATCTTAAAGAATTAATAAAAGGTATTTTCGTTTTTAGACCACTTTATAACTTTATAAAATAAAAAAACAGAATATATTACATTAAGGAATAACAAATTAGGAAAGGAAATATTTACATCCTTTCTTTTTATATCGGGTAAACTTAAAATTTAGTAGATAAAAATGACATTGGAATTGGAAACCCATATTACAGAAAAATATTGTTAAACTTTTTTAGTGTTTTCTTTTTAACTTTTAGTTTCCTCGCGCACCTCGATTTATTTTAATATGTTGATAAAATTATCCTTCTTTATACAATTCATAATATATTTTAGCAAGGAATTTTAATCATTTTGTAGTTTAATATCTTTGGTATCCTTATTTCAGGATTAATATTAAATCCATAAATAAGTATTGTGTATTATTTATACATTTGCATGTATTTTTCGATTTTCTTTTATAAATATTATTAGGTTTGGGCGGGTAAAATCAATTATTTCTCACTACTAAAGTCGAAAAAAATATTAATAATTTTACTATATATGTTGAGAATTTGTCCAATCCTCTAATACTTCAATATGAAAATTAGTTTAATCAATGTTTGCTACTATGAATATTTCTATAAGATGCTTGCTTTTAATAAGTTTTTTTCTATTTTAAACTCAGTGGCAATACTGAGTTCTCATGATAAAAAAGGAATTCTTCACAAAACGATATGCTGATGAGATGAAATCATTAATAAAGCATAACCTGATACAATAAAAGGGTTCTCATACTCCGGCTATTCACACAGGTCAGTTATCTTATATTGTGGAATTCAGCAAATCAACATTACAATATAAAACACTTAAAACAAAGGTAATTTTAAATTAAGTACTACATAATTATTAAAAAAGGAACTAAAGAATTAATATACATTTTTTTCACATTTCAGGAAAAACCTTTCTTGTTAAGATAATATTATAAAGGTATAAATTATTCAAATTGAAGTATGAAACGGAATGTTTTTTAAGGAAAAACATTCACATTGTGGAATGTGTTTTATTTAATTAATGTTGTGCGAGTCGATATTTAGAAGCGGAGTTTTCTCAAAACAGAAAATAAAATGGTTACACTTTTAATCTTTTTGTATTAGTGTGTCTATAGGTGTTTAGTTTTAAATAAAATACTGCATATTTCATTTCTGAACTAATTACTAAAGAGTATTTCGTTGAAATTGTAAAATATTAAAATCATGACTTTAAATAGTCATGAAATCAGTGAGTGGTCTCAAGGTACCTATATAGTTAATTTTTTTGCTAAGTGTTTTTTTTTGCGGATATTACACAATTTCGACGAATTACATATTTGTTATGTGAAAATTATTTTTATTGTAATTGAAATAGCACAAATAAAGTAGATTTTTATTGAAAAGTTAACCCCTAAAGACACCACAATGCATAAAGGATAAATGTGTATTTTATTTTAAAACATTTTCGTTAAGTTAATCACAAATGAAATTGTATTTAGTATTAATAAATTAAAGGGGACAACTCATTATCAGATATGGACTACACAATAGACTAGGTTGATAACAATAGTATTCTGCACAACAATGTACTCCATTACGAAAAACTAGTTACTAGTTCAAAAAAGTAAAATAAAACGAAGGAATCTGGTAGTTTGTAAAAATAGGGGTATAAATCGGGTAAATCCGATAAATCCCTGATATAGAAAATTGTATTTATATTTTCTTTTTACTTTCTCATGTAAACAGAAAATATTGTGATGACGCGAAAATTCGATTTTGACATTTTGATGGATTTACACGACGTTTTGAGGTCTCCTGAGTCTATAAAAAAAAATGGTTTTTAAAAAATGTCTGTCGTCTGTACAGGGACGATTTTGACGAAATTTGACATACTCATGTTCAGAAAAATCATAACCCGAGGCGAACGCGAGGAATTAATTTTAGCCCCAAATTTGAGGGCGCTACCCCCCAAAACTCTGAAAAAAAATTATTTCTCGAAAGCGGTTCCGACGATTTTGATTAAAAAAAGGTGAAATGTGGACCATTTTAATACGGATCTAACGATAATTCGTTTTCCCAGGAAACATCTAAATTCCGAGATGTTGATGAAAATAAACTTGATTTTGTTAAAAATCGAAAACAATAATATTTTTGAGAAAGTTCGTCTGAGTTGTCTCGGACCGATTTTTTACATTTAGAAAGGAAAATTCGACCCGACTGTGCGTATTTTTAATTGTTTTTTCGTTTTAATATGAGCTGTTGAGTTATGTATTTATGCCAGATGATATGATATAAAGCAGTTTTTTATTTTAGAGTTTTAATAATGTAGTGTTTTTCAACACCTGCATACTAACGCGAACAAAACTTTCTCTAGTAATACTGAATTTAAATTCAATAATATCTAATTAATTTATTTATTATTAAACATATTTAAAAATGATTTAACATTTTATTTTAGATTTTTTAGCAAATAATTAAAAATTTTATCAATATCTCAAAAACTAGATTTTTCACTGGGAAAACGACTTTTATTATTAAATTTGTATTTAAATAGAGTATAAAAATAGAATATTTTAATAAAAAATTTCAATCAACAGACAACAGACTGCAGACGGGACCTCAAAACGTGTAAATCATATTTTTTATCTAGATAAACAATAAATAAAGTTGGAGAGAAGAAATCTGATTACTCTTAAATTATAACATAAATTGAAGCCATCTTTAACAGTAATTTGCAGTGAGAGGAACATTTTAAACCTTTTTACTATAAAACAATTTAAGTTGAATCTCCATTCTTTTCCTTCCTTATCTGTTCTAACTTTACTTTTACTTAACTTTCTTTTGTGAACAATAAAATGTTCACTTTAATAAAGTAAATTGGTTGTTTTTACTGACATTTTGAGGTAATCGAACATGATGAAAATTAACACTTAAATAAAACACAAGTTGTTCAATCTAACATATATATTTGTCTAACCACAATTTACATATATAACAATCAGACGAAAGTTTCAGTCTTTCGACCACTTTCAGTGACCGTTTTCACTGATAAGTAGACTAAATTGTCACAATTTAGCCTGGACTAAATGAACTAACACATCTAGTTTCGCTAACCGCATTTAATAGAAGTCAACATATGTTTACCAGGATGCTACGAACTAGTCTACGTTTGTGGAAAAGGTAAAAATTAGATCTATTTAAGACCTTAGAGATCCATAGAACCTTAAACACCCCTGGTCTAGAACGTTTCAATGAAAGAACCAATCTAAACAATTCAATTCTGGTCGCAAGCCTCTACAATCTATATACAATAGTTGTAGTTGTACGTTGTACACACCTTCTACAAGCCAATACCACTTACTTTGGCCAACACCTTGCCTTGTTGATTGTTAGATATTAATATGTAGACTCCATATTATTTTATTTTATCAACTATACATGTAGACAGTTTTATAATTGTTCAAGGGCGGCTCCAGAGTTTACTTTCAGGGGGGGGGGGGATCTTCACTCATCCTGGCACGAAGCCGTGTCTTTAACTCGATGTAATGATGAGAATGATCTTTCAGCAGAGACGTTGCTTACTGCTAGAGTAGTGAGAATTTCAGCAATTACTTGATAATTAGGAACAAGTCTTCATCACAGAAATTAATTAACTCAATAGGTTTGTCAGGGACTTCAGATTTCCCTAGTCCTCAACGTAGAGCCTTTGAGAGAAACCCAACAAACTTCACTTGCCCTTTACGTCACTTGCCGTTTTATGTTTCTGGTAGCTGGCATGGCACTCCGTGCATAGTTTTTTATCCACAATTTTCTTGACCACGGTGCGGCTCTGATTTTACTTATATTTATTTATTTTGGAAAGTGAAGGTAAATTACTGTCGAGATAGAAATACATATTATTTAAATACTATGAAAATAATAAATGCTAAAAACAAAACTACTGAACGGTCGATTGACTATTAAAAAAATCTTGTAATGCCCCCCCCCCCCCCCCTCAGGAGCCGCCACTGAAATTGTTGGACAATTTAGTCTATATATAAGTGCCACTGATGATGGTCGAAAGACTAAAACGATCGTCTGATTGCTATGTATGTAAATTGTGGTTAGACAAATATACATTTTAGGTAGAACAACTTGTTTTATTCAAGTGTTATACTTGTGTTTTACTTAGTTCAAAGGGATTGGGATTGGGGTAAATCTCAAAAGGAAAAATTAAAATTCGTTGTAACTAAAGTACTCTTTCATATATTTAAAATGAAGTATTACGTATAATTCAAATGATTTTCATGTATAAAAGAATCTAATATTAGCTTTGTGGCAGATTCCATGGTGCCTGAAGTTTTACAGTCAGGGGTATTTAATATGAGTACAATCTTATGCTTTGTAGAAACATAAGAATCAATTTACTTCTGAACAATTGAACGGTACATATTAATTCACGTGTATAAAAGCCAGAACTAACTTCTTTCTAACTTGCATAAAAACACGACTTTACTTAAGAATTCCTTTTTTCTTAGGGTGATAATTTGCATGATGCATCAGGAAGGTATTTCTTCCATTATTATTTTTTTTAAGGTATATAAAGTCGATTGGATTGGTGTGCAGAGGTCACCGCCCACGTCCCGCATCAGCATTACCTTTTCATCTGTATTCACCTCACGTCTCCACATCCATGTTAAAGAGAGCCTCGTGATACCCCAGCTCCGAGTCGAGGCGCACTGGGACACCACCCCTCTCTCGTCCAATAATTGAAAAGAGAGAAACCAGAATCACCTCTGATATTTGCCTTCAGCGTTACCAGTAGAAGGGATAAAATGGCCGCTAAAGATGTCACTAAACTCCCCTTCTCTTATATCTTATATCCAACCCTAATTATTTTATTGCGATTAATTTTTATTAATAATAATAACGGCTCTGATCTCGCCTCAACACATGGCAGAGTAACTTAACCTGTTTTTCCAGAATTCTGCGAGAAGACTTTTTAAGTATCCGTTGATATTTTAAGCTGCTCTTTTGACTTTTTAAAACGAGAAACTGGAAAAAACTCCTTTTATTTCCTACGCTCTCTTAAAGTTGTTACCGAAATATTTTAATGCTATAGCTTTCTAAGGCTTTTACCATCTGTTTCGTTATTGTTCTTTTTCCGAGTAGCCTTCCTTTTAAACTTTATAAATATACAGCTTGTTTTACCGGTGAAATCCGGATCATGAAGGGGGTTTAAATCCAACGTTTCGCTTCCACTACTAGAAGCAACTTCAGGGGTGAGGTGCATCGTGATGTTTACTTGAAGAAACAACAAGATATACTCAAGTAAACATCACGATGCACACCCCTGAAGATGCTTCCTGTAATGAAAGCGAAACGTTGGATTTTAACCCCTTCGTAACGCAGATTTCACTGGAAAACCAAGCTATTTAGTCAACCCCCGAAAACCTACGCAGATTTATACATATATTTTATTTATATTTTGCTGTTTCTTTTAAGTCCCCAACAACACATAATAAGGTAATTACAGGACAAGATATCCGGCAACTTTACTCATCCACTCGATGTGACATCAGTGTAAAACATGTCTCACCTCTCTGGGACTCGAACTCACCAGATATGTAAGTGTTTATACGTAAGTTTCAGGCGAGTTGCGAATACGCCAACCACTCGGCTACGCCGATCCCCATATAATATTTTAAATACATTTATTACACTAATTGATTGAGTAATTTATGTAAATTTAAATTGCCTCCTTGGAATGGTTATTGTGTGCTAAAACATAACTCATGCATTATGCTGGTATACATCTTCCAAAAATTAATATTTATATATCCTTTACCCATATATATATTAATATTCCTTTAATATTTAATGTTAAAAAAAGTATAAAAATTAAAAACCGTAAGATAGAAAGCACAGTACATCCTTCTTTATGAAATGTTAATTGAAATGTATTTTAGTGGTATCAGAAAAGTGAAACATGTTGCACAGTACTAAGTTAGCAGCGGTAGAATTAGCTTTTATCATATAATCAGACAAGATATAATATTATGACATTTTATGTACACCTATCATTGTACCAAAAGAAGTAGTTAGAGTATGTTATGTAATTTTTCTTTAAAATTAATTTGCATCCAAATTTTTTTTTAATAGTCTAAATAAATCTGACACATTTAAATTGTGAATTCAAATAATAAGAACCATAATTAATTTTCGTATGCGCGCTGCATACGAATAATAACGCTATTTTTAATAACGAAGTTTTTTTATGAAGCCTCTATATTTAGAGGTTTTATTAAACAAAAAATATAAAAATAAATAAATATTTTATCTACGATTGATACAAAATATAAACATTATATCTCTGTTTAGTTGCGTAGAAAGTGATTCTTTTCGTTGCTGTATTCATTGCACGTGCGCGTACATAATTCTTCTTTTTTCCGCCCTAGTACGGAAAAAAGGAGGAATTCTTCACCTTAGATTAGCTCACTTCTTCATATTAGCCAGTTTGTTTACATTTAACAAAACTAATTTCCTGTTTGTTTAGTTAAAGTAACTGTTTATATCGAGTTTCCAGTGAAAAACAATGAGTGATTTAAGTGATTAAAACGAAAATGAGGAGAATAATACGCCTCCCGAAATAATTAATTCGGCACAAAATGATGAATTAATGTCATCTTAATCAAAAGAGAAATACGAACTTACATACAAGAAGTTTATTAATTTTCTTTTTTCTGTATTAATTATTAAAATCCACAATCGTAGATAAAGTACGGTACGAAGCTCGTGCGAAAACTGCATTTTTTGCTTTGCTCGTGTGGTTTTATGAACTATCCTTGCTGTGGCTCGGGTGCAAACTCCATACTCGAATTCAAAATGCTACTTTCCGCACTAGACGCGTAATGTACTATTACTGTAGTGGAATGAAAAACAGATTTAGTTTGTTGAAGGTATTCTTATTATACTATTGATTTTTAAATATTTTAATGCAAGGCCCTCCACACCCCCCTTGTGGGGATTACTTAATGCCCAAGGATACTTAATGTTCTGCACCCTATCGGGAAAGTAAATTAAAATACATTTTATGTGAAAGCATCGCATCCCTTAAAATTTAATAATTATTAAATTTTACTGGAATATTTTGTGATATTTCTGGAATTTTAGAATTTAAATTTAATACCGTTAGGTGTGTAGGTATAAGTGGAAGTTTTGTCTGGAGTTGCCGGATTTTTTAAGTATTGAACTAGTTATTAGTTATGAATATGAATTTTATAATAAATAACTTCGAATTACAATTCAAATGTGACTTATCTTAGCTTAATTCGACCTTAAGCCTAACACAGTAGTATGGATATTATTTTCAAACGAAGTTTCCCTTTTTAAAACAGAAGAATGTGTTGTTGGGAAAAAAATATTACGAAATTTTTAGACTCTTTTACTTAATCTAATCTTAAGATTCTTGACCCCTAAGTTAAATATCTTTTAATAAAAATCTACATTTACTTCTTATGAATGTTGAAGATGTTGGAAAAAAGTCAAGGATTCATTATTATAACGGGAAACCAATATCTTGTTATCTCCTTTTCACTTATAATAATGCTTGCTGTGGTTCATTCTTTCTCTTAACATCTCTTTTACACTTGAACTCGTGGAATTATAAAAAAACCTTTTAATCTAACATCTTGTGTCTTATTTCAGAAAATAAAAAAGAACCCTTTACAAAGGTTGATTAACTTTGTATTCGTTTTTGGAATTTGTATTCTTCATTTCGATATGATCATTTTCTCTATTAATCATTTATATATCATTATAGAAGTTAGGTTTGATTTAAATTTCATTAATAAGGAGGTTCAAGAAAGTATTTTTGAAAAAAAAAAATTAAATTAATATCTTAATATTATGAAAG
This sequence comes from Gerris lacustris, assembly GCA_951217055.1. Classification (NCBI taxonomy): domain Eukaryota; kingdom Metazoa; phylum Arthropoda; class Insecta; order Hemiptera; family Gerridae; genus Gerris; species Gerris lacustris. Next base: position 83,406,953 of record OX578277.1, read on the forward strand.
AATAAGTTCTATTTTAATATCGCTTACATTTTGAATTTATTTTTAACTCATGTCTTAATCTTGTCTGGATTTTACATTTAAGACTGAAAGATGTTCTGAGTTACGTAGTTCTATAGGGTTATTCTTAATAATATTTTATGGGGTAAAAGCGAGTTAGTTAATCCCACTCTAAACAAGATGGATTTTGTGGTGGCTCAATCGAATAATCATCATCGTGGAACCATGCAAAATCATTGTTATATATATAAAGGAGCTAGAGCTACACATATCCAAGTTATACGTTGTCCCTCTGAAGGGGAGAGGCTACAGCCTCCCTTCAAAGTTCCAACAAAGATCGGCAAAACAACCTTGTGTAGTTTCCATCTAGCTATGATGTCTTGTTCCGTTTCTTTTTTATACTATTATAAATCCTATACTTTCTATTATAGGTGTTTAATTTATGCGCTCTTCATTTATGTTAACTTAACCAAACCACTCATTAGATGACAATCACTACGATTCACATGCCAATATACTCTGAAAATCCTCTGATTGTCGAACACTTGCAGATTTTGTTATACATACTATAAAATTTTAAAGGGGTAAAATCGATGATTTTGCGTGTCTGGTTTTTGCATAATTGCAAAAATCTTTCGATCACAAAACGTTGGTCCCCTCTCAGCAACAGTTGATATAAATTTATTTAGTTATAAACCAGCTGTTCGTAACTCATTTATATTAAATTTCTTGCATTTTTCTCTTTAAATCAATTTTTCTCAGCAACTCTTAGTTTTATTAGTTTTTTGTTTTAGTAAAATGCAAAAAACCATAGGAAATTACTTTTTTTTTATTATATTGATTTTAAAGAATTTGAAACCATCATTATTTTACCTTATGCGTATAAAGCAAGACAATGATTGTTTCAAACTCATTTTAAACAATATTAGTGTATATATACTCGTATATATTATTGTAGGTTTATATCAAGATAGATATTAACACCTAAAAGGAATTTTGCTTGAGGGCTTAAAGTTTTACACGAAAGAGAATGAGGTGCTTCTTAACACAACAGTTTAAATGAGTTCCGTGCACCAGTGAAACCACTTTATTCTTTTAAAATTACTTTTGATTAGATTCATTGTTTCTAATTAGGTAACCTCAGTACGTAGATATAGACTGTTTAGTGCGTTTGTTTCATTAGTTTTTACTACAATTTTTTTTCCATGAAAATTGTGTACTTACTAAACACATCAACACGTACATTTTACTTATTAATAATTTCTAAATAGTATAAATAAATAATTGCGTTGGATTCCAGTAATAAAAAGTTGAACGAAATTACGAAGTTTCTATTAAATCAGGAAATTGGCTTAATATTGCAAATAAGTTTAGGTACTTATAGGCCGCTTTTTTTACACTGTTAGTAAAAGCTATCAACACCGTTTTTGAAGACCATATGAGTATTTTAATCGATCGGTGCTGCCCTCTGAGGTGGTTTAAGCTAAGGTCGGCGGCTGGTAGCTGAGGCCGACCCTAGAACGCCCACATAATCACCAGTTCTTATGATTATTAACATTACACCCAAAACCCCATTACGTAAAGGGGAAAATTGTGAGTTTGTTTATAAGAGGATTCTAACCTGACCAATTACCTCCCTCCTCTCTCTCTCTCTCTCTTTCTCTCATAGTCCAGCCTTAATTGCTTTTGGACATTGGCAGACCTATATATATATATATATATATATATATATATATATATATATATATATATATATATATATATATATATATATATATATATATATATATATATTCACAATATTTTGATTTTTAATGGTTATCTCTCTTTATATATTAAAAACCGTTCCTATTTCGAAGAGCCTACAAGAGGAAAAAATGTACAAGAAGAAAATTAAACGACTCAGGGCGTAATAACAGATATTAACAATTTAGCAAAATGTTCTCGTTAATAACTTTCATCTGCTCTCCGGTGGAGCTCATTCACTAAATTAGATATATCAATTTCATTCTTTGTATATTAACAGCTATCGATATAAAGTTATAACAGTCATTGAGGAGATTATTGTTACCTACCTCATTTCTATAATTAAAATAATATTAGATAAATATTGTGTTTTTACTATATGGCTATTTTTCATTTAGTGAGGCAATTTGTCATTGCGCCCGGTGTAACTATGGATTATTTTATAATGTTTAGTGAAAGGTATTAGCGCATGACACTTTTTTTTCTAAGTCTCTGAAAATGTATATTATTAAGTTAATTATAATTATAATAATTTATTATCTTATTAGTATTTATATAAATATCCTTACTTTGAAACACATTTATGAAATGGTTATAAAATAAATAATTAAAAGACTGCTGATTATGGTGACACATAGCTTCCTCGCGTCCTACTATATGTTAATGATGTTTTCATTTTACGACCTATTATTGTCTAATTTATTTTAAATTCCCCCCTTTTTTTTAACAATCTTTCATTTTGCTTCCGAGCTTCCCGAAGGTAACGGAAGCTATGTGATCGTTCTGAAAAACGTGATTTTTTTTGTCTCCGTTTTAAAAATTTCCAAGACAGAAATCTGTTTCAGACATCAGGGAGCATTTTTAGATCCGTGTCTGTCTGTCGGTCAATTTTTGCGAACCAACATATCATAAATTACTCGTCCAATTCTGATAAAATTTGGATGGTCACAATTAGCCCATCGTTGGTTCCACATATAAAAATAGAAGGTTTAAATTTTCTGAACCCATTTGTTTCTCTTCCACATGCGCACAGACATACATTTATTAACACCTATAATATGTTCAAAAGTATATTATAGTCTTATGATTTTTATGAAATTTGGATGATTTGTCGAAGGTAGCCTGAAGATAACATCATATCAATTTCAAACTTTCTGCGATCTTTAAATTTTGCTAAATTGATACTTTAATTCTTGTACAAAAATACTCTGCCAATTAGTGTGGCACATAGCTTCCTCGCGATCTATTTTATATACTTTAATGACTTTATATACTATTAAAACCTATTATTGTCAAATTTATTTAACTTTCCTCCGTTTTTTAAAACTGTCAAAATTGTTTTGATTTTTTACATCTAAATTTCATAAAAATCTGATAAGTGCTATTGCTGATAAAGGTTGAATAAATGTATGTTTAGGCGCATGTGAAAAAGAAACAAATGGGCGCAGAATGTTGAAACTTATATGGGACCGATAATGGGTTAATTATGACCTCCCATCTAAATTTCAATAAAATTAGATGTGTAGTGTTTAAGATAATGTTGGTTAGCAAATATTGAGCGACAGAGAGACACGAAACCAAAAATGTTCCCTGATGTCTAAAACGGATTTCTGTTTTGTTCTTCGGAACGATCACATAGCTTCCGTTACCTTTGGTAAGCTCGGAAGTAAAATCAAAACAATTTTGACAAATATAAAAAACGAGGGGAAAATTAAATAAATTTGACAATTATAGGTTGTAAATGCATAAAAATCATTAAAGTATAAGAAATAGGACGTGAGGAAGCTATGTGCCACACTAATTAGCAGACATTTTTACGAGAGTGAAAGTATCCATTTAGCAATATTTAATAAGCTCAGACGGTTGAAATTAATTTGGGACTATATCAATGGGCTAATTATGACCTTCCATCCTATTCTTTTCAAAATCGGACAAGTATTTTTGTGGATAATATGTTGGTTCGCAAAAATGTTGACGGATAGACAGACTGTTTGATAAACACAACACCAAAAATGTTCCCTGTTATCTAAAATGGTTTCTGTCAAGGTATTTTTTAAATTAGAGGTATAAAAGAAGTATGGTTTTTCAGAAAGATCGAGATGCTTCCGTACCTACCGTAACTAATCTGTTGTGTTATTATATCTATAAAATCTACATTAGGAAGCACATATTAATCAAAGTAAAGTTATACTGTAATTAGCTATAACCATGCCTATCCCTACCCCCTACCCCCTATACTACTGTTGTTACTTGTTATACTCCAGTTGAGGATTGTTCCGCAAAAGTAGGTTTCATCAAATACTGGTTAGATATAGCTATGTTTGTAATCTATAACTAAAAATAATATTCCTATAAAATACAGTGAATCATTTGCGAAGGTTATTATAATCAGGTGTGCCCACAATATTTACAAAATATCATATAAAAGCTTCGAAATATTCTTAAAATTAGATAATAATAGTGGTGCACTATAAGTACTTCAGACTTATAATACAAGTTAAATTAATTAAAGAAATAACGAGACCAAATTAAACTTATTCGACAGACACTCTGAGTCAATCTGTCTAATATATAATTGAATAAAATATTTAGAAAACAAACAAGGCAGGTTGCCAAACACAAAATTATTTAACACAATATGTCTCTACAGCACCTACGGAGGGGCTACCTGAGGGGGCTAGAGTCCCCCCTTAAGATATAGTTTTTCATTAAATATAATTTACTGTCTGTGCCAAATTAGTTTTAGTGCGTTAACAGCGCGGGAAAGTAGAAAAAAATCGAATGGGGAGCCAATGAAAGCTCAGGATTTTAGAATCCTGAGTTCTCATTGGCTCCCCACCCCATTTTTTCGGCTTTCCCGCGCTGTCAACGCACTATGACTCATTTGACTGTAGGAGTGAAAGAGGTAAAAGAAAAAGAAATTATAAAATATCATCGACCTATATTCTTCTAGAATTGTACCTTTTCTAACCAACCTTAGATTTAAAATGTTTTTCGAAGCAACTCATTTAACCTTTGTGGTACTTACCTACGTTTTATGGCTTTGACAATTTTAAATGGGTTTGGAAAAAATCAACTTAAAAGATGTATGTGTGTGTCTTTAACAGGCTTCTTTCCACCTCTGAAAGAAGTGGATTATTTTAAGTTTGATAAAAAAAATAAAACGTTGAATGTTGAATAGGTTAAACTGAACTATCCCACTTAATTTCTTTTTTAAGTTAATTTAATTATTATAATGCTTAAGATCTTTTAGTATTTGTTACGTATGACTTCACATCTTTTGAAACGTGCGTCTTCACCGGAAGACCTGGATAATTATGATGCCTCTAGTAACTAGTAGAGGTGGCCTAACTACCACATAATTTATTCACAATACCCGAAACAATCAAGAGCTTAGATAATAATTTTATTAAACGATTTATAATCTTATAAATAAAGCCTAATTACCTTAATCAGAAACAAATTGACCAACAAAATGTTTAATAAAGTAAATCAGGATTAAGCTTTGCGTTCCGCTTCACTGTTACAATCCATTTAGTAATTAAATCTATGCCTCCTCATAAATAAAAAAAAACTTTTAATGAAGATTAAAACAGTAAATATTTTGCAAAACGATACTAATAATTTTATGGGAACTACCATAAATGTGGTAGTGCATGCTCCCACCAAAGAATTGTATGTGTATAACGAAGAAGTAAACAGTAGCTAACGCTATAATCAAAATAGAGTATTCATTTGTAATTAATTGGTGAAAAAATCATCTTCTAGAGAACTTTTTATTTAACTTAGTTAATATTCGTCACAACTTATTCACTAGAATTAAGATTCAAAAATAATTAATGATATTAGTTAAAAATTAGCATTTGAAATTAAAAACATTTAATGCCAATTGCTGAAAATATTTTCACTGATGCAACATTGGCTACTAGAAATAACCCTAACACTAAATAATTAGCTCGCTATTATTAGCTATTATATAGCTATGGCAAAAATAATAATAACAAGACCAAAATTTAAGTGCTCTTCACTTAGTATTCGACCAATTCCTTCTTGTGAGACTATAAATGAGCAGCTTTATTGTCAGCAGTTTAAGTCTGACTCTCTCAGCCACATAAATAAGAACCGACAAATTTACTTATATATACATCTTTGATACTGATGATGACCGATCACCTGTTAATAGGTTTAAGCTCTTTGCGGTAATAAAGTTTTGGAGAGCACTATGTCTGTATGTTGCACGTCTTTAATTAATTATGGACACCACAAGCGCGATTTTTTAGGCTTCTTAGGACCCTTATAATTTCTTGGTTGTCTGGCGTTAACGTATCTGATCTCCAAAAGTTCTTAGCAGTTAAAAAAGCTGAACTCAAAACTTGGTAAATTGTAACCTTTCAAAGATCGGACCACTATATTATCCAAACGCTTCGTTGAACGTAAAAAATTGACCCAACGTTTCTTCTTTGACATTTTGTATTCTTCAATTTTGATCTGATCCTCAATTGGTCTCCGAGCCAGAGGAAGCGAGATATTCGCAAAAATACTTTAAAAAAATCGTGCAAAAACAAAAACTACGCAAGTTATAGTAAGCTAGGTTTTTGCTAAATCGTTGGTTATACGTAAAAAATGAATGAGACCTTTTTTATGGGAAATTTAAAAATCTTGCTTTTTGATAATCACCTTAATTTGTCTCCGAGCCATAGGAAGCGAGATATTCGTAAAATATTATTCGCCCTATATCAGTAAACCGTCCATTGTACATAAAAAATGAATGACACTTTCTTGTGGGAAATTTTGTTATCTTTAATTTTGATAACTACCTTGATTGGTGTCGGTGCCATTGGAAGCGAGATATTTACAAAAAACCGAATTTGTTGACCTTTGCCCTTGAATATCTATTAACGAAACCACAATCTCGATGCCGATTTTCAATATGTTTTTCAGAACGTCGAAATGAAGCGATCAAAAAAACAATTGAAGCTCCGATTTTTTTGGAACAGAAGCCACATTTATGACTAAAATAACAGGACTACTAATATACTTTGGTACGTTGTAGTTTTTCTTCCATGCTTACCGAAGGTAACGGAAGATAGATCGTTCTGAAGAACAAAAATATTTTGTCTTCGATTTCAAAAATTCCAAGACAGAAATCCGTCTCAGACATCAGAAAACATTTTTGTATGTTTGTCGGTCAATTTTTTGCGAACCAACGCATTAACGCATCATAAAAACTATTCGTGATATATTAATGAAATTTGGATAGTAGGTCGTAATTAGCTTACTGTTGGTCCCATATAAGTTTCAACTTTCTACGCTCATTTGTTTCTCTTTCACATGCACACAAACATACATTAATTTACACCTCTAGCTTCAAAAGTACTAATCTGATTTGTATGAAACTTTTATAGTTTATCAAAAGTAGCCCGCAGAAAGCCCCAGATTACTTTGAACCGTCTGCGCTCTTTAACTTTTGCTTAATCAATACTTTAATTCAAGTAAAAAATCAAAACAATTTTGACAGATTAAAAAAACAGGGGAAATAATTAAACAATAATGGCTTGTAAAAGCATAAAATCAAAAAGTACGTGATAGCATGCGAGGAAGCTATGTGCCACACCAATTGGCAGTCTATTTTTTTTTGAGAATCCTCTTAGTTCAAAATTTCCATAAAAACTGACGATGTGAATTATTTATCTCAATTAATCTTGACTCAAAAAATTAATAAATAAATGGACTATAATTATAACAAACTTGTATGACTCACTGAGAAACGATTGGATTCTAAATAATTCTTGGAAATTAACACTACTATTTTACAATTCACATCATTATCTTTCTTATTTGCGATATTCATACATTATGTTGTTCTTAGAACAATCAAAATAAATTAATCATGTGGCCGTTTTATTGATGCATATGTAGGAGGGCAGAATCAAGGATTTATAACTTTATCTGGACTCTAGAGATCTGTTGAAGAACTTTCATTCAGCATTTAGCATTATGATCGCAAACACATATACAAGCTTATCTTTGCTTGAGCAAGACATTGACGAGTATATTTATTCTTAAGCAAAATATAAACAGTTTCACAACAAGGTAAATAATGTTTTATTAAAACGACACTAAAATTATTTATTACGTTTATTATTTAGGGTTTAGAGGTCATCCTAGAAACCCTTATGCTTTTGGTAGTTCGTCCATTTGTCGCATATTGGATCATACCTCCTAACCTATTGTAGCTGGAGATTAGATAATATTTGGTATACAAGTAAAACTATTTTGCCCAAAAATGTTGCGAACTTCACAACTTCTTCAAAATTTCTTCGATCAGCGAGGAGCAAATGCGAAATTATCACAATTTTATTTATATATTTTACATTTGTTTTGTAATTTTTTATCAGTGCAGATCACAAATATACATCGCGTTTCCAAACCCACGAAATTACCAAAACAAAACCCCTAAAAAAGCTCCCCCGCTACCCCATAAGCAAAGGTCCTAAAAATGAGGAAAAAATACATAAATATACAATATACATGTCAGTAGGGCAATGATATTTCCGGAAGTAAATATAAAAAGTCAAATTTTAGACATTTTAACCATGGTGACCCTAAATTTTTATTTTTTGTAATTTTTGAGTGGGTTGTATCATTTTAAAGGTATTAAAGAGTAAATCACAAATATATATCGCGTTTCCAAAATGGGGGCCATTTCATCCCCAAAAGAACCATATATCTAAGTGCCTAACTATAATGCTAAAGGGATAATGTGGAACAATGTAGGCAATATGAATTTTTATGACCGAAGAAACCCTTTTAGTAGCTTACTATCAAGTTCACTTGACGGGATTTTTGTCTAATAGTGAATAATTCTAACAAATCAAATATTCTTTATGTCGAGTTTTCAATAAAACTCTAAGTGTTATAGATACATCTTTTATAGTTTTGATTTAACTTCTGTGTCATGCAAATTGATATCACTGAGCACCTTTTTCAACAAAAATAACCAGGTGTCTACTTAAAATGCAAAAAAGTAAAAAGGCATGTGCTGACAAATTTGAACTCTACGATTCTGGGCGCGATTTTCTTTTGGGTCTGGTGGCCCGGCAAGAAGAACACTTTCGGTCTTATCTATATCATCACAGCTATGAAGTAAGGTTTAAACTGGAAAACAGTGAATGCACTTCAAATTTTTAAACTGTAACACCAAAAGAGGGCACAGGCTAGCACTGCTTTTTAAGGTGAAATTTAGCGGCAAAACCCAGTGGCGAACTTTCAAAACAACACCCTTCAAAATTTATGCATAAAATATATAAAAACATAAATTATAATACCTTACACGAATTTATCATAGATCTTGCGGCGAATTTTAATCGAAAACGCGATAAAAAAAAACACAACTTCCACGAAAGGGACATGAACCCGGATCTTTTCTTGTCCGAGCAACTGCATAACTGGTTAAGCGCAGTTCCCTCGATAAGGGATTCGGGCTAGCAAAGTGGTTTTTATCGTAATATCGTCTATAAATATATGTTAAATACGGGAGTTCTATTAACTGACAGGAGTAATAGTTTTTAATGGTATCTGGATGTACATTGTACCTACATATTTTACACTAGGCTATTTCTTTAAACGTCAGAGTTACTTAAGCTTCTTAAATGATTTATTTTATATTATATCATTCATTTAGTAGATAATAATAATTATATACTTTTAATTTATTTTTGAATCGAGGAGGTATTTAAATATTAGTAATTAATTTTTATTTTTCCTAGTAAATATTGTTGCAATAATTAATGCCGTTGACAACAATGAAGTAGCCGAGAGTTTAGTGTTCGAAAACGTCTTTATACTATTTACTCAATAATTACGAAAGTGCGTTTATATAACTGAACCAAACAAAAAATGAGACTTCAAATGACCCTCATTTAGGGTTGCCATTGCCAGGCGTTTTCGAGATTGTCCCGGTTTTGGACTTCAAAGTCCGGTTATCTCGGTTATCAATGGAGACGTTGATAATAAATAATTTTGTTGCAATAAAAAAAAGAAGCGTATTCTCATAATGTATGTTATAAAATAATTGATAGATGGGTAGTTTGAGGAAGCAAAGGTATATAAGTATAAGTATAAAACGGAAATAAGTTATTAATATTATGTTTATAGATATAAGTTTATAATTTTTTTTTTTTTATACACTAATAATAATTATTGCTTCCGAGCTTATCAAAGGTAACGGAAGCATTGTAATGGTTCTGAAGAGTGACCATTTTTATAAGTCTCCGAATTCAAAACTTCTAATAGTCAAGTCACCAGCCGTTTTCACTCTTAATTTTGGGAATCAACATAGATTTTCTTAAAAATTTGGATTTAGGTAGTATTTATAACCTTCTTCAAAATCTACCCTGTGCCGAAGCGGGCTTTTAACCTTAGGGTGAAAGCCAACCTTTCCAGGGGTTGAAACATTTTTTAATTAAAATATACTGGGAAATCGAGATATTGACCAATTCTGAGCAACTTTTGTTCTATAAAGTTTTTTTTTAAAGTTGATACTTTTCGAGTAATTAAGGATTGAAACTGTGCATTTTTCATTGAAGAAACGAACGTTTTTTAACAGTTTTTCACGAATAACTTAAATAGTTTTCATTTTATCGAAAAAATCATTCAGAACAAAAATGTAGCTAATAAAGAAATAAAGAGATTCGTTTTTTTAAAGACTTTTGTAAACCCAATACGAACTGAGTAATTGCTCGTTGAAGAACGGTTATTTTTCAAGAAACCCGCAATTGAAAACCTTCAACTATGAAGATTTCTGCCAAAAACTTTAACGGTGATGTTTTTGGGAAAACTCAAGAGACCTTTTTTAAAGTACATAAAAAACCCTTTCAAATGAGCACTAATACATTTTTTTGCACAAGAATTGACTGACTTATAACAAAAATAAAGTTTTTTTTTTGTTTTGAAAAATTTAACAACTACACCCTCGCCATTAGCACCCTAATTGAAATGAATCGTAACCCACTTGCAATTAATTTCATTTAGGTGTTATTGATATGATCCAAGTGATTTGACCGGTATAGAATGCTTATTTTAGAAAAATAATTGATTAAATTTAAAATTGCATTTTTGTAATTTTGAAAAAAAATTGCATAAGGGGTAGTTTTTACCCCTAAAAAAATTAAAAGCTCGGTTCGGCACAGGGTAGATTTTGAAGTAGAGCTCAAAATCCAAATGTTTACGAAAATCAGTGTTGATTCCCAAAATTGCGGTTTTACGTTTTTTACCGCTGGTGACTGGACTAAAGACAGAAATCTGTTTTAGATAAACATTTTTGCAACCAACATATTTTAAAAAATTTTCGTCCGATTATAATTAAATTTGTGTGTTGGGTCATAATTAGTCTATTGTTGGACCAAGTATAAGTTTAAACTTTCTGCAGACATTGGTTTCTCTTCCACATGCGCACGGATTTTCTTTATAAAGCATCTATACCATTAAAAGTGATCATTTGATTTTTAAGAAATTTGGATAGTTTGTCAAATAGTCCAGAAATGGTCCTGTAATAATTTCAAAAACGTTAAACGACAGAAAGACCGACACGTGCCCAAAAATTGTCCATGATGTCTGAAAAAAATGTCTGTCTTGGATTTTTTGAATTCAGAGACAAAAAAATTTCGTTCTTTAGAACGACCACAATGGTAAGCCAATACAATTGGTAAGCTCGGAAACAAAAAAGGGGGAGGATTAAATAAATTAGGCAAGAATGGGTTGTAAAAGCATAAGATCATTAAAGTACATGAGGAAGCTATGTGCCATACTAATTGGCAGACTTATTGATACCCATATTGTAACGTGTAGAAGGTATTAACATTTCTAACCAATATGCATCGCACATAACTCTGCTGATTTAAAATGCTCTAGTTTTATAGATATATTATTTTAATGAACTTGCAAATATGTAGTTAAATCATATGTACTTTTTAATAATTGGTTTTTACAACAGGATCTCAGTCATTTATGTTCAGATAAACCTATTTATTAACATTCCAGAATGAGAAAACCTTTTTTTCATTTGATGTCTTTATTTGTCTTAAATTAGAAGAAGAAGAAAAAAAAAACACATTGCCTATCAGGGCAGATTAATAATTGGTAAATGTGGCTCCACCATTGTTTCAAAAAACTAGATAATGATAATAATGTAGGCTGACATATTGATTAAATTGAAAGATGAAGACATATTTTTTCAAAAAAAAAAAAAAAAAAAAATCCAGTATATAATTCTTTTTTAGGTCCATAAGAAAAAGGAGAGATAGAATAAAATGGAAGAAAAATTCTACTCAAGGGGTGGACAACATCCTACTTTTCCCCACCCACACTAATTTCCTAAATATTATAGAGACGAATAAAAAAGCTTCTTTTATAATATTTTTGTAATACAAATCGGTGTAATATATCTCCATAACGTTTATCAATTATTGATGAATGTTTTAATTTTAGTTGCATCAATGTGATTAAATTTTACATTCTCCAAAAATAAAGAAGAGCTGCCAAAAGCAGCATGTGGCCCTCGCATGTGTAGTTAATACCTACTATCATTTAGCACATTTAACTTTGGAAATATGACCTAGGAAAATTGTTTATAAAATTAAATTCATCGTACTGCAGTATTCTGTATAAACCAAGTTAACCCATTCATCCAATTCATGAACCTACCTTAGTGACTGTATATATCTAAACTATTTTAAAAATTAATTTAAAAATAAATAAAAAATAAAAAAAAGTTTGGATCCACTGTGGATACAAACGTCAGCGAGCCTGACGGAGCCTTGCAAGATGGTTCTACTCGAGGCACGGAGAATAGAGCTACTGAGGGCTGAAAGGGAGGGCTTGGGGCTTGGATCCACCCTGCCAGGCGCGTTAGCAAAAGGTGGATCCACAGTGGATCCACCCGCATTGAATGGGTTAAGAGCTTTAAAATTCCTTAATTTGTTTTGGTAACACCTTTAAGGAAGCTGATTTGTTACTTTACATACCAAAATAGGTATGTTGATAAAAATATGAAATATGGGATGAAAGGGATAAGATTACAGGATCCATAAGGCCGAATACAGCTGATTCTAAGTGCTCTTGGACTTTTACTTTCTTTAAAGAAAGAAAAAAAACCTGTACACAATGTAAAAGGGGCAGACATAAAAATATTTATATAAATTCCCTGAGTAACTATATCTTTTTTTATTTGGTACTTTAGCAAGCATGTTCTTAAAAACTAATACAACAATAAATAAATGTTGACATTTAATTTCTTTTTATTCACTAGTTCATAATTTTGTTTTTGAAGGCAACAAAGCTATTTGTTAAATCTAGGTACAATATTTCACCGGTATTTTCTTGATTTAACAATTAGGTCCAACAATTGATGAGCATTTGAAATTACAATTTTTTCTGAAACAATTACAAACAAGGCAACATCTACCTTTTTTTTCATTTATGAAAATACAATGAGAAATAATTGACATTGAAGAATTCGAAAAAGTATAGTGTTTTTTTTTGTGTAAATATTATATAAAACAAATGTACTATCACACATAAATAAATTAAACATTGCTTTGCGCCTTAAAACTAAATAAAAAAACAAAAACATCAACGGTTACATGTACCTAATAATAAGTAGGTATAACTTTTTTTTTAATATAATGGAGCATACAAAAAACAATCTAATAATGTTATTTTTGAGTAGTCTAACGAAACCCTGTAATATTTTTTTTTTTAATTTTTACTTTTTTTTAAACATTATATGCTTTAAAGCATTGTGATAAAATTAAACATTCAATGTATTAATAATATATTGGGGGATAAAAAAGGAGATACTTTCTAAATACTCAAATCACACATTAACATATACATTGTTTATATTGTTTTAAGATAAAAAGGGATTTAAAATTTTATTTATTTAAGTTTACTTCATTAGTTAATAAAGGATTGAAAAAAGGTGAATAATAACAAGATCTGACCAAGAGTTTTTTTTCTGTTTATAAAATTGATCAGTTTTGTGTACAAAAAACAGCGTGAATTAGGGTGAATACACTTCAAAGAACACTTAAATGAAAAAAAAAAAAAAAATATGATAAGATTAATTGTTGTTTAGTGCCAGCATTAATTGTTAAAAAAATTAGCACCAGTCATTGGATAATTAGTTTTAAGAGTTCGTAAAAGACAGACTGGTCTAAAGATAAAGCTTTAGAAGATAAGAGCTAGGCTGAAGAGTGTAATTTAAAATTGACCAAAATTGAAAAAAGGCCATATTTATTTGGTAACTTTAAGCTCATTTTCATCAGAAAAGCTTTTATTTAAAAAATATAAATTTATTGTTTATATTTCAATGAAACTGAGCATAATTTTTTTTTTTATATATATAAACTGGGACATAGAATTGAAAATTGAGATCGATCTGATGTTCCAGTCCAGCAGAGAAGTACAGCTTTAAAAGCACATTTCCTCAGAATTTAAATTAGTAAACAAAAAAAAATTTGCAATAACATTGAGAAAATAGAATTTTAAAGAGTTAAAAAAAAAATATATTTTGTTTATTACAGTACTAATATGAATGTATTTGCAATCGCAGGAAATTTTTCCCCCCATCATGAGACAATAAGAAATGATTAAACTGTTAAACAATTTTCATATTATAAATTATTAATTTTGTTTGAGAAAAGTATAGTAAATATTCTTAAAATTTCAATTTTTTTTACAGAATAAAAAAAAAACAGAATTAAAATTACAGGGCACACATTTCTTATTAGATATTACTGCTTTTAAAAGAAGGTTGGATGTTAATACTAACTTCCCCTCCAGTATTAACACATTATCTATGAGAATATAGTAAACCAAAGTAGACATTTTAATTTTTAATTGCTTATAAAAAATATTTGAAATATTAAAATACACAATCCTCCTGTCATCAGTATTTTTAAAAAAAATAATAAATACAACATAAATTGATACTAAAAATGTAATTTAAATTTTATTTAATTTTCTCTAACTACTGAATTGTGTTTATACTCATAGGAGTAGATGAATAATTTAAATTTAATACTGGGTAAAAACAGTGTAAGATCAACATTTTAATGAATATTTATTGTAAAAAGTGAAACAACTCAAAATTTGATTGGATTTGATATTATTATCAGTGTAAAACATGTCTAGAGTTGTGAGTATAACCACTCAATTACACTGATACATATTAAGGCCTTTGAAATGAACATAAACTATCAATTTTATGATGGTATTATTACACATTGGTACTTATTTCAAAAATAATAACTTGATTATGAAGGTTTTTTGCACTAAGAAATAAAGGATTGTCTCCAAAAAGTAACAAGTTATTGATTACAAAATATCTTAATAACTTTATTTGTGCTAGATCAGTAGATTCCTGGTGTAGTTTTTCGCTAAAAGATATTATTAGGAGATGAAAATAAATGTTCTTAAGCTGTTATTTACCAGAAACCAGGGATCTCCAGATCAAGCAAGATCCAAAAGTAAACCGGTCTTTCGTACATAATCAATTGTCATATTAGTTGCTAACTACGCAATTAGGGAGCTAAAAATAAAGACCATTACCAATGAAATCTCTTTAAAAGTGGCTCGAAATACAATGTAGATACAAAAAGATCTTTTCATATAAGGATGTAAACACAAATATGCCGGTACGAAACAGTAAAACTGATTAAGAATAACTTTAAAGTTGTTAAACAATATTTGGTGGAATTTACTTATTGTGAATTAACTTTAAAAAGTACAAAATGAATCAGTTTATTGTGAAAAAAAACCTTAACAAATAATGATTAATATAGACTGGTTACAACCATATATCAGTAAACTGAAATGTTTACTGATTTTGTCCAACTACACAGGTCAAAAACTGTCTATATTGAGCATTAGAAAATGTGGTTTTTCACAATAAACAAATTAATTTTATTCTATGAGTTCATTTACCATATAGAAGGGTCTTCACAAAGAAGGGTCTTATGGAAAAAAAAAACCAGAAATATGACCATCAATCCCTTGTGACAGTAAGTGTGAATAACAAAGCTCATTAAATATTAAACCTAAAAATTTATGTTTAAATTAAACATTAAGAAATCATACTTATGTTCTTAGTAAAGCATACTCGGATATTGGGAGTAGTAAAACAAGAATAACTGAACTTAGTACAACGTTTTCTAGGTGATAAAAGGGGCAGTGCAACAGTAGCTATCACAATTACACCAGGCAAGGAGATTCAAGCTCCAAATTTTTGAAACAGCAAAGATTCAATTTGTAGGAAACCATACATTTAAAAAAAACACAAATTAAATCAACTTTGAGAGAAGAAAGGGTTCATTTTAAATAAGCACTTGCACTTCCTCCCAAAATCTCATTAATGAATATCTTATGTAAAATGGACTATGTTCAACTAATAATGAAATAGTTGTTATATTATTATTTAATTTAATGCTAACAAAGCATTTACATTATGCTTTTTAATTGTTAAAAATATTTAAATAATAGTAGTAGTAGCAGTAGTAGTACTAGACGGGTAGGAGAAACCACTTGTTGGAACCTAGCAATTAGGCCATCACTTAGGCCCTTTTTACTATACCCGTGGTAGAGAGTTCCAGCCACTTCACACATCATACCTCTGTACATTGTACCCCCGAAGCGAGTATGACATGATCAAATAGTGAGCCATATAAATCAAAGTGTTACGGCGAGGAATCAAATCCACAATCTCGTACCGCTCATGATTCAGTGATGGTAAATTAAGTAATTTAACCCACACGGCCACGCTGGCTCTCTAAATAATAGTAAATAAGATATATAAATGATAAATATCAAATCTTGAGTTGTTACACTATTTCATTAAAATGTTTATATATATATATATATATATATATATATATATATATATATATATATATATATTTATTTTATCAGCCAAAAACACAAAAATATCCCACAATGTGAAATAGAGTTAGTTTGCTCTTAAATAAACATATAATATGAATATCTAATGGTACTTATTAAATTACTAATATTGATACAAACAATTGTTTTAATATTCACTGATTAAATAATAATATAAATCTAGAATACATATTATTATTTGAGTCATCCTAGTACATAGTAATATTCTATGATCTTTTTCCACAAAAATAATATTAACTGCTCTTAGTATCGGATTACTGTTATTAATATAATTTTTTCCCAGCTCACATCTAACGTTTCTATAATAAATTATTAACAGATTCTAGTTCTTACACATTTTTACAAAATTTATTTCTTTTATAATATATATAAAAATATCTATCTTTGATGGAGCAATCGTTTGCATATGGGTGCCTCTAATGAAAGTGGCATACTTTTGTCACAAAAGGAATAATTTAAACCTTCACTATCAGTAAAAAGGTAAATTGATAAACTTTTAATGAGATATATTGATAAAGGACAAATGTTTCTAATATATATTTTTACCACAATGAATTGGTCCAAATTATCAGCAAATAAATTATTGAAAAATCTAGTAGCAAGTAAATCTTTCATTGGTTGATAGATCAAAACCATTCATTAATGAAAATAAAAATTCAACTTTTATAATCACTCATCAGGACTAACTTTTATCCAGGAGGGTGTTGATATCAATGAAATAAACAAAAAACAATATTTCACATTATAAAGTTTAAACTTTTTTAAAAAAATAAATAAATAATAATAATAATAAATACTCTTTGTTTTGACCTTATACACCAACTTTAAAAACAGTTCAATAATAAGAAAAAATAAGATTTAAATTGTACTTTTCAATTTCTAACCAAAACCTACATCAAAACTTGATTTTAAATTTTGGACATAACTTGCTTTATCTTAACACCCTTTAATCTTTAAGATTTTTCCACTTTGTAGAGCATCAGTCAATCAACATTCAGTAATATAAAGCTCAAAATCAAAATTTTATTAAAACAAAATAATTTTTGTCTTACTTAAAAAAAAAAAAATTAAAATCACCTAAAGAAATTGTTTCATTTTTTTTAAACAAAATTTTAAAGATTTCACCAATTAATATAACCTAGTTATTTTTCACTCAATAATAAAAACTTATTAGGACACAAATTTCTCAGTTATAACACTTAAATTGCTCCATGTATAAACCACCTAATATATTTCTAAGGGCCTTATCAAAAATTCAATCTAGATTTACTGATTGTGGATTTAAATTTAATTCATTAATAACAATTATTTGTGATCTCTAATATTGGAATGGACAAATAAAAAAATGTTTTGGATAAATATAAAAATATTAACATTAAATAACCGAGTAATAACAAAGATAATGGCGAATAAATAAATAAAAAATATTAACAATAAAAAATTAAATAAACATATAATTAAATAAATAGTTACAAAAAATTTTAAATTATTGAACCACTATTTATTAGCGAGCCAAAAATATCGTTAACAATTAATATTAAGAACCGAATAGCTCTTAGCAATCTCATCTCTATTTTAAAGGCTTCCACACTTATTAACAATTTTTTTTAAACTTAATATGAGTTACCATATAATTTCAAAGAAAAAAAAACATAAACCTAAGTTTAAAAAATCAATGTGCGCATATTATACCAAACACTTTTCACAATGCATATTATATTGCACTGTGCAGCCAGTACGAATAATGACAATCTTGATCTAACTAACATGTAGTAACATTTTAACAACATGAATTTTAGAGTTATAACGAATTTACGTCAACAACTGTGGGAGGTAAGTGGATTGATTCAACAGAAATTGAGGAAAAACTTAAGTTTTATGTAATAAAAATTAAACAAATAAAATAGCATGATGATATTATAACAGAACTGTTTCAATTGAAGTTAATTTTTAATTGTTGTCCACTTATAGCTATTGTGATGAACAAGAAATGAATCAAGGTTACTAGCTTAAAGCATTATTCAATACTTGGAATCAATATTATTTTTTATAATTCAATTTAATTATGCAATAATAAAACGCAATAGAGGTTCTGAATTTATAATAATTAAAAAAAGCAAAACTTTTACAATAATGCGTTTATATTCTTGAAAAAAGAAGATGAAGTAATATCAGTTGTTCTTTTTCTAATACTATTACAATATTGAAATGTTAAAAAAGACCCAGTCAGAATTTTTTTTCCCTAACAATTTAAAAATGAAATAGCAATTCAGGGTGGTGAAGGGGAATTATTTTATTATCATACCCACTGCAGTGTGGGTGACTATAAAGACTATTGTTTTCAAAGAAACTTTAACTAATGCATGTCTCCAATAGTAAAAAAAAAACAAGAAAGAAAACATAATTTATAATATATTAAATAAAATTTAACAAAAAAAAAAAAAAAAAAAAAAATGTTGGTAAAATTAATTTTTAAAACTAAAAATAAATTGATTACTGTTAAAATATTTTATTTTAGACTTAATAAAATCCATTTGTAATTTTTAATATGGAGAAAAATGTTGAGCATGAAACATACTTTTGTATTAACAAAAACTATGCAAATTATGTTTTCACTCAGTTAATTTGTGTTGGACCAACTTGTTTAAAGCTCGACATACTTGCATGCAAAAGGTAAAGTTTATTTTTTCACAACATTATAAAAAGAAATTAAAACACTATCGTGGAAATGTATATGTAGAAACCTTTAAATCAAATTTAGAGAAAAAAAAAAAATAAAAGTAAAAAAAAGATAAATTAACCATACAGCCAAAGTCAAGTCATGCTAACAATAAATTATAGAAAGTAGATTATAATAAATAACTACTACTTTCTAAGAGTAAACACATGCGAATCTAATTCAATAAATTAAATAATTCTTGTTTAAAAACATTAATTTAATTTTTTTTTCATATCCTCCCCCGTATTAAACACTTAAAATAAAAGGGTAAATAAATAATAATAAAAAAATAAATATATACAAATTAAAATAAATAATGAGATTACCAAATTATTAAACAATAATAGGAGGATTAAATAAAAGAAGAAGAAACAGCATGTACAAAAGAGTAATAAACAACAAATAACATTGGAGCAGGGGTTCTTTTATAGACATTAAAAACAGGGGGGAGGGAACAAAAACAATTGTTAAATAATAACAACAAAAGCAAATCAAACAGTTTGACTGCAGTAAATAAAAAGTAATAATACATTATAACAATAGTGAAGAAAAGAGGAGTCTTTTCAGGTGGAAACTACATTAAATAATAATGATAAGGACAGACAAACAATTTAAAACAATACTGTATTAAATAAAAGTAAAACTCGTGTTTAAAACACGCAATTTTTTAATATAAGGCAGCTAATTTAACACCATTGATTGTTAAACATTTAAATTAGAGATCTGCTAATTGCCCAAAAGTAATAATTGACTCATTAAATAAATAAACAACAATATAGACAAACAAATAACAGATAACACAACCAGAGAGAAGCACACAATAAGAGAAAGTGAAATATCCAGGTGGGAGAAACTCAAAGCATTTGCTTAATTCCCGAGATCTGTTTATTGCTAAAAAGGAAGGAATCATATTCTACTATCATAATTAAGTTAGATATTTTATCCAAGATTAATAGAATTGAATAATATTGAATTACAATCTAAGTGGCAAACTCAATAATTACTATAAGCAAATATTAAAATTTAATAGAGATCTATTTTGACAATAATACCATCCACCAACAGTTTACAGATGCTGTGTTAAAGACCTATATTAGATTAAAACATGGCTTTATTAAAAGTTTGCTTTTGAGTTAAAACAATAAACTAATCAACCTAAATTAAATTTTGAATGGAAATTTTGGTGGTGGATAATTCACCACTGATTATTGTTTATTAATAACACAACAGAGATGAATAAATTACACTATCTTCAATTTTTAATCAGAATATTAAATGATTTTAACAAATCAATTCTTTTAATAAGATAGAAAGCTCAACACCAACAATTGTTATGAGATCTTATAAATGGCCAATATAAAAATTGACACATTAAAATAAATAAGTTACACTCTATATTTTAAACTAATAACTGACAATACCACTCTTTTATTCCTTTAATGCAAAGGGGTTGATTCTTGTAGCTAGCTAAAAAAAATATATATATAAGAGAGCATTTTAAATTACTCAAATTACACTTTTGTATGAATAATTTATTTTTGTGTAAACATTTAAGTTAGGTGCCTTACCCTTTGTGTCTTATTAGTGTTATAACATCATTTGATTAAAGTTACCAAATTATCATCATTTTTAATATTATTAAAAAAAGGTAATAAAGCGCTTAAGTAGAATGAGACAATTAAATGAAGTGCAGAAATAACCATTTCCGAGATCAGTCCTCATCTTGTTTAAAATGATAAAATTTAACAAGAAAAATTACTAATTAACAAAGAAAAAACAGATTAGCCAAGTTATTTTTAATAATTGACAGTAAATAAGCAGATTAATATTAAAATTGACAGTTAAGAATAGCCTAATCTTAATAACAACTAATCATTAAAAATTCGTAATGTTTCTATACCTGACATAATTATTATTATGATTCCTCTTAAAATTAACTTTGATTTTTTAAATAATTAACTAAGATCTTTTTAATTATTTTTTCTTCATTGAGCCTTATATTTTATTTCTATGAATCCTATATATGAAGGAATTTATGAGCTCTTTTTAATCTCTCAAGGTAATTAGCATATGGTTGAATTATGTAAACAATAATAATACACATTAAACTCATGCCATTATACTAGGAGGAGTGCTAGGGCAAAAGTTGATAAACAAAAACGATAATAAATAGTACACATCAAAGCACCACAGGAAAGAAATAAGAAAATTGATTTATTTATTATTATTATTTTTTATTATTTCTTTGGGGGGGGGGGGGGGGGATTATTATAAGTTCTATATAGAAAATAAGTGTACAAGTATTTCTTTATATGAGAAGGATCTGAAAGATTGGACTGAGACTACAATATTTCTCTCCTCTGTAAATGTGACAATTTATCAAAGAATAACATTTGCAAAAGTGCATGTCTATTTATTATCCATGACCATTAATACATAAATTAAATAATAATTTAACTAATCAGGTCCAAGGCATAGAAAGAAAACTGTGGGTCGAAATTTCTCAGCATAAGAACTGGTCAAACAATTGATAACACAATATAATTTAAATACTACACATTGTAAACACAATTTTTGATAGTAATTCTATAATGCTGCATTATTTATGATTTATAATCACTTTAAATTCACTGTTTTTAGTACAGTTTTGTTAATAGAAAAATCTCGAAGAAATTAAGTAATAGGAATTAAAATAATACTAAAGTAGTTGTAAAGAGAGGCTCTGCATACATTTCTTAGATTTTAAAAGGTTAATAGGGTTATAGAATTAGAATTATTATAATAAATTCTGTCATTAAATTATCAATATATCAATGTAACATTAATCGATTCCAGAGCACTTTCTTGGCATAGTAAATATAAAAATTTAACAAATAAGAAATGTAGTTTCCACCATTTATAAGACTGTATTCAACTCAATACTAGGTACGCCTATTTTTGTTTTGTTTTACAAACAGAGAGGAAATGCTGGCAAATCCATAATTATTTTGATAAATTATAACAAAAGTGGATGATTGAAAGACTAAATAACACTGGTTGGTAGGCTGTCTAAAGCTATGGGTTTCTGGGGCTCCTCAGCTGGGATTAGAGTACTCAGAAGGTCGACAAGATTAGTCGCAAGGCTTGAGTCTGGTTGACTCTTAGCAGCTGATTTTGCCACAGATAGCACAGTCTGACCATCACTATCTTGAACTGCCAAGTCAGCATTGTACTAAACATAGTATATCAAATATTAAAATAATAAACTCATAAATAAAGATTAGCATCATCTGAATAAGAATCTTTAATATTAAGAAGTCTAAACGCATATGTGAGTTTTGGTTTAGAGGAGGGAAGAACTAATAGGTATCTCCTGTAATACGAAACATTGTAATTCTGAGACTATAATACATCAAACATTGAAAAAATAAGCATTATTGAACAAAGTTGAAGAAAATGTTAAATATCAAGTAGTAAGATAGTTATCTACTTTTACTTAAGTTATCTATTAAAGAGTACAGTATTTCCTTGACTTTTTTGATAAAATGTTTCTTGTAGATTATGATTAGAAATAAATACTAGGTGTGCAATGCAGTTGCCTGCTTGCAATATTGAGCTGAGCGTGCATTTTAATCTTAAACAAAAAACATTTATAAACAGCTGAAATCGGATCAAAAATAGTAATATTTCTAATTTTTAATTAAAAATATTTTTTTTTTCCTGTTCTTCTATTTTACCCCCCTCTTAAATGAAAATATAACAAAAGTGAACATAATAACAATAACTGTACTCTTAAATAATCTTGAAAGAGCTTTCCAATGACATGCATCATGAAGGGCATATACTATTTTAACTTTTGTACCCCATACCCCAGAGTACCAATTTGGACCATTTCAGATTTATACCTTTCCGTGGTTGGTCATTATTTTGTGCAGATCAGTTCAGCCGTTCAGGAGGAGTATGTGTCCAACCAAATTCAAAGTGTAGTATAAGAGTTTCGCTTTGCTCAGCTCAATAAAATATATTGCATATAGACAGGCTTTTTCAGTGTTGCATATTTAAAACTGTTGTGGAAGCTAGGTAATAACTATGTTAACAGATAAAGATATTTAATGTTCACTTATTACAAAAAAATTAATAATGATTTTAATCTATCAATTTTAAAAAACAATTCAATCAAAAAATCATTTTACATTGATTGACATTTGTCAATCACTACAAACTCCCCCATTTGATAGGATTTGTTTTTCTTAATCTCCATTTGGTGGGAGTTTTTTCTCAAAACCTAAGCCCTTTGAGAATTTTTCGAGTTTCAGTCTTTCAACTGCCTTGGTTAGAATATCTGCGGTCATCTCACCTGTGCCGATGTAATCTAGCTCAATCAATTTTGATCGAACCAGATCTCTCACATGGTGGTACTTAATTTCAATATGTTTACTTCTTCTATGGTAAACTGGATTTTTTGCTAATGATTGAGCACTTTGGCTGTCGCAAAATATTTTGATCGGATTTTTCACGAGATGACTGAATCCAATTTCATCTAATAAAAATTTTAGATTCAGAACCTCCCGAGCAGCCTCGCTTAAAGCGACGTTCTCCGCTTCCATACTGGAGAGAGACACTAGTTTCTGTTTCTTGGACTCCCAAGATATAGCCCCCCCCCCCCCCCCCCCCCTGCCAGTATGAAAGTGTAGCCAATACTAATTATTGTAGTGATTGACAAATGTCAATCAATGTAAAATGATTTTTGATTGAATTGTTTTTTAAAATTGATAGATTAAAATCTTTTATTAATTCTATTGTAATATAACTGAACATTAAATATCTTTATCTGTGAACATAGTTATTACCTAGCTTCCACAACAAAAACAATCATAATCTTACCCAAAGAAGAAGTTGAGCCAGAGGTAGGTTTCCAAGGGAGCAAGCCAGGAATAATGGGGTTCTGGGATCGGTGGGGCTAACCGTAGCATTCACTACTTCAGGTGGGCCATGAACTAAAGCTTCAACAACTCCTCTTATATCCTCCCTGAAAACCAATTAAAATTAATATTATAAAAGGTAATAAGAAATTATGAAATCAGCAGGATAATATAAAAATAACAAATTATTTTCATCTTGTTCAAAGTTAGCAATTGAATCAACAATAAGGAAAGCCAATTAGCAGTTAGGTCATATCCTTTTTTGAAAAAAAAAAAACTTTTTTAACAATAAGGTTAAGTATATATTATAATTTAAGAAGGGAGACATAACACTAAACTCTACTCTAAGGACATAAACTCAGACCTTTGTATTTTGTATTATAAGCTACACCAGAGAATGATTTTTCTCTGTCAGAAGCAATAACCATGTCCCAGTTAATAACTAATTATTTTCACTGACTAGAGGGCTAATTTTTAGTAAAGAGGTAGACAAAAAAAGTTTTTGCTAGAATAGCTCACTCAATTAATCTCCCTTTTAAATTCTAATTTAATTAAAAAAGGTTAAAAAAAATTAGGGTAAAATATATAGTTTGAACAACCAAAAAATAAAAAATTAAGCCGCAATAAAATTGACATATAAAATTAATAGGTACTGCATACAATAGCTAAATCATAAAAAAAGAATAATGGAGCTATCAATGAATAAACAACTCAAATTATTATTATGTAATTCAGGAATGAATAAATGTGATAAATATATAAGAATTATGTGATAAACATTAATGAATTATGATTAAATTTGTACCTGCACGTAGCATCAATAATTTGGTGATGCCAATGTGAAGCATCTGCTTTGGTTTGTCTAAGCATCTGTTTAGCTTGATACTTGATGTATGTCCATCGCTCTTTCTCTTCTCTAGGCGATGCTGGTCCAGGCTTAGTTTCTCTCACTTCACACTCCCATATGCTATTTGCCATTTGATTACCTAAAATGTTCAAAAATTTATATCCACAAGTGAAACAAAATGTTTTGTTTTTTTAATTATAGCGCACACCTGAATAATCAACAAGCTTAAAGTAATATTAAAGTCCAAGGTGACAATCTTGCAAATTAAATTCACAAATTATTCCCACAATTACTTTTCTCTATTAATATTCTGTAAAATCAAAAGATTATTTTCACTCTCAAAACTGTATTAGAAAAGTTATACTTATAAAAAAATGCCCTAGATCATTCTCACATCTGATTTATATCTATGAATTCAGATCAAAACAAGGTCAAAGGGAACCTAGACGGGATGCCGTTGTGCACTGATTTATACCTGTGAGTCGAGGTCCGTACAGGGTCATGGGTATGGTCCTCTGTTATATGGCTCACTAATGATTACACCATACTCACTTTGTTTGCCACTACATTGTATAGTGGTATAACGTGTGAAGGGGCTGGAACTCTACCACGGTGTTAATAAAAAGAACCTCAATAAGGACATATTGCTAGGTTCAAACAAGCGGCTCGCCCAAGCCGTCTAGTTCTTAGTACTATAGGAATTAGTACTAATACCAAATTAACCCTCGGGTGAGCGTGGTCTAATACAGACATGAGGAGGCGCGGACCCCTGATAGGACTTAATCTGTTTTACATGCCCACAAAATAGGTAAAATAAACATAAACTTGAAATCATTTTAGCAAAATATTATATAACATATTTAAATTGGTTTTATTATTTTTTTAATTTGTAAAATACCGTTGTTTAGTTTCATAGTTTATAAGCACAAAATTAGTCAGTCTCAGTTATAATTTTCAAATTTTTAATTTTTTCTGTATATTTTTATTATTTTATTTTTAAATTCAGGTACCATATTAATTTATTTTGTATTATATGTATAAATTTCACTAAAATTTGCGTAATAATAAAATTTAAGTGAAAGTGGCGCAGGTCCCCTGTCAGGACAATATGGGCACAGAATTTAAGTATAATCACGTACATTGTCAAACAGTGACTGATTCTCTTGATAGAAGCAAGAAATGTAGCTAGAAAAATCCCCATCTTCCAATCGCACCCACATCTATCTAAATTTCATAGATATATTTCAAATTTAGGCCTCAAAGGACCGCGCGTTCCCGAGGGTTAAATTACCATACCCGCGGGAGATTGACTTACCAATAGAAAGCATAACAGCGAGATGAGATGGAGGCCATTCGTCTAAATGAAGTGAGCGAACCTTAGATATATGAGACCCAAGATTCCTGTGTATCCCACTACACTCAATACACAAAAGAATTCCAAGGTTCAAGCTCGCCCAATCAGGATCTACAAAAAACAAAATAGTATGATTATTTTATGATCAAATTGTAGACTAATTAGATTTTAACAATTACATTTGAGGTTGTTCCTCATAACATAGATGAGCACTTTAAATAAAATATTATGTATCAAATTTAGCTCCCACTGCATGAAGCATCTTCATGAGTTTTCAAAAGAAGCAATCATAGAATGATCTGTTAATTATTATTAAATTGAGTCAATATTATCTATAGACATTCGTCAATTCTTAAAGATGCTTCAAGTAGTGGAATAAGGCAGGAGTCATCAAATCCTTTAAGGATCAGTCTTTACTGTGTAACGTAGAAAATACCACAAAATTGTATGTGCAAATTATTATTTTAATATCTTTTATTTTAAATAACACATTTGACTCTTCAATGTATTAATCTATTCATAACTCATTGATAATGAATTAGTTAAATAGAGTAAATTAAAAATTGAGAGCATTAAAAGAAACAATCACACATTTTTACTATAATCTTACTTGGTTCTGAACAGTCAGCACAGAGGTTGTTGCCTGATATTTCACTTCTGATACTTGAAAGCGAAGCTGCTTCAAGGGATGAGTGGAGTCTTAACTTTCCTTTAGTACTTTCTAGTCCCTATAAATACAAATAGATAAATTAATTTTTGTTACAAACCTACAAAACTTTAATGAAATAAGCAAATAAATACACTCAAAGGTATAAATGGAAAGATTTTTCAATTTAATTAAATTAAACTTAACTTCTAATTATTCTATCTTCAAAGTAAATTTAACTTTGATACCTAATCAATAATATATCTAAAGAAGGTTAAGAAAAAATGAGGAATCAAGAGGGCAATACTCTCCATGTTTAAGTTAAGGTACAGAAAATAGGCTTGACTTAACATATAATATTTCTATACTAGATACATAATAGCACAAAATTCCCACACTTTTAATTAACTCAATAAACAATTTTTTCATTAAATATAAATTATAAAATCACACTTCTAGGTATACGGTTGGAGTTAGAAAAAATACAAAATTAAAAGTAACGAACTATTTGTACTTAGCGGAGTTAAGGAAAAATTAAAAGAAATCCATTTTTTTTTATCATTGAAGCGAGCATCTTGCAATAAATATGTATTTAATATTGAGAAAATAGTTAATTATGATGAGTTAATAGTTAAAGAGGATGATTGCAGTAAAGAGCAGAGTAGTGAGAGAACAGGTATATTCCCTAATCCTCAAGCCCCAGCCTACTCAATTTAAAATATATCACTTCACAACACAAAAACTTCTGCATGTATCAGGTTGAAATTTTACATGTCTGTTTCAATTGTACTTTAGACCAGGGGTTCTCAAAGTGTGATCCGCAGAGCCCTCGGGGTCCACAGAGCCCTTGGGGTCCACAGGCATAGTATGAGGCGTCCGCGGGAGATTTTTTAATCTTTTTTGGGTAGGACGAACCACTCGTTCGAACCTTGCAATCAGGCCATCACTTAGGCCCTTTTTACACCCCGTGGTAGAGAGTTCCAGCCACTTCACACATCATACATATGTACATTGTACCGCCGAAGCGAGTATGATGTGATCAATAGTGAGCCATATAAATCAGAGCGTCACGGCGAGGAATCGAACCCCATCTCGTTCCACTCATGATATAGTGATGGCCGAGCAGACGTGGTTTAACCCACACGGCCACGCTGGCTCTCAAAATCTCTTTTTTAATCTTAATTTATAAAGCACTCGTACCAATAAAAAGTTAGAAATAAAAAATGTATCAAAACAAGCAGATTGTGTCGGTGTTTTGTGATGGTCGATTTCGTTACGTCATTTTTTTCACATACACTTGTGGGCTCCAGACGCTGTAACGTGCCATAAGGAACTTCGTTCCAAAAATCCAGGACATATAATTGTGACTATAATACCTCTAATAGAATAAATTAAAAATTATTTAGATAAACATTGAGAACTACCTGAAGAGAATTAAGGATTTGGTTTTCTATTGCAGTAAGCCATTCCTCTCTCTCACCATAACTATTAGCTTGAAAATGCCATTGTTTGTTATCCAATGAAACAATGTGAAATTCATAGCCATCTGCATCTGAAATTTATAACATTTCGAATATTAGAAATATTATATTAGAGAGAAAATACTTTTTATTGCATTAATTCATAGCACATTTAATAATAGACATATTGCAGTGGAACCCAGCATTTCAGATTTTATATAAAAAAAAATCATGGACGATAATTAATTACACTAAACAAGTCCAAATTTTACATAATCATTTTGAATTTTGCAAACATTTTTTTCAGACTCATACAGATTCAAATTTTTTAATATCACAAAAAAGCTTTACTGAAAAAATATACCTACATTTGAGGCGTACTCAACAAATGGCGAACTCAACAAATGGTGATTTTGAGAAAAATTGAAATTATTGTTTTAAAGCATTGGGCGAACTCAACAAAAAAGCATATTAACAGTCATAGAATTTTTATAAGAAAAGTGGGGGACTTGGGGAGTTAGATGTGGAGTTCGCCCTTCGTATCCGCCTAGTTATAGACGATTCAAACCTCTCCTACAAGTTTAAACCAGTAATTTTAAGTGGAATTAAAGGTGAACTCAACAAAAAACTTTACAGGCTAAATCTTAGACCCTAAACGATGGTAAGGAAAAAAAAAAAAAAAAAATGTTGTATGTTGAGTTCGCCCTTCGTATTCGGAACGCCTCATTTATATTCAAGAAGATAACAAAAAATGATTTCAAACAATTAGTATAAGACCTATAAAAAAGTATAATTGTCTGTGACAAGTAGGTAGAATGCTCTTTATTAGCCATGCAGAGAGCAGAACACTTTTAAGATGGAAAATATTAAATCTCTAGATATAGTAAACTTTTTTACTTTTTTATTGATATTACAGATTGGAATTTGTATAAAAAAACTTACCCTCATTGTCCTGATTTTTAACACTGTTGCTTTTCATCCGCCTGTGCCTTTTCTTAACACTGGGTGTGTCTGATTTTGGATCAAACCCATTCAAAAAAGATGCATTGAGGCCCACTGAAGACTCATCATAACTGTAAACAAAGAACATTAACAAGTTACTTAGCTTAAAATAACTTGATTAGAAAAAAAATATATAAATAATAAAAGAATATACAAAAAAATTCTTTAGAAAAATAAACTGTTTGTAAATTAGTTACCCTCTAGCATTACGGCCAGCTTCTTTAAGCACTTCGTACGATGTAAGAGTAACTTTATCAGCACATTTCTTGTCTTTGGATTGGTAATCTAAAAGAAAAAATATCAAAGTATAAAAACAAAATGTTGTTTTGGAATAATTTGCATGAAATTTTCTTACTCTGAATTAACTCTAAGAATAAAAATGATCAGCTTAAACTGAAATTGCATCAGTTACATGGCCAAAAGTATTATACAATTATTTTTGGATTTACCCTAAACTGTTTAATTTATATTTTTCACTTGGAGTTTTACTTGCAATCAACTTTGTTGGTTAAGGAATTAAAGACAAAGCTGCAAAAGAAACAAATTAATGTATAAGTACAATAATTAAATATGTTACTTGTAATGCTGGAAATAGCCTCAAGGGTGCCATTGGTTTGGGTAATCGTTTTGGTGCCTCTGGGTTTTTGTCCAGGTACTTTGACAGTAACTTTACGAAGAGGAATTTCTTTCCCATGCACATCAGTCATATAATCCTGTAAAATGATTTAAACAAAGAACTATTAAATGATATATAGAATAAATAAAAACACATCTTTGTGTAAATGAAATATAATTGTGAAAATTAAGTTTATGACAGTTTATATAGATTTGTAGTAAGACACCGAGTTAATTCTTTAAAACTTATTTAGTAATTTAAGTACTCTCACCTTTGTGAAATAATAGTTAAAGAACACAAAAAAATATACAATTAACAAAAAAAAAAAAAAAAACTAACAACAAAATGGCCGGGCGTTCTGGGCGTCCTCCCCCGGAAAATTTTGAAAATATGACCTCTCAAAACAGCGCTTTTATGCATTTTTGAGGTGAAATTGAATATGAGGTGAATGTAAAAAATATGTATTAAAAAAAAAAAAAATACGGCAGAATTTTTTTTTTACTCTATTGGGTCTGGGGGGGGGGGGGGGGGGGGGGGGGACTTAGGCTTAATAAAGATAGCTTGATTAGGTCAACTATACTTCTTAGTGTAATACTTAAGGTAACAATTTATCAATTAAAACTAAGTACTTACATGAAGACTAGGGTGGTAAGTGATGCGGCCGTCATCTGTAAGTGTAACATATTTCTTCTTCCACTCCTTGTTCAGTGTTTTAGAAGATCTCTTGTAAAGGTAGCCTTGTTTAATGGGGATAGCTCTACCACTTCCCACTTCACTACATGCCACTTTACTGCCACTACCAACTCCAGAATTCTTCTCATCCACTACACTGCTTATTTTTTTTGACGGAGTAAATAAATTAGATCTCCGTCGATTTTTCCTGAAATTCAGAGCAAAATAGTAATTATCATTAATCAATAATACAACCAGGCAAATGCCTATATTGTTTTAATGAGTCTCGATAAACAATAACAACAAATTCTTTAATTATTTATAAATATTTCTTAAATTAAAAATAAGATTTTTAAAAATAGATTGAAATACAAATTATTGTTGCAAAAATTGATAACGATAAATACAGGATGTTTTACATACCGGGATGTTGTGGGTGTAGATGTGGGAGTTGGTAAGCCTGGAGTATCTAAAGTGAGATTATCAAGTAGAGGCGGTTCCATTTTAGAATTGTTATCTACATTGACTTTATCAATCAGTATATCCATCGTTCTGAGACTTCCATCCTAAAATATAAATAAGCCAAATTAATAGTGAGCTTATTGAAATGAGTAAATAAATCAGTGGACATCTTCACTCGCTCATGATCTCTCATTCGCCTTTTCATAGTGAGATAAATTGCAAGAACACACCAGTAATATTGTTGAATTGATAGCAAATTAATTAAAACTGGCCAAAAACCTTCAAAACAGCAAACATTTATTTGCACGATTTTCTATATCGGGTTTTAGATGGCTTAAATATGTAAAATCAATACTCAAAACTTATTTTTGTTGTTATTTAGTTCCACAAATGTTCCACTTATTATTGTTGTTATTTAGTTCCACAAATGTTCCACAGAATAACTAATTAATTTTTCTTGAAAACACTGTATGCTATCGTCAAAAAGCATTTCCACTGCTCAGGCATTATATAGATTTATATTTAAGGAGTTATTATTTATTATTACATTATCATTTAAATTTATTTATTATATTAAAGTGATTAAAATTGTGAAATATTTAAATAATAATTTTTTATATATACAAGCAATAGCAACTATATTATTTTGCCTAAAGAGTAACATTTTTACTCTTTAGGGATTTGACTTAAATAGTAATATTTTGATACTGTAGTGGATGACCTCATAATGAAGTTCTAGGTCTTCCAGTGGTGACCATGTTTAATTGAGTGCAACTTTGTGAGTCATGGTCAACACATAAATTCACAATCAGTAATTAACCCTTTCGCTGCTGGCAAATCTGAGTGGAACAGTACTGCTGGGTGCAGGACCCTCCCTACACTAAACTGTCCCTCTTTGCGGCATAGTTTACACCTGCAGTGTTTTTTTTTTATCTTAACTTTCTCACAATGTTCTAGCTTCTTTGTGACAATTTAAAAATATTTTTCACAACATATTGATCGTTACTTTTATTGTTACTTGTTAATTTTATGAAATTGTTTCAATTCAATTTAAGAATAGTTGTTATTAATGTAACATACATTTTTATTGCTGTTGTTTTATACAGAAGTAAAAAATGGGGAACTAAAAGCTTAAGTTTAGAACGTTAATTATTTTATTTTTAATTATTATTTATATTTTATCTAGTCTGTAGTTAAATAGAAGGTGGGTTAGTTTGAGAATGAGAGAGAGAGAGGAAAAAAAAAGAACAGCCAAGGTAGCGAGGGGTAACAAAAAATACGAAGTTCTTCATGAATTCTATCCTTTAACAATAAAATCAAGGAGGTGTCGTCTAGCACCAACTTAAATAACTCAGTAATACCATAAAGGATCACTACAGGTAGCTACCATTATGTAAATGTCCCTTACACTCACAATGCCATTCCAAACAACACAGAATAAATACCATGATGAGATATCTCGTCATCTGCAATGAGTTAATTTGTCATCTTCACTGGTAAATATGAACAGCAGCAAAAGGGAATAAGAATATTTGAGTTATTTAAATTAATTAGAATTATAGATTATAAGATAATGATTCCACAAACATATTCAAGGAGAAAGTTGAGAAAAACACTTCACTTCATAAGTCTTACATGGTGAAATAGTGAGTAATTTGTGACCTTGTTAGAATGCTGGGGTGAAGCAGAGAGAGGTGTTGATAGAAGGTGAGAACTTACTGAAGGCGCAGAAGATAACGAGTTAGCTCCAGGTAGCACAAAACCCATGGCGATCTTTCTCTGCACTATTTTCTGACAAGCTGTTAAAATAAATAAAAAATTCTATTTTTACTTTCTGGATTTTAGACATATCTAAGTGAAATAAGTTGAAGTACTATATCTAACAATTTATAAGCACATGGCGATAGCATAAGCCAACAAACCTTGTATGTAAAATATATTGTAGAAAATTGTTTATATATTTAGAAAATACATTAAAAAAACTGAAATCATATTCTTACCATCCTGGAATACACGTTCTACATTATGACCATAGGTAGCACAGGTTTCATAGTAGTTGCAGCCATTAAGATCTATAGCAAGCTTCCTAGCACGAGCATCATCTATAACTCGGGGACAGCTTGCACTTATAGCATCTGAAAAAATGAAATAATAACAAAAAAAAAAATAAATAAATAAAAATAATAATAATAATAATAATAATAATAATAATAATAATAATAATAATAATGGAGTTCATAAACAGTCACATAGCTAGTAAAGTGGGGTTTTAAACCTACAACCCACGTAAACTTGGGTTTTAGCCCCCACTTTTTGTTTTTTCACATTAATCCCTATTTGAGATTAATAAGAGCATTTGAAATTATTACAGATATTGCAATAAAGAAGAAAGAAGATAAAATATACAGTTACTTCACAGGGAATCAAACAAGAATCATTTTTATTTATCATATTTCTATTGCCAAGGGAGAAATCTAATAAAATAATACAATATTGAATGGTAAATGCTCACACAATATAAAAAAAACAAACTATTACCTTGAGTTCCTACAAGGATCAGAGGTATTTCAGAACTATTCCTGAAGCTAGACATCTTTGCATAGTAATTGTAGATGGCAGTGAAAGAGGCTTCATTTTCCAAGGAGAAAACAAATATAACAGCATCAACCCAACTAGTAAACTAGAAAACAAATGAAAATTAATTCATTAAACTATAAAAAAGAAAACAACATGAATTGCATAAAAGAATGATACTATACACTAAAAATAAATAAACACTAAGCTATATGATTCACATTAAAAAAGGGTGTAAACATAATTTACAATTTAAATGAGGTAAAGTGGTCTTTTGGTAATTAACACTTTCCTAATTGTTTAGTTTTCATTAGTAAATGTCAAAAGACATACGCAGTAAACTTTCTATAACAATTATTCTAACAGTACTTCATCATATTATACTCTTTTGATGTATTAAAGAAGAGGTGATAAATAAACCCTTCTACTCTACCTAAATTATTTTTACAGTGGAATAATGGTTAAAATTGGGTTTAATAATAACATACTTGGTTTATTATTATATTAATCAAGTTCAAACTATAGTATAAATAAACTGGTGTTGACTATCGCAATTATCAATAAATTTTAATTATAAATAAATGGAGAGGAACAAATCATTACAATAAGCACTCTCACACCTGGACTAATATGGGTGGGGCCAGTCTAGATATGATATTAATTCAGATTTGGGAGTGTGATTTTTACAAATTAAAAAATGTAATATTAAAAAATATGCAAAAAATAATTCAAGTGTTATTTAATAGGCTTAGAATATAGTTTAATTAGATCTTTTTCTCAATAATAATCACATTGTAATAATAGAATCATCACAAAATTATTTACTTTTTGAGAGGATAACATGTAACCCAAATATGGTTAAATAATACATCCTTTAGCCTTTTGAAAGCTAATTGTACCCAACATCAGTGGTTTCGCTCACCAAGTCAAAAGTATAATTGTTCTGCCAACTCGAGAGTTAGGGTTAGTATAGCAGAACTAAATTATTATGCAAACAAGTGAAAGAATAAATAGTTTTACACTAAAGTTGAAAAACTGGTTGCTTCAAGAAAGCACCATTTATAAAATATTTTTAAGAAAAGTGTAAATTATGCATGGAATTAGTTTTCTTATTAAATACTTGGAGCTAGTTTTACCCTTACCTATATTGTCTGCCAAGAACAGATCTGTCTTGTGCAAGATTAGATTATTGTTAAAGAAAGTCTGTAATAGAATATATATAAAAAAAAACTAGTTTTGCTTAAAGTAGATACATATTATTAAATAAAAGACCTTGATACAGCCTTGAATTAAGTAAAGTAATATAAAGTTATTCTAAAGAATACTTTACTTTAACTTTCGATTAATATTAAATATTTTAATTTATACAAGGTATCAAAAGTAGTTACTTATTTGTGTTTTGGTATCAAATAAGATTTGTAATAAGATGTAATATTTCAAGTCGGGTGTAAACTCTTTACATGTAAACAAGTTTATTTTAAGTGTTTTTAATATCCCCAGAATACTTAGTAAATATAAAATAAGCTTGGTTAGATCTAATAATTGTAGAAAAAAAAAATTACTTGTAATTCCGGTGGTCCTCCTTCATCCCTTATGAGGAGAAGGTGGGAATGTCCATCCATATGAACTTCTTTTTTGAATCTCCCTCCTTCGGGAGATTCTTCTTGCATATACGATCCAGTAAGGTAACGATGTACTAAAGCAGACTTTCCTGAACTTAGAGAACCTACAATACCCAGTCTTAGATCTGGAACACAACGGCTTACTGTCCACTCCTGGCTGTTCACAAAAGAATCTATAAAAAAAAAAAATTAATAATAATACTTGGTCAAATTTAAATCGCATACTTAGTAGTTTTAATTCCTGATCTGGTTCTTTTCCTTATCTACTCAATTCACTTCTATTCCCTGGAAATAAGATGACCATTTGCAGTTGAAAGTTGATAGTAAAATCAAAAATGTTATTTTAGTGGAGAAAGTTCCTTCTTTTATTGCTAGTTAAGAGGGTCTCAAGAATAAAAGAAGCTTGGATAAATATAAAAAAAAGGGCCTAAACTATTTAAGTATACCAAGGTTGAATTTCTTGACCCAAACAAAAACTTAAGCAGACAGAAGGATTTAGTCTGAAGAACTTTTGCACAAAAGAGAACTTTTTAAAAACTGTACAATAAGGCATTTTTTAGTTATATAAATTATCACAAAAAAATAAGGGTTCAAAAACTTCTAAAGAAAATTATAAAAGGTAGCACTAACTATTTAGTCATTAATTTTTCTGGTTATTTAAAAGGAACTATTCAGTACTAGAATGGTAATACATAATTGGATTTACCAATACTATTGTGGATGCAAGACAACATTATATATTTCTAAGAATAAGTTGGTTTACTTCCTGAACTTTCACTAGATAAATAAATGAAGATCAATAAATAAGTAGGAGGAGGCGAACACAACATTTGACCTTCTTCCCCCTAGTAATAATTGCATATACCCTTTATAAAAAAGTAAAATATTCCTCTACATCATCCTCGACAAAACTAAATCTCCACCATTACTTGAGCGAGCGAATATGAGAAAGTTAGCATTTATAAGGAAAATTATGATTAAACTCATTTTCTATAATAAAAGAATCTCAAATAAATATTGTTTGATGCCAGAATTTAGGCAAGTCGAAGTAAACATCCTTAAAAGGAGAAATAAGTAAGATTAAATTGACAAATGAAGAACAACTAAAAACAGCTTCAGTTAATAAGTCAATTAGAAATTTGCTGTTTCTATAAAATATTGAATTATTTTTTGAAGCGTGAAAGCTCTAAAATAAATAATTATTTGTGCAGATTATAATTAATCTAGTTCCAGTACTAGGACCCTTTAAAATAATAAACTGTTTTCCCCATAGTCCAGGAGATAGCGTGCAAAAAAATGTCTGACTAACATCAAGCTAGAATTTTGTATAAAAGTCAATCTTTTAGCGCCTTTTAAGAATATGTGGTCGGCTAAGTTTGTCTGCGGGACATAGCTTGGCAATAGGCGTTTGAAAAAAACAAACCGGTGGAGAGCGGCCATGTCTCACCACTTATGGTGGACAATGTGATTTTCATGATCCTGAGTACAGAATTAGTTAGTAGACCAAAATCAAGTCGATGTTATTTTCACACTTGATAGGTTAGTTATTCAAATATTACAGAAAATCAACGTGGTCACCTGTCAAGGAACAACACAGCAACAACTTGATTTTCGGTCTACTAACTAATTCTGTACTCAGGATCACGAAAATCACATTGTCCACCATAATTGGTGAGACATGGCCGCTCTCCACCGGTTTGTTTTTTTGAAACGCCTATTGCCAAGCTATGTCCCGCAGACGAACTTAGCCAACCACATATTCTTAAAAGGCGCTAAAAGATTGACTTGTATACAAAATTCTAGCTTGATGTTAGTCAGACACTTTTTTACACGCTATCTCCTGGACTACCAGTTGTTATTGAATTTTACTTGTTCTCTTTGACAGTGATAAAAATACTATATTGTCTACTCCGATTGATTCCATTTTTTTTCATGAGTAATTAAAAGATTTCTTAATTATAAAAATCATTCAAAAGTAACATATTTTCTATTTGTGAATTTAATTTAATTTGAATTAAGTAATATATTTGTTAACTCTTTATTTTTAAGATAAGGAATATATTTGTATTTTTACCAAGGCAGTATGTGCAAATTCATCCACTTCAATGTGTCTATTATTCTTTGAGATAAATTTAAAAGTTTATTAATAACTTTACAAGAGTTAATACCTGGATTTCTATAACATATATTGTGCAATCTAATTTCTCAAAGAATATTTAAGTTAAAATTAGTGTGCAAAGCTAAGTTATTAGTCTTTAATTAAAAGACATAAGAATATTTTGCTGTAAACTAAATAATTGCATTCATAAAATAAAATTATATAACAAATAAATTAATATTAGTTTGTTAAATAAAATAAAAGTTAGGTAGAGATAATTGTTACAACTTATTTATATTGACTGATTTTAATTCTTTAGGACTACATCAGTTATCAAGTTCAAATATTAAGGAAAAAGTTCAAGAGTAACTCAAGGAAATTAATTTCCTGTTTTATAGTGACTGTATACTTACTACTTTTGAACCCAGCCATCTAAACTGTTAAAACTTTCAAATCAAGATCCAGATAGTTATTTTACCATAAATTATAAATTTTTACTTAAGAGTAATACTTAATTTTAAGTTTATATTATAAATTTGAATGAATAATAGGTATACTAGATACACACATCTTTTAATTTCCATAAAAATACAAGACAAAGCTCTTTGTGAGACAATTTTAAGTAAAATTCAGCTGCCAAAACTTAAAACTTAAACTATTTTAATATAAAGTTATAGGAAATAAATAAAATAAGGAATTGACCTAAATAGTGTAGAAATACTAATTAAATTACCTAGAGTGGCGTAAAAAGGGGATACGAATTTAAAAATAGGGTTCATTTTTATGTAACTTATTTGACATTTAAGCTTCAAAAAATATTAGTGAGCATGTTTTATCATTTACATGTCGCTATTCGATCCATCAAATCCCGGATCTGAGTGACATAAAAACGACCCGACTAATCCAGATCAGTAGGTAAGCCCCTTGGGAATCAATCAATAAGTGCTTGACACAGCACTGCTACTACGCAACAAACAGTTAAAAAATTACCTTCGATGCAAACTACGTGATCCCTTATCTGCTGAGCTACGATAGGATCCGAAATTAGCTCTATGAGATCGTAAATAGCGTAGATCGACGGGTGAACACTTTCGAATCGTTGTATCTCTTGTCGAATCGCCAAAGAATTGTTCACACATGAGTTTATATACGGCCGAGAATTCATTGTTTAATTTTCTTCGATAATTCCAGCCTCCATACTAAAACTTACGATCTATAAAATGTTCAAATGCACCGAGTAAAACTTCTAATAGGGGCATCGCGAAAATAGAGCTGGCTTTCAAAGCTACATTTATGGATATTTACAATTAAATTAAACAGTTAATTAAAAACTAAGCTAACTTTACGTAAAATCCTCATCCGAACAAGGAGCAGAATAAATTAAAAACCGTTTTTCACTTAGCACTTGAGAAAAGAAATAGCAGTTGACCAAATTCACGATGTTTATAAACAAAAAACAAAATGTCGGAGAGCTAACCGAACTGAAGTGCTCTTCAAACACAGATTCATTCATTGAATTGTTGCTTTGCCGAGATAGTATATCTAATCTAAAGTTTACACTTGAGAGTTAGTAAATCAAATTAACACAGTTTAATGATAGTTGAAAATAGTATTATTTAAATATAATTCGTAAGCTCATTACTGTCTAACATTGTTTCCGTGTTCTGTTAAAATTATAAATAAATTAACAACGTCCTGTGCTAATGTAAACTTGACCCGCGTTGCATCATTGTAGTTAAAGCCAAGTAAATCCGTTACTCCGTTGTTATGTTTAAGAAAATTCAGGATTTATCGAATTTCGAATTCTGGTAATTCAAAATTAACAAAGTTATTTTTCCATAAGTCTGCATTGTGATTTTGACCAAATTATAAATTATATACTTTATTAAACTAGTGGTAAATTTTAAGATTAACTGGGACCATGGTTTTGACGCACGAATACAGGATTTGTATGCCACTTTCTGTTGAAGAGGTAAGTTCTTAAGCAATCCTTTGGTATTATAACATCTTATCATGCTTGTGGATTATTTATACACATGGTATGAATACATTTTAATAGGTGAAAGGAAAAGCAAATATTTGTGGCTGATAATTATAAGTTGTCAACATAAAAAAATATTCATTTTAAAGGTATGGAAGTTGTTCCCCCTGCTGTCGAATAATTCTTCTATTAATCTTTCTTTCATTTAAAAAAAACAAAAACAGTTTTATAATCGTTACCCTGTCTAAACATATCTTAATTTTAACATTTGTCAATCTATAGTAATAATAACCGTACGCTATCAATATATTAGTACATATTCTGAATCGTGTTTGTAGGAACTTCACCTAAGATCCTACTATGTAGAACCGTTTCTTGTATTCTGTTACTCAATAAATTAATTTTATTGTAGTTTAATTTTAACTTGGTCTAAAGTGAAACATTATGTTTATATTTTTATTATAATTAGCACTATTTTGTATTACCTGTTTTGTGAACATACGTTTTCCACACCAAATATGTTTGACTGTTTAAAAAGTGAAGTATATAATTTAGTCAAGAAATGTCCTAATTTAATTTTAGATGTTGACTTCTTATCTCTCAATATGATAACCTTAATGTAGCAAATCTTTTAATTCCTTTGATTCATAACAATTGTGAAATCTTAAGTATATTGCTATAGTTATTTTAGTAAAATGCCTTCAACATCTGAGCAATGATACTTTTATTGGTTAAATTGAGGAATACGGTGCTGTGAGGGGAAGAGGTTAGAAAAGTGTGCAGGCCTTACTGGAATGTATTATTTTGACAAAGGGATATCAACTCTCCTATGTACACATAATGCATGTATAATCACAAATATATAAATTGTACAAATGTACTGTTTGACAAAGGGATATAATATCTTGCTGCCAAGCGGTTCTCGACCGCACTGTGTATATCAGTTCAACCCTTTTATTTGATATACAGGGTGGGCAAAAAAAAATGCACGTTTTTGAACACTTATAGCTCAGCTTCTGTAATAGATAGAGATATGGGGTTTGCAGGGTTAGAAAACTACATTCTTCTACTTTAAATTTCATATCTATAACTTTAAAAACCATTGTTTGAAAGCCATGCAATGACAGTTTGAAATTGGGTCTTAAAAAAGGCGTTGTCCGGGTAGTAATCGTTGCTTGGTCTTATAGTTTTGATAGAATAAATTACCATATGGTGGAGGGGGAGGGGGGTATTTGTTGGTAAGAGGTAGGAGTTCCTCAGTGTTATAACAAACATTGAAGATGTGTTAAGCACAATGTTGCCTGAAATTGAAGATCAAATGCTAAATTACATGATTATGCAAGATAGTGCCTCATCCCATCGCTCCTTGCAAACAATTCAATACTTGCAAGAGAATTGGCCAGACTTCAGACAACATCGTGCTTAACACATCTTCAATGTGTGTTATATTATTGTTGAAGTGAAAAGTCACTTTGATATGTTTTGGCTTAAATACTTAAACCTGCAAGGTACAAAGTCATTCTTATAAATTGTGTTTAATAAATAGTTCAGTCTTGTTTCGACTGTTAAACCTTATATCCATTGTGTAGTTTATTGAAAAGTTCAAGTTGGTAGTTGGGTTTCGGAAAAGTTGTATCTGTGGCAGTTTGATGTGAAAACCGCATTTCTATACGGCTATGTCGATGAAGTATATGGAACAGCCAGAGGGATACAATGATGACAGTGGGAAACTGTGTAAGCTTGTAAGAAGTCTGTACAGCTTAAAATAGGCTCCTAGGTTTTGGAACCGACGCCTTACAGCTGCACTCAAAAAGTTTAATTTAGTGCAAAGCCAGTCAGATCCATGCTTGTTCTCTTGTAGAGGTCCATCCAGACTTAAAGTGACACTGTACGTTGATGATGGTTTAGTAGCGGGAGAAAATGCCACGGTTGTTAATCAGTTCTTAGAAACATTACAAACTGAATTCAAGATTACATCTGGTCCACTGGTCACATATTTAGGTATTCAAATAGGTGCATCAGATGGAAATGTCTTCATAAATCAAAAAAATTATGTGAATAAAGTCCTAAAGAAGTATGGGATGGAAGACTCAAACCCGGTAGCAACACCTATGGAACTAGGGATGTATTCAGGTGAAGTGGAAAACATAAGTTTGACTAAGCAAGTCAAACTTATGTTACTACCTGGGCAACAACTTTTTTTAAGACCCTATTTCAAACTGTCATTGCATGGCTTTCACCCAATAGTTTTTAAAGTTATAGATATGATATTTAAAGTAGAAGAATGTAGTTTTCAGACCCCGCAAACCCCATATTTCTATCTATTACAGATGTTGAGCTATATGTGTTCAAAAAAGTGCGTTTTTTTTGCCCACCCTGTATATTTGCTCATCAATAATTTTCAATATTGTTTGGCAAAAGAAAGTTTCTTTAATAATATGGTATTATTTTGTATTTATTCAGTACAGGATAGGACAGCTCTATATGATTGCTCGCCACAGTCTTGAACAAACTGGATCTGGAAACGGTGTTGAAATCATAGATTACCATGAATGTGAAGATCCAGAGAGAGGGAAAGGACAGTATACTGAAAAAAGAATACATCTAAATGAGTAGGAGTTTATAAATCTACATTTCTTTTAAGTTATTTTATAATAATAATTTGTGTTCTTTTGAAATATGTAAGTTGTGATTTGTTATGTAATTGGAAGTATATTTTCTCTTAACTCAGTACTGACTGATATCACTCAAGAAATACTCAAGGCAATAAGTTAAGTAAATGTTAGCCTTCTCATATCAGCCAAATACTATA
Organism: Gerris lacustris; assembly: GCA_951217055.1. NCBI lineage: Eukaryota > Metazoa > Arthropoda > Insecta > Hemiptera > Gerridae > Gerris > Gerris lacustris. The sequence continues at coordinate 83,449,420 of OX578277.1, forward strand.
AATAATTTGTAGAAATCCTTGATGTACTAGGGAAGTATTTTTTTAATTTTATTAAAGTAGTCAGGTGGGATCGATTTTGTTTACAACTACTTACTTGAGCCTCATTAGAAAGTGCCGTAATAAGCCTCTTTCGGGGACCAACATAGCCAAGTAATTAGTGTGCTAGCACAAATCAGCCTTGAACAAAGATCAAACCGACATACCTGGTGAGTTTGAATCCCAAAGAGGTGGGACTTGTTTCACATTGATGATCATCGAGTAGATGTGTAAAGCGGCCGGTTCCCCTGTCCTGCAATAACCTAATAAAGTGTTGGTTATAATGTAAAAGAAACACCAAAAAAAATAAATAAATAAAAATAAGTCTTCATTCCCGAACTACAAGAGCAGCCGTTTTAATAGAAATATAACTTAAGTTTTCTTATTTTTATTGCAGCCGCCTTCCATATTGGTTGCAAGCTATACTACCAAAAGTGTTTTATGTAACTGAAAAGGCTTGGAACTATTATCCTTACACTGAGACAGGTATGTTTCAAAGGTTTTAATTACTTTAATATTAATTATACGTTCATAAATCTATGTATGACCATTCTGAAAACCGATTTTATTTATTCAGCATGTTACTTGTAGTATGTTTCCCTTATTTTAAATAATTATTATTTATATAGCTTATTTAAATTTTTCCCCCATGAATTTTACATTCATCAAGATGCATTCCCTCATATAAAGTGGTTTTCTTGTGGTTATTAAATTTGACTGCAATTATTAGACTTAAAACAGAAAGCCATGTACATTTTTCCAAAATACTGAAAATTTTCAGAGGTATAATGCTAATTGCAGTGGAAGCAACTAACAGATTTATTATATTTGATCACTTGCCTTCTTTTAAATTTTATAGAATTGTTAATAAGGTAGATGGATCTTAAAGTGTTAAAACAATAATCCATTATTATTATGAAACGTCATTATAAGAGAGCATCATTATATCAATTAGAAAGTTGTTAATGTATGGAATATAAAATTTATTTTTGCTTCCGAGCTTACTGAAGGGTAACGTAAGCTATGTGATCGTTGTGAAGAACAAAAATATTTTATGACAGAAATCCGTTTCAGACATCAGAGAACATTTTTGGTTCCGTGTCTGTCTATCGGTCTGACGCACAATTTTTGCAATCCAACTTAATATCTTTAAAACTACACGTCCAATTTTAATGATTTTGTATGGTAGGTCATAATTAGCCTATTGTTGGTCCTTTATAAGTTTCAACCTTCTACGCTCATTTGTTTCTCTTCCACATGCGCACAAACATACATTTATTTACACCTGTAGCTTAAAAAGTACTTATCTGATTTGTTAAAGTACATGATAGGATGTGAGGAAGTTATGTGCCACACCAATGGGCAATCTATTTTATTTATACATTATAAACTTTTTAATTGATACTTCTGAATGTTGCTCTCTTATAGTTAACCTTATAGTCCCCAGGCCACCATAAGAAGTGAGTCGCTGATTGATAAAGTTTTCTTACTAAGGTAAGAAAACACACATAAATAACACACACACACACAAATAACGTGTTGGACACGGCATAAATTAGCGATTCCATAAGTGGAATCGCTTATTTATGCCGTGTCCACCGATGAATTGGGTATATGGCAACTGGGCGCTGGGCCATTTATTTTTTGTTGACATGCCAAACTTGCCCTTCTGCGGGAACATTGAAAAGAGATAGATAAAGTTTTGATTTTCACAGGATCGTTTAATTAAATTTTTTCAAAAACAGTGGTAAAGGTGGCCACCGACACGAGTGGGCCGTTTTCTTTTCAACGTCCCCGCAGAGCGATATGTTTGGGGCGGTGGCCACCCCAAACGGCCCACTCTTCAGTGGCCACGTGTACCACTGTTTTTTAAATAATTTAATTTAACGATCCTATGAAAATCAAAACTTTATCTATCTCTTTTCAATGTTCCCGCAGAAGGGCAAGTTTGGCATGTCAACAAAAAATAAATGGCCCAGCGCCCAGTTGCCATATACCCAATTCATCGGTGGACACGGCATAAATAAGCGATTCCATAAGGTAAGAAAACTTTATCAATCAGCAACTCACTTCTTATGGTGGCCTGTGGACTATTAACAACAACAATATTGTACAACTCCTATATAAAGAATAAAGACTGATGATGACCCTAGGATAAAGGGTTGAAATATTTTGTAATCTAAGTGGATCAATGAGAAATTATCACACCTTAAGATCCATCTACTATGTTAAAATTCAATTAAACAATTCAATTAATTCAATCAAACAATTAATTACAAGGAGCTGACTTCAATGTATTTAATTTTATAGTGAACTTGATTTTAATTATGTCTGGGTTTTTGCTTATTAGTTTGTGTTAAGAGATTTTGATTGATTTTTTAATTTTGTTTTTCTTATTTTTCATGTATCTGGTTGCTAATTTGTTGGAATAAAAGAATACACAGTAAGTTGAAAAGTATCTACTCTTTAACTTTAAAGTACATTTTAATTTATTTTTTGAAGCCATAGGCATTTTGAAGTTATTAAGTTTTTCTATGCGTCTCTGTTTTTAAGATTCACCCATAAATTCACTATGAATATTATGTAGACAAAGTATAATTTTATTTGAACAAAGGGCTTTTCCTTTAAATTTATCCTAATGTAGTCGTAATGTTCTTTGTACACCCATACCCATTCCTATTTTATTTGTTTTAATAGTTAATTAAATAATATTAAAAAATGGATAAATAAATTGATTAGGTCGGGCTAAGTGGTTATCATATTCCTTTATCAAGAATATTTATATGAGATGAAGTTATAAAATAAATACTGTCTCCATAATAGCATTATTAAGGGAGGAGATCATCAGACTAGTTATTTTGAATATCGATAATTACTTCATTCCTCTCTTTTTGACAAAGAATTTTATCCACATCAAGATTTTTTTTTTTTTTTGAAGATGAATGTTAATATGCTTTGGAACTATTTAAGAAAACATAATTGCTAAAGGAAAGTAAATCCTCCTCGTTTGAGGAAGTGGTTTTTTTTTTTAATAAAACCCTTAGGATTAAAATCATTAATTAAAAGGGATGAATTAATTTAAAAAGGATGAACAAGAGCTTAGCTTATCAATCCTCCAACTTGTGTGCAAAGCAGATAACATGCATAATGTGTTTCTTAAATTTCATTGTTAAATAAGTTCTGTTATTTATTTTTATTTTGAGATACTAAATTAATTTAATGTATTTTTAATTCTTTTACAGTGTTCTTTTGTATCAAAATTTAGTGTTCACATTAAGACCGTCTTTGAAAATAATCCTGGGACCACTGAGAATGTAATTATTATTATATTTCTTTTGAACTTGTTACTATCTGTTTCAAATTTTAGTTTTTTTTATTTAATTTATATTTATTTTTTAGGCATTGCAGCTATCAGAAGAGGAATTAAATGAAAGAACAGTTGACTATGTTGACATTGTATACGATGAAGTCAGTCCAAAGCACTACAAGGAAGAAGAGGTAATTTTTTAGTGTTGAAAATTTACTGCAGTCCACTTTAATTCTGAAAAGTTTGCTTTGAAAGCTTCTTTTCTACTTCTTAATCCAACATACCTAGGGTTCTGTTACTTATTTTGTAAATTGATGGTTATTTGACGGTATTCAAATTTAAAAAAATAAAAAATAATCTTAGTATAGTTATTGTTTTTAAATATAGGTTGAACCAATACATATTTGAATGTAATTTAAGTGAATTATATAGCTCTTTCTCCATTATATTATTTTTTAGAGGAAGGACATAAAATTTAGATTAGTTTAGATAAAAATATCTTGCAATAGTTCTAGAATGGGCTATCTGACTAGAAGATTGGGTGCATCTAAATGCATCTTTGGCCTTTATAATGCCTTATTAATGTGTTCATTTTGATGTTATCTTTTGTTTTGTATTGTTACTGTATGTAGGATTTAAGGTTCTTTCAATCACAGAAGACTGGTCGAGGTCCTCTTGCCGAAAATTGGCAAAGTAAAGAAAATCCAATAATGTGTTCTTACAAAGTAGTGAGTACATCATTTGAAGTATGGGGTTTGCAGACTAGGGTTGAGCAGCTCATTCAACAGGTATTGCATATTTCAATATTGTAGTATACTTTCTTCAATGTTAAAGCAATGCCTAGTATAATCTAGATTAAGGTCTTATAATTTATAATACGTCTTCTGTTTCAGTCAATTAAAGAAATTCTATTATTGGGTCATCGTCAAGCTTTTGCGTGGATTGATGAATGGCATAGCATGACGTTAGAGCAAGTTAGGGAATATGAGTCTAAAATGTTCTCTGAAATAAACTCAAAAATTAAACCTACACTGCCGCCTACACCTACTGCTACAAACAGTCAACCCACATCACCAACTTCGGTGCCAGCAGCTGCTACTTCATGGTTCTCTTGGTCGTAACCTCATTTAATATTCATAACTTATCTCTTCTCCGACTTCTCTAGTCGTACCTAGGTGTTTATCTGTGTAGAGCACACTTTTTTCTCCCCCATGGTTATAGAATGAATGTAATGTTGTTTTTTTTTTTAATGTAAAAGTGTGCCTAAAACATAAAAAATGCACTCAAATACCAAATACTGTTTTATTATTTGATAAATGTATATGCGTTTGCATTCTTATTGTAATGAATGCTTGATTTTTTCTGATTTAGCACATTGTGCTTAAATGTTTGGATTTTATAATATTGTAAAATAATCTTAAATCATTTTACATATTTGACCTATTTTGTTTTGAAGATTTTTGGACACCCTTAGCTGTTAGGATAATTAAATGTTAGCCAGTATTTACTTTCTTTTGCAATTTAAATTTTATGATTTGTATTATCTTAAGATTGAAAAGTAAGGTTTATAACTTGTGACTACTGAACTTTTCTAGATCGTAGAATACATTACAAGGTTAGACTGCCGGCAATGCTACTTTCAAAATAGCAAGTTCCTTTCTCTCTAAACTCGTATTATATACCTCAACAGAAAGGCTGATATTTTTCTTAATGTATAATTTTGTTTGAGGTCCTTTCAAATAAGCCTACTGAAAAAAAAAAAAAAAAAAAAATCAAGATAACATTGCTTATCGTTGGAAACATTGACTAATAAGTGTTTAACTATTTTCTCACAACTCATTAAAGAATAGTGAAAACTAGAATTGACTGCCACATTTAGTTAAATGGGGGTAAAGTTTTTGGTTGTTTTCAAACATATATTTTTTTTTACCTTAACTATATTATACAATACAGTCTAGCACTTTTCACCTAATAGAGCTGTGATTTTGACAGGGCATTTACTGCAAAAAATTAAAGTGTCTTCATGCAGCTTTAGTCTATTGTAAAAATATATATGCATAAATATGACAAATAAATAATTATTATAATGGACCATTACTGTAAGGCTGATTTTGAACCGTGGGATTTTGAACCAACTGGGCAACTTTCGTCGCTGTCGCAGTGTTTGTATGTGAAAACTCTTATTGTAAGCTATGCATTTCGATGTTTGGATTCGAATAAAAAACATTGCCCAATTTGGAATCAGCCTAATGATATTATTATTTTGACTCTTCCACATTAAAATAGTGAATTAAAATGTAAGCTTTAAATATTGATTTGTAAAATCTTTGGGAGGTCCTGTGACTAACTAAATTGGAATGTAGAGTGACTACTCTGCATTATTGCATTTTAATTAGTCATTTAGTTTAATAATTTATTGTTTTTCTGCACTCTGAATTTGCTATCATATATTATGTAATAAATAGAGATCATGTTTTAATTTTTATTATACATCAAAGAATATTAAGGTAGAATTGTATTTTAATTATGACAAGAAAACATTTTAAAGCACCAAGCTGAAGAAAATCACAATTTTACCAGTATCAAGAAGGTGCTTCAACACCATCTGGTGTATCTAAAGTCAGTTCAATGTAATTTCTCTTTCAATATGATTTTATTTAACTAAATTTAGTTTTCTCTTATCTTTCATGCAGTTGAATTCAAAATCCACCAAGATGAAGAAGGTTCATAATTAAGATAGATGTTTCATCCAGAGAAGTACTAGTTTAAGAAAACCTACTACAAAATCTTGACAAATTAATGTAGTTAGTAACAGTTGAAGTTTCAAGAGACGAGTTGAAATTAATTTTGTATAGTAAATGATAATCAGGTTTTTGGTATTCTGCTCTTTTTAATTTCTAAGCCTGACTGCACACCCGAAGAGACAAAATTTGTGTCTCAGACTAATTCAAGGTTTGACTTTACTTTGTTTCTTATGAGGCTGCATATCAGATGAGACAATTCATTGAAAGTCTTCAGAATTCACTCTTGCCTCTTGACAGCGTGATACATTGTGATGTGTGCAAGCACTTTGGGTCCTCATCTTCCCCCTTCTAAACAATGTAGTCTGTCCAAATTTGTCTCTTTTCAAGATTTATGCTCAAATTTTCAAGTTTAGTTACTTTCACTTTTGTTCTCCAAAATAAAAACATTGTAGTATCTTTACCCTGCTTAAAAATTGTCTTTTTTCAATATAATTAAAAGCGATGAAGTATTCATAATGTTCTAAACCTGCCTTAATTTATGATTTAAAAAAAAAAATAAAACAATAAATACGAGGAATAAGTGCTCCATTAAATAAGTGTCTATTATTAAATTTGGCCAATGTTCTATCATAAGTAAATCCTAGTCTTGTAGAAAAATATTTTAGCGTTAAAAAAGTGCTAGATTGCCAAATGAAAATATATATCTTTATAGTTTTCTATACAAAAAATAGTGCTAGATTGCTCTCTGGTACCTGAACTTCAGATCATAAAAAAAAATAAACAAAGCAGTTCATGATTAAAGAAGTTTGTGGAGAATTAGCAGCCTTTATTATAATAGTTGCTTTGATTTGCTCACTAATTTTTAGTGTTTTTGCCATTCAGTCTATAATTATTTTAAGTTTACAAACTATTTTCATTTATAAGTGAAATATTTGCCAACAGAAAATAAACATTCGTTTTTCATTTTATAAAGAAAAAAAAATAAATTAATTGCTAATCATGTTATTGTGTACCCATGTCAAATCTCTTCTAATAAATTTAAGATAACTACATAGTGCTTGAGGTACAAAAATGCCATAAATGCTTGTGTGTTCTATTAAGAGATTATTCCTATTCAACACGTATTCCAATTCCGGAAGGGAAGCTACACGATTTAAAAGTTTTTTTTTAGGAATTGGTTGTATGGATCCTCTGTGGATTCAAACTCTAACGCACCAGGATGACTGACCCTTGTAAGAGGGTTCTACGCGAGGCACAAGGGAATGAGCGGCTGAGTGCCAGGAGGGTGTTCTTGGATTCACTGGGGATCCAACCGCCAGGAGCCTTAGCACAATATGAAACCACAATGGATCTTAACTTGTTAAATCGGACACTTGTGTTTTAAGGTTTTTCTCTCTAGTTTAGTTAAACATTTTTATCTTTAGTTTAGTTATTAAAAGTGTCAGCAATGGCTCAAGAATATCATATCAAACTTATGTCTTTAGCCAAAACTTTAATTTTGAAAAGAGGTTTATGAGGGAAAACATGCTCCTTTTCAACCACCACTCCTTACAACACATGCATCTTTTAAGTGTACCTCTTTGCTGCCATTTTATGGCAACTAGTAGCCCAATAATAGCCAGAAAATCATCTGGATAAACGATAATATTATTAAAAGTCAATGCTGACCAACGAGCAAAAACTGAATATGGTCGTGGGGATCCAGACAGGCCTGCCAGATTACTTTTTCCTTTCAGTTTTAATGGATCTTAAAAACTGGGCCTTAAGAGATGTACATCACTAGAATCATGTAATATTAATTTAGTATAAAAAGTCATAATTAATTGTGTTCAATTAACTATTACATTAATGTTAAGTTTTTTTTTTAGTATTTATATTCATGTTCAACAAAATCAAAGTGGTGAATAATGGTAGTAAAAACAAAATCTTTTTTTAATTTCTGTTTACTATGGTATCTATGTTTAATTTCAATGTTTTGTCTTATTCATAGGACAAGATTATACCTGAAGTTCAATTTTAGTTATTATTCTCTAGTTTATACATTATTATCATAAGTTAATTCTAAAACTATTATTAGTATTAACATCTAGCATATGTGAAGATACGCAAAAAGAAAAGGATACTTCTTGTACCTTCCAAAGATTATGTAATACTACAATTTATTAAATTAATTGGAATTATTGGTGATATTTACAGGTGTAATAAAATTTCTCTAATAATTGTTTCTGATTATTTTTTTAAGTAGACTCCTTCTGTGCCAAAAAGGAAAAAAAGTGCTGCAACAAAGCATAGAACACAAATCTGAATCATCCTCCTCATAAATCTTTTTAATGTTTCTGAATATTCTCACCCATGTCTTACATCGCTGATTTCTTTTATTTTCTTAATAATCTTCTTTTTGGCACTGATAACTTTTTTTTTTCATTGAAATAATGCTCAAAAAATTGAGATATCAGTAGAGAGGTGTTATTTTTTATATTTGTATCATAATCTGATTGTTCAAGTGAGACATTAGTTTTTGCAACATACTGGGTTTATTGGTATTTTAGCAGACACTCAAATTAACCCTTAAAGATTGGAGACCAAACTCATAATTATTCTATGTTAAAATGTCACATATTTTTTTGAGGTGAACTTCTCGTAATCTGAAATTTAAAAAAATTACCAAATATGAGTTATACATGTATAATTAGACTGGTCAAATTGTTTTTGTTTTAGGTTGGAACAAAAGCGATAATTTACTTATACAACAATGAATAAAATTAGTGTATTAAACACTAAAATATTTTCTGACAGTTCGAAATGACTAAAAAAGTAAATGTACAGTGCAAGGAAGTGAATGATTACAAGATAATTTGATAAATGAAATTAAATAATAATGTCGGAAACTATTAAAGTGATTATGAATCAAGATCTTAAACAATACAAAATGTGAATGGAGTGAACACTTTTAGTCTAGTTCTAGTATAATATTTGTTTAACAATATGGAATATTAAAATGTATTTTACAGTGGAAATCACCAGTTTTGCTTCTGTGTTGTTTTGTCATTAGTTTTTCAATTCATTTTTTGTTTTGAAAAAAGAAAAGAAAATCCAGCTTATCTGGACTGATTCATTATTTACTTAACTAATTACCTAATCGACCTATTCCTGATTCAAGAAATCAGTTATTAAGACAAACAAATTTGTTACATTCATTGTTATATAAATGCATGAAATTATATATAAATGCAGAAAATGTATTGTTTTTTAAACACTTTTCTTTTATTATAGTTATTTTCACAAAATCTTTTAAAATAAAATGTATTTTATAATTCAGACTTATTGCCGACTCTTGGTTCAGTTCTCTATTTATTTAGTTAGCTGCTCTGGTCACTTAAGTAAGTTCTCTTATTCACTCACTCTTGATGGCTTTTACGACATATCGCATGTATTAGTTATAAAATTGACCAAACATATTAGCTAGAGTCGCAGAGTTTTTAATTATTCTCAGATCAAGGCTTTCTTATATTTTTAATCTTATGAAAATTTAATTTATTTTTTTCATTAAATATAATATATTATACTACAACCAACTATCCATTGTTTAATATTCAAAATGGTTACTCATATTTTTTAATCATCTCAAAATTATCTGGCAAAGGTAGCAACAATCCATCCCTCCTAAAATAAATAGTATATATTATATATATATATATATATATATATATATATATATATATATATATATATATATATATATATATATATATTTCAAACTTAAGTTTTTCTGACAATAAAAAAGTCTTACACAATTATTCTGTAAAGGTTTAAAATAAAAGACAAATTTGGTAGCCTCGTGGTAGGAATCACAAAGATTCGCATTAATTCCATTCTTAATTTTAACTAAGGAGTAATTTTATGATTAATATAAAAATTATAAAAAGGCAAATGTTTCTGTTGATTAAATGAGTAGAGATGTATAAAATATTTATTGGTGTTATTGTGATATTTTTGTTTGAACTCACACTGTGTTTTGTTTAGATTAAAATGCTTTATCCAATATGTTAAAAGTTCGTTGTAAATATTCAGCTTTTCATTTATAGCATATTATTAAAGTTTTTAAAAATAATGAATAGGGTATAATTTTCTATTAGTTGAATTTCACTGTTCCATAATTATTAATAATAAAAGGAACTATGGAGTGGTTTGCTCAGAGCTCTCAACAATAAATGTTTAATACATTCTATTTGTCATTATTAATTTGGAATCAAGTTATTGGTGTCTTATGAATTAGAAAAAAATTTAAAAAAAAATATATATATATATGCATGTATATTGATTACCTACACTCTTTATTTTATTTTATTTTTTTAAGTTTTATGTTTGAAGTTAATATTAAACAGGCTAAAAATTATTTGGAATTCATAGTTCCATAATTTTATTTACTTGTTGTTCACTTTTCTTAATTTATAAGTTTAATTGTAATACCAATTCAAAGGCATTACATTTAATATTGTATTAAAAGCAGGCCTGTATTGAAAGGGAGAATTAATTAAATTCTAGATTGAGAGTAGGTTTCTTCTATAAATAATAAATTTATAATAGAAACAAGTAATAGACAAATATTAAGAAGTTAATTTTTCTTAGATAAAAGAATGTAAAAGGAAAAAATAGTTCCTGCTTTAAATGAATCTGTTGTAGATTTATATATATATATATATATATATATATATATATATATATATATATATATATATATATATATATATATATATATATATATATTATGTATGTATATTTGGGAATATTTTGTCTAAATATAAAAGTTTCAGTGTTAAATATTATAGTTGGTATTAATAAAAAAAATATATATATAAATTTGTAATTCCAACGACTGAACCTAATGCAAAACAAGTTCACAAGAACCTCTTATATTCCTAAATATATTAGATTCAGTACTTACAACAGATTTACTTACTAATGTAGAAATCTTAACAAACTTCTTCTTTTTTTTTAATTTAATTAACTCATTTTTCTTCCTCATCATTAAAATAACATCAATAACCATTAATTTAGTTAATTATAAATGTTTAATTTGTATTATTTTCGGTGATAGAATATTTTGTGATTTCTTATGTTTATGTGTGTAGGTATTGAAATTGTAATTTATATACCTAAGTATTGCTGTAAAAAAGTACACTTTTCCACAGTCTTTATATTTTATATTTTGTAAGAAATTTACCTTTTATTTGAACTGAATTTGATGTTCTGAATCTGGCTCAGAATTGTAAACAAATCCAGCAAAAAAAAAAATCAATTTTTTACACCTGTCTAGTGTTGGAGTGTAGACTTCAGATATTGAGACCGTAATAATATAGGTTGTTTTCCATTCAATTTCGTTATAATTTGTAAGATGTAAAAATTAGCAACCGTTAAATTATGAATTATCCTTAAATTTAGTGAGGTACGGTTTAAATAAAAAAACTACATAGTTTGACCAACTAGTTTCGTGTAATTTGTACACATCATCAGGGTATAACTACAGATAATAGACAAAATATACTGAACTTAAAGTATATACATATTGACGTTAGGAATAGGACAACCCTTATATGTTTATCAATACACAATCCTTAGTTGATGATGTGTACAAATTACATGAAACTGGTTGGTCAAACTATGTAGTTTTTTTAATTAAACCGTACCTCACTAAATTTAAGGATAAGATATAATTTGTGTTAAATTGAGTCAATATTTTGATGCCCTACCTCCTTTGTGATGTTTCGTTTAGCTGTAGAACATTTTTACAACTAGGTTTTCATCAGAAAATCTAGTGTAACTGAAAGGCCATGGATTAGAATTCCACCGCTACCATCAATATTGGAATTTTGGTGTGAACTGGTTAGACAAGGGATTATGTTTAATTATAGGCATGTATTTGTGTATTAGAGTTGTATGAAGTGTACACTTCCAGAGCTAGGATCAGTCACCTCATATGAACCTATGCTAGGGCTTAGTCCAATAGATTACTGGGGGGGGGGGGATTACTACTAGACAGAAATTTTAGAGTTTGCTAGCCTAAAGCCTGCACTGCTTTAAAATATTCAAGCCTTAGCTTCTCTGTTACACTAGATACTCTTGAGTTATTGAAAATAGTGTGAGATCTTTTCAACAAATAAACAAGTCAAATGCCTAAGATAGACCATTCTATTGAGACACTCAATTTACTTCCTCCATATTGGTTTGAGCCCTTTCATAATATAATATAATATTTAGTGGCTCTTAAGGTACCCTTTCAAATCTACCATCATCTTCCCTGATCCTTTGACAATATATTTGACCATCTAAATTTCCTGTGTTAGCTTTCAAAATTAATATTTATAGAAAACAACCATGCCAATGGCAATGTCTTGAGTAATTCACTTGAACTATTAGGTTTCATTGTATTTTGTTTACATTCCTCTGCCAAAGTTTCTATGACACAAATTGCAGTGGTCTTTCACATTTGAATTCTCTAAATCTCCTAGCTTTCAAATATGTATGTTTAAGTATCACCGTATGTTCATTCCGTCGTTCAGGAGACTAGCTCATTGAACTGGAGAAGGAGTCTCAACTATGTGTATTAAATTTATGTAGATTGATTTATCTTCTTTTTAAGTTATATAGGGTTATAACCCTTTACGAACTACTTGAAAAGAAGATTAAATAATAAAAGGGACAAAATCAGAAAATTCAGGTATATCTATTTATTACCAAATAATACATACAAAATACACTAATATACATAACATTCATTTACCTGCTTGGTAAACTGGCCTAAGCCACGGAAAGCCACGGAGAATCATCGTGGTATTAAATTAAATCAAGTTAGAAATAGCCTCAATGTTGGTGCCAAGCTAGAATAAACTCATGAATTTGTTTTGATCACACACAGTGTGAGTATATAGAGAAATTTTCAATGCTTATGACTTAAAGTATATAAAAAATCTCAACTTTCTAGCTTGAGATTATATTTATTTTTACATCATCTCCTATTCTGTTTAGATTTTTTTTTGTTTTTATTCATCGGAATTATCCGTGGAATTATCGTGTTTTCAAGACGATTAGATTAGTTTTTAGCTGGATGTGTGTCTCTCTGTCTGTATCACACATAACTCTCACAATTTTTAAGCTACAGATTTGAAACTTGCTACAGAAATCAGTCCTTACATTTGTTGTAAAAATCTTTTTTTCCATTAACCTATTTTCAGCAAAAATTTGTAAAAAATTTCTTAACACACTGAAATTTGCTCCAATTATACCTCTTAATAACACAAACATTTCCATTAAATTTTGTTTGATATCTTCAAAAATTTCAGAACTTTTGCGCCTATTGAGCTGAAATTCCTAATTGTACCTTTCTATAAGATAAATAAGTCCTCCATGTTTCAACTTAATATCTGCCTCCATTTTGAAATTATTTGGTAGGAAAAGTTCCGAGACACCCTGTGTCCATATTTTTTTATTTATAGATTAGAAACTACTCTAATATAATAAAAACCACCATCGGTTCCTTTTTTTACAATTTTTTTTTTTATAACTAATTATGTTTTTGCTCATTTATATTATCATTTTTTTTTTTTTTTTGCATTCTACCATTACTTATCATTTCTAATCAGTGCTGTCAAGTATCACTAATCAAACTACGAAAATTCTGACATACTTATGACAATATCTAATAATAATGGAGAGCTATTCATCAAGAGTGATTTAAAATATCAGCTACTTGTTTGTTTATAAAGCACTTCAATTTTGTTTTAACATACAATTCTCCAGTTTAAAAAAAAAAAAAATAATAATCTGCAGCTACACTCTCTTTAATCTTTTTATGTTAATTATACTATATACTAACTTTATAATTAAAAATAAAAAAACAAAATATATAATATACACCCAAATGGATTATAAATTTATATGTGTAACCAAGTGGTTTACAATATATACCTTCCTTTTTTTAAACTATTGATTTTTTTAAGTCTAATTAATTTACCTCCATCGTGATTACCTGATCAAATAAATTAGGCAATGGCTCGCATTTATTAAATAAAATTAAAGATAATCATGCAGTCTTATTGAACTCTTAAATTTGCCTACCATTGGCATTGATATATTCCATGTCTTGTCTCGTAATTACATCACATGAATAATTATTTATTCAAACCAATTAACTACTTCTATTAACAATCTGTGATTTATTTTTAATTTATAATAGACGTCATATTGGTTTTATTTGGTAAGATTTGGGGTATTTATTATATTATAAATTATTTTTTCTTCTTTAACAATTGAATTTTATAATTGTATGTTTGATCTATTTAGACAAATTTATTTTAAGTCTCTGTTATTGTTAAATATTGTTATTTTTTGCTGTACAGAGTTAAAAATAACTTATTTTTGTTGAAGTAAGATGTATTTTTAATTAGATTATGCTTAGAGTTGTTTAATGAAGATGAATGAAGTAAACATATTTGAACGATAACTACCTGAGAGATAAGCTATGGTTTAGCCAGTTCGGTGTTATGAGGTTCCTAAAGTGTAACTAAATTAGCACATTTCAAGGCAGTGTTCTGTTACTATTATGTAACAGAATCTGTGTATACAAGTGTCCGGCTGAAGGTACATATTAGTTATGAATCCACTGTGTGCTCTTCTCATCGCAATGTAAGTAATAATTGCATTGTTATTACCTTAGATATTTGATTTTTTTTTTTTTTTTTTTTTTTTTTTTTTAATAAGGGTTTTTATTGATATCGCCAATTTTTAATTATTCATAATTAAAATATGTTGAAATTAATTTTTTTTAATCATTATAAAAAGACAAGTGTTATGCGTATTCTTTGCCATAAACTTTAAATGTTTTAACTTGATCCTCAGTTAAAATAATTCAGGTAGCATTTAATTTATTTTATGATTTACCAATAATTTAGACTGGAACAAACGATGTAATAATTTTTTAGGTAACATTTCTGCACATGTTTAACGCTATTGGTATTACATGTTTACCAATTTTTTAATTTAATTCATTTCATTATTATATTATTAAGTTTATTCTTATTCTAGTTTTTAGGGTACTAATAACTTAAATTCAATCCGTTTTTTGCTTTATTTCACCTCCTTTGAGACATCTTCAGGTCTTTAACAATTTCTTCTAAAACATAACTTTATTTATTTTCCTAGTTATTCTCCTTCCTGGCAATTCACCTGCACTTGTATACATATTTAGTATTTATTTAAATCTGTTCACTTTACTTTAGTATGATTTATTTAAAAAAAAAAAATAATAATAAAAATTTCCTCGTAGATAGAGGTCTATCTCAGGAGAGACCTGTTTTCTCTGAATAAGCATAGTATAGATTAGTGAATAAGCAAAATATAATATGCACTCTAGAGGTAGAGAGGTCTATCTCAGGGTAGACCTGTCTTCTCTGAATAAGCATAGAATAGATTAGTGAATAAGCATAGTATAGAAATAAAGTATTTTTAAGGTATATTAAATCAAATTTAACACATGTCATTATTTTACATAATATATTATGTACGTATTATATTTTGTTCTACAAAATAAAATACAAGGTTTAAAACTGTGGGACAGAAATTATTTTGTATTGACATTAATTTTAAAAATTGTTTGACAGAAGTATAGTTTCATTAACACTTTTCTTTATTAATTAACAACATATCTGGATGAAAGGGTACGTCAAGCTGATTTCAAAAATATATAATTCTTTGGATATAACTTTGATAGGGCGAGCGTAGGCAAGTTTGAAGTGGGTGTGAAACGTGTCCCCCCCCCCCCCCCCCCCCTCTATCTCGCTTATGTGAAGTGCATAAAATCTGAAAAAATTCCTGAACATTCTTCGACCAAAAGTAAAGATACCACTTTTTGGAACTTTCGAAAAAATATATTATTTTATTTTTTATTGACAAAATACGTTTTTTTATAACTATGGTCTTTTCGATGTATTTATATGGTTGTAGTCAGGTTCAGTGGCAAAAAAATACTTTATCAGAGTGTGTTTTGAGAATATCAGACCCTTAGAATAGTTCAAAGTAAGCTTTTTAGCATTTTAAAAAAACACTGTTTATACACTTTATAGTTAAACACTATATAGTGTGGCCTACGGACCCTCGCTGTGTGCTGACTAACACATACTTGACCTTTTTATTGTTATTATAATTTAATAACAATTAACACACTTGGTATTTATGGTCAGAGAATAATGTAATTTTATTCGCCAATAAAATTTTACCATAGTGTGTTGCTTTCTCAATTTTAATACTGAAATCAATTTCTAATTATTCATTTACTTCATCTTTATTCCATATTACCAAAAATATTTCAGAGTTTTCAACCATAAAAAACGTGCATAACGTATTTGCACTTGAGAATTTCCTGTGTAACATTTAAATAATCCCCTTGATATTATGCAAAATAAATTGATTTTGACCCTGAGGTTAATAACCTGATTACATATCTGCAAATACTCAACTTGTTAAGTGCCAATTCCAGACCTATTCCAACTGGAGAATTTCCACTAATTAATTAAACCTCTACTTGAGAGTATAAATTAGTCGCATCACACGTGTTTTTTCACTCAAAATTCATTCAAATACTTGAAACACTATCATTCAGATAATAATTGTGCTCAAATAGCTTTAACAAAAAGAAGCTTTTTATGTATATTTTTTGTTACATCCACTTACAGTGTGTTTGGTTTTTATATCCCACTTGACCATGAAAATTATTTTACTCTTACAATAATTAAATGTATTATTAACCTATATGTATACATTACTCTCATTGTACATTACTTTATTCTCAAATTAGAACATTGTTTCTCTCGACATGAAATTCTGTTGGAGGATTTTCATTATTTTACACAATGAATCTTGTAATTTTGCTTAATTACTATCCATCTTTCAGGGCCGTATTTAAGCATAGGGGGCCGCCTAGGCCTACATATTTATTTATTTTTTTTTTTTTTTAATGCTTCTATTAACTTCGGTAATCTCAGAAATTGGAAGGAAATCTTACTTATTCATAGAGAGTGTGACAAAAATCTTCATTTAAAAAAATAAAATTCAATCTTAGTCCGGTTAACAAAGGAAACATTGCGGAACTAAATCAGAAAGTTTTGATATAGGTCATTGATGTTTGACATTGAAAATATCAAGTCCTGATAGTTCTGAGGGGAAGCTATGGCCTTTCTTGGTATAGTTTCATTTTTTTTCTTTTTTTTTTACAAATATCTAGAAAATGATTAGCTTTACTTAAAATGTTATTTCAGTCATTTAATTAAAGATAATTGTTTCTCTGCAATTAAGATCCATAAGATATTTGGTTAAAAATAGAACCAGCAAAATACCAAAAATAATAAACTGTTATATAGTAAATTTTCGAAGAATTCTAATGGTTTAACTTTTTAAGGAAAATTTTCCGTTTTCGTGTTAATCTCCTCTCAGGAACTTCCAGACCATTGATATATTATAATTTATAAACATCAATGAACAACTTATGCCAAATATCCAAACTTTCCAATTTAGTTCCACAATATGCCCAAATTATAGTTTCAAGTTTCATATACTTGACTGTTTCATTCATCTCAGAGAGCCAGGAGAGAAAGAAATATTTGATAAATACTTATTTTTTTATAAATAAAACATTTGTGTCATTATTTCTTAAAATTGCCACAATACCCCCCCCCCCCCCATTTTTAGAGCCCAATTAATTGACCTCCAATATTTGGTCAATGTTAAAAGCAGGGGGAGGGGGGCCCGCACCTCATCATACCCTAAATCCGGCCCTGCCATCTTTATTTATCTTTTTATTTTATTTCTCAACTGATCTGCTATATTACTAGATGCTATACTACAGAGGAATCAACTACTTTCTGGATCAATTATTAGTAAACTGTTTCACCTTTCTGAAGCTTAATTATAAATTATTGTTTATAATTGAATTTTGATTCACAATGAGCACTCTAAGTTTCTCAAGCGCACAGATCTCTTTTTATACATTTTAATTATTATAAATTACATTCATTTTTATAAAATATCTAAAACAGTAGTGCAAAAGCAGAAAAATATAAGAATAATTTAAATTAAGATGGGTAGTCGATAGGAATTTTATTAGAACAATCCTGCTTCTCTTTTGTTCTTGCCAAGTCTGTGTGTGGCTGGCACAAAAGAATTTGTTCCTTGACAAATAATGAAGTGAGAATTGCAGTAAAATAAAATTATCTTATCCTGTTCTGGGTCAGATATTTTATGGTCTATTATGTTATGTAGCCATTGTCGGTAAAACCAACATATTTCACTTTTTTTTTCTTGAGAATTTAAAAATGATCCAGCACCTTACATTTTAGTGTGTTATTTAACACTTCTACTCCTTACCTTAATATTTTATATAACCTTTTATATTCCCCCTGTTACTATCTATCGAATATTTCAGGGATCAACCTCATTAGTATTGACTTTTAGCCTCTAGCTAAAATCCAATTTTAATTTGGTTTTTCCTCTAACAAAACTTCTTTCTTCCTGATATTTTTTTTCTTTACTTTCTGAAGGACATATAGATTACATCATATAATTAACTACAAGACAGAGTAGTCTATCTCGTTTTGATAGTGTGAAATATATCTCATCTTTCTGGTATTGAACAAGATCTGTTAAAAAGTAAATGGTGTTTTACTTCATATCTATGCTGATCCTGGCTAGACTACTGTTTGTGATATCTTAAAATGAACGTATTTGCTATATTATAATTGTAATTTTTAGATTTTGTGTTGTACCATGGATAACTACTGTTCAGGCTGGTATTTGTCTGAACAATACTACAAGTTTAAAAAGGTGTCAACTGAACAAAGGCGAAGCAGAAAGAATATCATGCAGTGGAGATATGCCATTCCTTCTACAAAATGTGTAAATAACTAATTATTTATTGTTTGAAAATTCTGATTTATACATATTTCATAACTAGATGATAAATTTGACAAAGAGCATAGAACTTATGAGAGATAATATTTAATTTTCTTGATTATATTTTTAATTGTTATTAGTAAAGGAGGGAAGTAATACACTTTGTCTGTTCTATTTTTTCGGATTTCTATTTGTCGGATTTATTTTTACTTGCATAGTCTGACTGAACCCCACCACTTACATGTACTGAATTCACTTTTTTAGGAAAAACCTGTTTATATTTATTTCAGAGAGGATGTGAAGAGGTGGAAATACGAAGAGAATGTGGCTAGACTCCGTGCCTTGGTTGTTTGTAATCTACCTTGGGATAATATCGATCCTAATTTTATATCAAGGTATCTGTTTTGATTTGAAATGTTACATATTTGAATTATCTCCGAGGTAAGAAATCATATCTTCCTTTCAGAGAACCAAGTAGGATGAATTTTCAGATTGCCTTCTATGAATATTACTTTAAATAAATTGTTTGACTTTTAATCTCAACATTTTTATGAAAATTTAATGTCTATAGGGTGTAAAATAAATTAAATGGAGTAAGTTTAATGATAAATATGTACACCTTAGATCGTTAATGTCCAATTAAATATTGCTAAGGGAGTGTTGTGACCAAATAAAATTTCTTTACGCCACGGTGTTAGAAGGGCAAATGGCTCGTTTAGGTGATTGAGGTTTCTTGAAACAAAATTAATTTCTTTTATTGATAGTAATAGTTTTATTGATTTGCAATATTTTGACCTCTTTGGGTCATCTTTAAGCTGACTAGAAGATTACTGTATCATCCTGTTCACGCTAAACAAACTTTTTATTTTAACCAGTGGGTGGTTATTGTCAATAATTGTTAGAAAAGTGTTTAATTTTTCAAAAATCTATAGTTATTCTTAGTCTATCACTATTTGTTATTTAAGCTTCACAATTTAAACCAAATAAAATATATATGTATACTACAATCAAGGTAACAACCAAATCTAACTCTAATTTCTTTTATTCTCAAATTTCTTGTGTAAAAGTGGTCTATATCTCATGATCCAGTAACCTATAGGGTAATTCCTTAAGTTCCGACCCTTTGAAAATTTGATAAATCTTTGCTGGCTTGTACGAAAAAAAAAAAAAAAAAAAAAAACAGAAATCCCTTCTAGCACCAAGTAACGCAAAATGTTTTTAATTTTATGAAAAAATTAAAGTTATTTGTCATTGAAAGAATTTTAGAATAAACTAGTAGTTTGTCTTTCTGTCGCTATCTTATGATGAAGATTATCATCCGTCTATTGATTTTTTTTTTTTTTTTTTTTTTTTTCACTGCTTAAAATAAAAAAGCTAAATTATGCGAATTTTATAAGATGCCCTATCTAACAGTAGTAGATGCATTAATAATTAAATTGCTTATTTGACCCTGAAGATGAAGAGATAAATTTGTAAAATTTGTAAAATTTTAGGTTTCCAAAATTGCAACGTCTCTCAATTATCAACAGCGATGTTTCGACTTTTTCTAGGAATTTTCCTTTTCATCAATCTTTAATGGTAAGAAAATTTTTATATTTGATTTTAAATGATAATATAATTTTTTTTCACCTAATAAAGTTTCTTTCTATAAAAAAATTATACTGCAGCTCTCTGAATTAGAGTAACTGATTAAGTTCTCTTAACAAGTTATTTATAATCTTAGTTCAAACCCATCTTAATGAAAAAAAAAAAATACTGAAATTGTAAATATTTTACTCCTCTGATTTGATATATTATATTTTTATAGTCTTATCTCAATGTATAAATTCATGCTATGCCTTATTTGATATCAGATGTTAAATTTAACCAGATTAAGGTTGACCACTATTACAGCTGACTTATTTACTATGCTGAAATCTCTTCGTGTTCTTGACTTGAGTCATAATCGGATCAAATATTTAAATCAAATTGTATTGAAGTCTTTCAACAATCTTCAGCATCTCTATCTGAAAGGTATTTGTTAAATTAAGTTGTATTTTATTTTTTATTGCCTTTTTTTAATCAGTTCATCCTCTTTTTTCATTCTAGTAACTGTGAAAATTAACTTAAAATAACTATGAATTAAATTTTCCTGAATACATTATCTATAAATGCATTGCAGTTTTCTAGATAATGAAATTATAATAAAGCAAATTAGATTTTTTTTCCAGTTACTTTGACAACTCAATAACTGAATTATGTTAGGTAAAATTAGAAACAATAAGATATGGATTTGCAACCATTAAAATAATGAATTAGAATGAAATTAGTGAGGTATGGTTTAGTAAAAACAACATAGTTTATACCAAAATAGTAAAAATTGTAATTTTTGTGTAGTAGTCTGTAACCTATTATAGTATACACCCTGATGATTTAAATAAATTTTATGAAAATAGTTGGTTAAACTATGTTGTCTACTGCCTATTTTGATGGACAATGCGATTTTCATAATCCTGAGTACGAAATTAGTTAGTACACCAGAAATCAAGTTGGTATTAATTTTTCACTTCATAGGTTAGTTATTCAAATATTGTTCTAAATCAAAGTGGTCATCTATCGAATGGCCAACTAACATCAATTTGAATTTTGGTTTACTAACTAATTTTATACTCAGAATCATGAAAATCACATTGTCCACCAAAATGGGCGGGTCATGACGACCTGTTTGGTTTGATCAAATGCGTATTGCTAAGCTATGTTCCACAGTTTAACTTAGCCAACCTCATATTCTTAAAAGGCACCAAGAGATTAACTTATATTATACAACATTCTAGCTTGATGTTAGTCAAACACTTTTTTGCATGCTATCTCCTGGACTATTAGATGTTGAGAAAAACTAAGCAAAAACTGTGGTTGCCACTTTTCAAATATTAATGTTAGAAGTTTATTGTTTTATAGATTATGGCAACTTTTAAATCACAAAAAAAAATTCTTGGATCAATTTTTTATTTGATTGTTCTACAATTAATTGTTTTAATTAAGTAGATTATATGTTTTCTAGCTGAGCATTTGTTTAAGGTGATCATTGGGATTGTTCAAAAGATGTAAAATGGCTACTCAGTACTAAAAATTCATCTCTCGTTAGAAAAGTATTGGATGTGGATCAAATGGTTTGTAGTGAGAGGAACTATTCAGGAAAACCCGTCTCAGCTGTGATGAAATTTATTAAGGTAATTACTAATTATATTGTTATGATAAAGATAAGATTTAGTAAGTGTAATTAAAAATAAGTACTTCATCAGTGATGCAAAACTTGCCAGTATATTATATTTTAGCTTATACTGATGTTAAAACACGATAACAAGAGTTTGCCTATGTAAACATCCACAATTTAGACTAATTTTAAAATAAAATGAAATTTTGAAGCGTTTATGACTGCATTATTCTCTCGTCCTTTTCTAGGCATACTTAAGAATTAGATGACTTTAGTTCACAATGCATGTAGAGGTATTAATAATACAGAACCTTTTACTTAATCTTAAAGAATATGATATTTTTAAAAAAAAAAAAAAAAAAAAAAAAATGTAATGTAGTATACAATATTTTTAAGCCGAGATAAATTTAAATTAATATGACATTATTAAAGATTTTAAGATGATATATTAATTGTCTTTATTCCCGTTTAAAATTGTAATTATTGAGCTGTTTTTAAAACTTTTTTATTTTAGGTGCTTGAATCTGAGTGTCCTTCATTGAATGAAAATAGACATTGTGTCTGTAAACTAGACTACATTGCTAGATCTAACACACAGGCTAGCTATCTCGTACCGATTACAATTGTAAACTGCTCTGGCCTAGGCTGGACACACCTTCCTCATACATTACCTCCTAATACTACAACTCTTATTCTTAACAACAATGAGGTACTGTGAAAGAGACACCACTTTTTCTTATCAAGAAGCTCTTGAGAATTTGTTAAAATGATACACTAACAGTAGATTATAGAATTACTTACCTTTCAGTCTGATTTATTAATCAGTGTTTCCACTAAAAAAAACTTGGGCATTGTTTTGTTATTTATAGTAACTAGAGATTTGAAATTTGGTATACATCTTAAACTTTTTTGCCCCAAAACAGGAAAAAATTTGCTAACTTCACAACTCAAAATTTCTTCGATCAGCGAGCAATTGCAAACTGATCGCAACATTTTTTATTTTTGAGTGGGGTATCATTTTAAAGGTATTGAAATGAGGATCACAAATATATGTATCACGTTTCCAAAATGGCGTTCATTTTACCACCAAAATTGGCAAAACAACAACCTGCTAACCCATAAGGACTGGTCCTAAAAATGAAGAACAAATACATAAATATACATACATCTCTTTGGGCCAATGATATTTCCGGGAGTTAATATAAAGAAAGTCAAATTTTAGAAATTTTAGGTGGCCATAACTAAGTTGACTTAAAATTTTTATTTTTTGTAATTTTTGAGTGGGGTATATTTTAAAGGTATTGAAATTTAGATCACAAATATATATCGCGTTTCCAAAATGGTGGTCATTTTACTCCCAAAAGAACCAAATAAGTAAATAAATAAAGAACCAAAGGCACACATTGCTCAACCAAAGTTCAACACAATACATATTTTATTAGGAAATATTAATTTTTATGACCCAAGAAACCCTTTTAATAGCTTGCTGGCAAGTACTTGACTGGATTTTTTAAAGCTGTTTTCCTACAAAAATTTAGCATTTTATCCAATTTTTGTCTATTTAGACAATGAAATTCTATTTAGAGTGAAAACTAGGGTAATGCTAAATAAAAACTGAAAATAATCAGTTTAGTTAGCCATTGTCATTATCAACAAGCTGGCCAACTACAGTAGTTAAAAGTTAAAATAGGTCAATATTAAATAATAGCTGTTGTGGTTTTAGGCTGCTAAATAGTCAATTCAGCCTTTGAGTTTTATTTACTTTGTGGATGTTTTAATATATTTCAGTTTCAACTCCTAATTTTTGTGTGGAGTATATTGCTGGAATAGATTATTTATACTTACTTAAATTATTTTTCTAAGCAAGTTTTTGAAAGTAATGAACAGATTACTGTAAACTATTGCTGTTATTTAGTTTATGTTTTAAATGAAAAATAAAAAACTTTTTTTATTTTATTTATTTCTGTTTTCTATTAACAATGAAGCACTTTAGTTTCATTCTAAACCAAACAGTGGTTTCATTTCCTCTGTCTTCATATAATTCCTGTCTCTTTTCATCTGAGAGATTGCATACGAAGGGTGAACTTAACAAATAGAGGGGAGAGGATTTGTTGACTTTGCCTACGTCTCTGATACCCCATCTCATTTAGTCCAAGCTTATTTGTCTGTTAATATGTATGTAATCCAAGCTTATTTTTATATGTTAAGGAAGGGCGAACTCTACTAAATAAATACTGCAACCTTACATTTTGAAGCAAAAAAATCAGTCTGAATAAAACAAAAACTATAAAAAAAAAACCAATCATGCAACGCTTCATACGTTTCATGCCAATATACTTGAAGAAAAAGTTTAATATTGTAAATATTTCAAGATGGTGGCTTTAGATTTAATCATAATTAAAATGTATTTTATCTATCTCTATGAAAATAAAATTTAAAGTTTCTACCCATATCTGAATGAATAAAGTTAATTATACTCATTTTTAAGACAACTGATATTTTTTTTAAATAATATGAGTTAGGTATAAATGATTATGTAATATAGCTAATGCAAGATATCTAAAAAAAGAAATTATATTTCAGATAAAAGATGTAACACCTCTTATAACTAATTATCATTACAGAAGTGTGTCTGATATTTATTTGGACTATAATAAAATAAGTTCACTTGACGATTTAGAATCTGCTCCTTGGTTATCCAAGTTTAGAATATTCAGTGTTAAGTATAACAGATTAACCAAGGCAAGTCATTTATTATTATTTTTTTTGCTAAATTCATTTTCTCCGAATCATTATTATTAATAATGTTATTTATTAATAATGCTATTTTTAATTAAGTTTTTTTTTATTCAGCTTCCAGCTAATGCATTTGATAGAGCTTTTCAGAAAAACTTCCATCTGGGAAAGATTTATTTGGGTAATAATCCATGGAAATGTGATTGCATCTTTACTCCAACTTTTAAGGTCTTTTTTGAAGCACTTAATGTTATAACAAATTTATTTTTTTACATTTACTTATTATTAATTAATATTATTTGATTTTTGCTTTTTTTCTATAAAAAGAAAAGTATTGGAATTGAATTACACTATCAATTTACTGATTTTATTGGATTTATGAATTTCAAGCATCCATAAATACAACTAAAATATTTAGGAGGACTTTCTAACGAAATGAGAGCTAAAATTGTTAAGAAAAGTAGGGAGACAGCAACCTCGTGCACAAGAGCTATTATAGAGCAGAACTGAATGGTCTCTAGTATTCATAGTTCGGATTGTCTAATCAATGATGGCAGGTGATTTTTATCTTGATTAACTCAGTTCGTAAAAAGACCACACTAAAAAAAAATCTCATCAGAAAACACCACAGAGAGCATTATTATTTTAAGATTTTATTTAGTTAAGTGAGAAAAAAGTCTTGATCGTGGCTTGGAACAACAACAACCAATGTCCATTTTTTGACATGTCTGTTTTTTTTTTTGTTATCCAACCACTTCACTATGTCAAGTTTCGTTTGCAACATCAACTAATGTCCTAAATCTAACCCTTGGCTATATTTTTCACATCACAACTAACCAATGTCCTCACAGATTGCAGACAATCCATGGTTGTGATCAACTTTTCTCAAAACTGCAATTATGGACATTGGTTGTTGTTGTTCTAAGCATCAGCATTATTTTTATGTGCTGGTTTAGTATTAGTGGCTTTATATCAGTTGCCCTCATCACTCTATATTACAGGTTATCAGTGCTTAAAATAAGTTTATATGTATAAATAGTACTGCAAGGCAAGAAAAGAGTTACAGACTAAATAAAAAAGAAGTCAGGGGGAGTAAGAGAGAAAGATAAATACATACATGCAAAGATACATAGCAAAGATGGATGGTAATATGAGTAGTTCAGTTTTAGGCACAGGCTTTTTTATCTAGTACGTAGCTCAATCAGATTAGATTGGATAAGATATCTTTTAATACATAAATATAAAAAGATTTTTTTTTTTTTCACCTCACTATTATTTCTACTCATATAAAACACTGCCAATCGCTGTCAGTCATCGTTCTTGAGTGTATGTCAATGCTTTGCCCATACTGCCCTGTACAGCATATATTAATATTAAACTTAAATTAAGCCTTAACTCAAACTTCATTATTGCACTAATTTTAGTGAAAATTAATATTGAGAATTTGTGCTTGTGAATTATGAGACTAAAAACGATTTTTTTTATTAAAAAAATAATAATTATAATTAAACTAATTTAAATATGGATTATATAAATAGTCTCTCCACATTAACTGGTTAATTTGATTATTGCAAATTACATAGCAGCTTTCAGCCTTCATAAGGCCATCATCAGTGCCTAAGAACAAACAATAGTTAGACTAAGTACTGAAAATCTACACAACAATTTGAGCAGAACACAGTATTTTAGTATTTTTATTTTGTTATACAAACTTCATTTCTCCTGTTTCAGATCAGTGTCTCATTATTTTTATGAGATTATTAATTAACATTATTGTAGTATGATTTATTTATTTATTTTTTTTTTTTTTGTGGGTAACTTATTATAATTTGTTTTAACTTATTTCGGTTTTATATTTATTCGTTTATTCGTCTTTTAATTTTTTGTTCGACTTATGATATTTGCCTAATTTTATTTGTTGACAGTTATTTATGTAATTCGGTGTTTCGCTCTAATTATTGTTTAGATTTCAGTACTTAGTCTAAATTTTGTTTTTTCTTAGGCACTGATGGCCTTATGAAGGCTGAAAGCTGCTATGTAATTCCCAATAAACAAATTAGCCAGTTAACGTGGAGAGACTATTTATATTATCCATTAAGATGACCTCCATAGATGCTCCCACACCTACAATAATTTAAATATGTTTTATAATATTTTGCTAAGATTTGATCATGTTTATATTTATTTTACCTGTTGCGTGGGCAGACAGATAAAATAACAGGATTTAACAGATTAAATCCTATCAGGGGTCTCACGTCCTCATGTTTCTATTAGACTTCGTGCATCCGAGGGTTAAATAATTTATTAGACTAACATT
The DNA here is from genome assembly GCA_951217055.1 of Gerris lacustris. Taxonomy (NCBI): domain Eukaryota; kingdom Metazoa; phylum Arthropoda; class Insecta; order Hemiptera; family Gerridae; genus Gerris; species Gerris lacustris. The sequence continues at coordinate 83,476,692 of OX578277.1, forward strand.
GTTAACATTTTCATTTTTAGGAACTTATATTGAAGTACAGAATAGTTATAATCGATATTTATGAAATCCGTTGTGCTCAAAGGGAAAGAGATGAAAATTCTATGAAAACAGTAATTCTTTTTTTTAATTAATTCTATGTCATTACTTTATTTTAACCTAGATGTAATTTATCTTTTAAAAATAATTATTAAATGTGGTTCTAATTTATCTAGGTTACTTGATTTATATTTCTGTATTAATTTGATTAAAACTGTTGACACAGTTTTGCTTTTAAGTTTACTTTGGTTGGGGGTTTGAAGCTACCTTAATAAATCTGGCTAACTTTGCTTTAATATATGCCATTAGTTAGGGTGCTGTTTTACCAAAATGTTCTTGCTTCTTTTTAGAACTGACTGCAATTAATCAAAATAAATATTTACAATATTAAAATTTAAGATCCAAAAACTTCTTATAATTATAATGATTCAATACTTCTTTGATACCTAATTTTATTTTGTTAATCTAACTCTTCATAAATATAAAAACTACAGATTTACTTTTTCAAAAATAAAAAATAAATAAATAAAATAGTTTTATCTAAAGACAACATGTAATTTTTGATTTTATATATTCAAAAGTGAAATGGATCTTTTTATAGTCAAATTAAAATTGAAAAACTAACTCTAGTATAGACTAGTTTAATTCCTTTTATCAGCTAGTCCACAGAATCATGGTTAAAGCAACATTTTAGATTGTTGTCTAACTTCTATTCATTATTGGTAAATATTGTTGAACAATCATTTATGTAAGTTAATTACTTCTGTTACTAATTGCTTACTATAAATCACAATATTTATACATCCCGGCTTGTTATTTGACTATGGCCAAAGTTTTTATTTTTTTTAAAAATTTGAATTATTAAAATTCATATTTTTATAATATTTAGTTAATTTTTTTATAGTGAATTATTTAATTATTTTTGCATTTAGATGTATTCCTTAATTTTTATTTATTATTTATGTTTATTTATTTTTTTCGATTACGTAATTGAAAGAATTTGACAGATATATCCTCTCTAGTCCTGTTTTATTTTTTAATGTGCTTTATGACACCCCAAAGCAGAAATATCTCAAAATCGCCTCAAGTAAGAATTAACACTGGTATAAATGCTGGTATCTTAATATGTATATATATATTTTACATAGTACATAATAGATTATGTTTCTAAACATAAATATATATTAGATATTGTTTTATTTTAAATAATAATATGATATTTGGGTACATATATTCTTGTATTTTCAAATGAATATAGTTTTAAATTGCATAGTATTTGGGTCTAAACTGGGAAATAGCCTCTCTGATCTTCAATTTCTAAAAAAAAATCTTATATTAGGTCTTTTTCAAGTAGATGCTATATATTTTTTTTTTTTTTCTATGTATTATATTGTTTGGTTTTCAGATCCACAATCTTTCACTGAAGAAAGTGTGCCATGAGCCTAAGGAGAAGATGAAAGCAATTGACTTTTTAAATATAATTTTGGCATTTCTTTTGCTACTCCTCCTTGGACATTTCCTTTACAGTTACTGGGTGTACAAATCTACTGGGGAATTACCTTGGATAGCTATGCAGTTGCCTTAAAGTGTCTTGTATACCATGTACTGCAGTCTTGCAGTTTGCGCTTCAGTTGAGAGTTTAAAATGTTCTCTTCCAGAGTCCTTCATTAAAAGCTTCTTTTAAGTAACTTAATAATCTCTCAGATTTATTTGAATACTGTTGAAGAATTATACGCAACATTCTTGTCTGAAGATGTTTGAAAAGGGCAGCACATTAATGTGAATTTTTTGACTTTGTTTATTAACCTGATGTCACCATCAAAACAAAACAGTTTTAAATATAATGTTTATTATTAAATAAAATTACCATTACTGTTCATCACAATTTATCATGTGTTTTTATGCATGAATTATATTAGACTAGGACACCGTTAATCTGGACACGCAGTAATCCAGATGGTTCTCCATGGAGACTGAAAGCACGTAACCATGAAGTTTATATCGCAATTCTCTTCTTACGAATATTCTCGGTAATCCTGTGCATGATGACAACTTGCACTCCTGTTCCACTTCAACTCGTTAATCCTGTGCATGATGACAACTTGCACTCCTGTTCCACTTCAACTCGCTTATCCTGTGCATGATGACAACTTGCACTCATGTTCCACTTCAACTCCCTACCACCCAAAGTTCATTAAAATTGGACGTATGTTTTTAAGATATATTGGTTCGCAAAAATTGAAGGACAGACCGACCAACAGACAGACAAAAATGATCCCTGATGTCTGAAACAGATTTCTGTCTTGGAATTTTTGAAATCAGAGACCGTTACCTTTGGTAAGCTCGGAAGCAAAATAATATATGAATTATTTTATTATAACAACAGAATGACTAACTAAATATTAAATTTAAAAAGCTTAAATTTTTTAATATGATTTTTATATTTTTTTATTTTGAGGAGAATAAATTTTATTTCATAACAATCAAATTGATTTTTATAATGATAATTTCATTGCAAATTACTTATGATGAGTTGTGTGACCTATAAAAGTATAATAATAAAATTTAAAAAAAAAATTATGGAAAAAATTTTCCCTTGATGACAAATTTTGCTTTTTTCCTTCTGTATACAGTAGAACCTCGATTAACCGTCAGGCACAGCACCAGAGCCTTGACGGATAATTGAAAAGACGGTTAAGCGAAAAAGGGGGATATTTTTAATTTATTAAAAGACGAATTGTTATTTTATTAACAAATAGATGTTTATTTTAATAAATAATAAATTTACATACTTTTTTGATGGAAGAAGTCTGTTAATTTTTTTGTTTTAACATACTTTGAGCTTTTTTGGCTGCCGAAAGTATGGGAAGTATGGGAGTGCTGAGTCGAAGGTCAAAGAAAGTGGGGTGCACAATGGCGTGTGGCCTGACGGTTAAGCGAGAAAGACGGTAAATCGGGAGACGGATAATCAAGGTTCTACTGTACTCGTTGGAGGATTTAGTTAAGTAGGCTAAGCTGAAATTTGGTGCATTATGTTTCTTTTATTATTGCTAGGTGGAAGCTCATTAAGGCTAGTACTCACTTGAATTACACATTTATTTCCTTTAGAGTAGTATGCTGATATGTGTATCAGCATACTACTCTAAAGGAAATAATAGCACATTTTTTTCTCATGATTACAAAAATAAGTTGTTTAAAAATGTTGTTCTTTTCACTGGATAGATTATTATTTTGCATTATTATACAAGTATACAAGTGATGTCAACTGTACAGCATATATGAATTACTGAAAAATGTGTAATTCAATACACAATAGTACATAATAGTTATGCACATTTTTATTACATACATGTTCATCTCTACTTAATATGATGTATGCATCATAGGAAAAAACTAAAAAGGAACATTAAGTATAGACGAAAAAAAATTGAAAATTATCTTTAATTCAGTCTTGTTTAAAAAAATTATTGTTGTTTCTCTTCAGTATCATTATTGCTTGGCTTCTCTTCTTCTTCTTCTGTTAGGGTATATGGAGAAGGAACTGGACTTCTTCTATTTCCCTGTTCTTCTACTTTAAGAACTTTTTTCACTTGCTTTTTTACTGTTTTGCTCTGGAATATCTTACTTATTTTCAACTTCATATCTGGATCCATTTTCAAACATTTCTTCAATGCTGTTATGAGCCATTCACTCTTAAACATAAAATTAAGAAAAATAATTTATTTGGAGGATAAAATTAGTGTTATATTTTTTCTTTAAAAATATCAATAAAACAAGAAGTGCATTTGCTTTGTTTTAGTACCTGTAATTTAGGTTCTAGTGGCATTTCTGATAAATGATGAACAATTACTGAACCATTTTCTGATCCAACAAGAATATTCTAAAAGAAAAGAAAACTCAATAATTTAATAAATAAATTTAACTAATAAAACAATCAAGAACACTTCCTTTCATTCTTTAAACTTCTCAAAAGGGTTTCTTTACACATACTAAAATTATTACTGTAAAGGTCCCCTACACACTATATATTTTACTGCACAGTCGCCAGATAAGCCAAAACTGAAGGTGATTTCACATTACACAGCAAGCTGTAGGGTGTGCCGTACAGTCTGTTGAGGGCAGATTTACTTTGTAGGGTTGTAGTGAAGCTTTTGTCTCTTGAGGGGTTGGAATTGGAGAAGAGATGTAAATGTATGGAAAAAGTCAGATATGTTCATACTTCATACGACTCACCATACAGTCTGTCAGTCTCCCTACACACCAAGGTCACCGTTCAAGTCTGCAATGCTACCAAGACCTGTCCGGTGACCGTACTGTAAAACGTAGAGTGTGAATTCAAACTTTATTCTGCTTTAACCTAGATGTTATCTTCCTCTAAGATTAGGAGGGAGGATTCTGACATACAAATGTATTTACATATTATTTCGCTTAAAAATTTATTATTGATGGCATTTTGCTCCTTTGTTGTCCTGAAAGTTGACTGATATACATACTAAACAATCACTAGAATTTTTTGTAGATAAAAAAAATTTTGATTACAATAAATCGTATACAATTTGATTACATTGCCTCGAGGACTGAATTTGACTGTAGTTAATGGTTCACGTGATTTAACTGTAGTGACTGGATTGAGTGCTGATCTTTGAAGATCCCAAAGGTAAAGACAATCATGAGTTACACAGGCTAGTATACTTGCATGAGATGGTGACCAGTCAACATCTTCAACTGAAAACTTAAATAAAATTCTTTATTAATATTAATTGTTAGAAAAATTCACTATACTTTTCTGCAGGTTTACAAAAGGCCATAGTATGCTTATAATATAATATATTTATTCTTCTCTACTCCCTTTAAACTTAAAAATGTATTTCATGTTTAAATATTATTTTATACATGCAAGTTTCAGTATCTAATCGAGTATCTAATAATTTTTATTTTAACTCTAACTTCTCATCTACGATTACATAATTACTTGGTCCAGTGATTTTCATTTATTAGCTGTTTAGAGTTTTTGTAGTTATATTTAATAATTATTAAATAATTTATTAAAATTTACCATAAAATAAACTTATCTCTAGCGGGAATCAAACCCGGCCTCTGCACCGCCCGTGTTTAAAACTATTTTCTTAGGAAGTATATTTTCCCCGGAACAACGACTTATATCGATAGATTCGTATTCAAACGGAAACGGAATACATTTTAGAATTTTTTGATCAAAATCGTCAAAACTGTTTTCGAGAAATAATTTTTGTTCAAGTTTTAATTTTAAGTGTTTGGGGGGTAGGGCCCCCAACTTTAGATCTAACATTGATTTCTCAGGGGGACTCAGGGGACCTCATAACGCGTAGCGTAAATCCATTAAAATTGAATTTTCGCGCCATCAAAATACTTTCTTGTTATATATATAATATATGTACTATAATACTATACGAATATTATATAGTATATTGTAATTACATGCTGATACCTAATTTTTGTGAGGAATAAAAAAAAAAAAAAATATATTAAGTGTGAGTAAATGAGAAAGTAAAAAATGTGATGGGGGTTCTGAAAAAGTTCTCAGAACTTTTTCCCCACCAAATAATACTATAATGGCGGCAGATATTCAGTTGAACTATGAAGGAGAAGGAATTATTTATCTTATAGAAAAGTATAATTGGTGCGATTTTCAGCTTAATCGGCGAAATAGATCCAAAATTATTTAACTTTAAAGTTTCAAAGTTCGGAAGTCGATATTCCAAAATTGCGGCAGGTGTTAAAACGAATTTCGGTGGAAATGTTTGTCTTATAATGAGGTATAATTGGTGTGAATCTCAGCGCAATCGGAAATTAGGAAATTATTTTTGATATTTGTGCATACTCAGCGAAGTGGGTTAATGACGTCACAAATTTATGATTTTCCGGACAACTACATGTAAGGACTAAGGACTGATTTATATACCGCAAGTTTCAACTCTCTAGGTGGGCGTCATCCGTGACACAGACGACCAGCTAAAAACCACTGAAATGATCTTAATAACACCCAAAATGGATAATTCCATTGAAATCTCGGTTTTCATACTTTTCCTTTGAGGGTAAAGAACAAAGAAACAAAATAGAAAAAAGTAAATACATAATATAAAAAACGTTTAATGCTTGAATTTTAAAGATAACACGGGTTTTGACTTACAGCTTTAATAGCGAGTTTCAGTATCGGGTAATCTATTCCTTGTACCCAAATATAGATATTATCTGAAACACCAAAACTTGCCATTACTTCGGGACACCAAGGTGAATGTCTGATTCCATATACAGGGGCTTCGTGAGCTAATAAACGAGTCTTTAACCCATTAGCAGCTCCCACATTACACTGAAACATTCATTATGCATTTAATTTTAAAATGTAATATTTACCAAAAAATATATATGTATATGTAGATTTTTGAGATTACCTTTATAATTGGGCCTGAATCCGTAGCAACGTAAAAAGTCATTGGTTCAGATGGGTGGAACGCTATATCATATCCTATGCTATGATGTTTTTTAACTTCCACTCTTTTTAATTTTTTCGGAGATGCTCCTGATCGATCCACGTCAATATAAGCTGGAAAAAGCAATATAAGTAATGATTATTATCATAAGGAACTTTCAGCCATAGTACAAACTTCAAATTACACCTCTTCCTCTGTACCTTCCATTGATTGGCTATCAATAATTTTATTAATCATTCTTTGTCAAGTTGAAATGAATCTTAAATTAAATTTAAACTTTAGAATTTTAAAATGAACATTGCATTGTTAAACAGCAATAATAGGTACTGACCTACATTACTAATAGGTTCATAGATATCCCAAAAGCAAACTCTTCCATCCATTCCTACTGTTACTATTTGCTCATGTTCTTTTGAATACGCTTTATTTATATACCATTTCACAGAGCACAAAGTATACTTCCAGGTACCTAAGCGATGCCTGAAAAATAGTGATAAAGTTATAGTTTAGTGTTAAAGTATATACATAATTGTTTTATGTTGCAGCTGATAATTTTTTTGTTTTAAGTGCACTGCCAAGTGCTAGTTTAGTACAAGGGATATTGATATTTAATAAATTATTGGTAAAAGGCTTTTTCCTCTCTTGAATGCAACATTTATTGATCCCTTTCGCAAGGGATCAAGATGTTATGTTGAAGATATACGATGTTTCAGCAATCAAATCCATTATCAAATGACGCTTAAATATCTTCATTGCTGAAGTATTAAAAATAGTATATTTTATGTTCTCACGCGTCCTTAAATTTTAAATGTCTATCTCCTACAGCCAACGCGATAATATAATTTATTGTACCAGTTGATTACTATCGGTCTTGCCGACGAAAATGCTATACTGATGAGAAGTAATGCTCCATCCATGCAAGTTGCAGCCAAAAGATACGGTCTGGTTTTAGAGAATGCAAGACTTGTAACTGCCGACTGTGTCATGACGATTCTCTCTGGGTTCTCAGGATTTTTGATACACCAGCAAGCAACAGCACCTGGAGGATTACCCTCTGGTTCGCATCGACCGTAACCTGCTGCCACTAGCATCTGGAAAATAAATATGAATTAGAATTAGTCCTGTGTAAAGATAAGTTATTATAAGTTCAAGAATATGTATTTTGATTCTTGATATTTTTAAGAAAGAAAATCTCTTTAAAATCAACTTTATATGGCCTTTAAGAAAACACATGGTTAAAGTAGCCAAGTATACCAACATAGAAACCAATAAAAATTAAATGAAATATGATTAGAATCTTTGCTATGAACGCATGCCGCTATGTGCCGCTTGTAGTAGAAATAATAAATATTCTCTGAATTACGCTGAGTTATCGTTGATTTCAGCCTTTGAATGTTTTTTAAATTATTTAATTATATTCGATATTTTTAACGAAATAAAATCGTTCAGTACAATTAGGCCTGAGTTTTTGACAAATCTTTCGGTATTTAAGATATATACCGATCCCCAGATTCGTTAAATACATTAGTTTCTTGTTTAGAATAATGAAGTATGCTAAATGTATGTCCATAGTCCTCTGAATGATAGAGAAGCATACGTGCCTAATGCCTAATGAGGTTCCTTTAAAATAATGGAAGTATTAAAAAGGTTCTTACTCTGTTCGACGGATTCCAACATAGTGCTGTCACAGGCCCAATTTCTTCAAGTTCATCAGCATCATACACCCAAAGCTCTGTGATATTGTAACCCAATTCTCTAGAAGCAAGGACAAAAATAATGATATAATCATATATACTCTATTTTAAAGTTAGTTCTTGAAACAATACTTAATACGATATAGAAATCAGCGTATTGTGATGTTTTACATTTTCATATAAAGAGACAGTATTGTGATGGCGCGATAATTTGATTTTGAGATTGTGATGGATTTACACGTTTTGAGGTCCCCTGAGTCCAAAAAAGTGGTTTTTAAAAACAAATCTGTCTGTGCAGGCTTAGAGCCTAAACTACTGGGCCGATTTTGACGAAATTTGGCATACATGTTAAATCATATCCCGCGGCGAAATTGATTTTTGCTCCAAATTTGGGAGCGCTAGCCCCCAAAAACTCTGAAAAAACGTAAAAAAAAATTATTTCCCGAAAACGGTTCCGATGATTTTGATTAAAAAATTCTGAAATGTAGTCCATTTAAATACGAATCTAACGATATATGCCGTTTTCCCGGGAAAAATCTAGTTCCTGAGAGAATAGCTTTAAACGCGGACAGAGAGAGGCCGGGTTCGATTCCCCGCCGAGGAGGAGTTATTTTTATGATAAATTTCGATGAAATTATCAATAATAATTTAATGTACCTACGAAAACTAATAAATGCGGAAAAACAGGGCTGAGTTGTCTCGGACCGATTTTTTCTTCTTCTGATAATTCATTGATTTCATTATTAAGAGTTGGTAGATTTATTGTTTTATGGAATCCATCTTAATAAATACATACTTTAATTTATTAAAATGTAAGCAAAAACAATTACTAAAAACGCGATCAATACAGCATATGCATTTATTGACTACATAAAGCACAAGGTAGTGTTGCCTCATTAATTTTATATAATTTTACTGTATGATTGATTTTTATTAATGTTTGATTGGACTGGCTAAGTAACCAGCTTGGCCACTCGTGCGACAACGTCGTTTTTTTTTAAACACAGAATGGGGTAAACTATAAATTGGCTTTATTGTAACATGTGACTAACTACATGAAATAAGACGGTATTGGAAGATAGAATAAAGTATTAATTACCCAACTCCTACACTCTTTGATTCATATATTTTCTGATTATCTTTGTACACGTTTGATGCTATGACTCTTTCAAAAATCATTCTGTATGTATTTTGTTTTTCTGCTTCGACCAATGCTGCAAAATTGACTGCGGTTTCCTCCTCTTCATCTTCTCTTTCCTCATCCTTTTCAACTTTTCAAACAATATAGCATAGAGTTAAAACAAATTATTAATAATTGCAAATTATATAAGATGTACCGATAATCAACTTGAACTAATTATCATACACGTCTTATAAGATAGAGATCGTATACTTATCATGTAATAACGTTCAAATTAGTTTTTCACATTATCCTATAATTATTTAGTGTGGTTCATAACTAAGAAGAAGACTTTAAATATTATTAAGAACTTTAAATTTATCTTGTTCTAAAAGACACCTCTGTCTGAAATTAAGGAATATCATGTAAGTGCCGAGAATAATGAGGGTCGATATACCCTTATAATAATTAGTTAAATTATCCCAAAACTTACACGCAAGAGTGGTTCAAAAAGAGGATCTAAGACATACCTGAAAAGCTTTGAACTTATTTTAAAAATAACACAACATGGCAAATGACACAAACTCTACTAGTCTCTCTAAACTATGAAAGAACTAACTAACTAAAATTAAAGAATAAGCAAAAATAATATATTATATATATATATATATATATATATATATATATATATATATATATATATATATATATATATATATATATATATATATATATATATATATATATATATATATATATATATATATGTATATATACTTTGTTATAACAAAATGTCATACCTGTTTTGCTTTTGTTTATTGCTGTGTCTGCTAATATATAAGAGTCATACATATCCCAAACTGATGCACTTGGTTTTTTATCCTAATGAAATAAAATATATGTATATCAAAAAATAATTACACATACAAATTTGTAAGTCTTATTTAAGTGACATGATAGTTCTAACTTGACGTTTTATTAGATAATATATATAAGAACTTCATCAATGTGTACTCGATTATGAAACAATAAAAAGACTGCCGAAAACTGGATGGAATTATATACATTCTTAGAATTTTATTGGTACACATGAAACTTGATTTATAAGTGAATCTCGGAACTCTAAAATAACTTAAAGTTACACAACCAGGATTTTATTTATTATTACCCCACCAAGGTTTTGCTTCCGAGCTTACCGAAGGTAACGGAAGCTAGGTGATCGTTCTGAAGAACAATAGTTATTTACGCACCAAGGGAGTAAAGTTAGACATAATTCCCTGAGCAATGAAGTGGATTCCTAAGGCGAAAGCCGAAGGAGTCATGAATTTTAAGTTTCGAGGCGAAGCCGAGGGAATTAAGTCTTGCTCTGGGAATTTTGCCATTTTGCTCTCGAGGTGCGTTCAAGATTTTACCTGCAGAAGGGAGAAAAAAAATACAAATGTATAAAACAAGATATTCCTTATTTATCTATTTCACGTTCTTTATATTTATATAAAAACGAGCAAATTTAAAAAAGAACTAATAAATTTAACTAAAAACAACACAATTAATAGAACATTTATTCAAAACACGGAGCGTTTTAAAACAAAACAAATAAATATTTAAAAACTGCTGATTTCGAGTCATGTTTGTAATAAGCAGTGTTGCCAACTTAAATCTTCGTAAAATCCGTTTAAAAGCAGTTCTTATACTAGAATTAAGTTGGCTGCACTGAATTTTCAGGGAGTTATGCCATAACTCCCTGCTATAACTCCCTGTGGCTCGGCCAGGCAGTTAAAACACTTAACACCCTAAAAACCAGGCAGTTGTCTCCAATTTCAAAAAAGCCAAGGCAGTAATCCGTTTCAGTCATTCAGACATCAGGGAACATTTTTGGTTCCGTGTCTGTCTGTCGGTCAGTCGCCAATTTTTGCGAACCAACTTATATTAAAAACCTCACTTCTTATTTTAATGAAATTTGTATGGTAGGTCATAATTAGCTTATTGTTGGCCCCATATTCTTTTATAATTTTTAAAGCATAGATTTGTGTCAAATCTAATTGTTTTAATGAGCAAGAGAGCAAAGTTACTTTTTCTTATTTAATTTTATCGACTAATCTAGCCAACCGATGTTTCTTTGTTATTTTTTTTTTTTTTTCAGATACAGGGAAAATTAGTTTAATTAATACATAAATATAATACTATATTCTCAATACTTACTTTTTTCTCTATGATATCGGTCTGGGTTTCCTTTGTTTCCGAAAACAAGAATAGGGTCTGAGTTTCATTTTCATCCATGTGAATTTTATCCTTCGTCTCAACATACTATCAACAAATCACATGGAAATTAGTACATTTATTATAAGGGTCATTTCAAAATTTCGGTACAATTCGTGTCACAGGAGTCATAAAAAGAAAAGTGTTTATCATAAAGTTGGATTTTTTTTTTTTTAAGTATTATCTAAGAACATAAGGGAACACATCCACTAAATGTTTGACAGGCTGGGGTCCACTACTAGGGAATGAAAAATATACATATATGTCATTTTCTCACTCTCTAGCCTGTCACAAGCATGGGGTGGCCAAGTTCACGTAATTTTTTTGCAAATCTAGGAACCAAAATTTAATTAAACAATACGGGAGGTTGTGAGAATTCCCCTGTATTAGCCATAAAGTGATCCAAAATGGTTAATTTCTGCTTATTAGATTACTAAAAAGCACATTTTATATGTGCCACAAGGTTTCTACCTCACTCCCTAGAACTTTTTAAAAATGACCGCCAAACTTGTAGAGAAGGAATATTTTTTGCTCTAGCTTCATAAATAGGCAACACTAATTCAACAAGCTGGATAGAAGTTGGTTTTATTAGGTTACAATCCAGGGCTTCTTGTTTTTTATGGTGGTTTAGTACTGAATGTTAACGAGTATTTTTATTCAACCTCACTTCCTAGACCATTATAATTAAATGAATGAAAGTGATTTTTTTAGTATTGCTTTTAATTTATAGTTCAGTTTTTAGAATACAGTCTTGGACATGAGCTGGATCAACCTGGAGTCATCCCTGTTCTCAAAATATCTCATTTGGCACTAAAACCTCACTCCCTAGTCTAATAGACAATTTCCATTCACCTAGGGAGAGAGAATCTTGATGAAACAGTCATATTTTACATTTTATTTAAACTATTTTTGCCTTTTTAAGTTGATTTACTTCAAGCCGTGACCACTCCTTATCACATTCCTCTAAATTTTGACTTTTAATGTACTTATAATAATTATTTTTGTGAGCAAGATTTTTAATTTTTTAAACGGACCAAATGTGATTTTGCTTCATAAGAGCTCAATAAATCAGTTTTTAAACAAATATTTTATTAAGCTATAATATTATTAATAATATTTTATTAAGCTTCTCATTAACAAGACTTGAATCTGACTCCCTAGATTCAAGCGATTTTTTAAAAATCAATATTATTGGAAATGTTGGTGATTGTGCGTGCATACAAAGGGAAGTTACTAGGGAGGCCATAAAGACATGGTAGTAGTGAAAAAAACTACAATTATTTCAAATTTTTTTGAAATGCACCGAAATTTTAAAATGACCCATAAAAGAGGTATAGTTCAATAACCAATTTACATCTTCACACAAAATTAATTGTATTTAAAACAATGTGACCGGTTTTGACTTTTCTAATGCATCCTTCTTCAGATAATCTGATGGTTGTCGAGTGGCTTAAGCAGAAGTGTTTTGACTTGTACTTTTAAAGAAACTTGATAACCATCAGATTATCTGAAGAAACCTGCATTAGAACAGCCGAAACCGGTCAATTGTTTCAAATACAATTCATTTTGTGTGAAGACGTGTTTTGGTTATTGAACTAATAGCTTTTAGTAAATTTATTATTATTTAATAATAATGTTAGTATTGTGTTAGTGTAACTATTAAATCATAGTTGTTGTATTTTATAGTTAAATTAAAAACAAGTATATTTTTATTAGGTATTTGGTCCTTTTATTAAACTTTTCTTTTACCTGAATTGATTGCAGAGATTTAATTACGGAACTTTCTCTCCAATAATTAATCGAAGATAATCAATTATTTGTTGCTTTAGAAACTTGTACAGATTATAACCTAGTTGTGCTGAAACCTTACAGTCTCGTATTAACTTGTTGAAAATGTTGTGGGTAGTCTATTACTAGGGTTTAAGCCTTTGCAAGTACCTAAGTTTGAAGTCACGTAGACATCAACTTCGATTTACCAATTGAAAGGCTGTATAAATATAAATAATCAATTGAATTTTTGTAACTGGAAAACATTAAATTGAATTCTGTTTGTGATTACAGAAGAGATAAGAGACAATATCCTTATTTAAGAAGTGGTCTTCACCTTTCACCTGCAAGGAATGCAGTAGTGTAAGAACTTATTAATATTATTATTAGAATTATCTAGAACATTTGTCAATACTTTTCTGAATGCTTCATTTTCAGCTATGACCTTTTCAGCTAATTCGCTATTTTCATCGACTGCTTTAGTTTGGAGTTCGAACAGATGAAATGTCTCGGTCTCCTTCAAGGTTATTTTGAATTCAGGTTTCTTTTTCTTCTTCATATCTTCTTCATACCCTTGAAGAGGAATCTTAAACTGAAAATATGTATAAGTAGTTAAATAAATTAAATCAGTTTTATGTAAAAAGTTAAAGTGATGATTTATGGTTCAATAATGTCTCTGTAATCAGGGAAAATGGGTAAAGTGTTATCAGTGGGTAACATCTATGAAATTTGATTGCATTGAGGTACTTATCACGGCACAACCTCTATTAACCTTTTGATTATAGAGGTTAATGGAGGTTATACCTTTATTAACCTCTTAACACAACATTTGAAATTAACGCTTTCAATGCCGGCGCTTAGTGTTTTAACTCATTTTCAGTCATTTGTTTGTCTATTAGTTAAAGTAGAAAGCAATTCCTTAACATTAGAAAAAATGTATCAATTTTAAATCAAATTATAAATTTACAATCATATGTAAATCAGCTATTACATCTGCCGTTTAGGCTTGTGTGGATAGAAGAAAAAGCTGAAGCTGTGTGCGCCATTTTAATAATGACTGTCACATAAATCTATGTGAATATTATACATATGCTCTATTGATTTACCCCTCCGACTTACCTAAGAAGTCAATAAACACGAAACGTATCTCTCCAACTTCAATTTTATAGCTTTTAACCCAAAAAAGAGTGATGAATTGGTTTTGCAGCAAAGGATATATCGGTCTATAGCAGCAATGTGATGAAAGGGGTTTATTTAAAGCGGTTGATGCTGCTCTTGCTTCGCTAATTTACATCCTAATTTGGTTGTTTGGTCTTAGATTATTTTTTCATACCTATTGATCGAGAATGTTTTTGCTAATCTCATAAAGCATCATAATAAATCGAAATCATTTTCTATATAGACGGAAACTAAGGAAACCTGTAAGAAAGAGTTAAGATTCTTTACTCAGTAAATACTTTATTCTGTGTCCAGATGAGTTTTCTAGGTAGCAATATTTCTCCTTGATGGAACTCAAGCGGCCGAATCGCTTCACCATTATTTTATTTCATTCACAAATTGTAAGTTAAATACTCATTCTGAGAGAAAATAATTACAAGATAAAAAGAACTTTTTATATACTACGTTTTTAAATTTTCTGTTGAATCGTATGTAATGTTGATAATATAATTGTTATTGTTATATAATATATAATGTTAGTGAAAAAAACAAAATATATATTTCCAAATTTATTTACTTTACATAAATGACAACCATCCAGAGAGCTGATCTTAAACCTATAAAAGGATAAATCTTTGTACAACGGATCTCCCCAACACCAAATCTAAAGCATGCATCGATATATTTGAAATAATATAATCGATAAATAATATAATCGATATTTCCTGTTTAGCTGTCATTCAATGTTTACCTATCACAAATTTGAGACCCGTCAAAATGAAGATAGCGTAAATATTGGATATGGCAAAACAAATAAAATAACTTGCGGATTTTTTCCGAACTAACTTTCCGCACAGCAAAATTTGCTGAAAACTAATTAAATTTTGCTGAAAGATGGCTAAAAGTATTAAAATAATGCATTGTCATCGTGTTCTAAGCTATGCTAAAAGTTTCAAATGTCTAGCTATTCGGGAAGTTAGTTAGAAATCGATTGCCAGATTTGTACCGGACAAACAAACAAACAAACAAGAATGCAAGCTAATAAAAACGTAGTAAAAAGGAATTATTCAAAAATTCATGATGAATGTTGTGAACCTCGATTCTGTATAGTGCAATAATTACAATTAATATTAATATATATGATATATGATACCCCTAGAGAAACGAAATATGGGTAAATTATTAATCAAATAATCTCCCCTTCAAGACTCTACCATTATGAAAATTACTACCTACATACAAGGAACACAATTTTCTTAGAGTATTTGTACACGTTTTCATTACACACAGCGTTGATGCAAACACTTTTTTATAATTGAAAATGTAAAAAAATAAAAATACCATTCTTTTAAGCTCTGACAATGTAGGAAGCTTCATTTCACTGATTTCTACTGTAAGTTGTTCCCTGTCGTGAATAAGTTCTTCTATATTTTTCTTTGTAGCTCTTCTCTTCTTTCTTAAAGCATCCAACTTAACAAAAAACACATGATATAAGTTGTTTAGGAATGATTGAAAAGATACATTTGCGATTTGAACGGATCTCGGTTTAATGAAAGAGTGTGCATGGCAAAAGATAATAACACAGAAAGTAGAGGAGAATCCGAAGATGTTAGGTCCTAGAGATAACGAACGACTAACGGAAGAATTATATTTTTAGAAATGGGAATAGTAAAATTCAAAATACCATTAATGATATTATAAATAGCACTTATTATTTTTTACTGTTCACTATTTAAAATATTAAACAATCGGCCAATTCTTGGTTAACTCACAAATTCATTATCAAATTGAATTATTGGTGGCCCTGTAGATTGCTTTCCCATTGATATATTTTTATTGTATTAGTCCTTTTTCTCTATTTTTGTGGGGCATTATCTCGGTAACTAGATTTCTTTCTGGGACAGCGATTAATACAGCATCATTGATGTTCAACCCTCACAACTGTCAAAGATTAAGGGTGGCTCCTCAAAATTATTAGAATTAAAATATTTGTCGATTTCATCTCATGATATTAATTAATTTGTGACTCGACGTGTACGAGTCAGTCTTGGGCCAGTGTTTGGCTTTGCATGAGCTCCTATGACCTCTTTTGTTTAATTCACATTTTTATATTTGTCGGTAGGATTTCTTCTCTTATTTAGTTTTAATTACTTCTCCGTTTTATCCTATTATGTTTTATTTTATTTGTTATTTATTCTTAGCTTAGTTTTTATTAGGGTCCGTAGGCAAAACCAAGGACCCTTATATTTTCCTGCGTGTGTCTGTCCGTCCGTCCTGTCGCCTGCTCTCACAGCTACACTTTTCGTCCGATCACTTTTAAATTTGGCATGTATGTGTCTTGTACCTTCCCTCATATTTTAAAAATATAGCGGCATTTTTAACATTTTTAATTTAACATAACACATTTATTTATTAATTTAACATTTTTAAGGTTAACATTTTTTAAATTTTTTTTTGACACCGTGAGGGGTATCATATGAAAGGGTACGTCGAGCTGATTACAAAAATATATAATTCTTTGGTTATAACTTTGATAGGGCGAGCGTAGGCAAGTTTGAAGTGGGTGTGAAACGTGTCCCCCCTCGCCTCTATCTCGCTTATGTGAAGTGCAAAAAATCTGAAAAAATTCCTGAACATTCTTCGACCAAAAGTAAAGATACCACTTTTTGGAAATTTCGAAAAAAATATAATTTTATTTTTTATTGACAAAATACGTTTTTTATAACTTTGGTCTTTTCGATGTATTTATATGGTTGTAGTCCGGTTCTGTGGCATAAAAATACTTTATCAGAAGTTTGTTTATGTGTTTTGAGAATATCAGACCTATAGGATAGTTCAAAGTAAGCTTTTTAGCATTTTAAAAAACACCATCAATAGAGGGTACTACTTAAACTATACAGTGTGGCCTACGGACCCTCGCTGTGTGCTGAATAGCACACACTTGACCTGTTTATATTATTTAATGTTAAACTGTTTTATTTGTTTTCTGTTACCATAATTATTGTGATTTGGCTTTCTTCGACTATTGTTTTGTTTTTACAGTCTCGCTTTCATTTTTTGACATTTTTATTTGTGCTCGGTAACTATTTATTAAGGCACTGATGATTGCCTTACAGAAGCGAAAGCTGCTTTGATAATAAATACACGATTTTACGTGGAGAAACTGTTCCTTCTACCTTTAATAATGACCTCTACCAGCGCACCATATCCTATCTTAAATAAAGTTAAGTTAAGACAAATCCTTTTTAAACATTAGAGCAAACTGCACTAAACAACTCGACGTATTATAAGACCTGTTTTAAAATGTTACGGTAATTATACAAGTGTACAAGCTTTATTTAGATGCTTTATGTACTATATATTATGGTAATATCCATTAAAATAACCTCAGAATATTCCAAAATTATAATATCTAAACCGAACGAATTATACGGTCAGAGTTAACTAGAATTATACCTTTGGTACCGCAAAGAGGAGGTTTAAGTCGGCCATTAGTTCAAACAAAATATCCTATTTAAATTACTGAGGGTTTAAACCTTAATGTATCTCTATATGGTACCACAGTTCAACAAATGTGTATAAGTTTCGTTCCGTCCATCCTAGAAAAATCTTTACTGTTAATCACTTGCATTTACTCATCTAGACCTCCCCTGAACAAATATTATTTCGTGTCTGTCTGTCTGTTGGTCTATGTGTCCACAAATCCTAGCCAATCGCATAGCTACCACAATTTTCATCACGCGGGTTAAGCCCCAACATGGTCCTCCGTGAATGTCATTGCTCGCGCGTCAATTGTAGCTTCTGCACTGGCGCAAACGTAAAATCCTCCAAACGTCAATTTCTCGAGACCTAATACTCCGATTTCGCTCAAATTTGGAGGTTGAGGATCCAACGTATGCAATATGAATTTCATCATGATCGGATCAGCCATAGCCACTGTGGATGCGCAAACTTGATTTGCCACGCATAACTTCCACAATTTTCATCCGCGACATTTTCAGGGATTGTGCAGGCTATGCCCTGCATAATCCTATATGAATGTAATTCTAATTGGATTTACAGTAGCCACTACGCATGAGCAAACGTGAAAATCCACCAAACATCAATTTCTCAAGGTCTAACGAACGATTCTGCTCAGAATTGGTAGATAGAATGATTATGATATTACTTATCTTAAATAATTTTTAATACGATATTAAAAAGCAGCAGTTTCTGATTTCTTTTTTTTTTTTTTTTACTATTAAAGGAGAACAAAAAATACAAAAATATCTATTGAATGCAGAGGTATGCACTTAGGTAAAATATCACGGTTAGTCTTATCGTTTAGTTAATATATTCCTGTTTTCATAAACATTATATAATATTTCGGGTAAATTTGTAGAAGTTAACCAAAAAAGGCATTGGGAACTAAATAAAACGTTAAAAAGATAAGTGTCCAGCTGGGGAAAGCAAATAGAACTGTGTTAAAGGACTATTAAAAAGTGGCGATCTATGGAGTGTTGTGGTTGTTACCAAGTTGCCTTTTGTGCCTCTTTCACAAAAGGTGCTAAGAATCATTTAGAAAGTGCAAGATGTTTTTTAAAAAGAAAATTTGTGAATATTAGTCGGTTTGTAGCCTGCTTCCTCCGCAGCCCACTTAATTAGTAATTGGTTTTAAAAGTTAACTTACCGGGTAAAGCAAAAGTAGAGGTATTTTCTTTCCCCCCCCCCCCCCTCCTTGGTTGAGATTGGAATTTCTTTTATTAATATATATGCATACATCCTAAAGAGAAGCTCTTAACCAAGAATATAAACATCCTAACTTTAGAAGATTAGTCTGACCTCAATTCCCCTTCCTATTTTTATTTTCACTTATTTCACCCTAATTTCAGAAAATCCCTTCATGGCAGACATCCATTTAGAAATTATCATATCAAATACAATTATTTTATTTTTAGGTTTCAAAAAAGTAGTGAATTATAGTGAGGGAACGTGGTTTTAAATATGTATATGCCCGCCATCTTGAATCCAAATAGCTGATTAGAAAACCAAGACAAAAAGTTGTTTATGTTATAAAAGGAAGCTATCTCCTGAATTTCAAAATTCTTAGCGGGTTAACTCGTACTATAGTAATTATTGTAAATTGATGATAATGATCATGGTTTATTTAATCAGTGTTAACAGTTGAAAAAATTAAAATATTTTTCTTTTTAAATGAATGGTTAATTTTGCGATTATATATCCTATAATTATTTTAGTATTGCACTTTCTGTTCGTTGTTTTAGTGAAAGAATTAGCAAAGAGTACGTAGATATTAGTGAAATAAAAGTTTCGGTTCGAGATCTATAAAGAAATTATGTGCAAAAGGAATAAAGTGAAACACACATTTTTAATTAACAAATATAATAGAATAGAATCCTTAAATTGATTTTAAGCACAATCCGCTGGAGCTGAAGAAATTATAACAAATTCTATAATTACAAAATAAAAATTAAAAGATTATTCTTACAGTTTTTAGTTCAGGAAAGTGACCCTCTTCTTTGGCACCTTGTAGAAGGTTGCATGCATCCTGAAAATAATTGAATTTCATTAGTTGTAAATGAAAGAGTATAATTAATATAACCACCTCTAATTAATTTTTATTCTATGTATACATTATGCTGTATTTGTAGTTTTTAGAAATAGTAAAATGAATTTCAAGCAATGATAAAAGTGCATAAAACTGTAATCCGTTTTTTTTAAAAAAAAAACAAAAAAAGAAGAAAAAAAAAAACAGGCAATTTATAGCTTAATTCAATGCTTATTTTTTGATAATAATAAAATAAAAATATTATAGATAGGATAACACAAAATTATTCTTATAACTTTATTTGTAAATAAATTAAAACTAAATATTTCTGCTTCATTACTTAGCAAGTTCAACCGAATTTATAATGTTATCAAAAACTTTTTTTTAATACAAATTTGTTATTAATTATTCCGTTAGACGATGTTTGACACTAATACCCCAAATCCAGCTATCCGTAGAATTTATGTGTAAGTATTTATAGCGTTATAAATCATAATCTGAACCTATACAAAAACCTATTTTATTTTTATTTTCCTTTATTGAATTCCAATACATTTAGATAACTAACGATCACTAATTGTGTTACTTGGCTGGTCCCCGTTTATTATACAGGGTTTTTTTAACTAACCTTTTTAAAGGTTTATTGATATGATTTTTTTAACGATAAGCTATAAAGCTAATAGCTGTTTTTACTTTATACCTGGTTCATAGAAAAAAACATTTTGATGGCACAACAATTCAATTTTAGGATTTTGATGGATTTACGCGTTTTATGGTTACTTGACTACAAAAAAATTATTTTTAAACATTTTCTTTCTGTCGTCTAGTCTGTACTGACGCGTAGAGCAGATTTTAATGGCAGTTGGAGTACATGTTCAGAAAAATCATACCCTGAGATTGAATTTAGAAATGAATATTAGCTTATATTTATGGGCGCTCTCATTCTTTCTTTGCCCTTCATTCAAAAGTGTGCTACCTACAAAAGACTAGGAGTTAGAGAAATTAAATAAAATATAATTGTTAATTAATTCATGGATTTAAGAAAAGGTTAGTTAAAATATTTTTTTGTTGTTTGAATTAATTAAATAATGCACTTATAAGGCAAACAGGTAGAATTTAGATTTTACAATTATTATGCTTCTTAAGGTTCTATACATAAAGTTGTATATTATGTATGAATATTGTAATTAATTATATACAATTTAATTATTTTTAGCTTGAAAATTACCCTGAGGGGTTGAAATATCGCACCTAAGTAAAAGTATGACACTTAAAAGTCTTTAATTTTTATTTATAATACCCATTAGATCTGTGAAGGATGTTTCTTTTTGAATCTTAAATATCGATAGAGGATATTACTATTATTAGTATTTATTAATTACTTTAATTATTACTTACCCAATATTTTCTTAGAAGATCGCAGACTGCTTCCTCCATTCCAGGTATTTCTGGTTTCTGCAATTGTGTATTTAAGTATAATTATTAGTTTTATCATATTATTTTTTAAATTATTTTTGATAAGATATGCTTTTTATCGAATAAAGTTATGTTATAACCTAGAATTACTGAATTCAAAAACTTTTTGATACTTATGTTTTATATTTATAATATTATTATTTATAATATTTATTTTTTGGAGATTCTTTTGCTGTTTTATTCCCTAAATAAAAAAAAAAGTTTGAAACATTCAATTTTGAAAACTTCTTTAAATCATGGTGTGAATCTGAATCCATACATACATTATATTTAATTTCAATTTACTAATCATTAAATGTTCGAAATTAATTACATCAAATATTTTTCAATCAATTTAGATTCGTTCTTCCCCTCCCCCTACTCACGTACCAATACTTCCAAACTTTTAATGCTCGAACTAATTATTTTTAAAGAACAATCAAACTTTAAATATCTTAGTCTAAGACCACTCCCTGACTTGTCGGTACGGTATCGGTATGCGGTATTTTGAGCTTTACCGATAGCTTACCGATACCGCCTTCATCTCCCCACTTGTCGGTATACTTTCGGTGGAATCTTGCAGTAACAGTAGTGTCGTGGCGTGATAATTTCGTCTTCTGAAGAAGATAGTACTTCACCGCTTCTGTTTTTACTGGTTGTTTGCACCGACTCTCGGTATACCGATCCCTTACCGCCCCGCTATTACCGATACCGTACCGACAAGTCAGGGAGCGGCCTAAGTCCAAATCCCAGATATACCTATTTAATATTTAGCTCTATATTCAAAAAGGTGATACTTGTTAAACAAATTTAGTTGACTAACGATCACATCGAATAAATGTAATCAGCTAAGTAACACAGATTCGACGTGTTTCTTGGCTAATACCCGTTTTATTTTTACTTATTCTTGTGGCATTATTATTTACTTCGATTATCTTATTGTAATTAAACCCTGTTTTAATTGTTATAATTGAATGTCAGATAGCAATGTTTAAAAAGTAACGACCATTTAAAGTTTGTGTCAAAAATTTGTTAGTGCGTTGTCAGCGCGGGAAAATAAAAATGGGGTGTGGAGCCAATGAGAGTTCAAGATTTTAAAATACTAAGCTCTAATTGGCTCCCCGCCCCACCCTATAATTTTACTTTCCCGCGCTGTCAAAGCACTAACAAACATTTGTCACAACATAGCTATATTCATCATGCTTTGTTTACGGTATGTTCCAACTTATTCAAAAAAAGGTTTTTCTTTTGCAACTTATTCTGGGGATTCTCTTTTGATCTTAGAATGGATTAAGTAGACTTGCTTGATAGGCACTTCTTCAAACATGAAAGGTTTCTCTACAAAGGTTGCAATTACCTTACTTTGACCTAACAAAGGATTGATTACCTTTTATAGGTCGAAGTTCTCTATGGGTAATAAATAAAAAATGGTGTGAATGAGTTTTTTTTTTTTTTTTTTTTTTTTTTTTTTTTTTTTTTTTTTTTTTTTTTTTTTTTTCAGAATTTATTTATAAGGTTAGCCTTTTCTATTTAGATCATAAAATAAGTGACTGATTAATCTTTAATTACGTGACTCTAAATTTAAAAAATAAAATAAAATAGCTTCCTCGATTCCTATCCTACTTTAATTTTGACATGCATTATTTATCCTAATAACCCCTCCCCCCATCTTTTCAAATCAGTTTTTTTTTTTTACACGATTAAAAGTATCAATTCAGCAAAATTTAAAGAGCGCAGACAGTTGAAATGAATTATCGGTGGGATATGTGGTACATACATTCTTACGTTTAACAAAAATATGAAAATGTTATAAGAATGAGCCAACAATGTTATTCCTATTTTTTATACTTTTTTATTACTTTTTTTATTCGAATAGCTTATTTAAAAATAGTTTAAAAATTATTTTAGAATTGTGCTTATTTAAAGATATCAGCTCTCGTTGTTGCTCAAGATATTTTAGGCTCCCAAACATCATTATAGATCACATCCAGAATTAATTAGAACTGGAAATCTAATCAATAAAAAAAAATCCTATTTTTTTTTTTTTTTTAGTATTTACTAATTTAATTTTTTTTTTTAAATTTTTAATTAACTTTATCTCTCATTTTCTACCTATTAAAAAGTCATGAATATACTCTCAACGGTTTTTCTAAGCTATAACGGGGAAAAAGGGTTTTTAATATTGAAAACAGTGAAGCGAAGAGATTTGCAGAGAAAGGGATTTTACAGTAGCAGCAGTGAATCTTTTTTTTTCTGCACTCTACCTTCCTCCTACAATAATCCTACAGTCTATCAAGATGTGCATTTATAAATAGAAAAGTAATACTAGCTTTCTTATTAAAACTAAATTATTTTTATATTGCTTACTTAATTGTTGATATTAAACTTGATTTAGAAGTTCAGATAACCATTATGAATTATCTGAGACATCAAACATTATGTATTATTATTATAGAGATTAGATAATGAGTATTAGTTAAAATCAGAAATTTCACTGAATGGTGCAGCAAAAATTACAAAATTTAGAACTAACTGATTTCAAATTTCAAATATTTAAATGATTAATCATTGCTAATGATTTAATAATTATGCTTAGGTTTTTTATAATCAGTTTTAAAATTTCTTCCTCATTACTAAAGTAAATTTATTTCGTGATTTAGGATTAAACTTGCTTAACACAATTAAATTAAGGTTAATAATTTATTTATAATTGACATAGCGTATTTTTTTCCCCTTGAGGAATTGGAGGAATCTTTATTATCTCTTTCCAGAAAGCCCAATATATTACAGCCGTATCATGACATTATTTCACAGGACGTACTTATGTATTATAAATATATGATACATCTCATACACTTTCTCCGTACTTCTAAAGATAAAAACGAGTATTAAGTTACTAATTTCCCCCTTCAAAACTCTGGAACCCTTATTTTTAATCCAATAAATAGTACATTACGCGTCTAGTGCGAAAAGTAGCATTTTTTGCAAGTAGCATTTAAGAGTGCGGAGTTTGCACCCGAGTGACAGCGAGGGTAGTAAAACCACACGAGCAAAGCAAAATGCAGTTTTCGCACGAGTTGAGTACCGTACTTTTCTACGATTGTTGGATTTTAATAATAAATACAGAAAAAAATATTTAATAAACTTCCTGTATGTAAGTTCGTATTCCTCTTTTCATGAAGATGACATTAATTCATTAGTTGTATTTTGTGCCGAATTAATTATTTCGGGAGGTGGATTATTTTCCTCATTTTCGTCATAATGACACAAATCAGTCATTGTTTTACACTAAAAACTCTATATAAACAGTTACTTTAATTAAAAAAAACAGCAAATTAGTTTTTTTAAATGTAAACAAACTCATAATCGTGCGTTAAGGTGAATAATTCTTCTTTTTTACCGCACTAGGGCAGAAAAAAGAAGAATTATGAAACGCGCATTCGCAATGAATACAAGTACGTAAAGAATCACTTTCTACGCATCTAAACAGAGATATAATGTTTATATTTCGTATCAATCGTAGATAAACTAATTTTTAGTGGGCTTAGATTCAAATTAGCAGGTAAGTGAATCAAAAGTAGGTTCTTTATTTGTTTATTGTTTTGGGACCTATGACCACAAAATTGTCTGGATAGATTAGAAGTGAAAACAAAACAACAGAGTTGTGTATTTTTAAATTTGACGAATCAATATTGGAAGGTGATTTTGAGAGAAGTTTTTCCTTAACAATATATTCCCCTATTTATATCTCATAATCATATGAGCAGTCTACTCTAAATACATTTAAATTAACTATAATCTTTTAAATTTTAGAGCCTCGTTAGTATATATTTTCAGTCCTACTAAGGCCTAGTCCTAGTAGTAGTAGTAAGGGCGGGGAGGCCTAGCCTGGCAAACAGACCATCTTTGGATCCTTTTTGCCAACCCCAGACGTACCCACACCCCTCAAACCACCTCCACCTCATCCTCAAACCTTTTAGTTTGGATTATAAAGGAGAGGATATCTTGCCACTTCAGAGTTTCAAGTTCCCTCTCCCTAATTTCTCCATTCCCTAAGATATGAAAGCGTAATCTCCCATATCCTTCACACACTCCCAGAAAATGGTAAGCTGTTTCCTCCTCCTCACCACACACTGGACATGTGGGATCCTCTTCTACTTTTAGTAATGCCAGATGCCTTCTGAGCCTGCAGTGTCCAGTTAGCACTCCAACCAGATTTCTCAGGTTGGTCCTGCTCAGTCCTAGCAGCCATCTGGTTTTCCTTTTATTTATCTTCGGCAGTAACATCTTGGACTGCCTGCATCCCTCTGTGCTCAACCATTCCTTATCTGCTTCATCCCACACCCACTTCTTAATGGCTGATTTGACCTGACCTTTCGACCAGTCAACTGCGGGTTCCGGTCCACAGAAAGGAATAGAGGCTCCTGTTTTTGCTACCTCATCTGCTTTCTCGTTCCCTGGGATCCCTTGGTGTCCTGGGACCCAGAGCAGTGTTACCTCCTTACTCTCTGCCAGCAGCTCTAGTGTCTCCCGACACTCCCTCACCAGTGCAGAGGTTGCACTAGGAGCATCGAGAGCGTGTAGTGCCGCTTGGCTATCCGAGCATATAGCTATAGACTTAGCTGTTGCTTCCACCACCTCGGGCTGTCTTGCCACCTCTAGGATGGCATAGATCTCCGCCTGGAAGACGGTGGTGAGTGTGCCTAACGGGAAACTCTTTTGGGTGCCAGACTTTTCCAAGAACAGTCCCGCTCCTGACATTCCGGCTTCATTCTTTGAGCCATCTGTGTATGCCACCAGAGTTTCCTTATCGAATTCTATCTCTCCTTTTTCCCATCTGGCTCTTGATGGTATTTCTACCTTATACTTCCTCTTAAGTTTTAACTTATGTTCCTTTCCTAACACTCTGATCGCAGTATAGGGGATCTTTGTCTCAGCCACCCTTTCGATTTCCAAGTGTCCAGTTAGGATTCCTTTCCCTAGCCATTGCCCGTTGTCTCTGAGCCTGACATATGATGCAATGGCCACTCCTTCAATCCATATCCTAAGTGGAGGGATGCCTACAAGAGCCTCTAAGGCAGCTGTAGGTGTCGTCCTCATTACACCTGTTATGCTTCTACAAGCTAGCCTCTGAACTTTGTCGAGCCTCTTGGCTGAGCTGGCTGTTCTTATCCTTGGCCACCAGATCAGAGCCACATATTGGATTTTTGGTCTGATTGCCTCTGTATACAGCCATTTGAGAATTTTGGGGGATAATCCCCATCTATTCCCCACTGCTCGCCTCAGTTGCCAGAACATCATAGTGGCCTTTCCTATTACCTTATCTATATGTATCCTCCAGGCCATTTTTGGGTCGAAGGTAACACCTAGGTATTTAACCTCTTTTGCCAAACTGAGCTCTTGGCCAAATATTTTGGGGGCCTTAAATCCCGCTATTTTCCTTTTTCTGGTAAAGACCATCAGCTCAGTCTTAGATGGATTGACTGAGAGTCCGACGTCTTTACACCATCCTTCAATAATCCTACAGGCGAGTTGCATCCTATCGCAGCATGTTTCTAGGAACTTGCCTCTTACCAAGACTAGTCCATCATCTGCGTACGCCTGAACATATAAATCCTCCTTTGTCAGCCTCCTCAAGAGCCCATCCATCACCAGACACCACAGATGCGGTGAGAGGCAGCTACCCTGGGGGCAGCCTCCCGTAACCCGGATAGTAACCTTGGTGTCATTCAGTGATGAGTCCACTTTCCTCCCCCTCAGGGAGGACAATATCCATTCAATGATGGCTCGAGGAGTGTTCCTCATCAGAAGTTCCTCTTCTATATTCCTCATCTTTGCTTTATCAAAGGCTCCTTCCACATCAAAGAAGAGAGCCAAAATATAGTCTCCTCGTTGTATCCCTTTTTCTATCCTATAAGTAACCGCATGAAGGGCTGTTTCTGTTGATTTCCCTTTGAGGTATGCATGTTGATTAACATGCAGGCCTAGTCCTAAGTAGCACAACTTATTTTTTATAATTCAAATTCATAATATCTATATATTATATTGATCCATTTATTACCAAATTATACAGACATGTACACCTATGTACATTAAATTCATTTACCTGCTAATAAATTTGCCTAACCTAAATGTAGAAAAGACACACACACAATATATATACAGTGTGTCCCAAGATAGAGTATCTGAGAGGAACAAATGTCTTATTTTTAGGTTTTCGAATAAAAGTCGTTCTTTATAAAAAACTCCTGCTTGTTCTTAAGCCTCTAAAAGTGAACAAATTTTGATTCTAATAATGAATTCTTTATAAGCCTTTGAACTTGCTCAAAGGGAATATTGGCAGTGGCCTGTTTAATTCTTTCCTTTAAAACTATTTGTTGTGATAACAGTTATCACACTTGGTTATTATAAAAATGCAAGGAGCACTATATTTGTTGTAGTTAGCTTATTGCTCATTTTTAGAAAACAAACAAAACTTTTATACTTCAGAAAATTAACTAAAATTTAATCATTCATAAAATAAGTTGATATTTAATATTTATACGTTTTTTGTAATTCTGAACCACTTTTATTAATCATATTTTTCGATACCATCAAAAATAAGGGTAGTTTACTCTTAGTCATATTTCAAAGTTTTCAAAAAAAGAACATCCTGTACACAAAAACAAGAAAATTTTATAATTTTTAGAGGTTTATGAACAAGCAGGAGTTTCTTTTTATTTTTTATAAAGAATTACTTTTTTTTC
The DNA here is from genome assembly GCA_951217055.1 of Gerris lacustris. Lineage (NCBI taxonomy): Eukaryota > Metazoa > Arthropoda > Insecta > Hemiptera > Gerridae > Gerris > Gerris lacustris. Next base: position 83,504,942 of record OX578277.1, read on the forward strand.
GAAAATCCAAAAATAAGAACAATTTTCCTTTCGGATACTCTATCTTGGGACACACTGTATATATATAGGTATATATATACATATATATATATATATATATATATATATATATATATATATATATATATATATATATATATATATATATATATATATATATATATATATATATATATAATATGTATTTATAAAATATGGTATACGTGTGTTATGAAACTTGTTATATATAAATACTTACAGCCTTATTCGATTTTTTCTCATTCATGTTTGTCGATTGTAATTTTTAATTCGTAATAATATGATATTTTCTTCTTATCTTAAGCTTTTATGCTTAATTTAAACTATGTTTCAAAGATTATTTTGTGAATAGGACTACTTAGGATAAAACTTTTCTAATAATCGTGTCAGAGAACATTGGAAAAATAGTTGTTTAGTAGAGACTGAAAAGAAAGTATTAGACAGTATGCTGGAATCCGCTTTTACTGAGGGCTTAGAGAGTTGGGAATGAAAGGAATCTCGTAGGAGGTGGAAAATCGATGAGGTGGTTGCATAGATACGTGTAAACTCACTTCCTTCCTCTGTCCTTTCAGAATTATCACAAAGGGTCCGCATTATATTATCTGATCCTGAATGGTAAAAAAAGCTATCAAAAAAGTAATAATGATGCTAAAGAAAGGAATCACCCTTTAACATTATGAAAATTAAAATGAATTTATTATTCAAAGGGGAATAATTCATTTATTTAATATTTTTTACTGTAAATCTCACAAACATAAAAATTATTTACTTAATTTTACATAAAAACAATAATTTATTCAACAATTATTTATGAATACTAACCTTCCTTTTTAAATTAAAACAATAATTTTATATATAAATTATTTATTTATTTTATTTTCTATTCACACCAGTGACTAAACGGCTCATTACCGACCATGGGTTTATAGACAAAAGTTGATTCTTTTGATGCCCTCTACAACCTCTTTGTTTTATGCAAAGTTATTCAAAGATTTTTTTATTTTTTAGGCTGGATAAATCATAGGGTCTTTTAAAGTAATTATCAGTGAGATAGAATAATAAATAATGTGATAGATGGAGTAGTTTAATTGTAACTCTTATGGCATTTTATCTTTCTTTCTAAGACACTGATTATGATTTCTGGAATTTACCTTGACCCTACTGCTTATATATAGTGCAAACGAGCTTTTTTAGAGACAAATATAAATAACCATTTTTTGTTTGTTAGTAGTAATATAACATGGGAAGTTTGAAATTAATTAGTTTTAAAAATAGTATATTTTAAGTAACGACCGCTGATGACGATGTAGATTTAGCAACCGATATGCTAGCTTCGTAAACAATGTTGTTCTCTATAAGGCGTCAAAATTGTATACAAAAACTGTCCCACAACCCTGGATGAACAATATTGGAGACGAGTAACCCCCGTTTTATAACACTACTAGCAAAACAAATAACATTTTATTTTGAAAAGTTTTGCTTCCGAGCTTACCGAAGGTAACGGAAGCTGTGAGATCCTTCTGAAGAACAAAAATATATTATGTCTCCGATTTCAAAAATTCCAAGACAAAAATCTGTTTCAGACATGAAGGAACATGTTTGATTCCATGTCCGTCTGTCGGTCAGTCTGCCACTCAATTTTTGCGAACCAACATTATCTTAAAAACTATTCTTCCAATCCTAAAGGCGGAAATACACATGCTAGTAAAAAAGCATGCCAGTGGCGAGTTACTAGCACATCAGTAGCTGGCATGCTGCAGACGCTGTGTACATTTGCCTGTGAAACAGCATGCTAGTATCATCCGGATGATCGGTCTTGTGCGAGCTACTAGCACATGACAATACACATTCCAGCCACAGTTCTAGTTTTGAAACAGGCAATCGTTTCTTGCCTTCTTTTAGCCGGAATAAATTATGAAATAATTGTACTTGATTTAATTAATTTTGATAGTTTTATTAATTGTTTCAATGTACCTTATGAATGTATCGGTGCGGAATAAAATTATCCAGATTGTTCTGTTACTTGCAAAGAACTGTGTTTTAAAACATTTGAAAAATAATAAAAAGACACGAAGAATGTGGGTAAAAGATTGGTAGATAGAAGGGAATTAAGAACATGGAGCGAGTCAGTGCCTTCTAAATGAAATGCGGTTCGGGGACGTTAATGGTTTTAGGAATCAATTGCGAATGCTTCCGGAGGAAGTAGATGAGTTGTTTTCAGATACCAGCGAAAGGAAGGAACGCAACTGAAGACTGAAGGGCTGAGGGAGACTCGTGCAAGCTACTAGCAACCTTGCGCTGGCAGGCCTGTTTACATGTGCCTTATCAGTTCCCCTCCCATCGACTCGTGCAACTGGCAAGACAAAAATCAAACCCCGTGCGATTTACTCTCATGCTTTTTACTTGCATGCTATTTGATGTATACACATGCCAGTAGCACTCCTCGGCGAGCTACTCGTATGTTTTTGAGCGAGTAACTAGCATGTGTATTTCCGCCTTAATGTAATTTGTGTGGTAGGTCATAATTAGCCTATTGTTAGTCCCATATAAGTTTCAAACATCTGCGCACATTTGTTTCCCTTCCATATGCGCACAAACATACACTTTATTTTTATTTATTTACACCTATATCTTCTATGCAGCTTATCTGATTTTTATGAAATTTGGATGGTTTGTCGAAAGTAGCCCGCAGATAGCCCCAGATTAATGTCGACCGTCTGCGCTCTTTAAATGTTGCTAAATTAATACTTTAATTCATGTGAAAAGTCAAAATTTTGACAGCTTTATAAAACGGGGGAAAAACAAATAAATTTGGCAATAAAAAGGTGGAGATACACATGCCTGTAGTTTGCACAAAAACAGCTTCTTGCACGTTTATATGTTAAATGACACGGCAGTAGCTGGCAAGCAAGCAGATAAAAACTTAATAAAAATCCTTAGTATGCCAGTTACAGGCAAATACCCTCTTTTGGCATGCAAGCTACATCCCCAATTTGACAGCATGTGTAGGTATCTCCACCTTAATAGGTTGTAAAAGAATAAAATTATTAAAGGATACGATATAGAACGCGAGGAAGCTGTGTGCCACACCAATTGGCAAACTATTTTTAAAAAATACCTTTGAAAAGAGCAATTTTCACTTTCACACCATGTATATAACTGTACTAAAATAACATAGCTTTGTCAGCCATCATATTATAATAAGATTAGCAACAAATTAACATACAACCCATACTTGAATAATGAGGTACTATATATCTACAATAATGTTTGGCAATTCCTGTTGTTTGAGAGATCAGTTCTTCAAAGCTATGACATATAAGCTAGATTTATGGTTCTTCCGTGACTGCTCTTATATTTCCATTATCATTCTTTCTCTTTAGGCGTTTACTTGATTCATGTACCTGATTTACCTAACTAAAGTTTCTATCTTTTTTATTTTAAGTGATAAATACCTTTTTACTACTTCTGCAATTAAAACTTTCCTCTGTGAAAACAAAAACAAAATATAAATAAATCAACACAATTTTTATTTAACTTTTTAATTATTATATTAATATTTCACATTCTGTCATTATCACACTAAATATTGAGCAGAACCTTAATACAGATATTACATTTTTTTTTGGATAGACAGATATTTTAATTTATTATTTAAGATATCAGCTTAATATCAGTGTGTATGGTTATATATTTCTTTTTTTGTGAACCGTTTTTACCTTTTTTTTTTTTTTTTAATATATTGAACACTATGATGATTATTTTAAACAAATAAATAATAAGTGTGCGACAATTTCTTTTACAATTCAATGACAAGAATACGTATCTTGTTTAATTTAAGTGTACAAAAAAGTTTGAACAGCTGTTTTTTTTTTATTTGAATAACTAATTAATGAAATAGATTTTTTTATTTATTTTTTTTATTTCACACATAAATATATTAAAAATAATATTAATGTATTACTTCTTAGATTGTCTTTCTCTTTAACGGTCACCATTTTTAATCTACTAGCTAATTTTAATTAACTTGAAGAAAAAACATGCTTTCTAATTATTTTATTTGTTTACAATTATAACGCTTTAGTTATAGTTTAACAAAATTAATTATATTCAACTGAACTACATTTGTTTTGTTGTTTTGTTTTAACTTTTTGTTACTTTGAAACAAATTGATAAATAGCTTTTTAATACTTCTAGAATCATTATCAATACAATGAGAACGGACATTATGGATCGTACAAAAAGTACTGTTAATAATTATCCTTACTTTTATGTTCAACAGCCTATTATTCCGTTGATAACATTTTATCAATTTCCCGAAAGCATTTATCAATTTGTTACCTCCTTTTCCATTTGCCATCCGTGGCTATTATCAGCCTCTTACTGTTTTCCAACAAAAACAAAACAAAAAAAACAATTAATTTCAGTTAATATTTCTTTTTTTTACGTACAAAAAACATCAATAATATATATTTTTTTTAAATTTTATATATATTTTTTTTTTATAAAATCTTACACATTATTATAACGAACATTTACTACTCTAAAACTTATTCTTAAGATAATATATTTCTTTCCATTTTTTTTTTAATTTAATTAAATATTGATAATAATAATTTAAAAAAAATTTGATTAAACATAAATTACCTAAATGTCAAATTACAGGATGAGGCCCTACTCTAATAACATAACTATATACATAAAATAAATGCTTCGTTTGCATTTATCTTACATTAAGCCGTTATTGTATCTACTTTACATATATACATTTAGATACATGTATATACAGGTACATTATATACCTACATTTTTATTATTATTTTTTTATTGACACACATGGAAGATTATTTAAGAGTTTAACATTCTTAAGGCAGAACTGCATTAAAAGTTCAATGATATCAGTTATTTTCAATGATTAATTAAATAATTATATCATCACCTGTAAAGGTAGAATCTCTCTGACAGTTAAAGTTGGTCTCGATCCTTGATTTTCATCGCAGTAGAGTAATTTTACGACTTCAATTGCTGTGATCGTACAAGGAACATGTTTTATACATCAAATGTTCTATATTCAACATAATATGTTTAATATTAAATTCTAGTGTAGCATTTTATAATATAGGTATATATAATTTCAAATTGGTTTTTTGAAACTCTTAAAATCGAACCTTACTAAGATAATGATTTAATTATTCGATTATACATTTTGAATCACTGATCACTCTTATTTCCTCCATTTTTTATTTAAGATATAAATAAAGTGAATTAATAATATTACAATGCTTATGTGTATCATTCAATATAATTCAAAAGTTTTATATACGTAGACATTTAATTTAAATATGTAAAAAGTAAATATTCATATTAGAATTATTACTAACAACGTGTATACAAATATTGTATATTTATCTTTTTATTTAATTTATTTGAATTTCTCTTTTACTTCGTTAACATCATAAACGTTATTCTACTCTAGTAACCAACAAGACATGAATACTATCTATATATCTATATATATATATATATATATATATATATATATATATATATATATATATATATATATATATATATATATATATATATATTACAATATTAATAACTATTAATTTTATTCATTATATTATATATTTTTATCAAATACAATAATTGAATATATTTTGTTTATTATTATCGGAATTATTGTTGTGTTTTTGCTTTTAAAATTGTTTGTGAGATTTTAGCAGACTGTTTTGAATACCAAGTAAAAGTTTACAATTTTTGTTATTTATTAAAGTATCATCTTTTGTTTTAGTTTAAAATAGGTATATTTATAAGATTAATGTACATCGACTATTCACAAAATTAGTGCTTGCAATGTATGCCCAGTAAATTATTGATAAGAATAAAGTGCTTTAATAGTCAATTTCGTGAGGATAAACTAAGCTGATAAATCTTATAAATTCTCAAAATCTTAAAAATAAATAAATCGTATGAAAAAATTAAAGGAGTATTTGCATAAAATCAAAGGTGTATATGATCGTAGTCGTCAAATTAAATTTTTATGATATAATATTTAAATAATCCTTAAATAGCCAGCCTATGTTAGCTGGATTTAAATGGCCTGATAATAAATCTAACCGAATACCGAAATAGCATATGAGATCGGCTAAATTCTGATGTTTTGACCATCGATAATTTACAATGTTATTTTCTATCATTAGTAGTTGCTAATTTTATCATTTGCATAGTGATATGGAATCTTGTATCTACTAGGCACCTGAAACTTTCGAATAATTCAATATCAAATTAGACAACCTGGATTTTTTACACTTTGGTTGAATACATACATTCATTTACCTATCTTGGAACTAAACTCTATTCTATTTCTCATTTTAATTTTATATGATTAAGATCTTATTCCAAAAATTGTACCCTTTCTAATAGTTCAGCGTGTAGTATGGGTCCTTAAGGGTAATATAAAGCTCTCATTTAGGTGGCATTGTTTCGGCTTGCCAAGCCATTTTCATGCCAGGAAATAAAACTTTATTTAGAAGATCTAAATTATGGCAACAAATTTTATCCTCAAAAACATGGTATTCCCATGGAGGGAGCCATGTCAGTCAATATTAGTGGCATTGTCTTAAATTATGTACAATATTAGTGGCATTGTCTTAAATCATGTACTTGATAACACGCTCATTAACATCAAACCCAAATTAATAGTTAAATACATTGATGATCTGTTTGTCATTATTAGTAACACGGAAATAGAACCTCTAATGAGTTTACTGAATAACTTTCATCCTAGACTCAACTTTACAGTAGAAAAAGAGATCAATAACATACTCAATTACTTAGATATAACAATAATTAAAAAAGAAAATGGTTCTGTTACCACAGAATGGTACGAAAAAGATGTTAAAGCAGCTGGTGCTTGTATTTCAGATCTAATCATCTCACACACCAAGTGAAAAAGGCTGTATCCCTTACCGAGAATGCTTAGTTGAAGAAACTAAAATACAAAATATTCAAAAACTAGAAGATAATTTTTACCCGTCTGCCATTATCTAAAAATTGTGGTACCAACACTCTGTTCCCCATCACACTTCAAACAATATACAAGTAGATAATCCCAGAACACACCCTAATATTTACCCTCCCACTAAATTTGTCAGTATGCCCTTTATTAAAGGTTTATCAAAACTTTTGATGAAATATATAATTTGATTACAAAGCATTAAATAAAACCGGACAGCTATGCCATAACCTTATAGACAAAATCCCTTTTGAGAATACTGTCGGGGCAATTAACGAAATTCCTTGTGGCCAATATAACAAAACCTACATTGGGGAAAGTACTCAATTAATTAGCAATTGCATCAAACAGCACAAGTATGATGAATGTGAGGAAAATTCCAATACTGCCTTACCCTGTCACGCTTTGGCCACCAAACACAAATTTAATTTTGAGGACAAAATAATGAATCCATTGAGGGGAATAAATCCAATCGTAGGAAGTTGGTTGAAGCTATCAACATAACAATCAGATCAGAATCCGCAGTTAACATTAATACAGACTCAGATCCCTCAACAAATATTACAGTGAAATCTGCACCAATTCCATTCATAGTTCCCGCCGTAGGACCTGCGTACATACTATTGGGGTTTGCCTGAGGCCGCATATATAGTTTATTTTATATTAGTTAAATTCGTTATAAAAAATAATTTTATTAATACGATCACCCAACAACCAATAATGAATGATATTAATGTGTTATTATAATTTTTCGTTAAAGTATTCTAATGAGAGACCAGCTATTCTTTGATAACGATGTGATATGGATTTTTAATACTATAGGAGTTACCAGTCTATTACTGTTAATTATTTTTCCCTTGTTTCATTGTTATAATCCGTCATCTAGTCATATTTTAAATTTAGTTTATTAACTTTTAATGTGTGGTAATTGCGTACAACCTGTTCAGACCGCGAGTGAGGAGATGTTAATTTTTAAGAAATTGTTATGACGAAGGAACGATGTATGTTAATATATTATTGACACAACCATTATACTTACTTTACTTTACAAGGCTTCTCCACTTGCCAGCGGTTGCCCGTTATTCCTAAATTCCACCCTCGGCGTCGGCGGTCCTCCCAGTCTCCGTCCTGCAGGTTCCTTGCCCTCATTGACCTTACGACGCCTCCCTTCCAGGTCGCTCTGGCGCGGCCTCTTTCTCCTGCCGGGCGGCGACCACTCCAGAACTCTTCGCGGTCAACGCTCCTCTCCCATCCTCCTCATATGACCGTACCAACGAAGTGCACGTTCCTCAATACGTCCTATTACCGTCTCATCCGCCTCCATCCGCCGCCTAATCTCCTCATTCCTCACTCTTTCCAACCTAGATATTCGTGCACCTTTTCTCAGCCCATCCATCTCCACAGCATTAATTCGGTCCTTCTGTCGTTCCGTCAATGTCCACCCTTCTGCTCCGTAGGTTAAAATACTTTCAACATGGTGGTCAGAATAGTCTTCTTTGTGCTCTTTCCCATCGAACAACTCCACAGAACTCCATTCAGCATAGCTATAGCCTTCCGAGCTTGAACAACTCAGGTACTTACATCGAACTGACATTTACCCGACTCATGGATAATAGACCCGAGTTATTTGAAGGAGTCCACTGCCTTAATGACACCTTGAGCAATGACTACATCTTTGGCCTTCCCTCCATCCATCAGGTACTTAGTATTCTCCATGTTAACCTTTAACCCTCTTCTCTCAAAAGTTTCCAACAGTCTTCTAAGCATGAATTTTAAATCCTGTCGATCCGAGGCAATAACTACCTGGTCATCGGCAAAGAGAAGGGAATGGATAACATTCTGCTCAATCTGAACACCCATACCACCACAATGCCTGTTCCAACTAGCTAGCACATCCTGCATATTTATTTTAAATAGTGTAGGCGACATCCCACATCCCTTTCGCAAACCTTTAGTAGCCTGAAACTGTTCAGACACCCTACTTCCTATTTTCACTGCAGCCCTGCAACATCCATACAATTTCTTAAGAAATGCAACGATGGATTCCTGAACTCCTACGCTTCTCAATGCATTCCACATGAGCCTAATTGACACTGAATCATATGCCTTTTCCAGGTCGAAACCACAGGTCCACAACCATTATATAGATATAGTTCATTATATGTTCATATTCACCACCATAACGATCCTCACTAAATCTTATTACAGGTACTTTCTGAGTACTAATCAAGTAAACTTCTTAAAGCAACGTTTATGACGCTTTTCTAAATAAAGTCTTATTTGTAGGCTTGAAAATGGCTTGTTGAGCCGAAACTTGCCACCTAAATGAGAGTTTTTATATTACCCTTAAGGATCCTCGCAATACGCTGAATGATTAAGGCATTTTTCCTATTGCAAATTTTAATTTTTAAACACCACTAACAGAAGAATATGGATCAAGATTTTGTGAACATAAGTTATTATGACGAAGATTGTGTTGCGTTTTTGCAAAATAAAATATCAAGGCTAAATCATAATAGCATTTAATCAGAATTTTTATAGTTTATACAAATAAATTCTGTATATTATTAAACAGCTGCTATTTTGACGACGGTTGAGCACGTATTTAAAACATTAATTAATATACATACTATTCATTGCACTCGTTTACTGGCATGTCTAAAGATATATAGATAAATAAATAAGTAATGCAAATACTCTAAAATGTATAACTTGAAGTGCATCAATAGAGTATAGTGGAAGTGAATGATAAAATGATAAATCAAATTGATCTTAATTGAACATTTTTTGTCTTTTGTTTATTATTTTTATTATTGATTAGAGTAATCTAATTTTGTTTAAGGCAAATACGCCTTAAGTAAGTAACACTAATAATTCGTGCATTTTCAGGAATAATAAATAAAATCAGCCCATTTTTAATCATTGAGATCTCACTCCACAATAATTCTTTAAAATTTCTATGACAATATAAAAACAACATTTATTTTATATGATATAAGGTGAAATATTACCCATAAAATCCCACGGGAAAAAAGTTACATTTGAGGACTTAATGAATGAGCTAAAACTTATTATTTAGTTTCCATCCAGTACTGGAGTAAACTTCAGCGAAGGAATTCTAAAATTTGTTTTACTTAAATTTATTTTACTGAGAGAACAACATATTTTTTAGACTGTACATGATTACGAAAGGCATTTTACCTTATTGTTTTAAAATAATTTCGATTTTTTGAAAATTTTAAAGAAAATTGGTTGAAGTTCAACACTTTGTTACTTTATATTAAATTCTATTACTATTACAATTAGTTATTTTATTTTACTTTTAACGTCGACTTATTTTGCGCTGTGTAAGACGTTTTGCTTAAAAAATGAAACTCTAATAAATTGCTATTGTTAAACCTATGGTACTTACTTATTTCTATTATTAAAGGTGTAAATACATTAAATATATAAATATTTTGATTAAAATCTTAAATAAACCTTTCTTCGTATTTAATCATAATTAATAGTTTATCATTTTTCCCGTGAGATTTACAAACAATTTTTTAATCAACACTATAATTTATCTTAAAAATAACTGGGCTTATGCGGAACATTATATTATATTTTAAAAGAATAATCTTGAGTCTTAAGTATGATTTATTTTTTAAACATTTATTTTCTACATGTACATTACCGAGTATTCCTAAAATAATTATTTATTTTTTAAAATGTTTTTCTGATTGTTTTCATTATATAATTTGTGTGTGTGTCATTAGGGGGCGATTAATTACATACATTTTTAAAGGTTATAGTTCATCCTACATTTGGGACATCCTGAAACCTTATTGAAATATCATAGTTGTTTTTATAGTTCAATTAATTAACATTCCGCAATAATTTCTAAAGAGTAAACGTCCATTGCTATCAAAACTAAAATCAGAAATTAAAATTCTGATGTTGAGCCATTTTGCAAGTAATTCTAAATAATTATATTAATTAATCACCCCTGATGACACATACAAAAATTAAAAGAAATATAAAGGGGACAACACATAAAAAAATCTAAAAATTCTAATATCAAAGAATGTGTAACTAGAGGAACAAAAGCTATAATGTTTAGTAGAGCAAACATTAACTACATTCTGAAAAAAAGAAAATTATTCAATTAACCAGGCCCTTGTAATTTTAATGAATTGTTTAATATTTATGTTTAAAGTGTGATATCTTCTTATGTGGTTACATGTCACTGTCCATAAGTCCATAGCCGTTTAATATGTCACTCTGTATTTATAAATGTCATAGCGTAATATATGATAATGTTTTCATCATTTTAATTAAGCAATCTTGGGTCGGTTATCTAGTAAGTCGCAATTATTTTTATTGGATTGAAACTCATTTAAGGGCAGCTTTCTCTAAAATCCTCAGTATGATTTTATTTAATAGATTTCAACTTATGGTTTTTTTTTTAATATTTATGTTTTTATTAAATGGAGTATCTAATCGTTCTACATTCTATCTCGTAAACCATTTAATACGGCTGACGATTTTACGGTCGATATGCTGACCCCTGTTCACTCATTGCAACAATAATTGTAATTGTAAGACTCATCTGGTACGCCCTAGTTCCTTTGGGCTGGGTAATATAATAAATATATTATATGTGGACAGACTAAAAGTCATATTGAATTTCATGAATGACAGAAGTTATAATTAAAGAAGCTCAAGCACGATGAGCAAAAGATGTCACAAAAACATTAATCTATTCTATTAAATCATATTCATGCAAGAAACATTCGTGTGGCAATAAAGGATGAAGTACCAACTACGATACGTAGTATACATGCCTTATCTTTTTGCCGCACACATTACACTCATCTAGCCCTCGAACCATGAATTAGAAAGAAACAACAATATTTCAAATTTGTAATCTAATGGTTGCAAAATGCATTTTTTTTCTTCAAAATACTCTCCAAACACGTATTTACCAAAGTTAAACTTGACTAAAGCAGTAATAAATATCTCAAAAAAATCATGAACTCGTTTATCATTGTGTCTGCTAAACAATTTTTTTAGGAACACTCTGTATTTTTCTTTACTTTCTTTTATTATTTTAAATTCTAATTAATATTAGTTTTATGTAAACATTTATAATGCGATTTTTATACAATCGATAAAATATAATATAATTACATCGTTTAATATTTTTTTAATTTAGCAAAGACAAATAAGTGTTTATTTTATCATTTAGCAACTTAAATATATTTATTTATTCGAATGTATTACATAATTCATTTAATTTATTCAATTTCTTTTATATATAATAATATTCGTAGGTACTTTTCGTCAGGACAAAATGTTTTAATAAATACTGATTTTAAATCTAATTTTAAGATATTCAACTAATAAAGACACATTCCTCTTCTCAATCATCATAAATCACACGTTAAGTATTTCATAATAATTAGTAAAATTGGAAAAATCTTACAAAAGTAGCTTTAATATAATTACTTGACCATCGTTGTACTATTTTTCTAGCAATTTTATGTCTTTCAGTTTAACCTTAAAATTTTAACATTAAAACAATAATTTTTCGTACGGCATGTCCTCTTTAAGCAATTTGTTTAACAATAAATATTCTTTATGTTCTACAACATAAATATATATTTCATTTAAGAAAAAATATGATAATATGTAGAGGGTTTTTTTTTATTTATATATTTTTTTTTAATTTTTAAGTCCATAGTAATTTGACTGTTGTTGCAAACTTCATTTTTGAAGTATTTTTAAGGGTCACTTTGAATGAGAAAGACACTTATTCAAGAAAGAGCTCAATTTTAAACACTCACAGTCGCAACACGCCACAAAAAGAATAAAGTTATATAGGTTATATAGTCTGAGTTAGTTTAACTTCTGATAAGGTTCGTAGCATCATTGTTGTTACTGTTGAGATAATTGTATTTGTTGTTGAATCGTATTGTCTTTGTGAATCTACTACAGTCATACTCTGCTACACGAGAGTAACTAACGATGGGTAATACAAGTTTACTTTGAGTTACCTTACTTCGTGGAAAACACTATTAAGTGAATGTTAATTTGCGTATATCGGTCATAAAATCACAGTCAGCGTTACTAAACTAATTAAATAGCAGAAAGTATCAGTCTTTGTCTTTGAGAGCCGGTGATTGATCCTAGAATCACAATCAGTGGTTAAGTACTATTGCTATTATAGAATTATAACACACTTTTTTGTGTTAATAAAAAGTGTTAAAGTTTGACCAATCAGAGTTAATCTTTATGAGTTTATAAAGACCAACTACAATTAAATGAAACGTATGAAAAAATGATAATTATGATCTAATGAAAGAATGTACTTAACTACTGTTATAGATCGTTCAATCAAGGTCAGGCCATTGAACTACTGATTGTACTATGTCAGCGTCACTATAAATTTTTATAATTTTCGGACGCTATCACAGTCAGCTTCGCTAAACTAATGGTAAGGATAGGTCCGTCACAGTCACGAATGCGGTAAATAAGTTTGAGTAAACAATCTATCGATGACGGACACAGGGTAAATTCAATTGATGATGGTGATTAGTTAGCTTCAATTTCGGTAATTACTATAATAATTAGTCTTTTTAAGTCACTGTCAAAAAACTATTGACAATGTTCGGTAAAATTAATTGAGTGATGATGAGAAATAACAAACGAAGAACGATTTCTATAAATAAAATTAATTAAAATACCATTGATGGACCAACAGTTATATGCAGAATCGTTTAATTACTGATAAAAAAACACATTAACTTAAAAGTAGGACTACTAATGATTATTCATTCAATCACGTAAATTGCTGTAACAATCGTGCAATCAAAATTTATGTAAACTAGGGACAATGCTCAGTCAATCTCGTTAATTTCTATACAACAATATACGATGAATCAGTAACTCAGTAAAATATAGTTCAGTGTTATCAGTCAGTCGCAGTAACTCCCGGTTATCATAGACGTTGAAAGTCAAAAGTCACTAAACCTATATACATCACTGTCGGACAGTTTATCCTATTACTCAGGATTAAGCATTTTTAATATTATTGATAGGCAAAATCAAAGTGACTCCTGTTATTGGTTTGTAAGAATCAACGAAAATTATAGGAATGATTCGGTCAATTTCGTCGAAAGCAATTTACTCTCTACAATTACCAATTGATTTAATTAAGCTTTAATAATTTGAATAATCATAGCATCTGTTTATATAATTGGTAAACATGTTAATTACATTGTATTACATGAACTATATTGTCACACTTCTATTAAACAACATTTAAACAATATAATATAAAATATTATAGAAAAACAAAATTATAATATGTATTTGTCGCAGCGACTGGACTAATGTAAGGTGCTTTGTTGTACAGATATGCTTGCTGATTGGGGTATTTAGTATCTTTACAAATTGTATGTTTATACATAATTAAAATCACCTCTTCGCTGACAAATTACCTTTTATATGTGAGTAATTTACCGGGTTATGGACACGTTGTATATAATTTCATTTAGTTTCATAAATAACTTAATCGAACAGATCCTCTTATATTAATAGATACATTTTTCTATTAATTGAAAATATTTTTAAGCAATAACATTTTTTTTAAAAAATACAAGGAAATTTAAAAAGTTTCCTTTATATTTTTAAACAAGTTTTTTTTTTACTTATTTATTTGTTTTTGAAGAGGGTTCGACAGCTTGGTAATATACAACCAGTTCTAATATTTTATTTAACAATAATTTATGTTTGAAATTCAAAAGTCTTATAAAGTCAAGATCCGAGATTTTTTTATATTTATACACGAAACAGTTAGATACAGAAATGTAAAGTCGATTTAACATACCTTAAGTCATGTTATGTTTCACCATCTTTTCTGTTCTTCGTGTTTTTTATTTTTTTTTTTTTTTTGTTACTTGATTTTCTTTAGAGAACTCTAACACTTTATTAAAAAGTCACTAGAAACTCCACCTAACACATTTTATTTTTCTTCAACAAAGTTTAAAAGTTTTTAAGTTCATTTGTATTCCAAGGGGTCATCAGGCCATTTTTAAATTAAAGTTTTTCACAAAATCCGTGGAGGCAGTGAGCAGATAATCAACTGACCAGCAGTTGTTACTTCAAATAGGTAGAAATGAAAAAAATAAAGGTGCATAAAACTTCATGATTAGTTTATTATCAAGTACTTGTCTTGTCATCAGTTTGTAAGGTAGACCTGAAAATTAAAGTTATTAGTAAAGACATCAACATAAGCAGTTCATTGATTAATATACACTAATCAGTTTGTATTGCGTTGCCATATACTATTATTATTATTAATAGAGTTTAATTGGTTTTAGTTGAAAAGAGAATTTGTATGACTTATATTTACTGTGTTACTATAGACAATTTAAATTTTGACTTTGTTTACATAAGGTAGAAGATGGAGTTTGTATTTACTGTATTGATTATTTGCCATTATTTTCTGTGTCTCAGTGATTATAAGTGAAAATAGGTGGGTTCTTTGCATACGCTGTTGATTTGCTGCAGGTATTAAATGAGTTGAATGCCAATTATACTGTATTTGCAGCTGATGGAGTGGCACTCTAACCACTAATGTTTAAGCCTTTTATTATAATATGAGTTATTACGTTAGAGTTACACTAACATACATTCTTTTATCTCCAGTAGGGAGAAAAAGTAAGTCTTTTCTTCCCTGAACTCAAAAGTAGAGAGAAAAAGTAAAAGTAGGGAGAAAAAGAAGGATTGCCAACTTAATTATTTTATAAATAGTAGAGAATGAATGGCTAATGTAATGAAGTTGTTAAAATCAGGTTGGCGACACTGCTTTTTCGACCTTTGTTTATCATTGTTTATAACCTGCATCTAAATAACCTTCTATTTGAGTTTAATTCTAATTATTTATTTGATTTTAATATAGAATCTCTTATATCTGCTATTAAAAGTGCTAACAATTATTGTTATTTATTAAAATAATAAATAAAAACTGTGCAATGGATGAAAATGTCTATTTTCTCCCTACTGGAGATAAAATATTCCTCGGCTATGCCTCGGGAATTAAAAAATCAAATTCCTTCGGCTTCGCCTTAAGAACCAACGTTTTCACTCAGGGAATAATGGCCTACTTTACTCCTTACGTATATAAATAACTATGTATACAATTTCTCTGAGTTTATAACTGAAAATAAATAATTTTGACGCATTGCATTATCTATCTACTTTCTATAAACTTTTATTGTTACCTGCTTAGAGTCTTATTGTTAAATACCTACATTGACCGACCACATATAATATTAATGTAATGCTATATCCAATTTATCTCTGTAATATTGTGCCGTAAGTTAACGTTTAAATAACATAATAAAATAAATTGGTATTTTTAGTAGGCTAGATAATATGTACTTCTGGCTATTATAATGTTTTTAGAGTCCCAGTAATTAAATAAATGACAAATAGCATTCTCATTCATGGAAAGTGCACTGGACTCATAGATAAAATTTGGTCAATAGTACTATTTTATCAGTGGCCCAGTGTTCAAAGGCGCATCAACACATTCTCAACAATGGCGAGGTGAGTGGCGAGGTTAATGAGTAGTCGGTTCACGCGTCATTCGCCTCGTTAATCGTATCGCCTCCTGTGGCGTTCGCACTGAAAGTGGTTTTTTGGGACAAATCAAAG
This sequence comes from Gerris lacustris, assembly GCA_951217055.1. NCBI lineage: Eukaryota > Metazoa > Arthropoda > Insecta > Hemiptera > Gerridae > Gerris > Gerris lacustris. The sequence goes on from OX578277.1 coordinate 83,521,683, forward strand.
GCTTGTATCAACGAGGCGATGACATGGGTTCGCTTTATGGGAATGAACGTTGGAATGCCACTTACGACTGCGTACGAGTCACGAGCGTGAATGTGTAGATGCTCCATAAAAGACAGAAGAAAGATATAATATGTTGTCACATATTCACTCTCTATGTTGTCCACATGTTCCTATTGCTATGCATTTTAACAGGTAATGTTCTTTCCATGGAGTGTGGAATAGGATCCACAATGCATAAGCGCCTGAATGAAAAGTTTTTTAATAGTAAATCGATCTTCGTCCTTTACTTATTATGATGATAAATTTAGGGATATTTACGAGACTTTTCTTCAAATTTGTTGGAATGTGTGGTTTCATTATCTAAACATGCTAGCCTTTATTTATTTTATTTTAATGCATCCATGATTATATTTCTTCTCGCACGCATTTTAAACTTAACTTTATTTAAGTAGGTCTAAACTCTGAAAATTTCTCTCATCTTTCATTCTAGGAGTTGGGGTTGTAGAAAAGCAAGTACAAGTGAATTGCTCCTATGAATTAAGAAGACTTAAAATTTAGCTCACTTGGAAGAAATGAGAGCACTTAGGCAAAAGAAGCATTAAGAGGTTATTACACTATACTGCCATTAGTTTAAATGCTTTCAAATTACACCAGTTGTGTAGAAGTTTGATTGTATACAATGAGAGTTAGAAAATTTTGAAACAGATGTTTGCAATGACGTCATGAGTATAAATCACGCCTGCAGTTAAATTGCTTGACTTTAAGGCACTTGTATTGAATCTGGACATTTAGATTTAATAGGGGTAAAGTTGATTCTGTTCAACCAGAATGTTGAAAAGTTGTAGAACTCAGTCTTAGTTAGACAGTTAGTTAAGTGAAATATATTGAGGTTTAGTTCTACGTGCTTTGTTTTCCATTGACTGGGTCACCCGACTTTTGCCTCTAAACCAAAACTAGAAAATTAGAAGTAAATCTAAACAAATTTAAAACAACCCTTGTTTAGACATAGAAGGAAGAAAGAATCGATTCTCTGCTAAAATAGCCTGAAATAAACAGGATAAAAAGGAATTCAATAAATTTTTTATTGTCCTATAAATTAATTAAAAGCTTTATAATGCCAAAAATGTTGCCCACAAATATATAACCAAAGGATATAAACACCGTGGATGGGTTAAATGTCTATTTCCATGATGTCGACTCAACAAAGTCATTCGAAAATTTATTCTCAATACTCAATATGAATTTTATAAAATAATGCGCAGAAAAAAACTGATGCTTAAGAGAGATGTATGTATTTATTTTATTAGTTTATCAATATTAAGACATGTTTAATGATACCTACTCATATGTTTAATCCTTTTCAGCGTTCTATAAATAGATGAAATAATTCTTTATGCATAAACTAATTGAAAGTAGTTAAAATTACTTGTTGTTTGTTTGTTTATTGTACGCAAGATATTTTCTCAATTTATTTTATTTTGCGATCAAACATGTAACATATGAGTATGCGAACAATTTCTGTGAATAACTGTCTGAAGCGTGAGGGGATGCTCATCTTTAGATGATTTACCAAAATGACAAGAGTTAGGGTTTACTCCCAATGGTTTTTCCATTGTAAAAGGAACGTGCCATGGAATAAAGAAAAAAACACTTGGCAATCATGCCAAACAATGAGGTGGAAAATCTATGGGAGAATCATTAAACGAAATTAGACCTTTTGAGTAGCTGATAAGATCCTGAAAATCTAGTAATTCCCCCTTCTGCAATTTATTGATAGCATAATTTTGAGTTACAGAACTAGTGAAAAAAATTGGAAGTGAAGAATTATACAATCATTCTACGAATGGCAATATGCTAAACTGATTAAATTACCAGATAGGTATTAAATTTAAAGGTAATAAAGTTTATCTAAATATTAGTGGGTAAATCAATATTTTGATTATTCTTTATCGTTATCGATTCTAAACTTTATTAATGTTTAACGTTGCCTGCATAACATTATATAATGAACCTACTGGAAGCATTATTTTATGTAAGTATTAAGATATATATCGAATATCCGTAAAATTATGTGTATATCCGCACAATTATATATATGTTGGAAATACACGGATTAAACCTGGGTATATTTATGTCACCGATTCGTTTGTTATTGTTTTGTATTAAATTGTCAGTCTAGTTAATAAAGACGTATTGAAACTGCTCCCTAGATTTTTGATAGTAGATTCTTCTCTAGACTTGCTATAAGAACTGAATAGCTGTTATACAATATTGTGGCGACCGTGACACGAACTCAAGATTTTTCATATCTGCAGTTTTGGTGAGAATATTTTGATTTATTATGGACAATAGTGATAGGAGAGCAAGGGGAGTTTATAGAACTTCACTTACGAAACTATGCACTAAATTAGATGATATTTTGGCCCAATCTCCTGTCAATGTGGAATATATGCATGAAGTTTTTTCTCTTATTGAGAAAAAACGGGAAACTATCGAATCACTTGATAATAAGATCTTCCAAGCTATGTTAGAGGCAGAAGTTTCTGAGGTAGATCTTACTAAGGAGTCGGAGGAGAGTGATGGTTACACTTCTAAGTTCCTGAAGGCTAAGTACAAGGTAACGAAGGAGATAGCTGATAAGAACAGCGAGTCATCAACCTCAACTCAGAAAAGTGTCTTGAAGAAACGTAAATTTAAGCTTCCACATATAAAATTTGTTTGTTTTGACGGGGAAATTAAAAATTGGTTAAATTTTTGGGGTCAATTTAGTAAAGTTCATAATGATTCTAGTATTCCGAATGAAGATAAAATTCAGTATTTAATCCTTGCTACTGAACCAGAGTCTAGAGCTAGGGAGTTAGTTCTGAGTTTTCCGGCCGTAGGGGAAAATTACGGAAAGATAATAGATTGTTTAAAGAATAGGTTTGGCAGGGACGATCTGCTAGTAGAAGTTTACGTCAGAGAACTTTTAGGTTTGGTGTTAAAGAACGCTGTAGAGGCTAATAAAGTACCACTTTCGTCTCTTTATGATAAATTAGAGTGTCATATGAGAGCTTTAGAAACTTTAGGCGTTACGTCAGACAAGTGTGCTTCTATGTTGCTACCTCTGGTAGAGTCATGCCTACCTGAGGAATTATTGAGGGTATGGCAGCGTGCCTCAGCGTCACTTCTGGCTCAAGGAGATACTTTAAAAACGACTAAGGAAAAATTAGACAATTTGATGAAATTTATCAGAGCGGAAGTGGAGGGAGAACAAAAAGTAAGTTTAGCCATGTCAGGGTTCGGTTCTCTAGACTACGCCAATCCTGCTGTTTTAAAGAATAATTCAGTTGTTGTTAAGCCGTCTACATCTACTATTACGCCCTCCGCCGCAAATTTACTGACCACTCCCACAAAGCAAGAGAATTTAGGTTGTGTTTTTTGCGGGAAACAACATAAGCCAGTTAACTGTATAAAGGCGCAGAAAATGACACTTGAAGAGAGAAAAGAAATGTTAAGAAGAAATCAGTGCTGCTTCGCGTGTTTTAAACCAAAACACACTGCTAAATATTGTAAGAACAAGCCTACCTGTATTGTATGTCAGAGGAAACACAATGTTCTTATGTGTGAAAGCTTACCACCTTCATCAAATAACAAAGATACTGGTAGTGTAAGAGTGAGTGTGGGGAAGCAAAATGTAGGCCAGGGTTCGCAGACTGATGAGGTGTTATCAAACCTCGCGAGTTGTCCTCAAGTACAGTTACAGACCCTTTTAGTTAAAGTTAGAGGAAACAATAAAGAACGTATTGCAAGAGCAATTATTGACACCGGCTCGCAGCGTTCCTATGTGTTAAAATCGACTTTACAGGAAATGCTCTACAAACCTTTACGATCTGAAAGGATTCGGCATTCTTTGTTTGGTGGATCGAGTACTGGAGAAATTAATCATGGAGTATTTAAAGTATATTTGTCTAGTCTCGATGATAGCTACAAGTGTAATTTTGAGGTCTTAGATCAAACTGTAATATGTGGTAGAATTGCACCTGTACAGAAAGGACCTTGGCTGAAAGAATTACAATTGCAAGGCATCAGTATACAAGATGTAAAGGAGAGACCTGTAGAAATCCTTATAGGCGCTGATATTGCAGGTAAACTGATAACAGGAGGAAAACATAGTTTAAGTTCTGGGTTAGTTGCGATGGAGACCAAGCTCGGATGGACCCTTATGGGCCGAGTGCCAGAGGAGTGTTCTTCAGAAAGGAGTTCTACTATGATAGTAACATCGATGTTAAGTAAAGAGGACAGAGTGCCTGATCCAGATCAAGTAGATGAAACTGCCCTTAATCGAAGATTATCATATAGGAACCAAGTAAGGGAAGCCTCGCGACAACGTTTCCGTGATGAATATTTAGGTCAACTTGCCCTTCGTGCAACTGTATACAAGCATAGGAAACTGAAGGTGATCCGCGACAAGCTACAACAAGAAAACACGAAGCATATCTACCCAGTAGACTCAAAGTCTGTCATCAATGCACCTTTAGTCACTACTGGCAGTGGGCGAATTAGCAAAAAAAGTAGAGAGGCTGGGAATTTAAAGTCATTTTTGAACATTGGCTGTTTTAATTTTGGGTTTATTTTTTATAATTAGGCCAATGTTTAGGTTTATAGTTTAGTGTTGTTTTTCAAGTTTTGTTTATGGAATAATATCATAATGTTTCTTTTCTAGTAATAATGTTATACTTATGCCTCTCTCCTTTTATGTTATCGGGTTTTAGACATCTACCTGAAGGTTCAGATAGATGCCTCAGGTGGGAGAATGTTGGAAATACACGGATTAAACCTGGGTATATTTATGTCACCGATTCGTTTGTTATTGTTTTGTTATTGTTTTGTATTAAATTGTCAGTCTAGTTAATAAAGACGTATTGAAACTGCTCCCTAGATTTTTGATAGTAGATTCTTCTCTAGACTTGCTATAAGAACTGAATAGCTGTTATACAATATTGTCCTGTCACGGTCGCCACAATATTGTATAACAGCTATTCAGTTCTTATAGCAAGTCTAGAGAAGAATCTACTATCAAAAATCTAGGGAGCAGTTTCAATACGTCTTTATTAACTAGACTGACAATTTAATACAAAACAATAACAAAACAATAACAAACGAATCGGTGACATAAATATACCCAGGTTTAATCCGTGTATTTCCAACAATATATATATATATATATATATATATATATATATATATATATATATATATATATATATATATATAAATCATACGTGAAAATGCTTATAAAGCCTTATTGTAGAAAGATGAAAAAGCTTAAATTAATTTATTATAAATTACTACGGACAAACCCATATGTGTAATCAAGTCAAATACGGCCTGGAGTACTAACTCACAAGTGCAAGAACTGACAGTACTGCTTTAATCAGGACTTAAGTTCATTGTATCTGTTATTAATTGTAATGGGGGGAAACGCGGCCTAGGACCCCCGAAACGTAAATATGCATTCGCATTTAATCCAAAGTGAATAAGAGTCAGTAGAAATGTGTGGGAGTTAGGCGGGGCAGAGCGCGGTCAGCACATTCTCGGCCGTCCCACCCCGAGACAAGAGCGGGAGCTCAGTCTTGTGCTAGATTGATGCGAGTGAACATATATATATATATACCAAGTGCTAGGAGCAGGCGAGCGAGACTCAGTATGGACTATATTGGATTAGTACTTTTCCTGATACCCGGTATCTGTGAGTAAATGAAATGAACTATAATTACTCCCCTTTTTGTTCCTTCTCTGGTTGGTAGGTGGCGACCTATAGTAAAGGGAAAGTTAGCGAGTGCTACAAAACACTAGGTTAATTATATGTATTAATAGTAGTTAGGATATTTTGGAAATACTAAATCATTTGTTTTACTAAAGGGGTAGATATAGGGGGTTTTATAATGAAAGATATTGGTGTTATGCTTGATTTTTCTTAATTAAATATAATGAAAGTAATAGATGATGGGATGTATTAACTAGATATAATATACCTAATAATTAAATGAAAGTAATAATTAGTATAATATAACCCAACTTATAATTAATTGAATGTATCAATTAAGAGTAACATAACCCGTAATGAATTGAAAGTGTTGATTGAATATACAAGTTATAGTTGATTTCTATTACTAAACAAGATATATTTTATAAAGTTTCTTTTATTAATTAAACATTTGTCAAATAAAAATAATATACTTTTAAGTTTATAAGAAAATTATATATGTTTCGTTCTATGGAGTAATTATTCTTTATTTAGTATAAGACCCCTAGCCCCAGTACAATTGGTGTCAGATGTGGGGTTACCGGCTGCAAGAATTGCCGGATTATTATTTTATTAAGGAAGCTAGGTAGTAAGTTAGGTCAGCCTGGGGAAGCTAGGTACGCCAGACCCCAGAGCAGGCGTGTATTACCGGTCTAGTATGCCGACCAATATTTTATGTTAATTATTAACTATACTTTTACCCTTGATTTAATTATTTTGTTTATTTAATTGTTCTTTTGTACTCTGTCGTTATGTTGTGTAAACTTTATTGTCAACGATAAATATCCTGTATCATAAGAGGCAGGAGCTGGTTATTGGTTATTGTTTTGAGCTTTGTGTGCGTGACGGTCCTCGGCCAAGATCGAGTTGTGAGATAGGACTTAAACTTAGAATTAGTTACTTATTAAGAGAATAGGGTTGCGGTGCTAAGGCATATAAATATGGAGGAGAAAGTTAAGGAACTTGAGGGCAGGATAGGGGAACTCCTGATTGCGAACGCCCAGTTCGCGGCCCGTGAAGTCTCTTCTACCCCAAGAAGAGACTTGACACTACAGAATCTTATTAAACCATGGTCGGGGGACATAAAAACGGATATACCGGTAGAGGACTTTATCCGGAACATAGAAAGGGCTGCTAAAAATGGGAGATGGACCGAAGAAGACAAAGTAATGGTCTGTGAGGCTAAACTAACGGGGGCCGCCGCCACTTTTGTAGCTGCGTGCCCGGATTTGAAACCAGAAAACACAGGCTTCTCCGACTATAGTCGGAAACTGAAAGACCGATTTGGGGAAACCCGTGATAGGGCGTCATTAGAGCAGGACTTCCACGCAGCAAGGCAGACAAAAGGAGAGGGAGTGAGGGAGTTTGCGGATCGATGCAGTTCTCTCGGGTTGAAGACTCTTAGTGTATACCCGTCGATCGAGGAGCAGGAATGGGCGAAAAAGGACTTGAGCAGGCGGATCTTAGCCGTGTTCATAGCCGGATTGAAGGGAGAGGCGGCGCGGCAGCTGCGATACCAGCCGCCTGTAGACCTCAAAGACGCAGTGCTGAGAGCCGAGAGGGTTGAACGGGCCAACCAACTAGAGGTCAAGGAGATTACACCGTCACACGTGTTTGAGGTGGCCACTAATAGGGAAAGACCAGACCCCGGGGAGAGAGGGGCCCCGTCCTTACATGCAACCGCCGGCGTGACGATGGTAAACAGCCAAGCGACAGGGGGTAGGTACTTGAGGGGGCCTCGGGCCAACGGCGGCTGGGGGCAAGGTTCAGGGGGCGGGTCAAGGTCCAACGCCGAGTGGGGACAAGATCCAGGAGGCGGAAGGAGATGGAACGGACCAGGAAGGACCGGAAGTAGACCCAGAGTTCCATTGCGATGTTACGTCTGCGGAGCGGATCATTTAGCTCGGGAGTGTCCCAGACGCGTTGTGGTTTGCTATACGTGTAATGGAGTGAACCACCTGATGAAGGATTGTCCCCAGAGAGGAAGGGAGGCCTGGGGCAACCAGCAACGGCCTTTAAGGGCCCTACCTCCACCGGACTCCGCCCCAACATCATATAGGGGTCAGTCGATACCTTCGGGCCCAACACACCCAAACGCCTACCACCTAACAGACGCCCCACTGTTGGGTGGCCAAGGACAGGGGCAAGGGACGCCTACGTCCCGAATGTGATCGTGCGGCGTGAAGGAGGAATAGGATACGAAGTGGAGGTTCAAGGAAAGAAACTCGTTCTTTTGGTAGACACGGGTGCGGATATCTCGCTCCTTCGCTCGCCGAGACCAGGCGTGCGACTAACGGAGGCCAGAATCCAAGCCCGAGGAGTGACAGGAGAATGTATGCCTGTCCAGGGACACCAAGTCCTGGAGGTGACCCTAGGAGGGGTGCAAACCGAACACGAGTTCATCATCACCGACTTTTTCCAGGGATATGATGGTATTCTAGGGATGGACCTGTTACGCAAAGTAGGGGCCGTGATTGACGCGGCCGGAGGAGATGTAAGGTTGACAAAACTTGTCGCAGCCAACACTGTGACAGAAGAAGGAGAAGAGGAGGACTTGGAGAGGTTGTATGTTCCTAGGCCTACCGGCCAAGGGAGAGCACGCAAGCAGATAAGCAGGAAAGAGGAGCTGGAGAGTTCATACGTCCCTAGGCCTACCGGCCAAGGAAGAGCATGTGAGCAGACAGAGCGGACCCCGAAATCTAGGAAAGGGAAAAGGGAGGGGGAACCGAGTACAGGAATGGTACCTTCGGAGAAAGCAACGGCGATAGACGTACGACCAGAGGAAGCCGGTAGAGAAAAGAGACCCGGGATTGTTGTAAGGAGAGTAACCGCGTATGGAGCCCAAACGCTCCCACCGTGGTCTGAGGGATTGGTTAAGGCGGAAATAGAGGGAATGACCGGGGAGATTTGGTGCGAACCAGTTGCACAACCGCAACCAGGGTTCCGTGTTGCGAGGGTTTTGGGAACGGTCCAGGATGGAAAAGTATATGTGAAAGGGGTAAATCTAACTGGGAGGGCTGTTGTCATTGATAATCATCAGGTTTTAGCAGAAGCCACGACGTACAGAGGTAATGAGAGCTACAAGTCCGTAGCTAGTACCACCATGGTACCGCCATATAGAGAACGGGATGGGGACACGGCGAGGGGTTTAGTAAGGGAGAAACTCAAGCATCTGTCCCAGCGGGATGCCGAGAAAATAGGCCAAGTGTTTGAGGAATATCAGGATGTGCTTTTTGAAGGTTGCGATGGAATCTTGGGCTGCACCAAAGGAGTAGCCCACCGAATAGAGACGGGGGACTCGCCCCCGGTGGTAAAGAAGCCCTACCGGGTACCATACCACCTTAGACAGGAGATGAAAGAGCAGGTGGACCGTATGCTTGAAGAACAGGTTATAGTTCCCTCCGATTCGCCTTGGTCGGCTCCAGTTGTATTAGTCGCGAAGAAAACGGAAGATGGAACGACGAAATACCGATTTTGTATTGACTATCGAGGGTTAAATGCAGTGACGCGTACTGACGCGTATCCTCTGCCAAACATAAACGAAACCCTGGAAGGGATGGGTAGATGTAGATACTTCTCCACGCTAGACCTGGCAAGTGGATATCACCAGCTCCCAGTACACGAGGAACATCGGGCGAAGACTGCTTTTTCCACACCGGATGGTCACTACGAGTTCCTCCGCATGCCGTTCGGATTGGTTGGGGCTCCTGCGACGTTCCAGCGCACGATGGACCGCGTCCTACACCACCTAAAGGGAGTAGAGTGTTACATATATTTGGACGATGTTATAATATACAGCGAGAGCCTAGCCGAGCACGCGGAGCGGCTGCGACACGTACTGCAACGATTTCGAGAGGCCAACCTAAGAATACGATTAGAGAAGTGTCAGCTAGCTCAGTCATCAGTAGTATACTTGGGTCACGTAGTCTCTTCAGAGGGCGTGAAGCCCGACCCGAGCAAGGTAAAAGCTGTGAAGGAATATCCGATGCTTTACAATGCCAAGGACATTCGATCCTTCCTAGGGTTAGTGGGTTATTACCGACGTTTTATCCCTCACTTTGCAGAAATAGCGAAACCATTGACTGAGTTAACAAAGACGGGGACTAAATTTACCTGGGGACTTCCCCAAAACGAGGCCTTCAACCGGTTGAGAGATGAGTTATGTAGCGACGCCGTTCTCTGCTACCCCGACTTCACACAGCCTTTCATCCTCGCCACGGATGGCTCAGCAACCGCAGCCGGAGCTGTACTATCCCAGATACGGAACGGGAAGGAGAGACCAGTAGCCTATGCGAGTAAACAATTGAAAGGGGCGGAGAGCAGATATACTGCTACAGAACAAGAACTCCTGGCGGTCGTCTGGGCTGTGAAACATTTTAGATGTTATCTCTATGGGCGACGATTTACTCTCATCACTGATCACGCTGCCCTGAAGTGGATGTTAGGACTGAAAGATCCCAGCTCCCGGCTCATGCGGTGGGCTCTTCGGTTGGCCGAATACGATTATGAAGTGATACATAAACCGGGTAGAAGACACACGAACGCCGATGCATTGAGCAGGCATGTGGCCCCGGTGCAAGCGAGCTCGTGGACCAGAGAGAATATCAGAACTGCTCAAGAACAGGACGAAGATTGTCAGAAGCTACGGAAGGAGACTAGTAAACACCATACCGATGACGACGGAATACTCTACCAGGAGCAAGAGCTAGGAGCGTGGAGACTGGTGGTGCCAAGACCTATGAGGAGCCGAGTGTTACAGGCTAATCACGATGCGCCGGCGGCAGGCCACCCAGGGGCGGCGAGAACGCAAGCTCTAGTCGAGCGAAACTACTACTGGCCCGGTTTGGAGAGAGATGTTCGGGATTATATCAGGTGTTGTACCTCTTGTGCCACTAGGAAAACGACGCGAAAACCTAAAGCCCCGATGGGTAGCCCTTTCCCTGTCACATTACCCTTCCAACAAGTGTCGATGGATATCGTAGGTCCTCTGCCGACCTCGACCCAAGGGAACAGGTATCTCCTGACGTTCATAGACCATTGCACCCGCTACCCGGAAGCCATACCGCTGAAAGACCAAACCGCGGAGACCATTGCAAATGCTTTCGTCACCCAAATAGTGACTCGACATGGAATACCCCAACGACTGCTAACGGATCAGGGAAGGAACTTCGTTTCCGAATTGATGCAGGAGGTGTGTAGATTGCTGAATATTAAGAAAGTACAGACGACTCCATACCATCCGGAGTGTAACGGTATGATTGAGCGCTTCCACCGAACTCTAACTGATACGCTATCACACTTTGTCCGGAAGGATGGCCGAAATTGGGACAGGTGGGTCCCCTACGCCCTGATGGCCTACCGAAGTATTCCTCACTCGACTCTCAGGAAATCTCCCCACTATCTCCTTTATGGAACTGACATAACCAGCCCATTTGAATGTGACATATCCCCTAAGATGAGTTCCGAGCCAATTCCCCACATAGAGGAGCTCCAAAGAAGGTTAGGAGAAGCAAGGAAAGAGGCGTTGAAACAGGCGGAAAAGGACCGGGAAAGGAATAAGGAATACCATGATGCCGGTGCTAAAATCCCCACCTACGGTGAAGGTGATCATGTATACCTACACAACCCTGTGTTAACGCCAGGGCATGCGAAGAAATTCCGTCACCCTTGGGAAGGACCCTTCCGCATTGTGAGGAAATATGGGGAGCTAGACTTCGAGATCGACAAAGGAAATGGGAAAACCACTATTGTCCATGCGAATAGGCTGAAACGCGCTCATGGTGAGAACCTGCGACTGACAACCACAGAAGGGGAGAGTTCGAATAACGACCTAGATCTGAGCCCTAGGCTGGCTGAAGCCCGAAACCCCAATCAAGATACCGACGACCAGTGGACAGCGACGATGCCCACCACCGAGGCATGGGAAGGCGGTTTCATCCCGGTACTCGACGAGCTACCCTCAGGAGCAGAACAGGAGAAGGAACCGGAAACACCTGCGGCCTTAGTAATTCCACGAGGGAGTATTACGGGGGAGGAGGACGATGACAGTGTAACTATAAGCAACGAGGACCCCCATGATTTTACGTGGTTTCCTGAAGACGGAGGAGATATATTCTCACCCCCAAGTTCCCCCCTCCCAGCCTCCAACCCCAGTTCTCCACCCATAGCTAGCCGGCTTCGGCCAAGACGGAGAGACTGATTCTATGCTCTATGTTACAGGGGGAGAGGTAAGAGAAGGACTAGCCTTCTTACCGCTAGGCCAAGCACTGGTTGTCGGAGGCCAGTGGAGGGTAATAACAGAACTAAGAGTAGAAGGATACAGAGAAGATCTTGACGTGCTCTCCCGAAGTCTAGAAGGAGTACGAATAACCTTAGAGGAACAAAGGATGAACGGGGCGACGACCGACTTAATGCTAGCAGGTGAACTCCGGCGTGTGACCCAAGCTATGGAGGAAGTACGAGGGTATGCGGAGGAACTAGTGCAAGTGTTACCCACGCGTCGAGTCAAGAGGGGCCTGATTAATATGGGGGGGTATGCCCTTCAAGCTTTATTCGGCACGGCGACGGAGGAGGAGCTAGGGCGCGTAGCGACAGATTTAGAGGAATTGGAAACTCATCAGGATGAAATCATCCACTTGTTAGACCGGCAAATTAGTGTTAGTCGTAAATTAGGACTACGCGCGGAGGACGCAACGAGGAAGTTGTTCTTACTTTCAGAGACTCTGCAGGAACATATAAATTTGTCGATAACCGCACACAAAGCTCTCACGGACCATTTAACTATATTAGAAAATTACGTCAATATAACGACATGTTTTAGAAACTTAGAGTTCATGATAGGACAAACTAAATATGAACTAGGGAAACTCAGGGGTGCCTTAGACGTAGTAGCTCTAGGTAGGCTCAGTTCGACTATAATACCCCCTCTCGAGTTGCTTGCTATACTAACCAATATAGTCGCCCACCTACCCGAAGGATTAGGGATAATGTCCAAACTTACCGTAGAGGAGATATACCAATATTATGACGTATGTGAAGTAAGTGCTTTTGCTGCCCCCGAAAAGGGCCGTCTGTACATCATGTTAAGCGTACCCCTTGTTACCACCCACCGCCTGTTCGATCTGTATAGAGTGCGTGAGTTCCCGATATATCGGAAAGACATTAAACGAACAGTGGTAGTGCGGACCAGTGTAGAATATATGATAGTCAACAAGGAGAGGGATGGCTATGCCTTCCTACCTCAGGAACAATATACCTCTTGTAGGACGGGATCGATAACTCTATGTCCCTCAGCATTCCCCATTTTCAAAAGAGAATATGAGACCTGCGAAAGCCAGCTATATTTTGGGAAAAGATTAAGCGCACTAACAAGTTGCAATCAATTGGTGCTTCTCAGCGAGTGGGTCCCGTACTGGATCCCAGATACCAGGAGCAGTTCCTGGGTCTACAGTCTACCCTCCCCCACGCTAGCAGTTGTTAGCTGCCGAGCTGAAAATGGCACCACTACCACCAAGGAGATGACTTTGGCCGGGCATGGTTCCATGCATCTGGCCAAGATGTGTGCAGTGCGCACATCGCACTACCAGCTATACCCCAATTGGCAAGGAAGTAGTACAGCGGTAATCCCCAGCCATGCGGGGGAGTTCGCCAAAGAAGAATTGAAAATTCCTCCTACCCTCAACCACTCGTTAATACATGGGGAGCAGGAGCGAGCTTTGTTAGAGAAGCTACATCAACTGGGGGAGGTAAAACGGGGACCCTACGCAGACCTGGAGGTTCCTCTAGACATCTTAGAGAGGGAATCGAGAAATCTGCACGACCACTTAGACCAGAGGCGGCGGTATATTCTTTACGGCAGTAGCGGTGGGACTCTAGCTTTCACGCTGATAGTTGTTGCAGTCGTTGGATTCTGGATGTACCGCCGATGTTCCCGGCCCCGGGAGACCACAGCCACCGAGGCGGAAGGAACCACGACGGAATTACAAGCCACCCCGACCCCCTTTCCAGTGTGTTACCCTCGCAGTTGCCCGGAGGATCCGTGACACCGATCGGAAAACAGAGACACTAAGAATGTGTGAACATTCGCTAGGTTTAAGTTATTTGTATATATATTTGCTATCAGTTTTACTTGTTCTGTTTAGGTTTATATGTACACTTCTGTTTGTACAATTATGTAATAGTTACAGTATGGTTAAGGAGTAGAGAACGGCGCCTGCCAGTCAGAGGGGAACGCTCCAACTGTCCCACAGCTCAGGGGTGTTGAAAGTGCTGCCATTGGCACCACTTTCGTTTTGCGGGGGGGTAGTGTAATGGGGGGAAACGCGGCCTAGGACCCCCGAAACGTAAATATGCATTCGCATTTAATCCAAAGTGAATAAGAGTCAGTAGAAATGTGTGGGAGTTAGGCGGGGCAGAGCGCGGTCAGCACATTCTCGGCCGTCCCACCCCGAGACAAGAGCGGGAGCTCAGTCTTGTGCTAGATTGATGCGAGTGAACATATATATATATATACCAAGTGCTAGGAGCAGGCGAGCGAGACTCAGTATGGACTATATTGGATTAGTACTTTTCCTGATACCCGGTATCTGTGAGTAAATGAAATGAACTATAATTACTCCCCTTTTTGTTCCTTCTCTGGTTGGTAGGTGGCGACCTATAGTAAAGGGAAAGTTAGCGAGTGCTACAAAACACTAGGTTAATTATATGTATTAATAGTAGTTAGGATATTTTGGAAATACTAAATCATTTGTTTTACTAAAGGGGTAGATATAGGGGGTTTTATAATGAAAGATATTGGTGTTATGCTTGATTTTTCTTAATTAAATATAATGAAAGTAATAGATGATGGGATGTATTAACTAGATATAATATACCTAATAATTAAATGAAAGTAATAATTAGTATAATATAACCCAACTTATAATTAATTGAATGTATCAATTAAGAGTAACATAACCCGTAATGAATTGAAAGTGTTGATTGAATATACAAGTTATAGTTGATTTCTATTACTAAACAAGATATATTTTATAAAGTTTCTTTTATTAATTAAACATTTGTCAAATAAAAATAATATACTTTTAAGTTTATAAGAAAATTATATATGTTTCGTTCTATGGAGTAATTATTCTTTATTTAGTATAAGACCCCTAGCCCCAGTACATTAATGAAAGAAGTAAAACCATATCTTAATATAAAAAATAAAAAATGTTACCTTTTGTATCACGTCTTTAAATTGAGGTCAGATTCGTTGAATTCTTGCCTGTTTAAGGAATTCATCAACTCTTCATTTTGATTGTGGACTAAAAAAAACAAACAAGCAATACAATTATTAACAGATTTTTTTTTTTTAAAAATTGTATATCTCAAGATAATATCTCAAGAGAAGAAGAGATTATAAATAACAACTTTTTTATAAAAAAAATTAGTATTTCATCAAAAAGATTCCTTCCTTTGTAAAAAAAAAGAGACATGTTTTATTTTTGAAACTGGGATATAAAAGTTGTGGAAGATTTTTTATCCACTTCTTTAAACTTATCCAGGGCAGTGTTAGGGGGTTGGAAGAAGAGGAAAGAAAAGTTTTTTGAGAAATGATTGTTTTTAATAACAAAAACTAAATGCACTGGCCCTCGAGGGTTAAGAAGAGGCAGTGGGTGCCCCCAGGGTGATAAACTTGAGTTAGCAACTCTCTATGCCTTCTGCCTCAACTTTTTCTACTATTTCCACATTTTTTTTGGTAAAACGGAGTAAGGGGAAGAGCTCGAATCTCTTAAAATCACGAGCGTTCTTCACACATACAGTGAAATAACAGAAATAAAAAGGGTGAGATGAGAGGGGGGGTCTAAAAACCTCAGCCCCAAATTGAATTGGACGTCCCCCTCTTCAAGCAAAAGCACAACGTTCTCGGCATTGCCAACATTCCTCTTCATCCCAGATTATTTCGCTGTTCCAGCACACCCCTTAACACAAGACTACTCTTTTCTTTCCCTTTCTCTTCCCCTTTTATTTACAAAACCACAGCTAAAAAAAAAAGGAAATACAGATTTTTTTAAACCAAGCGATTTCAGTCACAAATAAAATCCTAAAATTTCCATAATTAAAACAACACAGACCCAAAAAAAAGTATTAAAAAATTCCGAAAATGCAAATGAAATCCAAACTAAATAATATTTCATAAAAAAAAGAGTATATTGATTTACAGATTCCATTTAAAGCTGAAAATGTCCATTATTAATCATTTAATAAACCAGAATTAGTAGCATAAAATAGATTTTGATTTCAAATATTTCTGTTCATTCGATGAAATATTGAATAATTACATTTCCAATAACGATTTAATCAGGAAATAATTTTAAATAATTTCACAAAGTTTCATTGGAAATAACTGTACTAAAATTGACTATTTTGACACGTGGCATGCTTTAAATATAATAAAACATAATTTAATTTAAACTACAACTTCTAAATTTTTAGTTACCATTTATTAAACAAATACATTTTTGATACAAGTATTTTATACTGTTTAGTTAAACTACATTCAAGTGGTTCATAATGTGTGATGGGATTTTTGGGTATAACCTTTGTTATCGTATAAATGTCTTATGTTCTCAAGTTCGGCTTTGTTAGAGATACTGGTTTAAGATCATGGCCTAATCTTAGCTATATAGATTATAGCAGGGCCGGATATAGCTACCGCCAGCCCCCGCGGTGCGGGGGGGCCCACGGTCCTGGGGGGCCCATTCAGATATGTTGAAATGGTTTTTTAAAAATATGTTAAAAGGGCCCATTCAGATATATTAAATGGTTTTTTTTGAAAAAGAAGGATATTGTGATCAGTGGCGTAGCTATGGGCCCGAATTGCGGTCACGTCCCCGGTGCCAGGGGCCTACAAATAAAAAAACAAAACATGAAACTACTACCTTTGTACCGCAATGTCGATGGGGGCCCCCTTAGAGTATAATTAAATCTAAACTGGAATTATAATCATATACCTTTGTCAGGGGGCCCCATTCAGTGCTGAACGCAAATGTTTCAATTATCATTTTTGGTGAGGAGCCCACTGCCCTAGGTACGCCACTGATTGTGATGAACTTAAAATTCTTCCTAACGTGTCATGAGTACGGAAGTTTGAATTTTTTAGTTTTATTTGGTTACTTAGATTTTTGTGATGTTTTCACCTTATTCAATATGGTTAATGCTAATTTACAGGAGAGAAACTGACTGACAAATCATATTAACTGATATTAATACATTAATATCAATATGGACAATGCTAATTTACTGGAGAGAAACTGACTGACAAATCAACAATATATTAACTGATATTAATACATTTTACATTTATTACTTGTAATGCAATTTTTAAGCTTGCCAGCTACCAAACAACTTAATTATTTGTGTTTTTTAGCCCACCTTTGTTAAACTTTAAAATTCGTCCCCGCGCCAAACCTCTTTTCCTATAAGGACAAACTTGGCTTCTCTCAGAAATCCTTAAAACTCATCTTTTTGCACTTAAATTTTAAAAAATTCTCAGGGGGAGGACTCCCGGACCCCCAGCCGTTGTTTGTTCAAAGGGGTCCAGATGCTAACTTGCCCTGGGGCCCGGAAATCTTCTCAGCAGCCCTGATATATAATACATATATCTGTTCATTATACATAATAACTAAATCAGCTCAGTTTTTATTTTACCTAAACGATAAAATAGGTATCTTCGAAAAGGACTAACGAAAAAATTTAAGACCCCATTTTCGGATAAGCTTGAAAAATTTTTTATTTGAAATATTACAAAAAATAATATGGAAGGGGAGAAAAACATTGTTTATATCATTGAAGCGAGTGTCTTGCAATAAACATTTATTTATTGAATATTGAGAAAAAAATTAATCATGATGAGTTGATATAGTTAAAAAGGAAGGTGGTAATAGGTGGGAAACAGGAGTGTTTTCCCCTACCCGGCCTACTAATTTAAAATATATCTCTTCCCTCCTCAAAAACGTCTGCTTGTATCAGGTTGAAACTTTACTTGCCTGTTTCAATTTGACTTTACTTTGTGTATGACGTTTTATAAAAATTGTTACGTTAGAACGTACGATATCGGTTAAAACGTAGTTTTCTCTATTTTAAACGTTTAGGTCCGCTTTAATACTTTAGCGATTTTTAACACTTCATCGGTGTTGAGTTAACTAAAAAAAATATAATTTAAAAAAGTTGTATGTCTCATTGTATGTCGATAAGTTAGAATTATTGCCGTCCAAAAATTTCAATTTTACATTTGAATGTTTACGCGAGCGTTGCTAAAATAAACATGTCTTCCATATCGGTCAACTTTGGCTCAAGTTATCGTCCTGGGTCGATTTCAGTTTTGTGACGGTGTTATTTTCGGATTCATTGCCGGGTTCCAGGCGCTGTAACGTGCCTTAAGGATCTTAGTTCCAATAAATATGAAAAATTAACATATATCAGTAGACTAACCTTTAACAAAATCTGCTAACACACAACTTAATTTATTTTCTTAGTTATTTTCTTTTCTCGCAAGAGAATTGTCATGAAAGAAAAAACTAAGAAAATAAATCAAGTAATGTTTAAGGGGAAATTGTTAAAAGTTATGTCAACATGTTATATAAAGATAATGTAAGTTAATCTAGATATAAAAAATAAAAATTTTAAATTCTTCTTTTAGGCCTGAAGATGCCTCAAAGGAGGTGAAATATAGCCAAAAATAGGCTGACTTTGAAATTATTAATACCCTGAAGACCTAATTAGGAATAAGCTTTTTTGGGGGAGTTACCTCTTTCTTATTTCGGCGAGGTAGTTCAAAAGCAAATTTGAGATGAAGAATGAATGCGGTGCGTGTAATTAGGTTGTAGTGTGTAGTTTTCTTACTTTCTTTGGCCATCACGAGGCTCACCGATAGTGTAGGACTCCCATTCTACGGTGCACTAACTAGTAAACTCCCTCCCCCCTCCCCTTCCGAATAGGACCTGGCCTGGGTAGGTTGGGGGCCCATTGGAGTTTTTCGCGGGGGGGCCCAAAAATTGAAAATCCGGCCCTGGATTATAGATATGTGTGTTAATGACGGAGGATTACTACTAAAATATCGCTGAAAGAAACCTAAAACCTTGTTGATTTAAAATGTTCTCCCTTGTACAGACTCATGTTATCTCATGTTCCATTATGTTATTTCGGTAGCACATCTAAATTTGGAGGTAAAATTCACGACAAACAGACGTTTAAAAACCACTATTTTGGCCTCAGGAGAGCTCAAAACGTGTAAATCAATCAAAATCTCAAAACCGAATTTTCGCGACATCACAATATTTTTTTATGCGAGTTCGAAGGTTTGTTTCATTTGATTGTTTTACTTCATTGGTTGAGACACTTAAAGGAAATAATAATTTAAAATGGTTTAACTCATCTTCAAACTAAATATATTTCGCCCTCTCTCAAGGCATATTCATTACACTGGCGAGAATACAAAAACTTTTCACGTCATAGAGAAAATAACAATAGAAAAAGATTACTATTAGAAGTACTTTACATAACAAAAGAATGAAAAAATGTAAACCACAAACAAGATTCCAGAGAACTGAACAAATATTACAGTGCCAATTTAAGATTTTCAAATTAAAAATTATTCCCGCCAAACTCGCTGGGTAATCATATGATTGAATTGTAACATATGATCTATATTACCTTCCCAGTGGGTTACCGTTAATTTCCTTATTCTTGTATGTTCGAAAACGTTGTTATTGCTATGCTAGTTTTATTCCATTACTGTTGACTGATTTCATCTTTTTTATTTATTATCATTTGACGAAGGAATAGATATGTTCCTAATATAATTATCTTATTTGATATGTTCAAGACGTGAAAAGTTTTTGTATTCTCGCCAGTGTAATGAATATGCCTTGAGAGAGGGCGAAATATATTTAGTTTGAAGATGAGTTAAACCATTTTAAATTATTATTTCCTTTAAGTGTCTCAACCAATGAAATATTTTTTTATATGAGAAAGTAAGAAGGCCCATTTCACACTGAGAGCCACACATCTCTGTCTCTGAACTCGTCGATTTTTATTTCTGAAAAAACCTCCAACCTCCGGGGTATCGTAGTGGTAAAACATAAAGGGAACTACTTACTCAACCAAGCAGTTGCTCCCCCTCCCCCCTTCCCCGGCGGTATCTTTTTATTTACTCTATTGGTTCTGGGGGGGGGGGGGGGGACGTGCCCCCCCTGGATACGCCACTGCGAACCACCATAATTTAAAATCTTCTTATTCAATTTCGATGTTAGGACATAATTAGACCATTGTTAGTCACACAATAATGTTTATCTACGATTGATACGAAATATAAACATTATATCTTTGTTTAGATGCGTAGAAAGTGATTATTTACGTACTTGTATTCATTGCGCATGCGCGTCTCATAGTTCTGAATAATTCCTCTTCTTTACCGCACTAGTGCGGTAAAGAAGAGGAATTCTTCAGCTTTACGCACGATTAGTGAGTTTGTTTACATTTAACAAAACTAATTTGGTGTTCTTTTATTAAAGTAACTGTTTATATCGAGTTTTTAGTGATAAACAATGAGTGAATCAAGTGACTTTGACGAAAATGTGGAGAATAATAATCCTCCAGAAATAATTAATTCGGCAAAAAATAAAAAAATGAATTAATGCCACCTTTATCAAGAGAAAGATACGAACTTACATACAGCAAGTTTATTTGTTTCTGTATTTATTATTTTAATCTAACAATCGTAGATAAAGTACGGTACGCAACTCGTGCGAAAACGGCATTTTGCATTGCTCGTGTGGTTTTACCACCCTCGCTATCGCTCGGGTGCAAACTCCACACTCGCATGCAAAATGCTACTTTCCGCACTCGACGCGTAATGTACTATTAACATTTTGTGCCCAATGGTTTCCTCTTTACATGATTTGTCGAAAGAAGCCACAAATGCGTTGGTCTCCTCACACAAATTTCATCTGTCTACGCACTTTAAATATTGCAAAATAGATACTTTTAACCTGCACAAAAACTAAAAAAATTGAGAGATAAAAAGGGGGGGGGGATTAAATAAATTAGACTATTATGGGTTGTAAATGGAAAACATCTTTAATTTACGTTATAGGGCTCGAAGAAGCTATGTGCCACACTAATTGACAGACTATTAAAATCTGTCAAATCGTGTGTTTTTACATAAATGAAAAGTTAATGTGCGAAGACGGTTGGAATAAATATGAGATCATTTTTCGGCTACTTTCGACAAACCCTTCACATTTCTTAAAAATCTAAACAGAACTTTTAAGATATACATATAAGTGTTTGTACGCATGTGAAAGAGAAGCCAATAGGCACAAAAGATGTAAATTAATATAGGTGACCACTTTGATTTGGAGTATTATTTGAATAACTAACGTATCAAGTGACAAACTAAATCAAATTAATTTTTTTTCAATTATCAAATTTTCTACTTAGGATCATCTAATGTTCTACTTAGGATCATGTCACATTGTTAAAAATGGGGGGGACATGGCCACTCGGCAACAGTTTTTTTGTTGTTTCTTTACAAATGCCTATTGCCAAGTAATGTCCCGCAGTCGAAATTAGAATATATTCTTAAAAAGCACTAAAATATTAACATGTAGGTACACAAAATTCTAGCTTGATGTTAGTTTTTGCACGCTATCTCCTAGGCTAAAACCAGGGCCGTTTCTACTAATAGGCAAGACTAGGCGGTCGCCTAGGGCGGCAAAGTTTTAGGGGCGGCAAAAGGAAGAGGAAAAAATGAATGATTAATCAAAAAATTAAAACATCGAGCAAATTAGGATAGAAAAAAATAAATATAAGAAACATTTTATTGATTTCAAAAGCATATACCGAACAATTACCTAATATGTGATTACTTTGACTAAATAAACTCAAGTGGAGACAAATTGAGAACTCTTTTGGTTGTAAATGGGCCACAACAAGTGGGTTAAAAATAATAGAAATTCAAATTAATAGAATCCTATATGCGCAGTTCCATGAGCCAATGAAAACTTGTGAAACTAGCCACTATTTTATTAAAAAAACATTGGTACTTATCAGCTGGACATTAGAGATCTTATTAAAGACTTTTCCTAAAATATAGGTGAGGAAGGTACTAAACAACCAAAGAAAGTTGAAAGAAAGAACCTAAAATACCACTAAAGTTATAAGAGATATTTGAAATGAAATAAAATGTTTCAGTCCCTATTTAATTATATAATTTGGATGGGATTCTAGCCTGGATGACAGAGGGAAAAGGCGTTGATAGTAAAAGGAAAGGAGGGGGCGGCAATTTTTTAATTTTCGCCTAGGGCGGCAAAACACCTAGAAACGGCCCTGGCTAAAACTAGTTGTGGATGCTCTTTGAATACTAAAGAGAGCTTAGTACTTAATACACTAAACATATTTTTTAATATTTCTTTAGGTACTATTTGCATATTGGTACTATTTGCATATTGGTATTTGTGAAGTTCAGTTACTAAGTGCATGTGAAAGATATTTAGACGAGAGCATAATTATGTAAATTATATAACTTTGTATGATAAGGATGTTGGTTATCTATAACATAGGGTTGTCTAATTGTACAAGCTGAATTGGATACTTAATATTGGTAATCGATTAATAATAGGTTACTAGTTTTAGGAACGCACCATCAATATAAACTTATTAATAATTATAATAATATGATTAAACAAATAACTATAATAATGTTGAACTTTCTTTTCTATTATTGGTCCTCGATTTTCATATTGTTAGCTAGATGAATTATATATCTACCCAACTAAAGAGGCGTGCAGACACAAATTTTGTAGATTAACCAAATAAAAAAAAAACAAAAAAAAAAAAACATATTAATAATATTCAACACAAAACTTAAATTGCATGAATGAAATGTAAGTTTTACTGTTGCAATTTTAGTGCAAGATGGAATTTATTTATCTTATTTTTTTTATTTATATAAAATATTATTTTTACCCAACTATTTGCGATTTTTTAATACCGCTTCGACAGCACGAGTGTAATTAGCGGTTTGAAAACTTAGTGTAATTAAACTCAAGTGTAGATGAATAACTCACTTGATATTAATAGAGTCTTGAATATTGAATAATACTTTTAAATTCCCCCCCCCCCCCAAAAAAAAAGGAAGGAATATCATCATTGCAATGATGCTCACTCCCAAGAGTTGATTAAGGCAATTATTCTCCGCATAAAAATTCAATTAGCCAAAAATACATGCAAATTAGCAATAAAAAAAAGGTGTGCCTTCGATAAACGGGGGAAGTTTTGGAAACTGTTTTAATCAATCAAGTATGCGGCCTTTGATATGAAAAATCTAAGTTTGTCCCGATTGGAGCTTTTGCCGTGGTATTTGAAACCTTCGAAATGATCGGATTTTTTTTCGGTTTTCCTCGAATAGCTCCTAAACCAAGCATTTTTTTTTCTCTCGAAAATTCCACAATTACCGAAAATGTTCATGGTCGAGTGGTCTTGTAGAAACGCTACGTCGAAAATGCCCATCGTTTAACAGTTTTGCGAGAAAACTCATTTCATTATTTTATTATAAAACGTACAGTGTCTATGAAACCACCTTGTGCGCAAAACGTTATAGAATGAAAGTTGCAGAGCATCAAATTTCAGCAAGTCCAATAGACAATAAAGTCTAACAAAGCCTAATCTAAGTCGAAGATTTAATTTCCCTTCATGATTTCTTCCAACCTAACCTAGAAATATATGAGGGTTTAGCTTAACCTATATTATTAATACACAACCCGAAATTCATGTAACATGTAATATCTATTATTATTATTATTGAATATTTGATAAGTTCTTAAGACGTTACTTTTTGACATTTTCATGATGTCTTGGCTATGGCACATAAACTCGAAAAGCGTAACTAAAAATACATACCATAAAGCTTACACGTGTAACAGGGAGTTAAGAGGACATTGGAGGTGTGCAATCAAGTCCCACTCTTGGTATAAGGTCACCCCCTACCGTGCCTGGTCTTGGTAGGGCCTAACCACCCCTCCCCCCCCCCGATATATATCTGCCCCACGACTCACTCTCTTCGCTTCTCGCTACCACCCCAGCGGCGCCCCCCGTCCCCCCTCATCTACAACTTCTGTTCTACTGCTCCGATTAGACCGGACAAACCCCATAACACTTAGATATTTCCCCATAACTTTATTGATATTTTCATGTTTTGGCTATGACACATAACCTCGAAAAGCGTTACAACTAGCGTTACACGAGTAGGGAAGATATAGGAACAGGGAGTTTGGAAGATATAGGAGGTGTTCAATCGACTCTGCCCGCTCACGGTAGGTAGTTTGTCTCCCTCTACCGCGCTTGGTAGGTCCTACCCACCCCTGCCCTCCCGATCGGCTACCTACCACGTCTCACTCTCTTTGCTTCTCGCTACCACTCCAGTAGTCGCTCACGAGCCCCAGCGGCACCCCCCCCCCCCACCAAACTACAATGTCTGTTCTACTGCTCCGATTTGCATCGGACAAACGCCATAACCCTTAGAATTTTATTCCTAATAAACTTACATACATAAAATTTATTTTTTACATTATTTTTCCTAAACTATAATTTTTTGCATTTATTATAACAATATGGGTGAAGAAGCTAAAAGATTTTTTCTTAAAAAACTGGAAAAGAAGAAAAGTACTACTAATTGCACTACATATGTTCGATTTAATTCTTAATTTACAAAAGCAAGAATCTGCACGCTCGATTTTTTCTCGACGTTTTCATGTCTTTACTTTGGCACATAAACTCGAAAAGCGTTACCAAAAAACAACACCAAAAAGCGTTACACAAGCGTTTCCAAAAAACGACAATAAAAAGCGTTACATGAAAATGTCTCACTGGCTTGCAGACTCGTATGCAAGCAATTTTTTCCAAATAAACTTACATTTTTATTAAACTTTCAGTTAAATAATTACTCAAGGTATAACGCGAGAAAAATGTTATTTTAATATCAATTATGAAATATATTTTTAATATACATCCAATTAACGTATTATTCTAATACCCAATAAAAATTCTGTTTTTACAGCTTAAAAGTAAAAAAAATAAAATATATAAATAAAAATGCCAAGGTTCCACGGGTCTAATTGTATATATAGCTTTCCGATCCATGATTTAGGTTTTTACTTGTAGTGATCAGTAAAGACCAGGTCAAAAAAGGTCGAGACAAAACAAAAAAGCGGGTTCATGGTAGAGCATACAGATTCCAAATTTGTGCCTTAAAGAGACTCACTAGCGCTCTTAATTCTTGAAGTAATTTCGAAAGAGAATACACCATTTCTTAAGTGATTTAATTACATTCCCCAGAAAGGGTTCTCCGAACCCTTTTTGGGATTGTTGGATTTAATTTCAGTATTACTGTGTATTGTGTATACGTACATGAGAGATGCTCCCTTTTAAGGTTGACGCACTCTAGAGCTTGACTCGGAAATCATCTTCAACCGGAACACTCTACTGTCAGACACACTATACACACCGGGCTCGAGTCAGATCGAAAATCTTTGCAACGCCATACAACTGCTGAGGCCGAATGGTATCCTCATCTCATCTTTTTACTCGCATTTAATTCAGATGTTTGACAGAGATAAATCTTGTTACTTAAATTTTTTGTTACTTAAAAAAATTCCACTTCTGGACCCTAGAAAGACTTCCCTAGAAGACTTCCATAGAAAGACTAACCTAGAAAGACTACCCTAGAAGACTACCATAGAAAGACTAACCTAGAAAGACTACCCTAGAAGACTACCAGAGAAAGACTAACCTAGAAAGACTACCCTAGAAATCAGGCATTAGTTTTACAAAATCGTTTGGATTATCGGCTTATCCTAAATTTCTGATACATTTTGGCGGTAAAATTTAAAACCATTTGTTAACAAACACGACCAGTGACAGGTAAGTGAGGTTATTTCTATTTAAATCATTTAATTTAAAATGGCAAATACTTAATTTCATTATGCAATAATATGAATGATACTCAACTGATATTAAAGAATTTAAAATTTAAAAATAATATTATTTGGAAACTAACTAACATTATGAACTCAGAGCTATGGGTACATTAGAATGTTTAGCCATGACCTCTAGTTTGTAGTTAATACTTTAAGCAATTTAGTTTACACCCTAAATTTCAAAACATTATTTTAGTAATGCAGATGTTCACCTTATAGACTCAGATATGCTCAAAATGATAATTATTTATTTTCAACAAAATTATCTTGATCTACCCATTTAATTAGACTTTTAGACAAATAATATTTTGTCAATTATGTTTTAAAACAGTCTGACTTTAATATTTAAATAGTGATTAAAGTATATTATGTTAAATATACATAGATAAAGATAAAATAATATTATATTTTTCAGAAAAAATGGAAAATTAAAAATCTGTTTAAAGTGTACATTGAAAAATCATTTTTGATACTAATATATTATTTATAAAGACCCTTTGATGATTTAATAATTATTTAAATTACTATTCTAAATTAAATTTTATCTTAAAGTTATCTAAAGATCAAGAGTTGTGAATTGGGAGTGAAATCAAATATGGCTTTAAGAGATTTTAGATCAAAAGGCTGTTTGAGTGAAGTAATAGGGCCGCAATCAATGATTATATAAAAGGTTTTACTATTACAGTTTCATTTTAATACCGCCTTTTTGAATCATTACTTTTATGTCGCATTGCTGACTTCTTTGTATGAAAGTGGTAGAGCTTCATGTATAAAAAATAATTGCGAAATGCGGTGCTAATAAATTTTATTATTTGGAAATGTTCGCGCGCAGAAATAAGAGTATTTTAAATGGAGATTTTAGAAATAAAAGCGTCAAAGCATTTTATCAAAGAAAGTTTTAATTATATCTTTAAAATCGTCGGCCAAATGTGCAAATGCTTAGTGTGGCACTTATAGCTTCCTCAGCTACTCGTTTTGCATTTACGGCCTGTTAATCTCTAATTTGTTCACTTCTTTAACCGATATTGTGTCCAATTTGAACAATAATTATAGGTGTTGAACGACTGACAGACACAAAAATGTTCTTGGTGTGTGAAACGATTTCTGTCAAGGGATTTTTCGATTCGGAGACCTATAAACATTTAGTTCTTCAAAATGATCACAATGCTTTCGTTACCCACTGAGAGAGATCCTTTTTACGATTCAATCACACATTGAAATGTTTTCTTTATCTGACAACGAATGACAGAATCATTAAAATAATATTTACAAAACCAAATTAATTATTTGTGCGGATGGTACAGGACTCCCAATCCCGGAATTGGATATTTTTTCTTGGCTGGAAAGCTGGTTTTAATCAGTCCAGGCTTATTCTTTCTGATTTTCCATTCCTTAGAATTTCGAAAGTTTTTTCGCGTTTTTTCTGTACCAGGAACTTCTCATGGAGGAGTTAGTGTAGGCTAAACCTTCTCGTCTTACGAATACGTGTGTGCACGTTCTCATTTCAGTTGGGATAAATAAATGTCTTGTTATGGAATTAATTTGGGGTCTTATTTTCCCAAAAGTACGTTTTAATCTCAGTACGAATGGTGTTTATGAGAAATTTTCCTTACTCTCACTCTTGAGCATTTCTCCAGGGATTGCTATAGTTACGGAAGCAAATATTTAACACACGTTTCTTATGTTTGAATCTTTCTATTACTAAGTAAAAATACGAATTCCGAATAAATCTGGCCAAGTAAGTTTTGCGGCTATAGTCGTTAGGTACAAGAATAAAGAAGGTAGGTTGTCTATATTCTAGTGAAGAACGCACGTTTTAAAGTGAGGAAATTTTTATCGCTCCAAAGCTTCTATTTTTGAAATAGAAATGTTTAGAACATGTAGTATACAAAAATATAATGTATATCTATTTTTTTACAGAGTATATTATTATATACATTATAGTATAAGATATTAGAACGTGTAACGATATTAACCGTTTCTTGGTAACAAGGAACGTTTATCAATTCAAAAACGTCTTGAGGACAATGAAAACGTCTTGTGCCTTTTATGGTGCGTGAAAACGTCTTGTGTCCATGGGGATAGTTTACGAGCCTTTAGTAAATTTACCCCTTGGAAACCCCTTACTTAATCGCTTTTCCGAATAGTGGTTACCAGAGTTGAAGGTATTATGCTTTACGAGCTAGTTACCGGTCACGTGATCTACAAGCGGCTTTTACTAGCTGCTCCATGGCAAAATCTACTATCCCTCTAGCCGCTAGTTGTTCTTAATCGAGCATGTTCCTTTTAAGTAAAATTTCAAACATATATTTTGTGTAAAATGGTGGTCAAATAGAATTGTAAAGGAATTATTAACTGTTTAGAAGTTAGGTCAATTAAGAAAATAAAAGTCTCTCTTTTGCAATATTTCGATCCCTCCTTGGATCATTCTTAAGCTGACTGTCTAGAGTCTAGACCAGCGGTTCTCAACCTTTTTCAACCCACGTACCCCTTTTTTGTATGATTAACTGTGCATACCCCCTAAAAACAACCCTTTATTTTTATAAATACTTTTTTATATTAGATGAAGTGTTGTTTAACTACTGCTGTGTGTAGAAACAGCTGTAAATAGGTAATTTTAATTCCAAACAAGATTTTTTAATTGACATTTTACTAAAAAGTTGTTATTTATTAGACAGAACAGTAAACAAAAACTTTTTTTTAATTCACCACGTACCCCTTAATAGTGTGGCGCGTCCACACTATGCCGAGCGGCAAGGAATGGCAAGGCCAAATGGCATTGCCAAGTGTAATGTGGACGTCTCCCTTGGCATTTGCTATTTGCCAAGCTTGGCACAAAACGTGCCACTTGACATGCCAAGCCGAACCCGACGATTGTCGGTCCGGATCAAAGAAAGCCAGATGGCAAGAAGTCGTAAGTCGGCCAGACGGCTTTGCCGCTTGGCCTTGCCAACTGGCATTGCGCGGCATAGAGTGGACGCGCCTTTACACATTTTCGCGTACCCCCAAGGGGTACGCGTACCACAGGTTGAGAATCGCTGGTCTAGACGATTACATCGTGATATTTATTATTAAAAATTCTTGTTTGAAAGTTAAAAATTTATTTGTTTGAATAATTGTGATTCTCGTTATTTACCTGAATACATCATATTAGTTTTAAATAAATAAATTACTGAAAGAGCGCATTTTGGAACCATAGTTCCTTATGGCACGTTCTGGAACCCGGGAGTGAATCCGGAAAAAAACGACCAAAATCACCGTCACAAAACCAAGCGTCACGAAATCTACCGATGTCGATAACTTAAGTAAAAGGTGACCGAGTTAGTTGAAATTTGGTACACATGTTCATTTTACCAATGCCCAGGCTGAGTCCGTCGGACAACGTTATCCATTCAAGCGTTCACGTGCAACGCTCGCGTAATCGTAAGCTTTAAATTTAAAATTGGAATTTTAGGGCGGGAAAAAATTCTAACTTCATCAATTTAATGAGACAAAAAACTTTTTTAAATACTTTTTTTTAGTAAAACGAATACCAACACTGCTATGAAGTGATAAAGATCGCTAAATTTATTAAAGCGAACCTAAACGTTTAAAATAAAGAAAACAACGTTTTTACCGATATCTTACATTCTAACATAACGATTTTAATAAAACTTCTTAAACATCGCCTAAATTACAATTGAAACAGGCATGTAAAATTTCAACCTGATACAAGCAGACGTTATTGAGTAGGGAAGAGATATATTTATAATATTTTAAATTAGTAGGCCGGGTTGGTAGAAAACAGTCCTATTTCCCTAATTGTTTGTTGACTCATGTGACTTGTGAATAATTTAAAGGTAATTATTAAAAATCATTGGTGACTTAATTAATTTTAAACTAATTGTGTACATTATTGTTATTTATTTATTTATTAATTTTTATTATTTCAATTTTTTTAAAAATGTTTAATGGATTTTAAAAAAATGTAATGTTAATGAGCTATTAATTTGTTATAATTTGTAAATGTTATAGCCTGAAGAAGCCCCAACGTGGGAGGGCGAAATATAGCCAGTATAAAAGAAAAAGTTTTGTATTTTTATATTCAAACTTTTTATTTATAACCCTACATAGGCCTACAGAAAGAAAATACTTAATCAAAAGTCCTATTTCCTACCAACATACATACTCAATACTCACTCTTAACAAACATACTCTTTAACTATTAACTCATCATGATTAACTATTCTCTCAATATTCAATGCTTTAATGATACATATAATGATTTTCTTTTAATTTTGTCTTAACTCCGTCAGGTACAAACAATTAGCTACTTTTAATTTTGTCTCTTTTCTAACTCCGCCATGTATAAGTAGTTGTCCCTCGACACCACACGTATTTTTTTAATTTTTCTATTTTTCCTTCCACTCTTTTACTATTTGAACTTAATCACTACAAGGCTACAACTAATTAAATTTAACAAAGAGCTGTAGTGATTAAGTTCAAATGGCATCAATATGAATTATTTTACAAATAGGACATTAATAATAATAATAATAATAATCCTTTATTTACACTTTTATATAAGTAAAACATTGCTTTATGATTTTAGATTTAAAATAAAAAATATAAATAAAAAAAAAAAAAAAAAAAAAAAAAAAAAAAAAAAAAAAAAAAAAAAAAGCGTAAAATCAGCGAATGCTGAGGATTGTTTAAGGTTATATTATGTAATGTTGGAAGACTTAGAACAGTGAAATGCGTTTTTCCATTAGGTGGACATCATAGTGGACTTTGCCTAGACGTTTCCATTGGGATCTGCATAACGCTACTCGGGCCCATGTTTCACCACCACACGTTTCCCACATATCTTCATTCCAGTTTTTCGTAGGTCGACCGCGGTTTCTTCTTTTACCCCAAGGTACCCATTCTGTCAAAGCTTTAGTCCAGCTTTCTTCTCTTCTTCTTATGATGTGACCTGCCCACTTCTACTTTCTACTGTGAATAGCCTTAACAATGTCCACCAGTTTGGAATTGCTCCTTAGCCAAGCATTTGACTTCCTGTCTCTTCGAGTATAGCCTAGGAGATATCGCTCCATCTTTCTCTCTGCTGATCTTAGAACGTCGATAGTTTTTTTGCTTAACCTCCATGTTTCGCATCCGTATGTTAATACTGGTAAGACAGTGGACTCCCACAGTTTTTTCTTAAGTGGTACCTCAACTTTGCTTTTGAAAATGCTTCTGTTACTTAGAAGAGCCCTCCATCCCAAGTTTATTCTCCTCTGTATTTCTTCTTCCTGTTCTTCTTTGCTAAGTAGGTGACCTAGGTAGTTATATTGATCGACTTGCTCGAAGGGGATAATTGATTTACTGCGTATCTGTGGACCGTTTATCGCCATGAATTTGCATTTCTCTGTTTGTAGGTTTAGTCCAATTTGTCTGCTTTTTTGCTTAAGTTCTTCGAACATAAAATTGGCTTCATCTATTGATTTAGCAATTAAAACTACGTCGTCTGCAAATTCTATATGGTTAAGCCATTCACCGTTTATATTAATGCCTTTTCCTTCCCATTCTACCGTCGCTAATAGGTCTTGGTAAAGTGCTATGAATATTTTGGGAGAGGGGACATCTCCCTGAGCTACTCCCCTATTTATTTTTATATTGATCGAATCTTTATCAAGAAAGAGCTGGGTCGTGGATTGTGAGTAAATTAATTCGAATATTCTTACAATTGTGTCACTCACGCCTTTTCCTTTCAGTAATTGCATTATAGCTCCTCTTTTGATTCTATCAAAGGCTTTTTCATAGTCAAGAAATACTAGAATTAAATTAAAGTTATAGTCTTTTGCTTTCTTAATGAGTTCGCTGACTACAAAGATATGATCTAAGGTGGAGACATTTTTGCGAAATCCAGCTTGATTTTTCTTAATTTCGATGCCTAATTTTGAGTCGATTCTGTTGAGCAATATCTTCGAGAAAATCTTGTATGGGACTAATAGTAGACTTATGGGTCTATAATTTTTTAATTCTTTTTTGTCCCCTTTTTTATGTATAAGAGTTAGCTTTGATTTGCACCAATCTTCTGGAATAGTCGACGAATTTAAGCAGAGATTAAATATGTATTCGGTTTGTTTAAGTGCAATTTCACTTTATTTCCTTTCAATTTTCTTCTTTTTGCCATCATATTCTTTATGTTAACAGGTAGACTTCTACAGTTGTTATTATTTATTTTTACTTTCTGACAGATGTTTTCGTATTCTTCCATTAATTTATTTGTAAATACTTTGTATAATAAGTTGACGTCTGACATTTCTGATTTTATTTCTTCTGAGATAGCTTCGAGTTTTTCACAGAAGTCGTGCGTTTTCAACAACTCTACT
The DNA here is from genome assembly GCA_951217055.1 of Gerris lacustris. Taxonomy (NCBI): domain Eukaryota; kingdom Metazoa; phylum Arthropoda; class Insecta; order Hemiptera; family Gerridae; genus Gerris; species Gerris lacustris. The sequence continues at coordinate 83,553,842 of OX578277.1, forward strand.
GATAATTTGGCTCGTTTTGCTTTATTTGGTTGTTTTGCCTTTTGGTTCTTAAACTTAATTTTGGCTCCCACTGCGCGATGGTCACTTCCTGTAGCTATCTTTTTAATAACCTTAACCTCCTTAATAATGTCCATGCTGTTGCTTAAAATAAAGTCGATCTCATTTTTTATTTTGCCATTCGGGCTTATCCATGTCCACTTATCTTCGATGTTACCTTTGAAAAATGTATTGGTGATGAATAGTTTGTTTATTTCACAGAACTCAATTAGTTTGGCACCGTTCCTGTTTCTTAAACCAGTACCGTATATACCTAGTCCTAGTTCTGTTCTCTTTTTCCCGGTTTTAGAGTTGAAATCGCCAATTATAAGGGTACGGTGGCAAGGATAATCTTCGTAAGCTGTCTGTAGTTCCATGTAGAAGTCTTCGATTTCTTTCTCCGAGGCCGTTTCTGTTAATAGGACATTACCAAACTGATAAAAAAAGTCTATCCTAAAATATAAATATAATAAATTCAACTTTGCACAACCTTCAAGCCAACCAGGAAACTTTTGTAGATGCATTTCCAGATTTAATCATCTTTGATACAGCTTTCAGTAAAACTATGGAATGACAAATTTAAAATCTACTAAAAACAAGCATCTTCTATAATCTCTAAATAAATATTTAATTGATTGTGCAGTTTTGAATTTAGATGACACATTAATATTATTTCAAACTAAAACAATCAACTTTAATAATTCAAGAATTTATTCATTCTCATTAAAATGCTTTAGCAAACCGTTTCAACAATAACGTAACAAGGAACGTTCATCAATTACCTGTAATATCAGAATTAAACAATTCTATTAATACTTCTCTTACATCATTTTATTTTTAGATAATATTTTTGTTTTTTAAAAAACCTATTATCTTGCTTAAGCTCGTGTTGCTTTGACATTTTTAGAATCTCATTATACCAAAATGTTTGGTCTGTATCATATTTTATCAGGTTCAACATAAATTACATACCTAATACAACAAAATAATTTGTTAAACTTAAAATAATGAAATTGTGTGCCTTGGTGATGCATTATAATTCAATTCCACACACGAAATTACTACGGCGAATAAAGAAAAATCGATTCGGTCACAAATTATATTTAACTAATAATATTTGCAATATTACTTCCGTAATATTGAACGGAAGCTATGTGGTCGTTCTGAAGAAAGAAATTTTAATGTCTCCGATTTAAAAAATCCGTTTCCGACATCAACGGACATTTTTGTTCCCATTTCTGTCTGCGTCGTTAAATCTTTGCGAACCAGCATGTCTTAAAAACTACTTGTCCGATTTTAATGAAATTTAGATGCTAGGTCATAAATAGCCACTATGGGACCAACAGTTCTTGGTCCCATATAAGTTCATACTACATATGCGGCCATTTGTTTCTCTTCCATAAGCGCACAAACATACATTTATTTTCCCCTATAACTTTAATAAGGCTACGGCCACACCAGAGCTACCTCGCTTGGAGCCTAGCGGCTTGGTGAGTCGCCATGTAAAACAGAATGGACTGTTCGTCTAGCGACTCGCTAGGTAACTCGCCTAGTAACCAAGCGCGCGGTGTGGCCGGTCTCGTATGTTCTAGAAGGTTGGTTCACATGGATTACACGCCTAGCGACTCTCCAAGCCACTAGCCTCCAAGCGAGGTAGCTCCGGTGTGGCCGCTATCAATCCAGGTGCCTAGTGGCCTAGCGACTCGCCAACCCACTAGGCTCCAAGCGAGGTATAGCTTCGGTGTGGCCACAGCCTAAAAGTACTAACACAAACAGTCTCTCCATCGACGTGAGACTCACGTGAGTCCCACGTTGATCTCCGGCATGAAGTAGACGCCACTCACTATATTATTTTTATTAATGTAACCTTTTTCTTCCGTAATTGGCACTGTATTTGTTAAATAAGTTTAGAAAAATTTACAAAATATATAAGAATAAGATACTGGTTAAATAGCTGAAAAATAGCTTAAAACTCTGCTGGTTTTAGGTTTCTGTACAAAGAACAAAAAGAAACCTTATACAACAGCTCTGTCTGTCTGTCTGTCTGTCTGTCTTTCTGTCTGTCTGTCCGTTGCTTGTTTCAATTCATAAACTTCTATAGCTAGGAACATGAAATTCGGAGCACAGGTGCATCTCGGCATTTGTGAAAACTGGATACTTTTTTGATTTTTCACACTTAATATTTTCAAGATGGCGGCCAATATGGCGAGTGACTAAAAAAAATGTTTTTAGTCACCATAATACATCAAATTAAAGGTCTTGTAATGTAGAAAAATAATATGTAACTATTAAAATTTCACACTTAATGTTTTCAAGATGGCGGCCAACTAAAAAAATGTTTTTAGTCACCATGACATGTTATACATCAATTTAAAGGTATTGAAGTGTAGAAAAAGAATATGCAACTATTACACTTAATAATTTTAACTTAATCGTACTGAAACCAGCGATTATCGCCTCACGTACTTACGTGAGCGCTTCACGTAAGTACGTGAGGCGATAATCGCTGGCCTTACTTGTTTATTACTACATCTTATCCACCATCAAACATTTTTCTATATAATTTATAATAACTATATATGATGAAGTACTTGTAACCAAGTATTTTTTATGGTTTCGTATAATTAAGCGTATACGTTATTATATTATGAAATAACATTTTTTTTTTATTTCCCCATCCTGCTCTATATGAAAATAAAAAAATAAATTTAGGTGGAAGGCCTCAAAAACTAAAAGTTAAAAGGTCCCTGGTTCAAGCCCCCCCCCCGGGGGGGGGGGGGGTGTCAACAAGGTAAATTTTTTTTTTCGGGAAATTTCTACCGCCTCATATTATAAGGCAGCTCAAAGAATTTTTTTTTAAATTGTTGCAAGAAGGATCTACGAAACCCTAAAAAGGAGTTAATAATTGTGCGTATTATACGCAAGATTTTACGGCAGTTGAAATATAGAAACTCAATTATTAACAAATTGAGTAATTTAACTGTCTTAGCGTTAATGTGGCCTATTAGGTTGTTTTAATTTTATACTTATCTGTTTAGTAACCGTAATTTAAATACTATGAACTTACCCATTTCGTCAATGATGGGTGCCATTCGTAACGTTATTCCCACTAACAACATGCAGGTAAGTAAAAGAAAACCTGCCGTTATTATTATAGTCCACCTTGCCCTTTTTGGTAGCTCTTCAGGATCAACTACCTGCAAATGAAAATTTTAAAGTAATTACTTATCGCGTTTAAAACTAATTATAAACTATATATATAAAAAAAAACTTAAAAGAAATGTAGCATCCTTGACATAATATTCTTATAGAATAACTTTAGAGATTTATCATAAAAAAAAATAAAATAAATAAGAATAAGAATAAATAAAAAAAATACTTTTGAAAAATTGCGATGTAGGTATTATATTACACTGAGCTTGCAGTGATCTGAGGATAGAACATTAATATTGTAGAGAGATGTCACCATTAACTCTGATAAATGAGCTTGGTGAATCTGGGGGCCGTTATACCTTACCTACATTTTTCAATGAAGATGTTTTATACAAAGCAGATTATGTTATAGGCCGAAAATGCATGTTATATTTATTTATGTATTTTTGAACGAGCGCAATGAGTTCGTTATTCCAGAGGCTTGGTGAAAGTTTGTGTTTTTCTAACGATAACTGGCGTAAAAATTGGTTAATTTGAACGAAATTCGGCACACAGGTACATATCAGCATTTGTGACAACTGTGTAGTCTTGAAAATTTCAAGATGGCAGCCAATATTGGCGGAAGAATAAAAAAATTGTTTTAATCAGCATTACATGTAGTATATCGTTTTAAAGGTTTTTAAGAGTAGGAAAAGAATATCGAACTGATATTACTACAATCTTTATTCTTTGCCGGCATTATTAAAACAAATATGACTGAAAGGTGGGTGTTGAAATAAAGTTTATATATATATGGCATGCTGCATATCATTTTAAAGCTCTTAATGAATGTAAATAGAAAATATATATGTTATTACAAAATGGCCGCCAAAAATAACTGAAAACACAAAGATCAATGGTTTTTAAGTCATATTATACATCAAATTGAAGGTCTTTTTGAGTATGTAATGATTATTACTGTCCCGTTCATCTATAAAATCATCATAGAATAAAATACTCTGCAAATCGCAGTTTTAAGGCATTTTATTGTATTAGCAAAAATTCCTCTAGTTTATTATTAGTTACGATAAAAACCATTTTTTGTACAGGTGTAGGCTTAAATGTCCTAAAGGCCCCCATACTCGATTAAACCTGATGTCGGGCAAATTTAGACCATACACGTCAAACTTCATGCTTGCGCAAACATCAAACAGCCCCACCACACAGCCCACCACAGGTCCATACACGGTCAAAATTTTGCGCAAACTTTTCGACCGTGTATGGAGGCCTTTAGAAAAGACTGGGAAGAGGGACCATGACATTGTGGATATCAACAATATACGTAAATATTCAATTACCAGCTTCTCGCAATGCATAATTCTCCAGTAAATATTTCTTTGTTTCATCTTTACTGATAAACCACATAATTTCACATGTTGAATATATTAAATGTTTTTTTTTTAGAATTAGAATCTTTATTTGTTATAAAACAGTGGTTTTTTACAAATTGAGTTGCTTACAAATAGTATTATAATGTATAATATTATATATAATTCATATTACGAGTTTTTCCTAAAAAAAATTAAAGTAACATATAAAATTATCTTAATGTATGACATCAAATATAAATAACAATACTACTATTTGTAAGCAACTCAATTTGTAAAAAACCACTGTTTTATAACAAATAAAGATTCTAATTCTAAAAAAAAAAAAAAAAAAAAAAAATTCTATTAAATGTTTTGTTAGGAATTTTTTCATGAGAAATATAAAAGTCCAATGAACTATTCCTTTCGGCTGGGATAAATTATAAATTAATTGTTATACGTATAAATTAAATAATAAATATTTTAAACGAAATAATAAATATTTTAATGAAATTGTAATAAATAAAGTGGTAACTAAAGATTAAAATTATGTAACGAGTAAATTACTAGGCCACTGGCTCTTCAGGCGACGAGGTGGGTTATCATGAATAATTATGTTATTTGAGGAGTTCTACTAGGGTATTATATCACTGTCTGTTTCCCGTAGTAAATAATAATTATAATTTGATTAAAATAGGGTATTATAGTGATTGATAGTTATTCGTGGAATGTGTAGTATCGGAATATGGATAGGTCTTGGACAAAAGAATAGTTGAGATCGTTATGGAGAGAGAAAGGCTGGAGACGTAGAAGGGGGCATCTGTGATTTTCATGAGGATTAGATTGGAGAGTTTGGATTCGACAGATGCTTGGCGCTACCCCATATTTCTAAACCGAAGGTCCAAGCTGATTTTAAGATTATTTTGTAAATACGAAATACCCAGTAAATATTAAACCTTTTATGAACTTAACTTCACATAAAACAACAAACAACAAATAAAATACAAGGAATAAATTTACAAGGAACACATTTTGTAATAAATTTTAACCCACTACCTAGAAATCAGAAACTTTCACAGATCATGTATTTCCGATGAAAATAAAAGTTGATCAAAAACAACTCAGAATCTACGTCCAGATAGCGGCTTTTTCTTTTTTTATTTTTTTAAATTATTACATTCTTAAATTATTTGACTACTAAACCTTGAAAATGAATAGTGCATGTTAATTTAGTTTTAATGTTTTAGTTTGACTTAAGAGAATTAACTTGATTCAGTATAAATAATAAGGAAAACGTCCTTTAGACCTTGTATATTACTTTATAAATCATGATCATGTTATAGTTTCATCGTTTCTGATTTACTGACCTTCTTGAATAAGCTAATTATTGCCAATAAGTAAAATCGAAATCAGATAAATATTTTATCTACGATTGATACGAAATAAAAACATTTTATCTCTGTTTAGATGCGTATAGAAAGGTAGAAAGTGATTCTTTTCGTAGTTGTATTTATTGCGCATGGGCGTTTCATAATTATTTCTGCCCTAATGCGGAAATAAAGAAGAATTCGTCACCTTATCGCACGATTGGAGTGTTTGTTTACATTTAACAAAATTAATTTGCTGTTTGTTTAATTAAAGTAACTGTTTTTATCAAGTTTTTAGTGATAAACAATGTATATTTAATGATTTTGATTTTTTTTTTTTTTCTGCATTTTATTAAAATCCAGCAATTGTAGATAAAGTACAGTACGAAACTCGTGCGAAAACTGCATTTTGCTTTGCACGTGTAGTGAAACCACACGTTTTGCACCCACGCTATCGCATGGGTGCAAACTCCATACTCGCATGCAAAATGCTACTTTCCGCACTAGACACGTAATGTACTGTAGCGGCCCCCCCGTAAATTTAAGTTTCTTATTTCATCTTATTCGCGTTCAAAAAGTTACACTTGTTAAAGCGTTCAGACTTATCAGTGTGTTTCTTGATTTAAAAACACGAGCCACGTTTTTTTGTATTCTGTTCTGTTCTCTCTCTTGTGTCGCGTCTCTTTCAATTAAAGAATTGTTCCAAAACAGTTTACATTGTTTTTTTATGCGTCTTACGCTAAAGTGGTGACCTCGACGTGATATATTAGTCGATATATTATATATTAGTCGCAGTAAGTACTGTTTTTATTTTAAATTTATTTTTTTATCGGATTATTCGAACTCGTGTTGAGTAACTTTGGGCACGATGGTGAACGAAGATGATAAGCCCGCCCAAACTCCTTTTGGCCTCGGCGGCAACGGCGAAGGTCAAGCGTCGTCGATAGCGACTCTCCGAATCCCGCAGTTCTGGAAGGCTGACCCGGAACTCTGGTTTTGCCAAGCTGCCGCAGTTTTTAGCACCAGTAAGATAACATCCAGTGAGCTTAAGTTCCAGGCAATAGTGGCTAACCTGGAATTTGACGTACTCACTCAAATCAGCGATCTGGTCAAGTCTCCTCCAGCTGACCCCTATCAGGCTATTAAGACAAGACTCATATCTATATATGGAGAGTCGGAGACTAGGCGAATCCGTCGATTGTTAGAAGAAAGAAAGATAGGTGATGAAAAACCATCTCAATACCTACGTGAGATGCGGCGCCTTGCTGGCACAACTATATCAGAGGATATCCTTCGATCGCTGTGGCTCCGAGGACTCTCAGAGCGTCTTCAAGCTGCGTTAGCCATTACCGAACACACGGACCTAGACAAGCTTTCATCAATGGCTGACCGGCTCTCGGAGATTTACGAACCAGCCATAGGTTCTGTCGACCAGCCGCGACCATCGACACCATCTGCTGTGACCTCTTCAGGAGACTCTATACTGCAAGCCATTGAACTTCTCACCGCCGAGCTTGCTTCTGTGAAGTTGCAATTAAAGTCATCCCACGACCAGTCCAGAAGCCGCTCCAGGAGCCGAGGTAAGAATTTTTCCAACAACCCTAATTTGTGCTATTACCATCAGCGATTCGGCAAGGAGGCAAAAAAGTGCAGGGCCCCTTGCTCGTGGAAAAATCGATCTGCCACTGGTAGCCAGACTCCTTCGGAAAACTAGGTCCGGCAGCCGAAGAGGCGGACTCAGCTGCCGACCTGGTTAACCGCCGGCTTCATATTATTGACCCTAAGTCTAATATTCGTTACCTTATTGATACTGGGGCAACAATATCAGCCTTGCCGGCTAAAAGATTTTACAAACAAGGTCCATCATCATTCCTTCTTTATGCTGCCAATGGTACGGTTATACCTACTTACGGAGAGGCTACCAAACACTTGGACCTCGGACTTCGCCGACCGATTATCTGGAGTTTTATACTTGCTGATGTTAACCAACCGATCATAGGTGCTGACCTCCTGTACCGTTATGGTATTATAGTCGATCTAAAGGGACAGCAATTAGTGGATCGAACCACGGGACTTACGTCTAAGGGCAAGCTTGCTTCTCTACCTGCTCAATCAATATCAGCTGTACCTTTAGGGGAGTGGTGTACTGATATACTAAGCAAATTTCCATCTATACTACGACCATCATCAGCGTCTCTACGAGATCCAGTGCATGACGTGAGGCATTACATTGAAACCACCGGTCCACCAGTAACAGCACACGCTCGTCGTATTGCGCCCGACAAGTATAACGCGGCTCGTGAAGAGTTCCGGCAAATGATGGCCGACGGAATCTGCCGACCTTCTAACAGTCAGTGGTCTAGCCCTCTACACATAGTTATGAAGAAAGGCGGAGGCATAAGACCATGTGGTGATTACCGTCAACTTAATGCTAGAACGCGACCCGACCGGTATGCGGTACCAAACCTCATGGACTTCAATAATAACTTACATGGTAAAAACATCTTTAGTACTATTGATTTAACTAGGGCTTACTATCAAATACCCGTAGCCCAAGAAGACATACCAAAGACGGCAGTCATAACGCCCTTTGGTTTGTTCGAGTTCACTCGAATGTGCTTTGGGTTAAGAAATGCGGCTCAAACCTTCCAAAGATTTATGGATGGCATTTTTCGTGATCTACCATATATATTCGTGTACCTCGATGACATCCTGGTTGCATCGGAGGATGATCAGCAACATCGAGACCACTTGGAGGAAGTGTTCAGACGCTTAGCTCTGCACGGGGTGACGATAAACCCGTCAAAGTGTAAGTTTGCCCAATCCTCTGTCGAGTTTCTCGGATATGCTGTAAGCGCTGAAGGTATTACGGCTCTTCCTTCCAAGGTACAAGGCATCGCTTCATTCCCTCGACCTACCACCAGAGGACAACTCCGACGCTTCCTAGGTATGATCAATTTTTATCGACGGTGTTTACCAAGAGCCGCTGAGGCGCAGCAAATACTTCATTCTATTGTAGGCAATGCCAAGAAAAATGACCATACCACCATCGACTGGTCTGACGAGGCTATTAGAGCATTTGAGCAATGCAAGGGTGATGTATTGCAAGTTGCACTCTTGGCTCACCCTAATTTTGATACAGAGCTCTCTATAGCATGTGACGCTTCTGCCACTGCTATAGGAGCCGTTCTACAGCAAAGAGATGGAAATAGTTGGAGGCCCCTCGGATTTTTCTCTAAAGCACTAACACCAGCACAGCGTAACTATTCAACATATGACCGTGAGCTACTTGCTATACATCGGGCTGTCCGTCATTTCCGATCTTATGTAGAAGGCCGACACTTCATCATATTTACCGATCATAAACCGCTCGTGCACGCGTTTACGCAGAAACCGGAAACCGCCACCCCTATGCGAATTCGCCTCGTTAATTTTATTAGTCAGTTTACAACTGAGATAAAGTACGTTGCCGGACTCGACAATTCAGTTGCTGATGCGCTTTCACGTGTTGAAGCAATAACTTTACCTGACATCGCAGAACGACTTGCCGAAGCTCAAGCTGATGAAAACGCTCCAATCGCTGACCTTATGTCGAACCCTCGACTTCAACTGAAGTTTATTACTCTTCCAGGCACCGACACTGAACTTTTATGTGAAGTTTCAACTAATAAGGCTAGGCCGTACGTACCGACTGGGCTTAGACGTGAAGTTTTCGACTTACTGCATAACCTGAGTCATCCTGGTGTTCGAGGCTCTCGTCGCCTTGTCTCTAATAGATACTTCTGGCCAGGAATGAATACTGATGTTGCTCAGTGGGCTCGTAGTTGTATTTCTTGTCAACAGGCAAAGATACACAGACACACCATTTCACCATCTTCAACTTTCGCCCCCACCGGTCGATTCGAACACATCCATCTCGACATTGTCGGACCCTTACCCCCATCACATGGTAAGAGATATCTTTTAACTATGATAGATAGGTATACCAGATGGCCAGAGGTCTACCCGCTAGAAGACATAACAGCCGAAGCTGTAGCACCTGGTTTTTATAATACATGGGTTAGCAGGTTTGGTGTACCCTGTACTGTAACCACTGACCAGGGCCGACAGTTTGAAAGCCATCTGTTTAGACAGCTAGAACAGCATCTTGGCATACGACATGCTCGAACGACTGCTTACCACCCACAGTCTAACGGCTGTGTGGAGCGGTGGCATCGCTCACTGAAGGCAGCGCTAATGGCTCATTTATCATCCTCCTCCTGGACCGAGCAACTGCCGACTGTTATTCTTGGTTTAAGATCTGCCCTGAGAGATGATAATGCTACCAGTGCAGCAGAGATGGTTTATGGTCAACCACTCCGTCTGCCTGGTGAACTGCTCGAACCATCTAGTCGCTCCCTTGATCCCGAACCGTTTCTTCAATCTCTTAGGAGCAAAATTCAAAGTCTCAGACCAGCTGAGCACCGATCTAGCAACTCTACACCATTTGTGCCAACAGCTATGAGGACTTGCTCTCATGTGTTTCTCAGAGATGATACCGCTAGTAAGCCGCTCACTCCACCATACACAGGACCTCACCAAGTCATCGAGCGGGGAAACAAAACATTTACAATCCAGCTTCCATCAGGCAGTAAGACTGTCTCCATTGATCGACTCAAACCGGCTTTTATCTTGGTCGACTCATCTGGTGGCTCATCAACGTCCTCCAGATCAACTCAGATCCAGCCAACAAGTAGTGATAAGGTCCCTTCTACCTCTAATGACTCTGACGCAGACTTGCACCCAGCAACTCCTGTCGCTACACCAGTTCCTCTAACTGGTCAGTTAACTCGACATGGCCGTAAGGTCAGATTGCCGGTGCGATTCTGCGACAGCGTCATTGGGGGGAGTGATGTAGCGGCCCCCCCGTAAATTTAAGTTTCTTATTTCATCTTATTCGCGTTCAAAAAGTTACACTTGTTAAAGCGTTCAGACTTATCAGTGTGTTTCTTGATTTAAAAACACGAGCCACGTTTTTTTGTATTCTGTTCTGTTCTCTCTCTTGTGTCGCGTCTCTTTCAATTAAAGAATTGTTCCAAAACAGTTTACATTGTTTTTTTATGCGTCTTACGCTAAAGTACTATTTAAGTAACGATTATGTACATGGTAAGTGCTTATTCAACACAAAAAAAAAATGAGAAAAGTATTACACCAAATAAATATGTTATTCATGTAAACTATTTTAAGCCATATTTATTTATGTGTATAGTACCTACACACACATTTTATAAATGTAGCGACTTAAAAAAAAAATCTTTAAAATAAGGGTAAAAAAACTTAGGGTTAAACAATATATATATATATATATTCTTTTTTGAAACCGTGTGGGGGTATCAAATGAAAGGGTACGTCGAACTGATTACAAAAATGTATATAATTTTTCGGTTAAAAGCTTTGATAGGACGAGTATAGGCGAATTTGATGTTGGCGTGAAAAGTGAAAAAAAAAAAATCCTGAACATTTTTCGACCTATATGTACCTAAAGATATCAAATTTCGATTTATTTTTTTTTTTATTATTGAAAAAATACTTTTTTTATAATTATGGTTTTTTTATGTATTTATATGTTTATAATTTATAATCCAGTTCACTAGTAAAAAATACTTTATCAGAAGTTTGTTTAAGAGTTTTGAGAATATCAGACCCGAAGGAGAGTTCAAAGTAGGCTTTGAGAATTTCAAAAATAACGCTCTACAGGTGGAACACGCGCTATGCATGATAGCCAGTTGAACTACTACTAAATACTGAACTAATACGTAATAACAGCACCATCAATAGGTACTACTTAAACAATACTATGTTGCCTACGGACTACGGACCCTCGCTGTGTGCTGAATAGCACACACTTGACCTTTTTATTTGTCCCTTTTTCCACGTAACAAAATGTATTTTATCAAAGGCATCAATTACGGGAGGTTATTTATGTATAAATCATGTTAGGGTTGCTTTTAATTTTTTTAACGTACTTTCTTATTCGCCAACAATTCTATCCAATATTTCGAAATAATAGATTAAAAACAAAAGTATTTAACAGTTTGATGTAACAAAACGTTATCTTAACTTCTCAGGAATTGCGATGATATTTTTAACGTTTTAATCTCATACATAAACAATTAGGATAAAGTTTGCAAGCTTAAAGAAGGAATGTTATCTACAAAGTTTCCGAATATCCACATCAGAGAGTATAAAATAGAGCTAGAAACTTAGTCCTTGTAAACTCAGAACCATGTTTAGGAAGGCTGCTTGTACGTTCAAAGCATAGCTTTGATCAGTGGCGTATCCAGCGGCTAGGTCTGGAGGGGGCACATTCTAAATAAGTTTAGATTGGGGGGGGGGATTCGTAGTGGTAACATGAAAAGGGAACTACTTATTCAAAAAGCATATGCTGATGCTTATTGTAGTACAATATCTTACTGTAAGTCATGGGCGTCGTCGTAATCATTTGGGGGGGGGGGGGGGGGGGGAATTCATGGCGGGGGGTCCGGGCGGGGAATTCTGGGCGGGGGGTCATATTTTCAAAATTTTGAAAATATTACCTCTCAAAACAGCGCTTTTATGCATTTCTAAGGTGAAATTGAGTATGAGGTGAATGTAAAAATATGTATTAAAAAAAAAAATACGGCGTATTTTGTTTTTCTATTTTACTCTATTGGGTCTGGGCCCGTCTGGGGGGGGGCACGTGCCCCCTGTGCCCCCCCCCCCCCCTGGATACGCCACTGACTTTGTTAACCTTAGCTAACTACACTTGAATTATCTTATTAAAATATAATCATTTAAATTTAAAGAGATGCTCTTACCTTTACAACTGGGACCGTTTGGTGGATTTGAATTATATTTTTTATCCTCTTCCTTTTAAGCCTTTTGTGAGTTTGAATATCGTCAATATCAACTTCAATGTAATCCTGATTTCTGCAAAAAAACAAAAACAGTATGCATTATATATTATATAAATAGACTGCCAATTGGTGTGGCACATAGCTTCCTCACATCCATTCACGTACTTTGTTAATTTTATGCTTTTATAAGCCATTATTGTGTAATTTATTTAATTGTTTCCCCCGTTTTTTTAATATGTCAAATGTGTTTTGATTTTTTACATTAATTAAAGTATAAATTTAGCAACATTTAAGGAGCGCAGACGGTTAAAATTAATCTGGGCCATCTGAAGGCTATACTTTCAACAAAACTTTCAAATTTCATAAAAATCAGATAAGTGCTTTTGATGATATAGGTGTAAATAAATGTAAGTTTGTGCGCATGTGGAAGAGAAACAGATTGGCGCAGAAGGTTGAAACTTATATGGGACTAATAATGGGCTAATTATGACCTACCACCTAAATTTCAATAAAATCAGATAAGCGGTTTTTAAGATATGTTGGTTCGCAAGAATTGAGTGACAGACCGACAGACAGTACGGAACCAAAAATGTCCCCTGATGTCTGAAACGGATTTCAGTCTCGGAATTTTTGATATCGGAGACTAAAAGAAATTCTCGTTCTCCGGAACGTCACATAGCTTCCATTACCTTCGGTAAGCTCGAAAGTAATATATCTATCTAACATAAATATATATACTAGAAAATAGTTTTAGATATCAGTTTTGAGTTTCACTCTATTGTAGGTACCTCCAAGCTCAATTTTCTGAATTATTATTTTATTTTTTCAAATTATACATTTAAGGAGTGTGCCAAGAGTCAAGCTCAAAATTAGTGGTTCTTACTTTGATTACATATTGAAACAATTTATTTTAGATAACTGAATTTTGTTGTGTAATACAATGCAGAAAGTTGGAATTTGTTATATACAATGATAGAAACCCACTATACATACTTAATGGGCTAATTCGTCAAACGGATAAAATATCCACTTACGTCGTATTAAGTCCTTCGGAAGAAATTAGTGAGTCAGTTTGCTGTCTTAGGGTAGGGATGGGGAATCATAAATTTTAATTTATATAAGATAGTAATTGAATGTGCCGCTTTTTACCATACATACATATAAAGTATTCCCTTCTTTCTCTGTAGAAACGATAATTTCCGAAGCTTATATTTCTATGCAATTGTATTATTATTAATTTACTTCCGATACAAAAATCCAATCTTATTTGGAACCTACAACAATAAATGTAGTGATAACCATAATTTTGTTGAGGAAAGATTTAATTTATTTGAACCAGACTCGTGTGGATTAACATTGTTGATTTATATTTAGAAAAAGTGGATAGCTGTTGATAGAAATGCCAATAATCTGTGAAATCCACTGATTAATTGTTTCTAAATTTAATTACTGGAGGATCACCTTGTTTGAATTACAAACAAAGCCAAACTGACCAGGCTCTCAGGTTGTATTATTACACACGTTTGGATTAACAAAATATGGATGGAAATATCACTTTATAGTAAAACATATACCTTGGTCACTGTTTACATTTTAATATTGATGTTAAATAGACATTTAATGAGTAGGATACCGCGAGTTAACGCGTAATAAATAGCTTAGTTTCCCTTTTGAAATCCTGGTACGAAGGGGTTGAAGTCCGACGTTTATCTACCACTGCTGGAAGCATCTTCAGGGGTGTGGAGCATCGTGATGTTTACATGAAGCGGCGACAAGATGTATACTATACTGAGAGAAGCACGGCGTATTTATTCGGGTTTGCTGGAACACAGATTGTACCTGGCATTCCCGGGGGTTCCTTGGGTCGGGGTAATCCTTTGTCGGGATGATGCCATCGGGCAGGTGCTGCCTCCGTCAGTGTTCCTTTGTCGTGTGGGGAATATTTGAAGTGACCGCCTCTAGCTTTCTGCTTGGCACAGGTACTAACCAGAGGTTTCCACTATTTTCATTCTAATATGTAGTCCATTTAAATACGAATCTAACGATATAAGCCGTTTTCCCGGGAAAATCTTGTTCCTGAGAAAATAGCTTAAAACGCGGACGGAGAGAGCCCGGGTTCGATTCCCCGCCGAGGAGAAGTTATTTTTATGATAAATTTTGATGAAATGTTCAATAATAAATGTTAAATGTACATACGAAAACTAATAAATGGGAAACACTGGGCTAAGTAATTATGAACTCTTATATAAGAAAGTTTGTCTGAGTTGTCCCGGACCGATTTTTTCTATGTGTTCTCTTTACAGATCCTGAAGCTCCTAGAGGCCACAGAGGATGATCGCTTTCTTCTGCGTCATATGGTGCATTGAGGTACCTATCTGTGTGCGTGGGCTTCCTGTCCTGTAGACGGCGTGTTTTAGAATTCCGTTGGTCTCCTTCGTCACCAGCATATCCAAGTAGGTAACAGTCCTTCTCTTTAATTTCCATGGTAAATTGAATTTTCCCACAAATCGAAATCCACGAAGTCATCTAAAAGTCCTTCTTCCATGTTTCCACAGAAGCAATTCATCCACAGACACAGAAGGATTCTTCATTCAGCTAGTCTTAAGATCTTAAATAGTGAGATAAGGAATTACCGTCGCATAATCGATTCCGCCAACTGGAGCTTATACGAGCTTCATAATATAGTAGTCTTAAATACGTTATTGCTTGAAGATTGGGACTCCATCAATCGGTTACGTGTACCAAAGCTGAATACGTCGTGGAGAAGACGAAGGAGAAACAGAAGAAAAAGTATCTATAGGGCTTCTATTAAACATATAGGTTGAATATGTTCCCGCAAGGAGAATACATAGTCGTAATATACAGTTAAAAGAGGATTTCAATTACTATCTTCAAAATTAAAATTTATGATTCCCCAGCCCTATCCTAAGACAACAAGCTGACTCACTAATTATGTACATTAGTCCTAAGAAGACTCATAAAGACGTCGTCCTAAATACGACTTATACGTTTAAGTTATTTAAACAGCTTTAGTTATTGGTACACATTTATGAAAAGCTACCGAAGTTCTCAAATGATGTTGAGTGTAGAGAATTCAACCTTTGTATTTAAAAGCAATTATAATTGAATCCTCTATTCAGATACGAGTCGTGTAATTGGATATTTCATCCGTTTTCGAATTAGCCCATTTAGTACGTTGTGGGTTTCTATCATTGTATTACAAACTCCGACTTTCTGCATTGTATTACACAACAAAGTTCAGATATCTAAAATAAATTTGTTTTAATTTTTAAAGAAAGTAAGAACCACAAGTTTTGACATAGCCTAGGCACACACTTTAAATGTTAAATTTGCAAAAATAATGACTTAATTTAGAAAATTGAGTTTGGTGGTACCTACAATAGAGTGAAACTCAAAACTGATATATTCTTGTGAGTATATAACTTTTAAATATGAATTATGTTATAACATAATATTTTAGAATACAAGTATTAACCCTTAAATTATGCATATGATCAATGTGAGAGAAGGAAGGCGGTTCTGGTCTAACCTCAGTCAACATTGTATCTCTGATAAAACCACATGGCTGATTAAGGGTTAGTTTCTATAAATGTTATATATTTTTGTAGTAATGTTATTAAGCAATCATATTTTTTCTGATATCAGCTATAACTATGATTTTATTTATTAAGTTAAGGCCCTCATACACGGGCAAACACTATATTTGTTCAATCATTTTTGTGTGATCAACTATATATATTTTATAATAACTATCTATTTTAACATAAGTAAACACACACTAAGATCTAATAACTACTCCTGTCATAATATGTCATTTCACTTGACACCACATCTCCTTTCCTCTCTCTCTCCCCTTCCAGCTTCTCTGATGTGACGACGGTTCCTTGTAAGAACTCCACTGGGCAACTTGATGATGTATTTTCTGTGAAGTCCCACTTCCACTACTTCCCCTACTTTATCCCATCTTTTCGTGGTTGGGTTTTGAAGCAAAACTTTAGCGCCTATTTTAATTGGTTTCAATGTATGGGCTCTTACGTCATAACGTTGTTTCAGAGACTCTTGCCGTCTCACCCTGCTGTCAAACTTTTCCGCGATCTCCTTCCATTTACTTGCAAATGATTTTTCATGTGCTGGTACTAGTGACCTCAAAGACCTTCTGAAGAGCATCTGTGCCGGTGATAGACCATCGACTTTTGGAGTATTTCTCCACTCGAGTAGACCTGCACTGTAATAAGCTTCATCTAACGTCCCATCTTTTGTGTTTTTAAAAATTAGGTGTTTCATGGCTTTTACCGCTGCTTCTGCATGGCCGTTGCTCTGAGGGTAATTTGGACTCGACGGTGAATGTGAGACATTCCAGGTTTGAAGGAATCGTTTGAATTCTGACACGCTGTATTGAGGCCCATTGTCGGTTCTAATTCTTACTGGTACTCCCGTGTCTGCAAATATTTTCCGTAAGCAAGTGATAATTTTCTCAGCTGTTGGGTCTCGTTTCCCCAGTTGACATATTATTGGCCACCCTGACAACCGGTCGACATATACCATATATTTGTTGCCTCCAGCTGTGAATAAATCAGCCGAAACATCTTCGAAAGGTCTCCTTGGTATAGGCTCGCACAGTAATGGTTCTCTTCCTAACGACGGCCTAGCTCTTTGACATGCTTCACAACCTTCTACCATATTAGTTATATCACTATTTATACCAGGCCAATACACTGTTTGCCTGGCACGACGTTTGGTTCTTACTATTCCTTGGTGCGCATCATGCAAACGTTCTAACACAGTCTTGCGAGCGCATTTAGGTACCACAATCTGACCACCTTTGATTACTAAGCCGTCATCATAGCTTAGCATGTCTCTGAAGCGCCAAAACACCAGCAGCTTAGGATCCATAGCACCCCGGTTTTTCGGAAAACCTTCTTCAATTGTCTTAATTAGTAGTTGGTACTCCTCGTCCTGTTTTGCTGACTCTTGCAACCGTCTCAGGAAGGGGTCCTTCAGGTGGTTTTCTGTATTTTTTTTATTCACCTCTCCGATTTCTGCCACTTGCTGAGAAATTAGGGAACTCACTTGAGCTGTCGCCTCTTCAGCAATTAAGTCCTCTTCGGTAGGAATTTCCACTGGTGACCTAGAGAAGGCGTCCGAGATTATGTTATCTTTCCCCCTTTTCCATTCTGCCGTAAAATGGTATCCAGCTAGCTTAGTTTTTAACCTTTGTAATCTAGGATTTTCGATAACATCCAAGGTTTTGTCATTCAATATAGGTATAAGGGGTTTGTGGTCAGTTACTATAGTAAATGACTGTCCCAGTAAGTATAACCTGCATTTGATTACCGCCCATACGACTCCTAGTAGCTCCATTTCTATCATGGCGTACCTTGTTTCTGTTTCTGATAGAAATCTTGACCCACATTGGATCATTTTCCATCCTTGAGTGTCTTTTTGAAGTAATATACATCCTAAACCATTTAATTTCGAGGCGTCTGTGAATAGCACTGCTGGTTTGTTGGGGTCGAAGTGCCCTAGTATTGGAGGTTGAGTCAGTAGCTTTTTTACTTGCTCAAACGCCTCATCATGTGTTTTAGACCACTGGAACTGATTTTTGCATTTTAATAGGTCGCGTAGGGGTGAAGCCGCCGCACTAATTTTGTTTGAAAATGATCCTAACTGATTCACAATGCCCATGAACGACCTTAGTTCAGTAATGTTTTTCGGAACAGTAAAATTTTTTAACGCTGATAATTTTTTCGGATCAGCTTTTATACCATCCTTTCCTATTATATATCCTACGTAGGGAACTTCTTGTTTCGCAAATATAAACTTATCTGCATTCAGGGTGATACTACTTTCCCTGCATCTGTCCAAAAGCCGAGTAATTCTCTCACAATGTTCTTTAAATCCTTCGTCATATAGTAAGATGTCGTCGACTACATTTTCCATGTTTCCTATTCCGTACAGTGATTGATCTCCTCTTCTGCAAAACTCATCTCCTGAACTGATTAATCCCATCGGTGCCCGCAAGAAAATATACCGCCCCCATGGTGTCAAAAAAGCAGTTAGCTTTTGACTTTCCTTGTCTAATTCTAGTTGCCAATACCCACTGGCAGCATCTAGTGTTGTGAAATACTTTGACTTGGCTGGTACGTTAGCAACCGCTTCCCATGGGCTTTTAAATGGGTGTACTGGGCGTTGAACGTGGTCGTTAAGCTTCTTGAAATCGACGCAGATCCTGATTTTCCCATTTGGTTTCTGTACACATACCATCGGGCTCACAAACTCACAAGGAATGTCTTCGGCTGGTTTTATGATTCCTTTCTTAGTCATAAGGTCTAATTCGTCTTTTACCTGCTGTCTCCACGCGTACGGTATCTTCCGAGGTGTACTTATCGCATAGGGAACCGCATTTGATTTTAAGTGGACGTGTACAGGTGGACCAGCCATCGGCTTAAGAGTCTTTGTGCAGAAAACATCTTCATATTCTTTTATAAATTGTTTTCTTATCGTTTCTAGGTTTTCTTCTGTCGGATTGTCTGGAAAACTGATCCTTCTTATTGTAGTCATAGGTCTTGGAAATCCTTGATGAATTACTCTAAGCTTCATTAATGAATGCCTATCGATCAGCAGCTCTTTAACGCCTTTGCATATGTGGACTCTAACGCTTGCGCAAAGTCCTTCACACTTAATATTACAGTTAATGTACCCCATCAACTTTAATTGAGAGGAATCTGCTGATTCGAGTCTTAATCGACTTGGGTGTAGATCTTTAGTCGTAATTCCAAATTTCTTCATTAAGTCTTCCCCTGCGACAGAGACTTCAGCTCCTGTGTCTGGAGTTCCTCTGTACTTAATGTATTCTTTGCCCTGACGGCTAATCTGTATTGTGATGTAACGTGAATTATTTTGGTTTTCTCCCTCTACTGACTTAATTGTTAAGCATCCGATTTTTACCTTATCGTCACTACAATCTTCTTTTTCAGAGTTTTGAATTTTGTCGACTCGTTTTGTTCGACAGAATTTAGTAAAATGCCCTTTAATATTGCATCGGCGACATTTATAACTATTTGCTGGACACTCTTTAACCTTCTTGTGCCATGCACCACCACAACGACAGCATTCTTTCCCTTTACCGGCACTCACTACTTAGCTGACGTGTTTTTTATGTAGGTTTTCTTCTTTATTTGCGGCTTCTTCCAACTCACATAGTTTGACTATATCGTTTAAGTCAGCTGAATCAGATAAAGTTCTACATTTTTTTCTCATTTTTGGATCTAACAGGGATTCTATGATGTGGTCTGACAAATATTGGTCATAACAATGTGGACATGGATCGTTAAGTCTAAAAAGTTTTACCTTGTCGCGATAGAAGTTGATGAATGTTTCCCCTTCTTCTTGCTTCCTCACAAGAAATTGGCAGCGCCTCATGCGTCCATTTTCCTTATTCTTGAAATATTCTTCAATTTTATTCAGGACGAAGCTAGCTCTGACGTTTTTTACGTCTTCTATTTTGATTATTAGGCGAACCACGTCAATCATTGATTGATCCAGAAACGTCAGTACTAGAGCGGCAACTTGACCTCTTTCGTCCACATCTAGTCCTTGTAGCACTATATAGTTCTCTAGAGCTTGCCTCCAGTCTCTGAATTGACCTAGTGTCAAGTTTTCACTAAGTTTTTCGGGTCCTGGTATCTTGACAGTAATCCGCGGGTTTCTGTAAGACGTTCTGTCAGTCCGTTGGTTATGGTCGTAACTATCGCGTTCGATGTTGCTACCAAACTCCTCCGGATTTTTCCTCCCCATAAGATTCACTATTGTGTCTTTTAATTCACATAGTTGGGCTGTGAATCTTTCTTCTAATCCGTCAATTGCCTTTTCTGTCTCTCTCTCTAGCTTCTTGACTGACTCCCGCATTGACTTCTCGTCTGATTCATCATCTTTAGATGATTTTTTGTTCACTCTTTTTGAGTTACGCTTTCTAGTACTCATTGTACTAATACCGACTGCGCCATGTGTAATCAACTATATATATTTTATAATAACTATCTATTTTAACATAAGTAAACACACACTAAGATCTAATAACTACTCCTGTCATAATATGTCATTTCACTTGACACCACAATTTTGACCGTGTATGGGGCTGTTTGATGTTTGCGCAAGCATGATGTTTGACGTGTATGGTCTAAATTTGCCCCAAATTAGGTTTTGATCGTGTATGGGGACCTTTGCAGTATTAATTATAAATATTAAGTTATGTAATACGTTACGCAAAGGCTGTCTTTACGTCTAATCAATTATTACCTCTTTGCAGAATGCTTTAGCGGCTTTTACTATTAAATGAATTTCAAATTTGTTAAAAAAAAATCTGTCGTAATTTTTTTATTTTTTTTTTTTATTATTACTTTTAATAAATATGTATAAGAAATGAGCAATTAAGGTTAACTTCTTTGAAAAGATAAAAGTAATTCTAAGAATATTTCAGAGATTTCGTTTAAAAAAGACCATTAAAATTTATTTGTTAGAGAAAATCCCCTGATACCTCCGATAGGAAAAAAAAAAAATCAAGCGAAACCCTTAACATTTTTTTCTCCTATTCTTTTAATCATTGCTCGATCTTAGTAAAAGCTTAATTAAATATAGAAAACAATATCATACTATTTAATTATGACTATATAAATATACTTTACTATAATATCTCTGTTACTTCAAAACCATTACGTTAATAAATGCAATCTTACATTTAAACATGATAAATGATCAATGTTAAGAGTATATATTTTAACTCCTTATCAATCATAATCAGTTTCTTTAAAAAGTGGAAGTAAAAAGCTTAAATAGATAAATTTTATAATAAAAATAATGTATAAAATAGATTATAAGAAATGAGAAATCATCTAGCACTTACGACATGGGTTCGCTTATGAAAATATTTGTATATTTTTATGCAAATTTAAATTTTACTTCTTGTCAGACATTATTGGAAACAATAAAAGGAAATTCCGAAAAAAATTAAAATGTAATAAATAAAATAATGTAATAAACGTACTTAAATAAAATGTAAAATTATGACTTTATTAGATGATGATGTTAGTAAATGAAATTGCTTTATTTAATTTAAATCAAATTATAGTTATTATTAACTACGGGAAACAGACAGTGAAAAATACACTCCAGCGCCGGGATTTGAACCACGGGCCTCTATATGTCTGTTTCCCGTAGTTAATAATAATTATAATTTGATTTTAATTAAAATTTAACTTTCCGTAGTATGAAAACTACCAAAAACTTAAAAATTGAATTTCGAATTGATTGTACAAGGTACAGGTACTAATTGAGTACTTTATAATTATAAGCGTTAATTCTTGGTTTAGTTCTAATGTCATAAATATTGACTGTCTAAATGTATATGAATATTGAAAGCTTGGATTCGGGACTAGTTATCGATTACGGTAGTGAAAAATCATTCTCCTGCGTAGCTTAGATGGAAGAGCGCTATACTGGAAATATAGAGGCCCGTGGTTCAAATCCCGGCGCTGGAGTGTATTTTTCACTGTCTGTTTCCCGTAGTTAATAATAATTATAATTTGATTTAAATTAAAATTTAACTTTCCGTAGTATGAAAACTACCAAAAACTTAAAAATTGAATTTTTGCTTTATTTATTAACAATTAGGATAGCCTGATGTATCACGTCACTATAGAATAGATCGTCGACTATAGAATAGATTAAAGGAAAGAGTATTGGACATAGTTTCAAAAGTTTGAATGTTTTTTTTTAATACTATTGCGCTTTTTTATTGCATATATTATATTGTTAAATTACAATACATATTACATTATTAACATTCAAATTCAAAAATAAAACTGTGGACATTTTAGATACTCTTAATATTAAGCCTTCTGAAAAGGGGAGAGTTTCAAAGTTTTTATTTTTGTAACTGACTGATTGACACCAAAATTATTGGGGGCCAGAATAGACAGAAACTTAAAATTTGGCATACTTCTAGCTATATCCTTTTTAGGGTCCGTAGGCAAAACCAAGGACCCTTATATTTTCCTGCGTGTGTCTGTCCATCCGTCCTCTTGCGTGCTCTCACGGTTACACCTTTCATCCGATCACTTTTAAATTTAGTATGTATGTGTCTTGTACCTGCCCACATATTTTAAAAATATAGCGACTTAAAAAAAATATTTTTCAAAAAAATTAGGCTAAAAAAGCTTAAGAGTTAAATTTTTTTTTTTTTCGACACCGTGAGGGGTATCATATGAAAGGGTACGTCGAGCTGATTACAAAAATATATAATTCCTTGGTTATAACTTTGATAGGGCGAGCGTAGGCAAGTTTGAAGTGGGTGTGAAACGTGTCCCCCCCCCCTCTATCTCGCTTATGTGAAGTGCAAAAAATCTGAAAAATTCCTGAACATTCTTCGACCAAAAGTAAAGATACCACTTTTTGGAAATTTCGAAAAAAATATTATTTTATTTTTTATTGACAAAATACGTTTTTTTATGACTATGGTCTTTTCGATGTATTTATATGGTTGTGGTCCAAAGTAAGCTTTTTAGCATTTTAAAAAACACCATCAATAGGGTACTACTTAAACTATACAGTGTGGCCTACGGACCCTCGCTGTGTGCTGACTAGCACACACTTGACCTGTTTATTTTAATTTTACAGACAATCAGCAAAGACATTCTAATCGAAATCTGTCAAAATTTCAGTTACTCTAGTAACCACTGAGTAATGGAAAGGAGAGTAAAAGGAAAAGGATAAAAAAAGGAGGAAAGAAAAGAGAGAAACAAATTGTTCCAGACCCTCTCCCAAAAAATCAGCCTATCAAAGTAGTGATAGCAGCCAAGTGTTAAGCAATAAAAATAAAAGAGCAGTGTTGCTCATGAAAGTGGAGTGAAGTAAGGTTAAGGACTGTAGAAAGAGCAGACTTGGCCACAATGCAGATATCACTACTTTGATAGGCTGATTTTTTGCTAGCTCTTTTGGGGATTTGGAACTTCACTCTTTTTTAAGAAAAACTGACAAAGTAAACAGTAAACTAATTACTGAAAATAAAATTTTGTTGCTAAATAAAATCATAACTTTTATTATGTTTTATTAAAAAATGGTGGCTCAACCCAATATTTTTTGATGAAACCAAGCCTACATAAAACGCCACATGTTAAAGCACACCACTGCAGTTTTTGATTTAAATACAGGAACAAGAAAAAAGTTAAGGCCAGTTTTGGTTTTATAATGTACGAAATGAAAAAAGTATCAAAAAATGTCGGAATTCTGATCAACGTAGGGAAAAATATTTTATTTTATATTCATATAGAGATAATTTGGTGTTATTTCTCTATAATGCACAAACTTGATGTCGGGCAAATTTAGGCCATACACGTCAAACATCATGTTTGCGCTAACACCAAACAGCCCCATGCCCCATACACAGTCAAAATGTTTGAGTTTTGACCGTGTATAGGGCAAAATGTTGCGTTTTGAAATGTTGCATTTTGACCGTGTATGGGGGACTTAGGAGAAAGGTTAAAAAATTAAGGTAGTTATAAGGATATACAAATAAATAGAAACGTTTGAATGTAGCTTTTGAAAATACATTATAAATACGTACATTTGTAATTAAGATGAATAAATAGTTTGAATAAACTTTATTTAAGCATTCTGTATGGGAGATATTTGTTAATTCTGGATGCATGATACAGTATCCGCAGAATTAATATTTGATAGTAATGATTACGAAACAGAATTAATATTTGACTTGTCCCTGGGATTGATTATAAATTAGTTTTGTAGGTACGCAAGTGAAGTTGATATCAATATATATAGCTGGCAGGATTATAGGATAAAATCGCTTCTCTATAAATTTAATTTTAGTGTCAAGGCCAGGTTTAGGCCTATCGGCTATCGGAACAGATATCTGTATCTTATAAAACTCCTTGGCGTGTTACTATTAGATCACTAGATAACTTCTAATAGATTAAGACGGATAATGAACAACAGTATTAAGGAATACGACAAATATTTGTTTAATAGATGTAATAAAAAAAGTAACACTAACTACCTTACACACATATACAAGAATAGACATAGGCAAAATATGAAACACGAGATCGAGATACATCGAGGTAACCTACCGAACAGTGTTGCCGCCATCGTTGCAAGTCTCTATTTAACAATTTCCTCCACCTTTTACCAGAACTGATGATAACTAAGAGGGCGAAAGCGAAAGGTATTTAAAATTTAATTAACGGAAAGGTGTTAGGTTTTATGCTAGTGTTGAGATAGTAGTATTATTGTAATTCTGTCTGCTTACCAAGTTTTAATTTGGTTTTACTGGTACGTTTGGTTATTCACTATAGAAACAAGGGTAAATCTGCACTATTTGGCCCAAAAAAATGCGCAAAGTGTTACTTCCTAAGAAAAATAAAGGAAGGTTATGGTTAGTTTAGGCCTCAGAGCAAGGAAGGGGTAGAGGGAGGAATGCAATTTGAAAAGTGGTTCATTATGCTACACCCCTATACTAACACTTTCAAGCGGGCTCAATCCGAACTAAAGTCATCGCGTGGTCACTGGTCCTTGTCTAATTGGTCTATTCCTTGTCTTTCTGTCCCCACAGACGGTTGTCAACGAATCCTTATCAGTAGCATTTATTTGACACCCCACTCATAGAAGATTGCTATAGGATATCTAGGAACTGTTAAGCGATTATTAACGATGTTACTGCCTTTAGATAATTAATAAGGTTAACAACAAACATTAAACTACATATTTATGAAGAAAACTGTATTAAAAATAAAAATATTAAATGTCGTAAGAAGGTGACACTATATCCTTATCAGCTGATGCCAGATAAATTTCGAGTTTTTATCGAGATATCGATACTGTTTCACCAAACTGCCGCTTGCGGGAGGTTTAGTATAGGGGTATAGCATAATGAACCACTTTTTGAGACCCAGATTCTATATTCTTCCCTCTACCCCTTCCTTGCTCTGAGGTTTAGGCTAGGGTTTGTACTTTCGACCTAACCTAAGCATAATCTTTCATCATGTCTCAAAGAAACTGACACTTACGGCCTTTTTTTTTTTTTTTTTTTAACTACTGAATTTATCAAGATGGTACAGCCGAAAACGCTTTTAAAATTTAAAAAGGAACAGCTTAAAAAATATCGCAAGTAAATTGGACAATTAGAAATAGGTGGGCCAAATAGTGCAGATTTACCGAAGCAAGTGGTAAACATTTAACTTGAACTTAATTTGATAAAGTAAGTCATCATATAATTATATCATCTCTATTTTTAAAATCCTACAACTTTCCCAGCACCGCATTTTCTATTATCTAATAATTGGTAAAAAAAAAAGTGCGAAAGAAACTTTAACTAATTTCAATTAAGATATTTTGCTTAAGATATTTTAATTAAAACAAAATAATTTGTAACTTTTCGTTTCTTTTTCTTAGGTGTTTAACTTTACAAGTTTTACTCAAGTAAATTTCACCGGAAAAGTTTAGCCAGGACCGATGTTACTTTTAAGTTTGTTATAATTTAATTCGTATGCTTTTGTTAAGGAAAAATTCTGTCGAAAGAAATAAAATTTGAATCGGATTAATTTTCACAATATTTTAAAATATACACCTACATATTTATAAAGATTTATAATATTTACAATACAATTTTTTTACTCACTGAAATTTCAATATTAAAAAAAAAACTAAAGTTGATGTATGAAGTTATGAAGTGAAAGACATTTTATTTATCAGTGCATTCATCTAGTAATGCAAATTTTATGTATTTTATTTCAAACTTTATTGTAATTTAAGGTTAAGGTATATTAAATTGTCTTTTTTCCAGTTTGAACCTAACCTCACGTAATTCTATTTTCAATTCATCACTCGTAACTACGGCTGTCAAGCTTTTTCCATTTTTTCTCTCACTATCCAATTTGTCATTTATTCTAAGGGCTTAGAGGCTAACCCAGAGCCACAAAAACGTATAGCCCATCAATTTAGCTATACCAAGTGACTGTGAATCGAGTTCCGGTCTAGCACCATGGAACATTTTTTTTTGCCGCCTGAGGCACTCCGTCCCCGAACATCAATTTAGTTATTTATTTTTACCGCGACTCGACGAATAAAAAACACACTGAATTCAGAACCTTAGCACCTGAACTACTTGTTTATTAGTAACCGAAGTTATTTCTCGAATGTGTTTTTGAATCATCTGATATGAATGTAAACAATTTTTTAGTCAATCGTCTTCTCTTCAATTTGCTAATTGTAGTTTATAAAGTTTAGTTTTCAATAACTAAAATATCACAAACATATTGGTAAAAATAAACGTTGTTTTGAATTATTCTTAATAAAAAATTATATGGTAACAATGAGTCGAAAGTCATTTACTTCACATTTTTAATTAAGATAATTATAATATTAAAATAAATAATTAAAGGAGAGGGGGAGATGATTGTTATTAAATTTCGATCATTCAATCGTAGTTTAATGTTGTTCCCGTTGCATTTTTGTCCAACAAAATCGAGATAAATTGCTCGTTCTTCCACTGAACCGGCTAGTTCAAACACGGCAACTTAGGTGAATCAGTAGGATTATGGTCTCCACTTAACAAGATCACTATCTCTGCAATGATATCAAAATGTAAACGAATGACATGTGCCCTTTCTTCTACTCAACCTCTTCCATTAACTACGTTTCCACGAGTTTTCAAAACCCCATGAAAATGACGATTTCAAAATGTTTTGAGTTCAAGGTCACAGCAGCAAATGTTTGGTTTTGAAAAAATAGCATGGAAACGGGTATTGAATTGAAAACATAATTGAGACATGCGCAGTAGCTATGCTGAGCAGAGATATGACAACCTGACTTAACTATACTTAGTCTGGGAGTTTATAGTTAAACTCCTCATGGAAACACTTTCTGTTTGAAACTAAAACCTTTTTCGAAACGGTTTTGAAAACTCATGGAAACGTTGTAATTGTTATTGATACATACTTGTCCAATACAAGAATGGTGGAGCCGTCGTCCCACTGCCTCACTTTATATATGGCCGATTTTGACCTGAATCTGTTATCTCCATGTCTGAAAAAGTAAATAAAATAATTTTAATCTGAAATCAAATCTTGTTTATTTAGAAATTTACATAAAGTCATACAAATTGCAAAATAGTATATTTCAAAAAGGACAACTGATAGTATTTATCACGGGAGGGTTTTTGTTTTGTGAAGAGAATTGTAGTAATATATAGCATTAAGTTGTTATCTAGTTTATAAGAAACTATGTAAAAGAAGTCAAACCCTAAATGAGTGATGATACTAAGTTTAAATTAGATTATACAAGAAAAGAACAAATAAAAAAAATGTAATTTACAGTTTGCAGCTCCAGGTTTTACTATACTTACTCTTGAACGCTATAGCAGATGGATTTTAGTTAAAGTCAGATACGTTTATAACTTTAGAAACATTTGTTGTTTCAAGTTAGTGTTTAGACAGACTAAGTTTATGATGCTTGCCAGGTGCACACATATTTTCTTTCCTATTTACTAACCTTTCTCCTAGAAAACCTCTCTCTCACTAATGAAAATATACTAATAATATTATAATATCCAAAGTTCTTTTGTAGATATCATTTAATTATTGTTGCACAATTCAAGCTAATTCCGATAGGCTGTATTGCATCCTATCACGTACTTTATTGATTTTATGCTTTTACAAGCCATTATTGTCTAATTTGTTTGTTTCCCCCGTTTTTTAATCTGTCAAAATTGTTTTGATTTTTTACATGAATTAAAGTATCAATTTAGCAAAAGTTAAGGAGCGTAGACGGTTTAAATTAATCTGGGGCTATCTGCGGGTTACTTTCGATAAACTATAAAAGTTTCATACAAATCAGATAAGTACTTATGAAACTATAGGTGTAAATAAATGTATGTTTGTGAGCATGCGAAAGAAAAACAATTAAGCGCAGAAGGTTGAACCTTATATGGGACCAGTAATGGGCTAATCATGATCAACTATCCAAATTTCATTAAAATCAGACGTGTGATATGTTGGTTCGTAAAAATAGACCGACAGACAGACACGGAACCAATAATGTCCCCTAATGACTGAAACGGATTTTTGTCTTGGAATTTTTGAAATCGGAGACCTAAAAAGTTTCGTTCTTCGGAACGATCACGTAGCTTCCGTTACCTTCGGTAAGCTCGGAAGCAAAATTGTACCCTATATATAAGAACTATTCAACATTTTTTATATTTGTCCCCCACGCCCTATATTATTAAGTTAATAGTCGATTTAGAGTTTTCTATATAAACATCATAAATTTCTATTTCATTATCTATAGAAACCGACCTTTTTTATTTAGATAAAAAGAGCTGAGACACATTGATTTGTAAAGTTAGGTTGTGTAAATAAATGTTATTTGTTTCTATGTAGTAGAATATGACCGTGTGGCTCCACAATTTCTTTTATTATCTGGATAAATATTTATTTATGTCAATCGCATAATTTATTTAAGTCAATCTTTTATATCAAGAATACCTAGCTACAGGAAATGACTTTGCTAATATTAAAGATTTTAGTTGAAATTTGGTATGGTTGAGCTGGGTTAGTTCAATGGATCTAATGGGTGCTTATAAAGGTGCTCTGAATTCCCATTTATAGCCGTCCGATAACGTAAGACCTCACTCAGTCAAGTCCGATAAGAATGATTGCTCTTTATAAATTTATTTTATATAGAAACATGTGACTAACAGCGTTTTCTCCTTGGACTGAGGTATTCATTTTAGTTAAAAAGATTTTTTTACTATTCCATGTACCATGTTGACCTCTCAAATACCTTAATCAAAATTACTGCTAGGGATCTGTAGTAATCAATACCTTAACTTGATTTAGGTTTCCTTGATTTTCATTTTATAAATAAAATAGTATTTTATTTACTCACGGCAGCAAAATCAAGCATTACTTAACTTTTTATGGGCTGGAAAGTACTATTTCGCTGATTTGTCATTAAAATATTAAAAACAGTCAGGAAAGTAATTGAAACAGTCAGTATTCCCTGCCCAGGAAGGAAAAGTACAGTGTTAACCAGCGCGTGTCATAACATCTGTTTTTGTTTGTGTTAAACTAAATTAAAATGTTATACTTGTTTTATTACAAATCAATGTTATATTATTAATATGTGTACCTAAGTTTTCATTTTTAGGGTACGTAGGCAAAACCAAAGACCCTTATATTTTCTGTCTGTCCGTCCGTCCGGTCGCCTGCTCTCACGGCTACACCTTTCGTCCGATCACTTTGAAATTTGGCATGTATGTGTCTTGTACCTACTCACATATTTTAAAAATATAGCGACTTAAAAAAAAATTAGGGTAATAAAACTTAAGGGTTAAATTTTTTTAATTTTTTTTCGACACCGTCAGGGGTATCATATGAAAGGGTACGTCGAGCTGATTACAAAAATAAATAATTCTTTGGTTATAACTTTGATAGGGCGAGCGTAGGCAAGTTTGAAGTGGGTGTGAAAGGTGTCCCCCCCCCCCCTCTCGCTTATGTGAAGTACGAAAAATCTGAAAACTAACCACTCGTCAGTAAAATTTCATGTTGCTGCCGAGTTACATAAATAATTATAATTCTTTTCTTTTATTGGAAAAATGTTAGTCAGACTAACCGATGGAC
This sequence comes from Gerris lacustris, assembly GCA_951217055.1. Classification (NCBI taxonomy): domain Eukaryota; kingdom Metazoa; phylum Arthropoda; class Insecta; order Hemiptera; family Gerridae; genus Gerris; species Gerris lacustris. The sequence goes on from OX578277.1 coordinate 83,584,330, forward strand.
GCTGGACCAAAAGTTTCCCCTGATGTCTGAAATAGATTTTACTCTTAGGCCTTGGGTAAGGTACGAGCGATGAGCGGTGAAAGGTGGGCGGTAGATTGGCAGAACGGCGAGCGGCACTGTCTACGATAAGACCGAAAATAATAGGCTGGGTGGCATGACGACAATTTCCAATCAACTAAAACGACTCTGAGCGGTGAGTGTTAAACGGTAACATGTTTCGTAGCCGGCCATCCTCTTCTTCCATTGTACTCAATGTAAACATAATACCGTAAGCGGCACCGCTCTGACGCTCGTACCGTGCCCGAGGCCTTAGAATATTTTAATTTAAATTTTTTTGAATTTCATTTTTGTTCTTCAGAACGATCACAATAATTCTTCTGTCATCTCCGAATCAAAAAAAGGGGGGGGGGGGGTAAATAAATTAGACAATAATGAGTTGTAAAAGCATAACATCATTTAAAGTACGCGAGTAAGAAGCTATGTGCCACATTAATTGTTTTAATTTGATTTTTTTTAAATTTTTAATAAGCATTTATTATGTATAAAAGTAATGCTTGTAAATCAAAATTAGAATTTCGAAAATATTTTATGTATCTTAAAAATGAGTAAACTGTGAAAGTTGAATCAAAATAAAACTCACTGATGCGAAAAATAAAATTTAACTCTTCAACAAACTTAGAAATCTGCTTCTTATAAAGTCTTAAAAGGATTTGAAAAGTTCAATAATAAGACTAAAGAGAGTTTATTCTAACTGTTGACTAATACCACAGAATCTGGTTCAGAAATGGAATAGACATTTTCAAGCTACAAAACAAAGGCGTAGTTTCAGAACTTTTAGATATTAATGCCCATCTGCGTTTTTCATTCTTTACTAAACTTTAATTGGTCCTCGGCGTTACTATTATAAAGTTCTTTAAATGGATAGCTTTAGCCCTTATTTATAAACTCTGAAAATATTCGCTTTATTAACTTAAGGATTTATAAACTTTATAAAAAAGGGGTTATTTATAAACTATTGCATAGTAAAATCCCTTAGAAAAATATTTGATAATACGAACGGAGTTTTAAAACTCTTTTCATGTAATGAAGATGTGTCATTTGTTTTCTCAATTCTTTTACAAACTTTTTTTAAAAACCATACATATTTTCTTAAACTCGCTAGTTTTAACCCTTGCGTAAATATTCACAATATTAACATTTAAATTGTAAAAATAGAACAAAGTTATTACATTATACAACATCTTTTGGGTATAATATAAATTTAGAATATAAATGAGATGAATAAAAAGAGATCAGAGTATCCAGATTGTGGCGTATTTACATTCACCGAACATAAATTTATTTGGAATTCAAGTTAAAAAAGAGAGCTCTAGTATAAGTGTGTTAGAATTAGTCCAATCTATTTTATTTCAAATCCATACTCCACTGACTGACTGACTGACCTATCACTATATCTTAAAAATAAACGTAACCTATGGCCATGAAAATGTTGTAGGTATAGGTTCTCGCTATGAAATCTTTTTTTGATCAGCCTTCTTGATTCAAGATGGTGACCATTTTTGTTCAGAGTTTGACATCACGATATTTCCTGGACCAATTGCAGTAGAACTTTAAAACTCAGCTTCCATTTTATAACATTAACAACTATTGTGAAAGGAAAGAATTCATCTACTAAATTCTAATGATCTCTTATTTACTAGAAAGAGCGAAGCTACGTTTTTTTTAGAAAAAAAAACGGAAATCATTACAGAGAAGGAGGTTCGATTCTAAGAATGAAGCTTCGAACAAATTTCTCAGGATTCTGGATTAAGGTAGATTTGGAATAGAAGATATTAACATTTTTATGAAAAATTAATCATTCCGAAAGTTTAAAGCAAATTAAAGTTTAATTTTGCCTTATTTATCCGAAATTTGTTTTTAGTTTAAATTTTCAGGATTAGGTCACATCTGATTTGATACAAATGTTTGTTTATTAGTTTTATCAGAAAAAGATTGCTTATCTAATTATGAGAAATCTGTATCGCTCTTAGCAAAAAATCTTTGTCGTTGAGAGAATGTATGTTTTATATTTGTCATTTTTTGTTGCTTCGATTAAAAATTAGTTTGCTGAAGTTCTTTGATGTGGCCTCCAGTTGTGGTAATGAAACAATTTCCCAAGCTAGATGGCTTAGAAGTAACTGGTATTGATTATTTTTTCTCAAAGATTAGAAAGGAAAGTTGTGTTACAATTCCACTTGGGTGGATGTGCAGTGGAAATCGCAATAAATTCCAAAATTGTTTTCAGGCTCAGTTAACAGTTTTCCTATCCCGAAAAAATGTGTTCTATTACCCCTTTATCACCACGAGGGTAGACCCGTGGTCTTGATACTAAACACGTCTATATACTAAAAACGAGCTGTTAATACAAGCTTTATTAAAAACTTAAAATTTTTGTTCTAAATATTGTTTGTTTACAAATCAGCCCTGTTATTTAAGTTATTTATAATTTTATTAGCTCCTACATTTGCTGGAAATTTTACCGATACACCACTCTCACTGTTTTACACTTGTATTTAATTAATTAATGTTTCTTAGTAGTCCTAAGTAGATTTGGCTGCTCTTTGAATAATTTCAGGTTACGCCGGTGTTTGATGCTGAAATTAGTTGAAAACTTAATGTAAAGTTGATAGGTTACAAATTACATGCCTCAGTACAGAGGAATTTAGAGAAGCGAGATTTATTTATTTATGAGTTAAAATTACACTGTGATTCTTCAGTGTAAATTTATAATAAATTAGAAATGCCTGTACACGCAAATCTTTCATGTGGCAACTTATTCATCTTTATACTTGATTGAGAAACATCGAGAACTTGTTGTAAAACTATTTGATTTATTTTATGGATTTTTAGTTATAGAGCTGAAGTTAAAACAGAATGATCCTTAACCTATACTTTCCCTATTAATTTTGCTTAATATTCAACAGTGTATTTTCTTTTCTTATAATTTCAATGAGTAGGTTGAGAAGAATGCAGAATTCTGGTTGGCATGTTGAATCTGTAGCTCAGTCCCTATTATACTCGGTTCTTTCTACAGTGTTGCATAAATACAGTCGGCTGAGGAGGAAGGGAAGAGTTTGAATGTTTCCAAGGGAAAGGAAGGAGAGGATTGACTGTGGTTTACGATCCAGTGGGTGGTATTTAAGAGGGAACCGTGGGAGGGGGGGATAGGGTTTTTGGGGAACAAATGGGGCGTTTCCAGCACCGAAAATGAGCTTATTGGAAACTTGAGAGCTCAGTGATCTCTCAACTCTAGCTCCTCTAGCCCTTGGCAAGCGGTAAAATATATCGATCTCTTTCTCCAACAGAGAGATATAGCTCCTATATATTCGCACTGAAACTCTGAAAACAAGTCCCGCGGGAGAACCACTAGCGATATAGTGAAGAAGAGCTCCCATATACTTCCTATTCTTATCCTCATGGGAGTATATAACTACGTCGATAAATCTCTTTTGATCCTCTTGAGTATCTGAGCATTGATTTTTTTGCTCTCTACTTTAACCCTTCCAATATCCAGGTTCATTCAACTTTTATTTAATAGATTGCAGCTTAATTGGACATAGTTGTTAGAGGCCAGGGTTTAAATTTGATTATTTCAAAATCACTTACCTGTTAAAGATTTGTTAGGGTACCAAGCATTTCTTGAAATAGAAGAAATAAAATACCTTAAACCCTTATTAAGTAGATAATACTAGATTTTGTTAACATGCCTCGATAAAAGTTGGAGTTACATTTTATAAAAACCATTTATGAAATGCGAATGGTTATGACAAAATATTGGGGCTCATTTGATGAGATGGATCATAATTTTATTTTTTTGCAAAACGCTATCTATCGTAGGTTTAATATGTTAAAAGTAAATATAATATGCACATCATGGTATGAATTATGATGATCACGCAAACTTATAAGCAATTTCTATTCTAAAAAAATATGATTCTCTATTTGTTAAATGATACACAACGATGGCTATGAAGTGATACCTCAAAATGGTGATATTTTGAGGTTTTCATTTTATTGGCTTTGAGAGGCTTGTCTTGGCTTTTATTGGCTTGCAAGTACATGCGAGATCTCGTAAGTGAAAGAAAAAACTTTCACATAGAAAATGGGCATTCGTGACATCTTGAATCAGATTCACAAACTACGAGTATTTGTTATGTGATAGCTTGTAACTACGATAGACTGGTGAAGTGACACCTCGTATGTGTTTCTGGTGTATGTATTTTGGAGAAGGTTAGTTGTGACACCTCATAACTGAGCTGCTAATTTGTAAGTGAGACCTCGTATGTGTTGCACTTTATTAAAGAAGTGACATAGTGAGACCTCGTAACTAAATTATTTTATGAACTGTTATAATTTGACAGTTACCAATGTTTCCGAAGTGTTATATGTTATAAAAATTTATAAAACACGTAGAAAACTTAGTCAGTTTAAAGTAAATTTATTTTTTTAAATAGTTTTTTGTTCCTCTTGTAAACCTGACATTTTGAAGATACGAGGAATCACTTCTTAGCCTTCGACAAGTTTGTATATTTAAATTAGATATTAAATAAATTGTGATAACTCTTGTCCGGATTACTAATTATATTATTTAACCAATGTAATACATTTGTAATGGAACTTTTTTATCATTTTCACCAGTTAATTAACTCAAGTAACTGGTGGCTATGATCATCCTTGTAGCCCAAGAAAAAAAAAACAACAACAATACAATATATTTGTATTGAAACTTTTTTATTTACAATATATTTGTATTGAAACTTTTTTATTTCTTTTTTGTACGAGCGAATTAATTGTGTACTTATACCAACACAATAATGCCCTGGCAACCGTTGGATTACCATAATTCAGCCACTCGCTGTGCGCTAAAGAAAACCTAGCGAATTTAATTTGAATGTAAGTTCAAGTAAGTTGGCGTCCAAGTGACGGATGGCTGCACAAATCGTGCCATGTATGGATTATAAATTATTGATAGTGCTTAATCCGGTAAACAAAAACAATTATTATAGCATGTAACATCTCGTTAATTCTGCTGGTGGTTGTAAAGATATTTTTTTTTATCAATCATCTCGTTTAAAATACCTTGAAAAGTTTAAAAAAAATAAGAAATCAACTTTTGCACGATGAGAGCGTGTTTCTCCCTGTCTCACTCGATCAAGTTTTCATAACCCATTTTTTAAAATAAGAAAAAAAATATTGAATTTCTTCTGGCTAGAAACAATTCTGAACCTTAACAGCCCCTGGACATTTGACGTGTGTCACTCGGGCTCTTGTTTAGCTTTGGACGGGGCAGAGCGTAAACGTGGCGTGTCCGGTAAACCAACGTCTGTGTCCGTACCCCGAACACTGCCCGTTCCCTGAGTACTATAAACGCTCCCATGTTCGATATATTTGACAATTCTTGTCTAGGTCTCGTACAGAGCCAGTCCCGTGCCCAGTACGTCTAACATAAATCAACCTTAGATCGACCTTTAACTCTCATTTAATAAATTTACCAAAAAATAAGTTGATTATAAAAAGAAATATTTTTAAAAACAAGCTTTTATTCGAATTCGTCTCAGCAAACCCTTTCATTTAATACCCATATCAAATGCGTTCTTTAAATAACTAGTTCGCCATCTTGAACTGCCCGCCATATTGGATTTAAAATGACTTCACTTACCTAACCATGCATTGTCATCAAAACTAAACGTGTTTGCAAAATTTCAATTCAATCAGTTGAGGATAACTCCTTTAAAATTCATTTGCAAGATTTGACCCGAACATACATACATACATTGCAAGTTATATAAAAGCTTGTAAAAAGAACTAATTTATTCAAATGAAATTCTCTTAAATGATTACAGTAAAAGAAAAAAACAACGAACTCTTGTTTTAAAATTTGTTTGAATATATAAAGTTGCTAAAAAACCGTCTCTCTTATACTTAAAATATAAATATTATTTATAATTAAACCAGAGTAAAATTCACAATAATAGTTTAAACTGAATCTATTATCTGACAAGAGTATGAAATACTTTTATTTGAAAGGGAAGAGCGAATAAACATCTGAAACAATAAATCGTCTGAAATAATATCTTATTTAACATTTTCAAGAAGAAACAGACTGGTAAATGTATGCAAAGTACTCAGTATTGATCCTGCATGTTTTGTATAATATAAACTTCAAAATGCGACATGTGACGGCAAATTTATTTGATTTTGAGTATAAACGTAATAGGATAGAATTGTGTATATAAAACACGTTTACTAGGATCTAGGATGAAATATTAAGAAGCCCAAAATTATTTCTTTAATTAGATCAAAAGTTTACAATGTACATTCAGTTCAATTATAGAATATGCTTAAAATGAATCTTAAGACTAAAATAAAACTTCTAACGGTTGGACTAGTCTATATGGGGCATCATGTATAGAAATGCAAAAACTAACAAATATAATGCATACATAATTAAAGTGTTTCCTGTATATTGATATAAATTGGAATATGCATTATTTATGTATTCTTATTCATTTCATACTCTCTAGAAAAACCAGATACGCTACATCGAAGCCCAGGTAATCTGCAACAGATACATACGCCCAAGATTCCCAAAATCGACCTGTACACAGCTGTGTCTCAAAATAGAGGACTGAAGATGGAAATTGTATTAAGAGAAAACTTATGAAATGAAGAAGAATCCATAATTGGTGCATTTTTTATCAATATACAGAAAAGACTTCAATTATAAGTGCCAGTTTTTATGGTTTTTTTTTCATTTCTATAAATGATGCCCCATATAGGCTAGTTCAACCGAAATGGTCTGATGGTGGTTTTTTGTCCCATTTTTATTTTAACCTGCACAAATTTGCTTTCTTTATGACACTTGTATTTTGAAATCTACCACTTTCTACTTTATTTCATTATACTCATGTGATCGTTCGTCTAGGGATAAGACTCAAAGAAGCTATGTGCCACACTAATTGGCAGATATTTTAATATATATTCCGTGAATTTCATATGAGCTCCTACACTGTTAACGAACAGTATCGATAATGAAATATTGAGAATTCGAATATAGTTTTTTTTTTAAACAAAAAAAATCACCTCCAATATTAAACTTTTTGCTTTATACATATATTTATTAATTACAGTTTTACGCAAAATAGACAATTCAGTGGAGATAAATAGAAAGGGAGAAATAATTCTAAATTAATAAATAGTAATATTAATTCAAATAAAACAAAAAAAAGTAGAAATCAGACCACGAGTAGAATATGGTACAAGTGAAAATAACCCAGAACAAAATTAATTTAAAACAAAAAAATGTTTTTACTGAGTAAGTTGCTATATTGTACCTCGCCCTTTTTTACACCTGAAACTTTTGTTTTTTGGTTTTTTTTTTATGAAGTATATTAGGTAAAAAAACCTTTTTCCCCATCAAAGTTTAATTTCCGAAATTGTTCCAACTCTTAATATTCATTCTGTGTGTTTCATCTCTAATTTTTCATTATGTATATTTCAACACAATGAATACTAACCAGTGCAAGCTAAATGTTGTTAAAGACTCTGTTAGCCTTGCGTTGATGTCCAACATAATATAGAGTCCCACCATTCATTATATTTCGGCACTGATGATGGCCCATACTGACCGAAAGCAAGTAAGTATTATTTTACGTCGAGATACAGTTTCATTAAATCCATGACCTCCATCAGTAGTAATGGGCTACGTATAAATGTAGCCTTATGTTACCTTGACAAGGGAGACTGCCGCATACAAAATACATAGCTTTCTCTCCAAAAGAGACTTAAATACTAATAGTAAATAGTATATAGTATAATTATATTTAAATTGTTATTAAAATCCTTGAGTTTTGCTGACTGAATTCGTTAATTAATTATAAAAAAAAGCAAATGCTAAATATATATTTTGAAACAAAAAGCATTTGAGTATTTCCTCTGCATGAAAATCTATTAAATTGGTATTCAACCGAATTCATTTATTCAGAAGGCAACATTGGTTTAATATATTTTATTTAACTCCTAGAGCTTTATAATTGTAAACAATTTACACAAAATTTCTTAAATTAAATGTAAAAGCCTATATTTTTAGTGTTCAAAGTTTAAATTATGAATCTGTGAATTGCTTGCAAATTAATCTATGTATGTAGTATTAATGTATGTGGTAGGAAAACAGCAGAGGGGTGTAATGGATCGTGAGAATTAGGCCCCAAATTGAATAATGTAATTCCGCTTCGAGAATTCGTGTAGACAATGCACGCAAGCACAGTCTACCTTAGACATAAATAAAACCAAGAAATTAAATCGCGGTTTATTGTTGAAATCCTTCCCTACTGAAGATATCCTTTCGAGTAATTATCCACGCCATAAATTTTTGAATTAATTCTAAATAAATATAGCCATGGGCGTTTGTTTTAATGCAAACCCAATTCTTGGACTCTATTGTTTTGAAATTATTATTATTTTTTTTTTTTTTTATTATATTTAAGCAAGCTATTAATTTGTTTAAGATTTGGTATGTTTCGAAACTATTTTTGTGATTGTTAAATTAATATAAATTAGTAATAATTGAATGGTATATTAGCCATTAATTTTGTTTTTATGGCATGATATGCTTTATTAGTCAACTTCAAAGGTAGATAGAAAGCTGTAGTTTTCACCGTATAATTTCCTTTAGAAATATATTATAGTTTAGTTTGAAAAAATTCTATTTTACAAGTATATGTTTGTAGTTGTTTCTAGTAAAAAGGGTAATCCGCATGTGTCTACAAAGTTTCCTGGTTTTCTTATAAAATAGTTTAGTTTTGCGTTTTGATCATAAAGTAGATTAATTATTTGGCACTTCTTTAATAATTCTGTACTAAATGTTTTGCATTCTGAATAGTAAATCTGCAGGTTTCTATCTACCTTAGTTTTTGACTTACAAAGCAGCTCCCGGGTAGGCTGATGTTAACAAAACATCTACTATTCTATGACCAATTAAAACATTATTCTTTGAACAATTAAAATCAAGACTTTATTGGTCAAAGGTTTAAAGGTAATATCCACAGTTTTTACAAAACTTGAATTATCTTTCTGACTAAGCGATAAAGGTGGCTAAAAAAAAGGGAAGATAGTCATTGAGCATCGAATCAACAAGGTTAACAAACCATTTTTTTTTAATTCAAAAATGGGTTAAATGGTTTTTTGATATTCTACATACTACATAAAGGTTTGCAATAACTTTATATTATTATTGTTGAACAATGTTCATTGTCTATAATATGAATTAATGAACAGTGTTTCCTTCAAGTGCTGGGGATGAGTTTAAACCCAGCTCACAAGTTATATCCTCTAGGGGGGAAATCATACTTTGTGATCCCTTGGAATAACACCTGTAAGAGTCACCCTACAATTGGTAACCCCTCGTTCCATTACCCTCAGGAGAACAATCATACTTTGTGGCTTCTTGTAACACACCTGTAAGAGTCACCGTAAAAACTACAGGTAACTTATTTTATTATTCCTATAACTATGAGTAATAAAATAAAATGACATAGAATTGATTTAATTCCTCTAGAGTAAGAGTTAAATAACTGATAATAGCCCTTCAATTAACAACGATAACGAGGGCCGATTTTTACGCAGTGACGGCTCCAGAGGGAGGCCAGAGGAGCCATCCCCCCCCCCCTCGAGATTTCTTTCCATAACAAGATTTTTTTATAGTCAGTCGACAGTTTAGTAGTTTTGTGTTTAGCGTCTATTATTTTCATAGTATTTTAATAATATGTATTTCGATCTCGACAATATTTACCTCCACTTTCCAACAAAAATGAATTACAAGTAACATCAGAGCCATACCGTGGTCAAGAATTTTGTAGATAAAAGACTATGCACGGATTGCCAGCTGTCAGGAAAATAAAGCGGCGAATGACGGAAAGGACAAGTGAAGTTTTTTGGGTCTCTTTCAAAGGCTCTACGTAGAGGACTAGGAAAATCTGAAGTCCCGGACAAACCTATTGATTTAATCAATTTCTGTGATGAAGACTTGTTCCCAATTATCAAGTCATTGCTGAAATTCTCGCTACTCTACAAGTAAGCAACGCCCCTGCTGAAAGATCATCTCATCTTCGTGCCAGGATGAAAGAAGATCTGGGTTGTGTTAACGATGGGTCCGCACAAAGATTTGGCCAATGATGTTGAAAAAGTTAATGAAGATTCACCCTAGGAAAAAATTTAAAGGAATTTGTTGCAATATAAGGCCCAATGCACACAGAAGAGGCGAGAGGCGGAGGCGCGGCGTGCCACCCGCCTCCTCTATATAAACATATGGCCCAATGCACACAGAGCAGGTGAGAGGCGGAGGCGCGGCGCGGGCGAGGTGCAGGAGCGGCGTGAAACACGCCTCCTCCATGTAAACATATAGCCCAATGCACACAGAGCAGGCGCCGCTTTCTCGCCTCCTCGACGCCTCTTCCTCACCTCTTCACTTATTTTGAAGAAGCGTGCCTCCTGCACACCTCGCACCTCGCCCACGCCGCGCCTCCGCCTCTCGCCTCTTCTGTGTGCATTGGGCCTAATGCTTTAAAAACTTTCTTTTTTAATAATTTTCTTTCAAGTAAATTGAGTAACTATTATTTCCTGGACGTAAAATTTTCAATAATTAAACTTTTTTAGTGTTTCAAATTTATATTATGTAGTTAGAAGTGGTACTAACATTGGTTGACCATGGTTACAATATACTTTTCACTTTGTTAATTGCTACTTTCATTTTATAACAAGTCAGGTACAGCTAATAAAGGCAGTATATACCTAATCAAGTGTAAAAGTTTTGAAAATGTTAAACTAATGTTTTCTTGGTAATTCACTATTAAATATATTCCACAAACGTTAGGTAAAAATGATGTAAAAAATATCTTAATACACGTTATCAGGAATTAAATTTTAAAAATTTTCACCGGGGGGAGGGGGGGGGGGGGTATATTAATTTGTGTGAATTCTAATGGTGTAAACTCACTGGAACCTGGCTGGGATTGTTGCCATTAGCAACTTCTGACTTATAAAAGATTAAAACAGTTTTTATGCAAGTTCATAAATATCTTCCTTATTCATCGTATTTTTTAAATGCAATTGTGTATTATACATTTTAACTATTTAGATTTATTTTCCTTTGCATTCTAAGATAAATAGAATTATTTATATCTAAGAACTTTTTGATGCATGTGTATGCTTAGGGCTTTAGCCAAGCCCCTTCGTACAAGTCAGGGAAAATATTTATTGTGAGGTTCAGAATACGGAAAAAATTATCGACTAGGAGAGAATGGTGGGGTGGGGGTTCCTAGAAGAGCTAGTGGATTCTAGGGTACAGCGCCGCCAGCTTATCCCTTCGCCTAAGGGCCGGCTTGTATATTTTTCTATTACAGTTACAGATTTATTTGATGATATATACTTTTTTCTATTGAATATTTTTACGATTTTTTTTCACATATTTGTCATATTTTTTGACAAATTTGAGTCTATTTACTATTTCTTTTATCTTATTATTCAAACACAAAATATATAAATAACGTCGGTTTACATTAATGTAATAAAAGTATTGAAATCATTTATACGTCAAAAAGTCTCTTATATAAATATTAAGAATAGTGAAGAAGGTGCAGTATTACAAAAAATGTCTTTTCACAACATCTCCACCGCTGATGACGATCATTTACGGTTAAAAGCCGGTTTCGCCTTAATAAAGCTGTTGTGGAGAGGCAGTTCTATGCTACTTTGCCTCAGTATAGAATATCTTCACAACTTAAAAAGAGTGATAAACTGAGGTAAAGTAGTTAAAAACATTTTTCTCACAATTGTGAAGACAGGTGTGGCTGTGTTGAAGAGTGGAGATATTTCTCCACCACTTATGACGATCGCTAACTTCACTATTCAAGAAGTGTGATTAAAGCAAATTAAAAAGTCAAATAAATTTGTCAAATTTCTAAGGAAAAACAATCATTTTAATTCTATATAATTAGAAACTGATAATTAAACATATAAAAATTAAAATAGATTTTAAATTATTAGTAAATCGTATAAGAAATATTTGTAAAATTTATGATCGCACATTTTGGGTTTCTGACGTCGCGATCTATATATCCGTTTTCACAATTATAATAATATCAATAGAATCCCAGCAACCAGCAACCGTAATAATCCATTAAATTACCTGCAAGAGTCATTGCCAGCTGTTAATGTTTAGGAGTAGTGTTGTTTTTATAATTAGTTGACCCTGTATTGAATTTCGTTTATCCTGCTGGATATTTATAAAATTTTATCCTACATTTATATAAATTATTTTACTTTATATAAGTACTGACAAAACTACCGAATTTAGATCATTCCCGCAATTTATTCGTGCCCTAACAAATGACACAGCCTAAAGTACTAATTGAGGTCTGTCAAATGATATGCAATACAATAACAAACTTGTGGACACCACTAAAAATGTGGTCACGTGACACGGCACTCGGGAAAAAGAGTACCCTCATGTCTTCAGCAAATGTTCAGGACAAATTTATAAAATAATAAATACTCGATTTAAAGAGCGTTAGAGTGAGATTTGAGCCATCCAATCAGAATAAATTGAATCAATAATTGCGGACGCTATGAGAGATCAAAGCCAAAGATTAAAAAAATATTTATCCAATCTGGCTCCAACTAAAAGAACAACCTGGATGGAGGTAGGAAAAAAGTTATGGAATCAAACGTTTAGTCAAAATCTCTAGCTATTTGTGCAGCCAGTTTATCGATGCGACTTAACGTTAATTGATAAAAAATCTTTAACATTGCGCCCGCTTTTCTCATTTTTTTTGGGAGGTTAAAAATGAAAAATGGCAACTATTTGGATTTTTCCTGTCAGTTGCACAGCTATAGCTCCATGTGTGCCAAATTTCAAGTTTCTAGCTATTTGTCTAACTTATAATTTTGATGATGAGTGAGTGAATCAGTAACAAAAATGCAAACTTTGAAACTTTCCCTGGTTGGAAAAGATTAATTTTAAGGGCTTAACTTTTTACAGTGTCCTAAGCTACTTAAGCTTAATCTATGTTTTAAATTTCAAAAGCCCATCTTAAGAGAAAGCCGAGATAAAAGGGTCAGAATAACGAGGTGAACTGGTTCAAGCAAAAATACACTGCCTCACTTTCCAGTAAGCATGGAACTTGGCCATTCGCACTGCCGCGCCGTGCACTCACATGTAAGTCGAACATTCATAAGTCTGTGTGCATAAGTTATCTTTTACGTTTTATCTATCCAATAAAGTAGTGCTAGTACGAGAAATGCCAATAAAGATTATCTTTTGTTATAAAATTATTACTTTCAAAAAAGAATGCGGCATTTTTATTTGTTAGATTTGGTGTACCGTTATCAATTTGAGAAGAAATATCTTCGGAACCATTCTTGTATGAGTATTTCTGTAGAGCAATTCGAGGTTCATTCTTTCTTTATCAGATCCAGTGTAATGTAGTTCAGTGTAGAAGAAGGCAATAAAGATTTAATATCAGCTTTATTGCTACCATTGTCATGTGTATGTCGTATAAGTCCTAATAGTGTCTGGGCGCCGGTGTATTAAAGCACTGTCGAGACTCTCCTTGACCCTGAAATCAAGACAATTCCTTCCCTGCAAGAAGAAATAGAGAAGTAATGTCACTTCCCGTTGTTACAATCCTTATCTTGATCGTCTCTAAATATTCCTGATCACTTGCAAATCACGAGTATTAAAGAATACTCACTCACTTTTTTCTTCCTTAATTCAAGATATCTTCTAGTTATATTGCTTGCATCATTTCCTTCTGGTGTTTTAAAAAGAAAAGTTAACCTCCAATGGCAATCTAATATAACTGTTTTATTTTATTTTTTTATTATTACTAATCTCAATATATAGCCTCAGAACTATTTCAACAGATTAATAATTAGACTTATTACTAAAGCACGAATTAACATATTATGAGAGATTCATTTAAAATGTGAGATAAAATTATGGCAAAATCAAGTTATGGTGTAACTTCACATAACTCCAATAATTAAATTAAATGAATTTCAAATGGAATAAACAATATTACTCTTTTATTAAAAATAGACTGCCAATTGGTGTGGCACAAAGCTTCCTCGCATACTATCACGTACATTATTGATGTTATGCTTTTACAAGTCATTATTGTCTAATTTGTTTATTTCCCCCGCTTTTATAATCTGTCAAAATTGTTTTGATTTTTTACATGAATTAATGTATCAGTTTAGCAAAAGTTAAAGACTGCAGACAGTTCAAATTCAGCGAGAGTACAGACACCAACTGGCGAGAGACATGATATCAATGGATAAGATATATCGATATATTACTAGGTGTGCAATATAGTTGTTTGCTTGCAATATTGAGTGAGCGTGCATTTTAATCTTAAATAATAAACATTTTTATTTATAAACAGCTGAAATCGGATCAAAAATAGCAATATTTCTAATTTTTAATTAAAAAGCTTTTTCTTCCTGTTTTTCTATTTTACTCCCCTCTTAAATAAAAATATGACAAACGTGAACATAACAACAATAACTGGACTCTTAAGAGCTTTCTAACAACATGCATCGTGAAGGGCATATAAAATTTTAACTTTTGTACCCCGTACCCCTGTGTACCAATTTGGACCATTTCAGACTTATACCTTCCTGTGATTGGTCACTATTACCGTGCCGAATTTTATGTGGATCGGTTCAGCCGTTCAGGAGGAGTATGTGTCCAACGAATTGCAAAGTGTAGTATAAGAGCTTCTCTTCGAACAGCTCAATAAAGTCTCGAAAGAAGTCGATAGTGAGATAATATGTTATCAGAAAGGGGGTACCGTACACTGTAGTTCAACCGAGTTATTTACAAATTAATTTACTGAGATTGTTACTTCATAGCATAGTAATTTTCTCATGGGAAATTATAAGACCAATAATAATCGAATGTGGTTGATAACAATACATGTTGAAAAAAGGTCTATTTTGTATCAAAACGATAAGTAATATACTGAATATGATGATTTATAGTATTCAATCTATATTTGACAGTTTTATGATGGCAATAACTCAAGAAATATTACCTCGAAAAAGGAGGTTCGATTTAAAACCACACAACCGTCCGGTAATCCTTTGGGTTCGCTATATCTGTTCCATTTCATTCATTAATAACATAGATTGAGAGTGAGTTTAGACGTGTCGATAGAAGCTTGTAATTTACTTTTGTATCGACTGTTAATTTAAATTTCTGATCATTCTTTGTTCTAAATGGTAAAGCTTTTAATGATGCAAAATACTGTCGTAATTTTATAATTTTTTATACTTGAACTGTATGTGTAGATCGTAAGTATTTTTACAAATAAAGCTGAAAATATACTTATTTAAGCTTATAATTCAGGTAATGAAATAATATATACCTATGTATCTTTTTTTAATAATTTTATTCCTCACTATAATATGCATACATAAGATAATATTATCATACACTTTTTTACATATATATATGTATAAAATGTATCAACAACATGTGCAATTTATTTTGGTAGCTATTATAGATGAAGACAGAAAACAGGCTGGGAAAAATATATTCAATTTGTAAGATTTCGCTAATGGAGATTTAAAATTTTCAACCCTTGGATACGATTTTTTGACGATTCTTATAACTAACTAACTACGTGGCGTAACAGCCCGCGTAGACGGCCGGCCTAGGCAGCCAAAGGGCTCGGATGACACTGTGTTTGTTTGTTGCATCACCATCTATAAAAACATACACAACCAGTTACTCGACACTTCACCTAAGCAGCTAGCAGCTACCCATTTATATAGCGATGCTGAGTGGACACCGAGGTGATGCTGAGTGGACACCGTGGCGATGCTGAGTGGACACCGAGGCGATGCTGAGTGGACACCGGGGTGATGCTGAATGGACACCAAGCGTGGAGCTTAGCCTAAATCGAACCCTGAATTTTCTGCGAGACGGGTGAACGCGAGAGCTATCGAACTCCCCTACGTTCACGATTGACCCACGTTTCAATGAAAACATTTTTAGTCCTCGTTACGGTTTGGAAGGATCAGCAGCATTAGATATTAGATATTAGAATTCGATGCTTTAATATTGCTACAATTCTACTTCTCTAGGAATTCTACCTGACAATAGTAGTTCAATTAGACAGTTGTCCGAGCTAAATGCTTTAACAACTGAGAGAAATTTCTTTATCTTCTTATTTCTACATTCCTTAAAATTTTCAATTATTTTTATATATGTATGGTAAAGTTAGATTCACACTATTTCACCGTCCGTGATTTAAAAGAACATTATTGTATCGAAAATACAGAAGTAGTAAGAAGTAATTCTAAATAAAAAATATGATTCGTTCAATTTTCTTATGTCATTTAAACCTGGTCATTTAATTTATTAATAAATACTTTTTGTGGGTAAACACAAACATTAGACAAAGGACAAATGAGTAAACCATGGACAGTTTACTCAAACAAAAATGGACTGTTAAAATAAAAAGAAGTTATCAATCACATATATATGAATTAATATACACTGTAATTACACTGTCTCTGTCTCCTGTGCTTAATAATTCGTTGTGCACCGAAACGTATCCCTAAGCCGCGGGATTATAACATAATCTAAACCGAATTCCACCATAATCATAAATTATATGTAATAATAGAAAGATAAAATTTGTTGTGGATGGAAAGTTAGTTCGGAAAAAACCGCAATGTGGTCATCATTTATCTTTATTCTTGCGGATTTCTTTCGAACTAACTTTCCAGACACCAAAATTTACTGAAAATTAATTAAATTCTGCTGAAAGATGGCTAAAAGTATTCAAATAATGCATTGTTATCGTGTTATATGCTATTCTAAATGTTTCAAATGTCTTAGCTAGTCGGGAAGTTAGTTAAACATCGATTTTAAGATTTGTACTGGACACACAAACAAACAAGAAAGCAAGCTAATAAAAACGTAGTAAAAATAAATTCAACTAAACAATTATTATTTTTCATTTGACTAGATTCCCTTAAAAAAATAAACTTTCCCTTAGTTTCTTTTTTAAAATACTTTTAGCAACTAATGTGCCTGATTCAATATTTAATGAAAGTTTTATTGGAACTTAGTTATTTTCAATTTTTACATTTGGAAGGTAAATAATTACACAAAAAAATTCAAATAGTGTTGAACATAGCTTCCTTGAGTCCTATCGCGCACTTTAATGATGATATGTTTTTACAACCAATTTTTGTCTAATTTATTACATTTATCCCACTTTTTAATAAATCATATACGTAAAATATTAGACAGCTAATAAAAATATATATATATTTTTTAAATCAATCCCTAAAATAGGTAAACATTACCTCAAATATACAAGAGTACAATTTTACGTTTTGTTTAGCAGTATTGGAGTATGCAGGAAGTGTATATGAGCACATAGCAACATAAATATGTACGAGTAGCTATTTAGCTGTGTTTAATCTTAGCAATCCTTACTATGTTGTTTTATTCCAGAAATTATTCGCTTCAGTGTTTCTTTACGTGTTACTTATACCTATCTTTAATTATTATCATTAAACTGTATATAAATAATAAATTTAAGTGGAAATACGTTTATACATTTCATGTTTCCAATTATTTAAGATTTTAAAAATACTGCGAGCAAGGATTCAGGTTGGGTAGCGTGGGAAGGAAAAATCAATGTCTCTGGACAGTGGAAAAGGATAAAATTATGCGTGGGCATAAGGTGTAATAGGTCTACCTTTCTTCACTTATTATTTTAGTTAGAAACTCTTTCTACTATGCAGGTATATCTAAACTAGAATTTGGATTAGGATATTACGAATTCTAATTGCTGTTAAAGGGTTAAAGGCTGATTGCGCCAGCAGTAACTGATTTCAAAAGATCTACAACTTTAGTCGTATGACTTTTTGTCGTAACTCCATCGGTTCTACCTTAAATAAGCTAAAATTGATTTTTTTAAAAATATATTTGACTTTGAGGGCTTATGGCGTCCGCAATTGTTGGCCGATTTAATTTCTGATTAGGGCATTTTACACCTCACACTAATGCTCTTTAAATCGAGTATTTATTATTTTATTAATTTTTCCCAGAACTAGAACATAGTGATCACTATGGCAACAGCCATAGTGAGAGAAGAGGCTGGTATAATTAAATTAATGCACCATCAGGGTTGATGATTGTTCAATGACTTCCCAGTCTAATTGGTTTTGTCTACGTTTATTTTCTTATTTATTATATTTATTTGGCATTGTTTTTTTTATTGCTATATTACTTAGTTTCCATTGACTATTTTTTAAATGTACAGATAGACTCCAAACTACGATTTGGAGAGTATTATATTCTTATTAATGGAATTAATTATGTGTAATATAGTCCTGATTTTATTCAGGAAGGCTTTGGAAACCAAAACTATTTAGGAATTTAATAAATTGCTAGGCCTACATGATTATAGGAAACATAGCCACTAATACCTAGCATGAGCCCCGCGCGGAGCGCGGGGTGAAAGCTAGTATGTAATAAATATAACATCAGTTTTTCTTAATGTTTAACGTTAATCTAAAATTTATAAAATAATTCTTAACATATGTTTTCAGTTAAGTGCATATATAATACCATTACGGAAACAAAGGCATATATCTCGTAGTTTAGCTAACGACATAAACCGTACTAGCCTTTTTTTACTTCTTACGTCCTTAAATTGATAATAAATATGAGGTTTTGGTGTAATATCTCAACAAGTGTGTAAATTAGAGACATGACTCTCTCGGATTTTAAACAAACTGAGTTTGTAATTAACCACAGAAGATAGCAAACATGATGAAACCGGTATGGTGGAGTGGTTATGGAGTGTTATAAGTACTTGTGATTAAGACAAATAAAGAAGTACCTAATATTTAAATAATGTTTTAATTATTAAATTTAATATGTGAACTATCACAAAATCTCGGTCGAAACTATGAATTTCATGGATATTATTACGCCTATATTTGTCTGCAAGCACGCGAACATTTGTATAAATGCTTCCGCAAACAATTTTCCAAAAAATGTACACAAATGTTTGCTTGTTTTTTTGTTTCCCTTAAACCATGCATTAAACAGACAAACATTCACACAAAAAATCTAGTGAGGACGTGCTTTAAAACAAATTTGTTTAGTCTGTGTGAACAAACATGTTTTAAACATTTGTCCATAACAAATGTTTTAAACATTTATCCATAACAAATGTTTATTAGTTGAGGACTAGTCTTAATAGTATTGTTAAACCATTAGTTTCTATATTTAATGATCCTATATCTTCGTCCTTAGCAATAAATGTTCTCTATTTTATTGCCTTAGATACTGTTTGTGCATGGATATTTGCCAAAGTTCTAAATAGGCAGAATTTACACATCATGAAATGATTATGTTTTTACTCAATAAACAAATCCTACAGGAACATTAATATGTATTATATTCGGTCAGTTATTAATTCTAATTTTTTAAGAGTTGTAAGGTAGTTTTAATTTGATAAAAAAATAAAGATAAAGAAGTAACTAAACATTTGAACATTATTTCTTGCCTTAACTTATTTATTTATCTAGAAATTTTCAACTAAATACAAATTTATGTTCTTGTTTTGAGTCCGGACTGGACTTTAGTTTTTCTAATCTAATCGATATTAATATTGTATAATTCAAATTGATTTTTTTGCATTTGTATAATTTTTGAAAGATTGCAAGGTTTTATTATTTTTATTTATTTTAAATTATACCTTTCTTTTTATATTTTATACAAAATATACAAAAAAATTGTTTTTCCTACAGTTGACCGATAAAGTGGTTGGTATCGCACTCAAAATAGTACGCAAAACAGCAGATTCCTGCACTTACTACTTTACCGCACTCGTTTTACTTTACCGCACTCATTTTACTTTACCGCACTCAAGTGTTCCAACTTACGAACATAAAGAACTTAATTGAAGTTTTTCTTTTGTGGACTTGGTTTTTATATTATATTCTACACACTGAAAAACACCACCAAAAACGACTTACACTTGAAATGTTATACATAAAATCAAATACTAACAACATAAACTTGAAACAAGACACCAATAAATTAAGCAACATTTACACAAATATTATATTTAATACAAATAAAAATAAATAATTCAAAATTTTTGATTAGGTATGTCATTTAAAAAAATAAAATTAATTCTTTTCAAAAAAACATTAAAACAATCAAAATTAACTTTGGTAAGACTTTCTTTTCCAAAATTCGTTTTCATTTTGATCATTTGTTTCTCTAAATTTACAGTATTTCAAAAACCTGAAGAAGCCTAGGTTCCCTAGGCGAAAGCTTGTTTTAATCAAATATAATAAGGACTTACATTCCAAAGAAACAACCAACTACTTATATAAAGAACTTAAATCTAAACAAAGATTAAATAATCCAAAGTATAATAATAATAACAATGACAACTAATGATTATTTTTTAACTAACTACATGATTTAAACACTACATATCAAATATAAAAATGTTAAAATATAAAAAAGTAAAGATAGACAATCTAAAAAAAGAATAAAATGTGATGAGTAAGTGTTATGATGAAAAATAATAACAGCACTTGGTCAGGTTTGCTGAATCAGGCAACACTGGCTATAAACAGAACAGCTGGTTTAGTCGATATTGTAATAGTACATTACGCGTCGAGTACGGAAAGTAGCATTTTGCATGCGAGTGTGGAGTTTGCACCCGAGCGATAGCGAGGGTAGTAAAACCACACGAGCAATGCAAAATGCCGTTTTTCGCACGAGTTGCGTACCGTACTTTATCTACGATTGTTAGATTTAAATAATAAATACAGAAAAAAATAAACTTGCTGTATGTGTATGTAAGTTACAAAAAAAGTTTTTTTGTAGTATCTCTCTCTTGATAAAGATGGCATTAATTCTTGAGTTGTATTTTTTGCCGAATTGATTATTTCTGGAGGAGTATTATTCTCCACATTTTCGTCAAAATCACTTGATTCACTCATTGCTTTTCACTAAAAACTCGATATAAACAGTTACTTTAATAAAGAACAGCAAATTAGTTTTGTTAAATGTAAACAAACTCGCTAATCGTAAAGCTGAAGAATTCCTCTTAGGGCGGTAAAGAAGAGGAATTCTTCAGAACTATGAGACGCGCATGCGCAATGAATACAAGTACGTAAAGAATCACTTTCTACGCATCTAAACAGAGATACAATGTTAATATTTCGTATCAATCGTAGATAAAACCTTTTACATGTTGAAGAACACTATTATTTTATATTTTATTTACAGATTAAAACTAACTGTAGGAAAAATGTAATGTACAACTCGAGCTTAAAGTGTCTTTGCTGCACTCGAGAAACCTTTCCGCCCTCACCTGCGGCTCGTGCGTAAATCTTTCTCTCGAGTATCACTTTGCGCACTACTTGCACAAGTACCTATTATGTATCGTCATTCTATTTTAAGAAACAAAAGTAGGATAAAAAAAAGGGAAGAGTAATATTAGAGCTAGTTAGCATCGAGATGAAAAGATTTTAAGCTTTACTTCAATAGTGGGACATTCATTCTTTTACAGTACATATAATATATAAGGACATAGCAGTTTAAATATAGAGGGTGGGGCACGGCAGACGTATGAATTTGAAAATGTAATAAAACACAGAATGTTACAAAATAATTTTTTTAAAAAATTTTTTCCTGATTAAATAACATGGGAAATTTAAATTTACCTAGATTTAAACAAAGTATCGGATAAGTGGTTCCCCTCACATTCCAAACACTGATTAAACCTTTTTTTGAAGTTTTTGTGCACTCTTTCGAACATTTCCACAGGAATTTTTGCAATTTTGGCTCGCAATGTTGTTCTTGAGGGCTTCCAGGGTTCTGGGACGATCGCTGTACACCAAGGATTTAAGGTATCCCCACAGAAAAAAATCACAAGGAGCCAAATTAGGTGATCTTGCTGGCCAGTTTAAATCGCCTCTAAAGGAGATGAGACCCCCGGGAAATCTGTCTTGCAAAAAGTTTACGCAAACCCTTGCTGTGTAGGCTGTGGCCCCGTCCTGCTGAAACGTGGAACATAAACTTCCCGTCCCCCTCTTTCAAACGACCCTACTCTCAAACGTCTAGGACCAATAGGGTGGGAGCAATCCCCTCAAATTCATACGTCTGCCGCGCTCCACCCTGTATATACACCAATAGGTTAATAATACACCACCTAGACAATATTAAAATGGTCAATTGCATAAAATTTGATAATGTGATACATAAATACAGTAGTTAATTTCCCTTTCCGTACTATAAAATAAATTTTAAATATTAATTTCGATATTTTTGAAAAAGCTAAAGTAGCTCGACAAAGAGATCAAAACTTTCGAATACTGTGATGTTTTAAATAATAAATTCTATTTATAAACCAATTTTATCCTTCTGCCCATTGTAAGAGTGATTAAATAATTTTAATTATTCCTATAGTTCAATTATAATCACAGTTTTGTACATTCGAAACAATATACACAGCAGAAAAGTATATTTCGAGGATAAAATCATTGGACTCCAGTTCATTTATTAGAATGAAATAATTGATGAATATAATAGTATCCGTGTAATTATCCAAACGATTGAACCTTGCCAATTTTCAAAGCAGATTTTTATCCGAGTTTACAATTAATTTGGCTGGAATCCAGTACGGGTGGGAATTATAAAGATTTTTTTTAATGTGCAGGGACCTGAGTTGCCAGCCATTATCTGAGTTTGTAGTATACAGCTGAACTCCCATTTAGTCTAGAAAATGTTTAAAAACGTCTAGAAAACCCATCTAGAGAAAGAGAAGGTCGATTCTAAGGAGCTGCTATTAGCTTTGTTAACGGAAGGATTGAGGTTCAAATTACCCTTGTCCTTTTCCTTGGGTTTCCAACTGTAGAAGGGCTCTCTGCCTTGGCACTATCATCACCGCAATCAATACCCTTCAGATGCAACCGATTCTCCTCCTAAAACTTTTCTAGTTAACTCAGAGCTTTTGTGACGGTTAACACATCAATCACACCAGTCTTTTTAACACAACTGCCGTCTACAAATGTTTCAGCATGTTCAGCAAGTTCAGCTTTATTAGATCTATCTAATAAAGTGGATATTCAAGAAAATCTCTTTTAACACTATTGAAACATTTATAGGTTGATTAAACCTCACTCAATAAATTAAATAAATGTTTGTTTTGATTTGTTGGTCTTCAAATAGATATTTTAGATAAGTTATTATATGAAGGGTACACGGGAAAAAGGATAAGAGTCACTTTTTTTGTTATATTATAATAATACTATAATACTATATTATAATAACTTATCTAAATTAATTTAATTAATTTTACTTTTTTCTTAAATATAAAATTATTCCCGTTGTCACGGGCTTAACGGCTCGTATTATAATTAGTTTAGTAGCAAGATTGATGTAGATAATCTTATGGATATCACTCTTTGCTATTTATCTATGGCTATATATTATTATATTTTATAAATGTAGATGGTAAAAGTGGTAGTTTAAGTTTTTTAAAATGGCTATGAACAAAGCTCTATTTTGTTTTCAAAAAATAAATCAGATTGTGGATCGGCAAAGAACTCAGGAGGGTAAGCATTAGTAGGGAGAAGGGAGGATACAGAATCAGATAATTATAATAATTATCATATTTCATATTATTAGATAATAATATTAATTATAAAAAAATTATAATTATAAAAATATAATAATATATATAAATATATATAATATACATATATATATATATATTATATATACATATATATATATTATATATGTATATATATATATATATATATATATATATATATATATATATATATATATATATATATATATATATATATATATATATATATATACAGGGTGTTCCGCATAAGTACCTACAGAGAAAAACCTATGAATCTACATCAAATTTCTGACCAAAAATGTCAAGTAACCTTAGTACCTACGGACCTTCGTTTTCGAGATATATCGATGTATCGATTTTTTAATTTAGGTCTTGTTTTTAGCCATAAACTACGTAATAAATAAAAATCTGAATAAGATAGAAAGATGCAGTTTGCAGCATCGTAAAGAGCATTAAATTTGCTTTATGAAATCACTACTTTTAGTACTTAATACGTTTATCAACTTAGTGATAATGCAAGAGAAACATTAAAATTGGAAATTATATCAAATGTCTACACAACTTAGATCTTCCATAACTTCTATATTTTTATACCTAACGTAATGTTTAAATTGCTTAAAAAACTGCGCAATTTTATAAGCTTTAATTCGATATAGCATTGTCTACAGTTTAAGTAAGTGTTCATAGAGAAATAGTAAAAAAACTATAAGGAAATCAACTTATTCACATTAATATTTATTTACAAGATTTCGAAATAACCACTATTTTCATATAAACAACGTCAACATCTTCTTCAAATGCTCTGTGTTGCACTCCTTATCTCTTCAACTTCTGCCTTATTTGTTCAAATGCAGAAATAATTCTATCCATTAGCTCTCCCCTAGTATACACAATTTTTTTGTATACAATACTTTTCACTAGGCCCCACTGATAAAAGTCTACTGGTGTAAGGTCTAAGCGTGGAGGCCAGTGGACTGGTCATTGAGCCAGTGCCTAACATTTCTGGCAAAGTGGGCGGGACATCCATTCAACTGTAGGTACATGCTGAAAAGTGGACTCGTCGGTCCACAATATTAAATGTGAAACATTTCTTCGTAATATCCAATTGCAGAATTATACCCTCGCAGCAATGTCAGCTAGGGTCAGCTTCTGGACGGAGTGTCATGAAAGGTACAGTTGATTTCTTTTTCAAAATTCTAAAAATGCGTTCCTGGAATTCCCAATATAGTCTACGCCCTTCTAATACTGGTCCTAGGATCATTATGAAAATGATTCAGAACTAATACTTCGTTAAGACCTCCAGCAGCCAAAAGTCGTTCATGATGACGAGGATGTGCAATAGGCTCTACTTCGTTTTTCGGCATCTACTTTCGACAACTTAAAAAATTTGATAGCACGAATGTTGTCAGTTAGGGAAATGCCTGGCATATTCATGAGCAGCGTCACTGCTATTCTTCAGAAACAACCGCGCTAGCATAAGAAAAGAAAACACTCATATTTTAATTTTAAAATTGCAGGAAAATTCATAGAGCTGTTACTTAATAAGTTGATTTCCTTATAGTTTTTTTTGCTATTTCTCTATGAACACTTACTTAAACTGTAGACAATGCTATATCGAATTAAAGCTTATGAAATTGCTCAGTTTTTTAAGCATTTTAAACATTACGTTAGGTATAAAAATATAGAAGTTATGGAAGATCTAAGTTGTGTAGACATTTGATATAATTTCCAATTTTAATGTTTCTCTTGCATTATCACTAAGTTGATAAACGTATTAAGTACTAAAAGTAGTGATTTCATAAAGCAAATTTAATGCTCTTTACGATGCTGCAAACTGCATCTTTCTATCTTATTCAGATTTTTATTTATTACGTAGTTTATGGCTAAAAACAAGACCTAAATTAAAAAATCGATACATCGATATATCTCGAAAACGAAGGTCCGTAGGTACTAAGGTTACTTGACATTTTTGGTCAGAAATTTGATGTAGATTCATAGGTTTTTCTCTGTAGGTACTTATGCGGAACACCCTGTATATATATATATATATATATATATATATGTATATAATATATATTATAATCATATATTAATTTATAAAAATATGCATTGGTGTATGTATATAAATTAGATATTAGATAATATATTATAAGTTAGATACAAAACAATATATAAATAAAAATATATTAAAAAAATATTATATAATAATTATAATTGATTGAAATTTTCGTTTAAGTATTTAAGTCCGTGCTATTTAAGTGCAACGTTTATATAATATACGAATACACCTTAGAAGTATGAGGGTTTCCGGAATCTGGTTACAGTGTTTTTAATTAAAACGCTTCATAAAGCCCCATGTTAAGGTATGCCGATGGATGAAAAGCCTCCTTCTGCAACAGGGTTTAAACGCTGACAGGGCTACAAACCTTGAACTGTTATTTATGTTTTATAACACATTTTATCAAGTGGCTTGTGTTTCTTCTCTTTCAACGTTTTTTAAAAAAAAAAACACTGAAAATAATTAATTAAATTTAGTTATATGCTTAAGATTTGTTTTCTATGGTTAAATTAATTTTAATAAAATCTTATCTTTAATTCCATTTTTATTTCAGTTATTATAAATTCAATATTAACATTTAAATAAACTGTACACAGTATTTAGCATGTCTCAAATTATTTAGACGCAAATAGCAAAATAGATTAGCGTATTGTCAAAAAACAAACAATTTTCAATGTCTAATATAGATCGGTTTCGACTACCTTCGTTGGTCAATTCCTGAGAACTCAATTTTGTTCACATTTTGTTAGCCTAACTAATTTCCGCTAATAAAAAAAATTAATAAGTAATACTGATAATAGTTCGGTACTTCTTTAGATTGTTACGCCTTACGAGTATGTATTTTTTTTTTTTTTAGAATATAAATGACTGACTAAATAACTATTAAGACAAAGAGATGTTTAGTCCTATGCACTTTGGGATAAAGGAATATCCCACTTCAATTTTACAAGGGGAGTAACAATCTAAACAAGTGCCAATAGTTCTGCCAAAGAGTACGTCTAACATGGGCATTAATAGGAACAGTAGTAGTAGTAATCTAGTACTTTCTTCTAGAACGAGTAGGACGAACCACTTGTTCGAACCTTGCAATTAGGCCATCACTTAGGCCCTTTTTACGCCCCGCGGTAGAGGGTTCCAGCCATTTCACACATCATACATAAGTACATTGTACCGCCGAAGCGAGTATGATGTGATCAATAGTAAGCCATATAAATCAGAGCGTCACGGCGAGGAATCGAACCCCGTCTCGTTCCACTCATAATTCAGTGATGGCCGAGCAGACGTGGTTTAACCCACACGGTCACGTTAGCTCTCTTAATAGGAATAAATATCAAATAAATTGTCTGCCAATTTGTGTGGCACAAGTTATAGGTGATAATAAAACTAAGTCGTGCGCATGCGGAAGTAAGCACAATGCTTCCGTGCATAAACTAATGTAAAAGACGGTAACATTAAAACAACAAAGAAGATATTCTCTTACAAATTTTAAGGCTGTTGTATTATTTAAAACGGAGGTCAATAGTAAATATAAAACTGAATTACCAATTAGTTTAAGCGAAACAATATCAATTAAATTAATTCTTTTCTTGGAAATGTGAAGAAGTATAAAGTTGTAATATTATATTTAGATCAAAGTTTACTAATTAAGCAGGTTTTTTTGAGAAAATGCCTAAAAAGAGGTTTCAAATACTAATGGCAAAAAAACCTAAACAAATAAAGCTAGAAGAAATCCTTTATTATTCAAGGAGAAGTCATTATTTTGATAATGAGGCAGCGTTTAGCATTAGGTTCTATGTTAATAAAAAAAAACTTATTTTTCTTCCGAGCTTTCCTAAGGTAAGAGAATAATTGAGATCATTCTAAAGAACGAAGATGTCTCCGCTCTCATAAAATGTTCAACCTCCTGTGCCCATTGATTACTTCCGCACATACATTGTTTTATTAACAACTACATTTTTGAGAGCACTATTATATTTAAAAAAAATGCTTTCATACGAGTCTGCAAGACAGTGAGACATTTTCAGGTAATGCTTTTTGGTAACGCTTTTTGGTGTCGTTTTTTGGTAACGCTTTTCGAGTTTATGTGCCAAAGTATAAAGAGTTGAAATGTCAAAAAATTCGAGCGTGCAGATTCTAGCGTTTGTAAATTAGGAATTAAATCGAACATATGAAGTGCACGAAGAAAGAAAGTACTTTTCTTATAATTTTAAGATTACTTCTTTTTAAAGAAGTAATCTTTTAGCTTCTTCACCCAAATTTTTATGATAAATGCAAAAAATTATAGTATAACAAAAATAAAAAATAATAATGTAAAAAATAAATTTTATGCATGTAAGTTTATTAGGAATCAAATTCTAAGGGTTATGGGGTTTGTCCGATGTAAGTCGCAGCAGTAGAACAGAAGTTGTAGTTGGGGGGGGGGGGGGGGGGTCTGGGGCTCATGAACGACTACTGGAGTGGTAGCGAGAAGCGAAGAGAGTGAGACGTGGGGCAGGTAGCCGATCGGGAGGGCAGGGGTGGATAGGCCCTACCAAGCGCGGTAGTGGGAGCACTATACCTACCTAGAGCGGGTTGACTCGATTGAACACCTCCTATATCTTCCTAACTCCCTGTTCCTATATCTTCCCTACTCGTTTAACGCTAGTTTTTGGTAACGCTTTTTGAGGTTATGAGTAATAGCCAAGACATGATAATGTCAAAACTGTATTTTTGAAAGGACTATTCCAATTTTGAAGACATTTCGAGGATTTGTTGA
Organism: Gerris lacustris; assembly: GCA_951217055.1. NCBI lineage: Eukaryota > Metazoa > Arthropoda > Insecta > Hemiptera > Gerridae > Gerris > Gerris lacustris. The sequence continues at coordinate 83,612,897 of OX578277.1, forward strand.
AAGTAAACGCACAGAGTATCGCATATAATTTTACCGAATGTGAAAATTTAATATTTTCTGAAAAATAGATGTAAACCTACTTGGAATCAACAGTACCAAACAGAATGTGAAAATTCGTCCAATTAGGACGTTCTATGTGCCACACAAATTGGCAAAATGGTTCCTGTGATCAGTCTAAAGAACGAAATTGTTTTATATCCCTAAATTGAAAAATTCCTAGATGAAAACTTTTAGGCAGATTTGTTTATTTTAAATTGAAATTTTAAACTTATTTAAAATCTGAATATTAAATTATCGTTAAAGCAATATTTGCTAAATAGCAACTAATTGCTCTTAACATTGTGAGTACCGTAAGTTCACACAGTACCCTCAGTGTGCTCAGTGTAAATTGCTTCCGATCTTACCGAAGGCAACGGAAACATTGTAATTAAAAAAAAATCTATGAGATGTCTCAATACTTAAAATTTCTTCAAGCTAAATACGTTTATGACATCAGATTGTTGTTAGTACGTTCGAATTGACACCTTTTTAGTTGAATTATTAATATGGACCAATTTAGGTGTGAATGATACAAATTAATTAATTTGATTTGAGGCGTTTCGACCCTTTCTCATAAGGTCATCCTCATTCTATTTCTTTATTTAAAAGGAGATTCAATTTGGAGCAACATTTTTCATCTCAAAAGAGAAAATCATTTTTTGCATAAGATAAAAATTAGTCGAATAAATTTTTTAAAAAAAATGAAAAATACCACATATTTGAAGCTGAATTTTTTCTAAAATAACTTAAAACATATAATTCTATATATACCAACTAAATGTAAGAATAATTCAAAATCACTATGCTGATTTGAAACGAAAAATTTGTGCAACCCCTCATATTTTGACTACAACTAGTCTGATTATTACGAAATTTTGATTTTATAATAAAATTAGTCTGCAGATGGCCCATTTATTTCCATCTTCTGCCCACATTGATTTCCAAATTTTTGAGTAAAACTCGTATATTGAAATCTCTTTCATTAGATATACATTTTATTATATACTCTTGTAACCATTCGTCTAGAGACAGGATGCGAGGAAGCTATGTGCCACATTCATTAGATGAATTGCAGATTTTTCCAATTTAAATTCATGAAAATATGTTTATAAACAGAAAAAATCCTTAGATATAATTTAATTTGAAATTCATTCTTGTCAATCACTCTGCATCTGCATAGCGCAGTATATGTGACTGATTTAATTTTCAGAGACTGTATTCTGTTCACGTATGGGTTTCTCTTTGTACCGCTAGTTCATTCATAATGCTAATTTTATTAAATTCTTTCAATTAACCAAATAAAATTAGTAGAAAGAACACTCATAAAAGTGCGTTTGGTAATTTCATTTACAACATTGTTACATTTTATTTTAATTAAGCTAGGGTAGAGTGTTTGATCATTTATAAAATGTAATGCGAAGGGTGTGAATATGGGGGAGACTCGGGTCGACAATACGCTTTGCAAATAACTACTTTAATCCTTTTTTTATATCTCTTGTACTGAGGACGGGTGGAAACGTTTTATACATTGCTAGGTTTCAGCCTGCTGAAAACTGCAGTGTTAGGTTTCTACCACAAAAACATAGAGAACTCGGAATTGTCTGTCCATAACTTCTCTTCACCAAACGACCACGTACTATTCACCTCAATACTGTACAAACATAATAATTAAACTTTACTGCAGTTTGCTTAACTTAGTTTACATTAACAAAGGTAATCGATAGAATGTTCCTTTAACTAGTATATATTTATATCAAATTCATGTTTATACAGAAATTCTTGGTTATACTTTCAAACCAACACATCCTAAACACAAGATTCACTTTATTATTACACACAATATAAATAGGGTGAGGTTAAACATATTATTGTAGTGTGCTTTTTATTTTTCTTCCATTTTTGACTTAAAGGTTATTGAATTTTCTCAGATCAATTTATTATGATCACACATATTATTATTTTTATTATTATATTATTATTATTTATTTTATTATTATATTATTATATTATATTATTATAAGATGTATACATTTAGCAACCGTTAAATTATGAATTGTCCTTAAAATTAGTGAGGTACGGTTTAAATAAAAAAAAAAAAAACTACATAGTTTGACCAACTAGTTTCGTGTAATTTGTACACATCGTCAGGGTATAACTATAGATAATAAACAAAATATACAGAATTTAAAGTATATACATGTTGACGTTAGGAATAGGACTGGTCAAGAAATGATAGGGTAAATAGAGGAGTTAGAAAGGATTGAAGGTGGGAGGCAAGAAGGACGTGAGAGGATTAACAGTAAAAGAGAGGCCAGGTGTAAAGGGTGGTGGATCCAGGTAAAGGAAAGAGGCTACATTTTATATTACAAACTAGACTTAAAAAACTAATATCACAAAAAACAAATCATAAATATTGCACTGAACTAAATAATAATTCTAAAAACATAAATTAACAGTGAGACAAGACTAAGAAAAATAAACTTTGACTGAAAAGATAAACAAAAGCAATGGAATAATATACCAAAAAAGTTGTAGAGTTTGACTAGAAGGTAATTGAACAAGAAAATTAAAATACAATCAAAAATTAGTGATAATATTATGGCAACAGATGCTTAGGTTATTGGTGTCAGTTCTGAAGTTGACAGTGTTGTTAGTTTTAGATATGTAATACATTTCAAGAACATTTCGTCGCCGGTGATTAGGTTCTTGAGCTAAGATTGTGGGATTAATAAAATCAAATTTGTGACTAGTAGAATGAAAATGGTTGGTAAGGGCAGTAGGATTGGGATAGTTGGGTCTAAGGCTGTATTCATGTTGATATAATCTTCTATGTAGGAATTGGCAAGTTTGACCTATATAGGATGAGTCACAATCTAAACAATTAATTTTATATATGACATCAGATTTATCTTTAAGGGGAGTTGGGTCTTTCAGTCTGGAGAATAGTGTTTTGACGGTGTTAGTGGGTTTGAAAGAAATTTTAGTTGTGGGGGATTGTAATATTTTTTTGACCTTGTCAGAAAGACCTTTGACATAAGTAAGTGAGCAAAATTTGGTGGACGTATTTACAAGGGGGGTATCAGGGACTGGAGAGTTGACATTGTTTCTAGAGTTAATAATCAGATTAATAATGTTTTTAGGATAATTGTTCTGTTTGAGATTATGTTTAAATTGACCAATATTTATGTCATGGAACGAATGATCACTGAGGGTGAGAATTCGGCGTAGGAGAGATCTAGCAAAGTTAAATTTTTGAGTGTAAGGATGGTGAGAGAAATAATTTAGAACTCTTCCTGAATTTTGTGGCTTACGGTACCAATCAGTTATAATAGAGTTGTCAGGTTTGCGAATAATAAGCATGTCAAGGAACGGTATCCGATTATTGACTTCAGTTTCAAAAGTGAATTTTAGCCTGGGGTGGAAAGAATTGAAGGCATCAACAACCGTTTGAATATAGTTTTCAGGAATTGCCGTAATCATATCGTCAACATACTTAAAAATGAATGGCAGGTTAAAAGGTAATTTGGGTAAAGAGTCTTCAATGAGTTTGGTAAGTATGATGTCAGCTAATATAGGACCTAAGCTAGAACCCATAGCTGTACCAAATATTTGAGAATAAAATTGGTTGTTATAAGTGAAATAACCGTTGTTAAAACAAAGTTCAAGGCATTCAATGAATTTAGTTTTTGTGATGGTGGTGTGGTATTGAAGGGAATTCCATTTTTCATTAACAATATCAATGACAATATCAACAGGAATATTAGTGAACAGAGAGGATACGTCCAGAGAGACAAGAATATGTTGATCGGGAATAATAGTGGCACAGATTTTTGATTTAAATTCAAAAGAATCTTTAATGTTGTAAGTAGGGTCAGATATAGTTTGTAATAAATTGGTTATGTATTTGGACAATTTGTAGGTAGGAGAGTTGACATAAGAGATAATGGGTCTGAGAGGATTGTTGGGTTTGTGGGTTTTGACTAGTCCGTAAATTTTAGGAGGCGATGGAGCATTGTTAATCAGATTAAATTTAGTCTTATTATCAATAAATTTGAGTTTAAACAGGGACATTATAAGGGTTTTAGTTTTTTTATTGATGGTATTGGTCGGATTGTGTTTTAGTTTTTTGTAGGTTGTGATATCAGAAACTAAAGTATCCATTTTGTGGTCATATTCTTCTTTTTCAATGGCAACAGTTTGTTTGGATTTATCTGAAGATGTAATTAAAATATTGGGGTTATCTTTAAGGAAGTTTTTAGCATTAATAAAAGTTTTATTTAAAAATGTGTCAGTTTCTGAACAATGATTGTTCTTATTATTTTTAGTGCTAATAAGATGATTAGTAATAACATTTACACATTGGGCTCTTTTATTATCAATAAGGTTAGGATCTTCATCATCAGTATTAGAAGTTAGGGCAACTTCAATGTCGGAAATAAGTTTGGGAATAGGTAGATGATTACGGGGGAGAGGAAGGGAAAATTTAGGTCCTAAGGATAAAATATTAGCAACATTTTCGGGGATATCAGTTTTGGTTAAGTTTACGAACCATTGACTGTCACCAATAACCTTTACATTATGGGTCTGTTTTAAAAGTTGGGACAACTTTTTGGTTTGGATATTTCTAGTAGCATTGAAAAGTTTTTCAAAGCTTATTTTTTGAAAATTAATAAAATCAGTATACAACTGTTCAGGGATTGAATTTTTTATACGATTTTTAGACTGAATGAAATCATTAGATAATTTGCTTTCGTTATGATAGCAAATTTTGATTTCCAAATTTAACAATTGTTTTTTGAAATTGTGAATTTTATTGTCGACCTGATTACTGAAGGGATGAGAAGACTCAAGGAGTGTAGTGGTGCACTTGAAATTTTGTTGTATATGTCTGGGCGTGATGTTATGTTGGCGGCATTTAAGTAAGAAAATCTTTTCGTTGCGTATGGCAGCCAGTTTCTTATTAAGAGTTGCGTAGCGTTTCATGGTAGTTGAGGTGTCCAGTCCATATTGGGTAGTGATGTCGTCATAAAAGCCCATAGTGTCGAAGAAAGGAAAACTCAGCCGAATATAATAAGATGTATACATTTAGCAACCGTTAAATTATGAATTGTCCTTAAAATTAGTGAGGTATCTCAAATATTTGGTACAGCTATGGGTTCTAGCTTAGGTCCTATATTAGCTGACATCATACTTACCAAACTCATTGAAGACTCTTTACCCAAATTACCTTTTAACCTGCCATTCATTTTTAAGTATGTTGACGATATGATTACGGCAATTCCTGAAAACTATATTCAAACGGTTGTTGATGCCTTCAATTCTTTCCACCCCAGGCTAAAATTCACTTTTGAAACTGAAGTCAATAATCGGATACCGTTCCTTGACATGCTTATTATTCGCAAACCTGACAACTCTATTATAACTGATTGGTACCGTAAGCCACAAAATTCAGGAAGAGTTCTAAATTATTTCTCTCACCATCCTTACACTCAAAAATTTAACTTTGCTAGATCTCTCCTACGCCGAATTCTCACCCTCAGTGATCATTCGTTCCATGACATAAATATTGGTCAATTTAAACATAATCTCAAACAGAACAATTATCCTAAAAACATTATTAATCTGATTATTAACTCTAGAAACAATGTCAACTCTCCAGTCCCTGATACCCCCCTTGTAAATACGTCCACCAAATTTTGCTCACTTACTTATGTCAAAGGTCTTTCTGACAAGGTCAAAAAAATATTACAATCCCCCACAACTAAAATTTCTTTCAAACCCACTAACACCGTCAAAACACTATTCTCCAGACTGAAAGACCCAACTCCCCTTAAAGATAAATCTGATGTCATATATAAAATTAATTGTTTAGATTGTGACTCATCCTATATAGGTCAAACTTGCCAATTCCTACATAGAAGATTATATCAACATGAATACAGCCTTAGACCCAACTATCCCAATCCTACTGCCCTTACCAACCATTTTCATTCTACTAGTCACAAATTTGATTTTATTAATCCCACAATCTTAGCTCAAGAACCTAATCACCGGCGACGAAATGTTCTTGAAATGTATTACATATCTAAAACTAACAACACTGTCAACTTCAGAACTGACACCAATAACCTAAGCATCTGTTACCATAATATTATCACTAATTTTTGATTGTATTTTAATTTTCTTGTTCAATTACCTTCTAGTCAAACTCTACAACTTTTTTGGTATATTATTCCATTGCTTTTGTTTATCTTTTCAGTCAAAGTTTATTTTTCTTAGTCTTGTCTCACTGTTAATTTATGTTTTTAGAATTATTATTTAGTTCAGTGCAATATTTATGATTTGTTTTTTGTGATATTAGTTTTTTAAGTCTAGTTTGTAATATAAAATGTAGCCTCTTTCCTTTACCTGGATCCACCACCCTTTACACCTGGCCTCTCTTTTACTGTTAATCCTCTCACGTCCTTCTTGCCTCCCACCTTCAATCCTTTCTAACTCCTCTATTTACCCTATCATTTCTTGACCAGTCCTATTCCTAACGTCAACATGTATATACTTTAAATTCTGTATATTTTGTTTATTATCTATAGTTATACCCTGACGATGTGTACAAATTACACGAAACTAGTTGGTCAAACTATGTAGTTTTTTTTTTATTTAAACCGTACCTCACTAATTTTAAGGACAATTATATTATTATTATTTTTGCAATTATTATGTAAAGTAAAAGTCTGGGCAGACTTTTAATAATAGAAGTGATGTAATAATAAATCGATGTATTAATACAGTGTAACTATTAAGTTGTAGGTTTTCTCTCCAAATTTACATTTAAAATTATTTTAAACTCAATCCTCCATTCAAAGTCCAAAACCAAATTAACCTGGGTTCGATGCCGAACAAAGTAACTGGTTCCCACAGTGTTCCACAACGATGACACATCTCTGATGTATAAAAGAGCTGAATTATTCCTTCCCATAAAATATTAAATATTGCTATCAGTGGGAAAGAACTAAAACACAATTTATTACAGTAGAACAAATGTATTTCAGATTTAGTGATTCTTTTAGTGGGTTACTGCCTGAAGAAGAAAAGTTTAAAATGCAAAAATTATGAGCCAATAACTTCCTTGCCATTTTCTATTAAGGTCGGGCTTGATATTTACGTTTTACCTGCTTTCTTAAACTATACTCGAGTAAATAGTTATCAGTCAACAAATGTACAAAATTTTCATTCTGGTCGCGCACGAACCACTGTAGTTACTAAGTATACCTGTTAAGAGTTTAATAACAGTGTGTACATATTAGAACATTAAACACCTCGTTAAACATTTAGACTCATATACGAAAACCATTGACAAATTGGTCACAGACACAGTACCACTGGACACATAACTATTTTTTATACTTATATATTCTTCAATGATGATATTTGATTAAAATTAGTATGTTTAATGAGCCAAACATATTTTATACGAGTTAGACTAATTATGATATTAATTTTAAAACGATACTAATTAATGTATCATAATTTACATAGGTCAAAATTATACTTCTTTTAACATTAAAGAAAAATCAATTCAAACGAAGGTTTTGAATATCTATGACGGGATTAAACCTTGGGTGCTTATTAGCGAGTGATGAATATTCAATTAGAGATTAAGCCGGCGTTACTAATAATATGGAATAGCATTGGAAATTCTGCTTTTTAACCCCTTTAAATTGTAGTATCATAAAAATAAGGATCAAAAAGCTGAAATAATGTTTAAATTACTCGTATTGCGATATTATCAATGCTAAATATTGTCATTACAGATTAAATGAAATAAGAATCTCTTAAATTCAAGCAATGAATGTAAAAATATCAGCTTCTTTTTTTAAAACAATATTAATTTATTCTTATTATTTTTGCATCTGAGGTTACTAATCTGAGGAAGGTAGCAGAAGAATTGTGATCGTTCTGAAAAAAAAGAACATTTTTTGTCTCTAAATTCAAAAATTCCAAGACAAAAATCCGTTTCAGACTTAAGAGAACATTTTTGATGCCGTGTTTTTCTATCTGTCCAACATTTTGTGAACCAACATACTCGTCCGATTTTAATGAAATTTTGTTGGAAGGTCATAATTAGCCCAGAGTTACCTTACTATTAGTTTTTCTTCCACGTGCACACAAAGAGTTATTTATAACATCTTTTTTTTTTTTTTTCGTTTATTATTCAGCCACAACTATAAAAATTAATTATATCAAGCAGCTTGTCTCACTAAAAGTAATTACAGCACAGTTACAACTCAGATTCGGAGACCCCACCCAGTGGTGGTACTCCAATAATTTTGATTACAAAGTATTAGTTTCTAAGATGGTCACGAGGCCATTTTCTCTTTAGGCGTCGCCTCGGATTACCAGGAATATCAGAAGAGGATAGGTTCTGGACGAGAGAATTAGGATGGTGGATGAGCTTGGCGTGGAAGGACTTGTAACGAGAGGATGCTAGGATATGGACATAGGGAACATTTAGGTCGTTATGTATTATACGGTTGGCCACGTAGGAGGGTGCATTACATATTTTTCGTAGAATTATGGATTGCATGGATTGGATCTTTTAAGAATTCGATGGTTTGGTCGACCCCCACAGTTCAAGTCCGTATGTCCAAATAGGTTTTATAATTTGATTATAGACAGTTAGTTTGTTAGTGATAAATTAGATCTGTTGTCCAAAAGTCTGAGTAAACTCTTGTATCGTCGCTTCATGTCTGTTCGTTTTAGTCTTGTATGTAAGTTCCAGGTGAGTCTTCGGTCTAAATGAAGTCCTAAGTACCGCACTTGATTCGAAATTGGAAGTTGGTGATGATACAAATAGACAGGTGGACAAGTAGCTCTTCGCAGAGTGAACGTAACATGTACACTTTTTTCTCTATTGAATTTAATTCGCCATTTTTTGGACCAGTTCTCAAAAGATAGAAGGTGTTCTTGCAGAATATCAGAGGCATGGTTAGGATCTGGATTTACAGAAAGGACTGCTTTGTCATCGGCAAAAGAGGAAATGGATGTGGAAGGATGTTCTGGAATGTCAGCTGTATAAATAGAATATAAGATGGGCCCCAGAATGCTGCCTTGAGGTACACCTGCTAGAATATTAAAAGAATCGGAGTGAGAGGCACCTTGTCGAACTACAAAATGCCTGCCATTAAGATAGGAGCGAAGGATGAGGTAATAGGTTGGGGGTAGGATTTCCTTGAGTTTCCACAGAAGTCCCAGGTGCCAAACTCGATCGAAAGCCTGACTTTCATCCAGAAAGGCTGCCGAGACATACTGCTTATTCTCAAGGGCGGATGAGATGCCGTCTACAACACGGTGATATTGTTGAATAGTGGAGTGTTCTGCTCGAAACCCAAATTGGTGATTAGGAAGAATATTTTTGGATTCAAGGATAGGATAAATTCTGCGAAGGATAAGTTTTTCCAAGATTTTACTAAGAACTGGTAAAAGACTAATAGGTCTATAGGAGGAAGGTAAATGGTGAGGTTTAGAAGGTTTCGGAATCATAATTATCAAGGAGTATTTCCATTGGGAAGGGAAATAAGTAGTTCTAAGGACTGCATTGAAAATATAGGTAAGGAATAGAGTAGCTTTTTTGGAAAGGTGTTTTAGGATGTTTGTTGTAATTAGGTCATGTCCAGGGGCTTTATTGTTTGGAAGGGATTTAATAATGTGCGCAATATCAGATGGATGGAAAGCAGGAGGAGGAGGTGTCAACTGGAGGGGGATGTCAATGTTGCCATTTATGAAGTTCAAATTATTGGGATCGAAAATATCTGGATGAGGAATGAAAACAGAGGATAGGTATTTATATAACATCTATATCTTTAAAATGATTACTCATGAGTCCCATAATAGTTTTAACCGTCTGCGCTCATAAAATTGCGCATAAATATTCTTGTATTCATGTAAAAAACCAAAACAATTTAAAAGTAGGGGAAAAGGGAAGGGATTAATTACGTATACAATCAACATATTATATTCTTCAACCACGAAGAATATAGAATTATTCAAGAATATATATATATATATATATATATATATATATATATATATATATATATATATATATATATATATATATATATATATATATATATTGATTCTTAGTATCTTATCATCGGATAGTTTAAATTTATCATTTATGTATTTTGTGGCTGGAATATCATGAGACTATACCTGTTGTTTTTGCAGGGATTAATAGGTAAGGTTGTCTAGTATAAGATACTTAGGGTAAACAGTTGAAAGGGTACTTTGATGTTTATTAGAGCTTTCGTAAAGAGGGCAAGTAGTTCTGCCTTTTGACCTTGCTTCAGTAAATATTTAATATTTCGAAAAAAAAAATTATGCTGTAACTTCTTCATTTCACTGAAGTAAAGGTAATATAAATTGTTATTTCTAGAAAAAGAAGATTTACAGTTTTTATAAATGAATTTCAATACATTTAAACGCATTTTTAATCTAAGTTAAAACGTGAGAGTTAAAACATCTCAGAATATAAAAAGTTTCCAAACATTTCCTTTCTTGAAGTCTATTGCTTAGTTATATCAATATTAATTGGGGCCACATTTTCATTAATTCCTAAATAAATATATACAACATTGTAAAAAATGAAATGCATATAAGATATCCGCAGTTCATGGCATGGAGTATGTAGAGATGAAAAAAAATGCTTTTTGGAGTTCATGACAATTGTATTTTTTCGTTATTACAAATTAATTATTATTTAAACTTATTAAAGATCACAAAAAGAGGAATAATTATGGAATACTAAACTGACTTTTATCAATATAGGGTTAGATTAAATCATAGTTAAAAATCGATTTTAGCAACTTCTAAAAATTATTGCTTTTACATTCGATTTTTGGTATTGTACACAACAAATGTTTATCATTGACTAGGAAAACCATAAACTACTAACAGATTAAAATCAATAGTAAAAAGGATGTTGCACGTCCATTTAATGTACTAACTTTTGAAAATGGTAGGTACTTTAGCTGGATGCCAGATTTACGTTAAAGGACTAAAAAGGCAAAACCCCTATAGAATTTCCATTAGCATTCATGCATAAACCAGTATTAAAACATATTCAATTGAAAGGTAAAGATTCACACCCACGCTGAACTCTAATAGCGGTTGGTGAAGTAAATGAATATATGGATAGAAGAGATTAAATTGAATTTATAAAAGTCTCTAATATTAGTAGGTTTTGTTTTTGGACTTGTAGACTGTAATCGAATGAAGGGTTTTTTTTGGAATAAAAGTCCGATGATGGTTGTGGTTAAAAAATTTTGTTTATTCAAAGCTTTTTTAAGTGAAATAGGAATGAGGACAAAGGCAATTTGGTAAGAATAACTTTTGTACTATATATAAATCTGTGCTCACAATTGTTTCACATACTATAATTCTCTGTAAATTGCCTTTGTCCTCATTCCTATTTCACTTTCTTTTGTAGAACACTGATGAAGCTTAGGCTCCCTAGGCGAAAGCTTTGAATTAAATAAACATTTTTAACCACAACCATCATCGGACTTTTATTCCAAAAAAAACCCTTCATTCGTCTCTAATATTGTTTCCAACACAATCCTTTTGCTAAATAAATTTATTTAATGTCAGTCTTTTTCCTAAAAATGCAGTTTCTTTTTCACCAATGTCTCTGATATTATACCATCTTTCTGCTTTTCGGTGATTAACAAGTATAATTTTGAAATAAAAGCATTTCCATGAGTACGATTAGAAAACAAGTAGCGACTGACAATAGCATCAATTTAATTGTCCTCAAAACCGTATACTATAACATGCAGAATGTATTGTTGAGATGTATAGATTTAAATCAAAATTAGGATTCAGTAATTTATGTTTAGATTAGTTCAAAAAATTATGACAGTTCTATGTATTATAAAATCTTGCTGCTTCAAGAAATGGAAGTATGACATTCGATATATAGATACAACTGAAAATTCCAAATTAGAGAACCTCCCCAACATTTGAGTAGTGTTAGGTCTTCTGAATGCATGTTTTGATATATCTTAATGGCTTGTTTCAATTGTTCAGTCCATTTCTTATGGTTTAACTATACAGTTAAGTAAATTTGATTGTTGTATCATAGATTTTTTTTTTCGGACATCTCTAAACTATTCAGTGCAAACAAATCCTTTATTCGTCAAAGAGATAGCTGCTAAAACTAAAATCCTGAAGATCGGTCTCTTCCAGAATTCTTCATGTTTTTAGAGATGTATAGATATTGAAAGAGTTACATAAATGCCCGTTATTGTTACTTTATTTACGTCTAGGTTATTTACCAGTATAATCGGAATTAGGAATTGTTGTTTGGGATAACTTTTAGAGTACCTCTAACAAATTTATATTTTTGAGTAATTTTCAACTCGGTCAGCTTCGAAGACCTTGAATCTAGTACTACAAGCCCTTGTAAAAGGTCTCAGTATTATTAACCATTTGACAATTGCGTAGTAGCAGTAAGGGCGTTGGAAAACCAATAATGTACTGATGGTAGTGGTAAATCTCAATAATTGAGTCATCTTCAAGGCTCAATTTGTACAAGCTTTTATATAACTTGCAATGTTTGTATGTATGTTCGGGTCAAATCTTGCAACTGAATTTTAAAGCAGTTATCCTCAACCGATTGAATTGAAATTTTGCATACACGTTTCGTTTGGATGACAATCCATGATTAGCTAAGACGTCATTCTAAATCCAATATGGCGGACAACCCAAGATGGTGGACTAGTTATTTTTTAAGCACTCCCATCACGCCCATAATTATATGAGTATCAAATGAAAGGGTTTTCTGATAAGAATACGAATAAAAACTTGTTTTTTACTATTAATGTTTACATGCAGTATTTGCTCTAAATTCGTAAAGTACCTCCCGTACAACTACCTAAATAATAAATAATTATGATTATTTTTTTTTCGTCCTGGTAAAACAAGTTAGTAAAATTTGATTGCATAAGATATACACAAGGCTTCTAACTTTCACAGTAATTAAACTTTCATAAAATTTTTGTAAACAAATTCAAGATAAAATCTTAGAGAAAAGTGTATGCTACATTATCTGAGGTTGTTTATTACAAGCTTGCCAGAGAACAGAATAATACAGGGAACCTTGATTAACCTACTTTAGATATTAAGGTGGAGGAAAGGGAAATCCAGGCTACAGAATCCCAGAAATACCTTCCTACCAGGAGCTTTGCATTTTTGACTCTAAATCCTCCCCCTGTCACCATCAATAAAACTCAAGTAAGAAAACCACAACCACCCATCCGAATTTACCGGATTAATCGGACCTCTTGTTTTCTCCATTTTTCTTTTTCTTTCCTATAATATATCTTGGGCTTTTATATCATCAGTATTTTAGTTTGTATTCAGAACTCTTTATTTTGTAATCAGCTTTATTTCCTTTAAAGAACAATGGCTTGTGGACCCCCACAAGAGGATATTTTAAGACCGCAGAACAGCAAGAAAAACCGATATATTTTTTAATGAACAGACCTCACTTTTCTTTTTACTGAAAGCTTTGCAACAAGGACCGAGAGGAAATGGAACTCCGATAGATCGTGAATGAAATCTACAATTCCATCGCCTACATAAAAGGTTCAACTGAACTCTGAGATTTCTAAATCTATAATAATTTATTATCCCTTGAACAAAATAATGATGTCTATTTTTAGGATCCCTTAAAAAATACCATTATCTGAATAATAAATAACTTCGAATGTTCTTTGTAATTCATTTCTTTAAATATAATAAAACTTTTATTATTAAATTAATAGCCTGAAAATTATAAAAATCTTTTATAGCAGTGACGTTTAAAATTATTTAGCAAATTTAAAAGTAAAACTCAACCAATAAACGCCTTTCTAACAATAATTAAATTTATTCGCCAAATTTTTCTAATTTTTAAACAATTATAAAAAAATTAGATGCAGGTCACAACGTTAGTTTATCATTTAAAAAATATTTGTTTGAAACTTATTTTGCTGAAAAAGAGATTAAACTGGGCCAGTTTATTTTAAAATTGCAAGTTTTGATTGTTTTTGATAATTTTGATTGGCCAATAAAAAGAGATATAGAACAAATTCGTCGCTTTGTCCCTCCTAACAATTTCTCACGCACCTTGGGAGGGCTCGCTCCCACATTTTACGCTCTATACCATAACTTCTAACTGCTTAAAGGTGCGAATTCTGTGGTGCGTGACTTCCCGGCAGTTGACGCTTGACGTTACTTTTATTCACATGCCCCGAATCTAACCTGACGCTGGCCAGTTAAAAAGTAGGCAAAATGACAGGAGCCGTCTTCTCTGGTGCGTACCGACCCGACGGTCGTGCGGTTCAGAAGTCTCGTCCTCCGATCAGTTGTGGTTTGATTTCCAGCGCGGTCGGGACGTCCGACGTTACTTTATACTTTCTTATATACTATACATTCATATGAGAAAGTTTTGTGACGGGGCGAAAAAATAGTATGAACATAGAGGGACAGGCCAAAAACACTAGCACAAATGAATTATTATTTTTGAATTAATTACTTTTCATTTATACGCATTTACTTATTCATTTCGATTTATTAATACTACTACATTCACAAAATGCAGTTGACACTATTTTAATTTGTGTAGAAATAATAATCTAAATTCTAGGACGACGGAGGTTTATAGTACAACAAAAATGTATCTTATCTAATTCGGTTTTAGCGTTGTATGGTTATATGGTGATTATATTGACTTTATTATGCATTTATCTTTTTAAAACAATTAAAGAACCCATTAATATCCAGAATCAATGCCGAAGTTGAAATAAAAGTGACGGTGGACGTTGGAACCTCAGCGCTGCAGAAGTGACACCCCTGGCTTTCGATAGCCATGCGTTCAGACCGTCGCCGAATAAAAGTCACGTCGAGCGTCAACTGCCGGGAAGTAACGCACCAGAGAATTCGCACCTTAAAAGAGACCGCACTCTGATCAGTATTATTAAGATGAAAATGTTAAATACAAAACATGCACGATTTAAAATGGTAGTATACATATACCTGTTATCGCTGGAATATACATATAGTAAACTTAAATTTGTCATTGCTCTCTTAAAACTTAAAATAGTGTTCAATGATTTCCCAGTTCCCGGTTTGTACTGATAATTCTACAAATCTTGGTGTAAATGAGTGCTTACTTGCAATATTTGTGCCTCTTATGATGTTCCTTAAGTGGCTGTTGTTTGAGGTAGTTAGGTCGGTGATTCGACTTCATAGCAACAACTTTGCTATGGACCAGGGCACCTAGAAGAGATTCTAGTTGCACCATTATCCACTCACTCTGCAAAAAACAAGTATTCATTAATAATTAGTCTATTTGATAAGGAAGGTAACAAAGTGAAATTTAACCGTGTAGAGATGACATTTTGACTAATTACTTAAAATGAATAATAGGTGCGATATCACAATGTAGGGAAAGTACACGAGAATAAAATTGCTTAAATTACTAGGGTAGCTAATTATTATAATTAGAAAGTCGACTGTTAGTAACGAATATGATTATTTTTGTTTGTATTGTAAGTATAATCTGGTTTCAGGAAAAAAATAGTGATTATATAATCTATTATACGATAAAAAGGAAGCTAGGTTTTAATATTAATGGTCTATTTTGGTAATTTACAACTTAATTTGGGTTTCAATTTCCTGTATGATTTCGTTTACCTATTCATATAGATATTAGTAGCTTATATAAACAATTGATATAATATATTAAATGGTAATCGTAATTTTAAAGCTGACGACGTGTAAACTTGATAGCCTTAATTAGTGTTGAAGCTCTTAAAGCCTTCCTGATCTTGTATTATAAGACGGAACGAGGTAAAATTGCCTATATGTGACGAAGTTGGTCGTGTTAAACTTTCCAGCTATTACGTGTTAGTACCCAAGTTCCTCACTACTCTAATAAGATATCGCCAGGTGTTAGTGCTATGTAATGAGATGAAGGTTTCTTAGGAGAAAAGGAAAAATCTTATGTTAAATGCATTTAACTTTATATGTTTTAAATGCAAAGAAAATAAATTGGAAGTTTTGTAGATTGTTCATTTATTTATTTGCAGAGAGATAACCACAACAAAACTCTTTGCATTTCAAGAACTAACTATTGTCTTCATGAAGTCATTTAAATGATAAAAACTTTAACTTCAACCAAGTACAAAGAGGTTGAAGGAGCCTATAGCTCAAAACTAAAAGCCATTCAGATAGAAACAGGAATAGATTTAGTCTACGAGTCTCGCATGCACAATTAAACATTTTATTCTAAGTTAAAACAATTACTTGTAATTGAAGTAGCTAGGAAATTGTGTGCCTGAGTTAAATGCATTTTATAAATATTCATAATTCCTCATTTTTGATTCTTTGTTCATACTTTAAATAACTTTAATTAGTTACAAACATATTATATTGATTAGTTTACCTCTCCTTGGAAATCAGCGTCGGTGGCAACAGCCTTGTCCATTTTCAATGGACAGCGTGGCCCCCAGATGCCGTGGCCACATGGGGCCGGGCCATGCTATATGTCATGACATGTTACTGCATCCTTGCTCCTTCAGATTTCTCACCGAACGAAATTAACCTCTTCATGCATGATCTAAACACAGAAATAAATAACAAAAATATAAATTAATAGCTCATTGTTCTTTGATACTTAATTAATTACAACAAAAATAAAATTGCGGCTAATTTAGTTTCCTAAAGAAGAAAGATTTTAAGGGACTTATTGGGCGTTAAGAATGACTCGTTATTTATGATAGGTACGGTTGACCACTTGTCACAATATCTGACCTATGAACATAATAATACAAGCAATAGTACAGTAAAACTTTTAGATAAAAACACTGTCTTTACGAGGGCTTTTAATATTATTTTTTATTAAGAGGGAAAAGGCTGAAAAAAAGAGCTATTATCGTAATAATAAATAGCCCTATTTCGAAACCTCTACATTCTACTTTTAGTTCTGCACTGTTAATAAAACTGAAATATTTAGTTTATAGTCCTAATATATATTCGTAAAAATAAACACAAGCCGATTTCAAGCACTTTATTGGCACATCATTCGTAATTTATTTACTTAAAGTAGCCACCATTAATCTTTGAGATTATTTACTATTATACAAATTTGCTTTGAATTCTTTTGATTTCTCTGACATTTTATTAATATTAAGTCAAAGTAATACTACGCGCTCCAAATAATTTTAAACCTGATGTTATTTAGAAATGGGAAAAGTTAAAGCTCAAGTTGAATTAATATGTTTCATTTTCCAACATTCAAATTACTTAACAGAAAACTATGTTAGTATGTTTTTATTATTATTAATGTTACCAAATAAAAATATTTTAACTCTAGAAACTGCGATGAAACCTTTTTAGAAGATCTTTAGGCATTGTCTATCGGCATATTTAAGTCTAAGATACTTGAAATTTAAAGAGGTTGTTTGTTAGTGATGGTATGTATATTCCTTGATTATAGGCTTAAAATCTACCCAGAGTCTCCCTCCACTTAGAGCTGTTGTCTGTATACAGAGTTCATCCCATAATCCACCCACTCGTCAGATTAAGTAGCTGGGTTGGAAGTGATGGGTGAGTTTGGGTCAAGTGTCACGAACAAGGCGTATAACCCCTAGTCTTGCGTCGTTTTAAAAATTCATTTCTGTCAGGGTTTTAGCAGATGCTCTCCTCCGTAAATATTTACCAGGCATTGCTAACTCCTTCTTCTTTTAGTGAAGACCAAGTCTTAAAGTTTATTAAGCATTGCTGAATATTTTAGGTTGTACGATAAATCTTCAAGGGTTTTTCCTTACAATATAGCTGTTTTAGTTTTTTTCACTCAAGATGCAAAAGTTTTTCCTTAAAAGTCTTCCATTATGCGATTTTTGAAGTTATATTCTTTTTAACATATGTTTCGCAACTTCTTATAATGTAGCTTTGGGGACTTATTCCTGGCAGAAATTCTCCATATTCCAAGTCATACTTACAGGAGGAAACAAGTGTAAAACAAAGTAGCTTATATGTTCTAAAGCAGTAATATTTACTCTTTTTCTGAATAATCCTGGCAACACTATTTTCTGCATGAAGTTAGAAAAAGTTAAACTTGTACCTTATTCAAATTTATAAATTGATGAACCAGTTCAATAGATAATAATTGTTTGGGTGCCTGAAATAAGGGCCTATGTTATTCTTTCCAAAATTAAGAATAAAGCCAAAAAAGTCCTTAAATAATAATAATTTTGTGTAGTGAACTGATACATTTTATAATAGTTGAGATGGAGATGACCGGGGCCTGTAAATTAAGGAATGGTAGAAAGACACCCTACTCCCCCATTACACTCTCTTTACTATAATCAGCCTCTTTTCTATTAACTCATCATGGATAACTATTTTCATAATATTCAATGTTTATTTTATTACGCTTGCTTTAATGCAAGAGCCATGCATATAAAATTCCATAATTCTATCAGTGGTAATAAATATATGAAAAGATCATCTCTCCTCTAGACAACATAATATAGTCTTGAGATGTGGAGAGAGAATTAACAAAATTTCTGCTAACATAATAACGATTAAGTGGATATTGATAATAAATATATATAATTAGATAATAATAATTGATTGTTATAATAACTGTAATTAGTTAACATAATTTAATGGCAAGATATATTTTACTTAATTTAATTTACCCTTAAACGAACCACATAGCAACAGAAGATAAATAATAAAAGGGACAAATAGACAAAATTTATTAAATATTTAGCAGGTCAATAGCTAATTGAAGAAGGATGGATGAAACTGAAGAGAACATCATAAAACATCTTAACTTTATCATTAGAAATATTATCTTTGAAAACCATGTTAAAAAATTAATGTGATTTATTGGTGTTTTAGGCATGAATATGCCCCGGAGGGGGGCGAAATATAGCCATGACTAATATTGAGCAGTTGTGAATTTATTTAATTTATCCTTAAACGACCCACATAGCAACAGAAGATAAATAATGAAAGGGACAAATAGACAAAATGTATTAGATATATTTTACGATAAGAGATATTTAGGTCACAGCCTCTTCAAACGTCTTGGAGGGTTACCTAAGAAAACTCAGAGGATAGTACTTGTACAAGAGGATTTCGGATGGTGGGATATGAATACCTATATATATATATATATTCTATATATTCTATATATATATATATATATATATATATATATATATATATATATATATATATATATATATAAAATTTTCTACATTGGAATAAATTTTACTAGAAGAGAAAATTTGGCAAATGTTCATACTTATTTCGAAACACAGAGAGAGAAATAACTAAATTATAAATTCAATAGGTTTTATACACTTTTATTAACTAGCTATTTCAAACGAAAACGAGACTTGAATAAACCCCGCTTTCAATTTAAAATTGTATGGTGTTCTTTAACTGTGAACTATCAAATTTACCATTTTATTTTATAAGGTAGAGAAAAAAGGAATTATATAACAGATTCTTAAAATGTCACTTTTTTCATTTTAAATTAACAATTTTCTTTTATTATATTTAATAAATTTTATTTTATTATAAATATTGAATCAGTGTATTAAAGCTAATTTATAGATTATTGCATTAAAGATATTAAAAAATATATAAGGCTTTATTAATCTCTGCGGGTTCCAATAGGGGGTGGGTTTAAATAGGGATCTTAGTTTAATAACTGTCTAATCGATTAGATTTTAGACTAAAAGGGAATTCTGTTATCTACAATTAGTGATAAAAATCTTGAACCCATTAAACCCACTAACAAATAACGTAGTTATCTTTCTCATAATAATATTTTGTATAAATATTCAACTGGTAGTTAATATCTTAAAAACCGGGATTATTATCTCACTTGTTATTAAAGTGAGATGGGTTAATCCTATGTCGTTTTTTTTTTTTAACTTATCAAAACCGATTGATGATAGTATTATCATGTTAAAATGCGGATGCGGCGAAAGGTGAAGGGTTAGTAAGTGGAATACAGATGAGGTTCTATGTGGTGTATGTGCGGTTTCTATAGTTGGATCGATACCGACACAATAGTGTGGATAGTTTCAACTAAATAACATTTACTATTACAAGTTTAGTTCTATGTCCATACTTGTTTGCTTCCATGTGAATTATTTCACTCACCTTTATAGACTAATTTACCATCATGTTTCTCCAGATAATTCTACATAATATTCAAAAAAAAAAAAAAAGTTTTATCAGATAACGATAGATTTGACAAAATAAAATAAAAACAAAATATAAAAAACGGTATAAAAAAATATCCTTGTGAATAATATATTTTCGTTCTCGTTGAACAACAAAAGGTTTATTTGTAATTGTAATAACAGTTAACCGTTTATTGTAGTGAGTTACGGCTCCGTCAATGGTGACCCCGACGTGATTTAAATACGCTGAAGGAGGACATCAAAGCACGCCCAAGCATAACTGGTCTATCTATGGCTTAGGCCTATCAGGAGTTTTTGGTGATCGTGAAGGAAACAGTACAAACTCCTATACTCATGCCATTATATTTTGTAAATCTGACAGCTCAGATTGGCCAACCTATGTCAGGGATAAAATAAAACCACTAGGTGGTTATCTTAAGGTTATCTAGTGATATTTTTGTTTGACTAGTTTCCCCAACTTACTACCCGCCAAAATCTAGAGCAATCATTGGCTCCCCACCCGTTTTTTTTTCGACTTTCCCGCGCTGGAGTTTTAGCAGATAACGACTGGTTTGACAAAATAAAATAAAATAAAAAAAAATCTGTATAAAAATATATCCCTGTGAATAACATATTTTCGTTCTTGTTGAACAACAAAAGGTTTATTTGTAAGAATAACAGCTAACCGTTTATTGTAGGAAGTTACAGCTCCGTCATTGGTGACCCCGACGTGATTTAAATACGCTGAAGGAGGACATCAAAGCAAGCTCAGCATAACTGGTCAATGGCTTAAGCTTACGCCCTTCAGTTTTTGGTGAACGTGAAGGAAACAGTACAAACTTTTATACTCATGCCATTATATTTTGTAAATCTGACAGCTCAGATTGGCCACCCTATGTCAGGGATAAAATAAAACCACTAGGTGGTTATCTTAAGGTTATCTAGTGTTATTTTTGTTTGTCTAGTTTCCCCAACTTACTAACTGCCAAAATCTCGAGCAATCATTGGCTCCCCACCCGTTTGTTCGATTTTCCCGCGCTGGAGTTTTAGCAGAAAACGACTGGTTTGACAAAATAAAATAAAAACAAAAAAAATCTGTATAAAAATATATCATTGTGAATAACATATTTTCGTTCTTGTTGAGCAACAAAAGGTTTATTTGTAATAATAACAGCTAACCGTTTATTGTAGTGAGATACGATTCCCTCAATAATATTATCTTAGAATATGGAAAAAAGCTCATTTTATTATATCATTCAAGAGAAGGAATATTAGAAAACTATACTATTGTTATAATTATTATTATTTTTATTTTATTTTTTTATTTTATTTAAAACATGTATATTCAATATTTTTGTTGACATCGCATAGTACAATTTTATAACCGTAAATGTTAAGCGTAGGACTGACAAGGCGATAATAACCAGATAAAAACGACATAGCTTAATTCAACATCGTCGTTGAACACACAGATTTCATCCTCCTGTATCCAGTGAAAGGCGAACCGGGTTTTGAAAATCAGTGCTGAATATCAATAAGAACTTAGTTAAATCTATTTACATAATAAAAATATTTTTTTAAAGGATTATTTTGACTTTGCCACTATAAACTTATATAAAATTCGTGAAGGATTATGCAAAAAGCAAACAGAATGGGTAGCGGCGAGATGTTAAAATATAAATGTGTGGAAAATCGAGTAAATGACACTCAGCTGCTCACCCTTCAGCTTCAGCTAGAGATTTACTTTACAGCCTTTTGTCAATATTATAAAGGTAAAATATGGCGTGATTTTGATGGATTTACTCGTTGTCAGGTCACCTGAGGCCAAAAAATTAG
The DNA here is from genome assembly GCA_951217055.1 of Gerris lacustris. Classification (NCBI taxonomy): domain Eukaryota; kingdom Metazoa; phylum Arthropoda; class Insecta; order Hemiptera; family Gerridae; genus Gerris; species Gerris lacustris. The sequence continues at coordinate 83,635,027 of OX578277.1, forward strand.
TTCGAAACAAATGTCTGTTGTCTGTAGCTAGTAGTCGATCGTCTATAGTCTTTCGTCTATCTTCTGTGCAGAAGCGTTGTGTCAGAATTACTGAGAAGATGATTTCGATGAAACTTGCTCATCGCTTCCGGGTTAGTGATAGAAATAAATCTGATTTATATGGAAATTGATGGCTGCTAGGATTGAGCAGGACCAACCTGAGAAATCTGGTTGGAGTGCTAACTGGACACTGCAGGCTCAGAAGGCATCTGGCATTACTAAAAGTAGAAGAGGACCCCACATGTCCAGTGTGTGGTGAGGAGGAGGAAACAGCTTACCATTTTCTGGGAGTGTGTGAAGGATATGGGAGATTACGCTTTCATATCTTAGGGAATGAAGAAATTAGGGAGAGGGAACTTGAAACTCTGAAGTGGCAAGATATCCTCTCCTTTATAATCCAAACTAAGAGGTTTGAGGATGAGGTGGAGGTGGTTTGAGGGGTGTGGGTACGTCTGGGGTTGGCAAAAAGGATCCAAAGATGGTCTGTTTGCCAGGCAAGGCCTCCCCGCCCTTACTACTACTACTACTAGATGGAAATTGAAAAAAACTAAAATTAAACAATTACCTGTAGATCACTTTTTTAATGTATTTAAAAATAAATTGATTTCTTTAAGAAAAAACCCACTATTGCATTTTGAAACGTTTTGACTCGTAAGTAGAGTCATCCTCAGTCAAATATAATTCTCTAAACATACAATTATGTTACATATAATTAGAAATCTTGTATTAATGATCTATCAGATTTACTAATACAATATTTATTGATTTTTCATGTAACCAAGTTCCTATTTTAAAACGTCTTCCTAGACTTAAAATTAAATAATGTGTACGTTTTAAATTATTAGTAATTTAATTATTTCATAAATAAATTGGTAAAATTCGATATTATTGAATTAAAATGTATATTTATGAAAAAGTTTTGTTCGATTTTGTCGTACCGATTTTGTGCCGTTTCTTTTACGCCATCATCAACAAAACGTTTGGTTATTACAGGACGATTTAGCATTTTAGTATAAATTTGTCCATATACGCCCACACACGACCAACTCCACTAAGACTGAGGCACTTATAAATTCGTTTGGTTAGGACATTATGAGCCACCCTGCATACTCCCCTGACTTGGCGCCTTCAGATTTACATCTTTTCCCCTTCCTGAAGACATGCTATTTCCCGTCCACATGCTAGGCATCCTCTCTCCCTTCGCGGGGCATTTCTATCCTGGTCTATGCTGCGTGCGCCACAAGAAAAACAGTCTTTCCCTCTTACTAAAATAGGTTGCTGTTTATATTCTCGCCTGTTCTTTTTTCGATAGATCCTACAAATCACACCAATAAAAGATTTTATCTCCAGTAGGGAATAAAAGTTATGATTTTGGATTAGTTTAGAGGGACTAAAGTCAGTCTTTTCTTCCCTGAACTCAAAAGTAGGGAGAAAAAGTAAAAGTAGGGAGAAAAAGAAGGATTGCCAACTTAATTATTTTATAAATAGTAGAGATGAATGGCTAATGTAATAAAGTTGTTGAAATCAGGTTGGCGACACTGCTTTTTCGACCTTGTTTATCATTGTTTATAACCTGAATCTAAATAACCTTCTATTTGAGTTTAATTCCAATTCTTATTTGTTTTTTTAATATTGAACTCTTATATCTGCTATTAAACGTGCTAACAATTATTGTTATTTATTAAAATAATTAGTAAAAACTGTGCAATGGATGAAAATGTGTATTTTCTCCCTACTGGAGATAAAATCTGGGGAGCTAATTAGCGTTATTCCCTTGGCTTCGCCTCGGGATTTAGGAAACTCTTTCGCTCAGGAAATAATGGCTCCCTAGGTGCATAAATATAACTATTGAAATTCAATAAACGCATTAATGCAATTGTATATGCAAACATTTACATAACAAAACACTAAATTTAAAGAAATAAACTACAATATAACTTATTCTTGCTTCACTGACCTGATATTACTATTTTTTTATTCCTACTTTCTTTACTATTTCAGGCTTCTACACCAATAAACCCGCCTGTGCTTTCCCCTTGGCAAACCAATTCTTCTTCCAGGAGTTCGCGTAAAATTGTAATAGTTTGCCAAAGAAAGTATAACACTAGCAAACTGAAGAAAGTATAAGCAAGAGAACTCGTAAAAAAGTATAATATATTTACGCTGCTGGAGTATAATAGCTTTACTAACTGCAGTATATTGGAAGTTTAAAAAAATATTATCTTTTTTCCAGGGGTTGGCTAAAGGTGGTATGCAATACATTAAAAAGTTGCTTCATTTTTGTTGGTTAGGGACCTTCTACTTTAGTACTAAATTTAAAGTTTAAAGTTGTTGAAGAAAGACAAGAAGAAGTACTGCTTTTTTTGTTTCTCCATAAGTAAGCCACGTTTAAAGTTAAAGACTTTAGATGAAATCTAAAATACATAGTTTGTTACATCTTATCACTTCTATAAATGTTAGGTGTTTAGTTATATTATAATAACTAGGAAAAATAATCGTACAGATAATTCAAAAATGGTCATCCTATTATCAGATTTATTTTATTAGAATTTTCCTTTGACCGCTGCCTTAAACGCTGCTGGTAGACGTAATTTCGGTATTATCATTAATTATGTATAATCTTTTTGACTGTAACAATTGGATCAAACATTAAACATTAAATTAAAATTTATATTCACAAAGAAGATAAATCCCTCAAGTAATAAGTATAATTATCTTTTTTCTGAAAATAATATATTGCAGTAAAAGGTTTTACATCTTCATTCTATAATTAATTATAATTTATTTACATTAGGAATTTATTTTTAAATCAAAATGATTTTTAATACTATTATTAAGAGTACTTTGACTTTACTGTTTAATTCTGTAGTTAATACTTAAATAAAAGCATCTAATTAAATTGATATATTTGATCTTTAGTTTATACTTTATTTGTCAGTAAGCTACGAGTAGGTATGTCAGAGATTCCTCACCGCTGCGTAGGTTTGTAAAATATATTTATCTCTAGAACGGAGAAAATGTTATGTTTTCAGTTTAATTTAGAGGGTCTAAAGCAAGAGTTTTCTTGCCTAAACAAATAAATACTAAACAAATAAAAGAAGGATTGCCAATTAAATTATTTTAAAAATAATAGAGAATAAATGGCTAATGTAATGAAATGAAGTTGATGATATCAGGTTAGCAACACTACATTTTAGTCCTTATTTGTGAGTAGTGTTGATCATTGAATTGATCAGTAGTGTTGATCATTGTTGTTAATCATTTGTGTTGTCAATGATCATTGAATGTTTACACCTGCATCTAAAATAACCTAAATTTCCTTCTATTTCTTATTTAATGTAAAATATTGAAATTGTTTATAGAAGTAAATTCTTTTTTTCTTCATTTTTTAAAACAAATTGTTTATTATCAATATAACATGCACTTGTATGAATTTTCTCCGTTCTGGAGATAAAATATTATATGTATACCTCAAGAGTAAAGTGCTATAATTCCCTTGCGATAATTATCTCGCCATTCTCGAGGGAATTACAAAACATACTCGTAATTCCCTTGGCTATGCCTCGGGATTTAAGGACCATGGTTTTTTTAGCTTTTCCTCAAGAACTAACTTAGTCGCACAGGGAATAATGAATTACTTTACTCCCTTGGTGCATAAATAACTATTTCGACGGTTCACAGCAAAAAATTGGATTAAAAAAATTATAATAATAACTTAGGTATCTATATTACATTTATTTTCTAAAATTTTATTAGTAAGTAGTTTGGGTTGTTTCCTTATTAAATGATTCTTATTGGTAAGTAGGGTCTAAAAGGAAAAAATTAGAAGCTCACTTTTGCGATATTTCGACCCCTCTTTGGGTCATCTTCAGGCTGACTAGAAGATTACTATTTCATCCTTTAGTTTTTTAAATTAAATTTTCTCTAACCTAGGTGGCTATTGTCAATTGTTTTGATAAGTTTCCTTAAAATTCCATAGATATCCTATGATTGTCAGTACAAATATTTGTTACAAGTCAACACTTATTATTAAAAATACTAATTTAAAATTCCTAATTTTTCACCAAAAAAACCTAAAATTTTATTCTTCTTGGTACCAATTTTCTTTTATTCAAGACCCTTTTTTTAATTGCTCATATAAGAAGTACACTTAGGTTTCATTGAAAAACAATACATTGTTTAAATTTTTGGTTAGAAAAAATAATTTACTTTTTTCTGGGTTTGTTTGCTTCTTATTTTTTCAGATATTAACTGATAGAGGTGCCGTTAGTGTTCATAATAGAGCCAATAAATTCAAGCAACCTTCATTATTATGTGTATTATAATGTTTTACCTAGGGATAATAATAGGGACCGTTATTGTCATGGCCGAAAATAATATTTTGATGGATTTACACGTTTTAAGGTCCCTGAACATATGTGGTTTTTAAAAAATGTCTGTTCGTCGTATGTGCAGACGCGTGGAGCCTTTACTACTGATCAGATAAATCACTTCCCGAGGTGAAATAATGATTTAAGCGTCATTTAATTAAATAAATAAGTTAATGCGTAACCAAATTTAAGGGTGCAATTCAAACCACATATTATTTTGATTTAGGGTAACTTAAAATAATTTAAGTTGTTTTACACATACTATCTCCATAAAAATCATGATAAATAATTATCACAGCAGCCAAAAATAACTTTAAAGCAATAATTACCTTTACTATGTGTTTAAAAGGAGTTATTCTTATTAGCTATTGTTAGCTTACGTCGACTTACAAAGGCAATTACCTTATGGTAATTGGTAATTACTATGTATTGAAAGTAATCATCAAATTAGTAAGGCTTTAGGAATATTAAAAAAGTTATTAGGCGTTCATTGACCACGATTTAATACGTTCTTAACTTCAGCTGTCACACCTGTCGCCTACATAAACTAAACCCCTATATTAAATTCATTTTCTAATGCATATTTACGTATAATTATTTATCACACAGTGAGGTTAATCACCTTCTCTTGATTTATTGTTATAGCTAACTTTGAAAACATTATTAAGGTATGATAAAGATCCATTAAAAACTTCCGAAGGAAAAATGTAGACAGTAAATGTACTAATAAAGTTGTAGAAATATTACAATACCGAAAATTCTAAATCTGTTATTACGGAGTAAGATTTTAAGTTTAAGATCTCACTTAAGATTTAGGGTTGTTTTGTGCACTGTTCAATTTTAAATGTATTACATATAGTTCTGATAAAAGTAAACAGCTTTTTGGTGGACAGCTGATACGTTCTATTATTAAGAACACTAGCTGAAGTACCCAGCGTTGCCCAGGTGTAAACAAAAATCAAAAAATTTGTTAATTAATTAAAAATGAAAATGCATTACAATACAGAACATTGGAAAAGATATTGTTATGTTGTGATAAATATTGTTAAAATTATATATATCGTGCGTAATTGACCATAGAGGTCATATTATAATACATGTATTATATAATAATACGGTATGAGCTGTATCGGGTCTTAGTTGTTTGGACAGTCCTTGCTTACCCTCCCTTTCCCATACCTATATTTTTACTCTTTTTGAGAATAGAATTGTGCCCTAAGAATCTACTTGAAATTTCAAGTTTTTTGTTAACAGAAATTAACCACTCCCTTCTCATCTCTCAAATTTTCAAATCCTTAGCCTCTTTTCCTTTCCCTTTCCATTAACCCCCTAGAAGTCAATATCGAAAAAATCTTGTTTATGTTCTGAGGAGTAGGTTTTTCTAAAATGTAAATTTCCTAGTAAGAATTGTTCGGGATGGGGTTAAACACCCTCTTTTTAACTCCTTCCTTTGATTATACCCCTTAAGGGTCAGAATTTAGAATGGATATACTTTAAGATTTCGCCATTGCAGTTTAAGATATACGAAATTTAAAAATATGAGTCAGGAGATTTAGTTTTTAAAAACATAGTCACTATCTTGAGTTTAAATGAAAAATTCCTTGTGGAAAATGTTTTTCATAATAAATAAGTGGCTAGTATCCAAATTTGTAGGTTGTAGTTCCACTAAATTGTGTCTGTATATATACATCATCAAAGAAAACTTCCTACCACTCGTTTGGTGATTCCAGCGTCTTCAGTTTAATTATTGAAGTAATTTAATTATTGTAATTATTGTAGTAATTTTACTACATCAAGTTTAGCTATTCTAGTGCTCACGATTTCCGAGTTATTGTGATGAATACATTCCAGTAAGGAGACTTCGCTTCTAAACTCGTACATGGCCGTAATTTCGAATAAAAAAATCATATTGAAAAATCTTTTTATACAACATGTTTAGGTCATAAGATGTAACTAATTTATAAATTTCAAGGTTCTAGACCAAATAGTTTGAAAGATATAGCAACCATAAAAATAAATTGAAAGTGGGCAACAAAGCAAAAGCTTTATAAGAAAATCCGTGAGTCCAGAATTTACAATATCCGAGATGTAGTTATCAAGATATTATTAGGTGGGCTTATGTCTTAAAATTAGCAATGGTCGCCATCTTGAAAATGATCGAGTATTAGATGATGAAACTATACCAGTATTTTCAAGAGGAAGATAAAAAGTATTTTTGCCAAATTTGGTCAAGATAATTTAAAAAATGGAAGAGCCTATAAGAGCACACACGCAAACAAACACCCCTACGTTGACTTTAGACATATTATAGATGCGTCAACTCCCTAAAAATTGTGGATTTCACACCACGAGGAGAGTCATAAATACCGTTCGGAATTTTACTTTATTATTCAAAGAAAATACCAAATAACTTTGCTATAATGAAATGTTTCAGTAAAATACAAGGGTTACATTTTTGACCCTCTCCACCCCAAAGCCTATATATTGGCCAACTAACGTGCACAGTGAAGAAATTTTGCATAAAAGAGTAAACGACATATTTCTAAACTTATTTTCAAGTCATATTTTTGATCAGCTATAGTACCATTTTTAATGCCTAAAATGCTAGAATATGGAATAATAATTATGTTAAAGCAATCTCATTTTATTGTATAAATGGAAAAGAAGATAAAATCTTGCCAAATCTCCTTCAAATTCATCTGTCATAAGTATATTTGTTATACATTATAATAAGTGCCAAGTAAGACTACAGAATAATTAGTTAAACATATTTCATTATAAATATAATACTGAAACAGGTTTGCTAATAACGATACATTATAATGTTTTATGATTTGCTACCGAAGGATCAATTAAAATATTAATTACACTTTATTCAGAATTGTGTATATTTTGTATAAATATGAAACTATAAACGAGGGAAATAAATTTCTTCATCGATTTCTTTCCAGTTTAAAAATATAAATACTATTTATTTAACAAAAGTAAATAAAAAAAAATGTAAAGTAGGAGGAAATGGGAAAAAAGATTGAAGATGAATATTGGACCCACCCAATTTCCAAACGGTTCCGTTTGAATGATTTTCGCATTTCTAAAATACACCGAATGGATTCTATTTTATTACGGTATAAAATGCGGAAAATTTAACGTATAAAGAAGTAACAAATAATACATTTCAAGCTTTTTTTTTTCATTCTAAATACTTTGTTATTATAGAAAAGTTTTTTTGCTTTTTCTTTTGTAATTGAAAATTCTATGGGGGATTTATTACGGGTTTGAATTTTCGGCTTGTATTTTAAAATGGAAATAATAAAGAGTTGAAATTAAATTGGAAAATGTAATCCTCTGGAGATTGTTTTTAATCCGATCTTCTTTAATAATTGGAACCAGCCAAGCATAAATCCTACTCCCTCTAACTTACAGTGAGAGGCTTTGTAAGTATTTTGCATTGCTAGTTTTGTCTCCTCATAAATTTCAACCTACTTATCTTATAACAGTTAATAACTACTTGTTTAAACTGTATAATCAGGTATCCAGTGAAAAAATAAAAACTAATATACACATAATCTCTACTTATTTTCTCATAATCAATATAGGTTTAATTACTTAATTTTAGTAGCTAGGTACACTTACCATTACTGAATAACTGCTCTAAGAAATTTATTTCTAAATGTCACATATTCTGAGTCCATGAAGTGTCCTCATAATGGTCTTTGTATTATTGTATTTAAATCAAGTCACAGTATTTTTAAATCAATTGTACAATTGATTTAAATGTTTTAGCTAGTATAAGTCATAATTTTTTTTTAAATTACTATTGTTAACTGCTGACTCAATTTTGAAGCAAATTGACATGCATTTTCTGACAAATGATGACAAGATATGAAACAATCTGTAGACCAAACTATAATAAGTAACTTTATTGTATAAAGAATATGATGTTCTTACGCACAATTTGGAGTTCGTGGTTTGAACATATTTTAAAAATTAAGTACACATAATATTATATAAAGGAGCATCACGTCCATTTAGGTACATTTCATTTTAAAAATAAAGGAAATAATTATATTACTACACTTGTATCAGTATAATAAAAGCTGGAGAAAATAGAGAAATAAATATACAATGTTTATAACCTGTCATTTAAAATGTTCTCCACTTTGTGAAAAACATTGAACCACGGATATGTTTTTGGGCATTGAATCCATCGTAGGCAACAGTAAGGCAACCTTTACACCTCCCCTCTGATGAGGGTTGCCATGGTGGGCTCCTTATTGGCTGTAATATTGTTCAAAAAAGTGAATCCGAGCAACCTCCTGTTATATCTTAACTTCCTAGTGCTATATTTAAGAGAGTCACATGTTTCATGACTTTTTTGCGTGATGAAAATTCCTTCTGTCCCCCAGCCCAAAAACATGTCCATATGTTAAAAAGAAATGTAAAATTTAAACATTAAAGAATCAAAGGAGCATAAAACATAGGGTTGTCATAAATTGTTTTGATGCTATTCTTGATTAATTTTATGAATGATCGAATAATTAGAGAATTATAAATTCTTCTTGGAGCTGATACTTAATAATTAGGATGTGTACAACTGTCTAAATAAAGAGACATAGTCACATAGTAGTAGTGTAAGTAGTTGGTCTGTAGTGATTAGTAGAGGGGACATTCGCTGAGTAGGTGTTGCAAGTGTTTAGGTTACACAGAGTGGCAGATGCTGTCACTATTTATTTTGTGAATATGTTCTACATCGGTAATTTTAAAATATTGCAGCTGGCTGTTCTAAGTTGGGCGTCAATGTTCCAGAGGCTGCTTGTTCCTAACTAAACTAATAGCTGCATCTGTCTCTTTTTCAAAGACACTTGTTTGGCTGAAGATTATTCCAAGATATCTGAAATATTTCACATTTTCTATTTTGGTGTTATTGATAAAAATGCATTTTTTCAATAATTTTGAGAGTTCCTTTGTTGAATTTTATTATTTTCAGTTTTGACGATATTTACTTTGGAGCGAGTTGTCTTGGAATGTGTTAAATGAATTTGAATTTTTTTTATTTATTTATGTCGACTATACTCCAAATATGATAACATCGTCACTATATTTTATCATAATAATTTCAGTTTTTTCATCGATGGATACACCCATTGACCCTTGTAGTTTAAAGTAGCATTTTTAGATCCGATTTATATAAATAAATAGGATAGACCTTAAGGTTTCACTTTGAAAACGCCAAGGGTAACATCAAAATCTCGAGCGATTTCATAATTGTGTTTGTTTTTGCCAGAGAATAAATTGTACTTATAATTTTGATGAGTTAGCTGCTAAGTCCAAGAGAGAGAGAGAGTAGTTATTTCCATAGTAAGTGCTTCACCTTTCAAAAGCCCTTCTAAAATTGACAAAAGCTGCAAAGATGGCTCGTTTAGAGTGCCTGATGTGATTTTGTATAGGCTTGTATAAAATTAAGGTATTATCCAGGCTGTCACAATGTTCCCAAAATCCATGTTGGCACTCAGGTATGAGCCCGAAGTTCTCAGCCCATTAATTTATTCTAGAATTAATTATTTTTGTTAACATTTTGGTGAGGTAATTAACCAGGACAATTCCTCTACAGGTGATTGGGTCGTTCTCATATTTCTTTTTATGAATGACAATGGTGGTCATGTTCTTCCATTTTTCGGTGTTTTAATATCGCAGTTTTTTTTTAAAATAAAAAAATAGTCTGCCAATTAGTTATACGCCACATAGCTTCCTCCCGTCCTATCGAGAATAATTTATCGATGATATACTTTTACAACACATCATTGCTTATTTATTTAATTAATCCCCCTTATTTTGAATCTGTCAAAGTTGTTTTTATTTTTTTACACGGATAAATATATATTTAGCAAAATGTAAAGTGCGCAAACGATTGAAATGATTACGGCGCTATCTGTGAGTTAGATTCGACAAACCATCTAAATTTCACAAAAATCATATAAGAACTAGTTTTAAATAAATTTGTTAAATTAGGTACTTAAAAATACTTATTAGTATAATAATTGAAGTAAATAAATAATAAGTTAAATTAAGTGTAAAAGCGTTTTGCGTCTCAAACTAATGTGAAAATGTTAATTATACTTAGTAAGTGTCACTTCGTTTAAGTTCAATTCTACCAGACATAAATGGTTGGAAATTTAATTAATCTGTAAATAACTGACAGTCTTGAAGGGCGATTTGAATTAGAAGCTTAATTTACTTATTTAAATTTAAAATATAACTGTCATTATTTTACTCCGTTTAAAATGCCAATACATACGAATATATTTTATAAAGAGAGAACTTAATTTATACATAATTATATCGCTTCTTTTACATCCCAATCAACACAACATTAGGTTATTACAAGACAGGGTCAGCTACTTTACATATCTACTCGATTTTATCAGTGTAAAACATGTTTCACCAGATTTGACATGGTTTCACATTTGAGCTAAGTGTACGCTAACCCGTTTCCCTAATCTTGTATCCTTTTCCATTGACATATTCTATGGAAGTAGCATTTTTTTGGAACGAAGTTCCTTATGGCACGTTCTAGAGCCCGGGAGTGAATCCGAAAAAAAGACCAAAATCACCGTCACAAAATAATTGTCACAAAATCACCGTCACGCAAAATCCGTCACGAAATCTACAGATGACGATAACTTGAGTAAAAGCTCACCGAGTTAGATAAAATTTGGTACACATTTTCATTTTACTAATGCCCAGGCTGAGTTCGTCGGAAAACGTTATCCGCCCAAGCGTTCACGCGCAACGCTCGCGTAAACGTAAGCTTCAAAAGACGGGAAAAAGTGTTATTAAGAAAGCCTGTTACTTGACTTGTTTTGATTATTTTTGTTATATATGTCAAAAATGTCACTTTGTTTTGTAAATAAATAAAATATAATCATGTAAAATTTCACCCTGATACAAGCAGAAGCTGTAGAGTAGGGAAGAGATATATTTTATAATATTTTAAATTAATTGGCCTGGTAGGTAGAAAACAGTCCTATTTTAATCCAAACTCCTTTAACAAACATACTCTTTCACTATAAACTCATCATGATCAACTTTTTTCTTATATTTAATATATATTTATAGTAAGACGCTTGCTTTAATTATACGAATAATGATTTTCTTTTTATTTTGCCTTAACTCTGCCAGGTACAAATAGTTCGTTACTTTTAATTTTGTCTCTTTTCTAACTCCGCCATGTATAAGTAGTTAGCAATGTATACGTACTTAGCAGTGTGATTTTATAATTTATGTTTAATGAAAAATGTAAGGAACTTCGTTCTTACCGGGTGTCTCGCGACACCACAAGTATTTTTTTAAATATAACTTGTATTTGTTAGTGATTATAAGAAACATGCAATAATACATATAATAAAAATCGGTCCGAGACAATTCAAACAAACCTTCTCATATACGAGTTCATAATTACTTAGCCCTTTGTTTTCCATTTATTAGTTTTCGAGTTTTCTGGACAGACAGACGACAGACGATAGACCGGCATTTTTTAAAAACATCAAAAAGAGTGAATTCCTCAAAATTTCAAAATGAGATTTTCGCACCATCACAATACTTTCTTTTTATATGAAAAAGTAAAAATTACAGCATGATCCGATCATTAAGGTCGTTTTCTGGGAGTATTTGTCTTTACATAATTATTACTTCAATAATATTACAATATACATTTTTCATGCATAATATCGTAATAAAGATAAATTAGTTCTAACACAAAAATAAATGTCGGTCTGTCTCCCAGTGTTAATAATAATTATAATTTGATTTAAAAAAATACCTATATATAATTAGGACAATAACCATAGAAAAAACAATCATACATTCACACGCATCATATAACTAACCTAAAATTCATAATTAAAAAACAAATATAAAAAAAAAAAAAAAAAAATATCATAAATAAGAAATCATTTTGAGAACGTACACATTACCCATACAAATATATCAAACGGACGTTTCATACAAACGCGCATCTTATAATTTATAAATATTTGTCTATAAAATATGGATAATTTTTTACAGTTATCAATATGACCAAAATAAATCTTTATTTCACGAAACAGCTAAATTGTAAATATAAATTATAATATTAATATGTATCACTAAAAATTATAAAAAAACAAACATGTTGAAAATTAAATCTAAGCCACATGTTAAAACTAAACAACAAAACATTTATTTGAGCACTTCAAAATAAACCTATTTTTACAAGCTTTTATTTAACTTGGAATGTTTGTATGTATGTATGTTCAAGTCAAATCTTGCTACTGAATTTGAAAACAGTTATCGTGAAATTTTGCAAAGACGTTTAGTTTGGACGACAATGCATGGTTAGCTAAGTAATGTCATTCTAAATCCAATATGGCGGACAGCACCTAACGGGTTACCGTTAATTTCCTTATTCTTGTATGTTCGAAAACGTTGCTATTGCTATGCTAGTTTTATTACATTACTGTTGACTGATTTCATCTTATTTATTTATTATCATTTGACGAAGGAATAGATATGTTCCTAATATAATTATCTTATTTGATATGTTCAAGTCGTGAAAAGTTTTTGTATTCTCGCCAGTGTAATGAATATGCCTTGAGAGAGGGCGAAATATATTTAGTTTGAAGATAAGTTAAACCATTTTAAATTATTATTTCCTTTAAGTGTCTCAACCAATGAAGTAAAATTATTTAGGTTAATTAACTCTATAATTAAATTAGTGACCTACCATCAAAATTTCATTAAAATCAGGAGAGTACTTTTTAAGATATATTGATTTTCAAACACTGAACGATATACTGATATGTAACCAAAACATATTTCCTGATGTATGATACGGATTTAGTTTTGGAATTTTTGAAATTGAAGACAAAAAATTTCCTTTCTTTGAAACGATCACATAGCTTCCGTTACCTTTGGTAAGCTCGGAAGCGAATTATTAAACATAAATTTGTAATACATATATAATTTAAACAAATAAATAAGACTAATTTTTGTAATATATTTTTAATTACTATAAAGTTCATTATTTTAAAAAAATGGACTAATTTGTTCTTTATAAAATCTCGCTACAGATGAACTGATAAGTAGGTACTTTATAAATTCTCGCTACAGATGAGTTTCTAATAATAATAACATTCTAAAATTTAATTCAAAATTTCAATCGCTTAATTATTGCGCTTGAATTGTGGAATACGAGAGAATGTTATGAAGTTTATCCATTGTCTGCTCTGGTCATATTAGTTGAATAATTAAAATTTAATCTGGTCTGATATCATTACTAATTATCAAAGCGTAAATAAAAAGGAGAAACTTAGATGAAAATAATTTTAGTTCATTAGAAGAGATGAAACCTCTAAATATGTTAGTGGATATTAAAGCTAGGTACTTGTATAGGTAACGCTAGTACAAAGGAACCGTAATAATTATGGTCACCAAGAAGAAAATTTAACCTCTAAAGAATAAAATAGTTATTCTATTATTAACTTTATACTGCTAAAACTAGAATGCCTACAACACATGTTTTCTTCTGAGCAACCAGTTTTAAATATATTATGATCGAACAATGAAAGAAATAGACAAACGTTAACTATTTTTATGTATTGAGAAATTTTACCAAAACTATGAATTTTAAAAGAGGTTTGTTTTCATAATTTTTTTTTTAACTTTTAAAATATATATATATAATATATATATATATATATATATATATATATATATATATATATATATATATATATAAATATATATATATATATATATATATATATATATATATATATATATATATATATATATATATATATATATATATATATATAAATACACTTAATTTTAAAATTTACTCTTTTTTTATCACATTGATGGGTAAAATTCCTAACGATGCATTTAATAAGGCATTTCAACACTGGAATTTTAAATCAGGTATCATAAAAAGTAATTTTTGTGATCTTGATTAATATTTTTGTTTTACATTATTCATGGATGGCTTTTGTTTCAGAATTTATTATATCATTGTATGTTTAAAAAATTTAATATGTATTACATTATTGTATAATTTAAAAAATCGAGAGTTAAATTCAGTTAATACAAATGAATCTTTTTAATAAGGTTTATTTGAAGATAAACAAATATAAATTAAACAACTTCATAAATTGCCTTAAAAATCTCTCACTGTAGTGGAGTCAACACTTTCAGAGATTAAGATGTATATAGTTATACAAATAATAAAAATTAAGAAAATGAAATGCGAAGATATATAATAATGAAATGCGCTCAGCTCTGGGTGTGGCTGGCTTATATATATATATATATATATAAAATTAGTGCTGAGGTCATGATTATACTGTGTTCGTGTGTGTCTGTTGGTGTATCAATGTGTTACTCACTTCAGCAATTTACTTGAATATAACTCGAGTTTCCACGCCATCACAATATTTTCTCTTTATACGAGGAAAGTTTGTGAGAAAGTAATATTATAGGTTTAGTATATTAAAATAGGAAGTATCAATATCGCTACTCTTGTGTGTCAAAATAGTGTTCCCTGAAGACTGAGGTATTTATTGTAAGGTTGTTCCCTGAAGACTGAGGTATTTATTGTAAGGTTGTTCCCTGAAGACTGAGGTATTTATTGTAAGGTTGTTCCCTGAAGACTGAGGTATTTATTGTAAGGTTGTTCCCTGAAGACTGAGGTATTTATTGTAAGGTTGTTCCCTGAAGACTGAGGTATTTATTGTAAGGTTGTTCCCTGAAGACTGAGGTATTTATTGTAAGGTTGTTCCCTGAAGACTGAGGTATTTATTGTAAGGTTGTTCCCTGAAGACTGAGGTATTTATTGTAAGGTTGTTCCCTGAAGACTGAGGTATTTATTGTAAGGTTGTTCCCTGAAGACTGAGGTATTTATTGTAAGGTTGTTCCCTGAAGACTGAGGTATTTATTGTAAGGTTGTTCCCTGAAGACTGAGGTATTTATTGTAAGGTTGTTCCCTGAAGACTGAGGTATTTATTGTAAGGTTGTTCCCCTGGCCTGAGGTTTTTTGGTTGAACTAGCCTATACGGGGCATCATGTATAGAAATTAAAAAAACTGGCACATATAATTAAAGTCTTTTTTATATATTGATAAAAAATGCACCATTTATGGATTCTTCTTCATTTCATAAGTTTTCTCTTAATACAATTTAATAAAAATTTTTCTCTTAATACAATTGTTTTGAGACACAGCTGTATACAGGTCGATTTCGGGAATCTTAGGCGTATGTATCTGTTGTAGATTACCTGGGCTTCGATGTAGCGTATCTGGTTTTTCAAGAGAGTATGAAATGAAAAAGAATACATAAATAATGCAATATATATCAATATACAGGAAACACTTTAATTATGTATGCATTATATTTGTTTGTTTTTGCATTTCTATACATGATGCCCAATATAGCCTAGTCCAACCGGTTTTTTGTACCTTACACACTAAATGTATCACACTCTTTTTAATACTTCATCTGTTTTCTCTGCCTATAATTAAACTAATTTGTAATATTGTATTATACAAAGACAATTTATAAACCCTATTTTATAGTAATACTTTTATAAAACTAAATGAGTATATATATACATAAGAATATTATAGTAAAAAAAACATCGTGTATAAATACGCTAAATAAAAAAAGGTAGGGGAAACCGGGTTCAGTCAAGATAATATTATAGTAAATTTGGTATAAAAGGGTTTCCTTAATGCCAGAGGAATTTCATAAATGGGAAAAACCTCTAAGCCTAGAGGATGCTGCAAAAAGACAAGGTACAATGATGACAGGTTTTACAAACCCTAGATTCCTAGATGACGAAATCTCGTCTCTTATTTCTTTACCATCTTCATCCGCACTCTATCTACTGGGCTCATCTGTGGATATTCAAAATACCCCAGACAGCCATGAGATATATTTAAATAAATATATCAATGGATAAATATATAAATGGATATATTTAAATAAATTTACATTGACAGTACCATGCCTCCAAACAAGAAAAACTTGAAAACGTAAATTTATACATATTAATATTTAAAATATTATTAATTAAATACAGTATACTCTGTAGTTATGTTAAGAATACAATATTTCTATAAAACCACGATTTAGACGAAATTCTATAAAAATTTAAATGATTAATTCTTATTCAACATCTGAAATAAGTAATTAACGGTATGAAACTATTAGAATATATTTCTATTTTTTTTTTGTCATATTATTAGCGACTTGGCAAAGCTAATTATAAATATGCACAGATGTGGACTGTGTTTATATATTTGCAACCTACTTATTGGTAACCAATAAGTAGCGAGGTTGTAGATTAAATTGAATGAAGAGGAATATGGTTACAGTTCAAGAACCCCAAGCCTGGGTAGGGTGTGTACAGATGTAATAATATTAGCTCTACGTGACATTTCAAACCTCCTGGGTTTCCAAAACGGTGGATCATTTAGCTAAATTAGGATGCCTCCTGTTGAACATATAACCCTCGAGTTCAAAACCTATTTTAACCCTGGGGTGGTGAAAATCGATCACCCTTTTTATTCTTCAGTTTAATTATTTTTGTTTTTAGTCTTGTGGAAATAAATATTGTTTAATAATAATCCTTCATTATTATTCAATGTTTTTTTCAAAAAAGAAAAAATAATATTTTTTAAAAAAGAAAAAGTTAATCTAATCAACGTGAAATAAGAGCTACATGTTGTGCTTGTCCTTCTAGCTTCTCTGCAATGCGGGTCTTGTAAAAAAAACACCCTTGATTTCGTTCCGCGAATAAAGTAAAAAAACATGTTTCAGAGGAAAATACTGTCAGAGTAGGGCCGGATCCTGGGTAAAAACCCCGTTTAATAAATGATGCTGTAAAGCTCCTAACTTTTCTTATTTAACGGAGATGTTGGCAGCATTGTTTTAGACTGAAGAGAAAGAGAGAAGGAGGTCGAAAAGCTAATCGAATAAGTTATGGCCTCGAAAGACCCTCTAATCTAATCAAGGGCCTCGAATTTGGCTCTGGAGAAACAATGCCTTCAAATGGTTGCCTTAAAACGAATTGTCTCAAAACTAGATTATTGTCGTTGTTTTGATTTCGTTTTTAGTGGAGATAAAAATATATATATTTGTTTTTACAAACAAAGTATAATAAATATCCGTATTTTCAATTCAAAGACCACATTTACGACATTACATATATTTCAACTATCATGTGTTAAGCTTGTCACATGTTTAATATGTTTTTTTATTTACTATATTTTTTATTTCTATATATACAATACCTTCTCGGATTCCAAGTTATGCATTTTTATTTTATAAGTGAATTATTAATATTTGTTTCCGAGCTTACCGAAGGAAACGGAAGCATTGTGATCGTTCTAAAAAACGAAATTTGTTTGCCTCCTAATTCAAAAATTCTAGTCTGAAATCCGTTTCAGACTTCACAAAACATTTTTGGTCCCGTGTCTGTCTGTCTGTTCTTTTGTCTTTTAGTCAGCCGGTCTGTCCGACGTTGTTAAGAATCAAAGTATCTTAAAAACTTACGATTTATTGTAATTTGGGTAGTAGGCCATAATTAGTCCATTGTTGGTTTCATATAAGTTTTAATCTTCTCCTTCCATTAGTTTCTCTCTCTAGAAACTAATGGGATTCATTTATTAATTCTAAATTCGTACACAAAGATTTTTTTATACCAACACTTATATCTTTGAAAGTATTCATTAGATTATTTTTTATAAGAAATTTGGATGTTTGTCGAATGTATTTGGATGTTTGTCGAATATTGGATGGTTTGTCGAATGTATTTGGATGTTTGTCGAATATTGGATGGTTTGTTGAATGTAGTCCCAGATGATCTCGATCTCATAATACTCGTAATTTCAAGCGTCTGCACTATTAAAATTTTTCTAAATTGATCATTTTCTTCATGTAAAAATTAAAACAATTTTGACAGATTTAAAAAGGGGGAGGGTAAATTAATAAGACAATAATGAGTAGTAAAGTAAAAGGATAACATCATTAAAGAATGCGATATGACGCAATGAAGCTGTGAGCCACGCCATATTTTATCGCATGAAATACACATCAGTAACATTTATTAGTGTCTTGAAGTTCTATGTCTCTCGGAGCGGGTCAGCGCCCGCACCCGCATACAACACGCGGACGCGGAGCATTGACTTTTTTCACGGAGCGGGCCTGCGTCCACTAGTAGAGCCGAGAAAACGAGGTCTCTAGTCAGTGTCAGAAGACCAGCCGAGTAGTATGGAATGAAAATCGCGTGTATTTGCTTTAACTGCAGTATTTACGCAGAAAACGGCAGAGAAATAGAAGACTATGGATTCAACCACTATATTGGAACACAGGAGTACGGTTGGAGCATTCGATTTATTGTTTCAAGAATTGAGGGACACAACTCCGGCAGGAAGGAGACCAGAGTAATGAGATGGTTAATTTCTATCTCCATGTAGATAATTATAGTGAAGAGAATTATTACAACGAAGAAGAATCAGAATAATTAATAATAATACAATAATTAAGAATGCACTTAAGTTTAAAAGGTAAGTGTCTTCACAAGCAGAGCAAAATGAAACTGAGAACTTTCCAAAAGGCGCGGGCTCCGCTTCGTATGAAAACCTACATAGAAATCAATGCCCAATAGATAACAAGTACGAACGCGGGTCCGCATATAGCTGGGGGCCCGGGCGAACATTTCGCCCGGACGCGGGACGGGTCCGTACCCGCCCTGTGTGATCCGTGTTTTTACAATGGTCATACCTAAAGCGTCCACACCTATAGCTGCGGACAGGGCCTGCCCTGTGTAAAGAGGCCGAAGGGTCAACTAAAACTGACATAATGGACAGCTTTGAAGATGATTTTAGTATTAGGAGTGGAGCGTCCGGTCAGACACCCTTAGGGGTGCGTTCGCCAACGGATAACTGGACGACATCATCATTAAGACTCTAACCCCAAAAACTTACGAAATTATCCCATTTTCTATTTAAGACTAGTTAGATTGTGTACTTTGATTCAAGTGGGAGATAAAAACTCCTTAAGCCACTTATACAAGATAAAAAGAACGATACACTCTCCTATACTATTATCCTTGAGAACTAGCAGCTGGATAACAAACAAAACTATAAGTCTTTGATGGTACGGCTAAACGAAGGTAAAAATAAAACTGTTGAATCTTGTCTATTTTCAATGATAATCGTTAAATTTACACCAGTGATTTTATTTCTTTTTAATGGTTAATCGTTTGTTTCTCGATAAAATCTTTGTCCACTTTTACGTTAAGTACACATCTACGGTTTCAATAAATTTCCTATTTCAGTAAGAAAGAAGTTTAGCTTCACAGTACATACCGCAGCCAAGCCAATATTTCTTAGTTGATGGTATTGTACTCTTTGAAATACTTCGTAGTTTCTTTCATGCCATTTCCTTGACGGAAACAACTCTTACATCTTGGTAATAATAAGCCACTCAGTTGTATCCGAGAGAACTGTGCAGGGGACAAAGCAGACTAGGAGGTAGATTGGATGAAAAATTCAAAAAAACATGAGGAGGGAAAACGTGGCAAAGGGGCGCATGGGATCGTAGAGTGGAAAAGAATGACCATTGTATTCAGAGAGATACATTGCTGTGGAAAACAGCAATAAAATCTGTATGTCTTGAATAAAAATACACCTCAAGTGCTTTAGAAACAAATCAAGGTAAAGATCTTCCCACATCAACCCTATACTGTTTGAAGTATTGACTGATGAACCTGGTAGATCTTTAATTAGCTTTCTGCATTATTACCTTTAAAAATAACAAGTGACTACGAAGAATAGTTACGCCTTAAAATTTTCCCCCTTTTTAAGTTATCTCTTTTTAAGATTGTTATTTATTACTTATATAATGTATTATTTGCTTTAAAGACTTTACTTTTTGCACCATAACTTCCTCATTAAATATCCAAAACTGATTAAGAAAATAGGATGATTTATCTTTGAATACTAAATATGTAATAATATTCAAAAGGTAAAATTCCAATAAGTGGATTAAAAAAAAAAAAAAAAAAAAAACATTGAAGCAGTAAATTTGTAAAAATGGAAGGTAATTTCCTGTTATCCTACCCAACTCTTTTTTGACCAACTTTTTCACACTGTTTTAATTTTGCCAAATTACGTTGTTTCAAAGTATTTCCCTTTTTTAACAAAAACTAATATCCTTTATAGCAGTTTTTCAATGGTCTGTACATTCATCAACCTCCTGTATTTCTTATCCTTTCTCTTTTACAACATATTTATTTTTTAATAAATATATTTGTAGGGCCTCAGGATATAATAAATACATCTAGTTAATGATATCATTTTATATAGTCTAGTGTTGCCCAATGGCCCAATGGTTAATAAAGAATTTGGTTACTATAGAACTATTTCATTTCATTTTAGAATAAATATAGGTGAATGTTATTGTAACCTTTTTTGTCAAGTTTTAAATTCTCATTCTATCCAATCTAATTTGGGATGGTAACCAGTGCATTTAATTAGAATTACTATAGCCCTGTTTACACAGTGGCAGTCACTGTCTATCGCGTCTGACGACATAGTTGAGAGTAATATCGCAGACTAGTGGTTGGCCCACATGCCTCTGAAACCTAGGTCTAAACACCGGTGGTGAATTAGAATCCCAGAGAGGTGAGTCAGTGGAGATGATAATGTGGCTGTATCCGCCTTCTGTAATAACTTATGCTGTTGATCAGGATATATATATATATTTATGTATAAAATTTCAGTGTACATCCATAAATTTTCTTAAAACTTTTGAAACACTTATCCATAATAGTGATAATATTCACACCAATATGTTCGTTAGGTTCTACGAGTAAGGTTTAGAGGAGGAAAGATGTTCGAAATAAAATAGGGTAGACGGGTACGTGATACAAAAGTCTAAGTAACAGAATTAAATATTTAACAGTAAATATTAAAATATCTTCTATTTATGTTGTATAAAAAATAAAATTTTATTTAAAAAACATTTTTAAAAAACCAAGCTTTTATTCGTATTATTCTCAGCAAACCCTTTCATTTGTCCCACGTCATGAGCGTGCTAAACAAATATCTAATCTGCCATCTTGGACTATCCGCCATATTGGATTTAGATTGACGTCACTTAGCTAACCATGCATTGTCATCCAAACTAAACGTGTATGCGAAATTTCAATTCAATAGGTTGAGGATAACTGCTATAAAATTCAGTGGCAAGATTTGACCCGAACATACATACATACATACATACATGCATGCAAAATAAAAGCTTGTAAAATATCAAGAACAGGACTGGCACACATGGGTTGAGGATCACGACATGCTTAAAATGAGCACGCGTGACGTCAAATCAGAATGGAATAACAACACTCGCAAGAAAATGAAAATAATAGGAATTTAAATGTATACGTTCGCACATACTCAACAATCGCACTTAACATTTAAAATCAGAAAGATTACGACACTGACATGTACGTCAACATTTAACTTATGTTATGAGATAGAGGCATTCATCAATTAGCAGAACGAAAAGAATGCAAGTACGACAGGCATTGAGAGCAGCAATATTTACCGCCTTACATTTGAATACGATCCAGAATTGACACAAAAAAATTCATCACATTCAAAAATAATTATTTGAGATATGAATGGAGTAAGTCAATTTAAATTAATTTAGCCGAAATAGTTGTTTAAACAGAATTGCATTCACCACCTGCACCAATAAATTTATTGTTATTAGATTATAAATGGCGATTCAAAATTGTTTTTACGAAAAATACAAACATTCATTTCTTGCTTCCAAATGACATCAATAGGCAATAGGCGCAACGACAATCGTGCAAAATAACGATGGTCGGCGTTTCGATGCCAAACTATTTATTTCTTTAATATAAAATCAAATGTAACTACCCTGTTAAACAATCCATTAGGAAGCACGGGTTACAAAACAAAAATTTGGTCCGAGATAATTCAGACAAACTTTCTCATATACTGTTACAATTCTTACGAATGTTTTTGTTTAAATCTAACACCTCGATAGCTCTTTGTAATATTATGGTTATTTATAATTTAAAGAGATATCGGTTTTGTGTATTGTAAAAGAAAAAGAAAAGAAAACAACAACTCCGAAACAAAATAAAGAATAGATCTTAGCTAATCTAAAGGTAGATAAGACTCGGGGAGCTACGGCCGTAAACCGGAGAGTGATCTTTGACCACCGGTGATCTCAACCAGAGCCAGGGAGTCAGTCGGTCTAGAACCCCAGGGAGTGACGCTGCCGTACGCGTATAGGCAGAATCATTATTCTTAGTGCGTCGCTCGCTCGTCCAAAGGGGACAATCTCGCTTCTTCCCTCTCGCAAGATATTGGTGACGAGTGTGGAGAAATCTGAGGATAGGAGCGCGCAGAGGAGATTACCCTCCTGAAGAGAGGACGCTTTTAGTACGCCCAACTCGGAAGAAAATCGAGCATCTTTTATAGTTGTGGTTAAAGTGGTCTTGGTTTCCTAAATACGTACAGCCGACGGCGTCCCGGATACCACTTAGAGACTGTGATCTTCCGCACAACTTCCTTCTGCTCCCGTCACGCTTACCGACAACTAAAATTATTCTGGCCAGTATTAATTTAATTAATCTAATTGTGTTTTATTATTTGGTGCGCACCCTTTAGGTAATTTTATTGTAGTTTAAGAGAAGTCGAGGTAGGTTAGATTGTTGTTATTTGTTAGATTGTTATTATTTATTAGATTGTTATAATATATATTTTAAAGGTTTATAGATTAATTTGTTATGTAGGGTTTATTGCATGCATAGCTTAATTTAATTAATTTATTGTTATTCTTATTCATTAGGTTTTTTTTTTGGAATTGTCGTCAGATTGTTAGAGGTTAACTAATTTTGTTTTGCAATGAACTAGTACATTATATTCCCTATCCAACTGATAAATAAATTTTGAATTATTTAAACTTTTGTAGCTTTTCCTTTTACCTTGCTTGAGGGGTTTCCTTGTCTACCCTCAACTACCATTTCCCGGACAAGGTGGCGCCTAAATCCTTTTTTTTTATTAAATCCTTTTTTTTCCCCTATTTTAACTACCATATTCCTATATATTTATTTTGCCTCCCCCACGACCACCTCCAACTGAGCAGCGGCACGTAAATAAATCGTAACAATACGAGTTCATAATTAATTAACCCAGTGTTTTCCTTTATTAGTTTTCGAGTTTTTGTAGGTACATTTGATTATTATTGGACATTACATCAAAATTCATCAAAAAAATAACTTTTCCACGGCGGGGAATCGAACCCGGCCTCTCTCCGTCCACATTTAAAGCTATTTTCTCAGGAACTTTCTTTTTCCCAGGAAAACTGCTTATATAGTTAGATTCGTATTTAAATGGACTACATTTTATAAATTTTTTAATCAAAATCGTTAAATAATTATTTTTCACTTTTTTCTCAGAGTATTTGTGGGTGGCACTCCCAAATTTTTAGCTAAAATTAATTTCTCCATTTCGCCTCGGGGTATAATTTTTCTGAACATGTATGCCAAATTTCGTCAAAATCAGCCCAGTAGTTTAGGCTCTTCGCGTCTCGTCGCACAGACCACAGAGAGGCATTTTTAAAAACCACTTTTGTAGTCAGGGGACCTCAGAATGTGTAAATCCACCGAAATCTCAAAATTGTATTTTTCTTGAAATCACAATACTTTCTCTTTATATGAGAAAGTAAAAATATATATTTCGTTCTGTGTTTGTTGAGAGTATGCCCGTGTAAACAAGACATAAGCCTCTTTGCCTTTTACTACTTTCTTACCAACCATATACGTTTTTTTCAAATATCTCTTTCTAGACAACGCATTAGCGTCGCCACCCTTGTAGGCTACAAGAAAATCTCTTCTTAATCTACTGTTTAACTTTAGCTTGAAAAAGAATATTTTAAATATTTTTGATAATCATTGGTTTTGTTTTATCATCTCTAAGCTAAAAAATGTCATCCTTTGTTCAAAAAATATGAAACAAAGGAACATAATTATTTCACCGATAACTAAAAGTATAATCTTCCTTGGTCTGAATAATGGAACTCAAGTACAATGATGATCGCCTTGGTAGCACTGATTGCTTTCTTTTGCTTCCTTGTCTTTCTAAGTCTTATTGCATTTGTTTTCTCTTTGCTTTTGTTGGTAATGGTTACGTAAATCGAGCATTCTCATTATTGCAGAAAAGTTTTTTTTCTTGTACTTTAACCATGTATACATTATTTAAAAAAATATATTTTAAACATCGGACGATTATTTTAAGGTTGGTGAGATATGAAATCTTCATGATTTCTTTGTTGTTTTGCTAAATTAGTCGAACCGTCATTCAATTTTATAAAATCTCAGCTTTACTTTCATTTTTAAGTTTCTGGAAGTATTCATACTATGGAAAGTTAAATTTTAATTTAAATCAAATTATAATTATTATTAACAACGGGAGATAGACAGAGAAAACTCCAGCGCCGTGACTCGAACTACGGGCCTTTATATTTCCAGTATCTCTTGCCAACTACTGAAGAATAATTTCCTCTGTCAATAACAGTAGCTAGACCCGAATTAAGCTTTAATTTCAATTCTAAATTATACTACTTATATACATCCCTACTGGAGATAAATAACTATTAAAGACTAATCACAAATGAAATTTGTATGGTACGTCATTATTAGCCCCATTGTTGATCTGGTATTACTGTCTGCGAAAATTTAATAATAAGTGTGAACCCATTGAAACAAAAATTTTATAAACACCCATATATTTAAACATTATACTCATCGATTTTTGAAGAAATTTGAATGATTTGTGGAAAGTAGACCATAGATGGTCTTATATTAATTTAATACCGTTCATGCAAATTTAATATTACTTAAAAATAAGTGAGATGCCATAGGGAACCGAAACAGATCCAAAGGTATCAGGCCACAAACATTGGTAGACTGTAATGTTTTCAATTAGTTTTATTAATCAATAGTAATAGTATTGCAAATTATGTATCCAAAATACAATTAAATGTTGAAAACGTCACAATTCCTATTCAATGCTTGAAATGAAAAGGAAAAAATATCAATTTTCCTGCCTGAATGTTAAGCAAGAAGGAAATTGGAAAGTTTACTTTAACAATTAATTTGTTAAGTTGTAACTTAGTTTGCTTTAACGACTAAAAAGGAAATTGAGAGCTGAAAGCCGAGAATAAAACAGAGGGGATGTTAATAGGAGAATGGGGTTAGGTAAAGCCAATTATAAAGTCAACTAAAATTCATAATAGAGATGAAAATAGACTTAATGAAAATGTATTAAACTTTATGTATAAAACAGTTGCAGATAAAATGTGGCAACATATATTCATTTTTCTATAAAAGATTAAACTAGAAGTTAATTTTTAATTAAATTTATCATATATTTTAGATTACAATCCGTTTCGAAACATTATTATTTTTTGTGAACTCTTTTCTATCCCTTCTAGGCTTAAAAATGAGTTAACTATACAAATATTTATATTTAAAACATTAGTTGTAAGTGCACTTACATTTATAACAACATGGTGTATATTTGCATCCATGTTGATGCTGAAGAAGTGGCCTGCATGTCATTAAAGGAGTCTTGAGCTATGAACAACATTTTCCATTGAAGTCTTTCACACCTGCAAGTAATAACGTAAGTATTATTGAAAATTTCAATTTAAAAGGTATAAAAAAATAACACATTGAAAACAAATAGTCTGCCAGTTAGTGTGGCACATAACTTCTTCGCATCTTATTATTGTAGACTTTCATGATATTATGGTTTTACGACCGATTGTCTAAAGGCTCCCATACATGGTCAAATTGCTTGCGCAAACATTTTATCCGTGTATGGGGCTGTTTGATTTTGCGTAAACATGATGTTTGACGTGTATGGCCAAAATTAGCCCTACATCAGGTTTGCGCAAACATGATGTTTGTACAAAATGTTTAATCGTGTTTGGGGGCCTTAATTGATTAAATTTTCCTCCCTTTTTTAAATGTGTCCCAGTTGTTTTGTTTTTTTTTTTCTCATATAAAGAGGAAGTATTGGGATGGCTCAAAAATTCGATTTTGAGATTTTAATGGATTTACAAGTTTTGTGGTCCCCTGAGTCCAAATAAGTGGTTTTTAAAAAATGTCTGTCTGTCGTCTGTGCAGACGCGAAAAGCCTAAACTACTGGGCTGATTTTGACGAAATTTGCAATACATGTTCAGAAAAATCATACCCCGAGGCGAAATGGAGAAATTAATTTTAGCTAAAAATTTGGGAGTGCCACCCACAAAAACTCTGAGTAAAAAGTGGAAAATAATTATTTCTCGAAAACGCTTCTAACGATTTTGATTAAAAAATTTATAAAATGTAGTCCATTTAAATACGAATCTAACTATATAAGCCGTTTTCCCAGGAAAAATCTAGTTCCTGAGAAAAAATCTTAAAACGCGGACGGAGAGAGCCCGGGTTCGATTTAAGTTATTTTTATGATAAATATTCATGAAATGTTCAAAAATAATTAAATGTACATACAAAACTAATAAATGAGAAACACTGGGCTAAGTATTTATGCACTTTTATATGAGAAAGTTTGTCTTAGTTGTCTCGGACCCATTTTTTACATGGGTAAAAGGATAAAGTGTGGCGGACAGTCAATTTTATTATTTACATTATATTATGTCAAAGTCAAATATAATTCAGTCTAGTTTTTAAGGTTTCGAGGTTATCGTAGAAACCCTTATGCTTTTGGAAGTTCGTTCGTCCGTTCGTCGCATCTTGGAGTTTATGTCCCGACCTAATGCAGCTAGAGATCTGAAATTTGGTATAAAACAAACTTTTTTACCCAAAAACAGGAAACATATTGCGAACTTAAACACCCAAAATTTCTTCGATTAGAGAGCAATTGCGAACTGATCACGATATTATATATTTTTTGTAACTTTTGAATGGGGTATCATTTCTAAGGTACTGAAATGTATACATCACAAATATATATCGCTTTTCCAAAATGGCTTCCATTTTACCCCCGAAATTATTAAAATAAAACGTAAAAAAATGTATCCCCCCCCAGCTACCCCATAAGAACAGGTCCTAAAAATAAGTTAAAAATACATAAATATACGTCTCTGTGGGCCAATGATATTTCCGGGAGTTTATATAAAAATGTCAAATTTTGGTGGCCGTAAATATGGAGACTCAACATTTTTAATTTTTAAGAGGGCTATCATTTTAAAGGTATTGAAAGTTAGATCACAAAGATATATCGTGTTTCCAAAGTGGTGGCCATTGCCCATAAAAGAATTAATAGAGTGCATACCTAAGATTCTTCTCCAAAGTATTATAATTATATAAATGAGGCAACTATATTCGTGAATAGAAAACTGAGAAAATATATAATGAGATTATTTCATACAACAAACTATAAAACATTTTAGAACAAGTAACTGTCATTGTCATGTCAGTGTTGTCCAGGTTGGTGAAGTGTTCTTTCCAACACTCCCCCTCACGAGCCAAGTGGATTAAGTCCGAGGTTGCTCCTGAACTTGAGTAGTTTGGGAGCAGGCAAAGGCTTCGTAAAAATATCTGCATCCATTTCATCTGTTTGTCTGTACATTAGCTTGACGTCACCTTGACTCACAGCGTCTCTGATGAAATGTTGCTTTATGGCAATATGTTTTGACTTTGAGCTTATTATTTGATTTTGGGATAAGCTCTGAGCCGCTTGATTGTCGTTATAAATAATAATCGACTTTTGATGGATTCCCATGCTAGATAACAATCTTTTTAAATGAATTGCTTCCTTAGATGCTTCCGTTAAAGCCATATACTCTGCTTCTGCAGTTGATAAGGCGACAGTTTTCTGTTTTCGCGATTCCCAACTCACAGCTGCACCAGCATAAACGAAGCAACATCCAGTGCACGATTTTCGGTCTACAGTGCAAGCTGCCCAGTTTGCATCTGCTAAACCAATTAATTCTGATCCGGTTTTTCTAAATTTGATGGACATATTTTTTGTTCCTTGAAGATATCTTAAAATTCGTTTTAAAGCATTGACATGCTCTTTGCCATAGCATGTGTTGAATTGGCTTAAATAATTAACGGCATGTGTTATATCCGGTCTTGATGCTAAGGATAAATACATTAGTGATCCAATCAGATTTTGGTAAGGAAAACCAATGTCTTTGGGATCTTCTTTATTTAATTTTAACGAAAGTTCCATAGGTGTACTGACTGGCTTGCATTCTTGCATATTAAATTTCTTCAGAAGCTCATTAGTATATTTTAACTGCGATATGGAGATTTCCCCCTCTTTCTGATGAAATTCAATTCCAAGACAGTACTCAAGTTCTCCCAAGTCACGCATTTCAAAATTCTGGATAAGATCTTTCTTGATATTATCAAGATCTTCCTTCTTGGAATAGGCTATCAAGATATCATCCACATAAACTGCTATGATGATTCTAGCTCCCCCTTTCGGTGATACGTATATACAGGGATCAGCATCAGAAGTTTTGAATCCGAGTTCTTTTAATTTCGAGTCTAACTTTTTGTACCATTGTCTTCCTGATTGCTTAAGACCATAAACTGCCTTTTTCAGTTGACAAACGGTTTCTGTACGTCCTTTCCTCAGGTCTGTTAGCATTTGTTTTGCTTTTTCATAAATGGTTGAATCATCTTTACCACTCTCTTCCATTATTATGTCGCATAGAAATTTTTCTAGGTATTTAGGTTTTTGCATGTATACCTCTTCTTCTATGTCGCCATTGAGGAATGCTGTGGCTACATCAAGTTGACTAATTTTTAGATTTTTCTCTACAGCAACTCCCAGTAAAAGTCTGATTGAACTTAACTTGGTTACCGGAGCATAAGTTTCTGTGTAGTCAACTCCTGGTTGTTGTGAAAATCCTTGCGCTACAATTCGAGCTTTTCTTCTTTCTAACTCGCCACTTGATTTATATGTATTGGTTAAAACCGTTTTTGAACCCACAACATTTATTCCAGGTTTTCTTTTTACTAAATCCCATGTTTCATTTTTAATATGGGCTTTTAATTCTTTTCGTATAGCTTCTTCCCATTCATATGAATTTTCTCCTTTTAAAACTTCATCAATTTCAAAATTTGTTATGAATGCTTCTTCAACATATCTGGACATATCATAGTCTTTAGTCCACACGGGTTCTTTTCTTTCTCTTGAACTTTTTCTTATTTCAATATTTACATCAGGTTGTTCGTCAATTATTTCATCATTTATTTGTTCTATTATTTCAGATTCTTCAATATTATTATTTACAGGATATTTATTTTCTTTGTTATTTTTCTTATTTTTTATAGGTACTTTTATATATTCACTATTTACATTTTTCTCGCCGTTGGTGTCTTCAACTATTAAATCATTGTATGAAAAAATTCCTTCTTCTTTATACATTTTAGGTAAAATTTTGACATCCCTAGTAGTTAAAACATCTTTTAATTTTGGCATCCAAATTCTGTAAGCTTTGGATTTTTCTGAATACCCTACAAATATTCCTTCATCCGATTTTGCTTCAAATTTTCCTCTTCCAGGTCTTTTATTCAATACGAAAGCTTTCGAGCCAAAAACATGTAGATGTCTTACCGAAGGTATATGACCGACCCATTTTGTAAATGGAGTTTCATTACTAATGGTCTTTGAAGGCGTTCTGTTGCATAGGTAGTTTACTGTATTGATAGCTTCTGCCCAGAAACTTTGAGGTAGTTTAGAATCAATGAGTAAGCACCTTGCTTTTTCAACGAGCGTTCTATTTTTCCTCTCGGCCATGCCGTTCTGTTGAGGTGTGTACGGCGCAGACAATCTTCTAACAATTCCTTCATTCTTCAGATATGCTTCGAATTCTTTATTGCAATATTCTGATCTTTCATTGTCAGTTTGAAGATATTTTATTTTCCTTCCTGTAAAATTTTCCATTTCATTTTTATAGTATTTAAAATGTTCAAACACTTCATTTTTATTTTTTAAAAAATATACACGGCAATACCTTGTGTGCTCATCAATGAATGTCACAAAGTATCTTGATCCCCCGAATGACTGAACTCGAAATGGACCAGCAACGTCGCTATGCACTATTTCCAGCTTGTCAGTCGTTCTTGGACCTTCTCTTTTTGGAAATGGTAGTCTCGACATTTTACCTTGTATGCAGGCTTCACAGTCTTCAAGAATATCCTTAGAGTTGAATTTTAATCCATCTAGTATTTTATTTCTAAGGCTTAATTTAAGATCTTGTTCGTTCATATGACCCAACTTTTTATGCCAGATAGTAATGCTGTCTGACACATAAATGTTTTTGGATTCAGTTTGTGGTTTATTATTTACATTTAATTTATGTTCTGTACAATTAACATAGTATAACCCATTTTGCTTTTTTGCTTGAAGAATTATCTTTCCTTTATTGTCCATAACTGTGGCGTTATTCTTCTTAAATAATACTGTATATCCATTCTCAGTTATTCTTGCTACTGAGAGTAAGTTAGTAGTTAAAGTTGGTACATACAATGTGTCACGTAAATCTATGTTGTTATTTTTATTTAATTTTAATTCTGCTAAACCAGTTCCATCAATGGTTGCGCTTTGATCATCAGCCGCTAACTTCAATGTGCCCATTTTACCCTCTTTTATGTGTTGAAAATTGTTTTTATCTAAACACATGTGAGATGTGCATCCACTGTCCAAGCACCATATTGATCTATTAGACATGTTTGGACTCGGATTACCAGACGAAAGACACTGAGCTTCTATTTTAAATGATTGTCTATTTTCATTTTCGGTTTGTTTCTTTCCAAATTTTGGTTTAGTTTTATATTGGTTAGGCCACTGGTTAGGTTTATACTTATTATTATAATACTGGTTTTTAAATTCTTTACCTTTTTTCTTTCCGTAATATGCTTCAGTAGATCCTTCTCGAGAACTTGTTGAAGGTTCGTCTTTACACCTTGCTTGATTTTCTTCAATAATTTTGATTTTTAAATCTTCTGGAGCAGGTAAAGTATCACGACTTTCTATGGCTATTCTAAAGTTTTCGAAATTTGACGGTAGGCTGTATAGCATCATTATACTCAGTAACTCATCATTAATATTTATGTCCATGTCTTTTAATTTATCCACTACGTCCATAAAGTTATTGAGATGATCACGCACGTCATCACTTTCTTTCATTTTATTCAAAACTAACTTCTTTAGTAACGTAGCTTTTCTTGCAGGACCTTTACTCTGGTATATATTTTTCAATGTATCCCAGACTTCTTTCGATGTTCCACAGTTTTTAACTTGTTTTAGTTCGGAAGGTGATATGATCAGCATTAAATCCGATCTCGCATTTAAATCACTTTCTTCCCAAGTTTGTATGTCTTCCTTTTTCTCAGGGATTTTCTTAGTTCCAGAAACGTAACCCCACAAACCATTTTTTATTAATATGGCTTGGGCCTGAACTTTCCAAGTGTCGTAGTTATGCTTCTTTAGTGGTTCTATTCTATAGTTAACTGAACTCATGTTGCAGCTTACCTCGTAATCTTCTCTCTTCTTTATTTTTTAATTAATTTATTTTATTTATTTATTTATTTTTTTTTTTTTGTTTACTTTTTATAATATTGACATTTTCAAGATATGTCAAATATTTTCGAGAGATACTTACGAAAATATTTTATAAAATGGTTTGAACCGACTTTTTAGCTGAGTACCGACCGATTTACTCGAACTATACGCAGAATTGTCACTGGGTACCATAACCTATTATAATTATATAAATGAGGCAACTATATTCGTGAATAGAAAACTGAGAAAATATATAATGAGATTATTTCATACAACAAACTATAAAACATTTTAGAACAAGTAACTGTCATTGTCATGTCAGTGTTGTCCAGGTTGGTGAAGTGTTCTTTCCAACACAAAGTTCAACTTTTTATACATATTTTAGTTAAAAAAAGGAAAACAAATAAAATCATGTACAATATCTAAATTGGGATGCCTGAAGAAACCATTTACTAGCTTGCTGGCACGTACTTTACGAGAGTTTTTAGTCGAGACGAGCGTTTATTCCTGATAACTTTCTTACTTATTATTCTAATTCATTATAGCTATAGCAAGCCTAAAAGTAATATTTAATTTCCTCAGACAGTTAAAATTAATATGTCACTATCGTTGAGCTACTTTCTACTGTCTTCTTTCCAGGTTTAAATAAACAGGTCAAGTGTGTGCTAGTCAGCACACAGCGAGGGTCCGTAGGCCACACTATATAGTGTTTAACTGTAAAGTGTATAAACAGTGTTTTTTTAAAATGCTAAAAAGCTTACTTTGAACTATTCTAAGGGTCTGATATTCTCAAAACACACTCTGATAAAGTATTTTTTTGCCACTGAACCGGACTACAACCATATAAATACATCGAAAAGATCATAATTATAAAAAAAACGTATTTTGTCAATAAAAAGTAAAATAATTTTTTTCGAAATTTCCAAAAAGTGGTATCTTTACTTTTGGTCGAAGAATGTTCAGGAATTTTTTCAGATTTTTTGCACTTCACATAAGCGAGATAGAGGGGGGGGGGGACACACGTTTCACACCCACTTCAAACTTGCCTACGCTCGCCCTATCAAAGTTATATCCAAAGTATTATATATTTTTGTAATCAGCTCGACGTACCCCTTCATATGATACCCCTCACGGTGTCGAAAAAAATTTAACCCTTAAGTTTTTTTACCCTAATTTTTTTAAAAATATTTTTTTTTAAGTCGCTATATTTTTAAAATATGTGGGTAGGTAGAAGACACATACATGCCATATTTCAAAGTTATCGGACGAATGGTGTAGCCGTGAGAGCACGCGACATGACGGACGGACAGACACACGCAGGAAAATATAAGGGTCCTTGGTTTTGCCTACGGACCCTAAAAAGGAGTTAACTATAAACATTTTTTAAATATGTTTATGCAAATATTATACTTTTTTCCTGTGGATTCTTTCCTATATTCTTCCTGAATTTAAAATAATAAATCTACCATGTAAAATTCTTAAAACTCTGATGAGTACTTTTATAGATAGGTGATAATAAAAAAAGGTTTGTGCGCAAGCGGGGAAATGAAAGGAATGAGTATGTTTAAGACAGTTTTAAACAATTTTTCAGCAACTGTCTACCTACATCTTCAAGAAAGTACAGCTAAAGTGAAAGCCTTGCCAACATCTAAGGGGGACTTGCAAGTTCTTAATTTAGGCCCTTACCCTCACCTCGTCTTAATTATAATTTAATTTTCATTTTAAGCATAATTCTTATTTTATACATACTTATTTTAAAATATATTATCATTACCTACAGGCCGCTCAATTTTTAATATTTTATTTACTTTATCATTAATCCTTATTCAAGATTTGTGGCCAGTTCAGGCTCCATGCCTCCTGGTACAAACAATGGGCGAAGAATAAAAAAAAATATTGGACTAACAATGGGCTAGTTGTGACCTACCATCCAAATTTCATTAATATCAGAAAAGTAGTTCTTAAGATATAATGTTTTGTAAAAATCATGAACGACAGACAGATATGAGATCAAAAATGTTTCGAGATGTCTGAAACTGATACCTGACTTGGAGTTTTTGAATTGGGGAACAACAAAATTTCTTCTTCAGTATGATCACGACAATAATAACAAAATATAATATTCCGAAATTATCCAATATATCCTTGCACACATTTAATAAAAAGCTCTAATCCTTTACAAAATATCAAAACAATTAAAATAGACTGTCAATTGGTGTGGCACATAGCTTCCTCGCATCATATCACGTACTTTATTGATTTCATGCTTTTACAAGCCATTATTGTTTAATTTGTTTAATTGTTTCCCCTGTTATTTTAATCTGTCAAAATTGTTTTGACTATTTACATTAATTAAAGCATCAATTATGCAAAAGTTAAAAAGCGCAGATGATTCAAATTAATCTGGAGCTATCTGCGTATTACTTTCGATAAACTATAAAAGTATCATACAAATCACATAAGTACTTTTGAAGCCATAGGTGTAAATAAATGTATGTTTGTGCGCATGTGGAAGAGAAACAAATGAGCGCAGAAGGTTGAAACTTATATGGGACCAACAATGGGCTAATTACGGCCTACCATACAAATTTCATTAAAATCGCACGTGTAGTTTTTAATATATGTTGGTTTGAAAAAATTGAGCGACAGCCAATTTTATTCACAAAGCCATGCACATTCTCACACAAAACTCATAAATGTAGGTATATACATTAAATAAACACAAGACTAGATGGTGAGCATCGTTGTTTTGGTAGTCCGAACAAATGGGGTGGAAACGGTTTGGACAATTGTTGTTTATTGAGGCGTTGTAAGCACAATCTAGTGAGTATTGATTGTTCTAATGCTAATGTTTCATGAATTGAAGTTTGTATCAGCTTTAACTCGGTACTAGAGGGTAGCATTTAGCACAATAATTTAATATCCAGACAATTAGGGAAGTTTATACTGACTACTTTATTTTCAAATGAAATGTATGCGTGAGAAAATAATTAAACTCTGACAAATTTTTAAATATGCAAACAATCTATGAAATTATTACTATGTGTAATAATTTCATAAGCATAAATATTGCATTTATTATGTATTTCTGTTAAAAAATTAATTATAAATGCAATTTTTAATGGGACGAAGTTCCTAATGGCACGTTCTGGAGCCCGGGAGTGAATCCGAAAAAAACGACCAAAATCACCGTCACGCAAAATCCGTCTCGAAATCTACAGATGACGATAACTTGAGTAAAAGATCACTGAGTTAGATGAAATTTGGTACACATGTTCATTTTACCAATGCACAGGCTGAGTTCGTCGTAAAACGTTATCCGCCCAAACGTTCACGCGCAACGCTCGCGTAAACGTAAGCTTCAAAAGACGGGAAAAAGTGTTATTAAGGAAGCCTGTTACTTGACTTGTTTTGATTATTTTTGTTATATATGTCAGAAATGTCACTTTGTTTTGTAAATAAATAAAATATAATCATTTAAAATTTCACCCTGATATAAGCAGAAGCTGTAGAGTCGGGAAGAGATATATTTTATAATATTTTAAATTAATTGGCCGGGTAGGTAGAAAACAGTCCTATTTCAATCCAAACTCCTTTAACAAACATACTCTTTCACTATAAACGCATCATGATCAACTTATTTCTTATATTCAATATATATATTTATAGTAAGATGCTTGCTATTATACATATAATGGTTTTTTATTTTTTTTAATTTTGCCTTAACTCTGCTAGGTACAAACAGTTCGTTACTTTTAATTTTGTCTCTTTTCTAACTCCGCCATGTATAAGTAGTTAGCAATGTATACGTACTTAGCAGTGTGATTCTATAATTTATATTTAATAAAAAATGTAAGGAACTTCGTTCCTACCGGGTGACCCACGACACCACACGTATTTTTTTTATTTTAGAAAGGGTCCATATAGAATGAATTAAGAAATTATATCGGTCAAAGAAAAACTTATACAATTTCAATTACTGTCTATTTATTTTTATGGATTATAATAAAAAAAAAAGGAAAAAAACATCTTACTTTAAATAAATATTCAACTAGCTGATATACCTATACTTTACTTCACTTAGGGGGTGGCTCTTCTACCGTGAGGTGAAGGGTGGCGACAGAAAGCCTTCCACCGATACCGGTTCTTAGTTTCTATTAAAGCGCCAATCCTGGACATGCCACGCCTCAGTTCTAAGCTCTTGATGTTGTCCTGTCAAGTAACTCACCTTCTTCCTCGGGGGCATCGTCCATCGGTCCTTACCTCCAAAGCTTATTTTGGGGATCGGGAAGCGCCTATTTCGTATTACATGTCCAAACTACTTCATGCCGGGGACAACTAAGGGCGGGCACATACATTGAGAGGCTATCAGGCTGTTAATGGCCGAGGGTGTCACATTAGTGAGTCCTGAATGGATTTAGGGTTCTGTCCCGCCTTGACTTCCCTGCCACCCGCCGCAGGTGTCTTATTTCTTACGCCTTACTCCTACGTTCATGTTTGGAGGTGACTGCCCAAGACTCACAGCCGTAGGTTAAGATAGTATGTAAATGGATTTGTAAACAATACTGTAGGAACTTTCTGAGGAAGCTGATATTTACAGAGTGGAACATTCTGTCAGGTGCTGCAATGAGAGAGATAACCTTGATGTTTATCTTACCAAATTTTGCTAAGTAGATACCTAGACATTTGAAAGCCTCGATCTGCTCCAGAGATTTACCATCTAGTAAAATCCAATGAGGAATATTGTTTTGGACTTGGAGCTTCTGACCTTCATGTCCTTTGCTTGAGGATATCATAGTAAGCATTTGAAGTTGTACTGTAGCTTCTCATTGGAGTCGGCGAGCAACATTAACTCGTCGTCGAATACCAACGAGTTGATGTTCACCAACTTCATCATCTAGTGCCCTAGTGAACACCTTCAAAATCTCATACAGCTCCTCAGAATATTATTCATCAATATATTTAGGGGGCTAATAATACCTTCTTGTCTTAACCCAAGAAGTGTAGTGGCAAGTTCGCACGCAATTTTTGCAGTTCTTATACAAGCTCTTAACTCTCTCAATGAGGCTTTGGTCTACATTTCTGTCCCTTAGAAACTTCCACAGTTCTATATCTATACCTATATTAATAGGTTTATTATAATTTTGAGTTTATTTTAATATTAAATAATTTTTTGACTCACCGGTTAAAGATGTATAGTCAATACCGATTAAGATATTTGATCCCTAGATCTTTTAACTCTAAACGTTTATATTAAGCTTATTATTGGATATACGTAATCAGTTACAACGAAGTCTGTTTATAGTCCCTACATTCGAAGTTGCACTTTAATTTAATTCTAGAATTAATAGGAAACTATCATAATACAATCTTGAAACCTAATTAAAGCATTCGAGAAATCTTCCTTTTATCTTGCCTCTTAGCTAGATAAAATTTCTTAGAAAATTATAGATGCAAAATCGAAGCAAGAATAAAAATGGAAGTGTGTGTTCTATTTAACAGCAAGTCGAAATTTTAGTTAATAAGTAAAGATTGAGTGAGTTAGTGCACAATTTATTTAGAGTATATCTTTTGTATTTTAGTTAAAACTCTTAATTTAGCAGTTAGGTGATTTTGTTTCTCATTATACTCGTATTTTATACCTTTTGGTCATACTTAAAAATACTATAAACTTAAAATACTATAAATTTAAAAAATAATTTCTAGAGTAGCACTGAGAAGATGATAGTTTTGGTTTTACTTTACGAGTATATCAACTGCCTTTCTAGACAGAGGCAATACCACCAAGGTGAGAGCTGGTGGATCCATTACCGTATATGAGACTAGTGTCTTTTTTAATCATGTAACTCAAAGCATATTTTGTCGTCTGTTTACTCATGTATTAGGTTTACAAGCAAAACTCTGGTTG
The DNA here is from genome assembly GCA_951217055.1 of Gerris lacustris. NCBI lineage: Eukaryota > Metazoa > Arthropoda > Insecta > Hemiptera > Gerridae > Gerris > Gerris lacustris. Next base: position 83,673,006 of record OX578277.1, read on the forward strand.
TAAGGGTTTAGTAAATAGGCAAGGTAAGTTGAAGCGTGCCATATCTTACTTTTAACAAGCAGCCTGCTTCTTACAAGGAGATCTCTTCTGTTGACTAACAGTCTTGGCTTAAAGCTGAAACAAGAGTTAAGAACAGAAAGGGGACATTCCTGATGAGTCTTTTTTTAGAAAATTTTCTTATATACATACTTCTTGCTCTTTTCTTCATAATGGAAATAGAAACTGTACAAAGTCGAAAATCCTGGCTAAGGGTACTAAATTTACAATCTAAATAATTGTTGTTCGCTTTAATTAGGTTATAATGGTCATAGATGACACATTATACGGCTTATACGGTTAATGGAGTTATCCATTACTACATATGGCTGTAAAACCTACTTTGCAGGTCCATACCAGGCGCAGACAGTTGTGCCAACGATTTTATTTACAAAGCTTTTTTACAATACTTTTAACTAAAAACAAACATGAAACAGACATGCTACAACAGTGAATCCAACATCTTTATAATATAAATGACATTAAATTTCATTGTTGTTCAAACTAATAAAGAATTGACGAACTAATAAGTTCATCATTGTTTAAACTAATAAAGAGGAAAATATTTATATATTACTAGCCGGTTATTAATGTTTATTAATATAACACAATTGTAATTGTATAAAGCATGGCAAGTCTAATGAGGAGATGCATTTTATCCGCGTCAAATTAAATTGCCTTAAAAGAAATAAATGACGAGTAATTATTTATAAATTGATTTAGGTACTATTATTATAGAGGATGCAGTAAATTAAAAATTTAATATAAGAAAAAGTGAGTAAAATGTAATATACAATGTTTTCTATTAAATTAAAAAAGTCCGCGTGATTTATTAAAATTTCTCTGCAATTCGAGAAAATTTTTCTAGACACAATGAAAAATGTTACATTATTAATTTAACAACGATTTACAGTTGCAAGCCATTTCTTCTCGAGGCAAATAATTGCTAAAGCTTGCCTATCGAAGGCGTAGAGTAAGGATTTGAGTGATTTATCGACTAAAGATTTATCTTGTTAATGCATAAAAAAGAAGGGGATGAGTTGATAAATGATTCTGGAATACTTTCGAAATAGTTTATTTTATTCTCCAGATTAGCAAAAAAAATTATAAAAAATGTCGGGTATAACAAGGTTATTTGAACTACTTCGGCTCTATATATATTTTATATAATACTGTAATCTCTTATATATATGTTAATTATGTTTTATTTGTTAGTTATATTTATTAGTTGTATTTATTTATATAATAATGTAAATCAAGCATTCAGTATTTAGTAAAAGAGAGGAAAATGACTCTAAAAGGGTAAGGAATATGACTCCATAGAAGAAGCTAGAAAGGAAGCCAAATCTACCCCATCCGCAATTTGGAAGTTTAGGCTAAAAATAAGAAGAAAAAAATAAAGAGGAAGCCGGGGTGAAATTAGCTTATATAATATTCTGGGGATTTCTTTAAACCCAACAAGCTGATATTGGCCTTCTCTTCTACTATACCTTTAGGCTCTCAGATTATGTTCTTTAGTAAAAATCTTAAGCCTACTCAGTTATGGAGAGAGAAATTATATTTTTTACATATTTAAAACATAAATGTTATCAGTAAGGTAGCTTTACAATATTATACCCTACTACACATAAGATTTGAGAACTTTTTGGAATGAAGTTCCTTATGGCACGTTGCAGCATCTGGAGCCCTGGAGTAAATCCGAAAAAAACGACCGGTTACGAAATCGACCGTCATAAAAACAAACCGTCACAAAAACGACTGACGACGGTAAAAGTATATAGAGTATAAGATGACCGATTTAGTTGAAATTTGGTACACATCTTCATTTTACCAATGCCCATGACTTGTTCCTTGGGCTATCCACCCAAGCCTTCGTGTAAACGTAAGGTTGAAATCTAAAACTTTTAGATTTTTATTTCTTACGTTTTAACGTAACGATTTTAATAAAACTTCATCCACATCGTCTAAAGTGAAATTGAAACAGGCATGTAAAATTTCAACCTGATAAGCAGAAGTTTTTGTGTACTGAAGTGATATATTTTAAATGAAGTAAGCCGGGGGTGAGGGTTAGAGAATAGTCCTATTCCCTCACTACTCTGCTCTTTACTACAATCATCCCATTTAATCAACTCATCACGATAAACTAATTTATTAATATTCAATACATATTTATTCCAAGACGCTCGCTTCAATCATAAAGAAAAAAAATGTTTTTCTTTTATTTTTGCCTTAACTCCGCTAAGTACAAATAGTTAGTTACTTTTAATTTTGTCTCCTTTCTAACTCCACCATGTATAAGTAATAAGTAGTTAGCATCGTATACTTAGCAGTATGATGTTTTTATTTATATTTAATGAAATGCGTAAGGAACTCGTTCCTACCGGGTGACCCGCGACACCACACGTATTTCTTGCTTCTTGCTGTTAGCTACCGATTTCAATGGGTAAACATAATATTAGCCTTATACAAGACAAGTAGCTAGTAGTAGTAGTAGTCTAGTACTTTCTACTAGGACGGGTAGGACGAACCACTTGTTCGAACCTTGCAATTAGGCCATCATTCAGGCCCTTTTTACGCCCCGCGGTAGAGAGTTCCAGCCACTTCACACATCATACATATGTACATTTGTACCGCCGAAGCGAGTATGATGTGATCAATAGTGAGCCATATAAATCAGAGTGTCACGGCGAGGAATCGAACCCCGTCTCGTTCCACTCGAGATTCAGTGATGGCCGAGCAGACGTGGTTTAACTCACACGGCTACGCTAGCTCCCTCCAAGACAAGTAGCTAACATTACATTACTTTAGGAATATTTAAGCTAAAGTGCAAAATTAAAATCCTTAACACCACTCCATACATTTAAAGAAAAAAAAATGTTCAAGCCCTTGGAAGGCCAAGGCCTGCAAAATTGCTTAATAACTATATATTTAATGGATAACACGGGGTTAGCGGGTTGCTCCATCAGCTCTATAAACCATATAATTGGCATACTTAACCAGTTAGTCACCACTTCACATAAGCAGCTTCCCATTTATAAAGCAATGCTGGATGAACACCAAATGGGGAAGTCCAGTTGGAGAATCAAACCTAAATCTGTGGTCACAACTTGGATTGTGACCACAGATTTAGGCCCGATGTAGTTTAACTTTATTAATAGGAGAGCCAACTGCTCTCCCATACAAGGTACCTGGGGGCCCGGTAGAACTTAACTCTTTAGAGCTTGAATCTTAATTTCTTAACTCCTCAATTTCCAAGGAATAATATTTTTGCTTCCGAGATTCCGAAGGTGAAGCTACGTGATCGTTCTGAAGAACGAAACAGTTTTAGGAACATTTTTGGTTCCGTGCCGTCTGTCGGTCTGTCACTCTATTTTTGCGAACCAACATATCATAAAAACTACACGTCCGATTTTAATGAAATTTGGATGGTAGATCATGATTAGCCCATTGTATTGGATCCCTATAAGTTTCAACTTTCTGCGCTCATTTGTTTCTCCTCCACATGCACACAAACATACATTTATTTACACCTATAGCTTCATAAGTACTTATCTGATTTGTATGAAACATTTATAGTTATTAACATTTAAGTAACCCGCAGATAGCCCCAGATTAATTTGAACCGTTTGCCCTCTTTAAATTTTGCTAAATTGATACTTTAATTCATGTAAAAAATCAAAACAATTTGGACAGATTAAGAAAACGGGGGAAACAAATAAATTTGACAATAATGGCTCTTAAGAGCATAAAATCAATAAAGTACGTGATATGATGCGAGGAAGCTATGTGCCACACCAATTGGCAGTCCATTTTTACAAATAGCTACATTTTTAAAATAATTTCAGATTAATAAGTTTTAAAATGTTAATAAATCATGTTGTTTTGTGTAGGGTTGTATTTAAAGACGGTAGAAATAAATCTATATCTTGGCAAGTGATTTGTAAAAGTAGCAACCTGTTGTCATTGTCATACACAACAAGAAACCACAACACGTCGACCAACTCCCGGGTTATCTCCGGTTGTATAATAAGCTTTCTAAAAGCCAATATTGCAATGCATTTCTAGAAGGAACTCAACTCCTACTGTTACAAACAAAGAGTTATGATACTGCCCTAGTAAAATCACTAAACGTATATTTCCTTCAAATTTACATTCAGTTCTCTAATTTTTTTTTAGCTAAAGTATGCTATAAAACCGCAGTTTAACTGTTGCTGCTTGCTCTTCCTACATAAGTATATTAAGTTAGACTAATATTGTTTCTAGTAAAACGAGAAGGACTATTAATAATTCTCAAACCATTGGTTAATATATGACCACTATACATATTTTAAAATTGTTTAGAGTTAAATATAATATTTTTTCAGTTTTAATGGGGAAAAAACAATGTTATTCTACGTTTAAAGTCAGCAACAGAATAACATTATTCTTATAATGTGGATACAACTTTATCCGGACAAAATCTTTTTATTTCCTAGCGGCAAATCGACTAACCGCTTTCATAATGGGCGTGTTGTACTATATACAATTTACAGAGTAATGAAACTGTCTAAATAACGTGAGCAATAGTTATTCAACGTAATCACTTGTGGAACATTAACTAAAATGTATTACTAAACCAATAAGCCACCACAACTAAGATGGGTCGAGGGTAATGTAGACACAAAAAGAGAAGCTTATAGTAGTCGAGTTATTGTTGTCAGAGACTTCAACATTCTGTAACTTATGTTCTCCGAAAGAACAGATCTATACTCTATTTAGACCCTTATAGTTTACTAACTAGAGATTATTATTGTGTGTTTAATTTTTTTCTTTTCATTAATATAACCATTAACATTAATACATAGTCTGCTGCAGGTTGCGCCAATAAATGCAGTAAACAATGATAATAATAATCTCTCCAAAGTTGGAACAAATATTTTGGGAGATGTGCAAACAGTGTTAAGTTGTACTGGTTTAATTCTTTTTTTTTACTTAGTTTATTCTAGCCGATCATTATTAAGTAAAAACCTTAATTCCTATTTTTTTACTCATGTAAGTAGTAATATATGTATATAAAGACAAAGTATTTTGATGGCACGAAAATTCGATTTTGATGAATTTACAAGTCTTGAGGCATGAGGTCCAAAAAAGTGGTTTTAAAAAATGTCGGTGTGTCGGCAGTGCCAAAATATATAATTTTGGCTTCAAATTTATGTTTTCTACCCCCCCCCCCCCCCCCCCCCTCCGGGGCGGAGATTCCGCCCCGAAATCTCTTAAACAACGTGGAAACAATACTAAAATTTATTCCATTTCACGGATCTAACGATTTAATGAGTTTTTCCGAGAAAAATCTATTTTCCGATATATTATGAAAATAAAATAATTTATTTATTGTATTACCTCAGGCCTTAGACATGCAGCAATTACCGCTTTTCTGTTGAAGGTGACAATTTTTATTATATCTTCTTATAAGGTTCAAAAAATTAATTACAAATTAACTAAAGAAATTTAGTTTCATCATATACCAGTTGCGGATACAATTTTGCTACCCTTCTTTTCTTCTCGATAAATATATATTATGTACCCTAAAACTTCTTTGAGTCCGATGAGTAACTTCTTCCTTCTCACTTAAAAGTAGCGCTATTTTACACAGGGTTAATTTTCTAAGAGGCAATACAGCGGTACGTAGAGGTGTGGAAAGATATTCCATCTTCGACTGTCTGGGATTTGACCGGACAATAGTAAGGATTGTCCCGTGACCGAAGGTGAATCCACCTTTACTAGGTTTAAATGGATTTCCGAATTTTATCCTGATTTACCTCTGTCAGTAGAACTGTCAATCTGTTTTAATGTGATCCTTAATAATGTAACCTCCACTGTAGAAAAGAACATAATTTGAAACCTTAAAATTCTTAATAGAGAAGAATGCAGAAAAATTATAAATCTTTTTTAACTTATTAAAATTATTCGAAAAAAAAATTCTTTAATTTCTCTAAACTTTTTAATTCCACGCTTGCTATTTTTTTATTTATTATTATTTTTTGAAGAAGATAAAAAAACCCAGCTAAGTTTAAAGTATTGATTTGTATATTTACCCTCTCCTCTCAAGGGGTAAAGTTTAATATTTTAAGTTACTTTTCGATGCAAGAGTGAACATTTCACATAAATATACATGGGGAGTAAAAAACTAAATATTAGTAAGCAAACACCTCACGAAGCCCTTATAAAGCTTGTTACCTTACATCTTGATATGGATTTTTTTCTTTCTTAACATTTATTTTTAAAGTCAAACCTTTTAAAAAAATATATGTGCTTAAAATATCCGTCGGATAAGAGAAGTCTAAATTTATATGATGGAGTTTCCAAGTCTCTGCGGTGTCCTCTCTTAGGGATAAAAACGAAGGTCCTTACAATAATGATAAAGATTTCCTCTGAGAGTTGTTATGCTAAAAAATAAGGCTTTTTCTCAGCGGGGGACTCCACCCTTTACTAACCCTTCTACTGTCAAGGTATACACTGCCGTCAAGTCTTCTCCCTAACCAGTCTACAGGGCTAGTGGCAATTTCATGATACTTCTTATAACCCCAAAGAACCTTCCTCGTAGTATTCGTTCTAAGCTTAAGAAAAACCTACCTCAAAACCTTTTATAAAACGTCAACCCTTAACATTATGCAGTATGGATATTATGTTAGCACAATGCATACGAGCATAATAGTCGCATGAATTTTAACTAGTATATCTTTAGCTAAAAGCAAAAATATAATCTAAAAAGAACCTACATTACAATTTTAATAAAGAAAATTGGGCAAACAAAAAAGGCTGATTCACTTTAAAATTGTTGTTTAAATTCTTCATTTTATTTAATGAGAAAACAGATACAACGGTTATTGCTTTTACAATTAGTTTCCACCGTTTACAGATAACATTATTGTAACTAGGTGTAAATGGGCTCATGGAAATCAAATAACAATGACTTGTAACAAATAAACATTAATACGAGTATAAACTATAAATTAGTCAAAAATATTGTAAATTGACCGTGACCGTAGAAAAATAATCAATACATCGAGACGGTTCAAGTTATACGGATCTCTCACCTCTGTTTACTGAAAGCTATAAATATCTCAAGATGACTACTGGCTGCAAACATGTCAGTTGTAGATATAGGAAGTGTATTGTTCCCAATAGAATAGACAGACCAATTGGTTTCAAATGTAAGTTTCAGTACTATTCCATTTATATTTACAGTGTGTCCCAAGATAGAGTATCCGAGAGGAAAAATTTTCTTATTTTTCTTAAAGCACTAAAAATGATAACATTTTCTTGATTTTGTGTACAGAATGTCCTGGGTTTTGAAAACTTAAAAATATGACCAAGAGTAAACTACCCTTATTTTTGATGGTATCGAAAAATATTATTTATAAAAGTGGCTCAGAATTGCAAAAAACTTATAAATATTAAATATTTATTTATTTGATGGATTATTAAATTCTAGTTAATTTTCTGAAATATTAAATTTTAGTTTGTTTTATAAAAATAAACACACAAATAGTTCTCTTTGGATTTTTATAATAAACAAGTGTGATAAGAAACAGATGGATAATAGCTTGAAAGAGTTAAAAGAAATAATTAAACTGGTCACTGCCAATATTCCCCTTAAGCAAGTTCAAAAGGAAAAGAATTGATAAAAAAAGAATCGAAATTTGCGCAGAAGTAGGTGACATGACATTTGAATGATAATTTCTTTAATTTTATTTTTCAACTCTGTGGATTTTTTTTTGTTACTTTAATAGATGTTAAGATTATAATTATTAATTACTTGTTGTGATGATATTTTTTATTTATTACATTAGCCATTAGCTTATTATTTCATTGTAAGTAATTTATTTTGTTTTCATAGAATAAATTAATATTTAATATTTGCACGTTTTTTGCTATTCTGAACCACTTTTCTAAATAATATTTTTCGATACCATCGAAAATAAAGGTAGTTTACTCTTGGTCATATTTTAAAGTTTTCAAAAAACAGAACACCCTGTAAACAAAATCAAGAAAATTTTATCATTTTTAGAGCTTTACGAACAAGCAGGAGTTTTTATAAAGAATGACTTTTTTCCGAAAACCCAAAAATAAGAAAAATTTTCCTCTCGGATACTTTATCTTGGGACACACTGTATATCTAATTAAAATTAGGTCTGTACACTGTACAGTAGATCAAAATTGCAAAATTTATATATACAATTTCATTTCATACATACTAAAAGCCTTCACACAAGAAAAAAAACCTTATATTTTTTTTGTATATATGTATGTGTGTGCGTCTATCGCCACCGACTTTATAGGAGCAAAACTGGCAACAAAATCGATTTTTTTTTTTTTCTCGCATAGGTGAAAAGGCGTTGGAAACGAAACTATTTCGTCATTTCATTTAATTGCTGGGCGTACATGATAATAGGAAACATAGCCACTCATACCTAGCCTATATATGTTATGTGTATATATTAAAGCAGTGCTATTTGGATCTTTGAGTTAAATAAATTTTAAAAGAGGTAGTGGTCTTATAGAAGCCGAAAACTGTTATAAATATTATTTTGCGTACCTACAATAACAATTTCCTCAATCCTTTCTAAAATTTTATGATCCTATTTCAAAAAAATTAGTGAGTTACATACGTATTTGTTTAGTTCTTTTTCTTTTCCCCCAGATGAAAAGTTAAGAACAAAACAGAACTTGCTAGATGTAGGAGCGTCTACGGAGGTCATCTTTAAGGAACAACACTAACAGTCTCTCCATGTACATTGAAAAAAAATATTATTGCCAAAGCAGCTTTCAGCCTTCAAAATGCCATCGTCAGTGCCTATTGCGGAAGAAAAAAGTTACATCAATAAAAAGAAATTAGTGAGTGGCGAGTCTAGTTTATGCCGTAGAACATATTTATTTTTATTAAAGTAACTTTTTTCTTCCGCAATAGGCACTGATGATGGCCTTTTAGGCTGAAAGCAGCTTTTGCAATAATTTTTTTTTTCTTTCAATTTACATGGAGAGACTGTTTGTGTTATTCCTTTAAAACAGATTTTTAAAGAATTCTATTAAAAAGGTTATATAAAGTTTTAATAACTAATCAGCCGCAGACGAACCAATAACAACAACGAGGATAATGCTTTTCCAAATGTCAGTGAGTGGAAATCTGGTAAAACTCCATAGTTTAACTATTACGCATGCTTATTTTAACAACTTACTTTGAAAAGCCATAAAAATATGTTTTTTTCTCTGAAAAAATTACAGTTGTACATTAAAGTAACATTGGTTTCGAGCTAACATAAAGATTATACAAAATTGTGTTAATTGCGATTTTAATTTCTTCCCTAGAGACAAAACATAGATTTTGTTTGAAATAACCTTAACCTAAGTATAACTATAATGGTTATATTTAACATTTAACTTAGTTAATCCATCGAAGAACTATTAGGAGAAAAAAAGAGGTTTTTTTATAATAGACAGCATGGGCGTTTACTTGTTGTTTCTCCCATAATGAAAGAATAGCCATAATAATTGATGTGGTTAACGATAACATTTTTTGGCTTTATTTCAGCGAATATTGGTCCTTCGGAGGAACAGAAAAATATCTGTTTGAGAATAATTCATAATTTTTATGTTGTAAATGTACATCAGCACACATGTTTTACTTAAAAATACTTTAGTTACTTTAAAAACTAAAATTATGATTTCATAAAATCGTAAAATCCATATTTTTCGGCTTTATCTTAACGAATTAACCGGTTCTCAAGAGAAGATGAAAGTGATGTTCTGTTAAATACCAGGTTCCGGAACTAAACCATTAAGTAGTGGCATAATTTGGACAAAAAAAGCTTTTTTGTTAAAATTTACACCATTGTGAAATAATTAATCCATGAAAAATAATGATCCATGAAAAATAATGAAAAATGAGAGGGTTAAACCCATAGTGTAAATTTGCCAGGACCAGAGCAGAAAAAAAATTCTTTCAGAGTCGGTATTTTATTCCTGTCAATATCAGCCAAATATTCATTAAAGCCTTTATTTGGCCATTTTCGTCGATTATTATGGGCTTACTATCAAACCATTAACACAAAAATACCAAAACAATGAGAAGCCGATTGCGAATCAAGTTTCCTTTTTTAGGACTGGGGTGTATAAAGTTATTTGTGCAGGAATATATGAAAACGAATTACTTTTTTTAAAAAAAGTATGGGGCCGATGCAAAGAAATAAATAGTTTATAAATAGGTTTGTCAGCCATATTTCCCATCTTTTTTTTTTTTTTCGGCTATAGTTTGTAAATTCAATGGTTTTTATAGGCATTAAAGTTGCCAAAAATGGATAAACGGCTAAAAGTGGCAAAAGAATGGCTTTTTGATTTATTTTTTTAGAGCTGATTGTGAATCAAGTTCTTTATTTAGGGTTTGCGAAAAAAAACTAACAAGAGATGGTTTTTTTGAGTTAGGCTTTTTAAGCACGACAAAATTAATCATGTTCCACCAGATTCCATTTTTTGTATACTTTTGTCAATTTTCATGGGCTATAGTCCAATGAATCTGCAAAAAATTATCTGAATCTCTTAAGCTCCTTAACCATATGTTTAAGTTTTTTTTATAGTAAAAGATGAAGAAATTCGATTTCTAAATCATTAACAGTGCAAAATTCTTTAACAGGGCTGACAAGCGTACTACAATAAGCAATAGAAAGGAAGAGGATCTGAGCAACATTCTATGGTTGCTTAGGAGTCGAACCTAGCAGCGCAGAAGCAACTCAACAGCGTAAGCCTTAAATCCTCCATGGGAAACGATTTCAGGGATATCCATTCAGAGGATAACAAGAAAAAAGGGCTGTCTAGATACATGAGGGATTCGGATTTTTTTAGGCTTTTGTTGTAGGAAAACTACCCTTCAATATGAAGAGCGCCAAATAAGCGTTTAAAGAACACAAAACCAAGTTTCTTCATCAAGATTAGTCATTTTTCAACATGATTTACTAAAGTATAACTCTATTTCTTTATCATTGTGAGCATTGTCATTTAGGTTATTAGTGTCTTCTTTTGATGTTTTAATGAAACTCCAGTAATGAAGTATATCTTCAATTCTTAGTGCAACATTCTGATACAGTAAATTAATAATATGCTCTATTTATCGCAATAGTAGCAACATTTAAGTGCGTATATTCTGAAAATAACTTTTTTTCGTGGTAGGCTGTGAAATAGTAACTTTAGAGCCTAAAAAACGTAGCTAAAATCCATTTTTTTTTATTACTCCTAAACTGTATTGAAAACATTTTTACATTCTAGTAGTAGTTATCAAAAGTGCCGTTTTTAGCGCTGCAATCAATTAGACCTGCTTCTTAGTACGATTAAAATCCACTATATGTCAATGCGTTTTATTTATCTTTTTTTATATTGTGCAACCTCTTTAAGGTTCCTTTTTCTCAAAATCTTAAGTATGTACTAATATTTGTTAAAATTATAATGATTAATATTTAATGTTTTTTTCATTGTCTGCTACCTCGGAAAAAAGATGCCTCGGTGCAAAAGATTGTCGCCCGGCGACAACAATCTTTTGCACCGGGAGACAGCCTCCGCAGACAATCTGCAGACTGTTTTGTCCCCAGTGTGCGCCTAGCCTTATATGATAAGTCAAAGTTTATCCCATATATGTCCCTACATAAATTTAGGATAGGATTCGAGGAAGATAGGTCAGCTCAGTAAAATAAATCAAAAGAAACGGTCCTTCGAGGCTCTTGGGCTCTTTTTTGAATTAGAGAAAGAAAAAACAAAATTCCTAAAAATAAGTTACTAGAGACCGTCATCTGCGTGGGCAATAAAGAAAAACTATAAAAAAAAATACGGGTTTTAAAAGAAGTTGGAAGTAGCAAGCTATCAATACTTTTACGATGGTAGCAAAATACAAGTAATATAAAATATTCCAGCAGTGCAGAGTGCCTAATCCCCGCAGAATATCTCCAGAAACATTTTATTTATCATAAGGTCGAACAAAACTTAACTTGTAAAAAGTAACGATTTCGTTACTCCCTAAGTTTCGAGACCCTAACTTTGTTAGTAAAGTTTGAGCGACAGTGGTGAGTCGTAATAATTATTATCATTGGTATGTTACCCCAAACTCCAGCAAGCTTTAGTTTGAAACTAGAACTTCGCTACTGAAAACTTATAACACAATATGAAATTTATATGCCTTTACTTTATATTCAAGACAAAACAAGAAGGGAATTAAGTTTTAAACAAATATCCAGATAAGTAAATAAACATATAAATTTTAACGTTGTTATTTCCAGACTGTGGAGGTATTTCTATATGACCACAAAAGTTAACAATACCATTTTAGACAACTAAGCAGCAAATAACGTAAAATTAATGGTAGTATTTAAAAATTAAAATATAATACCAGAGTAATCTTGAAATCGACTGTTCTAATAATGCTGTCGTGAAAACGAGTTTATATTAGGACACCATACCGTTCAAATTAATCCTAACTCAATTTTATTATAAAAAAAGACGTTTATCTTACTCATGTTAAGATCCTGGGGAAAACCCTTAACAAATTAAATGGCTTATCCTAATGAACATATCCAGATTTCATGATTAACCGTCAATGTGTTAATTATGACAACCTATTAATGGAATAGCCGGACATTTTATGCGACAGAGTGTCTCAGTTAATTAGTCTAATGGGATCATATTGGGCAGCCTTCATAATATTTATGTTAGATGGAAAATTAAAAGCAGTGAGAGATGATTTTCTTTTTTTAAATTTTATTTCCATATTATAACTACAATATTATAAGTTATAACGCTGTTAGCTTTATTTTTTTTTATAATACATGGCATAGTACATCTTGACTTGAGAAACTGTTCAGTGGAAGAACTCACAATTAATGTGGTGGTTATGGGTTGCAGGTTCGCAGTTCAATGATGGCAAATTTTATTTGTATTTATTTTAATTCTCCATTTTTTTTCAACCATATTTCAAGAAATGTAAGGTGATTTTGGACATGGTCTGAAGTTGTACGGGAAGATACGTGAGAAGGATCTATGCATTTGTCATCTGTGAAGGAAGTGAGGATGTTCAGGAATGTAAGATGTGTAAAGGGAATATAGAATTGGGGCAAGGATACTTCCTTGGGGTACACCTGCTTTTATCAAAAAAAATTGAAGAAATGAAGAGGTTACAGGAAACGTGATAGAATTGGTTTTTAAGGAAGGATTTCAATATCATATGGGAACTTTTATAATATTTATGTTACATATGAAATATTTAAAAGGCGTGAGAGTGTATTTTAAATCAAACAATTAAAAGCTGATAATATAACACAACGATACAATGGAGTAATCAAATACTTAGTATATGCATGCTAAAATCATTGCTTGCGGGATTGTTATATATTAAATATGGTAATTTTCTACCGATTGAATAGCTTGATTATAACTTAGATTTGATAAAGAAACATAAAAAAGAAAATGTTTGGTGTTTATAAAATAGCTGATTAAATATATGTGGTATTAGGAAAATATTTATCTTTTAACTTATAACTAGGCCTCAAAAGGTTTTAAGGTAAATAAATACATAGCTTTGTAATTTAGAATCAAACTCTCCTCTGGTTGATTTATTCGGAGGCAATATTCACGTCAAAGTGCAATAGAAATGAGATTATTGAAGCGAAAATTCCTGATGGATTCAAACGTATGCTTTTTACTGAGGACGGTCAGATTTATTCTACATCATCATGAACTAATTGGGAAATGCTGATTTAAAAAAAAAAAAAAAAAAAAAAAAAAAAAAAAAATCTACAGAGTTTTATCAATAATATCGATTTAAAGAGGATCATATCATCTCTGTAATGAAGAGAGAATCATCATCATATGATATCTCTGTTATTTATTAGGAAAAAATTGTTTACATTGTTAGCCCAAAAATTATAATACATATTTATGTAGTTTAAGAACGCTTAAAGTCACAAACTAAGTAATTCAAATATTTTGGTCATCCTTAAAATTCTTAACTATGTAAATGAATCAATATATGACTCTTTTAAGGACTCGGCTTGCCCCACAACTCTCCACATCTGCCTTTTTTGCTATATTTTCCCTATTGCAAGAGAATAGGCTCCTACGGATTTCCTTGAATAAAAAAGGGAAGTAGGTCCTGCAAACATTAAAATGTCGTCGTTCCTTTAATATTTCCGGGCGCGTGTAGAACGTTTTAGGAAATACGGCACTGTGTAATGGGTTTTTAAGCTTAGAGAAGTGAATTGGACAATGTGTTTTGTCCACTAAGAGCCAATACTTTCATATCAATAAACTGTCATATTCATAAGAAAATAAATACAGTTTTGTTTTACAAGGAATTTTGTTAAGGCCACAAGATGCCTCAAAAAAGGTGACATATAGCAAAATTAGAGAGAAATAAAGTTGTTAATAATTCCCTACAGACCTTAATAACATTAATAAACTGTCGTATAATCAAGACTTCGAACATCTATTTAAGTCATCGATGTAGAGTTTGATGTTAAATAACTTAGAGTGGCTTGAGCGGATCGAAGTCCAGGCAAATCCGTTTATGTCGATGCTTTGTGCCAACTTGAATGATCGACCCTTCATTCAACCATCTAAATTGACTTAGAACTCTATCGTAGGAGTCAGTATATATGTATACGTCTAAACCCATGAATTGAAAAGGTCGACACAAAGAGAGGATCTAGGTCAACTTGAAGTCGGCAATGGTATTTGAGGGGGTCAAAATATTTCCGGCCAGAATAATGCATGGAGAAAAGGCTTTAGAGGAATTTTGAGCTGCTACTTCGGTACTGCTCTTATCAAAAAGGCTCAATGGAAATGAATGAAAAACTCTCTCTTTTTTCTCATTGAAACTCAACTAAAATGGAGAAAGCATAACATAAAACATGAAATCCCTAATTAATAAGAAATATGTATAGTGCATGTAGTAAACCGGCAGAACCAAAACATAAATATATTTCATTCATTCATTTATGTTCATCAGGGAAAATAAAAATACATCAAACATTTTGTTTACTCTGGTCACATTAAATGTAAATATTAATAAAATTATTTGATTAGGAGTTTAATATAAGGCCATATTACTTATTAAGTCAAGTATATTAAGTCAAGTCATTGTTTCTTAAATAGTGATAAGACCTCTTCACTTGTCCGTGTGATACGGTTCCTCTTTATTACGAATTAGATTATTTAAAAACAAAGTAAACGTTAACCTTAACAACCCAAACTTCTAATCCTTGAGTAACTATCCTCTTTGTAGGGAATTAATTTTTTATATAACTACTCCTGGGGATCGTGTACCCCATCAAAACATTTCAATTAAATCAATTTTTTAAATTAATTATAACTGAAACAGTTATGAGTCACAATATCTATTTTCTTGATCATTTAATTATCTTTTGAGAAGAAACAGCCAAAATACATAGACGTAATAATCCCCCCAGCTACAATATCCCACAACCTCATACAACATTACCAGATCTTATATAAGTACCTGGCCTATGCAGGTACCTGGCACATATCTACCTGGCAACTCGACAGGAAAAGGCAGGCCGGAGGCCACCCGACGCCGGCGAGTATATATATATCAATAAACGTTTAGCTAATTTCTAACACAAGAGTTGATTTCCCATCAATATTTGTAATTTTAAGAACTATAGAATTTTGTGATAAAGAAGTGCGTGATCATATGAATACTATATTCAGATTACATTAACTCTAAAATTAATTAAAATCGCTAAAAATGGAGGTAGACTTAGTATAGAGGTTTATACTAGTTAGAAATAATATGATATTTGTGCAAGCAAAATCTTTAAACTAATCATCCTAATTATTTTTGATAACTTTCACGTTCATTTTATTCACTATTTTTCTTACTTAAGGTGTGGTGAAATGGTTTGTACTTAATCAGTGGCGTAACTAGGGCCCGCATTGCGGGGGGGGGGGGCAGTGCCAGGGGGCCCCCAAATTCAATAATAACTGGAATTACTATCCTTGTTTTTTTTTTGTTTTTTTTTGCTCATCGATTTTCTTAGGTGAGGGGCCCCAAAAAGCGGGGGGGGGGGGGGCCAATGGTCTAGCTACTCCACTGTACTTAATGGCTATTTTATTATCTCAGTATAATTCATAAATGTAAAAATATAGGTGAAGGAAGTGAATAAGCTAATTCTCTTGAAACAAAATCTAGTTTTGATTATGACTTGTAATATATGTAATTACAAAGATCATCTTTACCCCATAAAATGTAACGTGAAAAACATTGGATATATAAAAAAAACCTTGGAAGACTGGGGATAAATGGCAGATGCTAATTTATGTGTTATATACCTCTGCATTGCCACAAAAAACTGTCTTTAAACGACTTTATGTGAATAATACCTTTTTTTTTCAATGGGATAACTTTTATTAAAAAAGTAAGCTTTCTAACTCACACTCTATTTCTACGAGTTTATCCACATGAATACATTTATTTTGCGTCCTCTAAAACAGTGGGAAAAAAATTTACTCGACTTGTATTTATATTCATGTTTGTTTCTCACTGTGCCAACTAGAATATAGAATAAGCAAAGTATTCTTTCAAAGAAAGTGTTGAATCCTATATAAGAAACCCTTCTTTGAAAACTTTCTTAGGTTATATTTTAGATAAGAAATAACAACAAACATATAAAATTTTAAAAATGATTGAGTCAAAGAAATAAAATAAAGTAAGTATTCAATTTTGAAGACAAATGAAAGAATGATCCTCATATTTTGCAATAAAAGTTTTTTAAATATTACTTTTTACCCCTCATTATTCGTGTTACTAAATTATAATTTAAAGGTTCTTGAGCCTTAGATTACAGAAAAACATGTTTGTAGAAATCTTATAACATAATGAAGATAATAACAAAATTAGTTTCAATATAACAATGCTTCGTCCGTAATAATATAATAACATTGATTATTAGTTAGTTAAAAGCCCATAAAAACAAAGTTTTTATTACAAATCCTTTATATTTATGTATACTGGTTGTGTCAAGTTAATTTGATAATTAATTCATTTGAATGTTTTTGTATTGGTACACAGCCTATTTGCCAAATTTCAGCTCGATTAGATGACTGGAAGAGGGTTAATTAGCCCTCCAAACATTGTTACGATAGAAGACAGGCACAAATAAACAAAATTAAAATCAATATAAAGGATTAAGAAAAAAATCGGTAACTAAACATAACTAGAATATATGTAAAACACTGGTGCAGAACTGATCTAGCTATAAATCTTTATTACTATAATTTTGTACTTATTTTTAAATCAACTCTCAGGTTTTAACAGTTATTTTAAAGTAAATGAGTCGTATGAAATATACTTCTAGCCTGTGATCCCTTAACTATTAGAAATAAGGTTAATATTACTGTTTTCTAAGACATAATTAGGACTTATTAACATGGTCATATTTAAGAGTTTGCTCAAAGTTTCAACCCTCATTGTTTGAAACTCGATAAATGGGGTATAGATTATGAAATACGGCTTTAGTTGTACAATTAAAACTGAAGTACTTTGTTCCAATTATTACTTGAAATCTAATTACAAAATTCTAATGGTATAATTCTTACACATAAGAGTAAAATTGACTTTGTTCTTGATTTTGACAAAGTACAATCATTACTTTGTCAAATTGAACTTACGTGATATTTTTTAATTCTATGTAAAACTTAAAGATTGTGAAGAAAACACAAAGAGAATGTTAGAGACCGACCGATTTTGCCTCTTCCCAACATGTTTTGTGATTGACAAATTTTTATTTTCTATATATTCCGTCATAATTACAATTATAGTTTTTATTCAAATAAATAGTGCTTTATTTCACAGCTAATATAAAAGGTTATGGGCCCACTGCGCGTTGTTTAGTGTTTCACCTCATGTTTATAACCTCATACACATTGTGAAGGGTGATTAAATCTTTATTGAAGATTGAAAATATTACAATCTTATTTTCAATCCAGAATTACTATTTTATAAATATATTTATTTGATCTTTGGTTCTACAAATAGACTATTTTGTATAAATCAGTCTGCAAACAGTATCACTATATATATAGCTTCCTTCCGTTCTATAACCGAATATACACTTGAATAAAAATGATGAGGGTAAAATAATTACGAGACCGTTTGTTAGCTATCTTCGATATCACCATCCGAATTTGACGGACCGAAAGATAAACACGAGACAAAATATTTTGTTTAAGGTTATTTCTGTTGAGGAAAATTTTGAATTAGGAGGCAACATTTTTTTTTTATTAATAAAATATAATTAAGGTCCATTCAATGACTATCTAAGTAACCACTTGATTCTTAATTTTGCTCGTATATCTTAGTTCTAGTATCTAAATGTATTATTGTCCTAGTTAAATTTTCGATAACTTCGGTAAAACAATAGCTGAGAAGGGTGACCTACATAAGGCCTGCATTGCAAATAAGAGTGGTTTTATGTAAACATAAAAGAAATGTAAGCCGATCTTTTCATATGAGAATAAAGATATGGTAATTTGATATAGGAGGATATTTGATTTTCTACATCTGTATACAGCAAACAACATCAAAAGAAAGAGGGATTCACACATCAGACCATAAATATGGCATTATAATAACACAAAAACACACGAATGACATAAAACATTCTTATATCCACTATGCTCTATACCAGCTATTCCCAAATACTTTTTGTCGTGGACCCCTTGAAATTTTGGTTGACTGCCATGCACCCATCTTTGACAACTAAATAAAAAGGCATGAGTTTTATACATAAATCATATATTATACGCATTATAAGAAAAAAGAATTCAGTGTGAATGGTGAACTCGTATTTCTGCTAACAAGTTTTTCAAAATGTGGTTGCAATTTTTTAAATAATTTTACTCGTAACTCGCCGTCCAAATTGAGCAGCCTGTTTCTTGATTTATTTTTGACATGGAGCAATGTTGTAAAATGTTTTTCACAGAGGTAGGTAGATGGGAATGGAATTAAAGTCTGCAAAGCCTTGTTCCGCCGCAGCAGATCATCAGCAACATGAGCCCAGATCTCAGCAAGGTTCCTTTCCTGGAATATAATTTGAAGCTCTCCATTGATAACTAAGTCAATGAAATCTTCTTCCTTACCTTCCATTTCCTTCTTTTATGATTACGGAGAACGGATCCCAAATCCATGATTTAGTTTTGTCAGGAAAGGGGAAGTATTCCCGGAAAGTTTTCCTTAGTTGTTGCATATGAAGCATGGTTAGTCGAGCTTCATTCTGTGGTAGAGTCTCCTGGGATATTTCTATGCGTCGACAAGTTTTGAAACGATTCCACAATTCCACTTGTGAGCCATTTTTCCAACAGTTCCAGATGTCGGATAGGTAAGCAAATTTTAATTAAGACCAACCTCACTTCATCACGTAGCTCCCAAAATCAAGTCAGTGCTTTTTCCTTCGAAAGCCACCTTACTTGAGTGAACATTTGGAGTGTGTAGGGGTCACTTGCCATTTCTTTGCATAATTGTGAAAATAGTCGTGAATTAAGCGCTCTACTTTTGATTAAATTGTTTGTAAAAACTGTTGTAAAAATGTTTGTCTCAATTTCATCCTTTTTGTTACCAATGCTTCCCGATGAATGGCACAGTGATGCCACTGTGTAAAAGGTGCTACTTCTCTGATTCTCGCCCTTAAGCCGGGTTCACACGGGGAGTGAAGACTCTACAGTGCCACGCTAGAGTGAAGACTGTTGTGACCCACGCCTGGAGGGGGGAAGAAGAGTGAACCAGCGGAGGACCGTGGACAGTTCACACAGGATAGCGATCACGCTTCTCAGTTTATCCGAGGGAGCCAACCATGAACGAGCTTCTCGTAGAAAGTTGTGCCGCGTTGAGTTCAGTTTTGAGTGGTATTTAAGGAGAAAGGTTGAGTCAGTCACATGGACGGAGAAAGCGGTTATTGGGCCAGGAACTTAGAAGAAATTCGGAGATACGCAATTTTGTTGACGATGAACAAATCACCCTGAAGATTTCGTACACATCGTCCATTCCATTTCCTAACCTTTCGCTAGCAGCAATCTTCTTCAACTCCTGGCAATAAGCACACCTCAAATTCTTGAATTTGGTTATAACCTCCTTAGGCCCAAATCCAGACAAACCCATTGCTTCGCTAATTCTTTTAGCTGCTGCCATTCTAAAATCTTAATTTTTATAATCAGAACAGCTTGAATCATATAACACTGGCACACCAGAATACAACTCTAGAAACTTCATAGCTTCACCGTCTTGCAATTTAAGAATACTAGCCGACGCCAACGGCTCAGACATAGTTAGTGCCTTTTAAAACAACGTGTTGCCTCTATGAAACTTGGCTGGCGGCTGGAGTATTCACGCCTGAAAATTAAACATGTTTATATGGAGAGTGAGCGGTAGTAGTGAATTATCCTCACTCCCGGTGACGTCAGAGGAGATTTCACTGCAACACGTTCACACGAGTCGAGTTCCTTCTACAGTAAGCCACTCTAGAGTGTTCACTCCCCGTGGGAACCCGGCTTTTGTCCTGTTCTCGTTCCGGACATGGCTTTGGCTCCATCTGTGCTAACCCTAAATACGACGAACTATATAGCAAATAGTTCGTCTACGCTACGACGATGCAAAACGTGTTTACTTATACCCTTAAAGACCCATACCAGAATAATATAAATAAATAATAAAATAATTATAAGTGCAACACAATTTATCTCAACTATATATTATATACATCAAATTTTATGTTATTACCGCAAGTTCGTAAGTTATCAAATGAGGTATATATATATATATATACAGGGTGTGGCAAAAGTTCGGTAACGGCTAATTATCTCCGTTAATATTTGAGATATCAAACTGCGGTTTGTTGCAATCATTATCATGCATAAAAAACAATTTTTTTTTGGTGGGTACCCATTTTCCTGCCATTTTGGTTGCCGCCATATTGGATTCAACTTTAAAATTTCAAATTGGAACCCCTATACTGTGATACATATTTGGAAAGGCCTTGAAAAAAGAAATAATTTGCCCCAAACCAGAGCTTTTTATCTTTCACCGTTTCAAAATGGCGGCCAGTTGAAATTACAAAATTGACATTTTTTTAGTTTTTTTACGGCAAAAGTAAAGGTTTTAGGGGGGAAAATGCAAGAGTAAATTAGTCTTATTTTAGGATAAAAAATAAAATTTCAACGCTACTTTTTCCAAATTCTTATTTTTATTATTATTTGGTTGCTATAGAGCAACGCACGTAGTCATTTTACTTTAGAGACCGAAAATGTAATTAATAATTTTGTTTAAACCAATTTTGAATTTTTGAGTTTAAAAAGGATAATTTTACTCCTAATTTTTTTCTCTTAATGGCTTATTAGCATAAGAGCAGCAATCAAGCATTGAAAATGGCAATCATAAAATTTTCATCAACCGCCATTTTAAAGTTGCAAATGCAATGCATTGGACTGATCAAGAAAGGATTACTCTACTTATGATGAAAGGATATGGAACTAGAGTAAGAAGTTACGAAGAAGTTGCTTCTTTAATAATATAAACATACTGGTTACTATAGCAACCAAATAATAATAAAAATAAGAATTTGGAAAAAGTAGCGTTGAAATTTTATTTTTTATCCTAAAATAAGACTAATTTACTCTTGCAGGTCACAACAGTCTTCACTCTAGCGTGGCACTGTAGAGTCTTCACTCCCCGTGTGAACCCGGC
Source organism: Gerris lacustris (assembly GCA_951217055.1). Taxonomy (NCBI): domain Eukaryota; kingdom Metazoa; phylum Arthropoda; class Insecta; order Hemiptera; family Gerridae; genus Gerris; species Gerris lacustris. The sequence goes on from OX578277.1 coordinate 83,694,811, forward strand.
TTAAGGGCGAGAATCAGAGAAGTAGCACCTTTTACCGAGTGGCATCACTGTGCCATTCATCGGGAAGCATTGGTAACAAAAAGGATGAAATTGAGACAAACATTTTTACAACAGTTTTTACAAACAATTTAATCAAAAGTAGAGCGCTTAATTCACGACTATTTTCACAATTATGCAAAGAAATGGCAAGTCTCCAAATGTTCACTCAAGTAAGGTGGCTTTCGAAGGAAAAAGCACTGACTTGATTTTGGGTGGCACATCCCTTGGTGTCTCTCACTAACACAAATTGTGCATATATATATATATATATATATATATATATATATATATATATATATATATATATATATATATATATATATAAATATATATATATATATATATATACACATATGTATATATATATATATATATATATATATATATATATATATATATATATATATATATATATATATATATATATTAAGTAAGTTAATATATATGTTGTTTATTATGTGTTTTAGTACTTGTACATTTTAGTGATTATAAAACGCCTAAATTCGCGTAAGATCTACGAAATACACTTTACATTTTATGATTGAGAAATCAGAGCGAGGTCTCACTACGGAAAATAATACTTGCTTATTTATAAGCAGCTTTCGGCTTTTATAAAGCCATCATCCGTGCCAATCAACAAACATTAAGCGATAAAACTTACTAACATATAAATAAACCGAAATTAAAAGAAAACGAATAAAAGCTTTTAACAAAATATACAAAAAATAAGAGATAATTATAAATAGATAATAATAAATAAGATAATTATAAATAAGAAAGAAAAAGAAAAACAAGCAAATAAATAAAATGCTAATTAATCAAAATAGAGTTAACGAAAGGGTACTGTGATTACATTTTATGATATAAATATATATTCCAAGTTTACAAAATATAATCAACGTTTGTAATTATAATGACCATTGCAAAGTATCTGATTATGTATTTCTACGTAGTATTATTGTAAACATGTTAAAAACTAATTACTAACTAGTTAATTATTATTAAACTAAGTTTTCTGCATTGAATTAAGATACGAAATAAAAATCAATAAAATATTGAAATATTATTAATTTTTAATATAACAACACAAAAGTAATAAATATGCATACAATTTAGGGTTACTTAGTTTACAGTTTACAGAGGGTAATTTCAAATAAATGAACTGCCTAGATAAAGTGACATATTCGTGCATGGAATGCAATATATTATTGGTTGATTGAGTGAAAAGATTCTTGTCTGGTCTTTTTTTTATACCCCTTTCATATTTGACAGTTCAATCAACTCATATAGCCAATAGACCTGTCAGGTACACTCGTCCTGTCAATCCTTGTTGCTCTAACCCTAACCACTCCCTTCTCTTTCTGTTGAAACCCTTTTTTTACTAGGGTTTAAGTAAAGAAAAGCAATTTCCTTAATTTGAGAATATTCGTAAAATAATCATACAACTTGTAGACTATCCTCATAAATATATGAAATGCATGAATTTATAAATCCCAAATACCAATGACTAACTGGCTGACTTAGCACAATAAATTGGTAATTACAGGACCTATGACAATGCCATTTTTTTGTAGGTTCCACTTACCCCCTAGGTGCACGCTAAGAACTCTGTTTTACAAGCCGCCATCTTGAGTCAAGATTTCCATCTTGAGATTGCTCTAAAACCTTAAAATTTGGAAGTTAGCTTCCTTTTATGATTAAACAACTTTTGTAAAAGGAATTTCAAGTAGGCCATTTTGATTGAATATTTCTTTGAAACCAAGTCACCTCACTATAGATCGTTGGGTAGAGAGGTTGGCTCTCAATCAATCAGGTTAAGCATCATCGGAAGTGGTCACTACATACTGATACGGGTTCAATTCCTGGAATGGGTCCCCCGCTCAATGCCCTCCCAGCATTGCTTAAACAAGAGGGGCGCTTCATGAAAGAGGTAGCGCTACCAGGTGTCGGCTGGAAAACCATGGCCGGCAATATCGGTATTATAAAAATCTAGATGTGAGACATGGTTTACCGACCAATACTTCACATAATTGTGACGAGTTTTTTCTTCAAACCTAGGTTAGCTCTCAACCAATCAGGTTAAGCATCATCGGGCGTGGTCACTACTTGGAAGAGTGACTATACTGATATGGGTTCAATTTCCGGAATAAGTTTACCACTCAATGTCTACGCAGCATTGCTTAAACAAATAAGGAGCTTCACTAAAGAGGTAGCTAGCAGGCCGGCACTCTGGGTATGATAAAAATCTAGATGTGAGGCATAATTTACCGACCAATACTTCACATAATTGTGACGAGTTTGTTCTTCAAACCTAGATTTGTTCGATGAACCCACCTAAGTGGTCTGTGTCTTTGGGTGTAAAAGGCCCCCGGTATAAAGTCCCACATACACGATAATACTTGTTTGACAAGCAAATTTGATCAAAAGTTTGTCAAGTAAGTTTGACGCCCTATGTACATATTTAAAGGGAGTAAAAATTTAAATTACTAATAAATTAGTGGCTCTTTTTAAATGTTTCAAATTAATTTGCGGTTTTATTAATTTCTAATTAACTTTTTTTTCCGAAATTGGCTGTGATTTCCTGAAATAATATATTTATTATATCTGATGTCTTTGGTTTCACTCTTGCGTTATCAATAGTTCTATCAATGTTCTATAAATGTCATACTAGCATTAAATACTACATTATGTCAAAATACGTAGGAAATATATTAAATCATTTAGAATAGTAATATTGCAAACGGCAACACAAAGTCTTTCGGTAAGAGGCTTGCGATACACAAATCTTTTTTATTAATTCCTTAATTAAGGGCGTCCTTGACACCGACCCTCCTCCCCAATGTATCTGTACCATCATTTTTTCGGCCTACCCTATCCCATGTCCCCTTAAAGATATTTAACATATTTAGTTATCATTAAACTAGAATAAACGAATTCTATATTTCTACTTAATCTTTAAATATCTAAAGCTATAGAAGGAGGTAATACGTAAGAAAATCAATTTAAAATATTTTCTTCTCATTAGACTACTTTTACAGGCTAGCAATTATTTTTTTAACATCACGAGGTAGTGAGTAACTTTAAAAAATAATAAAGGTTTAATATAAAGTATAATGAATGAAAAAAGTAAATCTTTCCTACGAATAATAACAAGCTATAAATTAATTATTAAATAAAGTACGGTGAAAAAAAAAAAAAAAAGAAGAAAAATTCAGGGGAGACGTTTCATTGGTATAAAGTTAAAGAGGATGAAGCAAGTTCCATTATCTTCTTAATGCTTCGGAATAAAGAAGAATCTTATTAAATTTTCGGAGCATTCCAAGACACCGTATTTTTTTTATTTATTTTTTTTTTTTTTAACTTCTTTTTTACTTTTTTTCAATCTCTTAAATTTGATTTCCAACACATGATAATGTTGAAACTTTATACTTGTAATATCTGTTTTTCTGTCTTTTTTTTATCTAACCTATTTATTTTTTAAATTTAGACTTTATAAACACATTTTTTTTGGTCCATTGGGCGTAAGTACAAAGTATCCAAGCTTCCTTATAGAAAAAACAAAGATATTTTTAATAAGTTTGTTCTATTTGTCCCTTATATTCAGTTTTATTTTTTATATGTGGATCGATTTAGGGCAACAAAATAATTTAATCCAAATTAGTCATCTTGATTTGGCTGTTTTGTCCCCCTCTGGGACATAATCATGCCTAACACATCATTAAGAAATCATTTATAAAATTTTAATAAATTTCCTGATACATTATTATTATTATATATGTTAACTTATAGCGGTCATGGACACCTTAGCGTGGCCCGCTCTTAGACGTCCGTTTTAGAGGCTTTTTCGGGGGCGTGTATCTTTTTTCCTATTCACTTTAAAAAAAACAACAAAAAAAACGATTTTTTCCCTGTACGCAAGGCCTACAAAAAAGGTCCTTTGCGTCGGACCGCTGCGGTCGACCGTATTCGAGTTATGCGGAAAAAAACGGTTTTTCGGGGGAAAAGAAACAGTTTTTTTATAACTCGAATACGGTCGACCGCAGCGGTCCGACGCAAAGGACCTTTTTTGTAGGCCTTGCGTAAAGGGAAAAAATAGTTTTATTTGTTTTTTTTAAAAGTGAATAGGAAAAAAGATACACGCCCTCGAAAAAGCCTCTAAAACGGACGTCTAAGAGCGGGGCACGCTAAGGTGTCCATGACCCTTAGGCTTTAAAAAATTGAACATTAATAAATAGATGTTAGAATAACAAGATTTTTGTCTTACCGAATTTGGAAAGGTTTTTTTTTTACTTTTCCTCACCTATGGTAGGAAAATGTTTTCACTCAAACATTTTTTTTTTCTTGAGATTTCAACGGAATTATCCGTTTTGGGTGTTGTTAAGACCTCCTGAGTGGTTTTCAGCATGACGTCTGTATCAACGTATAAACGTTACATCAACGTAGTTGACTTATAGTATAATACGTTTTTATAACGTAATACGTTTTTGACTTATAGCATATTGTTGGACCCGGTAAAAATAATAAGGAACAAATATTAAAAAAACCGATAAAATTCCATTAATTAGTTTAAAAGTTATAAGCGAACATAATAATTAATTAGTGCGATACTTTAGTTAAACGTCAATGCTTGTTTACATCTATAAAAATACCACCAAAATTCAAATACGTATAATAAAAAAATCAGTCAGTCCAAAACGGTCACCCATCCATCTACTGACCACGCCCTATACTGCTTCCTCCTGTGGCGAAGCAGCAGGAGAGGCCACTTTAGTGGCCTCCGAATTGAGGAAAAGTTCCGAGGTATTTCTTTTGACATAAAATCAGGTTTTTACACAGCTCAGTTGGTTTTGTCAATTTCAATTTGTTTTTAAACTTTACTTCCTCACATATTGACACATTTATTTAATTTAAAACTTAGAATATATAATTAACAAATAATAAAAATAAATAACGAATAAAATTAACAGAATAACATTGAAAGGAACTAAATGTAACATTCCTATTTCCTATTGTACTTTTTCGTGTTGGGTCGGGAAGGGATGAATAAAGGGAGAAGAAGTTATTTTTAATTTTAAAAATGGCTATATTTCATCCCTAGAGGGATATTATCAGGCCTTTTATATACATTCAAGTGATGGTATCCAAAGTAAAGTTTACAAAGCTTTTTTTATCATAAAAATTGACAAAAAATTAATCATTAATGTCCACTTCTACTTTGAATAATTTTTTTAAAAATAAGGGGTAAATAATGAATTATAATTGCTAACCATATGCTAAAACATTTAGACTAACATAGAATAATAATAATTTAAAATGGTTAAAAATTATAATTCATTATTTACCATGTATTTTTAAAAAAAAAATATTAGCAGTAACTGGTAACTGGTGAATGATTGCATTGGAAAGTTGCTCCCTTTTTATTTATAATGGATAATGTTAATTATCCATTATAAATGGAAGGTATTTTTCATTTTTATTATTGTATCACAATCTTATATTTTGTATTTTATGCATACATATTTGATAAATAAAGGAATTATAAAAAAAATAATTAAAAAAAAAAAAAAATTAGAGATAAGTGTAGATTGGAAATGATTACTTCATAACAATAAACAGATGGTTTTCCGGTGAAATCCGCGTCACGAAGGGGTTAAATTCCGGCGTTTCACTCCCACTACTGGAAGCAACTTCAGGGGTGTGGTGCATCGTGATGATTACTTGAGCAGACACACACAGTGTCGTGATGTTTACTTCATGAAACTTTATACTTAGATATAAGGCTTGATGCCCAGGTATGGGTGAAACTTTGCAAATTAAACAAGTTAAAAAAAATAGGAACATTTATAATCATCATCCCCGTAGACCAAGGAGATAAGGAAGAAAAATATAAGATTGATGGATATACCTACGAATTAATAATAAGACTGTTTTTAAAATATTTTAAGCAAGAGGGAACTGGTTAAATGTTATATGAGAGCAACCAAACATTTTTTCCCCCATCCAAATGAAAATGCATGAGGCAAGAAGTAATAAAAAACGACATCCCAGAAATAACTATACTCAAGAAGTGCTAATTACAACTATTCTGAATTTTACTAAAAGCCAGAAGTCACTAAACCAATAATATAAAAGAAGGCCAATTGGTGTGGCACATAGCTTCCTCGTATCCTATCCACGTAGTTTATTGATTTTATATATGCTTTTACAAGTCATTATTGGCAAATTTGTTTAATTGTTTCCCCCGTTTTTTTAATCTGTCAAAATTATTTTGATTTTTTCATATGAATTAAAGTATTAATTTAGCAAAAGTTAAAGAGCGCATACGGTTCAAATTAATCCGGGACTATGTGTACTTTCGATAAACTATAATAGTTTCATACAAATCAGATAAGTACTTTTGAAGCTATAGGTGTAAATAAAGGTATGTTTCTGCGCATGTTGAAGAGAAACAAGTGGGCGGAAGGTTGAAACTTATATGGGACCAACAATGAGCTAGTTATGACCCACCACCCAAATTTCATTAAAATTGGACGTGTAGTTTTTAAGATATGTTGGTTCGGAAAAATTGAACGACAGACAAGGAACCAAAAATGTTCCCGGATGTCTGAAACGGATTGGAGTCTTGGAATTTTTGAAATCGTAGACCTAAAACTTTTTTCGTTCTTCAGAACGATCACATAGCTTCCGTTACCTTCGGTAAGCTCGGAAGCAAAAATAAATATATTAATAATTGAAAAAAAAAAAAAAAAAAAAAAAAAAAAAAAAAAAATCTATAATATAATAACAGGGAGTTGAGACATGTTCCATACTGAAGATCAAACTAAATAAATGTGTACTGTATAAGATCCCTTATTCCTAGATTAAAATAACAATTTTTATTATAAAATTTGATTGCTGTGATTAAATTTTTAAAGGAATCTTTAACATTTCTAATATTGAAAATAATATTCGATGACAATTAACATTGATTTACATACAATAGTTTTGAATGTGCTACCTACCTGAATTATCTCGGCAATTCTTCTTAAGGTTACGAAGGCTTGGCTACTACTTGCTATACTATTCTTTGTGTTATTTCAGATGCGTGGGTGATGTTTTTAATATTTTGATGATCTATGGGTGTGGAATGTCGGAGCTTATTTTTTTCCAAGTTAAAAATAAGTTATTCCAACTTCCTAATATTTCTTACAATTTTATTGTTTCAAAACAAATTACGTATGTTTACTGACAAAACATTTTAAACTCATGCTATCCATCACAACATACTGTTATGAAAGCAGTTTGGAAGGGCCAGCTACCCTTCCTTTAGGTTGTTGGATGGGAGACGAGTAGAGAACTTGGCTTGTTCTATGAATGATGCTATATCTGATAAACAGAGCTATAACAATTGTGATTTTTACAGAAGAGATCTTGAAAACAGTTTTATGTACCATAAATTAAATTACAGTTTGATTTAGTATGTTCTGAAATATTATAAAAGAGTAAAAACAGTTTTTGTACCATAAATTGAATTTCAGTTTGATTTAGTAAGTTCTGAAATATTATATGAAAGTGAATCCCTTATAATATTAAACACGTAAAGATAATTAATACAGTTAATCATTTGATCATTATTAATGTTATTTACTCTAAAGAGAATAAAAATTGAGAATAAACGACACTATTAAGGCTAAAAACAGTAGACCAATTCAAAAAGTTTACAAATTCTCCTTCAAAAGTGTGCATATTTCGACATTAACATTTATCTTGAACTCTGTAATACATTTTGAATATTTTGATGAGTCGTTAGTAATAAATTATTTAGTTTGGTCAGGTTGGGTGAGTTTAGTTCTACTCAGCTCAATTCCTCATCCCTAAAACGGCTAAAAGGATACTAAGATAAAGTCGATCCTAAAGACTTTGATTAAGGAGATAGATCTCCTTAATCAAAAGGATTTAGATCTCCACTGGCCGATCTCCTTTTATCTCATAGCACTTCATAGATTAGAGGCTGTATTTTAAACCCTTATTTACTGATAGCAAACTTTAAGTGAATCTTCTCCTCCAGCGTTTAGAGAAGCCAGAACCAAGCTTAGAACTAACAATTTACTGAACGAAGGATTTAACACCTTTAATTCTCCCAATTATTGATTATATAAATTATAAAAATTATAGATTAGTTTGCTCAATCGAATGCTATTCAAGATATTATTTTTGCTTCCGAGCTTACCGAAGGTAACGGAAGTAATGTGATCGTTCCGAAAAAAGAAATATTTTTAGGTCGCCGATTTCAAAAATTCCAAGAGAAATCCGTTTCAGACATCAAAGAACATTTTTGGTTCCGTGTATGTTTTTCGGTCTGTCTGTCAGTCAATTTTTGCAAAGCAACATATCTTAAAAAATACTCATCTGATTTTATTGAAATTTTGGATGGTAGGGCCTAATTAGCCCATTGTTGGTCCCATAAAAGTTTGAACCTTCTGCGCCTATTTGTTTTTCTTCCACATTCGCACAAACATTTATTTATTTACACCTGCATCATCAAAAGCACTTGATTTTTATGAAATTTGGAGTGTTTGTCGAAAGTAGCCTGCAGATGGCCCGAGATTAATTTTAAGCGTCTTCACTCCTTAAAATTCACTCCTTAAAAACTCTCCGCAACACAGTGACGAATGTCCGTGCTGTACAAGGGAAGCTAGTTGATTACTACTTTATTAAAAATGTCCACATGTTCGTAGGTTGGGGATCCATGGCGTCCAATATTAGATTCACCACATTTAACAAATGCGTCATATATAAATAAACACGCAATTTTCCACACCCCTTTGAGCCAAGGTTGTACTATTACTAAACTAAATGGCACATTCTGACGGTTAAATCCCACGTCCCCAACCAATTTACCCAGCCAAGTGCTACCATTTCAAAAAGGTCAGTGTCACACCATGGCTCAGTGGGGCGTGAAAAATCAATCGAGTGTTAGCATATGGCGCATTTGATAAAAGTGATGGGCAAAGTGGTTCAGCGAAAGTACCCCACTTTGAACCATCCCAATCTGAATACTATACTCAAATATTTCCTCAACCTTCGAATAAGTAGAAACCTAATGAAGAAGAAACCAACTAGTCCACTTTGAACAGCACGGATCCTCGACAATGTCTAGAGCAGTTGTAAGAGCAAGTTGTAAGAGCAGAGATAAAATACAAGAGATAATAGATGTCATATAATTGGCTAATAAAATATATATTTTTATTTATTTATTTTTTAACTTGAAAAATAACCAAGAACTTATTCAACAATCGTCCGGTTCTCGTGGCTACCCTCTATATCGTATATTAATTAATATTAATATATTATACTTATTAAACTAAAATGCAATCATCGTAAAAAGCTGGCCAAACTACCACGTGCTATAGACGGTAAAGTAGCAACTACTAAGTAGTAAGTGTCCTTACGTTGCGATTGGCTAATTTTTGGTCTAGAGACGGTAGTAGAGGACAACATAAAAGGCATTGGCCAAAAAAGCAATAGATAACTACAAAACTACAAATATTTTATTTTATGTTTATGCACAATGAAAATCAGTTCACCTTTTCATTAATTTGTTTGTAGTTAGAACTCATTAAACTATAAAGTTTGAGGTCATATTTAACATACTGTACCTAAAAATAATCTATTCTCTAATCTATAATCTATCTATAATCTATCTAGGCTAATAAAGAAAAATGCTATGTTAAAACCATCCCTTATTATGGAATGCGAGGAAATAAAATAATAATAAAAATACTCAGGCGTGAGAAAGGGAATGAAGTTGACGTCATGAGAGAAATTCGTAGGAAGCGTGGGTTTTTAGTGAAAGATTCAACCACCGAGTCAGAGGAATAAAAATTTAAAAGAGTCGAGATTGAGTTTTTTCCAGAAGTGGTGCTCTTCTCATTCTGGTTGTAGAAGGAAGGGAACAGACCAGAAACTTAATTAAGAATTTTGCCTCAGCGCCTAGGTTTCCAGACGTAATATAAACATGTCTAAATAAAAACTTTTTTATTCATTCAAATTAAAGAAAACTTCGTTTCCGTGACGGATCATAAAAACAACAAGAATAATAAATACACTCACCACAAAATCGACTGTGTAGTACTAAAAAGCCTTATACCCAACTCCAATAAACAATTATGAATTTAAAACCCGTCAAATAATTAAACAAATATATCTTTGGGTTTATAGTAGCAAGTAATTTTTACAAACTGTAATAGCTGTTTTACATCCATCAACTCCGAATTTTAAACTTTTGGGTTAAAAATGCGTTAACAACACAAATAGCTATACCTTCATATAATAGATATTAAGAAGGTAGGTTAGCGAGATGCTGTCAAATAAAACACAGTTTAAGGTTTATGCTAACGTTTCGCTAAATTTATTAGCATCATCAGAGCAAATAGACAAAGTATAACATAAAAATTATAAAGATGTTGACTCTAAGACATGTCAACATCTATATAATTTTTATGTTATACTTTGTCTATTTGCTCTGATGATGCTAATAAATTTAGCGAAACGTTAGCATAAACCTTAAACTGTGTTTTATTTGACAGCATCTCGCTAACCCTACCTTCTTATTACTCTTGATCTGTCACGAACTACCTTAATTATAATAGATATTGTTGAAAAGAGTAAAGATATTAACTTATTTTCCCATTAGAATCCCTGGAAATATTAGCGTTTACGTCAACACTATAAGGGATAAATTGAGGAAAAGCATTAAGCATTTACCTTAGGAATGGTTGACATATTGGAAGCGAAAGATAAATTGCCTAGATACATTTGTCAAGTCTATAACAGCATACACAGAATGATTTACAGATCTATAAAATCAATCAATCAGTGACAGACTATTGGCATATGTGGTGAGTATCCAATCTGTAAGACCTATAATAGTAACTTAGGTAGTAATATCGATTTAGAAAATTAAAGCAGTTATAATTATCACTGCATTGGCGGATTGGCGGATACAATATGTAGTGAGCAAATTCGACGTATAGCATATTGAGCATTCCTGGTTAAGTGCATATCTTTACAGGCCAGTTGTTTTACGTTGCTAATGGTATGCCATATTGATCCAGTTGTAACTAATATCCACTTTGAACTGACTTAAACATAAACACGTATCCTAAATTCTACGTACATAATCGTAGTAATCAAAGCAATTCTTGCATTCCCAATGGAATTGTTTAACAGACTAACATTCCCAATGTAAAGCTAATAGAACATTCCAAATATCAAGTTGTAACTAATAAATATTTTTATTAGATTTGTACATAAACAAGTCAATCTTAACTTTTTCTTATCAGTTTTACTATTAGATTCGTATTTCCCTTGTTTATTCCGCGTACAAAATAGATGTATTTCTCGATTCATTCTAAAATAGCTAACCAGTTGGCAGCGATCAGAAAGAAATGAGATTTGTGGGAACTTTACAACTCTGATAGTACACAGTTTTAAATAAAATTAGCTCTCGATAAAATGTAATCAGGGCATACAATTTTTATATTAATGATTATCTAAAAAAATTAAGTCTATTTATCATATTGACAATTTTATTACAACTTTTATATACAAAATTAAAAAATTTACATTAGAGAGAAACAATCTTGCTACCGAGCTTACCGAAGGTAACGGAAGCTATGTGATCGTTTTAAAGAACGAAAAAGTTTTAGGTCTTCGATTTCAAAAATTCCAAGACAGAAATCCATTTCAGACATCAGCATTCCACACAACATCAACATTTTTGGTTCCGTGTCTGTCTGTCGATCTGTCTTTCAATTTTTGCGAACCAACATATCTTAAAAACTACTCGTCCAATTTTAATGAAATTTGGGTGGTAGGTCATAACTGTTGGTCCCATATAAGTTTTGACCTTCTGCGTTTATTTGTTTTTCTTCCACATGCACAAAAACATACATTTATTTACACCTATAGCTTCAAAAGTGCGCTTATCTGATTTTTATGAAACTTTTATAGTTTATCGAAAGTAACCCGCAAATAGCCCCAGACTAATTTTAACCGTCTGCGCTTTTTTACTTTTGCTAAATTGATACTTTAATTCATATAAAAAATTAAAACAATTTTTACAGATTAAAAAAACGGATTAAACAAATTTGACAATAATGGCTTATAACAGCATCAATCAATAAAGTACGTGGATAGGATGCGAGGAAGCTATGTGCCACACCAATTGGCAGTCTATTTTTATTTGCACCTCGTTTTATTGAGATTTAAAAGGGCAAAGAGATGAGACACTTTTCATATCGATCGGTGCTATTATAAATATGAAGTATGGTTTACCTTTTGGATTAATATAAGTTTATGGGCACCTTTTATGAAGAATTTTTTACCCTAGATTTGCAACCTTCATTTGACGTGTGTCTTTAAAAACCATTACCATAAAATGATATATAGCTGTTTAGAGGAGAAAATTACTAACTTTTTCTTATTTATAAAAAGAAGCCTAAAAAGGCCAACCAAAAAGAAGAACAGTTGATATAAAATGAAATTATATTGTTGGGAAATACAAAGAACTTGCAGTGATCAAATGTTAAAAAAAGTAACAGTACTATAACTTAGACTTATGGTACTTATTTACTTAAGCACGCCCCTACATCCCTTTGTCTTACAATATAAGAAAAAGGAACAAATACAGAGTAGTATATTTTGCTTAGTCTTAATTGCTACAAAGGGATATTTAGTCTAATGTATCTTGGGACAAAGGAATATCACACTTTTGTATATAAATGTGGTAATATCCCTTAATCTAATTAACTATTAAGACAAAGGAATATTAAATATACGGTAAAAAAACTCATTGTCCTACAGATTTCTGTATAAAATTTAGTCTTACATGTGATAAGACTCGATTTTGAAATAGCGTAATAAAACTGCCCCAGGAATCACAATGTCGTGGAGTGATGAACAGATACAAATATTTGAGACTTTAGTAGGGCTGACTATTGTTTAGAACAAAGAAGGATGCTAAAGTAAATAAGTGCTGGTCTTAGACTATATAACAATTTTAATTACTCATAAACATAATTATATTAAACAGCAATAGATAATCTAATCTCTAGCCTTAAATTAAAAGGGTTAGTATAATTATAATATAATAGACAATATTAATATTATTGTACAGTAAGTTAGTTCTCCGCATTAAAGTCCTAATTTTTATAATGAATATAATTTGTCAGAGGAACACCCATATTGGCTGTAGTATTGTATTGTAGAAAAATTAAATATATAAATCCTCTATAATTTTTAAAAATCAAAGACTTAGCGAAAGGAATGTGTTACGTCTTTTTAATAGGGTTAAAAAAGAACGGTTATATTTTCCTCAGAAGCCCCTGAAATATACGAAGTATTGAACTACTACGGATTCATTTTCTTACAAGGTTTTTGAAATAATAAAATTTTCTTAGACTTTTATTAAATTCACAGCTGATGAGGTTTGTTAGGTTCCAATTTTCCACTCAAAACGTCTTTCAGTTAAATACCTTCATTCGGATGCAGGTAATTAGGCGTTTTATAAGCAATTAGGAGTTGATCCATAAAAACTTTAAGAGCAAACCATTTTTGAGAGTAGCCAAAAATTAACTTAGTAGGCATTTTTCACTTTACTTTATTCTTTTTTTTAAAAAAAAGAAGCTATTTTATAGGAAAATGTTATTATAACAAAACTTTTACCCTGCTGTTTCATAAAGACTAATGAACCACGTTTAATTAATGGTTCTTTTCCATTAAAAAATAAAAATATTATGTTAAGTAGTGAATTAACGAATAATTTTCATGAAGTAAATAAAGTGCTGTTTCTCATTTCTTTTTATGTTAGATTCTTAAGTTTGGTTCATAGTTATCTTCTCTGCATTGTATTAAATGGAGAAAAATATATAAAATTGTATAATTTTTCCTTAAATAAGACCACCGTATTATGTAGCTTGATTAAAAACTTAAAAATTAGAACATTGGTAACTAAAATAGACTTAATTTCATATAGTCTCAAACTTGATGTAATGTTGTGACCGATTCTAAATATTAATTAAGTATTACTTATTTTACATAACTTTTTCTTAAATGGTTTATGAGAAAGTAATAATATATGATATGATATAAGAATATATAATTGCTAATTAGCAATAGGTTATCAAGCTCTCTCAGTAGTATCCTTTATACAGTAGTTGTAAGCATAGAAGAACAATACAAAGAAGAAAGAAGATTGATAGTGGAGCTGGAGTAGCTCTTGCTAATCTTCCCTACATTGTACTACCTTGTTTGCTTTATTTCTATCTCTTGACTAGTGAATGTTTTAATAAATATCGGGCATTTAATTAAATATAGTTGGGTACATATTTTGTAGGGTGTTTAATTTAATATATTTAAGTATAGTGTATTTAATTTAATCAAAGCCCATGCAATGTCTATATATGTGTATAAAATTTAAGTATTGGCTGCACATTGATCAGAATTGCACAATGTTTACCTACCTGTAGAAACCGACTATGTTTATAATATCAATTTGTATACGGACAATTGAGATGTTTGAGATATTAAATCCAAACTTTATTTAGAATTGGTTTTAAAATATTTATCTTACCTAATAAAGAAGTCTGCCAATTAGTAAGGCTCATAGCTTTCTCGCGTCCTACGGCGCACACTTTAATGATTTTATGCTTTAAACCCCATTTTTGTCAAATTTATTTTATTTTCCTTCTTTTTTTTTTTTTTAACTCTGTCAAAATTGTTCGAGTCTTTTACTCGAACAAACGTATCAATTGAGAACAATAAGTAATAATGTGCTCAACCCGTTAAAATTAATCTGAATCTGGGGCTATCTACGACCTATTTTCAACAAACCATCCAAATTTAATAACATCAGATGAGTATTTTTGAAGATATAGGTGTAAATAAATGTATGCTTATGTGCATATGGTAGAGAAACAAATTGAAGCAGAAGGTTGAAATTGATATGGAACAAATAATAGACTAATTACGAGCTACCATGCATATTTCATAAATGTCGGACGAGTAAGATCTGTTTGTTCGCAATATTGAACAACAGAGAGACAAGGAACCAAAAATGTCTGAAAAAGATTTTCAACTCCGAATTTTTGAAATCAGAAACAATAACTGAACTCAGGAAGTTAAGGATTCTCTTATAAAATTTAAAATGTATTTCTAATTCACCCAGAGGATGGGATGAGACGCCCGAGGGAGGGGAGCATAATTACAGGAGGACCAAAAACTCAACATTTCTGAAAAGTTATCTTTTCAATAAAAGTGTATCTACAGTAGCCACAATCTATTAAAGAATATTGTAAATTTCATTTGAACCATGGCGGAGGGGGGACTAAATATTTTCGTTTATTAAAAAAAATTGTAATGTTTCTTTGTCGGTAGTCTATGCACTAATTAAATTAAAACATCCATTAGAAATTACGGGAATCCAGTTAGTTATAAATGAATTGACTGAATAAATATATTAATCGGAATTAATACTCCTGAACTTATTTTTGATGATAGAATTGGTATTTTTTCCATAGAAGTGGGAATTTCTCAAAAATATCTATTTGATGTACATTTGCTTTAAACATAGAGCACTAATACGTTTCCAAATTAACGTGTAAGCTCATTTTATTATACGATAATGATTTTTTAATAAACATATTCATATTATAGTAGTTTTCAATATGACTGATAATCTCTGATATAACATTCTAATATATATATATTTTTAATTAAAAAATATATAGATGATCTATAAGAGGGGGGGGGGGGATACATACGCGAAAAGTTAATTGTATGGCCTAAAATCTGATTTCATAAAAAATACAATTACAAGACCCTCTAAATTTTAGAGCATCATAGAGATTAATACTTACTAAGCATTGAAATAGCATAATAACTGAATTCTTAATGGAATAGCAGCCAATTATTATAAATAAAGATAGTAGATCATAAACTTATCAAACACTATGTCCTTTATTAAGAAACATATTCATTTATTTTATATTAACTATTAAAACAACATCCTGATAATATTGTATTACATATGACGTACCACAAGAATATTATATTTACTAATATAAACATTATGAATATACCGCACACATTCTATGTAACACACAAATGCCATATTAGTAATATGATTCTACAAAACAACAAAAAAATTGAATTAAATATTATATAAATAAAAATATTGTGTTTAATATTGTAATATAAAATTAATGTGATAAAAGAATTTCATAGTCAATATAATATGTATAGGTACTCGAAGAGTACTTATTTCTCCAAATACATAAATCATATTAAATAAAAAACAAGATTTTACTACCTATAAATAGTTAATTGTTTACACAGACAATACACACAATTCACAACAATAATTATTACATTACAGACATTTTACGAAATTATTGATATTTAAAAATATATATATTTTTTAAAAATGCTGTCCCAATTTATTCAAGTTTTTTTTCCTTTGTGAACCTAGGAAAAAATTATTAAAATCTAGTTTCTAGTTTAAAATTTAATCATTAATATTTATAAAGAAAAAAAATTTCTTGATTTTATCATACTCCTATAAAAAAGGCGTAAAGCTTTTGATGTCCTGTTCCTGGTGAACTGCTTAACTGGAAGGTTAAGCTGTGCTCCAGTACAGGATAACGTTATTATCTTACCTCCTGGCCGGCGTGCTGGTCGTCCCTTTTACATCAGAGAAATGTCTAACCTATCGCCCATTGTCCGTTGTGTTAATGCTTGTAATTTCCTTCCTTCCTGTCCCAATATCCTTTCCCTAAACTCCCTCAAATCTGTTTTAAACCATTTATGTCTTAATTTGTTAGAAGCTAGTTAGCTCAGGAGTTTTAAATCTAGTCCTTGCTTTGTTTGTTGTTTTTATCACTTTTTTCTTTGTTAATTATTAATTATTTATTATTACTACTATATTTATTCATTGGTTTGTGTTATTTATTGTAAATTTTTTGTTATTTGTTAATTAGCTAATATATTTATTGTATACATAATAATGTACTATTATTGTATTGTTAGAGTGCCTCTCTCGTGGTGTGAACACACTGTAGAGGACTCGCATCAAAAATGTAAATAAATAAATAAATAAATAAATAAATAAATATGCTCTTAAATTAATAATTAACCGATATGAAATTCAATGCATTTTTTTTTGAGAATCCACTAACATTGTAAATAATTCCAACTAGCATTCTTATTAAATAAAATATATAAAAGAAATTGTTATGTGTAATTTAATTCTTTTAAATTTATAAGTTAGAAACACATAAAAAAAATAATTATGATAAATAAATTAATGCGTTATCTTAGATAAAATGAAATTTATATATATTCTATATTATTCTATACTCTTTTAAGAAAATATAGAAATAAAGTGACTTTGTTTCAGTTCACTCCCTGAATACCACGCCACATATACGCACACGCAGATACACACACACACACACTCACAAGTCACATAAAAACAAACAAATATTTATTTCTTTATCATTATACAGCAGTAGAATTGAAAATGAATATATTACTTTATTAACTAAAATTGTTTTATTTCTTTTACTCCAACAGTAATTTGACGACCAAAAGTAATGTATTTAAGTAGAATTTTTAATTATTTCTGCTTATATTTTATTATTATTATTTATTGTAACGTTTTCTTAAAAGGATAAAAATCACATTCTCTAAATTTTATAAAAAATAAATATATTTAGTAGTAAAATAGAAAAAAAAAAACTTTTTCTATATTTTATTTTAAATTTACACATATTATTACTTTAAAAAAGGAAATAAAAGCTAGGTCAATACAAGGATGCAAATTTATTAATTTTGTAAAGGATATGTTACTTTGGATTTAGTTTTGAGGTTCGGATTTTATATTAAAGATAAAATGTATAAGGCTAATATACTAAAATGTATAAGTATTATCATACTTGCCTCAATATTTATCAGCGGGAGAGTGTAATAACAATGATGTGTTCACAGTCACAACAATGTTGGGTTTTTGAGTCAACGATTGATTTTTACGGGGGTTAGAAACTTGTCAGTGTACACATTTAGCCCACGACGAAAACCCGAACTCCATCGCGGAAACGTTCGTAATAGCTCGCACTGAATAACAGGGCGAGCTGAGAGAATTAAGTAGGTTATTTATCGGCGGGGATGCTAGGCCAGTGGGCCTATCAGTAGTCGGGGTAAAGCTTGATCAGATTATTGCTGGGGCCAAATGCTTAGGTAGGATGGGAAACAGGTGACATAAATGCAGGGGGCGAGATACGGGCAGAGACTGGGGGTGGGGGATGCTGGGTACTGCCACCCCCTGGACCAACCACTTGTTCCCCTTTCTCGGGTCTACCAACCTAAACTCCCTTCGAATTTCCCCGGCTTTCCTTTTACTGCCAACCTGAAAACGGAAAATTTCTCTGCTCGTAACGCCCCAAGGATCCCTTTTTCGCCCGATATATTTTCCCCAAGGTGTCACCCCTTCCTTCACAGATAACAGAACGGAACTTGTTGTAGAAGTGGCAAGAAGGGTTATTAATTTTTTTCTCTTCTTGTTCGGTGGCTGTGAAGTCGTTCCTATCGTATATTTGGAGTTAGGAAAAAAGAAAGAATTGTTATCCTCCCCTTCCTCTGCCTCCCCTCTAACCCTCCTTATTTAGATGAATTATTACCATAATCGGGTTTTTTTTCTCTTTCGATTTTATTAACTCTTCATACCTGTACTTTATGTAACATAAATATTATTGTCTTTAGGAAAATTTCATTAAAACAAGGACTTGAATAGAAGTAAATAATTTAATAAAGCAGCTCAATGACTTTAGGCTACATTAGTAACAAGTATTTTCTTACCCTAAACTCAGACACTTTAAAAAGATAACAGAGAATTGGAGTTGGCCTCACAAAATATTGGATGTTTGTTTAGGAACTTCTTAGGAATGTTTGACCAAAGGCTTCTTATCTATCTGTTGAAGGAGGAAAATCCTTGGTAAACGAGATTGATTTTATCCTTTTTCACTCACCGACGAGATGATAAAGTTACCACTATGAAAAGCACTCCAGATTCGTATTTCTGTTTAAACCCCTGTCATGAGTTGACTGACGACTGAACCCTCTTAAGGATGACAGTAGCCCTGGTATATTTTTGAGATGGTCCTAGTGTCGTTTATTCACGGGCCTTATTCTATATGAATTCTTCTGCACTATTTTTTTTCTTGCTTTTTTCTATACAATTCCACAATGCGTTATTTATGACACAATCTATATACAATTGTTTGGTAATTTATTGACATAGTACTATGGAACTTTAAAATAAGTACTTAATACTTTAAAGTAATAATTCTTTTCTCTACCAAATAGGCTTACCTATTTGGGTACAGCAAGATATATTCTAAACAAAACGAAATAGGCTTACCTATTGGGTACAGCACGATATACTCTAAACAAAACGAACAAATCGATTCTCAAAACCATTTATGTAGTTAATTTGTTTACAGTTTAACATATTATCGGGGTAGAAAGCATAAGATAGAAGCATATCTACCTATTTCATGCTTTTTAAATAATTAAAAAAATAAACTATTTCAAAGAACGAATAAAAAAGATTCCATGTCAGAAACATTTCGGAATTGCTTTAATTCCCCATACTCGCTAATCTAGAGTGGGTAGACAGCATTTAGTGTGCCAAGTAATAAGAAAACGTCTTGAAGACCCCAGTTAGGAAGTCCAAATAGGCATGTTAATGACTTAATAGTCGCATGACTTTAAGAGTTTTTAACCTCCAACTTCTTTAGCAACCTATCATGTAATTAAACAGTCCGTCATAACATATATTTTGTGATTAATAGTAAATTTAGTTGGCAGTACGGTTACTTGAAATCAGTTATCAAAAAATCCGAAATTATAATAAACCATGAAAGCAAAACTTTTTACTTATAAAGCAGCGAAACTAAATTATTGAAAAAATCAAGACGTTTTGTGACTACTAGTAAACAAAGCCTGATACCTATATTATTTCATTTAAGTATATTTAGATTAATATACAAGCAGGGAAATTCCAACTGATTTCAAGGAATTGTGCGTAGGAAGCTAAAGGACGGGTTTTCGCAGGGCAACTTGCGGATGGAATACTACAACACAGAAATCAATAACTCTGCGTATAGCTCTAGTTGCTGCCCTCGGAGGAACTTTCAGACCGCCCAACGCATAAATAAGAAAGCAATGAACTTCAGAAAAAAAATAACCAAAACAGTAAATTGAATCTAAAAAAGCAAAATAAACTATACTAGCTAAGTTGAACGCTAGCACGCAATTCTGTCTAATAAAATAAAAATTAAAGTAGGTTGTGTAAGTAATATTAGACAAATTTAAGGAATCAATACCTGTTAAGAAATTAAACATTATTTTGATGTAATGCATCTATTAATAATTATTATTATTTCGACATTATTAATATTCCGAGCTTAGCAATAACAAATCATTTCGAGGTGCGTCGTCGGGAAACTACTCAATTATATAAATGACGAGCCCTTAGGCCCATCATGGCCAAAGGGCATATTTTATTATTTAGAAAAACAAAATTAAACTAAGCAAATCTATTTGAAGACCGACAAACAAAACAAACATTTATATTTATTGGAATAAATGTGGTTGCCTTAGCTTAGCAATAACAAATCATTTCGTGCGTCTTCTTCAGGACACTACTCGATTGTATAAATGATAATATACACAATATATTATATTATGAGAATTTTTTTTGTTTAAAATTTACCACGTACTCTTATCATTCTACAAGTTATTAAAACTATTTCTATGTGATACCAGAATATTAAAGAAGTAACTTTTGTTACATATATTATTTGAAGTTTATGAAATGTTAGCAAATAACTCAGTGAGAGTTTGAATGTAAGGTCGCTCCATTCATAACGTAGAGAATCACAGGTGTTTTTATAGCCGTATTGAATATCCTTTTTCCTCGACTATGTTTCTTACATACATGATTCGAATACTTTTGTAAAATGTGCTCGATAGTTTATACTATAATAATAATATAAGTCACGGAGACAACAACAAAATATGCAATATTTGCACTGGTTTGAAACATATATCTCAAACTTAATAAGGATAAGCAGAGGAGTCATTAATGTTTCCATTCGAAAATTTAATAACTACTTCATACTTACAGCTATTTGAAGAAAAGAGAAAATAGTAGTAAATTGAAACCAGAGTCTCTTAAGGCCCCCATACACGATCAAACATTTTGAGCAAACCTGATGTCGGGCAAATTTAGGGACATACAAATTTAGGACATACATGTCAAACATCATGTTTGCGCAAACATAAAACAGCCTCATACACGCAGCAGATGACCGAAAGCTATTACTTTACTCTTATAGCATTTATCTGCATGGAATAATTGACAATTAAAATGGAGGGTTCAGAACCATCAAATTTTTGCATTTTAGATAACCGTAAGAATTGCTATAGCTTTTTCTTGCGGAAGTTGAATTTTAAATAGCTAAATCAAGATTACATTTAAAATCAAGGTTACAGTAAACAAAAAATTTCAAGTTTCTAGTTATAACGAGTAAAACAGCTCTAAAAGGATCAACTTTTCACTCATGGTTTCCTATTTTACTGAAAAGAGATCCGAAACCTTCAAAGTTATTCAGGTTTAGTGGAAGCAGTACAAGTGATCCGGTCCAACTTTTGCCATAAATAATGAACACACAAGTTATTTAGCTTTTCTTTAAAGTTTACACATAGAAGGCAACTTAAATTAGTTTAACATCATTTCAAATAATTGAGCTAGAGCATTTTAACTTGAGCCTTATATATTTATATGTATAACTTGGATAAATATTTCCACAAACTAAACATTTTATGTGAAAAATATGATTTCCTCCGAGCTTTCCGAAAGTAATTTTAATAATTCTAAAAACAATTTTTTGTCTCCAATCACTTATGTTCCCATCAGGTAACAGATTTGATCTTGTGTTTGTCTGCGTCAGTTAATAACTAGTGAATATATGAAGATATTTACATAATAAGTAATTTGCAAAGTACAGTATGATTTTCTCAAAGATATATTATGCAGTCGTTTCTATAATAATTATTTAAATGAACTAAAGTACTTAAAGCACAGCATCATAAAAAAAATAAGAACAGAAACAAAATGTATTCCGAGCGATTCGCTACCAGTGCAACTAAATGTGCCCTAATTTGAATTTCAAATATCTCTAGCTACTGTGGAAATAGGAAAATTAACGTAGGATGTCAAAGTCAGAATGGTTTAGCAAGTAGACAAGTAAAAGCGAATTGAGTTGTGTTTCTAATTTATAGCTATGGTTAAAATGAGGGAATCAGTAAGCAACATGTTCCGTCATGTTTGGAAGAGAGATGAAGTGGATTAAAAAAAAAAAAAAATCTATCGATAAATAGTTTAGGGTTCTCTAACCACCTGTTTATACATCTAAATTTAAGTTTATATCTAAATGGAATTATCTTTGTAAAGAATTTAAAATAATTAGGACTTACAAACCTTTAAAGCAGTCTCTCTAAGATATAGAGTTATTATATTAGACTGCCCTACGTTTTACAACTTAATTTTGCCACTCAGTAAGGTTATTTAGCAATTACAACTATGTTTAAAGCATCTTAAGATCATAATAAAGATAGTCGACTTTAATTTTAATAACTTAATCTGTTTATTAACATAATAGATGAATTCCCGTGCTTCGCGGTGGAGTGTTATTTTTAATGCATTATGTTAATTTGTGTGTGAAAAACAAAATTGAAAAATATCCTAATTAGTAATTGATTCCGACTACTTTTAAAAGTTAACTTGCCAGAAAAACGGAAAAAGCAGAGGTATTTTCCCTCTCTTACCCCCCCCCCCCCCGGGTGTCTTATTGCATCCCTTGGTTGAAATTGGAATTATCTATTCTTAATATATACGCCAACACCCTAAAGAGAAGCCCTTTCCCGAGTATTAACTTCCTAACTTCAGAAGATCAGTCTGAGCTCAATTGCCTAATCTTATTCAATCTTGTTTTACTTTTCCCTTAGGAATCAAATAAAATCCTTTCTTAGCAGACATCAATATAATTTTAGTATTACCATAGCAATTACAATGATTTTATTCCAGTAATTCAAAAAAGTGAGGACAATTATAATGAGGGGACATGGTTTAAAATACATGTATAACCACCATATTTAATTAAAATGGCTGATTGTAATTCCCTTTCACAGTTATTTATGTCATAAAAGAAACCATTTGGTATCTAGAGATTTCATCATGTCAAATTTTGCATATAAATGGCCGCCATCTTGAATCAAGATGGTGAATCGAAAAAAATGTCTTAGCAAGCTACCAAGGGATCAGAGGAACCTAGTTTGAGATATCGTGATGTTGTATTTGGATTTTACATTAATAGAGTCTTTTTCTAAATTATTATCTAAATTATTTTAATTTAATTATTGATGAAATAATAAAATTTCGACGGGACTTTGGACATCATATCAAGAGACTATAATATGTACTAAGCATAATTATGCTATTGCTAACATAATTTCAACTCATCTCAGTTTTCTTATCCCTGACATTATCGATCGGTTATATAAGGAGGTTTGATAGAGTATAACGATAATATAAAATCGTGGACTCACCTTGTCAAATAATATTTATTGTGTATACGTATTATTACATATACCGATAAACACTCTGCTTTTGCCACGTAATATACCCGGAAGAAATTCAAAGAATCCTAAACTACCAACCGATTAACTTTGGATGTAACAAAACTTGGTGGAACTTCAGTCACTTTTTATTCAGGAAAATGTTTTTGTAATATTTATAAATCCTTTGTGTCCATAGGGACAACATATATTTATGTGTCCATCCATTTTTATTTACCCCTATGGACACAAAGGATTTATAAATATTCATAAGAAAGGGGACAACATATATTTATATTACTATATATAAAATGGTTTTTATAATATTTTGTCCAAGAGAAATTATTTCTAAAACGCATAAAAGTAACAATGACTTATACAAGCGTATATTACGTTTAATTACACGTAATGCTTAGGAATGTCTAATGAGTCGTGTTGCATAGGATCCCTGATGAATGACCACCACACGAGATTTGGATTTGAATTTCCTAGTGGAATCGTATTTATTTGAATGCTATATCTCAAATTTGCCCAGATGGGACCATCTATGGGCTACTTTCGACAAACCGAGTACGTTTAATGAAATAAATTTTAAACTAGTGATGCAGTGCATAAAGAACTCGCGTAGAATTGTGATTTTATATCAGTCTTACTATATCTTCTCAATATTGCTACCACGATAATGTTTTGGTAAAAACCTTATTCATCCTGCCTTAAAATTATTTTACGTAACACTACATATAAGCATGAACTTACTATTTAACACCCTCATCTCGGGCAAATTTGTTGAAAAACTTTTGTAACAATAGTTACATATTCATTTCCTGCTCATTAAGACGTTAAAAAACGATGTATGGCATGTCATGATGGCTAAAATCTTGTACCTTAGACGTCTTTAATATTGGCTACAATTTTAGATATAAAGATGTAAAAAAAAACTCAGATACTGTGAGCCAAATTTCGTACACAGTCGCAAGTTCTCCGTAACTAAAGCTGTTTTCCTTTCATCCATACATAATCCTGATTTAATAAAGTTATTGCAGGCTCACCAGTTTTTTATAGCATTTGTACATAATTTGTATCTAATAAAATAATTGCAGGCTCGCTGTGCTCACCTGTTGTAAGAACATCCATAATCTTCATTAAATAACATTAATGCAGGCTCGCTACGCTCGCCTGTTTCTGCAGCATCTGCACGTAATCTTTATTCAATAAAATTATTGCAGGCTCGCTACGCTAGCCTGTTGTAAGAGCATTGGTCAAAGCACTCGTCATTAAATAATATTAATGCAGGCTCGCCATGCTCGACTTTTTATATACAGTAATCGTTGATTATTTCTATTTAATAAAATTATTTGAGCCTCGCTAAGCATACATAATTTTTATTTAATAATTCTGTTTATACAGTATTTGTATCTAATAATATAATTGAGGCTCGCTACGCTCGCCTGTTGAAAAGCCTTAGTCCATAATCTTTATTAAATAAAGTTACTGCAGGCTCGCTACGCTCACCTGTTTAGGAAGCATTAGTAAATAATCTTTATTAAATAAAATTAATGCAGGCTGACTCGCTACGCTCGCCTGTTATTAGAGCTTTTGTACATAAATTTTATTTAATAAATTTGTAGTAGGCTCGCTATGCTCGCCTGCTTATACAGTATTTGTACATAATTTGTGTCTTATAAAATGATTGAGGCTCGCTACGCTCGCCTGTTGAAAAGCCTTTGTCCATAACGTTTATTAAATAAAGTTATTGTATGCTCGCTACGCTTCGCCTGTTTATACAGTATTTGTACATCATCTTTTTTCCATCTTGATTAAAACTTTTTTTAGTTGTCCGTTATATTGGCCGGCATCTTAAAATATTAAATGATAAATTTTAATAGTTATTTACATTTTTCCTACTTTTAAATAGCTTTAAAACGATGTAAAGCATGTCATGCTGACTAAACCTTTTCTTTAGTCGTTCCCCATATTGACCACCATCTTAAAAACATTATATGTGATATTTTAATAGTTAGATATTCCTTTCCTGCACTTCAAGACCTTTAAATTGATGTATAACATATTATACTGATTTAAAACTTTTTGTTTAGTCGTCCGCCATATTGCCCGCTATCTTGAAAATATGAAGTGTGAAATTTTATTAGTTACATATTATTTTCCTTCATTTAAAAGCCTTTAAAACTATGTATAACATTATTAAAAAAGTATACAGTTGTCAAAAATGCTGAGTTGCATCTATGTGCCAAATTTCGTTGAAATTGATCAATTTTTACTCGAGTTATCGTTAGACAAACAAACAAACACACAAACTTTTCAAATCCCAAGTCTCTGAAATGAAGAACACACTACGCTCGTTCAAAAAAGTTAATGCGCATGCGAAAGATAAAAAAATGTGTGAAGAAGGTGAACATTTATATTCGACCAACTGTACCCTCCTAATCACGTCAAAATTAGATGAATAATTTAAGATATGGTGATTCTCAAACATTCTCAAATATTTTCCCTAAATTCGTAGCAAAAATAATTTCGTTCTTCAGAATGATCGCAATGCTTCCGTTACCTTAAGCTAAGACGAAAATAGAACACTATTGTTTATCACCTAGATTGTACCAGTGTGCTGTGTTTATTGACATAATGACTTTGTCAAGCCAAAAGCTTCTGCCGGAATTAATAATGTTTAATTATACGAGGAAAATGAATGGGACCCGGGGGTAGAGAAGCAGTTTAATTTATAATATGTAGCGAATGGTGCCGGACCTCCTCTTATACTCATTACTCAAGCCTTTTAACGACCCAGCTTGGTAAATGACAGACTTATAACGAGGGAATATACATTTTCCATTATATTTTGTAGAAAGAGCCAAAGACTTTTTAAATTTATGCTTCTGAGGCCAACGTAACGAAAGTATTGTGATATAACTTGTAATCAGTCTGTCTGTCGTTTGAAATTTTTCTTTACATTCGTACGATGGGACTTGTAGTGGGAATTTCTTACAAGTTCCATTTGTAATTATATGAGCAGCATATTCAAGATTATTCAATTAAGATCATTGTGAGTGAATCCTGCTGTAGTATCTACCACAACGTTTTATGTTCGTGGGTCGAATCTTCTCAGCATGTTCCCCCAGTCTGTTGACCTGCTTGTCCTATATAATAGTAAACTGAAAGTCTTACGTTTCTTCCATGTATTAATGCCACTGAGGTACCGTTGAGATCTGGTTTATATGATGCGCTTAATCCAAGTATTGGCAGTGCTTAGCTGTGGATTGGAAGTGATTCTGTCTATTGACTAAGTTATGGATAAATTCAAACACTGTTTCTTGGAGGGCTTCGGGTATGTATTATCTTACATCGGGAGTGCAGTAAATTTTGTGTTTAGAATTTAAATTTCTTTTAATATAATTCTATCTTCTACCCTTGCATCTTGTTAAAATTGCTGTAGGACTTTGTCTGGCTGTTTTAATATCGCGAGTTTAACATAATTTATCGTGTTAGACGTAATTATTTCCACTAGCCTCGATAGGTACTCAGCTACTGAATTGTGTTTTCCTAAAAAAATGTCTAATGCCATCAGTCGTGAATTGGCATGAGATATGTCGTGGCAGTGGCAATCATTTGTCAATTTTTTGCTGGAATGCATAAGTCAGTGGTTTTGATCGGTGAATATAATGAATTGTCGTCCTTTATATAGGTGTAAATATGTTTTAGCTTCATAGACTGCGAGTAGTTCTTTGTCGTAAGTGCTCTACTTTTTTTGTAAGGGACTTTTATTGATTTACTTTTACTTTCAAAATTAATAAAGTAAAATAAAAGGGATTAATAATAAGATTATAATTATTAAATTAATTTTACATAAGTAATGAAACTTTTTTAAATTTTGGTTATATTGGTTTAGATTTAATTAATTTGACTGAAGGTGACTTTAGGGGGGGGGGGGGGGTAATATTATATTACATCTTAATATTCATAAAATTGCTTTTTCATAGAATAAAAAAGGGTGTACTCATAATTTAACTTATTATAATAAAAATAAATGAAAATGAATATTTATTTGATTATTGTAACTTACCACCTTAACCAACTCTCTAAAAATCTAAGAAATTATCTTATTGTTGCTTATTTGAAGTCCGAGGCGCCTCACGCATGTCTTGCCTTGTACACTGATCTATTACAGATTTAAAGACCTTAAGGAGTCTCAAGTTCAAAGTGTTTTGGGGATACACAGTTTTCACTGATACTGACTGAGTCATTGATTAGTTCAAATGAACCGGTACAAATATATTGCATAAGACAACCTTCCTTCCTTACCTCCAGCTGTTTTTAATTCACACTTCCTTCAGTAATGTTTATTATGAATCATTATTCATTCTAATAATCCGCAATTTGTCGCATTACAACTGATGTTAACACTTAGCATATTGCACTTAGCTTAAATTATAAAATGCATTATAGAATATGTGTTCATAAACTATTATATTTGTATGTTCAATAAACAAAATGCTTTATCTCTTTATTAGTTAAAACTGATTTATTATAAGTTTTAGACAGAAAATATCTTACAACTCAAATCTCTAATGTTTAAATTTTTTTAAATATACATTAACGGAAGTGTGTAATTTTGTTAAGATAAATACACAATCATCATCTAAGTGTTGTTCTTCGAATGCAATTCTTTTCCGTATATCAAAGCTATTTCCTGTCAGCCAAATTAAGAAGGAAATGAATGTTACAATTCCATGGAAGAATTATATTTTAAATTAACCCACACTAACATTGGCATTCCATATTTATCTTCAATATTTATAAATTAATCATTCATATCTCTAGGCGAATAACAAAACTATTAAACTAAACTATTAATTTATTATACTTCCTTTTTAAAATAATGAATAATTATTTACGTACATATGAATTGTTGTTTTTATTATATTTTTTTAAAAAAAAGTTCCTATCATCAGCACTTAACTCATCTCCACGATTATATATCATCAGTGTGAAACATAATTGATTACTCTGTCCGGTGCAACTAGTATAAACTTTCTCGTTCATATACGAGTACAGAATTAGGTACTTGGTCCGCTGTTTCCCATTTATTAGCTAAGCTAATGTTAAATTACAGACAGAAACGCGACCAAAACTGTTCCCTGATGTCTGAAACGGATTTTCACCCCTGCATTTTTGAAATCGGGGACATAATAAAATCGTCAGAATAATCATAATGCTTCCTTCCGTTACCTTCGAGGAGCTCGAAAGCAAATAAGTAAATCAAAGTAAAAATATTTTCTCATTTTGCTTCCGAGCTTACCGAAGGTAACGGAAGCATTGTGTTCACTTTTGAGAACAAAAAAATGTTACGTCTCCGGTTTTAAAAATTCCAAGACAGAAATCCGTTTCAGATATCAGGGAACATTTTTGGTCTCGTGTCTGTCTGTCGGTCTGTGTGTCCGCGAATCCTGAAACGTATGACGATAACTTGAGTAAATGTCAACCGATTTTGATGAAAGTTGTTAGACATGTTAATTTTACAAATGCCCAGGACGAGTTCGTTGGGCAACGTTATCCGTCCAAGTGTTCACGTGCAACGCACACGTAAACGTGAACTTTAAAAAAAAAATGGAATTTTAGAAACAACATTGAGACAAACATTATTTCAAACACAATGTTTTAGTAAAACCAACAGCGACACCGCTATGAAGTATGTTAAATGTCGCTAAAACTATTAAAAGTTTTTACACAATAAACAATAAAGTAATACAACAATAATGTTAATACATATAACAATAAAGTACATGATAGGATGCGAGGAAGCTATGTACCACACTAATTGGCAGTCTATTTACTTTCTCATAGATAAAGGGTAAAAGTATTGTGATAGCGCGAAAATTCGATTTTGATGGATTTACAAGTTTTGAGGTCCCCAGAGTCTAAAATAATTGTTCTGTTTGTAGTCTGTCAGTCATCTGTCGTCGTTCATTTGTGCAGACACGAGGAGCCAAAACTACAGGGCCGATTTTAACGATTGGGATTACTTGTTTAGAAAAATTATACCCCGAGGCTAAATCGAGAAATGAACTTTAGCTCAAAATTTGGGGCGCAAAGACTCTGAAAAATTCTTTCTCGAAAAAGGTTCCTATGATTTTAATAAATATTGTTTTAATAAAAAGACTAAAATGTAGTTCATTTAAATACGAATCAAACCATATAAGCCGTTTTTCTAGGAAACATCAAGTTTCTGAGATATTGATGAAAATTTATCTGATTTCGTTGAAAATTAATAAAAAGAATTCTAGGATCTTGGACCGAGATTGTACGAGAAAGTTAGTCTGAATTGTCTTGGACCGATTTTTCTTTATTAGTAATGCTGGATATCTTAGTCTGGAAAGTTTAAAGTACAAAATATGTTACCTTTGTTCAGTTTAAATTAGTTGCTAGTTCATGTCGTTATTAATAATATAATATTTTATTAAAGAAAAAGTAGGTTACCTGAGAGATAAATTCATCTATTCATCCTGGAGGTCAAATTAAATTATAAAGTAATATTAAAGAGCAATTATATAAAAAAGTTAAACCATTATTACGAAAACTATATTTTTAATTTATGAAAGGGATAAAAAAGCACGTTCATTTTTTTTTATTAAGTTTTCTTTTTTGAATTTATTCTTGTTTTAAAGAATCTTTTGTAAGATATCTAAATTTTCGCTCAACTTTATCATTTTAGGTCTGCTTGAAGTAAGAGAAAATTATAATGAAGTCCTAGGTTAAAACATAAATTAATTCATAGCCCGCGGTGTTAACAACCAGGTAGCGCAAGTGCTGTGTAACTATGTAGCTATGCAATTACTGGACGAATCCAATTATATATGCCTCAAATTATCAGGAGAAAATTATTTTTAGATAATAGGTTCTGAAGGCATATTGGATATCAATTAAGAATTATCGCAATATTATCTTTGTTAATATTCTGGAGTTGCTGAAAGAAGAACTAACCTAACCCAGTCAGTCATTTTGCAAACTTTTAGAAGGTGGAACAGGAAACGTGTTTTCATTATTTTTAAATTGATTATTTTAACCTATCCAATAACATTTATGTGCGTGCAGGATGTGATTGAAATAAACAAAAAGCCCGTTAAATATCAACTAATTATTTCTTATAGGTCATAAAACCGGTGATAAAAATTTCTAGAACACTTAATTTTTTGATTTAGTTTAACTTGTTTGCCACATTTACATAGTTTTTTCTAAGAATTGAGTGAACTATATTAATTTGTGGATGAACAGAAGTCAATATATTTTCTTAAAATGAGTTTTGCTTATTTCTTTTTATGTGTTATTGTTACCGCGAACACCTTGATTATACGACTTGACGAATGAAATACAACGTGTATGCTAATTAGCACGGTTCTTCGATATGCCGAAACTTTTTTCTGTGAATCGCCTATCTGAGAGGATAAGCCCCTGTCTCGAATCGATTAATGAAGGGGTGTACGGGGCAGGATAAGGAAGTGTCGGTGGTGGTGGCAAAACATATAGCAGGTGGAGGGGATAACATTTTTAATGCAGGAGACCGTCCTTGTAATTCGGCATACGGAACAGAGACATGACGATCACGTCGACAACAATGAGACCACTCCTGGTTTTGCAATTAGCATTCAGTTTGGCGTATTGTTCGCCCAGCTTCTTTTCCGAACTAACCGGTATCGAAGACTCTTCGGATGAAGATCTCTCGGTAATGGAACATTTACTGTCTTACGGAGAGACGCTGTTCTCTACGCCCGATTCCAAAGCGGGAGAAGCCGTCTCGGCGTGGAGCCCAGACAAGAAGACCAACCCGGAGGAACTCGGAACTTATCTTGAAGGAGATATACTCTTCCCTAGGAAACTAACCAAAAACGGGCTTAAGGCTAAGTCGGCGAGATGGCCGCATGCAAGGGTCCCTTATGTAATACAGGGATTATTCTCCACACAGGATTTGGCCATAATCAACGAATCTATAACAGAGTACCACAAGAAAACATGTGTCAGGTGAGAAATGTTGCAATATTAACTACAATCAACTCATACATTTAAAGTTAACCCACATTTTTGATCAGGAGTCCTGTGTTAAAAATCAAGAGCAATTGTAAGGATTAATTAATTCTAAGAATACCAACATTTTTTCCTCGAGTTATAGTATTTGACAGGAGAGGGAGTAGGGTACCTTAACTTCAAGGAAGCTACTAACTTCTAGGGAGAAGCTAATCTTTTAAAATATGTAATCGTAATAGTTTCCTCCTTTTACAGAAATAACTTGGGAGAAAACCTCACTTACAATAGATTCCACTTTATGCCAAAATAATACTTTATTAAATATTTAGTGAGGTGATAACGTTCTATTTTTAATTTATGATTCAATGAAAATGTTCGTAAAGTAGATCCTTCGTAAAGAAGACGATAAACATCATTTACATAATTTGTTTGACATTAACATCATAAAAAAAGTTGTATAATATAATTTGTTTTATAATACAAGGCATTTAATTTCATACTTAGTTTAGCTGTTAAGACTATCACAGTCTTTCATTCAAAATACTGAATTAAAGCTATAAAGTATATTTCCGTAATACATACTTTAAAATATGAATACTTTTTTCCAAAAAAAGTTTTTTTTCTAACCTCTAACTCTAAGGTAATTTAATTTTACTTAAAAATGAATTGTTAATACATACATAATAGAAGCAGTATGTTACATCATTGTAGCAAAATCAGTTTAACTTTTGTCTTGATAATTTGAGGCATAAATAATTGGATTCGTTTTGTTATTACATAGCTAAAAACCTTTTGAGAAATTTTGTTTTGAATGAATTTTTGAGGGGTACCCTAAATTGTAGAGCAAAAAATTTATTTCGGGGTGATTTTTTTTTTTTTATAAGTACTCGATGTCATGGAAATTGTTTAAGTAAATTAGGGTCTAAGTGTCTGCGTCTGCAGGGCATAGGCCATCGACGATAACACCAATCTTTTAAAAATAACTTTTTGCACTCTAAGGAGCTTAAAGCGTAAAAATACACCAAAATCGAAGCGATAAAAATACTTTCATTGCCATTTAAATAATAAATTATTATACAGTGAATATCTTGACGTATTTGAAATTCCTAAAAAAACACAAAATACAAACCATTCCCCCCCCCTCCATTTAATTATAACATCTATCTTGAAACATTAAAGGGGATAAACCTATTTCTATTTTCACTAAATTTTTATAAGCTCGATTATTTTCCATAAATTTTAGACTAACCCTAACACAGTATTATAGCGTGACATAAATTGTGAAATTATTGACTTATCCATAACTAGTCGTCATTAAATTCAATGTTTTCCGATGACAACTACGACTTGAATTGTTTAAATTCCAACTCGAATGATTTTTCTTCCAAAACTTGTAGCATATTTAGGGCTGTTAGCTCTGATATATTGGCTCAAAGAAAAAAGCTGTGAAGTAGTAAAAACGTTGTTACATATCCCAAGATTTGGTTTCAACCGGAAAAACTAAATTGTTTTAACTAGACGTCTTGCTAAATAACTTATTAATTTAAATCATATTATAATTATTATTAACAAAGGGAGACAGACAGAGAAAAATACACCAGTGTCGGGACTTGAACCACGGGCCTCTATATTTCCAGTATAGCGCTTTACCAACTGAGCTACACTGGAGAATAATTTCCTCTGTCAGTAACGATACCTAGTCCCGAATTAAGCTAGCATTTTCTACAAGTCTAGAAGTCAATATTAACGACAATAGAACTAGACCGAGAAGTATCGCTTATAATTATAAAATATAGCTCACTGGAATATCACGCTATACTGGAAATATAGAAGCCCGTGGATCAAGTCCCAGCGCTGGAATCTATTCTTCTCTGTCTGTCTCACTTTGTTAATAATAATTATAATTTTATTTAAATTAAAATTTAAACTTTCCGTAGTATGAATACTACCTAAAACTTAAAAATAAAATAACTTATTAAGTTATTTTGTAGCTTACCGAAACGGATTGTAAAATGCAAAACAATATTAAGTATACATGCGATAGGAAGTGAGAAAGCTATGTGCCACACTGATTGGCAGACTATTTTTTTTTAAATTGACACAGTAAACATCAAATTAATTTTTTACTGACTCTGCAAGCCTCCCTCCACTATTTTTCTCCTACTAAAATGAGAAAAAAGTTTCGCAGCAGTGTATGATCAAACACACACTTTCAGTTTACGAGGGCTAATAGAATTCTGAGATAAAGCGGA
Source organism: Gerris lacustris (assembly GCA_951217055.1). Lineage (NCBI taxonomy): Eukaryota > Metazoa > Arthropoda > Insecta > Hemiptera > Gerridae > Gerris > Gerris lacustris. The sequence continues at coordinate 83,728,851 of OX578277.1, forward strand.
TCCATGAAGGGAGAAGTGTCAAATTCAATTTTCCAGTGTTTGCTCACACCCCCTACCCTACCGGGAAAAAAACCTTTTACGTAATTTCGCATCTAAACCGAACCAGAAACTAGAATAGGATTTTATAAAAGAATTTTTACACTTCAATCTAAAAATATAAAAGAATAGGTTCGACTAAAATTATCTCAGGTGTTTAAAGCTTTACCTGTTATTTATGAAAATAAAATTATTATAAGTACGTACAAATTCATAACTGTTAGAAATAGCATATTTCTATAAAGAATGAAAATTTAATTTAACCTACTTCTTTTTAACAAGAAATACTTTATTATTAACTAAAATAAGATTTTATTAAACTTCATGTGTATTAAATGAATACATCGAAATGCATATTAGGTTGTTTAGAACCATATCTTTTTTTAAACTATAATATATTTTTAATATTTTGTTTACCAAGTAATTTTGTTATTGATAGATAGCGATATCATTCTAAAATTAACATAACTTATTATTTAAGAACCATTATTTAATTCAAAAAATAAAATTCTTTAAAAATCAGAATATTCGACGTTAATTAATAAGTTCCTAATTTTAAATCACTTTATATCATACAACAAATAAAAATAAACTTCCTTAAATACAAAATTACAAGATGTTTTTAAAATATAATAAACAAATTTTAAACTAAAAAAAAATTAAGTTTCTAGAGCAATAATCCGGATAAATCGTGATTCAAATTCTGCATATAAATAGCTACCACCTTGATTCAAGATGGCGGATCGTAAATTGATCTAGTCGGTCAAGAAAATTATAATAGTTTTTGAAAAATCGTTATTTTTGCCTGCCTTCGGAAGCATTAATCCTACAAACAACTGAATAGTACCTTTTTGGAAGGAAATTTTGTCTACTTTAGTTAGTAGATTGAGTGTTTTTCACTTGAGTATATAGTTTTTTTTTATATATTGACGAAAAAGCGTGAAAATTAAACTTTAAATAGGTCCTCCACCTCCCTTTCATCCCTACCTAAGATCCCTACCTTTGGGGATTTATTATAAATAGTATGTTGTATAAACCAACGAAAAATGTTGTATTACAAGTTTCAAAACTCCGGGATTCCTTACTCGATCCTTAGACCTTTTCTTGGACTAATTTGACTGGGGGCTGTATTTAAAAAAAAGTGGAGAAAAATTTAAAAGGAGGGGAGGAGTATTAAAAGAAAAACATTATTACATACAAAATAGGACGAGAGGACGCTATATTCCACAGTAATAAGCAGCCTATTTAAATGATTTTTGTGGATTTTGCATCCGAGCTTACCGAAGTATTGTGAACGTTCCGAAGAACGAAAATTTTATGTTTCCCAATAGAAAAAAATCCTAGATAGAAATCCGTTTGAACCTAGAGAAAATGTTTGGTCCAGTGTCTATCCGTCGGTCTGTCCAACATTTTTGCGAGTCAACTTATCTTAAAAACTACTCATCCATTTTTGGGGAAATTTAGATGGTAGGTCATAATTAGCCCATTTTTTGTCCCATATAAGTTTCAACCTTCTGCGACCATTTATTTCTCTTCCATATGCGCACAAACATACATTTATTTACATACATATCTTCAAAAGTACCTACTCATCTGATTTTTATAAAATTTGGATGGTTGGGAGAATGTAGCCCACAGATGGTCGCAAATTAATTTCTCTGCGCTAAATTGATAATTTTATTTATGTGAAAAATCAAAACAAAATTAACATAATTAAAATATATAAATGTGACAATAATGGGGTTTAAAAGCATACAATCATAACATTTTGTGAGGAAGCTATGTGTCACTCTAATTAACTGACTATAATTAAACTTAATTTTAATAGATTATAATATCCTCTTATTTTTCCCCTAATTTGTATTCTAAAAAGGTAGTTGCAAATTAAAGAAAATTAAAAAAAGAAGCCATATGGAAATAATTTTTTTGTAACTATTAGCTTACTAAAGTATCTCAATAGCTATTAATATGCTACAGTAGCAACAGGAACTATTAATTGATAGTAATATTTTCATTGATAGTAGCTAATTTATTTATCTGGCAACAAAGTGCTAGTCATATGTAAAGAAGGTAACACCTAAGTAGTTTAACTTTGTTTTCTTTCTGCCTGATGGCACTATAGCTAATAATATATTCATATGGCATAGCTCAATGTGCTATATAGCTTAATAACTAGTAGTACATTTATACTACTATAGCTAATATATTAACTAGCTACGAAATATTAACTGAAGTTGTCCTACAATGTGTGTGTGTACTTCAACTATAGCTTAAAAAAAAGCTATTGCTTTTTTACACACGGCAAATCTATCAACAGTAGCTGATTTATAACACAAGACAGTTAGACTTGTAAGAATATTAAATTATTACAATAATATAGTATTCAATAGCTATAAATATAAGTGATCCTGATATCATTGACCTCTAATCTTGTAGGAAAAATATATAAAATCGATAAGACTACACAAAGAGAGATAGATATAAGCTATAACAATGTATAATTTGTGTCAAGTTCAGGTTAAAGTGAAATAATATTTACATAAAATGACGCTGTTCTTAAAATGACAATTCTCAGGTAATATTTCATAAAACATTAAATAAACTGTTTATTTGAGCTTATACATGTGAGGTTGTTTTTTCAACATTCACCTTATCTAAATACCAATAATGATGTAAAGTTGTATTAATATATTTTGTCAGTGACCCAGTTTAATACATATACTGTTGCGGAGGTCTAGGTCTATAGGTCTTATGAATAATAAAATAATTTCGAGATACATTTAATAATACTATATTTAATACATATATTTCTGTTTAAATTAGCCTCAATTACAATCACATTTAAATTGTATTATTTAAAAAAATAAAATAACAAAATAAGGACAGGGCTAATCAATAATAATCGACTATTAATTTTTATTATGTAATTAAATTAAATATATATTATTTATATATGTAAATAGTTTATTTATAACGGAAAGTAATAATTATAAAATTATGGCCTAAAATATTTTAAATCTTTTTTTCTTAGCTTGTGGATTAAACGTTAAAATAATTTTGTTTTGCGCTAGTTTTAATCTCCAAATTCAACCTTTCTTTAACAATTATGTGTTTCAGAAATCAAGAAAACATTTCTCGTCTACCCGTCGACGCTTTTATAATATATTTAATTAATATATTTTAAAATTGACTTGTTTAATTTTGAAGAAATTTGGATAGTCTGTCAATGTTAGCCACCAATTCCATCATATTAGTCGGTTTTCTGCATATACATTGCCTCCTCCAGCGCATCTCTCATATTTTTAATTTTACCTCATAATACTTTATTTTAAACACACCATGAGTATTCCTCTAGTAATTAAGAAGTGAGGAAGGTATGTGCCACATTAATTGGCAGAATATTTATTTGTTTATGATGAGTATAACACTTCTGTTCTTTACGTCTTCGGTATTTATGCGATTAGCTAATATTGTCTGTAGAATAATTAAATAAAATTTTAGGTTAGCGAGGATTAGTCAAACGTAAGACGACGTTACATTGTCCCCCTTTCTGCCGTTCTGTACCTAACAATAATACCATCCTTCATATTAATTAATAGTTATTTTCTAAGTCTTATGTAAATATAATTATTATTGTGTAGGTTTGTACCACGATCAAATGAAGCTGACTACATTATTTTCACTAGTAGCAACACTGGTTGCTGGAGCAGTGTAGGAAGAATCGGAGGCGGTCAAGAAGTTAACTTACAGAGTCCTGGATGCTTGACCAAAAAGGGTACCGTTATGCATGAAATGATGCATGCATTAGGTTTCCTTCATGAACAGAATCGATGGGAAAGAGATGATCATGTCAGCATACAGTTCCAGAATATACAATCAGGTCAGTACAGGCTTTATTCAGCATAATAGAATCGGGAAATTGTTAATGTTGAATTGTTGAAATTGTTAATGTGGAATGTTAATTGAAAGTGTACAATATAAAAATAACATTATTAGAGAAAATAAAAAAATCTCTCCTATATATATAAATTTAAATATATCTGTACTTTAAATAAAATAAGATTTTATTTGGTCATAACACAAGTTAATCGACCCCACATTAAAAAAGAAGATTGAATACATGGGAAATAATGGAGCAAACGTTATTATGAGAGATATTTGAGAGTGGCTTGATCTGCACATCAGAATGTGACTCAGATTCCGATTTTGATAAGCTCTATTTATTATTTATAACAAATCCCCCCCCCCCCGCACCTTCCTGGCAATAGGTTCCTCTCTTTATAATGGGTTCTAATATAAATAATTAATTGAATTAATTATTTATACTGATGATAGAGTAAAAGATTTGACCTATTTTCTCCTCTTTAGTTATCTGTTCCTCCTCCAGCTTACCATCACTCTGATGTGATCTATCTTATAAAATTTCTCCCAATTAATAAAAAGCCCTATGTTCCAATTTAATAACTGCTACAACGTTCCTAAGAAAGCCCCACAATTTCCCCTGCTAATCAATATTTTAAACGAATTACCTACTTCCCAACACAATGGAAACTATCCTTGATTAAATCGGGAATTCTAGGCCTAACACTCACCTTCCTTCGTTCTATCGGCATATCAGTCTCCTTCCAGAAATGAGTAAAATTCCTCTGAGACTCTTACTTCGTCAAATATTTCCTATTCTAAAATCTTCACAATTTATTCCTGATCATCAATTAGGATTTCGAGTGTACACCCAACCATTCACCAGTGCCATCGCGTTGCAGATACTATCGTCACCGCTCTTAAGAATAAACTGTGTGTTTCCACTGCCATTCTTCACGAATTGCAAGCGTTTGATGGAGTCTGGCAACGGGGGCAGCTGTGGGAAACTCTAGAGGATCCTTCCCCTACCTTTTCCCCAACCTAATTTCATCCTCATAGTTGAAAGACAGATCTTTTAAAGTTGAATTTTCTCGATGATCGTCTCTCTCCCATTTCTTTTCCAACCTTGCAAGCGCGCCTTAAGGAGGAATTCTAACTTCTTTCCTGTATTCCAACTTGCATCCTAATCCTTTCAAATCCACCTCATAAGTGTCGAAAAATGGGAGAAAAATTAGAAAAAGAAAATTTAACTCTGAAAAAAGTGTACATGATAGGTTTACCCTGAGATCAACCTGTTCTCCTATTCACTTGAATGTATCCCTTCTTTCTGTAGCTAATGAATTGCGATACTAAGGACTAGGTGCGGTACCTAGACAGAAGACTGAAAAGGAACTCACACTCACACGGCACAAACGAACAGACAAGAAACGAAGCAAGAAAATTATTTTTACTACTTAGCGACTCCAGATCTAAATTTTCATTACAGGACAAACTAATAATCTACAACACTATTATATAACCTATCTGGACCTCTCAAAATATATAGTTGAATAAGCTCTTTCGCAGATCTAGACCTTCCATGGGTTGTTGTACCACAAAGTTAGTTACCTAGGTGTTGTTATCACTTATAGTAAAAGAATATTAAGCTCTCCGTCGCTTGTTACAATATTTAACAGAATTGTGGTTGTGATAAAAGAATAAAAAATCTGTCCCGAGAGTTAAAAAAATGCATAAAATAAAATACTAAATACATTAATCTTGATTTTGCAGGACGAGCTAATAATTTTGAAAAAGCACCAAAAGAAACTACAGATGCTCTTGGTATTCCTTACGATTACAGCAGTGTTATGCACTATTCATCGACGGCCTTTTCCATAAACGGACAACCTACAATCATAGCAAAGAACAAAGGAGCAACACTTGGACAACGAGAAACCTTCTCACATCAGGATATCCAGAAAATCAGAAGAATGTACAAGTGCAATAAGAAAAAGAAAAATTATTATTAATGAGAAACATCTTTTTGTAATTTCAGACTTACTGGCTATTGTGGTCATTTTTCTGATGCACACTTTTCCTATTTAAATTTCCAGGCAAATTTAAATTGAGCTTTTAAAACAAAATTTTATTGCTGAATTTAAAAAAAACGATAATGGTCAAATATATCATAAATGTTTATCATTTTAAGCCATTCAGAAAAAAAACAGATAAGGGAAATAGGTAAATTTTTGATGGTTTTTATGTTATTTCAGATATTTATATATAAATCTTTTAGGCTAACTTTTTACGAAAATTAATTAATAAGTAATCAAATATTAGAAAAAAAAACAACAAATTTCACAAAGTTCCAATAAACTATGATTAGTAAAGAATGAATTTTTAAATATATTTTTTTTAAATAATATGAATGAAAACTCTTTTAATGAGAGTTTAAACTTCTTTTGAAGGAGTAAGTTACAAGTAGGAAATAGTAATACTAATTTCATTATCTTAAATACAACGGCAGTGAAAGCTCTATAATATTATATCAGTTACCTTGACCCCTTAACATTAAAATGTTTTTTGGATTACATATCAGTAAAACCCAGAACTTATTTTCTTTTTATGAATTGGAGAAAATATAATTTAATTGTTTCATTATTTTTACTTGACTTTGATACAGTTTTTTTTAATTATTATTTTTTTTTAAGTTCTTAAGCTTTAAGTTTAATATTTTCCTCGAACTTCAATATTAATTTTTTAAAAGCATAGTTACTTTTTTATGATCTCCTTAAAATTAACCTTTAATTTTAATAAAAATATATGTCATACACATTATGACATTATATTGTAGTTGGAGCCAAAGATCGGAAAAGATTTATTTTAATTTAAGGAGCTAGAACAGTTTAGATTGGAATAATTTTACTCCGATATTATTTCTAATTCTGATTTTATATTATAAATGATTTTTGTATTTTTCATAAATAATAAAATAAAAATTGTGTTTTTAACATTATACATACAATTTCAATTTAATTTCTATCTTTGAATTGTACGATTTTTTATCTTTCCTTATAAATAATAACTTTATAATTGTGTAAATGTTTACGCAATTATGATAATAGTTAATAAAACTCTTTTGACTTCCATATCATTACTTTTTATCAAAAGATAAATTTTTATTATTATTATTTTATCAATTTTATATTTTATACTTACAATAAAAAAAAATAAAGTACCATTTTGTGAACTTATTTTTACCAATATGATACTGGTCTATGCAGAACAAATTACTGAGTGAAAATCTTCACGGTAAGGCTGGTTTCACACTGGACGACGTGCAACACGTCGCGCGCGATGACGTTGCTTCTACGTGACGTCGAAGACCGAAATGCATACCTTAAAATATGAGCTTTCACTCACAGAAACGTCGCCATCACGCGCGATCTCGACGAACGTTTGAAACCCAGCCTTTAAAATTATTGGCCATTTTTGTCGATACCAAAAAGATACCAAATTGATTTACCAATCTAGAAGTGGTGTTTTGTGACGGATTTATAATGTAATTTCAAAAAAATACTGAATAAAAATCCTCACGGTAGAAGCGAATTTTATAAGCCATTTCTGTCGGTAACAAAGGAGAGATTAATTTACCAATTCATTATTCTAAAAGCGATGTTTTTTGTGAAAGAATTGTAGTAAATTTTCAAACAAATTGCCGAGTAGATAGAAATTCTTACGGAAGAAGTGAATCTTATTAGGAATTATAGTCGATAACTAAGGAGATATTAATTCACCAATCTTAAAGAGATGAGTTTTTTTGGCGGATTTACTATAAGGTTTCAAACAAATTACAAGGTAAATTGAATAGGTATAGTGGGAAAAACAGTTTAAGTTTAAAATTTGTGCTAGCTGATCGTATATGTACATCTATTGTTGAGAAAGTTATATTTAATTTATTTAATATTTTATTTTATTTTGTTTTTAAATTATGTAAACACTGTCTTTATATAAACAAACATGTATGTGACAGTTATAATAAATAATGTGTATTGTTGTTTTTTGTCTTAAAATGAAATTAGCTTTCTTTATTAATTACCAATATAATTAATGTTTAATGATCAAGTAACTGATCAAACATGGTGTCAGGTGTAAAAAAGATATAATAGTTCATCCCACAACAAGATTTATTTGGTATGATGTTTTGTTTTTCTTTCTAAGTATTATTTATCGAAATAAAATAAATAACAATGTCTAGAGACATCAGAACTCCGAATTGTGTTAATTTTAGCAGCAGTAATATGGCTAAAGAATGGAGAAATTGGTATGATGAGTTTTATATTTATATGATAGCGTCTAAATTGAACAAAGATGACGAAACAGTAAAGGTTGCGACATTGTTAAATTTAATGGGTAAAGAATCCTTAGCTATCTATAAAACTTTCAAACATGATAAAGAAACATTTGACAGTGTTGTAAAACATTTTGATGCGCATTTTGAACCTAAAAAGAATGTAGTTTTTGAAAGATTTAAGTTTTACAAATATAAACAAGAATGTAATCAAAATGCTACTCAGTTTATTACGGCATTAAAAAATTTAGCCGAATCTTGCGAATTCAAAGAAAAGGACAATATGGTCCGTGATAAAATCGTTATAGAAACTAATGACGATGCTTTGAGAAGTAAACTATTATCAGAAGAAGATTTAACTTTAGAAAAAGCGTTCAAAACTTTCTTAAATCATGAAGTTGTTAAGAACCAATTACACGAGATGAAAAATAAAGAAGATGGTCCTGTCAATAATGTGGAAGTGGACTTAATTAGAGGTCCACCTAGCAAATCTAACTCGTACCCTCGTGCTAGTAATAATTCTTATAAATGTTTTAAATGTGGTCAGGAACATGTGAGAGCTCAATGTCCTGCCTATGGGAAAACTTGCTCATTCTGTGGTTTTAAAAATCATTTTTCAATAGGGTGTTCACGAAAAAATCAAAAGAATAATAGAAAATATAAAAAGAATTATAGTATAGAGAAGAGAAATTCTGGATCGGATGAGAGTTCTGATACTGAAGAGAAGTTACATATAAATGAAGTTTGTAATCACGAGGTAAAGAAACATTGGGTACAAACAGCTTGGATAAATGATACTCCCATTAGATTTAAAATTGATTCCGGAGCAGACATAAATATTATTCCTTTAAAAATACTAAAAAATATATTTAACGGTAAGATACCAACGATGAGGTCTACAAATGACAATATTGTTGCCTTCGGTAATCATAAATTAAAATCTTTAGGAAAAATAAGCCTTAAAACTTTGATAAGAGGAAAATATTTTAGTGTACAATATACAATAATGGATGTTCCGTCTAAACCTATTTTAGGTTTAACATCAAGCATTAAATTTGATTTAATTAAAAGAATAGACACGGTTCAACAAGGTAAAATTCAAACTAAAGAAGATCTTATAAGAAAGTTTAAACCGGTTTTTGAAGGTATTGGTAAATTCCCTGGTCAGCCGTACCATATTAAACTAAAAGAAAATACTGTGCCACGAATATTTCCTGAAAGAAAAATTCCAAAATCCTTATTGCCAAAAGTTAAAGAATCCTTAGATAGGCTAGTTAAAGAAAAAGTTATTAAACCTATGAATGTCCCGACTGATTGGTCTCATCCATTGGTTATAGCTGAAAAACCAGATAAAAATTTAAGAATATGTTTAGATCCAAGGTATCTTAATGAGTTTATTGTACAAGATAAGTATCATATTCCTACTCAAGATGAAATATTAAGTGATTTAGATGGTACATCGTGTTATACTTTATTAGATATGAAAGAAAGTTTTCATCAAGTAGTATTAGATGATGAAACGTCAAAAATGTTATCTTTTAGCACTCCGTTTGGGAAATTTCGCTATTTAAGATTGCCTTATGGGATCAAAATAGCTAGTGAAGCTTTTCAAAAGAAGAATATGGAAACCTTTAGTGATATAAAAGGAGTAAAGATATATATTGATGATATTTTTATAGCGACTTCTGAAGAAGATCATGAAGCTACAGTGACGGCCGTATTGAAAAGAGCCAAAGATAACGGTATAACTTTCAATCCATCCAAATTTCAATATAAATGTAAAAAAGTAAAACTACTTGGGCATATAGTCTCTAAAGAAGGGGTTCAAGTCGATCCTCAGAGGACTGAGGCTATTGTAAAAATGAAAAACCCCGAAAATAATAAGGAATTATTAAGATTACTGGGTATAGTAAAATATTTGGGTAAATTCATACCCAATCTCTCTCAGGTATCAGCTCCACTGAGGGAACTTACGAAAATTTCATCAGATTGGAAATGGACTAACGAACATAATAAAGCTGTTAACCTGTTGAAATCGTTAATAAGTCAAGCTCCAACTTTATCTCATTGTAATGAAAAATCTCAATTTTATATTCAGACGGATGCTTGTAATGAAGGATTAGGGGCAGTGCTGATACAAGATGGAAAACCAGTGGCTTATGCCTCGAGAACATTGACTCCGACTGAAAAAAGGTATGCAATAATAGAAAAAGAATGTTTGGCTATAGTCTTCGCATTAGAGAAATGGCATTATTTTATTTATGGTAGACATGTGATTCTACAGACTGATCACAATCCGTTGGTATGTATACAAAATAAAGAATTTAGTAAAATACCAAGTAGATTACAAAGAATGTACTTACGCATCATGAAATATGACGTAAAAATAACCTACTTACCGGGTAAAGATATGCTAATAGCAGATGCTTTATCTCGAGCAGCATTAAAAACTACTGGCCAAGAAGACTTAGAACTAAACTTTGTAATACATGAAGTAAAAAGAAAACTCCCTATTTCAGAACATAGATTGAATGAACTAAAAAAGATGACTAAAGAAGATAAAGTATTAAACAAAATTATGAATTATTTAAAGAATGGATGGCCAGATAAGAATTACTTGTCATCGGCAGAGAATACATTTTTTGCCCTGAAAGATTTTTTAACAATTTACGATGAATTAATTTTTTATGAAGATCGTTTAGTGATTCCTTTGTCATTTCAGTCAGTTATTCTAAAAACAGCCCATGAAGGTCACCAAGGTATCACTAGAACTAAACTCAAAATTAAAGAATCCTTGTACTGGCCTGGTATGTCACAAGATATAAAAGAAATGATCCTAAACTGTGAAGTATGCCAACAATTAAGACCTCAGAACTGCAAGATGCCTTTGATTAATCACTCCGTACCAGAATTACCGTGGAGAAAACTTGGAATGGATATACTAGATTATAATGGTAAAAGTTATCTAGTAGTTGTAGATTACACTTCAAAGTGGCTTGAGCTATTGCCTATAAGAAACAAATCTGTTCAGGAAATAATTAATAAATTAAAAGTAATATTTTCTTACCATGGATACCCAGAGAAGATTATAAGCGACAATGTTCCCTTTAACAGTATAGAGTTTAAAAATTACTTGGAACGTCATGATATAGTATTGGTGACTTCAAGCCCTAACTTTCCAAGAAGTAATGGGCAGGCAGAATCAGCTGTTAAATCAACTAAGAAGATGTTAAAGAAATCAGAATTAACAAAATGTAGTATACACGAGTTGATGTTAGATTATAGGAACACTCCTATTGCTGGACTGAACTTGTCTCCTGCACAGATTCTTATGAGTAGGAGGCTTAGAGATAATATGATTAAGACTGAAGGTCATCTGAAACCAACTGTAGTTAAACCTTCAGAACTTAAACTTAAACAGAATGTAATGCATCGTAAGCAAAGTGACTGGTATAATAGAACAGCTAGAAACTTAACACCTGTAAAAGAAAAGGATAAAGTGCTCTTTAGGAAAAATAACAAGTGGAAAAAAGGAACATTAAAAAAATGTTTGGATGCTCCTAGGTCATACGTGATTCAATCTGAAGAAGGTCCATCGTACAGAAGAACTAGAGAGCATTTAATCAGAGTGAAAAGTGATGCTGCATCATCGGCTGCAGTCAATCAGAGTGAAGCATCTGGATCAACCTCTCACTCTTCTCAGCCATCTACGCCTGTTACTACAAGTATAGAGCCTCCTAAACGTTATGACTTGAGAGATCGGTCTAAAATTAAAAAACCTTGTAGGTATCAATCTTAAACTTTGTTTCTGTTCTCAGCTTAGTTTATATATTTAATTTTCTTTTATTAAGAAAGAAAGGATGTTGAGAAAGTTATATTTAATTTATTTAATATTTTATTTTATTTTGTTTTTAAATTATGTAAACACTGTCTTTATATAAACAAACATGTATGTGACAGTTATAATAAATAATGTGTATTGTTGTTTTTTGTCTTAAAATGAAATTAGCTTTCTTTATTAATTACCAATATAATTAATGTTTAATGATCAAGTAACTGATCAAACATCTATAACGCTAGAAAATCCAAGAAATATAAAATATACGAGGTCTGGCTATTAAATAACGAGACTGCTTATGAAAAAGAGTTTTATTTTAAAAATTATTCTACAATCGAATGCTCCCCTTTTATGTACACCCCTCCCCTCACTACACACTGTTCCATTAGTTTTTTCCATTGATCAAAGCAATGCTGGAAGTCTTCTTTTGTAAGAGCATTTAGGAGCTCCGCCGATTTTTGCTTCACCTCTTCCATCGACTCGAACCGGGTTCCTTTTAAGGCAGACATGATCTTCGAAAACAGGAAGAAGCCACCTGTGGTAAATCAGGCGAGTACGGCGCTTGTTCAAGCACTGGAGTGCCCCTATCGGCTAAATAACGCTTCACAGACAGCGCTTTATGGGCAGGTGCGTTATCCTGGTGCAAGATCCACGACTTGTTTTTTTAGGACCAACTTCGCACAGACATCTTCATGTTCAATTCGTTAAGTAAAATTTTTCTGACAGTTTCTTTATCTGCGTTAACAGTCTCAGCAATCATCCGAATGCTCATACGACGATTTCCGCGCACAATTTCATTGATTTTGGTCACTGTTTGCAAAGTTTAACGGAGACAGGTCGACCTGAGCGTTGGTCATCTTCGGTGCTCTCTCGGCCTTCATAAAACCGTTTATACCATTCGAAAACACGCGCACGAGATAGAGAATTCTCTCCATAGGCCTCTTTCAACAACTTATAGCACAGAGTCGGAGTTTTTTTTTATTTTAACGAGAAATTTCACATTGATCCGCTGCTCGTGTTTTTCGTCACTCATTATTATCGGCACGAGAAAAAAACACGTTCGTTTCTAACCTCGATAGAAACAAATAGTACTACAGCGACAAACACGTGTTTTCGTACTGGAATAGCAGACACTTCCAGCTATCCAACGCTGTATTCGTTTCCCCCACTACCCCTCTAGGACGCCTTATGAGCGCGCAGTCTCGTTATTTAATAGCCAGACCTCGTATATCAGCTCTTGTACCAGGTAAAATTATTTGAAAAAAAAAAATCTTTTCAACTCATACTGTTCTTATTTACCTATTCAATTAAAAAGAAGAAAAGAAAAAAAGTATAAACAAAAAAATATATAATTTATTCACGGTCCATGTACAGAGAAGTTGATGTAACTACATAATAAAATAATCACAATTATCATTAAGATTTTTGTATTTAAGAAAGTAATAGGTAAGTAGACAGTTTATTAAATAGAAAGATCAGTTTATAAGATTAAACACTTTTTAAACGTATAATAACTATCTATAATAATACTGAAGAAATATAAACGTCCACAATATAACACACATTCAAATGCTTTTTTCACCTAAATCGATATTAATAAATATTTATATTTTTATAAATTTAAAACAATAACAAAAAACATTATTATGTAAAAAAGGACATCAAACATAAAGTATGTCACCATTATCTCTCAAGTTTTTTTTTTTTTTTTTTTTTCTAAACTTCTAATTAATGTGAGTATTTTTGTTTTTGATTCAGCGATATACTTATGTGTCTTCTGCTGCTTTTGAAATTGAACCTCCCCAACTGGAACCAAGCAAAAATAAATAATATTATTGTTCAAGTTATTTAAAAATTAGCTAAGCAGACAAGCTTTTACTAATGCATTTCACATTTATAAAATCGAACGAAGAAATATAATTAAAGGATTATATTTATTGAATTAATAGGATTATTTAATTACTTTTATGCATCTCAATACACTTTATAGGTATGATCATGAATTGAGACCGTAATACTGGTCGAGACAGTGCATTTGATCGAGTGCTTGGCCGCTTGGCTAATGTGCAAAGTGCAGTCAGTACTCGCCCTTGTAGCGGGTGAGAGCAGTCTCTGGGCAAGACAGTGGACAATATAGAACCCTTCTCCTTTTTTGTAACAAGGGTTCTATATTATAGGTCGTAAAAGAATAGTTTTAATACGTTTTTTTGTTAACAAAAATAAAACTGACAAGGTCCTTTAAAATTTATAAACAAAACCTCAGAGTAATAAGGAAGAGGTAGAGGGAACAATACCATAGAATCGGGGTCTCAAAAACTGGTTCATTATGCGACACCCCTATACTAATCCTACCAAGCGGCAGTATACAGTTTTCTTTATAAATACATATGAACTTTAGTGTTTCTTTTTAACCGAATTAATTATCTAAAGGCAGTTACGTTGTTAATAACATGTAATAGTTCCTAGATAACCAAAAGCAATCTTATATAAAACAAAATCGTCTTCTAAAGCAATCACATCAGATTTTTCTCTTAAATATTTGATATTTTGACATATTTGATATTTCGATAATAAAACAATCAACCAAAGCACATGACGTTAAAGGTTTTGTTGACAAGGACCAGTGACCACGTGATCGTGCTGTTGTCACTTTAGTTCGGATGGAGCTCGCTTGAGAGGTTTTGTATATGGGTGTCGCATAATAAACCACTTTTTAAATCGCATTGCTCCCTCTGCCCATTCCTTACTCTGAGAACAAAACAAATCATATAAATTCTGTTGAAGTATTTCAACAGGACGGTTGGGAAGAGGATATACATTTTTAGGGAAAAAGCACTAAAAACGACATTTTGGCGGTAAAAAGTTTAAATATGGAAGAAATCCTATTTTAAAAAAATTAAGGGTATACACGAGTAAAATAACCCTCTTTTGTTTACAAAACAAATTATGCTGCTCCGCCATTCCCACAGGCCTCGTGGCTTTATTTTTCCCCTCACATTGGTTGGATTTACAATACATAGGTTAGTCAGGTTTACAAAGCGTAAACCTGACATAGGTTTACAATACATAGGTTACAAAATAAGAAACCATTTTGAGACTGTCCCTTGTTCTTTTTCTTGAAAGAAATTAACAAAAAGAGTTTATTTTTAATCAAATCTATAGTAGTTTGTAGTCTCTAAATGGTCTAGAAGTTCCCAAACATTTTGATTAGTGAGTCTTTGGGGTTTGGTTACGGTGGGTCAACGCAATCTTTTTTGGTTATGTTTTATATACTTTTTTATAAAATTGTTAATAACTTTGGTTCTACTCAATATTTTTAGATGAAACCAAGCCTACAAATTGGGCAACATGTTTACGCTCAACACTGAGAAAAAATTAATCGATTTCATTCAGCCAGTTTTGCGCCTATAAAGTCTGACTGGGGCGACAAACACATACATACACGAAAAAAGTTAGGGCCGGATTCGGTCTTTGGAATGTATAAAATGAAAAAGTATCCAATAAATTTTCAATTCTGACCAATGTACAGACAAAACTTTAATTTTATATCTATAGATTTAACTCAAATTAACGTTTTCATCTGTGTGTTATTAGTTATTACTTATTAAATCGAATGAAAAAATAAACTTTATGACTTACATAACTTTGTTATTAAACTCAAAAGTTAGTTTCACCAATCGTTTTATCAGCTTGTTATCTCTACTAAATTTTCTAACCATTATTACAGTGCTAGTGCCAGTTAATTCTCAGTAACTACACCATTTAAATAAAAAGATATTAAAAGTTAGACATTTCTTTATGAACAAGAGCATATTTGTATCAAGGTTAATATCTTTAATCTTAAAGTACACCTACCCTCTATTTCTTATGGAAGATGAATTAACTTTTGATCCGAGAAGCATACGTGCGTTTCCTTGAGGTTGCCTTGCCCTTCCTCGTGAGCTCATAGTGGTTAGATGAGACGCGTAACCATCACTCAATATAGTAGCCTGGCTATGGTGTTTCTTCGACACTTTGCCCACTATGAAAATCTGACTCGGTGTCAATCCTAATGAAGTATAAACGCTGATGTCTTTACTGCTTCCATAAGCCGCGTGAATAATCATTTCATGATCCTACGAATAAAATGTAACACATCAATCATTTTAATATTTAAAATTATAATTATAAGGTAACAAAAAATATTTATTTTAAATGAGAATGTGGCATCAATTATTATGATTGGGTAATTGAAGACTTACATTTCGATGGCTAAGAAGTGATACCTCGTAACTACCAAAATGGTGATTTTGAAGTTTTCATTGGAGGCTTGTCTGCAAGTACATGCGAGATCTCGTAAGTAAAAGAAGAAAAAAAAAATCCTTCACATAGAAAATGGGCAGTCGTGACATCTCGTATCAGATTCGCAAACTATTTTTTATGTGATAGCTTGTAACTACACCTCGTATGTGTTTCTGGTGTATGTGTTTTGGTGAAGGTTAGTTGTGACACCTCAAAACTGAGCTGCTAATTCGTAAGTGAGACCTCGAATGTGTTCATTTTATTAAAAAAGTGACATAACTCGGAACTACATATTTTATGAACTGTTATAAAACACATGTAAAAAACTTATTCAGTGAAAGTAAATTTTATTTTTTAAATAGTTTTTTGTTCCTCCTGTAAACCTGACATTTTGAAGATACAAAGTATCCCTTCTTAGCCATCGATTTGCTTATGCAACATAAATAGTTTTGAATGTAAAAATACAAAGTGAAAGAACTATCCTATTGTATTTTTTTCTATATCATATCACAAATCTTGAATCTTAATCTAGAAGCTAATATTAGATAAGTTAAATTATAAAGTGAACTATGTTACTCTCTAAAAACATGCTCTTCCCTTAAGAACACCAAAGACTGGGTGTGAAAAGTCGTGATCAACGTCAACGTCATACAAGCCATTAATAATTTAGGCGATGGTAATTATTGTTTTTCGTTTAGACAAGATAAAATAAAACCTACACTAGCACAGTTAAGTTAACAATTAATACAGTAGGTGGTATATTTTTATAGATATATAATTTTATAAATGGTATAATCTACGTTTCATATTATAATAAACAAGATTTCCTTCAGTATAACATCAAAAACGGTTGTTTCCGAACAAAAAGGAAGCACGAAAAAAATCAAACTAGAACTACTATTAAAGATTTTGGATATAGTTGCAGCCTTCTCTATATTCGGAGGCCACAAACAAGACACTTAGCCAAGGCTCAATAGTTCTATCACTGAAACTATATGGAATGAAGATTGAGAAAAAACGACATTGAAAACTGTGAATAGAGTAAAAAATAAAGAACTAAAAAGTTGGAGTTGATAGTTACATTATATAGTAGGAGAACATTATTATAATTAATGTATATATATTAGTTTTAAATATAAAATGATTTCATTTAAAGTGAAACTCCTTAATCTACTAAATTTACTCCTATTGATGTAAATTTCTTTAAATATGAACCATAATAGGGAGATAGTGGTATAATTCTAATAAATTAGTTATAAAACTTAATTACCTGAATGAGAGATTTAAGAAAAAATGCTTTGTGACCGAGAGGGTCAGTAGAAAGACCGTCTGCAAATGAAACAAGTCCCAGAGGAAAGTTATGCTGTGATAACCAGGATAAAACTTGAGACTGCTGTATGTCAGGCCTACCAGTAATATATAGAATCAAATAACCCAAATCTTGCCAATGTCTGAAAAATATACATAAATCAGCAAATTATTCTTTAAATGAATTCAAAATATTGAAAGAACTGCAATCTAAAATGTTTATTAAATTCAAATAACAAATTTAAGAAATTACCTGACAACATCGACTGAACAAGCTCGCACTTTTGGGTCACGACCAGTGACCGAAACACTTGCAGTAAACGAACCGTCAATACTAAATACTATGCATTCAGTTGAGGGTGGAATCACAGCAAGGGAAAATTCGACAAAACTTTGATCACCTCTAAAACAGAAAAAATAACAATAGAGAGTTTGCAATATATATATTTATGAAATTAAATGAAGGAAAGTAAAAATCATTGGTACTCAAAGGGGAAGATACTAGATAGATTGTAGAAGAGAAACCTTACTATCTTTATCTATTATAGGAAATTAGAGGAAGCTATTACGTGTATTAAGGCATTAAAGTACTATATTACAGGACCTCAATGGAAGCAATTAATGAGATTTTAAAGTTCTAATTCAATAAATAATGCTTATTATTTTATTTCTAAGACAATGTGTTATTATTGTTGGATATAATACATAAACACTGAAATTTATTTGTGATATACGGTTTGCAAGGGTGATAAGAAGGGTGCTGGATAAAATGTAAAATAAAATATAAGGAGAATATTTAAATGTTTTTAAAATTATTTTTTAGTAATTTTAAAGTAACTTTTCTTTACACTTCCAACGTAGGGTACGCTATGATTTAAATAATATTTTTGATACGAAATATAAACATTGTATCTTTGTTTAGATGCGTAGAAAGGTATTCTTTACATACTTGTATTCATTATGCGCATGCGCGTTTCATAATTTCTCCTTTTTTCCGCTCTAGTGCGGTAAAAAAGAAGAATTCTTCACCTTAACGCACGATTAGCGGGTTTGTTTACATTTAACAAAACTAATTTGCTGTTTGTTTAATTAAAGTAACTGTTTATATCGAGTTTTTAGTGAAAAACAAGGATTGATTTAAGTAATTATGACGAAAATGAGGGTAATAATACGCCTCCCGAAATAATTAATTCGGCACAAAATACAAAAAAAAAAAATTAATGTCATTTTTATCAAAAGAGAAATACGAACTTACATACCGAAAGGTTATTCAATATTTTTTTTCTGTATTTATTATTAAAATCCAACAATCGTAGATAAAGTGCGGTACGCATCTCGTGCGAAAACTGCATTTTGCTTTGCTCGTGTGGTTTTACTACCCTAGCTGACACTCGGGTGAAAACTCCACATTCCCATGCAAAATACTTCCCGCATTAGATGCGTAATGTACTATTATGGTATACACGCTACATTACATTATCTGTAACTCAATTACTTACATCTTTCTAAATCGAACTAATAATCAGCTTTCATTAAAATATGTATTTGGAAAATCCTTTGTGTTGCGGGAAAGTGGAGAAAAAATTGTTTAAACAAACCCTTTTTTGTCCTTATTGTGTGATTCAAAATAAGCACTGATTATATGGGTGGTTCTCAGACTACAGGCAATTTTTATGTCCACACTCTTCAAATTGCACATAGTGCTATAATTTTATTTTATTTTTTAGATAAATTATTTCTACCATAAATATGCAAGTTAAAATTAAATGTAAATATGCTTTAACAACATTTTTAATAATATTCGGCTATAAAAATATGTTAAGAAGTGGTAAAACTGTAACTACCGTGGTTTTTAAAAATAAATAAGACCCAAGGTAATTACAACTATTTAAAGACATGGTAATTACATTTCAAAATTGTAAGTAAATTATTTACTTTAAAAATGTCTTAATAAAAAATATTATTGACATAATGTAAACAGGCAGTATTATGCTAATAAATCACAGGAACAAAATCGTTCACAAACAATTATAGCTTGTGTTATAAACAACCATGGTAATTTCAATTAAAAAGGTACATACCAGAACACGTGATTTCTTTTGATGGTAGAAGCAGACTCACCTTGAATAACATGAAACTCACTGCCTTTTATTATCAGCAGGCATGCCAAAAGACTTTCGATGAGGGAGAAAAAAAAAATTCTTTACACTAAATTTCTCTACGATTTGTTTTTATTTCGAGCATGGTAATGACAAATAACAAAAGGACACAAGTCAAAATGCTCTGAAAATTAATACAATAATTTTTTAAAATTAAATATTGCGTTTTATTAACTATTAACTAGTATTGAATGCATGTGTTTATAACTTTTATCCATACACTTATTTAAGGTAAATATATTAACAAAAAAATGTTAAAATCCTATTTCTGGACATCCATGGTAATTACAGTTTTACCACTTCTTAACATATTTTTATAGCCGAATATTATTAAAAACGTTGTTAAAGCATATTTACATTTAATTTTAACTTGCATTTATGGTAGAAATAATTTATCTAAAAAATAAAATAAAATTATAGCACTATGTGCAATTTGAAGAGTGTGGACATGAAAATTGCCTGTAGTCTGAGAACCACCATATTATGTATATGTTATATGTTAATTATGATACATGGGCGCCAGTAGTTACATAGTAATACTATTAACCAACCTTACAACCATCTTTACTGGATAAAGACCGTAGCCAAGTGCTTTTGCTTGAGGGATTTGATAAGAAATTCGACCATTCTTGTCTGTGATTTCAGTGTTAAAAAGAACCCAACAACCAGTTGCCACATCTGTCATTACATATACATCTACCTTCTCTCCTGAAAAATAAACCAATTATGATTGCTCATAGATTAGGCTTGAATTTTGGCTTAAATCAATCTTTGAGCATTCTTATCATTAGAATGTAAACATGGTTTTTATAATAATATAATAATTAATTTATTACCATATTTAATCAAATTTACAGATCTGTTAGGCTATATTAAACTAATAATAAATATTTTCACAAATTTTACCTGTTAAGGTGATCATATCAAAAGGCCCATACATAAATCTTGCAGCTAGAACTTGAGCTAAACCCTCTTTGACTATTACATCGTTCGCTCTATGATTGGCTGCGACTTTCTAAAAAAAATATTTAGTACTGATTATTTTGATAACAAACTAAAAAAAAAAAACTAACAGATGAACTTAAGTAAACCAGTAAATATTGTGAAAACAAAACTTTTTATCAATACATTTATTATTTTAAATCAAATTATAATTATTATTAACTACGGGAAACAGACAAAGAAAAATACACTCCAGCGCTGGGATTTGAACCACAGCCCTCTATATGGTTCAAATCCCAGCGCTGGAGTGTATTTTTCTCTGTCTGTTTCCCGTAGTTAATAATAATTATAATTTGATTTAAATTAAAATTTAATCTTTCCGTAGTATGAATACTACCAAAATCGTAAAATATGAATTTTACGTATAAATAACGTAATACGTAACATGGATTTACGTAAATATGGATTTACATTTATTATTAAAACGTCTGTCTGATACACTTTTGTTAAACTTCTCCCTTTTTTATCACATTATTAAGTTAGTTATTACAGGTAAAATTAAGGTTAAATGTAATTGTTATTGAACATTTTTCAAAATTTAATGTAAGAATAAATATATCCCGAGTTACCATCATTATGCATTTTCTTATAGTTACTATGATTAATACGATGTTTTCTATTATTTTATTAGATGACTGATAGTTTTTTCAAAATTAAAAAATATCTTTTAAACTATGGTAAATTAGCATGATATTGTTTCTCGATATTAAGATTTTAAGCTAACTTCCTTACCGCAGTTAAGATTTGTAATGTTATGGTTTAAAAATAAAAATAATAATAATAGTGTGCGTAAAAATTACGCGTTGTAAAGTTGAATACATAAATATAATGATGGAAAATCTATTAATTAGCTATTATACATTAAATTTATTTACAAAGTATCGGTACGAAGTTAAGATTCACTCGCACCCTCTTCGACGTTGTCGGTTGGCTACGATGTAGACTAAAGCACTTGTAAAGAAATTGTGAAGGTCGGAGAATTTTTAATAGGTAAATTCCAACTTTTATTACGAAAAAAACTGGCGATCTCTTAGTCTATTTCGCTAACTTACCCCTCATATAAGAAGTTTAACTTAAAAAAAAAAAAAATGCTAACGTACCTTTATTTTCACTGATGTTCTTTTTCTGACCCATTTTTCTCTGCTCCTAGTTAAGTAAGGTGAATCATGTCCATCTTGGTCTTCTAGTTTGACTGCATCACCAAGCTCAAAACGGCCAACCTGAAATCAATATATATTGTCATCTATAATCTTAACCGTTCGCCGTTCTAATTGTTTTTGTATTCACTAATGCACGTAAATAAGGCATTATTTGCGGAGGATCACAGCCTTTAAGGTGTAACTTTAAGTGGGTGCACAGTACACAGGTTAAATTTAAAAAAGTATTTTCTCTGAAATGAGCTTTTTCTAAAAATTATGCCACTGCCTAGTACCACAATAACATTTGAAGCTGAATTTACCTGTCGTAAAAGAAAAGCGACCACGTCAGGAGATTCCCAATAGCTGGCGTGGAAAAGATGCGGAAGAGCATAAGTTGGAAAATTCATTAAACCTTCTGGACAGTAAAGAGCATAATCCAATCTTTTGTTGCCCCACCATAAATCCAGCACTGAAAAATAAACAAACAAAACTAATTAACCCTTTTAGGGAAAGTAAAGAAATATATGCCTGATAAATTTGAGATGATCTTAAATAGATATTGGAAAAACAACAATTTTTTGGAGTATTGTATTAACTTGTAATTAAAACAAGTAATTGTATTAACTTTAAAATATTTAAAAACAAGTCTCGGATGTAAGATTTCAGGAAGATGCCGGAGTCACTTTAGTGTGTTTTAAAAATAGACAACTGTAACAAACGTAGCGAAATTGTTGAATTAGTAGATCTATCAACGATCAATCTGGGTTTAAGATTATAATTTAAGTATTACAGTTAAAAATAAATAAGTATATAAACTGTTAAAAAAAATTGACCATAATGACTATGTTTTAGTTTATTCCCGGACCTTTCTATACCAAAATTTGAAAATACCTAGTTATTGTAATAAATACAAAGAAAAAGACTCTCCTCGGAAAATAATATTGTTTATTTATCAAAGCAGCATCCTGCTATTATAAAGCCGCATCATCAGTGCCTATGATTAGTTATTGTAAAGTTCACTAAATACTCACAAGAAATGATTAAAGGTAACTTGTTATTGGCACAATCATTACATCATTTTGAGAAGAGTATCCTAGGTATAATAATTTTTTTATTATACTAGGTATAATAATTTTTTTTTATACTAGGTATAATATTTTTTTTATTATACTAGGTATAATAATTTTTTTATTATACTAGGTATAATAATAAAAGCAGCCGATAACAACTAAATTAAAACATTATTTGGATGTCACTCTTTTAAAGATTTCATAATTTAAACATAATTAATTAACTAATGACTGATTATGGCATTTTCATCGGGAATGCACAATCTGTGCAAGATTCAGCTTTCTAGGTAGTCGGAAAGTGGGTCAAATTCAGGTTATAAGATTTGGATAAAATGAAAAAAAAAAAATAATAATAATTAATTAAATAGTAGTTAATTAATAAATCGACTAATGACTAATAGTTGCTATTTCATCAAGAAAGAATACTAGATGTGTGCAAGTTTTAGCTTTATGACTGTCGGGAAGTGGGTCAAATTTAGATTAAAAGTGAAATAAAATTGTAATAAAACCGTTGATGTATTAGTTGTTTTATTAAAGTAGAGGATTCAGTAAAGGATTAAGGTTAATTAATTAACTGTCCGATTATGGCATTTTCATCGGGAATGCGCAATATCTGCTAAATTGCATAGCCTCTTCTTAATTTATTAATTAATTTTCAATTTTTTTTAATAAAACACAAAATGCTGCAAGTTGCGATATTAGGCGAAGTAGCTCTCCTATGAAAAAGAAAAATTATACTAGAAATTAGCCGATCAGGTGAGCACAAATAAAAATAAAACAGCGACAAACCTTTGTTGGACTCTATTTTCCCCAGAGTATTAGAGGGTCATAAAGACCAGCGATTGTTTTAGACGCCACGAAAAATTTTCGCGACCACTTGTTGCAATGACAAGCGTTAAGTCACACTACTTCCTGACTCGACGAACCCATAACTGATAATTTAAAATAACTTAGATGTTAACGTAGTCAGATGTATCGCTTTCTGTGCACACCAAAGTTGTTCTAAGATAATTATACAGTGAAGGTAGAAATCGGGGCTTTCATAAGCTCCTTGGCTATATATCGAGTTATCAATACAATACGCTTCTTAAATGACTTTTAAACTTTGTTAATGGTATGAAAATGTTGTTAGTAACTGTGTGTAATGTAATATTTACTAATACCATACTAGATTTTACGATGTAATCCGGTACTGAGTCCATGGTTCCAGAAACGACACTTTGGATGCTCATAGTTGAAGGCTTTCGATGAAGTCCCAACATATTAGTGTCGCCATTACCAAACATCTGAGAGTTGTTCTGAATAACTTCATCTGCAAAAATCAAATCATTTAAAGTTATGTAAATTATCATGAGCATGGTACAATGTAAAGTCTAATTTTAATCAGATTAAGTAAGCTGCAAATGAAGAAAACTCGTTATAAGTTGAGACTTCTTGAAGGCCAACTATAAAGGTTTAATTTTACAGCAAAAATACGCCAGAACACATACAAGTTTAATATCTCCCTAAAGAAACATAATAACTTTAAAATTAGTTTTTGTTCTTCAAAAAGATTAAACCATAAATTGTCATTATATGTACGAGTATTTAAATATTTTACCTATAGTAAGTCATTTTGGCAGTACAACGGCATTTAATAGCAGACACCAAGTAATAAATGACTTCATCTTATGTATAAGTTATAGAATGATACATCATGTATAACTTTAAAAGTGATAAGTTTAAATATTTAAGCCATCCTTTATTCTTGTCTTACTATAAGTTCTTAATTTGCACCCTTACTTTAGAGAAGTTAACTAAAGAAGGAAATTAAATGTATATACTATATAATTATATTGGCAGTATAATGTGAAATGTTTATGATGAAGAAGGCGGAGTGTAATTATATACTTGTAACACCATAGATACCGTAAATACAAGTAATACTATACCGAAAAAGCCGGGCTTAGGTGCGCTGCTTTCAATCAACCCCTCTGCTAAACTAATTTCAAGTACTGCTTTTTTAGGGTTTCGTTGGTAAAACCAAAAATGGAAACCCTTATAATTTTATTCCTCTATCTGTCTGTCTCTCTGTACAGTTCCAATAACTTTTGAATCAAGAGAGATAAAAACATGAAACTTTGCCGTATTAAAAGATCGTTTTGACTCACCCACAGGAAAAATATAGCGAACTCAAAATTATCAGCTGTTCAAATTCAAAATGGCAGATAATTATTATCACACGATTTTTTTTTTTCAATTTGGAGAAGGTATCGAATGAAAGGTATTGAAGAGTAGATTACAAAAATATACAACACTTGAGGATAGTGTTTCACTTTTCATGTTTTCTCAAAAAACATCACAATTTTGCGTTTGCCCCCCAAACGCAAAATATTTTTATGCAAAATATTTTATTGAGTAACGTCAATAAAAAATAACCAAAAGAAGAAATATATCTGCAGTGGAATCCCCAGTCTCTGTCAGTATCAGGAACCAACGTCATAAAGTTAATAAAATAAAAATTACAATTGCTTTATCAAAAAGAATGTTGTAAGAATTCTTAAGCACCAGGAAAGAATTGGATGCTTTCTTTGAAAACTTCCAAGTAAAGAGGCAACAAACTAACAGTAAATTGGATACCAAAAATGTTCTGCTCCTTTTATAAATAAAAGTTTGTAAACACTAATCTCTTTGTGGAATTTTTCGGTAGATTACAACATGATTGGCAACGGGATAAAAAATTTTTTTTTTCGGAACGAGTTAAAAGTCGATGGAACTAATTTCGTGACAACAATGTTATTAATATTAAATATAAAATACTTATTTATCATGGTTTACCAATCGGCCAACCCTCTCAAAGAATAAATTCGTTTTAAAAAGGAAGATTTAACAACTCTTTATTAGGATGAACATTAGTTAAAAAAAACTCAATTGATAAGAACAAGGGAAAATTAAAGTATTGAAAAAGTTATAATAATACTTAAAAAATTGGTTGTGCGAGAAGTCTATATATGTAAAAAGGGTTTCGCTGGTATTGTGAACGTGAAAGAACTTTCCACAAGTGTTATATATTTTTGTAATCTACTCTTCAATACCTTTCATTTGATACCCCACTCAAAAAAAAAAAAAATCGCATTACATGAATTATCCACAATTTTGGATTTGAACAGCTAATATTTTGGAGTTCACTATATTTTTCCTGTATGCGAGTCAAAACGACTTTTAATAATGGAAAGTTTCATGATTTTGTCTCTTTTGAATCAAAAGTTATTGGAACCGTACAAAGAGACAGACAGACACAGGAACGAAACTATAAGGGTTTCTTTTTTTGGTTTTACCAACAAACCCCCCCCCCCCAAAAAAAAGGGTAATAAATATGGTATCAGTAATAAATGTAACAATTATTCTAGTCGGAGCTGATTTTGTGGTAATCTAATTCAATGCAAGTCTGTTATACCCAAAATATGATTTAAATTTATCAAACTAATGTCACTGGTAATGCAGGAATAAGAATAAACAAGTAAGGCGCGCTTCACGTAAGTACGTGATGCGATAATAGCCGGTTTCTGCACGATTAAGTAAAAATTATAAGTGTACAATTTTAATAGTTGCATATATTCTTTTTCTACACTCCAAGACCTTTAAATTGATGTATAAGATGGCATGGTGACTAAAAAATGTTTTTAGAAATAATGTTTTTAGTCGCCCGTATTGTGGCTAATTGGTGAAAATATTAAGTGTGACAATTCCAAAAAGTGTACAGTTGCCCCAAAATGCCGAGATGCACCTGTGTACCGAATTTCATGTTCCTAGTTATAGTAGTTTATGAATTGAAACAAGCCAACGGACAGACAGATAGACCGACAGACAGACAGACAGAGCCGTTATAAGGTTTCTCTTTTTACTTCGTACAGAAACCTAAAACCATACACAATTATCCAGGGCACTACAGCCCCCGAAGAGCCGTGGCTTGCACTACTGTTACTCTCCATAGTTCGCAGTCCTTAACCAAGGCCTACCTCCTTGTTACTTATTTTCTGAGGTCCTGTTTAACCTCTCCAACCTATCCTAATCTTGGGCGTCCTCTCAGTCTTCTACCTCCAGAATTTCACTGACTTTCTTTACCACTTGTCTTTACCACTGTCCTCCGTCATTCAACGTGGTTAAGCCACCTCAGTCGTGTACAATGGGACTCTGCAACAAAGTCAAGTATTTTATAGGGTTCTACCAGCTCTCTGTTTCTCCTATTTCTTTCATATACTGTCCCAACGGAAGAACCTTTCTCATCCACAATCTCACTACGTCCTTGTCCCAGGTAGTTATGGTCCACGGCTCCACTTCATATAGAACCACAGGAGAGATTACCGTGAGGTACCATAATTACTAGGACTCTTGGCTCACCATCCTGCTCGTCTGATGAGCAATCTGAGGAGGGGAAAATAGCTTTGATTGTCCGCTGCTATCCTGCTTTTCGCTTTCTCTGTCATATCGATCCTGCTGTTAGCATATAGAATCCCATGGGTTGTCATAGGTTCCCAGATACTTTAAGCTGTCCAACTTACATTTAAAAATATACATAAAATAACAAAAATTCTCAAAGAATTCTTCTTCGAATTAATCTGACAAACCAATGAATTAATTTTTACACCTTAATATATTTAGTGGGACATCTAAGCATACTTACACAAATGATACAGCTGACCTGTGCCAAGTGGGAATTTCTGGAATCTAGGCACATTAATCGGTGGTATTCGAGTAAATTTAGAAGAGATTAGAGGCTCTAACCTCGATGACATTGGATCACTCGGATGAAATAAATTGTACACCTGTTGAACCCCTGGATTTGCAATCAATCTACCTGTAAAGTTAAAAGATTATAAATTGAGTTCAAGAATGAAACTCTAAAACGATAAGAGAATTAAAGGTTACCTTAGTCTTAATCGGGGAGCCAGGGTAGCCGAGCGTCTTAGGGCGGTCGCTCAGCTATCACTAAGTCGAGGCAACTCGAGGTCGTGGGTTCGATCCCGTGCCATGATACTCTGAATTGCATCAATGAATCGCGGACGGTGCAGGGCGAGGGACACCCTTTATGGGGACTCTTCCCCCACTCTTTGATGTGGGTCCGATCCGCGGCATGATGATGTGATTTGTATCTATGGTTCGAGGACGGAGCAGGGCGAGGGACACCCTTTATGGGGACTCTTCCCCCACGCTTTGACGCACGCTTATATAGCTTACTAATGACCACACCATATCGCTTCGGCGGTACAATGTACAAATGTATGATGTGTGAAGTAACTGGAACTCTCCACCACGGGGCGTAAAAAGGGCCTAAGTGATGGCCTAATTGCAAGGTTCGAACAAGTGGTTCGTCCTACCCGTTCTAGTAGGAAGTACTAGACTACTACTACTACTAGTCTTAATTTTATTTTTATTAAATAGAATGTATAATATAAATTTAATTTTAATTAATTATTACTTCTTGTTTATTTTGTTCACGTAGTTATTTTGTATTTTGTCTAAGTATAAGTGAAACTATATAGGCTTATTAGTACATAGCTGCGGTGAGTTTTATTAAGGGACTTAGAGCAAACTTTATTTGCTACATTATAAGAGAAATAAAGAAAAAAAGGATAAGCTTTAAATTATTTCCGGAAAGAAATTAAAATTACTTTTTAGTATTTTTATTTCACTTTTTCTTCTTTTTTTTCAAGTGAGTAAAGAAGGGAAATTAAAAAAAGAAAAATTCAGAAAAACTTCACCAGTTGGACTTATAAAAGCAACCAAATCTAATTACTTTCTTGACAGGTCAGGAAATGAAAGTTTATTCAAGTTAAATTGAAAGACTACGGGAGTTAATCGTAAAGCTGGCTTGACCTAAAAAAAACTTACTTGACTTATCTCTTTGTCTGGAGAGTTTTCTGTAGGCCAAGATTAACGACAGAGGACTGCCAAACATAAAGAAATCCTCCACTTGAAAACATAGCTTCACACCTTCACTGGGATCACTGCAACAAAAAAAAACAGGTAAGATCCTTTTTAGAATTGACTATGAAGAAAAAATTAAAAATACAATTATAGAAAAGAAAATGATAAATAATTTTTAATTATAACCCAGTAAAAGAGTTCGGCACAAGACGACCACCAACTAACAAAAATAGACTGCTAATTGATGTGGCACATAGCTTCCTCGCATCCTACGTGATATATGAAAGGAAAATTATTGATTTTATGCATTTACAAGCCATTATTTTCTATTATGTTTACCTTTATAATTATAAGCGATATTTCTCGGTCTAATTCTATTGTCGTAAATGTCGACTCCTAGACTTATGAAAATTTGAAAGCTTAATTCGGGACTAGGTATGGTTATTGACAGAGGAAATTATTCAATTTCAATTCTTCAGTGTAGCTCAGTTGGTAAGAGAGCTATACTGGAAATAAAGAGGCCCGGCGCTGGAGTCTATGTATCTCTGTTTATCTCCTAGTGTTAATAATAATTATACTTTGATTTAACAATGAACAACAGCGTAAATCGAACTATTTAAAAAGTTTGTTGTTAAATAACAAGAAATCGTTCAACAGCGAAAATTACCCCCGGCCAAAACAGTAAAACAAAGGGAATCGGCTTTGTTTTGTTTATAACCTGACACCTGACTGAACGGCGCTCAGTGGTCTCTGGCGAAATTTTTTTTTTTTTTTTTGAAGATTTCAGAAATTTTTATTGTTGTTATTTTGGCATTATAGGATAGCTTATTAGCATGTTTTAACCTCACTATCGGCAATTAGTCATTCATGTATTCAATCAAGAGCTTTCAAAGCTCATGTTTGTTGCACTGCAGAATTATTGCAAAAAAAGCGTACACAGATTTGATTTTGATTTATTCTTAATTGTTAGGGAAAAATATAAAATTATGTTCATTGAGCAAAACGTGTGCGTATTATTACTTCAAAAACACTAGCTAAGCATCACTGGATCGAGAAAAAAAAATCAATCTGTGTAAGTTGTGTTATATTTAATGTTTTATAGAGGTTTAGCTAGGATTTCCTAGAGTATAACTTAATAACGTCATATTTTGTCAAGCTATAATTCACATAAATCTATCCTTTAGAACCTTATTAAAAACTTAAAACAAAAATTAGCAGCCCTAATCTGAAAAAAAATCACTTTAATCGCTTTCCTCCTACTATACTATTTCCTATGAATAAATAGCATTTTCTTAAGTCTGTATATTTTCTTAGAGGCTCTGGAGGCGGGGGGATGTCCACCCCTTCGTCCCCCCCCCCCCCCTCCTCCTTTGGGCACACCACTGAACATAGGTTATCATGCATTGATCATTACATTTTGTAGTTTCAATCAGCAAAGTTCTTGGTCGTTAAAACTATTATTTGTTAATTTTATCAAGTTATTTTAATATTCGGAGTGTTATTCTTTTAAGTATTTTTTGCTTATATGCGTGGATATATAGAGAGAAAAGTATCGTGAAATCAAAAATGATGGATTTATACAATTTAAGGTCTCCTGAGTCCAAAAGAGTGGATTTCAAAAAATGGCTGTCGTTTGTATTCTGTCGACTGTAGTCTTTGCAGAGGTGTGGAGCCTAAATTACTGGGCCGATTTCTATAAAAAATCGCATTCATATTCAGAAAAATCATACCCCCAGGTGAAATCGAGACATGCATTTTTGCTCCAAATTTGGGATGCTAACAACCACAAACTCTGAAAAACTTTTGATTTTATTGAAAACGGTTCGATGATTTGATTAAAACAAAAAATGAGTCCTAGTATTTGTATACGAATACAACCATATGCGTAATTTTCTCGGGAAAAATCTAGCTCCTGAAAAAATAGCTGTAATTCTATAGGGTTAAGAGTTCGGGTTCAATTCCCTGCCGGAAAGGAATAATTTGTATGGTAAATTGTGATTTGTAATTAATTGTGGTTAATTGTAATTAAGATACGCGCCGAGATGCGCTAGCTGTGAACCCACCTTTAGATTTTCACTGTTAGATTATGAGTGTGTGATAAATTTCTTGGTGGAGATCGCTATTAGTTCATAAACTTAGATTGTTTCGTAAATATTTAAGTATTTATTATCAAAGTTATTAATTTAATTATTGTCATGATAAAGTACTTGGTCACTGCGTAGTGACTATTTCTTGATAAGTGTTGATCGCTATACTAACGCTTCAAGACGGCAGCATTTACAACCTCGAAGAACATACTTAAAATGATATAGTCCCTGTATCCAACGTAAAATCAAAATCTTGAAATAAAAAAAAAATGAAACAGCAAGCAATACAAAATATGTTATGAAGAAGCCTTGTTAATACTTACTTCTTTGGAGTATTGAGATGGGAAGATTCAAGGTTAGCTTGATCAACATCCGAATGAAAGTCTGAAAAATTTGAATTATCATAGATATAATGGACATCATTACATGGACATTGTAATCTTATTCTAATCACCTTTACTCAAATGGATTTTATCTACGATTGATACGAAATATAAACATTTTATCTCTGTTTAGATGCTTAGAAAGTAATTATTTTCGTAGTTCTATCCAATGTAGTTGTATTCGCATGCGCGTTTCATAATTCTTCTTTATTTCCGCACTAGTTTCGAAATAAAGAAGAATTCTTTACCTTATCGCAAGATTAGCGTGTGTGTTTACATTTAACAAAACTAATTTGATGTTTGTTTATTAAAATAAGTTTTTTTCTGTATTTATTATTAAAATTCAACAATCGTAGATAAAGTAAGGTACGCAGTACGCAACTCGTGCGAAAACAGCATTGTGCTTTGCTCGTGTGGTGTTACTACCCTCGCTCAGGTGCAAACTCCACACTCGCAAAATGCTATTTTCCGCACTAGACGCGTAATGCACTATTTCATCTGTTTATTACAATTGAAATCAGTCCTTGTCTTTAGAATAATAACTCTTTTTTTCTTCTAAATTACGTAAAACAAAAATGTGATCTATAAACTTTAACAAAGAGAAGATACGTAGCCAATATTTTCGGTACTACCCAACATTACATTTTATATTAAGTGTAATTTTTTTAGATTAGACCCTCCGATTCCGATGAGCTCGGCTTTGTTTAGCTTCTAGACGGAGTTATCCACAAAAAATTAAAAATATTAAAAGACATATCATATAATATTTTATTTACAAGAGATACTTCCAATAAATCCTGTATTTATCTTTAAACTAAATTTATAATTGCTATAAACTGAGTAAAGAAGGAAAGCATATTAAGTTATTTTTAACCTTTCTTCTTTAATTTACCTAAGAAGGATTGGATTTTCTTATAATACATTTCAATTTACTCAATACCTAAGTGTTGAAAGAATTATTTTTTTAATTTTTTATAATATGTAGTATAAAACGAAGTAATAAAAAAAAAAATAAAAAAATTGAGAAGAAAGAGTAAAATAAGAATTAACTTGATAAGCTAAGTAAACTCTCTTTAGGTTAAAATCTTTTTCATGATTTTTCTTACATAAAAATCTAAGAATTCTACAATAATAAGGAAATTAATTTACGAAGGAATGAGTGCTTTGTTAGGAATTTAAGCTTCGATGGATATAAAGATCTTTTTAAAAGATTATAAAAAACTGATTTTCGTGGAGTCAATGTCGATGAATTTATTATAGGTATAATATTAGTTTTATTTGTTGAGCATATATTACTCTTTAAAGTTAAAAAGTGACTGCTTACCATGTACAAATATTTCGGTTTCCATTTTGTTTGATCTTGTAAGAGCGTCATATGCCAAAATCGACCCCATTGAATCGCCTATAATAAAATAAACAAGATAAAAAATAAATGAATTTGTTGAATAAATAAAAAATTTCTTATTATAATTCATCAATACTAATTGATAATAAATAAATTAATATAAATATAAAATATAATATATAAAAAAATATATACAGGATGATTAGCGATATATGTACATAAATAAATAGGGTGATTCTAAACCTCATTGGCTAAAAAAACGTCATATAATCCATAGGTCTATTCTCAACCTTTATCTCACCAAGTCAAATTTTATGATTTTTTTTAAGATCGCATCGATTTGCTCATAAAAACACTTATTGCTCCAAAAGTATAGAAGTTACAACAAGATATTTGGTTTCGTAGTAAAGCTGACAAAATTTCTTACAAGAAAAGTGTAATATTAATTTCCATTTCCTCAAATTACATGAAAAAAAGCATACAAATTTTATTTTTAACAAAAAATTAAAAAATACACATTTTTGTGGTTCCATAACTTGGTAAAGAAGCGAGCTTAGACTTATCGGACTTCAGGAAAAACTTCCTTATTTACTAACGTTTCGATCAATATTAATATTATTACCCATTCATAAGGCGGAATTTTTAGTAAACTTCACTAAAAGTAAAAAAAAAAACGTGTTAATTGTTGCTATTGTTGACTTACAGGTGAGAAAATAATTAAGCATATTAAAAGAAGCAAGATTGGTTTAGTATACTCACCTACATGTCAACAATAACAACAATTAACACGTTTCTTTTTTACTTTCAGCGAAGTTTACTAAAAACTCCGCCTTCTTATGGGTAATAATATTATATTGATCGAAACGTTAGTAAGTAAGGAAGGTATTCCTGAAGTCCGACATGTTTAAGCTCGGTTCTCTACCAAGTTATGGAACCATAAAAACAATATATTTTTTTATTTTTTTAAAAACAAATAAAATTTGTATACATTTTTTGTCATGTAATTGGAGGGTAAGAAATTTTGTCAGCTTTACATCGAAACCAAACATTTTGTTTTAGCTTGTTTTTATGTGATCTTTGAAAAATCATAAAATTTGACTTGGTGATGGGAAAATGGTTGAGAATAGACCTATGGATTATATGACGTTCTTTTGTAGCTAATGAGGTTTAGAATCATGCAATTTATTTTTGTACATACATCGCCAATCACCCTGTATAAATAAATATATAAAATATTTATATTATAAACAAAATAACACTAATATCTAGTTTTAAATAATCATAATATATAAGAAAATAAATGTGTGCCTTCTATTCTACACTTATAATGTAGCAAATTACAGTAATTGAATCATGCGTTTTTATAGTGAATCTAGTAATACATTTTTTTCAAAAATAATCACATGTTTAATTAAGAAAACTACGAACCAACAATAGTGACTTTCCCCATGAATCCTTTTCCCTCTTCAGAATTAACGAATTCTGAGTAGACAAAATTGGATGCATGGATGGTTTTAGTAACAGCATCAATATAGTCAGGAGTACACGACGATAGTAGAGGTACAGCTGCTAATGGCATAGTATCGTGGGTTACATGGGGTATGTCAGTGACCACAGGAGATACATCGAAACTGTAAGGGCTCATACTAAAAACAAATAAGTTATATTGATTATAAACATGATACTGAAGAAGTGGAATTTCATTACAGTAGAATCTCGCTAATCCAGACCCCGCTGGTTCAGACATCCTATTAATCCAGACGGCCCTCAATAATTTTTTGATAATGTACAATCAATACACTTGAATTTATATCAATAAGATGGTAAGTTCTTTATCCTAAATCAATTTGTAGGTTTAAAAAATTAACCGACTTTGAGACTAAACAGTAATTTTTATGATAAAAACATCGATTTTTACCCAGTTCAAACTAGTTTTACAGGCATTTAAAACTGATTCCGTTTAATCCGGACTTTCGGTGATCCGGACAGTGCTCGGTGTTATCAAATCAGAATTAGCGAGACTCTACTGTATATCTTGGCTATCAATACTGTTTATGCGGATAAAGTGTTACTACATAACAAAGGTGCGTACAAATGAAGACCTTAAAATAAGATAAGACATATTTAACATTATTATTAACTATTTTTATAAAGAAATATAAACAAGAACATCTTAAAAAGGTTCCATTGTAAATGTGTCAATAGATATATGCAATATGCGTCAATAGATGAAGAGGTTAAACGCGACATTCAGGAATAAAATATGAAAACATAAATATACCCATGTGTCATGTTTTACTCAATTGAACATTAACCATAGGCAATCTGCCCTACCAAGCTGTAGTGCCTATTATATTATATAAGCTGAATCCAGGAGGGAGAAATCCACAGAAGAAAGGGATAGCTTTCGAAGCAATTAGCGTACATGGAGATTTTAAAAAAGCCTCCACACATGTTATATTAAAAATAATTAAGTGCATAATATAAGTCGGGGCAATGAAATCCTTATTTTTAAAACTTATAGTTAAATATAGGTACCATATATATTTGCTTTCGACCAAGCAATCTATTTTAAGTGAACAGTGTAAAGGGGCGTTGTTACTTTAGGTCTTCTCGTAAAAATTTATCCAATTCGCGATATAGGACTATTTATGGTCACAGCTTTTGTGGTAGTGGTATAAATATTTCACGACAAATAATAAATGTAGGAAGTAATAAGTTTTTATTTGCAAAGAACAAAATTTACATTTTATTTTAGTCATTTTTAACACTAGGATATTTTTTTATATCTTTGTATACTCGAAATAGTGCTAGATGAATTCAGGGAGCGGTGATATCTAGGAAAGAAACCCGAAGGGAGGGGGAAGTTGAATATTTTATAGATTCTCCTATATCTCTGCCAACTGAGGGTTAAAAAGGTAAAAACACAATCAAATATTAAGTTTGACTCTTTACTTGATGTTAACCTCCACACAAGTCTTACCTATGTTTACCATAAATCAATATTTCAAGAGGCAAATGTTAACCCGTGGCGGGTTTGACTTAATATCTTGTGTGTTAATCATACGGGGATATTGATTTGATTAATGATTGATGGTATTTAACAAATATAGAAGCATATTGTGATGAGATGTTAGTGGTTACCTCGATAACACGCTGAGAGGTTCGGAGCATGTTGATGGACAGGGCACTAGCTTAATTGCAACATGACCAATCATATTTGGGTAATGAGATCGAATGACTGATTCTATTGTTCCTCTAAAAGTAGTTATATCAGACTTCTTAGCATTTACATCGACATTGACATCTGAAATTCAAGTTTTAAACAAGTAATTAAAATAAAATGAAATTGTAAAATTTATTTATATTTTTGTAAATAGAACAATAGAAGAGAATTTTAAATTATACCAAGAATAGAGCCGGCGTGTAAGACTAGAATCAACGAAGTAATATTGCAGATACTATGAATGGATGTACTTGCATCATCGTCATTAAAACTTCCATCTGAGTATTTTTTAAATTTTTGGGTAAAATCAATGTTATCTGTAAAAAGGGATAGCATAAAGGAATTATAACTTACTAAAGAATACCCTTTTAAATATAATAAAAACATAAATTTAACAAACGAAAATAAAGAAACTAAAGAGAATTTTTTTAAAAAAATATACAAAAATAGTTTTTTTTTAATCTACAACCGTAAAAAGATAGGAAAAGCCAAAAAGAGTTGGAAATAGTTCAGGCCATTAAATTGAACTAAAAGGTAAGAATAAAGATATAAGGAATACCCTCATATACATCTACGACATATTATAGGATTCTATATAGAAACGGTAAAGGAATTTTCTTTTTGATATTTTATATCTTGTATTATTCCCTAGTATTATAAATTTAATTCATCGATAAGGTTTTATCTTGAGTATATTTTTGAATAACTATATTCTGTCGCAGTATTCGTGTTAAAATTAAATATGTTCATATCCATGCACTTGTGACACCTACAGGGAATGTACATGTGTAATCAAATTATAGGATATCATTTTCCACTCATTATAATAAAGAAATTAGGGTGGCTTACCAAATAATTTTTTTGCAGTTACTGACATGCAACAGGTTTTATTGTTGGGACCATTTATTTAGATACATTTAATTTTAAAATAATAAAAATACATGTACATTAAGAGGATTATAATTATTAGGTACAAACTGGTAAAACAAAAAAAATTATTACAAGGCGTTAGTATCCTTATAGACAGTACGACACAACTAGAGGAAGAGTTTTAAATCCAAGCTTGCAGCTCATGGTTCTAGACGAATAAAATTTGCTAACCACGTCACACCTCACACTAATCTAGTTTCTAGTATTTGACATGCTAAAAGTTTAAAGCAGGTCTAAAATATTAAATACATAATTGCTTTCATTAGATATCTCATGAAGAACTTAAAATTGATTCTTCAGCTCATAACCAAACTTTCAAAAACTATAGGATTGACTTCATTCCCTTTCAATTAGTTATATTTACCTTAATAAATGTCTAATAATTTATTTGATGGTTATTCCTGTATATATGCCAGCTGTAACGTTTTGCACCTTTCTCATATTCAATTTTTATATTTATTATATATATTTTACATCATTCTTCATGCCATGATGGAGTGGATTTGCTTTTAACGAGGTAACATAAATGGTGATAATAAAACGAAATAGGTAGTGCAAGATAGAAATTTACTATAGTCAGGGTGCAGATTATCCCGTTTAAACCTTTTCCCGTTTTTACTTTATTGTATTTAAGTGTGCTAATTGATAATGCTCGATTACATTTGGATAGTGAATGGACCGTAAGTAAGGAATCCGGCGCCCCTGCAACTTTTTAGAATATGCCCCTTGTAGTTTACAATAATTACTCCTGCCCCCCTCTCTCTCTATAGTAACTGTTTATATCGAGTTTTTAGTGAAAGACAATGAGGGGTTTAAGTGATTATGACGAAAATGAGGAGAATAATACGCCACCCGAAATAATTAATTCGGCACGCAAAATAAAACTAATGAATTAATGTCATTTTATCAAAATACGAACTTACATACAGGGAGTTTATTATTTTTTTTTTGTATTTATTATTAAAATCCAACAATCGTAGATAAAGTACGGTAGGTTCGCAAATCGTGCAAAAACGGCATTTTGCTTTGTTCGTGTGGTTTTACAACCCTCGCTGTCGCTCGGGTGCAAACTCCACACTCGCATACAAAATGCTACTTTCCGCACAAGACGCGTAATGTACTATTACGTCAAATATCGTGTACATATACTTAATATGACAGTTGAATAATTTGTTTGTAATTGTAAGTAACGTTGTACAGTGTAAACAAAGTTTGCTTAATCAGATAAGTGACCATGTAAGAGTACATGCACTTTATAATTTGTCTTCAATCCATTATCATGATACAAAGTTAGCCTTCATCCATATCAAAGTTTGATCAAGCTGTCTACAAACCTGACCTTATAAACAGGTAATGTATCCCATGTTACCCATTAACCTAAAAGCTTTTCTTGTTATCATGTCTGTCCTGGTGTGTTTAGCCATAATAACATAATATATTAGGGTTTTTCTTATCACTCTTACCTTCTTTTAAATCATTTAATGAACTCCATCTCGCTAATGAGGAAAGTTCATCTAAAAAAAAGAAGATAAAAGAGTAGTAGTATGATTAAAGAAGATTAAGGATCCACTGGATTAGAGGTTGAAACTCAAGACACACCATCACTCATTTAACATTTCAAATTAAGGAAAATTATGAAAATATAGTTTTATAAGATGCCAAGGACCACGAAACATGGAAAAATAAAATATGTGGGGTAAAAAAATGTAAAATTTTATTCATTAAGTTCATTGAGTTATAATTTATATTTATTTTAAACATATTAATGCAAATAAAAATTCAGCTCTAACAAAATTCAAAGATAACAAGAAAATTTTAAATAGAAATACAAATAATTTGGATTCCGCAATATCTCATTCTAGTCAAAACTAAAAACTTTGTTACATATTAAGTGGGAAATGTGTGATTCTTGCAATAATTTTCAAGTGACGTTTTAAAGTGAAACTTCTTTAGCCGCGGTAGAGTGAATTTGTTTGGATGAAACGACATCGTGAAACAAAGTTTGTGATTCGGGACTCGTCCAAGTGATAGATTTTTACAGGTAATTCAACTACCGACTCAGCCGGCAGTTGATTTACCTGTAAAAAATTCTTTTACCTTGACGAGTTTCGAACGACCGACCTCTGTAACTGTAGCACAGTACACTGACCACTACACCACATGGATAATAGAGACAGTTGGAATTGTTATACAAGAATTGGTATATAAGCGTAATAATTTATACATTATTATAATATAATACGTATATATAAATGTTGTTTTCATGTTTTTTTCATTAATATGTGGGAGGGAACATAAAATTAACTGTTTCTAGAACATAAGTTTCCCTTCTAATGCGTGAGTCTCACATATATTCTTTTATTCTTAGTTGGACAGATTCTGTTGGAGTCACCAGCAGAATATTTATTTTTTAACAAATCCATGTAAGTACTCTTCATTTTTATCATAGATATAATGATTACGGGTAAACACCGGGCGTGGCCAGTTCTAGAGTCGTCAATCTAACCGGGATTTCCCGTTTATAAAGCTTGAATGATAGCAATAGATAACAAGGATCTTAGTCATTATTTATTATTAATTAAGATAAAGGGAAAAAGACAAATAAACATTGCATCCTGTCGTCGGGAATCGAATCCCATCAGATTCCTGCGACTACAACGCGATGCCTAAACTATTGAGCAATGGTAGAGAAATTATAAGAAGCTGTATATCCCAGAGAAGTAATCCTCTAGTAATAGAAGAGCAATAATCTTTTTTTCTCTGATAGATAAGCATTTTTTTTTTTACTCGTTCGTTTTCGCCGGCTGATGCATTTTTCTATATTGCTTCTTTAAATTCCTTTGGTTTGTATGCTAAATGAGTGAATAGGTGTCCCTTTCATTCTCTAAACCTGTGAAACCTTAACTATAAATTTTCTATAAATAATAAACTTAAACAATAAAATAGGTAAAACAAAAATTAAAGGTGAAATGAAATAAACAGCACTGAAAAGGTAGGAATTTCATAGCGTATTACGTGAATTATAATTCAAGCAAATCAGTGATTGTGCTACAACTGTTGAAACAAAAATTTACGAAGACAAAGGTGGTGCAAAGAAGTACTTGTTTTGCAAGAGGGAACTCTATCTGTTTAAATTTATTTATATTTAAAATAAATACATACACAAATGAAGTGGATATATTATGTGCTTGTTTACAAAAAGCGTATTTTGTAGCTGATCCTCTACCTCTATAAGTGGATAATGTATGTGCTTTATTAAGCGTATGTACTAAGTATTCCTTTTTGGCCTATTAATCTTAAACTTTCTTGAATTGCCTAAAAATTATTGCAAAATATATTGGTTTTTTCCATTATTATCTAAGTATTGTATTTGAGAAAAGAATCAAGTTGACAACTTGGGAGAAACAAAGAGGAGTACAATTAATAAAATGTAATAATCAATAAGTATTGTTTGCAATAAATTAAAACATTTTAGTAATTATTATTTTACGTTTCTAGTATGAGAACACAAAACCCTTTATTAATAATTAAATGTTAACAGTTATATTAAAAAAAAAAAAAATGTTAGAAGAAATAAAATAAAAGAAAGAGCATTGGAAATTATAGCGCGGTAGAAGGGAAATGACACAAAATAATTATTAGTTTTTAAGGAAAAGCCACATCCACTCCAAACGGGAAAGATTTTTGTGAAGTTTAGATGGTACTGTTTATGACTCATAAAAAGCAATACTTAAAAAGAAGATAAATAAGAATTTCCTTTACTGGTTTACTGCTATCAGTGACCTCCCTATGTAAAATGATCTACAAGTTCCAACTCAATTCTAATCTTGAATACAAATTAAAGCTATTATACTACTTATAATAATGCTAGTTAACATAGATATGATTGGGGCTGGGGGACAAGACATTTTCCGTCACTCAAAAAACGACATGTAAAATGTGACACTCTGTTCTTTTTTAATAGTTTAGAAATACCAGGAAGTTAGAAGCAAACAGGAGGTAGCATGGGTTTCACTTTTTACTGCTTACCTAGTATGTTTTGCCAATAGGAGTGCTGAAGTAAATATTTTCTAAATTAAAATTATATAAGAGCTCCTTGCGGACAAAAAACAAATTTATTTTGAAAATTTTGAATTGGAGAAAATATTTATTTCATTTTATAATTTGTAATATTAATTAGATATATGAGAGCGTCTACAAATGAAATCTTATAAGAAATAAGACGTAACTGCCTCTCTACGGAAATTGAATAAACTCGTTTATTTAACAAAGCAGCTTTCAGCCTTCATAAGCAATTCATCATTGCTGAAGAAAATTCGGCACTGATGCCCTTATAAAGGCTGGAATGCTGTTTTGTTAGTTTTCAATTTACGTAAAGATACAGTTTATGTTATTCCTTTGTAATATTAAATTAACTAAAAAAACTACATGGGTTAGTGAAAACAGTATAATATTTAACTTGATATTGTCTATTCATTTCTAGTACAGTATAGTAAAAGTCAGTTACTGTAATTTAAAAAGGTTACTTCTTTTCATTGCTGTCACAAGTTTTTAGAATAAAGTGGATAACTACATCCCTACATAAAATACGGTTGTAGTAAAACGCTAAACTAAGATTTGCCAATTATATTATATTGTCTTAACTTTTAACATTTTAAATTATCATACATCTATGAGCATATCTTTTTAAATGTTAAGATTTCAAGCATTAATAAAAGGCTTATTGATCTGATAATTGGCAGATCATAAAATGATACATAAGCTCTCAGAAGTACCCCCATATCAAGTAGCTAATGGGGAGTTTGACTTAAACTTAGTACTAAGGCGGTACTGCTTTAATAAATTATTATACTCAGCTTGTTTAATTCTTTTTATCCTGGCCCTCTTCCATAAAATAATCCTACGAATGCGTAACTCGAGGACCAGCTTATAAATATTCAATAAATAATTTCTTACAGAAATTTTCTTGCGGAGAAAAATAGATGTTATGCTTCTTAAACAGCTGTGGATGATAACTTCTTTGAATTATTGTGAATCTAAATTATTGATAACACAAAATACAATATTTTTTGATAATTAAAAATATAGATAGAGAAATAATTAAGTGTCTGTCACTATTAACAGTAACTCAGATTATTATAGTATTATTATTATTAATAATTTTGTGATAGACAATACACTGCTCAGTAACTAAACATAAGTACCTATAGCTCTAAAGTTGTAGGAGAATATCCATTACTTTATTAAAAATATACTAAGATGTTTTGGTAATGTCAGTAATCAAATTAATTATGAAATGATGAATGAAAATATTAAATTAAAAAATGACCAGTCATGCACCATGACTAAAGCAGCGAATTTTCAAAGAAATCTGCGTACTATTGGCTTATGATGAAATAGGAAAATTTTGGTTTAGAATTTGGATGGGTGAAAAAAAAAAAGGTACACAAGGGTACGGGGTACAAAAGTCAAAATATTATATATACCCTTCAAGATGCATGTCGTTGGAAAGTTCTTTAAAAGAACAGTAATTGCTGTTATGTACACTTTTGTCATATTTTCATATAAGAGGGGGGTAATATGGGAAAAAACACGTTTTTTGCTATTTTTTACCCTAAATTGTAAAATTTGACCCCTAAATGGACTCTAAAAATTCTGATAAAATCATCCTTTCTTTTGATATTATTGACATTTTAAAATTTGTTTGAAATTTTTAAATTCATCCTAGGGTGAGATATCGTCTGGAGTGACACATATACATACATATACGGGCGATTGGAGATATATGTACAAAAATAAATAGGGTGATTCTAAACAGCATCGGCTACAAAAAACGACATATAAACCATGAGTCTATTCTCAACCGTTTTCCCGCAAGGCCAAATTTTATGATTCTTTAAGATCGCATACCTTTGCTCATAAAAACACTTATTGCTCCAAAAGTATAAAAGCTAAAACCAAATGTTTGGTTTCGCTGTAAAGCTGACAAAATTTCTAACAAGAAAAGTATAATATTAATTTTTATACCCTCAAATGACAAAAAAAAACCA
Source organism: Gerris lacustris (assembly GCA_951217055.1). NCBI lineage: Eukaryota > Metazoa > Arthropoda > Insecta > Hemiptera > Gerridae > Gerris > Gerris lacustris. Next base: position 83,771,803 of record OX578277.1, read on the forward strand.
TGACAAAACATTTATACAACATTTTTTATTTTAACAATTTTTTTTTTGTGGTTCCATAACATGGTAGAGAACAGAGCTTAAACTTTTCGGACATCAGGAAAAACTTCCTTATTTACTAACGTTTCGAGCAATATTAATATTATTACCCATTCATAAGTCGGAATGTTTAGTAAATTCGCTGAAAGTAAAAAAGAAATATGTTTATTGTTGTTATTGTTGACATGTATGTGAGGATACTAAACCAATATTGCTTCTTTTAATATTCTTTTGATTATTTACTCACCTGTAAGTCAAGAATAGCAACAATAAACACGTTAATTTATTACTTTCAGCGAAGTTTACTAAAAATTCCGCCGTATGAATGGGTAATAATATTAATATTGATCGAAACGTTAGTAAATAAGGAAGTTTTTCCTGAAGTCCGACAAGATTAAGCTCTGTTCTCTACCAAGTTATGGAACCATAAAAAAAGTAATTGTTTTTAACAAAATAAAATTTGTATTAATTCTTTATCATGTAATAGGAGGACATTGAAAATTTATATTACACTTTTCTTTTGACAAAAAAATTTCGCCAGCTTTACAACGAAACCAAACATTTTGTTTTAGCTTTTATACTTATGGAGCAATAAGTGTTTTTATGAGCAAAGGAATGCGATCTTAAAAAAATCATAAAATTATAACTTGTGGGAAAAAAGTTGAAAATAGACCTATGTTTTATATGACTTTTTGTAGCCATTGAAGTTTAGAATCACCCTATTTATTTTTATACATAGTATATCGCCAATCACCCTGTATTTATACATACATAAAAAAGGTGTTTAATTTCAGGAATCGATTCAGAAATGGTCTAAAACGGATTTCCATGGAGAAAATTTTCAAAAATTCGCATTACAAAAAATTTGGAGCCATTGCAATAGCTTAATTTTCTTCGAAAATTCGCTAAAAATGAGTAAATAAAATTATACAAAAAAAGTACCGAAATTTTGCCTCTGTACATCAACAGAACGTAAAGCAGAACAACAATAATTCGAAATAATAATGAAATCCTTAAATACGAATGTGATATTTAATTTTTCATCAAATAAAAAGTTATTACTACATTAGAACAAAATATATTAACTGATAAGACAATAAAGCAATGCGGATCAAATTAGCCCGATGGTGCAGATGTATATTTTTACTACTATTGTTTTCTATATTGATTTCTTAAAACTTAATTAGCATAATTAATTATAAATCTAGGAATAAAATAAAAATAATTGAGAAATAATAAAACTTTCTTTTTATATTGACTTACTAAAGTTCAAAAAATAAATATTACTCATTTTAATATAAAGTTGTTTTTTAAAATAATTTAAAACAAACTCGCTATTTTATCTACCTAATAATTTGTATGATTACTTACGAAAATGTTGTATTATACGAACCATATTTTATAGGGTAACCTATATAGTATAACCAAAATAATGTTAATTGAAGCTTTCAAGAAGAAATTTTTGGAGAAATTAAAATATATTATAATTATCTATCTATATTTTTAATTTATCAATAATAATTTCTAATTTGCGAAAAAAATTAATGTCTACACAATAAAAATAAATAGCAATATTTACCATCACAGTCGAAGTATTCGTCCTCATTTTCAGATTTGGACTCACTGGTATCACTGACTAAACTGTCCATCCTCCAACTTGTGGTTGTGAGATCATTTTCTTTTGTTTCCTTAGAAGATGTGGATTGTAAGGCACTGCCTTTACCCCTGTCTTTATTTATCCTAAAACATTGAAATATATTATGTTAGTTTTTTAGATATATATAATGTACATTAGTTTATTTTAACTAAAATTTTGTTTTTATGTTTTCTTGAACTGATTACTGCCAATAAATTAAAAATAATGTTATATTACATATTCTTGACCTAGAAAATGCATTAGGAGGAATCTCTAAAACTCATATGTACTCTCTACATACGGATGTCTTAAACTCGAACATTTCTTTCCTAACAAAATCCGTAGAATAAGATGCGATAAGTCAATTAAACCTCAGAATTATAATAATTTTAATTAGTAATAACAGGGCTTGTAGCAGATTTTCCTCAAAATTAAGTGACTTTAGTGACTATTTTTTTCAAAATAAGTGACTTTTAAGTGACCTGTTTTCCCCAAATAAGTGACTTAATTTTAAGTAAAAAAATATTATTTTAGTTACTTTTTGTTGTGCTAAACAACAAAATTTATAAAAATTATAGAACGGTTTTTTGTTCATTTGATTTAGTGTACCGTAACTGTACGAAGTTAAGGCAAAATTAAAAGAAAATCATTGTTTGTATCATTAAAGCAAGCGTCTTACTATAAATATATATTGAATATAAGAAAAACGTTTATAGTTAAAGAGTATGTTTGTTAAAGGATGTTGGATTAAAATAGGACTGTTTTCTACCTACCCGGCCTATTAATTTAAAATATTATAAAATATATCTCTTCCCTACTCTAAAGCTTCTGCTTGTATCCGGTTGAAATTTTACATGCCTGTTTCAATTGTACTTCAGACAATGTGTAAGAACTTTTATTAAAATCGTTATACGTTAGAACGAAAGATATCGGTAAAAAAGTTGTTTTCTTTATTTTAAACGTTTGGGTCCACTTTTAGCGATCTTTATTACTTCATAACAGTGTCGGTGTTCGGTTTACTAAAAAAAAAATATTAAAAAAAAGTTGTTTGTCTCATTAAATAGATGAAGTTAGAATTTTTTCTTGGATTAAGTACGCAGTATTATGAGAATATACCTAATATATTGAAATAAGCGTCAGCACAGATCAATTTTACTTTTAACAAGACCGTGATTATATTTTCTATATTTACAAAACCAAGTGACATTTTGACATATAACAAAAATAATCAAAACAAGTTAAGGAACAGGCTTCCTTAATAACATTTTTTCCCGTCTTTTTGAAGCTTAAGTTTACGCGAGAGTTGCGCGTGAACGCTTGGGTGGATAACGATTTCCAACGAACTCAGCCTGGGCATTGGTAAAATGAATATGTGTACCAAATTTCAACTATTTCGGTGATCTTATACTCAAGTTATCGTCATTGGTAGATTTCGTGACGGTGATTTTGGTCGATTTTTCGGATTCACTAGCGGGCTCCAGAACGTGCCATAAGGAACTTCGTTCCAAAACGCTAGGTTAAATCATCATGCTCTAGCAACTGCCTCTTAATTGATAGTACTTATAAATTGCTGTTGATAAATTGCTAATGAAAAATAAAGATTTCTACATCAATAGTTAATCTATAAATATAGTCCATAAGTCATTATCTAGAAAAAAATTTACCTTGGTTGGGAATGGACGGATTGTTCAACAGATTCTTGATCGGTCTTCTCAATGCTACCAAGAGTAGCAGCCAAATTTTTAGCACTTTTCTTATTGGATGAAGAATCCGGCTCTTCGCCTTCATCCCCAGCTAAAAAAAAAAAAAAAAAAACATATTTGAAATTTAATTTAATTTCCTACTTATTAATATTTTTTAAATTTTAATAATACATGGTAAGGGTGTTGAAGATTAGAATATTCTTTTTTAAATAAATAAAGGATTTTTTACAGTGAAAACAACAAATACCTATTTCGTCAGAGGTCTTAATCGATAGATGAAGAGTGTGACTCAATGTACGTATCTATTTGATGTATTATCATACCCAGATTTATTTTATATTTTTAAAGTAGATGTGGCGAAGAAAATTTAAGAAAGCTTCATTATTAAAGAGAAGAGTAAAGTTGGAAAAACCAGGTACTTGGATTAAAAGGTCTCGTTGAGTAGGTCATTAAAATGTCATGAATAGAGTTGTTTTTTTCATTCCATTTTTGACGTCATGTTGAAATAAACCTTGGCTAAAATTAAGTAACTGGCTTAAAGTAAATATTTTTTTAAAAACCAAAACTTGACTCTCTCTACAATTTAGCAGTGGTGTCTCGAAAGATTGAAGGTAAAAAGTAAAAAAGCCTTTTGTTCACATTAATGAATTTAAGATGAAACTGAATTTAAAACAACTGCGCCAAAGAGAATGAAATTAAGAAATCCTAGGATTCATATGATTTAGCAAAACATGGTTATGAACCTAACTAGTTATTCATTTCTACTTTCTTTAGTGATCTCTAAAATTGATAATGATCGTGTGCGGTTTAAAAATTACTATTTAATTCAAAGCCTTGTTCCACGGGCCGTGGCTTGGTGAGCCGCGAGCCTGGTCTGAAGTTCATACAAGTTTAAATAAATGTATGTTTGTGCGCATGTGGAAGAGAAACAAATGAGCGCAGAAGGTTGAAACTTATATGGTACCAACAATGAGATAATTATAATCTACCACCCAAATTTCAATAATAAAAATTGGACGTGTAGTTTTTAAGATAATATGTGGGTTCGCAAAACTTGAGCGACAGACCCACAGACTTACAGACAGACACGGAACCAAATATTTTCCCTGACAACTGAAACGGATTTCTGTCTTGGAATTTTTGGAATCGGAGGCAACATATTTTCATTTTTCAGAACGATCATATAGCTTCTGTTACCTTCGGTAAGCCCGGAAGCAAAATATATACTTGCGTCTTTGGTCATCGTCGTTGCTCTCATGAACCGTATAGATTTTAGATGATATTTGTTGTAGGTACAGGTTTAGAAAATCATACCTCGAGACGACATATAGCTTTAAATGTGGATTTAACTATACATATATGTTGTATACCCGGGGAAAAATATGGCTTTCTAGGAAAATAGCGATAATTGTAAATAGCAAGATGTAATGGTTGCATATTCGGCTGGCTAGGTTTAGGTTTACTGAAATTTTTGATTAATTAAATGTAACGTCGAAAACCAACAACCATTAACTAATGGAAAATACAGAACTTATTTTAATTGTTATATTGTATATGAGAATGGGATAGATATTATCGGTTTATTGTTGTTAAAAAAAAAACAAGCCCTTGTTTCTATTGTTTATTAATTACAACTTGCGTACACAAATATATTACGTTCAAAATAAATATTTTATGTTTAGAGTCGATGCTACAGAATAATAAAATGATTCAATTTTAACTTCTCCGTTTTGAGTTTATTTGTTTCGTTCTTTTATTCCCCCATGTATAACTGTTTAAAAAAAATTGTAAATAAAACAAACTGTATTAATAACTTAATAAGTCAAGTAAATAAAGTTAAGGAATTTTTTATACTCAAACACAAATTTCTAGCTTGATTTTAGTCAGTCACTTTTTATGCACACTATCTTCTGTACAAATCGGCCCATTAGTTTAGGCTCCATGCGTCTGCACGTGTAAAATTCATAAAATCAAAAAGTAGAATTTTCGCGCCATCAGAATACTTTCTCTTTATACTATATATTATGTATCTGAGATAAGAAGAGTGAAGAATGACACATGTTTTAAGGTAAATATAACCCGTTATAGCAAGAATATAGTGTAAAGATAATAACTACATTTAATTGTCCGCTGTGCACTTACCCGACATAGTTAACTTAAGTTCTTCCTGTGTCTCCCTTTCTATTTTCCTGATGTCTTCCATTGTTAGGCCATGCCATTCATCTTGCCAAGCCCAGGCTTGTCTGTGAGCTCTAAGCATTGTTTTCCTTAAAGCTAAACAATAAATTCTTCTCAGTATAACAATAAAGAATGAACAATATTGCATGCAAAGAAATAATGAAGAATAATAATTACCAACGTCGTGGATGAATTTTTCCAATTTCGTCTGCATACCCCAATACCTAAACTCCACCCTGCAAAGTTTGTAGGCGCACATTATTGACATACCGTTAGGCCTTGGCATATGCTGATCCTGAAAGCAGAAAAAAACCTGTATTAGGCTGCATTGTGAAGTGAAGATACTAGGATCAATATAATGTTAACAAGTTTCATTTGCAGTTGGAAGCTGGAGCTGACAATCTGAGTCCTCTCCTCTAGTCGCTGTGTATAGTCATTGATTATAACCCAGTACACTCGAAAGTTTGCTCTTATATAATTGAAGATTTTTACACCCTATCACATATAGTAATAACAAGCAATCCCTTGAGATAAGAATGTACTTCTCTTATGCCTGTTTAAGTTAATAAAGTACTCGTAGTTCTGAATTTCTCTAGTTCCTTATCAGGTTGCGAATGCAACGGCCAGATCTGACTTTCACCTCTCTTCACATGAATTATCTGTAAGTCAATATTTATCTCACAATTAATTTTATTTTTATATCACAATTGTTATATTGTATATCACAACTGTATTGTTGTCCGGGTACGGGGTACCTCGGAACTTTTCCTCACTTTGGAGGCCACTAAAGTGGCCTCTTCTGCTGGATGAAGCAGCATTGGGCATGGACAGTACTTGGATTGGTGACCGTTTTGAACTATATTTATTATAATGTTTCAAGAAAAAAATGTATAAATTATTTTTATTTATTTTATTTAATTTATTTAATTATTTGAATTTTGGCGGTATTTTGACAGATGTAAACAAACTCTGACGTATAAACAAAAGTATCTCACTCATGAATAACTATGATCACTTATAACTTTTAAACTAATTAATGGAATTTCTTTGTTTTTTTTTTTATATTTGTTTCTTATTTTTTTACCGGTTCCTACGATATACTATATGTCAAGAACATATTTATACTTTTGGTATTATTAACCGCTAAAGTTCCAAAATTCAAAACTCGATAACTTCAAAAATTGATGTCGAAATTAAATTTGGTGGATTTGTTTGTCATACAGAGAGGTACATTCGCCAAATTTCAACTCGATCGGACCACATTTTGAATTTTTACGATTTTTGCTGACTCAGCAAACTGGGTTTAAGGTGGCTGCAAATTTTGATTTTCCGCGCGGCAGAACTAGAAGTAAGTACTGATTTTTCTGCAAGTTTCAACTCTCTAGGTTAAGTACGCTGAGCGCTACGATGATAACACACATAAAGACGTCATGCTGAAAACCGCTCAGGAGGTCCTCAAAACATCCAAAACGGATACTTCAGGTGAAAAAATTACTTTTCCTACCATAGGTGAGGAAAAGTAAAAATATAAGGCTATCTGTGGGCAAACTATGGCGTACTATTCAAATTTATTGCGTAACATTGGACAAGTAGTTTTCAAAATATAGGTATTTAAGCAACAATGTTTACTGAAACGCATTTGGACTGCAAATCGCAATCCAAACCAAAGAGAGAAAATGGCGTTGGATTGGGCATACTTAAAGGGAACCCCAGGGAGCCATTGAAAGATATGCACTATTCTAAAACCCCCAGGGAGCGCGCAAACGTGGCCGGCCCAAGGGAAGAGGACAGTCGAGAAAGAAACCAAGAAATTTGGCAAGAATGGAGTGAAGTTAAAAGAATGGCAACAAATCTTTCCGACTGGAGAATATTTATACATATCTCCCCTATGTTTCCCAAAGAGCGACAGGAATTAAGTCATACGGACAGACGAGAGACCAATAATGTTACCTGATGCCTCAATTACATTTTGGTAGAGGAAATTTTTAATTGGAAGACCCAAAAAAGTTCTTTTTTTTTAGCATGACCACAGTGCTTCTATTACCTTCGATGAGCTCTGAAGAAAAACACTATAATAATATTATTTTATTGGTTTAAGTGATGGATATTACGTTTCACTAGAGACACATACCTTACATTCAGTCCAATATTCGTCGATCCACTTGTCTGATAAAGGTCCTCGACTAGTCTTATCTGATATAAACAATGTTGGGTCTTCATCTTGGGTGTAATCACCTCCATGAAGTTGGTCGTTAACAATATCTATGAGATCTAGAAGATAAGCGTTAATTAATAGAAGTTTATAAGCTCCAAATAAAATTAAATACATATATTTAAGAATAAAAACAAACTCTTAGATCTAGATTCCGAAAGTTTTTATTTACTATAATTGCTCTATTTCAAACTTAACCAATCATTTAAAGCCAACTTACCTACGGTTCTATTTCTTAACTCGCTTCCTTGTAGTCTAAAAACATTTTCCTGATTACCCCTATCAGGAAAGTAATATGTTTCAATTTCTAAGAGGAATTTCTCAACGAATGGGCAGGTGTACCTTGTTTTGGTGTATGGATAACAGTTCCATGCCTCCTCTTCAACGCATAAAACTGATCTTGGTAGCAAACTCTTAAGCCAACCTGAAAAAAGGATATTATTAAGCAATCGAGTATAAATATATAGTTTACAGGGAAAGGAAATTAATTATAACTAACTACGAGGGTACATACTAAAGTTGGACACTAACGGAGTGGTGATAAACCATGTATATTTGTCACAAACGCTGAATTCGGCATGTCCAGCTTCTTAATAATAATAATAATTACTAAATTAATATATTATTATTCGCCCATTTTTTTCTATTTTTAAAAAGTCAGAGACTCTATAGAAAAGGAAGAATGCAAGCGCTGGCCGACCAAAGATAGTTTGGTCCTGTTGAAGGCCAAAAGGTCCTAGAATTAATTTTTTATTTTATTAATTTAGGAAAAAACTAACTGAATGGATCCAGTTTTTGAGCTAAAATAGCTTTTCATTGAAACTAGTTAAACCTTTGCTTTTAATATTTTGTTCTATATTCATGGATAAAGTCAAAAGGTCAGTATAAGAAGGGTAGCATTCTTAGACTGTCGGAAAAGGTAAGAATAACCCAATTTTACACGAAACAGGCTTATAATAGTATCTTCTACACTTTGTCATCCCCTCTTCCAAAACCAATCTTAGTCAAGCAGGTACGGGAAGATGATGGAAAATATAAGGCTTCTACGTCCGCTTTATCCAAGATAATGAAATATTTTTTTCTCAGTATATAGCTTCTTACAATCTTAAGATTTATATTCTGAATTTTCATTTAGAACAAAATGAAATCAGCCGTTTTCTTATGAGCATTAGAAATCAGTTTAATTTGGGGGGTAAATTATTATAAAGGTTTGTTGAAGACTCTATACTAGCCCAGCTCATTAAAAGGGTTTATTTGGATTTTGAAAGTTATAGATAAATCTCACACTTAAAAATATTGAGTTGAACTCAATATTTTTCCCAATATTTCTCCAATAATTCCCCCCCCCCCCCCCCGAAACTGAATTGTGTATTTTTCAGGTCTCGTGACATCTCTATTTAAAAAAATCATCCCCTAATTCTAGTTTAAGAACTGGATCGACTTTTCTAAAGATAAGAATCCGATATAAATATGAAGTTATAAAGTCATAAAATATTGTCATTTATCTATTAATTTAGCTTTTATTGCTTCCGAGCTTACCGAAGATAACGGAAGCATTGTGTTCACTTGTGTTCAAAATTGTATGTCTCCGATTTTAAAAATACCAAGACAGAAATACGTTTCAGACATCAGGGACCATTTTTGGTCTCGTGTCTGTCTGTCTGTAAGTCGGTCTGTGTGTCCATGAACCGTGAAACGTGTGACGATAACTTAAGTAAACGTGAACCGATTTTGATGAAATTTGGTAGATATGTTCATTTTACCAATGCCTAGGACGAGTTCGTTGGACAACGTTATCCACCCAAGCGTTCGCGCAAAATGGATTATGGAACATTTTACGCAACGCTCGCGTAAGCGTGAACTTCAAATTTAAAATTGGAACTTTAGGTTGGGGAAAATCTAACTTTATCTATTCAATAAGACATCATTTTTTTCAAATACTATTTTTTAATAAAACCAACAGCGACACCCCCATGAAGAGTTAAAGATCGCTAAAACTAAATAGTTTTTATTATGGAGATAGACGAGGGAAATAGGAGAAGGTTTGGTTCCCCCCCCCCCCCCCCCTTTCTATTTGACCTATCTCTTCAATAGCACAGCAAGCCTAGAGACCTCGAGACCAGGCGACAATGCTCATTAGGGGGGAAATTAAATAAATTAGAAATTAATGGATTTTAAAAGCTTAAAATCATTAACGTATACCCGATACTCAAGGAAGCTATGTCTCTAATTTGCAGTCTATTTTTATTTTTTCTTAGATACCTTTAAAATACAATGATCTAATTTCAAATAATTATCTTTGGAGGTTTCATTAGATTAAAGATCATATCTAATTGTTCTATAGCCAAGAGCTATATTGCCTAGGTAGGCAAAAACTAACTAACTCCGAAGGAAGGGTGTTTCATACTTACTGGGAAGGTGGCTTCCGACGTGATATATTTTATGAGTATATTGACCATTTCCTCCGGGTCCATTTTCGTAAGGCTCGTTCACCAAAATTTCTACACCGCTTCCTGCACCTCTGCTTTCTTCTCTACTTTTTTTCTAAAAAAGAAAAAAAGGAACTAATTAAATAAAACTACAATAGAAACGGTACCAAACAGTGGGGCTCATAGATTCCTTACTTCTTATCACTAGACCTGTGGGCACAAGAATATTAATAATGTATAATGAGACATTTTAAAATAGGAATGTTACTAAAACAATAGGTAGCAATCATGCTGGAAAAGAAGCAATTTGCGCAAAAGATTAAAATTAATCTAAAGATTGTATTTCCTGTAGACTATCTTTATTGAATCATCTAAATTCATCAAAATCACACGATAGTCCACTGCCATTACCATTATATATCTCTTACATTTACAACGTCAACGGATTTTTTGAGAAACCTTTTGCATTTGGATCGTTTTGACATGTAGGTCAAAGTTTACCAATTAAAATTATCTGCACTTCAGTAAACAATTATAATAAACAAATTAGAAAAATGTATATAATTTTGAAAATAACGATGATTACACCTTAAATGGCAGTATTAGGTGTTTTTGGGATAGCTGAAAACGAATATGAGGTCAAAAATATAGGAAGGAAAATAACTTAAATAGAACATGAAACTCATAGAAATATATAAAGTTAAAATTAATATTTAAGGGCTTTTTTGGAACGCTGGTCCCGAAATCAATTTAATGCTATAACTCTGAACGGTTTGAAATAAAGTGTTAGTCTATACCAGGGGCCGCATTCCGGTTTTTCAAGTATCTTAAAGAGCCACTCCATAATTACATAGTATTAAATACACAAATTAAAATTTACTTTAATATAATATATTTGCATATTCTACACAAGTCTTAAGTGCTATTTTAAATGTGTCTTAAGAACACATAAAAGAAGAGAGAGATAATGCAAATAATTATTTACAAATTTTAAGAATTAAAATAAAATAAACATTCAGCGAAGAACTTTGGTCAAATCTTGGAAATATTGCGTAAAATTTGTTAAATACGTCCACAACAATTACCACATTTTTGCGAATTGCGCATGCGCATATTTAATTTTTAACTTCTGTATATTTTTCCAGGGGCTGGGTCAAAAAGTTGCACCAGTGTTTCATATTTCAGCACTTTAGCTATAACGGTTCGGGCCCTATGAACCAAAGAGCGACGGACAGACAAACACATCACCCTCGGCATGCATAAGGGCCTCGAGAAGTATCTACGGAACCCTAAAAAGGTAATTTTTATCTGTACGTATTTCTAAGCAAAACGGGTAATTTGTCTAAATTCAACGAATTGCCATTCGACGCAATCACCTGAAGAGTCTTTCTATGAAATTACACGATTTACCGCTGGACCCAAGACCCGGACACATCAGGTGCTGTTTTATCCAGTATTTGTCAAATGTCACTTATTAAACCTTTGTTCAAGACTATCTTTTATTTTAAGTATAATGAACACTTTTTTTTTAGCTATAACTCTTGTACTTTTATTGACGTGCGTTTTTGAATTGTTATACATATACAGACTTACCCTTAATTATTTGTTATATACCCAATAACGGACAACCCTTAGCCCCTATTAGTTCTCCCCTATTGAGAGGTTCTATTGTATTTTTAATTTTTTTAGACAACCACCTAGTTTCTTCTTCAAACTCGGGACTAGTGTCCCCTTTTTTGAAAAGCAAGTTTGATCAAAAGTTTGTCAAGTAAGGTTGATGTCCAATGACCACCACTCCAAGCCATCCAACTAACAAACTTAACCCATACACCGTCAAACTAGCTTGACAAGCCAAGGTTGACAACCAAGTTTGATCGTGATGGGCCTTTAAGGCCCCCATACACGATCAAACTTGGCTTGTCAAGCTAGCTTGACAAGTATGATGCACCGTGTGTGGTGTGTGGGTGAAGTTTGAGAGTTTGATGGCTTGAAGAAGAGTTTGACGCATTTCTGATTTTGTCAGAAAAGTAGTTTGATGACTGAAGGCTTGTCAAGTAAGTTTGACGGTGTTCACTTTTCAGTAACCATTATTGCTTGCACCATTTTGATCGATTCCTTTTTTTCTAATAAATTTTCGTTTCTTGTAAGCCAAATACAAATAAGCTAACTATTAAAAATCCATGATCATCAGAAAACTCGTCTACAAACACTACTGAAACTTGCCAACACTTGTAAGTTTGACAAACTTGGTTGTATAGTGTGTAGGGCTCGCAGAGTACACACTCTACAAGCCCTACACATTGCTTGATCAAAAGTTTGTCAAGCAAAATTGAGTGCTTGACAAAATTTTGATCAAATTTGGCTTGTCATTAAGTTTGATTGTGTAAGGGGGCCTTTAGACGTTCATTTAAGCGTTATGTATTTATATGATTTTCATGTGCTATTTAAGCTATTTTCCGCAATTTTATTTCATCAAATTTTGACTTCATATACGTTGTCAGCGACCCCCAAAAAACCCTTTTACTAGGTACCATTTTTAAGGTGTAATAGTTTATTATAATTGTTTAAACAATTCTTTTATTGAAGAGCAGAAATTTTAAATAGGTAAACTTTCACCTACTCATCGAAACAAAAATCACGAAAATGGTTGACGCAGAAAAGTTTAAAAGCCATAATGCTACAATTGTGGTGGACAAGGGTGCAACAAAGATTTCATTCTTAAGAATGGTAAGCTCTGAAGGAAAAGTTACAAATTTACTTAATTTAGAAACCATTATAAACGGAGTTAAATTTAACTCATAAATAAAATGTTGATAATGATTTTAAATTATAAAGTAAAGAAAGAAAAAATCCAAAAATAAACCCATACTAATAAATGAGGTTGGGATTCAGTATAGAATTCAAAGGCATAGAATTCGTTTCTAATCTAAAGCAAACCGGCAATTGTTTTACCTTTTTCTCCAAACGTGACTATTGTTAATTAAGAAGGCCATATTAAAACGAATTCAATCATTGAAAACAAAACTACTCTACGTGATGCTATACACAACTTTTAAAGCGGCAGAACACATTTCATGCAACAGCGAAGCAGCTGTCTATAAAGATCTGCTCAGTCTCGCTAAGGCTAGTCTGGTATCATACAATCATACAAAAGTAAGCACCCAGAATACCCTCAGCTTTGATAAGAGTCTGATAATTAAAGGCCCTCCTACACTCGACCATCCGACACAACCAAACTTCTCGACAATCCCCGTCGGGGCCATCTCTACAGACGTCCCGACCAAACCAAGAAACCCAGTCCCGACCCGTCAAGTAATCTTCAGTCGACAACGTGATCTCGAATAGTGAAGTTTTAACCATAAAATTGTGGACTTATAATATTATTTAACACCATGACTTACTTTTATCAACATCAAACTTTAATAAAACAGCTTAGGTAAAGTGGCGTCTCTCCATTTTCGAATGTTAATTACATGTTATATATAAATGATGGAGCGACATGCTAAACAAATAAAGTTGTATAAGTCCTTTGGCCGGCCTAAGCTATATTGGGCTCATTATTTAATACTTTAAACCGCTTCTTGTTAGATCTCAATAAAGGTTGACTTAACGCTTAAATTTAAATTTAACGCTGGTTTCTCATTTTCAATTAATAACCGCACGTTTAGATTTATACGTGACTACTATTTAAAATGGTACCTTAGTACCTTAAATGAAGTTAGATACTAATTTAAAACTAAATTATTACGAGCCATTAAACCCGTGGCAACGGGCTTAATTTTATACTTAGAAAAAAATAAATTAAGTAAATTAATTTAAATAAGTATTATATCATCTATTTAAAGACCAACAAATTAAAACTAAAACTAAATGTGGTTGCCTTAGCTTAGCAATAACAAATCAATTTGAGGTGAGTCGCTCGTCGCCGTCGGGACAATACTTAATATAAATGATTATAGAATCTTTCACGCTAAAAAGGAAGGTTTATTTCAAGTTTACTAGCTAAGAAGTAAAACTGTTCCTTCTCATGAGAAGCAAGATTATCAATACTTAACTTTTGGACTTCCCTACAACGAGAAAACAAGTTCTAAAGTAAGTTTAAGAACAAGAAGCTTTTCAACCAATCCGAAGTAAGACATGAAAAAGAAAGCTTCATTAAAATTCATTAATTGTATCAGAGCTACAAAGTTACTGCCGGAAAATTCCATCGACACTGGTTTTATAGGAGATACAAATTTGAAACTGAATAGGAGATGGAAAGCTCTAATTAAAGTTACCGAAAAGAATACTAGTATGACTATAAAAAATGGTTCCCATCCAACATCTTGGATATGATAAATGAATTTTTGTAAAAAAAACTCATTTGAAAAAAAACTTATTTTTATTTTTTGTCAAGTAAATACGTGACTAACATGTAATATGTTAAACAGAACAATCAATCAACGATAAGTTTCATTAAAATAAAAAGATTCTTTAATTTAAAAAATCACAAAAACAATAGAATTTTGTAATGGTATTTGTTTAAGCCAAACTCAATACTGACACTTTAAAACCAATCTAAATTCTGTCTATAACTGTCTAGTTAAACGCTACTATACAATGTCAACCTGTTGAATTACTTGTGCAAATGATGTCGGATATATTTGATTTAACTCAACTTGTGCAACTACCAACAAATTAAATAAATTTAACTTTGTCAAATTTAACAATTCTGCAAAAATAGTTGAATATATAAAGCACTTGAGTCATTTCATTAATGTTTGTGTTAAATTTGAATCAGTGATGTTTATAGATTATATAGTTGGTCCCCCGTCGACTTAAGGAAAGCAGATGATGGCCGGGGTGAAGGCAGATAAATAAGCGCAGGTCATTTCTCATAAAACAAAAATTTGTCTATAGAAAAAGTACAGTGTACGTATGTTGCTACAGAAATTATTCATTATAAGTTGAAACGAAACAGAATTAATGAACATGAAATCAATGAATTGAGAAGTGAGGATGGAGACTATCACTATTCTTATGGCCTTCTTTCTACATAAATATTTTCTGTAATATAACCAATCAAAAATATTCTTATAAGAGTGATGTTCTTTAACTGATCCCATATTATATTGGAAGATTGAGAAACCCTTTAGCAAGGACAAAGAAGTAATAGTTGTTTATAACCAAAAAAAGATACTAAACGACTTAATCTGTAAACAGCCAGGGCTGGTTACAGGCCCAACGATATAGATAATTCAATCGCAAACAAGAAAGGACTATGTATTTCGGTAAAGTGTCTGTCTCTAAAACCCGAATAAGCAAACAGTAGCCTGCCTCTTCTATGACCACTCGGCTTTAAATACTATTAGAATCGGAAACAAGAGTGATTCCTGCATAAACCTGCATAAGCAATCAGTTGCCATCCTCAACTATGGCTACCCGGCTTTAACTACACTATTTAATTATCGCGCCTATTTTTGGAATCTGAACTGCATTCACTGAATCAGACCTAGGCTCGCAATTAACACCATTTTCATTCGCTCATCTTTGGGGTGGAATTTGAATAAATTTCTTTCTAGCGGATAATTTTTATCTAAGGTCTCAATTATGAAGTAAGTAATTTATTGATTTAAAAACATATTACAAAAACAAATAAAAAAAAATATATACATAATTCAATAATAGTATTCTACACATACTTAAAACATACATATATTTGGAAAATCAAAGAGCCTCCAAGAAGGAAAACCTTGAAACAGGAGGCTCTAGGTCTCACATTAAGTAATCTAATACATTTAGTTGTAAATTAAGTTCAGGAAGTTTTACTTTATTTTATTTTTTAAATTTATTCATTTATTTATTTTTCTTTTACTTAGATGCAAAAATATATGGTTATAGATAAAAGTAATAAAATTGTAAGTATGATATCCAAAAGTTATTAATTTAAATAAAATAAAAATTTAAATTAAAAACAATTTTTGTAAAAAAATAAAAGCCTTTCCAGAAATTTAAACTTTTTGAGTAAAGACACACTCAATTCCACCCTTCTTAGCAGTTATATCCAAAAAATTATTTTAACACTCTACCTATTTTGGAAGTGGAAGTTTTGTGATTAGTAGCTGAGGGCTTTCGCTTTTATAAGCAGAGACGCTGAGATTAAAATTTATGCAGATTATAAAATCGTAAAACATTTTACTTACGGCTATCATATACAGTTGAGCTATTCTGTATTCCTCAACTGTAAGAGGAAGCGGTATGCGGTACTCCTTTATCAACATAGTGACTTCTTATCTACTTCTATGTTATAAATAAGTCTGAAACATAAAAGAAAAAAAAAACATTATTGAAACAACAAGAAATAATAACTCAAGTAAGCATTTAAACCTGTGAGCTGATTATTAGTCAGATATTGTTGCATGGTTTTTTATAAAACCACAGCCAAAAGCTGGCATTATTCATTAATATGAGAATTATTTATTATATTTTATTTATATTTAATAATTTTTGTTTTTTCTTTTGGGTTTTAGTCCCGATCAACTGCTAGGGTTATTACAGGACGGGGGTTATCCGGCCACTTTACTCTACTGAGATCATCAGTGTGTAACATGTCTCACCATATTTACTAATATTGTAGATTTTAATATAGTGAACAATAAGAAGATCATTCATTCATCATTTATCAATGTTACATTTAAGTTATTCTCTCAGAGCAAGGAAGGGGTAGAGACAACAATGCGATTTGAAAAGTGGTTCATTATGCTACACCCCTATACTAAACTAACACTTTCAAGGGAACTCAAACCGAACTATAAAATTGTTATCACGTGGTCACCGGTCCTTGTCTTATTGGTCTATTTCTTGCTTTCTGTCCCCACAGACGGTTGTCAACAAATCCTTATCATTACCATTTATTTGATACCCCACACAAAGAAGTTTGCTATTGGTTATCTAGGAACTGTTACACGTTTATTAACGACGTTACTGCCTTTAGATAATTAATAAGGTTAACAACAAACATTAAAGAACTAATTTATGAAGAAAACTGAATAAAAAATAAAAATTATTAAATGTCGTAAGAAAATATCACTTATTCTTATCAGCTGATATCAGATAAATTTCGAGTTTTTATCGAGATATCGATACTGTTTCACCAAACTGCCGCATGGGAGGTTTAGTATATAGGGGTGTAGCAAATTAACCACTTTTTGAGACGCCAGATTCTATAGCATTGTTCCGTACACCTTCCTAGCTCTGAGGTTATTACAATAGAATGAAAACCAAAAATAATGCATTCACTGACAGTTAGCGTTCAGTTGCTGTTTCATGTGGTGAAAATAGTAACCAATAAAGTAAACAAACATGTAGTAATAAATAAAATAGCAAATATATAATTATTTCATAGTAATAAGAAATAATTTAATTAGTCATTAAAATTACTAGTTCCACTTAATGCTTTATAGCTGATTTATATATAAGTTTTTTGATTTATAAAATTTTATTTAACATTTATTTCATTGTAATAGCATCAAATATAAAATTAATGTTTAATACAGTGAGTATTTCATTAAATATAAAAGTAAAAGTAAGTTTAAGTATTTAATTATGTAATGTAAAGGTATGTTGTGTAATATAAAGGATAGTAGATAAATACGATTTTTTATATTGTTTATTCAATTTCCCGGAAAACAGCCTTTGCTCTATTTAAAGTTGTAAATGATTTTGCATTGCAAAAAAGTCTCTTTCATTTCAATGCAAGTGTAATTTATTACTAGGCATCGCGTGGCTCTATCATTGAAGCGAGCGTAGGTATAGTAATAAATATGTATTGAATATTGAAAAAATAGATAATCATGAATCATGATGAGTTGATAGATATAGGGTATGATAGTAGTACAGCGGCTATTAGTAAGGGAACCACCCTGCATTCTTACTATTCCTCTAACAAAACATCTCCTTTTTAATTATTATAAAATGTATTTCTTTGCTACAACAAAACTACTGCATGTATCAAATTGAAATTTTGCATGCCTGTTTCAATTGTCCATTAGATGGTGTATATGAAGTTTTATTAAAATCGTTAAGGTAGAACGTAAGATATTGGTAAAAAGGTAGTTTTCTCTATTATAAACGTTTAGGTCCGTTTTAATAGTTTTAGCGATCTTTATTAATTGATAGCGGTGTCGCTGTTGATTTTACTAAAAAATGTTATTTGAAAAAAATGTTCGTCTCATCGAATAGATGATGATAGAATCTTTTCCCGTCCTGAAATTCCAATTTAATTTTTTAACCTCTCGTTTACGCGAGCGTTGCGCGCGAACTCTTGGACGGATCACGCTGTCCAACGAACTTAGCCTGAGTATTAGTAAGAGGAACATGTATACCAAATTTCAACTAAATCGGTCAACTTTTACTCAAGTTATCGTCACACGCGTAAACGTTACTGACAGACAGACAGACAGACAGACAGACAGACAGACAGACAGACAGACAAGATGCATATTTCGTTGAATGTAAGAAGCTCGCTTACGCTCGCTTCAATTATTTTATTTAAAATTTTCCTTTCATCTCTAATATTTTTTTGTTATTTGAACATTCTACATTTAATAATGTATATAAAATAGAGTTTCATTTATAATAAACTTATATCTGATGTGCTTTTTTTCGTTGTTGTTTTTTTTTTTTTTCTTTTTTTTATAAATTTATTACCTATTCATCTGATTTATTGAGTTTTCTCGTTTTTGGGTAGGTTAAACTTTCACCGGGACAGGTTTTTAATCGACATCGACATGTCCCAATGACCGGGATAGAAACCAGTTGAATGTTTAACGGTGACATTTTTGATCGAATTTTTTCCTCCTTTTTAAAAAGGTCTATTGTAATATTAATGTTTTTGAGATAAAAAAAAAAAAACAAGTCTAATCAGATTCCTTTTTTATTATTTATAGAATTTGTTGGTAGAACTTTTGGTTCATTTTCCCTTCAATTCCTATAAAAAAAAAGTTTTAAACAAATAATAAAATAAACATCAATAAATAATAAAAATTAAGCTGGGATATGGAAAAAATGGATGAAACTCAAAGAGAAAGAAATATGAATTCACAGCAAAAAAACTGATACATTCCAATCACTTTCTTTATCAAGGAAATAACAAAATATCTCATCAATTATTATTTAAATAAAACTCTTAAGAGTAAACGTGATAAGGTTATTATCAAGAAACAATAACGAAAATATGCAGTGAAATATCTCTATAGCGTGAAATTCTCTGTAAGAAATAAAACAGCAACACTATTCAGAAGTGCTTTCAATTGGAAAATATATAATTTATATAATTGAGTAGTTGACGGCGACGATTCACCTCGAAATGACTTGTTATTGCTAAACTAAGGCAACCACATTTATTCAAATAAAAATTAATGTTTGTTTTGATTTGTTGGTCTTCAAATAAATATAATAACTTATTTAAATAGATTAATAAATTTGTTATTATATGTATTTGAAGACCAACAAATCAAAAAAAAGAGTATTATTAACAGAACGAGATATGAAAATTAACGAAATTCATAAGTCTAGATCTTCCGATAGATACTGCGAAAAAGATTTTGTGAATCCCGATGTTTCGAACAAAAACATTACTCAATCTTCACGATTAGAGTAAATAATTATCATTAATCAATTTTTTTTTATGCGGTCCCCTTTAATTTACTCTAGTAACTATAGAGTCATAGTTCAATCTTTGCTCATGACTCATGTATATATTTGTGTGTGAGAGTAATGAATTTTAATTTAATTTACTTTATGGAATTTCCTAATGACGGAATTAAGAATGGGATATGGAAATATGTATCACTTTTTAATTGACTACCTGACTAATAAATTTAATTCTTGCACAATTGGAAATAAGTATAATGCTTGAAAATGTCCTAAAATAAGGACGAAATATTGCCAAAAAAAACGTAGTTGGTGTTTATACCCCTGAAGACCTTAGAAATCTCTTAAATTATCATTAATTTCTTATTAATATAAGTAATATAAGATATCTTATTACACCATCTTATTTAAGTATAATGTGAAAAAATAGCAAAATTATGAAGCACACAAACAAAATGGTGAAAAATTAAAACAAGAAAATAGAATTAAGCAAATTAAAAAAATAAAAGTGACCATGTTAATTCATGCTTCATTATACATTTTTTCCCTTATTAAAAAATCGTCGCTTAATTCTATTAAACAATATTATGATAACAAGCACTAAATCATCTGATCAAATATTTAACCCACAACCATCTTTATATTATACTGACGCAGTAAGTTAGAGAACGTCATTGAACGGTAATAATACATGACACAATTGTCTCACTCGTTGCATTAATTCAAATAGGTACTATTTTTAGAATAAGAGATTTTTATTCAGCAATATTTGGTACTTTAAAGCTGATGTAAAGTGGTGTATAGACAATATTAAGTTGGTACACATGTTCCTGTCTGCCATGTTTGTTTACATTATGAATTATTTATAACTACGTTCTTATCTAGATTATTTTGTTTTCTTTTCAGATAGAAATTCTGAGCATACAAGATAATAATACGAATGTATTTATTTAAAAATATTTTTTAAACTAATATTTGCTCTAAAAACAAACAATAATATTAATGTTCTTTTTCATCTAAATACATAGTTCTAAAAAAAATTATACTTTTTTACTTTCTCATAAATATACGCAGTGTACAGAAGACAAAAAGTATGGAGATGCAAATACGATTTTGAAGGATTTACAAGTTAAACAGAAAGGTTTTTAGTAAGCAGTATAGGTATAATATAATACAGAGATGGCTTAAATGTGACATTTTTTCATTTAAGACCTTACATGGTATCAGTTCCATTTAGTAAAAAAAAAAAAAAAAAAATACGTGTGGTGTCGCGGGACAACCGGTAGGAACGAAGTTCTTTACATTTTTCATTAAATATAAATTATAAAATTACACTGCTAAGTACGGATACATTGCTAACTACTTATACATGGCGGAGTTAGAAAAGAGACAAAATTAAAAGTAAGTAACTGTTTGTACCTAGCAGAGTTAAGGAAAAATTCAAAGAAAATAATTATTTGCATCATTAAAGCAAGCGTCTTACAATAAATATATATTGAATATAAGAAAAAAAGTTGATCATGATGTGTTTATTATAGTTAAAGAGTATGTTTGTTAAAGGATGTTGGATTGAAATTGGACTGTTTTCTTCCTACCCGGCCTACTAATTTAAAATATACCTCTTCCCTACTCTAAAGCTTCTGCTTGTATCAGGTTGAAGTTTTACATGCCCGTTTCAATTGTACTTTAGACAATGTGTAAGAAGTTTTATTAAAATCGTTATACGTTAGAACGGAAGATATCGGTAAAAACGTTGTTTTCTTTATTTTAAACGTTTAGGTTTAAATTTAGCGATCTTTATCACTTTATAACAGTGTCAGTATTAATTTTACTAAAATAATTATTCAAAAAAGTTGTTTGTCTCATTAAATAGATGAAGTTAGATTATTTTCTTGGATTAAGTAGGCTGTATTATAATACTATATTGAAATAAGCGTCAGCACAGATCAATTTTACTTTTAACAAGACCGAGATTGTTTTTTTATATTCACAAAACCAAGTGACATTTTGACATATAACAAAAATAAACGTAACAAGTCAAGTAACAGGCTTCCTTAATAACTCTTTTTCCCGTCTTAAGATTTTTGAAGCTTACGTTTACGCGAGTGTTGTGCGTGAACGCTTGGGCGGATAACGTTGTCCAACGAACTTAGCCTGAGCATTGGTAAAATGATCATGTGTACCAAATTTCAACTAACTCGGTGATCTTTTACTCAAGTTATCGTCATCGGTAGATTTCGTGACGGATTTTGCGTGACGGTGATTTTGGTCGTTTTTTCGGATTTACTCCCGGGCTCCAGAACGTGCCATAAGGAACTTCGTTCCAAAAATAAATAAATTAAAAACATCGCCGCTGTCAATGTAGACTGTAGACGGGTAGAGCCTACTTACTGAACTAATATTGATGGCATTTTGTACAACTACATGTTATATTATGGTACATTATAAAATTCTCAAAAAAGTTCCGCCAGTTTTGTTTTTTTAATTTTAGTAATCTGGTTTATTACTACAGTTAATTCGTCTTTAAGAAAATCTAAAAAAACTTTTTTAAATGACAAGATTGTAAAGAAGCTATACTTCTTCTCTGATCTAAACTTGCTAAAGATGGTTCATTTTTTTTTTCATTTCTATAATGATCATTTAAGTCAATTTAACTACCACATTTCTAATTGTAATGAAGAAAAACCAAATTGTTAAAAATATCATTCAATGCAATTTTCAAAGAAGCTAAATGCATTAAAACAGTTTAAAAGTACGGAGTTTGCATTTTTGGATTGTTGTTTTATTTTTGGAAGCATTAAAATACCGCTGACTCAGTTGAAAAATAAAATAAAACCTTAACTACAATTTATTTATGATTAATAAGTTGATTTTTTATTAATATTAATTAGAGATTTTTTTTCTTTTTTTATTATTATTTTCTCCTTTTAATTATCGAATTACTGTCGTCTAGGGTTTTATATCATAATCAAACGAATAAAATTGTAGCTAGTACTATTAAAATATAATAGAAAAGTAGGCGAATATAGAGGAGGTAAGGTGGGGAAGGGTTGAAGTAAGGTTTACACGATCAAAGTATACTTGGTCCAAGTAGTGGAACTTTGATACGCTATAAAGTAGAGGTTAAGATAGATTGTGTGTAATGTTTTCCCCTCAGGAACTTTTCAGTTAAATTGTACTTATTAAGTTTTAAAACAGTGGTGATATATTTATCACCTTCTGGTTAACAAAACCCAGCTCAACCTCACATCTGTCACTTTTTGACTGCTCGTTCTCATAATTTGTCAGGTGAGCGCCATTTTTGTTTTTATCAAAGTCTACTTTGTTGGAACCCATCCAACTTTGATTGTTCCCCATCCAACATTGTTTACACGATCCAAGTAGAGTCAAAACTGACTTGGTCCAAATATACTTGGATCGTGTAAACCCGGCCTTAAAAAACATTTAAGTGCGATTTATTTAATTTATTATTTTTATTATAAATGCCAAATAAAATATTTGGCAATTGAAATATAGATTCAAAACCGTTAATATTCGTTTCTTCAACCTGTTGACTCCTTTTGAATTAAATGATTTCCTTCTGTAATCATAATTTTTGACAGTAAATTTGACAATCTATCCTTTTTTTCTGTATAAATTTATTTATTGTCAGATTTAACAAGAACAATTTAACTCATCTATCAACTTCTTAGCCAGCTTTTATTCAGCAGGGAAGACTAAAGTCAATATTAACATTATCTATATCCCTGTTTAAAAAGATTAAACGCCGAGAGATTAAAGGCTATAATTACACTAGCGGAGCCTAGTAGATAGTACTTTCTCCACGTGGCATATGATTCTAGTATCAGTTAAGTAATACTTGAGCAGTTAAGGAAGTTTTAAGTATGTTAAGTAAATTTGGGACCTAAATATGTGGTATATAATTTTTGACTATTTTATCATTTTAAAATTCAGATAATGACCAATATATGACTCTCCCAGAGAGATATAATAATGACTTCATAAGTGAAACTAATTCATTTATATTATTGTAATCAAGGAGTATAATAAACAGTATGTAATTATGTTCTAGATTCGAGAGAGGATACGAGAAATTGACATTATTGTTTGGTTGTTTTAGTAAATAAAGACTGAAGATGACCTTAGGGTTGAAACGTTTCTAAACAACATGTTTTAAATCTCGTATTTTTCTTACACCTAAAAAAATCCATCACAGCTATATTTATCATATAAATTAAGAAGGCGTTCATAAACTTAATGATTATAATTTAAATGTTCAATAAAATTAAAATTTAACTGACCCCCAATCACACCTACATGTCAAAAAGCCATTATTATGTCAAACGAAAACAGAAAAATGAGAATTAATAAGTAATAATCTAAAGGTTGTGTTTTATAATTAAGATTAATTGATTAAATAAATAAATTCAATTGCATTTTGCATGTAAGTCGTCATACACAAGATCCAATTTAGGCAACGAATGTACATAAAAAAAAAAAAAATAATAAAAAAAAATAATAAAAGCAGTGAAATATTGGATGTACAATTTTTAAAAAATTCAATAAAGGTAAAATAAAATCTAAAAGGATGAGAGAAAATTAATGGTCCGTAAGACACACGCTTCATTAGTTTTTGCAACGTCATAACTGCACCTCTACAAGATTATTATCCGCCTGCATTATTATTTAAGCGTTAAAAGCATAAGGACGTGTAAAAATTAAAAGCACAAACCTATAAGTATTAGGACTTCTCATTGAACTAGAGAGTTCTTCATTTCAGAGCTTTGGGATTTTGAAACTATGTTTGTCTCATGATAAACTGACGAAAAAATTGACCGATGTGCACAAAATTCGGCTCGCAGGACCACTTGAGCTTTTTTGAAAACTGTACAGTTTTTGGAAATGATAAAGATATAGCAGCCAATATGAAGGACGACTAAAAAACAAGTTTTAGTTAGCATTACATGTAATTCATCGTATAAAAGGTCTTTAAGGGTGGAAAACAAATAAATGGAACTTACATTTTCTATTTTTGACATTTTGAAAACAAATATGAGCGAAATGAGGGTGTTAAAAAAACCTTCTTTTCAGGTAGATTAAAAAATATAAATTATTCCTAATAACATTTTTTTTTTTTTATAGCTATATCTTTTTTTCAAAACAAGCATGCCCGATACTTATATCGGCCATGCTTTGTTCTTAAACCAACTGGAAATTGCTCTACGCGGGTTATTTATACATCACAAATTATCATGATTTGAAAGGTTTGGCCAGTGTATCCAATCCAGTTATATTATTTATAAATAAGCCTAATTGATCTCATTATTTCATAGTTATGTAAAGTTGGACGGTCAGTCATTTTGTGCACAAACTTCAATAATTGGTACGATAGAATAATAACCAAAATGATTACTTATCTCAGTTTTAATAATTAAAGCTTTAATTGGGATCTATTCTCTCCCTATAGGACATTATGCTTGTGTGTGACAAGTCTACTCTGCATTATTATTTAAGAAAAATCAAAGTTTATTCATTTTAAATTACTTAAACTGGCACCATTTTGAAACAAAATGGCAGGTAAGACCAGATACTAATTAAAAACACTCGTGAATGTATCTGATCAATTTGGTATCACTTTTTTTAATACGTTCATTAGAAAAGAAGCCATATAATTTATAATTTCCGCCATTATGAAACAAAATTGCGACTCAAATTGAGCCCCAATTCGAGCTTAAACACACCTTAAATCTAGCTGAAAAATTTGATATCTATCTTATTGTTCTAAGTTATGGAGAACAGAATTTTTGAGTGAACAAGAAATAAAGAAAGAAACGCTCAATGATACATGTTAAAAGATTATATACTCTTTCTAGAAATCGCATCATAAAATTATAAATAATACTTAGTGTATCAACACAAGTACCTAATACCCGTTATACATATTATTTACTTGCTCCAATATTCGAACCAGGTTTATTACTATATGATAGAAAATATGAGGCAATTTAATAATCAGTTCCTCTTCAAGATCAGTGTATGTATGTATCAGTGAACCCACATAAGATCTAAACATAAAGTAAAAAGCATGTTCTATGTTGTGACGTTTATTAGTAATCTAGTGAATGTTAAATGAACATAACAAGACTTTTATCTGCATAGGCCTTGACTTCTCTTGAAAATTAACAGATCTACATTGTATAAAAACATTTGGAATTACGCCAATAAAACCTGTCTCTGGCTTTTATATTTTATTTTTTTATTGTTTAACCTAGGTAAATGGCGCAGAAGAATGGTTTTATTATTTGTTCCACAAGAATGGGTTATATCGTAATATCCTCAGGGAAGCCACCCCTCATTAATTTCATATAGTTTGTACAATTAATTACATTCTGGTGTTTGGAGTTTGAGATTTTTATTTGACCTACACAAAAATGGGATGCTTTTGGCTTAAACTATTAAAACTTACTTGTTAATTAGAAATATTAAAGTGAGTTTAAGAAACAAAATATTATATATAAAGAAATATTAAGTGTATGTATAATTACATTTTATGAATTAGATTAAGAATAAAATTAATCATAATGTAGAAGAAGAAAATAATTGGTTAAATTTGACATTTACTTAAAGTAAACCGAAATTAGCACTGAATTTCAGTAACCTAAACTGAAATGGTCTTTTATATCGAAGCTAAAACATACTTTGTTAGATATTTTAAGGGCAACCTGTAACAAAAATACACAGACTTAACTACTTAAAAATTAAATTTAAAAAAAAGGGTAAAACTAATAGTTGAAATTATGTTTATAAAATAATTACATTTAAAGAATTTAATATAATGTAAAGCTGCAAAGAAGGATTAAACTAACAGTCTATGCTAACCTTTGCTCAGTGCTCTAAAGTTTTTATGACAACCAAATTGAGGTTAACATCCTTGCATCCATAGTTCAGTCACTAATGGATTATCGCTGTCATAATCTTTTTTACATTTTGTAAACAAGGATTGGGCTAATTTAACATAACATCTTCGAGCATGTAGACTTTCGAGAATAAATTATGTTCGGAGCTAAAAGATCCGAATGTGAGATTCCAATGTCAAATTTTGACATTGGAACTTACGTTTTTTGAAATTAGTTGTTTTAGTACCAAGGTACAATAATTATATATCAGAACAACCCTTACCTCCATTAACATATATCATGATATCCCAACAACCTAACTCCATTAACCTATAGTCTTTTTGATCGAAGCTTAAAAATTATTTGATTCGTGGATGCAAGATCTGTTATTTTAAGTAAAATTAGGGCGAACGCAAATCTTAATTATTAACACACTAGATAATAAAAATGTGATAAATCAAGACAGGTAGATGTTAAATCGAAAAAATTGATAATTGAGTGCAAAGACAGTAAATGACTAATTTTATTTCAGTAAAAGGTCCCACCTTTGCAACTGTTTA
This sequence comes from Gerris lacustris, assembly GCA_951217055.1. Classification (NCBI taxonomy): domain Eukaryota; kingdom Metazoa; phylum Arthropoda; class Insecta; order Hemiptera; family Gerridae; genus Gerris; species Gerris lacustris. The sequence continues at coordinate 83,799,086 of OX578277.1, forward strand.
ACTGTGCCTAGTAAATGTTTCACTATTTATAGTTCGTTAATAAAATAAATAAATAAAAATGATAAACATGATCACGCGCATATACTTAAAACCCCCCTTTATCTTTCCTGAATCATGTTTTTCATATAAGGCGATAACCATATCTAGATAAATTACCTATTTTAAATCTAAGGTTTTCATCTTTCTTTGGTTCCAAGGCAACCTAGTAGCGATGAAGTAAAACCTAGTAATAAGGAGTGTGTAACAAAATTCCACAAGCCAGGCATTCCCGGATCAATTACTACTCTATAATGTAAAGATGTCATTGTGAAAAACTTATAGTATTTAAGCATGTGAAAATCATGGTTGATTTTATCCTCCCCCAAGTAATAAAGATGCCTCAATAACAGCAATAAAGTCTGTGCAATCTAAACACGATCAAACATAAAAACTAAAAATAGAAAAGTAGATAAACATCAGCTGAGAAGAGTAATGTAATTCTAAGTTTACTATCGCTCAACGAAACAGTTTTTTGGCTCTAAGATAAAGGTTTTTGGAAGAAAGTAAAAGCTGCCTTCCTTAAGGTAACTTTAGGGGGGGGGGGGACGGTGTACTGGATAACAGGCACCTAAACCTTAAGAAAAATTGGAAAACGTCCAAACCTTTTGTTGTACAAATGCCTTTTTAGAGAAAGTTGGAAGATATCCTTAACAATTAAACCTAAAGCAATAGGATATAACGGTTCGATTTAACAGCGCAGGTAACCCTCTAAGGTTTGCTGCAGCGTTTATGGCCGCCTTTAGATAACTTAATAAAAAAGAAACCAACCCAACAATTAAAGGTTTGGCTTGCGTAGCCAAGTGGCCAGCGCACTCTTCTCTGAAACCAACGTCTAAACACCGATGGTGCATTCAAATCCCAGAAAGGAGAGTCACGTTTCATACAGACGATCTGATCTTGGAGATAAATAAAGTGGCCGGATCAGACCACAATCAACAAACCTTGATAGGCTGACTTTTTTGGGAGGTGGCCAGGAATTTAGTCTTTTCTTCTGAGTTCTCTTCTTTCCATTACCAACGTAACTCCTATGTCACACACATGACACTGTAGTTTTATGCCTCATTCAGAAACTGCCAAGAGTTAAACAATAAAAATAAAAGCGTAATGATGCTCATATGAAAGAAGGAGTGAAGTGAGGTTATGGACTAATGAAAGAGCAGACTTGGCCACAATGTAGATATCACTACTTTGATAGGCTGACTTTATTGGGATGGGGTTTGGAACTTGGCCTATTTTTCACGGTTAGGTTTTTGTTGGGGATATAATTCCTTTTTGCTGGCTTCAGCTTTGTGGTCGACGTCTTTTTTTACGAGGCACTGGAGGGAGCTAAGCCACTATATCTATATACACGTACTATAAAGCCGCATGGCTAACTGACTTTTCCCTATATAAGCATTAAACCGACGGGAACGTTAGGGACGAAGAACGTTAGGGTAAAAAGTAGAGAGTAATATATATGATATTATTATTATGATACAAATAGCTACAAAAGTACATGTACCAAATTTAAAAAGAAAATAATATCCAAAGATACAGCCCTAAAGGACAAAATGAGTCCTTTCAAATGATATGCAACACTAAAACAAACGTGTGAGGTCACGTGACACGGCACTCGGGAAAAGTATCCTCCCACATTCTCAGAACGAATTTATAAAATAATAAATGCTCAATAAAAAGAGCATTAGGGTGAGATTTGAGCCATTCAATCAAATAAAATCGGTCAATAATTGTGGAAGGTGTGAGAGCTTCCAACTAAGGTAATACTGAGGTACGAAAAAAGTCATAGAATTAAACTTGTAGATCTTTAAAAATCAGTAGCTGTTTGTGCAATCTATTTTCCTACACGACCGTTAATTCACAAAAATACTTTAATGTTGCGCCCGCCATTTTTATTTATTTATTATTATTTTTATTTTTTATTTTTTCTTTGTAAAAATGATAAATTTCAATATTTTGGAATCTTCCCATTAGTTACACTATGGCTACAAGTGTGCCAAAATTCAACTTTCAAGCTATCCTGGAAGTCACATAAATTCTTGATTAGTTAAGTTTTTAAGGAACATTCTAACGCCTCACATTTGCGATATTTCGATCATATTGCGATCATTCCCAAGCTGACTGACTTGCTGATTACATTGTCAAGTTATTTTTTTCTATAAAACATTTAAAAGTACTTATTTAAATCTTACAGATTCTCGTCAATTCACCTGAAATCAGGTTAATTGTGGCAAACAAACAAGGGTAGAAATGATGAGAGCTGTAATTAGAGAAGAGGCAGATCATGATGCAGTAGTACATGCACAGGGAATGCAGATGCAACACGATTGGGATTGGTTGCATTTAAGATTAATAAAATTTTATCAATTGCGCTAAAATTCCGATAGGAAAGTTGCAGTTTAATAAGAAGGATTATTTTTTGGACAGAAATCATTAGAGATCAGAAGAGGTCTACTATCCAATGTGCAAATGTAGTGTGGAAATAAAATAATAGAGCATGTAATAAGTAGACTTAGTTTAAACGTTATTTTAAGAATGAATCTAGAAGGATATGGTAACACAAAGAATGATGACGTAGTTTAGTTAAAAGGTATTTTTTTTAGAATCCATTTTACACATAAATGTTAAAAATAGATGTTAAAACCACAATCCAAGTAAATTTCACTTAACAAACAAGAGTGTTTATTCAAGAAATAAAACAAAGAAAGAAAAAAACAAAATTATACGAATAGACTAAAATGACGAATCACACCGATATCAATACAGCCACTGTAGTATAATATAGTCGGTCCATAAGTATTAATAAAGCAAACGTTTGAAGTATCAATATAACTTAAATAAACTTTAAGTAGATCTTTAAAACATTTAAAAGCACTAGAAGAAAGAATTATTCGCTTTTATATTTCATTGAAATCAACAACGCATTAATGAAAAATAGGTCAACGAATATTAAAATAAATGTCAAATTTTACTTATACTATTAAAAATATAATTATTTCTGACATACACGTTTAGATAGGATATAAGATTCGTAGATAATAATATTTTTGCTATTATCTGGAAAATTTAAACAGAGTTGAACTAGAAAATGTACTCAAATTAATAGGACAGTTTAATAAAGGATTCCTGGTTTTACTATAATAGGACCTTTTGACTATCATTAAAAAAAAATTATTTATAATTTTTATAAAAAAAACAAAAACAGTTCATATTAAAGCTAAGGCTTTACTTACGCCTTTAAACAAGTTTTAAAATACGTACATAAGATTCAATAATACTAATGACCTAAACAACACGTAGTGTAAAGAATTTGTCGAGTTGTTTTAACAATGTGACCTTCACGTTCACTTCAAGATTATATTCGACTCTTCTACAAGCGGAAATATTAGGAAACGTCCTTTTTTTAAATGACCAGAGAATGTATACTCTCAATACAATACTCTTGGTTATTTTTAAAAACACATAGCAACAGGCAACAAATAATAATTAATTGACAAATTTTTTTATCTTGGAAAGAGAAAAAAAAGTAATCGATTTTTTTTTTTAATTTGCATTACATAATAATTGTAGAAAGCTTATCAAAAAATTAATTGTTATAGGAAAAAATAAAGAAGTTATGAAACTACTCAGGCGGTGGTTCCAAACACTATTGTTTGTCTAGATTCCTAGATAGACGAAACGTAATAAAACTTGTTAAGAGCTAAATACCTCGGCATTGTAATGACCTAATAACCTGACGTGAAAATAAACAAAGAAATAATAAGAAATAGCTACAAAAGGCAAGTTAATTTTAAGTGTTCCTCTTAGTTCAGTCTATAATATCAAGCTAGAATTAAGTACATAAGTTAATCTTTTGGTGCGTTTTAAGAATATGTGGTCGGCTAAGTTCGTCTATGGGACATAGTTTGGCACTAGGCATTTGACAAAACACAAACTGGAAGGGAGAGGCCATGTCCCGCCCATTATGGTGTACAATGTGATTTTCATGATCCTGAGTATTAAATTAGTTAGTCGACCGAAAATCAAATTGATGTGAGTTTGTACACAAACATAGGCTAGTTATTCAAATATTACTCCATATGAAAGTGATCCCCTATCAAGTGATAAACTACCATCAACTTGAATTTTGGTCTACAAATTAATTTTGTACTCAAGTTCATGAAAATGACACTGTCCACCATAATTGGCGGGACATGGCACCTCTCCACCGGTTTGTTTGCAAAGCTATGTCCCGCAGACGAATTTAGCCAACCACATATTCTTAAAAGGCACCAAAAGATTAACGTATACACAAAATTTCAGCTTAATGTCAGACACTTTTATGCAGGCTATCTCTTTGACTATCTATACAGTCCTCAAATTTAAATATGTCGTCGAATCCTTAACAATATGTTGCCTTGTGATCAGGTCATTCCAAATTTAATCCTTTTAGGTATACAATTCAGGTAATTTAGTCAATTGTAGGTATAAACTAAATTATAATTTGTCTATTTTCTTTTTTGTTGATCCCTTAAAATTTCGTTTTATTCTTATTATTTAGTCATTTAGGGATGAAGGAAAATAATTATTTTCTTTTAGTACATATAAATGTTTACATTTGAAAATTGTTGTGTTTACCGGTTTTAAACGTTATTCCCAATGCATTCACATATTAGAAAGAAATAACTATATTTATAAGACCTTCTTATATGATATAACATAACAAATTATGTACCTGCGCAGTTTTACAATCACGGTCAAGATATCTTTCAATAGGAACTGATATATCGCAATAGGCACTGATGAGGGCCTTTTGAAGACTGAAAGCTGCTTTGGCAATATTTTTTTTTTCAATTTACGTGTAGAGACTGTTTGTGTTATTCCTTTTAATAGGAAGGTTTTTTTCCAAACTTAACATTTCATAATAATATATTCATAAGACTATACAACGTTTAGAAGCTATTTTAAGATGAATTTTATTTTATTTTATTTTTTTAATTAATTTACTTTTTTACTTTTCCTAAAGTTGTACATGTGAGGCACAACAAAGACCTGGAATTCTAGGAAGGTGTGAGATAAAATCTCTCGGCATGCGGGAATCTTCCTCATAACCTGGCAGTTGTTAGAGTGGGATTGGACTAAGAGCATTTTTAAAATAAGTTCTATAGCCTAGGAGCAAAACATTTTTTAATTAAAATACATACATACAAAGGTTCATTTTCTTTAGGAGTTCATTTTAACATAATATACATAATATACTGCATTTAAAACTAATGTAATGTACAAGAATTCATTATAAATAAGATTCTTCATAGTATGAGCTATAGTTATGGATTATTCATAAATTAATTTTAATATTATTTAAGTTAACACTGTGTTCCAAAAAGACCCTACAGAGTTGGTACAATTTTGAGGGTATGCATAATATTTTATTACATAATTTGATGATGTTTTTTGATATTATCCCTGTTGCTATTGGTTTGATATATGTTTCTTAGGAAGAGCCATTGTTAGATAAGCACATAGTTCAGCTCTGGGAGTTAAAAATATGCAGTATATCATTTAGAGTAAGATTAAACATTATCTACAGCACATGCACTTATACTTGTAGTAAGGCCTATAATTTACTGAACCAATGGTCGATAGTGCTCGTTTAAAAAGTATAAAAAACGTATTAAATATAGATATGCCAAGATTTATTCCACTCAAAGGGTTCGTAGGGTTCGTAGGAATCCATACATCCATATCTACTTGGTTCAGACCTTTTAAATCCAAATATCTCGGACGAGTTCGTTAACCAGCATAATCGGCGCAGTCGTTTCAAGAAAATTTGTTTTCGCTTTAGCTTATGAGCTGTTTATTATAATGACTTGAAACAAACTCCTCCTGAATTTTTATCGTCCAAACGGAATTCAACTAAATTAGTACACTTTATCATAGTTAAATACTAAAAATCAGGCTGGCTTAACTGTAACCCTAATATAGTCTCTATTTGGACAGCCATAAGTGATTATGCACATAAGTGATTATTTTTAATCTGCACACATTAAATTTAGTATATATTCTAAAATATTCAAAAGCACTACTGTATTTAATAAAGTTTTTCCAGTGAGGAGCCAGACTGGCCTTTGATTAATAATTGCTACTTAGTAATGTGTACAGGTGTAATTTACTTCACGCACAGTACATACATATTATGATGAATTAAAAAACAAGAACAGTGTCATTTAACGATAAAAGTGCTAATGTTTAGAGGTAGCAGGGCGTAAAAGTGCTAATGTTCAGGTACGTCATGTTCTTGCCTTCAATAAAAAAATAAACTTACACACTATATAAGTCTTGTGAAAGATACTTTCCAGTATCCTTAATCATTTTCTTTTCTGCAATCAATTGCAGACTCGCATATATAAAATAAAACAAAGACTTACTTAAAGATAAACATTTTAATGGCCAAAAGAGTTAAACGCCCATGACAACATACTAATACAATTATATGCATTGGAGGTGGGAACATAAATTTTAATTGTTTAGTTTTTAGTTTTCTTCTTATTTTTCACTAAAAAAGGGATTGCTTAAAAATTAAAATAAAGTCCATTTATTTATTTATTTTTGTTTAAGGTATACCAACCTGATCATGAATTAAATACGGATAGCACTAGAAACACATGATTTCCAAAGTTATATATAAGTATGTGTCTGTGTGTGTGTATGTATTATTGGTTCAGGTCTTTTTTTTTTTTTTTTTTTTTTTTTAAATCGTTATTTAGCCGACATTATTTCTAACTTAGAGGTAAAAGGTTTGGCTGGAGAAAAAAGTCCTCCCCCTTGTTGCTGAATGTTTAGTTCCATGTTTTTTAAACTTATTTTTACAGATCCAATTGAACAGCTCGCTAGGGAACCCTCTCCCCTCCTTACTCCCTTCTATTACAAAACAACGCTTCTTCTAATGTCAACCTATTTCAAGGGTTTTCAATAACATTCTACGGAATTGATTTTGTTTAGACAAAGTCCCATAAATCTTGAACTAGTTTATATAATGTTTTATATTTTCTGAGTTGGACCATTGTAATTGCCCTTTAAAACATCAATTCAATAACTTAAGAGTAAAGTACGACAAGAATAAAGAGTTGATATATGATGGTTTTAGCAGATTTGTTTAAAGCGAAGACTATAAGAATCAAATTACCTTTCACATGATTTCATTCTCATCTGACATTCCAACAAAGATTTATACCGTTCCCAAATTCGAAATCAAACAGTAACTACGTCTTAGAAACATATCTACAAAGATATCGCATTAGTGCAATATGCATACCAATCTATAAAATATGCATCACTCAAGAGTTAAGCTTTAAAATATTTAAATTTTACCCTATACCTGGATGTTTTAGTATCCTGTAGGCAAGAACTTCTTAGAAATCATACATAAAAAGACATGTCCCCACTGCGATGAGCACCTACCCTCTAAGTATATTTTCGAAAGTTCTTAAAAATAACTTAAAAATTGTTCTTAAAATTGTATCTTATCTCAAGTATCCTAAACACTAAAACTGAAATGGAAATAGTTATTATCTGAAATGTATGTTCTGTTAGTGCTGGTCAAATTTGCAAATTAAGTAGTAAACGCAATTAACATTATTATGTGCATTTGTAATTTCAGGCAATTTAACTTAAACTATATCAAGTGCTTTGAGTTTTAGGAAAAAATTAAACCACACTTTAAACAAACACAAGAAGAGAGAAATTTAAGAACGAACGGATAGATAAACAATTGCACAAAAAAGCAGTATTAATTATCAAAGAAGTCTGAGGGGGGGGGGGGGGGAGGAGGTTATAAACAAATACAAATAAGGAAGTAAAAGAATGTGTTATTACACAGCGATATCATAATCACGTTTTCAGAAGTGAGTATGTTAATTAGTTCCACACTAGTCAAGGAATTACATAAAATACAGCAATATATAAGAATGTAAACTCTTGAGAAAAAATATTTTTTAATCAAGTGAAATGAAAAACTCTTGTGCTAGAAAAGCCCGAGAGCCATTTCTCTGGTATTCTACAAAAAAATAAAAATTTATTGACATTTTAACCCGATTAAAAGAAAATAAGGGTATCTGACCCCCCACTTGGAATCAGTTCAAATTTACCGATAGCCATGGAGTCATTTAGTGGCACTTAGCCTATGAAAATACTAATCTACTTATAAGCGAAAGAAAATCAATTGTGACTTTTAGGATTCAATTTATTGCTACGGTTGGAACTTCGTGAAATTTAATCTTAACTAAATAAACCCTGAAGAGCGAAAAAAATTATTAGTTTATTATAAAGCGGGGATAAATTAATTCAGAATTATAACAATGAGCATTTAAAGTGTTTAAAATTAATATTAATTAAATTATTTACTATTAGATTTGAACAGTTACAAATAATTTTCACTCCTCTTCATAGTTTTGTTCAAATTTAGTCAATTATGTTCAGCAAGGGGCCCATAGAACATAACAAATATAGATTTAATTAGCGTTAAACGAAAGTGATATTTAAGATATAGCAGAAAATTCTATCGTAATAATGCAAATTAACTTTTGTCAAACGTGTTTATCATGCTAAATATTTTTGTCAAGAATATGTAACTAATTTATGAACTTATATTCTTATCAATACAACAGCATTATTTAATTAAAATATATGTGCATTCTTCGCAATCATTTTAAAATAAATACATGGTTAAAATTACATGTAATGATAGTGCTTTGCAACTAAATAAGTTATACTAATGATAACAGTAAGTAGTTCATTATAAAGCGAATAGTCAGAATAAATAAGCGAATTATGTAAATTTAAAAAAAAAAAAAAAAATCATTTGGTATGTAACTAACTTTTATAGGTTATTGAGGCGACTTAAGTAATTAGGTAATTTTGGCTAAATGGATACCCACTCCAGGGTCAAGTAGTATCTGTATGGGAGATCCAGTTAGCTGACGAATAAAGGCTCGAACACTTCACCACACACCATTTACTCAAGGCCAATGTTATAAGTTATCTTTATTATTCTAATTGTTAATAAACCTCCCTTTTTTTATCCAAGGTACTAGGGCTTTCTTTGTGTTCATTTATTATTATTTTGCATCCCTCTACTAGGCACTATCTTTTCCTTTTCATCGAATTAGGAGGGATTTTCGTGGTCAGTTTTGATCGGAAGCCCCCAACTCTACATTTTTGGGTGCCAAAACCCGGGATATATGCTTTTTAGAGGTATTTTTCTTTATACCTTTGCCAAGTACTCTTGATTTTATTTTACATTATATATTTTTTTTTTTCTTAAAATATTTTTTTTTTTTGTAAAACAGCAATACTTGGATATTATGGATGAGTCCTTAACCATGGGTTATAATATGATTTCAAGCCAAACAGCCAACACCATATAATATGATTCCTCTCCATTCTGTTTCAAAACCCGCGGTGAGAACTCAAACTTTGAAGTTTCGATGCAAAACACCATATTTTACTACCGGGAAAATTGCATTTTGTTAAAATAATTCTTGACCATTTTCATGTAATATATTTCCATTTCGGCCAACATTTTCCCTTATCATATTTTCAAAGAACTAATTGGATGTTTGGGATCCGATTTTTCGTGAAGTCTGTCGTCCTTAGATGCTTGCCTTTTCGAAACCTTAAAGCCAAACGTAAGAGTAGTCACACTGCATGATGCAGGTGGAAAATTATATAAAATATATTCCGTGCATTCTTTAACACCGACTATATCTGACGCCACGTAATCCCCTCAAGATAATTATGTAAAACCTAAAAGATTTTAGGTGGCGGGTATATAAAAGCAAAAGTTAATTTTATTTATTAATTCTTTATTTTATTATCTATGCTAAAGCCGAAGTATGTGTTTTGTATCTATTTTTAATATTTATTTGTTTTGGAACACAGCTGAGTGTGTCCCTCTTTGTTGTGACCTAATCTTTGTTTAGACCTTTATAGTTCTAACAAATCTTTGTTTAGTTTATTTTTATATTAATTTTGCAATGACCAACCTGGCCAGAGCAGCTCACATCAATTTCGCCAGCCCCTCATATTAGAAGTGATGTGGAAGTGATATGTCCGCCCGGATAAATTATTCTCTTCATCTCAGTGAAAACCCTTCCATGTATGTCCGCCCGGACGCTTGTAATACGATCCAGTTTCCAGAGCCACTAGTTCCAGTCCTTCCTTGTATGTCTGCTCGGACACATTTTCAGTAGTATCTGGATGCTAGATTCAGTTTAATGACGAATAAAGGTTCTAACACTTCACCACACCACACACCATTACACAAGGCCAACATTATATGTTATCTTTATTATTCTAATTGTTAATAAATCTCTTTTTTATTATCCAAGGTACTTGGGCTTAGTTTGGATTTTTTTATAATTACTCTTATTATTATTTTGCATCCCTGTACTAGGCACTATTCTTTCCTTTTCATCTAATTGGAGGGATTTTCGAGGGCAGTTTGGATCGGAAGCCCCCAACTCTACACGCGATTTCTTCGATTGAAAACATCTTGGTATATTGTAGTGCTAAGTGACAAGTGCACAGCATTTACCATAGTGACGTTAAATATATTTTAGTATTAATTTATACTTTTGATATTCATTAATACCAGAGCAAGTTAACATGTTGTTTATTTTCGAAGCATATCATTAAATGTATCAAACACATACAAACCGTTAATGATTAACATTTTGGTACTTAATTACCAGTGTTCGCATTTGCCATAGAACAATAAAATATTGATTAATATTCTCAAGTTCCATTAGTCTGTACTAAATTCTATATCATCCCTGTTAACTTAATTAAATATTAGTGCACCACTTAAACTAATTGGTATCATTGTCAATTATGACAACATAAAATATTGAATAGCAAAACAGAAACAGTTCTTAGTTAAAGCGCAGATAGTGTTAATTCTTGTGTCCGATTTGATAGGCACAAAACTTGTAAAACGAAATCCATCGATTTTTTCACAGTGGTGTGCTCTAGGATTTTGGAGACTTAGTTTCATCAAAAAAACATTTAGAAGAACCTGATTATTAATAAGTCTTTATTTCATTAAAAAAAACCCGTTAATTTTATTAAATAAAAGGTTGTTTTTTTAAACTCTATTCTAAACTGTTCACAATAATCGCGGTTATTTACTTTACCTAAAAATTATTTTTTAGGGTCCATAGGGGAAAAAATAAGGACCCTTATACGTTCTTGCGCTTGACTGACTGTAAAGCATCTAATCACCGTAAGTTGCCAACATAAAAATTGAAACCATGCAGTTATATTCTGTGTAATAACCCAAACACAGGAATATTTTTGAAAATTAAGTGATCTTTCTGATTTTAAAACAAGGGTTTTAATGCTCCCCCTCCCCTCTATTGAAAAACAACATAGTTATTCTTAGTAAAAAAAAACTTTATTAAAGATTTTTTTTAGAAAAATGCCCCCCCCCCCCCCCTCCTCAAACTAAAATATTTATTATCTTGGCAACGAATGGGCTAGACAATTCAGAGTGTAGTTTCATTACGACTGAACAATAAAAATGCATTAAGGCGTTTGTTTCACGTCAAATAATAAATGGTTTAAAAGTTATAGTTAAAACAAACTTTTAAATGGACCATCTCGATAAAGCTAAGAGTCGATTAGACTGGATAACGAACTCGCCCTCTTTGTTCAATTTTCTACGGACCTTTTGTGTGTGCTAAACGTACATGCAGACCAATTTATTTTTTGACTGCCTTTTATCAATGAAGATTTTCGTGTTTTTCATCAACTTGCATTGTCTTCAGAAATACATAATAAATAAAAGTTTCAGTTTTTTAGCAGTCGGAAAGTTGGGCATAGAAAATGGATTACAATATAGTATCTCGCAAAAAAGTGAAGTTAAGTAAAATCGTGTAAAATAAATATATGTATACTGGATTTTGTGCCACTTGTCCCATTGAGGGAAAAGGGTAATTTAATATTTACATGGTTGAGGGTAATGTAACCTCTCCCCTTTCGCGTACCCCTCCTTCCTTTCCACCACTATCTGACTGTCTAGGAGTCTAAGTTCTCTATTTCTTATCACTTACCTAGTAAAACTTTGCACTGTTTTCTATCGTAAATTGTAATATAGAACCGGGACTGAGCGCCCATGGCGCTCGAAAGGAAGAGCAAATACCTTAACAACCCCCTCGATCTTGGGCTCATTTTTCTTCTTTCACCATCCCTTACAAGGGGGCATAGCGATAGCACGGTTTCGATTCGGTTTTGGCGAGATCCTTTGTACAGAGTTTTGTCCTTTTATATATTACAGATTATTCGTCCCCCTTATTCCAGAACCTTGAATGTGCAAATTCCACATAGTTGGGAAATGGCGTTTTAAAGTTTATGATCCATATTCAGCATTCCATTCCATAATTCAGCTATTTCATTATGATTATTTTTTTCTTATGTGCAGCAACATGGTATGGGGCTTATTAGTCGGACAATATTTTTGGCCCTAGCATACCCCTCTTCCTGAAAATGCACATTTATTGTTTCAGTATATCACATTCATCAAACTGCCATTGCCAATAACAGCTGATACAACGCAGGCGCACCAATTCGGGGTTCTGGCACAACATAGATTATAAAACAACAATTTCAAATAGCAAATAAACCCAGAATATGAAAATTTGCACATTCATGGTTCTGGCATAAGGGGGACGTAAAATACTTTACTTTTTGGTTTAAAAAAAAGTATTTATAATGTTTATTCTTCTAGCATACAATATACGTTAATAATAAAAATACCCAGCGGAAAAGAATCTAAACATTTTGAACTTTTTATCAATGACCAGACAAAACTTTAATTTTATAATAGTAGGTAATCTGGTTTGTTTAATTTTGTATTATAAAACAATAAGAATGGGGTCTGAGGTAGCCAATAGTTAGCGTACTCGCAACTCCGCCACCTGAGTTCGACCAAATCTAGAGTTCGAATCCCAGAGGGGTGAGATGTTTCAAACTGATATTCACATCGAGTAGATGATTCAAGAAAGGATTACCGTCCTGTAATAACCTAATAACTTTAGAGAGTTCGAATCCCAGAGAGGTGAGACATGTTTCAAACTGATATTCACATCGAGTAGATGATTTACCTAAGGATGCCCGCCCTGCAATAACCTAATAACTCTAGAGAGTTCGAATCCCAGAGAGGTCACACATGTTTCAAATTGAAATTCACATCGAGTAGATGATTTAACTAAGGATGCCCGCCCTGCAATAACCTAATAACTTTAGAGAGTTCGAATTCGAATCCCAGAGAGGTGAGACATGTTTCAAACTGATAATCACATCGAGTAAATGATTTAAGCAAGGATTCCCGTCCTGTAATAATCTAATAATGTGCAATGATTGGGACGTAAAAGAAAAAGCAAACAAATAAAATAAATAAATAATTTTTACATTATATGTTTCTATTATAGTCTCTTATAGGACAATAATTTTCTAGGATGGAAACTTTTTTTTATAATATTAGAATTTTAAGTGCTTTAGGAATTCTACAATTGTAAATAAATAAATATAACGCACCTATATGATGGTATGTTGTAATAATTGTGATCAAAATTTCTGTTATCAGCTTATCAATATCAACAAGTTTTACTATAATCATGCATAATAAATAGTTTTATTACAAACTATTTGCCTTCCTAAATAAATATTAGGAGGTATTTTTAAAAAGGAATGACTTTTAACATTCAAATTTATAATTTACAGTCAGTAATAGTAATATTTGAAGATTATTTTTAATTATTTTGAGAAATGCTCTAATTTAAAGAAAATAATAATCCTGGATCGATTAATGTCGAAGATAAGGTTACTAAATTATCACTCCGTTTTCTATCTAATCCTGGCATTTTCATATCCTTTGACCTTTGACCTTTCAAAAATTTTCCCCCAATCCTTTCCCATCATCCCCACCCCACTTTCCCTCGAATCAAATTATTTTCCTGTTGCGCAGAAAAACGTTTTCGGATAAAAAGGGCGGCTTTTAAAAAACCTCAAAAATCAATTTTGCTAAGAAATATTCCGAGCTAAACTATTTTGATAACGACCCGAATAAACAATAACAAAAGGGAGGTATCTCAAAACCGAACTACGCATGTGCAGTAAAAGGTAAATAAAAAGGGTGGTTTTACATTATTATTGTCGGTTTTTATCAAAAAATATAACGTCATTTAGTAAGCTTATGTTAAGAAATAGATAAAACCGGCTTCTTAAAAAGCTTGTTTTCGAAACAACATCTCAAAAAACTTAAAAAGAATTAAGGTAATTAAGAAAATATCAATAAAGAAATACTAATATGATCTGTATATGTACATGTAAATAATAATCTATTTTATTGATTTAATATAATCCAGAATATAATTAGCTCACCCTTTCGTCTGATAATCATTTGGATGTGCAGCAATAAACACTGTTTTAAACCGATTTTTCTTAAAGTATGGAATGAGTTCGGGACGGGATTGTAGAGTAAACTGGGAGCACAACGCCTGGCCTCACTCAAGGCTGCCAACTCTAGACCGTGAAAATTCCCTCTCTAACACTATCAATATTCTGAAGCCAAGTCGTCCAACTAAAAATATCCCTTTTAACAGAAAGAAAAACATTTTTCCCCCCTTCTGTGTTCGTATAATAGCTAATTGTACTAACATCTTGTTTACTTTAGCTTTTATATAGATAACATAATAATAGCTACTACATTATTTTCGATTAAGCGGTTTTTATCATCGATTGTATAACTAATAAGTACTTCATAAAAAAAAAAAAAAAAAAAAAAAAAAACATGTTGATCTACAGGTATTAATGACGGTAAACTTTTTACGGCTTCTTGTTTACCTACTTACACTATTTACAACATTTATAAATAAAAAATATAAAATATTCCACGGAGTTAAAGATAAATCAATACTTAGTTTACCTTTATGGTAATCAAATATCTAAAGGTTATTAGGGATGCGTGGGAGAGCATTTGTACTGCGCAATGACATTTCAGTGGCAGCATAATAATTAAGCTTTTCAAATATTTATTTATGTCTCTTTAATAAATGAACATGATCAAAAAATTGGATATATTATAATATTCATATTTTACGATTTTGGTAGTATTCATACTACGGAAAGATTAAATTTTAATTTAAATCAAATTATAATTATTAACAACTACGGGAAACAACCAGAGAAAAATACACTCCAGCGCTGGGATTTGAACCACAGGCCTCTATATTTCCAGTATTGTAGAGCGCTATGCTGGAAATATAGAGGCCTGTGGTTCAAATCCCAGCGCTGGAGTGTATTTTTCTCTGGTTGTTTCCCGTAGTATATAATAATAGTTACTATTCATTTACTGAGTTGTTATTATATTTATTTTACATTAATGACAAGATCAGCAGTTTTATCTCTGGAATTCACAGAGTAATTAATAAAACTATCAATAACATTACAATCACATTTAATATATTAATGTATCACCCATAACTACTACTGTCAAAAATACCATATACCTACCGAAGTTATTATATAAACTAGCATCGATATTAACGCCCATGTAAGAAATAGATGCGTGCATAAAATTTAGATTTAGATTTGAATAATCATTCTATTGAATTATAAATATTTCATGTGGTGAATTCAATAACCAAACAACGTATTCAAACAAAAATTAGGCTGCCAATTGGTGTGGCACATAGCTTCCTCGCATCCAATCACGTACATTATTGATTTTATACTTTTACAAGCCATTATTGTCTAATTTGTTTGTTTTCCCCCTTTTGCTTCCGATCTTACCGAAGGTAACGGAAGCATTGTGTTCACTTTTGAGAACGAAAAACTTTTATGCCTCCGATTTTAAAAATTCCAAGACAGAAATCCGTTTCAGACATCAGGGAACATTTTTGGTCTCGTGTCTGCCTATCTGTCTGTCGGTCTGTGTGTCCGCGAATTATGAAACAAGCGACGATAACTTGAGTAAATGTCGACCGATTTTGATGAAATTTGGTTTACATGTTCGTTTAACCAATGCCCAGGACGAGTTCGTTGGACAACGTTATCCGTCCAAGCGTTAACGAGCAACGCTCCTCGCGTAAACGTGAACTTCAAATTTAAAATTGGAATTTTAGGTCGGGAAAAAAATCTAACTTCATCTAATCAATGAGACAAACATTTTTTTCAAATACAATTTTTTAGTAAAACCAACAGCGACACCGCTACGAAGTGTTAAATATCGCTAAAACTATTAATAGTTTTTACACAATTAACAATATAACAATAATTTTAATGTTAATATAATAATAAAGTACATGATAGGATGCGAGGAAGCTATGTGCCACACTAATTGGCAGTCTATTTTTATTTAATCTGTCAAAATTGTTTGGGTTTTTTACGTAACTTTAAGTATCAATTTAGCAAAAGATAAAGAGCGCAGTAGGTTCAAATTAATCTAGGGCTATCTGCGGGCTACTTTCGATTAACTATAAAAGTTTCATGAAAGAGAGGTTAAGATGGTTAACCCATTATGGACCGTATCTTTTTTTGTTCGAATTTTTCAACGAAATTCATAAATCTGGCTAATATCGACCATTAGAACACAGGACAAATAATTTTAAAAATCTCTCTTAATTAGTTCAGCTGATAATTAGCGTTACCATATGGTTACACTGGGAAGACCAGGTACATTCACCATAGCATCAGCGTTACCATGTGGTAACGTTGGGTAGAAGAGGTGTTATTTATACAATAATATTTATATCAATAATCATTTATTCTATAAAATATAGGTATGCCAATATAGTTTTTTCCTTCTACAATCAATTATTTTCTTATTTATTTAACTTCCACCCCCGCTCCTTTTTTTTATAAGTCGCAATGGTTTTGTCTGCTTTAAATTGTTTGAAATTGATATCCAAAATCATTTAATATAAATTTAATTAAAACGAACATGAAGTCATTTAAGATATGGGGATTCGCAAAAGGGTCGAACGACAGACTGACACGAGACCCTTATATCTGAAACGGATTTCTATCAAGGAAATTTCCAATTCGGAGACGAACAATAATTGTATTAGATAAGGGAGCGTCTATGGAAGTAATCTTAAGGAAAGGAAATAAACTGTCTCTGCAAGTAAATTGAAAGAAATAATAAAATAGCAAACCAGTTTTAGCCTTGATAAGGCCACCGTCAATGGCAAAATATGGAAGAAATAGAGTTATATAAATTGAATTAGGTAGCAAAAGGTGAGTCTACTTCACGTTCACGTTCACGTTGTCTTATAGAGGCTGAAAGATGCTTTTCTAAATAAACACAAATTCTCACTTTAAGTGGAGAGATGGTTATTATCATGAAAAAAAAATTCGTTCTTCAGAATGATCACAGTGCTTCCGTCACCTTCGGTAAGCTAAAGATAAAATATATTTATTTTAATTCTAATAAATTCTAAGAATGTTTTAGAAGAATGCATAAATCATTGTTTATCCCCTTTTATTCAGACGTATTAATTTGAATGCTAAGATCTTAAAAGAATAGAAGTTCGAGCTCTTTAAAAAGCCATTGAAGTGGTCATTAGTGGAGAATGCTTTCCAATTCTCTGAAAATCTTTTCACACGCTGGTACTTACACCCTTGGTAATAGCTCTAAATATCATGCCGACCCTTATGACTCGTTTCAGAGCCACTCAACAATATTTTTTAGGTGCAAACGAAGCACGCTTTTGTCTTCGAACATTTCAATTCTACTTTATTTGCATGAGTTCCATTGGTTTTTGACATTCAACGGATCAATTCTCATGCGCGTAGTATTTTTTAAGAGAAAAAAATGTGATGGCACAAAAAGTCAATTTGAGATTTTGAAGGATTTACACGTTTTGGTCCCCTGAGTCCAAAAATATTGTTTTAAAATATGTCTCTGTCTGTAGTCAGTGCAAACGCGTGAAGCCTAAACTACTGGGCCGATTTCGATGAAATATGGTATTCATGTTCAGAAAAATCATACTCAGAGTCGCAATCGAGATATTCTAGCCATAACTTTGGGGTGATCGACCCATGCTCGGAACTGAGAAAGGAATTATTTCTTCTTCCAAACGCTTCCGCCGATTTTGATTATAAATCTCTAAAATGAAGTCCACTTAAATTCAACTTTAACAAATATAATATAATATATAACTAATATATAATTTGTATGGTACAGCGTGGATGAGAACGGCCCAGGACAGACAACAGTGGAACTCCTCACTGGAGGCCTATGTCCAGAAATGGACCTAGCTCTTATGCACAAAAAAAAAAAAAAAATAAATAAATAAAATAAATAAATAATTAGTAAATAAAGCAATAAGTTAAATAAGTTAAATAAAGCATTAGTAATGTATTGAGAATAATATAATAACAATTATGTATAATAAATAAAAATGAATAAAATATTTTAAGAAGAGAATTTGTGTGTTATTAGTTAAATTAGCCAGAAGTTGTATATTATTGTTTATCTTTTATCATTTTTAAATTTTGCGTGTCTTATCCAAAAAAAAAGGAGGAACATTATCATTAGGTACTATTACTATTACTATTTTTAATATTATTATTACTATTGAAACTAGAGTTATTAGTGTTTGAATTATTATTTAAATTTGTAACCAATAATTGTTTGTGCAATGAAGAGATAATAAAGGCTTTATTATTATTATTATTATTATTATTATATAATAAATTTAACATATAATGTAATATATTTAACCTATAATATAAGTTGTTCTCCGGGAAAAAATATAGTTCTTGAGATAATAGCTGTAAACGTAACAGGTGAGAAATTGGGATCGATTCTCCGCTAGGGAGGAGTTATTTTTAAGGTAAATTTTAAATCAAATGTTCAATAATAATTAAATATAATCACGAAAAATTTAAAATACAAAACAAATGGGAAGACTGGACCAAGTAATTATGTACTAAAATGAAAAAAGTTTAGATAAAGTTATATTAACTATTGTAGATTTTTTGTTTTTTTCATTGTTTTGTTTCTACCTTTGATATTGTTAACTGAGATAAAAGGAACTAAACGTAGATTTAATTGTACATATTTGTGTACAATAATATAAGAAAAGAATAATTCTTAAATATTATTTGTTTATCACAGGGCCTATAAGCTCTCATCGGTTCACTTTTAAGACGAGTTAAGCCAAGAAAAGGTTTTTAATATAAGATGTCAATAGACAACATTTAGTTTTTTACCATTTTAGTCATTAATCATGAGGATCAAATATTGTTGAAAGTTAAAGGGATCTTGTTATGAAAAATGGCCTTATATAAACTTTTTTTTCTTCTCTAATAATCCTGCTTTTTACATTACTCGAAGAGGACAGTGTCTTTTCATGGCATTTTAACCATACAATACTGATTTTTTTAAATCTGTATTTTATTCTTGACTCAACGGAAATATTTAATATTTAAAAAGATAAAGATATTTTATAAAAATATGAAATAGTTATACATATTTATATTAGTCAGTAGTTTAAGAGAGAATGAATGAAAATCTGAAAGAAAATACGCCATTTCAGAAGAGGTAAAATGAACAAACCAGATTTTACCAATCAAAAAATCGAAATCTACTTGAGTTAACAGCAGTTCGATATAAATTAGCCTGCCAATTAATGTGGCACATAGCTACCTCCATTATTTAAGAAAAAAATTTGTAAATGGTTTTGTTTTTAGAAGAAACAAAGTATCATTTGCAATATCCAATATGCGAAGACAGACGGTTGAAATTCATATGGGCTCATCTGTGGTGTGATTTCGACAAACTATCCAAATTTCTTAAATATCAGATGAGCACTTTTAAAGATAGTCTGCCAATTAGTGTGGCACATTGCTTCTTCGCGTTCTATCGCGTATTTTAATGATGTTATGCTTTTACAACCTATTATTATCTAATTTACTTAAACGTTCTCCCATTTTGCTTCCGAGATTGCCAAAGGTAACGGATACTATGTGAACATTGTATTATGTCTCCGAATTCAAACAATCCAAGACAGAAATCCGTTTCATAAATCAGGAAATATTTTTGGTCCCTTGTGTGTCCGTCGGAATATAGCTGACATTTTCTCGAACCAACATATCTTAAAAACTACACGTCCAATTTTAATGAAATTTAGGTGGTAGGTCAAAATTAGCCCATTGTTGGTCCGATATAAGTTTCAACCTTCTGCACCTATTTGTTGCTCTTCCACATGCGCACAAACATGCATTTATTATTCGATTTTAATGAAACTTTTATAGTTTATCGAAAGTTACCCGCAGATAGCCCCAGATTAATATGAACCGCCTGCGCTCTTTAACTTTTGCTAAATTGATACTTTAATTCGTGTAAAAACTTAAAACAATTTTGTCAGATTAAAAAAAAACGGGGGAAAAAATGTAACCAATTAGACAATAATGGCTTGTACAAGCATTAAATCAATAAAGTACGTGGATAGGATGCGAGGAAGCTCACACCAATTTGCAGTCTATTTTAAAGTACGCGAGGAACAATATCCATACTAATGGGCAGACTGTGTTTTTATGATATACATAATATTTGTTAATGATATTATAAGATATTTACACACGTTTATCATTCATAAGTATAATTTCACCGCTCTTCGAATAAAAAGAAAATCTGAAATGGGAGTAACATTTCGAATCGAAAGATCTCAAATTCCGATCTATGAGACAAAAAGGATTACCTTTTAGAGTTAACGTTAAAATTTATGTGTTTAAGGTCCATTTTAAAGGAGGGTTTATGTTATCTAGGAGAATGGAAATGAAGCAGACACTAAAGGATTAAGGGCCGTAAAATGTAGGGTATTGAGATAAGGTTCGGACAAAAGAAACATTGAGGTTTAAGAATAGGGTTAGTTCGAATTTATAAAAGTAAAGACAGGTGGAGAGGTGATATTGGACTGTAAGATTTTTATATTTTGTACCTATAAGTCAATTTCTACAGTTCAAAGAAATTAGAGATCAATTATTTAGTCCAAATTGCAAGCCAAGGTAACAAACAGTGACAATAAGCCTTGAAATTATATCCTTTTGTGAAAAAACGTGGGGGTTATAAATATTGGGTAACGATAACTTCCACTCCTAACAATTTAAACGATAGCAATTTTGAAGAGGCGATTTGTGTGATACCCTGATATGGGAGATTTGGGAGGTTAGATTGGGAGATGAAGTTGAGATTCCTGAGACTGCCCTGAGGCACCCCACAATTCTCAGAGCATATGGATGGAAAAGATAAACCTAACATACACGGAAATATTATCTAGTACTGAGAATGTGGTAAAGTGAACGGTAAATGCCCTTGAGGTTCCACAGGAGCCCTTCATAAAGATGGAATCACATTTTCAACTCCGTTTTCTGAAATTGGTTTTGTGATGGTACCAGCCACATGCTATTTTCATATCCCAAGCAACACTTTTGTTCAACCCGGAGTTTCGTGCTAAATGATTCAGACGATGTAAGATTATTTCCAGGAACAGATATAGAAATATTTAATGTTAGGGATCACTAAAACACTACTTGGTAATATAGTGAAAACTTAGAAGTGAATCAATAACGGATTTAGATTTTTCCTAACCTTGTATTAAAATCATCCATATTTTCCCTTGTACCCATCAGATGTTTATACTATAATACTTTAAATTTTGAGTGGGCTATCAAATAAAAGGTATTAAAGAGTAGATTATAAAAATAAATAAAATTGGGTAAATTGTTTAATTTTCCAGTTTAGTTTTATCAAAAAGCATAATTATTTTGCATCCCCCCCCTTATACTAACAAATTTTATTTTCACGATACCAACGAAACCCTTTCAAACCTCCCTGGAACAATTACAAATTCCCCAAGTTTTCTTCACAAAATTCTGAAATAAAAAAAAAAAATATAAATAAATTTAAAAAGTTATTAAACATTCAAACGATAACGGTAGTTTTGCGCCACCCTGTAGTTTAAATATCCAAGAAATTATCTCTTAAGCCTTGTTTACACGAGAGCGAGTAGCGAGTGAATTCGCCAGCGAGTTGCTACTCGCTACTCACTCTGCAGCAGTTAATTACACACAGCGAGTAAATTCGCCATATTTGCCCGCTCTGGGGTCCGGCGCTAGTTTTGTGTTGTCATTCTGTAATCAGTAATCAGTAAGCTATTTTACTAGCTTAACTATATTAGACGGAGCGAGTAAAGTTGCCCGGCGATCAACTTTACTCGCTCATGTTGATCGAGTTTACTAGCTAGCTATATTAGAGTTTATACGCGCAGCGAGTAGCGAGTAAACACGCCCCGTGTAATCGAGGCTTAAGACTACGTAGAAGAGGTTTTATTTGTGGTGGGGAATAAATAGTTACTTGTCCTCCTGGAATGTTCTTGGCCTGGCTTATTAAAAAATAAAATGGTTGTGCGTTAAGTCTCACTTAAAAAGGGTTTCGTTGGTATCGTGAACATAAAATTTGTTAGTATAAGGGGGGGGGGGACGCAAAATGTTTATGCTTTTTGATAAAACTAAACTGGAAAATTGAACAATTTACCCAATTTTATTTATTTTTATAATCTACTCTTTAATACCTTTTATTTGATAACCCCCTCAAAATTTAAAGCATTATAGTATAAACATCTGATGGGTATAGGGGAAAATATGGATGATTCTAAAACAAGGTTAGGAAAAATCTAAATACGTTATTGATTCACTTCTAAGTTTTCACTATATTACCAAGTAGTGTTTTAGTGATCCCTAACATTAGCTGTGAGTGAGCTTACCTTCTCTTTTTATTATTTCGGAGGAAACTAGGTAGTTAAAATTAAATTTTTGTACTAATATTTTAATCAATACACTTAAAAAACTAAGAAAAGTGCGTATTGATTTTACTTCTAAATAGTGTGAGTAATATAAAGAATTAGTGTACAAAAGTATTGACGAACTTTTGAAAATAACCTTAAATAGAAGAGGTATTGGTATGGAAACTGGTTGTTACTACCCACTTTATATTAGGACATTATAATTATGGCCCAGGAGTGATAAATGTTGTCCACCCCTGGTGTAGAAGAGAAATGATTACTTTATCCTATTGTATGGTATGTTTTAAATAAAATGTCTCAAAATTATCTTTTATGAAGTTCATCGTAAAAATAATTTGTAGTTTCAAATTTCCAAATTCATCCATTTTTAAAATATTTAAAAATTCAAATATTATAATTTAGAATATTATTAAGATAAAGAGCTGAAGTTCTCTGTCAACATAAAGAAGTTGGATTAGTTAAGACTAAAATTAAGGTTTATGAGGAATAGTTTGGTGTTTTCCGAATCTAATCACTATTCATAAGTAGCTCTTATCAGCTCTATTGTCCTCTGAAGCTGAAAAGTTTAAGCTTTCATAGATTAACTAGAAAAGAAGTTAATATTTTACAATAAATTCTTAATAATTTCAAGATAAAAATAACTTTTTATATACTACGTTTTTAAATTTTCTGTTGAATCGTATGTAATGTTGATAATATAATTGTTATTGTTGTATAATATATAATGTTAGTGAAAAAAAATAGTTCCGAATTTATTTACTTCATATAAATGACAACCATCTAGAGAGCTGATCTTAAACCTATAGAAGGACAAATCTTTGTACAAAGGATCTCCCCAACACCAAATCTAAGCGTGCCATCGATATATTTGAAATAATATAATTGATGTTCGCACCAGGGGGAGGTTTTCCTGACCTGGCCACGAAATTGAAAAAAGGAATAAAATAATAATAAAAAAATAGATACTTGTTTAGCGGACTGTAGGTTGTAATTAGCATTTATGTACAGATAGTGGGATAATTAACATAATAATAATGAATGGCCTATCTGATGGAGAGATGAGGTGAAGTGTGGTGCTGTGGCTGTGGTGATGTTTGAGAAGCTGGATCCCAGCACTGATGTATACCATTTACTTCCCTGGATACCACGGTGAAGTAAAGGGTTGATATTTCCTGGATACCAGGTAAACTGGATAAATCCTGGATGCCATGGATTTATCCAGATAAAACTTGACAAAACCACTTGTATAGAAAAATGGCCACTGCTCACATTGAGGGCTTGACTCACACTTGTTCTATTCACGATCAGATCTTCCCTCCAAATTCGGGCAGTTAAATATTCAAATATTTAAATTCGAAGCAGTTTTGCCTGCGGAGGAGGATGCAGACGTCTAAATAAAGACCTACATGGGCCCCTTCAGATACTTTCAGGGCAGGTCGGTCTGAACAAACCCGGGTACTCTGCAGAGCGGGTTTGATATGTCGATGCAGGTAGAGGTGTAAAGGAGCTGATGTAAAGCAGTGTTCAAGCTATCTTGAACAATTGATAAATAATATAATCGATATTTCCTGTTTTGCTATCATTCAATGTTTATCTATCAGAAATTTGAGACCCGTCAAAATGAAGATTGCGTAAATATGGGACATGGCAAAACATATAAAATAAATTGCGGATTTTTTCCGAACTAATTTTCCTTACAGCAAAATTTGCTAAAAACCAATTAAATTCTGCTAAAGATGGCTAAAAGTATTAAAATAATGCATTGTCATCGTGTACTGAGCTATGCTAAAAGTTGCAAATGTCTAGCTATTCGGGAAGTTAGTTAGAAATCGATTGCCAGATTTGTACCGGACAAACAAACAAGGATGCAAGCTAATAAAAACGTAGTAAAAATCCCTACAGTTTAAATCACTTGAAGTCAACGAAGATAATTATTGATTGTGCTGCTCCATTTTATAATACTGTTATTGTTTAAATAATCAACTTAGACGTCATGATCTAATTAGGGGCAGTTTAAGCTGCTCTGCCATTCTTACAGTAAATAATGTTAATATTAATTCAATGACATTATATTAAAGATAGTATATTAAGTTTGTATTTAAGTTCTCTCACGATTAATTTATAATTTTTAAAATAGTCTGCCAATTAGTGAGGCAAATAGCTTTCTCGCATCTTATTTCATGTAATTTAATAATTTTATGCTTTTACAACCTTTTATTTTCCCTCGTTTTTTAAATCTGTCAAAATTGATTTGATATTTTAACATGGATAAAGCGGCATTTAGACAATCAACCTGGTTAACTTGGTGCGTAGGCTTCTGCGGGTAAATTCGAAATAAACGGCTTGGTTTTCCGGTGAAATCCGCGTCACGAAGGGGTGAAGTCCGACGTTTCGCTTCCACTACTAGAAGCATCTTCAGGGTTGTGGTGCATCGTGATGTTTACTTGAAGCAATAACAAGACATACTGACGACTGGAGTGAAGGACGGCGTATTTATAGTTGCTTTCTGGAACATAGATTATACCTAGATTCCCCGGGGGTTCCTCGAGTCCGGTTTATCCTTTGTCGGGATGACGCAATCGGGCAGGTGTCGCCTTTGTCGGTGTTCATTTGTGGAGCGGGTGATGTTTGATGTCGAGAAGTGACCGCGGTGCCGCTTCTTGCTTTCTTCTTGGCACAGGTGCTAATCAGCGGCTTCCAGGTCCGGGACAGAGTGAATACATCCTCTCCTCTCAGAGGATGGATTCAACGTCGGAATTCATCCCCTTCGTGACGCGGATTTCACCGGAAAACCAAGCTGTTCAATCAACTTGGTTGTTAACATAGTTGTCAACCAAGTTTACTACTTGTTACTAAGTCATCTACACAATCTACAGTTTCTTCAAGTTTTTTGGGTGAGGGTGAGGTCTTAGGGTTTAAAATGAGTGGAGAATTGTTTTAACACGTTATTATCATGAATTATGATAAGAAGAGGCTCGTCCCACATGATTTTTCGTTTCTCTAATTTTACTCCAACCTGGAGGACCAATATCAAATTTAAACCACCAACCTATCCACAGACGATAAACATTGACTTCAACATGGCATATTGACAACAAGGTTGACAACCAAGTTGATCGTCTAAGGCGGCCTTTTTAAAAAATCAATTTAGCAAAATTTAAAGAACGCAAACGGTTGAAATAAATTTGTGAGCTACTTTTGAAAAAACCATCCAAATTTCATAAAGATCAGATGAGTACTTTTGAAGATATAGGTGTAAATAAATGTACATACATTTGTGTGCAAGAGAACAAATGGGCGCAAAAGGATGAAACTTATATAGGACCAACAATGGGCCCCATCCCCATACCATAAAAACCCCACCACCACCATAAACCACCATGACCTACCATCCTCATTTCATAAAAATTGGA
The DNA here is from genome assembly GCA_951217055.1 of Gerris lacustris. NCBI lineage: Eukaryota > Metazoa > Arthropoda > Insecta > Hemiptera > Gerridae > Gerris > Gerris lacustris. The sequence goes on from OX578277.1 coordinate 83,825,382, forward strand.
CTAGTAATTTTTTATATAGGTTGTTGGTTCGCAAAAATTGAGCGGCAGACAGACACGAAACAAAAAATGTTCCCTAATGTCTAAAACGGTTTCTGTGTTAGAATTTTTGAAATCGGAGACAAAAAAGTTTAGTTCTTCAGAACGAGCACATAGCTTCCGTTATCTTTGGTAAGTTTGGAAGGAAAAATCTATTCTTGAATAAAACATAAAGAGATAATTAACTTGCAAACATAAATAAATGAAATATAATGTCTCAAGGGTATTAAATTAATGATATACTTATTATTATGAATCCTTTATCAATGTTCATTTTAGCCAGTGTTGAAACAAACATTCTTACCTGACAATTTACATCTACTCTTTGAAATGTATACTATGTAGGTTTATAAATTAATAAAAGCATGAAATAGTCAGTGATATTGTGAGCTATAGAAAATGTCAGAGCTCGTATTTCAACGTAGGCCAGTGTTGGAACTCCAGGTCTGACAGCCAAGAGATGTAAAATGCATTGTTAAACATGGTACCTACCTTCATGACATGACAGTGGAAAGAAAATAACTGTCAGTTTCCACTTCACTTGAATCAAGCTAATACACGTTCTTCCTCTCTATCCAGATAACTTTAACATGTTCCATTTATTAATCACATCACTAAGGTAGTAAGCCACTCCTTAAACAGTTACCTATCTAATTAATCTCTACACTAATAGTATAATTGTGTTTTAGGAAAACTTTAGTTTAATAGATATATTCTTTTTTTGTAATTATTAGAAAACAAGGTAACTGAACAAACAAACAACTTGTTCTAATAAGATTTGTCTTAAAACGTCACCTAATCCTGTGGTTGAAACTGAACATTATGTGTAAAGGTAGAAAGCATCTGACCAACAACAATAAACCTACTTTAGATAACATTTTCTTGTTAATTGTAATTACTTTTCACTTAAAAAAATTAATATCTGCTGCTCTATGGACCATTACAGTTTTATAACAAACTGGTGTACTTATAGTATTGATTCGAAGCAAGCATTTAAAATAGGTCTGCCATCTTAAAAAATGACTGCCAATTAGTGGGGCACATAGCGTCATCGCATCCTATCACGTACTTTTTTGATTTTACGCTTTTAGAAGCCATTATTGTCTAATTAGATTCATTGTTTCCCCAGTATTTTTAATCTGTCAAAATTGTTTCGATTTATACATGAATTCAAGTATCAATTTATAGCTAAAGTTAAAGAGCGCCGACAGTTAAAATTAATCTGGGGCTATCTGCAAGTTACTTTTGATAAACTATAAAAGTTTCATACAAATCAGTTTAGTACTTTTGAAGCTATAGGCGTAAATAAATGTATGTTTGTGGTTTGTGGAAGAGAAAAAAATAGACGCAGAAGGTTGAAACTTATATGGGACCAACAATGGGCTAATTAAGATCTACCATCCAAATTTCATTGAAATCGTACGTGTAGTTTTAAAAATGTGTTGTTTCACAAAAATTGAGCGACAGACCGACAGATAGACACGGAACCAAAAATGTTTCCTGATGTCTAAAATGGTTTTCTGTCTTGGAATTTTTTTAAATCGGAGACCTAAATATGTTTCAAACTTATTAACGATCACAAGCTTCTTATTAGCTTCCATTACATTGGGTAAGCTCGGAAGGGAAAACATACACATAAATCATTTTGAGACGTAATATACAGATAGAATGTCATGAGGGAAGCCATATTGTAAAGCATACATCTACGACCAGGAAAAACAAACAAATCGAGTAAGCATCTGTAAACCTATTATCACAGCAATATACACACATGTAAGTTATTACTAGGCATCGCGTGGCTTTATCATTGAGGCGAGAGTATAGTAATAAATGTGTATTGAATATTGAGAAAATAGATTATCATAATGAGTTAATAATTAAAGAGCATGATTGAAGTAGAGTCTAGATTGTAGTGAGGGAGTCACCCTGCATTCTTACTATTCCACTAACCACACATCTCCTTTTCAACAGTAATTATAAAATGTATCACTTCACTACACAAAAACTTCTGCTAGTATCAAGTTGAAATTTTACATGCCTGTATCAATTGTACTTTAGACGATGTTTATAAAATGTTATTATAATCTAATAAGATATATACAAAGGTAAAAACAAACGTTACCTGATTTTTACCTGACTATTTACCTGACTATTTTACCTGACTTTTACTGAAAGATAAAATCCCGTTCGAAAACGCCGTGGGTGCTATTTACGAAATTCCAAGCAACGATTGCAGTAAAAGTTATATAGGGAAAAGTAGCCAAATGATCAAAAATAGGATAGAGCAGCATAAATATGACCAACGGAAAGGAAACTCCAATACAGCTTTAGCGGGTCATGCATTAGCTACAAAACACTCGTTTAATTTCGGGGAAACTAAAATTATAGCCAGAGAAAATAAAACCAACAGAAGGAAAATGCTGGAAGCACTGAATATTGCTATTAAAATAGAAAGCACAGTAAACATCAAAACCGATTCCAGATCTGTTAACAAATTTTACAGTGGAATCTACAAGTCCAGTTCAAATTCAAATTTCCCGCCAACTTTACCATATGAAAAATAATCTGAATTGTATAAACATTGTTAACTTAGTTTTTAAGAATTTATACCTACGATAAATTTACAAACTTAATATATTAAAGTAAATGATTAGTATCAAACTGATATGATAAGAGATAAGAGAACTCTATGTGATCAAAACCGTTACCATGTTTTTAAAAAATTAGTTTTTTCATGTTATTAATGTTATTTTACTCTGTTATAATTATTAAATTGTTATAATCTGTGATGCTGAATGTTGTGCATGCTTCTAATATATGTTTTAAGAGTTACCATTACAAATTTTTTTATATGATTACACCGTTTTTCGAGAAAGTAAACTTTTTTAACTGTCAAATTATACAATAGGTTCTATCACTAAATGATATGGATGAATTAGTATAACATGGATGAATGTCTTTTTAATAGTTCCTGTTTTTTCTGGTGTTTTTCTAGAATAGAGATGACGGGTAAAAGATGACTTTTTATAAAAGACAATGTAGACAAGAGAACAATAAGTTCTTAACTATGTTTTTAAATATGACTTAACCCTAGGAGTTATCTCCATTATTGTAAAGGTATATTTTTCCAAAATGTCAAATTATATAGTGTATTTTTCTCTGATGATTACCAGTGCAATATTAACATGTATTATTCCATAATGCTTAGTTAAAATATCGTTTTCAGGCTTGATAATGACCGGACAGGTCGAAACGTCGCCACCTTAAGTAACTGTTTTTATTTGAATTTTACCCTTAAGAGGATCCACCTATACAAATACATAAAAAAAATATATATTGAGTTAGTTTTGTAATAAATAATTTATATTTAATAAGTTACATTTTTAAAGCTTAGGACTTAAGACAAAACAGTTGTCTAGTATTTCTGAAATCAGCGCAAATGGATCAATTACACTACTACATGTTGACTATTTCTTTGCACTTGACAATTCAAAAATATAAATATAAAAATAAATATTGAACATTGTACAAATAAATAATTATAATGGAAAACAATAAATAAATAAATAAATAATTTTCTTTGTAATAAGATCAGTGAAAGACTTGAAATTTATAATATCAGTACGAGTCCAGACGGTATTCCGATCACAAATTCTTAACACCTGTGATAGTAGCTATCCAGGGTTTGTAATAAGTCGTCCTCATGTAGACACCAGGTAAATAGGGGGCAGCACATTTAATACCGTGAGATACAGTTCCAGCAAGAACCCAGTGACCATCTTCTCTCTCTACCATCAGTGGACCACCGCTATCGCCCTACACACAATACAGCAAAATAAATATCTACAAGCAAACCTGAGGATGGATAGTTAATATGAAAACATTCACTTATACCTTTAAAACAATATAAAAATGAGACTAAAAGCACAAATTTTAATGAAGATATCACAGATTTAATAAGAAGAAAAAGCCCCTAACAGACAACGAAGATTGTAAGTTTAAAAAAAAGTACTCTACATGCGAGGAACTGCTATGTCCCATGAACAAAACATCGGTTCGATTAATCGAATAAAACGTTCTCATATAGATGTAGATACTGTATTTAAATTCCATAGTATCTCATTTAATTGATTTATGTTTAAAAATTTAAAAAATGCTCAACTGTTGATTGTTTAATTTTTGTTTTAAATTATCAAAAAATCTGGGGGGAACAGCAGTGCCGCGCCAAGTCGAGCACAACCCTACCATCCTTTACTGGATCCAACAATCAAGGCACTTTGGACCCCCCTCTATTACCTTATTAAAGATACTTAGACATATAACATTAATTTTAAATTAGAGTTCAATATAAACTGAAATAGAAATATACATTTCACACCTAGGGTGTATATGACCTATAGTTGTTTGACACCTTCATAAAACAATAAATAAATATATATTTCACACCTCTACCTATATTGGTTTATAAGATATATGAGCCTTAAGTTTTGTTATTTTGTCACTAGATTGACTGATTTATCATAATTATAAGCCATTTCTAGCAATCCTAGAAACTTGAAATTTTGTATTAAGGGAGAGTTAAATGTACAAATAAAGGGAAAAATCAGCATAAATCTGTTTCTTTGCTCCTCTCAAAGATATTCAACATATTTTTAAAAAATATAACTAGCACTATTAGTGCTTTCTAGTAGAGAACTTGGAGACTAAAGAATTATTTTACTCTCATTTAATAGCATTTAATAATTAAATAAGAGTGATTGGTCTTTATTGATTATTGAGCTCGAAGATTGTCCACTAACACTTTCCGCTCATCCACACTTTTTGAACTCCCACCCTTTCTTCTAAACAATGATAATTGTTTCCTGTTACTATTTATTTTCTATTATGTCCTTCCCTTATATTTTCTTATATTATTATGTGTTATATAATACGAATTACTATGTGTTCCAAAAGAGCAAGAGGCTAAAAACTAGAATTTACATACAAGTGAAATCCCAACAAAAACACTTTTGTAAAAAAATAGGCCAAGAGTCTCGTAAAAAGTTGTAAGATCATATAAGTTTAGCCAAGTCTCCCCTGTCCAAGTAAGTTCTACTAGGTTAATTTATCCAGTATAAGTAAGTGGTGTTGTTTGTCTGTCCCCGTCTTTCTATTCTCTGTTCCTCAGAAACTCAAACATTTTCTTTTCCAAATCACTGTTTTATACGTTAGATATAGGAGCGTCTATGGAGTTCATCTTAAAGGAATAACAAAAATCGTCTCTCCACGTAAATTTAAACTGGTTTATTTAACAAAGCAGCTTTAAGCCTTCATAAGGCCATCATCAGTGCCGATTGAGAAAGAAAAGGGTTACATGGAAAAGGTAGAAAAAGATAATTGAGAGGTGAGCCTATACCATGTCATAGATCGACATGAGACTAATCTCTTAAATTATCTTTTTCTAACTTTTCCATGTAACCCTTTTCTTTCTCAATCGGCACTGATGATGGCCTTATGAAGGCTGAAAGCTGCTTTGTTAAATAAACCAGTTTAAATTTACGTGGAGAGACGATTTTTGTTATTCCTTACTGTTTTATACATTTAAAAAAAATTTCTAACTTTCCATTAAGCAGCATGAGGATGGAAAGTTGTATAGGATACTGCGTAACATATATTTTTTAAAAAATGATCTTAATATACCTAAACCTTAGGGAAAATATAAATTAAATAACAAAAAACTATTTAACCTTATTGTGTAGCGTAATTTCCAAGTCAGAAAATGCTTTTAAATTTAAACGTGTAGAGTGATTTGGGAAAGAAAATGTTTTAGTTTGTGAGTGACAGAGAATAGAGAGAGAGGGAGACAGACAAACATCACTTACTTATACTGTATAAATTAGACCTAGTAGAGCTTACTTGGACAGGGGAGACTTAGCTTAACATTTATGATCTCGCAACTTTTTACGCGAGACACTTGGCTTATTATTTTATACAAGTAATATTGGGATCAAATTTATTTTCATCCATATGACGGAAACTAGAATTTTACTAGGAAATGATTTATACCATTCGATTCTTATATACATGAATGGACTACATTGTAGAATTTTTTAATTAAAATCGTCGAAAAAGTTGTCGAGTAATAATTTTCTACATGTTTTTTCAAAGTTTTCGAGGGGTAGTTTCTCTAATTTTTGAGCTAAAATTAATTTCTCTATTTCGCTTTAGGGTATTATTTTTCTGAACCAGTATGCCAAATTTTATCTAAATCGGCCGAGTAGATTGACTCCAAGCGTCTGCACAGACGGCAGACAGACATTTTATAAAAACAACTTATTTAGACTCAGTGTACCTGAAAACGTGTAAATCCATAAAAATCATAAAACAATTTTTTCGCGCCATCAAAAGTGTTTATCTTTACGTAGGTAGGTATATGAAAAAGTAAACATATATTATAAAAATAGGAAATTCTGGCAATTAACAATCTTAGTGACAAAGAATCCATAATTAAATCATTAATATAAAAATGCCATTTTAAAAAACTGGCCTTATTTTTAACTTTTTTTTTCTTTATTCTTTACCTAAATTGTTTCCTAAATTGTTTCCCTGTGCAAAATTTAGGAAAGATTGAAAGACGGGAAGTGGTTCAAAATTGGGGTAATAGGTGTGCGATGAAACTTACAAAGCAAAGTAATTCAGACCTATTTTTGTTTTTTGTTTTTTTTTTGGTTTCTGTATTCTTCACCTTATTTGTTTCCATGTGCAAATGTTGGGGAAGATTGAAAGACGGGAAGTGGTTCAAAATTGGGGTAACGGAAACGTGCGCGATGAAACTTACAAAGCAAAGTAATATAACAACAGTAAAAATGGTTTAAACATAATTAGGAGGTGTGAGGATTGGGAGTACTGACAGATAAATAAAAACATATTTAACCTCAAGAAACTCTAAAATATTTTAATAGCTTTGAACAGTGTGTATTTTAGTACAGAAGATGCTAAAAGAGGGCCTTGGCATCTCATCCACTAAAGAAACCAAAAGGAAATATTTGATGAAGAGAGGTTTTAATAGTATAAAATTACTTAAGTGGTGTTATAAGTAATAAACATATAAAAACAAACGCCACTTAAATTAAGAAACCGGCCTTGGCATCCTGGCCATCAAAGAGGTTCACTTAATGCTTAGTTATACCCAGAATGTGAATCCCCACATTTAATCCCTGCTCAGCCACGTACTGATGTTGATTTCACTCAAGTGAAATTTATTGAATAAAATAAATGACACATTTACTTTCAGTCCAGTTCTTTTCTTATATGAGTTGAATGAAGTAGACTGGAAATAGTGTCCAAGAGACGTGAACTGTCTGGCCAGTACAACAAAGAACACAAAATAAGTTTCACTTCTAGAAAACCACTAAAACCGCGAGCTCTGCGATTAAAGCCAAGACACATCGATTGTAAATGTAAAAAAAAATATGCTCACGGAATTTATGTTTGAGAAATTAGTTTTTTGTACTTGAAATAAGTTCAAGGCAGTTGAGTAAAAGCTGTCCAGTCGATTATTTATAGCTGTAATTTATAATTTTAGCTGTCAATGACAGACCAACGACTTTCTAATTCTGGTTGAAATTTTGTCTACTTTGAGTGAAACCTAAAACCTATATTTTCACTTTTAACGCAGGTTACATGTCAATCGATATTTTGGTTTCATTGCATACTTACTAAATGAGTAATGATAAAACCAAAGAATAAGAATCCTGAATATAATAATCACATAGTTTCCAAATTTTAAGAACCATAGAACAGGAAATGATAACAAAAAAGAACAACATAATTACCTCGCACGAATCTCGTTGTCCATTAGCATAACCAGCACATATGAAGCTGCTCAATATCGTTTTAGAATGACCTGCCGTATGGAACATCTCTTGACAGACATTATTATCTATAACTGGAACGTGAACTTCTTGTAACACACTTGGAACTCCTCCACCTTTAAAACAAATAAGAATAATATATAAAAAAACATATATTGGAAAATTACTTTCTTAGAGATAATCTTATATCTCCTTAATCATTAAGTCCATAAATATCCTGAATAGGTTAAACAACAAGCTTTACAAAATTGTGAACTATCTAGTCTTAACAATTCAATAGTTACTAAACCCTATACTTAACTAACATTTAGAGATAACGTATTCACATATAAAGAAAGCCATTTTTAAATTCCTATAAAGAGTAATTATTAAGTCCATTAAGAATGATAGTAGGAAGTCTTTTAGTCTAGTATAGAATAGAATTTAAAATACATAACACAAAATACATTGAGCAAGTTAACAGTGAAAAAGATAGTGTTAATATTACTTTAAATAGCGGCCTTTACACTTGCGCGCTTTCCTGCAGGACAGAGCAACAAACGGGAAAGAGCGCCAGTGTAAAGGCTGCACTGGAGTGAGGGATTACGCGTCCACAGAGACGCGCGCTTTACCGCGCGAAATCTCCTTAGTGTAAAGGCGACAGCGAGCTTTCCCACAGGCCTGCCGTGTTCTTTAAATTTACCCCCACTGTGCCCTCTAAAACTGTTCGTCTGACGAGCACTCCTCGCTCCGAGGATTGCGTGCGGGATTCCTCTTTACACATGCGTCCTTTCCTTCGCGCCAACACGAGGGCACGCTTTCCTGTGGGAATGCGCGTATCACTTTTATAGCTACCAAATCTTTCCCACACGATTACTCGCACGGTTTTACTCGCGCGCAATCCTTCACGATTCAGACCTGCAGGAAAGAACGTTTGCGTAAAGGACGCTATTGAGTATATTTCCGAAGGGTCCAGGATAAATCATTAGGATGAAAACAAAGCATGTACACTATTTACCTTTCATCACTTTAGCCGGATAATATCAATAATACAATATATTATTGGTTTACCCAATTAAATAGAAATTTAAATATATACCCAGGATTTTAACTAAAAGTGGGAGCGAAAAAAAAGTTGATTGACGTATTAGGTTTAAAATTGCATTAACAAATTTAGTGAAGGAGTTAAAGTCATAAGTAAAAGCAAACTTCATAAATAATTAATATTACAACAATTCGATTTAAGTTTTCGGTTGAAGGCAGGTTGTTTCAAGGTGTGAAGTTCTCTCAGCCTTAGAGACGCATCCTTCAACGAAATAAGATTTTGTTATGACTCAGGCTGCGATTCTCAACCTATAATATCAATAATAATAATAATATAACAGTAATGCAATTCCAAACCAAAATACAATCAACATTTTTTGTATTAAATCAGATTCTGTAGTAGTAACAACTTTTGGTATTGTTCATAAGGAAGTACATAGAAAGCTGTCACGAGTGTAATAAAGCAATCATACATCTGAAATGTTTTTCACTTTTTCGAAAAGTAATTCTTTAATACCTATAAATCTTTATTATTCATAAACTCGCAGTCCGATAAATAAACGTCTTAAATAAACGAGTAACAACATATTGTTAAGTGACTTCGGAAAATTCTCCCCCATTTTATACTACCAATTTTGTATTTTTTTACGAAGACTATCTCTTTAGAGAAGATAAAACTTGGCTCGTGCTTACAAAAGTTTGGCGACTCCCTGTCTAAAGCATAGCTCGATTTATTCTTCCTAAGTTTCGGAAGTAAAACTGACTTAAAAACTACCATTAAAGAGTTTGAGAGGGGATCAAACTAACTTGTTGTACTCGAAGTGAAGTCGAAGATTTAAAACTTCATTTTTTGTTTAACTTGGTAAGAAATAAACCTCAAGATTTAAAAAAAAAAAAACTAATACAAACAAAAAATGTAATTTTGAATAACCTCCTTTGTTTCAATCACAAGAACTTTGTTTATTTACCAAAAGAAAATAACTAAATTTCATATTGAGAAATAAAGAATGTAGAAAATAGAAAGAAGAGAATGTTTATTTCTATTAGTGTTGACTTTTCCATTATTCTTATCTGGAAGCACAATGATAACTTAAAAAGACTGCTTTTTAATATAAAACGGATTAGTAAGGGGGCAATTTACAGAAGTTTTATGTAAACATTTTTTAACTTCATAGAAATATCTTTATCAGTGTGAGTGTTTTTATCATCAGAACTAATGTACACCTTTTTTCCTCTGAGAATTCCCTATATCAATATAATGGATGGAAAGAAAGATAGAGAAAAATATCTAACCGTATTTCAGTCGACCCCATCCAGTGACAGTAGCCACTTTCCCAGTGAAGTCGTCTCCGTCCTGTGGCATACAGATAGGGATGATATGCTTATCAAACTGGACAGGAGTTTCTAGTTCTAGAAGTGAAACGTCGTTTTCAAAGGTGGCGGCGTTGTAGTACCTATGCACTATCACTCTCCGTACGTTACGGCTCACTGATCTTCTGCTTTCGATTTCTCCAGAAATGTCGTATTCTCCGAACACAGCTATAAGAGAAGCCAGGAACCTGTAAAGGAAAAACAAAATTAGCCTCGGGAAGAAAGTCTTTAAGAAAAATCTACCTAATTTCACGCTTTACTGATTCCGTATTGATGTTAGGTCATCTTAAAACAATTTAAGGAAAAAATATAAACAGATTTAAGAAAACAAAAGTGGAACTAATAGTATGCTTGAGCTATACACTAAATTACTATTCCAGTATAGAATTAATACTATAAAAAGCTATAATTATTATTATGGTTTGATCAAACCGGCAATCTCAATAACACATGGAAAAAAACCGGTTATAATAAGATCAGCTGTAAATAAAAAGAAATTCTCAAAACATCAACAAGTCATTTTAGATAAATACTTGGAAAAATAGGTTAACACTCAATAAAGAAATTAAAAATATTAATGGCATTAAAACCTTATATAAAAACAAAATGCATGACAAGGCTCAATATGCCATCAAATCACTAATGCTTTCTGCGCAGGCATAGTTTGGTAATTAGCTTCTAAATGTATGTCCGAAAATGTTCAACATTAGTAAATGCTTAATATACTGGTTTATCAATACAACCCGACTTTGGAGAGAGTAAAAATTTTCAGTAAAGAAATTCTGGGCTCTTTTACCTCTCTCTCTCTCTCTCTCTCTCTCTCTCTCTCTCTCTCTCTTTCTTTCTCTCTCTCTTTTATCTTTGCATTTTTGAGATTTATCGATTCTAAGGATAAGGATGTATTTTGAATAGAATGCGACAATAATCCCTCTTGAGAATTGAAATTCAGATCTTCCCTTTTTTTTATTTCAATTCTATATTTTCTTGAAGCACCAACTCCATTACACCGAAAATAATTGTGATCTCAAATGTGTTACATTTTATGATCTTAAGCATTTGTATTGAAGTTAAGATGATGAGTAGACTCTCTGCTCATCAGTTCTGCATTGATAGAACAATTTATTTGCTACAACTAATGTACAGAGCTAGGTACAAAATATTATCATTATTGATCTATAACTACTACTATTTATTAGCTAGATACTAAATATACAGAACATTAGTGATCTATGCTACTATTTACTGTCTACTGTATATGTTGTACTATTTCTATGGCTTCGCTCTTCCTGTCCAACAATTCTATGGACAAAAGAACGTTTCTCTCTAGGGTATTTATTAGATAAAAATATATCAGATAAGACCCCCCTAATCAGATAAGTCTGCTGCAAAAAGTACAAATATCGTCTTACTTGAAATTATTGTTGAAGAGGAAACACTCAATATTTAAAATTTGAACCACCTTAATTTTTTAGGATATATAATATAAGCAACAACGAATTGAACGGAGGAAAATAAACTTAAACATTACTATGCTTACCATACTCATTAGTTAGTGGAAAGTCGAACAATACATTCTATTTGACGCTCTTTACCACAATTATAGCAATAGCTAAGGACAACTTTGAATGTTACGCACTACTTATAAATGTTACACCCAAAACCGTCAAGTTTAAACAAAAATATTAGTTAATTACTGCTAAAATATACCCTGGTTGACAATGAGCTGCAGTTACGACGTATCTGTTGGTGATGAGTACTCCACCACATTTGTTTTTAGTGAATAGTCCAAGCCAGGTTGCTTCTCGGACAAGAACTTGCCATGGCCATTCACCAAAGGTAGCGCCTTTACCTCCAACAATCCTACCATTCTTCATTAGCGGTCTGATTCCACATTCTAGACAACAATGAAAACAATACGTCTGCAACAAAATGATGTATGTATTACACCTATATTGTAGAGATTAATATTTGAATCAAGAATTAATTGAACAAGGCGTTTAACGAATTTATTAATTATACCAAAAATCAGAAATAAGAGATTAATTAACCAAATCAAATAGTCTTCTGCAGCTATTTATTTAATAATAATATCGTAAATAATTTATTAAAATGATTTTTTGCTCTAAATAATAATTTTGTAAAATTATGTTTTGCTTAAATATTTATAATGCTATCATTAGTGCCGAATATACTGTGTTAACACTGTTATTCACATACACGTAAGTTATTAAATAGGTTAAGTGTGTCGGTATATGTTATTGTTTTTTATCAGTGATACTATTTCCCATAACTATAATATGATTTAGTAAACTTAAAAGAGATGTTAATAACCTTTGTTGATTCGTTCTGGTGTATATTCTTCAGAATCCGATAGAATTGTTGGGCCCTCTGTAACTGGTTTGGTCGGCTTAATGGTCACAACTGTTTCTGTCACTTTAACTGGCCTTTGAGTTGATGATACCGGTCTCGGCGGTGGTTTTGTTATAAGAGGTCTGGTCAAATTGGCCACCGTAACTAATGTAGAAGGCTTCTTAGAAGGTTTTTTTGGCGGTTTACTTGGTTTACTAGACGGTTTCTTAGTTGGCGTAACAGTGGCGTTTGCTTGCCCGTCAATTAAAACGTTTTCTAAGTCAACGAAATTGCCTTGCAAGTTTTGAACGATCTTTTCGACAAAAGAATGCACTTTTGAATCGAATTTGTCGTCCTCTATAACTATTCCTGAACTATCGTCTTCTAATAGCTCCAAGGTGTCATCTGGTTTGGTGGATCCCCAAGAAACTATTTCGGGATCCGGTCTTAAATAACTGATATTCGCACTAGGGTCGCGATCAGGAGGAAAAGCGACGAGTATCTCCGAAGAATTGCTTGGTGTGATCTTTAGAACTTGAGTAGGAGTGGTCAGGATAGTACCAACCGGTTCAAACAGAGGGACTGTGGAGATCGGGTTATACTGTTCAGGCCTTGGGTTCGAATTGACTACTGTATACATTGGTCCAAGTTGCTCGGTAACGGGTCTCACATAGTTACTAACGCCAGGTGAAGATGATACTCCTCCTCCGTAAGAAGGAGAAGGGCTAACTGTATACATCGGAGTTTGCGAACCAGCATAGGTTGAAGAGGGTGGTCTATATGTGGCTACATTGCCGTTTGAATTCACTGATATGATGGAGTTCTGGGGCGTTTGAATAGTAATGGCTGTTTTAGTTGGTTTTGGAGTTGTATTAGGAGTCTCCAGTAAAATTACTGTTGGAATCGGGTCGTAAACTACGTTGCCTGATCCACCAGGTTTGGGAGTTACATTAACCTCGGAAGTTACTTGAATTCCAGTCAAATGGACATAATGGGTCGTATTCTTTTTTGTATTGTAGTCAGATTGGGGAGAGCTGTATTGTGGGCGTTTGGGGGGTTTAGTAGTAACGGTCAGATAGTTAAAGTAATGTGTGGTCGGCTTCGTCGTGGTATACTTATTGTAATTAATTGTGGGATATGGCTTATGAGTTTTATTATACTTCGTCGTTGTAACAATTTTATGTGGATCAACGGTAATTTGTGGAGTGGTATTGATTATTATCTGGGGTTTATGTTTATTATTAGTATTTTGACCTATAGTTACGTCCTGATCGTCAGGTGGACACCCCTTATTATTCATTACAAGCAGGTTATGCTTATTCGGGTACGAAGTAGGAGAATATATAGAAGGTTTACAAGGTTTCGATGTGGGTTTAACGGTAACGAAGGGCTTCCTTGTTGTATAGTAATTGCTAGAATACGTAGAATTGTAGCGAGTTGTGACGGCTACTGGATAACGGGTGACAGTGGACGGATAACGTGTAATAGTAGAGGGGTAATGTGACTCGTGTGTAGTACTCGAGGTTTTATCTGGACCTACGGGATCGGTCTCATTTAAAATATTCAAAATATGATAAATAGATGCTTGATTCGTTACATCTTTAATTCCTTGATAATTTGTTTGATGCTGGGACACATAGTTTCCGTTATAATCGTCGAATTGAGAACTCTCCGTTGTCGGATTATATAATCCAGGCGAAGATAAGATGAACTTAGTCGATGATTTGTAGATACTATTCATGGTAGTATATTTGTTAGGTTTGGTAGAATCCTTAGTGACCCACCAAGATTCTGTCGGTTTTGGATTAGTTGCTGGTTTTTCTGTCGTAATAATCGCTGAGAGGTACTTGTCTCCCAACGGATCTTCGTAGCTCCCGTTTGATAAAAACAAATCCGGTCGTGAATTGAAAATAAAGTCGACCGGTTTATACGGGGATTGTACGACAGTGCCGTCATGATGAAGTAGAACGGTGTCTTCTATGTTGGAAGGTACGTTGACTTTGTTAGTAGTTGATATAGTTTCCGGTATCACAAGACCCTCTGACGACGTTAACGGGTTTAAAGACAATGGAACCGAAATATAATATGAGCCTTCGGTCAGCTTGCAACAAGTTCCAAACAAGAAACCGTCAGTACAGGATCCTGCAACGGTCCCATTGATTTTCGTGCAGTCATTGTTGAACATGCACACCCCAGTGCTTTCATCCGTCGTATTGCATGCTTTTGGTACAATACGGTAACCTCCAAAGCGCCTGCCTGTAAATAAATAGTAACGTAAACAACTTATATATAACTCTAAAGAGTTTGCACGTAAAATTACTCTTATAATTAAATTAGAAGATTGAATTATTAGAAGTTTAACCATTCTCAGTAAAACTAGTTATCAACTAAAGCAAAGTTATAATAGTAAATGCTTCACTTTTATCATTTAAATTATTTGAAAATTTTCAAAAAGTCTGATACTTTTACAAAAATATCAAGCCTACTATCTATTATATGAATTTAATAAAATTAAACCGATTGTTAACGTTAAAAAGAGAATTTTGAATTAGCAGCGCAAAAAAACATATTATAAAATTTATAAAACGTAAACAAGATAATTATTAGTCTAGAGAAAAGAATATGCGCGCACAAGCAGGAATAATCTTATGTATTTTGACAGAGAAAGCTCAAGAGCAATTATTCCACACTAGCTGGAATAATTGTAGGAAATTTATTATGTAATTAACTACTATAAATAATTACTCCTCATATATTATTAACTGATGGTTAGAATTTAATATAATATTATTAACAAAATTAGATTAGATAGTCTCATTTTACAGGTTATATTTAGTCATTGTTGAACAAGCGCAGTGAGTTCTTTATTTCAGAGAGTCGGGATCACTTCACACTTAATATTTGAAGATAGCGGACGACAAAACAATAAGCTTTTAGTCAGTATCACATGTTATAAATCTTTTTGAAGGTCTTAAGGAGGATGACAAGAATATGCAACTATTATTAAAAAATTTCAATTCTTTGCCAGCATTTTGAATCCAAATATAGCCGGCATGTTGGATGTTAAAAAAGTGTATGCTTAAACAGCATGTATATATTAAAGCTTTTTTAAGGTAGATTAAGAATATGTAAGGTTTCCCCCGAAGAAGTTATATTGAAAACAAATATGGAAAATGCAATTCATTCTATGCGAGTTCTTTATACATCGCATCATAAATATAAACAAACTAAATAATATTGAATTTATCTCTCAAATCTAATGGGACATTTTTATTTAATAATTATTTGTTAGCATTTCTTGTTACTGTTTCGTGGAGGAGGAAAATGGTATTTACATCTTACTTTTTTCAGATTTACATGTACAATTTTATTTATCTACAAAACTTTACGACATTTACTCTAATCACTTACAAGAATATCACAAGAGGGAAATTTGGAGGTCAGTGCACTAATTTTATAGATTTTTTTTTTTTTTAATTCATTTGAATATTGCGACTACATAAACTACATGTTATAAGCAATAAAGATGACATTAGTTAATTGACTTGTTGAAGCGAGCGTAAGCGAGCTTCTTACATTCAACGAAATATGCATCTTGTCTGTCTGTCTGTCTGTCTGTGTGTAACGTTTACGTGTCCGACGATAACTTGAGTAAAAGTTGACCGATTTAGTTGAAATTTGGTATACATCTTTCTTTTACTAATACTCCGGCTAAGTTCGTTGGACAGCGTGATCTATCCAAGAGTTCGCGGGCAAAGCTCGCGTAAATGTGAGCTTCAAATTTAAAATTGCATTTTTACATTTTTTACAAATAACATTTTTCAGTAAAACCAACAACGGCACTGCTATGAATTAATAAAGATCGCTAAAACTATTAAAGCGGACCTACACGTTTAAAATAGAGAAAACATCCTTTTTACCGATATCTTATATTCTAACGTAACGAATTAATAAAACTTCATGTACATCGTCTAAAGTACAATTGAAACAAGTATGTAAAATTTCAACTTGATACAAGCAGTAGTATTTGAGTAATGAAGTGATACATTTATAATATTAGTTTAAAAGCTATTCCGGGTGGTTAAGATTCTTATAGTCGTTTTGTGTGTAGGTTTGTTAGGAAGTAAAGCTTTGTACCGAGTACCCCCACTCTACCCCTTACTACCCTCTTCCACTTATCTTCAACTATGACATTCATCATAATTAACAAATTTCAATATCCAGTATTTTATTGCAATACGCTCGCTTCAATGATAGAGCCACGCGATGCCTAGTTACACATGATGTGAGAAACTGTCCATTGACAGAGCTCACGGTATTACGCAGACATTAACATTACATTTTATTAATTGATGTTTAATAGGTCACGAGGCCACTGTCTTTTTAGGCGTCGAGGAGGGTTACCAGGGGCATGAATGGTGATGTTAGGATGTGGATTAAAGTATTAGGATGATGGGAAATTGAGTCATGTGTCATGTATAGATTTGTATCGAAATTATAAACTTTCATTATTTATTATTTAGCCTGAACTTTTCGTTAGAAAATTAAACATCAACAATACAATTTAACTTTGGATGATGAACTATTTTAATCTTTAAAATGTATCTAAAGTTCCTCAATATCTTGTTTAAAACTAAAAAAAACGTACATTAGTGGAAATTTTAAAAGTATGATCATATTATACGACATAATAAGATGTTTTTTTAAATGTTTCTTCCCTTATTTATTTTTTAA
Organism: Gerris lacustris; assembly: GCA_951217055.1. Taxonomy (NCBI): domain Eukaryota; kingdom Metazoa; phylum Arthropoda; class Insecta; order Hemiptera; family Gerridae; genus Gerris; species Gerris lacustris. Next base: position 83,842,748 of record OX578277.1, read on the forward strand.
AAAAGGAAACTCTTGATCAAGAAAACAACACTTATAAAGTTCTAAGAAGTGGAAAAGAAGATGGGGCTTGCAGAGAAATATATATATTTTAGTATAATGCTCATGCAATACTTTCTAAAGGTAGAGAAATTGGTATTGACTGCCTATAATATAATATAAAATGTTGAGGAGGTAGTGTGTGATCTCCAATGTTATCACCTTAGGCCTTACTCTCACCTCTTTAAAGAGTAGCAATAACATGTCATTATATTGATTTTTTTAGTCGATTCCATACCAACTTTCCTTTTCAACTATCTTATAATTTTTTTTCTCGATTTCGTTGAATGTGTACACGTGCAAACCTTTCTCCAAAATAGCATGTTATTTTATTTGATTACGCTGTCACCAAAAAAAAAATCCTATTTATTGTTCATATAATAGAATAACCCTTTTTGCTCCTATCAACGAAAGGGATGTAAAGAAAGTTAATAATTTTTATACAGTTGAAAAAGAGAAACCAAAAAATTTTTTTTTTGTTCATACACTTTTCCTTTATAAGTGGAGTTCTTTTTTTAAGTTTGGTATTCATTTTGGCACTGTTTCAAAATTAAATTAATTGTAAAAGGCAGAGAGTGTAATAGATAAAGGAGGCTGTGGAAAGAGAAAACGTGAGGAAGTTGTTTTTAGGTTAATTTACCGGTTGGAAGGCCGATACACGAGTTAGACCCACTAAAAATTATTACACTCATTCGCACTTGACCGTGCAGCAGAAAATCCTACAGTCCCTCTTATTAAGTTCCTCTTATTAAGGAACTTTATTTTGTGGACTGCAGACCGCAAATAATGGATCAGTTTCGGCAAAATTAATTTAGGCAAAAATGTGAAGTAGGTATCTGTAATAAACCTAATTAAAAGTTTAAAATATCGGATTAAATATAAAAAAAAATAAAATCAGGCTAAAATGTGTATATCATATAAAAGGATTCATTCATAAAAACATTCTACCGCGCCTAATACACCAGTGGACTCACCAAAAAAGCAAATTCCCGCATTTTTTCTATACTACTTTTCTTCTGAAAAAATTATAGTATTCTTTATTTTATTAAACAAAGTAATAAAAAAATCGTAACGAGTGTTTTTGGCTTTTGATAATGATAATATTAGCAAGAGTAAAATAACTCAAATGTCATCCTTAACCCACAGTTTCACGGGAAAAGTTAAAGATTGGTTTAAATACAGATTTACGTAAGTGAAAAAGGTTATAATTCTGAAAAGGTCTTTGACACAATCTTAGATGAGGGATTATCTATCTATTGATATAAAATGTAGTAGGAGACAAGATTTCAAAATTATACAAATTATTATGGTACTAACAGTGTTCAAAACACCATTATTTTAAATAAATATTCTACATTTGATAATTAGTAACTAATATTCTATTAGTTATTATAGAATGGAATAATATTAAAAATTGCATGATAGTTAAGGGATTTAGATGTCAGTACTTATTACAGGAGGTGACAGCACTGCTGCAATGCAGAACAACACGAAGTCGACCACGTCGAAACCTCCAGAAACCATTCTAACTGCATCCTGCAACAAAACCAAACAAAAACTGTCTTAATTAACTGCTCACATTAAACTTAGCAACAAATTATAATTGGTTTTTCAAAATGGATTTTTAATATGATAGGCAACTAAAAATGCTACTAATAACTAAAATAGTACTTATTACTTCATATGTTACAATGGATAATATTCTAATAAGCTAGTACTCACTAGAATTCTTATTTTTGGATTCATTGTCACAGATTCTTTGTCCAGATTCATTGTCGCGGGGTTCAGCATCACAGTCGAGTCTGCACCCGTGAATCTTGAATCTAGGACGTCACAGGGTTGTATAGTAGTAGAAAAAATAAATTTGTGATGAGATTCTCTGACTCAATGATGAGCGACAATGAATTTGAATAAAGAATCCCAGTGTGTACTAACTACTTACTAGGCTTTATAGAAAATTGTACATATCAAATTCCTTTGTGCACTGTAATAGATTCGATTTGTAAAATTTATTGGAGACTTGAATTATACATAATACTAGGTAGTCAAAATAGAATATGTAGTTGGGAAGAGCGAGGTAAATCTAAGTATGCAAATAAGAGTGTATCTAAATAGGGAGAACCAGGATACCTCAATTGCTGTGGCACAAACATTGATCCAATGTTGTTGATTAATCAACAAACCAATAATACTTTAAGTCAAACTACGACAACATTAATGTAACCATCAAAATGACTATGATTTATCGACTGTAATCTAAATAAAGTACATATAACTGATTAATCGATGTTTCGGGTCACAGTGATGATCCATCTTTATACTTACTTTACTAGGTAGAATTCTGAATATAGAAGAATATATTATTACAACACTACGAAAAGAAAAACGCCTCTCCACTAAACGTAACTTTAACTGGCTTTATTCCACTAATGATGATCTTCAATGCCGGTGAGACGAGTAGAAATGTCAAAGAGAGAGAATCAGTGTAAAAGTTGAGATAGAAGTTTAAATCTAACTAGTCAATTAACCTGCCTTAACTCTTGCACCGACTCCTTTTTCTTCCTCTTTATCTACACGGCTCACCAGCTCTGAAGATTACCTTTAAGGGTTGAAAGCCGGCTTTGTTAGTAAAGTTATTTTTAGTGGAGAGGCATTTTTCTTTTATCCAAGTGAGTTTATTGCTCTCCTATACAACTAATAGTTCTACCTCTAATAATACTTATATCACTATAAGTTCACGAATAAAAACTGGAAAGAGTCAGATGTGTGGAAGAACTTTTTTCTAGAGTCTCCGTTATAGAGCTTCATAGTATAATCTGTTCTCCTTTCCTGGATCTTGATAATAAGTTTAGTTTACTACTAACGATGGATAACTTCATTTATTTGTTTAGAATCTTAATACAAATTTTATACAAAATATACAAATTTGTTAGTCAAGCCTAAAGTGCATTTGGTTTTAGAAAGAATGCATTTAATCTTCTATAAACAAAAACATTCCCATTTTTTTAACTTTTTTAAATTTATTCATTATCATGGTATTGGTGAATTCATTTAAAAATCCTTTTTGAATCCTTTATCTGAATAAATTGGTTCACTTTAACTCCTTGTAGCTAAAATAATATAATTATTAATTAAGTAGGAGAGGTTGTCATAGTTATTTGTATTTGTCAAGAGTCATTGTGAGTCAAGAGTCAAGACCTATAATAACGATTAAGACAAATACTTCCTTTTTTCTCCCTTTTGCTACACACAACGTAACAACATACTATACATTACAGAATAAAATATAAGGCACGAGGCTTACAGAATACTCTTAAACGGCACAGTATGAGTATCTGATCTTGTCAAAACTACCAAAGCATTTCACATACCCAGGTTCATTAAAATTGATTAGATAACAGTTGTGACGCGGGTCTAAGTATTTCCCCTTTGCAACTGTATAATAGTAGTATAAATAATTTTAAAATATAGTATTTGGTTCTACAGGTAGAACCAAATGCCTCTTCCTTTTAGAGTACCTATTGTAATATAAAGTGATTAAGTATGTTCAAAAGATAATAATTTATTGGTTTAAGGGACAATATAAGCACAGAAATGCAAGTCTGTTTTATTAGTTTTTCTTTATAACTTAAGAAACTAATAATAATGAAATGACTTATCAACTTAGCCTTTATTTAAAGGTGAATCTTAATATTCATACGAGATTTAATACTAGGCATATAAGTAAACAGTTACATGAGCTTAGAAGAAGAAAGTAGTCCTCAGTACTCTCTATATTATTTGCGACATTTTCCCTTTCAATAAGGCTTCTTTAAGCCCAAACATGATGTTGCATCAAGTATCAAGTGTGACAATTTATAATAAAAAAAAGCCAAGAGAACAATTTTCATTAATTCATATTAGATCTGTCAATAATACACATTATTCGTAAAATGAAATTAGCAACATGTAGTGTAGAACATACATGCAGTTATTATAGTAATGCATTTCCACTAACTACTATCCGAGAAAGCAATGCATCGTAATAAACAATATCTGATGCATAATACTAATTATTGTATACATTTTCTCAGTTTTAACAATGTTCATTGTTAGTTACTAGAAGTTAGCTTTTCAAACTGACTCTGACAAGATAGTTGAGTGGTGTATATAGAACTAAACATCCTCTCTAAAACCAAACTTAATTTCAAACTCTGTTATTTCAATGTTAAAACTTCAGACGTTAGTTTAAATCAGAAGAGAGAGTCAGCTATCAACCTGTCCAAAGGTGGTTTAACACAAAGTCAAACGATAGCTGCAGATTCTCAATCCGAAAGTGACCTAGATCAACAACTCGACAAAGCTATTAGATGGGAAGGGTCTTTCAAAGCAAGTCCGCCTTATTGACTAGTCCCGTGTCCGTAGGTTGAGTCAAGTAGCTTTCCCCCTCTATCATAACCTCCTGTCACTTTCTTTTTCTCAATCTGAAAGGTATCCAACACACGACCGATTCATTCTTTGCCAAATAAACATTATGCCACCTTTCTGAATTACCCTTACGCAATTGTTTTCTTTTTCTAATAGTCTCTTTGTTTTTCTTGTATTACTTTATTGTTACAATTGAACCGTCACAAATAAATTCTCACTAATAAATAGTCACGCATCGTGACATCATGTCACGCATGTTGCTTGCATGAATTATATATATATTGAATAAATTATTTATTTATTAATGTGAAACCAACAAATAACATATAAAATAGTGCTATCTATATTTTGATTGTACTAGGACATTTATTGACTGTTAATTTACTTTCACTAATAAACTTAAATATCAGTAATTTATTTATTTTAGTTTCTCTTTACGTAATATATAATACAGAAAAGAGTTTGTAATTGACTGAATAATTCAATTTTGAAGGATTTTTACGTTTTACTGTCTCCTCGTCCAATATAGTAGTTAATTTCTGCCTGAATTTTGTGATCTATCTGTTCGGAGTTCGGGCCATAGAGTAAACTGAGAACCAGATTTGGAAAAATTTAGCATACAAAGAAGAAATTATTTATACAAAAAGGATGAGCTGAATTCAGATAATACTCCGAGACAAAATCAAAAAAAGCATTTTAAATTCAATTCGACCTTCTACAATGTATGAAAAATAGAGTGTTTTGTTTTATTATAGTACCATAAAAACTATACCAACGAGTTTGATTTAAAAAAAAGTCGTCATGCATATGACTTAATGAGCGAATTTTCAAAAAAATCTGCGTATGATATACTGGTTTATAATAATATAGGAAAATTTTTAATTAGAATTTGGATGGGTGAAAAAAAGAGGAGATATTAAAGAAAAAGTAAGTTTTTCTCACATCTACATTAGTTTTTTTCAATAAATGTGCTTATAACGTAAAACATATCCTATTTAACATACAATGATATGGGTATCCATAAAAAGGTAAAACTAAAGAAGTTTTTTCATTGCCTGGATCAAAAACTAACTAGTTTAAGCACTATGGGCGTCAAAAAGTTTGTTTTTTTTCGATTTTTTTAAGAAAGACATTTTGAGCTAAATTTAAACTAGAACGAATAAAAATAAATGAAAATTGATAATAAAATTTCTTCTAGCAAATGTTTTAGGTTTCTAACGATACCTAAAATAATGAGCTACCCGTCTTTGTTCTCGAGATACACTTGTTAAAGTGTAAAAAAAATAAGCTTAGCCCAAAATTTTAAAAATGGCTCGAGTCAGAAAACGAAACCCGAAAGGACATAGGTTAATATAACATTTTTGACTCCTTTTAGGGTCCCCTATATGCCCCTTCTTTTTGGCAGACTTAAGTAGGGACACCCTGTATTAAAGATGGTTAATTAACTATTTACCACTCTAAATTATTAAAATCTACCTTCTCTATTGCTATTGCAATTTATACAATCTTTTCAATAAATCGAACTGAGTATGTATGAGGAAGTACTGACTGTGGTTTGAAGCCCTATATGTCAAAATAAGGGAACTGCTGTATTATTTACACGTTTGGTCTATCTACCAATATACACATAAAAAGCTGAAAAAAATGACCTAAATTATAGCAAAAAACGATTAATTGATTGAGTATTGAAGGGCTCATAAAATGAAAACAAGCACAACATATTGTTCGATTTGTACAATTTATTATTAAGGTTGACAAAAGTATAGTGACACTTTTTTACTTTAGCACCTCCTTGGTTCTAAGCAATAGCCTACCCGACATAAGTCTCGGAAGGTTTGTGCGTTTGTCTTCCCAACACATTGAGACTTCGGGGGCAGTTTTATTACGCTATTTTAAGATTGAGTCTTATCATGTGTAAGCCTAAATCTTTTACCGAAAACTATATATATATATATATATATATATATATATATATATATATATATATATATATATATATATATATATATATATATATATATATATATATATATATATATATATATTTATATATTTATATATTTAACAATGAGTTTTAGTTTTCTAAGCGTTTAGACTAAGGGATATTATCACATTTATGTACATAAGTGTGACATTTCTTTAACCTAAGGTAAATTGGACTAAATATCCCTATTATATATATATATGTATATATAGACATATTGACAAGCCTTTACTGTATTCAAACTCCAGCTACATATGCAACCTATAAAGCAATTAACCAGAATAGAAGCAAAGGTAGCAATACAAGACGATAACTAGATTTCATGTCACCCATTGATTACTGACAGCTTGGCAGTTAATCAAATTAATTATAATGCAATGGATATTAGATTAAAATTTAATTGAAATTTAAATTCACCTGCACACCTGAAATGGAAGTGTCGATCTTCTTAATGAATAAAGTGCATTATGTGGTACACTGACATTTCACATTTTAACATTTCATACTCACTTATCTATCATAAAAGCCTCTCCATGTTATTTTTTAAATACATTTACCAAAAACTAAGTTGAAAATCCCTAAATAAGCCAACTTTTTTTTTTTTTTTTTCACATTTTTCAGTAAACCAAGTATAGGAAGAATAATACTGCCACTAAGTATAATCTTGTAATGAAAGGATCGTAACTGCAAGCAAAATCTACAAAACGTGCTATCAAGCATGAAAATCGGTTCAATGGTTTAAGCAGCAGATACTTCAATAGAGGTTTTTTTTACCCTTTCATGCTTACAAAAAAATAGTTTGTGGTTAAAAGGTCTACTGAAATAACTAGTAACATGGGTTTTGTTCTGCTTACGTTTTAGATTAAGTTATAACTAAAAGTACAACTTATTAATATCTAAACTAAAGCAAAACAATTTAAGGTTTTTATTTCTTAAACCAGGAGGTTAAATAAAAATAGAGCCTAAATGATAGTTCCCATAGTGATATAAGTTCCCATGTGTATAGGCCGCTTTAGTGAGTGCGCTAGTCTCGGCTACGCTGGTCTGCACAATTTAAAGGTGCGTTTACACCTGCCATTTATTGCAATATTTATATCAGACAGAAATCTCAGTAGTGTAAACAACGAAAAATGTATGTCTGAGATATATGTTTCTACTCTCAGCTATAAGTGTCGACACTTCTATACCAACAGATGTAAACACCGATTTTTTGAAAATTCAAACTCCTCTTCGTACATTTATTGCAAATTTAAGCATTGCGAGAAGTGTCAGACATACATCTCCGACATAAATCTCAAGCAATTTCTCTCAGATGTAAACACTCAAAGACACTTGACATTTATTGCCGGAGAGAAGTGTCAGGTGTAAACGCACCTTAAGGTTACTAAATCAACAATTATTACTATGTAAACCCACTACAAGTTTAATTGTTTAACAAAAACCACGACTAAACAAATAACAAAAAAACATGATAAATTAACGTATACGAGAAGTTAAATACTATAGATAAAAACAAAAAGTAAACAATTATTTTTGCAAGCATTCCGTTAAGTGTTATAACTTTCAATTTTAATGTCTATAAAAAAAATTAAAGAAACCTAGATTGTATGATATTTAAACAGCGGAAGCCTTGTACTAAAATCATTTTCAGATAACCCATGTTACAGCCACAGCCCGTAGAGGGCCTAGGTCTGCCAAAGGGCATATACAACTGTATATGTAATGGATAACACGGGGTTAGCGTGTCGCTCAATCAGGTATATAAATCTTACAATTGGCATACGCAACCAGTAAGTCACCACTTTACAAAAGCAGCTAACCTACATGGCGATACTGGGTGAATACCGAGCGTATATTTAGCCTTACCGGAGTTGAAAATCGAACCATAACCTCCAGGATAATAGGCGACAGCAATAGCAAAACACTTGAGAGAAAGGTGCAAAACATTTCAGGTATAATTTTCCATTTAGGTCATTTTAATTTCAGTAAGCTAAATAACTGTCCATCAATTTATAATATGTTGTCAATTTTTAACTAAAATTAACATTATTTCGAAATAGTTATTACTGCTGTAAAGGCCAAGACCAATAAAGGAATAAGAAGTATAATTTAAACGTGACTAAACGAGAAAGAAAGATGAAACAAAACTTGATAAAACAAAGAGCACGGAGTTATAACTTCGCCATTCTTCCTACCTCCGGTGTTTTCACCGTTCATCTCCGTGTGACGGTGTGACAGCTATCACTATTTATTAGGGCCTCATGCCTTCGTCCGGCGGCGACGCACGCCTCTCTTGTTACATTGGCCTAAATTGAATAATATAACGAGGATAAATAAGAATAACAAAAGAAGTTGTCAATATTATTTTAAGTAGACGTTTTAATTGAAGAGTAGGCTTTATATAGAAGGCTTGAATTTCACGGAATATTTGCTTTTTATGACAGAACCAATATTTATTCAGAAATTTTACAATCGTCTATTTCAATTCATCTTGAATTGCGAAGAGATGGATCTACCGTTTCCCTGACATATTACAGTCCTGAAACAATAACCCTGCTTATTTGAACAGGATATTTCTAACGCTTGATTTATAAATGTTATTTTCTAGCTGAAAAACACGGTTAACGAACGAATAATCATTTCTATCCAGGGAAGAGTCAAAAGATGGAAAAGAAGACAAAGAAATAGGAATTTAACAAAGATTACACAAAATAATAAATTCCTTGAAGGAAATTTAATTTGTTTCTGGAAAGTAATAATTCTTATAATTTACCTACATTAGAAAATTGAAAAAACTTCAACCAAACATATTGATAATAAATGTTAAGAAACTTTGATTTTGAGAACCTATTCCTGGTATATTATGTTCAAAACAACTGCTCGTGATCTGGTTTACTATAAAAAGAGCTGTTATCGGGGGAATCAAGGTCATCTCGTAGCTACTGATTAAGATGTACTTATTACAGGAATAATTCTCGATACAACTGCTCATGCTTTAAGATTATTATGGAGAAAAGTGCTCATAATGTGAATAACTACAAGGATCAGCAATCAAAATAAACGCTGTTTAAGATGTCAATCATTATCTGAAAGGCTGTTCATTTAGTAAATCATCACAGCAAATATTATAAAGACACATGCTTATTATGTGCTATCAAGAGAGTTTCTTTAAATATGAATTATTACAGAAATACTTTAAAAGAGTACTGCTCATAGCGCAGTTTCTAGTTCATATTAAAGGAAGTTTCTTTTAATGTGAATTGCTACAGGATTAAGTCTAAAGACAACTGGTCATAATTTGGTTCATTATTAATTTCATTTCATGTGAATCATAACATGATGAATTTAGTAGGAACTTTTTAAGAGTGACTCCTTAGCAGCACCCTTATAAACTCTTTTTCTACACATGAAAGTTCTACAATAGTACATTACGCGTCTAGTGCGGAAAGTAGCATTTTGCATGCGAGTGTTAGTAACACCACACTAGGAAAGCAAAATGCAGTTTTCGCACGAGTTGCGTACCGTACTTTATCGAAGATTGTTTGATTTTAATAATAAATACAGAAAAAGACAGGTACTTTAATTAATAAACAATCAGCAAATTAGTTTTGTTAAATTTAAACAAACACGCTAAATGTGCGATAAGGTGAAGGATTCTTCTTTATTTCCGTACTAGTGTGGTGAATCATGAAAAACGCATGCGCAATGAATAAAACTACGAAAAGAATCACTTTCTACGCATCTATACGCAGAGATAAAATGTTTATATTTCGTACCAATCGTAGATAAATAATTGCGTGCTTAAAGGATTTACCTATTTATCTCAAAAAGCAACCGAGTTCACTTTAACCATCGAAGGAGAGACGAAGAAGTTTCATTTAATGTGAATCACTGCAGGAATAGATCTAAAGATAGCTGGTCATATTATGATTCATTATTATTATCTTTTAATGTGAATCATAACAAGAACAATTTAATAGGAACTTGTAATGAGTGACTCCATATAGCAGCACCTTTATAAACTCTTTTGGAACGAAGTTCCTTATGGCACGTTGTGGAGCCCGGGAGTGAATCCGAAAAAAACTACCACAATCACCGTCACAAAATCACCGTCACGCAAAACCCGTCACGAAATCTACCGATGGCGATAACTTGTGTAAAAGTTGACCGACTTAGTTGAAATTTGGTACACATGTTCATTTTACCAATGTCAGGAACAAGTTGGTTGGACAACGTTATCCGCCCAAGCGTTCACGCGCAACGCTCGCGTAAACGTAAGCTTCGAATTTAAAATTGGAATTTTTGGACGTGGAAAAATTCTAACTTCATCTATTTAATGAGACAAACAACTTTTTTAAATAATTTTTTTTAATAAAACGAACACCGACACTACTATGAAGTGATAAAGATCGCTAAATTTATTAAAGCGGACCAAACCGATTAAAATAAAGAAAACAACGTTTTTACTGATATCTTACGTTCTAACGTAAAGATTTAAATGAAACTTTGTATACATCACCTACAGTACAATTGAAACAAGTATGTAACATTTCAACCTGATACAAGCAGAAGTTTTTGTGAAGAATTTTTTATTATAATATTTAATTGGAGTAATATGCCGACGAGGCCTGGGAGGACAGTTCTTTTTCGTTCTACAACCATCTGCTTTAACTGTAAATTTATCATTACCTTTTTTCTCAATATACAATACATTATTTATTGAAAGACGCTCGCTTCAAAGATAATAAAAAGATTTTCATTTAATATTGCCTTAACTCCGCTAGTACAAATAGTTAGTTACTTTTAATTTTGTCTCTTTTCTAACTCCACCATGTATACGTAGTTATTACAGCGATTTTATAATTTATATTTAATGAAAAGCGTAAGGAACTTCGTTCCTGCCGGGTGTCCCACGAAACCACACGTATTTTTTTTTTTAAACATGAATGTTTAACAAAAATTAGTTGTACTTCATACTAAATATGCTTCCATATCATCACAGTTGTGCATGGATTTACCTGCTTATCAAAAAAGCAAACGATTTTGTTATAACTATCGAAGGAGATTCGTAATCCCAAGTTCAGAGGGACAAGTTCACGAATATAAATATGAATTTATTATGGGTGCAAGGCCTTTTTTTAAATTATGTATAACTATTCCCTTGAATTATAACTAATGTCAAGATTTTAACCTTTAATATAGTTAGATTGTTAGATGAAAATAAAAGATATTATATCCTAAATAATTGTTTAATTAACTTCTCAATTTACATACCAAAGTTTCCTTAAGTTAAAGTATATGCTGACGTATTTGGAAAGTATTGCTCATTTTACATTTAGTTTATTTCAAAATGACAAAATATTCGTAACTGAGTGGAAATGTCGAGTGCGATTAGTAATGTAAGAGGCTTATTACGTGGAGAGAGTGAGCTGTTTCTCTAACTGTACAATGTTTGCTAAATACCTTTTCAAAGTTCGCAAAGTGTAAGCCTTATTATACACGAAATGTTGTTCAATGAATAATGTAAAGAGAAAGGAATTTTCTGGAAGAAAGTAGTCATTTCAAAAGATGACATTCTTAGTCCTTGAATCATCTGACTCAATATCTTTAAAAAGCTTGTTGAAAGTTTGAATATTAATACATCAAATAAAACTTATATCCGTGAATATAAATCTGAGTTTACAACATTTCAAGAGTTTTCCCACAGAGATTGTTTAATGAAGATAGAAATCTTCAATGACAAAATCTATAGGTAAATTTATTTGTACAATAAACTAAATTTGCTCACGACGAAAGTAAAAAAAAAAAATAATCAGCAATTAATGTGGCAAATAGCTTTCTCGCGTCCTATCGCGTATACTTCAATGGTGTTATGCTTTTACAACCCATTATTTTATAACTTATTTGATTTGTTCTCTTTTGCATCCAAACTTACCAAAGGTAACGAAACTATGTGAACGATGAGAACAACGGACATTTTTCTTTCTCCGAATTTAAATATTCCAAGGCAGAAATCCGTTTCATGTCAAAGTTTTATCAAAGATCATTTTTGGTCCCATGTCTGCCTGTCGTATAATTTTAGCGAACCAATATATCTTGTAAACTATTCGTCGTTTTAATGAAATTTGAAATTTTTATTATTGGTCACATATAAGTTTAAGTCTTCTGCACCCATTTTTGATTCTCTTCCACTTGAGCACAAAGATACATATATTTACACTAATATCTTTAAAAGCACTCATGTGCTTTTTCATAAATATAGATAGTAATGTTGACCGTAGCTCACAGATAGCCCTAAATTAATTTCAACCGCCTGTGCGCACTTAAATTTTGCAGGAATTAAAACAAAACAAATTTGACAGATTTCAAAGAAAGGGGGAAAATTATTTAAATTAGACGATAATGGTTAGCAAAAGCATAAGATTATTAAAGTACGCGATATGAAGCGAGAAGCAATATTCTACACAGAGTTTTTACACTAATAAAAGTATCAATTTAGCAAAATGTAAAGAGAACAGATGGTGGCTAAGATGTGGACTAACAATGGGCTAATTATGATCTAACATCTAAATTGCATTAAAATCGGACGAGTATTTTTTAATTAAGATGTGTTGGTTCGCAATAATTGTGGACAGACCGACATCAAAAATGTTCCCTGATGTGAGAAACAGATTTTGTCCAGGAATTTTTGAAATCGGAGCCATAAAAATATTTCACTTTGAAGAGCAATCATAATATTTGCGATACCTTTGGTAAGGTCGAAAGCAAATACAAAAACCAATAATTTAAAAATAGTCTTCCAATTTGTGTGGCACATAACTTTCAATAACGTATACTTTAATAATTTTATGCTGTTACAACCTATTATTGTCAAAAACTGTTTTGATTTTTTACATGAATAAAAGTATAAATTTGTCATAATTTAATAAGCGGAGACGGTTCAAAATATTATAAGATCATCAGTGGGCTAATTTCTAAAAACCTTCCAAATTTCTTAATAATTGGATACCTACTTCTAAAGACATAGGTAATAATAAATGTATGTTTTTGAACATATTGAAGGTTGAAACATATATGGGACCAATAATGGACTAATTATGACCTATCACCCAAATTTCATTAAACTCAGACAAGTAGTTTTTAAGATAATGCCGGTTTGCCAGAATTGTGGACAGACTGACTGACAGACACAGGACCGAAAATGTTTCCTGATGTCTGAAATGGATTTCTGTCTTGAAATGTTTGAATTCAGAGGCATGAAAAATATTAGTTCAAAACGATCACATAGAATCCGTTACCTTCGGTAAGCTTGAAAGCAAAAGTTTTGCCTACATCTTACTTAAAATAAATAAAATTCAAAGAGCAAAATTAAATATATCGTAAACCTATAATGGTCATTAATTTAGACAACTTTAATCAGTAACAATTAGTTAACTATAATAATTTATAAACTAAACATTTTCATAATGTAATAAATATTTGTTATTTAACTTAAAAATAATAAAAAATCAATTTTGCTCTTCTATTTACAAGTTAAAATATAAATCTGAGTAAATACACTAATCTTATAAATTTACTATAGTTTTTTACCACTTCATAATATTAGAATATTTATTATTGATAAGAAGTCCGCGAAATTTTTTTTTTTAACATTTAACCTTGAATATTAATTGTTAATTTCAAGTATTTTATAAAACATACCTTACACTTATACGTGACAAAATGAGAATTTAAACAAATTTGTCAGAGCGAAAGGCAAGGTCGAGAAAGTTTGTTGACAAATGTCAATAGAACTTAGACACAATTAGAATCATTATCCATGTCACTCCTTGATTAATCGGTACTTCTTTAGATTGTTACTCCCCTATGTTGTTTTAGAATATAAATGACTGACTAAATAACTATTAAGACTAAGGGATGTTTAATCCAATTTACTTTGGGACAAAGGAATATTACACTTCTGTTTTTATAAGGGGAGTAACATTCTAAAGAAGAACATTCCGCAAACCTTCTTTAGATTGTTACTCTCTCTGTTTTTTATAAGGGGAGTAACAAGCTAAAGAAGTGCCGATTAATCTGTGGTTAGCAATGTTTCATAGAATAATCTTATTCTCTATAATATAATATGTTATATATTTGTTACTAAAGAATGTATTTTGGGTTTATCAAGATCAATAACGAAATTTAGTTATATATAAAAGAAGGAATAAACTGCATGAGGTTCATATGCGTTGTTTTAAATACGGAGAAAGTTGAGGAAGGCGATTATTAAAAGTAAAATTGACCTTACCGCTTAAATAACGTCCTTGAACTAAAGACTGTCTCGTGTTGGGCTTAAAAATACCGAAACTTATCTGTCTTGAGCGCTCTTCCTGATCACAACCGTCTTTAGATTAAACGATCTTAAATTAAAATGAATAAAAATTAAACGAAAAATAAATTAAGGTAAGACGGACGAGAATGTGTGCCGGATTCACATGAGGGTCGATAGGGAATGGGGATGACCGACTCACAGACTGGTTGACCGGATCGACTAAATGGCATCCTACTGAGGGAACGGAGGAGGGGCCGTGCCTAACGGTACGTACCCTTTCCTATCTCAAACTTAAAAACAAAGGTAGGGGAGCGACAGTCTGGGGGCCTGGGGTATGTCTCCTTTCAGTATGCGACCGAGATAATTCCAAAAGACTAAAACATTGGAGCCTCTCTCTCCAGTTACCATAACCGCTAAAAATAGATGCGAAAAAATCCGGTGAAATCGAAAAGAAAGAAAAAATTATAATAAAAAAAACCTGAACCAGAATCAGGTTAGAAAGGAAGATATTGATCAGCAATAATTCTTCATTAGAAGTTAAATTCAATTAATTGTCGAACTTAAGTAAACAAGTGTCGAGAGAAAACTTTAATGAGTATCTTTAACAAACAAAGCAATAATTTTATATCAAAAGGGCTATTTTTCACGACAGCACCATTTTCAAACAAGGAAAAAAACAATTTATCATCCTGAATTGCTTTTATAAAAAGAAGTAAAACTAAGAAGAAAAAAAAACTTGAAATAAAGTATAAAAAGGAAAGATGAAAATTATAATTATAACGTCAATACATACTAAATTTTTCCCAAGATAATATTATTTTCAATAGAATTTTCGTAAGGTCGTGTAAAAAAACAAAAAACGTCTATTAGAAAGAAAAAGACTATTAGAGGAGGAAAAGGAAAGAGGGATTATAGTATAATAAAAAAGACAGTTTCTTTAAAACGTCTTTAAGACATCTTCTTTAGATTGTCAAACAGTCGAATTGTATCTTCTTTATACAATCAGCTGGTTAAGGATGAATGCCTTCTAAGATAATGTAATATTTGACATATTCCTGAGACCTTGGGATAAAAAAAAAACTTCTAATAAGGACGCAGGAGAATAGTCTTATGGAATTTTTATACCTGAAATTCATCGTTAAAAAACACGCATCCCTTTCTATTCCCTCAGACAAAAACGATTACGAAGACGGAGCACAGGATTATCTTAATAAGATGTGAAGACGAGGGTCTAATGTGGTCCAGGAAATAAGATCATAAACATACCTGTGACAAAATATAGTTTATCACGATTGATACGAAATATAAACGTTGTATCTCTGTTTAGATGCGTAGAAAGTGATTGTTTACGTACTTGTATTCATTGCGCATGCGTGTTTCATAATTCCTCTTTTTTCCGCCCTAGTGCGGTAAAAAAGAAGAATTTTTTACCTTAACGCACGATTAGCGAGTTTGTTTACATTTAACAAAACTAATTTGCTGTCTGTTTAATTAAAGTAACTGTTTATACCGAGTTTTTAGTGAAAAACAATTATTGATTTGTCATTATGACGAAAATAAGAAGAATAATACGCCTCCCGAAATAATTAATTCGGCACAAAATACAACTAATGAATTAATTTCATCTTTATCAAAAGAGAAATACGGAGTTACATACAGGAAGTTTTTTTTTTTTTCTGTAATTAATATTAAAATCCAACAATCGCTGATAAAGTACGGTACGCAACACGTGCGAAAACTGCATTTTGCTTTGCTCGTGTGGTTTTACCACCCTCTCGCTGTCGCTCAAACTCTCAAACTCTTGTCTGTCTCCAATTAGGGGAAAATTATGCCGACCCCGTTCACCTTCTCCACTAGAGTTGGTTGGTGGTCCAAGTTGGCCGAGGTGCAAACTCCACACTCGCATACAAAATGCTACTTTCTGCACTAGACGCGTAATGTACTATTTTTGAAACAAGGTAGCTTGTTCTACAAGTTTATTAAAAATAATATTTAAAATTGTTTGAAATTAGCGAATTGATGATAATATTATTGTTACTTTGGTGAAAGCGAAACGATTTACCCTATATATATATACTCTTCAAAGACCTCTAATTAAGGATTCTCACGTACCAGAATAATTTTAATCAGTGGGTTATCATTGTACAAAAGTATTATAAGATTTATTAAAGGCATAGTTATAATCTTATTTATGTCACATAAAACTTTTAGTTCCTTAGTATTCTTTCAAATAGTAAAATTCAAAATAGCTAAGCAATGTAATCGATTAACTATCACTCGGAAACGCCAGCCCCTTAGGATAATATTAATCGACACGACTGTTATCGACAGAACTCAAATTGTGTTAGAATAACTACACTATGCAACTATGCAACTACACTATGCAACTTCTAATAAAGACAGTCTTTATTTAGATGAAAGAAAGAAAAATGAGTGCGATTATAATAAAAAGAAGATTGACACTCACTTAAAGGTAAGTCAAAACAACAGTAAACAGGGGATAAAGTCTATTTATAGTTGGGTGAATTGAAATCAATATTATTACAGATAACTCTATTTATAGGTCATTAGTCTTTGTTATATAAGATTGCCTGAACAGGCTAAAGCTAAGGCAACACCTTAATCCATCCATCTAGGTAGATAAAAAAATGCCTTAACTTCGATGGATTGTTACAACTTCTACAACGAGCTGCATTAATTTATGAAGAAAAAAATAATTCAAGGACACAATTGAACACACAAATATTGCAAATTTATGTAAAAATAATAATTAAAAAAAGAAAAAATTTATAATACTTACTTTTTGTTTTTACTCCTTGATTAAATTTTAATAATTTTTACTCTACACCTTGAGTAATTTAAATTTGTGCATCGACCTCATTAAAAATAAAATCTTCATCAGGTCTAAAATGTTATGCAAATCAAGACTGAACAACAGGTTTTACAACTAATTGTCGTGCAAACTTTATGAATATCTAGGAGGACGATGTTACAACTTTCTAACAAGTATTTCCTTTCTATCTCGTCTTATCTAGCGGAGAAGGTGAACGGGGTCGGCATAATTTTCCCCTACTTGGAGACAGACAATACGAGAGAGTCTTGATAAGTACACGAGTAATAAAACCATTTCAAATCCGAGAATGTAGAAAAAAAATTGTCATTCTGATTTGGAAAAAGTGAGTTATGGTGAAATCATCTTCTTCATCACTCATTATTTTCTAATTTTATAAAAAATAACATAATTAGTATCAGGTTTTAGGAATGGATTTTAGTTCTACCATAAATTCTTTAAAAAAGCAATATATTTCGGATGTTACTCCATCACCAGGCACAAAAACAAAGACTACATAACTAGATTGCACTTAATATATAAGATTTTAATAATAAATAACATCTAATATCTATAAAAATCACAATAAACAGAGTACACAAGTATTAGGTTAAAGTTATGATAAGATAAGGTTCTGGAGGAGGTTATATGAAGAGGTTAGGTTATTCCAATGTTGTCTTTCATCTGTTAAAACTGCATAAAACATTAAATGAACCGATAGAAGTATCCAACTCCCTACTTTTTAAGCAGTTTCAACAGATAAAAGACAACATTGGAATTTTGGAATAACCTAACCTCTTCATATAACCTTCTCCAGAACCTTATATTATCATACCCTTAACCTAATACTTGTGTACTCTGATTATTGTGATTATTACTGTGATTTTTATAGATATTAGATGTTATTTATTTTTATATATAAAGTGCAATCTAGTTATGTAGTCTTTGATTTTGTGCCTGATGATGGAGTAACATCCGAAATGTATTGTTTTATTAAAAAACTTATGGTAGAACTAAAGTCAATTTCTTAAACCTTATTATGGAATTCTACAAAAAGAACATTTGAAATTTAAGAAAACTATAATTAGTATCACAATAAATGATATTTTTAAAACAAAAAAACTAAATTTTACCAATAATTAATGATTTTTTTTCTAATGCAACATTAACAAAATGGAAAATTACAGGTTTTATGAATATTTAAATAATTCATTAGATAGTTCCATTTTGCTAAAATAACAAGAATTTTAAGATAAATAAATTGAAATAAATGGAACCCCTTAATAGAATAAAGAAACATTTCTTAAAATCATGGGAATTCAATGAAACAATTATACTAAAATATAAAGGTTCTAAGAGATAGAATGTCGACAAAGTAACAACTTTCATTCCTTAGAAATCTTTTGAATGTTTTGTTGATTTCAAATTAAAGAGAAAAACATTCTTCAAATTCAAACATTTTCTGAGAGAGGATATTTTACTAAACAAATTTACTTGACCTTATTTTAACACTGTTAGTCCAGGAGATAGCGTGCAAAAAAGTGTCTGACTAACATCAAGCTAGAATTAAGTACACAAATTAATCTTTTAGTGCCTTTTAAGAAGGTGTTGTCCGCTATGTTTATCTGCGGGAAATAGCCTGGTAATAGGTATGTGGAAAAAAAATCACAGGGAAGTACTAGCATCAAGCAAAAGTACTTTCTTAGGGTTTCGTAGATTATATGCTTTTTTTGGGGGGAAAAAAAAACATTTTAGTATTTCCCCATCCCGCCCTATATGAAAGTTAGAAAAAATATAAACAAATTTAAATAGATCCCCCCAAAAGAAAAAATAGTGAAGAGTAAGGAGAGTATAGAGTAGATGTCCCTGGTACGATTCTTCGGGGGTCATAATGTATTTTATCGGTAATAAAATAACAAAACGTTAAATAATTATATTCTGGCAATTTTCATCATCCTATCAAAAGGTATTAGCATGAATTATTTCATAATTTTAGAACTAGCCGTTACAAGGTGGAACGGGTGGGATATTTTTTTTTGTAAGCAATTTTGGCGCTAAAAACGCAATTTTGGTGGTAAAAGGCATAAAAAGGTTAAAGGACAGTAGTCATAAAAATTTATATATATTTGTAATCTACTCTTCAGTAGCGGCCGCTCTCCAACTTATTTTTTATATGCCTATTGTCAAGTTATGTCCCGCAGACGAACTTAGCCGACCACATATTCTTAAAAGGTGCCAAAAGATAGCTTTATATTAGTCAGTTACTTTTTTGCACGCTCTCTCCTGTACTATGTGTTCTTTTATTTATTTTATATTTTATTAATTTTTATTTGCCTATTATTTCTAGAACGATTATTCCAATAATAATAATATGTTGAATATAATTTCAAATTAAAAAGAAGAAACATTTACAAGATTTCTAAGGAAAATACGAAGAAGAAACCCCTTTTTAAAGTCTAAATTGAACTCTCAGCGTTTCTGCTTAAGCTTGAACCTAAAACTAAGCTGCTTCAAAATTCATTAACGCATAGTGATCTATTACATTAGTAGGGACTATCATTTAGATCTATGTTAAATAGTTAGCCAGGGAAAGTTTCATAAGGAAAAAATGTATACAATCATACAAGTTATAGATGATTTTAACTCCAATCAGGATGAAAGTATAGTAGTTATATGTTAAGTTTTAAGATATAAGAATTTGTCCTTAACTCAAGCTTTTGTCCTTAAAATATGCTTTTTTATTCTCCTTTGGACATAAAAACGGCCAATACCAACGTCAGCATTAGACCATCTACGAGATATTGCCCGCAACCGGCTTTAAATTAGCAAATTTAGAGGAACACACTGAAACTATTTTGATATTAATTGCTACGGTTATAAAAGAACCCTACGATGAAAAAAATTCAATTTCCAGATGCATTTATGAAAAGCAGTTATTAAGATTTACAAATATTACACCTTAAAATATCAATTACATTTCAGGTTACTTTAAAAATAAAAATAAGAACCCAGTCTTCTTAGGTTAACTGTACTAAACACTTCAACCGGTTTTTTCTTTCAAATTATCCTCGGTTCTCGGTTAGTCCATATCGTCATTCTGTCACTGTCGTGGAAGGTTTTTACGTCGTGTTTAATGGAAAAGGACCAACCAATGTCAGATGTCCCGACTTCTGTCGAGAGGTGTCAAAGAATAAATGCGTAGACCATTATCAGAGGATATTGTTGCAACCACTTCGTGTCATCTAAACATTAAACATTTACCCGTCAGATATTTCCCGTCTACAAGATTACCGTTTGACAAAATACCTCTGTCGCCATAATATATATATATATATATATATATATATATATATATATATATATATATATATATATATATATATATATATATATATTACAGTAAAGAAGAATACATTTTTATTTAATGACTATGAGTATTTTTAATAACCATTATAATAAAAATATCAGCTAACAATGCTTTTCTCAAATAGATATAGCTTCAAGCAAATTAACTTTAATTTAATATATATATATATATATATATATATATATATATAAAATGAGATTTTATTATACATAAATGCACGGTTGTGTGTGCATGGAAGAATTAGTATAATGAGATAGGATTCCCGCATGAGGGCTATTAAAAAATTAGGTTATGCACATGCACCAAAAAATGCAGTATACTTAATACGGGGACATCGGTGAGCAAGCTTTGACATAGATAACAATCAAAATGTTATTTAAAAATATAGGGGTTTTGCGAAAGTGACCCACTAATTGTTCTTTGACCGACTTCAATTTAGGGTGCAACTAATTCTGGATCATAATGTAAAGTGTGAAGGGCCTACAGTTAGTGAACCCCTTGGTTATTATTGTTTAATTTTTTTCGGGATTTGGACCACAAAGCGACATGGTGATGAAATTTAGTTTCATTGTCCACCAGTAGCGCATACAGTTTTGCAAACTCCTTTTCTTTGCTATTCGATAAATATAAATTGTCAACCAAAAAACGTCTTTGGGGACGAGGCTTGACTTCTTCCGCAACCTTTAAAAGTAGTGCTATTTTAGGAGGAAATTTTTTTAAGAGGGTTAACAGCGGTACGTATAGAATATTGAGTGTCAACGAAAGGAGATTCCTTTGACTGACTGGGGTCTGACCAGACACAGACAGAGTGAGTGGGGTTAGACCGAGACCGGGCTGTGACCGTAGGTATGAATCTACCTATAAATAAATAATTTGCAAAAAGGACAAACTAAGAAAATAAAATCACAAGAAAAAATCACGAATAGGATATGAATGGATATGGTATGGTTATTTTAAATTTCTAAATTTTTAATAATTTTCCGAGATCCCTGAATGTTAAACAATGAAAATGCCCAATTGCAGAGCTGTTAATTTTTAATAATAAGCACTAATTTGTATTTTTATTTTTACAAATGATAAGATATCTACATGGAATTCTTTATGGATATTCTCAGATAAAACAATATAGATCATAGATAACACTATGTCAGAATATTTCTCATATAAATTATAACTCTTTGACTTATACATTATACATCATGTAATATTCCAAGTGAATTATAATTCAAATAATTCGTCTTCCATCCTTCATATTGAATCACAATAGGGACTTTAAAAACAGCGTTTTATCACCGTGCTTGCAATTAAGAAAGTGAGTGGAAAATAGGTTACGACTTTTGTTATTCAAATAATCGGCATTTAAATCCTTTTTGACTTACTCAATTGAGGAAATAGGCAATTCTTCCATTGGCTAGTCCTAAAACTACTATAGACACCTTCACTTCCAAATCCCTATTTGTAACAATGTATAGTAATGTCACACATGAAAGGTTATTGGACAAGAAAACATAGATAGAAATGTGCTTATCTTTTAAAAGCAGTCCATGCAGCCCTGAATGGAGGCCAGCCCGCTTAATACGCCTTATTTGTAACAATGGATAGGTATATTATTGATATTAAGAGAATAAGAAACATCGCTTTAACATACTCTCCAATGAGATAAAGAAAAATATATATATATTGGTTGTGCATGAAGTCTTACGTAAAAAGGGTTTCGTTGGTATTGTGATTGTGAACGTGAAATTAGTTAGTATAAGAAGGGGAGGCACGCAAACATTTTTTTTTTTTTGACAAAATGGTATAAAAATCATATCAAATTATTATTCTTATTCTTATTCAAATTATTATTTCTTATTTACTTATGGCTCAACAGACCGCACATTTTCCATATTTTTTTTATATTTTTAGTAACAGCAGAAATATAGTTTTGGGGGGAGGGAAGCGCAAAATTTTGATGTTTTTTGACAAAATGGCGTTAAAAATTAAACACGTTCCACAAGTGTTATTACATTTATGTAATCTACTCTTCAATACCTTTCATTTGATACCCCACTCAATTTATTTTTTTTCGCAGGACATGAATTATCCGCCATTTTGGATTTGAGCAGGTGATATAGACCTGATAATTTTGAGTTCACTATATTTTTCCTGTCATCTTTAATACTGGAAAGTTTCATATGTTTACCATTTTTTATTTAAAAGTTATTAGAATCATACACAGTGACAGACAGACAAACAGAAACGAAAGTATAAGAGTTTATTTTTTTTTTTTGGTTTTACCAACGAAACCCTAAAAAAACTGTTATAGTCAAAAGAATACCTTGATAGTTTTTTCTTAATGTCTCCAATGGAAGGATAAACAAAGGAAGGATAAACAAGACATCTACTCATTGTACCTACATGTATTAAAAATAAGCAATTTTGAGAAATACAAATGTACTACCTTGGATTTAATCGCATGAATTGAAGATAAGAAAAGGAAACTATAAGTTTGAAAGACTTTTCTGCAGAATGCATAAATATCGGAGCTTGCTTAGAAAGCAAGCTGAGAGTGTGAGAAAGCTGCTGCATGGGATTGAGGTGTAAATTACACATTGATTTAAAACAATTGAAAGGTTTCGGTTTAAGAGATAAGATGTGCATACTGCAAGACGGAACTGGAGGGTTCATCAGAATGCAAGTTATTGCGCTGGGAGCAAGCTAAGCGCACGAGCCGAGTATGTGAGAAGGCTACTGCTACTGCTACTACAGGTGATTGAGGTCAAGGTCCATGAGGTTCATCTTGTAGTAGGTTAGAAGGAAGGAGAGTGGGTCACCAGTGTGTGACCACTTCCCCCACCCTTCTCTTCTCAAACTCCTTCCAAACCACTTCGTAAAAGCAGTTACCGTTAACTTTCACGTTAATTCCTTTGCCTAACTCTCCCTTGCCAAGTGCAGCCATAAACTCAGCTGATTAGTCTAATCCAAGTAGGAAATAAACTCACGCTATCCTTATTCTACTTTCTTCCTATAAACACGGATCAACTCCATAAACCTAAAACGAAATAATAATAATCATATTTTTGCAAACTCTCCACTTATTTGATGATTAAGAAAAATTACAAAGAATAAACTTTATTTGATTACTCCTTTCACTGATCTAGACATCGTTTAGTAAATTACAATTCCACTATAACCATCCAATTTTCAAATAAATTTCTACGAGGATGCTATTAAACCATTTTAATACTTTCAAAAATGATTAGGTCGATTATTTAAAAGGTCATTGAAGTTATTTAGATTATTATTAAATATTACTCAAGATATTAAGTTGGCAATAAATATCATGCAGTAAAGATAAACTTAGATTCTTTCGATCAAGTGCTAAAGCATCTCTAGTTTATCTAGGGTTAAAAAACTATTTCTAATGGAACGTTTCACGAATTTAACTTTTTTTTACAATATAACAATAGTTTGGTAACGGAAGCATTGATATGTTCAAAACATTTCATGTAATTATGAATGCACTTAAATACCTTAAAATGTAGCCTTAAGCGTAGAACTAGTAGTTAAAGCTAATATAGGTTCTTAGAAACGAAATCATCGCGAAAATAATTCAAAGAAAGGTTTTAGTTTTATCATTAATTTGTAAAGCTTCTGTTAGAACATTGTTCTATAAATAAAATGATCAGTTCTTAAAAGAAAGAAATAGGCTGACAAGAGAATGGTTGGGAACCACTAGCTTAGAGACAACAAACACACACGCAACACTGTAAAAGAGCAAACAGGGCTGGTTTAGTAATACGTAACAGAATTGAAGCATTGAAGTTCAGTGATAACCTAATGAAAAAGAGTAGCCTAATATAATAAGAATGTCGATCATTACTACGCAATTGTCTTTGTAATCTAGAAAACCAGAACTCCGAATTTACCGAATCAATACAATATCATATACAGTGCTAAAACATGGACCCTAACCAATTCAGGTGAGAAAAGAATGGGAGTAGGGGAGAAGAAAATACTACGCAAGCATCTTTGGAGTCGTGAATGAGAACGTAGCAAACAGTGCCGGTTCTGAACATTTTTTAAGTGTAAGCGAAAACAATATTTCAGCGCCTCCCCCCCCCCCCCCCCAACTCAACAATAATAAAAAATGGTGTAGGAAATTGACTACATAACAAAATTTTGAGTTTGTCAAAGAAGATACCTACACCAAAACATATTTACATAGTATTTTATACAGATAAAATTATGTTAAATATTATTATGTTATAAAGACAATTTATCTGGATTTTAATACGGGCAAAATCCCTTATATAATGCTTTCATATCTATTTCATTGAGAATGTTATTTTTAATGGCCATGAAATCTAGTCCATGCAATCGTTCTTCAAATATGGTTGATCTTAAATATGTCTTTATGAATTTTAATTTGAAAAAAAAAACCATCTTCACCATCACCATTACTGGCCACTTGTTCACTGACAGTGGAAGAGTGAGAAGTGTTCTTATGCCTGCAATAACGTTTGGAAATGAGTTCACACAGCCATGTTTTGCAATGAAACACAAGGTTTTGGCTGGAGAGGTACAAGGTACCAGTGGTCAACATAACTGCGAATATTTGCAGCTCGTTGAAGAGATCATTTTCATCAATCACGTTCCTCTTCATCACTCAACACAATTTCGATGTTTTCTTATCTCTTTATCCTATGTTCAATGATTGTCTATATCACATAGGGATTCAAAGAGTTTGCTGTGGTTTTCCATAAACTGGATTTTTTTTTCAGTGATGTGATCGCTTTGTCAAGCACAATATCGCTTTGTTAACATCGTTTTGTCAAGCAGCACAAGAAAGTCGACTTTACTCCAATAGGATCATAATGAGAAATACTTTTTCTTGTTAGTGGGCTGGGCAGACTTGAGTTTATATTTTAAACTCAGCACTGACTCCAATTTTGTCTCTGTTGTTACTTTTGTAAAGTTGTTAAGTGTTTTATTGTAGTTTATGAGTCAGATTAGTCAAGTCAATTTCACTCGGGACGGGGGTGTTCGTTCAATGTTCGTTCAGCCATCGTCAGCAATCTTGCAAATTATTGATGTATTGTTTCAAAAGGTTTTTTACATGATATATCCCTTATCCATTTTTCCCAGTTTGGCGCCCCCCTTCAGTAATGGGGCCTTCTACGGTCGCGGGGTTCGCAGGATTCATGTCCGGCCTTGGTAGTACGGAGACAAACGCAGACATCCGTATACTTAATAGATGGTTCCTTTAAAAGCCTATTCACATGACATGTGAATAGGCAAAAAGAAAAATTTGCAATCTTATATAAGAAATACAACATTTTTTTTTCCTTTCCACTTCATGAAATAAAAATGTATCTGTGATCATGAATTTTAATAAAAAATTAAATTAGATAACTAAGTGCAGGTAGCTAAAGAAAGGATTATTTCAATTTAATAATTATATTTTAATACTTACTTAAAGATAAAATGCTAATATCGCGACAGGATGGTCTCTAGTCCCTTATCTATTTCCTTTATTTTCTCAGCTAAAAAAGAGAGGAAAACATAAAAAAACTTCAAGATCTTAAAAAAACATTTGTCAAAAAATGAATTGTAGAGAGCATAATAAAAACCTTATATTCCTTCTAAAAAATTCTTAAACTTTTTATCATACTTGTATAAATAAATCTGAATAAAAGTCAGAATATATTATGTAGGGTATACTTTATTAAACTATTCTGTTCACGGCTTCACATTACATTTGGTCTATAAAACTCTGATACTAATTAACAGGTGACTGGCGTTATATGTTCTACGCCCCAGGGGCTACAAAAAACGCTATATAAACCATGGCTCAAATATTAACCGTTCTCCCACAAGGTCAAATTATATTATTTTTTTAAGATCGCATACTTTGCTCATAAAAACACTTATTGCTCTAAAAGTAAAAAAGCTAGAACAAAATTTTTGGTTTCGTTGTATAGCTGATAAAATTTTCTACAAGAAAAGTACAATTTTAATTTTCATGCCCTCAAATTACATTACCAAAAATGTATACAAATTTAATTTTTACGAAAAAATAAAAAATAAAATTTTTTTTGCGGTTCTATAACTCACTGAGCTTAAACTTTTCGGACTTCAGGAAAAACTTCCTTATTTACTAACGTTTCAATAAATAATATTATTACCAATTCATAGGGCGGAATTTTTAGAAAAATTCGCTGAAAGTAAAAAAGAAACATGTTTATTGTTGTTATTATTGACTTAAAGGTGAGTATACTAAACCAATCTTACTTGTTTTTAATATGCTTTTAATTATTTACTCACTTGTAAGTCAAAAATAGCAACAATAAACATGTTTCTTTTTTGCTTACAGAGAAGTTTACTAAAGATTCCGCCTTATGAATGGGTAATAATATTAATATTGATCGAAACATTGGTAAAAAAGGAAGTTTTTCCAGTAGTCCGAAAAGTTTAAGCTCGGTTCTTTACTAAGTTATGGAACTACAAAGATATTTTATTAATTTTTTTTTCTTAAAAAATAAAATTTGTATACATTTTTTTTTCATGTCATTTAATATAGGAAATTTTGTCAGATTTACAACGAAACAAAAAATGTTGTTTTAGCTTTTATAGTTTTGGATCAATAAGTGTTTTTATGAGCAAAGGTATGCAATCTTAAAAACAAAATCATAAAATTTGACCTTGTGGGAGAACGGTTAATATTTGACCCATGGTTTATACAGCGTTTTTTGTAGCCCCTCAGACGTAGAACCTACTTTATTTTTTCACATATATCGCCAGTCACCCTGTATATATTATATAGATTTTTATGTAATTTTGCTGACTTATTAAATCCGAATAACTCAGAGAAGTTTGTGAACCAGCGACATTGGCCAAGCCGGTTCAACATGGCTGCCATTCAAAAGTGTGTTTCAGCTTTTAAAACGTTAATTGTGAAACAAGAGATATTTCATGCACTTTTTATTGTTTAAATGCAATACAAAGAATACTTATTTGTTAAAAGAAATGGAGGGGATGCACGAAAAACGCAATTTTTAAGGACAATAGCGCAAAGATTAATAATAGGTACTATAAGAAACCAAAATATTTGTACTCAGGACGTCCTCATTCATGTGCTATGGTTCATTTTTTGTTAAAAAAAATTATAGTCCTTTTTTTCTAAGCTTTCTCTATAGGTTTCTAATAGGAACTTCTTTCGATTGTTACTCCCCTATGTTTTTTTAGAATATATAATACTGACTAAATAACTATTAAGACAAAGGGATGTTTAGTCCAATGTACTTTGGGACAAAGGAATATAACCCTTCTGTTTTCATAAAGGGAATAACAGTCTAAAGAAGAATATTTCGTACTTCGTACACCTACTTTGAATTGTTACTCCCCCAGTGTTTTTTTATAAGGGGATTAAAAATCTAAAGAAGTGCCGTTGTCTATTTGTCAGGATTATTACACATATTGCAGAGTTTCAAGTGCTGATTATGAGAGTACATTCAGAGATCAGGTGTGTTACAAACAGACAGACAGATAGACAAACGACAGAAATGACAAAGGTCCTAGATCTTGTCTACGGATCCTAAAACACATTTTATATTAATATAAACTAATCTTGTATATAAACCAGAGCATTAATGTTTCAATTACTCAAGTGATAAGCAAGTAATTTTTTAGGTTTTTTTTTTTTTTTTTTTTATAATAATATCAAATAAAATATACTTGTTCTGAATATAATTCGAAAAATAAACAGGTCAAGTGTGTGCTAGACAGCACACAGCGAGGGTCCGTAGGCCATACTATATAGTGTTTAACTGTAAAGTGTATAAACAGTGTTTTTTTAAAATACTAAAAAGCTTACTTTGAACCATTCTAAGTGTCTGATATTCTCAAAACACACTCTGATAAAGTATTTTTTTGCTACTGAACCGGACTACAACCATATAAATACATCGAAAAGACCACAATTTAAAAAAACGTATTTTGTCAATAAAAAATAAAATAGCATTTCTTTCGAAATTTCAAAAAAGTGGTATATTTACTTTTGGTCGAAGAATGTTCAGGAATTTTTTGCACTTCACATAAGCGAGAGAGGGGGGGGGGGACACATTTCACACCCACTTCAAACTTGCCTAAGCTCGCCCTATCAAAGTTATATCCAAAGAATTATATATTTTTGTAATCAGCTCGACGTACCCTTTCATATGATACCCCTCACGGTGTCGAAATAAAATATAAAATTTTTAACCCTTAAGTTTTTTTACCCTAATTTTTTTGAAAAATATTTTTTTTAAGTCGCTATATTTTTAAAATATGTGGGTAGGTACAAGACACATACATGCCAAATTTTAAAGTGATCGGACGAAAGGTGTAGCCGTGAGAGCACGCGAGAGGACGGACGGACTGACACACGCAGAAAAATATAAGGGTCCTTGGTTTTGCCTACGGACCCTAATGAACTTATTTAGTAAACTCTCAGCTTTTGTACGGCCCGATCAACAACATCATTAGTTTATTACAGGACGGGAAGATCCAACCACGTTACTTATCTACTCGACGTGACCTTCAGTGTAAACGCATGTAATTTTATTTTATTTATCATTCGTATTCATAAGCAAATATTATTTAACTTATTACCAACATAGTAAAGTATTATTAAGCAACGTATTATATAAAAAAGCCCACAGTAAAATATGGTTAATAAAAGCAGATTGTAACATACTAAATGCATTTATTACAAGTATATCAGGTCTGAAGGCAACAAGGTTACTAAGATTTTGTGAAACTAACTAATTTAAAACCAGAGTAAAAAAAAAGTGAAAGCTTTAATAAAATAAGCTAATTTTTAGAATAGTGATATATTGAATAAGGGTGTTAGTTATAATGTGGAGTTAGAATAAAATTGATTGTCAGTTACATGCCAGATTAAAAGATAGAAAGCTTAATATCCGAATATGTTAGATTTTGTAATGGGTCTAATTAATATCAAAATTAATTACAACGTAATACATTAAATTCATAGATAACATCACTCATTTATCAACAGGTAATTAATTCACTTAGATTACAAAAGCGTCATTGTTTCAAGTATAATGATAAAACGAATTTGAAATGTTTAAAAACAAACTAAATATAAAGTATATTTTAAATGACCTTAATCATATCTAATAAAGTAATACTTTAATATTTAGGTACGTCTTAAAAAGACTGAACATATCAAAATTAATCAAGACACCCACATGTAAGGAGCGGCAGTATGCGTAACATATTGATAAATCTATTTCTGCTTATAGATCATAAATGAACATAAACTTTTAGGAAAAAAACAACCCAATGCATCTTGACATCTTGAAACAGACTTTATCTAAATACAAGACTTTATCTAAAATGAGACTTTGTTACTTCGTTGTACAATGCCGCTGTCTCACTATATTGTACAATGCCGCAGTTAATTTATTTTACAATACCGCTGTTACTTAATAGTACAATGCCGCTATATTACTTTATTAATATAATACCGCTCTCATTTTCTTGTTCAATGCCCTAAACTCTCAATTATAAGTAGTCATCGTCAATACCGGCGATACGAGATGATAAGTAAATGAAAAATCTGTCCGAGACAACTCAGTCAAACTGTCTCATATACGAGTTCATAATTACTTAGCCCAATGTTTTCCATTTATTAGATTTCGAATTTTTGTAGGTACATTTAATTAATACTAAACATTATATCAAAATTTATCATAAAAAATAATTTCGAACGAGGAATCGAACCCGGCCTCTCTCAGGTAATAGATTTAAACGGGAAAACGGCTTATATATTTAGATTCATATTTAAATGGGCTAAATTTTAATAAAACTCGTCGGAACCGTTTTGACAAATAATTTTTTAAAATGTTTTTCAGAGTTGTTGGGGGTAGCACCCCTAAATTTGGATCTAAAAATAATTTCATGATTTCCCCTCGGGGTATGATTTTTCAGAATATGTACCTATGGTAAATTTCGTAAAAATATGCCCATTAGTTTAGGCTCCACGCGTCTGCACAGAGACAGACAGACATTTTTAAAAACCACTTTCTTGAACTCAGGGGACCTCAAAACGTGTAAATCCATGAAATACTTTTTCTTTATATGAGAAAGTAGTAAGGAAGATACGGTATTAATTTTACTATATTGTAAGAGCTACTCGCTATAAGGGTAGAGGTAAACTAAAACAATAATTTTTAGGATTAGGTTTAACCTAAGATTCATAAATTCTGAGATTCCTGAGTCTGGGCTCCATCAGGGTCCTACAAAAAACTTATGATTGGTTTGCGCTGTAATAATTGTTATTTGATGTTATCCTACAAAGTAAGAGGTATTTAAACCACATTTAATGAATACAATTTAAGTCTAGAGCACACATTTAAATAACTTATATCTTCCTCTAATTTAAAGAATGGTATTCTTTTCCGCTTAAGACTTGATAAATTGTTAACTTTTTTATACACCTAGCACCAAACCAAGTATAGCCAAAGATACTTCTATTAACCTTGTATTTCTTGTTAGAAAACGTGAAATAAACTTCGTGAGGCAAATATTAATTCACAGGCGTAAACAAAAGAATGCAGTTTTTATAAATACAGTTATGTAATAATTTCATACATTTGAAGTTTAAACTGCAATTTTTATTCTAGTGCATTGCAACTTAAGTATTTTTAAGTGTATTTATAATCAGAAAGTATTATAGATAAATGTCAGGAACTGGAATAATATAGTTTAATAATCCTTGAAACCATATCACTATGTGTAAATGTCATAAATATTCTCAATTCTAGTAAGAATTCGAGATAATTAGTGTAATAACTGTTTGAAATATATGTTTAAAAGTATGTTGTTTGATATAAATTAGCATGTAAAGAATATTTAAACGCTTAAACTGTCAGGGAAGACTTTTAAACTTTAAAAGTGAAAGGTACTTGCAGCTTGACGAACAAATATTGTACAGAATTACTATTCAAGATGTCGTGATAAAATGGACAATAACTCTAATGCAATATTGAATACTTCTATACACACGAGAATGTTACAGTCTGTCAGCATTTTAACTGTAGGAGAAATATCTCAGATAATACTAAGACTCGACATTTTCTCAATCGATTTTTTTGTCTCACTTTATGGGTATTGACCACGGCATTTGACTCGGTATTAGAAAAAAAGAGAAGAGCGGATTTGGAAAACCTAGAGCTAGACATAGATCAATGAATTTGTAACTAGAATACACTGTGACATTTACGGGAAAAAACATTACACATGTGACAAGCCTCAATGCATTTCAATGGCTTCTCTGACATAAATACGCTTTGCGAGTTACCTATGCCTAGCAAGAATCAAATATAAAAATACTTATAGTTTTCCTTCAACATATATTTTCACTTCACTTCCCTTAACATTTGTTTCTTTACTTATTTTCATCGCATAAAGTTAAGCATTCGTAGGATTTTATGATTTCTGTAATAAATATATTTCAATAAAAATAGACTGCCAATTATTGTTATATTAACATCAACATTATTCTTATATAACATTATTGTTATATTGTTTATTGTGTAAAAACTATTAATAGTTTTAACGATCTTTAACACTTTATCGCGGTATCGCTGTTTTACTAAAAAATTGTATTTGAAAAAAAAATTTTTGTCTCGTCGAATAGATGAAGTTTGATTTTTTCCCCGACCTAATATTCCAATATTAAATTTGAAGTTCACGTTTACACGAGCGTTGAGCGTGAACGCTTGGACGGATAATGTTGTCTAAAGAACTCGTCCTGGGCATTGGTAAACATGTCTACCAAATTTCATCAAAATCGGTCGACATTTAATCAAGTTATCGTCACACGTTTCAGAATTTGAGGACACACAGACCGAGAGACAGACAGACAGACAGACATACACGAGACCAAAAATGTTTCCTGATGTCTGAAACGGATTTCTGTCTTGTAATTATTAAAATCGGAGACATAAAAGTTCTTCGTTCTCGAAAGTGAACACAATGCTTCCGTTACATTCGGTAAGCTCGGAACTCGGAAGCAAAAATAACCTTGAACGTTAATTTAAAATTACTAATCAAATAGAGAAATAGAGAATTTTACATTTTTATAAAGACAAATTTCATTTAATTACTTTCATGTAAGCGTCCTTCTAACTTTCCATCGGTTATTAATTGATTAACATAAATTTTTCCCATAACATGATTTTAACATGGATGTGATTAACATAAATTGTTCCCTTAACATGATTTTAACATGGATGTGATTAACATAAATTTTTCCCTTAACATGATTTTAACATGGATGTGATTAACATAAATTGTTCCCTTGACATGACTGTAACATGGATATGATTAACATAAATTGTGCTAGGAAGTCAGTATATGATAGGAGGTAGATCAGTTATCACTTTTATTCATTGTAGTACTTCATTTTGCCGATCGAAGTTCTAATTTAATATAAAATGATATCAGAGCACCGAGCGGACCAAATAGTAATCAAAACAAATTAGTGATTCATAATTTCACACCTTAAGATGCATCAACTATACTATATATCAATATAGACAAAATGTTTACTGGTTTTCTCCACTTCGTAGAAATGCTTTGAAATGTCGATATGTGGATTTTATACCCAAAAACAAATCCATGATTCAATGTTTTTTCCATGAAATGGAGAAAATTAGTATTTTTTTCACTCTTGTTTGTATTCCTTCCCTTAGTAGAGTACACAGATTATATTTTTCAAAGGCATCTCCTACGGGTTTTATCATAAAATAGTAATTGAAAAATATTTAATCTTATTGTAGGTATATCGATTTTATATTGAAATTTTAAACTGTTATATCCTAGCTTGTTTGAATATTTGTGTTTGATGTTTTAAAACTAAATAATGTAAAACTCTTTAACTTTTCTAAACTAAAAGGCTTGCTCGATACTCTATATTGATGAACAAATTTAAAGCTTATTCTACATTATTTATCTTCTACGTCATATTCGATGTCTGATGAAAATTATTCAATCAGAATTTTTAGGAGAAATTTAAAATCCCTTTGTCTTTTGAGTGTTTTCATTGTGCATAATTTTCAATTATAATGGCCATTTGTTCATTATTCAATAAAAAAAAAAAACCCTGCAACAAAGCAAGATATTGCTTTTTAAGTCTTTAATATTTATTATTTTGATTAATCCTCCACAGTACTACTGAGTAGAGATAAAGGGCTTTTATACCCACGCTTGCGTCTATATTTCAAATGATATATATTCTATATGGTAAACATGTCTATATTCGCATGGTAAACTATCAAAATTATACTTCAAAAGATCTTATAAATTCAATATTAGTGAATTTATCTTTCCCTAACTCCAGCCACCATAAATTAAAAAAAAAAATTAGAGATAAAATAAACTCGAATACGACATATACTTGACAGTTTTATTTTGAGTAGATTTACAACTTAATAATTATTATGCAAGAAAAGCCCTATGTTATCTACCGATCAAAGCCAAGCCGTCAGTGTTAATTTATAACTATTATATACGTTAGTTTACTATAAATAATCTGGGGCTTTGAGTTGCAAAAGAGCTTTACTTAAGAAGCATAATATTTAAACTCAAAACCATTACATTTTGTTTGAATAAAAATACACGTGTAATACATTTGAATATTTTATGACGCATTAGCATATGAATATTTAGAAACATTTTTGCATTTTTATTCCTTCTATTTTTACTTATACTTCGTATCTGCACTACATTTGTTTAAAAAAGTATCAAAATGAATAAATGCACCACAAAAACATCTCTGACTTAGTTTAGATTTTATAATAAAGGATTTGTATATTAATATCAAATTGTTTAAGAATTGTAAATAAAATGTTAGGTTTTTCTCTTGCATAATAAAAATATTATTTGTTCCCGATAAGAGCGAACATAAAGCTCCTTGTTTTACTATGATAATTCATTCTTAAACATCCCCTTAACAGAATTAGAATTATAAAACATGAACATTATTCACTTTTTTTATACTTTTACAAAAAGTATTGGTAACATATAACGGGAATAACACTAAAACCGCATATCTTAGTAGCAGGTACAAAAGCGGTTCGGTGTCCATACAAGTAAACTTTTCATTGTCTGACAACACTTGTTTTGCTTCCGAGCTTAGCGAATGTTACGGAAGCATTGTGTTCATTCTGACAAAATGACTTTTTTGGCATCTCCAAATACAAAAAAGGCCTGTCAGTCGTTCACATCTTTTGCAAACCACCATATCTTAAAAACTACTCATGCGATTAATTTACAAAAATCTGGAGAGAATGTCATTAGTCCACTCACTATTTAAAAAAAGGGCTCCTTTTTTTCATTCAAGGGTCCTTCATTAATTTCAACATTCAGCTCAAATTAGACATTACACAAAAATACAGAGTCAAAACTCATAAGACAATTCGTCCAATAATCGAACCCGAGGAAGATTTGTGCTACACATTTTTGTGATAAATTTTTCTTACGTTCCAATCAATGTAGCAGGATGAGAGGCCGAACACTTTAACACATCTACTTGATGAGATCATCAGTGTAAAACATGTTCATCTTCCAGGGATGCGAAATCTTTAGAAGTGTAGGTGCTCGAACATTAATTTCAAGCATGTTGCGAGTGCACTAACTACGTGGCAACGCCAAACCCTCGACCACACTATTTGTTTAAAAACCTAAAGGTTTCTAAGAAAACCAAATTTTAATTCTCTAGAAAGTTTTTATAATAGAATGAATAGTTGAAAATGAAAAAGGCCTCCTATATTATTAGCCTCACGTTAAGATAAACATGTTAGGAATGGGTTGCCTCATTGCATCTAACCACGCAAACTCTGTTTATTTTAAGAAGTAAATAAGCAGTCTGGTATCTTGACTCTTATCTATTCTCTTTGAATAGTTGATTACTTGTATTTAAAACATTGCTTGTTAGCTTAATTAGATAATCGTATCTATATTCGTTTAAGAATCTGTATCTTAACGTCAATTTATTAATTAAAAAAACTGACCATAAATTATACTAATAAAATATTTGATATTTTTAAGTAATTTACAGTCGCTATCCTAAAAGGTATAGTTCTTATAATGAGGCAATGAGGTATGTATATATTTATATTAGTATCTTCAAAAGTAGGTAGTTGAATAACACGAATTCTAAGTATGGAATACAAAGAAAGTAAAGCTTCAAAATAATTATTGCTTTATTAGAATATATGAGTTTATGTATGACAAGTTAAATTCACTACAAACTTCGATAAACAACAAGAGACCAATTTACTCGTCTAGTAAGTCTCAAAATATTTTGGAACACTTCTCATAAGCCGAGATTATATTTAAAAACATTTAGGAACGAGAGAAAATATGTTTTTAGGCTTTCTATTTGGTAAATAGAGTGTAAATTACTGGTTTAGTATCAAGATCAGTATGCATTTTTGTTAAAAAAACAATTTTCTTTTTTTATTATTTCGTCCTATGAAGATTACAGCAAATAGGACTATTTTTTTTATAATTATAATTTATAAACTACAATTAGATGTCACATTACACACTTACATAATATTCTTCACTTATTATACTTATAATGCAATACATTTTACACATAAACTGTGATAGATATAGTAGTAGTAGTAAGGTCCTAGTACTAGTATGAGACCGGTAGGACGAACCACTTGCTCTAACCTAGCAATTGGGCCATCACTTAGGCCCTTTTTACTATACCCGTGGTAGAGAGTTCCAGCCACTTCACAAAACATAACTCTGTACATTATACCGCCAAAGCGAGTATGACGTGATCAATAGTGAGCCATATAAATCAAAGCGTCACGGCGAGGAATCATTCAAATCATTCAGAGATGGCCGAGCAGACATGGTAAGTAAATTAAGCCACACGGCCACGCTGGCTCTCGCTGTGATAGATAAGTTAGTGATTGATAAGTATAAGTGTATTTTTTTCGGATAAGCAAAAATCATAGACACTAGGAAACTCCAAGGACCCTAAACCTTACGTGATTTTTGTTTACACGAATAGACTACATGTATACAATATAAGTTATCACTGGTAATTTAAATTATTCATGTTAACGAAACAATTTTAAATCGGTGCAACTATTTCCTACTAGTGGTTAAAGGTTTAATTCCACTACCTTACATAAGAGGTTTATTTTCTAACATAATAAAGAACCAAAGACCCAAAAGCATCTTTTGGAACTCAAATCAAAAAGATTCAAAAGGAGTCTTTACAAATTTTCCTTAAGACCCCACCATCAATGACCTCAAAAAGACCATTTATTTTTTTTACTTCATTTTATGTTAACCAATGTACTACAAATGTTACTTTAGGATTTAGATGTCTTCTATACAAAGAAAAGAGTCTAACACAAGTCAACTAGAAATTAACAAAGATGGCTCACCACTAAACGTAACTTTATTGTTATTGATCTGACTTAAGTCAGATTCCAACCTCTGTCTTATTTGAAGATTTAGAGCGCAAGTGGAGTAGATATCAATAGATTAACGAACAACTGGAAAACCTCTCCACAGAATAATGTTTATTTTACAAAACTATATAGCTTTCGGCCTCATCAGTGCCGGTAAAAAGGAAAGGAAAAACCCGACGTGGAGTCACTTGAAAGACAAAAAACGGACCCAAGCTATATAATTTTGTAAAATAAACATTATTCTGTGGAGAGGCTTTCCAGTTGTTCCTTAATCTATCTCTGTATTACTTCTTACAACGACTTTTTCTGCACTTATTCGAATTTTACCGGCACTTTAGAAGACACCTTTTTAATTGACACCTCCACTAGTCAATAAGGAATTAAGAAATATTGCTCTCCACTAAAAATAGCTGATTGTTATAGATCTGACCTAAGTCAGATTCGCCCCCTCTGTCTTATTTCATGCACCGACACTTTTTGCACGTATCCGAATCTTATTGGCACTTGACCTCAGGCTAAAAGCCACCTCTTTGCTGTACAATTAAGTTATTTTTAGTTGAGAGACGACTTTCTTTATTCCTAATCAGTTAACTCTATAAAACTAGTCTATTAAACTCTCTCTTCATTATTTAAAATATCTCTTTGTCCATTAAAAGGGGGAAAAATACCGCTGAATCGTAAAAATAAAATAAATATCCTATGAACGGTGTCATATATAAAAAGATCAATTACACTATAAAAATTTATGAGCAAAAATCAATTTAATACAGATTTAGATGGAAATAAAATTCGAGTTGTAAAGATGAATTATTTTATTGAAATCCGAGAGTCATTGCATTATTAGTAATTAGTAAAACTTCAATGAAAATAGGGACTTTTGAGTTTAATTTTATTGACAATTTAAATGCGTCTAAGAGATTATGTAAAAATCTTTTTGAAGTAACTTCAATTTATCTAAATATTCATTTAATATAAAATATTTTCTGGTTTTCAAAAAAGATAAATTTGGGAAAATGTAATTCCGGATACTAGTGGTACTTCGGCTCTAAAATAAGATTAGAGATCATGCATGGTGTTTAAGATGCTTAATTTAATATTCAATTTATACTTATATTTAACTTACAAACTAAGCTATATTATAGATCAAAGCTATATAATAGACCATAGTGGTTAGTATAAAAATGAGGAATAGAACATCACCTACAAAGTATAGTCATTCAAAATTAGGAAAATCTTCTTCCCTTTTTTAAAGTTTCTTTGGTAAAACCAAAAAAAGGAACCCGTATAGTTTCGTTCGTGTGTCTGTTTGTCTGTCACACTATACGGTTCCAATAATTTTTTAATCAAAAGAGATAGTAATACTAGCCCATAAAAACCCAGTTTTATTATAAATCCGTTACATTTTTGCATTTTGGTTGTCAGGGAAATCTTTGTATTAATTCATTTTAATTTTAAATAATTAATTAATTAGTAAAATTTAATTAATTTGTTAGAATTTTTTTGTATTGGCAGAGATTGTTTTTTGGAGAGCGATATGCCAAGTTTCAGCTCGATTGGATGAGTGGAAGAGGGCTAACTCGCCCTCTAAATATTTTATATACCTTCAAATTTATTAAATTTTTATTACTTAATTTTTTAAAAATTTAATTAATTCATTCATTTATTAAAAAAATAATGAATTAAATTTAAAAGATATTAATTAATTAATTAAATTTATTTAATTAATTAATTTATGTGCCATTAAATAATTTATGTGCCAAGTTTCAGCTCGATTGGATGACTGAAAGAGGGTTAACTCGCCTTCCAAAGATTTTGACGACAGGCAGGCAGGCGGCCAGGCACAAAAGTGAAGTTAATATAAAGGATTTAAACAACATGAAACTTTGCAGTTTTAAAGATCGTTTTGACTCTCACACCGGACAAATATAGCGAACTAAAAATTATTAGCTGTTAAAATTCAAAATGACTGATAATTTATGACATGCAATTTTTTTTTAAATTTTGAGTGGAGTATTAAATGAAAGGAATTTAAGAGTAGACTACAAAAATATATAACACTTGTGGATAGTGTTTAATTTTTTATGCCATTTTTTCAAAAACATCGAAATTTTGCGTATATTCCCAATGCGTATATACCCAATGCGTATATACCCCCTCCCCTAAAACTATATTTCTGTTGTTACTAAAAATAAAAAAAACATGCAAAATGTGCGGTCTTCTGGGCCATAGAAAAAATAAGAATAGCAATTGATCTGATTTACAAAACTTATATGGGACCAACAATGGGCTAATTATGATCTACCATCCAAATTTCATTAAATTCGGAAGCGTAGTTTTTAAGATATGTTGGTTCGCAAAATTTGAGGGACAGACACGGAACCAAAAATATATAACACTTGCGTAAATTGTTTAGTCCCCCCCCCCTAATTCTAACTAATTTCATGTTCACAATGCCAACAAAACCTTTTTCTTGTGAGACTACGCGTGCAACAATTCTATCTTCTTATAACTATTATTGGTCACAAATATATGAAGAAATTTAAAATTAATGAATCAAACGAAGAATAAACTAGAAAAATTCTATTATATCACCTTGGTACTCATCTTCCTTAACTTTCCTTAGTTATACTTAAATATAAATCTTAACCATTCTAGAAAATATTAAAACAGTTTTACACAACAATAATTATCATAATACACATAAAAGTTTTAACTCATCAAAAACCTTATTCTCTTAACATATAACACTATTTTATGTTTTTTCACTAGTTTTCCGCTAGACTTAATTTCCAGTGATTATTCGTCCTTTTTACTATTTCTCTACAGTTCTTAGCAAACCTTGTTCTGCATTTTTTTTTATAAAGATACTGGTTTACTCCACTGGCTTACAAATCTCATAAGATTATGTACTTAAAAAACTAAAATTGTCATTAGGGACATAATTTATGAAAATATATGCTTGAAGATTTCATTTGTTTTGTTTTTGTAATGTAGAATTCCTGTT
The DNA here is from genome assembly GCA_951217055.1 of Gerris lacustris. Taxonomy (NCBI): domain Eukaryota; kingdom Metazoa; phylum Arthropoda; class Insecta; order Hemiptera; family Gerridae; genus Gerris; species Gerris lacustris. Next base: position 83,883,183 of record OX578277.1, read on the forward strand.
TCTTTTAGGAGTTTGCTAGTATGAAGAGACTTTAATGCTATTTCAGATATTACTATTTTGTTACTGGCTGAAAAAAACGTGCATGTGTTTTTAACTAGGTACTTCAAACACGTTTCGCAATAAAGGTAGTACGCGTCTTTATAAAAATACTCTTTTTCATATACATATACATTTTTTTAAACATATTTATAGTTGTTGTAGATAATGCAATACTAAGACAGTAAAAAGAACTGAGTTCCCCTACCATAAAGAGCCAAGGATCTCTGGTACTCAAGGGATGTTGCTAAATGATCACCAAGATCACTGTCAGGGTACAAGTGATCCCCCTCTACCAAATCCTAACACCACCACCTTCTACCGATCAGCTCAATGCTGCAGATCCATGCAGTTCTATTCTAATTGTTCTGTGTGAGACACCGACTACTAAAGAAAAAGTGGACGGTAATACGCTAATTGCTAACATCAGTGGTTTTTTTCGCAGGATTACGGACGAGAATAAGAGTAAGTTTTATTTCCCTAGCCCACATTATGTTTCAAATGGTAATCAATAGTTGACGAATTTCACTTCCTACCAGAGGAAATCCTAAAAAAAAAAAAAATTAAAATAGTTTTTAATTATAATCTCTTCCGGGATATGATGATTGTAAGCACTTATTTGACTTTTATAAACTTTAAAAAAACACTACAAGTCACAACTTCACTTTCCCGGGCACATAGTCACTTCATTCAGCGTTTCTTATATGTTTAGAGTTAAAATTTTATTATCATTTAACATAACATTATTTAACGAATCAACATAAATATTCAATGCATACACATGCATTATCATATATTATAAAATACAAATAGTAACATTCAACCCGCTTTAAATTAAATAAATCCCATTATGAACACAAATTTAACAAATGCATGATTAATAGAATATTTGTAAACCATTTTTTAGATAAAAGAACTATATAGAAATCTATGGATAATTTATTCAGCGCTTAATAAATAAAATATGTTTACATACTTCGTTTCCTATTTGCTTTTACTTATGGATAGCCTTATGTATTTTGAGGAGATAAGATGCACGTATTAATAACGCGTCTTAACTCTATGAGTTAACACTGTATTTTAACTACATAGTTATTTGTTTATTACGGGAATATATTCTTAGTGAATACACCGAGTGTATAAGTTTGTGATTTCACCACACCTCTTACATATACAAACCACTTGCTTATTTAAGACTTACACAGTTAATCCTTTATCCGCCTACATAATTATTATAAATATTGTACAATATGACATTAAATTAAAATTTAATTCACCTACTTAACTTACTGTATAAAGTCATAATGTTATTCATCTTTCGTAATGCGTTACATATACTTTTAAAATATTACTTCAAATAGGATGATAAGAAATTATTGTAATTTACGTCGTTTGTTTGTTAATAACAATAGAAATTTGAAAAGTAAAAAAGATCAGATGTATTATAGTCGGTCAATGCTTTAGAAAATCAATGAAAATATACCCTTTTATCAATATTTATTATCATAATTATTGGTTAAAGAGATAAATCAATTAAATTTTAGTTAAAATTCTACTCTACTTACTCAAATATTTAGTCATTTATAATTGTATTTGAATAATTATATTATAATTATTATTATTATATTCCTTTTGAGCTTACCGAAGGTAAAGTAATCTGATCGTTCTGAAGAATAAAATTTTTTTTGTCTCCGATTACAAAACTTCCGTTTCAGAAACCAGGGAACATTTTTGGTCCCATGTCTGCCTGTCGGTCTGTTGTTCAATTTTAGCGGAGAAATATATCTTAAAAACTACTCGTCCGATTTCAATGACATTTGACTGGTAGATTTGTGAAAAGTAGTCCGCTGATAGCCCGAATAATTTCAACCGACAGAGAATATTAAATATTGCCAAATTTATACTTTTATTCGTGTAATAAAAGAAAAAATATTGACAGATTTTTAGTCCAATTAGTTTGGCACAAAGCTTCTTCGCGCGCTAATTCGTATACTTTAATGAGTTTATGCTTTTAGCGAATATTCGAAGACAAATTAAGCTATTGCAACGGCTTCAAAATTTTTGAGAATTTTCTACATGTGTCACTCCAGACGATATCTCACCCTAGGATGCACTTGAAAAATCCCAACGAATTTTAAAATGTCAATAACATCAAAAAAAGGATGAGTTCGTAGGCCAGAATTTTTGGAGTCCGTTTAGGGGTCAAATTTTGACAATTTAGGGTCAAAAATAGCATAAAAACGTGTTTTTTCCATTTTACCCTCCTCTTCCTTTATATGAAAATATGACAAAAATGTACCTAACAACATTTACTGTACTCTTAAAGAGCTTTCTACGACATGCATCTTGAAGGGTAAATACTATTTTGACTTTTGTACTCCGTACCCCTGTGTACCAATTTTTTTTTTCACCCATGCAAATTCTAAACCAAAATTTTCCTATATTATCACAAGCTAATAATACGCAGATTTCTTTGAAAATTCGCTCATAAGTCATGGTGCATGACTGGTCTTTTTATAACTCATTATTGTCAAATTTATTTTTTTTTATCCCCCCCTTTTTAATTGTCAAATTTTGTTTGATTTTTTAATGAATAAATGTATCATTCTAATTCGGAGAAATAAAATGTTTTCGTTCTCCTGAACGATGACTTTGAGCTTCTGTAAGCTCGGAAGCAAAAAGGGGGAACAATTAATAAATAAATTAGCAACAATATTGGGTTGTAAAAGCATAAAATCAATAAAATATGTGATAAGATGCAAGGAAGCTATGTGCTACACTAATTGGCAGACTATTTTTACACAATATAATAATAATAATATTATACACACTATTATATAAATATATCTATTGCAAATACAGGAAATTAAAACAACTTTAAACTACTGGGGTATTTATATATATATATATATATATATATATATATATATATATATATATATATATATATATATATATATATATATATATATATAAAGTTCTATCTGTATATCGTTAAAATTGTACTCACATTCACAACGATTTTACAACAAACAGTGCTTTTAAAGCATCTTTATAGTTGCCTCTCTATTTTTTAGTGAACACAGAGATGAAGTCATAGTTAAAAAATAATAACTGATATTACATACTTTCTGATTAATGGTTCAAGTAATACTACACTCATTAACAGTTATTACTATCAAGCTTTCATAACCCTGTCTACTAGCTGCGGGCAATCTTTCACATGGTAACTAATACTTACTTTTAGCCTACTTATACTCTCATAACAATGTCAAAACTTATTCGTTAATGAGCAAATAAAACCCCTTAAATTTATATTGATAAAAATGTGTATTCAAAATATTACTTTTATGGTAGGTAAAAGGACGTTTTAGAGATGTTATGGTGTTTTTACGAATAATTACAACATATGCAGAGGTTTACCTACTCTACTGAAACTTATTTTAATAATATTCATTTTCACTATAAGTAACATTGGCTTTGTCCAATGTTACTTATAGGACCAACAACTATAAGGACTTGCACTTGTCCATAATAATAATAAATACAAGCAAGTACTATACCTAACTTAATGTTTGACTTAAATGTAGTGTTAGTGTAATAGTAACAAGAATACTTTATATTTATTTGTGGAATATATAACATTATTCAGATTCATAATAATAATAAATACAAGCAAGTACTATACCTAACTTAATGTTTGACTTAAATGTAGTGTTAGTGTAATAGTAACAAGAATACTTTATATTTATTTGTGGAATATATAACATTATTCAGATTCATGTGTTCCACATTGATCATTGCAATATAAACAAATCTTAACTGGACGAATGGCCACTTAAGTATTGCGTAAATTATGAATAAAAAATTTGGTTATGCGAAAAGGCGTCTTTACACTATGTGGATTTGTCTTATGACTTTCCGTGTGACAAAATCATGTTGAAAATAATTTTTTTTTTGTTTCAATTATGTTTACATTTGTTTACTTGAGTCATATGATTTGGCGGTAAAACTTTTATTTTAAAGGAAACAAAAAACGAATTCGAAAACAAAACAAACAAGTGAAAAAGTGTAACCTTTTACTTTGTAAAAGTAGCCTAAGAAACTTATCACGATAGTGATAAATCACACGAAAAATCATAACAAAAATAGGACGGTTCCTATTCCATGATGATTTTCTATATGACTAATCATATAGAAAATAATACCTTGTAGAAAGTTTTAAATTAGCTTGTGACAAAATCCTTATAAGGGAAGTCATAACAAAAATCAAATAGTGTAAAGTGGCCTTAAACGTAAACGAAGCATTCATAAAGATGTTGACAGACGGAGACACACAAGCAAAAAAATTATTACTAAAATGTCTAACCACATTTTTGATGAGGAAAGTTTAAATTTGGTGACATGAAATAAATGCATAATCACAAGGCTGCTGCCACTTTAAAATAATGAATATTTAAACTAAATATTATACAATTATATAAATTATTATTCATTCATAAAATAAATAAAACTTCTGGAATCGGTGAAGCTGAGTCGTAAGCGAAGTGCAATCCGCCTAAAACCAAGGTAATTTACTGACATATCTGAAATAGACAGTTTCATACTAATTATTGTGTGGACGAGTCAATTTAGCCGAAGCCTTTCCTTTATTAACCTAATATTATGTTGTTATCTTCGGGGTTTCACCCCTCCCGAGAGTAGAAAAAAAGTTAGGCTACAAAAAGAGTACTTTAATTAAAAGTTTTAACAAGCTTCATACTTTATTTAAAAATGTAACATGAAAGGGGTCAAAAAGCAGTTATTCGAGGGGAAATGATCTAACAATATAATTCTAAAATGTTTAAACAATGAATATCTCTATAATTCCATTAACAACAGTTGCAATCGCCTAATAATGCCTTGGAAAATTCCTAATTACCCAATCATAATATCCCAAATCGATTATAACAATACGGATTATAATTGAATTATTACACTTAGTTAATATTTTGACTCTAATTAGTTTTAATTTAATTGAAATACATAATGAAGTATTAGGTAAAAATATATTTAAATAAAACATTTTGAACCAAACAATATTCATAATATATGATACTAAAAACTTACACTTAAATAGTTTGTCCAAAAAAGGGAAACATAAAAATTCAAAACTAATTAGGGTTGTCGAAGCTAAATAATTTTACATTTATTTTTTATTTAATAATTGCATCACAGTAATGTAATGTTGACAATGGACGTTCGTGTAAGGAAACATTGTTCATAGAAGGTCGAAATTAATTAATTTTGACATGCCAACTAAATTTCGTCAAAATCTGACAAATAGTTTTTAGAAGAATTTAAGTTATTAAAATATCAACTAAGATGTTTCCTGGGGTGTGAAATGCATTTATACTACTTGAGAAACGATTAAAAATAATATCGGAAGCAATAGGGTAATATCGGAAGCAATAGCAGTCGAAACACTAGCTTTATTATATTACACACACACATGTATTTTACGTCTTTATGTAATGGTATATAGTGGTAAACTATAGATACACATGTGGTTCAACATGTCTTCTGATGAAATGAATAATTTAGTTTAATAAACTATAACGGGATCTGATGAATTTGAAAGGATAAAAAAACAATATGTCAACCAATATAGAATTTTCAAGACAATTTTCCGTTAAAAAAAAATATTATAAACTCATAGTTCCGGGTCAACAAACACTATAAGTAGAAGAGTAATATATTTTATTTTCGAGAAGTAATCATGAAAAAATACAGTTACATATTTCAACTAAAGAAATAGCCGATTCACAATAACCATTTCTATTACACAACGATTACAAAATATATTCGGTCAATAAATAGTTTTACTACCAGTGAGTCTGTAATCAAGTAAGTGATTTAATCTAAATAAAAATCATGTATTAGTGGTTTTGAGTTTTCATGGTTTCATTTAACTATTAATGAAAATTTAATCAAAATAAAATAATTTACCATAAAAGTAATACTCATTCCCGGTAGGGCATTGAATCCGGTTTCAAATGTTTGGAGCTATTTTCTAAAGAACTAGATTTTCCCAGGAAAACGACTTTTATGGTTAGATTCATTTTAAATTTTTTAATAAAAATCATCGTAACCGTTTTCGAGAATATTTTTTAGAGTTTTTGGGGGTAGCGCCAAATTTAGACCTTAAAATGATTACTAGATTTCGCCTTGGAGTATGATTTTTCTGAACAAGTTTGCTAAATTTCATCAAAATCGGCCTAGAATTTGGAGCTCCATGCGTCAGCGCAGACTACGGACCGACATTTTTCTTAACTTAAAATCGACACGCCATCACAATACTTTCTCTATACATGATATACTATGTTTATGAAAAAGTAAAAAATAAACATTAACATCTAAGGTGGCTTTAGGTATTACATTATTTAAAAAATACCGGTATATTTATATATTTAAAAGGTAAATACAAATGTGCTATCTGCGGGTTTACTGAAGTTGCAACGAATGTAAATACTTTAAAAGGAATGATTTCGTAAAATTTTATCTTCAAATGTAGGTAAATAAATATTAGCAATCATCAAAAACATAAATTTAAATATGTTTAAATACTTGGACTAAAATCGTAGAGGGTAATGTAAGTAAAAGCCTTTTATTTTTTCAATAACCAAATTAACTGAAAGTAAAATTAAATGTATATGAATTACTCTGTAAGTTAGCTGTCCATCTTATAATATAAACAAATAACTAAAACCCGTATATATTAAGTCCACTTCTAGCTTACTTAAAAAGTGAGACTGAAAAATTAAAACGACGCGACGTTTCTAATTAGGGTATAGCACACAGCTCACCTCGCGTAGTACGATATGAGTTAAGAATAACCTAATATAATAAGGTATATATTTTAACTTATGAGTTTTACTAAAATATTAGACTAATGAGGAATGAGGAAGCAATGTGTGGAGAAGTTTAAATTAATATCAGACAAGGAAAAGGGATATTTAGTCCAATGTACTATGGGACAAAGGAATATCACACTTCTGTTTTTATAAGGGGAGTAACAGTCTAAAGAAGAACATTCCGTACAACTTTTTTAGATTGTTGCTCCCCTCTGATTTTTTATAAGCGGAGTAACAATCTAAAGAAGTGCCACTCTGACTTAGACTTAACTAACAAATTTTCATTAAATCGACTAGAATAGTTTTTAATATTAAGATTTCCTAAACATGCTTGTCAGACTGACCGCAAACAGACAAGATACTAAGCTCTTCCCTTCCCTGATGTATAAAACGCTTATAAAATAATCTTAATAATTTTAAAAATTCTCTGGTCTATAAATGTTGCGTTTATTGACTCGCGAAATCACCCTTTTAAGCAGATAAATCTTCACATCCAAATCATCCCCCTAATTATTAAGATATGAGAGTCTACCTTTGAACATTTTTTATGTCCAATATGTTCTCTTTTCCAAGAAGTTCCATTTCTTCTTATGAAAGTAAAACAATGTTTTAACTTTCTTTTAGAAACTTTTAAATGAATCTCTGTGTTTCACTGTAAATATATATATATATATATATATATATATATATATATATATATATATATATATATATATATATATATATATATATATATATATATATATATATATATATATATGAGAGGCCGTTTGAATACTCTGTGGTTTAAAGTTTTATGAAATGAGGTTTAGAGATTGGTAAAAGACAAAGGTATAGAGTACACGAAACAATCATTTTCACTTCAGCCCTAGTTTTTTTTTCTACCACCTTAATAGTCTGACAAATCTTACCTTTAGATAACTGAAAAGCTTAAATAAAACTTAATTGAATGAAGTAGGAACTCATTTTATAGCGAAATAAGATTGTACTCGTAAGACAGAGGTAATCACTACATAGCTATAATGGTGAGACTAATAATGTTTTGTAAAATATAATTTTTGCAAACTTTTTTACGTTCAATCCACACATTTAGGTGTTTACATGACAAAGCGATTAAGGGAGATCACAAATCTACTTTACTTGAAATAGAGCCAAATATCGAGGCAAAGTTCGGATAGTTTTAGACAAATGCGATGATAAACGTCTCCTCTTCTAGTTAGAGATCAATAAAGTAATGGATGGAAAACAATAACATGTCTAGTACATTGCTTCTTCATCCGTGTATTGAATACACATTCAATGTAAAGTATCCTCGTATTCATAATTCTCTACACATACTTTGAAAAATATACTCTAATTTTAAATTTCGTATTTATCACATAAATCTTATCCACTCCATACTAGGTATTCATTAAATTGTATAACATTTCTCAGCAATCCGGTAAGTACCTCAATCTAATTAGTTAGCAACACATGAATTGTAAATTCCTGACTTTTTTTTAATAAGGGTAAAATCTTATTAGTAAGTAATACTTTAATTAATCCTTGACTTTGTTTAATCAGTGCGAAAATCTTATTAGTTATTAACACTTTAAATGTAAATCGCTGAATTTTTTAAATTAGGGTGCAAATATCATTACTTAGTCACTTGACATGTAATTCCCTGAATTTAAAGAAATGTACGTAAAATTTAAACTGATCATAATTAATAATTATCTATAAATATACACATAAAATGACAATTTCTTTGAATTTTCCATTAAAAGAAATCTTTAATTAATATAGAAGAATCCCATCTAAAGAAAACCAGTTTATGATGAAATAATAAACGTGATTATTTTATAAAGAGCCATATACTACAATATTACGAGATTTGTAAGTGAATTATGAGTCAGTTCAATGCCTTTAGAACAACGGGAGTGCTTAGCAGTGAGAAAAGTGAAGTAACGTTAAATATTGCCTAGCCTAGTCCGGTTATATATTCAGTAGCTCAAAAAGGTCGTTTTAACGATTTAATACTATCTATATATTTAGTTAAAAAAACAATAAAATATCATATAAGGTTACGGTGCTTAAACAGATTTTGTAACCAACTTTGATTCTATTTAATCCAATATTTCTTTTTGGTAAAAAACAAAATCTTCATTATATTCCAGTCTTGGTATTAGTCTCTGAAGTAATCAAATAATCAAACTTATAAGCAATTTAATATATATATATATATATATATATATATATATATATATATATATAAATATATATTAAATTACATAAAAATTCGTTGGTATTAAAGATATACCTATAAATATTAAAAAACTGAAAGTTAAATAAATAAAGGCACTTGATACCAATTTATTATTGAGCAGTCATAAGGTAAAAAGTTACATTAATTAATCGTGAGAAATTTAATATCAGCTTAGTATTTCATAACACATAAAAATGAAGCCGATGAAAGTATAAAAATGATAATTTCTCACACAATGCTCCAGCTATTATTGTGCATATACTTTTAATTGGTATAGGTAAGAAACAGTTCGGTAATAAAAGAAGGTACTTAATCATAGCAGTTATACAATAATTATTATAAAGTGGTATTTTAATCTTAAAAATTAAATTAGACGATTAATCTCATTCCATAGCATTCATTGATATTATATTCTCATATATTTCATGTTTGTGTCATTTTTGAGAAAATAATAATTTTCGTAATGATTATATGAATCAGTATACCTTTGTTTGCTACATGACCAAATATTATTATCTATCTAAAATGTTATTGTATAATAGGAAAAAATGAATTCCTAATGGTTTTTATCACTTAATTAGGCCATTAGAATACTGATGACAGTGTATTGTAGTTGAAAATGTCTGAACTAAAAAAGTAGACTTTGAGGATAAACAAATCAATCTAGTCTTATACTTTAAGGGACTTCCTCTACCAGTAATATAAAAAATTGAAGAGAAATTTCGGTAGCAAAAACTTAATATGACGAGAGTCTACACATAATTATGAGTCTAATTTGAATCAAGCTCAACTTGAGCAAAAGTGGATTGGGGTTTTTGGAATTCATAAAATAGTCTGGAGAATAATTTGACTATTTATTCAGATTTTAGTAATCGAACAACACCCTGTCCAAATGACAAATCACTATGTGACTACTCATAAAAAACCCTAGCTTATCTATTTCTTATATTATTGATACTATATTTAAATTCCATAATAACTCATTAAATCGATTAATTTTAAACATATTTAAAAAGTGTTTAAAAGGTGGTTGTTCGCCATTTTTTATTTTCAATAAAATCAGATTATAGAAAATATGCAGTATGGTTCGTGTCCTTGTTGAAGCGAGCGCAAGCGAGCTTCATACATTCAACAAACTATGCATCCTTTCTGTCTGTCCGTAACGTTTACGAGTCCGACGATAACTTGAGTAACAGATGACCGAGTTAGTGGAAATTTGGTATACATGTTCTTTTTACTAATGCTCAGGCTAAGTTCGTTGGACAGCGTTATCCGTCCAAGAGTCTTCAAATGTAACATTGGAATATTAGGACGGGAAAAGATTCTATCACCACCTATTTTTCTATAAGACAAACATTTTTTGCCAATACATTTTTTTAGTAAAACCAACAGCGACATCGCTATGAAGTAATAAAGATCATTAAAACTATTACAGCGGACCTGCATGAAAAAAATTGGAGAAAACAGCGTTTCTTACCGATATCTTACATTTTAACGTAACGATCTAACGATTTTAATAAAACTTCATATACATCGTCTAAAGTACAATTGAAACAGGCATGTCAAATTTCAACTTGATACAAGCAGAGATTTTGTGTAGTGAAGTGATAAATTGTTTAATAGTTAAAAAGGCTATGTGGGGTTAGTGGAATAGTAAGAATGCAGGGGGGCTCACTACTAGACTCTCTACTAAAATCATTCTCTTTAACTATCAACTCATCATGATTATCTATTTTCTCAATATTCAATACATATTTATTATTATGCGTTCGCTTCAATGATAGAGCTACGCGTACGCGATGCCTAGTTTTTTCCTTTTCCTACTATCAATAAAATCAGATTTATTTTCATTATTATCTCGGAAAGTAGATTTTTCCCGTAAAACCGACTTATGTAGTCAGATTCGAATTTATATAAACTACATCTTAGATTTTTATTAAAAACAAAATCGTCGGAACCGTTGTCAAGAAATACATTTATTCACATCTTTTTTGGGTATTTTAGGGAGGGGAGCGTCTGCACAGACTACTGACAACAGACCAATACTTTTTACAAACTACTTTTTTCGACTTAGAGGGCATCAAAACGGGTAAATCCATTATAATTGAATTTTTACGTTATCGCAATACTTTCCCTTTAACCATATTACACATACGAGAAAGTAAAAATAATGGCATTTTTATAAATCGTAGAATCATCTTCTAAAGAATTTAAAGTTGTTAAAAATATTGGCTAATTAAAAACTAACTTGGTGTCGCAACAGCCCGTGGAGGTCAAATATTGGCTTATTAAAATCTAACTTCGTGTCGCAACAACCTGCAGAGGTCAATTGGCTTATTAAAAACTAACTTCGTGTCGCAACAGCCCGTGAAGGTCAAATATTGGCTTATTAAAAACTAACTTCGTGTCACAACAGCCCGTCAAGGTCAAATATTGGCTTATTAAAAACTAACTTCGTGTCACAACAGCCCGTGGAGGGCCTAGGGCCTAGGTATCCTAAATGGCTTATATATTTATATATATAAGCTAATAGATAAATATTAGCTTATTATTTTTTTAAACATGAAAGCAATAGAGACAATTTTTAATCAGATATATTTACTTTGATTATTTAATAAAAAACTAAATTTTATAATTCCACATGCTTGAGATATCGAACGAAAGTTGACCATTTGAAAGCAATGTTTTCTAGTTATCTTACATTATGCATATAATGTTTTATAATAGTAAATTTAAAAGTAAGTAGGTCAGTTAGTGAAGGGACAAAAAAGGTGCGCAAACCGGTTAGATAAAATAAGCATCAACGTGCAATATATTTATTTATAAAACAACTAACTATATTCTTCTTATTTCTTTATCCATTATTTTTAAATAAACATTAAAAAAAAAATCTACTTTATTTAATCTTGAATTCTTAGAATTTCTTATTTGTGTCTTCCATTTCTTTTTATTTCCTATCTTCTTCTGAAATGAATCTCTTGTAATCTTGAATTTTTTTCGTACCTTAACTCAATTATTTACGGTGAGTTATTCGTTATTAATTTTTTTTTTTTTTTTTTTTTCTGCTCAGTTGATTTGGTCGTTTCAACTACCTTTTAGACTAAATGTACTTTATAATTACATTTTCTTATCCTAATCTTATTATTTACTTCCACTCTTAAAGAAGAGCATTGCAGGTACTCATTAGGCATTTAAAAAAAAAATAAAACATTTTTTTTTTTTAAGTTTTCTTAAGCCTTGAATAATAAATATTTAAATTCATAACATTTTCATTTTTCTGTTAAGTTGATCTATCTTGCCTTCAATTTAAGGAGAATCATTTTATTAAGGAAAATAATTATTTAGTTGTTTTTAAAAGAAAATTCTAATTAATACAACTAGAATAAAAAATATTGTTGGACTGATTTCAATATTTCCATCTCCTGTCAACTACATATTTTGACAAAGCATTCCAATATAACTAGAATTAGTCCAGTCATTTTAGGTCTAGTGTTCCAAAAACATCTAAGCTTAAATTTTTTTTTATCGCTTCATTTTGACGTTCTGAAAAACTGTAACGAGATCGTGGTCGCGTTAATAGATATTTAAGGGCAAAGGTCAACAAATTCGTTTTTTTGTGAATATCTCACTTAAATCAAGGTGATTATAAAAAAAGCAAGATTATTAAATTTCCCACAGAAAAGGTCTCATTCAGTTTTAGGGTCCGTAGGCAAAACCAAGGACCCTTATATTTTCCTGCGTGTCTGTCCGTCCGTCCTCTCGCATGCTCTCATGGCTACACCTTTCGTCCGATCACTTTGAAATTTGGCATGTATGTGTCTTGTACCTGCCCACATATTTTAAAAATACAGCGACTTAAAAAAATATTTTTCAAAAAAATTAGGGTAAAAAAACTTAAGGGTTAAAATTTTTTTATTTTTTTTCGACACCGTGAGGGGTATCATATAAAAGGGTACGTCGAGCTGATTACAAAAATATATAATTCTTTGGTTATAACTTTGATAGGGCGAGCGTAGGCGAGTTTGAAACGTGTCCCCCCCCCCCCCTCTATCTCGCTTATGTGAAGTGCAAAAAATCTGAAAAAATTCCTGAACATTCTTCGACCAAAAGTAAAGATACCATTTTTTGGAAATTTCGAAAAAAATATTATTTTATTTTTTATTGACAAAATACGTTTTTTTATAATTATGGTCTTTTCGGTGTATTTATATGGTTGTAGTCCGGTTCAGTGGCAAAAAAAATACTTTATCAGAGTGTGTTTTGAGAATATCAGACCTTTAGAATGGTTCAAAGTAAGCTTTTTAGCATTTTAATAAAACACTGTTTATACACTTTACAGTTAAACACTATATAGTGCGGCCTACGGACCCTCGCTGTGTGCTGATTAGCACACACTTGACCTGTTTATTTACGTATAACGAACGGTTTAGTAAAAACCTAGCTTACTATAAATTGCGTAGTATTTGTTTATGCACGACTTTTTACGTATTTTTGTGTATATCTCGCTTCCTCTGGCTCGGAGACCAATTGAGAATCAGATCAAAATTGAAGAACATATTTTACACAAGAAACGTTGTGTTAATTTTTTACGTTCAACGAAGCGTTTAAATGATGAAGTGCTCCGAAGTTTCCGCACATGGCGTAACAACGACCAATAACATTGACTTATCCCCGAGAGAGCTCCAGTAGCTCCACGGTAGCAACCGTTATTATATACCTACGAGTGGCATTTCAAGTTTGTTTGAACGTAGTATGTAGTTTGAAAATATTCGTGCTCCCAGTGTTTTAATATTTTACAAATATAAGTATTACGATGACAATCACAATGCAATACTCCCTGTGCAGAAACTTCGGAGCACTTTATAATCCAACCAGTTGTAAATCCAAACAGGTTGTACGTAAAAAATGAACATAACGTTTCTTGTGTGAAATTTTATATTCTTCAATTTTGATTTGATCCTCTATTGGTTAGAGGTGGCTAGAGGAACTCTGTGCTAGAGGAAGCGAAATATTCGTAAAAATCGGTCTGAGATAACTCAGACAAACTTTCTTACTTACAAGTTCATAATTACTTAGACCAGTAATTTCCATTTATTAGTTTTCGTATGTACATTTAATTACTATAGTGCATTTCATCAAAATTTATCATAAAAATAACTTTTCTTGGGCGCGGAATCGAATCCGCGTTTTAAGTTCTCCTATAAACTCGGTCCGCGTTTTAAGCTATTTTCTCAGGAACTATATTTTTCCCGGGAAAACGGCTTAAATCGTTAGATGTATATTTAAATTGACTACCTTTTCGGAACTTTTTTCGAGAAATAATTGTTTCACGTTTATTACAGCTTTTGCCTCATGCTATGAATTCTTTATGCCTAATTTCGTCAAAATCGGCCCAGTAGTTTAGGCTTCAGGCGTCTGCATAGACGATAGATAGCATTTTTTAAAAACCAATTTTTTGGACTCAGGGGGACCTCAACCCAGCTCCGATTTTTTTAAACAAAAGCCATATTTATGACTATAACTGGACTAAATCTGGTCTTTTAAATTATATCTGGAGGATGCCGATTTTTTAGTTTTATTCTTATAATTAAAAGTTCATTATTTATTTATTGGTTGTTTATACTTTTCTTACTTCTTGTAATCTTATTGTATGACTATGAATCTATTGCTTTTAATTCTTCATTATGCTCTCATTATATAGGAGTATATTGTAAATTTCATTCTTTAATTATGACTGTTCATTATTCAAAATTTGTATAAATGTAATTTAAGTAAGTATATTTATCTTATTTATTTTTGAATTTTGAGTGTGAAATAATAATTCTTCTGTGTAAAATTTATTTTCTTTTTTGTTTCGCCAAAAAGAAACAAACATATTGTTAGTACATATGGGCTTAATTATTTATGTAATTTACTTCTTTTTCTTCTGCCTTCAACAACTTTACATATATTTTAATAGTTAAAGGGTAGAAACAGCATTAGAATGGGCTATTTTGGCAAGAAAAATAAATTATTTAATTTTTTTGAACAAATGCCAAAATTTATACAATTAATAGTATAGTTATATAAATAATATAAGAACACTGACGGTGTTGTTTTGAAAGCATCATATTTCTTAAACACACATTGAATTGAAGTGCTTCTATAAATTTGATCTTTAATACATCATGTTAACAGCTATATAAGCTGAAAGCACACTATGTTTTAATAAGTTATAATTATCCTAGAATATCCTTATCTCAATAGAAACTAATTAAATAATTTCATTTTGACTGATAATTAGTGGGACATTTACATATTAATATTTATTTTTACGCATAATATAATTTCGTACAAGTGTAAAACTTAAATCATAGTAATAATAAAATATCATTCAAAGACAAAATTTGATTAAATGTTTTATAAAATGTTTGTTTTAACATGTTAAATAAGAACATGTTTAATAAAAACATGTAAATGATAACCTGTTTTCAATGTTTAATGTTAGACTGATTTCGACCATTATAATTGGTTATATGATACAGCAATGGCATGAGATCGATCAAGGTATACGTTCACTCCCGCTAATGGCCATTAACATTTGGGGAAATAGGAGGAATTTCAAAACTGTATTTTAATACAGATATGATTACATTTTGCTTTACGGCTTTTCATTATTTATTGTATAACATATAAACCCAACTGAGAACAAGCTAATTTAGGAAACTCGTTATCGAGGAGTTCTAACAATGAAATAAAGTCCTACATTTCGATGTAACAAAGGTGTTTTGTTTAGAGGTAATTAGAGATAGTAAACGACGAAGAAAGAGTAGGTAAACAAATGAAACCATGTTAAAGACAAAAAACACCCACATTAATAACCACTAGGAAAATATTAACTAAACTTTATGTATATAATTCAAGTAATATGAAATAATAATTTACATTAGAGTTATATGCACCAATCTATAAGTCATTAGGTTTTGTAAAGTTATTGTAACTTGTTGAGTTATTGTCTGTAAGAGATTGATTAGTAAGCTGTGTTCTAGCAACTCATTATAAATGAGCATCCCCACAAATGTTTTATTTAATAAATAAAAACAATAAGTACATTGAACTATTGTTATAGACTACATTAGTTCACACTAACAACTAATTATATTCTTTTGCAACAACAAATTAAATATCATAAACACTCATTATATACCTAATATTTTTAGTCCATTTAATAACAGCACAGTGCTGAATATTATTGTTTATTGCAGCTTGTACGATCTTTTATGTTTTAAGTCAAGTTTGATGTGTACTATACACTTCTAGTGGTACAAACTTCTTCGGGTTCTATGCACTTAAGTGTATTTTTCCCCTTGAAAAAATTTAAGTTCTCAAATTTAAGATTAACCTCTTTAAAACCAAGGACTTTGAAAACTTGCAATTTTTTTGGATATTTAAATATTACTTTGTCTACGTCAGAGCTTAGCAGACCACTGAGTACATCAATGACAAATAAAGTGTTTGGTTCAGTGGCGACTAGTAATTTTCACTAACTTTAAACTCAGATGTTACTCGTCTAATTTTCCAATGAGATCGTTGACGAAACACGACATAGATATTTCATATTAACTTTTACCAAAGTCATAGATATTCATAAAAATAACTCTTTGGAACTCTCAAATGTTCCTCCCCTTCTAAACAGGATTCAGTTTGCTTTATTCCTTTTCTTATTCACTTTCTCTAGAATTCCCAAGTGCTCTTCTTGCCCTCTTTGCTCTTTGTCCTGGCTTCTTTCCACCCCTTCAACAAACCGATTATTATAAACCTTTAATCTTTCTATATACGATACGTTACTTACATCTGAATATTGACTTTAATGTATATCTTTGTCACATTTTTCTCATGCTTACCCATCATTTGACCTACCCAACTTTTAGATTAACTTTTCACGTTAACTGTTTCCCCTTTTCTATCATCCTATAATTATTTTATCTAGATTTTGACTTGGTTCCTCCACATTATTTGACTTTTTTAACACGGTAATGAAATTGTATATATATTTTAGAGATATTTTCTAAATTTTTATAAACATAAGAACGAGATTCTGCCTAGGTTTCCTTTGTACAATTAAACACAGTCCAGTACGCTGTTGATCACCAAATATAATCATCAAAACCAGTGTCTGTCTTAATTTATGATTCGATTATAAAGGAACTGATTACATTTATTGATGAGATTTTAATCAAAAAAGAAAACCAAATATAGGGGAAAATAATGCAAATATAATTATTACAACGTTAATTGAGTAATCATTTGTTTAAAACAATTTCAAGAAACAGTGCCATATTTAATAAATGACAAATTGATATAATCTTAAACTATTTAATTTCATAACGGTTGTTTTATTTCATAATTGCATACAGTAGTTTTATTAATTACTTTTAAAGATATTACAGTTAAGAATAATAACATTATCGCAGATTGCAAGGTGATCTTACAACGACATCAAGGATGTACAATAATCCAAAACACTTATTGTAACTTTATTAGGATAATTGTGATGAAATTACATACTATATTATTATGCGCAAATTAAAAAGTATAATAAAACTGTACTTGTTGTTTCTAATGATATTAACAAAGAACAAGCAAGTAGGTACGGGTATAATTCCTTAATTAACTAGCATGTAGAGATTTATAATAGAGTACCGAGTACTGCCTCATTTAGATATGGAGTTTCCGGTACATACTAGTTATTTATGAAACCCGCATATTTGAAATAATACATATCCTCACTTTTCTTAACTGATTTCCTCGTAGAGGAATATACTTCGCTGAAGTCATTTTAGGACAATGAGTATAGCTTCTAAAAGCCTAAGGATTGTTCTTTATTACTGCATGAAACTCTCGAAGAGTTAGATCTTTAATTGACGCTAAGTTTATGATATTAGCAGAATTTGAAAGTTCAAGAAAGGCCAGACTGATACTTATTAATAAAATACAAATTAGGGATGACTTATTAAAGTAGTGGAATAAAAACCAAATGACAACGTTTTGTTATGAAGTTAAAGCCTTCTGAAAAACGATCTTAAAATTCTATTGACTATTCTATTCTATTCCGATAGCACCAACAGTCTAACAGACCATCTGGTTAAAAAACGGATTGTTTATTAAACGATCCGGAAATAAATCCATTTTTATGGACAGATTTCAGAATCGTACATGAGGGCCTTTGAGGCCCGGTTAAACAGAAAGCCGACTGTCAACTTTCCCTCTTGGACATCAACACACATTGTGAAGGGTAATCAAAAGAACGTGGACAAGGTACAGCGTGATTTCTCTAGCGCCTGTCCTTTTTTGACCAGCATGTTAAATAAGCAGCAATTCCACCAAAGATTTGTTTTATCTGTTCACTTTGAGGCAAGCATCAACAAAAAGAAAATGGGTGGATGAAATACAGTAGAGTCTCGCTTATCCGGACCCCGCTAGTCCGGACATTCGTATAATCCGGACAGGCTAAAAACTATGTACAAATTGGAACCAGGGCTAATTAAGATTTATGAATTGTTAAGATTATCGAAGTTTCTGCTATTACTGTCTATTAAAATTGTTCCTAGAATAGTTTACAGGTGTACATTCCAACGTTCCGACACGAGGAATACCCGGTATTTCTGTTAAAAATTAACAGATTTAGAATAAGTAAGAACATCGACAAATCTCTTTTGGTTCCATAGAAATGTAGGCCGGAAGATATAAAGGTAGTGAATTCCAGGAAATACAATAAAATAGGAGTAAGATGGTGAGAGAGTTTTAAGAAACACGTAGCGGGGGCTCAACGGTCAACGCAGTTCCGTGAAATTTCGCCAAGCCGCGTGTGTATAATGTCTCAACTTTTGTGTGAAATGATTAGCCATTGCTCGAATTTCACATATCGGAACACAGCTTGTTTCCCTGGAAGTCCCTTCAATACCTGCACCTGCTTAGTAGATTGTAATTTTATTTTAATTCATTTGATATTTGGACTGGTGAACATACGTTGTACAAGTATGATTTTGAGACTAGTAGAAGTAACTTTTACGATAATAACATCGATTTTAATAGTTTTTCTCAACTAAAACATGTTTTATACTATATTTTAAAAATGATTCCGTTTAATCCGGACTTTCGGTAATCCGGACTGGGTCCGGGCCCGTCAAACCCGGATTAGCGAGACTCTACTGTAAATGAAAAAAATAGAGGAGTTCGGCGAGTGGTGTGTGCTGTCAATTGAATTCATTTGAAAACCAGTTTTTCTCATATTTTTAAATATCTCAAGAACAATTGCAAGAAGTAACATACTCTCCTAGAACCTAAAATATCGAAACAGAGAAGGCAAAAAAAGTCCGGGTGACGCATATTATACAGAAAAACCTATAAGACCAATCAATTGATCAGCATATTCATCGGTCTTGTTGCTTCCAGTCCGCCGCGAACTCAGTGGAAAATAGAACTGCAAATCTGCCCACCGAGGACAGCCGCGTGGTCTGTTTGACGGGGTCAAACAGACAGGCGCTGTTTGTTTGACCAGAATCTGTTAGACCAGAATAATATTTATTCGACATTACAGACCACATAGAGTCCAGACAAACAGTACGCTTCTTGTTTAACCGGGCCTTTAAAGCTATATTGTCGAGTGTTGTCTGCAAAATAAATACGCTTAACCAGCAACCTACAGCCTTTCTTGCGTCAAAGTCTCTGAACGCAAGACTGTGAAATTTTTTTAAGTACTCTGGTGGGTCACATTTAGACTTATGTTGGTTCCATATAAGATTTAACCTTTTGCACCCATTGGTTGCTCTTTTACACGCGCGCAAAGTTTATTTTACTAACTCAATATCTTAAAAAGAATACATCCGACATTTAAAAAATTTGGATGGTTTGTCGAAAGTAGCCTGCAGATGGTCTTATATTAAATTAAACCACCTGCGCCCAGGAAATATTTCTATTTCTGGCTATAATATTGGTATTTTTATTCGTGTAAAAATAAATAATAAAGTAAAAGTGAAAACAAACAAATAAAGTGTGGCAGATTTTTTTTTTTAAATAAAAGACGTAAAAATTAGATAAATTTTACAATAATGGGTCAAAGCAGCAAAACTTCATTATCAAAGATTATAGGACGCGAGGAAGCTATGTGATGTGCAACACTAATTGGCAGACTAAATTTATTAATTTATAATTATTCAATATAAAGTTAGTCTTACCAAAACTATATTTCAGCAAGTGGAATTGTGGAATATACAATTTGAATTGAAATCTAAAAGCAAACAAAGGATATCGGAATTTTCCCATTCATGAAAAACTGGGGAAGATATTTGGGATGTCATATGGAGCATAAATAAATAAATATGTACAAACTCCCTTTCAATAAACTTGTTGCAATATAGCAGCGATAGCATCTATTTGAATAACTGAAGTGAAAAACATTTGATAAATACCCGAAGGTAAAACTTCACAATTGTCCACAAGAAGAAGACAAAACAAAACGAATGAAAAAGAATAATAAACTAATTACATTTTCATTCAGTCAGCAAATCTCCTCAACTAGCCTCCTTATTTATCTGAAATTAATCTTAAAGGACAAATAAAGAAACCATGTAACAGCTTAGTAAATTATCAGACGAGAAACCCTCTTTAAATGGTCTTTAACAGTGAATTATACTTCAATATAAAGGTCATAAATTACTGCTGACTACTGGCAACGCACTTGGTTGATTATCCCATGGATATTTATGTTCTTTTTACACTTGTTTTGTTCAACGAAATCAATTAAAGATGCAATACAGTTTCCTAAAATTATTTCCAATAAAATATAGAGGGATTTAATGTAATAAGTATATATTTCCAAAATTGAAATTTAATAAGCCTTACATCGAGAGAAAGAAAATTTATTTCTTTTATTAAAGCATTGGTATTACTGCATGAAATTGTCCATGCAAAACTTAATTTGAGAATTATTTTTCCGCTATGGCTGAAACAATTTAGGTATTTTAAACTAAAGAATCTATAACTTTATCAGATCATGAATTTTGGTTTGTAGTGAGCTAAAGACTTAATAGGAAAAACTCCGCATTTTCATTTTTTATCAGTTAGTTAATCATTAAAGTAAACCATTGCAATGGGGGTAAGTTTTTAAAGTACGGGCATTCACAAAAATATAATAATCTTTCCTGGTATTTGAAACATATTTATAATTTTTTTAAAAAGTAAACATTAACTTAAGAACATCAAAGAATTAAGGATATAGAGCGTGAGTGGAGTTCATCATTAAAAGTAGAAGCAAAAGTCTCTCCACGTAAAATAATTAATTAATTAATTAATTATACGTGGAGAGACTTATTACTACTTTTTATCTATTTTTTTAAAAAAAAATTTTGTAAGATAATAATTCTATACCTCCTGTTTCAAATAATTTTGCTTATGCATAACATCTAATAGACAATAAGTTAAAATTACTCTATTTTTTTGTGTTCCTTTATGGTGCCTGGTGAAGTGACACCCATTGTTTTTGTTGGTTTCTATAGTATAGATCTTGATAGTGTTAAATTAAAAACAAGATAAGCGGTGAAACAGTTGAAGGATGTAATATGAATGGTTCACAGAGTAATAAGATCCACGGCCAAGTTTCACAATGATTAACGGTAAAGCGCGGATCTTTTAGTCCTCATTCTTATAATAACCTGTATTAATTTATAACTAGGTAGATTATTATCGAAGAGATTCGACAGTCTTCTTCATCTTACATCCTTAATACCTATAAATATATAATGAGTACTAATGAGACTACTCAATAATGTGGATAGAAAAGAACTGCCTTAAGTATTTGAGAATTTAACCATTAATAATCGATAAATGCGAAGAATCTAATTTATATATGATAATGAGAAAATGAGGTAAAAACTTATAATCTTAGAATCTTAGTAGTGTACCACTGCACAAATAGTAAATGAATGTTTTATATCAATAGTATAATGTTTGAACTTTTATCGATCACTGCCTGCAATAGTAGCAGAATTAAAAATATCTGAAATGAGGTCTCATGTAACATCAATAGCGATTTTCTTATATAATATCAAGTATAAGTCTATCTCTGTTAACTGCCAACAGGTACCATTTGTATCTTGCACTATATTATCAAGGAAATTATAAATTAATATCAATAAAGTAAAGAATAAATATTAAAAACATCTGTCAATTGCTATAACTGGACGAATGGCCACTATCACAAGGCAAGTACAAAATTAAGTGCAGGTACTGAGATAGATTTCAAAACATAAGTTTCAATAAAAATTGCACGAGAAAGATTAGTAATAATTGCTAGAGTAAGCAAGGTTTAAATTATTACGTCTATGGGGGCTAACATTGAAATACCAACTAAATTGCAATAAATCAGACGCGTAGTTTTTAATAAATAAACAACATGTTGAACGAAAACAGAGACATGAGACCGGATATGTTCTCTGATATCTAAAACGTTATTATGATGAGGTGAAATTGAATTGGAGACAAAATATTTCGATATCCAGAATAATCGGTAAGCTTTGAAGGAAAAATAGTCTGCCAATTAATGTGGCACTTAGCTTCCTCCTATTTCGTATACATTAATGGTTCTATGCTTTTACAACAAAATATTATCTAATTTATTCAATTTCCCACCCGTTTTTTAAACCTGCCAAATTGTTCTTATTTTGCTTCAGAGCTTACCGAAGGTAAAGGTGATCATTCTGAAGAACAAAAAATATTTTATAAAATATTTTTGTTCTTCAGAACGATCACCGTTACCTTAAAAATTCCAGGACAGAAATCCGTTTCAGACATCAGGGAACATTTTTGGTTTCGTCTCTGTCTGTCGGTGTGTCGGTCTGTCAGTCTGCCTGTCGCTCGATTTGTCGAACCAAAATATCTTATTACTACACGTAGGTCATAATAATTAGCCCATTGTTTGTCCCATAAAAGTTTTTAACCTTCATCGCCCATTTTTTTCACTTCAACATTCACACAAACATACATTTATTTACACCTATATCTTCAAAAGTACTCATTGGATTTTTATAAAATTTTCATGGTTTGTCGAAAGTAAACCGTACCGCAGGTAGCAACAGGTTAATTTCAACCGTCAGCGCTCTTTAACGTTTGCTTACAATTTTGACATTGTAGCATGTGGAAGAGAAAGAAATGTTAAAAAGAGAAAGAAGGTTAAAACTTGTGGGTCTAGCGATAGGCAAATTTTGACCAACCACCAAAATTTTATTAACATCGGACGAGTACTTTTTATAATATGTTGGTCCGCAAGGCGTTAAGAGCTGTCGTTGGTGAGCGACAGATAAAGAGACCGACAGACAGTCCTGGGACCAAAACTGTTCCCTGATGTCTGAAACGGATTTTTTTAAATTAGACAAACATTTTTCGTTTTTCAGAACGATCACATAGTTTCCGTTAACTTCTTCGGTAAGCTCGGATTGGTAATTTAAGATAATTTTCTGCTAGCATCATTATTCTGACTGTTGTACATCCGTTACAGTGGAAAATAATAAAGTTAAATATTTGGTATACACTTAAAGAGCACATTTATGGAAGACAAAAAAAATATTTTTAAGGTATTAAAGTTCAAATATTAGAGACATGGGATAGGGATACAAAAGCGAGGATTGCAGCAGGCTACAGAACTAAACCTTGTTGAAGGTGCGTTCAAATCACGCAACGTCGAAACAAGTTTGAAGCTCACAGTTTACTAAACAAAAGTAAAATCAGTAAATTATGATTTGAAAACAGTAACCTTTTCCAAAAAAGAAACTTATAAGGTGGGAGGGAAAAATAAAGAGAACAATTGTTGGTAAAGTTGATTAAGGGGGAGAGTAGAGAATACAGAAAAACGAAGCATAACAATAACTATGCATAACTAACTAGATATAGTACGTTAAATAAAAAGGCATACATCTAGAGAGAACTCCAGACGATGAATTGTTAATAGTAAAACGGAAACAGAGTTCACGGATATTAAAAGGGTTTGTAGAAGTATAAGTATATAAATGCATTAATATCAAATGAGATGCACAACTCTTTTTTAAACTAGATTTTTACCATTTTAAACCTACAAATGTAGAAGGAAAAAAAATACATTAAATTAGATCAGGTTTCAAGAAAAGTAAAATACAAGTACGTTTCTTAAGGTTTAGAATTTATGTAAATGTTTAATGGTTATTTTGAGATTTATAGAGGTAGCAACACCATTGCATTAAGAAAATTGATGTGTAAAAAAAAACGAAATTTAAATATTAGATACTATTTCTGTCTATTCATAAATAAGATTTTTTTCTCCCATATTCTAGTGATAATGAATGTTTGAAAAGATGGGAATTAAAGTAAATTTCTTTGTAAATAAAAATCCATGCATCATGCATCCCATTATTACTATTGCATGCTGGCGGATCCCATATGCCTGTAAAGGTAAATTCTGAAAGTAGCCAAAGCTGGTTGACACTTAATAACAAATATTTATTTATTTAATTTTAAAATTATTTTACACGTAGGAAGAGGAACAATCCCAAATGAAAAGAGAGGAGAAACATTATCAAGTTTCGTCACAGGTGTATCTTAACAGTTTTCAAGGAGACCGAACTTGTAAAACCATAAAAATTCTTAAGCTAAACTACCTAATGATGTACTTAAAAAAAGAGTTCCCTATTAGGATTTTAATTAGTACTCTGAACGAACAAAAGGCACACTATTGATTACCCTACCACTAGTAACAATGAATCTTGAATCATCGTACCATGACAAGGAAGAATATGACGCTACGTTAAGTAAAAAAGCTAACATTGCTTCATCAATGAAAATAGTAAATAATGAGTACGAGATCTTGACCTCGTTGAAAACCCAGATATCAATGTAAATGATGTTAGGCCAGTTAGGCATTAACAACGTTTTCCCATTTCAATATGAACAAAATAATTCAGCCTCATCACACAATATACCATCGGTTTTCCAAAGTAGAAACACTAGCAATTAGTAATTGCTTTTTTTCGTGATTAATATATTATGATATCACTATTTTCAAGAAAGCTTTTAAAACAAACTTTTGAAAAAAGCATCAAAAAATGTTATAATTATTTTTAATATTATCACATATTTCCTGCTTTAGATATTTGTTGAATTACATTTTTTAAACAATTTCTCAATACAAGGACAACTTAATAAATACTTAATTAAATAAATAAATATAAATAATAATATTTTACAAGCATGTATTTGATTAACAGGTTAATACATATAATCAAACTGAAGCACTCTGAATAGTAAAACGTCTGGAAAGTTAAAAGAGTAAACAAGTAGAGGTAAAAAAATTTGTCTGATACAGTACCAAACTTCCTAATATACGAGTATTTATTAATTGTTTCAAGTTATCATGGTAACATTTTTAATGTTAACATTTCATCAAAATTTACCTTATAAATAACTCTTCCCCGGTGAGGCAGTGAACCAAGTGTAGCTATTAAAATTATTGTTCTAAGTAAATTTAAACGCCTATGATAGACACTGAATACGATCTTCGATTTTTATTATCTTTGCCAATCACCTACTTACTAGTAGGTGATTTGTTCAAGGCCACAATTATTGTTTAACCATGATCGTTTTAAGAATTATTCGTAAGGGAGAACAAAGTTTATTGCTTCCGAGTTTACCTAAGGTAACGGAAGCTATGTTATCGTTTCAAAGAACGAAAATATTTTAGGTCTCCAATTTCAATAATTCCAAGACAGAAATCCGTTTCAGACATCAGGGAACATTTTTAGTTCCGTGTCTGTCTGACGGTCTGTCGTTCGATTTTTGCGAACCAACGTACCTTAAAAACTACACATCCAATTTTAATGAAATTTGGACGGTAGATCATGATTAGCTCATTGTTTGTCCCATATGAGTTTCAACCTTTTGCGCTTATTTGTTTCTCTTCCACATGCGCACAAACATGCATCTATTTACAGCTATAGCTTTTTACAAAAAGCTTGAAAAAAAGTACTTATCTGATTTGTGTGAAACTTTTACAGTTTATCGAAAGTAACCCCCAGATATCCCAAGATTAATTTGAACCGTCTGCGCTCTTTAACTTTTGCTAAATTGATACATACTTTAATTCATGTAAAAAATTAAAACAATTTTGACGGATTAAAAAACGGGGAAACAATTAAACAAATTAGACAATAATGGCATGTAAAAAAAATCATAAAACCAATACAGTGCATGGATAGGATGCGAGGAAGCTATGTGCCACACCAATTGGCAGTATATTTTAATTAATAGTGGTCTCTTGATTATTTTTTAACTTTATTAGAAAAAATATTTAGGGACAAGATTCTGTACGAATAACCATCAAAGATAATTCTTGACATAAAAAATAATTTCAGACCCAAACGTTTAGTTCTCAAAATGACATCATTAGCTCTTTGTATGACCGTAGACAGAGATGTAGGTAATAAAATAAAAATAATAAGAAAGACATGTCGATGATGTTACTACAAATCACTTCTGGTGACAAATCCATCAATCTTTGATTTGAATACAGGAAGAATGACGGTAACGTCTTCTTTTAACCAAAGCATCCAACAAAATTACACAGGGAGATAAATCTTGTAAAACTAATGAAGAACATAACACTTTAAGTTAGACACACCTTTCAACACATAGTAGGTAGTTAAATCTTTTAATTAACGAACATCATTAGAAGTGTTTATTTAAACTTAATAGTGTCCTTCCATATTTTCCTTAAAGTTAACTGAGAGTGGATAATTAATAGTTATTGCCTTATCTTAACTCATTAATAAAATAATTTCCAAAAAAAACTTTATAGAAGTTCATTATTTTTAATTATCTTAGTAGTAAGTGTAATCACTATGTACTTAAATAAACTTAAGAGAGTTCTTAAACTTTTTCCTTAAACTTAACTGAGTAATTATTATATAATCTTCAAATATAAATAAGTAATCAGTACTTATATTTAAAAACATTTTACTCGCAGTAATTATAACACACTAAAAACTCATTCTAAAATGTGTTAATTATGCATGGCCTTAGTAATAATTAAATATTTTTATTAATATTAATAGCAATTTACTGAGGTAATTTGAATTCCAAGATTGATGACTTCTTCGATCAGAATGATAGAATTACATTGTTTTTTTCTATTTCCACAATAACCTTTAAATTAGATTGCTTATTTATATATTCATATATATTTTTTTCCTCAAACTGCAAGGTTTTCGCTTCCTGAAAGTTGTTACTTTAGGTACCCCTGACCTACATAAAGAAGCACAGGGATTTACCACATCCGCATAGACTCAAAAATCCAATATCATATTTCAACCTCCTTTAAGTAAGGAGGTATAGAAACGCTGTGGGCGTTTTGTCAAAGAAAGGATTGTTATAAATAATCATATAGAAGTTACGCTTTTTCGAGTTTTGTTACATTTAACCAAGGTTAAAATGAATTCAAATATATTTATTTATTTAAAAACAATAAATGTGTTATTGTTACTATCTCATTTATGAAGTATATAAACTATATAAAGAGAAAATTATTTGATATCGTAATGGATTTACACGCTTATGAGTCTGTTGTCTTATCTAGTAGGCCGATATTTATGAAATCTGGCATTCACTTTCAGAAAAACGTACCCTGGGAAATCGAGAAATGTATTTTAGCTCTAAATTTAGGGGTGCTACCCCGCAGGAACTCTATAAAACAATTATTTCTCGCAAACGGTTTCGACAATATAAGTAATTTTCTCGAGAAAAATCTAGTTCCGATAAAATGGCCATAACCCGAACGGTAATAGACTCGGTTCAATGCCTCGTCGTGGAGGAGTTAATTTTATGGTAAATTTTGATGAAATCTTTAACATTAAAAATGTTACCATGATAACTCGAAACAATTAATAAATGGCAAACAATGGACCAGTTAATAATGTACTTGTATATTATAGGAAGTTTGGTACTGTATCAGACAAATGGTTTTATCTCTATTTATTTACACATTTAACTTCCCAGACGTTTTACTATTCTGAGTGCTTCAGTTTGCTTATATGTATTAACCTGTTAATCAAATACATGCTTGTAAAATATTATTATTTATTTATTTAATTAATTAAGTATTTATTAAGTTGTCCTTGTATTGAGAAATTGTTTAAAAAATGTAATTCAACAAATATCTAAAGCAGGAAGTAAATGATATCAAAAATAATTATTTGCGGAAATGTTACTCTATAGCTAGACCATATATAAAAATACAAGTAATTCTTAGTATAACAGTGCCGTTAAAATAGGAAGGCCTCCGTATTCCGTGTTATATTCATTATTCTTGAATATATTTTAGTAAAGTGTGAATAGTTGATGGTTGTGTAAGTTTACCATAAAAAAAATGTATTAATTATATAGTATATACTATATAAGTAAATTATTAAAACTAGTAAGTTAATAATAAATTTAATATATCCACTAAATATGATATATCAGACGAACTTACTCATGTACGAGTTCATAATAATTACTTAGCCCAGTGTTTTCCATTTAATAGTTTTCGTATGTACATTTAATTATTATTGAACATTTAATCAAAATTTGTCATAATAAATAACATCTCCTAGACGGGGAATTGAACCCGGGCTCTCTCCGTTCGCGTTTTAAGCTATTTTCTCAGGAACTAGATTTTCCCGGAAAAACGACTTATGTCGTTAGATTCGTATTTGAATGGATTACATTTTAGAATTTTTTAATCAAAATCGTCGGAACTGTTTTCGAGAAATATTTTTTTGTCATGTTTTTCAGAGTTTTTGGGGGGTAGCGCCCCAAAATTTAAAGCTAAAATGAATTTCTCGATTTCGCCTATGTAACATGTATGCAATATTTCGTCAAAATCGGTGCAGTAGTTTAGGCTCCAGGCGTCTGCACAGACGACAGACAGACATTTTTTAAAAACCACTTTTTTGGACTCAGGGGACCTCAAAACGTGTAAATCCATCAAAATCTCAAAATATTATTTTCGCACCATCACAATACTTTCTCTTTATATGAGAAAGTAAAAAAATAACTTTTGAATAAATAAGTTACTTGTAAAATCATAAATATTTGAAATCTAGTACAGATGATGTTTCACCTAACTGAAAATCAATATTTTGTACAAAGCCGAGTGTCTAAAACTTTTCGAATTCTTTAGTCAATTTATGCTAATTAAGTTCATATAAAATTGTACAGTTTAGCAATAGGCATAATATGTAAATTAAACATAACGTAGTTCAGTTTAACTGACAAAATAAGATATATTCCTCAACCGCAAGAATTTTTACAAAAATAATTCATGGTTGATTAAGAAAACCATAAAATATTTTTAATCGTCCTTAGAATGAAATATTCAAAGCTGTCAATGTGATATTTGAGCTAATTATTAAATTAGACGCCGGGATACTAAGTTGGAAATGAGAAAAAATTTAACAGTTCTGCAAATAGATTTGACACTAAGCCAATGTAATCATCTTTAACAACATTTAGTCATTTACATACATCAATCACATTCATTATGTAAGAGTGAATATCCGAAACAGCTTTACATAGAACGTGTTAAATTCCAGACTAGTCCTTTAAATTAATTCATATCCATTTAAATATATATATTAAATATTTTACAATCAGAACAATCTATCTCGAAAAACGATTAACTAAGAGAGATATAAAAGAACCGTGAAACTATTTTAACCTGCATTAGGTAATACTTTTTTTAGTCGTAAAATGTTTGTTGTACCATTTCTTAAATGACTTTTTAAAATTTTAAGCGTAGAGCAATATGTATGATTTCGAAGTGACTAAGTGAAGTTCAAAAGTTCAAATTGAAAGTTTTGCAAACTTCAGCTCATTGTCCATTGTCGTAAGAATAGTGCAATTCTTAAAAGATTGCATCTTATTTTTATTTAGTATATTCTTTCATTCACAAATTCTTTTAAGACACAAATTTATAAGGGTAATAATAGGTTCAAAATCAAATTAGACAGAGAATATCTATAAATATTAAAAGTCTTTCGAGCATAATGGAAACATTATGCATCATGCTCCTTTAAATTGCTAAATTGTAATATTTTAAACTTAAATAATTTATTTTTTATTAAAATGCGACAGTTATGCATAGGTTTACTAAACCAAAGTAATAAATAACATTTATTCAAGCGGGATTTCATGATAACTAATGAGTAGATCCTAATTAAAGTTTGGATGACATTGTTTAGCACAGAAAGAGTAAAATATACTACCCAAATGGAGATTTATCAAAACTAAATATATATATCTAAGCACATAAAACAATTTACCCAGTTAAATTAAATTATACAACTTCATATAATTTCAATTATATATCATTGTTACCACTATGGTTTCACATATCAAGAATCAATAAGTGTGTGTTTATAAAATAATATCATTTAATTAATTGCTTATCACATTATATAATTAGAACAAATCAGACTAATGCTATGCATACATACATAAAATGTCTTTTTAAAAAACATATGTATGTGTATGTGTAGTATATAAAATCCCACTCCAGAAATTGCACTTCGACGCGGAACACGCAAATGGATGTGAATTAACTCATTTCTCACTTTATATCTGTTAATTGTTTTGAAAATATCTGCCAAACACTTTTCGTACTAAGCTTTCCCATGTACATCACTGTGTCTATTGGTGTCCATTGGTATCCATTTATACGGGGCTTATATTCTTAGTTAAATTTAATTATTAATGAACATGTTATCAAAAGCATATAAATATTCCAATCCAGCGTGGAATCGAACCCGGCATACCTTAAAGGAGAACAACAAACGGCCTTACGTTATGTATTAAATCGATTAATAATAATAATCCCCTGATTATTAAAGAACATATAAAGGCAGTGAGAATTCACTACTGAATTCTGACTTCATTCATTTTTACTAAGACACATACATGATAATCTTATGTATTGACTAGCTGATAATATCATGAAATAAAGACGTTGTTTTAATTTTAATAACAAGACAACTAAAGGAAACAAAACAGGGACAGAAATTAACACGAAAACAAAGTGCGTCCGCTAACGGGATTTCTAAAATACATCGAAAAGACCATAATTATAATAGACTGCCAATTGGTGTGGCAAATAGCTTCCTCGCATCCTATCCACGTACTTAATTGATTTCATGCTTTTACAAGCCATTATTGTCTAATTGGTTTAATTCCTTTTTTTTTTTTAATCTGTCAAAATTGTTTTGAGTTTTTACACGAATTAAAGTATCAATTTAGCAAAAGTTAAAGAGCGCAGACGGTTCATATTAATCTGGGGCTATCTGCGGGTAAATTTCGATAAACTATAAAAGTTTAATTCAAATCGAATAAGTACTTTTGAAGCTATAGATGTAAATAAATGTATGTTTGTGCGCATGTGGAAGAGCAACAAATAGGCACAGAAGGTTGAAACTTATATGGGACAAACAATGGGCTAATTATGTCCTACCACCATGAGACCACTTACCACCACATAGCCCTTTGTCCTTATTTAACAGAAATTAGATCCAAGTATTTGGGAATCAGAATTCCAAGCGCTTGTGGCTGATACTGGTAGAATAGAAAAAATTAAAAATTATTTAAATGCAACACTTAAATCAGAAATTAATTATTATTGTATATGATTCATATTGTTATTTTATATTATTTTTTAATTTTACTTTATATTGTTTACTCTCAAAAAATTTAAGCATTAATCAAAATAATTCAATAATAAGAATCACATTTATTGTAAGAAGTAAGATGTAAGAGATAGACTCTCTCCCGACAGCGAATGCTAGGGAGTATTATGATTTGTTGGAAGATTTATGTATTTATAATTTAAAATAAAATCATTTTCATTCATATGTCCTACCACCCACATTTGATTAAAATTGGTCGTGTAGTTTTTAAGATATGTTGGTTCGCAAAAATTGAACGACAGACCGACAGACAGACCGACAGATAGACACGGAACCGAAAATGATCCCTGATGTCTGAAACGGATTTCTGTCTTGGAATTTTTGAAATCGGAGACCTAAAATTTTTTCACAAAAATTTTTGTGATCGTTCTTCAGAAAGATCACATAGCTTCCGTTACCTTAAGCAAAAAACTTGTTTTCTTTGATCTTACAAATTAACAATAAATATAACAAATCGGTCCTAGATAACTTAGACAAACTTTCAAAAACGAGTTCATAATTATTATTTAGCCAAGTGTTTTCCATTAGTTTTCGTTGGTACAAAAATTTATCGTAAAAATAACCTCCTCCACGGGGAATCGAACCCGGCTTCTCTCCGTCCGCGTTTAAAGCTATTTTCAGAGTAATTAGATTTTCCCGGGAAAACGGCTTATACGTAGTATTCGCGTGGGTCGTTGAAGGCTTGTACTAGATTTGTATTTAAATAGACTTAATTTTTTAATCACAATCGTCGGAACCGTATTCGATAAATATATTTTTTTTTCACGTTTATTAGAGCTTTTGGGTGGCAGCGCCCCCAAATTTGAAACTAATTATTTCTCGATTTTACGTTATGCTATGAATTTTCTGAACATATATGCCAAATTTCATCAAAATCGGCCCAATAGTTTAGGCTTCATTCCTCTGCACGCACGACAGACAGACATTTTTTAAAAACCACTTTTTTGGGCTCAGGGAACCTCAAAACGTGTAAATCTAGCAAAATCTCATAGAATTTTCGCGCCATCACAATGCTTTCTCTTTATATGAGAAAGTAACAATTACTATAGTTTTCAGATGCTATGGTTAAATGTTATCTTTGTTTAATATTCACATATTGTTTGTTATCTAGGTTTATCAACGTGAATGAATAGGCTAGGAGGTGAAGATGTACTACAGTCTCAAGGATGTTTCACAATTCTTAGTTTTGGCCTACACACTATCAACTGTTCAAGCGCAAGATGCTCTCAACGAAGTTTCATTTGGTATGGATAAAATAAAATATAATTATTTGATAAATAAATTGGTAAACAGTCTAAACAATGCAGGCTTGGTTTGCATTGGAATAAAAGTGGTAATATGCCTTTACGGATATGAAAATGTTTCACATACATCCACATTTCGAACGTTGTAAAAGGATTGAACTAAAGTGTCGACTAAGACTTCTAAATTAATTAAAAAACAAACGGAGAATTTTAAAATGTATATCTGTTACGAATAAATGGTGATTTTATTAGCTTCTATCGCTAAGAAATAAAGCTGGTATCATTTATCTTTATGTCATAATAAATTATATAAAACATGAAAGCGGTGCCAGATTTTATAACCAATATTAAAAATGGTAGGTAATATTATTAAAATTATTATTCGGTAATAAATATAACATACATAAACAGTATAGAATGCTCAGTAAATAACACAATCTCACAATGAAGCAATCACATTTTTCTTTGGTAAGATGAATCAAATTATATTAAGCCAAAATTCTCAAATAGCATTAAAAATTCAATATGATAATTGTTAACTACAATCAGGGTACTATAGGGCATGCTAAAAATAAAATTTAGAAAATATTTGTGTTAATGTATGATGTATGAAGAGTGAATGCTTAATTGGAATAGGATGAAACAATCACAGAGTTAGAAATACAACTGCTAAAGGACATCAGCTGGATACCTGTCAGGACCAAACAAACAGGGAAGCAAGGCCACATAATATATCAAAGAGAGGTGTAGACTCAAACAAGATCAAATAAACTTGGTGAAATCAACCTATGTTACTTGTCACACAACAAGCATGTGGCTGAATTGACACGAGAGAAATTCTATTAAAAGTCTACGAAATAGAGACACATAACTCAGCTTCGATAAACAGACAGACTATAAATGTGGACACTAAATAAAGACGGAGTAACAACCAGTACAGCACGTAGTACGTGACTCTCTACTCTTTGACACTTCAACAACTGAGAAACATAAAACACTTTTGTTAAAAGACAAGGAATTGATGATTCTATGTTTGAAACATTTCTTTTAAAGTCGGAAAAAAGAATCAAAACCTACTAATAAGGTTATTCTTAGTAGATGGAAAATCAGCATCAGGAATATCCCTGACATATAGAAAAAGAACATTAACGAGATAAAAGGGTTTGATAAATATTCAATAATAATAATAATAAAATAACCGAAACAACATTAATATAATTTGTGAAGTAAGTTTGAATGTGAAATATTACAATAAATCTTATTTGAATGTTCATGTTTTTATAATTTCACTTATTTGTTATTATAAATTTGTATTACTTAGTAAAAAGAAAAGAAAAGAGTTTGCGTTGTGTCTAAAGGCCTTATATAAAGAGTGCTTTTGGTTTAGTATTAAGATTCCCATTACGGGTCCTGGGGGGGGGGGGGGGGGGGAGATTATAAAAACCCTAGGGCCAATACGTAGGAACTGAAGGACAACTACAAAGAACACAATGAAAGACCCTGCAACTAATAGAAGATAACCTAAATATTTCTTCAAGGGCCGCTATATTTTATTTATTCACTACATTTTAAGGGAATTTATGGTTGAAAAAATTATGTTACAACAATAGAAAGTCTTAATAAATTTAAGACAGATTTAAGAGAAATAAGAAAAAAAGGGTTTCTTATCTTGTTAAATTATTGGTTTGTTTAAATGTTAAATCTGTGACAACTTGTGATCATCTGTGATAACTTATGTATTTTGTGATACATATGGAACTACATATGTTAATGGTTACCATGCTGTATTAACGCGATTACACCATTTTGAGAAGAATGGAGAATGGAGATAGATGGATGGAAATGACGGTAAAAGACGGATTTTTTATTATAATATAATAAAAAATATTTAAAAAAAATATAATATAATAATATTATTATAAGCATGAAAATGGAACAATATGTTCTGACCAAAAAAAGTCGGGTACGGGGTACCTCGGAACATTTCCTCACTTCAGAGGCCTATAATGGCCTCTCCTGCTGCTTCGCAGCAAGAGGAGAGACTACTATCACGAAGCACTTATGCTTTGCAGCAGGTGAGAAGCAGCCTTGGGCGTGGTCAGTACTTGGATGGGTAGTCGTCTTAAAATAATTGATTGTTTTTTATTATAATTTGTTAAAAAAAATGTACACATTATTTTTATTTATTTTATTCTATTTATTCAATCATTTGAATTTTGCCGGTATTTTTACAAATGTAAACAAACTTCGACGTTTAACAAAAGTATCGCACTAACCAATAATTATGTTCGCTTATAACTTTTAAACTAATTAATGGAATTTCCTTGTTTTTTTTATATTTGTTCCTTATTTTTTACCGGTTCCAACGATACTATATGCCAAAACTTATTTATACTTTCGGTATTATTAACTGTCAAAGTTTCAAATTGGCGGGCAATATCAAAATAAATTTGGTAAATTTCTTTGTCATACAAGTAGGCACATTCGTGCCAAATTTCAACTCGATCGAACCACTATTAGATTTTTTACGATTTTTGCTGACTCAATAAACTGGGTTCAAGATGGCGGAAAATGTTGATTTTCCGGGTGGCACAACTAGACTTAGGGTAGTTACACACTTCGCCACCCAGGTAGCGCCACCTGGGTGGCGCCCACCTGGTTGATGCCACTTGCTCCCGCCACCTGACTTGCGCCACCCACTTACATGAGGGATGCAGTCAGCCCCAGATTTGATTTCCCCTACATTTGATTGAAGGAGTAGGGGCTGAGTGGCAGGGACTTGGGTAGCGACGTGTGACAGGCTCAATTGAAAACAATGGGTTGACCGGGTGGCACCACCCGGCAGGTGGCGCTACCTCGTGTGACAGGTTCTATGTATTCTCATAGACGACCGGGTAGTGCCACCCAGGTGGCGCTACCCGGGTGGCGAAGTGTGTCACCCCCCTTAAGGACTGATTTTTCTGCCAAGTTTCAACACTCTAGGATAAATACCCTGGGCCCTACGATGATAACACACATACAGAAGTATTGCTGAAAACCACTTAGGAGGTCTTAAAAACACCCAAAACAATAATTCAGTTGAAATCTCGAAAAAAAAAAAAATGGTTATCTAGTTAGTTCCTACTTTTTTTTATACACGGGGGGAAAATTAAATATATTTAATAATAATAGGTTGTAAAAGCATAAAATCACTTAAGTATGTTAAAGAACATGAGGAAGCTATGTGCTACACTAATTGGCAGTCCATTTTTAAAATGAATCATCTATTCACAACGAATTCAAAATCTCTTAATTAAAGATTTAATTATTCTAGTTATGAGTTTCGATAACAATATAGTTAATGAATACATATAAATGTGTTGATCCGAATGTGTTTTAACAATTCCTGTTCATAAGTTCAAATAAAAGTAAGAAATCTTTATAAAAATAGGATAATTATATGCCTGAATAAAAATCCTGCTTGGATTTAATTATTAATATATCTATTTAAAATATACTTATTAATTATTAAATCGCCAATATTTCCATTTACCCTGATCATATATAGAGTAAAGTAGAGCTTGTGGAAAAGTAGTGTTTCGAGGCTTTCGCTAGATAGTCCGGCCTTAGTTTCTTAGAGACAGCCTGAGCATTCTAGCGGAAAAAATAGAAACTAATACAAAACTACTTCGATAAAATTCACAGGAAATTGTCAACAAATAAAATTGCTGACTTTCATTATCTCAATTCAGACTAGTTATTAACAGATGAATTATATTATTATCAGTTAACAAATACGAAGAATTTGCGTATCGAAATAAACTAATTACTTCTTGTAATAATACTGATGAGAATAATTGTATTTGTTAAAGGAGGAAAAAAATCCAAATTAGGTGTATACAAATTAATTATGGTGATCCAAGAAAGATGAGTTTTCTTTTAAGAAGTGAAGGAACTCTAAAACTGATGCAAATTAAATAATATATTACCTAAATAATTTAATTTAATATTTAATAAAATATTTTTTAATTAGAAGAAAATATCGATGTCTTACCTTAAAAAAATATTTCAGATACTCCAAGTCAAAGATAGTGATGCAATAAGTTCCGCGATCTTAAAAGATTGCATTGACCGCATCATGAAGCTCATTTCTTCCTGGTTTGTATACATTTTCACATCCTTGAGAGTTCTGAACCTGTAACAAGTAATATTCATGAATAAACTAAACGTTTAAATTACTTATAAATATTAAAAGTACTAATAATATTATATATGTCTTTTGTGTTTCATTATAATAATAGTGAAATAATGAAGTATTTATAAGTTTGAAATAAAATAAAAAAGAAACATTCAAATGTAAGTACTTCTTCCATAATTTTTAGTGTTATTGAATTTTTGAACAGAAAGACATTTTAATTTTTAAAACTAACATATTAAGTCAATTTTTTCACAGCTTAGGCCGACTTATCAATAGCTAAATACTTTACTGTAAATAAATGATTAAATTATCATGATTTGATAATAAATTAATCAATCAATCTATCATTCATAAGCCGATAGACATAAATATGTACTTAAAATGGGTGTTTAATTTAATGTTGCGATTGAAAAATTACTATTTAATATTGTGTTAATATAGTAGGTATTGAATTTTAAGTTATTTAAAAAAAAAAACACAACTGAATTCGAACTAATAGCACACATAAAATAATTCCCCCCTCATATCGTAATACACTGATAATAGGCATTGGACATCTCCAGCAACATACAAACATTTTATAACTAACGCAGTAAAGAAATAACATAAATTGTTATTCTGCGTTAATTTATGTGATTATTTAACAAAGCAGCTTTCAGTCTTCATAAGGCCATCAATCAGTGCTTAATAATAATTTATTGTTTGTTCTTAGGAACTGATGATGGCCTGATGAAGGCTGAACGCTGATTTAATAAATAAACAAATACCAATTTATGTAGAGAGGAAATTAATATTGTTCGATTTAGATAATCTCCATACGTGGTAATAGTTCTAGTGCTAACATAATAGTTATTCTTTTGTGATTATGATAAAATTGAAGTTTAAGATTATAGTCCAGAAGATACCGTGTATAAAAGTGACTGACTAACATCAAGCTAGAATTTTGTGTATAAGTTAATCTTTTGGTGCCCATTAAGAATATGTGGTCAGCTATAAGTTGGGTCATAGCCCATAAGCTGTTAAAACAGTCCGGCGGAGAGTGGCCATGTCCAACTCAATTTGTCATTGACAATGGGTATATCTCATTAATTCCGAGACAATATAAACAATTTCTAAATACATATTTATTAAACATGCTAAATTTAAAACAATTTTAATCAAGGTTATAATATATCTATTTTTTTTTAATTCCCTACAAACTACATTTAAAAACGTTTAATGTTAAAAGCATTTCATTTATTTGTTAAATCTAAAATCAAGAAAAAAATGATGAGATAATGATATATTTTATTTCCTAAAAAAATTAAGAGAATTTTGGAAGATACTTTAGTTGTTATTATCCAATTCTGCATTAATATATTTCCACGATAACTCATGATGTTTATGTTCAGGCTCGCTAAGAAAAAGTTCTGATTTAAACTATTTTTCCCTTCTAAATTAATTTAGTATGTTAAATATAATAATGTATAGTTTTAATATTATCTTTCATTATTTCTTTGTTACAGTCGAAGCTTTTAGGAAATGTAAAATTGGAAGCCTTCAATTTGACAACTGTATTAGAGATGCTATTAATTCTGTCCGACCATTCTTCAAAACAGGTAAATAAATCAATATACTGTTTTAACTAGCAAACTTTTTCCACTATTATTATGAAGAAGTAAAGTTTACTACTATTACAATGAGTCCGAGACCAGTGAAAATTTTAGAGAGAGTCTTAAAAGTATTCTAATGCAGACACACTTTTTAATAATTAATAATTACAAGATAAAAAGAACTTTTTAAATACTACGTTTTTAAATTTTCTGTCATAAATCATAAATACGAAACCCGTCAAAATGAAGATCGTAAATACGGGACATGTCAAAACAAATAAAATAACTTGCGGATATTTTCCGAACTAACTTTCCATACAGCAAAATTTGCTGAAAACGAATTAAATTCTGCTGACATGTCTAAAAGTATTAAAATAATGCATTGTCATCGTGTTCTGAGCTATTCTCAAAGTTTCAAATGTCTAGCTACTCAGGAAGTTAGTTAAAAGTCGATTGCAAGATTTGTACTGGTATTGTTTAAACAAGTGGGGGAAGCTCCTCGAAAAAGTGGCGCCACCAGGTTTCGGCCTGGAAACCATGATAATGACACTCCTGGTTGTAATACAACTCGGAGGGGAGTCATGGTTGACGACCATAATATCTTCACACGAGTGTGTGAAGTTTCAGTCCCTATCCCGGCCCACCTAAGTGGCCTGCGTCTTCGGGTGTAAAAGCCCCACGGAATACAAAAAAAACCGTAATTCTAATTTTTCTATAATCGGCATCACCGATTATCTTGAAATCTGCTTCGATAAATAAAAAGTAATACCTTTATGGGTATAGAGAACTAAGAATCAACCAAACATATCTATGTGCAAAGTGTACTTATTTTGAAGAAAAAAAAATTTTTTAATCACCTCCACTCAGTTGGAAAGTATAGGATCGAGATTTATATTAACTAAAATAATTATTGAGCTGAGCGAAGCGAAGCTCTTATACTACACTTTGCATTTGTTTGGACGCATACTCCCCCTGAACGGCTGAACCAATCATCACAAAATTCGGCACGGTCATAGTGACCAACTACAGGAAGGTATAAATCTGAAATGGTCCAAATTAGTACACAGAGGTACGGGGTACAGGGTACAAAAGTTTCTTCCTGTACGCGGCTGAACCGATCCGCACAAATTTCGGTACGGTCAATGTGACACCAACCACAGGAAGATATAAATCTGAAATGGTCCAAATTGGTATACAGGGGTACAGGGTACAAAAGTTAAAATACTATATGCCTTTCACGATGCATGTCGTTGAAAAGCTCTTAAGGAGTTCAGTTATTGTTGTTATGTTCATTTTTGTCATATTTTTATTTAAGAAGGGGGTAAAATAGAAAAACAGGAAAAAAATGCTGTTTAGTTAAAAATTAAAAATATTATTATATTTGATCCGATTTCAGCTGTTTATAAATAAAAATGTTAATTTTCTAAGATTAAAATGCACGTTCAGCTCAATATTGCAAGCAGACAACTGCATTGCACACCTAGTATTTATTAAACTGTAGTAGTGTATCAAATATGTATTTAAAAAAACTTCTTATTAAATCGTAATAATTTAAATCATATTTAATAAAATTTCAAACATTTTGTCATTATAGTAATCTAACAATACTTATGCAGTCAAAGAACTAATGAAACTTATTAGTCAAACAGTCAAGGAAAATTAGAATGAAATCACGGAATTTGTATTTTTATACATAT
This sequence comes from Gerris lacustris, assembly GCA_951217055.1. Taxonomy (NCBI): domain Eukaryota; kingdom Metazoa; phylum Arthropoda; class Insecta; order Hemiptera; family Gerridae; genus Gerris; species Gerris lacustris. The sequence goes on from OX578277.1 coordinate 83,923,839, forward strand.
ACATATTTTGTTTTATACGTAAATGTCCTTAAAAAAATTTAGTTTCTTCAGCAAAACTAATGTATACACTATAGACTCAAGAATCTAAGATGAAAAATCTAATCAATTGATCTTCCCATAGTGATAGTATTTATGTATTGTTTTTAAGGTTATACAGATTAGAGTTTTTTTAGAATTCAATGTACTTACAAAAAAAAATTTAATATTACAAACATCTTACTTTCCTAAATTGAAATGATAAAAAAAGAAACAGACACAAAAAAATAATTAAGATAACATATAAACAAGGTCTTGGGAAGGAATTAACATTCGACGCAAGTTCACTTTCCCATGAAATAAGACAAAATATAATGTACTAAGTTACTCACGGGTCTTTTAATAATAATTAGCGAGAGGTAAGAACTATGTGTTTGATGATAAATGAAGGTTGCTAAGATTCGTGGAATCTTTGTAATGTAATGTATCGTAATCTTATACTGTCAATGCATTGTGGGTGGAAATTCCTGCAAGTAATTAGTTTGATAACCATATTCTAGGTATTGTGCAGGGTAATGCAATTAATCATACTGTAATTACAAAGTGACAATAATCAGTTATCTCAATAAAAGCATGCATTGTAAAGAAATTAATTAATCCTGGGTGTAATTTACTAATATTAATTGTTAACCTAATCTTTATGTCGTATAGAAATATTACAACTTAATGATGACAATACATGTTAAGTATACAAAGGTTAAGAATCAAAGATTTTCCGATACCAACTTTTTGTTAAAACCAGGTTAGAAAATGAATGCGGAGAATGAAATAGTACATTACGCGTCGAGTGCGGAAAGTAGCACTTTGCATGCGAGTGTGGAGTTTGCACCCGAGCGACAGCGAGGGTAGTAAAACCACACGAGCAATGCAAAATGCCGTTTACGCACGAGTTGCGTACAGTACTTTATCTACAATCGTTAGATTTAAATAATAAATACAGAAAAAAAAAAAATAAACTTCCTGTATGTAATTTCGTATTTCTCTTTTAATAAAGATGACATTAATTCTTTAGTTGTATTTTGTGCGGAATTAATTATTTCGCGGGAGGCGTATTATTCTCCTCATTTTCGTCATAATCACTTAAACCCCTCATTGTTTTTCACAAAAAACTCGATATAAACAGTTAATTTTATTAAATAAACATCAAATTAGTTTTGTTAAATGTAAACAAACTCACTAATCGTGCGTAAAGTTGAAGAATTCTTCTTGCCCTAGGGCGGTAAAGAAGAAGAATTCTTCAGAATTATGAGACGCGAATGCGCAATGAATACAAGTACGTAAAGAATCACTTTCTACGGATCTAAACAGAGGTACAATGTTTATATTTCGTTACAATCGTAGATAAAATACTTTATTCAAGTTTTTTCCCAAAAAGGCTTGATAAAACCTACTTCAAACTTTAGTAGCTCTAAAGTATAGAGTGGAAGTACATGTTTTTGAGTTTTATTTATAATAAACAGTTGACATGGTTTACTCATAAAAATTACATAAACGAAAAACTAAAGCCTCAAGATATATCGATGCGGGCGAAATTTAGCGAGTTGCACGAAATGTTCTTCTTTAGAATGTTACTCCCTTATAACAAAAACAGAGGGGAGTAACAATCTAAAGAAGGTGCACAAAATGTTCTTCATTAGAATGTTACTCCCCTTATAAAAACTGAAGTGGGATATTCCTTTGTCCCAAAGTATATTGGACAAAACATCCCTTTTGTCTTAATACTTATTTGGTCAAAGTCATTCTCATTCTGAAAAATCTTTGGGGAGTAACAATCTAAAGAAGTGCTAATTAATTAGGGTTTGGTAACGTCTAAAAGAAAGAAAACAAGCAAAAACTATCTACACCTATTGAGCAAAAAACGCACAAACTAACATTTTTGTTTGAATTGCCGAAAATTAATGGATTGTATTCGACTCGTATTCGTTTGTTTCATGTTAGATTACACTCATTATTATGCTCGTTCGACCAAGTTTGTTACGCATTTATAATATCAGTCTTTAGTAATAAGGCAAAAGGTCTCTTTTTTTAGAATTATTTAATCAAAATCGTCGGAACCGTTTTCGAGAAATATTTTTTTTTTTTTAATTTATTTTTTAAATAATTTAAGAGTTTATGGGGGCTGACGCCCGTAAATTTGGAGCTAAAATTCATTTCTCGATTTCGCCTCGGGGTATGATTTTTCTGAACATGTATGCCTGATTTCGTCAAAATTGGCCCACTAGTTTAGGCTCCACGCGTCTGCACAGACGACATTATTTAAAAACAATTCTTTTTTACTCAAAACGTGTAAATCCATCCATAAAAATCTCAAAATCGAATTTTCGTGACATTACATCACTTTCTCTTTATATCAGAAAGTAAAAATGATAGGAGGGGCCTGAATTATAGAATTGAATGTAATCATAAACACAAAATATTATTAAATCGATTTAGGAAAATCCCAAAAAACGAGGTTATATATATATATATATATATATATATATATATATATATATATATATATATATATATATATATATATATATATATATATATATATACACAAATTGTGTAGTGAGAGACACCAAGGGATGTGCCACGCAAGCGTGACACATAGGAACTGTTCCAACATTAGACTACACGTCACACAGATGTTGGCTCGGCATTACGCCATGTCCTGCATCGTTTCGTCGCGTCCGACTCATCAGGGGCCCGACGATGCCCACCCAACTCTGGACCTATACCAACTCAAGAAGATCAGGTATAGGGCTTTATCAGAGACGAGCGTGCTCTCACGCTGCCATTCTTGCTTGGCTGGCAAAACAAATCAGCAATGTAATACCGTGTTTTTGCACACTGCAATAAGGTACACAAATTGTGTAGTGAGAGGCACCAAGGGATGTGCCACGCAAGCGTGACACATAGGAACTGTTCCAACATTAGACTACACGTCACACAGATGTTGGCTCGGCATTACGCCATGTCCTGCATCGTTTCGTCGCGTCCGACTCATCAGGGGCCCGACGATGCCCACCCAACTCTGGACCTATACCAACTCAAGAAGATCAGGTATAGGGCTTTATCAGAGACGAGCGTGCTCTCACGCGCAAGCGTGACACATAGGAACTGTTCCAACATTAGACTACACGTCACACAGATGTTGGCTCGGCATTACGCCATGTCCTGCATCGTTTCGTCGCGTCCGACTCATCAGGGGCCCGACGATGCCCACCCAACTCTGGACCTATACCAACTCAAGAAGATCAGGTATAGGGCTTATCAGAGACGAGCGTGCTCTCACGCTGGCGTGGCACATCCCTTGGTGTCTCTCACTACACAATTTGTGTACCTTATTGCAGTGTGCAAAAACACGGTATTACATTGCTGATTTGTTTTGCCAGCCAAGCAAGAATGGCAGCGTGAGAGCACGCTCGTCTCTGATAAAGCCCTATACCTGATCTTCTTGAGTTGGTATAGGTCCAGAGTTGGGTGGGCATCGTCGGGCCCCTGATGAGTCGGACGCGACGAAACGATGCAGGACATGGCGTAATGCCGAGCCAACATCTGTGTGACGTGTAGTCTAATGTTGGAACAGTTCCTATGTGTCACGCTTGCGTGGCACATCCCTTGGTGTCTCTCACTACACAATTTGTGTACCTTATTGCAGTGTGCAAAAACACGGTATTACATTGCTGATTTGTTTTGCCAGCCAAGCAAGAATGGCAGCGTGAGAGCACGCTCGTCTCTGATAAAGCCCTATACCTGATCTTCTTGAGTTGGTATAGGTCCAGAGTTGGGTGGGCATCGTCGGGCCCCTGATGAGTCGGACGCGACGAAACGATGCAGGACATGGCGTAATGCCGAGCCAACATCTGTGTGACGTGTAGTCTAATGTTGGAACAGTTCCTATGTGTCACGCTTGCGTGGCACATCCCTTGGTGTCTCTCACTACACAATTTGTGTACCTTATTGCAGTGTGCAAAAACACGGTATTACATTGCTGATATATATATATATATATACACACCTCAATATAAGGGGGGTACTTTTTCAACTTAAGTGATGGATAAAAATATTAACCCTTGAGCATTGAAATCAAAAATAACCTGAAAAGGTTTTGTCATACTATCACGCATAACAGTTAAGAATAGAAAAAAGTCTAAACAAAAAATAAGCCCTTGATTAGTTACAATAAATTTAAATAAAAACCATTAATACGAAGATTATAAGAAAATTAGAAGTTAAATCTATAGTAAAATATGCATGAACATAAATTATAATTATCATTAGAATATTTCAAAATAATTTAGGATAACATATATTTACATAATTGAATTACTAAAACCAATAACACAATGACATTTCACTGCGGAGTTGCTTTGGAACAAGCTACTAATTTAATTTAAAATGGAACTGAAGTTGCCAGCTGCTGAATCTGATAGTAGTTTTGAATATTTCTGTGAGAGAGAGAGAGAGAGAGAGAGAGAGAGTTAACGAGAATTCTAGCGAGCATAACTTAAATATTAGTTTTAAAGTTTGCGCTTCTGTTTTGTCTCTTGGGCATGCTTTGTTTTTACTTAAGCAAATCTAACCTCTGTTAAATGATAACACAGTATTATAACTGTAATCGGCAGTTATTGCTTGTCGAACTAAACCTATTTTTAGTATATATAAATAATTTTTAGTGATAATTACACATATTTAATACATAGTAGGACAATATCAATTAAAATTTATTGCTGGAGTCAAAACAGATAAAACAATTCTTGACTCTGTTCCTAATGGCATTACCGTATTAATGAAAATATGAAGTATAATTCTATTAAGAGAATAGGGACATTATTAAATTCCTCCTATTGTAATATGAAGTGATACGCACAACTTATTAGAGACATTTAATAAATGGGTTTTTTTTTACTAAAGAATGCCTTTTCCTTCTTACTTTCTCATACAAAAAGAAAGTATTACGATGGAACGAAAATTCGATTATGATGGATTTATGAAAATATGAATTATAATTCTAATAAGAGAATAGGGACATTATTAAATTCCACAAATCTAACGATATAAGCCGTTTTCCCGGGAAAAATCTAGTTTCCGAGATATATTTGTTGGTAGAAAACAAAAAGTAAACAACCACCTGTTGAATGCCTTTTATTTTATTTTATTTTTTTTTTAATTAGTAAATATTATGGAATTTATTTATAGTTTCAACAATATGATAAAGATTATCTGAGTTGTCTCGTAGATTTTTAGGATATTCTATTTTAGGGTGTTTAATAAATTTAAAGCTAGCGATCTTATCTATTGTTGTTATTACTTTTAGAGAATACAAATATTTGCTCTAACGGCTTAGTAATACTTAATTAATCAATTAAAAAAGTCGAATTCAAGTAAGTTGTCTCAACACTCTTCATTATTGTTTGGATGCATGAAACAAAAAATCACTAAAACTAAATAGAATATTTTGTTGATAAATAGGAGATCCCGATATTTAAAATGAAATTATAATGATCTTAGCAATACGAGTTTAATATTAATAATAAAGTTGAAACATTTTGAGGAGAAACGAGAATATAGAATATTGCGTAGATTAATTAAAGGATTTTACCAACAGGGAAGGGATTTCCTTTTATTTAATTTCATATATACGTGCTGAAAGAAATAGCATGAGATAATAATTTTTCCATCAAATGATCAATTTCAATTTCTACTTTATTAACAATTCAATACATGTGTACCTCAAAGGTAAATTAATTGTCTAAATCAACTCAGTCACAAGTAATAAGTAGCATTTTACAGATGAGCCATTTTCTAATCGAACAGACGTTGATAAGAATATTTTGATGCAACCTATTTCAATGTACCATGGATAAACACACGCACCCATACACATACAGTCGGAACTCATTGTACAACGAAACTCAATATAACAAATATATTTAATGTCCCCACGAATTCTCCAAATAAAAGTGTTTCTATACAACAAAAATAATTTCTCTACAGCGCACAAAATAATTTGAAATAAGTTTAAAGATACGACTGAGAAACTTTTTTATGAATTAATATTGGTGGAGTTTTTGCATTCCTTTATTTCCTTAAAACTATTCTTAGGAGTTCCTCCATTCTTCCTCCATTAGATTAGTTGTAACCTATTGTAAACGATGTAACCAATTTTAATTTACCATGAATAATACGGTTAACACTCACAGATGTGTAATATATATATATATATATATATATATATATATATATATATATATATATATATATATATATATATATATATATATATATATATATATATAAAGAGAGAGAATAATCGTTATAAAAAAATATGTTATAAAAGAAAGAAAAGATTAATAGTTTTATATAAAAACCCCAGGAAAAGATGAAAGTAGAATCCCAAATGGATTTTGACCGTTTGTCCCTAAACTAAGAGACTTATCTGAAAAGAAAAAAAAAACTGTGTAGGATTCTTTTAATTCCCTTTTAACAGAGTTAGAAAAGAACTCTAGCAGAAATTTTAACATTTATTCGCATGAAAAAGTTAAAAAAAAAAGAGGGAAGAAGTTTAAACTGTTTCGAGTATTTTCCCGTTGTTTTCACTTGTAGACCTTTCGTTTAATTAACTATTCCCAGTTATGTTAATTTGAACCTTCTTCCTTCGCTCTGCCGAGTGTTAGCAGATCAGAATATCCACCTCTTACTATTTATTTTTGCCGTAAGTTTCCGCTGAATTACTCTTTCAAGTTGACTTTATAGGGTTGCAATACAGTTAAACTCAAGGTTTAATCTCTAATGTCACAATCATTTCAACTTATAATTGTATTTTTTTTTTCTTAAATAGAGCAATTGAACCGTGGAATTAAATTCTTTTTTCTTTCTTAGTGTCTTATAATTAAGATTTTCAGGGATAAAGATAATGTTTAACTTTAAAACGAAAAAAATAAATAGCATATCAAAAAAAGTTTCAATCAAATATTTGTAAAATAGCACTTCCTTTTTTTTTTATAGATTATCAATTTTTTGTGTCTGTCTCTCGATATCACTGTGTACGGTTCCAATAACTTATGAATCAAAAGAGATACAAACAGGAAACTCTGCAGTTTTAAAGATCGTTTTGACGCGCACACAGGATAAATATAGCGAACTCAAAATTATCAGCTGTTCAAATCCAAAATGGCGGATAATTCATGTCATACGATTTCTTTTTTAAATTTTGAGTGGGGCATCAAATGATAGGTATTGAAGTGTAGATTACAAAAGTGTTCATGCATTTTGTCATAAACATCAATATTTTGCGTGTACATTCTAAAACTAGATTTCTGCTGTTACTAAAAATATATGAAAAATGTGTGTTCTGCTGGGCGATAGAATAAGAATAGCAATTCCTGTATTTTTTTATATTTTGAGTGGGGTATCAAATGAAAGGAAGTGAAGAGTAGATTACAAAAATGTATAACATTTGTGCAAAGTAGTCAATTTTTCATGCCATTTTGTCAATAACTTTAAAAATTAGGTCCAATAACTTTGTTTTTGGCATATTCGCAAAATACATTAAAAGTGATAGTTTTTTGACGATTCTCAAAACTATGCCTCTTACCACAAATCACCTTGAAGCATACCTTGAAGGGCATTGAGCTAAATTCGAAATTATTTAAGAATTTCTGCTAATGGAGGGTATTAATGAATTTAAAGAACCGTTTATAGAAGTAGTTTCTTTGAACACATTGAAATTCATGGTACAAAAAAACCTGGGACATAGAACTTTTAAATGTTGTTCAAAATTAGGGGTTGATAGTAAAGAGCAGGGATTAGTAGTATAAAGCTGGGGATGGACGCTCTACATTATTACAATGACTAGTTTTTGAGTATTTTGAGGAAGAACGACAAAAACTATAATTTTGCGCAAATATCTCGAACATGAAGCTGCCGAGCAATCTTGTACAAGGAAATAATTTTGTTCAGGATCAAATATTCTATTAGATCCTGAGTTGCGGTATTGTTTTGAAGGCACCCTGTACAAAAATATTTAATTCACTAATTAAATATATAATTTGTAATTAACAAATTATTTTATTTTATTTAATTATTTTTTGCATAAAACAACAATATATTTCAATATACAACAATATAGATTTTTTCAATAGATTTCTTCTATTCATACATGTTATAGTTTATTTCAACATGTATTTATAATAAATAAAAACATTTTATAAAAATATGATATATCGATTTATTTTATTCAATTATTTTTTAACAGACATATTCCCTATAAAAGTTAAACTTTGTACAGATCCCTAATAATATACTTTTATATTAAAAATATATATTGAAAAGAATTTTCTCTTATTCTTTACTATATTCAGTTCTTGTATGCCTCATTCCTTTAATAACATAGGACAAAATCCCTTTATTTTGTTCTCATCATTTTGATAATAATAATAATGTAAAGAAAAATATCCTATAATGCTCCTTTATCTCCCCCAGGTATGTCAATATTTTCAAAGAATCTAAGATAAAAAAAGGAATAAAATACGTGCCCAGGGTAATAAAGTGGTTAACAGTGTACTAAACAAGGGTAAAATTTGAATAATATTTTTCAAAAAGTCTTTCTACATTCGAAAAAATTATATTTTAACATTAGTTCAGTAACTTTATTGATTTAATTTGATTTAGTTGTTCATTTTACATCAGTTATTAGCTTAATACCGTTGAAAATTTGACGGTAAATATTTAACTTAATTAAGAATATTGGAAAAAATAGGCTTGCGGGGGTTCATTCGAATTTAAAGGAAACTCATCTTTATCTTTTATCAAATTTTAACCTTTTGCACCTTAAAATATATTTAGGCACCCTTTACACCTATGAAAAGGGCAGTAACCTAGGATATATCTATCGGTCGCAAAATGTCCATTCCTAGTAATAGAATATAATATGAAAGCTGTAATGCAAAATAAGAAGATGAAATTATCGAATTAAATATAATACAATATTGCTAAAACAATAATAAAACATTCTGAGGAAAATAGTTCTAATATTAGTAGTACTATTATTTCATCTCTAGTGATGGTTTTACATAGTCATCGAAATTAAATGCTAATGGAACACAATGTTGTACTATTTTATATAAAAAGAAATAAACAAATAAACATAAAACTTGTTTTTTGTAAATAAGAAGAACGATTCAATTCTTACCCAACTTTATCTATGGAATGATTATTAGTACTATTTTATCTCTATTAGAATAAATTTAACTTACAACTATATTTATTTTTTCTTTGCACAATAATTTATTCTATTCGTATTAAAAACTTGTTCGTATCAATATGTATCATATGTATATATGACGTATTATTTATTTCTTTCATATTTTAGAAATGTATTTATTAAAGATACTTTATAATAATATAAACTTTTGGATTTAGATGAATAAAACATCCTCTAGACTTAGTATTGTAGCTCAACATTAAAGAGTTTTCATTTTTTGTTTTTCTATTATACATTAAACCATATTTTTTCTCGACGGATTATTTCTAAGCACCTAGGTTGGGTACTTAGGTCAGAAAGATTTTCATATTTTATACCAATGGAAGTATTTAACTTAAGAGTTATTTTTCTTATGCTTTTTCTCTATGGCATTAAACCTTTTTTTCTTCTTTTTTGTACGTCCTTCTTTGTATCTTTATGCCTTTCGCCTTTATTTTAAAAAGATATACATTTTTTTCCTTAGCCTTTTTCTGACCTTAAGTTTAATACCTACAACCTTTCTGTCTTTTCTCATATAAAATAATATATTATATCTTTGTTTCTAGTTCTCTGAATATAAAGTTCATGCATTACATTTTTTTTTATTTTTTTGTTGATTTTACTTTCGTCTATACGTAATGTAATATAGAGTGAAATTATTGTGATGTCACGAACATTTAAAATATGATTACTTGTTTTTATGTTGTAATTTAAAAACTAATCTGTCGTCTGTGCAGACGCATGAAGCCTAAACTACTAAATATATTTGGCGTACATGTTCATAAAAGTCATAGAGCAGCTGATAAATGATTTTATGCTCTAAATTTGAGGGCACTGTCTCCTAAAACTTACTTTTAGGACCGATTATTGTTCAATTTTACGCAGAAGGTTGAAACCTATATGGGACCAACAATAGACTAATTTATGACCTCCAAACCAAATTTTATGAAAGTCAGAGGATTAGTTTTTAAATATGTAGGCCCAAAAATTGTGACGGGTAGACAAACACTATAGGCCAAAAATTGTCCTTTTGTTTTTTTTCTTGGATTTTTTTAATTTGGAGACATAAGAAACGAAAATGCTTCTGTTGCCTTTCAATAAGCTCGGAAGCAATATAGTATTAGAGAATGAATATTACATAAATTAAGTCTTAAATGTAGGTAAAGGGCCATCACTTTAAAATATGGTTAGACTTTTTCAATCAATTCGTAATACGAATAGAATATGCGGATGGGTATTATTACTAAAGAAAGAAGACTCACTCAAATAAAAGGGTTGATAATAAGTTCATAAAGTAGAAAAATACCCTTTTCCATCATAATCATGCAATTTATTTCTGTTTTGACATAGGGTGGCAAAATAAAATTGACATTGTTTAATAGACATTTAAAGTTACTACTAAATTATTTTTTTAAAGTAATTTTTTAAATTGGGATATGGGTTGTCAAGCTTTAACACTCAAATGTGGTTTTTTGGGTTTCATTAAAAAGAGCTTTGACGTTGAATGTTAAAACTTCTGGTAGCATTAATTACTAGGATGAGAGTTAAGAGGATTCCTTTGCTGAGGTCAGGCTAAGCCCGCATTGTACATTAAACTCATTTATCAGTAAACCCCCAGCTCATTTATACTGCCTTTAAATCATTATGGACGTTTAAAGCTCGTTTAACACAAAAACAAGTAAAAACATATATATATATGTTTAGGGTTAATACTTTTTTTAACAGTCTTTGTTTTTGCCTGAGATATTTAACGGCCTGAAAAGAACGTTATCGGTGGAAACTTGGTTGAAAGCAATACTTTTTTTTATTAGAATCATATTCTATAATTATATTAATCATACTAGCTTCTCCCCGCGCTCCGCGCGGGGCTCATGCTAGGTATTAGCGGCTATGTTGCCTATTGTCATGTAGACCAAGCAATTAAATGAATTGCCTAAATTGTTTTCTATCCAAGCCTTGTAGGAATAAAATCAGGACTATATTAAACATCATTGATTCCGTTACTAAGAAAATAATTTCCTCCAAATCGTAGTTAAGAGTCTATCTATATGTTTAAAGCCAAGAGAAACTATGTAATTAATATGTATATTATTGATAAACATACTAAAAAATGTATAATAAATAAGAAAATAAATGTCGTAAAAACCTATTTGACTCTGAAGTCATTGAACAATCGATGATGTTGCATTGATTTAATTACCAGTCTCTTCTCTCAACACGGTAGTTGCACCAGTAACTATTTAATAACTCTAGTTCGGGAGAAAAAAAATCATTAAATAATAAATACTCGATTTATAGAGCAATAGTGTAAGGTTTAAGCACCCCAATCAGAAATTAAATCTGTCAACAATCGCGGACGCCATAAGAGCTCAAAGTTTTTTTTTTTTTTTTTTTTTTTTTTTTTTTTTTTTTTTTTTTTTTTTTTTTTTTTTTTTTATACAAAAAAATCAAATTTAAGCTCACTTTAAGGTAGAACCGATAAAGGTGCGACAAAAAGGTCATAAGACCAAAGTTGTAGATCTTTTAAAATCAGTAACCGTTGGCGCAACCAGCTTGTCGATACGACTTACCATTTAGCCACAATAAGCCTCCAAAAAAACTTTAAAGTGCGTCCACCATCCATAATTTTTTAAGGGGGGTAAAAATATATTTTTTAACTTTTCGAATTTTTCCAGTTGGTTTGGGCCAATTTCCGACCAAACACAAATACCCGCAAGTCTCTAGGTGGTCTAGAAGTACCCAACCATTTTGATTAGCTTGTCTGTGGGGTTTGTTTGCGGTGGGTTAACTTAATTTTTTTAGGTTAAGTTTTATAAACTTTTTTTTATAAAATTGTTAATAACTTTGGTTCTACTCAATATTTTTAGATGGAACCAAGCCTACAAATTGCGCAACATGTTTGCACTCACTTTTTTTACTAGTATTAAAAATTTTAATTTTTAGTATTAACATTAAATTTCATAAATATAATAATATTTCCTCAAAATTTTAATACAAATATTTAAATTATTTAAATTAAACAATACACTAATTTTGTATCGTACTTTTATTATTTCTTTCTTTTCCTCACTACTAATAGTAGGAAAAGTATTGTTTTACTTTTCTTATTTGTTGGCCCTATTTAGTTTTTATGTGCGAAAAATTGTTTCAGATTATAAATAAAAGTTACTTTTAATACTATATATATAGCTATTTGTTATTTATCCCATCTAGTAAATTTGCTGAGAGGGGGAAAAGTTCAGGGTATCTATAACCCAACCTCACGAGCTAAGTAACATAAAAAGCACCTCACCAGTTACGGGTAAAGCACAATTGGTGAAATATTTCCGAAAGTACGACTATTTAGCGTTTAGGTTTCAAAGTTAAAAAGTCGATAAGTTCAAAATGGTGGGACATAAAAACCAACATTTAGTGGACATGTTTGCCTTATAAAGAGTTATAATTAAGGTGCAAATTTTAACGCAATCGAAAATTTTTGAATCAACAAAATAGGTTAATGGAGTCAAATTCATGATTTTTAAGGCAGCACAACTACATGCAAGGTACTGAATTCTGTACTGTTTCAACTCTATAGCAAACAGTGGGAGTTATGCGTGATACAAACAGACAGACATGCAGTTACAAATTACTCGAAATATCTGCAAAACACCCAAAACGAAATATTTTATCGAAAAGTCGGTTTCGGATATTTTTAGGTGAAATTACATACTTCTTAAAAGTAAGGAAAAGTAAAAACAGGCATTATGTTTAGCAATTAAAAACTGAACTGCAATACTTTATTTCGAAAATTTAGTATTGCTTGTTGAGGTGTTTTGTAGAAATGAAAATACATTTTTCAACATAACTTTTATATGATAGAAAAGTATAGTTAGAAACTATGTATAATTAATTAATTAAATATTAAAATTAGCTCAAAAGTAATAACAGAGATAAAATGATTCTCATTGAATTTAGATAACTTAAAACGTAATAATTACCAAGGTAATACGGTCTTTGTTTAGAAAACGTTTTGAATTAAAAAAAATATCTATTTCGCTCTTTGAGTTGTATTTATTATATCAAAATTAGCAACAAATAAAAGAATACAAAAAAATCGTCAAATAAATTTAAAAATATTAGAACGTGTAAAAACTCTCACACCTACACTCAACTTATAATATGTGATGAGGAAAATTGTGTTTTCATTGAATATGCCACCGTAAAATATTTTTCTCAAACTTGAGAGGACAATTAAAAATTCTCTACTAAAAATATTTTAAAAGCAAAGAATCTTATAAAAGCAAGGAGTTTAAAGTAGAGAGTATTTTTTATCTTTCTATATTATTAAAAAAACTTTTGTCAATATAAGAATAAGAATGAGAAGGGTATAATAAACTGTGCGTTAAACAATGAAAGAAATAAGGGAGATAGCAGAATTTGTAAAAGAGAATTATATATCTAATAGGCTAACCGAGGAAAGAAAGGCGCCTGCGGGCCATGGAGAGGGTAATGTCAGGTTTTTTTTTCCTTTCTTCTACCCTCTTGGGGTATATGCTTCCAATATACCCCGATATATAATACATTTTTGGTAAAAGAAAGATTTGAACTTCCAGAGGTTGACGAGCGAGTGTAGTACCCTAAAAGAGCACCCTTTAAGAGCCCCTTAGAGACTAAAGGGGTGAAGGAACACCCTAAAAAAATCTTTATACAATTTTTAAATACACATAACTTTGAAATAAAATATTGAAAACTCGAAAAATGCAATAATATCTGTTTCAATTGAATAAATGTAGAGTAAGCAAATTACTTGCTAGAGTGAGAGAAAAAATTGAGTTTAAGTATGATCTAAATATAAGAGTGTATATATTTAACAGGCAAACTGCGTATTAAACAAGCAAAAACACAACACGCACAGGCACGAGACAATAAATTTTCAGAAGATTTATTAATATGGTACTGTAGGTGGGCTAACTTTCGACATACCTACCATCAAAACAGTTTACAAAATATGGACCTTCGCAAAAATGTTTAAGCACAGCTTTTGCTTCCGTTGCCTTTAAAAAAACTCGGAACAAAAATTCATAAATTCACCAATATAAACAAAAATAGACTGCCAACTGGTGTGGCACATAGCACATAGCTTCCTCGCATCCTGTCACGTACTTTATTCATTTTATACTTTTACAAGCCATTATTGTCAAATTTGTTTAATTGTTTCCCCCGTTTCTTTAATCTGTCAAAATTGTTTGGATTTTTTTACATATATTGAAGTATCAATTTAGAAAAAGTTAAAGAGCGCAGACGGTTCAAATTAATCTAGGGCTATCTGCCGGCTACTTTCGATAAACTATAAAAGTTTTAAATCAGATAAGTACGCTTAAAGCTATAGGTGTAAATAAATGTGTGTTTTATGCGCATGAGGACAGGGGCGGATTTAGCATCAAGTTTGGGTGGGGGTCACTACCGGGGAGGGGGGGGGGGGGGGGGGGGGGGGGGTCCTGGCATACCCCCAGGAGCGCGAGATGGAGTTCTCCTCAGGTTTTTTTTTAATTTCACCATCTTAAAAACACGTTTTTACGGATTTCTAAGCCTAAAATTTCCATTTTTATAATGTTACAACACACAAATGGAACAATTTTAAGAAATTTAAAAAAATCTAAGACATTTAAGAATGGGGAATAGATTACTGCCAGGCAATTTGAAATATAAAAGAATTTTATATCATAATGAAAATAATTTATTGGTAAAGGTTTACTTACAGTATCTTAGGGGCTTACTAAATAAGTTATTAAATATAGGTACTATGTTGGGGTGCTCATTTGGGCGTATTAGTGTCATGTAAGAAAATAATAAGGGGGGTCCGGGGGCCCTCCCCCGGAAAATTTTAAAATATGACCTCTCTAAACAGCGTTTTTATGCATCTCTGAGGTGAACTTTGATTTTAATACTTTGTCATCAAATAAATTTAACTTATGGTGAAATTCGATGGCACCAAAGTATGAACACCAAGTATTTTTAAATTAATTTTAATACCTATTAAAAATAGACCCTCAGACGAAGGTGGGGGAGTCTAGGGGCCCTAGGAAAATTTATGGAATTTTAAGGATAAATTTGCATTTTACATATAAAATTTTTATTTTTATATAAATTTATAAAGTAGGTTTTGGCTACTTAATAGCCACTTCAGATTCTAAATTAGTTGTTCTCTGTTCACAGTAACATGGTATCAAAGTGACACATAATGAATAATAAATTATTAATGATAAAATACATGTAGAAAAATAAAATAAGGTTGAGTATTTTAAAATTCTACATTCGTCTCAAACACTGGGGGGACACGTCCCCCAAGGCCGTGATATTCCTTACTTTCTTCCCAAAATACAAATACAGTTATCTTACTGAGTAGTTAGTGCAAAATGAAGACAAATATTATATTATATTTAATTTTTTAATGTGTAAAAATCAACTAACACAAACCCTTGCCAACACTTCTTTGTAACAAATCTGAAAATTTGAGGGGGGGTCATGACCCCTGTGACCCCCCCTCTAAATCCACCACTGCATGAGGAATAGAAACAAATGAGTGCAGAAGGTTGAAACTTATATGGGACCAACAATGAGCTAATTATGATCTATCATCCTAATTTCATTAAAATCGGACGTGCCGTTTTTAAGATATGTTGGTTCGAAAAAATTGAACAAAAGACCGACAGACAGACACGGAACCAAAAATGTTCCCTGATGCCTGAAACGGATTTCTGTCTTGGAATTTTTGAAATCGGAGACCTAAAATTTTTTCTATAAGTAGTTAGTTGTTTCTTTGGAATGTAAGTCCTTATTATATTTGATTAAAACAAGCTTTCGCCTAGGGAACCTAGGCTTCTTCAGGTTTTTGAAATACTGTAAATTTAGAGAAACAAATGATCAAAATGAAAACGAATTTTGGAAAAGAAAGTCTTACCAAAGTTAATTTTTTTGATTGTTTTAATGTTTTTTTGAAAAGAATTAATTTTATTTTTTTAAATGACATATATAAAACTTATATAAAAAAACCAAGTCCACAAAAGAAAAACTTCAATTAAAATTTTTTCGTTCTTCAGAACGATCACATAGCTTCCGTTACCTTTGATAAGCTCGGAAGCAATAAATTTGAAAATACCACTTTTAATCTTTTTTAATATGCAATTAAGTTACTTTTCTCCTACAGAAACTACGCACAGATAAGTTGGCATAGGTAGAGGCTAAGCTCAACACTAGAATAATGATTTGTGTGATTCACAGACTGATGCAAATTACAGTATGAAGAGTGGGAGATATTCTGCGAAATCAATAAAATATGTACTCATATAGAAAATAATATTGACATTCTAGAAACACATTTTGTTTAAGCTACATAATATCTACTAACTTTTGGATGATTTTTAGTAATAATTAGTATCTAAAAATGTATACTTTAGCCTTTACTAATACCTCAAATTTGGCGTTTTATTTATTTACATTTTACTTTACATCTATATATATAAAAGTCAACGTATGTGTGTGTGTGTGTGTGTGTGTTTGTTCGTTATACAAATCTACAGTTTTAGCCCGATCTCGATGAAACTTTGCACACTTGACCTTCAAAGCAAGGAAACAGTCAAGGTCTACATGAATTTTCGAAATTTCAATTTTGGTACACAGGGGTACGGGGTACAAGTAATAAATACGGGGTCAAAGTAATGAATACCCTTGGTGATGCATATCGTTGAAAAGCTCTTTAAGAGTACAGTAATTGTTGTTATGTACACTTTTGTCATATTTTCATTTAGGAGGGGGGTAAAATGGAAAAATATAGCTATATCTTATTTGGTCTTTATACAAATCTACAGTTTTAGCCCGATTTTGATGAAAATTTGCACACTTGACCTTCAAAGCAAGGAAAAAATCAAGGTCTACATGAATTTTCGAAATTTAAATTTTGGTACACAGGGGTACGGGTTACAAGTAATGAATACGGGGTCAAAGTTATGAATACCCTTCGTGATGCATATCGCTGAAAAGCTCTTTAAGAGTACAGTAATTGTTGTTATGTATAGTTTTGTCATATTTTCATTTAGGAGGGGGTAAAATGGAAAAATATAGCTATATCTTATTTGGTCTTTATACAAATCTACAGTTTTAGCCCGATTTTGATGAAAATTTGCACACTTGACCTTCCAAGCAAGGAAAAAATCAAGGTCTACATGAATTTTCGAAATTTAAATTTTGGTACACAGGGGTACGGGGTACAAGTAATGAATACGGGGTCAAAGTTATGAATACCCTTCATGATGCATATCGCTGAAAAGCTCTTTAAGAGTACAGTAATTGTTGTTATGTATAGTTTTGTCATATTTTCATTTAGGGGGGGGGGGGGGGTGGTAAAATGGAAAACATAACTATATCTATATGTAAAAAGAAGAGTATTTATATGAGAGAATGTCTTTTATACAAATCTACAGTTTTATCCCAATTTGATGCATTTTTACACTCTTTTTCTTCCAAACAAAATGAAGGTCAATGCCTACATGATTTTCCGAAATCAAAATTTTGATACTAAGAGGTACGGGGTACAAATGTCAAAGTAATGGATACCCTTCATGATGCATATCGTTGGAAAGCTCTTTAAGAGTACATTAATTGTTGTTAAGCGCGTTTTTGTCATATTTTCATTTAGGAGGGGGGTAAAATGGAAATGTATATCTATATCTATAAAAGTCAACGTATGTGTGAATGTGTTCATGTTCTTTATACAAATCAACAGTTTTAATTCGATCTCGATGAAAAATTTGCTCACTTTACCTTCAAAAAGGGGAAGATCTCTGTCTACATGAATGTTCGAAATTTAATTTTTGGTACACAGAGGTACGGGGTACAAATGTCAAAATTGAAAACCCTTCATGCTGCATACTGTTGAAAAGCTCTTTAAGAGTACAGTAATTGTTTTTACGTGCATTTAGGGAGGTAAATGGAAAAATATATCTAAAAGTCAACGTATGTGTGTATGTTCTTTATACAAATCCATAGTTTTAGTCTGATCTCGATCAAAAAATGCACACTTGACCTTCAAAGAAAGAAAAAATCAGTGTACATGAATTTTCGAAATTTAAATTTTGGTACACAGGGAAAAGGGTACAATAATGAATACGGGGTTAAAGGACTGAATACCCTTTATGATGGATATCGTTGAAAAGCTCTTTAAGATTACATTAATTGTTGTTATGTACAGTTTTGTCATATGTATTTTCATTTAGGAGGGGGTAAAATGGAAAAATATAGCTATATCTTATAAAAAATGAAGAGTGTCTGTATGAGGGTATGTCTTTTATACAAATCTAAAGTTTTTTTTTTTTTTTTGGTTTGTAGTTTTAGTCCCGTTCAACAGCTTTATTAGGTCATTACAGCTTTATTAGGTTTTATTATATAATCTATTATATAATTATTTTATAATCTACAGTTTTATCCCAATTTGATGAATATTTACTCACTTTCCCTTCAAAGCAAGGGGGAGGTCACTGTCTACATGAATTTTCGAAATTTAAATTTTGGTACAAAGGGGTACGGTGTAAAAATGTCAAAGTAATGGATTCCCTTCATATCATGCATATCGTTGAAAAGCACTTTAAGAGAAAAGTAATTGTTATTATGTACAATTTTATTTAGGAGGGGGTAAAATGGAAATTTATAGCTATATATATACAAATCAACGTATGTGGGTGTATGTTCTTTATAAAAATCTACAGTTTTAGTTCGATGTCCATAAAAATTTGCCCACTTGAACTTTGGAAATTTAAATTTGGTACACAGGGGTATGGTATAAGTAATGAATACTGGGTCAATGTAATGAATACCATTGATGATGCAAAAGCTCTTTAAGAGTAGAGTAATAGTTTTTATGTATTGTTTTGTCATATTTTACTTTAGGGGGGGGGGGGGGATTTAGGATATTTTAAAATTAGCTTATCAAAGAGGAGGGGATATAGAAATAGGTGGGAGAGATAGAATCTAGATATTCTTGCATAGTAAAATAATTTATATGTTTCATTATGGTTGTTTATAAAGTTATCTAATTATAATAACACTCCGTAGCGAAGCACGGGTACCCAGCTAGTTATTAATAATTAGTAAAAAAAATGTTATTCACTCAGGATGACTAGAAACCAAAAATATATTAATTTTGAAGCTGAACATTAAATGTGAAGTAGTTCACTTTCACCAACTAAATTAATTATTATTATTATAAACTGTAAAATAAAATAATTTACAATTACTAGCCTAACATTTTCCAGGAGTTCCTGAGCTGAATTTACCACCTTTTGATCCCTTCTTCGCCAGTGAAGTAATCCAGGTACGAGGAGGCGATGGTCTTAACTACAGGCTAACATTGAAAAATGTTACTGAATCCGGCTGGACAGCATCAACTGTAACAAGTTTTAAGTAAACAACAATTAATTTGATTTATTGATACTTTAATAATTAATATTAGATTCATTAGGCAATAACATTAAAGTAACATTCTACAAAAATGTAAATATCCTTTTATATATAAACGTCATTATTACCATGCGCAAACAGTTTACTTGAGAAGTAAAACTTGAGTGAAATAACACACAGATTAAAACAGCGATGTATTATTTATTATCTGTAAAATATTGTTACATTTAAATAAATTAAAACTAGAGAGTTAACTTAAATAACGAGGGTATAGTACTAAAACTAGATAAGTTTTTTTTTTTAACGATTTTGTGCTTATATTCGTGATAATATAAAATTAATATTTTAAGAGAGAAGAACTAATAGTTCTTTTAGGAGGCTATAACAACAACCTGGGTTTTACAGATCTTTTAACAGTTGTAGAACTAATCCTAAGATAATTATTAATTTTGTAAAGTGAAATAGTTTTTCATCCTTGAACATCTTTGCTGCTGAATCTAATAGATACAACAAAGCCCTGTTTATCTCAAAACAGAAATACATTAAGCGGCGTCCACTGTAATTGAGCAGAATACGGTAAATGATAAAATTAAGAGGATGTGGAAAGAAAGATGTACAGACCAAGAGATGATTATGCCTACCCTACAGTCTAGGTACTTCTTGGCCTGTTTAGTGACTGTAAAGGCTATACCAACAATCTGGTTTTACAGGTTAATTTATCATAATTGTAAAAACATACTCACTATTCTGATTTTACTTTTGGCTGTGGTCATTTTTCCAGCTCATATAATACGTGGAATAATTAAATTAGTTATGCATATATGTATAATATTGAATTTAATCATTATCGATTTGTTTCAAAATAGGAGTATTCCCTGCTAGGAGAATGTGTCTTGCTATCACAAAACTAATAAAGTTCGTGTTAACACTTGGTTAATTTAGACTAATGCTTTCAACCTTGGTTGTCTGACATCGAACAAAACTTGATACTTGAACCTGATCCCAGTTTTAGAGACTAACTCTGCCTTAAAGCTTTAAGTAGATATATCTATACACTGCTAAGCAAGCAATATCCTGCAACATCAGGCGAGTTTAGTAACAAAGTCTCGGGCTCACAAAGTTATAATGACACTATAATGCTTGATTAATCTGCCGTCTAATGAAACTCGACCTAAACACTATTAAATAGACATCATCCATTTATTAACTAATTTTGTAAGCATTATAACCATTTAATTTCTAAAAGACAAATAATTTGTCTATTTACTAGCAACTATAAACAATTTACACTTAAGAGCACCATGTAACCCCCCTTAATTTTACTAAAGTATTAAAAAATAAAATGTAACACTATTAAAGTTAACAACGTCTAGTATATATATATATATATATATATATATATATATATATATATATATATATATATATATATATATATATATTATGTATATATATAATATATAAAGAATATATATAAGTATTTATAATATACAAGAATATATATAAGTATATTTTCGTTTATATCCGTATATTAATTATCTTTAGTGGTAGTACCCTTTTTTTCAATATTTATATGCAATGTAGTTGTTGGTTTTGTTCAGTGGCTTGAACCCAAATTTAATATCTGGGCAATCCATTTTTTGCATTAGTTTAGGTAACTGGTCTGACAATCCTCTAATATAAGGTAAGCTGGTGTATCTTGTAATTTTAGATGTTCTCGTATTAGTGTGTTCTGTATTCTGACTATTTATGATATCTGGTTTAAAGTTTTTGTACCACATTCCTTTAATCTCACCTAAAGGGTAATTTGTTATTTTTTTTTTTTTTTTTGAAAATAATCGGTTTTAAAAAAATATTGTGTTTATTATCTGTGAGGGACAAAGCTTTTCTTATTAGGTTATTGGAGCTATTATATTTATGATGCGAAGGGTGATTAGATCTGAAGTTTAAAAACCTATTTAATTGAAGCGAGCGTAAGCGAGCTTCTTACATTCAACGAAATATGCATCTTGTCTGTTTGTCTGTCTGTCTGTCTGTCTGTCAGTAACGTTTACGCGTGTGACGATAACTTGAGTAAAAGTTGACCGATTTAGTTGAAATTTGGTATACATGATCTTCTTACTAATACTCAGGCTAAGTTCGTTGGACAGCGTGATCCATCCAAGAGTTTGCGCGCAATACTCGCGTAAACGTGAGCTTCAAATTTAAAATTGGAATTTCAGGACGGGAAAAAATTCTATCATCACCTACTCGATGAGACGAACATTTTTTTCAAATAACATTGTTCAGTAAAACCAACAACGACACTGCTATGATTTTATAAAGATCACTAAAACTATTAAAGCGGACCTAAACGTTTAAAATAGAGAAAACAACCTTTTACCGATATCTTACGTTCTAACGTAATGATCTTAATAAAACTTCATGTACATCGTCTAAAGTACAATTGAAACAAGTATGTAAAATTTCAACTTGATACAAGCAGTAGTATTTGAGTAATGATGTGATACATTTATAATATTAGTTTAAACGCTATTCCGGGTGGTTAAGATTCTTATAGTCGTTTTGTGGGTAGGTTTGTTATGAAGTAAAGCTTTGTACCGAGTACCCCCACTCTACCCCACACAACCCTCTTCTACTTATCTTCAACTATGACATTCATCATGATTAACAAATTTCAATATTAAGTATTTTATTGCAATACGCTCGCTTCAATGATAGAGCCACGCGATGCCTAGTTTAAACTCTTTTCGAACCATTTAGTGGTGGTACTACCATCTTCTTCTCTACAGATGGTTATGTCCAAGTAGTTAAAGCAATTCGATTTTTCTTTTTCTAAAGTAAAATGTAATCTACTGTGGAAGGCGTTGAGCTCATTTAACATAGAATCAATATCTTTTTCATTTATTATTATAAACATGTCGTCAATATAGTTTGCTATAAGTTTGGTATTAGTGTTGTTTTTTTAGTATGGAATCCAGAACATGATTCATCACAATTTCACTGACGTTGATTGACCCTTAAGTGGATCCAACTACATTGCATATTATATATATTATTTATATTTTTTGTCATCATGTAATTTCATGAGTCAACTATCTTGAAAATTATATTTTTCCTGGAAAAGGGATTTATATGGTTATCTTGGTATTTAGCTGGAGAAAAGTTCGTCTCAAACGTTTCTGAGAACACAAATATTTAATTTGTACTTAAGTTAAAATATTATTCTTTTAATATTTAAGAGATATGTGCCAAATGTTATTGCTATAGGTTTAGCAGACAAACATAATAAGGCATATCTAGGTTTCTGCATGGACAAAAAAAATGTTATGCACCTAATTTTTATGTTCAAAGAAGTCATGAAAACGTTAAAAATCTACCAAAAACACAATACTTCCTCTATAAAATATATAGGTACCTGCAACCTGCACCGTAAGTGAGAAATAAAAACCTAATTATAGATATGCCCCTCTTACATTTTAGTATTATTTAAATATTAGATTTAACATACTTATTTACTATCACAACACACATTGTCATTTTAAGAAAAATTATTTATTTTATATTGTACAGCAATCATATTAATAAGATCTAAAATTAAATAAAATATTGTATAAAATATATTTTTAAAAATTGTTAAGCTATTATTCTTAAAAGGATTATAAACTAAAATTTCAAGCCTTTATTATACTGCCAAACCATTATTACAACAGTTTTAATTTTTAATTGGAATATATATAATAAAAACATTTAAAAATATAATAAAAAAGAGAAATAATAAAAACCATTAAAAAAAACCTTTAAAGAACAAAAATAAACTTAAATCTAATTAATATTTATTTTTTGAAAAAAGTTTGGAAAAAAGAAAAAAAAAATGCATTAAAA
The DNA here is from genome assembly GCA_951217055.1 of Gerris lacustris. Taxonomy (NCBI): domain Eukaryota; kingdom Metazoa; phylum Arthropoda; class Insecta; order Hemiptera; family Gerridae; genus Gerris; species Gerris lacustris. Next base: position 83,947,423 of record OX578277.1, read on the forward strand.
AACTTTGAAAAACTCATTTTCAGTTATGTTTTATCTACCCCAAACTTTTTTATTACATTGTGTTAAACTTTCTATTATCTTTGTTACACTTTAATTTTTTAATTCATACTAATCAAACAAAAGATATCTTTTTATTCATTTTTTAATAAATAAATAAAGCAGTTTTAAAAAAGATTTATGTTTGCTAGATTATAGAGGGAGTGACGGATCCATAGAAAAAATGGGTGTACAGGAGTAAGCTTAAAGATTATGTTACGATTAACTACTTATGCTATTTATTTTTTTCAGGAGTGATGCAAAGCAGCAAATAGTACGATATACACAATTTTTCCCTGAAAAATATTTAAATGGTGCATACGAATTTCAAGGAAGATTAATGTCATCACAAATGTCTAATAAAGGCTTCTGGAATCTTACTTTATGTAAGTATTAATATACAAGTACATATACAATTTAAACCAATATCTATTACTTCAATGTAATTAGGTATGAGTGATGGACCACTTAAGGTGTGAATAAATACAAATTGATAATACCATTAACAATGAGACGTTTCAACCCTTCTTTGTAAGGTCCACTTTGGTGAGATTTGTTTTTATTTTTTCAAAAATGTCTGATTAATGTAAATTGTTACTTATTAATTGGTTTAACATATTAAATTATTTTTGATAGATGTTGTTATAAATTATAAGCTTGGAAAAAATGTTTATCAAATTTAAATTTTCACTTTTATTGAATCTAGCTTGACAACATAATTGTTATAAATCTTTTAAACTATGACTTTTTCTTATGGAGAAGAAGAATTATAGGAGTACAGGTAGGTGGCAGGTAGGTTAAACAGTTTAATTAATAAAGCTATGACTGAGGATGACCTTACAAAGAAAGGTCGAAACGTCTCATTGATAATGGTATAATTTGTATTTATTCACACCTTAAGTAGTCCATCTACCTAAGGTGTCGATCCCAATATATTCTATTATTTCATTGTAAAATTAAAAGTATATTTACTAGCTGGATTCCCGTGTTTCACTAAGGAGTGTGTTATATATATATATATATATATATATATATATATATATATATATATATATATATATATATATATATATATATATATATATATATATATATATATATATATATAGCCCTTAGGCCCGCGGCAACAGGCATAATTTTATATTTAGAAAAAAAGTAAAATTAGTAAATTAATTTAGATGACCAACAAATCAAAACAAACCTTTATTACTTTTCTTCACTACTAATAGTAGGAAAAGTATTGTTTTCACCAAAAAAAATTGTTTCGAGACTTCAACGGAATTATCCGTTTTAGGTGTTTTTAAGACCTCCTGAGTGGTTTTCAGCATTACGTATGTATGTGTGTGTGTGTATGTGTGTGTGTATATGTGTTATCATCGTAGCGCCCAAGGTATTTAACCTAGAGAGTTGAAACTTGGCAGAAAAATCAGTCCTAACCTGTAGTTGTGCCGCCCGGAAAATCAACTTTTTCCGCATTTCTTGAACCCAGTTTGCTGAGTCAGCAAAAATTTAAAAAATCGTAATAAATCGAAAATGGTCCTGATCGAGTTGAAATTTGGCTCGAATTGACCTCTCTGTATGAAAGATAGCCCCAGATTAATTTCAACTGGCTGTGCTCTTTAAATTTTGCTAAATTAATACTTCAATTTATGTACAAAATCAAAAAAATGTTGACAGATTTAAAAAACGGGGGAAAATTAAATAAAATTGGCAAAAATAGGTTGTAAAATCATACATTCATTAAAGTATACGGAATAGGACGTGAGGAAGCTATTGTGCGACACTAATTGGCATATTATTTTATTAAGTATAAAAAAGATATTAGATCCATTTAAATTATCAATATTAATTACTTTTTATACCTCCATTCTGTCTGATACTGAAATCCGGAGTTTAATTTAATTTGTTTAATATTTTATTTTTCACTCTAAATCATGAATGAATAAAACATCCCAACAACAAGTTTTTCGGATTTGACAGCTTGTCTGGTCATGACAGCAGTTGGAAATCTCTAAATATTTTATCCTTTTCAGAGCAGGATTGAACATTAAAAAAAAGAAAAAATCACAACAAAAATTAAAAAGCAAAGGATATTTTTTGGAAGACTGAAATAAGCCAAACTGCAGTTTTTAGTTCAATAAATAAATCCAGAACAAACCTATTTATTTTTTAGGTCATAACATGATCAGTGATAAGATAAAATTGAATTTGTAATTCCATTAGTTAAATTACCAAACAATATATTTTATCTCCAGTAGGGAGAAAAAGTTATGATTTTGGATTAGTTTAGAAGGACTAAAGTAAGTCTTTTAAGTAAGAGAGAACGTAAAAGTAGGGAGAAAAAGTAAAACCAGGGGGAAAAAGAAGGATTGCGAACTTAATTATTTTATAAGTAGTAGAGAATGTATGGCTAATGTAGTGAAGTTGTTGAAATCAGGTTGGCGACACTGCTTTTTCGACGTTATTTGTAATTTGCGCTTATCATTGTTTACCTGAATCTAAATAACCTTATATATGAGTTTAATTTCAATTCCTATTTGTTTTTAATATTGAATATCTCATATCTGCTATTAAAAGTTATAACAATTATTGTTATTTATTAAAATTAAATATATTCTATTTGTTAATTATGTATTTTCTCCCTACTAGAGTATGTTCCTCGGGAGTAAAGTGCTATGATTCCCCTCGCGATAATTATTTCCCTCGGCTGCGCCTCGGGACCTAATTAGCGTTATTCCCTCGGCTACGCCTCGGTAATTAAAAAGTCTAATTCCCTTGGCTTCGCCTCGGGATTTAGGGACCATCGGCTTCGCCTCAAGAACCAACTTATTCACTCAGGGAATAATGGCTTACTTTACTCCCTAGGTGCATAAATAACTAGTAGAGTAAACTCACTAAATTATTATTCTTATTAATTTTAAATGTATAAAAAGTACTCTGTATTTCTGAGATTTTAAACTAAACAAATCTTACATTAATGTTTATTTCATTTTAGGTTTTTCTTCTTCTATAGTCATACCTATAATCCCTAATCCCTATTATAAGTGACACTTTTTTCAATAGGACTAGGATGGACATACTGCATAAAACTCAAAGAGAAAAAAAAAAATAATAATAAATAAATAAATCAGTGTATGGTTAAAAAACCACTAATGTTCATCGTTAATAACAGTTTACTGATGCTCCAGTTTACCAATGACAGAATGACATTAAAACCTGTAGTTGGAATATTTTATTTTCTTATATGTAATTCAAAGTGAAACTAAAGTGGTCATATTAAACATTCACTATTTTGGGCTTTTTGAGAACAAACTGATGAAATTCAAGGTTGAATTAACAGAGAAAAATTACTGATGAACCATTTTACGTTTTTAAGTTTAGCTTATAAAAATGAATAAATATATTATCAAATTATAATCAGTTCCCTTGAATAAGTTTTTCGTTGGGTCGAAAGAGGCATTTAAAACGAAGCAACGAGTTTTGGTAGTAAAAACGCATTAATAGTACGGTCAGAGTATTGTTACCCGGAAACTGTACGGAACTGTCAAAACAGTGAATGCAGAATGGTTACAAAACTGTTAGCGTTAGCCCTTATATGGATATTGAAAATATTTTGGGAGTAACGCCACATTCTTTTTACGATTGTTTTATTGCATGATAATTGATAATTTCTCATACAATATTCCCGAAACGAGTAATCTCATACCATGTTATTCTTCCTATTGGAGTATGTGAAATAGGAGTGTTCGTGGTATTTTCAGTCGTAACAACAAATAAGAAAAGGCTTCACTTCAGAGGATTATTAATATGACTTGGTCCAAGCGTTCTCCTCGGTGACATTCCAGTTGTGAGAGAAAGTGATATGAGTGCCTCATAGATCGATTCGATGTTTTTAGCATCAGTTAGAAATTCCAAAAACTACGTTGAAGCGAATTCTAACCAAAGTTATCCACATGCGAATGCTTAAATGATTAACACAAGAGCTGAAACAGGTAGATTACATGAACTTACTCAGGAAATTCAACGTGTCATTGGACAAATTGAGGGAGAAGTCTGTGAAAGATTTATTGCGAACTTCATCGAGAGAGTAAATGCACGAAGCTTAAGCGGGGGAGGAAGTTTGGCTGATATTGCTTTCCTGTATTAAATCGGAAGGTGATCTAAAGGTTTGTCCTGTTTCATGAAAATTTTAATTTGTGTTTTTAATATCAGTGTTTCATTTTTTATTGGAGTTAATTCCTCCATTATACATTTAATAACCCAGTTATAAATATGGATTAAATTAATAAGTAAAAAGAAAAAAATCATTTATTTCGGCTTAAGTATTGCATACTTTTAAAATTAAATTAAAAATACTTGAAAAGAAAATTCTCGAATTTAAGGGAACCTAATTAAAGAAAGTTCACAACCAATTACTTAAGGAAAAGAAGTTGGCAAAAAGAAACCATCAAGTTTTAAAAAAAAAACCTTTTTTAAACTGTATTGTTAATTAAGCATTTTCATACTTAAATATTATTCTTTTTTTACCCCCTAATTGATTATGCAAAGTTATCATCTTTAATTCAACAATTTATATATTTTATACAGAACTCATCACATTGTATAAAAATGTAAATGACTGAAAATTATTTAGAGAATACCTTAATACAAACTTTTGGAATAAAAATAATTCATTTCTTCTTTTTATACTTATTTATTTTAGTTCAATTAAAAGTTATATAAATGTTTTTCTTCAAAAATGTTATCAAGATATGATTTGGCTTAAAATTATGGTTTGTTTAATTATTTGTAAGCTATTTGTTTTTATATTTCCATCAATCTTCGGTGAGGATTTAAATGTATCTCATTCTATACCAACTGTTATTCCTTAATCCTGTTGAAGATATTTCAACCAGATTAATGGTTTCAGAAGACCATTTCTTTGACGCGACACTAGCCCATAAGGTAGAATTAACTCATCCAAGTACGTATTAGTGGGATTATTTTGAAAGTTTAAAATGAAAATTATACATTTATATTTTTTTAACTAAATTACTGTTCGGATTACCACGGTAAAAAAATAATACTCCTTATGCTAATTGAAATGACACCTTTAGAAACCACTGAATAATAAATGATCTATACTTTAATCTAAAAAGTATAACAAATCTTTCATTTTATTTATAAATAGTCTTAAAACAAATAGTTTGCCTATGAGTGTGGCACATAGCTTCCCGCTACCTATTTGAAATACTTTAATGATTTTATGCTTTTACAACCTATTATTGCCAAATTTATTTAGTCCCCCCGTTTTTTAAATCAGCCAAAATTGCTTTGATTTTGTACATGAATTAAAGTATTTATTTAGCAACATTTAAAGAGCGAATACGGTTGAAATTAATCTGGGGCTTCGAAATTACTTTCGACAAGCCATCCAAATTTCTTACAAATCAGATGTCTACTTTTGAAGTTATTATTTGAAGTTACTATTGAAGTTATATATATAAATAAGTCTGTATCAAGGTGTAAATAAATTTATATTTGTTCGAATGTGGAAGAAAAACAAGAGGGCGGAGAAGGCTGAAACGTATATGGGACCAACAATAGGATAAATATGACCAACCATCCTAATTTTAATCAAATCGAACGAGTAGTTTTTAGGGTCCGTAGGCAAAACTAAGGACCCTTATATTTTCCTTCGTGTGTCTGTCCGTCCGTCCGGTCGCCTGCTCTCACGGCTACACCTTTCGTCCGATCACTTTGAAATTTGGCATGTATGTGTCTTGTACCTACCCACATATTTTAAAAATATAGCGACTTTATTTTAGGGTTAAATTTTTTTTATTTTTTTTCGACACCTTGAGGGGTATCATATGAAAAAATAAGATTCATTGGGTCCAATTTGAATGAGAAGTTCAAATACAAAATGAAACTCTGACTCTTTAGAGTTGTAAGTCTGTATCAATCTAGTCATGTTCAATCGACTCATTTAGATTAGACTCGACGAGTCAGTCCTCTTTGTATATCTTTTTAAGCCAATTCAACCTGTTATTAGTATGAAAGCCCTTTACAACAAAAAAAAAACTTATGAATTGGCTCTATGTATATATCTTTGATTATGGAATCCATTTGCGAAACTTATTTTCATTTGTAGATTTTCTTTACCTCTAAAAGAAGACAAGTAATTAGATTTTCAAAATAATTTTCAAATAAAAGTTGTCCCTTAAGATAAACCCGAAATATATATTAAGATCAACAATGAAATAAATAAATAATTACATCCCTTTTACTAAAAATACTTTGTACATAAAACAAAAGGTGTCTCAGAGAAAGGAAGTTTGTTCCTTTAACTTTCACATTTAAGGTTTTTATTATTGTGCTAGCGTAGAGCCTAGACTACCTAGATTTAAATTTGATAGCCATCCATATTGAGTAGGGTCGCCTTAATCTAGTGAAAAATTTATGTTTTAAAAGCCATAGCCCCCAAAAATCCTTATTAAAATAATAGTAATAACTAAGGAGTATACTAAGGAATAAATGAACTAATATTGAAAAATCGTTCTTCAACATATATTATCAATTAAAATGAAATTTTAGAATGGATCATTCTGAAGTCTCGAGTCTGCATGTCGATCTGTTGATTAACATTTTTGCGATCCCCCATACCTTAAAAACCCGTTAATCCAAAATTTAGAAGGTAGATCACAATAGTTTATCCCATATTAATTTTAACTTTCTGTACCTACCCATTCTTTTCTCTTCTGCATGCGCAAAAACCTTTTTCTTATAACACAAATATCTTTAAATCCGGCTTTGAAGAAATTTGTAGGGTTTGTCAAAAGTAGCGTCCAGAATGTCTCAATATTAATTAACCGTAAGTGCATATTTAATATTCAATAAAAATAAATATGACATAAGTGAGTATTGAAAAAAGTAAAATTTTAACCATACATTTATTTCCCATTTGACCATCCATCCAATAATAGGAAGCGTGGATGCTATGAGACGCACTGCCTGTCAGAGTACTTTTATTTACTACTGGACATAATATATGACATAAATAATGGTATTTTCTTACTTATAGTGTATTTCAGATCGTTTTTTCGTATCAATCGTATAAATAAGTTATATCATATTGTCATCTAATAGATAAAACAATAATAAGACACAAATAATATTATTTTCTAACAAATAATTCTATATCTGACCGCTCCTTATAAGAAAAGAAGGCGACCCAAAAGGAAGGAAATTCCTTGGCACATACTCCATTAACTTTTTGTTGGTTCTTTCATTTTCTGGTGGGAAATCTTCTGCCTCACTAACCCATACATCGATAAGTCAGTCCTTTCTCAAAAACTCGAAAAGCCGGAGAGAAACACTCTAAAATGTTGGGCGTCGGGCCAACAAAGAGCAAAAAAAACCTTTCTTTTTTGCCCTTTAGCCCACATCATACACAAAGGTATATTATATTTATAACTACAAATCTTTGCCACATTTTCCCTTTAATATACCAATATTTTTTTTGGCAAAGGTTTATAATATGAAACGAGATAATTATATGATTTGAAAACTACGAAACATTTTTTTAAAAAAATGGAATATATAAATGGATAAATAAATCAATTGGCATAATTATGCATACGAATAGAAAATAAGTAGGTATAGTTTAATTATTGCAAACTTTTAGTCCAGTAAAATGGTAAATTTTACTTTACACCTAATAAGGTATTTTTGATTTTTTGGTTTCTTGTACATGGCGGATGGATAATGATAAACCTAAGTTTTCGACTTCGGCAGACCTCCAGATCATTATAAAATACTTCAGAAACCACTAAATTTTCAGTTTTACATTGATTTTAACCCCCAAGGACCCATTTGATGGTAAAAATTTGACACACAAATATTTTCTACAAATCGAATACTTTCTAAGATACAGCTGTTTCGAAAAAGTCTAAATAAGCCAATTTAAATTAAGTTTAAAAGGTTTTTTTCAGTTTTCACCGCTGTTGACACTGAATAACTTTATTTTGGAAAATATAACTATATAAATTTTTGAAGTAAAAATTTGTGTTTTGAATTTTATTATTACCTTTCATAAAGCCGTCATATTCAGTCGGAACAAGATAATACCATTTATTTGTACAGTTACCTTTAATTTGTTAAAAAGGTCGAATTTTACTTTAAAATATTCTGCATCAATAATTTATGTCAGGAAGTCAGTCGTACAGTTTATTATTATTTCATGGATTTCCTCAACATCAAGTATTAGTATTGCAGGTCATTGCAACCATATTATGTAGTATAAGCACATTAAAATTACAACCATAGGATTCAAGGAAGCCTCTTAAAAATCTATCCATACAACTTTACTAACAGATGTAATAATGCTAAGTAGGTATAGATTTAGTAAGGTTTTCTGAAAATTAAATATAGATTTTAGAACCATTGTAGAGCAAATGACCCCGTACTTCGTTTACTTTAATTTTAATAAATCAAGTCACATAATCATTACAGAGCATATACAGTATACAGTCAGTGTAAAACTATGGTCATCAATACTTTTATAAGATCTGGAAATCGTATTAGATAACTTGCATGGACAACAATAAGCTAAGATTAATTAACACTCAAGATAACTTCAAGGCAAAATAAAATTAACAGTCCCTATACAATTAAGAATATCTTAACGTCCAAACTTTCAGTATTAGACCACGTTAAGTTGAGCTAGAAAAAAAGTAAGCTACTTTCAAGAGGATTCTTTATCGGAAAAAATAAACCTAAAAAGGTGGGCAATGGACGCGAGGACTAGAGTTATAATATGACATATCGTTGGCTACGCTTCATCAAACATTATATGGCCACTGAAATAACATTTGTAAAAAATACTCATCTCTTTAAAACTTTAAGAACGCAGATAGTTATATTTTCATCATAACATTTATTATCGCAGTAACACTCATATCATAAGTTAAATTAAAAAAAGTGACTCTTTTTTATACACCACACACACACACACATATATATTATGTATAAAATAAATAAAAAAAATCGGGTACGGGGTACCTCGGAACTTTTCCTCACTTCGGAGAACTAAAGGCCTCTACTGCTGCTCACAGCAGGAGGAAGCAGCATTGGGCGTGGTTAGTTCTTGGATGGGTGACTTATTTTATTATCTATACGGGTTTTATTATAATTTTTTAAAATAATTTCATACATTATTTTTATTTATTTAATTATTTGAATTTAGGTGGTATTTTGACAGATATAAACAAACTTTGACGTTTAACAAAATTATAGCAATAATTAATAAATATATTCGCATTTTATTTTTAAACTAATTATGGAATTTCATCGGGTCTTTTTATATTTGTTCCTTATTTTTTACCGGTTCAAACAATATACTATACGTCAAAAACGTATTTATACTTTCGGTATTATTAACCGTCAAAGTCTAGTAAAAAAAATATTTAGTTGGATATAAAATTTACAGTTTGAAATATGAATTTATTCAAATCAGAGGTTTCCCTCAGGGGGACATTTTTATCCATTTAAAACCCTCCATTAGATTGTCGGGTCTACACAACTTCCTTTCAAATCGTACTGATATTGTTACCAATCAAAATCTAAATTAGTATATTAGCAGTAGATAAACCTTTTTTCTAATTTTAGTTGTTTTTATAAGATTTATAGGATATATATATATATATATATATATATATATATATATATATATATATATATATATATATATATATACACATACACACACACACACCATGTTACCTACCTCCTGAAAATTGCAGAAGGAGATAAAGTGTTGTATTTAGTACTGTTGTAAAGTCCTATGGATCTTACGGATAAGAGTCAATAAGTAGAGAAGTAACAAGGGGTTTAACTCACAAGAATTTAAAAAACGTATATTTAGAACGAGTGTCACAACAAGACTCAATAATTATTTAACAACAAAACAACAACACCGGCGAAACCCAGGTTGAATTACCTTCCAGGTTTAACACCCCCTCTCAACCGCAGACTTCGCCAATTGTAGCAAGACCTATCTTCTTGCAGCACGATTGATGTTTGTCTCGTACAAGTGGTTTAGTAAGTATATCCGCGGGCATCTCCTTTGTAGTTAGGTATTCCAGCTGGACATCCTTACTCTCCAAAGTTTGACGGATGAAGTGTTCCCTGATGTCAATATGCTTTGTTCTAGAGTGATGTACGGGGTTCCGTGCCAATCTCTGCGCTCCTTGGCTGTCACTCTTCACTATGATTGACGGTATTGGTTTTCCAATTTGAGACATCAGTCTTCTGAGGTATACAGCCTCTTTGGCTGCATCCGTCAACGCCATATATTCGGCTTCGACGCTAGAAAGCGCAACCGTCCGTTGTTTCCGGGCCTCCCAGGCAATTGCGGCACCACCAAAGGTAAACACATATCCGGAGTACGATCTTCGGTCTACGTTACAGCTACCCCAATCAGCATCCGCGTACCCATCTATTGGTTTTCCGCTTTTTGAAAACTTTAAGCCTGTTTCTTGAGTCCCTTTAATATATCGCAGCATCCTTTTAGCTGCCTTCCAGTGGCTTTCGTCGTAACAACTATTGAACTGACTAAGCGAACTAACGGCGTAAGCAATGTCAGGACGAGTGGCCACTGCGAGATACATCAGTGAACCAATAAGTGACCGGAATGGGTACTTATTCATGATCTCTTGAGACTGAACAGTCGGCTTCTCTAGTTTATTCCCGGCTTCGAGAGGCGTTGACACTGGCTTACAGTCTTTCATCTCATATTTCTCGAGAAGATCATCGACGTATTTCTTCTGCGATAGAGAAATTGTGTTCTTAACACATTTAAACTCTATGCCAAGACAATAACTCAGGATTCCCATATCTCTCATCCTGAACATTTTATTTAGACGTTTCTTCATGTCTTTAATCTTTGATGGGTTGTTAGAAGCTATTAACAGGTCGTCTACATACACTCCAATTAGCAAAACATCACTTCCACTGCGCTTAAAATACAGACAAGGATCGGCGTCAGTAGGAGTGAGACCTATATCGAGCAAAGCGAAATGAAGCTTTTTATACCATTGTCTGCCCGACTGCTTCAACCCATAAAGCGATTTCTTTAATTCACAAACTTGGTCTCCCTTCTTTAATTTTAAAAGCATCTTCTTCGCGTCTTCACTGATGGCCTTTTCCTTATGTTTAACGAGATCTTCTAAAATCTCCGGCAACTTTTCAGGGACCTCCATATAAATTTCTTCCTCCAAATTACCGTTTAAATACGCGGTTTCAACATCCAACTGGTGAACTTCCATGTCCAGTTCCACCGCTAGAGCCATCATCGTTCTCAATGTACTAAGACGAATCACTGGAGCAAAGGTCTCATTGAAGTCAACTCCGGGACGTTGTGAGTATCCCTTAGCTACCAGTCTAGCTTTCCTGCGATCAATGCTACCATCCGGCTTGTACTTAGTCTTTAATACCAAACGACTACCGATGTATTTTCTATCAGCCGGCCGATCGCACACTGTCCAAGTTTTGTTTTTGATTAGAGAGATGAATTCATTAGTGATCGCATCCTTCCAATCGGGTGCATTCGTATCAACAATACCATCATCGAGAGGATTATCTGGTTCTTCTACCGTGTTCACATCTTCGGTAAACTCATCTTCCCCCTCTTCATCTAGATGGTGGTTAGAAGCTAAATCAGTGACGTCCTCTTCTTCATCTGACTCATCTTTTCCTTCTTCACTAAGGTCATCTTCATCTAAGGGCACCATATTATATTGTTTCTTTGATCTACCTTTTTGACCAGTCCGAATTAATTTTGGTCTCCCTTTCCCCCTCTTCATTTCAGGTTCTGTAGTCGTATCATTACCTTGACGACTCACCACGCTTTCTTGTTGCATATACTCAAGTATAAGTGGTGGTACCGGCTTCTCTTCAAGATCTTCACTGCTTCGCTTTATTTTCTTAGATGGATTCTCATTAACGAACCTTACATCACGGCTCACCCGAACTCCTTTTTCTTCGGTTAGCCACACCCTGTAAGCTTTACTCTCTTCCGAGTAACCAATTAAGATACAGGGTTGAGACCTTGGCTGGAACTTCCCTTTGTTAGGTCTTTTGTTGATAGAATAAGCCTGACTACCAAAGGTTCTAAAGTACGCCACCGTAGCTCTTCTTCCAGTCCATTTAGTGTAAGGAACTCCACCTTCTATAGCAGTCGCCGGACACCGGTTTCTGATATGGCACGCCGTTGCGATTGCTTCCGCCCAAAATTTGTCAGGAAGCCCTGAATCTATTAACATACATCTTGCCATGTCGAGGTATGTCCTATTTACACGTTCCGCAACTCCATTCTGTTGAGGGGTGTGTGCCACAGTCAGTCGTCTTTTAATGCCAGACTTCTCCACAAAATCCGTAAACTCACGTGATAAGTACTCACCTCCGTTATCTGACTGAAGGTACTTGATTTTGTAACCAGTTTGGTTTTCGGCTTCAAGTTTAAATTTCTTAAATGCTTCAAGAGCTTCACTCTTCTTCTTTAAAAATCTAACTTGAGTCCACCTCGAGAAGTCGTCCGTAAAAGTCATGAAGTATTTTGCTCTGCCCAAAGACTCGCTCTTCATCGGCCCACATATGTCCGAGTGTACTACCTCTAGAAGTTGGCTCGTCCTGTTAGTAGATCCCTTAGGGAACGGCAGTTGGGACATTTTTCCTTTCGCGCACGTTTCACATGGCAACAAGGAACCTTGAGGATTCTTTAATCCGAGCACTAGCTTCTTTTTTCCGAGTTTCTTTAGGTCAGCTTCATTCAAATGACCGAATCTTTCATGCCAGGTTTGTAAATAAGATTTTGTAGCATTATTACACGCTGCCGACACTTTATTCTTATTCTCTCTAAGAAAATATAGTTCATTTTCTCGAACAGCTTCCATTATCACGTTATTAAATTTATCTAATACTAGGGCATTTTTCTGTTTAAAGATCACGTGATACCCCAGGTCGGTTATTTTACTAACTGAAATGAGATTTGTTTTTAAGCTTGGAACACAGAGCGTATTACTTAATGTCATCGCTGTATCGATGTTTCCAACTTTAATATTTAATCTCACTGACCCTTTTGCTACAACATCTGTTTGTGACTTATCGGCTAGACAAACCTTTTCATTTCTTATAGGTCTTGGATGTTCCATAATTTCTTCTGACGAGCACATGTGCGATGTACATCCACTGTCGAGACACCACCGCAGCTTTTCACAATTCTTTTCTGATGCAATTGATAAGGCCCTATGCAAACCGACGCCCGATACTGCGTTTGCACTAGAGTTGTCCGATCTTTTGCAATCCGATGCTTTGTGGCCGTAGGCTTTACACCGTAGGCATTTACCGCGAAATTGTGATTTTTGTTTAAAATATTTGTTTTGATTTATTTTGTTTTTAGCTGTCAGTGCATTGTTTTCATCTCGATCCGACGATTCCTTACTTTTTCTTGACTCGCTTTCCTCGATTATTTTTATACGCAACGATTCTGGCTTAGGCAAATCATCACGTGACTCGATCGCGCATCTAAAGTTTTCGAATTCGTCCGGTAAACTATATAGTAACATAATCGCTAGCAAATCTTCATTTATAGCAATATCGAGATCTTTTAGTTTATCTACGATATCGAAGAATTTGTTCACATGCTCCCGAACATCTTCGCCGCTTTTCATTTTATTTAACGTGAGCTGCTTTAACAAGTTCGCTTTCCTAGCGGGCCCCTTCGACTGATAAATACTATGTAGCTTCTGCCACATTTCATTGGAGGTCTTACAGTCTTTAATTTGCTTAAGACCCGAGGGAAGGATCGCTAAGATAAGATCCGACCTAGCTTTCCTATCCGACACCTCCCATTGAGAAGCTTCAGTCTTTCCTTCCGGCTTTATCTTCGTGCCGTCAACATATTCCCAAAGATCGTTTTTTACTAGGAGTGCTTCGACTTGAATTTTCCACGTATCAAAGTTTTCTCGACCAAGGGGTTCAATACGTACGGGATTGAGATTTGCCATGATACTTCAAAGCTAATTGTATTCCCTTTGAAAGTATCAACTAAAAATAATGTAAATAAAAAAAAATTATCTCACCTATCGACCGCAATATCCTCGAGGCGCAGTGGAAGCGTGCTGGGCCCATAACCTGTTGTAAAGTCCTATGGATCTTACGGATAAGAGTCAATAAGTAGAGAAGTAACAAGGGGTTTAACTCACAAGAATTTAAAAAACGTATATTTAGAACGAGTGTCACAACAAGACTCAATAATTATTTAACAACAAAACAACAACACCGGCGAAACCCAGGTTGAATTACCTTCCAGGTTTAACAAGTACTTTCTAATTATAATTTTTTTTTAAAAAATCTAATTCTGAAGCATTAAATTTTTAAGAGTAGATTATTGAATCGAAGTATTTTAAAGGGATGTGTAATTCCTAGTTGAATAAGAGAGATCATGTATTGCATAAAAGGTACCAATGGTACCAGAATATCATCTTCATAACCTCAAGTTACAAAAAAGTGTAGATAAAGTTCTGATTTGTCTTTGTTACTTCACATCCCTAAAGGTGCTAGGATATCTAAGCGAATGCCTTGACCTTTAATTTCAAGCCTAACTTTTAGGATGTTAATAAAAATTTATTACTGAACGATTTTTATGAAGATTATACTGATGTCTACTACTGTAGACTATATACCACACACAGTGTGTACTACAGTTAAGCGGAACAAATTGTTATAGTTGTTGACTAGAAAAACTTTTAATAAAAATTACTTATCAAGAAAAACCAGCTGCAGTAATAAATAAATCAAGTTTATTTTTCTTTCAAAGTGAAGGAGATAATACATTGAGATTTCCTTCCCCATCTCGGATTTTCTTAACCACCTCGTAAATAAAAACTTTACTCACTACCCAAAGCCATTCACTTGAAGGGCTCTCGTCAAGTTTTGTAATTACTTAAAATGGCGGAGGAAGATGGCGACTATTTTATCTTTTGTTTAAGAAGTATCATTCAGTTTTTTCCCTCCTTTTCTTTAAGATACTGCAGGATGAATTGATCATGAGGATCCGGTCCGAATAAAAGCTAACACTCTTCTTTGAAGAGAAAAAGTTAAAGTATATAACAAGGCCCGATTAAAACATTCATTCCCGACATTATAAATATTTATAGCACACGCGAATTAATATATACTTACATATAATAAAATTTGAAGCACGTTTTATGAAATCTCGGCTAAAAGCCCAACTGAGACATATTGTTTTAAAATCACAAAAAATGTAAAAAGAGCATCTTTGAAACAGAGACGATTGCCCTATTGTACTTTCAAATATTTGCCACTCGCCATAAAAATAGTAAATATAATTAATGTAATGAATAAAATGATCAAGTTATTTTTATCCTAAGAAGGGTGACTTTTTTGTACCTATTCGTTAATTATGACGGACGAAGGGACTTTTGTTATTATAACTTTATAATAGGTACAAGTTTTAATCCGAGGTCTTTTAAGTATTAATTTATGATAACAACAAGTCAAAGAAAAGAGACTTGAACTGAACAAATTATTAAAAGCAGTTAATCTATTTGGCTTTCAGTCAACTTATAATTTATCCATCTGGTTTTGGCATGTTCTACCAAGTTAATAAAATCTTCTGAAAATAACAGTGGCGGAGCTCTGACTACAAATTAAGTTAGCGGTGTAAAACCGATTTTCATTTTCCGTCTATAAAACAAAGTTAAGGGATTTCCTTGAAATATGCACGCCCCATTTAACCACGAATAAATAAGCAGTATAAAAACTTAATTCAATATCTCGTGCTTTCAAAACCTATCTTCTAAAAACGAAAAGTCGTATTTTTTAAATAATCGAAGAAGAAAATATTAAAATAACAACATTTATTACAAATTAAAAACATCAATTATACAGTATTTTCTTAAAATGAGCAAATAATAAATAATCATTTCAGTTTTCTCTAATTTTAAAGGTTAATAAGATGATTAATTGAGTTGTTAAGATATTGAATGGTAGGGATAGGGTAACTTTAGGATAAGAGTTTGGGAATCAGTAAAATGAGAGACTCATATGCCCTTAGGTAGAGAACTGGCGTAGCCGAGTGCTTAGCGTACTCGCTAACTCTCGCCTGAAACTAGGGTTATTAACAATATCCATGGAAGGGTTCGAATCCCAGGGAGGTATAAGCCACGTTTCACACTTATGATCATATCAAGTAGATAAAATGGCCGATACACCCTCGGGTTTGCTCAATGCACCCACCTAAGTCCTAAGTGCTCTGTGACTCCGGGTTACCCACCTTCGACCTTCGGGCTCAATTTAGGAAACCTCTGAAAAAAAAAAATACCTTCCCGCAGAACTTTGTTGACATGAACGTTTAGCATATTCCTTTTCTCAGAATGTTGTAACGTTTTCCATGTCCGAGTCATGTTCTAGGATATGGAAAGTGTTCATTTACGTAGATTACTTAAATGGTCAACCATTAGTGGCACAGCAGTAAATTGTGAATATTTTAATTGTCGTCTTAAACATTTGCTATTATGGTTTGTTTCAAGCTTTCGAGCTTACCGATGAAACTATGTGACAGTTCTAAAGAACGAAAATATTTTATGTCTCCGATTTCCAAAATTCCAAGTCAGAAATCCGTTTCAAGCATCAGGTAAAATATTTGGTTCCGTGTCTGTCTATCCGTCAGTCTGTCTGTCACTCAATTTTTGCGAACCAACATATCTTAAAAACTACAAGTCCGATTTTAATGGAATTTGTATGGTAGGTTGAAATTAGCTCATTGTTGGTCCCATATAAGTTTTAACCTTCTACGCCCATTTATTTCTCTTCCACATGCGCACAAACATACATTTATTTACACCTATATCTTCACAAGCACTCATTTGATTCTTATGAAATTTGGATGATTGTCGGAAGTAGTCCGCCGATAGCGCCAGATTAATTTCAACCGTCTGCGCTCTTTAAATTTTGCTAAATTGATATTTTAATTCATGTAAAAAAATTAAAACAATTTTGAGATTAAAAAAACAAAAAAAACGGGAAACAATTAAATAAATTAGACATTTATTGGCTTTTAAAAGCATAAAATCAATGAAGTACGTGATGGAATGCGAGGAAGCTCAATAATTGGCAGTTTATTTTTGAGTATATGATACGATTTCTAATACGTTATTTTGCTTATATTTTTCAAAAATATTATTATACATAACATCAATAAATGGCTCGCCCAAGCTCCCTAAAAGGTTGTCCATTATTAAATCCGAAATGAAATTATTTCTGTAGTAACATTTCAGTCCTACGGAGATATGCTTATGATGTGGCTATGAATGTTTAAATGTGGAATAACAGACATCAAAATTCAATTGCCAAGTGTTTGAAAATAGAGAAGACGGTTTTCTCGCTGGAGAAGGGTCGGAAGAGCTAGAGGGAGTTAGCAGATATAGAGAGAGTTAGCAGAGATGGAAACGCGTTTACTTGGAAATTATATATAAAACTTAATTCAAGCCTGGTGCTAATAACCAAGGCTCTAGGGTTGGAAGACTGTTGAAACATCTAAATGAGCCTGAGACGAGAACCGGAGACTTTCCGTCTACTATAATTATTATGTTTTGAGATTACACTCGGATTAAACTGTAGAACTAAAACGAACATTTTCTCCTAACAAATTAAGTTTTCTCTTGCGTCCCACTTCTACCTCTGTAAAGGTGCCCAACACCTAAATACTCTTCTATGAAAATTAACATATAAACGACTCCGCTAATGCTGTTAGAGACGTGAAATCCCTTGCTCACATTTCTCTTATCAATATTCAGACACAACTGAATAATATTATAAGTATGACTTCATAGTTGGGATTGCCTTTTTATATTTATTTTTAAATAAGCTTTTTTAAAACTAAATTAGGTAATGAAATTTTATGGATAACTTGGTTTTCCGGTGTGCGAAGTTTTCGCTGTCGCGTGTGACGGCGACCTTTCTGTGTGTGAAAGCTCGAATTGTGCGGTTTACATATCGGTCTTTGGAGTCACATAAAAAGCGTCGGCCAGTGTGAAACTGGCCTCATAAAGGGTTTGAAGTCATTTCGCTTCCTCTGCTGGAAGTATCTGTGGTGGATCATGATGCTAACTCGAATCAACAACAATATATTTAGACGACTGGATTGAAGAACAGCGAGTTGTTGCTTCGAGTTGATTCTTCCAGTAGTGGAAGCGAAACGTCGAATTCAAAACCCTTCGTGACGCTGAAAATTGGTACATATTTTTTTTTTTTTAAATAATTTTATTAAAAAAACATGTTTAAAAACAAGCGTTTATTTTTCTCAACAAACCTTTTCATTTGATACCCATATCATGGGCGTGCTTAAAAAATTACTAGTCCACCATCTTGGGCTGTCCGCCATATTTTATTTAGAATGACGTCACTTCGCTAACCATGCATTGTCATCCAAACTAAACGTGAATTCAAAATTTCAATTCAATCGGTTGAGGATAACTGCTTTAAAATTCAGTTGCAAGCTTTGACCCGAACATACATACTACATACATACATATACAAACATTGCAAGTTAAATAAAAGCTTGTAATAACTAATATGCTAATTTATAATGAAAACAGAAAATGAATAAATATTTTTAAGAGAAATCAAATATGAGAAAGTGAGATCATAATGCAAGAGCCTCTGACAAATAAAAATACCATATTGCAATAGACTCATAAGTCGCAAAGAGTTACTTTATATTAATTTTACTTATACTATGTTTTTCTTTCTTATAGATGATCTGGTGCAAACAACAACGATATCAAGACTTCCGAAATCACAAAAGCTGAAAGTACACATCGAAGTACTAACCATTAATAATTTGGAACTTCATGTATCAAATTTATTGAGAGGACGCCTAACTTTTGGTTTGAATAACTTTTTATCATTCATTGTAATTATTATTATTAGAAGTATGAGGGGGTGCTAGTCAATAATAATTATAGGGTCATATTTTTTGAGCAAATTGTTTTATTTTGGGGTGACTGCTAGTCATTAATTCCATTATTAATAACTAATTATATTATAAGTCACTAATTAATTCTATTAACAAGTGCCCTCTACTTGGCAAGGAGCACAATAATCTAGATTTTCCAGAGAAAATCTTATCTGTGTTTGTGTAATTCACAGCGTTTCGAACCAATTCCATGAATAAATTTTAGGTGCCTCATACTGAAAGTAATTAGCGACTGCTACTAGATTCCCTAATGAGTTCAAATTTTGAATTCTGAATAATACCTAATTATTTTTTTAAAAAATTGGGCAGTCTTATAACAAAGATCTTGTGAATAATAAGTTTAAATCTTAGCGTAAAATTTAAGCAAGAAAAGTTCAAAGTTTTTGAAAGTAAAAATTATAACTTAATATGCTAAGTGTGTCCCTCTTATTATTTAATCTTTTTTTTAATTCTTATATGGGTCGTATAGGGTTAATTTCAGGAAAAAATTAAATAATTATATTCTTTGGCTATATTTCGCTCCTCTTCGGGGCATAATCATGCCTAAAACATCATAACATACATAAATCATTTAAATTAGATGAACGGTGATCGACCAATAACTTTTTAATCATTAGATAAAGCGATTTATTGCAGTAATTTCGTGGTGTTCCATCGTCTTACTTATTAGCTTCCTTGTTACTGTTAATTTAATTACGTAATTTGCTAAATTTGTCCCACTTATTATTTAATATTTTGTTTCCGAGCTTACCAAAGGTAACAGAAGCTATGAGATCGTTCTGAAGAACGAAAATATTTTGTGTCTCCGAGTTGAAAAATTCCAAGACAAAAATCCGTTTCAGACATCAGGGAACAGATTTGGTTTCGTGTCTGTCTGTCGCTAAATGTTTGCGAACCAACATATCTTAAAAACTACACGTGCGATTTTAATGAAATTTCGATGGTAGGTCATGATTAACCTATTGTTGGTCCCATATAAGTTTCAACTTTCTGCGCCTACTTGTTTCTCTCCCTCATGCGCACAAACAGATATTAGACACTAATACCTTCAAAAGTACTTTTCTGATTTGTATGAAACTTTTATAGTTTATCGAAAGTAACCTGCAGATAGCCCCAGATTAATTTGAACCGTCTGCGCTCTTTAATTCATATAAAAATTAAAACAATTTTCACAGATTAAAAAACGGGGGAAACAATTAAACAAAATAGACAACAATGGCTTGTAGAAGCATAAAATCAATAAAGTACGTAATAGGATGCGAGGAAGCTATGTGCCACACCAATTGAAAGTCTATTTTTATATGTAGGTCAGGGTTAAATTTCAGAAAAACAAATAAATGATCCTATTCTTTGGCTACATTTCGCTCCACTCCAGTAAAAGTCTACCTAATATAACATGGATACGTCACATTCCATAAATTATTTAAATTAGATGAACGGTGATTGTTGATTAACAAATAAATAAAAAGATGGAAGACCACGAATACCCACATTAAATAATAATAGGGACAAACGTTCGCAGTCAGATTTAGTTAAAAGAGATGTTTGAACAAAAACAAATTGAACTGAAAATTTGCAAAGAAAAGTTAAAAATGCATACTAAAATATTAATAAGTGAACGTCAAAAGCAAATTTAATTTTTACGCATTTATTAATAAACATAAATTAAGTAATGTTTTACTTTATGAATGTGAGGCTTTAAAGGACACTCAGGCACTTCACAATATTATAATATGATTTAGGAGTCTAATTAAGAAGTGAGAACCTACAAAATACAGCTTAAACATCGATTAAACCGTAAAACAACATAAACAGCACTCGACCTACATCGTTCCATGTTATTAAATCCTTGAAACGTAAATTAAAATTAAAATTTAACTTGTTTCCAGACTATTTGTCAAAGATTTTCTTACTTCAGACAAGTTTAAGTTAGTTTACACAGGAAATCAGACGTGTTATGCAGGTCCAGAAATACCCTCACTTTTCCTCCAACATCAGTAAACTTAATTAAGTATGCGCTAACACTATCAAAATTACAAACAAAAGCGGTTAAGTAGAAACTCTAAAGTAAAGAACATTAAAACACACCCATGTCTTTCCACAATCAACTAAATCATTTAGTAGGGAATTATCTTAAATTTCGCCAACATTAAGGAGAGCAGAAATAATAAGACTATATTATGTTTATTCCACCGAAAAATTAAATTTGTTAAATTTAAATAAACTTAATATTATAAATAAATAAATTAAACAGACTTAAACCCTCCGTTTCAACTCCTACACGTTTATTTCTCTTACGAATTTCGACTCGTCTCACCGGTACTAAAGTTGGGCCCCTAGAGATTGAAAGGCTTTGTACAGAAAAATTCTCTAAATGGGAAACTTATATTTAAAGAAAACTTTTTTTTTAATCAATTGACTCAAATACTGATCTAAAAAGTTTAATTTTAGTGCATACAATTTTTGGAACCAATATATCTTAAAAACTATACTTCCCATTTTAATGAAATTTTGGTGGTAGGTGGTGAGTAGCCCATTGTTGGTCCCGCATATAAGTTTCAACCTTCTGCGCTCATTTGTTTCTCTTCGCACAAACATACATTAATTTACACCTACAGCTTCAAAAGTATTTATCTGATTTGTATATGAAGCTTTTATAGTTTATCGAAAGTAAGAAAGCCCCAGATTACTTTGAACCGCCTGCATTCTTTAACTTTTGCTTATTTGGTACTTTAATTCAAGTAAAAAATCAAAACAATTTTGACAAAACAATTAAATAAATTAGACAATAATGGCTTGTTAAAGCATAAAATCAATAAAGTACGTGATAGGATGCGAGGAAGCTATGTGCCACACCAATTGGCAGTCTACTTTTTGGCGCTAAGATTAATTGGTACAAAAACGGAACCAAATATATATGTGTATTCAGGGTGTCCTCCACTTTCATTTAACACCCCAAGTGACGCATTTAAGTATAAATAAAATGCAACCCCTATTTTTTAAGCGATGACTTTTTGGAGATACCCTATAATTTTTCTGTGTTTAAACATAACTGCAAAGTTTAAAATGTTTAAGTTGGGCACTTTCAGAGATCAGGTACGTTACAGAAAGATAGACAGAAAAGTGCAGGAATATATAAGGGTCCTCGTTTTGCCTACGAACCCTAAACAAGAAAAACCTGTCTAAATCCTTAATAGTACATCTCCGAGAAGACATTAAAGAATGTAGTCTAATAAATAGTATGGATAAAGCAACAAAATTTCAATGTAACATATGATATTACATGATACAATAAATTTCGTTTAGCGGGCAAACTTACTCTAATAAAGTTAAGGTTAAAAATCTTGAATAGATCACCCTAAGCTTACTTTAGCCCTACAATGTCTAACCATATTTTACACCTGACATGTAAATGGCTGTAAAACATTCTTCGGATTGAATACGCTATCATGTAGGATCAGCGAAGTTCGGTTTTTGTTTCTAAATCAAAGGTGTCAGTTTCAAAGGCAATAACAGCCTATAATCACGACAGACATTGCAACCTAGCTAGGCAGGTTGTTAAATTTGTAAAATGATCACTTTATTTTTTAACTGAAATAGCAAATATTTTAATAGTAACTAGTTTTAACCATTTTAGAAAGTTATCAATGCATGGCTTACTATGAGCCATTTACTGATTGGGAACAGAACATTTTGGTGATGGTCAATTAATTTAACCGGTCTACTTCAAAATAAAATAGACTAAAACTTAAATGAATAAACTGGTCATTTTATTTTTTAAATAAAATAGCAGATATTTTAATAGTAACTAGTTTCAACCATTTTAGACATTTATCAATGCATGGCTTACTGTGAGCCATCTACTTATTAGGAACTAAACATTTTGGTGATGGTCAATTAAGGTTGTATGCCGGTCCCATTCATGCATTAAAATAAACTGAAAAAAAAAATCTCTTAAATTAGAAAAAGGGGGGAATTCTTTTCAGTACATTTCGTTTTAAGGTTTGTATGTAGCAGGTAGGCCTTCTATTTACTCTTTTGTTGGCTTTGAAAGGCAATTCTGGAAGCTTTCATTGGACGTGTGGTGAAACATTATTTGATTGTACTAATACTGAGTTTTGTATGACTTCCTACGGGCGGTGTAATTTCATACGAGTTCTTATTGACCTACAGAAGGGTGGAATCAAATTCGTTCTTTTTATTTAGTTCATCTAACCGAGGAAAAAACGCCACTTTAAATATTTGATAAAAGCTTTTCTTTCAAATAAGGTTTATAATTTTGCTCAAACATAGTCAAAAAATGAGAATGATGAAGTTATACGTTTTAGATTTTTAACAGCCTTTTATCATCCCACCTCAACCACTTAATTAAGGTAACTTCAAGCGGTTTATTTGTTATAAGCCCAAAGAGATTACGTACAAGGATAAACTACTGTTAATGAATCAACGTCCAGTCATGAAGAGATTTTGAGAATTATTAGAAACTGAGAAGATCTCTTGAAAATTCTCATCGCAGTTGCGCTCGATAATGTCTCTTATAATAATATAACTCTTATAACTCATTAACGTTTTTTAGAAAATTTTAGATTTTGCTGGCTTTATACGGAGAACGATGTCCTTGGACTATGACTATACAATAGCTGTTTATTAAGTTAAAAAGAAAGAGCTAGGCAGTTTCCTGTTCAAATAGATCTCTATAATAATTGTTTCTACAGTGAGATCACAATAGGATTTACCATAACATAAAAGCTGTATGGTAAAGGATTTAAATTTATTTGATTCTAATGCTACAATTAAAGTGCACTAATTATAAAAAAAATAGGTCCGAGACAACTCAAACTAACTTTCTCGTATAATCGAGGTCCCCGATTCAAGAAAACATGAACATTATCCTATATACAGACGTAGATCCACTATGAGGTTGTTTACCTTTTGTTTTAGATTTTTAAACAAATCAGACTTATTTTTATCAATACCTCGGAAACTAGACTTTTCCCAGGAAAACGGCTTATATATCGTCAGTGCCGGATTTCCCACTAAGCACTATAGGCACATGCCTAGGGGCGGCAACACCAGGGGGCGGCAGCGGATCGCTATTAGATAGCTGCTGACGACTTTATAGGCGAGTTTTCCAGCAATACACGCAAGAAAAAAAACTATCTAAAGTAATTTAAATATAAATTTTTGGGGGGTAGCGCCCCCAAATTTGGAGCTAGAATTAATTTCTTGATTTTGCCGCGGGGTATGATTTTTCTGATCTTGTATGCCAAATTTCATCAAATTCGGCCTAGTATAGTTTAGGCTCCAGGCACAGACAGACGACAGGCAGACATTTTTTAAATACCAATTTTTTGGACTAAGGGGACCTCAAAAATGTGTAAATCCATCAAAATTGAATTTTCGCGCCATTACAATACTTTCTCTTTATATGAGAACGTAAAATCGATTACACAGCCAAGTAGGTATTATGTAACCAGAAATCACCAGTTTGTTTTATAAAAATAAGTTAAATAGGGCTATGAACAATGTACCTACAACATTTTTAAAATAACTTTTTTTGCAGAAACTGTCTATAAATGAATAATTGTAAGTAAGTAATATTTTAAAGTGGGGGGGGGGGGGGGGGTGACAGCTGTAAAATTTGTGCCTAGGGGCGGCCCTGTATATCGTTACATTCGTACGATTGCAGTAGCTAAGGTCTACGCGTCTGCACAGACGACAGACAGACATTTTTTAAAATCCACTCTTTTGGACTCAAGAGACGTCAAAATATGTAAATCCATCTAAATATCAGCATCGAATTTTCGCGCCATCACAATGCTTTCTCTTAATATGAGAAAGTAAAATTATGTTAATCAAACATCCTTACCAGGTCTCTTTACGCTTAACTTTGAAAGCAGATTTTAAAAACTAATTTTACCTAATACTAGACACGGTCTCCTGAATGTTAGACTGAAAGCAAAGAGAGGTGATTATAAAAATTCTGATCATGAAGTGATGTAAATTATTAAGTACTTAAAAGTAGAACGCATTATGATAAAATTTCTTAAAGTAGAATTCAGCAACAGTTCAGAATCGAATTAATCTAAACTCAAAAAAAATTGATCTCCAGAAGAATAAAATCTACTTAAAAGTAAAGAGTACTAATAAACTGCTCATTGCTCATGGTGTGAATTAGCAGCGACGTATCAACATTTTGGAAATCCACTAAAGTATATGAGGTTCTAGAGATTTGGATGATCTCAGAAGTGGTTATCTCCAAGAGAACTGTATTTACTATTTTTTAAAAAGTTAACGTCATAAAGTTTATTTTCCAACATTTATCTAAACTCAGCCTTACAACTTAAAATGTAAATATAGAAATTTCATAGTATAACTTAACGAAGTTTGCATGATAAATCAAACTGAATTAAAGGGATAGGCTCTGTTTCCAGTATTCATCAGCAAAGGAAAGTTTTAATTTATTCCACAACAGTAATTCTCCACCGTAGACCTCACTCTATTCTCTTGCGTGATTTAAAGCTAAATCGGATTATGAATAAAAAGTGAAAACATATATTTAAAAAATACGCTAAAACAAATAAACGAGGACAGCCAGAATTATTAAAGAGTTAAAAGTGGAGCGTAGGACCCAATTAGTTTTCCTTAGGAACTATTCACTAAATATTTGGCCACAAAGTTTTCCGTCACTCGTGCGGACAACTAATGAGCCAATTAAAACTTTGTGTAGTTAAGAATAATAAAAATATAAAATTATACTTTATATGGCCTTCCATTTGGAATTTGTATTAAACGAAATAAGGTTTAAACTATTCCGATTTTTTAACTCACTGCATAAAGGGTCTGACTATAAAAAATAAACTCTTATTAAGGGCTTTCTTCCCTTTAGCGGCCTAAGTCATATACTAAACTACCCTAAGCAAGCATAAGGTAAAACCTGTAATATGTTTGTAGCTGTTTCTGTGAGAGATCTTTATTTTTAACCAATGGTATAATAATGAATTGATATTGTACATAGTAGAGCATACATGCGAATGCCTGAATACAAAAGAAGTGGGCAAAATAAGTTGCCAACCTACATATTTGTACATATATATATAAAATTTATTTCATATTTTATTATGTAAATTTACTCCTAATACTCCATGTTTCAACTCCTACATTTCTCTAGAAATAGAATAAATTCCCAGCTTATATTCTTACGTAAAACATTTTGTGACTTTATCGATTTATTGATCGTATACCTGTCATTATAAGTAAGTTACGTTGTATAGTTTCTTACACTGAGAAGAAATCACATCTAATGTTTCTCGTCTCACTGCTAGAACTATAAGGCTTCAGCTATGTTAAACCCTAATGCAATAACTCCCTATTTTCTCTCTATATCACGTGATACCCTAACTTACATTTATATAAGTTTTTAAGAGACGGAATAACTCCAGTCTCTTCAAGATACATATACCTAGTATGTACTAATAAAATGCTTTGAAAATAATTTTTTAAGAAAATAAGGCTAAGTAATGATATCTCGCTGTGAATATCTCAGTAGAAAGATTATGTTTATTATACAAATTTCATTTAAAGTAAACCCCATTACGGTTTTCCTCCCAATATGCTCTCTTTTACAATTTCCTCAGTCCAAAATCTACTCATCCAATCAAACTTTTGCGGAGTCTAAAAAGTAAAACCGTTACATTCTGATGACTACATTTACAAAAGTGGAACGAGGTAGGGGTTGTGGAGCATCTGGGTGTTCATGAAATTGAGTTAGTCTTCAGAACTGGTGTACAAGCTTATTTTCTTCAATTAAGTTAGAGCTGAGAGGAATTCCTTTAGCCAAATTCAAAATCAGAAAGATAGTAATTTATAGCAGAATGCTCTCGGATCTGCTAAGCTAATGAGCCTGGTTATCCTGACCTTGTTTTTCATAAGAGTATTTTTTGGTTTTTTCAGTAATTGCATTTTTTCTTTTCTTTTTACTTTTTGATAACTTTTATTCACCAATTGGCTATAAAATAAAACAAATAACAACCTCCCTTTAAAGTTACATATCCATCGAAGGAATTATTGTCAGCAATTTGCTGATTCAGTCAAGAATAATAGAAGAAAATGTAAACAAAAAATATTTAATGCATAATTGTACAAGAACAAATAAAACACGTTCAATTCTATTAAAGAAATGTATTATCAATAATCTATTGGTAAAAAATCAATCTTTCTTATTTTAAATGCAATACATGTTTTGGACACCACATACACGGTTTTCTTAATTTATTTTATATGCAATACTCATGTAATACCCCACATACGGTTTTCTTAAATACCACGGAGCAATATAAATAATCTAATACACTGAATTGTTATTGATATATATATATATATATTGACACTTTGATGTATTGACACATTCATTCTGAAATATTTACTTTATATTTAAAAATGAAATATAATTATTCAGTTCCTTGTTTCAAATAAGTTAAGACTTATCAATGGCGACGAGTAATTTCAACGAACCTACAATACAGGGAGGAGAGCCAAAATTTGGGGGGGAACCCTGATATATATACATTGACACTTTGATGTATAGCCACATTCATTCTGAAATATTTACTTTATATTTAAAATGAAATATAATTATTCAGTTCCTTGTTTCAAATAAGTTAAGACTTATCAGTTATGACATATAGTAACATGTAAGATATAAGTACAAATTATTATGGTTCTATAATTTAAAGGAATAAGTAGTAAGAATCGTTAAACAAAACTATTTAACAAATAAATGTTGTCACTTAGAATATATTAAAATTATTTTATATCAGCCACAAAACAAATAATTGAATAAAAATTAATCACATAAAAGATGAACTAATTTTACTAGGTGGCCAATTAGTGCGTTAAAACCATCAAGAGTATTTTGTTAATAGGGACAATCAGTAAAAGTTAGTCCTAACTTTAACTGATCAGTAAGCACTTGTATAACTTTGGGAAGTCCTTAAATGGTAAATGGTATTGAGTGCCCAATAAACGTTTAAGGGCGCCTCACTTAAAGTACCATTCAGGTAGCTTATGCCTTTACAATATACTATATAAAACTTACTTAGGATCCTGCTATTTGAAGAAAATGAATAATTTTTAATGATTGCAGCATCGACGGATGTGATAATTGGCTAATGATTCGAAATGTATCTAAGAAAATTAAAACAAAACACATATACTTACTACACATATTATTTAAACATATTTTGCGTCTAATAGATTTGCTAAAGGTTGCTAGGGTCGACACATTTTCCATAAAATAGTAAAATACTAAAATAGTTTTTATATTTTTGTACCACATATAGTTTTACAGTACTGTAAAAGAACATTTTATGAACTGTTATAAAATATTAGTTTATTAACTTTTTGAATGATTCCAATGTTTTTTTTTCTGTTTCAGCAAATAGCATGTTAGATGCCATAATTAATAGAGCATGGAGACCATTTTTCAGAATGATTCGACCCCTGATCAACGATTTAGTAACGACAGCATTTACTGAAATATTCAATAATGCTTTCGCTAATTTCAACCTTGATAAACTTATAGGAAATCAAGCGGAAAATTGATTTTTCTTGCATTAATTGTGATATTAAAAGTGATAAAGATATTTAAAAGAGAATTTCGAATTTTAAATTCACGCTAACTAAAAATACATGGAGTGAAAAAAAAAAAAAAATCCATGGATAAAATAGTCGTAACATCTTAGTTATAAGCTAGAAATATTAGTGTCTCGAAAATAAATTAAAATTAATCTATTGTAAAACGTAAACTTTATTTATAATAAATGAAACGCTGTGAATAAGCAGTTGAATACATACTGAAAAGAATTATTTATCGTAAAGGGAAATAGTTGAATGATCCTTAGAAGCGAAAAACTCATCTTGTAACAAGAAATAAAAAGAGTTTTCCAAACACTCATCAATCAAAAGCAACCTCACTTTAAACTGTGCAAGACAGTTATTTTTCTTTGAATGGAAAAACTTTCCTTTAAATTTTTCATAAGAGCACTTTCAATAATTTACTTTCATTGCTGTTAAAATAAAATTGAACTTTGTAATATGTTGTTTTGTATATTTTAAATGTAAATAAAATGAATAATGTTTTTTAGTTGTTTGGGAAATGGCTATTATTTTTTTTATTGTCTATTTTATTATTTATATTATTCTATCGATTATAATTTCTTCACTGAGGCGCAACATCACACTATAATTGTAATCCTGAGTGACACGGGGTCAGTACCCCAATTCGTCGCATAATCTGGTAAATAAATTGATGGACCTCTCCTCACCATGAAACTTAATTATCAATTAAGTACTAAAATATTTTAGCTAGTTCGACCAAATCAAATCAAAAAATCGGTCCGAGACAACTCAGACAAACTTTCTCATATACGAGTTTATAATTACTTAACCCAGTATTTTCCATTTATTAGTTTTCAAATGTACATTTAAATATTATTGAACATTTCATCAAAATTTATCATAAAAATAACTTCTCCTGGGCGGGGAATCGAACCCGGGCTCTCTCCGTCCGCGTTTTAAGCTAATTTCTCAGGAACTAGATTTTTCCCGGGAAAACGGCTTATATCGTTGGATTCGTATTCAAATGGACTACATTTTAGAATTTTTTAATCAAAATCGTCGGAACCGTTTTCGAGAAATAATTTTTTTTTCATGTTTTTTCAGAGTTTTTGGGGGGTTGCGCCCCCAAATTTAGAGCTAAAATTCATTTCTCGATTTCGCCTCGGGGTATGATTTTTCTGAACATGTATGCCAAATTTCGTCAAAATCGGCCCAGTAGTTTAGGCTCCAGGCGTCTGCACAGACGACAGACGACAGACGACAGACGACAGACGACAGACGACAGACAGACAGACATTTTTTAAAAACCACTTTTTTGGACTCAGGGGACCTCAAAACGTGTAAATCCATCAAAATCTCAAAATCGAATTTTCGCGCCATCACAATACTTTCTCTTTATATGAGAAAGTAATAAATTAATTTACTGATAAAATTCTAGTTTTAGAGTATAAAAAAAATATCAGCGTCGAAGAAAAAGACTTAAACGTGTTTTATTTTGACAGCAGATTCACAAGCATATTCAATCGATTTTACTTTGTTCAACATAAACAGATTTCGTTGAACTGCTCATTTAGCCTATATTATATATTAACAATAACAGTTGACACTAATGTGAAATAAGTAACATGATTATGAATAAGAATTGAACGAGAATGATTTGATATAGGTCACAGATTCCATAAACATTCGTTGTTTGGATTCTAGACTATTAAACAGATCATTAGAATTTATTTTATAATCCAGTTTATTTATAATAAATTAGCTAACTTGGTTTTATTCTAACTTCCTATATTGATCTCATAAAACAGTAGTACTGACTATTATTTTTACACTTTTTAAACCACTAATTTATATTATGTAAATTGTATAAATAAAGAAATAAAATGTCTGCCAAAAATTAGTGTGGCACATTCCATATTCACGTCTAATCACATGATTATAAAATAATGTAAGAGATAGATTTCAAAATATGAGAGTTACTATAAAATGGGTTGTGCGCATGCCTTAGTCTTGAGCATGCGCAAGTACCAGTAAGCAGAAGGTTGTTTTTCTAGATTCTACAAATGAATGGTTCCAATATTTTATGTTTCGCACTCTCCAGCTTAGTTTTCATCATCCCCTTTTTTCAACTACAATTTTCTTGTCCCCCACGGAATATATTGGTTTCTTAGTAAGAAATTTAAAAATATAATATATAAAATATAATATATTGTTCTAGACTTTTTTGTTAAATAAAAGAAAATTATTGAGGGCTGACATAAAACTACTTTTACTCATAAAATATTGAAGGGGTACCGCCCCTAGTCCTCTTAAGATTTGACACCCACAGTACAATATGTGTATATATTATAGTATATATATATATATATATATATATATATATATATATATATATATATATATATATATATATATATATATATATATATATATATATATATATAAATTTACATCACAAGTTAATAATTTCGTTCGAAGCCTATGATATGGAGCGTATGAAGTCGTTTTAACTGTACGTATAGATATTTGGAACAGCGCTCAACCCTTTTATCACTTGACTAGGCACAAACACAGAACGCGAATATTACATATTGATACTTTATTTGACAGAGAACCCAACCGATATTTTCAACAAAGTTGAAAATGCCTTCAATACACAAAGGTACTTTGAATAAGGTCTTACATTATTAGTGGACAGGAAACCTTCAGGTAACAAATTCTACTAATTGTATCATTAACATAACGTGAATATTAATGTAAATGTATAGTGTAACGCAGGGTAGTTATCAAGCAAGACTAAATCGATATCAAAGATACATATAGTTTCTCGATATTATTAAAAAAATTAATCAAAACATGAAGTTAATCAAGCGCTCCCTTTATATACTATTATTATAGTTGTCTTTTACTTCGGTTAATTATGCTTTAAGATTCAAGTATGGCGAAAAAATATTGACACAATACAATACACGTATGTTAGTATTTGATATTTATAAGGGTTATTCAGCACTATTACGTATTTCGCGTTTTGCTTTGATCATTCACGAAAATGAATACCATTTTTATTTGATTTGGCGAAATAGTCTACAAAGAACGAGGAGGCAAGAGAAGGATTTGCGGTATTCCTGAGAAAGTTTCACTACAAATTTCTTTTTTTGAGAAGAATCTTTTAGGCACAAGCAGGTGAATGTCCCTAAGGGTATGTGGTAAGTAAGAGAGGAAAAAGTATTCTACTGGGACAATCTACATAGTCCTAGGGGGGAAGGCTACCCCATATCTTACAACAGAAGGGGAAGAAATCCTAAACTTGAAGGAGAGGTAAAGGTTAACTTCAGCCAACCTCTTTGTACCCTTCAATCAAATAATAAATACTAATACATATAAATAAATCCTTAACATATTACACCATTGAACTTAAATTTGGCGAAGTCTAATAATAATTAAAAAACGGATAATAGGTAATTTTGTAAATATAAATAAATAATTTATTTTAATTATCGGCGACCTAAGCTAGAAGTGACTGTTAGCTTACGAAGAAATAAAAATTAACGAGTTCTCATTTTTTTTTTTTTTTTTTTTTTAACAAATAAATTTTAAAAAGGTACTTATCATTCAATTCAAAAACGTCTTTCTGAAAAATGCGAAAAAATAAATAATTTTATATTTATTTGTTTACAAAAAATAGTTCAAAATCCATCATATTATAATGGCTACAAATTCCATTTATCTAAAAATGTATCATCGGCATCTGGGATTTAATAAATCTGATTAGTATCTATTCAAAATTGTTACTTTATTTTCTTTAAATAAGAAACATTGATTTGACCTAAATAATTTATAGCTAGCCAGATGTTTGGATAAAGTTAAGCACAGAAATTTTTGCCGCCTTTCAAGCATCTCCTAATTTGCAAAAGTATAACTTTTAATTAATTTTCATGTTTAATTAAATTATTCATTTAATAATACAGACTCTGGAATTTTCACTTCAAAAATATAAAACGAACAGCTCTTATAATCAGCTTATTCATAATATCCTAAGAGCCAATATTACTCAGGAATTCTATAATTCTACTTAACGAGGCTTTGGTCCCTTGAGAATAGAGCTATTAATATTATCGAATGACACACACCAATGCACTGATGACGTCAAGAAAAGTCTTTCATGGCCTTAGAAAATTTGCCTTAGAAGCCACTAAACTGGGATATTGACTCAGTATTTGAAAGCCCTTAAAGATAATCCATTATATTAAGAAAATTTATTTAGTGTCTGAAAATAATTGAACAATACTCAAGCGTCATACAAATCTGCTACGAGTAGGTAGTATATGGTACGGAGATAAGCTTTGGACCAAAGAGAAAAGCTGAACGCACGTAGCTTAAGCGCACGGAAAGGGATTTAAAGGCCCTGCCACGCCCGACTAAATCCTCCTGCGACTCAGATAACATATAATACATGTAAGTGTATATTTAAATTAATACATATATATTTTGACCTCGTCAGAGATTAGTGAATTCCAACGTTTCATACCCATTACAGGTATAACTAAAGGAAGTTGCCATGATTAGTCATTTGCAATTGACTCTCATGAGTAACTCACTTGAGAGAGATCCCTGTAATGGGTTCGAAACGGATTCTGCTCTCTTCTGGAAGATGTAGATTTATTAAGTAATAACATAGTACACATCAAGTACAGAATTAAATACTTAGTCAAATAAGTACAAGGCAAAAAAAGAGTCAAATAATAGCATCTTTAATTTGCAATAATTATGTGAAAAAATATATTAACGCTAATTAATTATATATATTTTGTTTAATTAAAATGATTATAATACAGGTAAAAAATGTTATACTTATGGGATTTTAATGAGAATATAATTATTTTGAACAAATAATGTATTATTTTAATGAGATTTTGGAAATCTCCGAACGACAATCCGTAATAACAGTATTATAAATTTTATCAAAAATACCATATCTCGTTTTAAAGAGCGATGGGATTAAAAGGGTTGTAATTCTCTAATCCTTAATTATTTTTCATTAAGCCATCCAAACATTTTTCCTCCAAATTCTGCTGATACCTATTTCTAACTCTATAATTAAAAACTAAACTACCCCTCAATAAACGTTTTTTATTCAATTCTTAAGTCCAATTAAAAAAAAAAAAAAAAAAAAATCATTTTCATAAATATTTTGTTCATTATTTCTTAAAATTATGTTGAAAACAAATAAAAATCGATTACAAAGCCTATTAAATAGGTGAATTCTTATAATTCAATTTAAAATACTATTATGTTTATCTAAT
Source organism: Gerris lacustris (assembly GCA_951217055.1). NCBI lineage: Eukaryota > Metazoa > Arthropoda > Insecta > Hemiptera > Gerridae > Gerris > Gerris lacustris. Next base: position 83,981,419 of record OX578277.1, read on the forward strand.
AAAGCTAAACAATTAAGCAGTCTAAATGGCAATCTTTATCGGGTTACAAAAAAAATAAAAATAAAAATGAAATAATAAAAATAAAAAAGTATCCCATACAACTCTAATCAAAACTAAATAGTCTTACATTCATTTTTACTATTTTACTTTTTATTTGAAATAAATTCTCTAAAAAAAAAAAAAAAATTATGTATGAAAATAAATTATATATAATTATTGTTGTTATGTATAAGCATGCCCTCATCATTTGAAATATTGTTAACATGTGAGCATAGTCTAGGCACGTATTTTAGTGGAGTGTAGAAGCTGCATATAATACAACGGTAATTAACCGATAAGATAACCTTTTAAAATAAATGATGCAATTAATTTAGAATAGACTTCTATTATAAACGAATCTTGAATCTAGACTGAAACCCTTTTCCTATTAACTACTCTCTCTGTGTAATTGCACGATAAGTTAGTAATATATCTTTCTAATTCTTATATATAAAGGGTCTGACATGAACCTTATATGGTTAAGCATTGCAATGTGTTTAAACTATTTTATTTTTTAACTAACATTAAACCAGCCTTATAAATAACTATAAAGAAGGGTTTAAAGGGCAGCGCCTATAAATTTAAGGTAAACTTAATTTATCAATTTTTAATACAGGATATAATTTTTCTGAATAAATATGACCAATTTTATTTAAATAGGGTCAGTTTAGGTTCGACACACACGACATACAGCCATTTAAAAAACAAAAAGAATTCTTGGGACTTAAGGGACCAAAAAATATATTAATTTTTGAAACATGTTCGCGCTATCACTATAGGCACTACCAATAAGCGAAAATTAAACAGGTAAGCCTAATGCCCAATATTAAAATATCGACTAATTTAGAAACTTAAAGAATACAACGTGTAGAAGTGATTTTAAAAATTATTATCTCTAATTATTTATCTATAATTATTTATCTCTAATTATTATCTCTAATATTTGGTCTCCGATGAAATACGGAGTAACACCAAATTCACCAATGTGTAGTTCAGCGAAAATTAGAGTTTCCTGCTATTGAAATACTCGTAATTCGCATTTCTTTAATCCAGTCATATAAATTGAATTCTGTCTAGGGTTTGTGTTGAAACTGTTGTTCCTAACTCTTACCAGTTGTCACATAAACATAAACTAATGCTCTAAATTACTATTATTTCCCCCAAGGAAAGAGCTTATTAGCTCGAAACTGGGAGTATTAGTCACCTGAAAATTATTATATTTATGTAATTAATTTATATTTATTTAAGTTTTGATTTCACTTTAATTGAGTTTACAAGGTTTCATAATGTAAGCATACAACGATAAAGTCATCATGATTGTACCTGTACACTTGCACTATCATCAGAAATTCAGTAAAGATAGAAAAGACCAAATTTAATTCAATACTGCCTTCACTGATCTAAATATGTGTAGAATCGTGTGTGCCAACTCTTTAAGAGACCAAGGAAGGTATCCTTTCAATATTTTATAAGTAGGCGTTAAACTATGTAGATCCATTTTAAATATTTCGATTAGAATTAGGCTAGAGGAGTGCCATATATTTTATTTAAACGCTTCACTAAAAATGCAACCAGTTCTCTCCAAACTTGATTCAAAACAAGTCGTGGAATGAAAATTAGTAAAGAGCTCTGAGAGCACTTAACATAAAATATCGGAACGATCCATTTACATAATTTAGAAATATGTTGCCAAATTCAGAGCTATAGAGTAGCAGACAGTAGGCATACATTACAAACATGTATATGTGTAGGCTTTCCACAGTTCAGTTTTCACTAGAGGAAAATTTATATGTTAGATGTAAAAATTGTAAAACGAGTTACTTTACCATCTAAAGATAACAGGGCCGAGAACCCGCCATATTTTACTAAAATTATTGAATACTAAACCCGGGTGCACATTGAAACGCATGCGCCGCAGCACAGCTTTTTTCAACCGCAGAAATATACGAAACCGCGTGAATTAAGACGCCAGATCTTCTATCGTCAGGTAGGCCACGTGTAGTTTAGTACTAGTACTGCCTTCCTTTGCTCTGCGTCTCAATTCGTGCGGTTGTGTATACATCTGCGGTTGAAAAAAAAATGTGCTGCCCTGTCCTGCGTCTCAATGTGCGCCTAGGCTTAAACTTGCATACATTTTTTTGTATTGAGAAATTTACTATAATTAATAAAAATTAATATCAAGTGAATTATAGTTATCCATCTTATTATAAAATTAGATTTCTACTATATTGTCCATGATCTTGCATCTTCTCGCTACAAACCCTTCCACTCCAAGTTTTCTGCTCATCCTAATCCCCTAATCCAAAATCTGTCCGCTGTCACACTCCCAGATAACCCCTTCAGACGCATCAAGTGTATATGTGGCAACTTGACCTATTTCAATAATGCAACATAATATTAAATTCCTAAGATAGATAACCCAACTTAATTTTAAGCAACAATAAAACCAAGCATAAAAGGAACGTTTACACCAATTTTGTAAACCTATAGGTTTATTCTAGTTGAAAAGTTATCGCAACATATAAAGTGTTAAATTTTAGCTCGCCGAAGGTAACTAAATCATTTTTTACAGATATTTGTTGTCTCTAATTTTTTTTTTTAAAACTAAAATAGGTATAAAAAGTTGCATATTTAAGAAGCAAGGTGCGCATATATTATCCTTTAGTATCATAGGTATGCACTTATTTGGTTATTTTAGGGGTAAAATGGCCCGCCATTTTGAAAACGCGATATATATTTGTGAAAAAAATTTTAATACCTTTAAAATGATACCCAACTTCAAATTTTCGAACAATAAAAATTTCGGGTCCATAATTACGGCCCCCAAAAATTTGAATTCTTTATATCAACTCCCGAAAATATCATTGGACCACAAGATGTATATTTTTGCCTTATTTTTAGGATATAAAAAATTTATAATTAAAAAATTTAATTGGTAGCGAAAATTTTTTTTTTCGTTTTGTTTTAATTTTTTGAGGGGTAAAATGACCGCCATTTTGAAAACGCGATATATATTTGTGAACCAAATTTCAATGCCTTTAAAATTATACCAAACTTCAAATTTTCGAAAAATAAAAAAAATTTCGGGTCACCACAGTTACGGCCCCCAAAAATGTCTTATATTTGACTTTTTTATATCAACTACCGGAAATATCATTGGACCAAAGAGATGTATATTTTTGCCTTATTTTAGGACCTTTCCTAATGGTGTAGCGCAGACATATTTTTTAGCGTTTTGTTTTCATTTTTTCGGGGGTAAAATGGCCGCCATTTTGAAAACGTGCTATATATTTGTAATCAAAATTTTAATACCTTTAAAATGATACCCAACTTAAAAATTACAAAAATATAAAATATTGCGATCAAATCGCAATTGATCGTTGACCGCAGAAATTTTGAGTGTTAGAGTCCAAAATAGTCATTCTGTTTTTGGGCTAAAAAGTTTTACTTGTATACCAAATTTCAAATCTCTAGCTACAGTAGGTCGGGAGATATACTCCAAGGTGCGACGGACGGACGGACGAACTACCAAATGCAAAAGGATTTCTAGGATGACCTCGAAACCCTAACATGTCTCGTACTTAATAAAACTTATATATAAAATGTAAAGTACTCATTTTCGAATCAATTATGTTACTAATATTTTTCTTGTTATTCATTATAAGACCATACAATTACAAATTGGAACTTAACGAAAAAAGAAGAAATTTAAATTTTTCACTAATAAAAAACAATGGCTTCTTACTTTATCAAATGTTATTCTTTTAGACAACGAGTAAGTTTTGATTTCTTTTGTTATCACACTTTTCTTTCTTTTGACTCTATATTTTCAAAGTTTTCAAAATAAGAAGAAAAACTTTAGAAAATTCTAGAACTAAGACAGTTTATATTTCTCTAGTTGCTTAACAAGCTTTGCTTCAGTTCTCATTGTTAGATTTTTTTCTTCTTTTTCAAAGGAAACTCATAGAACATTGTATAAGAAAAAAATAGAGAAAACAACTATGGTTTCTGTCTAAACAAATTCTTTTTCAAGCCCTTTGCAAACAATACAAAATCCAGATAACAAAAATGGAAGAAAAATTGAACGACTGTATATCCAGCTTAAATAAAAAAGAAATTACTTCTTTTTTTGTTCAAATCATTTGTTAAAGAAACTTTCAGTGATATTTTTTTTTAAAGAAAAGTTTCAACTCTACATCAAGTTTCACCCATGCATCGTTATTGCTGAATAGGCGCAGTTGGGCATAGTAATGAGAGCGAAATTATTTGTTGAATTTTTAAAAAGACTTTAATTACTTGATTTTAAAAGCTGTCGACTTGGTGTGATGTCTGTTTCCTTTCAAAATATTCAGGCATCATCTCTTTTTACAAAAAAAAAAAAACACTCAACTCTTCAAATGAGCCATGAAGCGCCTTTTTATAATTAAGTACATGAGTAGCTTGACATACAGAAGTGGGTGCATCAATCAGAACCTGCGTTACTATGTGCGCCGAGAATTCCGTGGTACAAGGGGTCAAAAAAAATTGCTTGCAGGCTCATTTGTTTAGAAAGCCTCTCTGGTCCTCTCACTTGCTAACGAGCTCTTTTATTCTTCATAACAACCACTTGCGTCGAGCACACTCGTTCTTTCATGACTAAGGACTACCCATGCCCTCGGGTACATACAAAGCATGCTACTATAAGAATTATTTGGGATCCCAATTATTTTTTTACTGTAACACTTATTACCAGAGCTTAAAAAAAAGTGAAATAGTTAAAAGCCCCCAATAAATGTGTTTAATCCAAAAAAAAAAAAAAAAAAAAAATCTGGGAATAAGTGTGACAGATAGCTTATCGAATCCTGTTATTGGACGAATTATTTGAGATTTTGATCTATTTCTATCCCCGTCCCACTTATTTGTAACCAATATTGCTAACATTCAAATTTCATCAAAATCGAACGAGTAGTTATTTTAAATGTTCCTTAATGTCTGTAACAGATTTCGGTCCAGCATTTTATTTATTTTTTTAAATCATTCTTTAGAATGTTCACAATGCATTTGTTATCTACAGTAAGCACTAAGGGGAAAATATAAGACCCAGAACTAGGAAGTTGAAATTTTGGAGACATCCTTAGGACGTAATTAGCCACGAAAACAGCATTTGATATTTGGTTTTTATGTGTGAGAGGTGACAAAAAGGGGTAGCCAACCTTTAAACATACATCAATTTAAAGGTCTTGAAGTGTAGAAAAAGAATATGCAACAATTAAAATTTTACACTTAATAATTTTAACTTAATCGTACAGAAACCGATGATTATCGTCTCATATACTAACGTGACGCGCGCCTTTACTTGTTTTAATATAAGAGACAGGGCCCTCTATCTAGTCGCATTTAAACTGATGAGGATCCTCACCTTAAATATATGTAAATATAGTATTAAACTGTAAACCCTGTATTAATTTTATAATTATTATGTATTGTAAAAAAAACAAAAAAACAGAAAGGTGGAAATATGTCATTATTATTATTAATTAAATATTGTCAATCCCGTTGCAAAACATGGGTATTTGACGAGTTTAAAAATAAATTTAATTTTTTTTATTTTATTTCTAACATAATCTCATGAATAAGATAGAGGGTAAAAACAGAAGGTGGGAATTGTTCCCTTCACACGCTACCTTATAGGGTAGAAAATACTCCCAGAATAGATAAGAGCCGATGGAATCGAACCTTTGAATCTTTTATCAAACAAGAGCTAGATTGAGCTACAGAGGGCAGACCTGTGAAATCGTATTTACAGGTAAACATGCCCCATACTCCATACAGGCAGGACAAGGAGCAAAGGAACAGAGGACTATATTATCAGCTACCCCTTTATACCATTGAATTCACTACTTCCCACCTATGTAGAGAACAACCTTTAATAATAAAAACATTAGAATAATAAAAAAAAACCTTACTTGTTTACAAGAAGTATTGATTCTCCTGTAGCAGATATTTTTTTTCGCTTCCTCCTTTTTTTAGACAGAATTCATTAAAAAGTGCTGTAACAAAAAAACAAATTGCTAAATTAAACCTCAGTTTGTTATGGATAGATTTATCTTATATGTCTAGTCTGAAAGGCTTAAAACAGTAAAAACCAAAAGTTCTCTTTATTAGAGCTTTGTTTTCCCACTCATTCAATTCGGCTCTCAAATAAATAAATATTGTCTTTATTACTAACGGCCTCAAGTAAAAGTAATAAGCGATTTAGTAGTAGTAAGTGGAACTAATGGGTATTTTCTCAATAAACAGGATAGCTAAATAATCCGGGGACCCAATTCCTTTTTTAATTGAAGTGTCGTTCTTCATCCTAAAACGGATCAAAAACGAGCTGGAGCCCAAAAGAACACACCAGAAATCGGAATCTAAATTTGAACGATTAGAATTTATCGGGACAAAGCTGTCAAGGTGAAAGAGGGTGGGGGAGGGGGGGTATCATTATTCGAAGATATAAGGTCGGAAAAAGTACGATGAATGGGGGAAGAGATCTGAATCTGGGAACGATCTCAAACGACGTCTCCTCGCCCATCCCTGGGAGGATTTAAAGAACCCAGATATAGAAAAACAAAATTTGAAACCTATGTTTGTATTAACACAGCTAAAACTGGATGTATACACACAATGATCGAGCACGAACAAGCACGAATGGACTCAAAATTAAAAGAGCTCAAATTATTGATAGCAAGTACCGACGAACGCAATAGAGATTGATCACTGTGTCCGTTTTGACTTTCTCATCTAAAGAGAAAGTATTGTAATAGCGCGAAAATTCGATTTTGATGGATTTACACGTTTTGAGGTCCCCTGAGTCCAAAAAAGTGGTTTATAAAAATGTCTGTCTGTCGTCTGTGAAGACGCCTGGAGCCGATTCTAACGAAATTTGGCATACATGTTTAGAAAAATCATACCCCGAGGCGAAATCGAGAAATTAACTTTAGCTCCAAATTCGGGGGCGCTATCCCCCAAAAACACTAAAAAAAACATGAAAAAAGAAATATTTCTCGAAAACTGTTCCGACGATTTTGATTAAAAAATTCTAAAATGTAGTTCATTTAAATAAGCATCTAACGATATAAGCCGTTTTCTCGAAAAAAATCTAGTTCCTGGGAAAATAGCTTAAAACGCAGATGGAGAGAGCCCGGGTTCGATTCCCCGCCCAGGAGAAGTTTTTTTATACATTTTGATGAAATGTTCAATAATAATAATTAAATATACCAACTAAAGCTAATAAATGCACAACCAGGGCTAAGTAATTATGAACTCGCATATGAGAAAGTTTGTCTGAGTTGTCTCGGACCGATTTTTTCTTTTGGTCTTCAAAGGACTCCATCCTATTCGTATAAATACATGTTTTTGTGCTCATAAGTTCTCACTCATGTGTAGTGTGTATTCGCTCAATTGAGTACTTTTAAGGCTCGTTCTTTAAGTGAGAAAAAACTCGAAGTCAACAAAGAAAACAGGACGCAAACCTTGATCGTATTTTTAAAATATAGAGCGTCAATGAGGAAACAATAAATACATAAAAAGGAATAAATAAATATCGTTGTTTAAATTATTGTAATATTGGGGAAATTAAGCTTTTTGTTTAATATTTTACATATATTACAATATAAAACGGACGTTCACCAACCATCTAATAAAATAATAAACTATACTGGTTCAGGAATAACTTATTATGTAAAAATCCAAGTTAATAATAAAGGGTCAAAAATAGCTATAAGTAAATACGAAATAGAAGTAAATAAAACCCACACAAAATAATGTGGAAATGTGGTTTCTTTGCAGAGTGCTTTACAAAAGAATTGTAAATTAAAGTTGAAAATAAAGACTTTGTTTAGCTCCAAAACCACTTTCCTAATTTTCAAACAAATAAATGTTCTTCTCCGAAAGTTTAATGAAAGACTTAAAGTAAACAAAAGATGTGAGGTCTTTTTAACCAACACCTTTTGTTTGTGCTTAAAATTACCTTGGGTCTTATTGAAAACTGTCTCAGAAATAAATAACTGGTCTGTTAAATTAAATTTTTTCATAAGGACATTCAATCGCAAATGAACGCTTCAACAGATAACATTGTTAAAAGAAACTGATCACTGACGCAAATCATTAACCAGTCCGCTATGAGTCTCAAACTTTGTAATTGAATGGGACAATACATACTGCGCAACCAGATAGTAACGCGTTAGCAATCAGTTGCCGGCAACTCAACTTGTACACTTCAAATAACTTGAGTGCCTACGGTAGAACCCTAAAAATTTATTATCTAAAGTTAGAGTTCTATTGCATTAACGAAAATGCGGTGGTTGAATTTTTTTCCAGACATAGATGAACACAATATTTGTATTAATTGACATCTGTAATGATAAAGTATTTACACAGATTCATCACTTGAATTGTCACTGGCATAACCGATCAATGGCACAACTAAGATGCTCCCCCTTTAAGAACACAAAGGAGACTAATGATTTCGATCATTTTTGAGTTGGCCTCGTGTTCGAAAATTCATCACTTTCGAATTTGTTACCGGTTAGTAATTTCAATCACAAGTTGTGTTTATTTTTAGTCGCTTCGTGTGCGTAGGCCCAAGAGCCCACGGGAGTCAGTTGTGTTAGGGAACTTTCCTCAAAAGATGGCACTGATTTTTACAGGTTTTTTTCGAAACGCCCACATTTCCTTCCATTAATTTGACTGACGTCAATCACACCGATTTCGTGCTTAAATGACTGTAGCTCCGAACATCATGACCCGAAAAGCTAAATGTTCGGGTTTTCGCCATCAGTTCTAAAAAATGCCGCAAATCGCATCTCAATACAATGTCTTGAAGCGATAATATAAAGGTTTAAAGTTTCGAACGATCGTACGAACGTACATACATACATACGTACGCACAGACATATAAGTAAATGAAACGGATGTTAATGATATCCCCGGGTTCGTAAGACCTCTCCTTCACAGAGATCTCAGAATCACGTTTTGGAGGGTATCACCATACTTCCATTTTCATGGAAGTAAAAAAAAATAATAATAATAGTTTTAGTGACATTCATGCCATGTAAAATATTTTGATTCATGACATGTATTGCTTTCATAATACACTTTTTAAAGACAACTTACACCTCACTTTCAACATATAAATGAGCTCAAGTGGATGTAAAGTTATAAAGTATTCACTTCGCGGAGACCTGTCACCCACCCCGAAGCCCGGGCATGACTCGCGCCCGAGCCAGGGCCAGTCGGATATTACACCAAGATCAAAGTGCCACCTGTGACAAAATGTTAAAAATCAACCTTGCCACGCACCCCAGCACCTTGCGCTTTGGTATGTGACATGTTTTTGATTTGCCTCACGCATCCTTCAACTTGAGAATCCACGAACTCTGACGAACTAAAACCAACATTTGCATATTTCAGTGAAATTTCCTAGTAGAATTTCACTAAAAAAACTAATAAACAATTATTTGGACTAGATTCTCAGATAGGTAGATTTAAATCTTGGGTAACTAGATAGAACACAGTAATTAGATTAAATTATACAGGGTGTCACCGAACAAAACTGCACCACTTTACTAGGAGATAGTGCGCCGAACAAAAACTGGTGGGTCCGTAATAGAGATTCCCAAAAATACATTAAAATTAAAATCATAGTTTTTTTTTAGTTTTATCCTTAAAATTCTTAAAAAGTAAGCTAATTACTTATTACCGTAGAACACTTTGAAGCTAACCTTAGAGCATCAGAAAATGCGTCGAATAAGACCAATCCCAGATCTGTATAACAAATTTCCAGCAAAATGTTCAAGTTCTACGCCCCTGTTAATTTGTTTTTAATGAAGAGAAAGAGGGTGATTGCTAGGTACAAATAATTGATGGATAAATGAATTAAAAAATCGGTCCGAGACAACTCAGACAAACTTTTTCATATACGAGTTAATAATTATTTAGCCCAGTGTTTTCCATTTATTAGTTTTCGTATGTACATTTAATTATTATTGAACATTTCATCAAAATGTATCATAACTTCTCCTGGGCGGGGAATCGAACCCAGGCTCTCTCCGTCCGTGTTTTAAGCTTTTATCTCAGGAACTAAATTTTTCCCGGGAAAACGGCTTATATAGTTAGATTCGTATTTAAATGGGCTACATTTTAGAATTTTTTAATCAAAATCGTCGGAACAGTTTTCGAGAAATAATTTTTTTTCACAGTTTTTAGGGGGTAGCGCCCCCCAATTTGGAGCTAAAATTCGTTTCTCGATTTCGCCTTGGGATATGATTTTTCTGAACATGTATGCCAAATTTCGTCAAATGGTTTTTGTTTGGTAACAAACGAAAGAAGTGAAGCTTTTGCGATTTCTCAAGTGCATATACTATTGTAGCAGCACCCCTATAGATTAAATCTATAAATGTCCCTTTCCTATTTCCTGCTACTGAAAACACTGATTACACATATTAATGTGATTTTCAGTCGCATCTTCCTCCTGAAACCTTGCACCGCAATGTTCGCTGTTCGCATCGATAAAGGGATTCTCTTTTAGTAAGTCCCCCCCCCCCCCCGTACTGGTATCGTAAAATGTAAAAAAGTCGGATTGGTAACAAAGTAAATAACTATTCGGATAAAGGTATATTTAGTCTAATGTACTGTAGGACAAAGGAATAACACACTTTACATCTTTCATTTTTGATATATTTTGATTATAAGTCAGAAAATTGCCCACCAAATTCATCTCAATTTCAAAGTAAATAAAGTGAGTAACAAAGAGTGTCGAGAAAGGTCCATGCTTAATTAAAACTAAATATTAAAAAATAATTTTAAAGAATAGCAAACAAAACCACACAACAAGACAAAACACTTTTATCTTTTAAAATTACGATGGAATTCCGCCATAGAAATTATTGTTATACTTTACTAACCGGACTAAGCGTACTCTGTATTTGGTCGAAATGGTCGTAACCGCTCCGGTAGACCGCTAAATCAACCGAAGGTTTACGAACACGATCAGTTGTTTAGGTTGGCCTTTCCCGGTTACTTCTCCCTGGACCTGGTTAGTGATTCCGACCCTTACTCACTTGGTTAGTGACCCTTACTTTTTTTACGAATCAATGTTACTACAAGATCACGAAGTGGTCCCGTTTGGGGACACCCTTTATTAGATATATATTTTAAAAACTTCTAAAAATCTTAATGCATAAAACTGTTTTAGGAAACAACATGAAAGATGTTATAATCAAATCTAGCGTTTGAAACTGTTGCAGCAAATCGAAACAGAAAGAAACTATAAACAGGTCAAAAAAGTGTGTGCTAGTCAGCACACAGCGAGGGTCCGTAGGCAACCCTGCCTATAGTTTAAGTAGTACCCTATTGATGGTGTTTTTTAAAAATGCTAAAAAGCTTACTTTGAACTTGAACTATCCTATGGGTCTGATATTCTCAAAACACATAAACAAACTGCAGATAAAGTATTTTTTAGCCACTGAACCGGACTAAAACCATATAAATACATCGAAAAGACCATAGTTATAAAAAAAACATATTCTGTCAATAAAAAATAAAATAATAATTTTTTCGAAATTTCGAAAAAGTGGTATCTTTACTTTTGGTCGAAGAATGTTCAGGAATTTTTTGCACTTCACATAAGCGAGATAGAGGGGGGGACACGTTTCACACCCACTTCAAACTTGCCTACGCTCGCCCTATCAAAGTTATAACCAAAGAATTATATATTTTTGTAATCAGCTCGACGTACCCTTTCATATGATACCCCTCACGGTGTCAAAAAAAAAATGAAAAAAATTTTAACCCTTAAGTTTTTACCCTAATTTTTTTGAAAAATATTTTTTTTAAGTCGCTATATTTTTAAAATATGTGGGTAGGTACAAGACACATACATGCCAAATTTCAAAGTGATTGGACGAAAGGTGTAGCCGTGAAAGCACGCGACAGGACGGACGGACAGACAGGGAAAATATAAGGGTCCTTACCCCCCCTCCCCCCCCCCCCCCTTGGGTTTTGCCTACGGACCCTAAAAAATATATAAAAGTATAAGTTCAATTGTCCTCTGTAATTCATTATCCGTTCATACAAAATATCTCGAAGATCGTTTGATCAAGAAAAATGACCACATGATAAAGTCCACATACGTATGAAAATTAAATTCCCTGTCCCAAAATGTTGAATATTGAAGGAGGAGGGAAATGAAGTTTCGAGGTGAAAAAAAAGAAAAAAAAGTGTAGCAGTTATTATAATAAGCTCAGTACTTATGTAGACTTTATTATCATTTATTTATTCTAACGTTGAACAAAAAAATGACTATCAGAGGTAAATTAAGAAAGTTTTTAATAATTATATTGACGTTGGTTCGGTTGGAGCCTGTTGGATATAGATCGGTAGCTGTTGAAAACGAATTACATGACCTTAAATCCCTAAATCCCACAGAAGGAAAGGAAAGCCATGTAAGTCTCTCTCTCTTTATTTCTTCTCGCTAATATTACAAGTTAGTTTTACTTCTTCCTTTTCCCATATATTATTCAATCCAATAACAACAACATCTTGTCACAAAACTTTTCACATAAAATATTAAAAGTTGCAAAAAAAAAATAAAAAAGGAAAGAAGTTAATAATATAATGAGATTTTCTAGTATCTCACACCTTTTTCGATTTTATATAGAAAAAAAAGTTATTCTTCTGACTTTATACTAGACTAAAATATGTTTTATGTTCAAACAAAAAGCGGATAAAATTGTACTTTCTCACCTATTATATTAAAGTTACTTTTTATATAAGATTTTCCAAATCCCCCCAAGTACGTGTTCCGAATCGACAAATAATGTATATATATTACTTTTCCAATTTCCTAACTTCAAGTTCTTTATGTTTCACTTATTGCATTTATGTTGGAAAAAGAATCTGTAAACAGTTATGTCCCTTTCAAAAAAAAAAAAAAAAAAGAAAGAAAGAAAAGAAAAATAGTAATATAATATATAAAAAATTAAAGAAACTTTTCGCTTTATTTAAATGTTTGTTAAACAAATAATAAGTTAGTGTTATTCGAGGTTTGAATGCAAATAAATATATTACATATATATATATATATATATATATATATATATATATATATATATATATATATATATATATATATATGTGTGTGTGTGTGTGTTTAAAATGTATTATTCATAATAAAAACTTGGGAACTAACCACAATTTAATTAAAAAAATTATATTTTACTTATAGGAAGATTGCAAATGCCTGGGTAGTGTAAATATAATCCCAAACAAAACCTAACCGTTAAAAAAGGGCCCGCCTAAAAAAGAAGGCATATATACATTGTGGCCAAGTTGCTCTTCCTTTAGTCCATAACCTCAGGTCACTCCTATGTTCATGAGCAAGACTGCTCTTTTATTTTTATTGCTTAACACTTCACCAGTTTCTGAATAACGCATAAAATATACTTGGCCGAAATGAAGATATAATTACTTTGATAAGCTGACTTATTTTGGGAGGAGTTCTGGAACTCTTGTTTTCTCCTGAGTTCTCTCCTTCCCTTTGTACGTAACTGCTATGTGACTACACAATGATACTGATGTTATATGCCTCATTCAGAAACTGGTAAGTGCCAAGTGTTAAGCAATTTAAATAAAAGAGCAGTCTTGCTCATGTATGTTGGAGAAAAGTGAGTTTATGGACTCAAAGAAAGGTTATAGACTTTGATACGTTGATTTTTTTTAGAGAGGGCTGGGCCCTTTTTTCAAGTTAGGTTTTTATTTGGGATATCATTCCATTTTGCTGCCTTCAGCATCATGGCCATCGAACTTCGTTCCAAAAAAAATTAAATGAATGCAGGTTAAAATTATTACAGAGAAAATAAAATTATTATTGAGACAAACAATATAGGCTAATCATGACCTAACATCAAAATCGGATGATCAAATTTTAAGTAGGGGGTTCAAAAAAATGTTCAACAAAAGATCAAGACAGACACGAGTCCAAAAATCTTCTCTGGTGTCTCTAAAAGATTTCTGTCCAAGAAGTTTTAAACTAATATTATAAAATATGGTAGAAACACGAGAAAGATATAAACCATACATTGCACATTGCACATAGATTGTGGGAGTTTTACAGTTATTAATATGCAAGAGAGCGTTGAAAAAAAAAAGAGACACCCAATTTACTCTCTACTCTCTAAATTTAGTCTCATCAAATCTTTGAATTGGGTTTGACGTAATGAAATGTTTGATAAATTAATAAAGATCAAACAAACTAAATTTAAGGAAAAAACTGTAAATATCTGATTCGAAAAAAAAAATAAATATCAAGTCAAAATCATTCCTTATTTCATGTTCCTTCTATAACCCGTTTTATTTTCGTGACATAAAAACTTTGAAAGTTTCTTATTTTTCTTTATTTCCGAATTTTAGTCCTGAGAAAACGTTTTCCTAAACTCTTTTTGCTTTGAAACTTTTTTGTAAAACAAAAACAAAAAATTATATAAACAGGAAAAAGTAACTCCCACCTTGCTCTTACTCTCAATTTTAATAAAGAATGTACCGAGAGAGAGACTAAATCTCAAAAACCCCAACTCAAAATTGTTGAGGGTTGGCGAAAAAAAAAAGGGAAAAAAAAGGTAGAGTAAGAGAAAATTGTTTGGGCTGTAACATGGAAAAAAGATTTATAAGGCAGAATTTCAGGTATTTTCTCTGGGTTAGCTTCGACGTAAAGTGGATTATGGTACGTGTACTGAAATTCGCATTACCCGAGTCATTCCCTCCCACTTTTTTTTTCCTCTTCTCCCTGCGTCCCTTTTAATCTGTAGGTCGGATACATAAATAAAACAAAAACAACTTAAGTAGGCAAAAAAGTAAGTAAATAAAAAGTATTTATTTTTATAACGCAGATATCAAAGATATGGAGTTGGAAATACTATATAAGATAAATTCGAATGTTTTTTTTTTTTAAATTAAAAAAAAAAAAAAACAAGATAAATCTCATTCGAATCTTGATAAGTGGAGTATAAAAGGGTTCTTAGTTAACTTACATATTAATAAATATTTCTTTCACTCTAAATCGATTCAACTAAATCGCTTTTTCATACTATTTACTAAACGCATTCCTTCATTATAGTGCCACAACTTAAATAAGTAGCTGTCAACTTAACTGTGATGATATAATAGCACAATATCCAAATAGAAATGAAGACCCTCAGTATTAATTGTACTCCAATAATTTAGTTTAGTATAACATTATTCTTTAAGATAATGTCAAGGGCCAATTTTCTCTTCAGGCGTCGCCTTTGATAAACACAAATGTTAAACAAAATGAATAAAGAATCAAATTGAAAAATAAATAAATGGGTATAATTATCACATTAGAATATATACATTAAATTTTATATTGAAAATTAAAAACAAATAGAGGGACTGTGAAGGGAGCAATGTCAAAATAATAGGCTGTGCCTGATCCCCTTAATATTTCCTGTGTGTAGTCTTTGATAGATTTAACCAAAGAATAGAGGTTTTCCGGTGCAAGCAACAATAATAATAAGCGGTTTACTCCGGGAAACCAAGATTGCCAAGGAACATGTTGGTCTAATTTCCTCAAGAGAAAATTTGTGGCCTGTGGTTTTCTGACTTATCTTTATACATTGAAACCATTTTATATGCTTTTATTTAATATTACTTCTTACAAGGTAAGAATGTTGTAATACATTTCTAACCCACAGAAAGCTGAAACTTAACTTGCACAGATTATATATTTCGGATAATAATGCGTTATCAATATTTAAATATATATTTATATATATATATATATATATATATATATATATATATATATATATATATATATATAATAGATATATTGATAGATAGCTAGATAGAAAGAATAATATGAAAATGGATGATTGTCTTATAGAAATAGAAGCCGAAAGCTGTTATAAAAAGAATAACTATTATTCTACGTACCTAAAATAATAAATTCCTTGATTCTTTCTATAAATTGACGGTCCTATATCTTAAAGATTAGTGAGTTACACGCATCTACATTTTTCTTTTTTTCTCAGATGAAAAGTAAAGACCAAAACAGAACCCCTAAATTATTTTATAAAGAAGTTTGGGTTTAATAACTAAATAATTAATTGTTGTAATTAATAGGTGCGTGAAAATGACTCAAAACAGAAGAAAGCTGAAACTTTCACTGATTATGTATTTGTAATTATAATGTGTTATTAATATTTAACTACATATATATATATATATATATATATATATATATATATATATATATATATATATATATATATATATATATATATATATTCGGAGATCGACACGTCGATCTCGACATGAAGTAGACTCGCCTCTCATTAAATCTCTTTATTAATATTACTTTTTCTTCCGCAGTAGGCACTGATGATGGCCTTTAAAGACTGAAATCTGCTTTTCCATTAAGGTTTTTTTTTTTTTATTTACGTGGAGAGAAAGTTTGTGTTATTCCTTTATAAATTAATTAGTTCCCTTTAGTAATTAAAATGACAATGCTTCGGTTAAACCTAACCCTTACCCTATTATGAACAAGTTCAACTATATAAAATTAATACCAGTTTTTAACTATATAAACGTTAAGTCTACAACTTTTACTAAGATAATAATGTGGTCAATTTATTAGGATTATTTAGTTCTATAAGAGCTAAGGAAGTAAAACTTAATGTTCTCAGTGGCAGGTAAAGAAAGACTGGTAATGTGTATTCTCTAAATGCTCATAGTTTCTCCTAATGGAATTTTCTCTAGTTAAAAGTTTTTCGAGCGGCTAGTTTGGTTTTGCTTTTGCCGCTTTACTCAAGTCAAATTACGATAGAATTCCTACATTAAGAGAGAAGGGAAAGTTTAAGGAAATTAAGTGAAGTGTGAAATTCCCGAGGAAAGTTCAGCTTTGGATGCTTTGCTTTAACAGTTTGTTACAGAAAAGTCTACTGACTTCTCTAGTTTGAATATTAAGTAAGATTCTATATTGTTCAATCGTTCTGGCTGTTAAATAAAAAACTTTACTTTTCACGGCAGTTTTAGAGAATTATAGTAAAAGAAATTATTAAAAAAATGTATTTACTGCTAATTTAACTACTATGCTGTAGTAGTAATTGTCAAAACATTGTGAAATATCTTTAAAAAAAAAAACAAAAAAACATTAATCATTTAACTTTCTTTAATTAAAATGTTTAAAGAGCCGAGGAAATAATTTTGTCCAAGGAAAAAGATAAGTGAGCAAAATGCAGATATAGGTTGCTGGGACTACAAGAAAATTGCAATAAAAACATCTGGCTACTAGAGTGGTACATAGCAAAAAAGAAGAATGGTCACATAATTATAAAATCATGAATAACAAGATAGATTTTAAAATAATATTAGTCATACAGTAAAAACAGTTGGTGCACATACACAAGAGGAAGTTATGCAGAGGGTTAAATTAAAATGGGACACTATTATACTAGATGATATTTATTAAAATCGGATGTGTTTTTAAGAAAAAAGTTTGAGCGAATGTACGACAGGAAGCAATGTGGGCAAAACATTGATAAAATTATAAAAAAAATCTTTAACATTTTCAGAACTATCACAATGCTACATTCGGTAAGCTCGGGAACAAAAGAGTCTGTAGGATTAATTAAAACTGTGTCAGCAGAGAGGCATCTCGAAAGGGAAAGAATTTATTAAGGTAAATATTTAAGTTAGGAGAGAAGGAAGCTAATAGGAAGAGAGAATAAATGAAAACTGAGACGATTTTAAGTTTTTTCTTTTTCAGAATGGGGGATTATTCTGAAGGAATTTTAAAATAATATTTTTTAAGAAAACCACTCAAGTAAATAACTGAAATTTTTAAGTCCTGAAATAATAATTTAAAGGTATATACACATGAAAGCGAACCAAGTATTTAATTAATAGATTATTTTAATATCAGTTGAAGATTAAATAGCTTAAGGCATGTAATTCTCAAGATTTCAACATCCTGATGGTGGTTTAGAGAGATTTTTTTTTTAAATTTAAGATAATAATAAACCATTTGCATTGATTAGTAGAAGAGAAAATGAAAGGAATGAAAAAAGCGCATTACACGAATCGAATAATATACAATAGTAAAGAGGTAAGGTAAAACCATAATTAAAATAATGCATGCATTTGATAGTTTTAAAGAGACAACCAATGTAATACATCTGATCAGGTGAAAAAAGAGATGTTGGTGTCCATAGAACTATACGCCATACGCCTCAAGCTAAATCCTAAATAAAAATATGGGTTTTTTTTACTGTCATTTTATAATATTCATAGCTTTAATCCAGTTTCCTGCTTTAAACGTCCTGATAGACAGCTTTATGGTCATTATAAAGCGGAAGGATCTGAAAGTTAATGCGTCCATGTGGGAGGTCAGCAATGCAAAATATGTCTCACCCATGTTAAAATCGATATTAAGGTGCCTTGGTTCTCTATTGAGAGGATTCAGTGAGAATCTAAATTTACTATGTTTACTTTTTTACTACGTTTTTATTAGCTTGCTTTCTTGTTTGTTTGTCCAGTACAAATCTTGCAATCGATTTTTAACTAACTTCCCGAGTAGCTAGACATTTGAAACTTTTAGAATAGCTCAGAACACGATGACAATGCAATATTTTACTACTTTTAGCCATCTTTCAACAGAATTTAATTCGTTTTCAGCAAATTTTGCTGTATGGAAAGTTATTTCGGAAAAAATCCCGAAGTTATTTTATTTGTTTTGACATGTCCCATATTTACAATCTTAATTTTGACGGGTTTCAAATGTGTGATTTTTTTTATTAAGAGATAAACAATGAATGACAGCGAAAAAGGAAAAGTAAACCCAGGGGTATCCAACTCCAGTATTCTAGAGGTGTAAGAGCACTAGCGCTCCACGAGAATATGGTGGTTAAAATTGTAAACTACTTATGATCTTTTGACATTTGTACTATTTTGTAAATAAACAATACAAAAAAATAAACTGCCTCGGTGGCCGAATGAGTTGCGCGATAGCTCACAATGAGAAAGTTCCCGGGTTCGAATCTAGTAAATTGACAAATTAATTTATTAATTTATTTCTTTGAATTAAGAAGCTCTATATCTTTTGAATGGTGTAAAAGATTTAGTTACAATATTAACCGGAATTCCCGTGGAGCGCTAGTAGTCTAACACAGGTAGATAAAGAGGGGAGTTGGAAATCTTTCCGTTTAAGGATTCTATGATCGCTGAGTAAACCAAAGAAAAAAATTAATTGACTTGTGACAACCAGGTTTGTTTACACTTGTGTCCTAGGTATCGGTTTAATTTTTATGCATCTGCACTTCTTTACTTGAACACATTTTTATTTTTTTTCTCTTACTGTCCCTACACGGGGGCATATCAATGGCACGATTTAGATTCGGTGTTGGGGAGATCCGTTGTACAAAGATTTGTCCTTTTATAGGTTTAAGATCAGCTCTCTAGATATGTCATTTATGTGAAGTAAATAAATTCGGAACTATTTTTTTTCACTAACATTATATTATAACAATGACAATTATATTATCAACATTACATATGATTCAATAGAAAATTTAAAGTCGTAGTATATAAAAAGTTCTCTTAATCTTGTAATTATTAAACTTTAACTTATTGTAATAATATTAATTAAATCTGATTACATTTTTTATTTTAAATGAGGTTCATTATTTTCAAATCTCTATTACCAAAACTTCTAAAACTCAAAACCTGGGGAAATTTAAACTCTTGAGATAAAAATGTTTTCTAAGATTATCTGTGTTTTTAATTTATATCTTCCTTTTTAATAACTTATTTAAATTATGTAGCTGAGATATTGCAATTATTATAACTGATTTTTTTAAAACAGATAATTAATAGATCATATAAAAATTCGAATTTTCCACGTTCTACCTGAGGTTTTGGCGGTAGCGCATTCAAAATTATAGCTAAAATAAATTTCTCAAATTCACCTTGGGGTATGATTATTCTAAAAAAAAAAAAAAAAAAAAAATCGGTCCGGTAAATTAGGCTGCACAAACAACAAATGACAAAAATACTTTTTTAAAAATCCAATTTTGTACTGATGAGAACTATGGTTAGATTCGCATTTAAAAGGACTACATTTAAGAATTTTTTAAATCAAAATTGTGGTAAGTGTTTTTAAGATTTTTTAAAAATTTTATTCCTAAGAAATAGCAAAATCAAATGTAAAGCTAAAACTAATTTTTTCGTCGACACAGACGATAGACAGACAACTTCATAAAATCTACAACTCGAATTATGCACCACCATAAAACTTTCTATATATAATATACATATATGTATATTATTGTATATATACAGTACATAAGAAAGAAAGATTTTTCTTAGATAAAAAGTTAGTTTAAAATTTTAGAGCAACTCATTAAAAATACTGCTATTACATGACTTAATTACTTTTTATTTAATACAACATGAAATAAAAAAAAAATAAAAATAAAAATACTGCCTTCAGAAATATTTGTATTTCTTCTACCTTAAAACAGAACATGCATAAAATGAAATATTTAAAATCGTATTAGAATTTAAATATTCATTCCATTTTAAATACGATTTAACATTCTTACTGTTACCGAGTAAGGTTATACATGAAGAAGTGACATTGTTTTGATTTACCTGTTGTTTGAGGTAATAAAATATATATGTTGTAATTTGTACTTCGTATCATAAAATAATTACACCAAACAAGTTTCAATTGAGCAAAATTTAATATGGACTGACGACGGTTGAAATTATTATGTGACCATCAGTGGGCTCTATTCGACAAATATCAAAATTTCTTGAAAATCAAAATATAGGTTTTAGTAAAACAAATCGGTCTGAGGCTACTCAGACCAACTTTCTCATATAATTTTGGTCCCAGATCCCAGAAAATATGAATGAAGTACCTGTCGATTCGTTAGCTCTGACTGTGACTGCGAACCACCCCCAATCATCCTTAACTATAAAATCATAATGATTATCTATTCATTTTCTTAATATTAAATATTTATTGCATTAAGCTCGCTTCAATGATATAAAGCCACGCATTGCCTGGTTAATATATTATTTAAAATGTGTTCAGCAGGTGGTTGTTTATTTTTACTTTTCCTCACTACTAATAGTAGGAAAAGAATTGTTTTCACCAAAAAATTTGTTTTCGAGATTTCAACGGAATTATCAGTTTTAGGTGTTTTTAAGACCTCGTGAGTGGTTTTCAGCATGACGTATGTATGTGTGTTATCATCGTAGTGCCCAAGGTATTTAATCTAGAGAGTTGAAACTTGGCAGAAAAATCAGTCCTGACCTGTAGTTGTGCCGCCCGGAAAATCAACTTTTTCCGCCATCTTGAACCCAGTTTGCTGAGTCAGCAAAAATTAAAACAAATCGTAATAAATCGAAAATGGTCCTGATCAAGTTGAAATTTGGCTCGAATGTACCTCTCTGTATGACAAACAAGCCTACTAAATTTAATTTTGATTTTGGCCGCCATTTTGAAGTTATAAATTTTTGAATTTTTAAACATTGACTGTTAATAATTCAGAAATTACATATAGGTTTTTGACATATAGCATATCATTGGAACTGGAAAAAAATAAGGAACAAATATAAAAAAAAAAAACGATAAAGTTTCATTAATTAGTTTAAAAGTTATAAGCGGATATAATTATTTTTATTAATGCGATACTTTTGATGACGATTCGTATTTAAATAGACAAAATTTCATCAAAATCATCGAAACCGTTTTCGAGAAATAATTTAGAGCTAATTTATTAGCCCCCAAATTTGGAGCTAAAAGTCATTTCGCGATTTTGCCTCGGATTACTTTTTCTAAACATTGCATGCCAAATTTCGTCAAAATCGGGCCAGTAGTTTAGGCTTCAAGCGTTTGCACAGACGGCAGCATTTTTAAAAAACCACTTTTTTGGACTCAAGTGACATCGAAACGTGTAAATTCATCAAAATCTCAAGATCGATATTTCACAATACTTTCTCTTTATACGAGGAAGTAAAAAGTCTATGCATAATGAAAGAGAAATCGTAAGGCGCAGACGGTTCAAACTTATATGGGAGCACCAATAGACTAAATCAGACCAGTAGTTTTTAAGATATTATGGTGGTTCACAAAAGTTGTGGACAGACAGACAGATGTGGGAACAATGATGTCCACTGATACCTGAAACTGATTTCTGTTTTGGGATTTTTTAAATTGCAGGCATAAAAAATGTTTGTTCTTCGGAACGAACATGAAAGCTATGGCACACTTCCGTTAACTTCGATAAGCTCATCGGAAGCAATACATGCGGGACATACACAACAAAAGTTTTTATCAAAAATTTTATTGCGATTCCATTTTTTCTCAGTTAAAAAGAAAGAATAATTAAAATAAGTGCAAATAATTTTTTTAAAAACATATTTTGTATATGTATATAATATGAAATAAATTTCCACCCCTTATCAATTTTTAAAAACAAAATAAGGCTCATTGAGAATCATGGAAAACGCAATAAAGATATTTGAAATTAGTTATAAAGCAACGAAAGAGCAAGTTTTTTTACAATTTCATTAAATAAATAAAAGGATTGAAGAGGGAAGAAATATGTTTAAAAAACACACCATTTTATTTTAATAATATTAATGGTTTTGTAGGATTCGTGACATTCTCGTTGCAGATGGTTTTTATCTGAATTTAAGGGAGCACTTTTTTTGAAATATAAGGAGGAAAAGACAAAAAGAGAAGAGTGGTTTTGAAAATGTATTTCCAGAAAGACTAAGTTAAAAAAAAAATATAGAGAAAAAAGCGACTATCACCAATTACAGCGTTTTGATATAGTTTGTTTCTTCGTCTAAAAATATGTCTTTTACCATCATTACTCACGGACAAATTATGTGCCGTAAGAAAGCATAATTGTAACTTAAAAATGTGTTAACAAAATACTAATAATAGTCCAGTATATATCGAGCATAAAAGTGACTGATTATCATTAATTAAGAATTTTGTGTATTTGGCGGACAATGTGAATTTCACAATCCTGAGTAAAAAAATTAGTTAGTACACCAAAAATCTAGTTATATGTTATTTTTCTCTTGATAGGTTAGTTATTCAAACATTTTTTTTCAAATCATCGTGGTCGCATAGCAAGTGACAAAATAACATCAACTTGCTTTTTGGTGTACTAACTAATTTTGAACTCAGGATCATAAAAATCACATTGTCCACCAAAATGGATAAAATGGGACATGGACGCTCTCCACCGGTCTGTTTTTGTTAACAGTCCCACAGACGAACTTAGCCGACCTCATATTCTTAAAGGGCTCCAAAAGATTAACTAATACACACATTCTAGCTTGGTGTTAGTCAGACACTTTTATGCACTCTATCTCCTGAACTATAAGTTTTCAACGACAATATAAAAATAAAGTAATACTACAGGGTTTTGAACCAAGTTCGATTAGATTATAGGATTAATCAGTTATGTATAACATAAACTACATTGAAATTTTCATTATTTACAAAACAATTTTGAATAATACTTGATTTCACAATCTCAGAGAAGAATTAAAAAAGCGAATAAGAATATGTTTAAGGTCTCTAAACGTAAATGATTTTTAAGTTACCGAAACATGTAATAAATATTTTTAATTATTATTTTAATATTAAAATGTATAATTTTATAAATGTTAATTCTTCTAAAAATCTAATGAATTTAAAGGATATTCAAAAACTAGGAAAGCAATTTTGTTTCCAAATTTGTATCTTATTGATTGTTTCAATTTAATTATTATTTTGCTAATGAGAATTTAATGAAAAGCTCTTCCAACGATATAATGTAAAACAAACAAACTATATTATCTGGTTGTAATCAGGAACAGATTCACAGGGGTTGGGTAAACAAAGTGATTTTTCCATGGCTCCAGAATAGCAACATAAAATTGTCAAAGAGGGCTGGGAAAACAAGAGCCACAGGGTCTGCAAAATTATTATCGAAAAAGAGGGGACAGTCAAAACAAATGTGCTTCTATAAAAATAGCTTGTACTAAACATTTCTGGGCCCCCTCTTCCGTTAAACATTTTGTTCAGACCGGATGACCCCCGCTCAACTGTTATCCTTCCCTTAGTCCAATCATCTATATTCTTGCATGATTGAAATCAAAATTCCGGTAATAAAAAGTAGATTTCAAAACGAAGAAAATTCAGGCTTTACTATTTATTCTGTACATAAAAAAATATTATATATTTCACAACCATATATTAATGAAGTAGTATATTTGTTGTTCTTATTTTTTATTTCAGGTATCATCTTATCTTAAATATAATAAGATACACTTTGGAGTGGTGTCTAAACATTTATCGGATTGGGCTCAAATTTGTATTTCCACTAAATGAGTAGTCCTGATAACGAATTTAAGTTTAGAACATTTTATGATTGTTTGTCTGTGCCTCAATAACGTCCATACGGTTGACCTAGTTTTGTTGGTTTTTGGGTACAATGTACAAACTACTGAGGCTATATAGAACTTTTTGGAGAACGGGGCTTCTAAATGCACTCGAGTGGAACCCCCAGGGAACGCGCAAACGTGGCCGGCCCAAGAATAATACAGACAAAGAAGCCAAGAAATGTGGAAGGACCTGGAGTGAAGTAAAAAGAATGGCAAAAAATCGAACCGACTAGAGAATCTTTCTAGTTGCCCTATGTTTCTCAAGGAGTAACGGGAATTAAGTCAAGTCTTTAAAATGTTAAAATAACATCTACGAGTGTATACGTATAATATGTAATTTCTAAATTATATTAACAGGGCCGATTTAACTATAGGGGCACGATGGGCACGTGCCCAGGGGCGCAAGAGGTTTGGGGCGCTACTCAAAAAGTAGGGGGGGGGGGGGGTTAAACTGCAAGGGCAAAAACTATAAATGGGAATATTTTTAAAGAAAACCATAAGTAAATATCTAGAAAAGTCCAATGTTAATTATTATGCTTATTTTTTTTTGTAAAAGTATATTATAAATAAGTAATATTTTTAATAATATCAATTTATACTAAATAAATTTATAGAATATTTATTAAAAAATATATTTATATAAAATATTTCAAACATTTTAGGTGTTTTCATAAAATAAGTATTATATATTAATTATTTAGTCAATTTATTGGTATTTAAATAATTATCTTTTTACTCCAATATTATTTACCACAAAAGATTTAATAGCAATATTAGATTATTATACTAAAATATTATGTTTATATAAGTATATTATAAATAAGTAATATTTGTAATAAATCAATTTATAAAGTATTAGCCCAGTAAAATTAGATTTTTGGTGTGGATTAATTCAGACAAAACTGTAAATGGCTTTAATCCACTTAGGGCATCCCAAATAAGAGTAATATAAGTTTGCGACGGTTTCTGAGGTGAGCTAAACTTTTGGAAGCCAAAAGTTTAAAAAAAAAAAAAAAAAAAAAAAAAATAGGAGTGTTCTGAGAGCTGAACGCATAATTTGAGGCTCTAAAACTTTAGTTATTTGACATTTTTCACTTGGAATAACCATGTTTGAGTTGCAGGCGTATAAAACTGAGCATACCTAACACACTTTTCAGGCAAAATGGTAAAATTGGCCTATTTTTGACTGCCAATTCTGACTAAACCACTGTACTAAATGTATTCGACGCAGAATTTAATGTTCTTTAATTTTTGTGAGAACACAATTTTCTTTTCGATGCAACCATAAAATGTTATAAGCGAAAAACTGAGAAAAGTGCCAAAATTACGCCGTTTATTGGCTTCCAAAAGTTTAGCTCACCTCAGAAACCGTCGCACACTTATATTACTCTTATTTGGGATGCCCTAAAATTATTAAAACTATTTGCAGCTTTGTCTGAATTAACCGGAGGCACGGCTTTGTTTTGGTCTAATTTTGCTGGGCTATATTTATTAAAAAATAAATTTATATAAAATATGCGAAACCATTTAGGTGTTTTCATAGAGTCAAGCATGATTTTAACATAAAAGTAGCTCATAAATCGTATGTGCGGATCCGCCTTCAAACAAAGCAAGATGATCAGAGGGGGGGCGCATTGTTACGGGGTGCCTAGGGCGCAGTGAACGTCTAAAACGGGCCTGAATGAAGTAGTATATTTGTTGTTCTTATTTTTTATTTCAGGTATCATCTTATCTTAAATATAATAAGATACACTTTGGAGTGGTGTCTAAACATTTATCGGATTGGGCTCAAATTTGTATTTCCACTAAATGAGTAGTCCTGATAACGAATTTAAGTTTAGAACATTTTATGATTGTTTGTCTGTGCCTCAATAACGTCCAAACGGTTGACCTAGTTTTGTTGGTTTTTGGGTACAATGTACAAACTACTGAGGCTATATAGAACTTTTTGGAGAACGGGGCTTCTAAATAGATTTCAAAAGTCTAATTTTATTTTTTATGAAAAATGTGTAAAAACCAAAGTTGCAGAAGAAGCTAAAGCAATATTTCATGTATTGTGATTTTTTCTGTAGGAAGAACTGTTAAAGAAATTTGTTTTCAATCGCTGTCAAAAATATTTGGATTTCTTTTTTTCAACAAATCAAGATGACAATTATAGTTTATAAATCACACCTCACCAAGCCTTAACCATTTCTACAAAAATTACCACCACTTCTTTAAAATTTAAAACAACTCGTAATCCAAATCAAAGAGAGAAAATGGCGTTGGATTGGACATACTCTAAGGCAGCCCCAGGGAGCCATCGAAAGAGATGCACTCGAGTGGAACCCCCAGGGAACGCGCAAACGTGGCCGGCCCAAGAATAATACAGACAAAGAAGCCAAGAAATGTGGACAAAAAATCGAACCGACTAGAGAATCTTTCTAGTTGCCCTATGTTTCTCAAGGAGTAACGGGAATTAAGTCAAGTCTTTAAAATGTTAAAATAACATCTACGAGTGTATACGTATAATATGTAATTTCTAAATTATATTAACAGGGCCGATTTAACTATAGGGGCACGATGGGCACGTGCCCAGGGGCGCAAGAGGTTTGGGGCGCTACTCAAAAAGTAGGGGGGGGGGGGTTAAACTGCAAGGGCAAAAAATATAAATGGGAATAGTATGAATATAAGTTGTAAATTGTACCCTGTAATAATCTTTATTAGTCTAGTCTTAAGGATCCAAAAAAGGGTAGGTGAAATAAATTACTTTACATAATTTCCATTCGGCAACGTTTCGGCCTAGCCGGCCATTCTCAAGCCTTGAAAGTACACATTAAGGGTACGAGCAGTCACAAATCAGAATTTTTTTTTTAAAAATCAGGAACTCAAATGTTCCGTCGTCTATTACATGCAACAAGTACAAAGCACCTCCTATCTGCTAACCGGTATTACGTGCATAATGGTAACTAATTAATACTAAATAACAATAAGTACAAACGCAGGCTAAAACAATTTAAAACAGAAAAACAACAATAAAAAACTGAAAATGATAACAGATATGCTTAAAAGAGCACAAGATACGGTATTGATCGGTAGATCAATACCGTAGGGTCAAAGTAAGAAAGATGATGAATTAAGCCCAGACTGATATTCTTAAGTCAGGAAGTAAATACTTGAGAAAGGGCTATTATGTTGGATTTAAGCATAGATATTGATAAAAGATAATTCTAAATTCAACCCAGGGATGTGAAAAGACACGGGGGTGTGCAGAAGGAAAATACTGCTGCTAACCTATAAAATTAAAAATTACACACTCCGTAGCGAAGCACGGGTATTCAGCTAGTCATAAATATTATTTTAGAAAAATATTTAGTGAATATCTAATTGATTTTAAAATGTTCACACCTATTATACTTTACACATACTTAATCATTATAATTTATCTTACTTCTTGAATAATTTTAATGTACTTTGTTTAAAACTATTTGGCTTTCAAGCTTACCAAAATTAGCAAAAGCATTGTAACCAAAAAATAATATCTTGGCAAAAAAGCGTTTGGTACAGAAACAATTCTATTTTCATGCACATGCACGTGTGTCCTCCACAAAGATGGGACGAAGAAATGCGTAGAATATGCGGAGGAGTGACGTGGCAGAGGGTAGCGAAAGACAGGAGTGAATGGAAGAGAATGGGTCAAATAAATTACGACGTCTGGTTCTACAAGGAATAAAAATTATACACTTGTTTTTGTTTCGTTGTAATAATTACAATCTAGTTAATAGAGAATAGTTTTATGTTTTAAATTAAGAAATTCAAGAAGTATAAAATATTATTTAATTTTTCAGTGTAAGAAATTTTTATTTCGAAGTTTTAGTATTATTTTCTTTATAAATTGGAATTGTAATCTTGCTCTTTAAGGCAACTCAAAACCAAGTAAATGGTACCACGGTTATGAAACCGATTTTTAGCTGTAATATGAGAAAAAAAGAAAAATGTATTGTAGTATATATTAAGCTAGAATAAATGGTTATTATTATTATTATTATTATGCACGTGTTGGTTGTTGGTCTTTCCATTACTCATAAATTTTACTTGTGCAGCTTTTTAAAGATTTTAAAAATCCTCTGTCTAGCGATTATTATTTTCTGCAATGCTTTGGTCGCTTCACGCCCTCAGGAGCGCTTAATTTGAACCATTAATTGTAATTTGAAGCTAACCCAGTAAGCAATATAGTATATAAACAATAATTTACAATTAAAATATAGTTATTTTACCCTACCTTTAAGTATGCATACTATTTCAATATAATTGTCTTTTCTACACGCGAAACACTTCTTTTCCTCAGCAAATAAATTTCCCTATTAATTCTTATGAAGAAATTTCCCACACTTCAAACAATTCATTCCCTAAACTCTACATAAGTTTGAAATCTCCGAAGTACGTAGCTGCACACCTTCCTAATTTGCCTGCTCTAGGGTTAAGAATGTCGAAAGAACTCCCTTAGCTTAACTAGAAGGAACTCCTTTGATTTCTTTCTGTCATTTCGTCTGGTTTAATCCTATTCGAAATGATCTCGAAGGCGCTCATTAAATCCTTGTCCAAAAAAGCAACGGAGAGCAGCACTTTTAAGTCTCGCTAAAAATTTGACTAAGCTTCCCCCTTCCGCTCCTTTCTAAATTGCTGCGGAAAGTATCTCTCAATTATTTTAAACTGCTCTAATTTTACATGGGAAATGGGTTTTAGTTCCATTTTAAATTTAAAACGTGGATAATCTTGAAAGTAATTTTATTGCAAATTTACTGCTCTTTCAAATAGTGAAAACCGTAGCTCACCCTGTAAATTAAAAACTTAGTCACACTCTATATATTTTTTTAATATATTATTAGTTTATATATCAGGGTGGTCCAAAAGTCTCCCCCCCCCCCTCCTAACTTTTAAACGGTTTGAGATAAATTAATGAAACTTGGGGGATCTCTACCATGCAAAGATAAGTTCGTTTTCATGCAATCGCCCACTAGGGGCAACCACCCACTTTGCCCCCAGGCCACCCAACTTAAAAATTTCAAATTGGAGTGTATATTTTTGATAGAATATTTGGATTCTAAGGTGAAAAATAATAAACTTTTACTTGTAACTTTTTTTCTATTTCCAATATTTTGCCCCCTACAGGGGGGCAAATATAGCAAAATAACCCTTCCGATAATACGTTGCGTAAAATCTATCTCGTTGTAAATCTTGCCCCCAGGCCACCCAACTTCAAAATTTCAAATTGGAGTGTATATTTTTGATAGCAGATTTAGATTCAACGGCGAAAAATAAACATATTTTACTTCAAACTTTTTTTTTTATCTCCAATATTTTGCCCCCTATAGGGGGGCAAAGGTATAAAAATGTTAGATTTCAGCGCCTGGGGGCAAAATGGTGGCTGCCCCTAGTACGCAAGTGGATGAATACACACTTCCCTTTAGCTGATACAGATCCCCCAAGTTCAATTACTTTATTTCAAACCGTTTAGATTTTATAACGATCTAAGGGTTATTTGTTTACTATTTCGATAGGGTTATTTTGCTATTTTTGCCCCCCTGTAGGGGGCAAAAATAGCAATTTTGCCCTGTAGGGGGGCAAAATATTGGAGATAGAAAAAATAGTTTCAAGTAAAAGTTTATTATTTTTACCGTAGAATCCAAATATGCTATCAAAAATAGACACTCCAATTTGAAATTTTGAAGTTGGGTGGCCTGGGGGCAAAGAGGGTGGTTGCCCCTAGTGGGCGATTGCATGAAAACAAACTTCCCTTTGCATGGTACAGATCCCCCAAGTTTCATTAATTTATCTCAAACCGTTCAAAAGTTAAGAGGGGGGGGGGGAGACTTTTGGACCACCCTGTATATATATATATATATATAGAGACAGAGAGAGAGAAAGAGAGTAATATAAAAAGAGCGATAGTCTTACCTCTAGCAGACCAAAAGAACAAAAAACGAAAACATAGCCTTAAGGCTTGGTGACAATTAGTCAGGAGAGAACCGAGTGCTAAAACAAATTGGTTTAAAGAAGAAACATGAATAAAATAGAACAAAAAAGCAATATCTCCTACTGCACAACAATTTTGGAAGAACAACTCTCTTACATCAAAAACATGTCACCATTATTGATTTGTATAAATTTAATATGGAATTAATAGTACACAAATTTCATGATTTACTGATTATTTTACTCATAAGGCCGGGTAAAAAGCCGGGGTGCAGGCAACCCTGTATAGTTTAAGTAGTACCCTATTGATGGTGTTTTTTAAAATGCTAAAAAGCTTACTTTGAACTGGGTGGGATATTCTCAAAACACATAAACAAACTTCTGATTAAGTATTTGTTTGCCACTGAACCGGACTACAACCATATAAATACATCGAAAAGACCATAGTTATAAAAAAAAAAACGTATTTTGTCAATAAAAAAAAAAAAAAAAATTGAAATTTCCAAAAAGTAGTATCTTTACTTTTGGCCGAAGAATGTTCAGGAATTTTTTAAAGATTTTTTGCACTTCACATAAGCGAGATAGAGGGGGGGGGGGACACGTTTCACACCCACTTTAAACTTGCCTACGCTCGCCCTATCAAAGTTATAACCAAAGATTTGTATATTTTTGTAATCAGCTCGGCGTACCCTTTCATATAATACCCCTCACGGTGTCGAAAAAAAATTAAAAAAATGTAACCCTTAAGTCTTTTTACCCTAATTTTTTTGAAAAATATTTTTTTTAAGTCGCTAAAAAAAATAAAATAAATAAATAAAAAGTTGCATTACTTTTTCTTGTAAAAACCACGTACTTAAGAAGTCAACTTTAAAAGTTATTTTCGCTTAAGCTACGAAAATATAAAACAAATTTAATTAACATTTTATTCATGCTTTATAGTAAACTTTTCAGAAAAATAACAAAAATTGAGGGTCAAGAGGAAACCACGTTCTTCAAAGGGCTATATTGACCCTTTAGTATAAAGATCGGAATCATTTTTTTCTTTTTGTTTTTTTAAACTATGCCTTAAGTACTACAACTTTTACTTGTAACATTGTTCTTAATTTTTTCTAGTTTAAAAGTTATAACCGTTTTTCTCTTGAAAGGGGACACTCTGTGTGTGTGTGTGTGTGTGTGAAATTATCATCTTAATATGAACTCAAACTTTGAAGTAATAAATCAGGAACTGACAATTAGCTGACTAATTGTCAGTATCAAAATAGAAATCTTAATCATACTAATTCAAAAGACTACATTCAATACATCAGCCGAAAGCAATACATTATCAATGTTATTAACAATTTTAGTGATTGTGTTTATTTATTTCAATTTTACAAGTCTGACAGCAGAATCACAGGAGAGGCACTCTTGAATAGACAAACACATAAAATAGATGAATTACCAAAAATACCAATAAATGACTACAAAAAGGTAAATAAACAAAGAAAAAAGGTACTTAATAATATGTCATCTGAGAAACAGCAAGGATAACAAATTCAATAACTAATATTGATAGAGAATAAATAAATAATAAAATTAATAGAAAAGATTTAAATTAACAATTATTAGATAACAAAACTATAACAAGTATATAAGATATAATAAATTAGTATAAATTCGACCATGATAATAAACTTAAAGTTAGAGAGGTAATTACGTAAAGGGGAAAGAATATTACCTAGAAATAATTTCTGCTTTCTTTTTATCAACAGCAAGATGTTTTTCGAGTCTTCAAAATTTAGATCCTAGGTTGAAAATGTTTAAGATTAATGAACTTTAAAACTTTAATCAAGTAATTCTATTGAAAACCCGAGTTCAACAAACCAAATCTCACTTATTATTTTTTTAAAAAAAAGTTAAACAATTTTAGTATCATTTTAAAAAACAAAACTGAAATCTATTAGTATTAAATTTAAATAATATATCATTTAAACGCCCGTATAACACATTATTCTTAAAAATGAATAAAGTAAATCCATACAAATGTGATTTTAAAACTAAACCCCCGAGCAAGAATAAATCTTTGAGTCTGTTATTACCCTAAGAAGAGAAAACAATTTTATTCGGTTTCCCCCCTCTCCCAAACCGCCAACACAATCATAAAGTTATTTGTAACATGGAAATACATACAGTTTTCAGTAAAAATAAAAAAAGCTCATAAATCAAATTGCAATTACGTCACCATTTTAGAAAGGTAGGGTTTAACAATAATTTCCTTGCCCTTGAAACATTGTTTTCTCCATACACGAATAGATTAGTTTACTCGATATTTTATTAAAAGTTCAATTGTTTCCCCTTAAAACCAGAATCGATCTCATAATTGTTCATAATTTCTTGAACTTCGCTGAGTTAATAACTCGCACAAAACATTTTAGATTGTCCAAATTAAAATGTTAAGAAGTACTATTTACCAATGGGTAGAGGTTAATTAACTAAATTGTAAAGCATTGGCTGGATAGCCAAATAAGTCTTAAGTTAATCATAAATTAATATTCATAAATGACGTGAAATAAAATAAAATGTAAATTTGCTACACGATTTAGGTAATAAGGCCCATTGAAACAATCACATGTGAAAATAAAATCACAAAGATTACGCTAAGATTAACTATTTCTAGTAATGAAAGCACTAACCATCGCGAAAATACGCCTGATGGAAAGAAATTCGAAAAGTTTCGATTAAAAGTATATATATGTATTAATTGATCAAGAAACAGCGGCATTGAAGCAGAAATAAATTACACTAAAAACATAATATTGAAGGATTCAAAATCGGGAAAATAGGTCCGAAAATAGAAGTCCATAAAGGTTGCAGGTAACATTTTATGCAATTACCAATAAAAGTTGTGGGAATTAGTTTAGAAGAATAATCCAAGTCGTTTTACTCAGAAAAGGTTTCAACATCTTTGAGTCTCAAATGGTTTTTTGACGTTTATTTACATTCCTGATTAACGCAACATTAAGTTGTCAACGGGATAGGCTACTTCAAACATCACAATATGATTACAGCTGGGATAACATAACAGGTATCATCTCTCAGAAATTCGAACTCAATATATAATTTTACAGTGTGTGAATAGCAAACTTAATCTACAACAACGAAATATAAAACACACGTATATAACACGCACACATATATGACTAAGTAAGCAAATCAAATCAACATTTAACGGAAGAATTTAAAGATGCCAAGATTTACGTTCACATATTAAAAAGAAACAGCTTTAAATATAAGAAAGTATAAAAAAAATTAAGAACGGTATTAGGCGATTTTGTGGTAAGAAAATAATTATAAAAAACAGAATAAAATTATCATGATAATTTTAGACTATATTAAATAGGGAGAAAGAAAACGTTTCAGACTGTGCCAAGAGGCACACTTAATAAGAAGTTCAAACTGTGTTATTCTAATCATTTAATTAAAATAATGACGAAATTCCAAAGAAAATTATATAACCTGAATAAAGCAGATTTCCTAAGTTGTTTCCTTAGTTTTATCGACAAAAAAGACCTTTTAATGGAATATTTTTGAATTGCAGTTGTTAAAATATTATTTTTCTTTCTCAGAAAATTCATTAGAAAAAGGAGCGCTTCACTCAAACTTATATAATATGAAAATAACGTAATTGATAAGTATAACCTTTTAGTAACCTTCATCTCTACGAGTGATGTCTTATTTTATAACAATGTCATGAAACATTTAAAAAACTTCAACAGCTACATTGTAAAACGTCTTTTTGGTTTTGATGGTTATGCCATAACATTATTGACTTTATCCAGGCGTAATTAAATTAAATATATAATAGATAATAATAAAGCAATACCTACCTACTAAATTTAAAGAAAAAAGGTCGAGATATTAGTACACACAGATAAATCTTTAGCAGTAGATCTAATTTTTAAAACATTTTATGTTAAGAAAGAAATCAAGAATTAAATAAATCATAGGATTTTAAATTAAGTAAAGAAACAGATAATAGCACAAAGAATATAAAATTATATCATGCTTTAAGAAAAGATAATAAAACAGAATGTATTAGATATTAAACAAATGACAAACATCATCAGGTACTTTAGTAACTCCTTTAATAATTTTGTTTTTCTTTTTAAGCTCAAAATAAAAATCTAGTCATTTCTCTGTAATATTTCCTGCTTCATTCGTGATTAACAATTTGTATATAATGAATGTACAAAGTAAAAGTAAAATAAACAGTTGAACTATTGATTATAATAAATTAAGACGAAAGATTACCTTTAAGTTGATTCTTGTTTACACATTTGAAGCAAAATGATTTTCTTCTTAAACTGGTAAAACTAGACAAACTTTGAACTCGAAAACAAAGAAGAGTAACACAATTTTAATAGTAATAACTTAGAAAACAACATTAAGAAGAATTGAGAAAAAAAGGCCGCACATTTCAATTACAAATAGTTTAAAGACGGAAGTAAAATAAAGAAGTAAGTAAGTTTTTTTTTTAAACGCGGAAGTAATGAAGACAAAAACAAGGCATCCAATCAGAGTGAGACATGTCCTAACCTCAATACCAGTGTTACCATTTTACTACTTATACTAAATAAAAACAAATTTCACTAAATTTAAATAATTAATTCAATTAAACTAAATACACGTTTTTCTCTTCTATTTTATACATAAATTGTTATTATAAGTGTTAATATACATTGAACACTATTCTTTATAAATATTATATTAATTTCAAATTAATTTATAATATCACTATTTATTCCAAGACATGTTTATTGTGGATAGTATTTTAAGTAATATGACTATTATTAATATAATTAAATAAGTAATAAAATTATTTAATCGTTATGAATGATACAAGTATATAATGTTATTTTAATTTGTATATAACACAATATCACAATATCATTTATCAATATTACTACAGTACATAGTTGTTTTGACTGAGAATTTACATTGTAAGTAATAATATATTGTCAAACAAAAATAAAAAATAAATATATTAAAATCAGTCTAGTTTCATTTCAATTGATTTAACATCAGCAAACTATTCTTTCTGTAGAATTATTAAATATTTCTTTAAAATTAAATTTGAAGATCGGCATTTCCGGCTATATTTGTTTTGTTTAAAGTAGCTCCCTGTCAATAATTGTTTTTATTCAACCTAATAAATATAGGGATTCAGCCCCATTGAATTTAGTACTACGCTTTCAGAAAAGGTTACGCATTGTTATAAGTTAAAAATCGAAGATAGTTTTTTTTTGTTTTTGTAAAAAAAAGGAGTATACATGAGGTAAACAAAAAGCCTAATTCCTAAACATTTCATGGAAGCGTAAAGCAAATTACGTTTCCACGAATATAAGAGTTGACTAATTGGGATACTCAAATTTTATTATCTCTCCTGAGCTGCAAAATCTAATCATATACTCAAACTCACAATATTTGCAATAAAAAAAGGGATTTTCTCGCACATGCTTTAATAAAAGGAAATTAAATTGCGATAGGGCAACAAAGTACGCGTTATAAAAAACAAAACCACTACAATACCTAACCAATGCACAATTTTAAGTTTTATTTTCTCCCCGTTTATTACATAATAACATGTTGTATTTCCACGAATAAAACCCAGCCATATTTTAAATTTTAAAAGCATCCTGATGCAAATTTTGTTGAACTTTTTTTACATTGTGTTGTAAATTGTTGATTGTCGTTGACTGACAAAGAATAATAATTATTTTTTATGAATCTAAAAATACAACAGTATTTTTACGAGTTTCCGAAATTACTAGAGGTAACAGGAGTTAAGTGATTATCCTGGTGAATGATATATTTTCGAACTTAAAATTCGTTTTTATTAACAAGAGAAATCAATAAATATCTGAGAAATTTTGAAAAATTTGTGAAAAACGACGACTTAGTGACAAAAGGTAAGTGCGAGGTTATTTCCGTTTAAATCAAAAAGTAGACAATATTAATTAAAAAAAAATATAGACAGCCAATTAGTGTACCACATAACTTCCTCGCATCCTATCACGTTTTCGGTAAGCTCGGAAGCAATCAGTAAAAACATGGTATAAAAAGAGGAAATATTTGTTTAACAGCCACAGTACTATACGAGCGGTCATAGTATATGCGTATGTCAGAGAGAAACACTTTATTTACATAAATAATAGTGATGCTCCCCAAATAGAATGGGTGCTTAACACACCGCACCCTGATCTATCGTGAGACATTACTTTAAATAATAATAATATTATTATATACAACTAATTAAATAACATGGTCCAAACAATTTTAATAAATTAATAATTAAGTTACCATTAAACAAAGAAAGGGTCACACTGTCAAAACAAATTGATTTAAAATAAAATAGGAGCAAATTAAATAAAGAAATATTTTTAGTAAATATGGCAGTTAATAATTCCCAGGGAGTCTAAAATAATCGACTCTGACAGGGTTGTCAAATAGTTTCTGTCGATACCGACCTCGTCAAAGAATAAAGATGTTAAATGCAGTATGGATCCTCTAGAGTTCTAGAGCCGAACCATAAACCTCTAACTTGGTATTTCCTGGCACCGTGGCTCTCGTGGTATCTTTGAGGAATGTGATGCACTTTTTATAGATGCATTCTTTCTCGTTATGGACCTTCTCACCATGTGTGGGGTCTTTGGTTTCGTACCTGACAGTAGGGTCTATTATTAAGGCTTTTATCGAATTTTTCGGGAAGGCCACGATATCACAGAATCTCGAAGAGCCGTCATCGTGTCTATATGCAATGGACCTCCTCGTAGAAGGTAAAATCCATCTCCATGAGTAGCTTGATAAGTTTATGATTTACGTTACGTTGTGGTGTCGGCGCGTTACAAGGAGCATGCTGTTAGGACAGTGTCCGAGCATATGTGCTGGAGTTTCAGGCTCTCTTCTGCATTTACGGCAGAGGCTCCCAACATCTCTTACATTGTGACCTGGCACACCCCACAAAGGAGCATAATTAGTATTCAGCTTAATTGAATCGGTCCACTC
This sequence comes from Gerris lacustris, assembly GCA_951217055.1. NCBI lineage: Eukaryota > Metazoa > Arthropoda > Insecta > Hemiptera > Gerridae > Gerris > Gerris lacustris. Next base: position 84,018,952 of record OX578277.1, read on the forward strand.
GGAAGCAGAGAGAAATATCTTTTCACAGAGGTATTCGTTACTCTTAGGACTATCCTTGAAGAGACACAATCCGATACCCTGGCACTTACATCTGGATCATTTATCAAAGGACTTTTATCTTAGCGATATTCTGAGCTTTCTTACACTAAATTCCTGTGTGAGGTGATGATCCAGATTTAGACGCTTGGTACACTCGTCGGCTTCGGATTTAAGGTCGAAGATAGGAAGGAATTGGGGGTTGGAGACTTTGGCGAGTTTTGTGCTATACTAATGTGTTGTAGAGGAGCCTCCCAAGTGCATTGGAGTAAGCCAAGTCCGCTGAAACGACGAGGATCGTACATCATTGCTGAGGAAGTATTAGCTGGCGATCCTATTATTGACTTGGTGCTTCTTCGAATCATGACGTCCATTCCTCGAAGGAGAGAGCGTGAAAGTTTCACAAGGGGTGCTGTCTGTAAAGGATACGTTATAGCAGGGAAAATATATTGATCAAGTTTTAAAAGATTTGGCACGGTTAGCTTATTAATATTCTCGTGCAATTTTTTTTGTAATATTCTCATCAATAACGAGTTCACCAGTAAATTTGCACACTAAGATAAAAGCGCGTGAGGCGCTACAAAGTTTTTGTCATTTGTTAATAGCGCCCATGTTATGTTAATATAATATTATTGATATTTCCATGTGCTTTTTCGTTCAGTGATAACATAAGAGGAGGCTATGTGCTACTCTAATTGAAATAGGTCCGCCTTTAATTATATTTTTTTATAAGTCTCCTCTCTGGGAATAGAACACAGACTACTATTTTGAATCTACCAAGAAATCGCGCCAAACTGATTTTAACTAAATCTATCTATTATATACTAAATTAACTGTTATATTGTGAAGAAAAAGCACTACAGAATATTACAAAGACTTTTAGCATAAAGTTTTACTTATAAATACAAAGCTACACACTTATACTAAGTTCAAACACTTTTCAACATTAAGTTAATTTCGATTCACTTTATGCTATACTTTTTTTTAAAACGATATATTACAATTTTCCTCTTTTTTTTGTGTTGTTCTGTTCGTAAAAAAGAGGCAGAGGTTTAACGATTATGCCACTAGAAGGCAGTGCGGTAGCTCGAATGTAACTTGAAGTGGGGGTAAGGTGTAGGGTAGTGGGGGGATTGTATAGATCAATATTAGAGTCATGGGAACCCCAGCTGGTAAGAGGTTCAAAAGGCCTCGTGACTTACTCATGAAACCTTCTCTCTGCAACAGCTCTCAGTACTTATTCAGAATAGCTCTCGTAAAATACTAAAAAAAATCTTCTAAGTATTCAACCAAAAATATTTAACATTCAATTAAAAAAATCATTTTAACCTACATCCACAAATTTTAATTCTAAAAAAAAAAAAAAAAAAAAAATAATAATAAAATAAATACATATAAATAAAAATAACACCAAAACAGATACAAAAATCATGAGTAAATATTTATTAAATAATATATTTTTGAAATGAGAGCTATTGTTGTTTCTGTTTGGATATTTATAAATTTAGTATTTTTCGGCATGTGTGGATACATATATCTACTTTGGACACAATATTGGCATTATATTACGAGGCAGCAACTTCTAGTAAATGGTGTTAGAAAAATAGACAACAGACCTATGGTCGATTATTATCAGGTAAAAAAAAACATTAGAAAAAAAAAATCAAAATAATACAGGTTTTACTTTAACATTTTTCTTTTCCGCTAAATTATTATTTATATTTTATTATTATGCTTTAACAAATACTTTCTTACAATATAGCCAACACTTTTCAATTTTTTTTATTTTATTATTTTTTTTTTAAATAATAGCAGTAGATTGTTTAAATGTATTAGATAAAAAAGAAATTGTTAGTGTAGTTCCCCTTAAAAAAATTATGTTTAATTTCAACAAGATTTTTTTCCCCTTCGTTGTAAATAATACGTAACATATAACATTAGGTAAATCTTTTCTTAAATTTAATAATATAGTTATAGATATTAAAAACATAATAATAAATAACTAAATAACTAGTAAAGTAGATCTTCGATTTAGCTTAAATCAGAAAATATCTGCAATGCATGATTTTCTTAACGGTATCTGCAACTTACATAAGTAATTTATTCAATAGATTATCTTTTTTGAAAAAACATGTTAACAGTTGATTATTCGTCGATAAACTGTTACGAGATCAATGTTATTTTAATTCGAGATAATTTTTTTTTTTTTTATTGTTTTGTTTACATCATTTGTTAATATGGCTTTATAAGAAGTTAGTTACTAAAAGCACAATCTCTAACCGCTCAAAATAAAAAAATAAAATATAATTCATAATGAAAAAAATAAATAAATAAATAAAATAACAAAAATTAAATAATACTATAAGTTATATTGTATAAAATACAATGATCAATCTAATAAAAAAAAATTGTTTAAGGTATCGTGAAGTGTTACACAATAACAAAACCATGTGACATTTTTTTTTAAATAATAAAAAATAAAATAAGCATTTTAATTAACATGTAATAAAAGTATCAAATGACAATCATAGTTTGTCTAAGATAATTTATTTTTTATTGCATTATTTTAGTAAAATTAGTTTATCTCAAATTAGTAACTAAAGCAATCTTAATCTCTAAATGCACAGACTATTTTCTAATAAAATTTAAAGACCTTATAATTTACATACAATAAGATACATGACAATAAATAAAAATTTACATTTATATAGTCTCTTCTACATACAATATTATCAAAAGCTTTATACTTAAATAATTATTATTTCTAAACAAAAAAATAAAACAACCTCGAACTATATTTAGAAATAGTGTAAACATTTGTTTTTAATATTATATAATTTTTATAAATAATTATTAATTAAATATTAACGCAAACATAAATAAAATGTCTATTATTTTTTTTTAAATATATCTTACTTTCTTACATAATTTCAAAGTTAAATACTGTATTATTGTAAAAATCTGTTTTATTGTAGACATATGTTTCCTTAAAATTATATTAGTCAGAGCATTGAATATATGTATTTTTTTTATTTCTAAAAATATTTATTATCGGTAAATTTCGAACCGGGTACAAATTAAGCGATCTGTTTAGACGATACTCACTTATTTACTAGGTATATATGGAATGTTCTTGTTCACCATTCGTAATAATTTTAATTAAAACAAACAATTCTTTATTATTAAAATGTTACTCATGACAGTACGATAAAGAAAATAGTACTTTACTTCTTGCTTTCGAGCTTACCGAAGGTAACGGAAGCATTGTGATCATAATTGTGAACGAAAAAATTTTATGTCAGATTTTTTTTTTTTTTTTTTTTTTTTTAAATTCCAAGACAGAAATCCGTTTCAGACATCAGGGAACATTTTTGGTCTCGTGTCTGTCTGTCGGTCTGTGTGTCCACGAATCCTTGAAACGTGAGACGATAACTTGAGGTAAAGTCGACCGTTTTTGATGAAATTTGTTAGACATGTTCATTTTATCAATGCCCAGGACGAGTTTGTTGGGCAACGTTATCCATCCAAGTGTTCACGCGCAACGCTCGCGTAAACGTGAACTTTAAATTTAAACTTGGAATTTTAGGTCGGGAATTCAACGAGACAATTTTTTTTTTTTAAAACAATTTTTTAGTAAAACAAACAGCGACACCGCTATGAAGTGTTAAATATCCCTAAACCTATTAATAGTTTTTACAGAATAAACAATATAAAAATAAAGCAATATAACAATAATGTTAATGTTAATATAACAATAAAGTACATGATAGGATGCGAGGGAGCTATGTGCCACACTAATTGGCAGTCTATTTTACATTAAAATAATTTATAAATCTATTAAAAAAAGTATATATTCTATTATAAAATATGAATATATATATTTTACGGTAAATATTTCTCGGTAGTATTACTTGATAAGACATTTTGCCGTCGGTAAAGAGAAAAGTCAGAAACTTTCATTATTATGAGAATTTAATTTATGATGGATAACACGTCAAGTAAATAATAATGTTTAAATGGAAAGCTTTGGCTTTTGTATTTAGTCAGATTTTTTGAAATATGTAAATTACTGAGTGTTCACAAAGTTCATCTTTCCCCTTTATCCAATTATTTATATTCTAAAAATACCTGGATTTGAATAAATGGATTCGCTGTTTCGAGGGTATATTTACCTGACCAATAATCCAAATATATTTTAGCTGTATTTGTTTGCATAATAGAATTAAATAGTTCCATCTATGCCGGGGAGACCTTACTCTTCTAACGGGTTTCACGAACCTGCCGACTTTTTTTTATGGGCCCAATTTCGCCGCAGACTGCTCTATTTATACTTCAACCAGGGTCTTATAAATACATAAAACTCTTTTGTTTTCAAGGGACCCATTGTTTTAACTTTTCGGGAAAAGTTTCCGAAAAGCACTATTTCACTTCCTATTGTCTGTCCACTTCTTTTCCTCGAATATTTTTTTATTCTGTTCTTTTTTATGTACCTTTCCCTCTTATTTTTCTCCGCGTTAACGGTGTAATGGGAACTGGAAGACATTGTAATACGACCTTTTCCTGAATGGAATAGAAGGACTTTTGTGCAACCTTACACTCTTTTGTTCTTGGTAAAATAAAATTATTCCTCGTTCTCGATTCCTCAAGTAAGACCGGAGTAATACCTCGTTTCCCTTTCCATCCCTTGTAAAACCTTCTTAAGCCCAAGTAATACGCTCCTTGTACGATAAAACCTATAAATTCGGCCCATATATTTTTAGAACTACAATGTGGGAAAAAATCTGTCACTGAAGCGAAATATCGTGGCCGTGTAATATACAGGTTAATAAAAAGGGTACCGGCGAAGCTTGACCTACATAAATCATCAAGGGCAACGCTTTAAAGCCATTAAGAGTGGCTTCAAAGATTCTAGCTTGGAATAGTGTAAAAATCATTTTTCAGAAGAGCTAGATAGGAATAACGTGAATAGAACGAAACTTATCACTTTAGGATTATAGTTGATTTACCTACCTCTATTAACCTAGGGTCTATTAACGATTACATTTAATCGGTATAAGATAAGTCATATACCTAGGATTATTTTTTTAAAATTATATATACCTGAATATATTCCAGTTCTAAATAAACCATCAGATCGAAAAAATTCTCCAGTTAGTACCAACTTTAAATAGCTTTTAACTTACATATAATATATAAAACTTAAAGGTCGCTTTCGGCCACTTAAAGTTATGTATTAATAATAAAAAAATATTTAAGTTGTAAAACATGATGGAAAATTTGTTCAAAGTTTATGATCGGGTCATCTAATTCACTAATGAAGTTAAAATATGTGTATGAAACCTATTTAACCCATATAATTTCTTTTTTGTTTTTATTAAGTCTAAACCAAATCTAAATAAAAAAGCTTATCACATTAAATGTGGAAACAAAGAGATTTATTTTATTATTTTACTTTTTCTATCTTTAGTTTTGCTCCTTTCTCATATTATACACATTGTCAGAATGCAAGAAATTAAAAGCCCGTTGGATAAAATTGTCAACTACCAACAGAGAATGATATAATTCGGGATGATTTGATTTACAAACTGAGGGATAATTTGATCTTCCAATTACATAATTAAATTTCAACGCCTTCTATTAGCAAAGCGTACTTGTTTAAAATAAAATTCCGAACGTCATGTAAATTTCAGATAGAGAATAAAACCAAGTTAGATTTATAACTTAAGACAATATGGGGAGAAATTGAGGGGGGGGGGGTATTTATAGTTAAATTAGTCTTTTAATGTATTTTAATGGCAAAATATAAACCTTCATAATCGTATCATACATTTTCATAGTGAATGCTTAGTCTTCTATGTTGGAATTAAAAGGTCTTCGGCTATATAATCTTAGAAATCCTCTTCAAAACAATTGTCATCTTTTCCACTAATAAAGTCTGCTTGATTATACTTTCCTCGCTCCTTTTCGTTGTCAACAATCAATACTAAAAGTTAATTCTTAAATCTTTCAATTCTCTTTGGATTGCTCCTTTTGGTTATCGTAAACTACTGCTGAATAGTTAATTATTAGATCTTTCGACTCTCTTTTATACTCATACTCGTATATCTCCTTTCCATCAACACTATTTACTACTAAATACTAAATCATTAAAACTTGCAACGCTCTTTACTTTCCTCGCTCCTTTTCTTTATTAACAATATACTACTGCTAACAATTTGAATACTACTTTGCAATTTTCAATGTCAACAATTACCACTAAATACTAAATATTAATATAAATTCTTTTTGTACTTGCAACTATCGTTTTGGTTGTCGTTAATTACTACTCGGTAGTTTAATTAATTAATTAAAGCTTTCGATTCAATTCATACTGTCATTGCTCCTTTTTGGTTTGTCGACAATATCTACTACTTAAATTAATAATTGACAATATCATCTTTTTTTAACAAATTATTGTCATAAAAAATTAAAACCTTTATTTTCATTAAACCTTTTTTCACATCAGTCTATTAAAATATTTAATTTCGTAGTGAACCCACAAATAGTTTTCAAAGAAGACAAAGGTATATAAATGGGGATTTATTTTAATAATTTTACTTATTTTAAATTTATTATTAATTTAATTTACTAGTTCTATTCCTTGCTTAGGTTATGCAAAAATGGTAAGGTTTATACAATAAGCTATCCGAATTTTTGCCATATCAAATGCACTACATTTATATTTAAAAAAAAATAGACAGCCAATTATAGCTTCCTCGCGTCCTATTTCGTATACTTTAATGATTATATGCTTTTACAAGCTATTACTGTCAAATCATTTTTTTTTAAATCTGTCAAAATTGTTATGATTTTATACAAGAATAGGTAAAGTATCAATATAGCAGACTTTAAACATTTTTTTGAAAAGGGTTGAAATTAATCTTGGGCTATCAGCGGGCTAATTTCAACAAATATCAACATTTTATAAAAATCAGATCAGTACTTTCGAAGATATAGGCTTTAATAAATATATGTCAGTGCGCAGGTAGTAGAAAAATCATTTTCAAAAGGTTGGAACTTATATGGGACCAACAATGGGCTAATTATGACCTACCATTTAAATTTAATTAAAATAGGACGAGTAGTTTGTAAGATATGTTGGTTCGTAAATATTGAGCGACAGACACTCCGACTGCCCGACTAACAGACATGAAACCGAAATTATTCCCTTATATCAGAAACGGATTTCTGTCTTGGAATTTTTAAAATCGGAGGCATAAAAAATGTTTGTTCTTCGGAACGATCAAATAGCTTGCATTAACTTCGGTATGCTCGGAAACAATAATTAATTATTTTTTATTGATTTTTTTATTGAGCATACACAATACACTATACACGAACGCGTAATAAGTTTACGTCAAACAAATTCTGCTTACATTTATCAAAAGTAATTTACAAATTATTCAATTTGATTGCATTAATTTTAGCTTTTTATTGTAAACCTCATAAGTTTGAAGTTATAATCAAGCATCTGCTTTTATATATATATATATATATATATATATATATATATATATATATATATATATATATATATATATATATAAATTTATTTTTTTAAATAAAAATTACTAATTGATAAAAGGAAAGTTACTTTTCAATTACTTTAGCTTTTCAATGAGTAGTTTCTTTTTGTGTTAAACTCGTTAATAAAGATAAAATGCTCGAATAAACAAAGGTACACATATAACCCAATTTCATCGAAAACGTTCATTAAAGGTAAACTCAATTAAAATATTTTACCTCCATGGTCGTCGTTTTATATTTATTTATTTTAGCTATATCCCAAAGACAAATAAACATGCGAATGTAAGTTTTTTTTCACTTATTTTATACGAAGTTAAACTTTTCGAGATTTATTACCTATGATAACTCTCGTTACTAAACTTATTACATACTTGCTACATTACTGAATAAATTAATTTTCGCACATTCTACGACTTAAATTTAAGCTTTCACGCGATAAGAAGGCTGTTAACGCGATATAAAAAATTAGATATTCTCAAAAAGACCGCGTCTGAGATCTTTTGGATGATCTCTGGGATTTCAAAAACCTCATTGGAAATTATTTCCAATAGAGTTCTTAATTAAATAAAACATTAGAATATCTCACAAGCTATCGTAACCGGGAAATACTAATTTACTCATCCTTAGTCAAATTCAAGGAGAAATATCGGTCAGTAAATTGACAAACGAAATATATAAAAATCACTTTAAATGGTCGATACTTTAGAAATTAGTTCTTTTGATAATCAGTTTAATGATTGCGGCAAATTAAAGTAGTCGTAATCGACAACTGTTAATTATATAATACATTAAAGCAATCTACGGCTTATTGAATTAAAATCAAATAAGCATTACTTTACCTTATGGCAAAGAAAACTGAGACAAAGGTAATTACAAAAAAAGTCCCTCTTTAAGATACGAGTTTATACATAATATTAGAATCATAATTTTGAAAATATAGTTACTGAGTTAGTCATAATAGTGTTTATAATATATTGAGTTAGGTTACAGCTATTGTTATTAATTGAACTACTAAGTCAGTTATTTCTTACAAAGTACTTTAACAGTTATACCAGACTTTGTAAAACTAACTTATAGAAAAAATCATGGCCTACGATTATGGGTGTATTTGCGGAATGATTAGGCCATTAAATATTAGATTTGCAAACATAAAAGAGAAGCAAATTAATTTTAAGTAGGTAATTTAATTTATATTTTGACATTTACGTAATTTATCTGGACAAAGTTAATGGCCACTAATCAAAAACAAAGATAACACATACCTCATTCACCACGCATATATCAGGACAGAGAAATTAACTTAACTAAGATGTTATAGTCTAATGACTGAAATGGTAGAGGGAACGACAATGTCGCAAGGTTGAATTAAAAGAAAGATTTTTTTTCTCATTCCCAGAAGAGCCATTAAAACTTAGGTGGTTTGTAGATGAGGCATCCAATCTTAAGGATTGGGACCGGTGTTGTAAATATTAATTCCACAGCCGTTGTTGGAATTAATTCTAGTTTTTTTTTTTCTTTACGCACCGAAAAAACAACCCCCTTCTAGATTTTAACAACAAGGAAGTAATTATGTATTGCTTTTATTTCTACCTGAATTTTTTTTTTTGTTATGAAACATTACAAATGATAAATAACAAAAATTGTTTTTTACAACTTTAACTGAAATGAAAAGATAAAAGAAAGAAAAATAATAATTTAATTAGAATTAGAGTTTTTTTTTTTTTTTTAAACTAATTGTATTTTCATGCAAAAATTTAAGTTAAACAACTGTAAAGTTTGTTACCAAATAAAAAAAACCTTAAATGAAATAAAAAGTTTATCAATAAAACTTTTTTGGAAAAAAGAATAGGAAAAAACTCCTGAAATTTGTTTAACTTCTAAGTCCTAGACTAATAATTATCATATGCATATTTTAATTTGTGTGAAACAATTTAAAATAAATATGATAAGATAAATAAGATAAATAAAATAAATAAATAAAATAAAAATTATTGTTTAACTTATTCTGGCACTTCTTTAGATTGTTAGTCCCCTTATAAAAAAAACCAGAGGAGAGTAAAAATCTAAAGAAGGTGGACGGAATGTTCTTTAGACTGTTACTCCCCATATAAAACAGAATTGTGATATTCCGTTGTCCTTAAGTACATTGGACTAAACATCATTTTGTAATAATAGTTATTTAGTCAGTAATTTATATTCTAAAAACATAAGGGGAGTAAAAATGTAAAGAGGTACCCTTATTCTTTTATGAAAATTAATGTTTTAGATTGACACACTTTTTCCGCATATATTATCTGTTAAATTTATTAGACTACGTTTTATATTTTACAATTTTTTTTTTTTTTTTTTTTTTTTTTTTTTTTTAATTAAAGCTATTAATTACATTAATAAGGTTTAACAGAAAATAAAAAAAATAAGTAAACATTTGAGTATGCATACATTTGAAAAAGAACAGCACAAAAGGGCAAATTTGATTAAATAAGACATCAATTTCATGGAAACGAGAATACTCGTAATTGCCTTTATTTAATTAAGTAACAAGAGAGTTGGTCGAGTAAGGCTTTGTTAGGTTTCCCATTAACTTAATGTATTGCAGCTGTATACCATAACTGTAAAAGCCTCTTCTGGCAAATATTACGGCCGTATTTAGTATCACTATTAAAAGTGGGATAAAGGATAATGAAATGCATGATTTATTAATTCCGTGATTTGTTTCATTGTGAGGTATTGATTGGTTATTATTAATAACTCATAGAGTCGTGGTGATTAATCAGCTAGTAAACTCAATCTCCTTTTGCATTGAAAGTGGAAGCTCCCTTGGTTGATGTGGTAGGTAGACCGAAGGGATAAACCCCGACCCTTTGGACCGGGAGAGCTTGTGTATGCCGTGACCCACCTCTCCGAGAGCTGGACGGTATATAGCTCCCTCGAGGCTCGTATACCTTCCCAAGGGATTGTTTCCACAACTAAAAGAACATCAACCATGCACTACATGGTCTATGTCTGCCGTCATACATCTACTCCTCTTATACACCTACGTATTTTATTGACAGTTCCATTCAATTTTGAATACGCTCTTTAAATTAAACGACTATAAAACAAGACACATTCTTACGTTCCTGTACAATTCAAGACAATTACTTTAACACATTCCTACATTCGTCGTTGTTTTCATTAGGCGGCCGTATTTGAATACGATATTGACAATACATTTTAAGCAAATGAAATGGCCATATTCGTTTATTTTACTAAAGGACAATTGAAAAGATAACGTTGCTAATCCCACACTACATATGCGTATTGTGTGATAACTCGTGAATAAATTACATGCTAGATAACAAGATAATGCTACAGTTTCCGTCTGCTACCAAAATGATAAACGGCTAACGACGTACTAAGTCCGTCATCTCTCCCTTTATATGTAATAAATAATAACGGCATTAAACAGAAAAACAAAAAAAAAAAAAAAAACACATGTTTTATTGTATTGATAAGCATAACGACAAAAATATGATAATTAAATATTCATTTTTAATAAATATTATGATTTATTTTACCATTATTTTCGGGCGAACTTCTCCCCTATACATTAATAAATAAAAATTATAATAAATAAAAATTATAATAAATCAAAAGTATTAATAAAAGGAAGAATCTTTGGAAAAACTATTAATTTTCTTTCAATATTTAATTAATTAATTATGTTTAAGTAATCCAAACAATTACACCTGTAGTTAATTTGTGCACTAAGTGTTATTTGGCTTTTTTAACTTTAAAGCTTTTATCATTCCTCATAAACGAATTAGAAACCTATATGCTTATATTATATAAAGATAATAAAAATATATGTATATTAAATAAGTATTGTGATGGCAAAAAATTAAATATTAATGGATTTGCACGTTTTAACAAACCTAGAGTCTAAAAATGAGTTTTTTTTTTTTTTTTGTTTTTTTAAAAAAGTCTATTTGTAGTATTTTGTTTTTCTTTTCTTATTTGTATTAATATGACATTTATTGTTTTAGGAACATATGCCTTTAGAAATATTAAATAAACAATCACAAGAATATATAAGAAAAAATTCCACAGGCAATCACAGCCTCAATCCTAGATTTAGAGGACATCACAGGAAGAAAAAACCTTTAGATTGCCCAGACTGCGAAAACTCTATTTTTAAAAGGTAAATATCCCAAGTTTTTCTCGATTATTTAATGAATAATTTTACGGAGAAAGTCTACTTCGAGAAAAAAGCGAATAAATCGGGATTCGATTCCTCGCGGGGTAGAATTATTTTTACTGCAAGTTTTGCATTATTTTAATTTATTAAAAGAATTTTGAGTTTCAAAAAACATAATAAGATTTTATACTAAGAATATATTTTACAAAAATAATTTCAAGAAAACTTAATCTATTTTTGGTACACCACCTACAAACGTCGAGAAAACTGATCGGTAAAAACAGGTTGGATACATTTTTTGTCTTCAATTTTAATTTAGTCTAAATTGTATATAAAATCACGGCCGACGCACAACATCATTAATGTACTTATTTAATTAATTAGAATATAATATAAAAATAAAATAAAAGTTTATAAATTCTGTTATTAAATTAAATTGTTTAAAATTAAATATTTAAGGAAAAAACAAATTATTTTTAAGAAATTAAGTAAATTCGTGGTTTTAAGGAAGTTTATATATACCTAAAACTTTCAAAGTATATAACACCCCTTGTTTAAGCAGTTTCTTTTCCAAAATAATAATTCTACGGAATGTATCTTCTGCTATCATGAATGTTAACTCACTTTCCCGTAAAAATCAAAGTCACTTAGTAATTATTAATTTATGAAATTTCGATTGTAGTTCGAAAATAATTAAATCTAATACGACTTAGAGTAGTTTTCTGCCAGCTTCTCAATCTAAGTTCTAAAGCCAATTAAATTGAATCTGAAATCTGTTGTGTGGATTTTACAGAGAAATGTGGACCAAATAAAAAGATTGTAAGGATATAACAATAAATATAGGACGACATAACATAAATAAATAAATAAATATAGGAGGATATAATAATAAAATACAAAATCGGTCCGAGACAACTCTGACAAACTATCTCATATTTTTGAAACTATATTTAAATTCCTTAATATCTCATTTAATTTTTTTTGAAAAATTAAAAACAGTTCAAGAAGTGTTTCTTTACTTTTTGTTTCCAAATTTTAACAAAATCAGATTTATTTTCATCAATATCTCGAAAACTAGATGTATCCCGGGAAAACAGCTATAGTTAGAATCGAATTTAAGTGGACTACATTTTGGACGACAGCCTACAGATAGACAGTTTTTAAAACCTACTTTTTTGGACTCGGGGGACCTCAAAACGTGTAAATCCATCAAAATTGAATTTTCACTCCCTCACAATACTTTCTCTTTATATGAGAAAGTGAAAAGCTTAATAATTAATATTTATTCCTTATAAGGGTAAATGCAAAAAGATGTGGACATCGATGTCTTACGTCTGTGTTATTATTGGAACCATTACGCAGTATATCAGTACATGGAGTAAGGTTTCAGGCGACTAGCGAGTAGGCATCTCGGCTACATCGATCCCGTTGGTAATATTTATTACCTTGTCTAACCGATCTTCGCTATTACACTAACCCAGCCAGTAATAATAACATACATTTGATTTCATTATATATACAACGCATCTGTTTTTATTCAAATTTAATTAAATTTATTTTAAAAACTACTTAAAGGAGGCAACTTAAAGTGTTTTATGGTCTTTTTATTTAAAATAATGAAAAAAGTATGAACACTCAACATTTTTGCCTACCGCGATATCTTACACTTTTAAGTGGCTTTTAACAAAAACCACTTACCAAGTGGTTTTCCGTCCTTATCATAACAACGACATTGAGCGAGATGTAGTGTTAGAGAGAAAAAAGAAAAGAAAGAAATCTCTGTTTCCGGCTAGGAAGAAAAAAGGCTCGTTTACCCATCGGGCAAGTCGCATCTTGCTCTGGGCAATTCATTTTTAACGTTTCCTTTTTCACTCACCTTCCCTTTCTCGTTTAATTTGAACACTAAAGTAAACCAGTGACAGATGTGTCACAGTAGAGACTTTCTTTTCTTTATAAAAGTTATAAGAGATAAATTATTCTACGTATTGTATGAGACAATGAATTGCCTAACATGTAAGTTTGTACATATTAAGAATAATAACCCATAAAAAAAAGATTTATTATAAATATTAATAACCAGCTGTCACCTCGTGCTCCGCGCGGGGCTCATGCTATGTTTCCCATTATTATGTAGGCCTAGCAATTAAATGAAATGCCTAAATAATTTTGTTTCCAAAAGCCTTCAAGGAATACAATCAAGACTATATTATCCATCATTCATTGCATTATTCAGAATATAATTCTCTCCAAATCGTATTTTGCAGCCTATATATATATATATATATATATATATATATATATATATATATATATATATATATATATATATATATATATATATATATATATATATATATAAAATAGCCAACCGAAACTAAGTAATACAGTAAACAATTCTAAAAAAAGAGAAAATAAATAAGAAACTAAACGTACTCAAAGCCAATCAGACGGAAGCTATATCAGTAAATATTTAATAACTCTGATTCTAGGACAAATTAATATAATAATAAATACTCGATTTGAACACCCCATTAAATCGGTAAACAATTGCGGACGCCATAAGAGCTCAAAGTTATTTTAATTTTATTTTTTTTAAAAGTATCAAATATAGGTAGTTCCTATTTAAGGTAGAACCGATTGGGTAACGACAAAAGATCTTTTAAAATATGTTGCCGCTGATGCAATCTGCTTTATCGATACGTCTTACCATTAAGCGGCAATATGCCTCCAAAAAACTATAAAGTTTTGTCTGCCATCATTATTTTTTAAGGAGGTTAGAATGGTTTTAACTATTCGGATTTTTCCAGTCGGTTTTGGTCAATTTTCGACCAAAGCAAAATTCACGAGTCTCTAGGTGGTCTAGAAGTACCCAAACACTTGGTTTAATTTAAAAAAAAAAAAAAGAATCATTAGCCATTTTTGCGCCTATAAAATCGGACTGGTGGCAACAGACACACTTGCATATATAAAAACATACATACATACACGAAAAAAGTTACGGCTGGATTCGGTTTTCGGATTATGAAATGAAAAAATATCCAATCATTTTTCAATTCTGATCAATGTGTAGACAATACTTTAATTTCATAAATAGGGTGTTACATAAACATGGACGAATTTGAAATGCGCGCCACTTTTTTCTATTGTTGGTAGCATTGAAACTTATTATTTTTATCATCAGTTATCATTCAGAATTGAGTTTCAGAGAGAATTGTTTAGTTTAGTTATGTTGCGTAACCATGGCGCACCTAACTGTCAACCAACGTTGTTTGGTAGTCAAAACGTATTACGCAAACGGAGATAGTTCCACACTAACGGTGAGCAAACTCCGGGCACTTATGGGCCACAATGAAGCACCACAAGTCTAACCACCTCCAACCCGAGTTCCTGCGCTGGTCAGCGGACAAACTTTGCGGGACTGATGAGAGCGTTGTCGAAAACAGCCTCTTGGTTGAAAAGGGATCGACTGGTCCATGGACGTCCTGCAGGTTTCACATCATTCACTGAACCAGTGGTCGCAAACTTCTTCATGATTTTGCGTACGGCACTCTTAGTTGGTGATTCATTGTGGCCCATAAGTGCCCGGAGTTTGCGCACCGTTAGTGTGGGACTATCTCCATTTGCGTAATACGTTTTGACTACCAAACAACGTTGGTTGACATTTAGGTGCGCCATGGTTACGCAACACAACTAAACTAAACAATTCTCTCTGAAACTCAATTCTGAATGATAACTGATGATACAAATGATAAATTTCAATGCTACCAACTTAACAGAAAAAAATGGCGCGCATTTCAAATTCGTCCATGTTTATGTAACACCCTATATATACATAATAATATTCCTAAATATTGATTGAAGGCTTTTATATTGGTACTAAGTCTATGTGCTCAAGTTTCAGCTTGATTGGATGACTTAAAGAGAGTTAATTTGCCGTCCTAAGATTTTTTACGACCGACAGCCACACTCAAACAAATCAAATCGAAACTAATATAAAGTTTTTAGAAAATAAGAACAAAATCTGTGAAAAATCACGTTTAGCTAACTAACATATTTCAAGATGTGATATCTACAAAATAAACTAAATACCAGACCTCTAATCATGGAATAATTTCTACGAAGTTAAGTTTATAAATAAAACAATCAGTCCGAGACAACTTAGACAAACTTTCTCACATTATAGAAACTGCATTTAAATTCCATAATATCTCATTTAAATGTTTATTTAAAAAAAAAAAAAAAAAAAAACATTAAAAAGAGCTTAACAGGTGGTTGTTTACTTTTTGTTTTTGATTTATTTTCCTCAATATCTCGAAAACAAGATTTTTCCCGGGAAAACGGCTTATATCGTTCGTTTCGTAAAATGAATAAAATGGAGTACATTTAAGATTTCTTTAATCAAAATAGTCGGAACCGTTTTCGAGAAAGTTTTTTTTCATAGTTTTTGGGGGGTAAGGCCCCCAAATATGGAACTAAATTCATTTCTCAATTTCGCTTTGGATTATGATTTTTCTGAACATTTGTGCCAAATTTCGTCAAAAGCGGCACTCTAGTTTAGGCTCCACGAGTCTGCACAGGCGACACAGACATTTGTTAAAAACCAATTTTTTGGGGACCTCAATATGTGTGAATTTGCTCCATTCTATTTATATGAGAAAGTAAAAATTGAATTGTTTTTAAACATCTAATTAGTTTTTTAAAATAAATTTTAACCATGTTATATTTATAAAATGTGAACAACTATTAACATAGAACATAGAACGATTAACATTTATAACATGTGTATAAATTATTCTTTTTTATAAAAACTAAAATGATAATCATTAATCTCCTTTATTTTTTTTTATCTCTGTTTTAGGATAGCAACATTTAAAAATAGAATAGTAATCCGACTTAGAAGTGTCCTACACGATGAAAGTAATGTATATTTATCAAAAAACGACAACCCCTATAATGTAAATTATTCAGGATTTCATAAATCAACTAACATACCAGCGAGTCAGCTGATATGCCGCCTCAAGGAGAGCGTACCCAAAGTACGGACACTTTCAGGTCATGAGCCAGCCTTCAAGGGATCATTACTTGAAACTGTCGTACCAAAATTACCTCTTTTCAACCAAAATCAACATTATAACAACTGTGCAATTGTTACTAATGCTGGTGCCTTACTAGGATCTAACTTAGGAACCCTTATAGGTAAGAGAATTTTAATTTGAGTAGAACATTAATTAAATTATATTAATTTGCATGAAAATCAAAACAGAATTAAATTATTATTATTAGTCAATGTTATAATTGACGCTTATAAACCAGCATGTTACTTATGCTAATCTGCAAGTAATTTGATTACAAATATCATTTACTTTACATATATTTGCATTTAACGGCAAAACATTACTCGTAGTTTATTTAATTAGAGTTAGTTATGCTGAACCCAAATAAATGAGGTTAATTTTAACAATTTATTTATTTTCATTTAATATTACTAAAATTCAGATTATTTTACTTTGCCACAAGATAGCGAATTTCCATAATGAAAATCAGTATTGTTAGCAGTGTATCTGAGAGACTCTGATTTTCCAAAATCTGCTCCACTGTTTATTAGCTAATAACAAAAGCATGTAGGCCACAGGAAATTATGTCTGGTAATTCGGTAATGTTCGGGAGTTGAGGGACCGAACTAATCAAATCACCCGATCGATTTCACCAATTCGAACGTACATTATGCTTAACGTGGTCGAAGAAATAATTGGCATCTATTGTATTTGTAGGGTTACTCGGATGTAGACCACACTGTAGGTAATCCTCTCATACCTAGAATTATTGCGCCGCATCCATCCAAATTAAATTAAATCCCATCACACACCCGACAAGGCAATTATTCAGGATTAAACATAGCATGTCACTTAAATAATATATAATTTTTCTCCCACTCTCATTGAGACAGCTCAGTTAGGCGTATACCTACCGCGTAAAGAAAAATTCCTCTTAAAATAATAAATACCGAATCAGTAGTTGGTAAATAATAATCAGTCCAACATACACGAAAGTTATGTATGCACATACATAGTTATTTATGCACCATAGGGAGTAAAGTAAGCCATTATTCCCAGAGCGAATAAGTTGGTTCTTGAGGCGAAACCGAAGGAACCATGGTCCCAAAATTCCGAGGAAAAGCCAAGGGCTAATTCCGTCGGCTTTTTATAAAACGGTAATTAGAATTAGCTCCCGAGACGCAGCCGAGGAAAGACTTCATTCACTATGTTAGTTGTATTGACAGATATTTGTGGAACTTACTCTTAGTAATTAAAACTCAATACTTATAAATGATCGGTTTTAAGTAAAATAACCAAAGCTAATATTTAGATACAGACATTTATCTTCATTATTAATTAGATAAAAATGTAGTAATGATACGACATTAATTTGGTCATGGGCTGTTAAAATAATTACTGTCAACATATTTCATAAGTGTTTAGCGATTGATTAATTAGTTAATTAGGTCACTGTCTAAATATAAACAAGTTCCTTTTAATCAAGATTAAAAAAACATCGATTTTCTATTTCTTTTCAAAAAGGATTCTATTCGGTGAGGATACTGTTAGATTAAAGTTGTACAGTTGTAGATAGAATACTTACATGGGAGAGAAAAAGGGTGTAGGTCGGGATCCCGTGAGAAAATATCTAATGAATTAAAGGAAAGGAAAAAGGGCCACATCAGGTTAAGGAAAAGGTACTTCGAGGAAAACATACGAATCTTGTAGAAAAATTGGGTATATAAGAGAAAAATCTTTACAACTGAACCACTGGCAAATAGAAAAACAACCACATTAATATTGAATTGCTTTCGCTCTCCCTTCCAAGAAAAAAAGCAAACATAAAATCTATTGCTTGGAACTCTTTGTAATAAATGTTTATAACTGTAAAAGTATAAACAAAATTTAATTATACAAATGGCCTAAGTACGGATGAGCGTGTGGATCCGCTAGCTAAGACTGTGAACCCACCTTTAGGAACCCTCTTATAGAACCTTCCAAGTAAAGTGGGAGTCCACCCGGCACTACCGTCTACTCCAATCTTCCTTTTAAACTATAAACTCATCATTATTTAACGATTAATTTGCTTAGTATTAAATATTTATTAACCTCAATTAAATGATAAAGCCATGCGACGCCTAGTTCGAAAACTAGATTTTTCCCGGGGAAAGCAGGTTATATGTTTAGATTCTCATATAAATGGACTACATTTTATAATTTGTTAATCAAAATCGTCGTAACCGTTTTAGAGAATTTTTTTTACGTATTTTCAAAGTTTTTGGGAGGTAGGGCCCCCAAATTTGGAGATAAAATTCATTTCTCAAGTTGACCTTGGGGCATGATTTTTCTAAACATGTATGCCAAATTTCGTCATAACCGCTTTTATGAAGTCATCATCAGTGTCAATTTTGGAAGAACAAGAGTTATGTTGTAAAATAATGTAACATTATACGACTCACCCCCTTCTTATTATTTTTATTACGGTTGCCATGGTGGCGAAATATAGAACTAAAAAGTGAAAGCCGATCAAACCCTTGTTCCATCCTAACTTAAGTGGGAAACATTTTTTGCGATGAAAATTTCTTTTATGCCCCAGTCTAAAAATATACATTAAATTCATGGAAGGATACTTTCAATTTTGTTGTATTTTCCTAATGTAATTTTCACGTCAAATTCAGCGAAATACTAAGCCAATCCTAATGATTATTGAAGTGTCTAAGGTCAAAACATCCAACTTCTAGTTTTAGTTGTAACACAGACATGGAGCTAGTGTAATCGTGGTGCAAAAGTCACTTGTCCCGTCTGCTTGGGCCATCTTTGGAACAAGTTCGTGGGCTCGACACCATGGCCATGCCGCACCGTGGCCATGTCTTAGTGCTCTGATTTACATGTCACACTGATGGTCCCACCATACTCGCTTAGGCGGAACATTGATGTGTGAAGTGGCTGGAACTCTACCACAGGGTTAGTTAACTTAGGTTCAAAAAAGGGCCTAATTACTAGCTTCGAAAGAATGGGTTTGTCCTCACTTTTTTCTTTTTTTAGTTGTAACACAATACATTAATTTCTTTTAATAAATTTCCTCAAGATGCTTTCGATGATTTCGACCAAGATGATAAAACATAAATGATTGTAAAATTATTAAAATGAAAAGATAAATAACAGTTTTTAAAAAAATAGTTTTTGGGAAAATTAAGTATTCAGAAAAAATATCGCCCTAAAGTTTTCTCAACAGATTAGAACTTTAATTTTTCAAACCAATAATCAGATAAGAAAAGGCAAGTGTTTTGAAATAAACCTATTAGTAAATAATAAATCAAAGAATTATAACTTTGTTTAAATAATTCTCTATAATCAATAAGAAACCCATTTTATTTATGGAAATTCGCTTAAAAAAATGTTCGATAAAGAAGCTGTCCAAAATACGCAAATAATAAAGATTTAAATACAAATTAAAATACATAATTATATGTATTTTGTGTAAATGTTCTTATGTCTCTGTTCGCAGGAATGTCAGAATAAATAAATTGGGATTTTATAAAAATAAAATAAATAAAATTGGCAGAAATTTAGTTCATGTTAAGGTTTGTTTGACCAGCAATTTCGGTCGAAGGTAAGTCAGTAAATATATCAAAACACGTCAAAAGAACGAAAAGCTAAGCCACAAAAAAATGCATGGATAATCAAAAATTAATTCATTTTATATTTCAAATCCAAATAATTATTTTCACCCTGTTAATTAAAGCTTTTTTTACAATTTAACACCAAATTATTGATTTGCTATAAATTCATTTATTAAGACTAACTTTCACATTTTATATATAATTCAATTGCCTTTAAATTCACAAGAAATAAATAATTGTTGCGAATATTTTATTTTTTGGTATTTATTTGTTAACGAAAATATAAATTGCTTCGACATATTTATTTAATTTTCATAACTTTGTTTTAATTTTATAAATATTTTTTAAAAAAAACCAACTGACAGACTAAACATTTGACCGATTTGGGCTGGTAAACAAACAGTGAAACAATACACATGAACTATTTCTAAATCTATTCATTAATAATTAATTAATATATTTTTTATAAAATCATAAGTAAAACATTACACATTTTTTTCAGTTTTTAAAAATATATATATTACTAAAATTCCAGAGAACATTTTTCAAATAAACCTCTCAGTATTATACCTAAAGCTTCAAAGAATGAGATTTATTAAAATTTTTGTGGGTAACAAATAAATAAGTTGTAACACTAAGCAATGGCAATGATACCTTTGTATAATATTATAGTAACCACAATAAGGAAGTTGCTAAGGTATCAGTTAATTAAACGTTTTTTCATTTAATTTCTTCTCAGTACAGTTTAATTTATATTTTTGATTGATAGCTTTTAATTTGTAATAAAATTATATATTTTGTTTATATTAATTTATATACTTCAGTTACAAAGTGTACTAGACTAGGTAATTATATCCAACGCACAATTTTACTAATAACATAATTAAATACATAAAGAAGAAATACATAAAGTAGAATACATAAGATCATAAATAAAATCGGCTGTTATATCCGTCGATTTCTTTTGCAAGCTATGCACTTTTTTTGAATTATCAAAATATTTTGTCTCATAAGTGGATGAAACATTTTTTTCAAGTTCCATAAGAATTATTTTTTCCAAATATCTTGTCTTTTATATGCATAAATAAGTGTCAAATGGTGAACAATATGCCGTGTAGAACAATTTGGTAAAATTATCCACTGTTTGGATGGAAATAAAAAAAAATACTAACTACCATAGTAAGTTTTTAAACCCCTTGGAAATAGGAAAACCTCGAATGGCATAAGGGATTAAATGGAATTTGGGATCATCGAAATGAAGCCGGGTTTCGTTTTAATTCCGATGGCCCAGGGTTTTCTAACTGTGGTAAGAACCATTGGAAAAGTTTGAAATGCATTAACGGGAGGTGTTACTAAATGAAAGACCCGTTGAAGTGAAAATAAATTTCCCTTCGTGCCCATTCCATTCCCCCCTTTTATCTTTAGTATTTATGGTAAATCCTCTTTACTATATCCTAAGTATTTACGGTGCATTTCTACTTCCCACTTCCAACTTTACTTTAACTGCTGTAAGCTTCTTGAAGTATTTGCATGGCAAATACAGTGTGCTGACTCTACTTTTACGTTTATGTTATTTTACCTTTTATTACAAGTGTTTTTTTTGGCACATACTCTTTCACTCAAATGTTATTTCGCATTTGTTACAAAGTTACATTCACTCCCGAGAAAAAGATAACAAATGTTGTTCCATCTTAAACAAAACACACACACTATAACTGTGAGTGTTTTATTTGCATATTTAGATGTTTTCAAAGACCTATATAAATATATACCTATATATGTGTGTGTGTGTGTGTAAATGTATATTAAAAAATGTATGTAATATATATTTACGCCACTAAAATACTTACGCAAAATTTGGTAAACAAAAGGTTGACAAACAAATAAATTGGGTAAACAAGAAAGTATAAATAATGTCTATGTCTGACTAAGTATTATTAAATCTATGTCTATAAAGTTGATTGATTTGACAGATAATTTGCTAAAAATCATTAAATCATACTTTGGACGCAGGAGATTCGGGTACGGTTCCAGACTTTATCCAGTTATTTATGTCGCTTATACTGTTAAAACAGCTGATGGAGCGACCGGCGACACGCCAACCCCAGTCATCCATTGTATATTTAACTGTATGCTTATACAATTTCATATGTAATGGATGACACGGGGTTGACGTTTCGTCAGTCTCTCCATCAGCTATTTAACAGTATAAGTAACATTAATAACTGGATAAACGTCTCTTTATTTGAGTGTAGCAACCTATCTACATGGCGACGCTGGGTAAACACCGAGTGGGGCCCCACGGATTTTCTCGGGGCGTTGGCGGGCTCACAGATATTATTAACATTAATTCTATTTTGATGATAGATACAATGTAATGTCGTTACGAAATTAGAATACAAACTATCAATGTTTATTGTATTTAAAATAATTTGTTATAAAGTATATAAACATATTAATTATAAATTAGCTACTTTTATTTTTTAATCTAACAAGCTGTTATGTTTTATTAATGATAATTATAGATTACAATAGATTTGAAATGAGAAAATTCATAATTCAGATTATAATTTAATGCTTATGTTACACAATAATCCAATACTGCTAGTTATCAGAAACAATCGTGAAATTTCTACAAAGGAAAAGCAGAGAATACTAATCCTTAAATTTAATATGCTAAATATTGTATAACAAAGGTTTGTTTTCGAGCTTAATGGGATGCGTGAACTTAAAACCATATTACTCTAGATAATCAAGCGGTGAAGGTACATACAACACCCTTAGAAAGTTTCTATTACGAGAAAATTTGTAAAATAGAAAATTCAGATTCAAAATGCATATACGAGTAAGGCTTTTTTCTTTACACTTATAAAAATTAAGGTTGGAATTGTGTATAGATTTTTTATTTTATACAAAAGCTGCATCATAGGTAATTTGATTTTGTATTACCATAATTTCATTTAATTTGCTTAGTCTTTGGTAACCTCTTAATATGCAAATCATTTTATACAGTCAAACAAATCTCAAATGAGTACACTAGTAATAGTTGATTTTGCTAATGAACTTTTATGGATTATGGATAAAAGATCAGCAATACAAAGATCATTTAAGTTATGCTATATATATATATATATATATATATATATATATATATATATATATATATATATATATATATATATATATATATATATATATATATATATATATATATATATATATATATATATATAAAACTAAGTCCAATTTCATTTGTGACGCGTGCCTAGATATAGGTATATTTGTTCTTTTATCAATGTTTATGCAATAAGTTATACAAATTTTTTAAGTTTTTGGAAGTTTCATACTACGGAAAGATTAAATTTTACTTTAAATCAAATTATAATTATCAATAACTACGGGAGACATTTAGAGAAAAATAGACCCCCACACCGGGACTCGAACCACGGGTCCTCCTATTAATCCATTACAGGTGCACTTACCAACTGAGCTATACGGGAGAATGGTTTTTCTGTGTCGTTACCGATACAAATTCCCCGAATCCAAGCTTTCAATCTTATTCTAAAAATCCAGAGAGCCAAATATTCACGGCAATAGAACTAGACCGAGATAAGATAATTTGACCAAGATAAGATAAGTGCTCTTGGTAAGAGCACCTGTAACGGATTAATAGGAGGACCCGTGGTTCGAGTCCCGGTGCGGGGGTCTATTTTTCTCTGTATGTCACCCGTAGTTATTGATAATTATAATTAATATGATAGATATAAGTTATATTAATCTGATAGATTAGAACAGACACACACGTAGTTAAAATCAAGAAGTGGCAAATCCCTTAGAATACGGCAAATGTTCAAGTAACCTGTCCTTCAGTTCTACGGGACTACTACTCCGGCTGTACATCTTGGAGGCATTGGCAGATCTTGATAATTCCTAATTCAGTGTAAACGCTACCTGTTGTTCAAATACAAAATAATCTGCCAATTAACGAGGCAAACAGCTTCCTCGCGTCCTATCTCGTATACTTTAATGATGTTATTATTTTACTACGCATTATTATCTAATATTTAATTTTCCGTCTTTTGCTTCCGAGCTTACCAAAGGGATTTTTTTATTCCACCGATTTAAAAAAATCCAAGACATGAATCCTTGTTAGACGTTAGGGGACATTTTTGGCCTCACGTCAGTCTGTCGGTCTGACCACAATGTTTATTAACCATGACCAACATATACTAAAAACTACTTGTCCATTTTTAATAAAATTTGGATGGTAGCTCATAATTAGCCCATCATCGGTCTCATGTAAGTTTCAAACTTATGCGTCCATTTGTTTCTTTTCCACAGGTACAAAAGCAAACATTTGTTTCACTCCTTTCTTTCATGTAAAATATCAGAACAATTATGTCAACAAAATTAGTGTGGCACAAAGCTTCATCGCGTTCTATAACGTACTTAAATGATGTTATGCTTTTAAGAACCATTATTGCCTAAATTATTTATTTCTTTCTCATCTTTTATAAAAAAAAAAATACGTGTGGTGTCGCGGGACACCCGGTAGGAACGAAGTTCCTTACATTTTTCATTAAATATAAATTATAAAATCACAGTGCTAAGTACGTATACATTGCTAACTACTTATACATGGCGGAGTTAGAAAAGAGACAAAATTATAAGTAACGAACTGTTTGTACCTAGCAGAGTTAAGGCAAAATTAAGAGAAAATCATTATTTGTATCATTAAAGTAAGCGTCTTACTATAACTCTATATTGAATATCAGAAAAAAGTTGATCATGATGAGTTTATAGTGAAAGAGTATGTTTGTTAAAGGAGTTTGGATTGAAATAGGACTGTTTTCTACCTACCCGGCCAATTAATTTAAAATATAACAAAATATATCTCTTCCCTACTCTTCAGCTTCTGCTTGTATCAGGGTGAAATTTTACATGATTATATTTTATTTATTTAAAAAACAAAGTAACATTTTTGACAAATATAACAAAAATAATCTAAACAAGTCAAGTAACTGGCTTCCTTAATAACACTTTTTCCCGTCTTTTGAAGCTTACGTTTACGCGAGCGTTGCGCGTGAACGCATGAGCGGATAACGTTTTCCGACGAACTCAGCCTGGGCATTGGTAAAATGAACATGTGTACCAAATTTCATCTAACTCGGTGATCTTTTACTCAAGTTATCATCATCTGTAGATTTCGTGACGGATTTTGCGTGACGGTGATTTTGTGACGGTGATTTCGGTCGTTTTTTATCGGATTCACTCCCGGGCTCCAGAACGTGCCATAAGGAACTTCGTTCCAAAAAAAAATTTAGCAAAATTTAAAGATCACAGACGGTTGAATTTAATCTGGGTCATCTGAGGCATATGGCGGACATATTATATATCTCAAAAATCAGTCGAGTAATTTTTAAGATATAGATGTGCTTATACACAAATGTATGTTTGTCCGCATGTGGAAGAGAAACCAATGGGCGCAGAAGGTTGAAACTTAAATGGGACCAACAATGGGCAATGATGATCTACCCCTCAAATTTTATTAAAACGGGACAAGATATGTTGATTCACAAAAATTGTGGACCCAAACGGGTTTCTGTCTTGGAATTTTTGAAGTCGGAGTATCAATTTAGTTCGACCTTCATATGGGATCATCTGTGGGCTACTTTCGACATACCATACATATTGCTTAAAAATTTGATGAGTACTTTTAAAGATATAGGTTTAAATAATTGTATGTTTGTGTGCAAGAAGAAGGAAAGTAATGGGCGCAGAATGTTGTAGGACCAACAATAAGCTAATTGTGAACTACCATCCAAATTTCAATAAAATCGGACAAGAATTTTTAGATATATATGGTTGGAAAATGTAGACAGTCACGAGAACGAAAATTTCCCTGATGTCTGATAAACCCTGAAACTGATTTCAGTCCAGGAAATTTTAAAGTTAGAGACATAAAAATATTTTGCTCTTCATACCAATGACAATACTACCGTTACTTTCGGTAAGCTCGGAAGCAAAATCCAAGTGCAGAAGTATTAATCCTCCCACGGTTGGGTGTTGGGTTTACTATGTTGGGATTGAAAACTTCAACCACAGAAGCAATAAGCCCCAGGCCCCCAGTCTGGCTTAAAATCATATTCGTATACTAAATTATAATACTTTTGGAATTGTATTTTCGGTAGTCCAGGATTACCCTAATCCCTAGGTAATTTGTATAACATATACCCAATGTTTTGTACCAAATCATTACAACTTGTTCGTCCTGTGCCCGTTGCTGTCAAATAATGCTCGTCCAGGACAAGTAGGATACCTACTTCACGATTCCCTAGTTCACCAATGGTGATTTCTCCGATCCACTGATACCCCTGGCGAAACGGCAGTGCACCCACCAAATCAAGCACAGCCGTACATGATAGGATGCAAGGGTGCTATGTGCCTCACCAATTGGCAGTCTATTTTAAAAATAAATACAAATAAATTAAACAAAAATGAAAATTATAACTAGCGCTACCTAATTGAGAACGTAAAAATTGGCAAATTAACTTTTATATTTATACAAGATTTAACTTAAATTCAACTGTTTCAAATTATCTCGATCATAAAATAGTACACATGTAGTCCAGTTATTTTAGTCATAAATATAGCTTCTGTTAAAAAAAATCGGAGCTTAATTTGTTTTTTGATTGCTTCATTTCGACGTTCTGAAAAACATAGAAAATCGGCAACGAGATCTTAGTCGCGTTAATAGATATTCAAGGGCAATGGTCAACAAATTCGGTTTTTGCGAATATCTCGCTTCCTATGGCTCCAACAACAATCAAAGTGATTATCAAAATTAAAGATAACAAAATTTCCCACAAAAAAGCTTGATTATTTTTTTACGTACAATGGATGGTTTACGAAGATGATGATCGCCTTGATGATAATCACCTTAATTTGTCTCCGAGCCATAGAAAGCGATGCATTGTAAAAATACGTAAAATGTGGTGCGGTGTCGGATACTAAATATTCATAGATATTCTTCGCCCTATAATCCGTAAACCATTCATTGTACGTAAAAAATGAATACAACTTTTTTGTGGAAAATTTTGTTATCTTTAATTTTGATTACCACCTTGATTGGTGTCAGACCCATAGGAAGCGAGATATTCGCAAAAAACCTAATTTCTTGACCTTTGCACTTGAATATCTAATAACGCGACCACCATCTCGTTGCCGATTTTCAGAACGTCAAAATGAAGCGATAAAAAAAAATGGAAACTCCAATTGTTTGCAACAGAAAACCTAAAATGACTTTTTCAACAGAAGATATACGAGTATTATGACCGATGCTGGCCCCTACTAATCACTTCTTTTGGGTGGTGATTTTCAATCTGCTCCATGTTGGACATTCATTGTTTCCATGAAGTTCTATTATCACATTTGAAGACATCGGATTGGGTTACATGAATCAACAGTTCAAGAAAGATTTACGATATTCAATACAATACGATTTTTAGTATATTGTAACACTTTTATATCAATTAACACACACTGTATAACTGTATGCCTATTACGACCCCCTCTGATCTAATCAAATTAACACATTTTACGTCATCATAATAACAAAAATCTAACATATCGTCGATCGGAATTCATCACCAAAAAGGTGCGAGTTACGGTGGTGGCGGAGCCAGCTTCGGTCTAAAATATCTAATTTCAGTAAGATTAAACTTACAAAGAATATATTGGATTCTTTATATTCAAGTTATATATTAAATAGGAAAACAAAACAGCGAAATTTGTTCTTCTATTAAATACAAAAAGTGTGAGAAATTTTTGTTATTTTTGGCTATATTGCTTGTATAAAACAGTATAGAAGAAGGATCTGTTTTAGTATATGTATGCCTTTAGGGTTCTTGTAATAAAAAAACCCTGAGATCGATTACACCCTGAAGCCTTACAAAACCAAACAAACATACCGCCAACCTTGAAAGTGCCAAAAAAAACTTGATAAACATTTTCTATTTTTCAACCGAACAAAAGAATAATTGTTTTTTAAACATCTATTTAAAACGCAATTTTATTTTTATTTTGCAGACAACCACGATTTAGTATTAAGGTTCAATCATGCTCCAACAGAGGAATACGAAGTCGACGTCGGAGCGAAAACAACAATTAGAATTTTAAATTCACAAGTTGTTTCGAAAAAGGAATTTAATTTTTTAACATCGAAAATGTATGAGAACGTTAAACTTCTCGTCTGGGACCCTTGCAACTATACATCGCCTCTGGATGTGGTATGGCTATATTTATAATTTATTTCT
Source organism: Gerris lacustris (assembly GCA_951217055.1). NCBI lineage: Eukaryota > Metazoa > Arthropoda > Insecta > Hemiptera > Gerridae > Gerris > Gerris lacustris. Next base: position 84,047,705 of record OX578277.1, read on the forward strand.
TATAGTCTAAAAATGTTTTTTTTTTAGGAGACGTGCATAAAGTTTAAAATCTTGTTAAGTTTTAAAACGTCCGTGTTAAACGTTTAAATAATATAACAAACAGATAAAACCGTCTTAATATTAAGAAAAATGATTTTTCTTCTAAAAAGAAAAAAAAAAAAAATAGTTTAAATTATTCTAAATTTAACAAAAGAACATTCTTGAGATAAAATAATAAAACTTTTTAAAGCTTTATTCGCTGTTTTCTTTACTGTATTCTTCAAAACTTTAAACTTGTAGTTCTTTTTTCCCCTTCAAGGCAATTTATTATCACGTATCTTTTAAACTTTTTAAATTTGAGAAAAGAATTAAAAAACAACTCCTATAAAATTAAAAAAGGTGTATAATGGTTTGCTGTTTTTTTTGGCCCAGAATATAATGTTCTACATGAGAAAGAGGTCTTAATGTATCTGTGAAGAAATATGAATAATTAATTAGTTCATTGTTTTGACTGCAAAATTTATATAGAATTTAGTCTTACTGAATAAACTTCAAAAGTAAACTTGATCAATCCAATTATACATAACATATTAATACAACTATTCAATTATAACTCACAAAAAATAATTAATTTGATTTAATAAATAACTTATAATAATTCGATCTGCTCATAAATGATGTGTTACATTATTCAAAACAGCTATTTATTCGCATACATATTTTCACAAATATAATCAACTAAATTGGCAAAGTAAACTCATTTTCTATTGTGTTCTGCAATAGAATGACCTAGTTTATTCATGGATTTTTATTTACTTGGGATTGTGACCTCACGTTTCTCTCATTCTTTTTATCTTGTTATACGAATAACTTGTTAACTGTTCTTTCCTTTGTACCAATCTTTTGTATGTTCGATGTCATTACAAGTTTATAAAATTAGAGAAAGCCTTTTCTCCAGTTTCATTTAAAGAGATTAAAGAGGAGGGATTGGCGAATTGATTGCGGTCTTCTGTAAATCCTTAAAGCCTTTTACCTTCAAGAACCTTAATTTGTAAGTATAGAAAATAAAGATAAGGAAAGAGCCGCAGTTAAACTCAGCTCCCAATCACTCGTGCTAACTCTTATTTGTTTCAATCTTATTTACTTATTTAAACTTTTTTTTTATTCCTCAACAGTAAATAAAAGGTACTATATAAAAAACAATAGCTTCCTGTTGTACTTCAGGCACTTTATTCGGGAATAAATGTACTCTTCACCATAAAAATTGAAGGACTACAATAAAATTTAAAAACCCTTTATTTAAATTTTATAATTTAAGTCAAAGATTTTATTAAAACTTTTATTGCTTCCGAGCTAACCGAAAGTAACGTAAGCTATGTGGTCGTTCTGAAGAACGAAGATTTTTTTATGTTTCCGAATTCAAAAATTCCAAGACAGAAATACGTTTCAGATATCAGGAAGCATTTGTATCTACGATTGATACGAAATTTAAACATTGTATCTCTGTTTAGATGCATAGAAAGTGATTCTTTACGTACTTGTATTCATTGCGCATGCTCGTCTCATAGTTCTGAAGAATTCCTCTTCTTTACCACCCTAGGGCGGTAAAGAAGAGGAATTCTTCAGCTTTACGCACGATTAGCGAGTTTGTTTACATTTAACAAAACTAATTTGCTGTTATTTTTTTAAAGTAACTGTTTATGTCGAGTTTTTAGTGAAAAACAATGAGTGAATCAAGTGACTTTGACGAAAATGTGGAGAATAATACTCCTCCAGAAATAATAAATTCGGCAAAAAATACAACTCAAGAGTTAATGCCATCTTTATCAAGAGAGAGATACGAACTTACATACAGCAAGTTTATTTTTTTCTGAATTTATTATTTAAATCTAACAATCGTAGATGAAGTACGGTACGCAACTCGTGCGAAAACGGCATTTTGCATTGCTCGTGTGGTTTTACTACCCTCGCTGTCGCTCGGGTGCAAACTCCACACTCGCATGCAAAATGCTACTTTCCGCACTCGACGCGTAATGTACTATTGGTGTGAATGGATAACATCATTACAGTATACGTGATAAGACGCGAGGCGCGATGAAGCATTCTACCACACTAATTGGCAGACTATTTGATTTATGGAAAAGTTCTAAAATATTTATTTTAATCAGGGGTTTTAACTCACATAGCTACCCAATATATGATACTTTTTTGCATAATAATAAATAGTTTGTATAATAGAAAAAATCTCTGAAAGTCTGTCCGTTACTACTACTCATATTAACTTTTCTCATATTCGTTAAAACTTCGTCCACCATTTTCTATTTGCAGCCCTGTTGTAGTTATTTTGAATTATTATTTATTGTTTTAATTAAACTTTACACTAACAATAGTTCCTCTCTGACGGGGAATCGAACCCCTATCTCACGAAATTTACAGTTGATGTAAAACACTATAACAGAATATCTATTTTCTCAGAATCAAGATTTCAACCAAAATAAAGACCTAAGTTTGAATTCGTACTTAAGTTGAACTACATATGAACTTTTTTAATAAACAGGTCAAGTGTGTGCTAGTCAGCACACAGCGAGGGTCCGTAGGCCACACTATATAGTGTTTAACTGTAAAGTGTATAAACAGTGTTTTCTAAAAATGCTAAAAAGCTTACTTTGAACCATTCTAAGGGTCTGATATTCTCAAAACACACTCTGATAAAGTATTTTTTTGCCACTGAACAGGACTACATCCATATAAATACATCGAAAAGACCATAATTATAAAAAAAACGTATTTTGTCAATAAAAAATAAAATATCTAAATATTTTTTCAGATTTTTTGCACTTCACATAAGCGAGATAGAGGGGGGGGGGGCACGTTTCACACCCACTTCAAACTTGCCTACGCTCGCCCTATCAAAGATATATCCAAAGAATTATATATTTTTGTAATCAGCTCGACGTACCCTTTCATATGATGCCCCTTACGGTGTCGAAAAAAAGTCCTTGGTTTTGCCTACGGACCCAAAAAATCAAAATCGTACTTTTTATATCACAGCGTCACTTTACTCCAAATCTTTTAACTTAAATGTTACCCTTTTTATTTCTATTTTTTTTCCTTTTTACTTATTTGGATATTATACTCATAACTTACTTTACTAATTTGAAATGAAGAGTTTTTCAAGGGCAATACCCCTATATTTAGAGACAATACGTTAATTTCTCCATAACCTCTGTAGGATATAAATTTTTTGAACAAGTGAAATTTAATCGAAATAGGTTAAGTAGTTTAAGCTGTCACGCGACTGGATTGAACCACTATTTGGACTCTTATCATGTAAATCCCTCACAATCGCAATACTTTCTTTTTATATAATATAATGCGTACATGAAGAAGTAAAAATAAGTATACAAACGTACTAACAAAATAAGTTTATCTACGATTGATACGAGTTATAAACATTTTATCTCTGTTTAGATGCGCAGAAAGTGATTATTTACGTACTTGTATTCATTGCGCATGGGCGTTTCATAATTCCTCTTTTTTTCCGCCCTAGTGCGGTAAAAAGAAGAATTCTTCGCCTTAACGCACGATTAGCGAGTTTGTTTAATTACTAATTAATTAAAATTATTAATTAAAGTAACTGTTTATATCGAGTTTCTAGTGAAAATTGATGATCAAATGATAAGTAATGATTGATCTATGTTATTATGACGAAAATGAGGAGAATAAGGTACTTCTTTAGATTGTTACTCCCCTATGATTTTTTAGAATGTAAATGACTTTGACTAAATAACTATTAGAACAAAGGGATGTTTAGTTCAATGTACTTTCGGACAAAGGAATATCACACTTCATTTTTTATGAGGGGAGTAACAATCTAAAGAAGATCATTCCGTGAACCTTCTTTAGATTATTACTCCCCTCTGTTTTATTTATAGGGGGAGTAACAATCTAAAGAAGTGCCGAGAATAATACGCCTCCCGAAATAATTAATTCGGCACAAAATACAACTAATGAACTAATATCATCTTAATCAAAAGATAAATACGAACTTACATACAGGAAGATTATTAATTATTTTTTGTTCTGTATTTATTATTAAAATCCACAATCGTAGATAAAGTACAGTACACAACTCGTGCGAAAACTGCATTTAGCTTTGCTCGTGTGGTTTTACTACCCTCGCTGTCACTCGGGTGCAAACTCCACACTCGCATGCAAAATGCTACTTTCCGCACAAGACGCGTAATGTACCAATAATATAATAATAATATTAGTCCATTTAAATACGAATCTAACGATATAAGCCGTTTTCCTGGGAAAAATCTGGTTTCTAAAAAAATACCTTTAAACGCAACCCGAGAGAGACTGGGTTCGATTCCCTGCCGAGGAGAAGTTATTATTTTGATGAAATGCTCAATAATATTTAAATGTCTCTATCAAATAGTTTTATTAGTATAAATGGAAAACACTGGGCTAGGTAATTAATTATAAGAAAGTTTGTGTTATCTGACCGATTTTTGCTTATAAATCGGCACTAAGGGGGTGACACACTTCGCCACCCGGGTAGCGCCACCCAGGTGGCGCTACCCGGTCGTCTATGACAGTGATTCTCAACCTGTGGTCCGCGGACCACATGTGGTCCGCGGGACTGTTCCAGGTGGTCCGCGGAAAGATTGAAAAAACAACCGCAAGAAACATATTACATAATTAAATGTATCGAGTCAAATATCTACAGCTGATATAATTAAATTTTGAATAAAATACGACAGGACTAGTCCAAGGCATAAATCCGAAAAGGCGTCACAGAGTATCGGGAATCAAGAGGTCTTTCCTACCAGGAAGTTTCTAAACTTTACACAGGGCCTTCTTTTCTATCTAATTTCATTAATCCTTTTGCATTTGCTCCTAACACTGCATTTATTTGTTGAGGTTTGTCTGTAAATTCATAGTAAAGCCAAACCCCTTTACTCACCCCTACTATCCTTAAAACATAATTTTTCAACCTATTACTTATTTATATTTAATTTTTATTTTATTTATAGTCAACACACCTCGCTTTACTGTGTCAAAGACTAGTCTCAGTTACGTCAGCTACTGTTCTGTTCTGTTGTACAGTTTTTTCTTATCCTGTTTAGATTGTGCAAATTAACGTTTGTTCTTTATGTACCTATAGGTACTTTTGTGATTTTCAGTAGCTATATAAGTGAACACATGTGCATAAACACATTACATACGTACCTACTTTGTATGTACATTTGACTGCTTTTAAGCCAAATATTGACAAGTTGTGCAATGAAATGCAGGATCAAGCTATTGATAATATATTTTTTTAAATGACAATAGTCATATCTTTAAAGAACTTATAACAATGCATGTGCATTTATATGTATAACCAAGTATAATGTGTACTCAATAAAATTTGTATACATGTGAAATATAGTTGATTTTTAAACGTCCTAGGTATTTGCGACATCTAAGGAAAATCCGTTTGATTCTAATATTATTTATTGCGCTTATTATTAATCATATTAGTAATCTGTTATTGTAACTATTAATAATTAAATAATATTTTAGACGGGTAAGGGTGGGCCGAGAATGGTAAGGGGGGGGGGGAGGGGTACTTTTGGTCCGCGGGTATAGGAGGAATCTATCTTGTGGTCCACCGGTACAAAAAGGTTGAGAAACACTGGTCTATGAGAATAGATGGAACCTGTCACACGAGGTGGAGCCACCTGCCGGGTGGCACTAAACGGTCGACCGTCCGACGGTCTAGCCGCCACCCAAAGGTGGCGCCACCCGGTCAAACCATTGTTTTCAATTGAGCCTGTCACACGTCGCCACCCAAGTCACGCCACTCAGCCCCTACTCCTTCAATCAAATCTAGGGGAAATCAAATCAGGGGCTGACTGCATCCCTCATATAAGTGGGTGGCACAAGTCAGGTGGCGGGAGCAAGTGGCATCAACCAGGTGGGTGCCACCCAGGTGGCGCTACCTGGGTGGCGAAGTGTGTCACTACCCTAAGCCGTGGTAATAGTGTAAGTTAAAATATATGTTTTCTACACCGTTTGTCATTACATTTCATTCATTGCTTTTTCTTCCAAGCTTTAACTTTGGATTTAAACAGCTATTTGTACTTGTTAAAAGCCATCCACCCTAAAGCAATTCTCCGACTTACTTACTTTTAATCCTTTTTCCTGGTTTCGATCTTGATTACTAATAAGTAAACCTGTCTTTCAGCATCTCCAATTCTCTTCTCTCCAAATATTTTAATTGAAACTTCTCTATTATTGGTTTAAGGGTTTATGAACATCCATAGCATACATTTTCAGACCTATGCTTTTAGATTTATCTTGTAGAACTTTCAACATTTCCCATTGTTTCATTCGGCTTTTTAGCAATAACGATTAAGCCGTCTGCAAACTTCAGCAGGTTCAGCCACCTTCCATCCACTTTTATACCTTTTCCGTACCACTCGAGTTGATTGCAAGCTATCTCTAACATTGTTGAAAACTTTTCCAGATAGTATATCTCCTTGTCAGACGCCTCTATTAACTCAGATGTTATTTGATTCATCTCCCACACTCATTTCTAACCATGCACTTTCATAGACTAAGTCAATAATTTCTTTAAATTCATTTTCTACATTTATACCTCTAAAAATATATTTTATACATCTTTTATATACCGAGTCAAATGAAAGGTTACAAAAATTAGGACTGGTATACTTTCTTTTCCAATTGGTTTGACTGGTACCATTTTTCTTCAATTGTTTTATCATAAGTATGTTATCTAGCTTGGAAAAGTTTCGTCTGAAGCCAGTTTACCGATATCTCCATTTATAATTTTCAATATATTCTTCTATATATCAGTAACTTGTGGGCAACTGAAAGAAGACACACTGGTCTACATTTCTCAACATTATGTCTATATACCATGATTTTGGCATTTGTTTTTGTTCTTAGGTTTGTACTTAAGTTGCATAAATACTTTAAAGCCTTGTTACAGTTTCTGCGCCTGCTTTAATCTTCTCCACACATTCCGTTTTTACCACATGCTTTCCTTCTCTTGACATTTTGAACTCCTGATGTTATTATTTCTTCCAAAATATCAGCTGCTCTTAAGTTCTTCTTTTTCATCATAGAGTTCTTCATTCAATTTACAAATAATACTTATAATTTCGCTTTTAACGTTTCTTATTACTCCTTTTGTATCTTTCATTCCCATTACTTTACTTTTTCCTTCTGCTTGGGACATCCAGTGGTTCTTCAGACGACCGCCTCTCAAAGCAACGTCCTCTACTTGCCTAATTTTCTTTCCGCTTTCATTCATTTGTTCCTTATTAGTTTGGAGATCTCATTAAATTCAGTGTATTTGTTCCTTTTTATACGATTTTTCTTTTCTTTTACAGGTTCGATATTTCTTTTGGCAATATTATTTTTTCTCTCCGACATGCTGATCATTTATTTTGTTTGTGTATTCCCCGTAAATATTTTTAAATATTTTTCTTAGTGTTGTTCTTCGTCTAATTTTTTTCTTTTTTCTTTTAATAGATTCTCATAGAGTTGGTCGTCTAAGTAGGCCTATTAGATGTTATTCTTTTCTCTCCTATTTGGGCAGTATTTATTACCTTTTATGTTTAATTTGGTTTTTAAGCGTCTGAGGTCACTTTAAAATACCATAATAAAATAAAATAAAATAAAATACCCCTTAAATACAGTGTACCTTCAGCTATCTTCATGAATAGTTTACAAAATAGCAGGAAATGTCGTAAATGCTTATAAAGAGGTATAATTGATGCAAATTTTAGCACCATCGGAAAAATTATTCGATTATAATTATTTATTTGACATTACTCATTAAGCAAAATGGGTTAATGATGTCACAAATATATGATTTTCCGAGGTGAACACAACTACATGTAAGGACTACGTTTTGGCCAAGTTTCAACTTAAATGTTGAAGCTAAGTTGAGTTAAGTTTTAGCTTAAAAACTGTTGGAGTTATGCTAAAGATCTTAAACACACACAAAAAGTATAATTTTGTTAAAATCTCAGTCTCAGATTTTTTTGGGGAAAAACAATACTTATTCTATACACCTCTTAAGGTGTATAGAACCTTAGTGAATAAAAGTAAAAATGTGTTTTTGCTTCTTATTATTGTTAACTTAATTGTGACAACATATTGAGTTTAGTTCCTGATTTTATTCAATTAAGTTATTTCGGACCAGTTTGCACCTGGGAATCGGTTACCTGATCGCTTTAAATGAAATTATATCAACATCATAATTGTAATTTAATTCGAAATTTGTAATAAAACGTTTTTTGCTTAGTAATATTTTTTAAAAAACATATTTTTGGTGATTTACGAGAATTCATCCAACAATTAATTTAAATTTCGTAGTTTAAAAATTCCCTGAAGTTTTTTTGGAATGTTTTAATTCACGAAGGTATAAATTTAATTGTAAAACTTTAACCCTTAACATGGGCGTAAAAATGATAAAATAATATTACCTATACATTTTTCTCTTTAAAAATTATTTACTTTTCGTGCTATTAAAGAGTCTATTAAACCTATAAATCCAAATCCTTTATCTCTAAATGAAATTGCTGGAAAAGGTCCAGCCAGCCCGGTTAAACTATTTCCCACCTGCTCCGTATTTAAATCTTTACACTTTATTCCACCAATATTATTTTTTTGTTTATTCGATAATATAATAAAATATAAATAAACTTTAGGCGGGCGTTTAGATAAATCGTGAACCGTAATTCAGACGGAAAAAATAATAGAATAAAATATTAAAAAGAGATTACATTATATATATGAAAAAATGACTATATTTCTTTTATTAATTTTTTTTTTAACTTATTTTTTTGTCTTTATAAGATAGAATGAAGTAATAAGTTTATTAAAACTTGGGTTAAAAACTTTATTTAACAAATACTAAAAGTTTCTTAAATCAATGCACTAACTAAAATGTTTTTTTAAAGAAAATTAACATTGCGTTTATGTACAAATACTCGATAAATAATTACCTGTAAGAATATTTTATAATATAATAAAAATATGATTGTTAGTCCTTTTGGATATACGAAAGTAATAAACATAAAGATTAAAAGTTCGGCAAAAGTCCCTCTACTTAAAAACATCAGAGGCTTCTGAGTCTTATCTCTAGCCTAATTTAATTGATATCGTTGGCCAGATATAAGTAACGATGATGCTTACGCCGTAAAAGAGCAAATTTTCGATTATTTATTTTAGTATTTTTATTTCAGCAACTGAAGCATATAGATAATTCTTTAGAACGACATAATATTATGTGACACAATTTAAGATTTCCTCAAATGAAAGCCGTTTAAATATTATACTAACACATTTTGAAACCGCATGCGTTAAGTGATTATAACTCGAGAAAGGTTTGTACCTCGCGAATTGCTGGCACTTTTTTAAGGTTTCGTTGTCAAAAACAAAAAAAATGAAACCCTTATAGTTTCGATCCGTGTCTGTCTGTCACTCTGTACGGTTCCAATAACTTTGTATCTTTTTGACGCGTAAACAGGAAAAATGTAACGAAGATATCAGTCATTTAAATCCGAAATGGCGGATAAATAATGTCTGAGTCGGTATTAAAGAGTAGATTACAAAAATAAATAACACTAGTAAAAACTGTTCAATTTTCCACGCCATTTTGTCAAAAAACATCAACATTTTTCGAGTCATCCCTCCCTAAAACCATATTTCTGCTGCTACTAAAAATATAAAAAAAAAAATATGAAAAATGCGCTGTCTGCTGGGCCATAGAAAAAATAAGAATAAAAATTTCATCTGATTAACTGCAAATCCAAAATGCCGGATAATTCATGTCACGCGAAACAATATATATATTTTTTTAAATTTTGAGTGGGGTAAAAATGGTCTTAAAGAGGAGATTACTGAACAATATAACACATGTGGTATTTGTATACTTTTCACTCCATTTAATAAAAAAATATCAAAATTTACATATTAATCTAGTTTTCACGTTCAATGTGCATTTCCTTTTATCGACAGCTCCTTTGTCAAAAAAGGAACTGTCAATTTCATTTTGACAATACCAACTAAACCCTTTTTACGCGAGACTTCACGCACAACCATTATAGTTATTATTGATTTATAACTGGTTTTGGTTGTATTTATGTAAATACAATTATGTAAATATTTTTTTCAGTGGCGAGATAAACCCGAGCATGATCTGTTTACACCATATGTTCAACATAGAAGACTGAAACCTTACACTAATTTTCATATATTAGACCCCAGAATACTTTGGGATCTATGGAACTACTTGCAGTCCCACACACCCATCCGGATAAGAAAGAATCCTCCGTCATCAGGATTTTTAGGTAACTAATTATTATACATTAACCATTATTATACATTCAAAATTATTGTTACTGCTGAATCTATTGAACACCAAGTCTAGACCAATAATCACCAGTTTTATTAATTAGTTATTACTTATAACCTTGCTCTAATAAATATATATATAAATAAATAAATAAATATGTATGTATGTATATATATATATATATATATATATATATATATATATATATATATATATATATATATATATATATATATATATATATATATATATATATATATATTTATATAAATATATGCTTTTAATATATTTGTGCGTATGTGTGCTATTTATATATTGATTTTGTGTCGTGATCTTTGATCCACCCGAATTGCCGGTCTCAATGCAAGAGCTTAAATTAAAAATAAAGAGATTCTAATAAAATGTACGACAAAGGGCTGAAGACTTTCTCTACAAATTTAAACTTAAAAGATATAAGAGAACATTTTGGATCTCGAGTCTGCCTATCTTTCAACGTTTTTGCGAACCACCATTTTTTAAAAAAACTACTAATTTAATTTTAATGAAATTTGGATGGTAGGTCATGGATAGTCCCTTATTAATTTTAGACCTCTGCGCACATAACTTTCTCTCCAGCTTGCCCACAAAGATTTTGTTGATAACACATACCCTATCTTTCAGATTTTGAAGAAATATATACAGTTTGTCGATAGTAGCACATAGATAGTCCCATATTAATTTCAACCACATTTCTGAGCTAATTTAATATCTTTATTATCGTGTAAAAACTAAACAATTGTGACAGGATTAACAAAAATGAGGGTGGAAATAAATCATTAAAGTAGCTGTGCACCACACTATTTGGCAGTCTATTTTAATGATAAATTTTGCGAAGTAATAATTGTATAAATTACCGTTGTTTTTTATAAAATAATAGAAAATGTAAATGCTAAAAAAGAAAATATTTCTTAATTTATATTCATTATTATCTTTGCTCCTGACACAAAAAGGACGTATATAATTTATATATTTTTTATACTTTATATTCCACTTATATTATCAAGGAATAAAAATTCCATATAGACGCGAGATAGATATTAAACAAGAGAAATAAAGTATACATGGCAAAGCCAGCTAGTAGGAGGGAGGAGAGAGAGAAAGAGAGATAAAGAGATAAGATTAAATACATCATTTATCCAGCAGAGTTAGGGCTTAAGCCCTCTCCACTCAACGAGTAATTCTATATATACATTTATATAAATCATAACGTTTTTTATGATTATTTATTTAATGATCTTATAAAAATAAAAAAACAACAAACAAAAAAATAAATAAAAAACAATATTTATAAAAAGAAACAATAAATTGAACAAAAAATACCTGGGCATAATTTTCAGTTACTTATTGATTACAATAGTAATGAACAAACTTTTAAAAATGTTAAGAGATAAGCAATTTTCTTTTTGTTTCTTAGTATAATTAATTAATTAATTCAATTAAAGCAATCTGCAAAGGAATTAAAAGTTTAGCGATTTATAAAATCACAAAATAATTTAGTAACAGTTATCTACAATCTACACCACTTAAATAAACATTCATATTGTACTTCATGGAGTTCCAGAGATGCAATAATAAGAGGAATGACTTAAGTGGTCGCCATTTTGGCATAAATGGACAGATCGAAAATATATTTCTCAGCGATTACCTACAACGAAACACCAAGCCTATAATTTGCGCAACACCCACTGCGTAAAAATAATACAATTTCGTTCACCAGTTTTTGAGTCTACAAAGTCGGACTGGTTGCGACATGTATGAAAAAAGTTGGTTGGTTTTAATAAAGTAAGAAATAAAAAAATTCAATTCTGATCAATGTTAAGACAAACCTTGAATTTTATGTATCCTATTTATAAGATCTTTATTAAATTCAATTATATATATATATATATATATATATATATATATATATATATATATATATATATATATATATATATATATATATATATATATATATATATATATATATATATATATAGTAGGATCTGAAAGGAAGAAATTCAAGGAACTTCTTGTGAAAGCCTTATTGAAATGTATATCCCTCTGCTATTAAATTTAAGCCCTATTTAATTATCAAAATTAACACTGAGAGGAGAGGACATTCCCCTCTCTGGGGACTGGAGAGAGAGAAAGGCCGGATTTAGGGCGAGAGGAAACAGTTAAGAGTTTCCAACATAACAGGGAAGGGGATCATATTTCAGTTTAAGTGCCCATGTGTCGTTTAATTTCCGACATCTTGGAAATCCATCTGGCATTTTGAAAGTGCAATATAATTAATTGAATCTTTATAGCCCATTATTTATAGTAGGCCTAGCAGGATGTTCTTAATATTTCATTGAAGACAGTTTGCCCTTCTCTTGTGTAACAGAGCGTTAGTTAAATTATTATAATCATTTTAACATTATGTCTGATTACTATAACTAGAATTATTACGTGTAATAAAATTTTAGAAAAATCATTGTTGGTGATTTATTTTATTATTGTTTTCCCAATCACGCAAGTCTTAAAAATATATTAAGTTCACGCTTTTCTTGGATTACATAAGCATTTATAGAAATTTAAATAATTTTGAATTAATGCAGTGAAGACATCAATAGAATACCCTCGTTATTAGTAAGCTCTTCGATATAGAAACAGATATTTGAAAAAGAACGAATTTAACAGGGCATCGCATATTTTTAGTTACCCATTTTAAATTTTTTTGAGGGTCGTTAATTGGGGTGTTGTGAGGGGTGTAAACGCATATTTTGGGGGGTGGGCCTATAACTCATTCGATGGTTGGTACGGGCCCATAACAAGAGGGGGACGTAGAATAGCGCTATCCCAACTCAACCAAGAAAATGGTTTCGATTTTCGACCGACCTAAAAATATGCCTTTTCTACCACCACCAATTTTCAGATTGCAATACGAATATTAAGACTGTAACGGTCTCAAGTTTTATACCTGACTGGTTTATACATAAATATAATTAGCCACGTCGGATTTGATATATACTACACAGTATAAATTAGGTACCAAATGATAGTACAATTGTATAACTAAATTATTTATTAGGAAAATTATACATATATATATATATATATATATATATATATATATATATATATATATATATATATATATATATATATATTTATATACACACATATATATATATATATATATATATATATATATATATATATATATATATATATATATATATATATTAGGTACCAAATGATAGTACAATTGTATAACTAAATTATTTATTAGGAAAATTATACATATATATATATATATATATATATATATATATATATATATATATATATATATATATATATATATATATATTTATATACATATATATATATATATATATATATATATATATATATATATATATATATATATATATATATATATATGAAATATAAATAACAAATAAAGATCAGAAGAGAAAAACAGGCCAGTCAAAGGGCTTATACCTTTGTGTAAGTAATTGGCACGAGGTTGGCGAGTCGACAATATGTGCCGAAAAACAAAGGTGCCTTTTTATCTCGCTTTATTCCTTCCAATTAAATAAAATGTTATTCTTTTGAATCTTTACTAACTACTATCTTCATTTAAGTTTTATACTTCAAATGTTAATTTCCGACAATATTGCTACTATTGAAATACCTACCTTAATCTTAATAGTTCTTTTAAACTAATTATTTGTCTTAACATTATTTATGTTGCAGGATTAGCGTTGCTACTACCAGTATGTGATTGGGTTCGTATGTTCGAATACGTGCCGTCAGTCAGAATGACATCAAGATGTCATTATTTCGGTGAAGAGTTGGACAGTTCTTGTACGTTCGGCGTCTGGCATCCATTAGCAGCTGAAAAGCTTCTATCTTTGACGCTCAATCAAGAAACCGACTATGTGACTTTCTCAGGAGGCTACGTCTCCATACCTGGATATAGATTGCTTTCGTGCAATCCGTGATTATACTAGCATGATTTTCATGCGGATTTTAAAGAAGTAAAAATATATAAATTTAAAAAGATTATTAAATTAGTGATTTTATCAGTTATGGTAAAATTACAATTAGAGAGACCTGAAAATAAATTTTTGTTACTAATAAAATTTATTAAATTTCTATAGCTTCATTTCTTTATATGTATGTATAACCTTCATTTTCCTTTTCCTTAATAATCTAAAAGAATATATGGCGTAAAGATTGATAAATGTATTCGAACATCTTAAAAAATATTTGTCCAAAAAACTTGGACAAAACTTAAAAATGTAAAAAGAGAAATTTACGTGTTCAATACTAGGTACTAATGATCAGAAGAAGAGGTGCATTAAGTTGCCGATTCCTTCATTCTAGAGTGGCCTTGTTACCAATGCAACAAGAGTAATGAAAGAACCTAAGAACTTCATTTGCCATTTGCCCCACTAAAAGAATAGTAAAATACTACAAATGGTTGTGAGTCAACAGGGAGATATTTCTTCATGCCCCCTTTTCTCCCCTACACTTTTTTGCAGTGCACTGCTGGTGGATTCTAAAATAAAAAATCGGGTATGGGGTACCTCGGAACTTTTCCTCACTTCGGTGGCCACTTAAGTAGACTCCGATAACTTCAAAATGGTGGCCAATATCAAAATGAAATTTGTTGGGGTTGTTTGTCATACAAAGAGGCACATTCGTGCTAAATTTTAACTCAATCAAACCACTTTTTGCCGACTCAGGAAACTGGGTTCAAGATGGCGGAAAATGTTGATTTTCCGGGTAGCACAACTACGTGTAAGGACTGATTTTGTTACCAAGTTTCAACTCTCTAGCTTAAAAACTGTGGGAGTTAAGCGAGACACAGACCACAGACAGACATCCAGCTAAAAACCACTCAAATCGTCTTTAAACACCCAAACTGTTGAACGGGACTAAAAGTACAACCAAAAAAAAAAAAAAAAAAAAAAAAAACCCAAAACGGTTAATCCCGTGAAATCTCGGTTTCGGATTTTTTGGGTGAAAACAATACTTTTCCTATATACCTTCGGAGAAGGTGAGGAAAAGTAAAAACTAATTTTCAATTTTGTTTAGAAAGTATTTGGTTTATTGTAGTTTTTTCGTATCTGCGACCATTATCAGGAAAAAAATAAAAAACTATTTTCTGTAATTCACCAGATAAAATTAAAATGTTTAGCAGTTTTTGTAGCAATGATTTATAAAAATAAAAAAAAACTACAACAAAATAATAACCATAACAAGGAAGCTACGTTAAAAAATTGTTGAAAGTGACCGACCTCCACCAACCTTTATACATGTGTCCGTTTTTCTTTTCATTCATTCCCGTACTCTTTAGAACACTAAAAAAATACTAAAATAGTCTGCCAATTAGGGTGGCACATAGCTTCCTCGAATCCTAGTACGACCCCCAATGGTGTCGAATTTATTTAACTGTTTTTTTTTTTGTTTTTGTTTTTTTTATTTAAAAAACAGTTCATTAATTGTTTGGATTGATGTTGAAGTTAAAGAGCGCAGACGGTTGAAATTAATCTGGTGCAATCTGCTACTTCCGGAAAATGATCCAACTTTCATAAAAATCGAATGAGTGCATTTGAAGATATAGGTATAAATAAATCTATATTTGTGCGCATGTTGAAGTGGAAAAATGGGAGTAGATGGTTAAAACTTATATGGGACCGAAAATGGGTTAATTATAACCTACCATAAAAATCATTAAAATCAGGCGAGTAGTTTTTAAGATATGTTGATTCGCGAAATTGATAAATTTGTACTTTCGGAGATTAGATGCGTTACACACAGACAGATTAGTGAAGGAATGTATAAGGGTCCTCGTTTGTACCTACGAACCTAGATATGGTTAACTCAATTTCACCTTTATAATTGGCCATGACCATAATAGACTTATTATAGTGAAGTGAATTAACGTTAGATTAATAACCGTCATTATTATAGACCAACTACCTAATCAAACCGTCAATAGTAAACATTAGCAATTGTAAGTTAACAATAAACTAAAAGCGTTTACAGCAATGCTAATATATCACAATACGGAGCTCTAAATATATATCTGGATAGTACACGATTATTATGGAATAAGGGTAGTACAAGACTAGGTAGGCAGGAAGATACCCAAGTATTTGCTATGCTGTTCACCTTTCAGTATTAATATTCTACACACCACCATTGCGCCAAAATCGCTCGGTGCATATTTCTACAATTCTCCAACCAACTGTGGGCTCTGTTGAAGCAACTAAGAAAAAAAACAAATAATTCCACGAACAATTATTAGGTAAATTTAAATGTTTTTACAAGATATTTTAATGTTAAAGTAATCAATCAATATTTACTATAAGATTTTGGTATTACACTTTACATTTCATTTCAATTTGTGACTCCGATCCTCTTTTCCAAACATTGAATCACACATAACAGCCTTGAAATTCTAAAAATATAAAAAACAGATACAATATTAAATTTTCAGCAGATTTATCTGTACTCGATTTATATTAAATTTATAATTAGATACCAAATAAGACACTAATAGATGCAAAAATAAAAGTGAGATTAATACAGATCTAGGAATAAAAATCAAAAACAACCTAATATCTGATTTGATCAGTAAAGCCACCCTACAACTTAGCAATGTTTTAACAATTAAAAAGAATAAATGCACATACATTTTTAAAAATATTCTTAGATGTTTTCACAAATACGTTTTTAGATTACGATTTCAACCTTAATAACTCATGTATCTGAACATCTGTATAAAATTATTACGCATATAAAATACTAAAACAAAAACATCATAAATTTATATTCTTTAACCAAATTTACTTTGGTCCTAAAGTAACACTAAAAACACAGAAATGATAAATATAGAAACGAATAAATAAATTATAAATATAACGTATAAATATAACGAATTATAAGTAAGTACCGCTTCACTCTCATTATTTATTTACTATATTTATAATAAATAATTCTCAAATAGTAGAAATGATAGGCATGCGTTAGTTGAATAACCAGCCAATAATTTTATACAGTTCTCTTTTACCTATATATTAATATGCATATTAGGTACACTAACGAATAAGCCCTAATTCCACTTATAAAAGAGAGTGTCAAGAGGGTAAGGGATTAGAAATACGGCAAGAAGTAGAAATAAGTGTAAAAATATGATACTATGAAAGATAAATATGTGCCCAAAGTAAGTTTAATGTTATTAAACTTCTGTTTAATCTATTTGTTGAAAGATCAAGAAATTTTACAGAACAGTCTCTAACAGAACTATCTTCACCTCAATGGACGGGGTAACTTATTCACCACAAAATTATTTTCAGCACTGTTATTTATTCAGCTGATTATTTATTCAACAATATTCAGCACTGCACAGAGTGTTGAAGGCTAGCTTTAAATAATTAAAAGAGGAATTCATCTAATATGAATGGAAGAATCAGACTTGGAAAGACAAGCTTATTTTACAAAATAAAGAGGATTTTATCTCAAACCCAGCGGGGTGAAAATATTAATATCTAAAATCGCTAGGTGCGAAAAAGAAAAATTGCGTGTTTTTTTTTCTTTTTTCATAGTGATAAAACCTAGATAAAAATCTAGGTTATTCAGACTACAGAGAACATTTTTGTATGAAAGAAGAAAAAAGGAAGCACACAAAAAAAAACCGAAAATATAATTGAGTTTCACCAAAATTCAAAGTAAATTTTATTAAATATAAATAAAATTTAATTCACTGAACAGAGTAATTGAGTCAAAATTTGGGAAAAATTTCATGAATAATTGGTCTAGTTCCCGAGAATCGGAGCTCAACCACCCTGCGGGAAATTTCAAGAAATATACCTTCAAAAGAACGAAGTGAATTGTACCATATAAATACACTTTATTGACTTCAACAACTGAAAAAAACAATTCAAATAATAATTCAATATTTGGAGAAAAAAAAAAATGATACCAGAAACAAATACACTCATTTTTACTAAGAGAAAGAATATCACCGCTTTCTAGAAGTCAAAATTCAAACGACCTGTAAATAATTTGCATCAAAATTGTGTCTTAATTATTTCAACAAAAGTCTTTTTTTATAGAGAAACAAACTATAAAATTTAGATTACACTTATGTTGTTCTCTTATCAAATTCTAGTTATTCTACATTGATTTGTCTTTACATGTTATAACATCTAATAAAATTAATTTAATAATGAAAAACAAAATTAATTAATTTAAGTTTACTTCCGAGCTTCCCGAAGGTAACGGAAGCAAAGTAATCGTTCTGAAAACGAAACATTTTATGTCTACGATTTCAAAAATTCCAAGACAGATATTCGTTTCAGACATCAGGGAATATTTTTGGAATCGTGTCTGTCGCTCAATTAAAGCGAACCAAAATATCTTAAAAACTACTCGTCCGATTTTAATGAAATTACGTCGCCCATTGTTGGTCCTAGATAAGTTTCAAACTTCTGCGTCAATTTGTTTCTCCCCCACATGTGCACAAACATACATTTATTTTCAACTATATCTTTAAAAGTACTCCTTTGATTTTTATGAATTTTGGATGGTTTGTCGAAAGTAGGCCACAAATAGCTCTAGATCAATTTCAACCGTCTGCGCGTTCTTTAAATTTTGCTAAATTGATACTTTAATTTACGTAAAGATTTTATGTCAGGTTTAAAAACGGGGGGGGGGGGGGAGATTAAATAACGACAATAATAGGTTGCAAAAGCATAAAATCATTAAATTAGAGGAAGCTAAGTGCCACACTTATTGGCTGACTATTTATATCCT
Source organism: Gerris lacustris (assembly GCA_951217055.1). NCBI lineage: Eukaryota > Metazoa > Arthropoda > Insecta > Hemiptera > Gerridae > Gerris > Gerris lacustris. The sequence continues at coordinate 84,066,906 of OX578277.1, forward strand.
TATAATATTAAAAAGTACTTATTAACAAACAAAGATGTATTGATATTAAAAATAAAAACTGATGAATCGAGATTAAATGTAAATTTTTAAGATCAGCTCTTGAAAAAAAATTGTAATTTTTAGTACAGAATTAACCAAAGAGAAGAATAAGGAGTTGTAATAGAATCTAAAATAGAATTTATAATCTGATTGATCAGGATTTTCATCTGTTTTATACATTACTAACCACCCTGTCTTGTGTGAGATAAAGAGGAAAACCTGTCTCTCCTCACTATCTTTATCAAGGCAAAACCTGATTTCTACCCGAGAGGTATCATCAGCGCCGGTGAGATGAAGTCATGCAGCTAGTCAGCTTTTATCGCGCTGAAATAAGCTGTGAAACTTGATTCAATCTTAATAAATTTCCTTCAGTCTCACACTTTTCTTCAAAATAACTCTATTCCTAAATTCTAAATATAAAGATAATGTAGTCTTTTAATATTCAGGGTGGTCCAAAAGTCTCCCCCCCCCCCTCCCCCTCTTAACTTTTGAACGGTTTGAGATAAATTAATGAAACTTGGGGGATCTCTACCATGCAAAGGAAAGTTTGTTTTCACGCAATCGCCCACTAGGGGCAACCACCCACTTTGCCCCCAGGCCACCCAACTTCAAAATTTCAAATTGGAGTGTATATTTTTGATAGCATATTTGGATTTTACGGTGACAAGTAATAAACTTTTACTTGTAACATTTTTTTTCCCAATATTTTTCCCCCTATTGGGGGGCAAAGATAGCAAAATAACTCTTCCGATAATACGTTGTAAAATCTAAACGGTTGGATATAAATTAATGAAACTTAAAGGATCCGTAACATGTGAAGGTAAGTTTGTTTTTCATGCAATCGTGCAGTGGGGGCAACCACCCATTTTGCCCCCAGGCCATCTGACTTTAAAATTTTAACCTAAAGTGTATATTTTTGATAGCAGATTTAGATTCTACGGCAAAAAATAAAAATATTTTACTTCAAACTTTTTTTTTTATCTCCAATATTTTGCCCCCTATAGGGGGGCAAAGGTATGAAAATGGTAAATTTCTGCGCCTGGGGGCAAAATGGTGGTTGCCTCTAGTACGCGAGTGGATGAATACACAATTCCCTTTACATGGTACAAATCCCCCAAGTTTCATTACTTTACTTCAAACCGTTTAGATTTTATAATGATCTAAGTGTTATTTTTTTACTATTTCAGAAGGGTAAATTGGCTGTCTTTGCCCCCCTGTAGGCGGCAAAATATTGGAAATAGAAAAAAAAGTTTCAAGTAAAAGTTTATTTTTTTACTCCGTAGAATCCAAATATGCTATAAAAAATTTACACTCCAATTGGAAATTCTGAAGTTGGGTGGCCTGGGGGCAAAGTGGGTTGTTGCCCCTAGTGGGCGATTGCATGAAAACAAACTTCCCTTTGCATGGTAGAGATCCCCTAAGTTTCATTAATTTATCTCAAACCGTTAAAAAGTTAAGAGGGGGGGGGGGAGACTTTTGGACCACCCTGTATGTTTTTATTCTGGCACTGATAATTGAATATTTTTGTTGAAAGTACCTATACTTAACACAGACAGTATACATTCATTAGTACAAATGATTCACCACAGCTAAGCTCTCTGATTGTATACACAAGTATCTTTAATCCTACTTTGAATTTCAATAGAAAATTACAAGCCCTTGACTAACTGACAAAATCAATACCCTCGCCTCTTGAAATACCTACATTTTTAAATTACATCCACATCGGATATACCTTCACAAGTATATGTAAAAAAGTTAGAAGAGATTTTCCGCTCGCATAAATAATGCGCATTGTACCTTAGCTAAACGAGTAGCAACACTTGTCCTAGAATACACTGGTCTAATATAAAATATTCTTATGTGACAACAATGGGCAACACAGAAGAGGTAAAGACGAGAGGGATTTCAAAAAGGGCTCTTTGTCCACAAAGAATGTAGGTTTTTCTGGTCGTTCCACCTCTAAAGGATTGTAAGGTTTGCTCCAAGTTTTTTTTTTCGAGACTGTTTTCCCAAGGATATTTCCCTTCCTATTTTCTTTTTGTTTTGTTTTTTTGTTCTGTGGTTGTCACTACAAACTTGATACAGTCAACATTGGGAAGAGGCCGGTCTTTCGCTCAAAATCTTCACTCGCTCTAACAATAATCAATAATCTTAAGGGGAGTCCAGGTGTTGTGTTTTTTACAGGGAAGTTGAGGATATTTTTCAGATTCTCTCTTGTAGGACTTAACTGTTTGCACACAGTTATTCTATAGAAACAATATACGAGAGAGAATCAGCCCTGCTTCTTTTTACCTAGCGTCGAAGAATGTAATAAAAAAACACTGTTTTTATGGGGATGAAAAAATAATTAGAAAGTAAAAAAGGGATAAAAAAATGTTAAAAAAAATAAATGACAGTAAATAAAAAATAACAGTAAATTAAAAGATCGTTCAATTAAAAACTTATAATTTTGATCAAATCATACCGGCATTTGAAATTCTTTAAGGACCAGATATATATAAGAAATAACAAGGATATTCAAAACATTGATATTTTTAGGTATTCAAATAAAAATAATACATGTTCGCTCAAATCGCTTTTCCTGGTATCATCAAAAAATAAAATATTGGAAAACACGTTTTATAGTGTAAATTACATAATAAATAACCACAACGTAAACAAATTGTACTTACATTTCTAAGCTCATATATCACGTTTCAATTAGCCTTACGTTTTCCGCTTTCTTGGATAATAGAATCCGTTAAAATCAATTAAGATAATGAACAATGAAAATGACCATTTAATACATAAGTAAGATTAAAATAGTCCGCCAATTAGTGTGGCACATAGCTTCCTCGCGTTTTACAACGAACTTAGATGATGTTATGCTTTTACGAAATCTGTCGCTCAATCTTTGCGAACCAACATATCAACTCGTCTGAATTTAATACAATCTGGATTATAGGTCATAATTAGCCCATTATTGGTCCCATATATAGGTTTCAACCTTTTACGCCCGCCCATTTGTTTTCTCTTCCACGCACACAAACATACATTTACTTAAACCGATAATTTCGAAAGTATGTACTCATCTGTATTTTATGAAATTTGGATGGTTTGTCGAAAGCAGCTCGCAAATAGCTCCAGATTAATTGCAACTGTCTGCACTCCTCATATTTTGCTAAATTTATACTTTAATTTATGTAAAAAATAATAAAAAATGTTGAGAGATTTAAACAACGGATGGAAAATAAATTCGACAATAATAGGTTTTAAAAACATAAAATGATTAAAGTGTACGAAATAGGACACGAGAAAGCTATGTGCCACACAAATTGGCAGATTATTTGAAATTGTCATCATCATCATCCTTTCATCCAAATTTCATTAAAATCGGGAAAGTAGTTTTAAGATAGGGTATGGTTCGCAAAAATTGAGCGACAGGCACGAGACCAAACATTTTCCCTCCAAACTCGAACAAAAATGCCTTTATTGGACAAAAGTCGGTCAAATATCGGTCCGAGACAACTCAGACAAACTTTTTCATGTACGAGTTCATAATTACTTATCCCAGTGTTTTCCATTTAATAATTTTCGTGTTTTCGTAGGTACATTTAATTATTATTGAACATTTCATAAAAATGTATCATAAAAATAACTTTTCATAGGTGGGGAATGGAACCCGGCCTCTCTCCGTCCGCGTATAAAGCTATTTTCTCAGGAACTAGATTTTTCCCGAGAAAACGGCTTATATCGCTAGCTTCGCTAGGGCAACATTATAGTTTTCTTTTATCAAAATCGTTTGAACCTTTTTTGAGAAATCATTTCTTTTTCAGAATTTTTGGGGGTGGCGCTCCCAAATTTGGAGCTGAAATTTATTTCTCGATTTCGCCTCGAGGATATTTTTCTGAACATATATACCAAATTTCGTCAACATCGGGCCAGTAGTTTAGGCTCTACGCATCTGCACAGACGACAGACAGACATTTTTTTGGACTCAGCGGACCTCAAAACGTGTATATTCATCAAAATCTCAAAATCGAATTTTCGTGCCATCACAATACTTTCTCTTTGTATGAGAAAGTAAAAAAGGTATTGATTAAACAAGCATCAGCTGGTTATATTCATTCGATTTGTATGCAGATTATTCTGAAAGAAGTGGGACATCTTCAGTAATTTTAATTAAAAAAAGATAAAAAAATAAAATATACGGGTTTCTTTTATTACAAATTTATTTTATAGATTTAAATTAAATTAAATTAAATTATCTAGACCTTTTAATTAAAATGAAATGTTCATTATTATCTGGTAAGCCAGCCTTTGTTTTATTATAATTTTACCGTATCCCAGAGAAAAGTTCAAACTTGAAACATTTAGAAGTTATTTTATGTGAAAAAAATAATTTAGTCAATTATATTTATCCTCCGAATGACTTAATAATTCTCTGTTTCAATGAGAATCAGAAATCATGCAAATTTTATAACATTACTCTGCCAAGAGTTTATACCAAATAGAAAATGAAATTTAGTATTTGACTATTAAAGAAGCTGAATTATGAACATCGTCGAACAAAAAGGAAAAAAAAATTCTCATTAAGTTCGAGGAAGAAAATCAAAGAAAGAAAGAAATGTAGCTTAAAGGAAGTAACTATATCTCAGCTGACATTTACGTTCAAATTTTAATAAATTTAAAAAAAATATAGAAAGCAAAAATAATACAGTCTTCTTTTGTGTGGGTCGTAGAGGGTTGAATATTATAAACAAACTAAATTGTTTTAAAATTGGCTATATTTCGCCCCTCTCCGGGGCATATTCATGCCTAAAACATCATTAAAAACATTGTTAACATTTAAAATTACGTTTACAAAATATATGCTTTATAATAAAATTATGATTTTTATTTATCGTTTTTACAGTAATTACATATAAGTTTTTTTATATTTTTATATAAAAGAAATGGTATACCTTGTATGTTTGTCAGTATAGTAAGTTTTAGTAAGTTTGTATCCACCATTTTTTTGGTATCGTCGTTTTATTTTATTATATACAAATTTTCCACTTTTCCACTTACTTCCAGAACCTCTGTTCAATAACAATATTAACAATAACAATTTTCATATTTAACTTTTAACAATAACGTAACACGAATATATAAAAAGATAAAAAACATTTATTAAACTAAAACTAAAAAGGACTAGCGTTAAATTATATTTCGGTATGTGCGGGTAACCATATTTTAACCTTCTTATAATTATTCTTTCATATTAACATGTGATTTTAAAACTTAAAATAAATTTGGTTAAATAATTTTTACTTTATATATAATTAAATTAATTTTTTTATATTAAAGAAACTGTGACTAGTATGATTTCTTATATTTTGTTTTTATCAGTTTACTTTTAGCGGGAATTGTGATTTTAATTACTTATTTCTTTTAAAATAGCTGAATAAAATTTATTTATCTCTCTTGAATCTGCCTTGTGATTAATTGAGTTTTCTTCATACATTGATATGTATGTTGCCTCGAGATATTTTCTTTTAGTTTCATTCCTCTCTGTGTCTATTATTTTAATACTTTCTTCATTTATTTTGTGATTATAAGTAGCTGTGTGAATGCTGAGGGTAGTGTTTCCATTTTTTGCTTTTATGTCGTATTTATGTTGTTTTATTCTATTTTCTAATCTTTGTTTTGTTTCTCCGACGTATATTTTATTGCAGTCTTTACAATTAATTTGATATATTACTTCTGTTTTTTTAAATTTGTCTATTTTGTCTATTAAATTATGATGAAACTTATTTTTTACCTTATTTATTGGTTTTAAACCGAATTTTATATCATTGCAGTCAAATTCTTTAAAAGTGTTTTGAATTTTTTCAGTTAGTCCTTTTATATATGTGAGTGATTTAAAATTTTTTTGTGTTATCTATTTTATCTATATTTGTAGTGTTTGTTAATGCTATGTGCCAAAATTTGTTTATAATTTTGTAGGGATAGCTATTTTTTTCGAGTTTTTTGAAAATTTTATTTTTTAGCGTAGGTATAAATTTTTGATCTGTTAGTGAAATAGATTTTTTTAATAAATTGAGAACTGAATTTCTTTTTTGATAGAATGGGTGATTGGAGTGATAATGATTCAGCTATTTTAAAAGAAATAAGTAATTCAAATCATAATTCCCGCTAAAAGTAAACTGATAAAAAACAAAATATAAGAAATCATACTAGTCACAGTTTCTTTAATATAAAAAAATAAATTTAATTATATATAAAGTAAAAATTATTTAACCAAAATTATTTTAAGTTTTAAAATCACATGTTTGTATGAAAGAATAATTATATGAAGGTTAACATATGCAGTTACCCGCACATACCGAAATATAATTTAACGCTAGTTCTTTTTAGTTTTAGTTTAATAAATGTTTTTTATCTGTTTATATAATCGTGTTACGTTATTGTTAAAAGTTAAATATGAAAATTGTTATTGTTAATATTGTTATTGAACAGAGGTTCTGGAAGTAATTGGAAAAGTGGAAAATTTGTATATAAAAAAAAAAAAAAAAACGACGATACCAAAAAAATGGTGGATACAAACTTACAAAAACTTACTATACTGACAAACATACAAGGTATGCCATTTCTTTTATATAAAAAAACTTATATGTAATTACTGTAAAAACGATAAATAAAAATCATAATTTTATTATAAAGCATATATTTTGTAAACGTAATTTTAAATGTTAACAATGTTTTTAATGATGTTTTAGGCATGAATATGCCCCGGAGAGGGGCGAAATATAGCCAATTTGAAAACAATTTAGTTTGTTTATAATATTCAACCCTCTACGACCCACACAAAAGAAGACTGTATTATTTTTGCTTTCTATATTTTTTTTAAATTTATTAAAATTTGAACGTAAATGCCAGCTGAGATATAGTTGCTTCCTTTAAGCTACATTTCTTTCTTTCCTTGATTTTCTTCCTCGAATTTAATGAGAATTTTTTTTTCCTTTTTGTTCGACGATGTTCATAATTCAGCTTCTTTAATAGTCAAATACTAAATTTCATGTTCTATTTGGTATAAACTCTTTTCAGAGTAATGTTATAAAATTTGCATGATTTCTAATTCTCATTGAAACAGAGAATTATTAAGTCATTCGGAGGATAAATATAATTGACTAAATGATTTTTTTCACATAAAATAATCTGCATATGTAGCTTTAACTAAGTAAATATTTAATATTTTTTAGGGAATCAGCCATTTAAAATCGGTCATTAAACTTTATTTTACTCTATGGCCGCGAATCCCTAATCCTCTTATAGCCTAATTGGAATAATATTTTAATAACTGTTTTCAGGTGGTAAGTAAACCCGATTAGGTTATATCATAGCTTTTCCTTTCTCTTTAAGCTTCCATTGGATACGCATATTCTTTGACACAAAAAATTCTTTCTTTAAATTTAGGACCAAGAGGGGACGATTTTCATATAGAAGTTATCAAGTTATATATTTATACAGACCTATTTTTTCAAACCTTTTATTAAAAATGTATACATATCTCCAGAATTGCTTAGTAGCACTAAATAAGCGAAACAACTTTAGAAGAGAAATTAGAAGTTTGTTTTAGCTTAGTAATTTGCATCAAATAAAAAGGAAGCACAAGAATGTTTTTGCCAAAGTCTTCTTTACCATCACCTCTGTAAGGCAGAGAGTTCCGAAGCAATTTCCAGAAGTGAGTTTAAAACAAGAAGATGCTTTTTCAACTTAGTTTGGAAAGAAAACAGGCTCACTAGATAATAGAGAAAGTTTGAGAGTTAGAGAACTATTTCATTCATACATCAACTGGCACTTTTGGAATTCTAAGATTTAAAGGCATGTAATAGCTCAGTGTATGTACGTAAAAAAAGAAGAGAGGAATAACCATCTGATTTGATAAATCATTCCGTTCGTTCCGGCACATATTGTAATTAGATCCGTATTTGACTAATGACCAAGTGATGCGGAAGAGCAGATGAGCCTGTGATCAGGCAGCCGTGACATGGGAAGTGGGAGGGAGTGGATTCCTTCTGACCAAGGTTGACTAATGAAACACAGTAAGTTCCAGTATCGGTCATTGAAACAAGGCACTAGTCGTGTCCTCTCCCATTCAATAGACAGTACTAGAATAGGACATTAGAATAAATTTGTGTTCCAAATTATGCCTACCAAATCCCTTTTGTCCACAACCGAACACAGAACTGAGTCCGAAAATAGAGGGAGAGGCGAGAAGGGACGTCTCCCTAAAATAGGGAATAATCAATTGAAGCGGCAGCCGCAAACCTTAACTTTTCCCAATAATAATTATCCGTACTATCCGAAGGGTTAGCAACTTCCAACCGAAGCCGGTTTCCCTTAGAGGAGTTTATTCGACCAAAATAATTCTGTGGACCGAGCAATTTTAAGATGCCCAATAAATCCTTAGGCGAAGCAGTGGAGCGTGTGAACTCCTTAAGGGTTGCGATTTGTTGTTTCTACTCAAGCTTTTACCAGAGTAAATGGACTGAAAAAAAGAAAAGAAAATCGCCAGCTTAACAAATCCATTCAATGAAATTCGCCCAATTATCTTGCACTGTTCGAAACTTGGAAAAAGATTTAAATCGAAAGCACTCCGCTGTTACCTTTAATAAAAAGTTGTTCATTGTTTCTTTGAAAGAGAGTTTTTTTTTAAAAAAAGAAAATACGAAATTGATAAAACTACAAATGTAAAAGAGAGAATTGTTTTATCAGTTTATTCTTTTGTCTTTTATTCTAACTTTCCTCTTAACTCTATTCAAATAGGGTACCTGTATGTAAATGGAGTTATTTCCCCGGTGACTTTAAAGGTTGGAGAAAAAACTCAATTATCCATCTATTTAAAAAAAAAAAAAAAAAATCAGATCGAGGGTAGATTCTTTTCCTTATTTTAATACGGTATTGAAAATTTTAAGATATCTACATACATATACAAATTACTTTCCACGAACAAAAGATTATATTTCATCAAAATAATAATCGTTTAAAATTAATTAAATAAGCTTTAGAATTTTGAATATAAATTCTTATTAAACTATTCTTCAAAAAGATTATTAGCCTTATTAAGATATTATAGAAATTTCCTTACAAGAATAGAAAGTCTGTCAGAGAATAATTGGGCAGGGAGGGAAGGATCAACTTGTTGCACTTGTTTCGATCAAGTGATTGGTTTATATCAAATGGTTGACAAAGTTAAAAGTATTCTCAAGGGGTCCGGAATTTAAATGAAACTAATTTGATTAAAGTAGAAACAATGGAGCGGTGTGCCAAGATATAAAGAGCCCTTTAAACAGACGATTTTAATCCCAATTAATCCACTGATAATAAAGACATTGACTATATAATTTGAAACACTAAAATGGCCCCCATACACGCTCAAAATGTTTACGCAAACATTTTGAACATGTATGGGGCTGTTTGATTTTTGCGCAAACATGGTGTTTGACGTGTATGGCTTAAATTTGCCCGACATCAGGTTTGCACAAAATGTTTGCGCAACATGTTTGATCGTGTATGGGGGCCTTTACGTTAACCTTGTATGTACTTACGGAACACACAAAGAAACGGGAGAAAATTTAACAAGTCGGACGACTTCGTGAACCAGCATAAGCCTCGCTTCAAGATGACTGCCATTTAAAAGTTTATTTTAGGTATAACTATTCAATCCTTTATTATAATTACAGGAAACAATAACCTGTGATTGCATTTGTGCATCGCCTAGACGCAATGAAACTACACCAAAGCTTCTATAGCTTTAACAGTTCTGAAGTAATATTTTGACTTTTCACGTTCATTGTCAATCTTTTACTAATTTATTCTTAAATAACGGACATTTCTTCTTTCGTTTTTGTCTTGGTAACTTACTGACCTAGGAACAAAAGGAAAAAGTTAAAAAATATTAATTTTACTTTATTATTAGGTACAACGTCTTTTTTTTAAATAACACATTTTAAAAAATAAAATGGCAAAACAATTATTTACAAAATTATTTACAAAAAGGTGAGTTTTTCTTTACCAGAAACACAAGTGGAACTTTGGATAAAATGAGTATAAGCGATGCTTTGTCAAGTGGATTGTTAGATGTCAGTCATTAATGACAGAGTTTGTGGTATTTTCTGTGACGAGTATTGACATTTCTTTTGCTGATATTTCTTTGTGATGATGATTAGAAGGGCCAGTGTAATCTTCCATTTGTGGTTTGAGAGCGTTAGATACCCTCTGCAACAAAACATATTTTAAAATAGTAGCCATATTTTATAAATCGTTAAGATAAGATAGCAATACTCGTAAGTTTCGTAAGTATTACAATTCTTAATAATAAAAAGTAAGTGTTAAAATGTTAAATATATTATAAAACATTAGCTAAATATAATATAGCTAATCTCAACTTAAAAATTTGTCTACAAATAGTAATTTTTGTCGAAATATTAAACTGCAAAGGGTGTTCTATGATATGAACTTCATTCATGTATTATTGCACTTATCCTTATACATATATTTTGTATTGAGCTTCATCTATTTTATGTAAAAAAACATCAACAATATATTATGTATAGAACTTCACCCACTTAATGCGAATTTTTTATCTTACTGTGTGTCCACTTCATGTCTTCATCCACATAATGTGATTCTTTTATTTTACAATGTGCCACTTTGACAAAGATCATAACATGTCTTAACACGAAATTAAAAATTAATTGTACTAGTAGTTTTTGATTCTTGAGTAGAGGGGTGTATTAAGGGATTTAAAAGGTTCACTTTTGCGTTATTTCAACCCATTAATTTGGTTCATTCTCAAGCTGACTAACTAGAAGATTAAATTGTGATGGTTATAAAATTTCGTACATCTACATTACTCTCGTCATTTCATCTGAATCATGTTATGTTTAATGCGCTTTTCTTAGTTAGCTACAGATTTTTATTTAAATTCCCTATCCTCAATTTTAATGAAGTTACCGTATATTCATACTATTTATACCTAACTATTACAACTGTACATTTACTTCATACGAATTAAGGATAAATAAAACAAAGGAGCTAACTATATATTTTATGTAAAAAAGTGAATTATACATGAATTTAGATGATATTACGAAAATCAGTGCAATTCAAAGATAAGAATTTTTAAAAATCACAATTTAGTCTTCAATTTAAGAACCACAGACTCAAAACACTAAAGAACTATGAGATTATGAAGAACAATAATTCTGTAATGATAAGTATAAGGATTTCAAATCAAGATATTATGTGGACTTTGATGAACATGTGTGTTCATGATAGCGCAGACACATATAACACTGTCAAAATTTAGGGTGGTGGTGGAAGAAAGGCAGCACCCTCAAAATGCTTATTATTGTTTATCAATATCCCCTTGTTATGATTTATTGGTCATTTATAAGTTTAATTCATTAAAAATTTAACGAAATTGGTTCAGTAATTATATCAGACGAAAGACAAACATGTTTTTAAAAACACTTTTTTGAACTTAGTGAACCTTATTAAATGTATAAATCCATCAAAAGCTTTATATTGAAATTATGCGCTATCATAATACTTTTTCTCTTTATAATATTACGTATAGGATAAAGTAAAAAAAAAAAAAAAAATCAAGCTTAGTAAATACAAGAAAGGTTTTACTGAGGGATTAAGTTAAATCCGGAGTATTTAGTAATATCAAGAGTTAAAACAAGTGTTGGGTCTTGGTAGAGGCAGAGGATTAACTAAGATCAGGCTGAAACAACACGAAAAACCTGAGTTGCTGTAACCAAGAGATAGTTCTGGATTAACAGAGGAAAAAGAAATAGGTTTTTAATTTTCCCTTAGGCAATTTCAGTACTTACATCCTTTAATCAATAAAAAACAACAAAAATTTAGCAATAAAAATATTGTTCTCTAATATAAATTTAGCTTAATCTAATTTTAATGACTAATTCATAAAAAAATGAAAACATAAAACCTGAAGAAAGTTCTAATAAAAAATGTCAAATAAAACCAGAGTAGTATTCTTGGAAAAATATATTATATCCTGTGAAATCAATATGTATGAAATGTTTCGTAATATTTACCTCGAATAAAGTTTTGCCTTCGGCTCTGAGCGTGACATAGACTGCAAGTATGGGTATAGGTAGAACACAGGTGAGAGTAATGGCCCAACCAACCACCTCAGTCCACGTGGGGAAGACATATGCTCCGTTGTTATACGTAGGAACTTCGTAATCGATAAGGCTGAATATCCACAAACACTGCAAACAAACAAACAATAAAAACAGTTACAAATTGAATTAAAAAAAAAAACATTGAAAAATGGGAATTTAATTAAATAACTTTGTAATATACTTTGTAGAATAGATTCAATGAATTAAATTGAATATTTCTACGAAGGTTTTGAACTTCTAGATTTAAGCCAGATATTGTGTAGATAATTAGAAAACAAGTTCAATTCGAATAGTGGTTTGGTCTGGATGATAAAAATAAATAAAAGTGGAATTTCAAAGTAATCAACCAATTTTGGTAAACATTGGATTACAATTTGTCTAAATTCAAGCTTAATAAATATAATAAAGTTCTAGGTCTTCAGGTGGTGACCGCGTCTCGAAGGGTGAACGTCCCGACATTTCGCTCCTAATGCTAGAAGCAACTTCACGTATATAATAAATATTAAATTCTTCAAGATTAAGGATGAGGTTTTAAAATTAATAGTTTTAATTGGTGTACCAATTGATAATTAAAACCAGAACTATAGACAGCTATCCTGTCAATTTTAACTGTTAGCTGAATTAATGAGGTAGAAATTATGTTCTTGATTGTGCTACCGCTGTTATTTTGTTGTTGTTTTTAAATGAGGATCTTATTGTATATAATACCTATTGATCTGATTTATTTGTACATGTTGTGCGTCTTATTTTAAAACTGAGGAAAAGAGAAAATTGGCTTTAAGGGTCTAAACACACTCCAAACGTCAGTGGAGTGAGGTGTGAAGTCTCATAGGGTAGAGCCTTCCTTTCTCCTGGAGTTCAATTAATTGAATTCTTTAGTCCAAATTGACCTATGAGCTCGATTATTTTATTTCTTTTTACAGCGTAAACCTGAAGTGACAATTCACACACATTATAGTTTTAAATATAGGCTCATAGTTGAGCACCTCACTTAATGCCATTTGGTTTTGCAAGTTCTATTATATAATCAGTAAATAAATAAACAAATTATGATAACCAATATTTTTTTTGTGATTTTAGTTATAACTATCTACATAAATATTTCTTATTCTATAGTACGTTTCTAAATTTATAGTATTTATCCAAACAACTATCCCTAAACGTTAGACAGAGTATAATAGTAGTTTAGTTGACAGTGATAGTAGTTGCAAAAAAATATTAAAGAAATAAAAAGCCTGATTTAGGATAATAGGGCCTAATACAGCCAATATATCTCAGAGCAGATATTATAACACAGTCTAGGTAAAACTAGAATGCATTATGAAAGAGTATACAATTACGTACGTTAACTCCTAGAGACTGCAGATTCCAAAACAATTATACATATATTTTATTATAGCCATAGGCCTTCAGTAAAATTAGTATTCTAAAAGTATAATTCAACAAAATTTTATTTTATCATAATAAAATATCGATATCAGATATATACAGAATAAAAAAATAAATATTGAAACTCAAAAAAATTTTTAATGATAAAACAATGGGCAATCTAATGCAGATTAAATTATCATTATATAAATAGAGGTAGAAGCGAAGAAACTACCAAACCATTGGGTAAAAGAGATTTCTAACATTTCAAATAAAACAATGATATCACTTCAAATAAAGAAGCTTATGAATCTGAAAAACTAAAAAAAAGAATATTATTCTTATTGAATTTTAAGAAGAAACTTAGCAAGAATAAATCTATAGTAAGACAAATAAGAGTAAAACTACAAAAAAATAAAATAGACCGCCAATTGGTGTGGCACATAGCTTCCTCGCATCCTATCCACGTACTTTATTGATTTTATGCTTTTACAAGCCATTATTATTTAATTAGTTTAATTGTTTCCCCCGGTTTTTTTTAATCTGTCAAAATTATTTTGATTTATTACACAAAAAAGTATCAATTTAGAAAAAGTTAAAGAACGCAGATGGTTCAAATTAATCTGGGGCATGTTATATTCGATAAACTATAAAAGTTTCATTCTAATCAGATGAGTACTTTTGAAGCTATAGGAGTAAATAAATGTATGTTTATCTACGATTGATAAGAAATATAAACATTATATCTTTGTTTAGATGCGTAGAAAGTTATTATTTACGTACTTGTATTCGTTGCGCATGCGCGCGTCTCATAGTTCTGAAGTATTCCTCTTCTTTACCACACTAGTGTGGTAAAGAAGAGGAATTCTTCAGCTTTACGCACGATTAACGAGTTTGTTTACATTTAACTTTGCTGTTCATTTAATAAAGTAACTGTTTATATCGAGTTTTTAGTGAAAAACAATGAGTGAATCAAATGACATTGACGAAAATGTGGAGAATAATACTCCTCCAGAAATAATTAATTCGACAAAAAATACAGCTCAAGAATTAATGTCATCTTTATCAAGAGAGAGATACGAACTTACATACAGCAAGTTTATTTTTTTCTGTATTTATTATTTAAATCTAACAATCGTAGATAAAGTACGGTACGCAACTCGTGCGAAAACGGCATTTTGCATTGCTCGTGTGGTTTTACCCCCCTCGCTATCGCTCGGGTGCAAACTCCACACTTGCATGCAAAATGCTACTTTCCGCACTCGACGCGTAATGTACTATTGTGCGCATGTGGATGAGAAACAAATAGGCGCAGAAGGTTAAAACGTATATGGGACCAACAATGGGCAAATTATGACCTACCACCTAAAATTCATTGAAATTGTACATGTAGTTTTTAAGATATGTTGGTTCACAAAAATTGAACGACAGATCGACCAACAGACCGACAGACAGACACGGAACCAAAAATGTTCCCTGATGTCTAAAACGGATTTCTTTCTTGGAATTTTTGAAATCGGAGACCTAAATATTTTTCTTTCGATCCCATATATTCCGTTACCTTAGGTAAGCTCGGATGTAAAACTAATTATAGAAATATATATATATATAAGGTGGAATTATAATTTCTAATACATTCATTACTCAAATAACTACTTAACAATATGTTCAATAGAATGGAATATTATATGTATTTAGTGTTGATACGTATTACGATTCGTGATACATATTCAACGTATACTTAACTAAACATATATACATGGTTTCATTTCAGAACTCTATTCAGACTAGGTGAATAGAAAAAATTGGTTGTGCGTCAAGTTTCACGTAAAAAAGGTTTCATTGGTATTGTGAACATGAAATTAGTGAAATTAGTTAGTATAAGGGGGGAGGGGGCAAAAACTTGCCGTTTTTGAGAAAAAGGCATAACAAATTAAACACTTCAATATATTTTTGTAATTTACTCTTTGATACCTTTCATTTGGTACCCCACAAAAAAGATTTTTTCCCCGTGACAGAAATGATCTACCATTTTGGATTCCCAGTTAATCAAATCAGATTGCTATTCTTATTTCTTCTATAGCTTAGCAGACCGCACATTTTTCCAATTATTATAAATAGCAGAAATATAGCTTTAAGGGGGAGGGGACAAAAAACAAAATTTAAATGTTTTTTTTTTGACGAAATTGGGTTAAAAATTAAACACTTTCCACAAGTGTTATATATTTTTATAATCTACTCTTCAATAAATTTAATTCAATACCCCACTCAAAATTAAAAAAAAAAAAAAAAAAATGCGGGACACGATTTATCTGCCATTTTGGATTTTAACAGCTGATTTGAATTCGCTATATTTTTTCTGTGTGCGCGTCAAAACGATCTTTCATATCTACTGGAGAGTTTTATCTTTTTATCTATTTTTATTCAAAAGTTATTGGAACCGTACAGAGTGAGAGTGTAAGACAGACAGACACAGGAAGGAAACAATAAGGGTTTCTTTTTTTCGAACGAAACCCTAAAAAATCACAGGGCAGTATTTGTATCCAAGTAGATTTCAGGGTTTCATAGATTATTAAGCGTATACGTTATTATATTATGAAATAACATTTTTTAATTTTCCCATCCTGCTCTATAAGAAAATAAAAAAAATCTAATCAAATTATGCGGAAGACCTCAAGAATAAAAAAAATTAATGGGTTCCTTGTTAGATACCCCAGGGGGTGGGTTACAATGTTTTTTTATGGTTTTTGGTAATGACGACAAAGTAAATTTTTTTTTTCGGGAAATTTTTATCAGCCTAAAAAGGTTATTTGCATAAATTATTTCTTAATTTAAGGACTAGCAATTATAGTGTGGTTGGGGGGGGGGGGGGGGGATTTTGTGGGGTATATTTGAAGTCAATTAACCAATAAGGAATGCAAAATTTAAAAAAGTATAAATATTTTTTTTTAACCTACTCTTCAGGACCCATTCAAAATTTAAAAAAAAAATAAAAAAATTGGGCGCAATGCGCATGTGCGCCCACACTATTAGCTATTTATAAAAATACATAATATAAATATTTACATCACCCTATAATAAGGTATTTGCATGAATTATTTAAACATTTTAGGACTATCGGGTGGTTGGGGTGGGGGGGGGATTTTTTGGGGGTTAATTTAAATTCATAATACCAAAAAGGAATGCCAAATTTAAAAAAGTATAAATATATATATATATATATATATATATATATATATATATATATATATATATATATATATATATATATATATATATATATATTTATAACCTACTATTCAGGAGCTCTCATTTGATACCCCAATTCAAAATTTAAAAAAAAATTAAGTAGGCAGACGATTAATGCGCACCCCACAGTCGGATGTTTGGCGCTCTGAATTTCTAATTCAGCGCTCTAACCAATTTCTAATTATTCCACCGACGCAGCCTCAATTGGTATGGATTTTTTCTGTTATTACATTATATGTATTGCTTTTATGATAAACTGCTTACTCCTTGAGGTTTTATATAATTTGAAAAGTAAAGATTTTAGCATTTTATTCTACCATTATATTCAACTAAATATATTCCGTAAGTAAAAAAGGTAGACTGCTAGTTGACCTAGATATTATAATTTTATAAATTATTTTATAAAAATGAAAAAAGCGACAATTTCAAAGCTTAGGCTCCTGGCAATGGTAAGGGACGAGAGGGTAAAATATGTTAAAGGAAAAAAATTGTTCACAAGGGATAAAAAGGAAAGCATGTCAGAACCAATACCCGAAGGGGGTAGGTAGCAAGAGGAAAACCATACTTCCCTTTCAACTTAAAATATCGGATTTCCCACCGTCCTTAAACCCTTGTGACATCTTTCCGTTTCTCCGGCAGTCTTCGGGTCCTTAGTGAAATACAGAATAATGGATGGCTTCTTTAGTAAATTTAAAAATATGTTTAACACCTTAGGTTAAGAACACGTAAAAATATATTATTTATTTGTTGTTCGTCCTCGAATACAATTATTATTCAGAGCGGCTTACAAGATTGTATATAACCTTCCATTTATCTACATCATGTGTAATAGAAGAGGAAGAAAGAATTACTAAAAATAATATTTCAATTTTTTTTCTAAAAAAGTAATGGAAAAAGAAATTCTTACTGAAAAACGAAATACGAGAAATCCTTGATCGAGTTGGTTCTGTTATTACACGTACAGAATGAATGAAGACAAGAGAACGTGTTCTAGCAAACACGTCCGCGGTTGAAGGCACATTCATGTACAATAGAAAATATAGACGCTTTCACAAGTCCAAGAAAAACTTAGAGTGAAAAGAGATTCTTCACCGATATTCCAGCTGATAGAGGTCTGCATACCATAGAATTTCCCGACAAGAATCGTAATTGCACGACATAATATTTCCACTATGTCGTCGCATAACATAAATGCTTTGCATTCTAAGGTATATATTTATTAAACTATTTTATTTGCAAGCGACTTTTATTCTTATTATTATAAAACAACTAATTGAATTAGATTTTATCAAATTGTCACAATCATTTTACAAAAGCATGTTAAATAAGAGGTAGGGGAGGTTTTCTTGCTTTGAACACTTAGTAAAAATCAACTACCACTGATAAATGATGATGAAAGCTATATTAAAAAGAAGGTTATTAAAATAGTCTTGCCCAGCTCCTCTCTGACAAGTATATAATCACAGAAAAGATTCCCTCTCTCCCTGGAATAGTGCTAGGGGCAAGTGCCCAATATACATACCTGGCCAAGGTAAGAAAACCTCCCCTACTCTCTTTGACAGAAAGGACTTATTTCAATAAATCGTATTTCTAGGGTCTAGGAACCATTCAAGATCCAACCTAAAGTTTTTAAAAAATAGAATTACTAAAAGAAACTAGCAAACGAACTTTTTTTTTTGAAGTCCCTTTAAAAAGTACTTATTTTGTAAAATCTAGAGAGGAGATAATATGTTGAGTGAGTGGAGATGAATTGTTTGCAAAATGAGCTTTGCAGAATGTTTATTGTTTTGTCTATAATAAAGATCTAAAATTAGCAATACACAATCAAACATTGCAAGCGTCATGCTGCAATAAAAAGAAGTTTGTATCTTAGTAATTAAGTCTAATGTTAGTTAAATAATGATACCAAGGATTCACGTAATTTGAAGTTAAAAGCTTCCCTAATTTTTGTTAGTAAACAAACCATTACTCTAAGAATACTTATTAGAATAAGTTAAATACACGTGAATAATTTCGCATGCTTTTAAAGGAATAATTTTCCTCATTAATTCACATCGACAGTTTTAAATTGAACACCGAAAAATAAGGAAAATTGTATTTAGACGTTAAAAAAAAAGGATAAAACCTTACCTTCTGTAACAAAAGAAGACTTTAAAAAAGAAACAATTCTCTCAAAACGTTTTTTTCCAGGAAGAAATGTTTTAATAGAAACTACATATATAAAACTTTAAAACAAATTATATGCATTTCTTTAGATCACGAATGAAATATAAACACAAAATGAATCACTCATTACGCACAACTTTCAATTTCTAAAGTGTAATTTAAAGAACTTAATAATAAACACAATAAAGTTTTTCACCAGCATCTTTTGTAATTATAGTAAACATCCTAACACAATAAAAGATCGTGTTGGAATAAACAATAAACTAACAATAAAGTAGCAAAGTAATGAAAGACACGTCAGTGAACAGCAACAGCTGATTCGATTCTAATCAGTATTACCAACTTATAAACAAAATAGAAGCTAGTACAATTATAATAAAATAATCCCTTAATAATTAGTTTTATTAAATGATTAACAATAATTTCATTTCAACCTATTCCAAGAAATGAAATATTCACATAAAATTCCGAAAACATTAACTACATCTATAATAAATTATTTAATTAAGAGATTGTCAAAGTATAAATACATATTCTATAGATCAAGTATAAACAACAAACATCCTGGAAAGATCACAAATTCTTATAAAATTCTTAAGAACTGCGAATAATAAAAAACGGTGTACGAAAAATTAGAATAAATCTCGATGGTTGAATAAAGTGGACGATCCAATAAAGACGAGGTATTAATAATATAAATCTAAACAATAAGAATTACTATTCCATGTTAAGTAATAAACTGAATGAAGAGAATTTGTTTTGATTCAAAACACCTCAAAACCATACATTTATTTTGATTGTAAACAAACTATCTGTTTTTAGACAAAATAAAAATAGACATTTCAATATTATAACTCAAAATAGATTAGTTTTTAGTTTCTCATACACGTGGTATTAATAAAAAGAAAGTATTGTGTTAGCACGAAAATTCGGCATTAAGATTTTAATGGATTCACACGTTTTAAGGTCCCTGAACCATTGTTTTAAATACAATGGTTTTTAAAAATATCAGTCTGCCATATGCCGATTTCGATGAAATTTGGCATATTATGCTAAGATGGCTTGGCCATACACGTTCTAGTATACCTGACAGGTACATCGGAACGTGTGTGCTATCGTAACTGTGATGTTATGTCAAAAATAGAAAAACAAAATTTAAAGTTATAATTACGTAGTTGCGCATTATTGAACGAGCGCAGAGAGTTCTTTATTTCAGAGACTTGGGATTTGAAAAGTATGTTTGTCTAACGATAACTGGAGTAAAAATTGATCAATTTAAACGAAATTTGGTACATATATACATCTGAGCATTTGTAGAAGTGAATAGTTTTGGAAATTCCAAACTAAATATTTTCAAGATGGCGTCCAATATGGCGGACGACGAAAATAAAAAGCTTTGGTTAGCATAATGTGTTATGCATCGTCTTAAAGGCCTTTAAGACCAGGACAAGAATATGTAACTAATAAAATTTCATACATCATATTTTCAAGATGGCGGTCAATATGGCGGACGACTAAACAAAAAGTTTTAAATCAGTATGACATGTTATACATCAATTTAAAGGTCTTGAAGTCTAGGAAAGGAATATCTAGCTATTAAAATTTCACACATAATATTTTCAAAATGGCGGCCAATAAAACGAATGCATGACTTGTTATACCCACATCGTTTTAAAGATCTTTAAAAGTAGGAAAAATCTAAATAAATATTAAAACATTTAAAGAAAAAGTTTTAGTTAGCATATGTTATTAATCGCTTAAAGGTATTTTAAAGGCTAAAGATTATGTACTAATATACTGTATAAAAAGGCAAGCACAGCGAGCATGTATTTATTTTAAATAATAATTATGCATAATACTGTACAAACAGGCGAGCGTAGCGAGCCTGCAATATCTTTAAGTAATAAATATTAATTACAAATGCTGTTTATAAACAGGCGGACGTAGCTAGCCTCCATTAATATTATTAAATAAAGATTATGTAGTATTGCTGTATGAACAGTCGAGCGTAGCGAGCCTGCAATATATTTATGTAATAAATATTAAGAAAAAATGCCGTATTAACAGGCGAACCTGCATTAATATTATTAAATGAAGATTATGGACAACTGCTTTTACAACTGGCGAGCGTAGTGATCCTGCAATAATTTTATTAAATAAAGATTATGTAGTATTGTTGAATAAACAGGCGAGCGTAGCGAGGTTGCAATAACTTAATTAAATTAGGATTATATATGGATGAAAGGACAACAGTTTTAGCTACCGAGAACATACGACTTTATACGAAATTAAATTCTGCTCACAGCATCTCAGCTTCTTTTGGCAAATTTAAATTTAAGATTGGGGCCAATATTAAAGACGGCTAAAGAGGAAGATTGTTGTCAGCATGAGATACCATACATTGTTTAAAAGGGCTTGATGAGTAGCAAATGGATATGTAACTATTGTTACAAAATTTAGGCAACAAATGTGACAGAAATGAGGGTGTTAATAAGTAAGTTCCTACTTATATGGTGTGTTACGTAAAATAATGTTAAAGCTCTTTTCAGGTTGAATAAGAAAATGTCAGGTTTTCACCGAAAAATAATTGACAACATATTATTAGGTATGGCTGATATAAGAACACAATTCTATGCGAGTTCTTTATGCACCGCATCACTAGTAATAAAATTATTTATATAAAAACCCACACCAAGGCATTAATCTACTTTGAGAAGCCTGGGGCTATTGTTTTGTAGCTTGAGTTGCTTATTTGAGTCTCCAGTCAAACTGCTTATGTAATTTGCATCAAGCCTCGGGCTAAAAACAGACTACACAACAATACAATGTAACTAAATAGACGAACAAATACAAGATTGCCAGAGAACATAAATGTTATTCCTTAGGGCTTAGGGAATATCAATACCTTAGCAAATGGCATTAAACATTTTATAAATAAAAAAAAGGTGTTTGAAATTAAAAAAACCGACAGACATTATTTCAATGTAGCCCACAGTTGTACGTATAATGTGAATACAGAAATGATAATAAACAATTCTAAACTAAATCTGCTGCCTAGGCTACCTAATAGAAGTAGAGCCATATAGTAATTATAATTTCTTATAGTAATAATTAATATTTTCCGGTGTACGCCAGAGTCGTGGTAAAGGACACTTTTGTTCCCACAACTGTTAGCTCAGAAATGTGTATGGCTTAGAGAAGAAAATATGTTTTATGAGCTCAAGGGTTTAGCTCAGAGCTCTTCTCCTTTTCACAAATCTAACAAACTTTTTCAACAACCAGTCTTTGAATTAAATAAAGCTATTGAAAGAAATTAAGGTTTGAACTCTTTCTTCCTTTTTGAATGTGGCTACACCCATGCAAGGGGCCGCGCGATCCGTGTTCATCCAGCATCGCCATATAAAAGGGTAGCTTCTTAAGTGAAGTGGTGTCTATCTGTATGTCAATTATAAAGTTTATAAATCTGATGAGAGGCGATTCATTATATGATAGTTGAATAAGCCCTTTGGCAGCCCTAACGGCAATGCAACAGTCATCCACTGGCATTTATATAATATTTTATTAAATAAAAAATTGAAATTCTTTCACCTATAAAAAGAATTTGTATAGCAACAGAAGTGCAATAGTTAAATATAGTCTGCCACTTAGTGTGACACATACCTTCCTAGCATCCTATTACGCATACTTTAATGATTTTATGCATTTACAACCCATCATTATTGTCAAATTTATTTAATTTCCCCCCTCTTTTTAGATCTGCTCAAATTGTTTTGATTTTTTACACCAATAAATGTATCAACTTAGCAATATTAAAACTTAGCAATATTAAAACTTAGCAATATTAAAATGTAACCTGATCTTTTCATATTTTAGACGGTTTCTTTTTACGTGTTTAAATAGAGCTTTAATTTGTAACAAAAATACAACATTTTGAAGTGAATTTTTGTATTTAATATGTTTTTAAAGGCCCCCATACACGGTAAAAATGTTTGCGCAATCATTTTGACCATGTATGGGGCTGTTTGATGTTTGCGCAAACATGATGTTTGACGTGTAAGGCCTAAATTTGCCAGATATCAGGTTTGCGCACACATTTTGCGCAAAATGTTTGATCGTGTATCCCCATACACCTTACAACACACATACAACTTAAGGCCCCCGCCTTAAGTGATTTTGCATCAATTTCATAGGGTTTTAGCAACCCCTATTGTAGTCCCCCATCCATATATCTCCTCGAATAATATTTCCTTAAGTTCGTGAGTAGAGATTTTACATATTAAAAAAAAAAAAAAAAAAAAAATGTTAACTTTATCGTAAAACCAAAGTTACCAACGTTATTAGAACGTAAAAAGGAATAATTACAAACAAAACATAAAAACCATCAAAATGGGAGAAAAAATAATAAAGTGAGTCAGATACGTTATATTTACCCATTTCTATTGCATTTTCTTCATTTCTCATTTTTTAATAGTATATTATGTTACTAGGCTGAGAAGTGAGTTTTTTCTATACCGCGGCAATTACATTTACTGTCAAGCGAAGCGAGACAGTAAATATTGCCAAGGTAGCAGACAATGAAAAAACATTAAATATTAATCAATAATCAATATAATAATAACAAATATTAGTACATACTAAATATTTAAAAAAAGAAGATATTACACAATAAGAAAAGATAAATAAAACGCATTGACATCTAACGGATATTAATCGTACTTAGAAGCATTCCTACCAAGATTGCAGCGCTAAAAACGGAAGTTTTGATAATTACCAGCTGTAAAGAATAAATGTTTTCTGTCCTAGGACGTAAAACATTTTTTCTTTACAGCTAGGAGTAATGAAAAAATGGATTTTAGCCATGTTTTTTAGGCTCTAAAGTTACTATTTCACAGCCTACCACGGAGAAAATCATTTTATTGGTTACAAGTTGCCTAATACTACTATAGTTGATAAATACAAATAATACACAGCTGGAGATATTTTTTCCAGCAGTCATCCCTATTTTAACCATCCTCAAAATTGCCAAATAATAATTTCTACACTTATAATTCCAAATAATATTCTATTACTTACCACAATCGTAAGTGGTGCAACAACAATCCAACTCATTTTAAAGTAGCAGTTTGTAGATTGATTTGTCATTCTATGTAGATTTAGCGCCAGTCTTTCCGATCCGTAACACCAGCCTACAGCTATTGTTTCCCAAAACGCTATTATCAATACTGATTTGTTTATGACGTAGTGATCAACCATTTGAAACACGTAGATACCGCCCTGAAAACACAAATCAATACCTGTATTATTAATTCTAGGGGAATCTAATACGTTATAACAAAGCTTATTAAATTAACACTGACTTGAGAACTCAACATTAATAAACCTTTATTGACTGAGAAGGAGAAGGGTATTAATAACCCAGGGAAATATTGAATAAACCCTCTTGATTATTAAATGTAGAAAAGTCTTTTCTAAGCGAACTTCTTCTATAAAGCCTATTTACTTTTTTCTTCACTCTGCTCAATCGATCAGAGCAAATATGAAATTGGCATGCTATTTACTGAACTCCACATTTTCCATATCAGTGTTTCTGACAGCAAGAATATTAAAAAATCAAACAAGCCAATGATTATATTTCTCGATTTTCTTTCACCAAATTGATTCTACACTTTAAATAATCGAAATCATTCAATTTAATCCTTTTTACCATATATATATATATATATATATATATATATATATATATATATATATATATATATATATATATATATATATATATATATATATATATATATATATATATATTAAATTAAATTTAATCCTTTAATCCTTTTTGTATATATATATATATATATATATATATATATATATATATATATATATATATAAATGAATAAATTCTCGACAGTAAATATAAACAAAAACTAACTAATCTCAGGTTTATGTCACAAAAAGCGTCACTGTTACAATTCCGGGATTACGGTTTTTACTTAAAACCTTCCTCAGGGGCCTAAAAATAAACGAAATACAAAAAACCCATGAAACAAACACAGGCGTTGTTTGATTCATAGGTTTTTTGTATTTCGTTTGTTTTTAGGCCCCTGAAGAAGGTTTTAAGTAAAAACCGAAACGTCGGTCGGGATTGTAACAGTGACGATTTTTGTGACCGAAACCTGAGATTAGTTTTATATATATATATACACATACATGATATATACATATGGTTTACACTAACACAGATGCAAAAACATGTTTTATTAAAAAAATTGTAGATAATTATGTTGAAACTAAGAGAGATTTATATATATATATATGTAGAGAGAGAGAAAAAAAGGTTTTATTTTAATTTCCTGGAATAAATACAATATTCATAAAATAAATTTAAAAAAATTATTTTTAGTGAAATAAAAAAAAAATGAATGAATTAAAGGGGAGAATACCACAAAGGGAGAAAAATACATTTCGGTGTAAACCATTGGATAATATTAAATAAATAAATACTAAATGGGCCATAAAAAACCTAATCCACAAAAATTAAAAAAGTGTTCACGCATCATTAAAATATTTACAGTGCTGCGAATAAATGGAAGTAAAAAAATACTAATTGAAGTCCACGAGTAAAGCAAAGTATAAAAATAAACAAAGCATATAATAAATAATAATAATTTATGCTATCCCTATGTTATACATAAAATCGTCAGCTAATTAGTGTGGCACATAGCTTCCTCTCGTTTTTGTATCATTTCCTCCCTTTTTAGGGTTTCGTTGGTAAAACCAAAAAAAAGAAACCCTTATAGTTTCGTTCCTGTGTCCGTCTGTCACTCTGTACGGTTCCAATAACTTTTGAACCAAAAAAGATAAAAACGTGAAACTTTCCAGTATAAAAGATCGTTTTGACGCGCACACAGGAAAAATATAGCGAACTCAATATTATTTAAATGTCAATATTGTTTTGATTTTTTAAATGAATAAAAGTATCAATTTAGCAAAAGTAAAATCTGTATGTGCTACGTTCGAAATTGAATCCATTTTTTTGGAATCAGATGTGTATATAGGTGTAAATAAATGTAAGTTTGTGCGCATGTGGAATTTTTTAAATTGGAGACACCAAAAAATGTCTTTCTTTTGAACGATCACCTAGCTTCCGTGACCTTTGGTAAGCTCTGGAGTAATTTTTTTTTTAGGTCCAACGCCACTTTAGGAGTAGGTATAAATACAAAATAGTATCTCATTGCAAGTACTTAAAGATAGGCATTCTTTACATTGACACAGACATTAATTAACATGACGTTATTAATCCACCTGAAGGTATTAACCATGTTAAAATGACAGCAAAAGACTCCTGATTGGTAAACATGGAACATTCCGTTTGCGTTTTAGTATATTAAATCTTTCTCGTTATCACATAAGCGTCATTATAGTTTAAAAGAAACTACAAGATAATTTCGTTTGACATATCTCACCTGAGTAATGTACGGGATGCCTAAAGAGAAGGCAATGCAGCAAACAAACAAAACCAATATTTCATGACAAACTAGATTCTTCTTAATCCAATTGGGGAAACCATCTTGAACTGATGTCACGACAACCTCAACAATAGCGAACTAGAAAAAAAGAATACTTATTTAGTAATAATAATAATAAAGTATAACAATAATAATAATTTTTACAGGTTGTACCAATGCACATAAATATATATATATTATATATATATATATATATATATATATATGAATAAATTCTCGACCGTAAATATAAACAGAAAACAAACAAAAACTCAGGTTTCGGTCACAAAAATCGTCTTTATGTTACAATCCCGACGTTTCGGTTTTTACTTAAAACCTTCTTCAGGGGCCGTAAAACATCTAAACAACGACCACAGTCGTTGTTTAGATATTTTACGAAGGTTTTAAGTAAAAACCGAAACGTCAGGATTGTAACATAAAGACGATTTTTGTGACCGAAACCTGAGTTTTGTTTGTTTTCTGTATATATATATATATATATATATATATATATATATATATATATATATATATATATATATATATATATATATATATATATATATATATATATATATATATATATATATATATATGTAATATATATATATATATATATATATATATATATATATATATATATATATATATATATATATATATATATATATATATATATATATATTACACCGGATTCAGAGGGTTCATGTTCATTAACTCCTTTCTTGTAGCCCAATAAATTACAGCCTTATTAGACAATCTGACTTTGCAAAATATATCAAATGAATTAGTTTGTTTAAAAAAAAAGAAAATATTCATTAACAATTGATCAATTCAAGTCTATGATAAACTATGATCAAGTCTATGAAAAATGCGGCAATTGGTTGCCTAATTAGTAAGTTAGGAGGATGAAAACTTTTTAAAAAATGGCAGTTTAAGCAAAAGTTTGCCATAAAAGGGGGAGTTTACGCTTAAAATTCATAGGCAAAGTAAGGAAAAACTTTAGCAACAAAGAAAATTCTTAGCGGCTAAATATTACATTAGCAATTTCTATAAGAATAGGAAGCTTTTGTAATTTACTAAGTTGCAATTTTTAAAGGAAGAGAACTACAGAGATGAAAAGAAAACCACAAAGCATTGAAGTAGCCAGCCTATTTGAATAACTTTGTTAAATAACGGGTTAAAAAGTTGTTATCGGCTTTACAATTATTTAAAGTGAGTTATATCATCACAACTTGTAGGAGTATCAAGTCCTTTTGAAGTAAGTCAACCATGAAGGGATTTTTACCCTGATTTGCCGGGATTGTATCCTCTTTTCTCTCACCATTGTCAACTTAACGTTACCCATTAACGTTTTTTGTCTTCTCTCTAATATATTTAACTTATAATAATATTTAAGCTGACAAACCAGGT
Source organism: Gerris lacustris (assembly GCA_951217055.1). Taxonomy (NCBI): domain Eukaryota; kingdom Metazoa; phylum Arthropoda; class Insecta; order Hemiptera; family Gerridae; genus Gerris; species Gerris lacustris. Next base: position 84,094,828 of record OX578277.1, read on the forward strand.
CTTGCAAAAATATGCCGGTTTTTGTCATATTATACACCAAAAGGAACTATTTGTTTCAACAAATAATATTCAATCATAGGTGGTTATGTTCATTAGCTAAGTTTCCACAAAGGATGAATCTACCCTATCACTTTTCGGTTGAAATATTCAGTATCCAATGAAAAGAGAGCAACAAATTGATTTTATACATGCATTACTCTAGAAATACATTTTTTATCTCAACGGACCTGTAATCTATACACAAATTATTTCTATCGTGGAAAAACTATATTCATCTATCTTTAAATAGTCACCTCTAGGTTTCCGTTCATCAGGTTATAGGTATAGGTAACTAACCACAAAAATTTAGAGATCTCTCAAGAATAATCATTGACTGTGCAACCTGATACTAGTAAAACCATAAAAATCCTAAGAGTAGTGGAATCCGCTACTGAAGAAACTAGTTTAATTATTAAACCAGAAGTCTAATTTCAACAAAGTGAATAAATGGAAAAATAGTCTCAATTATTGTAGCACATAGCTTCCTCGCGACCTATAAATTATTTAAGGTAACCCCGTATTTAAGGTTTCATAGATTCTCCTTGAAACCCTTACACCGGGAGAGTGATGTGTCTGTCTGTCCGTCGTTCATATCACCCGAACCGTTTACGATAAAGAGATGAAATTTTAAATACTAGTGAAACATATTAATCCACACATAGAAAAACATATTAAGTCAAAAATGTAATATGCGCACAAATGTGGAAAGCTCAAAATACTTATTCTATTTATTTTAATTTTTTATGATATTAAATAAAAGCTATGGAAGTTTAGATTACGAATATATATAACATTTTAACAGTGTTGTGCTTCTTACCGCCAATATTTAGCCCCAAAAAATTCTCTCCCTACTAGTACTAAAATTTTGAAAACAAAAATGCATGCTAATACTATAGTCTCTATAGTTTGACACTCCGCTAGTCCGAACCGTCCAGTAATCTGGCGCTGAGGCCGAGGCCCCTCTCCCCTCTTGCCACGTGTAAGATAAGGTAACTAAATGAGGGGGAAACTGGGAAACAAAGGGGCAATAGGGTAAAATAAAACAAAGCATCAGTGGTTGTTGGTTAGTTGTGCGTCTACACTAATATCTCGCATGATAAACGCTAGTTTATTTGGTCCTGTCTATGTTTAAATAAGTGAATAATTATTTATTATCAACTATACAGTAATCCGACTAACCTCTGTAATCCGACATGGCATGGTCCCATATCTGTCGGATTAGAGAGACCCTACTCCTTATAATGGGCCGATGAAAATCCAGAAAAAATCTCACTTCAATAAATTGCAAATTTTGTGTGCGTGTGCACACATGCTAAGTGAGCCCAAATTTTATTGGAAAAAAGAATTGAGTGGGGTATCAAATGAAGGACAAGCTCGGAAGCAAAATCACAACAAAAACCATTTTTTTTTTTTTTTGTCCAAAAAAACAAAATTTTCAAAATGGGGAAAAATGAAATAAATTGGATAATAATAAGTAGGTTTTAAAAGCATAAAATCATTAAATTTTGCGAAACAGGACGCGAGAAAACTATGTGCCACACTATTTGGCAGAGTAGTTTTTTTTACTTTCATATATGAGCGGGATGGGGAAATCAAAAATGTTATTTCATAATATAATGATGTATGTGCTTAATAATCTACGAAAACCTAAAAAGTACTAGGATGCATACTTCCTTGTGATTTTTCAAATGAGTCAAAATTGTTTTGATTTTTTTAAATTATTAAAATATCAACTTTAAAAAGCGAAGACAGTGGAAATTATGATGTAATATTATTTTTATTAAATCCATGTTTAAGCGCATGTAGAAGAGAAAGAAATAGGGGCAAAAGGTTGAAACTTATGTGGGACCAACAGTGGGCTAATTAAGACCTACCATACAAATTTCAATAATATCGGATGATTAGTTTTTAAGATATGTTGGTTCGCAAAAAATTAAAGACAGATCGACAGGCAGGCACGCAACCAAAACTTTTTCTTGATGTCTGAAACGGATTTCTGTCTTGAATCTTTTTAAATCAGAGACTTTTTTTTTTTTTTTTTTTCAGAAAGTTAACATAGTTTCCGTTACCATTTGAATACCCCCATATCTTCCTAGCTTCTACGGAACCATGGAAACAAAATTAAACTATAGAAAAGAGCTTGAAGCAAGTTAGAGAATACATTGTATTAAAAAAGTCAATAATATAGTCAATTCTAAAGATTAGCATCACAATTTTCTCTTCTTTTCTTTACTTTGTATAGCACCATGAGAGTGCTAGCATCCGTGAAAACGAATTTCGAGAATGAAAAGAAGAGCGGCGACCCTTCCAGTGAAATCAGTGACTCGGGGAAAAGGTTTCCGAACCCAGCCTAATGTATACATTTCCCAGACTGTATAAAGAGTAACATAGTGGAGGTGGAGGTGAATAAGCATTAGAAAAGGTCCAAAGGTCCCATCACTTTTGAATTACAGTGAATTTCTTTGAATTTTTACCGGTGGATTCTTTAGGTACACATCTGGACTTCTTTCCGGTCCTTTTCGAATGGGAAAATAAGTTTTTACCCCTATTTGACAATTCTAAGAGTAAAAATAGGGTGTTTGCAGGGTGTTGTTGGTATAAATTTCCATATTGATCCGTATTTGGATTCAGCGAAATCAACTGGTCCATGTCATCTACATATGCATTTAGCAGGAAAAAAATTCTTAAATGGAGAACGTTTCGTTAAAAATATATCAAGAAAAAAACGAAGGAACAAAGTTCTTATACGCTTTTTAATAAAATATAAATTATAAAATCACAATGCTAAGTATACGATGCTAACTACTTATACAGGGCGGAGTTAGAAAAGAGACAAAATTATTTGTACTTGTAATAGTCCCCAGGCCACCATAAGGAGTGAGTCGCTGATTGATAAAGTTTTCTTACCTTATGGAATCGCTTATTTATGCCTTGTCTACCGATGAATTGGGTATATGGCAACTGGGCGCTGGGCCATTTCTTTTTATGCCAAACATGCCCTTCTGCAGGAACATTGAAAAGAGATAGATAAAGTTTTGATTTTCATAGGATCGTCTAATTAAATTATTTTAAAAACTGTGGTACACGTGGCCACCGATAAGAGTGGGCCGTTTGGGTTGGCCACCGCCCCAAACATATTGCTCTGCGGGGACGTTGAAAAGAAAACGGCCCACTCGTATCGGTGGCCACCTTTACCACTGTTTTTGAAATAATTTAATTAAACGATCCTGTGAAAATCAAAAAATGTATCTATCTCTTTTCAATGTTCCCGCAGAAGGGCAAGTTTGGCATGTCAACAAAAAAGAAATGGCCCAGCGCCCAGTTGCCATATACCCAATTCATCGGTGGACACGGCATAAATAAGCGATTCCATAAGGTAAGAAAACTTTATCAATCAGCGACTCACTTCTTATGGTGGCCTGTGGACTATAATTGTAATACAGCTAAAAGCATTATTGCTTCCGAGCTTACCGAAGGTAACGGAAGCTATGTGATCGTTCTGAAGAACGAAAAATTTTTAGGTCTCTGATTTCAAAAATTCCAAGACAGAAATCCGTTTCAGACATCAGGGAACATTTTTGGTTCCGTGTCTGTCTGTCGGTCTGTCGGTCAGTCTGTCGTTCACTTTTTGCGAACCAACATATCTTAAAAACTACACGTTCAATTTTAATGAAATTTAGGTGGTTGGTCACAATTAGCCCATTGTTGGTCCCATATAAGTTTCAACCTTCTGCGCCTATTTGTTTCTCTTCCACATGCGCACAAACATATATTTATTTACACCTATAGCTTCAAAAGTACTTATCTGATTTGAATGAAACTTTTATAGTTTATCGAAAGTAACCCGCAGATAGCCCCAGATTAATTTGAACGGTCTACGCTCTTTAACTTTTGCTAAATTGATACTTTAATTCGTGTAAAAAATCTAAACAATTTTGACAGATTAAAAAAACCTGGGACTGGATTTTGACTGGAAAAACGGGGGAAAAAATTATTAAACCAATTTGACAATAATGACTTGCAAAACCATAAAATCAATAAAGTACGTGGATAGGATGCGAGGAAGCTAAGTGCCACACCAATTGGCAGTCTATTTTTATCATTGAAGCGAGAGCCTTGCAATAAATATTTAATGAATATTGAGAAAATAGTTAATCATGATAAGTTGATAGTTAAAGAGGATGATTTTAGCTCCATTTAAAATATTATAAAATATATCACTTCACTACACTAAAAATTCTGCTTGTATCAGATTCACATTTTATATGCCTGTTTCAATTGTACTTTAGACAATTGTACTTTGTACAATGAATTGTACTTGAATTGTACATTGAATTGTACTTTGGGACAATGAGTATGAAGTTTTATTAAAATCGTTACATTAGAACGTAGATATCAGTAAAAACGTTGTTTACTCTATTTTAGAGGTTTAGGTCCGCTTTAATCAATTTAGCAATCTTTATCACCTCACAGCAGTGTCGGTATTGCTTTTACTACAAAAAAAATTATTTAAAAAAGTTGTTTGTCTCATTGAATAGATAAAGTTAGAATTTTTTTCCCGTCCTAAAATTCCAATTTTACTCTTGAACGTTTGGACGGATAAGGTTGTCCAACGAACTCGTCCTGGGCATTGATAAAATGAAATGTGCACCAAATGTTAACTAAATTGGTCATCTTTTACTCAAGTTATTGTCATCGGTCGATTTCGTGACGTTCGGTTATGTGACGGTCGGTTTTTTTTGGATTCACTCCTAGACTCCAGACGCTGTAACGTGCCATAAGGTACTTTGTTTCAAAACTAAAATAGTATTCTGGCCAAATATTTCATAAATACTCCTAGGTTGGAATAATTAAGGCCGATAAGTTTCACAATCTCAAAGTAATATAAATGAATTATTAAAATATAACATTTTTGATAAGACGATGATTTTTTAAAAATTGAAGATAGACATTCTCGGAAGTTTACAATGAGCTAACAAATAAAACATCCACAGATACAACGAAGATAAAACCGAAATATAAATAGGTAAGAAAAAAAAGACAAAGGAATACAAATAAATGTTAAAGTAACCCATATATATACATAAAACTATTAAAAATTAATATTTCCTCAGTTCTTTACAAACATAAAATAATCATTAAAATTTAAAGTTAAAAACACGTAAGGAATAAAAATAACCCGCCAGATGTAATTAATAATGGTCTTTGTCTAACATAATCTAAAAGATAACTGTTTCAAAAAATAATTGAGTAATAAAGCCTTGTTCTTTGGGAGATTGGTATTGTAAGGCCGCGGCATGGTTGGAATACATATAGGCCAATCTGTTTTCAGTCTGCCTCGCTCAACCCTCCTAGCTGAATCCCAACTAAAATCTATCAGTTCTTCGAAGGCTTGTGAATACGTGATTGAGTGAACTTCAGAGCACAATATTAGTTCAATACTTATTGAGTTGTTCTCTTAACAGCAACTCAATCAATTTCAAATTTAGAAGCCCAAAAGTACTTTACTTTAAATTCTTAACCAAACAAACTAACAACAACTAACAAGAAAGTTAGACAGAGGTATAGCTGGATATAAACAAAATATAGATGGGTTAAAGTTACATTAAAAGTTAACTGTTAGGCCTGTTTCACGTCTATCTGACTGTAGGGTGAACGATGCCACAATTCGTTGTTGTTTAGCTATTGCCAAACTACAAAGCATATTTACGTTATTAACTATTAAAGTTATTCCTATAACAAGCAAGACACACTATTAAAATTAATTTCAGATAATTAACTATTAGTATATAAAGTTATTTTACCTGGCTGTTAAGTCCAAGGCAGAGAAGCATGAAGAAGAATAGTAGAGCCCATAAACTAGGAAGTGGCATTTTAGACATTGCCTCAGGATAAATGATAAAAACCATTCCAGGACCTGCAAGTAATTATGATTCTTTAAAACAAAAACATACTTATATCAGTATTACTTACAGTAAATTGGATAAAAGTTAAATTAGATAAATTAAAGATATTGGATTGTATGTGTGTTATAAGTAAAGTTTTATAATTACTTTTAATTGTTGATGTGAAAAAATTAACAGAGACAAACAAATTGGTGAGCATTGGAACAACAAGTGAATTGTTTCAGTATGTGGCATTTAAATTTTGGTTAATTTTGAGTAATACAATCTTAATAAAGAAAATACTACAGTACAGATAAATAGTGCATTCAGGTTGAACTGGATACACCATTCATTTAACATTATTGCTATATGTCAATCTGATAAACCAGGGTTTACCAACCTGTGGCGATTTGGAAATGCCTTAAAGAAAAGACAACGCAAAGCAAAATTTGAACAATATGTAAAGTTTAATTAATTATCTGTGATACTAAAAATTAAAAATAAATAAATAAAAATATTATTATTATTTTACTAATATTTTCAATAAAAATATAACCTTGTTTCCTTAGTTAGCTCGGAAGGAATAAGCAGTGATATAAAACAGTTTTAAATATTTTCATATAACTTATGAAGTGTCAGTGTAGTCGTAGGTTTAAGAGATTACTTTTGTTCTTTTATAAGAATTGATATGGTTTCAGATGTTAGAAAGAACTAAAAAATAAAATAATAATAATACCATAAATGTATGAAGTGGAACGAAAAACCGAGTTGTTCAACATTTTGAGAGAGTAAAGCCCGGGTGTCTCACAATAAGAAGGGTGGTATCAACTTAAAGAAAGATAAGTTATTGCCTAGCATTAGCTCTCTACGTGAGTGTACTTATTTCAACGAGGGACAACTTGACTCCTTGCTCCGGTCTCTGAGAGATCACCTCTTAGAGACCAGTATCATGAAGGCCACACTATTCTACCTCCCAGAGCATATATTTTGTTTTTCCAAACAGATCCCTAGACTTTATAAAAGAAATAGATTTTTATGACACTCTGTTATTAAACTAAATTCCTTGGAGAAAAAAGACATATTTTACAATTTAGAAAAACTAAAAGATATAATAAAATGAATACCTCATACAAACAATCGTACTGGAAAACCAAAAGTTGGTGATAATTTTACTTTATGATGAATATGTGCATGTACAATATCTGACATTTAAATGCAAATATACTATTTGATTGAATAAATATATACTATTAGTGATTAATCTGAAAGAGCAAATTTGATCAGTTTATGATCATAAACCACAATAGGTAACGACAAGTATTCAGTCTGGATACAAGAGCAAGAAGGGGATGAAATCGATCCTTGTTACTAGAGCAAATCGTTGAATAAATTCGAGCGGAATTATTATGTACCGCATTTATGCAATAGTTAAGTCAGACCATGCTTCATTGCAGAGACTCCTTAATTTTAAGAATTCAGAGGGCCAGGTTGCTAGAAGGTTGAAAAGAATTCAGGACTACGATTTTGCTCTGTTCAGAGCAGGAAGGCAGTATGGGAATGCAGATTCGCTGTCTCACAGGCCTTGAAAAGGATGAAAGCAGTATGGTACGTAAGAAAGGTATTACCGGCAAGAAGAAACAACTAATATAATAACTAATAATATCATTATCCCCTAATTTCCCAGGCGGTTGGTGGAGAACCAAAGGAGCTGGGAATAGCTCAGCAAGAAAATGCTGCCATAGCGAAAGTTATAAACTAGTTGGAAGATGGAAGAAAGGCACACTGGGAAGAGATTTTGGGACTCCGCTCCGACCCTGAAAAGAAATGCTGGGAGGTTTTCAGGGACGAAGTTATCTATCGGCGATGGTAGGATCCTAGTAGGAGTGATGAGAATTTAAAGCTGGTGGCACAATTTGTTTTTTTTCATTAATGAAGTAGTGGTACGTTTCGGGGTTCCGCTTGAACTATATTTGGATCAGAGTCACAGTTTTGAAATTCAGATCTTTGGGAAGTTATGTGAACTACTAGGGGTTAAGAAAACTCATATAACGCCGCTGCATCTTGAGAGCGACAGAATGGTGGAGCGTTTAAAAGAACGTCTTTGAGCTATCTGGCTAAATCATAATACATTTATTAAGTAGAGTAGTTGGTTCCTTGTATTGTTTAATTAATTTAATTGTTGTTTGGTCTTAAGGAAAAATAAAACGCTCTCTATAGCAATATTTCGACCCCCCCTTGGGTCATTCTCAAGCTGACTGACTAGAAGATTACACTACATTGAAATTTTGTAAGTTAAATTGGAAATTTTTTTGGAATCTTAATGAGTCCTCTGATTCTCGATCAGAAATTATTTTAATGAATCAGTCGATTCATTAAGATTCCAAAAATTTGTTCAATTTGAATTACAAAATTTCAATGTAGTGTAATCTTCTAGTCAGTCAGCTTGAGTATGACCCAAGGAGAGGTCTATATAATGCTAAAGGGTCTAATATTGCTAAAGGGAGCGTTTTATTTCTCCTTAAGACTAAACAACAATTAAAATAAGTTTATTGTTTGTCCCATAAGAATGTTAACCCTCTGCGCTTCCTCCCTATTGTTTACTTTCTCATACAAATAGAAAGTATTGTGATGGCGCGAAAATTCGATTTTGAGATTTTGATGAATTTAAACGTTTTGAGGTCCCTTGATTCAAAAAAATGGTTCTTAAAAAATGTCTGTCTGTCGACTGTCTGTGCAGACGCATAGAGCCTAAACTACTAGGCCTTTGACGAAATTTTTACATACATGTTTAGAAATATATCATACCCCGAGGTGAAATTGAGAAATAAATTTTAGCTCCAAATTTGGGGGCGCTACACCCTAAAAACTCTGAAAAAAAATTCTCGAAAAAGGTTCCAACGATTTTGATTAAAACCTTCTAAAATGTAGTCCATTTAAATACGAATCTAAGTTTTCCTGAGAAAACTTTAAACATGGACAGAGAGAGGCCGATATTATTATGATACATTTGATGGAATGTTCAATAATAATTAAATGTACCTACGAAAACACAAAACCTAATAAACAGAAAACACTGGGCTAAGTTATTTTGAACTCGAGAAAGTTTGTCCTATCGATTTTTACTTTCTCATATAAAGAGAAAGTATTGTGATGGCGCGAAAATTCGATTTTGAGATTTTGATGGATTTACACGTTTTAAGGTCCCCTGAGTCCAAAAAAGTGGTTTTTAAAAAATGTCTGTCTGTCGTCTGTGCAGACGCCTGGAGCCTAAACTATACTGGGCCGATTTTGACGAAATTTGGCATACATGTTCAGAAAAATCATACCCCGAGGCCAAATCGAGAAATGAATTTTAGCTCTAATTTTGGGTGCGCTAACCCCCAAAAACTCTGAAAAAAAATTATTTCTCGAAAACGGTTCCGACGATTTTGATTAAAAAATTCTAAAATGTAGTCCATTTGAATACGAATCCAACGATATAAGCCGTTTTCCCGGGAAAAATCTAGTTCCTGAGAAATTAGCTTAAAACGCGGATGGAGAGAGCCCGGGTTCGATTCCCCGCCCAGGAGAAGTTATTTTTATGATAAATTTTGATGAAATGTTCAATAATATTCAAATGTACATTTGAAAACTAATAAATGGAAACACTGGGCTAAGTAGTTATGAACTCATATATGAGAAAGTTTGTCTGAGTTGTCTCGGACCGATTTTTTTATTAAGAAACTTGTTTTTATTAACAACTACTTATCCGATTGAGAAGAAATTTGGATGGTTTGTTAAAAGTTACCCACATAACAGATAGGTGGGAAGTTGCCCTCATAACAGATGGGTGGGAAGTTACCCATATAACAGATGGGTGGGAAGTTACCCATATAACAGATGGGCCTATATTAATTTCTAACACCTATACCACATTTGATTTGAATAAAAATAAGAGTGATACCCACCAGGAATCGAAACTGATACAAAACTCATGTGAATATTCGTCCAATTATAGGACGCAAGGAAGCTATGTAACCATACAAATTAACAGACTATTTTTAAATCATTTAAAAAGATAAATATTTCGAACCATTTTTGAGAAAAAATAACTTTTTTGGGCTCATATCTTTTTCGAAAAACACGTAAATCCCTCTAAATAAATGTTTGTGGGATCACAATACTCTCTCTCAATGTGTATTTATATAAATATACACTATACTAGGTGTGAAACGCAGTTGCCTCCTTGCAATATTGAGCTGAGCGTGCATTTTAATCTTAACCAATAAACATTTGTATTTATAAACAGATGAAATCGGATCAAAAATAGTAAAATCTCTATTTTTAATTAAAAAGCATTTTTTCCTGTTTTCCTATTTTACCCCCTCTTAAATGAAAATATGACAAAAGTTAACATATCAACAATAATTGTACTCGTAAAGAGCATTCCAACGACAAGCATCATGAAGGGCATATACTATTTTCACTTTACCCCGTACCCCGTACCCCTGAGTACGAATTTGGACCATTTCTGATTTATACCTACTTGTGGTTGGTCACTATGACCGTGCCGAATTTCGTGCGAATCGGTTCAGCCGTTCAGGAGGAAACTTTTGTACCCCGTACCCCTGTGTACGAATTTGGACCATTTCAGATTTATACCTTCCTGTGGTTGGTCACTATGACTGTGCCGAATTTCGTGCAAATCGGTTCTGCCGATCAGGAGTATGCGTAAAAAAAAAAAAATGCAAAGTGTAGTATAAGAGCTTAGCTTCACTCAGCTCAATAAATACGAGAAAGTAAAAAAGAAACTAATGTTAGTACAAAATTATAGAGAATGATATAAACAAAAACATAAGTTTTCAATTAATGCAAAATTTATGGAAATCAATAAGTGATGGCCGCATAAAAAAAAGATTAAAAAAATATATTTAAAAAAAAAATAAAATAATTACTAATCAATTTCCATACCTAAGTGCTCATTTTCAAAAATAAAATAACTAAATGACCTAAACATTTAAAATAATAGATAATAATAAACTAGACATAACCAGAATAGGACAGTGAAGTCTAGATACATATATTAATATCAATTTAATCTTCAAATAAAAAAAAAAAAATAAAATAGTTTTTTTATGATAACGAGTTCCAAATTAATATTATAGCATATCTTTAATAATATGATAAAAATCTGTAGCATTTACACAATATATATACATAATACAATATATACATACAATTTAAAATTTCATAAATATAAAAACACATTAAGCTTAATGGTATTTTCAGTATAACGATAATAGGTTCAATTTTTTTCTTTAAAAACATTGAATGAAATATTATTTTATTTGTTACGTGGATATATCTGCCAATTAATACAGCAACGTTTTGATCGTAATAATTAGTACTAATGTTTTCGATAAGATATTTTAACAAGATTTGTTTTATTAATGTAACAAACGTGACCTTTGGGTTAAAACTTTTTTTAACATAAAATTCGATTAATAAAACTACGTTTTATGAAGAAAATAACAAAATTTGATTAGTGAAAGAAATAAAATAATTGGTCACACCGAGACAACTTGAAAAAATGTTTCATACATTTTTTTTTGTTTTTTTGGTAGTCTCCATTTCATAACGTTCCTACGGCAAAATAATGCGAAAATTCCTATTTTTTTCAATTTTTATAAAATTTCAGAGGTATAGTCTCATATAAACCTTCTACACACATTAATTTTTCAATAACACACATATTCTGAAATTTATCTCACATTATAACCTCACGCAATCTCATTTTGATTTGAGAACATTCGTCCAGTGATGGGACGTGAGAACGTTATGTGCCACACTAATCAGCAAACGATTTAATAAAAAGAAATAAATTATTTTTTATAATTTATAATTTTTTTCTTCGTTTTATTTGTATATTACACCCACTTTAGTACATGGCATGGCAATCATGATGTGAGAAACAGTCCAGTGACAGCAATCACAATTATTAATAACTTCCGAGCTTATCGAAGGTAACTGAAGCGATGTGATCGTTCGGAAGAACAAAAAATACGTTAAGACAGAAGTCCGTTTCAGACATCTTTGGTTACAACAGAACATTTTTGGTTCCGTGTCTGTCTGTCGCTCAACATCATATCTTAAAAATTACTCGTTTGATTTTAATAAAATTTGGATGGTAGTCTGTTCCCATATAAGTTTTAACCATCTGTGCTCATTTGTACTTATCTGATTTGTATGAAACTTTTACAGTTTATCGGAAGTAACCCTCAGCTAGCCCCAGATTGATTTTAACTATCTGCGCTCTTTAATTTTTGCTAAATTAATACTTTATTCATGTAAAAAATCCAAATAATTTTGAAAGATTTAAAAAAACAGAGAAACAATTAAACAAAAAATTAAAAGCATAAAATCAATAAAGTACGGAAAATCAATTAAGTGAGGAAAATATGTGCCACACCAATTGACAGTCTATGTTTATTTAATTTAACAAATAATGTAGCCACTGCCTTTTCAGTCGTCGGGGAGGATTTCCAAGAATGTAATTAGAAGAGAGGTTTGGGAGTAAAAGGATTAGGATGATGGGATTCAGAATCAAGAATTGATTGCTACCTGAAGGTGGCTAGGTCAGAAACAAAGGGTAATTTCAAATACTTCCAATAATTAAAAAAAAAAAACTTACTATCCGATATGACACGATCAATAGAAGTGCTCTGTTCTTTAGCGATGCTTCCGAGAGTAGCAAATGCAAATATTCCGACGACCAGACTTGCAATAGCACTAATTGCCGACACGGTTAAAGTATCAATCAGTATCTGATTCCCTTGACGATTGTAACTTGCGAATGAAACTACCGTACCAAAAGCAATTCCGATTGATTGGAAATTCTGTGCAGCTGCGTTGATCCACACCTGGAAAAGTTTTAAAATTCAAAATACATTTCACATATACAAGCTCTTCCACTGGAATATAAATTGTATTCAATTTTTCAAAAATTGAATTGAATATTAAATCAAGTCTTAATTAAGGTTTCATTTACATCTTTTGAAAGGAACAAAATTAATAAATATGAAATAAAGTAAAACTAAATTTGATTAGTTTTATATGTGACAAGACTAGCCAGCTTTCATTCTCTATATTATTTTCATAGTTTCAATGTAATCACAGCGTACAGTACTAGAGCAAAATAAAATAATGCATTTATTTTGTCTAATTTATATAAGTCATGAACAAGCCATGTGAACACACAAATGTATCTATGGGTCAAATGAAATGTAAAAACATATATTTTTTTTTTAGAATTATAATAAAAATTAAAATCAAAACTCATTGACTTTTAAAATCTATTTTTTAAGTTCTATTTTTACCCCTTTTTCAAAGGATCAGAGAAGTTGAAAATTATAATTTTTGAAGTAAAAAATCATGTTGAAATGAGTTTAGGAAAATATAATGTTCTGGATGTTCCTTGGGATCATATTAAACTAAAACTCCGTCATAAAATTCCAATTTTACGCATTTAAAGCTTACGCTTACGCGAGCGTTGCGCGCGAACGCTTGGGCGTTGTCCAACGAACTTACCCTAGGCATTGGTAAAATGAACATGTGTAGTAAATTTCAACTAAATCGGTCACCATTTACTCAAGCTATCGTCATCGGTCGATTACGTGAAGGTCGTTTTATTCGAATTCTTTTCCCGGGATTCAGACGTTGTAACGGGCAATAAAGAACTTCGTTCCAAAAAAAAAAAAATAAAATAAAATAAAAAAAAATAAAATATATATATATATATATAGGGATATTTAGTGAATTTTCCTTCATATCCCGCCTATATTCTCTATATCTCTATTTTAAAATCATTCCAACACATATATATATATATATATATATGTGTGTGTGTGTGTTTGTGTGTATGTGTGTGTGCTTTTTAGTATCGAAGTATGTCTCAGAGATTAATTAACAAACTTGCCATGCTTCTTAAATTAACTTCTATCTTACCTTGAAAACATTTTTAAGACAAACTCTGAGCCAATTTCCTTTCAAAAAGTCAGTGAAGATACATGTGACCCTGTTCTTGGGGGTGAATTAATGCCGCGAGGGACTAAACCGGTGTAATTGTATTAGGAGATTACCTTTGGGTATCTCCTAAGCTCGGGTGACGTTAATCATTTTCCCATTAGCCTTTAAATAGGATGCGCTTAATGAGTAATTAACTGACAAGGGTAAAGTACATTTTATTAACATGATTAGCGTATAAAATAAATTAAATGGATTTCTATTTGCAACCGAGTGTTATTTGAATAATTAAACTCAATTTAAATATTTAAAGAAACCAGGGTAATTAATTAAAAATTTTATATGTTTGTATTGTTTCTATGTGCATATATGTATCAGGATTTCTGTAAATCGCTTTAGTTAATGTTACATTTGTCATTATAATATATATATATATATATATATATATATATATATATATATATGTATACAGGGTGACTGGCGATATATTTGAAAAAATGAAGTAGGTTGTTCTACGCCTCAAAGGCTCCAAAAAACACTATATAAGCCATAAGTCAAATCTTAACCGTTCTCCCACAAAATCAAATTTCATGATTTTTTAAAGATTATTTGATACATACTATTGCTCATAAAAATGCTTATTGCACCAAAAGTATAAAAGCTAGAATAAAATGTTTGGCACTGTTGTAAAGCTGACAAACTTTCCTATAAGAAAAGTGTTATTTTAATTTTTATGCCTTCAATTTATTTGACAAAAATTTTATACAATTTTTTATTTTTAATAAAAAAACTTTAAAAATAGTTTTTTGAGGTCCCATAACTTGGTAAAGAACCGAGCTCAAACTTTTCGGACTTCAGGCAAAAATTCCTTAATCACTAACGTTTCGATCAATATTAATATTATTACCCATTCATAAGGCGGAATTTATAGTAAACTTCATTGAAAGTGAAAAAGAAACATGTTAATTGTTGCTACTGTTGAGACAAAGATGAGTATACTAAACCAAACCTTGCTTGTTTTTAATTATTTACTCACCTGTAAGTCAAGAATTGCAACAATAAACACATTTCTTTTTAGGGTTTCGTTGGTAAAACCAAAAAAAAGAAACCCTTATAGTTTCGTTCCTGTGTCCGTCTGTCACTCTGTACGGTTCCAATAACTTTTGAACCAAAAAAGATAAAAACGTGAAACTTTCGAGTATAAAAGATCGTTTTGACGCGCACACAGGAAAAATATAGCGAACTCAATATTATCAGCTGTTCAAATTCAAAATGGCGGATAATTCACGTCGCGAAAAAAATATATTTTTTTTTAAATTTTGAGTGGGGTATCAAATGAAAGGTACTGAAGAGTAGAATAGAAATATATATACCACTTAGGGATAGTGGTTAATTTTCAGTGCCACTTTGTCAAAAAACATCGAAATTTCGCGTGTCCCCCCCCCCCCTAAAATCGTATTTCCGCTATTACTAAAAATATAGAAAAATGTGTGGTCTGCTGGGCCATAGAAAAAATAAGATTAGCAATTTGATCTGATTTACTGGAAATTCAAGATGGCGGATAATTCATGTCACTCGAAAAAAAATATTTTTTTTATAATTTTGAGTGGGGTATCAAATGAAAGGTACTGAAGATTAGAATAGAAATATATATACCACTTAGGGGTAGTGCTTAATTTTCGGCGCCATTTTGTCAAAAAACATCGAAATTTTGCGTGTCCCCCCCTCATAATAAAATCATATTTCCGCTGTTACTAAAAATATAGAAAAATATGCAAAATATAGAAAAATATGCAAAATGTGTGGTCTGCTGGGCCATAGAAAAAATAAGATTATCAATTTGTTCTGATTTACTGGAAATATAAGATGGCGGATAATTCATGTTATCCGTTTTTTTGTAATTTTGAGTGGGGTATCAAATGAATGGTATTGAAGAGTAGATTTCAAAAATGTATAACACTTGATGTTAACATTTAATTTTGCGCGCCATTTTGTCAAAAAAAATCAAAACTTATCTCCTCTCCCCCCTTACTAATTTTGTGTTCACAATTCCAACGAAACCCTTTTTACGTGAGATTCACGCCTTACCAATTTTTTTACTTCCAGCGAAGTTTAATAAAAATTCCGCCCAATGAATGGGTAATAATATTAATATCGATCGAAACGAGTAAATAAGGAAGTTTTTCCTGAAGTCCGAAAAGTTTAAGCTCGGTTCTTTACCAAGTCATAGAACCGCAAAGCAATTGATTTTTTTAATTATTTTCTTTAATATAAAATTTGTATACATTGTTTGTCATGTAATTAAAAATTAAAATTAAAATTACACTTTTCTTATTGGAAAATCTGTCAGCTTTACAACGATACCAAACATTTTGTTCTAGCTTTATACTTTTGGAGCAATAAGTGTTTTATAAGAAAAGGTATGCGATCTTAAAAAAATCATAAAATTTGACCTTGCGGGAAAACGGTTAGGATTTGACCCATGGTTTATATAGCGTTTTTTGTGGCCCATAAGACGTAGAACAACCTACTTCATTTTTTCACATATAACGCCAGTCACCCTTTATATATTTTAATTTAAGTTTGTAAACTATTGCTAAGAAGCCTCAAATTTCTTAAGCTAAGCGAGATTTCGTTTAGATACATAGATAAATCGTGACGTTAATTATCATAGATAATTGTGTTTGGCACTAAGTAAATGAATTAATACATCTCGCGCTTGTATCAGTAATGGTGGGTATAATTTATTTGCTTAAAATATTGTGAAAATTGCAGAAAATTTGAATTTATTAATTAATAGAATGAACAATATTCGATATTAATAGATGTTATTAAAAAACAAGTTGAGTTGGATACCGTAATTTAAACACATATATTGATCATTCGCTATTATATATATATATATATATATATATATATATATATATATATATATATATATATATATATATATATAAAATAAAAATAATTACCAACACAATAACATTAACACTTCTCTATTTACTGCAATAATATGCTAAATTTGCACCAATAATTGTACAATACCTTTTTTTTACAAAATAATTTAAAACAAGTTTGGAACTGTAAACTTAACTGAATTATACACTGAAATCAATATTATGTGTCAGAAAAATGGACTTAAGGGGAAACAATTCTTTATAAATTAAATTACTCGAAATTTTGTTGGTATATGTAATTATTGTTTTGTGCATAAAAGTTGTGCAACAATTTAAGCAGCTAACTCTAAAGCAACAGGATGGTTTTTAAGGAATATTTTTAATTTATAAAGCCAAAACTGTCAAAATAATAATGTAACTTTACTTTTAAAGTATTTTGATTTTAAATATCTTATTAAATAATAACTACACTTTGAAAGTCTTAGTTCTAAAAACATGAAAGTCTTAATGAATAATTTAATGTGGTAAATCTTTCAAAAATTGTAAAATAATTATTAAAAACCTTCATAGTAAATGAAAGTTTCTAATTAGGTCTTATAAATATGCCTAAAGGTAAAAAAAAATAAATCAACTTGAAATGTGTATTGATTAAAAATTAATATTACTTTTCTATAAAATCATCATTTATATAATCAAGTAGTGTCCCGACGACGGCAACGACTCATCTCGAAATGATTTGTTATTGCTAAGTCAACCACATTTATTGCAGTAATAATAAGTGTTTGTTTTTGACTTGTTGGTCTTCAAATAGATGCAATAACTAATATATAAATAGATATAATAACGTCTAAATTAATTTACCTTATTTTACTTTTTTTCTAAATATAAAATTAAGCCCGTTGTCGCGGGCTAATACAATAAATGTTGTTTTTCACTTACACTCTCACACACATATACCTATATAAATAATAATTATAATAAACAACGTTTTTTTTTCTTTACACCAGAAAAGCATTAAAAGTAAGAGCCTTAGCTAAAAATGAATAAAACACAAAGGTACTTGTAATGTATATATCATGATGTTTCATCATTATAATGATACATTTATTATTAAAACAAAAAAAGTTAATAAAAAATAATAAAATGATAATAATTATTATATAAAAATAAATAATAAAATATAATATTAATATCATATATTATTTTATGTTTTCTTAATGTTGATTCAGTTGTATGTTTTATTTATAAGCGGAATGTGAAAAAGATTAATAAATATTATGTTTATGTGTGTGATGCAAGTTTGTATATTGAATTCGGTATTATTTAAGGTAATAATGCTATTTATGAAGTTTTACTTAATTAAAATTTAAGATACACACACATACATACATATATATATATATATATATATATATATATATATATATATATATATATATATATATATATATATATATATATATATTGTGTTAACTGTTGTAAGGCTAGACTCCTTGCAAAGAGTCTTGGATGACTTATGGCAATGTATTCTATTCTATTCTATATTCTATATGCATACACTAAATATGAATGTACATAATATTATAACAGCAGTATACCAACAACATAGAATAATGGAGAAGATAAAACTTGAGTTTGTTTTCAAGTGTAAATTGTTGGTGTTAGCGACAGCTAAACAAAGCTTGTTAAAAATTCAATTATGAAAAAATGTCAAGTGTTCACTGTTGTGTGTTCTATGTTCACTGCCTACGCATAAGAAACAACTTTACTTAATGATATATTATAATGGTTTCTCCCTTATCCCTTATACGAAAGACTAAAAAAAAAAAAAAAAATTGTAGCCGAAGTATAACTTTGGATTTTAATTGAAAATTAAACACAGGTCCGACGATCTCGGAAAAAACTTTGTCATATCCATTGTAATTAAGAATTTAAATCCCAATATATCGTATCTAATCAATTTAAAAAGGGATGTACCAACAACTTTTTTATAATTAATTTTCTTTAAACAAACCATTATAAATATTAGCCACAAAATATATATATTTTTTTTATAAAATTAACTTACAAAATTATTATTATTTTTTAGAGGTACTAAACATAATATAAACAAGTTTATGTAGTACCCCTAAAATCTATTGTTGTTTTTACAAGTAAAAAATTGTACATTACGCGTCTATAGCATTTTGCATGCGAGTGTGGAGTTTGCACCCAAGCGATAGGCGAGGGTAGTAAAACCACACAAGAAAGCAAAATGCAGTTTTCCCACGAGTTGCGTACAGTACTTTATCTACTTATAGTACTTACGTTATCTTTAATAATAAATACAGAAAAAAATCTGTTACCTTAATTAAACAAACAGCCAATTAGTTTTTTTTTAAATGTAAACAAATAGCTAACCGTGCGATAAGGTAAAGAATTAATAAAAGCGCATGCGCAATGAATACAACAACGAAAAGAATCACTTTCAACGCATCAAAACAGAGATAAAATGTTTTTATTTCGTATCAATCGTAGATAAAAGAAAAATATTCACATTGCACTACTACTAGAACAGCTAAAAGGTAGATTGGCTGAACGGGAACTGAAACTATCTAGTAATAAATAAAAAGTTAAACAAAAGTCTCATAAGAGTTTCATAAAGCATTCAATTTTTCTTAAAGTGCCTAAAAAAATAATGTACTCTTCATTTTTCAATAAAACCAATATTATTACACGAACGACGAAACAAATTGATTTGTGATAAGTCGGTTCAAAGAAATCAGCTCCGAAGAGGATTTTAGAACGAGAAAACGTGCTCTCTCTTCAATTTTTATAGGCTCGGCTTATAAATCCACCCCTAATATTTCAACTAAGGGGTTTTTGGCAAAAATCCCTTAGAAAAGGGTGATTTTGGCTTCCGAGTTCACTAAGGGTAACGAAAGCAAGAACAAAATTATATTTTGTCTCCAAATCCTAAATACCCTCAACCGTTTGCTTTTCAGGCATCTATTTTGACATTTTATTTGGGCTACAATCTGAGTAAGTCTGCCAAGCGAAAAGTGTGCTATTTTTTTAAAAAAAAAAACTAACATTTAAATGGATCTAACTATTAAAATTAACATTTAAAAATACATATCATCCGATTTAAATTAAATTATAACCAGTATAATATGAGAGTTAGACCACAGATGGTTCCATACTAATTTCACCCTCTACGGAAATTGATTCTCTTCGTGAATGCGCACAACCTAATTTTTAAATCTATCCCATTATTTTTTATTTTATACTCATGAGACCATTTTTTCAGTGAAAGGAGGGGAGGAGGGAGGACACTATTCACCACTCTAATTGGTAGATATTTTTTAATACTACTTGAATATTTTTCTCGCACCATGAAATTGCATCTCTATTTTTTAAAGTGCATCTCTATTATTGTTATTTAATTATATATTATTATAATTATTTTATTTTTTTTAACAAGGCGATACATGACCTAACTTCAACAAATGTTGGCTAACACATCAAAATTATTTAATGAGACGCGATAAAGCTTCTCTAATAATTAATGTCAATTAAGCAATATTTGGTTTGGCAGGAATCGATATAAAAAACTATTTAATAAGGGTGAGGCGGATATTCATAAATACATTTTAAAAATATATGGTAGCACGTGTGCAGAGATTTGTAAAAGAGAAATAGCATCCAAAAGCTTATATATATATAATATATATTTATACACACATATCACTAAAAAAAAAAATCATAATTTATTTTGCAATTATAATGATTTTATCAAAACAACATTACCTTTGCGTCCATAAGAAGATGCCATCGTGGTTTAAACAAATATTCCAATCCCAAATTGGCTCCGTCCAATGTAAGTGATCGTCCAAGAAAAGCCAATATTAAGAGGAAAGGCAATGTTGCAGTGAAGTAGAGGACACGTCCTGAAGACTTAACGCTTTTCCATAAAGCGAAGTAGACGAGGATCCACGAGAAGAGTAAACAAGCTGCCAGTTCCCATCGCACTTCTCCTGGAATTTCGATACCGTCACTAACTTGCAGCACTTTGTTTCTAAAAAATTACATTTCTTACTGTACTCTTTTATGAAGTCGGATCTTCTTTTTTTTATTGAATTTTAAGGGAGGTTAAAATAATAAAGGAGTAGTAAAGTAAGAAATTTTATTTATAGAATAATAAAATAACTCCTAAACAAATAGATTCTAACATTAAACAGTATATAAATGTACATATAAAATATGTAAATATGTTGTACACGTGCAAATATAATGTATATATTAAATGTACAATGCAAATTGACCTGCTTACTACCTATTTCAATATATTTCACACAATACGTAGTACAGATATATCTCAAGGAAATTTTGAGTCAATCCCCTCTAGTATTTATCACTATTTACAGTGTAATTAGTGTACAGAATTGTCTTATTAACAATAATCATTATAGAAATAAATCATTATGTCCAAACAATGTATAACAACACTTGGTTAAATATATGAATTACTTGTAGAAGCTTCGACTAAATAATACTATTCTTATAAATAATATTCGTACAGTAGTAAAACAACTGAAGTTACCTTTCTAGACATTACCTTGCAGGTCTTTAATAAATCGAAGAGGTAATTCAGCTTTAAACTTACAATAAAATTAACTTAAACACAATAATTAAGTTTTAATTTATATTTGAAAGGATTTTAAAATATTTACACTTGCAATTTTCCAAAAAAAATGCTTGAAAATTTCCTATACATCAAAGTAAAATCTAGACTTATTTTGTAGTTTTGAGAATGAAAAAATCATAGATATATTTTGTACCTTTAAACTAGACCTCTTATACTACTTCTATTTTTCTATATACCACAAAAAATAGTCTGCCAATTAGTGTCGTACATAGTAAATAGCTTTCCGGCGTACTATCGGGTTACTTTAATGCTTATATGCTTATTTAATAGTCTGCCAATTAGTGTCGTACATAGTACATAGCTTCCCGGCGTACTATCGGGTTACTTTAATGCTTATATGCTTATTAAATAGTCTGCCAATTAGTGTGGCTTATAGCTTCCTCGATTTCTATTTCGTATAATTTAACGATTGTATGCTTTTACAATACAATTTATTGTTGTAAAATTGATTTACTTTTTCTCCGCTTTTTAAATCTGTCAAAATTGTTTTGATTTTTGAATGAATTAAACTAACAATTTAGCAACATTTATTGAGCACAAACTGTAGTTGAAATTAATATGGGACCTTCTGTAGGCTACGTTCGACATAAACGTACCAAGCCAAATTCTTAATAATCGAGTGAGTATTTTTAAAGATATAGAGATAGGTGTAAATTAATGTATGTTTAAGCGCATGTGGATGAGAAACCAATGGGCGCAAAAGGTTGAAACTTATATGGGATCAACAATGGGCAAATTATGACCTACCAATCTAAGTTTTATTAAAATTCGCAAAAAATTGAGCGACGGACAGACCAACAGAAAGATATGGGACCAAAACTGTTCCCTGATGTCTAAAACGGATTTCTGTCTTGGAATTTTTGAAATCGGAGACATAAAAAAGTTCGTTCTTCATAACGATCATATAGCTTCCGTTAAGCTCGGAAGCAAAACTTAACCACAATAATTAATTCCAATTTATAGTTGAAAGGATTTTAAAATAATTACACTTACAATTTTTCAAACAAATAGCTTGCAAATTATCTTTATATGAAGTAAAATTAAGTGTTGTTCTGTAGTATTAAGTACAAGAAAATCTCCCATAGATATCTGTTGTACCTTTAAATATAGACGTCTTATACTACTTTTCTATACCAGATAAAAATAGTCTGACAATTAGTGTGGCATACAGCTACCTAGCGTCCTATCATGTAATTTAATGGTGTTATTCTTCACTTTTAATTATTTCCTCTTCTTTAAAAAAAAAAAATAAATGCCATAATTGTTTTTTTTTTACATGAATTAAAGTATAAATTTAGCAATATTTAATAAGCGCAGACGGTTCAAATTAATATGAGACCGTCGGTGGCTTACGTTCGACATAGCATTTAAATTTCATAAAAATCTGATGTGCACTTTTAAAGATATATGTGTTAATAAAAACCTTTTGGCGCACGAGGAAGAGAAACTAATGGGCGCAGAAGGTAATTCCAGTGGTGTACGAAGCAGGTGGCAAGCGCCAACCCGATTGCGCCAGGGGCATCAGCCCCTGGGGATGCTTGCTATATACTCTTGTCAGAGGCGTTAAACACACTTGGTACACCACTGGGTAATATACAATAGTAATATGCAAGTGGAAGGTAAAACTATACCTAAATGGGACTAACAATGGGCTAATTGTTGACACAGTCAGACAGACACGAGACCAAAAATAAAAATGCCATATTTAGATAGTGATATTTAATTTTCATTTTGTAATATCCAATTTAATTAAACCTATTTATAAAATGTTTAACAGATGAGTGTTTACATTTCAGTTTCGATTTAGGTAGAGACTAATTTACTTTTATCAATACAAAGATAACTAAATTCTTCCCAAGAAAACGAGTTATATGGTGTAACTTTGAATTTTAAGTTTAAGGTAAAACTTGAAGTTTTTTTAATTAAAATTATAATTAATTTTAATTAATGAACTGTTTTTGAGAGGTAATATTTTCATGATTTCAGGTTTTGGGTGGTTAGTACCCCACCATATTGGGAGCTAGCGTAGCCGTGTGGGTTAAACCACGTCTGCTCGGCCATCATTGAATCTCGAGTGGAACGAGACGGGGTTTGATTCCTCGCCGTGACACTCTAATTTATATGGCTCACTATTGATCACATCATACTCGCTTTGGCGGTACTATGTACAGAGGTATGATGTGTAAAGTGGCTAGAACTCTCAACCGCGGGGCGTAAAAAGGGCCTAAGTGATGGCCTAATTGCAAGGTTCGAACAAGTGGTTCGTCCTACCCGTTGTAGTAGGAAGTACTAGACGACTACTACTACTACTACTACCCCACCATATTAAGAGCTGAAATGAATTTCCTGATTTTACATTGGGGTAAAAATGTTTTCTGAATGTAAGTCGGCCGTAAAATCGGCCAATTAGTTTAGGATTTATGCTTCTTCACAGACGAAAGAAAGATAATTTTAATTTAACCTCTATCAACAACGTGCAAATCCTTCACAATCTCAAATTCGAATCTTGGAGCCATCACATTACTTATCTTTATAATATGTACATGTACATGATAAAATAATAAGTCAATGAATATGACAATTTACTACTTCTATAGTTAGCTATGAAAATTCAAAATACATATTATATTTCAATGTATTATATGTAAAGAATATATTTGAATGCCAGTAAAATAGTACTTGTCATCAAGCTAGAATAGTATTATGGATAACGATAGAGATAATTATGATAAACTATTATTCCCTTTATCTATTTAGTACAATAAACAGGGAATGGTCTTTGTACTTATCATTAAATAATGTTAAATCAAAACCCCTTAATAATATGTCTTGAAAGCGGCACCTATAAATATGCATTACTAACATGATTTATATTTGATATATTAATAGATTCAAATGTTTAACTATTATCCCCAACAGACTATTTATTAACGGTAAATCTCATTTTAACAGCTTAGTAAGCTGTATATTCATAAAACAGCCATTTCGGGATCCGGTTAGTTGAGTCAATTTATGTAAGGTTTCCCTTACATTAACAAAGCAGAATTAGCGAATAGTTAACGTGAAACACAGTACATCAACCTATTAACTATGTAATTCATTTTTATTATATACCAGCATAACACCTACTTTAGAATTATACCCTCATTATAATAAAGAATGGGATATTGATTTAAAAAAAATAAATAACTGTCCAATATTTCCCATTTTATATATAAATTTATAGTATATGTTTAGTTTTAATAAAAATTGTCTGCCTTTATCTTAGATTAGTTGTTTCATTTAATTTTATTGGTGTCTTTAATTTTCTGTTTAATCATTACATTATATTATAATTATTTAAAGATCTACAAATCATAACAAACATTTATTTTATTTGGAATAAATGTGGTTGCCTTGGCAATGTTTTTTAAAAAAAACTATATAAAGTAATAGTCATCCTAGAGAATTTATATAATCTTCAGAATCTAATTTTTTCTTTTGAATTCAAAGAGTTAAGTTTTTAGTTTTTCATCTATCTAATTTAATCATCTACCAAAGCCAGATCTGGTATTTCAAGTTTTCTCTCTCATTATTATTATTATTTGTTTTTCCTCACACCTTTCAATTAAGCTTTACTTACTTTATTTATCTTCTGACTTATACCTTTGGGGCCCCATCTTTCTTTCTAAAACTCTACATTTTTATTTTATAATTCAAAACCTTTTATATCCATCAAATTGTTTATGTTAAGAAAGTTAATTATTGGTAATTATTTATTGTTATCTCACTTGATCTTTTGTAATTATTATACACCTAATTTAATATAAGTAATCGTTAATCATTTGTTATTTTGAAACTGACCGACAACTTATATGCACACAGATTATTCTTATTATTTAGCTTCCTTTTCTTTTTTTGTATATTTTATTAGAACCTCTATCTTTATCTATCTTTTCCGGTTTTCTTATCATTTACAAAATAATCGTCGTGTGCAGGAGTTTTCGGTTAGGAGGCAATTTGCTGTGTCACATCGTTTGGTGTAAAGTCTCAATAAATATTTTTTATAACCAAATCTTTTTGTAAAATATACTTATTGTTTATGAAGTTAATTTATCATTCGGATTTTTTTTATTATTTTAATTTTAATTTTTACTATTATTCTTTTTTCTTTGTATTTTCTGAACTGCTACCATCGGCAGGTAAGAGGAGTTGAACTCAATTATTCTTTTCACCTCCCCCTCCGCCAAAACACATAAAAAAAAAAAAAAAGGATCTGACATGTAAGTGAGAGACTGGTAGATTCCGCATAAATTTAGCGTTTAGGGTTTTAATTTCTAGTAAGTATATCTTTCTTAAGGTAACGTTAGCGATGGTCATTCCTGGTGCAATAACACTGGTGGTCCCGCCCACGATAAGGAGTCAGTTGATTAGATTGAATGACTTGTGAGTTACACTTAAATTCTCTTTTATATTTAACGTCTACTGGCCTTTTTTTGTATCACAAGCACAGCTGATGTGGTAGTGTTGGTCTTATGTCTTACATTGTGATTTCTTTCAATGGTGCAAAGTGGGTTTTTTTTTTTGTTCTTATTCTGGGTAAACCCATCTTTGGTTCAGAATGTTTGAAGGGCAGACTGACATACTGATCAGATGGAAGGCGATAGTGAGTTTGCTTGAAGTGATGTTCACAAGGTACTGCCTCCACAGATGATTCTGGCACGTTAGATACTTCCTCTATTTCCCAAAATTTGGTGGGACAGTTATTTAAATCCTGATTTATAGAAAAGAGAGATACAGTGTGCGGATTGGGTTTTTGAGTTTCAAATTTTCCCATTACAACGTATCCAAATATAGTTGGTAAAAGATGACAATCTTTTTGAGGTAATGAATGCTCTTGAGAGATAATACTGGTAAATAGATCTACACCCAAAAGAAAATCTATTGGACCTGGTTGATGAAAATTTGGATCAGCTAACTCTAAACTCTGGTATATTATCTTTAAGTTGGTAGGTAACGGTTGTTGAGGAAGGTGAGGTGTAATAAATGGCACAACTAGAGCGTCCGTATCGAGAATGGAATATGGAGGTTTACAAGACTTCACTTTACAACATGCTTTGCCTTTAGGTTGAATGAGTGGGGCTTGTCCCACTCCAGCGATAGATGTTGTAAATGGTTTAATTCTTAATCCCAATCTCTTAGCACATTCCTTAGTAATAAAAGAGTATTGACTCCCTGAATCTATTACTAATCGGATAGGTTGAAAGGCTCCAGAGACATCCTGGATCATTGCAATTGCAGTACCGAGTACTACATAGGTTGGATCACTTGATATGTTGTAGGTATTTATACTAGCTAGTACATTAGCGGGAGGAGTAGGTGGTGTGTGTTGATGGTCTGAGGTTTCAGTAGGTTTGCCCAATGTTGCATTTTGCTGAGGTATGTGTAAGGTAGTATGATGCCTGGAACCACAATCTCTACAGGTATTTCTTGAGGTACATTGTTTGATTAGGTGTCTAGGATGCAAACAATTAATACAAAGGTTGCACCTTTTGACCAAATTCATTCGCTCTTCAGGAGTTGAGTTTAGGTAGGTAGGGCAGTACAATATTTTGTGACATTCTTTACAAATTACACAAGATGGTGGTTGATATTGATAAGGTCTGGTGTAGCTATTTGTAGGTATTGATTGATCTCTGGTGATTGTAGTATGATTATCTGGTGATTCCTGGTCAGAAGGTATTAAAGGTTTCACAAATAATGAGGTATATTTTCTTGGCGGTTGGTTTTGAAAGTTGTTCGAATTTGGTTGAAATCTGTTTGGTGAAGGAATAGACTTGATAGGTGAAGAACGTTGGGTAGAATGAGACTCCTCTGGTTGTTTCTGGAGATCATTAATTAAAGTAAATGCTTGGTATCTCGTTTCTACAAATTGAATAAGTTGCTGGAAAGATGGGAACTCGGTATCAATAAATTTCATTTCAAAGTCCTCTCTCGTTGTTGGATCTAATGATCGTATAGCTAATTCAAAAAGAATGAACTCCTGTGCATTGTCTATTTCTAAATTATTGAAGGCTTGAACATTTTCTGACATTATGAGAAAGAAATCTTTGAGAGATGTTGCCGATGGTTTACCGACAAGAGGTTTAAAATCAATTACTTTGGTAAGGTAAGATGATGCCAGCTTTCGTTTATTATCAAAATGTCTTACCAAAGTTTCCCAGGCCTGAGTGTAATTTGCTTCGATAATTGGTATAGCTTTGATGAGAGTAAAAGCTGAGCCAGATAGAGAACCGACAAGGTAGTGGAACTTTTCAATAGAAGGTATATTGATATCATTATGAACTAGTGAGAGATACATGTCACGGAAGACTGTCCAGTTTGACAGATTTCCATCAAACTGCTGCAAGGTAATTTTTGGTAATCGGGAGCGTGATATTTGTGAGGTAGTGGTATTTAAGGTCATATTTGGTGCAATTGTTCCAGCAATTGATTGATTCTTAGGTGATAAAAGTTTTTCATATAATGACCCACACTCATAATAATAGCGCTTCACTGATTGTCTCATAGTTGTTTCTTTTTCAGTAGGGAAACCCTTTTCTAAATTGGCCACAACATGTAAAAGTACAAGATCATCCCATATGGTATTAAATTTCTCATATAGAGTGTCTAATGAACGAAACATACCTTGAAACATTCCAAGAGCATCTGGTTCTTTATCTATGCGACGTCCTTGGTCTACCACCTCTTTGATATCAGAAAATAGATTTTGTAGTTTTGACTTGAGAACGATGACCTTTTGTTCAGATGTTGGTTCCATGGTAGGGATATGTTAAATAATATTGATAAAATAACAAAATTAAAGTCTAATGATAAACAGAATGATACAAATGATATTTGTGAAAAGTAGCTAACAAGGTAAATAATTTTTGTACATACATAAGCTAAATAATAACGGTGAAAATAGATAAAGAAGTCAATTTATCGTTCGGCCCAAAGGACCAATGTGTTTTGGCGGGGGAGAGGTGAAAAGAATAATTGAGTTCAACTCCTCTTACCTGCCGATGGTAGCAGTTCAGAAAATACAAAGAAAAAAGAATAATAGTAAAAATTAAAATTAAAATAATAAAAAAAATCCGAATGATAAATTAACTTCATAAACAATAAGTATATTTTATAAAAAGATTTGGTTATAAAAAATATTTATTGAGACTTTACACCAAACGCTGTGTCACAGCATTTGGTGTAAAATCTCAATACATATTTTTATAACCAAATCTTTTTATAAAATATACTTATTGTTTATGAAGTTAATTTATCATTCGGATTTTTTTATTATTTTAATTTTAACTTTAATTTTTACTATTATTCTTTTTTCTTTGTATTTTTTGAACTGCTACCATCGGCAGGTAAGAGGAGTTGAACTCAATTATTCTTTTCACCTCCCCCCCGCCAAAACAGTATACATAACCCTTCCCTGGGAGGAATTGAACCTAACTCCTTATATATTTATATACATAATATATATAATTAGATATTTATAAGATAGTTGTTATTAGTAGGTACTAAACATTTTAATTCTTTGATTATTAATCAATTTATTGTTACAGCTCTGAATATATTTATTTACAATGCAATATATTTATTATATAATAATATTTTTTATATAAAAAAATAAGGCTGAAGTATTGCCAAGAAATGTTTACAAAAATATTTTTGTAATCCATGTTTTTTTTTTCTTTTTTCTCTAATAAACATTATTATTATTTATAAATATTATTCAATATAGATATGTATGTATACATATACACACACACACACACACACACACACACACACACACACACATGAGAAAATTCATAATTTAGATTATAATTTAATGCTTATGTTACACTATAATCCAATACTGCTAGTTATCAGAAACAATCGTGAAATTTCTACAAAGGAAAAGCAGAGAATACTAATCCTTAAATTTAATATGCTAAATATTGCATAACAAAGGTTTGTTTTCGAGCTTAATGGGATGCGTGAACTTAAAACCATATTACTCTAGATAATCAAGCGGTGAAGGTACGTACAACACCCTTAGAAAGTTTCTATTACGAGAAAATTAGTAAAATAGACAAATCAAATTCAAAATGCATATCTTTCTACGAGTAACGCTTTTTTCTTTACACTTATAAATTAAGGTTGGAATTGTGTACAGATTTTTTATTTTATACAAAAGCTGCATCATAGGTAATTTGATTTTGTATTACCATAATTTCATTTAATTTGCTTAGTCTTTGGCAACCTCTTAATATGCAAAACATTTTATACAGTCAAACAAATCTCAAATGAGTACACTAGTAATAGTTGATTTTGCTAATGAACTTTTATGGATTATGGATAAAAGATCAGCAATACAAAGATCATTTAAGTTATGCTATATATATATATATATATATATATATATATATATATATATATATATATATATATATATATATATATATATGTATATAATAATTATATATTTTTTAACAAATAAATTAAATACAATATTTAACAAGTTATCAAAACGGATAGTTTTGGTAAGTGGACCGTCAGGAGTATATTTAAATTAACGTTATAATAGATGCTTAATAAATAATAATATAAAATATAAATATTTGAGTTCTAAGACTAACTTTTAACAGAAAAACCTTTTTTAATTTACTCACGAAAAGGGAAAAATTACGCTGTGGTAAAAGGTAGGGGGGTGGTAATAATGTAAACAGAACTAGTTTTTACAGTTGTAGTTTATATAAGATATGGAGAGGGAATTTTAAACTGGCAATTTGCATCTATTCCATTTTTGACATAGAAAATGTTTACTTTAAATTAAAAGAAGGAGTGAAGAGATTGCAAGTATATTTAAAAATAAAACGTTTCATTTGCAACAAAGTCACTTAGAAGGGATTTGATAAATATCTAGTAAAATGTTGAAAAATCTTTTATAAAAAAATCGTTGAAAGGAAGTTGTTGACCCATTAAAAGTTATGAATTAATAATGATGCACTTAATGGTTAAGATATATTAAATAATATGTTACACATTTTACAGCGCTCAAACTTAAATAAGATATATTACTATGGAATATAGATTCATCAGGGTTTATGAAGCTTAGAAGAAAAAATGGGAGAATCAGGGTTTCAGTTAATCCTACATATCATCATAAAATAATTTATATCAGTAGTGATAAAAACTAATCGATAATAATGAATATTCAAATAATATTAAGAGTTGCCACTTCAAATCTATTTTTTCAAAATAGGAAGAAAGTATTCAACTATAACATCAAAATCCTCTAGCTAGCTCGATAACCTATTTTATTAATAACAATGAAAGTAAAATAATAATAAGAAGATCAAGTAAACCGAAACATTATTAGCTCTAGAGTAATTCAAACGATACGACTAGAGAAGCAACGATGAGAATCATGAGAAATAGTTTCTCTTTCTCCTTAAAACAAAGAATATTTAAGCTGTAAAATTAACATAAATATAGGACTACGATATATTAAATCATGCAAGCTCTATGTTGCTTATTAATTCTACGAAAAAGATATTGTCGGAAACAATAACGGTGTCTAATTTTAACGTCTGGAAACGTTAACGTTTTTATTCTTCACTCAAAATACGTGAAGGGGGTGTCATAGCCCACTATTTCATTGTAAAGAGAGACATTGTATGTATAATATATATATATATATATATATATATATATATATATATATATAGTATTGTATGTATGTATATATAGTATATATATATATATATATACCATATATATGTATGTATGCATGAGAAATAAACAATATCAATTTTATGCGTCCGAAAATATTTAAAATGTTCCCTTACTAATAACCTTACTTAATAACAGATAGATAGATTTTTTTTATTACCAAAGTATATATATTCATATATATACTTTGGTATATATATATGAATATATATGAGTATATATATATATATATATATATATATATATATATATATATATATATATATATATATATAATATGTACTCATATACATTACATAATTTACATGTTAGTAAATCGATCTAAGCTGTGGAAAAGAATAATATTACTTATTATATAATAATTTCAATTATATAATTACAATCAAATAATA
Source organism: Gerris lacustris (assembly GCA_951217055.1). Lineage (NCBI taxonomy): Eukaryota > Metazoa > Arthropoda > Insecta > Hemiptera > Gerridae > Gerris > Gerris lacustris. Next base: position 84,126,473 of record OX578277.1, read on the forward strand.
CAATGACAAAATGCATAAAACATTTTCATCGTGGTTTGGTTTGATAATATCTCTCGAGTTTTATAATCCAATTCATAAGAATAAAGTGTATCCCAGAAAAAATCATTATCTTAAAAAATATTCCGCAGTATGACAAAAAATGAGGTTACATTCTCTTTTGTAGTAAAAGAGAAATATTTGAATTGATTTTCCATTCTAGGTCTTACTTTAAGGATGTAGGTAAACTAGGATGTAAATAATGCCTTTATTATCTTTCGACACTATAGTTGTATGTTAAAGTGTAAGACAAACTTAATAAACATAAAAATTGTAATATTACGATTTTTTTAAGCGCCTTTGAAGTATGAAGACATATTCACTGCATCCAAGCTTACTCAAAATAACAAAAGCATTGTGATCATTCCGGAGAATGGTATTTTCTTTTTGTTTTCAAATTTAAACTTCTCTAACCAATATGCGTTTCATGTATCAGGGAAAATGATTGATATTGATTCGGTTTTCCCACAGATGGTTCTATATTAATTTTAACCTTTATCGCATATGGCTCCCTTATACTCATGTGTATAAACTTCATTATTATTATTTTATTTTTTTATTGCTTCCGAGCCAACCAAAGGTAACGAAAGCCATCTAATCGTTCTGAAGAACACATTTTTTTGTCTCCAAATTTATATATATATATATATAAAAAAAAAAAAAAAAAAAAAAAAAAAAAAAAAAAAAAAAAATCAGTTTTAAACAACAGGAAAAATGTTTTGGTTGCGTGGCTGTCTATCTGTCCACAATTTTTGACAACCAACATAATCTTAAAAAACTATTCGTCCGATGTCAATGAAATTTGAGAGGTGTGTCAGTCCATTGTTAGCCTCATTTAAGTTTTAATTTTCTACACCTACTGGTTTCTGTTCCACAAGCGAACCAAGTTTTTTTCTATCACCTGTACCTATCTATGAAAGAACTTATTTTCAAGAAATATTAATGGTTTGTAGAATTTAGCCCGCACTGATGGTCCCATAATAATTTTAACCGTCTACGCTCAATAAATTGTGCTACATTGATTCTTTTATTCATGTAAAGAATCAAAACAATTTTGATATATTTAAAAATAAGGAGGGAAACTTTTTAAAAAATTGACAGTAATGGTTTGTAGAAGCATAAAATCATTAAAGTATATGTTAAGGCGGCTCCACACTCTCGGCGAGACTTTAGGAAGGTCGGCGAGCCCGAGAGTGTGGTGGATGTGCTCGCCTTGCCTCGGGTAGTCTCACCTCGCCTCGCCACGTCTCCCCTCGGAGTCGGTATTTCAGACACGAGTCAAAGGGATCTCGGAGGAGGGGGTCTCGTCTTTATTCAACCCCTCGGCGAAACAGCGAGAATGTGAAGGGTACCTCTCGTACTTGTCTATACTCGGTGAGACCTCGCGCCGAGGGCTCTCGCCGAGAGTGTGGAGCGGGCTTTAGAGCAGAGGAAGGACTCGCCGATAGGGCGAGAGGAAAGGCGAGAGGAAGGTACGTGCCACACTAAATGGCAGACTATTTTTAAAATTACTCAAAGTCAATGTTATTCCAGCAAAGTTCTGCATACATTATTTACTCTCACGCATGTGCACAATCAAATCGAAGCATAGTACGCAAGGAAGTTAAGTGTGTGTCCACACTAATCGAAAAAAGTTATTGTCTTTCTAAACCTATGTTCTATGTTTCTAGAAAATGCAATATGTCGTAATAGTACATTACGCGTCTAGTGCGGAAAGTAGCATTTTGCATGCGAGTGTGGAGTTTGCACCCGAGCAAAGCAAAATGCAGTTTTCGCACGAGTACCGTACTTGATCTACGATTGTTGGATTTTAATAATAAATACAAAAAATCATTAAATATACATTGTTTATCACTAAATACTTGATAAAAACAGTTAGCAAATTAGTTTTGTTAAATGTAAACAAACAAACAAATCGCACGATTATAAAACGCGCATGCGCAATGAAAACAGCTACGAAAAGAATCACTTTCTACGCATCTAAACAGAGATAAAATGTTTATATTTCGTATCAATCGTAGATAAAACCTATTGAGTAATTTAATAATTTATTTGTTTTTTTCTTTTTATAAGAAAACCGTATTTGTCTGCTACTGCAACCAAATTTGCAATTTCTTGATTATCTATTATAATACAATTTAATATAATTAATTAATTAAATATAGAATAATATTTGATACTAACTCAAAAAATTCTTCGGCTGGAGATGTAGAGTTGAGTGGTCGAGAAGTGTTAATCGACGGTTTCCAGCAGTTTGGAGTGTTCCATCTGTTAGAGCATTCCGACCAGGGCGAGTGAGCACGGAAAGCAGTAAAGAGATAATAAAGGCAATAAGCTATAATAACGTTGTAATACGACGATGCAAAAAGAGATACAACCACGTTCGACAGACCTGCACCTGGAAATAGCAAAGTGAAAATTAAATTAAGTTTTCATCATATTCCAAAACAAACCAACTGATGATCATAAATTAAATTACCTAGTCTAGCAGAATAATCCTCAAAGAGATTCAGACTATTTCAATTACTATGCTCTTTTGTACAAAAGTTTTAATGGAAAGTACACTGTGTTTTGGAAAAGTAATTAGATTATTGAAACCTCAAAATAATTGATGCAGGTAATACAGATACAAGATAATAATAGCGTGAATGAAATGTTGTAAGGAACTACCCTAATTAATACATATAAATAAAGACATCATGATTTATAGTTTAGTGATAAAAATTGCTATCAATGTTTTTCTTTCTTTATAAGTTTTTAATGTTCTTTATTGGTCCTAATAACTAAATAATAGAATAACTAATCTGGTGATAAGTACACAAGGCCTAATGTCAGATAATAAAATACCGTTATTATATTCTTCTTCCGCAAGTGAATAGACAAAGCAATTACAAAATAATGTCCTAATCGAACAACTTATTATAAAAAAAAAAAATGTGTGAGACTCTCGCGCATTAGAAGTGAAACTTAAGTTCTAGAAACAGTTGATTTTATGTTCCCTCCTACATATTAATATAATATTATTATATAAATAAGTCACATATATAATTCAGAGTTTAAATCGTTCCTAGAAGAAGCACGGAACTCAATTTTACTCGTATATCAAATCAAATTCCTCTACTTAATATATATTAACTATGTTCATTGAAATGAGGATTTTTGTAGGTTTCAAGATAAAGAAAACAAAAGAGATTGTTATTTCTTGGATTTAAATAATAATGAAAGAGCACAATAAACCTTATTTAAGTAATGCATATTACATAAACCATTTATTAAATACTCAATATACATATTTATAAACAAGAGTTTACAATACCGCATACCGCCACAGTCAGATAACTTCTCAAAGAAACATAATTTCAATTAATAAAATATTAGCGAATAATGAAGAAAAAACATGAAAACAACATTTATAATATATTAATTATTAAAATGTATATAATAATAGGTTATATACCAATTCTGTGAGTTTTGAAAATAATCGACTCCCGTGGTGTAGTGGTTTTCGCGTCTGACTATTAAATCAGGGGTCGGTGGTTCGACACTCGTCCTGGTGAAAGATTTTTTGCAGGTAAATCAACTGCCGACTTTAGGCCGGCAGTTGATAAAAAAAATCTATCACCAAACAAATACTTGCAATTGCACTTCAAAAATATCTCACTTGGACGAGTCTCGAAAAGCAAACTTCGTTTCACGATGTTGTTTCAATTCAACAATTCACTCAACCGCGGCTTAAGAAGTTTCACTTCAAAAAAAGAGAAAAACAGCCCGTGGAAGGTCTAAGACTACCGAAAAGTTTTTTACATTAATATATGAAATAGATCAAGAGGGGTTGCCTTGTCACTCCATCAATTGTAAAAGCCACATAAATATAGGTATTCGTAACCGAATAGAGTCCCCTTCACTTAATTATAAAACGATACTGGGTAAACACCTAGTAGCTTAAATATTAATGCAGAAAATAATTCAGCTTATGATTTTACAGACAAATTCGAAAACATCTAGGTATTCTGAAGGATAACGCGTTTTTAAATGCCTCATTCCTGACTTATTGCAAGGACCAAAGAAATTTAAGATATTACCTTTGTTAGAGCCTAAGCTAATATCAAAGGAAAGGTAGAACTGAAACTGCCACCGACCCAATTCCTCGGATCTAAGAAGTTAACAGGGATCAATAACATCTCCCAAATCTACAATGTATCCGTCAAGTCGAGCCTCAATGACCGTTGCAGATCAAGCAAGCACTGATGATGGCCTGAAAGCTGCTTTCTAATTTAAAATAATATATTTATATAATTCATTCAGAGATCAATGATATGTATTAGAAAGAATTCGAACTAGTAGAGGAATATAACTATGTACCTACATGTATGAGTAAATGTATCTTCGTCCTACTAGTCAGTTCGTTTCGACGAGATATTAATTCATATTAGATAGAGCAAACCTTCCAAAAGTCAATAGCGGCCTTTACACATACGTTCTTTCCTGCAGGCCTGAATCGTTAAGGATTGCGCGCGAGTAAAACCGTGCGAGTAATCGTGTGGGAAAGATTTGGTAGCTATAAAAGTGATACGCGCTTTCCCACAGGAAAGCGTGCCCCCGTTTGTGCGCAAAGGAAAGAACGCATGTGTAAAGAGAAATCCCGCACGCAATCCTCGAAGCGTGGAGTGGTCGTCAGACGAACAGTTTTAGGAGGCACACTAGGGGTAAATTTAAAGAAATTGGCAGGCCTGTGATAAAGCTCGCTGTCGCCTTTACACTAAGAAGATTACGCGAGATTAAAGCGTGCGTCTCTGTGGACGCGTAGCGTAATCCCTCACTCCAGTGCAGCCTTTACACGGGGGCTCTTTCCCGCGCTCTTTCCCGTTTTTTGCTCTATCCTGCAGGAACGCGAGCAAGTGTAAAGTTATTGACATAAAGCTTGAATTTCTCAATCACACCCGGTTGCAGAAACCAAAGCTCCACAATAATAAATATAAAGGATAAATACAACATATGCATATTAGAGCTCCAACACTGATCCTTAACGCCACAAGGACATCAACGAAACATCATGAGGAATTTGATCAGTCACTTAAAGTTCTTTGTAGATGCAAGCTGGCGAGACGGAGGAGGCAAAGATCAACAATCAACTACTGGATCCCAGATTTACCAACTTGCGATGCAGAACTAGTGGCATCGACGGAAGCCATGAAGCACGGCAAATAGATGCTGGTGTCAGAACTACTTAGCGAGGAATTACCGATAACACCAATTCTCTGTGACAACCAATCAGCTGTTACGTTAGGTCAAGAAGGGATGGAATCGACTAAGTCACTCACCTAGTGAGACAAGTAACATTTGCAAATCAGGAATTTAAAAATAAAAATTCTAAACAAGTCGCTTCAGATAATCAAATTGCAGATTTTATAGCAAAACCTCTCTTGGCCATAAAATTAAATAAATGTCTCGATAATTTAAATTAAAAATGTTACGTGTTAATAGTTAATGATTAGCACAATTATAAATAGTTAGATCTTATTAAGTAATTTATTAAGTGTACTTTAAATGGTTATTTGAGGAACTTAAAAAACTATGGGGGGAGAGTAGGATAAATTTATTTCAATTCGATAAAATCACTTTATGTAAATATATATTGTTTTTCTTGCGAAAAATAAATTCAGTCTTGTTTAAGAACTTGAAGAGGTGTATTATTAATTCAAGATAGTTAAGGTGAATCCACTGCGAGGCACCAACCAGCTACAGGACCCATTATGTATCAAATGAAACCAGAGTAGTAGAAAACCGAATCGTAAATAACATTTAGCAGGGAGTTTAAAGGAAAAAAGCATTCTAGGAACATCAACAACTACAATAAGTAACAAATCTAAGAAAAGAGTGGAATGTAAAAAGAAACTTTTAATTAAAGATTAAAGCTTAAGACATCTACTAAAATAAATCTAGATGAAGATAAGTAATTATTTCTAATAAATACCTCAGAGGAAAATTAACACTTTGACATCTCAGGTTTTTTTAATATATTTATTTTGAATTTTTAATGTTAAAAGAACAAATAATACTAGGTTAAAAAACTAACAAGGTTTTAACGGAATAAGCAGTTTATTTTGAATTAAATGTAAATTAATAATTAGAAAATGTAATTTAATTTATTACCTTTAATGAATTCATTAAATTTTAAAAACTTTTTCCGCTAAATAAATTTGCCTACGCTTGTACGTCCAAAACACAGTTAAAAGATTTTAATGCATATTGTAAATATATGTTTTATAATTTATTACTGCCGAGCCGAGCTTATCAAAGGTAACGGAAACATTCTGATACATAATTTTGAAGAACATTTATTTTTTCAAAAATTCCTGAAAATAAATCTCTTTCGGAGATCATTTTTGGTCTTGTGTCTGTCTCTCGTTTAACATTTTTGGGAACCCCCCATAACTGTCTGAATTCATGAAATTTAGGAAGGTGGGCCATAATTACTCATCGTAGGTTGTAATGTAGCATAATTTTGGACATATTATTAAACTATCTAAGAACTAATAAGGTTATTATATCTATTAACTACCTAAGAAGGTTATGATATCCGAACACGACATGGTAACGCTACCTCCTTTCTGGAGATCACTGCAGTAACGAACTGTGTGCACCACCCAATTTTCCCGTACCTTGAAGATTTACAACAGATGGGAAAGACGAATGGAGCTAGACATGTTAAAGGTTTGTATGAACCACCTCTCGGACAAATTTCCTGTCACGGAATCTCAGAGATGACTGAGACCAATATCATCTGGGCTAACATCTTCAACCCATGGTAATTTGTCCGAAAATTGAACCTCTACTACGATAAAACTCGACATCATCACCTCGTAATAAACTAGATCAAATTGCATTTAATTACAAAAAACTTTCGAGCAATTGGGCACCGTATTATCAACTGTTTGTTTACCTCGTTGGCCAATGGGATAAACATCGTTTAGGGAGAAGATTCTTGATTGATAATTGATACCTGATGCCCACTGTCTCAAATCTGATTGGTTCATAAACCTTCTCCGACCACCGTCCGTCTCGATTAATTAAAATTATTTTTTAAATCAAATTATCACGGCTATCTTCTTTCATATCTTTATTAAAAATAAAACCTATTTATATGTATCTCTAATCATATTAAGCTATTTAAATCATTATTATTATTATTACATTATTGTCTTTGTTGGATCTTAATCCAGCAATCAATTACATCTTCCTGGTGATTATGTAATGCATTTATTAGATACAGTTTTGTTTATTCTTTTTTATAATTTAACTCCATTAATTAGGATTGGTAGGGGAGGAATTAATTTTAATTAGTTGGGTTAAGTTCGATGTTTAAGTGGTTGTATCCCTGCTTGAGGAAGCTAGGTCGTGTCGTGGTTTGCTAGATAAAAGAACAACGATGTAACCTTATATGGAGAGAGGTTGTGGTTTCTTTTGTGTTTTCTGTTAAGTTTAAGTGGTCTTTTTTTGTTTGTGTTAAATGTATGTTAGAACATATTAAATTATAAATAACTATGATATGATAGAAAATGGACCGATAGGTGACTACCGTGAGTAGAGCATCAAGCCATATCATATTTATATATGATTATAATGAGAGGCACTTAGTACCCACGCCATGCCACTTTTTCCCTTTTGTTCCCATGACCCACACACTTGCACCAAAGTTGAGTAACCAGGCTTTGAGTATCATAAATGTGTTTTAACAGAAATAGAAATGTCTATTATTATTGTTAATAGCTTTCCCATTTTTGTTAATTATTCTTCTTCCCATATTGTAATTCTTTCTTTTCCAGAAATTTAAGAAGTATTGTAAATATTTTAATACGAGGACAACCTATAATACTATATTAGAACCCACAAAAACCATTGCTTGATTAAAAAGTCCAGTCATGCACCATGACTTAATGAGCGAATTTCAAAGAAAATTTCAAGTCAATCAACGAAGTCATCCTTTCTTTTGATATTATTGACATTTTAAAATTTGTTTGGATTTTGTAAGTGCATCCTAGCGAGAGACATCGTCTGGAGTGACACATACATAAAAAACCCAAACAAATTTTAAAATGTCAATAATATCAAAATAATGGATAACTTCGATGGCCTGAATTTTTAAAATTCATTTTAGTGGTCAAATTTTGACAATTTAGGGTCAAAAATAGTATAAAAACCTGTTTTTTCCATTTTACCCCCCTCTTATATAAAAATATGTAAAAAAGTGTACATATCAACAATTACTATACAAATGTACTCTCTGAGCTTTCCAACGACATGCATCTTGAAGGGTAGAAATACTATTTTGACTTTTGTACCCCGTACCGCTGTGTACCAATTTTTTTTCGCCCCATCCAAACTCTTAACCAAAATTTTCCTATATTATCATAAGCCAATAATACGCAGATTTCTTTGAAAATTCGCTCATTAAGTCATGGTGCATGATTGGTCTTATTTGTTAATTCTTCAGGAAAGATTTGCATTTTAATTTTAATAGTCGGAAAAAGAAACAATTTCTTTATAACCCTGCTCTTCTTTTAACACCAGATGCTTATATATAAAATGTAGGGTAAAAAAAAAACCACCATAAATATATTTAAGATGGCTTTTAATGACAGTAAATTAAAATTCTCGTATAAAAGAATAATCCTTAACTACAAGAGAATAGCAAGTGACAAAAACAATTAAACACAGACAAGTAATTAATAAGAGATTAACACCGTATTTCCTAGATAATTTCATAAAATTATTATTAAGAACATTATTTCTTCTCTCCGTTTTATTCATTTTTTATAAGTGGCTTATAATAAGTATTATTGTAAAATATACAAATAAAATCTTGCAATCAGCAAATTATGTCATTTATTATTTGTTAAATTGTTATTTAGCGTGTTTAACAACAGTTTTTCTTATGATTTAAAGTACTGATTATTTATCAATATGAGGAGTTGATGTCAATAACATTTTTATTTAAGGTGCTTCTATTGATTTATCAATAAAATATTAATTGAATTCTTTTGTACAACTAATTGATTTTTTTTTTTTTTTTTTTTTTTCTTTTTTTCATAGAATTGGTAAATATTGAGGGGGAAAAAATTACCAAGGTAAGAGTAAATTATTTACAAAACAGTATAATTGTACAATCCATAATTATTAAAATGACATTAATGATTAATCAATAACGCGCGAAGTAAGGCGGCTTTCACACTGCGCGCGACTCGGAGCGAGGCGAGACCTATTATGCTGAACGCCCGATCATCCATGAAATGAAAATCTTTTCTATTATAAAATTGTAAATAACTTTGGTTCGACTCAATATTTTTCGACGAAACCACAACATGTGCTTTAATTAAATAATTAAGTGAAAGGGCTAAAATAAAATAATCTTAAGAAGTTTTCTTAAATAGAAAAAAAGATAAAATGAAAATAATAACAAATATTTATATCTGTAGACAAAAAAATAAATATATTAGTACCCATATAGAATAAACTCCTAATATAAGTGCATATTAATACAAATATATTAGTACCCATATAGAATAAACTCCTAATATAAGTGCATATTAATACAAATATATTGGTACCCATATGGAATAAACTCCTAATATAAGTACAAATTAATAACGAATAAAGGCTTAAATAAAAGATAATTTCAAATGTTACAAAAAAAATGTTTGATTTTTTTACTTATATATAGCAAAGTTTTCAAGCAATTTAAATTTGTATTTATTCGGCCGACCCTCAGTGCTGGGTGGATACACGTTTTCGGCCGCCGAAAGCGCTTAATTCAACTAACCCGGCTCGGCTCGGCCCGGACTCGCTCGGCATTCTATGTGAATAGCCCCATGCTGATACATGTGTTTGTTTCTGAAGCGGTATGGGACACGGTTGGTCTCTCTCAGACTCGCGCGCAGTGAAAAAGCCACCTTACAATAGGCTAACAAGGTTTAAATATCGACAATCTTTGATTTTACAATCATAGATTAAGGGCAGCGCTAAAAGTACTATATTAACCAAAGTATTGAGTCCTATGGTTAGAGTGAATTTTACAATGGCTTCAATTTATTTTTCTAAATTAAAAGTGATTTTGTTGTAAGAAGCCAAAATTAAGTCTTTTGACATCGCACAATAGAAATTATTACCAAGATTAAGTTTAGAATGGTGAAAGCCGGATTTACTCTTCATTAATTATTTAATACCTTTTAATCCATTTAAGGAAGTTAAAACAAAACAATTAGAAATCTCCCGACCTTTTGAAATTTAGAGACAAAGATAAATAAACCGGAAACAAAACAAGGGTTGATGAGTAGTAAGGAAATGATTAAGTTATTTTGCGAGTAATTGTCGGTGGATTCCTTATAGGCAAGAGTTGGTAGGGCGATTTAGTTCAAGAGGGAGGCGGGCAACCCTAAACAATCCATCTTAACTATCTCCTCGGCCATTTGCTACCTCTTCCGAGGCAAAACCTCGGTGAAATTTTATAGCTTCTACAATCTAAACGGAATCCCTTTCTTTTTACCTTTCAGACAAGGGAAAGATTTGAGAACCTTTTCATCCTAAATAAGATACAGTGAAAGCCTGGCTTAATGAGAAATAAATATTAAAGTAACGATAAAAAATACAAGTGCTTATGAAAGATAAATGTTCTTTGAAAGGACGAAAGAGGTCATTTAAAGGAGCAAGGTAGTAAAAAAAAGAAGATATTTACCTTTGAATAGAGGGCAAAGTTTTGAAAATGCTCCAATAGGTCCTCTTTTAGTGAACTGTCCAATAGCTAGCTCCATATATAGAAGAGGTATTCCACATGTTATTAAAATTAAATAGTACGGAATTAAAAACACTCCTGAAACAAAAAAAAAAAAAAAAAAAAAAACTTTATTCTAATTATTTCAGGAAACTTTTGAAGTTTATTCCCTCTTTCCTTTAAATGTGAAGAAAACTTGAGCAAAGGACAAAGGGATGGCCCTGGAGCAGCGTGTTGGGCAAGTTGGAAACTTCTACAAGCAGTTGCTAAGTTTTGAGAACTGTTAGCTCTAAACCCTGAAACATTCTAAGCCGTTTAACTTGATTATGCGAGTTCATAACTTTATCTGAGGACTAGAGCTTTGAATACTTCAGGACGTATATGTATATGTATACATACATATATATATATATATATATATATATATATATATATATATATATATATATATATATATATATATATATATATATATATATATATATATATATAAACTGTAGCTTGCTAGTTGTAAGTACTTAATTTCTCAAATGTGGATTACTTTTTCTATTTGCCTTGAACAAACTTTAATTAAATAAAAGTATAAGGGAATTAGAGTGTATAAGATGCTTAAAGCCTTCTTCCTGAATAATAAATAATCTGGAATCGCAAGATGTGCCTTTGATAAAGTATTTAAAATGAACGGTTTTCAATGTACTAATCTGTCAAAGTAGCGAATATGCACATTCACTGATTTAACCCAAAATTATGTTACTTAAAGACCGCTACAAAATGACGATTATAGTATAACTCGTTACTTAGGTGTTGATATAACAAAGATTACAAAATGCATTTATGTTATGGTATAGTATTCAACAAGCCATATTCATTCTTTACCAACATCAAGGTAGGGCGTGATTAAAAAATTATTCAATAATGATTGATAATGAAAAACACTAAGTTTGCAGACACAAAGAGGTTAGATTTTTATTGACACTCGGGATTAGTGAGGGGTTTGGAATTGAAGATGTTGATTCCGTTAAAAAGTACCTTTTCCTTTTTGGCTTCACATTCCGGAGTCACACTATTTCCGAAAAATAACTATAATTTTAGGTATTCAGATTCAAATTTAAATGAAAGAACTTAGTATGAACTGTATAGGGAAGAATTTAAAACTGAAGAGAGAAAAAAAAGCAATAAAACAGAAAACATTTAAAACAAGTAAATTGAAAACAAAGATATCTGTAAAGGCTGTGTAAACTTTTGAGGCAGAACAAACTTTAAACCGTGAAACCTATGTCAAACACCAAGAAAGAAAAGACGCCTCAAGAATAAAAAGAAATGAAGACAAACAGCCGGCTTTGGAGGATAAGAAAATATTGGCATTTAATTTCGATCTGCAATCTGTCTTGTCAACTTGCCATCTACAGTCTACAGTTTGAAAATCTATAACTTAGAACACTCGAGCGTGCAGTGTTTTATATGGGATAAAACGGATGGAAAAAGGGGGAGATTCGCAACGTATATAATTTTAGTAAATTATATCCAATTCCGACTTTTGAGATTTTGAGAGAGTAAAGAACAATTGAGAAAGAAAATGAATTAAATAAAGAGCAAGGAATTTGTGAAAATATTATTTTAAAATTTAGTGATAGTGTATGGTATCACTACTGGAATAACGAAAATAAAAACAAAATAATGTAAAATGACAACCATTAAAGAGACTTAATATTAATAACACTTGTTACCAAAATAAAAAAAATCGGTCTGAGACAAATCAGACAACCTTTCTCTTAAATCTCGGTCCCACATTCCAGAAATCATGAATATATTGTCCATCTATTAGCTGTGACTGTGAAACCACCTTTAGAAACCCTCCTATAGAACCTTCCAAGCGAAGTGAGTGTTCCATCCGGCACTACTGTCAACTCCAATCATCCTTTTAAACTGTATTAACACATCATGATTAACTATTAATTTGCTTATATATTCATTGCATTAAGCTCGCTTTAATAATTTGATGATGAATCAAACCACGCGATGCCTAGTTAGTATATTATTTAACATGCGTTCAGCAGGTTAATGTTAATTTTTTGTTTTAGATTTTTAGTAAAATCAGATTTATTTTAATCGATATACCGGGAAAATGGCTTATATAGTTATATTTGTATTTGAATGGACTACATTTTTGAATTTTTTAATCAAAATCGTCTGACAGTTTTCGAGAAATAATTTTTTTTTCACGTTTGTCCAGGGCATTTGGGGGTTCACCCCAAATTTGGAGCTAAAATCAAGTTCTTGATAGCGTCTCATTTCATATCTTGATGTATTTCGATTTCGTCAAAATCGGTATCCCAATAGTTTAGGATCCACGCGACTGCACAGAGTACAGACAGACATATTTTAAAAAGCTACCTTTTGGACTCAAGGGACCTCAGAACGTGTTAATTCGTCAAAAAATGAAAATTGAATTTTCACATCACAATACTTTATCTGTATATGAGAAATTATAAAAGGAAGCAAAATACAAACCCCAATATAATGGCAGACTCCCAATCACGGAAATAAAATGACACCTGTTGTCATTATGTACACAAAATATAATACCAAGGCCATACCACCAATATTACCATTCTCTTTCAACATCTGGTGATGTCAGCGATTGTCTTACAGAGTCTGAGGCGAATGAAGATGAAGATAATGTTTAACAAAATGATAAACAAAAAAGTTTTTTTATTTGTAAACAATTATGAGTACCTACTACACACAACTATAAAAATCATTTTGTTTTAAACTTTTGCGTTTTTATATTTCATTTCTTTTATTTAAATTTTATATTTGTTTTTATTTTCTCATATAAAGAGAAAGTATTGTGATGGCGCGAAAATTCGATTTTGAGATTTTAATAGATTTACACGATTGAGGTCCAACACGACTGAGTCCAAAAAAGTGGCATTTAAAAAATGTTTTGTACAGACGCATTATTTCGAATGTGCAGACGCGTGGGCGTGGAGCCTAGACTATTGGGCCGAATTTGACGAAATGTGGCATACATGTTCAGAAAAATCATACCCCGAGGATAAATCGAAAAATTAATTTTAGCTCCAAATTTGAGGGCGCTACCTCCCAAAAACTCGAAAAAAATTATTTCTCAAAAATGGTTCTGACGGTTTTGATTAAAAAAATGGTTAAATGTCCATTTAAATACGAATTAAACGATATAAGACGTTTTCCAGGGAAAAATCTAGTTTCTGAGAAAAAATAGCTTAAAACGCGGACGGAGAGAGCCCAGATTCGATTCCCCCAAGGAGAAGTTATTTGTATGATACATTTTGTTGAAATGTTCAATAATAATTAAATGTTCAGAGCTCTTCTGAAAAGTGCCGATTTTAACATTATCAGTTTGAGATGATTGGGACGATGTATTAAGCGACAATTTAGTGTCCAAATCCACAGTACCAGTAAAACAAATGAAATGTACGCCCAGTATTGTTTTCCGCGGTTTAAGTTTACAACTACCATTAATTATTATCCAGTACAACTAATTCTAATATATTATTGTTAAATTACTTTTATTTTGTTGTTGTGAAAAAGTTTTTCATCTGGCTCTATTATTTAAATGCCAAACGACATATTAGTTTTATAATAAACCTGTATCCCACATAAAGCTTAATTTCTTAGTAAGTCTGACAAACTTTCAACTAAAAACTAACACGGTTGTAAAAATATATAATTTGTTAAGATAAAATTAGGTAGTATTGTTTGTAATTATAATTACATAATAAATTACATATTCTGTACGAGTAAAAGGATTAGTAGGTTCAAAACAAAAGAGGGTGCAGAGAGTTACCAGTTTTGGATATAATAATGAGCAAAGGATTAGTTCAAGCGGATTACGGAGATTGAATAAGGCCTCGCAAAATTAGTCCTTGCTGGATACAATAATTAACACTGAGATAGTATCCTGAAAATTTATGCATAACTCAAGTACCAAAAATACATTCACGAATAATGTTAAACTTTTTTTATTAGCACTGCAAAAATTCAATTCGATTTTTTTTTGGTCTGATTCCAAAATAGAAAATCAATATTATCTAACTAAATAGTTTAGAACCACTGAACTTATCAATATCACATAATATGTATAAAAATAGCTACTTTACAAAGTTACATTCATAAGCTGATAAAGTCCTCTTACATAAATACTAAAAATAAAGTATTTAGGTATAAAGGTCAATGAATAATGGAATAAATTTTAAAATTATGTATCATTTATTATACTGTGAATTTCCCCTATAGATGAATTTAGATTTTCTAGACTGCGTCTAGTACAGTAAATCTGTAATTTTGTGTGAAAAATTCGAGATTACTTTTTTCGTGAATCGCTTTGGGCACATGAGAAAGGCCTAACTCTAACTCAAATGTCAAAATAATACATACCCTTCATGATGAGCTCTTTAAGAGTACTGTAATTGTTCTTATGTACACTTTTGTCAAATTTTCAATTAAGAGGGGGGTAAAATGGAAAAACAGGAAAAAATACTTTAATTAAAAATTATAAATAGTACAGACAATCCGCCTTAAAAAAAGGTTATCTGTGACAAAATTCGAGGGAACTTTTTTTACATGAATCGCTGGGGGCACATGAGAAAAACTTAATTCCAACTTTGCGGGACCGTCTGGAGGGGCGGAAGGGGAGAAACTTTTTTTTTTGTTTATCTAAAGTTTATTTTTTCTGATTCCGCTTCCTCTTTTTGTCGGTTGAGCGTCTGCTGATGAATTCCCAACTGATTCTGCTTCACTCACTCACTAAGGTACTTTTGTATTTTCCGCTGGTTGACGTTGAAGGTAAAAGTACGACTTGGGAGGGAAAGTCAAAGTCAGAATCATCAAGGAAATCATCTTCAGCGTCTACGAATGCAATTTTCTCCGCCGCAGTGTTGCAAGCAACTAAGCATGGGACACTCGCATTCCTGCACCCGCAGGCTGCACCGCAATTATTTATTTTACAGCCGCAGGCAACGAATTTCAAGCGTCTTTTCGGTACCCCGGAACAATTTGTACCCAAAGTACTAAATGTACACAAATTATTTCATAATCGTGTTGCAGACATCAAATAAAGCAAGAATACCAATTTTCATTCATATCGGATCAAAAATAGTAATATTTCTTCTAATATTGAAACGCTTTTTGTCTTATATGATAATACGACAAAATACAATACATTTACAACAATTAATTTACATTTAAAGAGCTTTCCAATGACATGCATTGTGAAGGGTATATCTATACCATTTAGAATTTAGTACCCCGTACTTCCGCCTTATGGAAATTACCGCAAATTTGGAGTTAAGCTTTTCCTTTCATGTGTCCCAAGCGATCCATGAAAAAAAAGTCGTGTCGAATTTTTGTCGCAGATAGCCTTTTATCACAACAGATTGACTGTACTATATAGTCGGCAAATACTAAATTAATCAATCAATTATCGAGAATAATTCCAAGGGACTCACGAAGACATTCAAATTGTAACGATTCGAAATATAAACGTTGTCATGGTTATCTAATTGGTTAAAACATCGGAATTTAATAAGTATATTTAGAATACGTACAATTATAATATTGTTTTTGTTTTTTAAATAGTAATAATAGTGAGGGAAAGTAATCATGGTCCGGTTTAAAAAAGAAAAGTTAATTTAATTCAGGTTGCATGAGATGAGGCACGAGCCTAAAGGGGGAACAAAGGGTAGCAATTAGCCACCGATAAGATTAATGATAAGATAGAAATTAATTTCCTTAAAGGAGGAAAAAGTTTTAACTTGTTATGTACTTCTTAGCCCTTAAACATTCCAGCACAACGTTTTAATACTATAATCTGATCACAGTATTGATTAGTATAGAATTATTATATCAAGGACTTCATCTAGTCCCCAGGCCACCATAAGAAGTGAATCGCTGATTGATAAGGTAAGAAATCCTTATGGAATCGCTTATTTAAGCCTTGTCCACCGATGAATTGGGTATATGGCAACTGGGCGCTGGGCCATTTCTTTTTATTTAAAACATACCGTTCTGCGGGAACATTGAAAAGAGATAGATAAAGTTTTGATTTTCACAAGATCGTTTAATTAAATTATTTAAAAATCAGTGTACACGTTGCCACCGATATGAGTGGGCTGTTTGGGGTGTCCACCGCCCCAAACATGTCGCTCTGCGGCGACGTTGAAAAGTGAACGGCCCACTCGTATCGGTGGCCACGTGCACCACTGATTTTTAAATAATTTAATTAAACGATCCTGTGAAAATCAAAACTTTATCTATCACTTTTCAATGTTCCCGCAGAACGGTATGTTTTAAATAAAAAGAAATGGCCCAGCGCCCAGTTGCCATATACCCAATTCATCGGTGGACACGGCATAAATAAGCGATTCCATAAGGCAGTGTTTCCCAAAGTGTGGTACGCGTACCCCTGGGGGTACGGGAAGAGTTTGGTGGGGGTACGCGCTGCATTGGGCTTTGGCTGCTTTTTATCCTGAGAAGGATAAAATTGTTTATGTTGAGGCAACAGAGTTCATCATAATTTGGTTCCCTGTTAATTTATTTCTTAAATGAGATTTTTGTTTTCGTTTATGTACTAATTTATTTTTTCATTTTTTTTTTTTTTGTTATAGAAGTATGTATACTGTATACGTATATTTTATTTTTATTATAATTTTATTTATTCATCCTATTTCTTGTTAGATTTGTTACACGACGACTAGAGTCGTGGAACAAATCCCAATGAGTGAAGTTACTCACATTATTAGACCTAACTCCTTGGTTTTATTTGTTTTAGTTTTGGAAAAATTACTTTTTAAGAGTAATAATTTGTAAATATTTGACAAATAGAAAGTTTTTAATTTCCATTTTTAAAAAGGATTAAACCTAAAGTGTTGAAAATGTTCCAACATAAGTGGGAACGAATTATAACCGTTTTATAGAAAGAAAGTAGTTGATATTTATATGATTTCATTTTTTTAAAGAACAATACCGATTGACACTATTAGAAAAAAGAAGAATTAAATAATAAAAGACAACCAAAATAGAAATGGTTTTTTTTTTTTTTTTAACGAGGGGTACTTAGTGTTACGAAAATTATAGAAAGGGTACACAGATGATAAAAGTTTGGGAAACACTGCCATAAGGTAAGAAAACTTTATCAATCAGCGACTCACTTCTTATGGTGGCCTGGGGACTAATCGTCATCTGATTTCTAGTACTGCGACCAGTCTGAATTATTTTTAGGGCTGTGATTAGTCACGGGGGAGGGGATAATAGAAGAAAACCTTGGCTATTTCAAGAACATTTAAAAATGGCTTCTCTAGTAATCATCAGTAACTAATTAAACTGACTAATAAATTATGTATATTTGATCCAAAGGGGCATCTAATTATTCCCACTTAGCAAATTACTTGTAATGTTTAATGAAAATAGTTTGTAAACCTAATATTGTAAAATTTATTCAATTTTCCCCCTTTTTTAAAACTGTCAAAATTATTTTGATTTTTTTTTTTTATGAATTCAGAAAGGCAGATAGATCGAAAACCCGACAGACATACACGGAACCAAAAATGTTCCCTAATGTCTGATACAGATTTCTGAGTTGGAATTTTTGAGGTCGGTGACATAAATATTTTTCGTTCTTCAGATCGATCATATAGCTTTCGTTAAGCTCGGAAGCAAAAATATTTCAAATCAATAAGTTAAAACCTGCACGAAACTCTTATATTTAAATTAAGCTGCAATGTAAAAAGAATGTCATGAGTTTTCCAGTTGCAGTTAGACAGCGTCCAAATTGCCATTTCTAGAGAAGTGGTTGTGATCAGACATTTTTAGTATCATACGATTTTATTAGCGGCAACCTAATAAATATTTGAATTATAAAGAACAATATGGTCCTTCTAAAATAAAACGCAATTTTCTTATATTTTCCAAAGCTTGGGTTTATCACAAAGATAACTATTAGTAACCTTGATTAAAATATAATAACTGCGCCTGAAACGCTAAAGAAGCATTCCATAGAATCAAACAATAATTTCGGACAGGCGGAACTTGTTAATTTGATTTAAAATTTGTAAAACATGGTCAACCGTAATTATTGCACTAATAGACAAGTATAGTAGTCGATCACCACCGTTATATTAAGGAATATTTTGCATTAAATTGAAGAATAATAAAACGCGGAAAAAACGGCTTTAAAGGTGGATCACAGAATTACATCGAACCTGTTTGAAGGACTGAAAATACTCACTTATTTGCCCCGACAGAATAAATAATGATAGCTGTACCGTGAATAAGCAAATAGATATTTCAGATTTTTCTGCTCTTCAAGAAATATCTCAAAAAATATTTACATTGAATGCTTCCTGATTTACAGTAGAACGCTTTGATATCTTACTTTATAGGATATTGATTTCTACTAAAACGTAGTACACCATACCACGAGGTAATACAACTGTCTACGTTGAAAACAGTAAACTTTGTTCCCTACCTAAAAAATATCATTTTCAACCAAAATATTCAACGTTGTATTCATATCTACCCTAATAAAGAGTTCAACTTATCCATGCATAAAATAATCTGCCAATTAGTGGGGCACATAACTTACTCGCGTCCTATTTCGTAAAATTTAATGATTATTTGTGCAACTAGTGCGCAAAGTGGCACTTTGCTGCACACGAGAGAAGTATTTATGCACGAGCCGCAGGCGAGGGCGGAAAGGTTTCACGAGTGCAGCAAAGACGCTTTAAGATCGAGTTGCACATTAAATGTTTCCAGTTAGTTTTTAATCTGTAAATAAAAAAAAAAAAATAGAGTATTCATCAACATGTAAAAGGTTTTACAATTTCAACTAAACCAGCTGTTCTGCTCATAGCCAGTGTTGCTCTTTTTTGCCTGATTCAGCAAACCTGACCAAGCTGTTATTATTTTTCATCTTAACACTTAAGTTCTTTATGTTCGTAAATTGGAACACTAGAGTGCGGTAAAGTAAAACGAGTGTGGTAAAGTAGTAAGTGCAGGAATCTGCTGTTTTGCGTACTATTTTGAGTGCAATAACAACCACTTTATCGGTCAACTGTAGGAAAAACCTATTAATATCCATTTTTGCTTCCGAGCTTACCGAAGGTAACGGAAGCTATGTGATCGTTCTGAAGAACGAACATTTTTTTTCATTTATCCCCTGTTTATAAAATCTGTCAAAATTGTTTTGATTTTTTACATTAATTAAAGTATAAATTTAGCAAAATTTAAGGAGCGCAGACGGTTAAAATTAATCTGGGGCTATCTGCGGGCTACTTCCGACAGACTATCAAACTTTCATAAAAATCAGAAGTATTTTTAATAATATATAGGTGTAAATAAATGTATGTTTGTGCGCAAGTGAAAGAGAAACAAATGGGCGCAGAAGGTTGAAACTTATATGGTACCAACATAATGGGCTAATTATGACCTACCATCGAAATTTCAATAAAATAGGACGATTAGTTTTTAAGATATTATGCTGGTTAGTAAAAATTGAGCGACGTGCATATAGACACGGAACGAAAGATGTTCCCTGATGTCTGAAGCAGATTTCTGCATTGGAATTTTTAAAATCGGAGACCTAACAATTTTTCGTTCTTCAGAACGATCACATAGCTTCCGTTACTTTCGGTAAGCTAGGAAAAAAAATTAAAGTTTTGTGTGTACACTATTCAGAATTGGAATAAAGGATATTTTTGCTTCCAAGCTTGGAATTTGGAAGCATATTTGAGAACCACCATATCTTAAAAATTGGTAGTCTGATTTTGATCCAATTTAGATGATAGGTCATAATCATATATTAGCTCATATTAATTTCATCCGTCTGCTAAAAAGTATAGTGTGAAACCACAGGGAATCAAAGCAGATCCAAATCCCATATGACTATTCTTTCAA
Source organism: Gerris lacustris (assembly GCA_951217055.1). Lineage (NCBI taxonomy): Eukaryota > Metazoa > Arthropoda > Insecta > Hemiptera > Gerridae > Gerris > Gerris lacustris. The sequence continues at coordinate 84,147,210 of OX578277.1, forward strand.
TAATAGGATTCGAGGAAGCTGTGGGCAAAACTTTTTTTTTTTTATTAGTGTGGTTTTCGTACATTCTTTTAAAAAGATTGTTAGTGTTAGAGTTATGAGTATGAGTTTAAATAAGCAATATGCCAAAAATAAAATCCGGTTTATCTTCAAAATAAAACATTTATCTTTTTATGCATTGGTTTTGGCTAAATTATTTAAACTGATCAAATATACTCTTCGTGTTTTATTTCTTTAGAATACGAGTTGTCGAATAAAGGATCTGGAAAATATAATCTTAGATTGAGACTTATAGAGAATGGATAGAAAAATCAATTCTTGTTTATTTTTATGATTTACTTCTTATTCGATAGGTTTTCCAATTCAAGGGAGCGATAGTAAATTAAATAGAAATACATTTATTTTAGCATTGGTTCTGTAGAAAAACAATACTAGAGAATCTCTCAATTCTATTTCCAGTACATCAGTTGAAAAGTTGATTGAAATAAAATTTCAAATGCTTCTTCTAACAAAATCTACTTTATCGGATTAATCTGTCTCTGTGACTTGCTTGCCTTCAACATAATAAAAACTTAAAGTTCTGTTTTCAAATCAAATTCATTTTTTAGGAGGAGTAAAAATCAATCTTTACTTAAAAAATCACCATGAAAAAATAATAATCATTAAATTCTCTAAACTCAAAACAATTCTTATGTAATAAATAAAAGAGAAAAATAGTTAAATAAATTGCTTAACAATTTTAGCTGACATGCAGACGAGATAAAAACAAAAACTAAAATCTATACAGAGTTATACGTATGAATAAATTAAAACAACAACAAAATACTTTTTCGGTTCTGTTTTATTTTATTCTTTACCCATATCAATCATCCATTTCAAAAGGAGGAGATGAATAGAAATTTTAAGGGAGTTAAAAAGTTTGAAATACCACCCTCACCTTCCTCACAGGGTTTTATGCTGTGGCGACAAGTCCTTCCTTGGTGAATAATTCTAAAATCTGTACAATATCGTGTTATTGACACTGTTGCTGAGCACTGATATAATGACAAATTACACTAACAACATATTAATTTTATTTTCGACTAATTTTATCTTGTAATATTTATGTATAAAGTAAATTATCCTCTTATCCTATAATTTATCTGCTTGTGACATGAATAAATTAGGATAAATTGGCCAAGTTGCTTTCAACATACGCAAAGGGTCCGAAGGTAATTTAACAAATAGGCAAGTTCCTATACAAGCATAATCGGCGCAACCAAATCAAGATGGCGGCCATTTAAAAGTTAGTTTTAACTTTAACTTATCAACCTTTTATTATAATGCTACGAAACAAACTTTCATGCATTTTTACTGACCAAATACAATGAACTCAATTAGTAAGATGTATTATAATAAATTTGTAAGATTTTTTTGGGAGAGAAAACATTTTTTTCTGACGAAATATGCGACATATGAAGCATTCCTTGAAAACCGATTATTTAACACCCTACATGACTCATCTCCGTTAGAAAAATGTTCTACTCCTAGTTTTAAAAGGATGATAGCAAACATTTACAACTAAATTACTTTTGTAAATAGATAGAACTAAAGTTTCGTCTGTACATCGATCAGAATTGGATAATTATTGGATAGGTACTTTTTCATTTTAAATTACTATAATTAAAACTGGCCTTAACATTTTTCCTTTGTATCTGTCTGTATGTCCATTTGTTGCCACCGATCTGACTGATAGACGTAAAACTGGCTGAAGGAAATCGTTTTTTAAGCGGTGGGGCCAACATGTTGAGCATGTTGTAGGTTTATCGATGTCCATTGTCGAGCATGTTGTAGGAATATTGTTGAGCTTTATCGAAAATTATTGATTAAAACCAAAGTAATATTTTTGAAATCTCCTCTTGGCTGAATTGAAGGAGATGATACGGTCGAGAATCGCTTGGCGGCACAACTTTGCTTAATTTATACACTTGAGAGATAATGTCCCTTTGTCAAACAGTACATTTTTATGATTTAAACATTTAAGTGGAGTGAGGCCCCGCCATTTTTTCTAAAGAACGCCTCATATTCTTCAGTTTTACCCTACCCTCATTTGATATACGACTCAATATTTAAAAAAATAAAAAATAAAAGTACAGAGGAACAGACAGACATACAGACATAGGAACAAAACTTTAAGAATTTCTCTTTTGTTTTTCCCAACGAAACCCTAAAAAGATTTGGAAAATTTCATAAAAATATCGCTTATTGTTTTATTTTTGCATCAAAGCAACAATTATTTTTAAAACTACTATTTTATCACTTGCTTCGTTGTTGTACATTTATTATTGCAAAACGTATATTGTCATAAAAAGTTCATTTTTTCATAGTTTTTTCTTAATTTTGTTACCCCTGTCTATACCAAGATTTAAATTTGATAAAAAAAATGAATAAGGCATTTAATAACCTAATAAATAAAAATACACAGCCAATCAGAGCGGCACATAGCTTCCTCGCGTCCTATCGCATATACTTTAATGATTTTAGGCTTTTAAAATCCATTATTGTCTAATTTATTTAATTTCCTCCCGAATAAAGCCTTGTCGCCTAGTCTCGAGGTTCCTAGGCTCGTAGTGCTATACACCATAGGTCAAATAGAGGGGTGGGGGAACCAAACCACCTCATATTCCCCTCGCCTATCTCCCTCCCCACGTTCTCTCCATAATAAAAACTATTTAGTTTTAGCGGTCATTAACACTTTATAGCGGTAACACTTTTGTTTTTATTAAAAAATTGTATTTGTAAAAAATGTTTGTCTCATTGAACAGATGAAGTTAGATTTTTTCCCCAACCTAAAATTCCAATTTTATATTTGAAGTTCACGTTTACACGCGCGGTGCGCGCGAACGCTTGGGCGGATAACGTTGTCCAACGAACTCGTCCTGGGCATTGGTAAAATGAACTTGTCTACCAAATTTCATCAAAATCGGTCCACTCTTACTTAAGTTATCGTTACACTTTTCACACAGTTCGCGGACACACACACCGACAGACAGACAGACGCGAGACCAAACATGTTCCCTGATGTCTGAAACGGATTTCTGTCTTGGAATTTTTAAAATCGGAGACATAATATTGTTTCGTTCTCAAAAGTGAGCACAATGCTTCCTTTACCTTCGGGTAAGCTCGGAAGCAATAAATTATTTAACAACTTTAACCTGCAATAAACATACAAAAGTACTAGTACAATATTTATTTTAAAAAATTAACAAATGAAACAGCTCTAAAGCACAAATTGAGGCATTTTAAATGATATACAACACAATAACAAACTTGATAAAACTGGCCACGTGACACAGCAGTCGGGAAAAGTTTACTCCCGTAAACTCCTGTTCTTAGTAAATAAGACACATTTATAAAGTAATAGGTACTTGATTTATAGAGCATTAGTGTGAGATTTGAGCGCCCTCATCAAAAATAAAATAGATCAACAATTGTGGACGCCATGAGATAAAACGAAAAATATTCACCTCAAATTAACGTACAACCGATGACACGAAGTTAGTGTGTCACTCTATATGAGTAGAAGTTGACGATTGCTATTGTAAATTGATATTATTCTGGTAAATTATAGACTCTTCGAGATTCAAAGAGTATAAACAGTTATCAATTTAATTTTCATATACTGTAATATTATAATTATAGTGATATTGTATGAAATAATCTTTTTCGAAAATTAATTTATAGTAAGGCGGAGGTAAGTTTCAAACTAAAATGATATGTTTAAAAGAGATGTCAAACAATAATGCTATGAATTCAAAATTAAACCTATTTTACAAGCTTTTATTTAACTTGCAATGCTTGTATGTATTTATATATGTTCTCGGGTCAAATCATGCAACTGAATTTTAAAGCAGTTATCCGCAACTGATTGAATTGAAATTTTGTATACACGATTAGTTTAGATGAACATGCATGGTTAGCTAAGTGACGTCATTCTAAATCCAATATGGCGGACTAGTAATTTTTTAAGCACGCCCAAGATATGGGTACCAAAAGAAAGGGGTTTCTGAGAAAAAATACGTATAAAAGCTTGTTTTGAATTATTTTTTTTAACAAGATTATTTTAACTTTAAATTACGAAGTTGAAAAAATAGTACATTACGCGTCTAGTGCGGAAAGTAGCAATTTGCATGCGAGTGGGGAGGGTCCTTCAGCGAGGGTACTAAAACCACACGAGCAAAGCAAAATGCAGTTTTCGCACGAGTCGCATACCGTACTTTATCTAAAATTGTGGATTTTAATAGTAAATACAGAAAAAAAAATTAACTTCCTGTAAGTAAGTTCGCATATCTCTTTTGATAAAGATAACATTTATTCATTAGTTGTATTTTGTGCCGAATTAATTATTTCAGGAGGCTTATTACTTATTATTCTCTTCATTTTCGTCGTAATCATACTTAAATCACTCATTGTTTTTCACTAAAAACTCGATATAAACAGTTAATTTAGTTAAACAATAAGCAAATTAGTTTTGTTAAATGTAAACAAACTCGCTAATCATCCGTTAAGGTGATGAATTTCTCTTTTTTCCGCACTAGGGGGGGGGGGGGGGGGGAGGAAGAATTATGAACGCGCATGCGCAATGAATACAGCTACGAAAAGAATCACTTTACACGCATCTAAACAGAGATATCTGTTAATATTTCGTATCAATCGTAGATAAAGTAATTCACAATATAAAAACAAAAACAAAAACAAAGCATTTAAAGTAGATGCTTGAGATAGTTCGTACGATAGGTTTTGGCAAAGGATGGGAAAGCCTTTGTAGAGAAGATTCTCTAGTTATAAATGGAAAATTCTGCAGTACAAGATCAACAATCCCTCTTAAGTTAAAACAGACAAGAGGAAGATAGTAGCAGGGTTAGTTAAGCATTACCCGCTTGACTCATGTATATACTCAGATAAACTGAAACTTGAATTTGCGAGAATCTAACTTTACCACATTTTACGGACCCCATTTTAGTTACAAATGGATTTGGACTAGTTCCAGTGAAAAACAAATTAAGAAGATAAATTAACATATAAATTTATACAACACGTATTTAAAATATATATAACTAAAAATAATTTAATACTTAATAAAATATCATACCTCCACCAGATGTGTAACAAAGATATGGAAACCTCCATATTGTTGTAAGACCTACTGAATAACCGACGCAGGCTAGAATAAACTGGATTTTATTGGCCCAATGACCTCTTGTTTTGGGTGGACGATATCTTCTATAGGAATTTGCTCTAGCCACATGGCAATCTTCTCCACCTTGACAGCTCTCATCGCAGGATGAATCCCACTCTTCCCAGTAACTGCTGCTCATTGAAGCCTCTTCCCCAGGCCTAAAACACAATAAATATTATGCATCATTAGCAGTGTACCAAATACTACTCTAAAGAAAAGTTTGAAGATATGGAAGAGCAGTTAAAAAGCCAATAAAACAAAATAATACGGAGACTTTGTTTAATAATATATTTCTGCATCAAGCTAATGCATAATTGGTTAGTAATGTAGGTATTTTAAATAAAAAGTATTGCTAAAAGTTATTCTGTGTAGGTACATACTTTGTTTCATCGACTGATCTCATACTTTCATACTTATTTAAAAAATTATTTATATAAATTCTGATAACATTTATAATCTTTACAGCTTAGATATAGAAAGGATCATAACCAAAAATATGTTTCACATTTAACACTTTTCTCCCAAGAATTGTGTGAGTGATCCTTCACTTTATCTCCAACTTTTCTAAGGCACTAGCATATTTCAATATTTTAATGTATTTTAGTTCCTTGAAGCAATTATAGTGTCTTAAATATTTAGCTGGGAGGAGCTTTTCAGTATGGAATCATAGTTCAATCATTAATTTCTTGAGTTCAAAAAATTAATAAACTTAGTTTTTATTTATTAAATAACTAATTTCAAATATTTTCTTGTAAATCAACCCCTACTTATAATTTAAAACAAGAGAAAGTAATTTACATCAGAGAATAATACATTTTTATCAGTCATGTCTAGTAAAAATCATTAATTGTTTTTAAACTTGATGACAGAATTATTCTCTTTTATATTACTTTTACAATTAGCCTTTTTAATGTCATATACGTTTTTAAATGCACTATTTATACAACCAATGTTCTCGGTTAAATATTACATCTTTTTAATATATAGTCACTTATTGTTATCAATTAAAAAATTGAATGTTGTTATTTCAATTTTATGAATTTAAGATGATTTTTGTTATTTTAGAATGTTCAAATCTGTTTAATTTTATTTAATGGTTCAGTTATGTAGTTATAGTTATGTGATTTAGACACATTATTTTTCAAAAAAATAATGTTTCCAAAAAAAAATTAATCTTATTTAAACTATTTTAGACAAAATTGACGCTCTCTTCGGAGATAGTATTTTTATTAAAGACTTCATAATGTAAGTAAACTAAAATTTTAAAATTGTATTATTAGAGATAGGATAGATCACCATTAAATAAAAAAATTAATTATACAGGACAATTGTAATAGATTGGCTTCTACAATATTTAACAAAGTTTTAAAGAATATGTAATTGATATGATGGTTTGCTTTTTATTATTTTTAGTCAATAAATGGACTGAGGATGACCTTACTTAGGGTCGAAACGTCTCCTACAAACATTTAATCGTTTTTTGAACTACACCTTTTTCATCCATCTATTAAAAAACTACTATTAATACATTTATAGAAGGTGGCAATAAACCTAAGGTTTATTATTTATAAAATCATTAATATAAATAATTTTCGACCAATATATTTTTAAATTAAACTTTTTTAATATAACAAAAAATTAAAAATTCACAAATTTCAGAATAAATATATGTTATCATACATGAATGATGGTCAACTTATTTTAGTTCAAAAAGAAAAGGAAAAAATCCTGGGCAATGGTTTTGAACATCTATTAAAAGACGCTAAACAATATCTACACGAGTAAGTTTAGGATAACATTAAACTTTTAATTAAAAAATTATATGGTAAAAATAACATTATTTTGGTATAATAATATCTCCGGTGGCTCTCTTATCTTAAATGCTAACACTTAAAAAAAGAAATAAAGAGGGCTTGATATGCTTGCCTCAAACATCATAAACATTACAAGGGCACACCATTAATGGCTAAAGGGTGGGTTTACTGCGAGAAGGATTGCTAAGAATTTACCACTATGACAAGGGACGTATTAGAAGCAAAGCGGTTTGGTTCATGAATTCTTCATAAAGGACGATGGAGCTTAGAGCCAAAGAGCCGTACACAATCGATGAGCAGGCTATCTCTTTATACAGCTGTTTAGAACCAGACAAAGTCGGATATTTTTGAAGCCTTAAAAGACTATATGAAACATATACTAGGTGTGGGTAAATATTTTGTCGTTTTTTTAAGTAAACCATAATGGGGATACCTTGAGAAACCATGTGGATATATTTTTTTTGTGGTAATTCTTTATTAAAATTCTCGTCATTCTCGTCCTAGCTCAAGAGAGGTAATAGGCAATAACCTCATGTTTGGTTACAATCTTCTTTCCCAGCATAAGGTCGTAATGCTAGACAATTTTACAGGAGGTAGTAATTCATTGATGATATGGTCAAAGAGAAACCATATTACTCCTATTGTTAAAAATACGTGATGCTCTGTAGAGAGTTATTACCCTATGAATATCCTTGAAAGAAACCCTGGAAACAGATTAGTGTCCTACCTAACTACCAACTATGTTTAAAGAGTATTAAATAACTACCGCTTTTAATCATCTTTAACTATAGAGGCAGTAGAAATCAATTAGTAGATATTTCCATCACTTAGTTTTCTTAATGTGAAATTCATTGAATAAAGCTTTCGAAAGTAACAGGAAATCAAATCAATAATATATTGTATCACGTAATCTTCAAATAAAACCAAATTTACAAATTTGAATATCTTCTATCCCATCACCTTTTTTTTATCTTAAATTTCTATTAATACTGCTATTACACAATTATTTAAACTAAACTAAATTTATTAACTAAAAAAGACGAATGTTACTGGCATATAGGTTAGATTAATTTACGTATTTGTTTGCAAAATTGTTTCCTTAGGTCATCGTCTTTACCTTCAAACCAAAATCTTTTTTGCTTCCGAGCTTACTGAAGGTAATGGAAGCTACGTGATCGTTCCGAAGAACGAAGTATTTTTAGGTCTCCGATTTCAAAAACTCCAAGACAGAAATCCGTTTCAGACATCAGGGAAAATTTTTGGTTCCGTGTCTGTCTGTCTCTCTATTTTTGCGAACCAACATATCTTAAAAACTACGCATCTGATTTTAATGAAATTTGGATGGTAGATCATGATTAGCCCATTGTTGGTCCTATATAAGTTTCCACCTTCTGCGCTCATTTGTTTCTCTTCCACAAGCTCACAAACATACATTTATTTACACCTTAGATTTATAAGTACTTATCTGATTTTTATGAAACTTTTATAGTTTATCGATAACCCGAAGATAGCCCCAGATTAATTTGAACCGTCTGAGCTCTTTAACTTTGGCTAAATTAATAATTTAATTCATGTAAAAAATCAAAATAATTTTGACTGATTAAAAAAACGGGGGAACAAACAAATTTGACAATAATGGCAAGTAAACCCATAAAATTAATAAAGTAGGTGATAGAATGCGAGGAACCTATGTGCCACAATTGGCAGTATACTTAGATAAGTCTATAAAATTAATCTTTAAACAGACTAACATAATAACAATGAAGAATATAAATGAAGAAATATAATTGGAACAGTTGCAAGTAAAACAGAAAACATTATTAACAGAAAAAGGAAAAGAAAGGAAAGTATAAAGCTTGTATGAGAGCTCAACATCACGTTTGGGGCCTGCTGGAGATTTAATGTTCAGAGATGGTGTGTGTCGAGAGGGTAAACACGTAGTCACTTAGCACGAAGTCATTTCGTTATCACGGATTGGCAGATACTTTGTACCAATCATATATAAACTTTTAGATATATTAAAAACTTAAAAGATTAATAACAACCCATTATAATAATTTTAGTATTTTCTAAGTTATTATCTGAAACTATATCTATGAACAAAAGAAAGAGTCTGTTGTTATCGAGAAGAAAAGAGTAGACCTCTGAAGTAAATTTTAAGGGATCTGAATCGCTACCCTAGAAGATTTTTAGCCACCTACTTAATAATGAAAACATTTGTTAATGTGATGGAAATGTTTTTAAAAAAAATAGTAACTTTATAAGATTTGCTGATAAATCGAATTATTTACAAAAATAAAAATAAAAATTTGCTTTACATAGGGAATGGATTGGCCACTTTACGTCGTTATAGTTACATAAAAATGTAATGCATTAACTCTGGGAATCGAACTCACGTCTTTCGTTCCAATTTACTTTTTGGTATAAAAAATAACGCCTTGGACCCTCGGCCAACACCGATCCCTCTAATTAAAAATATAATTCTAAGATTTCAAACAGAATTACATAAGTAATTACTTACTACCAAACAAACACCACATTTGACAAAAGGATTATCTTAAGTTAAATGAGACATCTTAAAGTTTATACAGCAAGGTAAGCGTGATGCAATCGTTTTGGAGAGAAAATAAGATATTATAGGACGTTTTTAAGAATAAGAGAAAGGTTAAAGAATATCCAGCTAAAAGAGAGGACTTAAATAGATTAGCAAGTCTTAAAACGCGAACAACTTTTAGAGTCGATACAATATTTTTTTTTTAAAATAAAAAGAAACCAGGTGTGTCGATTCTTTGTGCATACAGCTAAATAAAACATGCCGAGAAGTTGTAGAAACAAAAACATAATTAAAATAAAACCTATAGAAAAGATCTGCATCCAAGCTGGGAAGGTACACTGAAAGGTAAAGCATGCAGTTTTATTCTTAACTTACCCAGGTCCTGAATAAAACGAGTGAACAGCGACTCAATGTGGAATAGCTCCTTTAAAATAAAGAAAATATATACGTGGAGAGCAACGTGCCAGAATAAAACAAACAATAAAATAAAATGTACTAGCACTATAATAAAATATAGATGTACAAATTCTTCCTACACGGATTACAACGGCAGAAATTATAAAATTAAAAATTGCTGACAGGGGTAAACTTATTATGTTAACATGGCAGACAAGCTAGCTGGAGAGGAATTGAAGATACAGAGTTACTTCCACGTAAATTAACGTAGGTGAAAAAGATAAGTGATGCGTCAGAATAAGAAATTTTTTACAATTAAGTTTACAAAAAAGAATAAGAAGTAATTTAAACAAGACGAAATGATTAAATACATTGGAGTAAAACAAAGCTTACGTTATTAGTTAAATACAGTATCTATCAGCTGATAAAAAAGCTTGGAGTTTTATTTTATAATTCAATTAATATTGTAGATTAGATAATAAAAAATATATAAACTATGTTTTTAAAAAATATAATTAATTATAAGTTACCAACGCATTATATTTAATAAAGTTATCATCTTACTACAAAGAAAGAATTCATTTAGAAAAGCAGGTTTAAGAACATTACCAAGAATTGTAGAATTTAATTTTTAAATTAAAAAAAAAAGAAAAAAATGGAGAAGTAAAAACCAGCCGTAGAAACACTTAAATAAACTCTCTCATGAAGGGGTTTACTTTTCCACATTATCCTGTGTCTTTGTGCGTTTCCCCGAAGAATGTAGAAGTTACTTTTTCTTCATTTAAATATAAATATAATACTGTAAAATCACAATGTGTGACACACGACTTCCTCTACTCCAATCACCAAACGAATGGTTAAATGACAATAAAATAAAGTTTAATGAGATAAATTTCAAAATATGAATATTAATAAAAACGTTGTGTGTACACACGTAAAGTCTATCAGATATTGTGTGTGTGGGTGTGTGTATGTGTGCGTGCGTGCGTGTATGATTATATATATATATATATATATATATATATATATATATATATATATATATATATATATATATATATATATATATATACACAATTTGCGAGAGACACCAAGGGATGTGCCACGCAAGCGTGACACATAGGAACTGTTCCAACATCAGACATAACGTCATTAAGATATGGCTCGGCATTATGCCATGTCCTGCATCGTTTCGTCGATATATATATATATATATATATATATATATATATATATATATATATATATAATAAATGAAACAACACACGACCGCGAATAGTTATTAAAACACTGAAAAAAACCCAGGGTTCGGTCACAAAACAAAAACTAACTCACACCACTCACAACATACTTAAAAACCCGACGTTTCGGCTTTATTTAAAACCTTCTTCAGAGGATCTAAAACAGAAGAAATACAAAAGGTTTACAAAGAATGCAACTAAATATAAGAGAAAAGTTAACAGAAAAACTTTTATGGAAGCGCAAAGATTTTAACTTACATTAAGAAACATTGAAGTGAGAATTAACTTTACCTCTGTCAGAAATTTTTAATTTTATTATTTCTGCTGTTGTAATCCGTGTAGGTAGAATTTGTACATATATATTTTATTATAGTACTAGTACATTTTATTTCATTGTTTGTTTTATTCTGGTACGTTGCTCTCCACGTATATATTTTCTTTATTTTAAAGGAGCTATTCCACATTGTGTCGCTGTTCACTCGTTTTATTCAGGACCTGGGTAAGTTAACTTACCCAGGTTAACTTTTCCCTTATATTTAGTTGCATTCTTTGTAAACCTTTTGTATTTCTTCTTTTTTAGATCCTCTGAAGAAGGTTTTAAATAAAGCCGAAACGTCGGGTTTGTAAGTATGTTGTGAGTGGTGTGAGTTAGTTTTTGTTTTGTGACCGAACTCTGGGTTTTTTTCAGTGTTTTAATATATATATATATATATATATATATATATATATATATATATATATATATATATATATATATATATATATATATATATATATATATATACTACACACACATACACACACACACACATAAGTATATAAAAGTGCTATAGTAATGACGATTTCATATTTCATTAAAACAACATTTATATTCGAACATCATTTTAGGTATAAACATAAACTGTCTACAATTTAAATATATATGTCAGTTAATTGAGGCTACCTAGCATAAATAAAAAATAAAATAAATCACAGAGTGCTTAAACCAAAATGTTTAAAACTATAGATTAAGTCCTATTTATTCTTTTCAAATAAAAGTTATAATAAAAAGAAAAAGTTTGACACTTGAGTACACCAAGCTGAAGTTAAAATAGCGAAGAAAAATAGTTTCTTTTTAAAGAATCAAACTCTACTACGAAGATCAATTACATTTAAAATAGAGGTATTATTAGGTGTTGTTTAACAATGTGAACAGTCAAGTAAGATATTTTTCTTAAAAACTTCATTGCTCTTTCTAAACTTGTCGAGATGTCTTAATAAATAATGTAAACTTGCAGGTAGAATAAGAATGACATTCTTATTCAAGATTTTTGAAGTTTCAATGAAAATTAAAAACTAAGCAGTTCATATTCAAGAAGAGTTTTCTTTTGCATTATTTTTAGCTATAAATAAAAAAAAAGAAATCTACTTTGATTAAGGGTTGGGATTTCTCAAGTATATGTATATAAAAAAAAGGTTTGGCAAACATTATCTCTATGATGTTATATATTCTTTAAGATATTTCTATCTAATAAAATTATAATTACCCCTTTATTACTATATTTTAATACCAATCCACACGCAAATATACTTTTACACATTTCAACTGCAATATACATATACATATACAATGCACACACAGAGATATATTTATTGTCACGCGTATATACTTGTCTCATTCTACTATTACTATATTATAATCTGTTTTCTTAAGTATTATATTATTCTAGTGGTAGCAACTTATACAAGTATAGTTTTATTAATATTTTAATAGACTAACTTCACAAATTAAATAAATATAACTACCCGGTTATTATTTTCGCTTTTATTTTCAATTAAAACTTTAGCCAATAAGGGTCGCACATAGCTTCATCAAGACATGTCACTGGACAAAACGTCACATGAGTATAAAATGCAGTAAAAATGAGATCAATCTCTATATATTAGGTGTTTGTGGTGGTTTTATTAATTTATTCGTTCGCGAAAACGTATAAATGATAATTGAAAACGTATAAATGATATATGAATGATTTAAACTAGAAAAGAGTGGCTATCAGACGATTAAAGGAATTTAGAGGGTAGTGGGCATAAGTATTCTTCAGGTTGAATCCAGAGAAGAATAAATGGGGAACTTTAAGTTGACAGTGATTAACGAATCTAAACTGACAGAAATAGAGATACACCTAATTTAATTTATCACGCTAAATGGAAATTTTAGAGATCGATTTTTGAGACCTAATCTGAAGAATCATTATTAAGTATCACAGCTCAAAATTCAATTCACCATTGGATAAAAAAAATGGTTATAGTTCTAAGAGTAAATGCCAGATAATCTAATTTAAAATATAAACAAATGCAAACTTTTATATTGCTATTTAACTTTTGTTTATTATAATATTTGAGTACAAAAGGAATATCAATTTGATAGGATTTAGCTTTTTTTTTTTTTTTTTAAATGTCAACATTATTTAATTTATAAATTGTTTGAATTGAGTAAGCTATATTTTATTTTTTATATAAAGAAAATCCTATTAATTAATATCATGCATATTTCTTGTAATGAAACAAAGTTTAAAAACACTAATTTTTAACCATAATTACTTATTTTTCTTTTGTTAAATTACTTAGTTTTGTCAAGTTTTGGTAGGCTTGCCCCTGATCTTTCGCATTAGGTTAAATTCTAAGTTGTTTTTCCTTTTAAGTGTTTACGTTGACAGTTATTCGTTTCATTAGGTTGTTTATTTTAAGACCTCCAGTTTTAATAAAGTACGTGATAGGATGCGAGGAAGCTATGTGACACACCAATTGCCAGTCTATTTTTATACATGACACATCCATACCTATTTATAGGTAAGTATGCTTTATAGATCTAAATTTGAGAGTGATTTTTACGATAAAAAAGTTGAAATGTTTAATTAAAAAAATTAATACAAAAAAAAAAAAAAATAGATATAGTCCTTTTTAATCCCAATTATACTAACAACAACATAAGCAAAAACAAAACTCCGCAAAACTTTTTACAAGAAAACAACCAAAATAGTGCCGGCTTTATTAGGACTCTTTCTTATTTCTCGCACGAGATTCCTCGAAGGACTTTTTTTCTACAATTTCAGTACTGTTAATGACCGAATGTAGGTTAATAAAATGATTTATTTGTAGCCATGGAAGAGAGAGAGACAAAGAAAGCAAGAATTTCTCTATGAACATACTAGAAAGTTGGTATTTATAGAAGAAAAAAAAAATAAAATAAAATAAATAAATAAAGAAAAATATATATATATATATATAATAGATATGCGATTTTATATTATTTCGGAGTTAAAAGATGAAGCCATTGAAGGTTAAATTAAAAAGCATAAGGACAGGTATTAGGGATTAAGGAGCTTAAACATACTATCCTTCAAATTAAAAAAGTTGTGGGAGGAAAGCACATGATTTAAAGAAAGTATTTCCCTGTGTAAATTAAAAACAACAAAAAATCAAATTAGGTCTTAAATAGGACTTCAACTTATTTTTTAACTTTTTTCTACTTTATTACCCTTCAATTCATAGGGGTTGGAAGTGGCTTTGAAATAAAACAAAGAAATTATGTGGGATGAAAATATTTAAGGGCCCAAAGAGTCCAAAAAGAGGCCTTCTTTCTGAAAAGATAAGTGGAGCGAGATAAGTGGATCCGAGTTTGAATTTCTTTTCTGGAAATAAATTTTGACAAAAATTATCAATAATAATTAACAACAAAATAACAAAAACACTGGAAGAAGTAATTATGCATATGATAAAGGTGTGTAGGAGTAATGTTTAAAATAATTTGGGACAATAAACTGATCAACAACAATAGAGTAAAACTAATCAATAATTGATCAATTTTACTTATCAAGTTTTCATACTACTACACACTAGTAAGTTCACCGAAATTTCGGTAGAAATTATGAAACAATTATTAACAAATTAAGTATTTTACAGTGATATTTTTCATGTATTTCTTTAGAAAAAATTTATTAGACTACGCATATTATAATATGGTGTTCCAAAAAAAACTTACGTGATGAACATTGAAGGCATAATCATTCTAGAATCCATATTAATAAGTTAGCTAGCCTTTAAAACTTCTCCTTGCACAAATATTTATATTATAATTTCCGAAATTAACTCATTGTTCTACACAAATTAGACTTTATATGAATTAATTTTCATTTATTTTTAATAAAATAGGTCTCATCAAAAATATTGATACCCTTTAATCAATTACATTTTAATTTATTACATATAAATGTAATATTTAATTTTACCTTTTACTATTTAATACAAGAATTATTATTACAGTAAAAGTTAAATCATTTAAATTAGTCCCTTTCTATTTTTTTTTTTTTTTTTTAATTTCACAAAAAATCATATTATATGAACAATAATATGTGACTTTAATAATAATATGAGCAGATAAAATAAAATTGTACTTGAGTCAATTGTGATAAGGGCTGTCAGAAGTAACTTACTAGATACTAAATCATTAACCTATTGATATATTCTGATTGAGAAAATGTTTTGAAATAAATAGTTAAAACCTTGAAGGAATAGTTACTCAACATGACCTTGCTTATAGCTACTTATGTTAATAATATCACATTACAGATTCAATCCAAGTATATTGATGTAATTATAACACATATATGTAAATAGAATTTTCATAAAGTCATTTAAATATTAAACCGAGAAGATTTTAGCATGACAAATAATATTCCAACTAAAATTATTTTCGATTATTTTTAATTACAGCAAGCTCCGCCTAGCGGAAAAAACATGCATATGATTTGTCTACTAAAAACGCTTCACATATAATAACACCTGATCTAAAAATAGAGCGATCGATTTTAGTACACGTGTTCCTTTTGTTTAGTGCAAGGAATGCACTCGATTTTTAGGGAAAGCTGGAAAGCCAGAGCTAATGGTAATTAAAAAATAATTATAATATAATTTTTTAAATTAAAGAGTAAAAAAAAACGGTTGATTGTCAAACTACAATAACAGTGTTATAGCACAGATTCATGTTAATAATTAATTTATTATGCAGTCAGTACTAAAAGTATTTGCTCCGCACTCGCCCTACACTGCGGAGCTGAAGACTAGACTAGACTCTGCATGAACGAATGTGGGTCGGACATTCAGGGATAGTAGGAAATGAAAAGGCGGGTGAGATGGCTAAAGTAGAAGCCTAGAGGATACTGTCAGCTTCGTAGACATCTAGCTAATGAAAATAGTAATCCCATATACGCGGTGAGAGGAAGAGACATCAGAGTGAGAAGGGTACGGAATATTGTGCTTACAGTTTTTAGGCGTAGGTATGCTTTAGTAAAAGAAGCTCGAGTCACTGAGGTGGCAAGATTTCCTCTCTTTCCACCTGTAGTCTACGCAAGAAGTTTTAAATGGATGATATTATGTAGGTGGATAGTAGTATTGTGTGATTGAAAAAATGGGCTTATCCTCCCCACCCATCGATTTTTGCAGCAATTAATATGATGATGATCACTTTAAAAGTGATGATCAATCAAATTGATAATTTAAATAGGGATAACTCGAGTCAATAGTTATTTACGCACCAAGGGAGTAAAGTAAGTGATTGCACCCTGAGCGATGAAGTTTTGGTTCAAACTTAGCTACCAAAGTTAGCTAAGACCTCATAGTTTCCAAGTTTAGAAGGTAACAATAAATGAAAAAAGAATTATCAAAGGTCGGTTCAATGTAGCAAGCTAAACAAACATTTCAAATACTTTCGAGGACAGAATGATCCTAACATTGATATCAAAAAGGAAAACTGGAGAAAGGATACTAGTAAAACTAGAAATATACTTAACTAACACTTGACTGGTCTTGAAATATGAATGCACAATCAAAGATAAGCAAGAACGGTTCTACAGACTGAGAAACTTCACAAAATGTACGACTGAGAGAAAAAAGAAAGCTACGCCAACATTGTATAAAAGGCTTTATATAGACAAGAAGAGTAGGAGTCAGGTAAACTAGGAAATTCTTTGTGTAAATATTAAAATTATTGAAGCGAGAGTCCCTTCGTTCAAAACTGTTTCCACTATGTGTGTCTGTGAATTTAAGCATTATATACCTCCCAGCAGAAAAATTGCTTATGAGAAAATGTTCAATTTAACCGTATTTGTAGAGTTGGTCTACCGTTTGAAGAAGGTACACTAAGCTTAATGTTTAACTCATGCCCTTCATGAGAAAAGATACTAAAAAGAAAGATAATAAAAAACTCAAAAAATACTAGGGACATCTTTGAAAGGTCTTCGCTAATGATTCACATCATTAGTACTCGCAAGGCTGGCTCTGCTACATGTTAATATCATATCTCTAAAACTGAACTTAGATCATTTACAAATAATCTAAGGTCGATTTCTAGATGGGGGTCAAACAAGCCTCATTAATGAGCTTTTTAAATATTCGTGTTTAAAGCCTGAAGACTTAGACCTCGTAGGAGGTTCTATTGAGAAAATCCAGTGCACAACCAGAAAGGGAATCGGTCACTTTACACATCCACTTGCATTTACGGATGATCAGTGTTCTACAAGTCTTACTTCTCTGGGATTCCAAAGATTACCTAGTTTATTGATAATAACCTACCAACCATTGGACAGTACGTTAACCACACGGCTAAGCGACCTCTAATGACCATATCAATGAACGCACAGTTCCAGATTCCTTTGTCCCAAAGGAATATTTGAACATTCCCCAGTTAAGATTGTTAGTTAATTTTTAAAAAACATCTAACACAATAATGTAAATAAGCAGTGGGCAACCAATCCAATTAAAATCTTGCCACATCCTACCTAATTTACTTGATTACCCACCTTAGAGAGGGTAACCAAGTAAATATGAATATAAGGAATGAAACAGCAGAATGTGGACCACCATATTAAATATAATTACTACGTTTTTATTAGCTTGCTTTCTTGTTTGTTTGTTTGTCTAGTACAAATCTTGCAATCGATTTTTAACCAACTTTCCGAGTAGCTAGACATTTGAAACTTTTAGAACAGCTCGGAACACGATGACAATGCATTATTTTATTAATTTTAGCCATATTTCAGCAAATTTTAAATCGTTTTCAGCAAATTTTGCTGTATGGAAAGATAGTTCCGAAAAAATCCGCAAGTTATTTCATTTGTTTTGACGTATCTTCATTTTGACGTTTTTCAAATTTATGATTTATGACAAAAAATATAAAAACGTAGTATATAAAAAGTTCTTTTTATCTTATAATTATTTAAATATATATTTAAGAAGAGTCTACGAATCTCACACCGTATTTTTTATCCATTTTCATCATAGACCAGAAGTGGTATTGAAAATTAAATTAACAAAATGTACGACGTAACCAATCAAGTATGGGGACTGGGGAGGGGACTTTATATCGGAAAAGAAGTTGTCTAGGGCAGATTTGATTTTAGCATATCCATAAATGTTTGCTTGATACAGGCCAGAGGTGGTTATGGAAAAAATAAATAGATTTGTGAAAGAAACAATAAGATTAAGGGGAATGGGAACCTAATATAAGAAGTATATTACATAAAACTGATTGTGTTACCCACTTAATAATAATAAACCTTCAGGTATTAAAAATATGAATAGCCTATATTAAGCCCTCAGAATACCTAACGACTTTTTTTTCCATAGAAAGATTAATTTGAAATAATAATAAGAAACATCTAGGTCGATATACCATTCAATGAAAATTAGCAGGAGGGGGAAATTTTATAATATATGCGACCGCACGTTTGCCTTAAGTAAATTACAATGTTTAGAATGCGCGGTGTAAAAGAAAACCGATTATATATATATATATATATATATATTTATTATATATATATATATATATATAATATATATATATATATAATATATATATAATATATATATATATACTATACACATATATATCCATCACCCTTGATTAAAATGAACAGGGCATTTGTAGTTAGCTACCTTTCCCTAAATATGTTTAACAAGCGTAAAAATAAAAACTTTTTTCTGAATTTCTAAAAAGTAATTGGAAGAAAATTTGGAACAGGGTATTATCTTTTTTTCTTAACTAGGGGAGGGAGAAAAAGATACACTTTTTAAGAGGTCCGACATCCCTAAAATGAATAAAGTAAAAAATCTGAAATATGAGGGTTCCTCGCCCGGAAAATTCGCATCACAACTTTAATGAATTAGGATTTCTTTTTAGGTTTTATTTTTCAATTAGAGTTCTGGATTTTTATTAATTACATACATGGTGTAAATCATACTCCGTATTAAAGTGCCATGAAAATTATCATGCAATTTGTTTGACACACTTTAAAAAATAAAAAAAAGATTAATTTAATAATAGTAATAATAATAATAAAAAGCAGGCCTCGAAGTTTTACAAATTATCGCGGACACACACACACACACTATATATATATATAATATATATATATATATATATATAAATATATATAATATATATATATATATATATATATTATATATATAATATATATATATATATATATATATATATATTATATAGTATATATATATATATATCGAAAATTCGGATGTATGAAGTTTCGCTTCCACTGTAGAAACCATCAGGGCTCCCAACAATAAAATTGTACTGAGACGGGAGATAGCTTGAGGTAATAATCTTGTTTAGTTGGAATATTGTATCAGAAAGCCTTTGCTGTGGCCACCACCTGGGGAGTTCCTTGAGCGGTTGTAGGTCGGGATTGTTGGCTGGGCTTTCCTTTGATCTTAACTAAGGATTTGACCAAGGGTTTCCAAGAACTGAAAAGGGTAAACCCATCTTCTGAGTTAAAGTTTTGCGTCAACCGATTTCGATGTACATTTATCCCTTTGAGTAAGGCATTCCTTTGATTCCTGTCAATTTGATGAGACGTCTAGTTTAATCAGTCATATGATACAATATCTTCAAGGCTTTAATGGATTATTAAATGCCCAACTAAATACAGCCCAAGAGATTTGTGTAATTAAACTGGATGTTTTAATTAAGTCCATAAACGTCGGGCTTTTCATCTTCCAAAATACGATCTATCAACATCACTTTTTTATGGCTTAAAAAGCGAAAGCCAGTTTACATACAGCTTAGCAATAAGTAAGATCAGCAAATTCGATAAAAACGATAAGAACAATTATTAGTGTATCTGAGAAGCTTGAGTCATATCACAAAGAAGAAAGTCTTAACACCAATCAAATTTAGTTAGATTTCTAGACAGATTGACTATTTTTCCGCAATAAAGCATCAAAAGGAGTGAAATTAAAGCTATTAGGTCCACGAAATTATTTAAATATTAATCAGGTTGTAGAAAATTTAAAACAAAGTTAAAAGTTTCGGAAAATCCGATTCCAACTTCAGAGGATAAATTAGATTATAGATGTAGTTACCATAATTTAAAAAAATACTGATTTGGTAAAAAGATGGATACAATTATAGTAAGAAATGGTACAGAAATGCTACATCTTATTTTTACCAACGGATTTTTACGGGGAATTAAACAAAAAGAAAAATAATAATGAATAAAAAAAAAAATAATAATAAAAAACAAAAAAGAACATTGTTAGAGACAACTAGGTTTTGATGTAAAAAAAAAAAAATTGTAGTAAATCAAAAAAAAAAAAAAAAAAAAAAAAAATGACAGCTACGGTATTATATTGTCTGCCTCTATAAATTGTGAGGCCGGGGGTATAAATTTACGCTTGCGGTCTCGTCCATGATACAGTAATCGCTAGTTCAACACAACAACCAAAATTTATACACTTATTTTTATACATGAATCTTACAATTGACTAACGACCGACCTTTATTTTTAAAAATTCTATCTTAAAGGGAAAATAATTCAATTTTTCTTTCTACCTTGAGGCAAAGAATACTTATAATTCTTCCTTGAGAAAAGCATGCGACAACCTTTAAAGACAGCCTAAGCCTGCTCACCTTTTCTGTCATAGAAGTTGAAGCAACTTCTTACTAGGTTGTCGCTCTTATTTATGCTATTAGACGCTAAAACATGTAAGAAACCGAGAAGAACAGTTTCTTTTTTATAAATATTACACACACATACATACATTTGCAAAGAGAGTAAAGCAACTTATAATTCTTTACGTAAAATAGACACAATCTATTCAATATTAGAGAAAAAAGTAATTAATATTTAATTATTTATTCACAGATTAAAATTTACCACGAAAATTAAAAAGCAGGTGGGCAATACTAGATTTAATGTAATAAATATTCTTTTTTTAACAATTAACGAGGCATGAAGGAACCTTGCTAGCTTCCAGCACCCTTTAGTGACAGGAGATTCTAGATAAGGGTTGTCCTGGAAGATACAGATAATTGTCATTATGTAGGTTATTTTTCCGGCTTACAGCTCCCTAGCGTGACTGTAACAAACTAGCGCAACTTGGTAATTGCCTTAAAAGCCGCTGAAGGGTAGAAGGAAGAACAAGTAAGGGGCTAGGAATGCTGGGGCGATGAATAAGACCCTTCCAAAGCCTCGTCATCAGGATAATGTCCTAAAACCTTACTTTCTTCCTAGTTGTCAGGTTGTCCTAAGCTTTCAGCTTATGCCTTTTTGCACTGACTTCAAGCAAAAGATTAAGAAACTTTTAACAAAAGATAACTTATATTTATATTAAAAGTGCTTGGCATAATCCTGAATAACTTTATATTTAAGGTTCAGGAATTTCAAGAAAACTAATAAGTCATACAAGAAAGCATGTCTTATTTCTTAAGGACATAATATTAACATGGTTCGAATAAGCTACTCTTTGTCGGACATGCTTCTTTAAATTTAAAGATAAACGAAGATTTAAATAAGACAGCAGAAAGATAATATAATGTGAGTTATAGTCATTAACTTCTAGTTAATGTTCTTACAGTTTTATTCAGATTGTTTAATTCAAATGTCAGTTGTACAACAAACTTATAGGACTACAAAAACT
Organism: Gerris lacustris; assembly: GCA_951217055.1. Lineage (NCBI taxonomy): Eukaryota > Metazoa > Arthropoda > Insecta > Hemiptera > Gerridae > Gerris > Gerris lacustris. Next base: position 84,169,404 of record OX578277.1, read on the forward strand.
GTTGGTGACTTGATTACTTAAGATTCTTCTGATTTAATTTTATCTAATTACCTTAACTTTGTAAAATCCATTCCTTTAATAATATGTAGCGTAAATAAACGCTACATTTATATGCTACCTAACTACTAAGTTAATCATAAATGTGGTCTTCAGTTTATACTGAACAAAATTCAATTTTCTTCGGATGAACAGTTAACAAATTATCATGCTAACAAGAATTTATTCAAGTGGGAACCGTACAGTACCATACTAGCTTTCATACTGAACATAATCAAATCTTGATCAGGGATGCTAGATATAATAACATATAAAATAATTTACTTTACTTTACTTCTTTTCTAAATATAAAATTAAGCCCGAAGCCACAAGCTTCAGGGCTCATATTAGTATAAAATGTGGAATAATAAAAAAAAACACATCATTTCTATGCAAGGATAAAAACATATAACGACACGTCATTAAAATAGCATAACGTAAAAATCAAGCTAAAATCACTTTAGCTTTGAAATTCGGCCTCAACCAAAGCAACGTGAAAAATAATTTAAGTGATGTCGGTAAAGTGGAACCAACTCGTATTTATTTTTGTAATATTTAAGATGGAAAGATATTTTCCCCAACAAAATTACACACACACACACACACAATATATATATATATATATATATATATATATATATATATATATATATATATATATATATATATATATATATATATATATATACCTCAAACAATTGAAACTACAGGAGACAGAAACAGAGAAAAATTTGCACTGGCTCCGGGATATATATATATCCGGTTTAATATATATATATATATAAAACGAAATTGCTGGACATGCTCCGCTAAGGAGTGCTATTTTAATTTGAATGAATATAAACTACTGAAAGAATCAGTTGTTATTTTATCCAGCCCCCCTCATTGCTATTTCCCTCTTTTTGAATAATAATTTTAAATAATTTGCAAAAATCTCCTAATAGTAATTGACTCCGACTCGTCCAGAAACAGTTTTAAAAGCGGAAGTAAGTATCTTCATTCTGCTTCTTCCTCCTGTGATGCATAAAAACTCATTGATTTTTAATTTTATTTCCAAACTACCCTCAAGAATATTAAATACATAAATCAGTTAACTTAACTATTCCTAACTATTCCACGAAAAATTAGTTTAAAAAAAAAAAAAAAACTAAAAGAAGCTTAGTAGATAATATTGTTGAAGTATAAGTTTTGTTGAACGCATGATTATTATCTTTATTTTTTGTAAACCTGTTTTTTGTTTTCTCTTTGTCAACTTTGTGTCAAACTAGATAATAAATAATTTTTTTTACTCTTGAGAGAGAATATTGTTTTTATTATGAAATTCAGATTAAAAGCAGTGGTTTTTCAATATATAAAAACTCTGCTTCATTAAATATCTTGCAGCTCATTGTCATGTTACTGCTAGAAAATGTTAACCGTTTTCTGAAAAAGCACTAAAAATATGGCCCTACACAAGTTTAAGAAAAATGGATGAAAGGTACTTGAAGCAAGCCTGCCAATGATTGATAGTAAGCTACCTTTCTAGATCTGCTACCACCACATATAATAAACTTACTAGTTTATTTCTGCAATAGCAAGAAAATAAAAAATAGACTGCCAATTAGTGTGGCACATAGCTTCCTCGCATCCTATCAAGTACTTTATTGTTGTATTAACATTAAAATGATTGTTATATTACTTTATTGTTATATTGTTTATTGTGTAAAAACTATAAATAGTATTAACGATCTTTAACACTTCATAGCGGTGTCGCTGTTGGTTTTACTAAAAAATTGTATTTGTAAAAAATGTTTGTCTCATTGAATAGATGAAGTCAGATTTTTTTCCCGACCTAAAATTCCAATTTTAAATTTGAAGTTCACGTTTACGCGAGCGTTGCTCGTGAACGCTTGGACGGATAACGTTGTCCAACGAACTCGTCCTGGGCATTGGTAAAATGAACATGTCTACCAAATTTCATCAAAATCGGTCGAAATTTACTCAAGTTATCGTCACACGTTTCATAATTCGCGGACACACAGACAGACAGGAGACCAAAAATGTTCCCTGATGCCTGAAACGGATTTCTGTCTTGGAATTTTTAAAATCGGAGGTATAAAACTTTTTCGTTCACAAAAGTGAAAACAATGCTTTCGTTACCTTCGGTAAGCTCGGAAGCAATAAAATTATTTGATGTAATTTCCCAACATTCAATTGTTGCTTATATCATATATTAAGTAATATATATCAATAAATTATGCAATTTTGATCAATGTACAAAAAAACTCAAAATTATACCCGAAAAAACTATTATGTAAGCCAAGTCTCGCGTAAAAAGTTGAGATCATAGGTTTTAACTAAGTCTCCCCCGTCTAAGAAAGTTATCCCAATGTTACCAGTTACTGGGTCTAATTTATCCAGTTCAAGTAAATGATGTTGTTTATCTGCCCCCCTCTCTCTATTCTCTGTCCCTTAAAAGCTCAAAAAAAAAAAATTTCCCAAATCACTCTACACGTTTAAATTTAAAAACTTTTTCAGACTTGGCAATTAAGCATTTATTACACTTAAAGGTAGTATGTACAATTCTTATTTTCTGTTTTACCTCTTACTTTCTTTCATCCTACACACGACGGTGTCCACTACACTCTCTGAGTGTAGTGGACAATTGAATGATTTTAAATTTAAACGTGTGGAGCGATTTGGGAAAGAAAATGTATGAGTTTTAGAGGGACAGAGAATAGAGATAGGGGGACAGATAAACAACATCGTTTACTTGAACTGGATACATTAGACAATAGTAGTAAAACTTTCTTGGACAGAGAAGACTTGGTTAAATCTATGATTTCACATTTTACGCAAGACTTGGCTTATTTTATTTTTACATACGTGTTTTTGTTGCATTTAATAATAGATTTTTCAGTGCATTGATCAAAATTGCATAATTTATGGATACAATTTCTATATAATTATACACACACACATATATTATATATATATATATTACTTGCCAGTTTCTATACTTCCCAGATACCCTACTTCAACCAAAATTATAAAGAAATTTAAATTGATCATTATTACATTAATAAGATGAAGCTTTATTTTAATCAGCACAATAACTTAAGAATCATAAATATATCTGCTTATAAAATAGTATCTAGTAATATGTTATTACTTTTGAGTGTAAGAAATAAAATTTAAAAAAGTCCAGTTATGCATCATGACTTAATGAGCGAATTTTCAAAGAAATCTGCGCATTATTGGCTAATGATAATGGAGGGAAATTTTGGTTTAGAATATGGATGGGTGAAAAAAAAAAATGTTTGGTACACACGGGTAAAGGGTACAAAAGTCAAAATAGTATTTACCCTTCAAGATGCATGTTGTTGGAAAGCTATTTAAGAGTACAGTAATTTTTGTTAAGTACACTTTTATCATATTTTCATATAAGGGGAGTAAATGGAAAAAACACGTTTTTATGATATTTTTGACCCTAAATTGTCAAAATTTGACCCCTAAATTAACTCCAAAAATTCTGGCCAACGAACCAAATCCATCCTTTCTTTTGATATTTTTGACATTTTAAAATTTGTTTGAAATTTTTAAGTGCAGCCTAAGGGGAGATATCGTCTGGACTGACACATACATACATACATAAAAGAAAGTGTTAAATTTTTTAATCGATTCAGAATGGTCTAAAACGGATTTCCATGGAAAAATGTTTCACAAATTCGCATTACAAAATGTTTGAAGCCATTGCAATAGCTTAATTTTCTTCGAAAATTCGCTAATAAAGCAATATTACAGAGCTTAAAACATTTGTAATTTAAATTAAAATTTACCAAAATGATATTATCTTATTACAAATTTTATATCCAAAACTATTTATTGAAGTAAGTTCAAGGAAAACAACTGTATTTATTTATCTGAACGATATTTTTTTGGAAAATGACTTTATTATTTATCACTCTCTCTCTTCTATATATATATATATATATTAACGTAGATGAAAAAGTAAAGAAAATTAAATGAAACTATTATCAGATATAATGATATTCCCTCTACTATGAACACGTAAGTTAATATCATTAGTTAAATTAAAATTACATTCCTCTTCATTTTTTTTATGCTTCGAATCTTTTCATTACATTTACCATTTTATTCCTTTTCCTTAGGCATTGGTTACTTACATTTACTTTATACATCTATTTTTTTTTTACTTTTAATCTTCGAAAGTAAAAAAGCTACAATATGTTATAGGTACAGTTTTTTTTTAATCTATTATATTACATTTTAATTCCATTTCTGTAACCATTTTTTCTCCTTTAAAAACAAATTTAGAACCTTTCTTTTACAAAGAGATGCCTCTCTTATATTTTCTAATATACTTTATCTTTTTTTTCTTCTTAGTCTTTCTCTATTTTATTTATACTTGCCGACTTTTTTCTGTAATCCTTAAGGGTTAAGGGTTGCCCACCTAATCTAATTCTTCCCTGACAGCTATTAGAGACAAAATGTACACAATGGTTAAAGTGAAAAATATAAGACTTCTTGTCTTTTATTTTCCTTGGCCTGCTACTATTTCAATCTTTTTTAATACTTCCTGGCATTTTCGGGATTCTTGAAGAAAGTAGATTCATGATTACCTGATCCAATTCTTCTCTGACAGTTATTAGTTACCAAAAAAGAAAAGGATAGGAGTGATTCATGACATATTATATTAATTTTACCTTTTATGTAAACGCTTTATTCTCCTTTTTTTAATGCTTTTCTTCACTTCTATACATTATATCTCCAAAACTGTGTATTTAAATAAGCTTAATGTTAAAAATTATTAAGATTTTTATACATGACAATATTATATTGATACATACAACACACTACTGCTGCAACACTCTTACATATTTTTTAACACCTCAATTCCTTTACAACCATAATTCTAAACGAATTAGTGTCAATAGCATTTAGAAATATTAAGATACGTTTCAGATATATGTATTTAATTAATAGGTTTTTTTTTGATTTGCCAGCGAACAGTGCTTCTATAAATTTAATTTTGAGAGAAAACCAAGTGCTGAGCACATTAATCGAGTAAAAAAAATATTCTCGATTTTAATGAAGTCAATGAACATCTATGCCAAATTGAAAAGAAAATCGAAAAACGCGATTGTTCTGCGTAGCAACCAAATTTGCAGGCATACAAAATGCCCAAGGATCTCGAGTTGAAAAAGAAACCTCGCCCCACTCGGTCAATTAAATGTCATATAAGATGGGCTATCAAGACCCAAATCTCATTATTTTCGAATAATAGACAGGTTCAGATAATAAACAGGGTACAAATAATTTTATCATTGGCAAGATGTGTAAGGGACCTGATGCCATTGTTACTTAATTCTATTTTTAAAAAGCTATTATACGGCTATTATAAATATACAGAAAAAAATATGCAGAGATAATATACGTGCATAACGTGAAATCTGTGCATGCTGGAAACCTGCTAAGGTGGAGATTTATTCTTAGAACGGAGTTTTTTGGAACGAAGTTCCTTATGGCACGTTCTGGAGCCCGGGAGTGAATCCGAAAAAAAACGACCAAAATCACCGTCACAAAATAACCGTCACGAAATCTACCAATGACGATAACTTAAGTAAAAGATCACCGAGTTAGATGAAATTTGGTACTCATGTTCATTTTACCAATGCCCAGGCTGAGTTCGTCGGAAAATGTGATCCGCCCAAGCGTTCACGCGTAAACGTAAGCTTTAAAAGACGGGAAAAAGTGTTATTAAGGAAGCCTGTTACTTGACTTGTTTTGATTATTTTTGTTATAAATGTCAAAAATGTCACTTTGTTTTGTAAATAAATAAAATATTATCATGTAAAATTTCACCCTGGTACAAGCAGAAGCTGTAGAGTAGGGAAGAGGTGTATTTTATAATATTTTAAATTAATTGGCCGAGTAGGTAGAAAACAGTCCTATTTCAATCCAAACTCACTACTCTTTCACTATAAAAACTCATCATGATCAACTTTTTTCTTATATTTAATATATATTTAACGTATGACGCTTGCTTTAATTATACAAATAATGATTTTCTTTTAATTTTGCCTTAACTCTGCCAGGTACAAACAGTTCGTTACTTTTAATTTTCTCTTTTCTAACTCCGCCATGTATAAGTAGTTAGCAATGTATACGTACTTAGCAGTGTGATTTTAAAATTTATATTTAATGAAAAATGTAAGGAACATCGTTCCTTGCGGGTGTCCCGCGACACCACACGTATTTTTTTTTTTTTTATTTATTTTTTTATTTTTTATTTTTTTATTTTTTTTTTTTTTTTGTAAAACACCCTGTATAAGCTGGAAATCTGCTAAGGTGGAATTTTCATTCTGGAACCGTGGCTTTCGAGCTTAGGCAGACTTTACTGTGTATATATGTATTAACTTTATTATTTATTTACTATACGCAGAAAGAAAGTATTAAAGTTCAATGGATTTAAGGTCCTTTAAGTATCAAAAAGTGCAAACATAATAAGCTTGAAATCGTGCATAAGCTAGAACCTGATTTATAAATAAATCTGTACCTCGGAGGTCGTAGGTAAACTACACCATGTCAAATATTTACAAAGATTAATTTTGGCTTTAAACTTAATTTTATTCCGATTAATTTTGTGCATTTAACTTTTGATGTTCTTTCTCGAGTTTATCACATTATGTTATGTCATAGCTTTAACCATTTAAAATTTAGCGCCAACAATATAACATTAATTTTACAGATGTAGCTGGAGGAAAAGGACTACATACAAAAAATATATTCGTAAAAAAATCGAAAAAAAATTACATGGTTAATTTACCTCCGAGGTAAAGAATTAATAATATTTCCTTTTCCTATATTAATCCTTTTCCTCCAGCCACATCTGTAAAAAATTTCATTGTATCGCTGTTTCTGTAACTAAACCCTTCTGTTTATCTTTGCAGAGGCGGTAAGTCAACCTAATCATCAATATTGTAAAATTAGTTTAGTAATATACCAGAAAAAATCGGTCCGAGACAACACAGACAAACTTTCTCACATACGAGTATAATTACTTAGCCCAGTGTTTTCCATTCATTAATTTTCGTATGTAAATTTAATATATTATTGAACAATCCATCAAAATTTATCATAAAAATAACTTCTCCTGGGCAGGGAATCAAACCCGGGCTCGCTCCGTTCGTGTTTTAAGCTATTTACTCAGGAATTTTCCCGGGAAAACGACTTATATCGTTAAATTCGTATTTAAATAGACTACATTTTAGAATTTTTTAATTAAAATGGTCGGAACCGTTTTCGAGAAATAATTTTTTTTCACGTTTTTTCCAGAGTTTTTGGGGGTTAACGCCCCCAAATTTGGAGCTAAAATTCATTTCTCGATTTCGCCTCGGGGTATGATTTTTCTGAACATGTATTCCAAAGTTCGTCAAAATCGGCCCTGTATAGTTTAGGCTCCAGGCGCCTGCACAGTCGACAGTCAGACATTTTTTAAAAGCCACTTTTTTGGACTCAGGGGACCTCAAAACGTGTATCAGTATCAATCAAAATGTTAAAATCGAATTTTCGCGCCATCCTAATACTTTCTCTTTATATTATGAGAAAATAAAAATTGAAGATTAAATTAATTCATTACTATTAATTTAATTATTATCATTAATATTACTATTATTATAACTACTAATTTTAGGTGTCGAGTGTAATACCTAATCACGAATTGAGTGGCATTTTTAGTTTCAAAATAAAAAGTGAAAGAAGATTAATCAATTCGTTAGTCCTTTCAATAAAATAATTTGATAAGCTTATAACTACTAAATGTTAGTCATGGAGCCAATCACTTAATCATGAGTAGAGAAGAAGGTTAGATCTCTAGGTTTTCCGTGAAATGTAGTTATGGATAGTATTTACATGTACATGTACATTTAGTACACATATATATCTACTACAAACCACAATAAACCAAGCTTCAAATTCCAACTTGTATTGTACCGTATTCATTCTCTTGTTAGCTCATCTATAATACAGCATGGTTCAAACGATAAAACCAAACATAATTAGGGAAAGATCTCATTTTCAACTTGACTTTACTTAAACAATCCATGCTCTGTAATGTAAAGGTTATTAATTCAAACATTGCATTACATCGTTGTTTCTGTAACTAAACCCTTCTGTTTATCTTTACGTGAAAGTTCAACTTTAACTAGGTACAAAGAGAATAATAATACGGATAATTCTAATTTATAATCTTATTTCAATAGGGATTTAAAGTGAAATATTACCGTAAATATTACTCTTTACGAACATGAAGTCCATTGTTTTATAAATTTCCTTGATATATATGTAAATATATCTCCCTTTTAATTATAAATTGTTACATACATATAACAATGTTTGGGTAAGTGTGTATTATGAACATTTTTCAATAAAGAATGTACCTAAATAAGTACATGTATAAAAAAGAAATAATATAACTCCTATTTTAGATAACATTAATATGCCACAATGTAGTTATAGAGTCCTAGCGGGATGCCCGTTGCCCATGCATCGCTGCGGATTGTGTTATTTTTATGTTGTTTTTTTTGTTGTCAATAAACATTTAAGTTAGTTTACAAAACGAGAATATCTAAAGTAGTTTTCCTAAAACCACTCTCGTTATTTCTATACCTTACTCCTCTTAGATAGAATTATTTGCAAGAAATCCCTAATTAGTTACTGACTCCGACTACACTGGGGTGGGGAAACAGTTTTAAAAGCTAACATTCCGGAAAAGAGCTGAGGTATAGTATCCTTTTATACCTCCCCCTGTGCCTTATCACTTATCACTTATCAAATCCTTAGGTTTAAATTATATTTTATTGAAATTGCCTTATATCCACAAGTGAAGACCTCTCCTAAATAATAAGCAGTGTGAAAGCCGCCTAATACTCCTCCCGAAATAATTAATTTGGCACAATATACATAACTAATGAATTAATGACATCTTCATCAAAAGAGAAATACGAACTTACATACAGGAAGTTTATTTATTTTTTCTGTATTTATTATTAAAATCGTACCAACAATCGTAGATAATAAGTACGGTACGCAACTCGTGCGAAAACTGTATTTTGCTTTGCTTGTGTGGTTTTACTACCCTGTCTGTCGCTCGGGTGCAAACACAGGCTCCAAAGTTACTATTTCACAACCTACCACGTAAAAAAGATATTCCAGTATAACCCCTTACTCTTGATTCTACACTTTTTATCGAAATTAAATAATAGATGAGCATAAGTTTAAGAAAAACCAATTAAAAAAAAAAACCCACAGTTATTTTACTTTTAAGAAGTCCAAGAAGTCCTATAGAAAATATTTCATGTTTCTATCAGTTTTGAGTAACTTTACTGCTCAATTTTAAAGGTTGTATTTTCTGAAACTTTATTCTCAAGAACTCTAAAGCAGTGTTTATCGAGGTGTAGTTACTTTAGTTTATCTTTTAATTTAACTGTTATCTTAAACGTTTTTAATCGAAAAATGACCATAAATATTTACATTATTACTTTGGATGGAATATTAAACTAAATATTGTATTTTAAAATTAGGGTAATTTATTCACACTTTAGGCAATATTTCTCGCAAAAGGATCTTAAACACTGAAGTCATTTTAGCTTGTTAACATTTAAAAGAGGGAACCCTATTGATGATATAAAAATATTTGTATTCCAAAAACTTATTTCTTCATAATAAATTATATCCATACACCATTATATATATATATATATATATATATATATATATATATATATATATATATATATATATATATATATATATATATATATATATATATATATATATATATATATATATATGTGTGTGTGTGTGTGTGTGTGTGGTGTGTACATTGTGAAATGTATGAATGATAATAGAATAAATTTATTACTTTTGAACGTTCGTTTTTGAAACCAAAAGTAAATTCCATTAACAGCTCAGGGCTAACGTAGAATCAAAGTCATGTTACTACGTAGTTCTTTATTCATTGTCTTGTCAGGTTACAATCATTACGTTCACCGAGTTTGATTAATACTGATCTCAGAATGACGATATAGTAGTACACTAAATCTGAAAATTTGAGAGGAAAAAATTCGAGACTACTTTTAGGTTTCTGTACGAAGTATGAAAAGAAACCTTATATAACGGCTCTGTCTGTCTGTCTGACTGTTGGCTTGTTTCAATTCATAAACTACTATGGCTAGCTACATGAAATTCGGCACACAGGTGCATCTCGGCATTTGTGACAACTTTACACTTTTTGAAGTTTTCCCACTTAATATTTTCAAGATGACGGGCGACTAAAAAATATTTGTTTGCCACCATTACCATGACATGTCATACAACAATTTAAAGGTTGAAGTGTAGAAAAAGAATATGCAATTCTTTAGAAGTTGGGTCAAACAAAGGAATAAAAGTCTCACTTTTGCAAGAATATGCAACTATTAAAATTTCGCACTTAATATTTTCTAGATGGCGGCAAATATGGCGGGCGAACTAAAAAAACAACACCAAAAAGCGTTACAAATGCGTGAAAATTGTCTTGCAGACTCGTATGCAAGTTTTTTTTAAATTATATTTCTGACACCGTTTCGTCTTTTTTGCCGGTTGATTGTCCGCTGATAAATTCCCTGCTGATTCTGCTTCACTCACTAAGGTACTATTGTCTTTTTTGCTAGTTGACGTTGAAGACAAAAGTGCGACTTGGGAGGGAAAATCAAATTCAGTATCCTCAAGGAAATCATCTTCAGCGTCTACTCGTGGTACATTGCTGCAATTTTCTCCGCTGCAGTGTTCTCAAGCAACTGAGCATGCGAGAGTCGCCTTCCTACACCCACAAGCAGCACCGCAATTTTTAATTTTACACCAGAGCCAATGCGTTTCAAGAGTCTTTCCGGTACCCCGGTACCATTTGTACTCAAAGTACTAAATGTATACAAATGATTTTATAATCGTGTTTTGATCAAATAAAGCATGTATACCAATTTTCATTCATATCAGATCAAAAATAGTTATATTTACAATGTTTAACAAAAAACATTTTTTTTCACATTTTTCCATTTCATCCGCCTCATAAATGAAAATATGACAAAAGAGAACAACAATAATTGATAATTGTAACAACAATTATTGTACTCTTAAAGAGCTTTCTAACGACATGCATCATTAAGGGTAGATAGATACTATTTTGACTTTTGTACCCCGTACCTCATACTTCCGACTTCTGAACGTTCCAGCAAAATTGGAGTTAAACTTTTCTCATGTGGCCCCAAGCGATTCACGCAAAAAAAGTAGTCTCGAATTTTTTCCGTACCAATTTACTGATTTACATGCATCATGAAGGGAAGATACTATTTTGACTTTTCTACCCCGTACCCTGCACTTCCGCCTTCCGGACGGTCCCGCAAAGTTGGAGTTAAGCTTTTTCCTTTTGTCCCAAGCGATCATCGCAAAAAAAAAAAAAAATGGTTTAGAATGTTTTACGCAAACTGCCGTACATCACGACAGATTGACTGTACTAAAAGCATATAAAAAATTGATTAATGACGGTAGGGCACTTAGTTGCTTATTCGTATAGTGTTTCCTCCCCTTAATTACATTAAGGGCACAGGGATTTTGGCGATACAAATGTTTACGTCTGGCAAGTTATGCGTGCCTTTTGATATTATGATTAAGTATCAACACGAATAAAAATATATAGATTGCTCAAATAGCACTATTCTAAAAGTAGAGCCAATAATTCTAGAAATAGTACACTGGTCATTTATGAAAACCCTAGAAAGTTTATATTAACTCACTAAAAAATTGAATACAGATTAATGTGAATTCAAGACTAATAATTTTAATTCCACACAAAATAAATTGCAGAATAGCTGTATTTCTTACATCGATCTAGGGTAGTAAAAATTTGGCACGAAAACGAAACATGCCTAACCAACAAACATTAATCTTGCAGGGTTTTTGGGACTAAAACCTTCTACTAAAAATATTGCTGCCACATTGAAAAAATATATGTTCTTTTTCTTTGCTCTTTATTTTTTATTCAAATATTTTTTTAAAAAATGATAAAATATGAATACCATTTTTTTCCTACTTCTATCTTCCTAAAATTTACACTACAGTGCAACTGATCAAAAGTTATAACTACAACAGTTTGTTATTTAGTTCGTTTTCTACTACTTAAGTATATATAGTAGCTAAGTGAAGGTGGCATTTGACTGAATTACTTATTTCTCCGAAGCAGTAAAAATCAGTTTGGATTCCAATATTTAATGGTGAATAATAACCATAACACAAAATTGATCACTTGATTGTCAAAAATCCAGGCTAATGAGACTTAAAACAACTTTTACAAATGTTTTTTCCCATGGTCCAAAGTATTTATTAAAGAATAGTTCAGTTCAAATCGTTAAAACTTCTCCCTACGCCTATAGTTATTTAACAATGGCTGAGAAAATAACAATATTTAAGTTTATACCTTCTGATCCTATCCAATCTAAAGCAGTCGTAATATCTTAGCTGAAGTAAAGCCTCCATAATTCACAAGAATGGAACTTGACACGAAACAAACCGACACCAAAGCACAATATAAACAAGATTACAAGTTGTCCAGAGTCTGGAGTCCTTGGTTCCACAGCAGGAACATAATTTCTCATACCTGTCATCCATTTCCTCATCATGCCATTTCACACGTTCCATAATACGCACGTGTTACAATTCTTATCACCTCATCTCGCTTCGTATCACATACATATATACCTCGTTGAAAACTCCTATCATCAGACATCTCGTCTCAACTACACTTATAAAAATGTAATAAAAATATTGTATTAAAAAAATGTATAATAATTAATTTACAGGAAAATTGTCACCATGTTTTTCATTCAATTTCTCATTCTGCTTCCAATCACATAACTGATTCACTTGTGCTTCCAAGCTTACAGAAGCTTAAATGTAAACAACGAAAAATTGCTTTAGTGTTTTAGATCCTGTTGTAAGAAATATTGCCTGAAGTGTAAATAAATTACTCTAACTTTAAAATTGAATTTGAACTTTAATTGAACTTGATTATTTTATCCAAGGAAATAATGTAAATATGTATGGCTATTTTTCGATTATAAATTCTTAAGACAAAAGTTTTTAAATTAAAAGAAAATAACTGAAGTGACTATACAACTCCATAAACACTGACTCGAAGTTCTTGAGAACGGATTTCAGAAAATATAATCTTTAAAATTAAACAGTACGGTTACTCAAAACTGAGAGAAAAATAAGATAGTTTCTAGGACTTTTCTAAAGGTAAACATATTTGTAGAACTTTTGCTCATCCATAATTTCATTACGATAAAAAGTGTAGAACCAAGAGTAAGGAAATCAGTTTTACTTTTGTTTCCGAGGTAACGAAAGCATTACGAAGTTAACATAAGCATTGTGATTATTCAGAAGAACGAAGATTTGTTTTATATCTCCGATTACAAAAAATCCTGGACAGAAATTCGTTTCAGACAAAGGATCATTATTGGTATTTGCGAACAACTATTTTAAAAACTACCCATCTGATATTAATTAAATGTGGATGGAAGGTCATATTTAAACACTATTGCTGGTTCCATGTTAATTTCAACCATCTGCGCACATTAAATATACATGGCTTAATTGATACTTTTATTCATGTAAAAAAAACAAGTTAGACTGATTTAAATAAGGGGGGAAACATAAATAAGACAATGATAGGGCGTAAAAGAAAAACATGATTATTTTACGCGATAGAACCCGAGGAAACTCGTGCAACTTGACAAACCATTTAAATTACATCAAAATGGGACAAGCATTGTGGTTTTTAAAATATTGGCTTTTATAATGACTTTAATGTTAATGGACAGAAATAGACACGCGTCCAACATGCATTCTTAGTCCCTGAAACGCACTTTGTCTGAGCAATGTTTTAAATAGCTTTACTTCGATAAGCCTGAAAGCAAAATCTTAGCCTGAACCAAATGCAAAAGCACGTATGTAGTGAAAAATTATAATAGATACAATATGAGGCAGAATCATTGGCACTAGAATATTATGTCAATACGACCTGACAATATTTGAACGTAAACGCCCAACTACTCCAACAATGTTGTTCTACAGGATATTTGATTTAAGTGGCCTACTCAACATTTTATTAATGTTGTCGCAAATGCTACAGGCTAGTTCTATTGTTGAATAGAAATGATTCTAGTATCCCGTTGGTTCTATTATTGACCAATGAAATTCGGCTTCAAAATCAGGTTAATATAAATTAAAAGAATGTTTTGATATCCATTAGTCTAAATCAATTAACTAAAACTTATGTTAGGATAATAACAATGCATTTAGATTACATAATGTAGCGCGTGATGAACGCAAGTACATTGACCCTTAATGACAGCTAAAAATACTAAAAATATTATAATTATTTTTGCTACATTTATATTGATTCTAGTATTAACCTATTAAACCATTAATCAAAGATACTTTGCTAAAATTTTACTTAATACATATAATTTTATTAAAATAAAAATTGAAATGCAAAATTGATTATTAATTGAATATTGTAGACATGAGAGCATCAATGAAGGTCATCTTAAGGAATAACTAATAATTAAATAACTAACTTAATGAACTACATAAATAACTGTTAACAAATAAAATAAGGCAAATATCATAAGTCAAACAAAAATTAAAAAACGAATAATCGAATACAAATAAAAACGAATTAATACAAATTTTAATTAGAAACGCAAAAAAAAAAAAAAACATACAGCAAAATAAAGATAAATAAGAATAATAAGACAACAACCCGTCACAAGAAAAATGAATAATTTATATAACAAAATAAAAATACAAAGTAATCAATTAAACTAAAATAGAAGCAAACAATATGAAAATAAATAAGCGAAAGCAGGTTTTATACAATAGCATACCGGAATGTGGAAGAAGTATATTTAAATTAAAGTTAATGATTGAATCCAGTCTACTTCATGTCGGCGATCAAGTTAAGACTAATACGGACTGGCATTGCAGTAACTTTCCTTATCAGCGAGGATCCATCTCCACTCTCATTAATATTTTTCTCCCCCATTCTACATATATTTCTTAATATTTCTAAATTCTCCAGCGAATCTGGATGCGGGGGAGAAAAATATTAATGAGAGGGTAGATATGGATCCTCGCTGATAAGGAAAGTTGCTGCAATGCCAGTCCGTATTAGTCTTACTTGAATGAAGTAGACTGGACTCAATCATTAACTTTTCATTATTACATTGTAACTCTACTTCTTCCACATTCCGGTACGCTATTTTATAAAATCTGCTTTCGCATATTTATTTTCGTATTTTTTGCGCCTATTTCAGTTCAATTGATTACTTTGTATTTTTATTATGTTATATAAATTATTCTTTTTTCTTTGCTGCCTTTTTATTTTTATTTATCTTTATTTTGCTGCATGATTTATTTATTTAATTCTTATTTTTTTGCGTTACTAATTACAATTTGTATTAATTCGTTTTTATTTTTATTCGTTTATACGTCTTTTAATTTTTGTTTGACTTATGATATTTGCCTAATTTTATTTGTTGACAGTTATTTAAGTATTTCTATCTCAGAGCAAGGAAGGGGTAGAGGGAGCAATGCGATTTGAAAAGTGGTTCATTATGATACACCCCTGAACTAAACCTCCCAAGAGAGATCAATCCGAACTTAAGTGATCACGCGGTCACTGGTCCTTGTCTTATTGGTCTATTCCTTCAGTAGCATTTATTTGATACCCCACTCAAAGACGATTGCTATTGGTTATCTAGGAACTGTTACACGTTAATTAACGACTTTACTGCCTTTAGATAATTAACAAGGTTAGCAACAAACATTAAAGTACATATTTATAAAGAAAACTGTATTAAAAATAAAAACATTAATCGTAGTGTATTACCCCTCGCTTTTTAAATTGCTTATTCTATTCTGGTCTATAGGGTGTCTACCCTATAGACCAGAATAGAATAAGCAATTTAAAAACATTAAATGTCGTAAGAAAATATCACTTATTCTTATCAGCTGATATCAGATAAATTTCGCGTTTTTATCGAGATATCGATACTGTTTCACCAAAATGCCGCTTGGGAGGTTTAGAATAGGGGTGTAGCATAATAAACCACTTTTTGAGACCCAGATTCTATAGTATTGTTCCCTCAACCCCTTCCTTGCTCTGAGATTTCTATGTTTCGCTTTAATTATTTGGTAGATTTCAGTGCTTAGTCTAACTATTGTTTGATCCTAGGCACTGATGATGGCCTTATGAAGGCTGAAAGCTGCTTTGTAATTTAAAATAAATATATATATTTTTTTACGTGGAGAGACAATTTATATTATTCATTAATTTAATAGTTCGAAACTTTGAACAGAATATAAAAGGAAAACTAAAGTAATGATAATATTTATTTTTTTAAATTTTATATAATTTGTTTTTAACCTTATGACCGATAAAATTACAAATGCAATGACTAAAGATAATTGTAATTATCTGATAATTGTAAAATACAGGCAGGCAGATAAGAAGGATAGATAAGAACAGAGTAAAACACATCTGTTTATAACAAATTAGTTAATGCCATTATCATTATTAAAACAGATGCTGGATGTTTAGAGATCTAGGGATTAGTGAGATGCTTATTGATATTTTATTTTTCATTAGTCAGAGTTGGTTAGCACTCAATTACAGAAATAGTTTATTTCTTTATACGTGTATTTGTAGAGGAATAAGAAGAATGAAATATATCAAATAATCCAATACTACTTCAAACCGCTAAAAGTAATAAAACTAGGATGTGCTGAAATTCAATCATGTTTCTAATGGTGTAGAAGACATTTTCTTGCGGTTATTGCATGAAACCGCTGTATCAAACTACGCCCATTAAACATTTCGTACATCGGTTTATTACCTACTTGCCTATGTACATGATAACGATACGATATAAAGCATCTAAATGTCCCTACATTAGGAAGATATCTGATATTATTTTGGAATTACTAACCAACATCAATATTACGTATTGATTAAACTAAATATACATTTCTATAGAAATGTAAACAGTAGTCTTAAATTAAGCATAATGCTTTTAATAACAAAGCTTAACATCTTGAGGTTCCTCAGGGAAGCTAATCTACTCATATTTATGAACATTAAGTAAATGCCACTACTGCATAACTTGTGTGTTTTTACACATAAGTGTATTATTTGAGATGTTTATATACTTTATCATTTATACAATCATTTTTATTAATCCAAATCAATACAAAAACATTTCCTCACTTTGGAGGCCTGCTTCGCAGCAGGAGGAAGCAGCATTGGGCTTGGTCAGTACTTGGATGGGAGACCGTTTTGAACTAACTGATTATTTTATTATATATATATATATATTTTTTTAAATGTTTATACATTATTTTTATTTATTTTATTTTATTATTTGAATCATCAGCGCACATTATACATGGCTTAATTGATACTTTCTTTCATGTAAAAAAAAACCAGTTTGACTGATTTAAAAAAGGGTGAAAAAATAAATGTTTCAAAAAAACATTTCCTCACTTTAGAGGCCTGCTTCGCAGCAGGAGGAAGAAGCTTTGGGCTTGGTCAGTACTTAGATGGGAGACCGTTTTGAACTAACTGATTATTTTATTATCATTTTTTTTTTTTTTTTTAAATGTTCATACATTATTTTTATTTATTTTATTTTATATAAATTGTGGCCGTACGCTGTTTGGTTGCTCTATAATATAATAAATAAATAAATAAATAAAAATAATTTGAATTTTGGCGGTATTTTGATAGATGTAAACAAACTGACGTTTAACAAAAGTATCGCAATAATTAATAATTAGGTTCGCTTATAACTTTTAAACTAATAAATGGAATTTCGTCGGTTTTTAGGGTCCGTAGGCAAAACCAAGAACCCTTATATTTTCCTGCGTGTGTCTGTCCGTCCGTCCTCTCGCGTGCTCTCACGGCTACACCTTTCGTCCGATCACTTTGAAATTTGGCATGTATGTGTCTTTTACCTGCCCACATATTTTAAAAATATAGCGACTTAAAAAAAAATATTTTTCAAAAAAATTAGGGTAAAAAAACTTAAGGGTTAAAATTTTTTTATTTTTTTTCGACACCGTGAGGGGTATCATATGAAAGGGTACGTCGAGCTGATTACAAAAATATATAATTCTTTGGTTATAACTTTGATAGGGCGAGCGTAGGCGAGTTTAAAGCGGGTTTGAAACGTGTCCCCCCCCCCCCTCTATCTCGCTTATGTGAGGTGCAAAAAATCTGAAAAAAATCCTGAACATTCTTCGGCCAAAAGTAAAGATACCACTTTTTGGAAATTTCGAAAAAAATATTATTTTATTTTTTTATTGACAAAATATGTTTTTTTTTAATAATTATGGTCTTTTCGATGTATTTATATAGTTGTAGTCCGGTTCAGTGGCAAAACAATACTTTATCAGAGTGTGTTTTGAGAATATCAGACCCTTAGAATGGTTCAAAGTAAGCTTTTTAGCATTTTAAAAAAACACTGTTTATACACTTTACAGTTAAACACTATATAGTGTGGCCTACGGACCCTCGTTGTGTGCAGACTACCTGTTTATTTATATTTGTTCCTTCCATTTTACCGGTTCCAACGATATGCTATAAGTCAAAAGTGTATTTATACTTATTTAGTTTTAAAATTAAAAATGGCGGCCAATATCAAAATAAATTTAGGTAGATTTGTTTGTCATACAGAGAGGTACATTCGTGCCAAATTTCTTTTCGATTTTTTAAAATTTTTGCTGACTCATCAAAGTCGGTTCAAGATGGCGAAAAATGTTGATTTTCCGGGCGGCACTACTAGAAGTTAGGACTGATTTTTCTGCCAACTCTCAAAGTTAACCCCTGGGCGCTACGATGATAACACACATACATACAGACATCATGCTGAAAACCACTCAGGAGGTCTTAAAAACACCCAAAACGGATAATTCAATTGAAATCTCGAAACAAAAAATTTGTGTGAAAACAATAGTTTTCCTACCATAGGCGAAGAAAAGTAAAAATGTAATATATTAGCGCTCCCAAACTTGAAAGAGTATTTTAATAACACTAAGTTCATTAATGTTCTATCCTTGAACCCCCTAAGGATCATCGCAAAAATGCGTATCCTCTCTCAAATTATTATGTTTACATCTATTTTCTGATTTTATACCAAGATTTTATACGATTTCCTGAGATCGAAAGAAATTTATAAATATAATTCTTGTAATATTTTATTGATTTAGTTGGGTAAAAAAAAGAAAGTATTATATAACATAACATAAACCCGAGGAGGATCGGAACATTAAAAAATAAACACAAATACGAGTGGTGTCGCAGTCCTAAGTACGTATACGTTGCTAATTACTTATACATGGCGGAGTTAGAAAAGAGACAAAAATAAAATTAACTAACTGTTCATACCTAGCGGAGTTAAGGAAAAATTAAAAGAAAATCATTATTTGTATCATTAAAGCAACCGTCTTACAATAAATATGTATTGAATATTGAGAAAAAAGTTATTCATGATGAGTTTATAGTTAAAGAGTACGTTTGTAGTTGGTAGGAAATAGGACTGTTTTCTACCTACCCGGCCTACTAATTTAATAGTACATTACGCGTCTAGTGCAGAAAGTAGCATTTTGCATGCGAGTGAGGAGTTCAAGGGTAGTAAAACCACACGAGCAAAGCAAAATGCAGTTTTCGCACGAGTTGCGTACCGTACTTTATCTACGATTGTGGATTTTAATAATATATCTTTCTCTTTTGATTAAGATGACATTGATTCATTGAATTAATTATTTTGGGAGGCTTATTATTCTCATTTTCGTCATAATCACTACATCACTTATTGTTTTTCACTAAAAACTCGATATAAACAGTTACTTTAATTAAACAAACAGCAAATTAGTTTTTCTAAATGTAAACAAACTCGCTAATCGTGCGTTAAGGCGAAGAATTCCTCACCTTATCACACGATTATGAAACACGCATGCGCAATGAATACAGCTACGAAAAGAATCACTTTCCATGCATCTAAACAGAGATATAATGTTTATATTTCGTATCAATTGTAGATAAAAATGTATATACATTATTTTTATATATTTAATTTCATCTATCTATATTATTAAAAAAGTTTAGTAAACAAACAAATATGCCAAATTGTCACATTGTGCGAAGGTTCCCTACTCAAAAACGTCTGCTCAGTGGCATAACCATGGGCCCCCAGGATCTGGGGGCCCCCAATTCCAATGTAACAATGTCGATGGGGCCCCATTATTCAATTCTGATGCAAATCCTTTTTCTTTCCTCATCAATTTTCTATGAAGAGGGGCCCCCAAAATTTTATTGCGGAGGGGCCCTCAATACCCTGCGTCTGCTTGAATCAGGTTAACATTTGTCATGCCTGTTTCAATTCTACTTTTGACGATGTGTAACAAGTTTAATTAAAATCGTTAAATAATATAATCGTAAAAACGTTAGAACGTAAGATATCGGTACAAACGTTGTTTTCTTTATATAAAACTTTATGTCCGCTTTAATAAATTTAGCGATCTTTATCACTTCATAGCAGTGTCGGTGTTCGTTTAACTAAACAAAATTATTTAAACAAATTGTTTGTCTCATTAAATGGATGAAGTTAGATTTTTTCCAGTCCTAAAATTCCAATTTTAAATTTGAAGCTTATGTTTACGCGAGTGTTGCGCGTGAACGCTTAGGCGGATAACTTTGTCCAACGAACTCAGCCTGGGCATTGGTAAAATGAACATATGTACCAAATTTCAACTAACTCGGTCATCTTTTACTCAAGTTATCGTCATCGGTAGATTTCGTGACGCTTGGATTTGTGACGGTCGTTTTCTTCGGATTCACTTTTTTTTTTTTTCACTCCCGGGCTCCAGAACGTGGCATAAGGAACTTCGTTCCAATAACTTTTCGGATTTTTCTAGACGGTTTAGGCCAATTTCCAACCAAACACAAAACACTGCGAGTCTCTAGGTATTTACATCCGAAACGTTTTATAACATACAGCTTACGTTTAGAGTACATTGTAAAAAAAAAAAAAAAAAAAAAAAAAAAAAAAGTTCAATATTTTACTCATTGGTTTTTAAAATATATGTAGGTGTTCAATTTTTTGTGCCAAATAGATACAAAATAATATTAAAATGAAACTAATAAAAAAACCGAACACAAATATTACTAAAAAACTACAAACGAAGAACCAAATAAATAAAGAAAGTAAAAGAGAAGAAAAAGTTGTAAAATGCAAAGAGGTTTAGGACTTTTGGACAAACTCAAATCCCAAGTCATGAATGATTTAAAAGTATAACTTCAATAAAAATTCTACAACTTTATAAATTATAGAATATATATAAATTATAAATCTTTAAAGTTTATACTAAGAAATGAATTTTCTAGTAATTACATTACACTGAATAATAAAAGCATGTTTTATTGCTAAGCTATTTTCAATGAAAGTATTCGTTTTTCATTATTTCGATCATTATAAGCAAATAAGAACGAATCACAAGAAAAATTCTCAAAAAAAATCTTTTTATTGCCAGAAAGCCATAGTAGTTCAGTGATAAGTACAAAACCATAATATTCGACCACCTAAGTTGGTTTTTTATCAATGAACCCTCATCAAACTGATCAATTTTTTCTCAGTACTATATTTAAATTAGTTACACGAGAGTAGTGATAAATTTGGACATCTTGATATAATTCGGTGGGTTTGATATAAACTTGATTAAAGTTAAATTAATGTTCAATTGTTCTCTGAACAAGAGTGAATTTATCCAGCATGTTGGAAATTCTGATGCACGCTATCAATCTGAGTGAAAGGCAGAACTCATTTATACCCTAATTCTCCTGAAAATCCAAAATGATAAATGATGTAATCCTAGAGCAATCTAACTTTACAAATTGTGTTTTGATGAAATTTTCTAACTGCCTAGATCGTGATATGATTTCCAGAAGATATTAATTGCACAATTATTCGAAAACCGAAATTTAAAAACAAATACAAATACTACTCAACTGTTGAAGTTGCACACTTATAAAAGCCGTTATGAATTGCTGATATGTATATTCAAACTCAATAATTTGACGCAGTTGCAATAACTACAACACATATAAAAGTCAAGACAAAAAATGAAGGAATTTAATGGTAGATTCTTTTGTAAACAAGTATAAATTAAAAAAACACAAATTTGATCGATTCATCAAATATATATAATAGGACCTCTCTGTAGATACTACTGATCATACTTAAATCTCATACGATACGTCACTCTTGGAATTGAGGACTGCCACGCCGGTTGAAAATTTGAGTGTTAATAGTCAAATAGTAATAGTGGCACTCAATAAAAAAATATTATTAATTGTGTACAAAGAACGTGTCTACCGTAATACCTCTATAAAATAAAATAAAGTTACAACAAATTGCTTAAAGCTTAAATAATGGTTGACTTTTTGTTTTCATTCTTTGGATGACGACTCTAGAGGTTAATGGTCAAATTAATAATAATCTGAAATATTTGTTTAAGCTCAACTTTATTTTATTCTGTAAAGGTAATTTGTACGTCCTTTATTCACAATTAATATCGAGTTTTTGGTGTGCCACTTTAAAAGTTGAGAAATATATAATAATATGAGACTCTGTATTTTACACATAAACAAAGCTTTGAGCCTTTACCAATTAACGGAAAGAATTACAATGGAAGAAAAACAGAATAATTAATTAAGCAATCAAATAAAAACAGGGAAATTGTGCTTTGTTGTAGATTATTATAAAAGCCTAACTTGATGGCCCCTTTATATTCTGTTTTATTTTCCTCTCTCTCTTTATATGTATATAATTTTATGTATGTGGGTATATACCTTTATATTTTAGCGTATATCAATCAAAGTAAAAAGTCGTCCTGAGTTAATAAAAGGTTGCCTTTATTCATAAATTCGATGTTTATTTAGGGACACCCCTTAGCCCTCTGACGCTTTCAGTTAAAAGTCAAACTAGGTGACATATTAATTAATTTTCTCTTAATTTCTGCTTGAATACACCGTATATATTATAAGTTTAGGACTTTCTGGAGACCCTTTTTGTATTTTACAATACTCAGAAACCTTTATGATTGCAAATAAGTTTGTAAAGGCTCTTAAATGTTCATTAGTTAAAGCTTTTTATAGTTGAATTGTATGGACTCTGTCTATTTAAACAATAGGAAGTTACCCCGATGAAAATTTTGTAAGGACTAAGATATTAGTTTTCTTAGTTTTTAAACGAAATATTACATTTTGTATTGTTGTTTCCAGTTATTCATAACTGTTCATTGTTTAAGAACGGTTATATCCAGCTAATGAAATGTCTCTTGCATTGAACGTAAATTGAAAGCGAAACTAAAATTAAATGTCAAAATATTAACTCGAATTGGTGCTATTTTCAAGTACAAATACCCAAATACACTACGAAGTTGCGACACAATTCCACTTTACAACGTTTTTTACTGATTGAAGATTCAATCTGACTAAGCTTTAAACATTTTAAACGTCACATAGCTTTAGTGAAAGCCTCCGCACATCAAGTTTAATTCCTATCTGTAATAAAAGTACAGACAATTCATCACAAATTTCAAGATGGTGTTAAAATTTCTAATTTATTCTTTTTATAAGTAACTTTTACTTTATTAATCCTTTTATTTTACTTTCTCTCGTTTAAACTAATTATGGACATGTATATACAAAACCACCCACTCAAATATATATATATATATATATATATATATATATATATATATATACTGCGTAATGCACAACAATTACTCTGGCGACAGAATGGAATTGCCCCCGGAGGTAATGCAATTTGTATGAACGGTTGAATTCCACGCTGACAAGTTTCATGAAAGAATAAACTAATTTAAAGAAGAGAATTTTGTTTTGTACGTGTTGGTTTTAATAAACTGTAGGCAGAGTTCGTTAAGGCTGTGCTACGAAGTTTTGCTTCACACGCACCAAACCTCTGTATACTTTCACAATCCACTCCGAAAAATAAAAATTGTATTTTTAGACTTGCTACACAGGAGGAAACTTCCTGTTAAACTACCTTTAATATTTCTATGTTCGACACATCTTGCAGTAACAAATTCGTTGAATCTGTTAACTTAATTTCGTTTATTTATATTTACAAGAAAAAATTAAAAAAAATCTTTTTAGCATCCGTTTAAAAAAATTATTCAATAAGAAACTTAAAAAAATATTTTCAGGCTGGTAAATCTAAAATTGGAAACAATTAGGGTTATCAAAGCCTGTTTTTAGTATCGTTTTATTTTTTATTTCAATATTTAAAATGGCCATTTAAAGAAATAGGTACTCTGCCCATTAGTGTGGCACGTAGCTTCCTCGCATCCTATTTCGTAAAATTTAATGATTTTAAGCTTTTAAAACCTATTATTAACTAATTCATTTCATTTTTCTCCCGTTCTTTAAATATTTTGTTTACCTAAAATAAACTGGCGTAAAAAATGACCGATTTGAACGAAATTCGACACATGGGTGCATATCAGCAGACTGCAATATAGTTTTTGTAAATGTCACACTTCATTTTTTCAAGATGGCTACCAATACAGCGGATAGCGGTTTTTAGTCAGCATGACAGGTTAGACGTCAATTTAAAGGTCTTGAAAAGTATAAAAAAAATAGACTGCCAATTAGTGAGGCACATAGCTTCCTTGCATCCTATCATGTACTTTATTGTTATATTAACATTAACGTTATGTTACTTTATTGTTATATTGTTTATTGTGTAAAAACTATTAATAGTTTTTAGCGATCTTTAACACTTCACAGCGGTGTAACTGTTGAATTAATAAAAAATTGTATTTGATAAAAGTTTGTCTCATTGAAGACATGAAGTTTGATTTTTTTCCGACCTACAATTCCAATTTTAAATTTAAAGTTCACCTTTACGCAAGCGTTACGCATGAACGCTTGAACGGATAACGTTGTCCAACGAACTCGTCCTGGGCATTGGTAAAATGAACATGTCTACCAAATTTCATCAAAATCGGTTGACATTTACTCAAGTTATCGTCACACGTTTCAGGATTCGCGGACACACAGACCGACAGACAGACAGACACGAGACCAAACCTTCATCAAAATCGGTTGACATTTACTCAAGTTATCGTCACACGTTTCAGGATTCGCGGACACACAGACCGACAGACAGACACGAGACCAAAAATTGTTCCCTGATGTCTGAAACGGATTTCTGTCTTGGACTTTTTAAAATCGGAGACATAAAACTTTTTCGTTCTCAAAAGTGAACACAATGCTTCACATACCTTCGGTAAGCTCGGAAGCAAAATATGTAACTATTATTACAACATTTTAATTTTTTGCCGGCATTGTGAAAACAAGTAGGGTTCAATGAGGGTGTAACAAGAAATGTTAGCACTTCTTTAGAAATATTACTATTTTTGATCCGATTTCAGCTATTTTTAAATATAAATGTTTATTGTTTAAGATTAAAATGCACGCTCAGCTCAATATTGCAGCACACCTAGTATTAAGTATTATATGATCATATAAATAATAGGTAGGTAGGTGTGTAATGTTGTGAAAAATTACTACAAATGTAATTACTTTTATCAGTTCTACAAAACATTATAAATATTATAGTAATAAAACTATATGAATTTGAGGGAAAATAATAGCTACAGCAAAATAAGACATGTTTAAGTTTAACTGTTATTTGTTTTTATTATACTTAAGTACTTTTATGCACGCTATCTCTTGGACTTTAAGAAAATTGGGAAATTATATAAAAGCAAATTTATTATATTTGTTTGTTAAATTATAAATATAATAATGTAATGAATGTTGTTTAATAATATAATTTTAAATTTCGAGGTCAAGTTCACATGAGTATGCAAGGATTCGTTTAAATTATCTTTATGTATAGGGTGATTGAAATAAATGTTTATAAAACCTTTTCCTTTAAAACTGCGGAATAAATAGAGAGGAATAAATGCACGTTTTCAATAGAAATAATTACAGTACCTTTATGTTAATAATGCTCGACTTAGAGAGATCTGACCGTAGTAGGATAAAAACTGAAGCAAAGTTTAAAAGAGAACAGAGGCAACTAATGTGTGTAACTGACCGTGGGGTACCTGACATGGATAGAGGAACTGGACCAATTGAGGAATTAACTAAAAATAGCAGGTGGTTAGACAGATTAGCAACGAAGGTTAGGAGTAAAAACCGAGTCATTTACAGACACGCTCTAACCCCTGGCCTAGCTAACCCGGCTAGTATAGTCGCACAAGCAAAAACATACATACCCACTCTAATACAATGTATACACATGGAAATTAATTCTCAATACTACTCCGCCAACGTCCCACCTAGTCCACACCATCAAGCCTTTAAAAACTTTTAAATTAAATAAGTTTTAAATTAAATATTTAATTTAAGAGTTTACAAAACAGGACCAAAGTGAAAAACAACCGATGCTTAAATGAGGGGAAGGGATTGCAAAGTTAACCAAAAAGTTTAACTTCAAAAATATTTATAAATAATATTTGAGAGATAGCCGGAAACGATACAACAAAAATCCTAATATAAAACCTTTTGTTTACATTTTACGTCATAATATCATAACATTAATTTATTGTGTACACCGATTTTATTTTATTAAAAAAAAAAATTATTATTATTCCTATTCCTTTAATAAAAGCACGTTTTTAATTATGAAAAAATACAACATATTTACCAGCCTAATCTAAGTACAAATTGGATGAAACGAATATTAACAGCACGAGATGAAACTTAATAAACCCCTTGTTTTTTTCATTCTCTCCTAGGTTCTGAGGTCTTTCCGCAAGGAGAAGCTTAATTTAATTCTGAGAACCCAAGACTGGGATAGAGGGTAAAATTAATTCTAAAGTTGCCTCGTCGCGTCCACCCTGGACAATCCTAATAAGAGATTAATGCATTCATTAATCCCAGAGCCAAGTTGGGAATAACAAATCAACAGAGTATACGAAAAACTTTTAATCTTTAATCTATTCAAAAGTTGTTTTATAGTAAAAAAAAAAAGTTTTGGTGTTTCTATAAAATGAATAATTACAGTATTTAAATTTGGTAAATATACCTCATCCGATCCAACCTTTTTTTGTCCAATTCTGATCGTGTCTTTTTTAATATTTTTTCTATTTACTTCTTTCAAAATAACTTTTGGCTTTCACATTTATGTATATGAAGTGATAATATCCCTTTGTCGACACAACTAAGGAATGTTATCACTCCTATATAAGAGAGATCGAATTCCAACAATTAAAAAAAATAAAATAAAATAAACAAATAAAAATGAGAAAAAAGTTAAATCCGGATACAGCACATTTAATGATTTGAATGTCAAAACGTTACAAGTAAATATGCAGATCAATTTATCATTATGTAACTTGTTACATGCTTATAATTAAGATAAGGTAAATTTCATACCATTAATTAAAAATAAATTAATTTGTACGAATTATTATCAAACTGTTCTTAGAAAACATAATCAAAATGAATTAAACTGGAAATAAGTGAGAATATAATATATTAGAACGCGTGTTGAGGTTACAAACTCTAAAAGATAATTCTAAACTACATCAGAAATAAAAACTAACAAACATTCACTTTTAAATCCCTATATATCAAAGGAAATATGGAAGTTAAAACATTTTTTTTTAATTTAGCATAAAATTAAATTCCCTCTTATTATTATTTTTAAGTCTTAAGTATACATATTAGATCGTTTATGTATAAAAATATAAATGATTATGCTGAACCAAAATAATAGAAAGAATCGAGTACCTTTAATCTCTTTTTTGTTCTTTCAATCCTTCCTAAGTATTCTTCGCATTTTTTATAATTCGCCAAATACGTCGATCATAATAACTAACTGAAATAGATGTTATTGTCAATATTAAGCAAAATAACATTTGATTTATAACTAAAGAGAAGATTATTATACTTTTTTAGATATAATAAGATATACTTGTCTTTAAAAAAAGTGTATCTATACAAACAAAAATGTATAACACAATACATTTACAACTTGAATAACGATCTTTAATACACTTGTGTACTTCTTTTTAAATTATTAAGTGAATTAATTGGAAGATTTGTCAAAAGTAAATATCTAAAAAGACGAGTAATAAAAGCAAATATGGCTGAACAAAAAATTAATTATATATTCTCGATTTTGCCTCGGGGTATGATTTTTCTGAACATGCTTGCCAAATTTCGTCAATTTCGGCCCAGTAGTTTAGACTTTAGGTGTCTGCACAGACAAACATTTTTTTGGACTCTGGGGTCCTAAAAACTTGTAAATCCATCAAAATTTGAAAAACGAAATTCGCGCTATCACAAAATTTTCTCTTTATATGAGATGGTAAAAAAACTGTGAGGATTGGTAGGCCAAGAGAAAGATAAAAGAGTAGGGGTGATGAGCTCCACACTCCACAGTTTCCCAATTGCTTCAATGTCATGGTTCATCAGGCCCAACATATAAACCCCGGTAGTCTTTGTCTTACGGTTTCTTTAAAAATGTCCCCGGCAAAATGGGAATATCTCGAACGGTAACATCAATCTCCTGTCATTTTTCCCCTACGAAAAATGATTCAGTATGGATCTAATTCGATTTGTCAAGCTTATAACTTATAATATTTCAAAACTGATATGGGGTTATAAAGCTTAACCATCAGTCTTTTTCGATTTTAAAAATTGATCGAAGCTATTTTATAACATCAGCAGAAATAAGAGATATCGAAAACAAATATATTTTTAATCATCAAATCTTTCGTCAGAGATTTTATGAATCAACATTTTTAATAATACATTTTTTAAAAAAGATAGTTTGGGTATTTAAATCTAATACCAATTTAGATGAGGATGTTTTGTTATACTTCATGTGATGTTATGCAAACGTACCTAATACTGTTTAAAGTTGAATACAGGCTTTACTGAACTCCTGTGTTTAACAGGTTTATGAGCACAAAGAGGGTTACTTAACTACAGGGACTCTAATAGTTTAATCAACTTCATCCTCGCAGTAATTTTGGATCTCAGCTCAACCATTATCAACTAGAAACTTGGCACAACCCACAACTATTTAGACAGATTTATGTAAATTTATCAAATAAGAGATAGGTAGTACTAAACACAAGTTTTGTAAGTACAAGACATTAAAGGACAGTTTTACTCTAACAGTAAATCTTATATTTAGTGTAAGACAACAGCGAAACGAAGTTAGTTTAAATTTAGAGGTTTCAAAGTAAGAAACCGTTTTGACATTCTCAAGGAATCAAGAGAAATGTTACGAATTTACTTGTGTTAGTTTTTATTTGAGACTCCTCTGTACGTGGTGTCTGCAACTTTTAAAATAAATAAATAAGATGAATAAACAAAATAAAATAGTTTTTAAATCAATCATCAACTTAAGTAAAACTTTTTTGGATGTATTATATATCAGGGGATACATTTCATTCTGTACTTTCTGGAAAATATGAAACCCTCTTATAAAATATGTTTATTGCATTTACAGGGAAAGAGAGCCACCAGTAACTTCCACCTAACAGAAGTTTGAACATCTCTGGTCAAACTTTAGTACTCGGTGGAAAAAACTTCGCAGTCATACAAGGAAATTTTATATACTAAAATATTCTCTTTTGGTTTGGAAATTGCTCATGTTTCATGCAAATAAAGTTATACAATTTCTGAATAATTTTACACTTCCATATCCAAGAAATTCAATAAAAAATTGATTTTGTCAAAAAATTCAACACTGGAATTTTTCTTTACCTACAGGTTTTAATATAATATTATAATGAGATATTGTCAATACTAGAGTTTTTTACTTTCTCGGTAGTATATTACAGAAAGAGAAAATAATTGTGATTGCGCAAAAATTCGATTAAGTGGTTTTGATGGAGTTACAGATTTTGATGTACCCTGAGTCATAAAAAATGGTTTTTAGAAATGTCGTCTGTCGTCTGAAGTTTTCCAGACGCGTGAAGCCTAAACTACTTGGCCAACTACGGAGAATTGAGTAATGACTTCTATAATTCCAAATTTGGAAAGGTTAAGCCCAAAAACTCGAAAAAAAAAATTTCTCGAATCGATTCCAACGATTATGATGAAGAATTCGAAAAAGTAGTCCATTAAAATATGAATATAACCATATAAGTCGTTTTCTCGAAAAAAAAAACCCGAAATATTGATGAATATAAATCTGATTTTGGTTAAAAATCGAAAACAACAAATCACCTGTTGAACACGTTATAAAATATGTTTAAAAGCAGTCAGCCATTTAGTGTGGCACATAGCTTCCACGCGTTCTATTTTGTATACTTTATTGATTTTATACTATTAAAACCTATTATTGTCAAATTTCTTTAATTTTCCCCCCTTTTTTAAAACTGTCAAAATTGTTTTGATTTTTTACATTAACTACAGTATCAATTTAGCAAAATATAAGGATTGCAGAAGGTTGAAATTAATCTGGGGCCATCTGCGGGCTACTTTCGACAAGCTATCCAAATTTCATAAAAATTTGATAAGTGCTTTTGATTATATATTGGTGTATATAAATGTATGTTTGTGCGCATGTGAAAGAGCTAAAATTGGCGCAGAAGGTTGAAACTAATATGGGATCAACAATAGGCTAATTATGACCTACCATCCAAATTTCAAAAAATTAGTTGAGAAGTTTTAAGATATGCTAGTTCGCAAAAATTGAGCGACAGACCGACAGACAGACAGACAAGCAGATCGACAGACAGACATAAAACAAGAAAAAAAAAAATTGTTCTTCGGGACAATCACACATAGCTTCCGTTACTTTCGGTAAGCTCGGAAGCAAATGTTCCCTGATGTTTCAAACGGATTTCAGTCTTGGAATTTTAGATATCGGAGACAAAATGTTTCGTTCTTCACAACGATCACATAGCTTCGGTAAGCTCGGAAGCAATATATCAGTTAAATGAGATATTTTGGAATTTAAATACAGTATCAATATCTAATATGAGAAAGTTTTATTCGATTTATGGGACCATTGATAAGGGATCTGACAAAGATTCACGAAGAATTAAAAAAAATAAAAAATAAAAATAAGAAGTAAATAAAATATGTGATAGAGGCTACAATACAATGACAGGTTATCTTTAAGTAAAAAAAATAAAATAGGAAAAACACAATAAAAATGTGGTTACCATATTCCGTCTGTATCAATATGAGTGAAGTTCAACTTATTTTATTACATTTTATATTAAGTCTTTACATTCCCTTTTTAATATTGGTAATGTAGAGCACATTGTTAATTTACATCTTTATACCAAAAGGTTATATTATAATGAATTTCCAACATCGAATACATAGTACCCTCCACGAGGTCTAAATTTTTAATATATATTTTCATGATCCTACATTATGTCTATGATAATACAACTATGCGCTAGGTCAATTTCTAATAGAAACCTCCTTATAGTATAGCATTAAAAATGAAAATACGTATTAAAGCAGTTAGTATAACAATAAAATATATACGTAAGCATTTATTTAATCGATGGCATTTATTCGATTTAATATAATTTAATCTTATTACATTTATTAACTAGATTACCTGCATTGTATCTTATCATTAAATACTCTCTTCATGATTGTATCATTTTTTTTTCTAAGCAGTTTACTTTAGACAGTGAAGGATTTTGGTAATATAACGAAAAACTCTGTGGTGTAAGATGAATTTTTATCTCACCTTCGGAAAATTTATAAACATAATTAAATGAAATAAAATTACTTGAGTAGTATCTATCTACGGGATGTTTTATTTTATTAATTTTCCAAGGAACAGACTAGAGATCGAGCATTTAAATGAAAACTCTTTATTTCCAAGTGATAAATAGCCAATAAAAAAGTATAGCGTCACGCTCAGTGGCTAAAAACACTTTAATATTAAGTGAAACGTCGAGCAAGATCCTTTTACTTAATAGGATCCGTCTGGAGTTGTAGAGTTTTAGGTGGCAAAAGATAGAGTGTGGTGCCGAGATGAAGGAGACTCCGCGTAAAGAGGATGCATTAATCAGGCTAGAGGGGAAGAGAACAACGCTGAGCTGCGGCCTACAGCCACTCTATACAATCTCTGAACATCACTCTATAAGATAACTGCATTTTTCCTCATATTTCACCAATAAGTAGGGTAGCTCCTCTAAAACTATAAAAAATGCACTTAACCTTCATACTGGATTTATGAAGAGTATCATGTCCTCAAGAAAAATGTGACAACTGAAAATCCTTGTCACAAGAAAATTGCCACTTATTTCCTCTTTTAGACTTAATAGTTTCTACATTTTTGCCTCATGACTCTTGTAAAATTCTTTGAGGAAAGCAATAGTTTTGTCACAAGATTTCATTTTAATTTAATCATCAAGATTCTGTTTAATCATCATTAATATAATTCAATACTAAATAATACTAACCACACATTTAAACCTAAATTTGGGTAAAAACTTAAACAAATGACCACGAGCATAATGATATCTAACACCGCTAAATACCATCCTCTGCTTGTTGGAACTTGTTGCATTTTTGTGCTCGATAGAATTGGACGATTTTGTTCTTGTTTTATTTGTCTATGAACTAAACTTAGGTGCATTTTTCTCGATCCTACTCGTTCTTTATGTCTACAAAAAGTGCTGGTTTTTTAGGCATAGACATGGCGGTACTCTTTTAGTTTGGTACCCCCCTATTGGGGGGTACCAAACTAAAATAGGCGCCATGTGGCAGCACTTTAGTTTGGTACCCCCCGTTTATTTGTATTTAAATACATGATGAAATGGTATTTTATATAATTAAAAAATTAACAATCTTAATAGGGGAATGTTCAAAAGCAGTGGGGCTTTTGTGTGGGGTTGAGAAAGGGAAAAGAAAGAGAAGAAAACGATGGGGGGGTACCAAACTAAAAGAGGTGCCGCTATACGCCTCTTTTAGTTTGATACCCCCCTAAGAAAAAGGAATAATCTAGTAGGGGGGTACCAAACTAAAAGAGGCGTATAGGGTCGCCTCTTTTAGTTTAGTACCCCCCTAAGAAAAATGAATAATCTAGTAGGATTATTTAATTAAATTAATTTAGGGCAGGAATTAAAATGGAAAAGTGAGAAACACCTCTCTAATGTCACAGTCAAAGGGAGTATTATGTATCATTTCTTAGGGATTTTTTTTTTTTTTTAATTGAATGACCTGTTATATGTCAAAATATGCATTGTCAATTAAATTTTATTTCGTTGACAGAAAAAATATTAGATTTGTTCAAAGTGAAATTATAATAAGTTGAGTTTTAGAGGAATAGAAAGGTTTAAATTTCCGAAGTGTAATTCTGTTTAATGGACAATTAGGTGAGAGGGAGTTTTTCCAATGGATATAAAGGTAAGGTGCTTAAAATTTGAATTGTAATTTTTGTGAAAGTTTGTTTGAGGTATTTTATTTCTTAAAATTTGAACATATTAAAATGAATGAAAATAACCTAGTATCACTCACTCATATCTTCCGGTAAATAAATCGTAACTGCCCCACTTTGACTAAATAACTATTAAGAAAAAGGAATGTTTAATGTTTAGTCTAATGTACATTGGGACAAAGGAATATCACACTTTTGTATATAAATGTGTGACATTCCTTTGTCCCAATGTACATTAGACTAAATATCCGATTATCGTTGAAGTTATTTAGACAAAGTGGGTCAGTCATTTTTTTCCCAATTTGGGGAAAGAAAAGATTATCAGAAACAATGTTTTGTAAAAGTATGTAAAATCCACTCATTATATATTATTAATTACTGACCCATTTCATTGGAACTTTAAGATGACCTGGGTGTTTAAATTTGTTGGGCATAGTACTAACAGTCCAACTAGGCAAGTCAGTACTACTTCTCACTCATTTACCCATCCAGGTCTTCTCAAATTTGCAATGAAGTACGAGGGTACCAAACTAAAAGTGTGCCGACCTGGCTATATATAAGTAGTATGAGTTCGTTTTATTTTTATTGTCTCTGTTAAGCATGGGGTGTAGGCTTTAGTGAAGAATAATATCGAAGAAAAATAATACTTAAATTTGATTCATGGCGATCGTTTATTACCACACTATCGAGTAAATCACAATACAACATTGTGAACCCAGATACCGGAGTACCGACCCTACATACTCAAAATATAAAAATGTTATGGGAAAGTGCTAAATGATAAAATAAAAACGACGAGGCACATTTAGACAACATATGGACTCATATTTAGCAGTTCCAATAGCGGCAGAATGAAAGAGATGTTTTCGTAGAGAACTTGAGAGCAATAAAAAAACCGAAATCCAGCAATAATTTTAAAAAATAAGACATTCCTACCATGCCATAAAACAAAAAGGGTCTCTGCAAAGGTACTTACTTAATTTTCTTATCACACAAGTAGATACAAGTATCTAGCGGCGACACAAGCATCATTGAGATATCTACTTCGGTAATATCTCCAGGTTCTGTCACCTCTAGAGTTTTTTCTTCCTCCTTCATTATTGACTTTTGGTCTGTCAAGTTTTGTTTTTACTGTCAGTGTATTTTTTCCTGTTTCATATAAAATATATAAATGTGTTAATGTTCCAAATATTATAAAGAGTAGCTTTTAACTTCTACACTGGTGACCCCCGACGACTAATACGTAAGTCTCATTGTCATTATTTACTCGGAAATAATCGCGGATTAAGTAAATTAATTAATTAACGCAGATGTCAACAAACGAGGTTCTGGTTGATCCGCACACGGAAGGAAGTAATATGGATCTTGCGAGGGTAGCGCTTAAGTTGCCGGCGTTCTGGAAGAACCGGCCTGATCTATGGTTCCGACAAGTCGAGGCCAATTTCGATTTGGCAAAAATTACGCGATGTCAGACAAAATATAACTACGTCTTGTGCGCGTTAGATGGTGATACATTGGAACAGGTCAGCGACATAATAAACCACTCTACAAACACGGATTCTTATAATATCCTTAAATCAGCCTTAATTCAACGGTTTTCCGCTAGTAGCGAGCAAAAGTTGCGAAAACTATTGTCTGATGTTCATCTAGGAGACAGGAAACCGTCCCAATTACTGAGGGCCATGCAAGATCTGGCCGGTAAGTCACTAGCGGAAGACGCATTAAAGTCTCTCTGGCTCCAAAGGCTACCCTCGAACATCCAGACGGTCTTGACGGCAAGTAAGGAAGAGCTTCCTGAGTTAGCAGTGACGGCCGATAAGATTTTAGAGGTGACGCAACCAGCAGTCTGCTCAGTGTCAACCCCAACCAAAAACTGGTGGTCAGAAACTGGTGGTCAGAAGAGGCCGTTGAAGCTTTTCTCCAACTTAAAAAGGATCTTGGTAAGGCGGCCCTCCTGGCACACCCCGACCCAGCCCAACCCATCTGCCTCACGGTCGACGCTTCGCTGACTGCAATTGGCGCAGCGCTGCAGCAACGTCAAGGATCTCGAGTATTGCCTCTGGCCTTCTTCTCACGCAGCCTGAACGATGCACAGAAGAAGTATTCCACGTACGACCGGGAGCTACTGGCGATTTATTCTTCAATAAAGCACTTTAGACCAATGCTAGAAGGACGGCAATTCATCATATTCACAGACCATCGGCCCCTCACCACTGCCTTTGACCAAGTGGGCGAACAAGCTTCGCCAAGGCAGCAGCGGCACCTGGAATTCATTGGTCAGTTCTGTACAGACATCCGCTATATTCCCGGTGAGGAGAACGCAGTTGCTGATGCGCTTTCGCGAATGACGTCAGTCTCTGCCCTTTCTCTAACCGACACTGACTTTTTTCTGCAACTCGCGGAAGCTCAGCAAAGCGATAAGGACCTAAACTACATTCGTAAATCATGGAAGACCTCCTTAGAGCTACACGAAGTACCGATCGGCAGTACTGGGAAGATATTAGTCTGTGATAAAAGCACGGGTTCAGAGCGACCATACTTACCCCTAGACTTCCGACGTGGAGTGTTCCATCAACTGCATAGCCAAGCTCATCCAGGGATTAGAGCTACTACAAAGCTGGTGGCAGCACGTTATGTTTGGCCGGGCCTCCGTCGCGATATTCGGGAGTGGACTCGGACATGCTTACCTTGTCAGCGGAGCAAGATATACCGCCATACAGTCTCTCCTATCCAACCTTTCAAGCTACCAAAGGCAAGGTTCCTCGATATTCATATAGATATAGTTGGACCTCTGCCTCCATCGCAGGGATACCGTTATCTACTAACCATGGTAGACCGGTATACCCGGTGGATGGAAGCGACCCCCCTCACTGAAATCACAGCAGAGACTGTCGCTGAAGCGTTTTTTCGAGAGTGGGTTTCGCGCTATGGAGTTCCCTCGACTGTGGTTACCGACCAGGGCCGGCAATTCGAGTCTGATCTCTTCCGTTGCCTTGGTCAGACTTGTGGATTCGAAAGGAAGAGGACTACTGCGTACCATCCACAGAGCAACGGTCTGGTAGAGCGGTTTCACAGGACATTAAAAGCATCCCTCATGGCGACACTTTCTACGAACAATGCCACGTGGGCAACAGCCCTGCCTACCACCCTCCTTGGCCTACGCACGGTAGTGCGAGAAGATTTCGGCTCCGCTGCCTGCGAGCTGGTGTTTGGTCAGCCTCTTCGTTTGCCAGGGGAATTTTTTGTCAGATCAGAAAATCCACCGCCACAAGCTGAGTTCCTTCGTCGATTGCGAGGTCATTTTAATACAATCCGACCTAAAGCCCCACGCAAGTCTCAGCCTCGACCAACTTTTATTGACAAAGCACTCAAAGAAGCCACCCACGTCTTCGTGAGAGTGGATGCAGTCAAACCACCCTTATCACCTCCGTACGAAGGACCGTACCAGGTGCTGAAACAAGAGGATAAAACGATCACGCTAAACATCAATGGAAAATTAAAAACGGTTAGTATAGATAGAGTGAAACCCTGCCATATGCTCCCACCAATTAAAGACGATATACCGTGTTCAGAGAGCAGCAACACTTCCACCTCCAACTATAGAACTGAGCCTCAAAGCAGTCAAGAAACACACCAAGACCAAGACAACATAACGACTCGCTCTGGTCGGAGAGTACGATTTCCAGCACGCTATGATCTCTGAGGAGGGGGAATTCTCTAGCGGCGACACAAGCATCATTGAGATATCTACTTCGGTAATATCTCCAGGTTCTGTCACCTCTAGAGTTTTTTCTTCCTCCTTCATTATTGACTTTTGGTCTGTCAAGTTTTGTTTTTACTGTCAGTGTATTTTTTCCTGTTTCATATAAAATATATAAATGTGTTAATGTTCCAAATATTATAAAGAGTAGCTTTTAACTTCTACAAGTATATCTTGATCAAATTCTATCCGGCAAACAAAAGAAATGAATAGGAATCACATTACTTTCTCGTTATACATAAGTAAGAATATGAAAAAGTAAAAAATCAGTACGACAACCTCGAACAAAACTTTCTCATACCTACATAGTAAGACTGAACTTAAATCCAATAATATTGAATTGAATCAATTTATTTTAAACACATAAAAACGTTTAAAAGGTGATTGTTTACACTTCGTGTTCGAATTTCAGCCAAATCATATTTATTTATCTCTAGAAGAGAAAAAAAGTAATCTTGTTTCCCTACTTTACAAGGAGGGAAGTTCCCCATTGCTCCCTCTGGGTGAATAAGGGAATCATGAGTTCTCATGATTCCCTCCAGTTTTACCCTAGATAAAGCACAATTAAGTAGTATAAGGTTGGTGTTACATACACAATTTCATTAATTAACTTTTAATTAATACCTAAACCTATAATATCATCATCACAATGTAACGTCCACAACAGTTGTCATGGTGATTAATCAGTAAAACAAACAAACAGGTTAAAGGTGGAATAATATTTTCTAAATGTAGATAAACTAATACTAATGCAAATGTGTATATACATTAGTTAGCAATTCTGTTCAATATGTGGCGGCTACTAGCTGATTCTTCCATATAATTTTAGAACTGAATTTCAAATAAATTACTACCTATAATTTCAATCTTAGTGAATTTTTAATATTTTAACTATTTTTTACTGGTCTTATATTACTTTGCTTTGTAAGTTTCATCGCACGTTTCCGTTACCCCAATTTTGAACCACTTCCCGTCTTTCAATCTTCCCCAAATTTTGCACATGGAAACAATTAAGGTAAAGAATACAGAAACCAAAAACAAAATTGGTCTTATATTACTTTGCTTTGTAAGTTTTATCGAAAACCTATTACCCCAGGAACCAACTTCATCGCTCAGGGTACAATGACTTACTTTACTCCCTTATGGGCGTAAATAACTATTGTTTCTTCAGAGTTTATAAGGGGTAGCTCCCCAAAATCTAGAGCTAAAATTTATTTCTCTATTTCAGCACGGGATATGACTTTTCTGAACAGGTAGGTCTAATTCAACGAAAGTAGTATAGGATCCACAACAGATGACCTATGGGACCTTAAAACGTGTAAATCCATAATAATTTCAAACACGAATTTTTGCTCCGTCATTCTCTCTACGTACTTTCTCTCTACATGATCATGATACTACGTATTTGAGAAAGTTAGAACACATCAGGATTAATTTATATACAATTACAAAGCATTAAGGGGTACTAAAGTAAACATTAATTGAAGTGGATCATGCCTTTACGTTTAAAATGCCAAGGGAACTGTAGTGGTTGAACGTTTTAATATCTAACCACACCACAACCGACCACGGTCCCACGGTACCTACTAATGGAACGTGGTTAATAAAGGAATGTAAAGTGATTAACATCATAACCAAGTCTTAATCTCAAAGATAGGTATTTTGAATAAAGTATGTTGCAGTAGACCACAACGTTCTCACAACTATGTTAACGGCTTAGCTTTCCGATCCAATGAAGGAATTAGTAGAAAATATCAATTAACTTATTAGAACCGCATTGTATCAAATATTACATAATTAAAAGAATTCGTGCCATCAATCAAGGCATGATCTGAGTAAATTAGATCAAATTTACTGCAGATAATATAATTATAACAATGATATTTGAAGTAGTCGCCTTTAAATTATAAATGTTTATTACTTCCACTCAAAACGATGGTTTTAAAAATAATAATGTGCTACTATAAAGACTAGCTGCTAAAATTGACAGCTTACACTCTACTATTGAAACCTTTTGTAAATGTTCAAATAACTTTGGCTCATCCATTGACAAAGAGGCGTTGTTTCTTCATCAAACACACAATATATTTATTGTGTTTTAATTGTTTTAACTTTATACACCTATATATTTATTTCTAATTTTATATATATATATATATATATATATATATATATATATATATATATATATATATATATATATAGTGTGTGTGTGTGTTGGTATCTCTCACAAATTGTGTATATATATATATATATATATATATATATATATATTTGTGGTAGGGTTGCACGTCTTGTTAGTGCCACAAGATTATTAAATATAATATTCTTAATAATAAATATTGGTCTCCGTGATTTTCAACAAAATCATCTTAAAAAGAAATTTAGGTACAAGATAAATAAATTTGGATTCAGGGACCTAAATCTTTCAAAATCAAATTTTTGCTCCATCACATTACTTTCTCTTTATATATAAACACAAATAATAATAATAAAAGATAATAAGCATATCTTAATATAACAATTAATAGCAGCCGTGCACAAAAATAAACAACTTTTGTTCAAATATAAATTAAAACAAAATAATAAAGAATATAATTCGATATATTGTAAATATATTGTATTTGTGTGTGTGCCTAGTTAGGAAGAAGAGAGGTTTTAATATGATAGACAATCGTATGGCGACAGTCGCATGCTAGAAGCCGTTTCGTCACGATATGAACGTGCCAATGAAACGTGGCTGCTTGCAATTACGTGAGAGACGCGTCTCAAGAATCTCTTTGTGGCGCTATCATTCTTATTGCTACTCTGATTAAAGGCTCTATTTATTTTCTCGTACTCAAGCAATAGCAGAAATGATGTGATCAAAAGATTAAAAAAAATTAGGAGTAATGACAAAGAAATCAGATACGTTAATTTTATCATTTATAGTATAAATCCAGTTTATGAGAAACTATAAAAGTGATAAAATCATCGATTCAAGTTCATTTCACCCAATGTCAACTACAAAAGTAGAAGATAACTTCCTATTTGTAGCTCCAACTTCTTTATATTGAAGAGATATTTGCTAAAGTACTAATAAATTAATTATATTAACACGTTGAACTTGACTCAATTTAATTTGAAAATCATGTTTAGCGGAATAATGTAGATATTTATGTGAGTATAACAGGTAAACACGCACATGATGTCTTCTCACATGTAAATATCTAAGTCAAGGTAGACTTATGTAAGATGTTTAACACATCCATATATTCTTTGTATGAACATGAATTATTATTATTTATAAATCATACTTATTATTAATAATTAAATAGCATTAATGAATTATAATATGTAGATGTTTTAATTTATAGTACTCTAGAAAAAGTAAAATCCATAAATGGAATGCACAGTGCATATGGTAGGTGCAAATGAAATAGTTACACTTTTTAATAGTAACACACACACACTCATACAAATATATATGTAAATATTTTAAAATCAGTATATATGTATATATAATTAGCCATGTATGAGGGAACCTAAGATCAAAGAATAGGCCCCGAACACATGTAAAATATACGCTTCCTAGTTAGTTTAATAAAGTAAAAAAACAGAGGGCAAATTTAAGTTAAAAAAAAGGGTGGAAAATATTGTCAGATAATTCTAATTTTTATCAATTTCTTGATCATTTTGAA
Source organism: Gerris lacustris (assembly GCA_951217055.1). NCBI lineage: Eukaryota > Metazoa > Arthropoda > Insecta > Hemiptera > Gerridae > Gerris > Gerris lacustris. Next base: position 84,210,506 of record OX578277.1, read on the forward strand.
TAAGTAAATATTGTTAAATTTATTAGATGAACAAGACTTTGCCTGCATTTCCTATACTTTTAGACGCTTTTAAGCTTTTTATATAACACTTTAAAACCCTATTTTTGTCAAATTTAGTTAATTTTCCCCCTTTTTTAAATCCGTTTTTTAACCTTTTTTTAAAAATTGATTTGATTTTTTACATGAATTAAATGATCAATTTAGCAAAAGTTAGAGTGCAGATGGTTCAAATTAATCTGGGGCTATCTGCGAGTTACTTTCGATAAACTGTGAAAGTTTCATACAAATCAGATAAGTACTTTTGTAGCTATAGGTGTAAATAAATGCATATTTATACGCATATAGAAAGTAACAAATGAGCGCAGAAGGTTGAAACTTATATGGGACCAAAAATGAGCTAATTATGACCTATTATACAAATTTCATTCACCATACAAAATCGGACGTGTAGTTTTTAAGATATGTTGGGCAAAAATTGAGCGACAGACCGACAGACAGATACAGAACCAAAACTATTTCCAAATGTATGAAATGGATTTCTGTCTTGGAATTAGGACATTTAATATTTTCGTTCTACAGAACGATCACATAGCTTCCGTTACCTTTGGAAGATTGGAAGCAAAAGATCTATAAAAATGTGTATAAAGTTATCTAAGCATCCATTTTTTCTTTTGCTGTCCCCTTTATATTTAATAGTATATTTTTTACTTGGGTCTTCAGGGGTAATAAAAACACATTTTTTTTAATGTTTTAATAATCATGTTCCCACCAAGCTTCAGAGGTTCAAGTATAATTTTAAATTAAAAATCAATATGTTTAGAGTTAATTTATTCAAAATGATGAACTAATGATAAACATTTATTTTTATTCGGAAGAACGGATGATCTTAACTTACCGTAGTAACTAGAAAGGAACCTTGATTTACAATGCTTAAGCCAAGTTCAACGTGTTAATATAATTAATTTATTTGTATTTCAGCATATATTTCTTCAATATAAAGAAGTTGGAGCTACTCTCTCTCTCTCTGTCTGTCTGTCTGTCTATCTATATCCGCATTCTTATAGGAATGAACTAAATCTAGACTTCTTATAATTATCCACAAATAAAACAATGCACTGAATAATTATCCACAAATAAAACAATGCACTGAATAATTATCCACAAATAAAACTATGCACTGATAACAGAATACATTACAAAAATAAACCCTGGAAATCCCTGGTTGTAAAGGCATTATTCGATTAAATCCATAGGGAACAAAATGTGTGGACAACATAACCTGCTAAACTGCTGTATAAGCAGACCCCCGAAAGGTGACTAAAGCGCTGACAAGAAAAAAACAGTCAATATAACGAATAAAACCAACAACCCTGATAAAGCCTTTCAACCCAAGCAAACTGTTCGTTACTGTTATTGCTTTAGATTGTCAAAACAATTACTCTTCAGGGTCTCCAATTTTCAACTTATGCATGCTCCCTCCTACCATCAATATATTATGATTAATAAAAAATATTTTTTTATCCTCTCATATAAAAAATAAATAAAATTAAATCATTAATAATTATGTTCATATAATTAAAAAATGTTCGAACAACATTTTTGATGATCATAAAATGATTGTATGTATTACATAACCATTATCGACTAATAGCACTATTTGGACTTTAATTGTATGAACTCTCCCCAAAGCAGGAAAAAAGGCTCCATTCCAAAGTGGGGGCAAAATTTGTCAAATAAGTTTTTATACTTATATTATATGTAATTAATATTTGCATGTAATAAATTAATAAATAATTGCTAAATGAAAATTTGTATGAAAACGATTTAACTATTAGCAGATGGTTTTCTCTTGTAAACTTGTGTGTAACATTTCTCATCCTTTTAGGAATAGAAAAAGATTTGTTGGGGGTTGCATATTCAAGTGAATGCGTTACCTCTTTCTACGCTGACACCTCTGAATGCTATAAATCTGGGTGAATTAATAGATTTTTAATTAGAAAGTTATTTGACTTATTTTTTAAAATGATTTTAAAAATAACAGCCTAATTCATAAGTCAGATGATAACAATACTTAGCCGACACGCCATCTCAACTCGACCACTGATCGAAATGAAACTATTATTATGTGCACTACTAAAACTATTAAAGTGTTCGCACGTTATCTTAACTCGAGAACCACTAAAAGAAATTAAACTATTATTATGCGCACTACTAAAACTATTAAAGTGTTCGCACGTTATCTTAACTCGAGAACCACTAAAAGAAATTAAACTATTATAATGTGTACTACTAAAACTATGAAAGTATGCGCACGTTATCTAAACTCGAGAATCACTGATAAAATTAAGCTAATATTATGTGAAATATTATCGTTATATATATGTCATATATCGTTCTGTTTTTATCGTTATCTTAACTCGAGAATAAATAAAAATATTATTTCATAAACTTACTTAAACCATTTAACCATGGTAATGTCCTGCTTCAAAACATATTCTTCCAATTAGATCTCTGCGCAAAATAGTTGCTTGTAAACCAATAGATTAGGATAGACAGACAAAAAGTAAAGGTTTGGCTCGATATGACCAAATCAACAATGCAATGTTAAATAAGTGGTTATAATAACTATACATATTAGACGTAGAAAAAAGATAAAATACGAAATAATAGAAGATAATATTTTTAAGAATTACACAATCTTGTGCTTAAACTAATCTAAGCAATCACTAATGACCAAATTCATCCGTTTCTTAACCATCGAGGGAACTAAATTAGGCTTATCTAACCAAACGAAACATTCACCGTATGCAAACAAAACTAAGCTTCAATTAATATAAATAAAAAATTCAATTTATAAGAAATTACTATTATGAAGAAAAAAAAAAAATATATATGTATATATATTTTATATATATATTTAAATTTATTTATATATATATGTATATATATATATATATATATATTTAAATTTATTTATATATATATGTATATATATATATATATATATATATATATATATATATATATATATATATATATATATATATATATATATATATATATAACGGATTCAGAAAAAAGATTGAAATCGTAAAAAATTATCATTTTTAGACCTCTAGATAATTCAGTGATTTAGATTTCATATACTATACATTTATTTATATAATTACGCATATTATATTAATATTACACAGCTGATTCAAAAATAACTTTAATTATTTGTAGTTGGGGGGGGGGGGGATTAGACTGTTTTAACTCAAAAAATCAATGAAGTATGACTCCTCTACGTTAATTCTTACTATTTTATATTTAATTTTCACAAATTATATTCTTCAATAAAAAAATATTACTGCCCTCTCGCTCACTCTCAGCATCTCTCCCATCCTCTCTCTCTCTCTCTTTCCCTATATATATTTATATATATATATATGTGTAAGATATATATTATATGAACATATTTAGCTTGTATTTTATAATAAATAGGAATTTTTATTCACGGTTTGAATGGATAAATCGTTCTTAACAGTGTACTTTTAGTTCTACACACGGATTTAAATTTTCCCCAGTGGCTAAAATCAAATCCAAATGTTGACGCTACCACTGTGCCGTTATCTTGTTTTATGATTCTGCAGACTTGTTTAAGAGTAGCTTTTTCTTATCTGTTAGTACTATGCTAATTATTAACAGCTGAGCGCTTTGTAAATATTTGGCAGCACGTTAATTACTGTTACTTTTATTCTCCGTTTATCTCTAAGTCAGTTATATAAAGGGAGTCTACTCACGTCGTTGGAGTGTTGGCTATATAAGAAGCAGGTACTGGGAACCTTTTTATCGTGAGCCGTTTACCGTCGGTCGAGCCCATTCCAATTGAATCAAGTGAGCGGACACTGAGTCGCAAGTGGGCAGGCAACAGGAGGCTGCTGGAAGACGGTACGTTCGTACAGCCTCCTATTTGTATTCTTTTCGCCCGAACGATCATCGGGCTGGAGAAAGGGCTCCGATTCATGGGCGGATCGTCGGAAACCGCGAGATTAGACCGTTTGGACGGATTCAGCATATCGTATGAGACGAGTTCAAAGCGGTATATATTGCCCGCTGATGTAACCCGAGTATTTGCCGCGGCCCGAACGCTAACAGAGGCGTCTCCCCACCTCCCTTATCCCCCTTCGCTATTATCGCTTCGTTATCACCCACTCGACCGACGCCTGATTGTAATTCCACTCAGGTACACCGCGTACTCAACACTACATAAGTTTCATGTACACATAATGAGAAGATCTCTTTTATTTTAACAAGCGGTAACTACCAGACGTTTTATTTATCCACTTGAAACTCAAATCGATACTCGATATAACTCTATTACGATAATAGCAATAACTGTCGAAGATCAATTGAAATAAATTCAAGTGGTACAACAATAAAGGTGTTAGTATATGAATTAGTTGTCAATATTGTTTGTTCAATTTACAAGTTTAATGTACACTGTCTTCTTTTAATTGAAGGTATTAATTTTATTGACCACACTTACTGCCATCAACACTTGACATTGATTTGTGTCCAGCTCTAATAATCCAACATATCAATCCACTATATATCTAAGTTTGAGTATTAAAACGATATTAGGATGAAAATAGTATTGCATTTGCTAATTCAAAGAATTACGGTTACTTTTTAGCTGGATTGTTCACTGTCACATTACGATTATTTTAATTTTATTCTCTCAAAAAAAATTAAAAGAGGTTCTAGGTTATGTATCCAATTTTGAGAGTACGCTCTTTTGTGTGGAGAAGCACTTCCAATTCGACTTTTGTTTTACTCACATGCACGGAATAATATCGTACTGTAAAAGAATTTTTACCAGTTTTTATTTGCTAAAGTATAAAAAAAATAATATATCCTAAAATACTTTATTTCGGGTTAAAAATGGTAGCACATTACTTGCTTTCACAAAATATTCCTTAATTTTATATAAATTATTTTAAAGTGATAAATAAGAACTAATATTAAATAATATTAATTTAATCAGGAAATTAATATATCAACTATTAATATCTCCCCGACCCCGATCAAATATTACAATATTACGATTTATATTAACATATTTTATTTCGAATAATAAAAGTTCACTGTTCTTATATTGACAAAAATGTAATTTGGTCCCTTTATTGTACTGAGTTAATGTCTCAACAGGCATTATTTTATAGTTTTCACCATTCCAGAGAGATATAGTACGTAGGACGTTTGTCAATATTTTTTGGAATTTTATTAATTTTGCCCACATATTATAAGATGTAAACTTTTATTTATTTATTTATTTTTTCTTGTGAATAATAATGAATTTTCTAATTTTCCTAAATTTCACGAGAAATTACACAAACACATTCCCTGTCTATTTTGTTATCTCTAACTTTAAGGAGGTCAGCGAAATTACTAATGATTAAAACATTAACAATGTTACCTAACTAATGGAAGACTCTGGTATTTAAATGTGATGAACTCCTCTCAAGATTAGAATATTCATAAGACAGAAAGCTGTAAACTAATACATCATAAATTCCCAACAATAATTGTCCAAGTTTGAACTTAATCAAGAATGACCTCAGGATCGTAAAGTTAAACAAAGTTGGAGCAAACAAACCCTTCAACTCTGGTAATGTCGATTGATAAAGTTCATTCATTCCTACTGCATACCTTTTTAGACCTAAGAGCTCGTAATAATGAATAGACAGCTAAAACACTGTTTAACATTCAAAGGATATTACTTTAAAATAAAGTTAAAGTTGTTTATTAAGGATCGTTCTTAATTCATCTTCACTCCTTCGTCGATATTAAACGCTTCATAAATAATTCAAAACTACTTTATTTCGGGTTAAAAATGGTGGCTCATTCCTTGCTTTCACTAAATATTCCTTCATTTTACTTGTACCAGAATAACTCTCTCAATTTCAAAGTATTTCCATTTTTTTCCATAGTAAAAAATGTTCATGATAGTCATGAATAATAAATTCGCTATTATTCTCGTACATCATGCATTTTTATTTTCAATTTACTCACTACCGACTAGATCCTACACATTAAGTAAAGACAAATGAAAAAAAGAATAGAATAATCTAAATAAAAATTAGCTAGGATGTCGTATGTATTAGAATTTTACCTAAACTATATTTTAATATTTAGCAGAGAACGATTTAAGTCTTACTCAATTGACTAGTTCATTTGTGCGCCACACTAGGCAGTGAGATGTTCTTCATGCATTTAATAATCACCGGATACGGATTAGAGCTTCTGGATTCTTAACTCTAATATGATGATTCGTACCATTCCCGCAACTTACCAGATTACTCCTGTCATATACAACCTATTTTGTCTTCTTTGGACAGAAATTTTCTCAACATTATTTTAGTTAATCGGCATTTGCTCCTGCTAGGTCTGAGGTCTGACTGAAAGCCAAGCAGACTGAGCCGATGCTTATACATTAACAGCATCAGTCCTGCATTAACAACCAGTTTGCCTATATAGCCTATTGAAAATCTAAAACTTTTTAAACTTTTATATTTTTGGGAGCGTTGCCCAAAAAATTGAGCCATTATAATGGGTATTCCACTATAAAAATGCGTTTTAGATATCAGAGATAACTTTTGGACTCGCATCTGAGTCATGTTCTGCTCATGCTGGCATAATTCTACAATACTTTTGCTAACGCCCGTATTTTAAAAACATGTTGATCAACATAAATTTGGATATATGCCGTTATCTTCCAACTCGTCAACGTTGTTTTCTCTCACGCATATGCGCACAACTTATCTTTAGTATCTCTCATATTTTTATACATATCATATTATACTTTACATTAGTCATATTATTATACATTACATTATACTTACATCATATTCATCAAGTGACAAGACACTAGAAAGGTTGGCAGAAACGCTAATTAGCAGATTTTTTTAAACCATTTGAATACTATCACTATATTCTTTATAGGACGGAGGATCAACAACTATACGCAACTACACGATGTGGTGGTCATCACTGTGATTACCAGACCCCCGCGGTGCACCTTGGTACACTAGCGATTTGGCTACACCAAAACACCTATTGTTTTATTAAAATCACAACTATACTCATCTAACGATAATCACTGTGATAACCAGGTACGTCGGGGCACCTTGGCACATTAGCCACTCGGGTACACCTAAACCCTATTGTTTTATGAAAATCGTTAAGGGACTGTTAAGAGGATTAGTTTCAGGATAGGTGTAATAAAACGAACACATTAATTAATTAATTAATTATAATACAAAATAAATCATATGTAGATTAAAAAATTCTAACAAAGTAAGGTAAGGAGACTGCAACGACGCTTGATTGGTGATCGTGGTTTAAAAGTTGATTTGTGGCTTATACCAAAGCGTATTTTTAGATAAGTTAAAATTATTAATACATCTAAATACTACATATATCTCTCAAATAGAAGATCATTCTTGCTTTTCTATGAAAAAGAGGCACATAATTATAATATTATACGAAAAAAAATTGGTGGGTCTGAAATCTGCAGTCTCAGTATGTTTATCTTCATTCTTTGATTTCGCTGGTTTTCCTTCGTTGAAGATGATAAAAAGTGAACATATATTATAAAAATAAATACAAATGATAAAAATTAATAAGTACGTTTAAGTTTGAAAAAGTTTAAAAAAATAACATTAGATCGTATACTACTAAGTATGTACAATGTTTTGGTGTAAACATATTCTTACGTTATTTAAATTTAGTCGGTAATATACATCATTATAATAAATGTTTGAAAAAAATGACATTGTACCTTTTTAAAGTAAAATCCAATTCACGAAGTTCATACCAATCATATTTGAACTTTCATATTTAAGTGACAATAATTAATTGATCACGTGAACTGTTCTTTCTTTTAATTTATAATTATTCGGTGAATGATGTTGGGGTTTGTAAATAAGTGTAGAATTCCGAGCTATGATTGGCCAACCAATTTATTCTGTTCAGGACTGTTGTCAGAGCATCAGTTAAGAGTATACCATAATTCTCCATATTTGAGACCTAAAACAAAATTAGCATAATAAGAATTATTGTAAAACATTGTAATTATTTTGCAAAACAAAATAACAATAATAATAAAATGATAATAAAACATAAATCTAAAGAGCATTTTCATAAATTAATAAATATAAATACAGAGAAAAATAAAAGATTCCGACCTTAGAAAAGACAAAACCTTAGAAAAAAAAAATATTAAGCTGAAAGCATAAAGAATGCAATACAGACACAGAGAGGAAGAAAAGATATGATCACAAAAGAGACAAGGATGGAAATGGCATAACTATTACATGTAAACCTAAGACACGAGTAATAAGACACGAGTCTAAAACTAAGAAAAGAATTTTATTTGAAATTATTGAAGCGAGATACCCATTATATATCCAGAGATACAAATTGTAGAGATACATTTATCTATTCATATAAAAGTCAACGTATGTGTATGTGTGTGTGTGTATGTATGTTTGTTTGTTCTTTATACAAATCTACAGTTTTAGTCTGATCTCGATAAAAATTTGCACACTTGAGCATCAAAGGAAGGAAAAAATCAAGGTTTGCATGAATTTTCGAAATTAATATTTTGGTACACAGGGGTACAAGTAATAAATTCGAGGTCAAAGTAATGCATACCCTTCGTGATGCATATCGTTGAAAAGCTCTTTAAGAGTACAGTAATTGATGTTATGTACAGTTTTGTCATATTTTCATTTAGGAGGGGGTAAAATGGAAAAATATAGCTATATCTTATTTATTCTTTATACAAATCTACAGTTTTAGTCCGATCTCGATGAAAATTTGCACACTTGAACTTGACCTTCAAAGCAAGCGGAAAATCAAGGTCTACATGAATTTTCGAAATTTAAATTTTGGTACAAAGGGGTACGGGGTACAAGTAATGAATACGGGGTCAGAGTAATGAATACCCTTCATGATGCATATCGTTGAAAAGCTCTTCAAGAGTACAGTAATTTTTGTTATGTATAGTTTTGTCTTATTTTCATTTAGGAGGGGGATAAAATGGAAAGTATAACTATATCTATATATAAAAAGAAGAGTATCTATATGAGAGAATCTCTTTTATCCCAATTTGATGAATATTTACACTCTTTCTCTTCAAAAAGGTTACTGCCTACATGATTTTCCGAAATTAAAATTTTGGTACTCAGAGGTACGGGGTATAAATGTCAAAGTGATGGATATCCTTCATGATGCATATAGTTGAAAAGCTCTTTAAGAGTATACAGTAATTGTTGTTAAGTATGTTTTTGTCATATTTTCATTAAGGAGGGGGGTAAAATGGAAATTTATATCTATATTTATAAAAGTCAACATATGTGTGTGTGTGTGTTTATGTTCTTTATACAAATCAACAGTTTTAATTAGATCTTGATGAAAATTTGCACACTTGACCTTCAAAGCAAGGGGAAGATCTCTGTACGAGGTACAAATGTCAAAGTATTGAAAACCCTTCATGGTGCATAATGTTGAAAAGCTCTTAAAGAGTTCAGTAATTGTTTTTACGTGTATTTAGGGGGGTAAATGGAAAACTATATATCCAAAAGTCAACGTATGTGTGTATGTTCTTTATACAAATCCACAGATTTAGTCCGATCTCGATCAAAAAATGCACACTTGAGCTTCAAAGGAAGAGTAAATCACTGTCTACATGAATTTTCGAAAATTAAATTTTGGCACACAGGGAACAGGGTACAAGTAATCAAACGGGGTCAAAGGAATGAATACCCTTATGATGCACATCGTTGAAAAGCTCTTTAAGATTACATTAATTGATGTTATGTACATTTTTGTCATATGTATTTTCATTTTAGAGGGGGTAATATGGAAAAATATAGCTATATCTTAAATAAAAAGATGAGTGTCTGTATGAAGGTATATGTCTATTATACAAATCTACAGTTTTATCCCAATTTGATGAATATTTACTCACTTTTCCTTTAAAGCAAGGGGGAGGTCACTGTCTACATGAATTTTCGTAATTTAAATTTCGGTACAAAGGGAGACGGTGTAAAAATGTCAAAGCAATGGATTCCCTTCATATGATGCATATCGTTGAAAAGCACTTTAAGAGAAAAGTAATTGTTGTTATGTACAATTTTATTTAGGAGGGGGTAAAATGGAAATTTATAGCTATATACATACAAATCAACGTATGTGTGTGTATGTTCTTTATACAAATCTACAGTTTTAGTTTGATGTCGATAAAAATTCGCATCTTGACCTTTAAAGCAAGGGGAAATTCACAGCCTACATGAATTTTCAAAATTTAAATTTGGTACACAGGGGTATGGTACAAGTAATGAATACGGGGTCAATGTAATGAATACCCTTTATGATGCAAAAGCTCTTTAAGAGTACAGAAATAGTTCTTATGTACAGTTTTGCCATATTTTAATTTGGGGGGGGGGGCGAATTTAGGATATTTGATAATTAGCTTATCAAAGTGGAGGGGGTATAGAAATAGGTGGGAGAGATAGAATCTAGATATTCTTGCAGAGTAAAATAATTTATATGTTTCTTTATGGTTGTTAATAAACTTATCAAATTATAATAACACTCCGTAGTGAAGCACGGGTACCCAGCTAGAATATAATACATAAGTACACACACACACATTCGCTCGCGCGCACACGCATATTTATAAATTCAGAAAAATAGACTCAAACATCTTAATTAAATAACTCCCAGGCCCTGGCAGCAGCCCTAATTTTACTGTAACTCTAAAATAGTCTTTTTTACCTTCTCATATAAAGAAAAATTATTGTGATGGCGCGAAAATTCGATTTTGAGATTTTAATAGATTTACACGTTTTGAGGTTCCCAAAGTAGAAAAAGTGGTTTTTAATAAATGTGTGTCTGTCGTCTGTGCAGACACGTGGAGCCTATACTACTGGACCGATTTTGACGAAATTTGGCATACATGATCAGAAAAATCTCATACCCCGAGGTGAAATTGGGAAATGTATTTTATCTTCAAATTTAGGGGCCTTACCCCCCAAAAAATCCGAAAAAAAAAATTCTTGAAAACGGTTCCGACATTAAAGAAGATAAAATGTAGTCTATTCAAATATGAAATAGCCGTTTTACCCGGAAAACGGCCCATTTAAATACAAGCCGTTTTCTCGGGAAAAATCTAGTTTCTGATTAAATAGCTTTAAACGCGGACGGAGAGATACCGGGTTCGATTCCCTACCGAGGAAAAGTTATTTTATGATAAATTTTACCAGTAAGAGAACTCGAAAACTAAATAAGTGAAAACAATGGGCTAAGTAATTATGAACTCGTTTATGAGAAAGTTAGTCTGAGTTGTCTCTGACCAATTTTTTTTTTTTTTTGGAGGCATCCATATTCACTGGTACAAAACGTAATGAGCACATTCTTTTTTATTTCCCCAAAATCGCTTCAGTTTAATAACCCATAAAAGCGTCTTTTCAATATAACTCTAAGATTATTTTGAATCATATATGTGGTTAATGGTAGAAATTTATAATAAAGTTGCAAAATATTTTCTTTAAATACAAACAATACAAATAAAAGGCTCAGAAGATAATTTAACAAATCGGTCCAGCCGTTTGAAAATGGTGGCCATTTAAAAGTTTGTTTCTAATGACAGGAATCAAACGCCTTACAATGCATTAAAACAAAATGAAACTATTCCGAAGTGTCTAGCCTAATCCGTTCCTATAAAATTGTATAAGATTTAGGAGGGGAAATATTCATTTCCTCACAAATGTACGACTTATGAAAAAACATTTATTTTACAAAGAATAACGGATTTTTGCAAGATTATTTCGTTGATTTGGTAAAAAAAAAAAGAGTGAGGGGGACACACGAAAAAAAATAATATGGGGTAAAGACAAAATGGTAAAAATTCGACGATATATATTTGTACGACGGGCACATCCAATATGGGTTATTACCAGAGACGGGAAAAAGTCATAAACGTCATAGTCATATGATTTTGTCATAAAATAGCCATTTTTCGAATAAACGTCATAAAATGGGGTTTTCTTGGAATAAACGTCATAGACTGGCCTTTTTTGTCAAATATTTAGCAAAAAGTTTGTTTTATATTGTACGTTCGTGGTCCGGTTCCAGGTAAAAGTGCAGTTCGAACAAAAAAACCCTTACACCAGCTTAGTGAAAGGCCTGGGCTCTTAATTCCCTGATCACTTTCGGACTTAACTAATGCGCTTATGCATACCTGCAACTAGAGAGGCACCGAGGGTCATCCCTAATTCCAAACTAGGGCTCCTGATCGGCTCCTTCTTGGAACAAAGAATCCAGGAAGGTCAAGATAGATTCTCCAATCAGCCAATAGTAAACCCATTGGGTTGGGCAGTTTCCTGATTAGCTGTTCCAGAACTTAAGATTTTGTATATATTCATGGTTAGGGATTACTATGTTTAATTGCTCATTTGATTTCTTACTTATGTTACTTGTTTTTTGTTTTTTTTACTTGTTCTTTTACTTGGGTTTCGTTGGTAAAACCAAAAAAGGAAACCCTTATAGTTTCGTTCATGTGTCTGTCTATCTGTCAGTCTATACAGTTCCAATAACTTTTGAATCAAAAGAGATAGAAACATGATGCATTCCAATATTAAAGATCGTTTTGACGCACACACAGGAAAAATATTGCGAACTCAAAATAATCAGCTGTTCAAATTCAAAATGGCGGATAACTCACGTCACGCGATTTTTTTTTTTTTTTTTTTTTTTTTTTTCAATTTTGAGTGGGGTACTAAATGAAAGGTATTGAAGAGTAGATACAAACTATATAACACTTGTGGAAAACGTTTAATTTTCAACGCTATTTTGTCAAAAAACATCAACATTTTGCGTGTCCCCCCCCCCCCCCCCTTAAAACTATATTTCCGCTGTTTCTAAAAATATGAAAAAATACACAAAATGTGCTTTCTGCTGGGCCATAGAAAAATAAGAATAGCAATTCGATATGAATTACTGGGAATCCAAGATGGTGGATAATTCCTGTCACGGGGATTTTTTTTTTTTTAATTTTAAGTAAGGTATATAATGAAAGGTATTGAGGAGTAGATTACAAAAATATATAACACGTGTGGAAAGTGTTTAATTTTTCATGCCATTTTGTTAAAAAAAACATCAAAATTTGAATCATGGGTGGTAACACGCCCAGGCCTTATCTGCCCGACTAAAGGGCAAAGAAGTTCGGAAATTGCCTGAAGGGCGAAAAGCAAATGAAGTGTCATGCATGAAATTTGCTCCCAGCTCATCTGCCGACGTCGAATGGTCTTTTTCCAAGTTTAAAATTCTACTGATGGACAAAAAAGCCAATTTATCGCTGGATAATATAGAACAACATATGATTATTTTTTACAACGTTGAAGCATTCTGCTAATTATTATTATTTATTATATATTGTAAATATAATTCTGTATTTATGAAATATTGAAATATTTCTTTTGAACTGTTACCCTTTTTCACAGTGAAAATAAAAGTCATACTTTTTGCTAAAACGTCATAAAACAACCGATTTTCTAAAATAGAGGTCATAAAACAGGATAATAAAAGTCATAAAAGTCATAGAATAAAGGTCATGAAATGGAAAAATAAAAGTCATAAACGTCCCGTCTCTGGTTATTACACATGCACATAACATAACTATACGATTTATCAAATTTTTGTGTCGTGTACTTTCGGAGTTACAGGTGTGTTAAAGACCTCCTGACTGACAGACTAACGCAAGAAATTTTAAAGTGTCCTCGGTTTTGCCTAAGGACCCTAAAAATGAATTAGTTTTTTTTAAAAAACATTTTTATTTTGATTTACGCATGATAAAACTAGTATTCATTAGATTCCAGTGCATGAACACAAAGGGTCGATTTTAGATGGAATTACGTATACACCAGTTGTTACCCCAGGCAAAAACCGAGAAATTAATTATAGATATACATTTAGGGATACTACTACTCCCTAAAAAAAATACGGAAAAACGTAATAGAAAAATTATTATTGAAAAAGGTGTCAAGGATTTGATTTAAAAATTCGAAAATGTTTGTCCACTTAAATGCGAACGTAACCATACAAGTCGAATCCCCAGGAAAAATCTATTTCCTTAGAAAATAGCTCCAAACGCGGAGGTAGAAGTTAGGAGTTAACGCTAGGGAGGAGTTATTTTTATGGTAAATTTTGATAAAATGTTTAATAATAATTAAATGTTACCACGAAAACACAAAACAACTAATAACAATTTTTAAAGGGGGGTTTAAATATCATTGGATATATATAAAAATTAATCAATTGGATTAAATTAAAAAATCGGAGTTTCACATGACCTTATTTTTATACATTTTATTTAGTTTTTATGTAAATATTTCATTCATATTTTATACTATAGAAGATAGTGCATTGTTGATCTAAACACTTATCCTTATATTTATTCATATTTATTGTTTCAGTTGTATTATTAAGAGTTATAAGAAGATAAATTATATGTAGACGTATGTCTATTAGATAATAATTAAAACTATTAAGTTGATAAATCTAGTTTCAGAGTAGTTTACTTTTTCAAGTTTAGTCAGAGGTTAAAACAAAAATAAAAATATAAGTGTGGTCTATAAATGAAATATGTTTTCGTTTGGAACGGCTAGGTATTTTCAGTAGATATAGTTGAAGTCAAAAGCTGTGGGGCGAGAAATCCTAGTGTGACAACACCTGTTGATTCACAGCAACCCTTTACAACATCACGCCACTAACTATTTAAGCCAAAACCCTCAGCAATTTGTGTATATTCACTGGAATCTAATGAATCCTGGTTCATTCATGCGTACATCAAATAAAATGTTTAAAAAAAACTAATTAATTTTAAGGGTCCTCAGGCAAAATAAGAAGTTTAGGCTCTACAGCCTAAAGTTAGGCTATATATTATATAACAGGCACAGACTACATACAACAGACAGGATTTTTTTAAAAACCACTTTTTGGACTCAAGGTCTATTCACACACATCAGTGACAGCACAGTTCCGTCATCGTTCCGAATCCGAACCGTCACCGTAAAAATCGTGGCTCTATTCAAACCTAACCGTCGCCGTTCCGTCATTATTATTTTTTTTTTTTACTTCAGCAGTAGTTTTTTTTCTGCATAAAATGTCGTACCTTTATTTCTGTGATGAAGTTTTCGGAGAAAGAATTGGCTGTCATAGCATTAAGTTGGACGAAGAAGAGGCACAACAGCAAAAGAGGATAAGAAAATGGAATCACGAGGCATGACGAAAAAGAGAAATAGAAGGAGCGTTTATATAACGTTATTTAAAGAATTGATCGATGATGAAACCAAGTTTTTTTAGTATTTTAGAATGACCGATAACTGTTTTAATTTATAGTCTAGGAGCCCACGCCACTGAACCTGTCATGATAGGTCTCCTAAATTGCATACATATTATTCTTAATGTCATTCAAAATTCAAAGGGGAACAGAAAATGGCCCTGCTGCCATGTATGAGACCGGACAACGCTAAAAAAAAAAAAAATAAAAAAAAAAAAAAAATAAATAAATATTTATATATTTTTTAGGTGTCTGTCATGATAGGTCTCCCGGAAAAAAATAAAAGCTTATCTGAAATATCGTAAATTTTTGTGTAAGAAAAACCATTGCTGCCTTTTCCAAGCAGGGGAGAAAATGGCGGTAGCAGCGTTTGAAAGTCGCAAAGTTTTGACGTTTTTTGACTAAATAGCGCGGAAAATTAAACACTAACCACAAGTGTTATATATTTTTGTAATCTACTCTTCAATACCTTTCATTTGATATCCCACTCAAAATTTTCAAAAAAACCGGATTATTCACTAAAACTTATGAGTGGGGTATCAAATGAAAGGTATTGAAGAGTAGATTACATATATATCACTTGTGGTTAATGTTTAATTCTCCGCGCCATTTTGTCAATAAAAATATAAATTTTGCGCCCCCCCCCCCCCCCTAAAACTGTATTTCTGCTGTTACTAAAAATATAAAAAATGTGCGGTCTGCTGGCCAAAGAAAAAATAAGAATACCAATTTGGATCTGATTAACTGGAAATCCAAAATGGCGGCTAATACCTGTCACGGGAAAATAATATGTTTTTGAAAATTTTGAGTAGGGTATCAAATGAAAGGTATTGAAGAATAGATTACAAAACTATATAACACTTGTGGTTAGTGTTTAATTTTCCGCGCCATTTGGTCAAAAACATCAACATTTTGCGACTTTCAAATGCTGCTGCTGCCATTTTCTCGCCTGCTTGGAAAAGGCAGCACTGGTTTTTCTTACACAAAAATTGATGATTTTTCTGACAAGCTTTGGTTTTTTTCGGGAGACTTATCATGACAGGAACCTAAAAAATATAGCTATATATATTTTTTTTTTTTTTTTTTTTAGCGTTGTCCGGTCCCAGATATGGCAGAAGGGCCATTTTCTGTTCCCTATGAATGACATGACGAATTATACGTATGAAATTTGGTAGACCTATCATGACAGGTTTAGTGTCGTGGGCTCTCCTACTATTACTGCATAATAACCTTGAAATTCATTTAAAAAACAAGATAGTCACTGGAGAAAAGCCATAACATCCGAACGTTTAGCAGTTTGTTTGTTTGCAGGTATTAGCAGTTTCTTAAGAGCTGAAAACTCGTCAGTCAAGAAAAGTATCGTTGAAGAGAAATTTAAAAATGACGGTTCAGCGAAAAAAATCGGTTCGGCGGAAAAAATCGGCACCGGCTCAGTGTAGACAGTGTCATTCAACTTCCAAGATAGAATTTATTTTTTACTGATACATCTCGGAAACGACGGAACGGTGACGTGCCGTGACTGATGTGTGTGAATAGATCTTCATGGAACTTTAAAACAATTAAATACATTAAAATCTCAAAATAAAATTTACTCGCTACCACAATACTTTCTCTTTATTTATATAACGTATACAGTAAAATAGAGAATGATAAGTGGACAAGGAAACTGATTCATTGATACCCAAGGGGTAGGAAACGAGCAAAAGGAACTAAGATAGATTAAAGAAATGTATAGAATATGTGGAAGAAATATTTATTATAATTTGAAGTATTTTTCTTGCAAAATTGTATGGTAATTTTGCTCTTTAGGGCTACTAAAAACCAGTAAATGGTTCCACGGTTATGAAACTGATTTTTAGCAGCAATGTATGTGTGAAAAAATGTATTGCTTATATAACTAAAATAAATGGTTATTATTAAAAAGTAAAAGACAAAAAAACAATGCAATAATAAACCTTTATAGGTTATACAGTGTTCAACTATTCATAATTACAGTAGATATTTACAAGTATATAGTAAACAACTTAAAAATTAGAAATAATTATTAATACTCTTTCTCAATAGTGAATGAGTGAGGGGCTCGAAGAATAAATAGTCCAACATATGTTCCTACTTCTAGATGAGTCTTGGTGCTGATTTTAAAGCAGTCACAATTAAGCTTAAGCAAATCCAAAACAAACGTCTAAGTTAAACAAATATAATAATAATAATGTAATAATAAAGAAGATAAGAAAAAATAAACTAGCAACTTAAAGAAGAAAAATCTGGATTATCGGCGTTTGGGAAAGAAATGTTTTTTCTTTTTAAGGTTTAGACAAAAACTGTCAATTATTTTTTATTAAAATAATAGCTTCCACACTCTACAAGAAACACTTTTTTTTACTGATATATTTAATTTCGCTTATTATCAAATACTTAATAATACAACAGATTATACAAAAATGTTGTTGATTTGATAATAATCACCAAGAAGTTTCTAATTTTAATCATGTTTAAAAGGTTATCTTAATGAAATAAATTGCTATATCTGTAACCTAGATGAAAGCCGGTGAGTAAATACACTTTTAGTTATAAGTTGAAACCATGTATTAAGTTTTTAGTTGGTTGAAAGACCAAGATGTTTATTTATGATACCAAGGGTGAAAACTCAAGTCATTAGTTATCTCTTCTTTCTATGTTCACACGTTCTACAACGTGTTATTGAGAACATGTGGTTTTCTAAAATAATTATACCACCTTTATATGATATTAAAAACATTACAGGTATTGTATTTTATTAATTACACTAAAGTACAAAATCAATATATTTAAGAAACTTTTTGTTTTAATTTCAAAGCCCTCTTTAAAACCCTTTTAACACTCAAGCATATTATGTAAAAGACGTGACAAGCTCACCCTCTAACCACCTTTTTAAAGTCGTATGGGAAACATCCTATTTTACGTAGAAACCTGAAAATCGATTTTGATATTTTGATGGATACATACGTTTTGAGGTCTAAGTCCGAAAAAGTGGTTTTTAAATATTTTTAATTTTGAAAGTACTCAGCATGTAGGTTTAGATAAATCATACCCCCAGTCGAAATCGAGAAATTCATTTTACCTCTAAATTTGGGTGCGCAACCCCCCAAAAAACTCTTTAAAAAAAATCTAAAATATAGTCCATTCAAATACGTCTAATTGAATGTAATAATATAAATTGATTTTTCGGAAAAAAAAAATTGTTTCTACATATAAGGAAATAAATCTGATTTTGTTGAAATTCAAACAAAATTCAAAAAAAAAAAATTAAACAACCACAAAAACACTTTTTAAAATATGATCAAAATAAGTCAATTAATGAGATATTATTGAATTTAAATATAGTATTAATATCTATATGACTGTATACCAATAGTATACATGTCTATACTATAGTAGTATACTAGTAGTATTTATGTCTATATACTGTTAAGTAAAGTAAAGTAAAGTGTCCATAGAGGAAGAATGTATTCTCTTGATTTGCCGGTGTTTAGACAATGGTTCTAGAGCTAAAACCCTTGTATGGCTGAACAATAACTCATTGCTAACTCACAGCTAACATTGTAAAGCATTCAAACCTGAATAATAATAACCCTGATTAACTGAATACTGAATCATTGTATAATCAAATATTTTTATGTTCATATATTATGTTCTACACTACATGTCACCAAAGCTCTAAGATTTAAGAGCCATGAATATTTATGTATGCTAGCGATATGAAAATTGTAGTAATGGTTATTAAAAAATTGGTTGTGTTGACCGATATTTTGTGGTAATCGAACATGATGATAATTAACTCTTGAATAAATCACACGTTGTTCAAGTTAAAATATATATATTTGTCTAACCACAATTAACATAAATATAAAAATCAGACGACCGTTTTAGTCTTTCGACTATCTTCAATGACTCGTATATATAGACTGAGTGAAGAAAAAGAATCAAGGGTTACAGGGTATAAAGATGAATCTGTTGGTTGTGGTGTGTGGGGTACACATCTGGTGTGTGATCTGCATGAAGGTTCCCAAAAAGTACTACAATACTGAATGAAGTAAACTAAAGCTAGGATCTTTAACAATGAACTAATGTTTTACAAAATTGTTTAAATCTATAGTTAATAAATAAGAATCGAGTCTACTATTAATAACTAGCAAGGACTTAGGCAGAGTAAGTGGTGGTTGGATTGTGGAAGTTTTGTAAAACTATTGCAGAGGTTTGACCAGGACTGAGTTGTTTAGATTGGTTCTTTCATTGAAACATTCTAAACCAGGGTGTTGAAAGCTCTGTGGATCTCTAAATTCTCTAGTTTTTAGTAAGTCTAGTTTTTTACCTTTTCTACAAACATGGACTAGCTCATAGTTATCTTTAGTAAACCTATGGTTGCCATCTATTAAATGGTTAGCGAAACTCGAAGTTTTAGTTGTTTTATTCCAGGCCGAATAATGTTCTGCGACTCGTTTTGAAATTTTTCTTCCGGTCTGACCTATGTATACCCCTTTACATGTGTCACATATTAGCTTATAAATACCACTTTTGTCTGGTTTTTCTGTTTTTTGTTTGACTGAACCTAAGTATTTACCTAATGTTACATGTCTATAGGTTATTATGTTATTATTGTTTTTTATAATTTTGCCAATTTGTGTCGAGATATCTAATGGTTATTGTAATAAATCTTAATAAATTATATTTATCTACTCGCGGCAGCAAAATTAAACATTACTTAACTGTTTTTAGGCTGGAAAGTACTATTTCGCTGATTTGTCATTAAAATATTAAAAACAGGCAGGAAAGTAGTTAAAACAGTCAGGAAAATACTTTCTCTGCCTAGGCAGAGAAATATTTCCCTGCCTAGGCAGAGAAAGTAACAGTGTTTACCACTGCGTGTCATAACCTCTCATTTTGGCAAGAACAGTTTATACTATTATCTCTATCTTATACCATTATATATTATAGTTAAATAAGTAATATTTAATAAATAAACGTTTTAATAATAAAATAATTTGTTTATATTTGTTAATTTTGTTAAATAAGTTCAATGATTAGTAGATCTTTAATTAAAAAAATAGTAGAGTCACTGACTATACTGTAGCGTCATGTAAACATTGAACATCCATATTATTTTTATTATTTAAGTAATTCTAGATTAGACTAGCTACTTTTCTTGATGTATTCTAGTTACTTCTTTTCTTTTAAGCAATAGAAGATATCTTTAACACCTTTATTAATTTTTTAGTAAAAATATAAATAAATATTTTGTATTGCGTGCATTATTCATTCAGAAGTTATGTGTTTATAAACGTGTGTTTTGTATTTTGTTGTTATAGATTGAGTTTGCTTTTCTCTTATTGTTATTATTCCCAAGTTTCTTATTTGAACATTAATTTTAGTTAATACATCTGTTATTATCTTTATTTATATGACACATAGTTATTAACTATGTTATATTAATAAAGATAACAATTTAGCAGTTTAATTTTTCTGGCGCAAGTAGATAAAATATTGTATGCAACAAGGCAGCAAAGGAAACATTTCTGCCTCGTTTATTCATTGCCTGCCTCGGCTTCGCCTCGGCAGTCAAATAGGTAAATTACCTGCCTCGGCTTCGCCTCGGCAGTTAATTATCATAGCCTGTCCTCGCCTTCGGCTCGGAGGCTAATCTAATCACTCGTCAGTAAAATTCCATTTTGCTGCCTAGTTACATAAATAACTATTATTTATTTATTTTAAATGTGTTATAAGTTTAAATATATATATATATATATTTTTTAAATTGTTCCCTTTAATGTTTCTTATTTTTATCCTTATTTTATATCCTTTATAGCACCTTTTCCCATAATATAGAATGACATTTGAATTTTGACGCATTTGAATTTAGAATTTCATAATTAAAAAAGGAAGTGAACCAAAACGTAATAATTAGAGAGGGAGGAGTGTTTCTACTTTCTACACTAACTCAGCACAAAAATGTGAAAAAATAATAATTATTTTCGGCACAACAGCCCGTGACGTTTTGCAACTACATATTATGTATGTTATATACTATAAGCAATGAAAGACACGGGATTGACACGTCGCTCCATCAGCTGTATAAACCTTAATATTGGCTTCCGTAAAAGGATAGACGCCACTTTACTTAAGTAGCTATCCATTTATATAGCGATGCTGGGTGAATATCGAGAGAGTTAAACATTTAATGTGCTCTGCTCATGCGTTATGCGCAAAAATGGCTAAGCTCAATTTTTTTTAATTTTCAAGAGGGGTATCAAATGAAAGCTACTGAGGAGTAGATTACAAAATATATAACATTTTACGAGTACTCTGCTTTTTGCCGCAAAAATTTCACCCAAATAAAATGTCCTTCCCCCAACCACCCTATAACGGCTAGTCCAAAAATTATGAAATAATTCATGCTAGTACCTCATGGTGGGGCGATGAGAACTGCCAAAAAAAATTTTTTTTTAATTTAACTTTTTGTTATTATGTACCTATAAAAAGATTGCGATCCCTCGGGAGATCGAACCAGAGACCCGTACTCTAGCAAGGACCACCTCAACTTTTTTTTGGGGCCATCCATTTAAATTTGTTTATATTTTTATACTTTCATATAGGGCGGGATGGGGAATTAATAAAATCATTTTATCAATGCCCAGCACGGGTTCGTTGGACAACGTTATCCGCTCAAGCGTTCACGCTCGCGTAAACGTAAGATTTAAATGTCAAATTGGAATTTTAGGACGGAAAAAATTCTAAATTTATCTATTCAATGAGACAAACAACTTTTTTAAATAATTTTTTTTTTAGTAAAACCAAGACCGACACCGATATTGAAGTGTTAAAGATCGCTATATTTATTAAATTTATTAAAGCAGACCTAAAAATTTAAAATAGAGAAATCAACGTTTTCTATAATATCTTTATAATTTATATTTAATGAAAAGCGTAAGGAACTTAGTTCCTAACGAGTGTCCCGCGACACCACACGTGTTTTTTTATACTTAGCCATTATCGTAAAAATCAAATTTTATTTATGTTTAGCTATCAATACTTCCTATTAATTTTTTTCATTCGATATAATAACAACTGATTAGATAACTTTTAATATTATCATTTAACGAAATTTGTTAATAATTAAAAATTAATTATTATTTAGTACTCAGGAAATAAAAATGAACATTTATTTTTCTTCTTTTATCCCCTAATAATTTAAATCTAGAGTAACAAGAGTATGCTAAATAACAGGAAAAACATTTATGGTGTTATTTTTACTTTTATACCCAACAATTTAAGTACAAGAAATAGGTCAAGGGTTTTTTTTTTTTTTTTAAAAAAACCGTAAATTTTGTTGTATTCGACCGACCATATCTCCGAGCCGTTGATCACTTTATTACCTACACAGGACACTCTTTAAAATATATACCTACAAACATTAAATAACTTTTGACGAAGCATAATAAGAGTATTTTATATCCAATCGTGAGCAGACAGAAAAAAAGTAAAAATAACCATGAACCATGAATTCATCTCAAAACGATTTAGGGGTTTGCAGCCAAAAAGAGAGAAGATAACAAAAATACACACCTATATAATTTTTTCAGCAATAAAAGAAAAATTATTTGAAACATTTTATTGGTGGACGAATGCGTTGTAATGCGTAAGCTTTAATTCTTGGCAACAAAATTAAAAAAAAAAAAACTTGCTATCATTTAAAATGAATGAAAAATGTGATATTATACAGCGATAATTCATTCCAAGCACATATTTAATGGCTGCGGCAGAGTCAGTAAATTTATTGATTGTTTTGATGGCCTTTTAGATTTAGAAGGTGTTATCCTGTTATCTATTACTAATCTACTATCTAATGAATAGATATCTACTAGACATGTTTTTTTTATTTCTGGATTTTAGAAAAAATTATGTGATTGAGATATTACAAAGAAGCGAGTTCTACAATGAAATATGGAAATTATTAAGCCCCACGGTTACCATGAATCCCAGCGTAGATAGTTAATTGGGGGAAAAATAATTTGCGTTGAAGGAAGGATGGAGTATAAGAGATATATATCAAGTTCTACATAATATTTTTGTTGGTACCCATCTAGATATATTGAATTAAACACTCTCATCAAAATTTTACTGATTAGTTTCACCACAATTATGTGGTATTCCATAAACATGTTCTCACAGCTGGACTTCTCATAATAATTCAATTTGGCTCTACGAGTTCTATTCACTATGAGCAAGTTTTTAGTCTTTTTTATAAGATAATTAATAAATCAAAATAATAAAAGTCTCTTTGGAATAAATAAATAAACATGGACGTTAACTAAAGTTGTTGGTAGTAGTAGGTGTATAAGGGGAAGAAAAAAACACTTAAACCCCTTTGCACTAATCCCATATGAAGTTCAACCACTTCAGTTCAGCCATGTATAAATCAAAATGAAAGGGCATGGGATCGAACCTTACAGATTTATAGTTGGCCGAAGAGATGCGACTATAGACTTAAGCACCACGGTTACTCTGAATCCCAGCATAGGTATTTAGTTAATTGGGGGAAAAATCATACTTGTTTTGGTACACATCTAGATATATTGAATTAAGAGCACTCTCATCACAATTTTACTGATCAGTTTCGCCACAATTATGTGGTATTACATAAACAGGTCCTCACACCTGTAATACTCATACTAATTTATTTAGTAACTTTTATAAAGTAAAATTAAAAACAAAAGCAATATGTTTCGATATGGATTTTGATTATTAATGGTACAGATATTTCAGATCAAATAGTGATGACCTACTTTTGGTCAATTTGCGTTAAATGAGCAGGGTTTAGATTTAAGTTTCTATAGAAAATTTCATAATGTTCTTCATTATATTAGATTTATAGTTTAAATAGAAAATATTATTTAGTATTCACCAAGGAATTTTATAAAAACTGTAAATTTAGGTTCACATAATATTAGGTGGAGAATGAGAAAAAAAAGTATTCATTAAATAACGCAGTACAAAACAGACATTAAAGAAACCTAAAAAAGAAATGGTAACTATATCACCTCTTTTCAGGGAAACATTAAATAGAGAATTGTCGGTCTCCTCAGAGCCGGTTCCTATGTTCTCAAGTTATTAAGTAACTCAGGCAGAATAAGATGAAGATGAATCAATATCCAATAAACGAGCGTTGAATATTAATGCTGTTTAATAATTTATTTACAATATAACACTCCAGTGGGCTGTCAAAGTGAATTATTAAACTAAGAAAGTACATAAAGAAGATTATCAATTCCAAATAAATTAAAGGAGAATAGAGATAAATAAAATTATTTATAGTCAATATCATATTGGAATTATTATATTGCAAATCATTATTATAATCCTCGTTATTCATTATTTTCAGCACAATACATACCTACTTAATTTTTTTTAGATCTAGGGAAATACTGCGAAAGAAATATGGATTTCAAATTTATATATTAAGTAATAATAAATCTTACGATATTCGGGTTAATATAATTAACTATTTTAGCAGAAACTTTGAGTTGATCGGCATAAAATAAAATGTTGTATACCGATATTATCTGCAAGGGAAGAACATAAACTGAAGACTATATATGGTTTCCTTACTAATACGATAGATAAGGAACAACTTATAGAATTTTGCATGACTGATTTGATAAACAATTTTATCTACGATTGATACGAAATATAAACATTATATCTCTGTTTAGATGCATAGAAAGTGAATCTTTTCGTAGCTGTATTCATTGCGCATGCGCGTTCATAATGAGGTGAAGAATTCCTCTATTTATGCGCCCTAGGTCGGAAAAAAAGAGGACTTCTTCACCTTTAAGCACGATTAGCGGATTTGTTTACATTCTAATTTGCTGATTTTTCAATCAAAGTAACTGTTTATATCGAGTTTTTAGAGAAACAATGAGTAATTTAAGTGATTATGAAGAAAATGAGGAGAATTATACGCCTTCCGAAATAATTAATTCGGCACAAAATACAACTAATGAATTAATGTCATCTTAATCAAAAGAAAAATACGTACTTACATACAGGAAGTTTATTAAATATTTCTTTCTGAAGTTATTATTAAAATCCACAATCGTAATATAAAGTACGGTACGCATCTCGAGCGAAAACTGCATTTTGCTTTGCTCGTGTGGTTTTACTACCCTCGCTGTCGCTCGGGTGCAAACTCCACACTCGCATGCAAAATGCTACTTTCGGCACTAGACGCAAAATATACTATTTTCAAAGGCCAATAAAAACAGTTGTTTTCTTTCAAGTGAGAAAGTCATGTACTAGACATACTTAACCGTTTATATTTATTTTACTGATTACCCTCATATCGCAGAATCTTGAAGTATACCACGTCTAAGGGGAAAGATTTTTTTTTCTTGTTGTAACTGTAATGTTAAGCCAATTCGACATTAAATATTAAAAAAATAAGTCTCTCTACTAAAGTAGCATTGTTGTATGAGGTTGGTAGTCAGATTTTAACGTTTCTGAACTGCTACACTGATTTTTTTTGGTAAAACCAAAAAAAGAAACCCTTTTAGTTTCGTTCCTGTGTCTGTCTGTCTGTCACTCTGAACGGTTCCAATAACTTTTGAATCAAAAGAGATGAAAACAAGAAACATTCCAGTATTAAAGAAAAGTTTTGACGGAGGAAAAATATAGAGAACTCAAAATTATCAGCTGTTCAAATTCAAAATGGCGAATAATTCTCGTCACTCAAAAAAATTATTTTTTAAAAAAATGTTTGTGAGGGGTATTAAATGAAAAGTATTATTGAAAAGTAGATTACAAATATATATATCACTTAGGGATAGTGTTTAATTTTCGGCGCCATTTTGTCAAAAAACATCGACATTTTACGTGCCCCCCCCCCCCCAATCGTATTTCAGCTCTTACTAAAAATATAGAAAAATATGCAAAATGTACGGTCTGATGGGCCAATGAAAATAAAAGAATAGTAATTTGATCCGATTAACTGGGAATCCAAGATGGCGGCTAATTCTCGTCACGGGGAAAAAAATATTTTTTAAAATTTTTGGGTGGGGTATCAAATGAAAGGTATTGAAGAGTAGATTACAAATATATATATAACACTTGTGGATAGTAAAAATGACCACTAATGACTGAAATCTGGCTTTGAACAAAAAAAAAGATAGTTTAGTGGAGACTTATTTTCTTTATTTTTAATCGATTGATTCCACTGCTGATCTATGAAAATTACATAATAACTTCAAAATTATGATTAGTAATTGTCTACTTACTTTCTGGTATTGTTCTGAGGTTTGCAGGTTTTTACTAATAGTATTTACAAATGAGACCAAGCTGCTTGATCCAAATCTAGAACATACCATTTTAAACACATGTTATAATTATAATTTTTCATTTCAGATTTTCGAAATATATTACAAATCGAACGAGCTTCGTTATTTTCAAATCCTTTTTTAATCAAAGACTGAAAGAGTACTTTTAAACCCCCAAAAAAATCAATAATAAATTAATTAAATAAATTATCACCTGTTATCGATTTCCCTGACATTTCTAAAAAGCATGTCAAGAAGGAGATCGGCATTTTCAGCTCTAGCAGCGAAGCTGTTATATCTTCTTGTCCATTCATCCACGGATAACTCAGATATTCCTTTTTCCAAGTAACTAAAAATAAAAAGAGAAAATAAAGGAATATTACAGAGTATTATCCAAAAACATAATACAAGTATTATCCTACTACATCCTATGTAACCAGGGTTTATTAAAATTTATCTTTATGAAATATCAAATCCAAATACCGCTGAACGGAACACTGGACATAATAAGATTCTCGTCCCTGGATGCACGACAAACATCTTTTTATGTTAGGGAAATACAGAAAGACAACAACTCTGTTTTGCCTGGAAAGTTAAAATTTAAAAATGCTTCTCGAGTAGTAGGAATCAGTTTCTAATTTGGAAGTTCTGCAATTTATATTTGATTCATGGGGATCATCTAAATTAAATTAAATGATTAATTAATTAATCAAATACATTAAAATAACTTATTACCAAGCGAAGCTCTTTAATCCAGATATTTTTGTATAAATCCTCTTTTTAAGGTCAGTAGGCAAAAACGAGGACCCTTAATAATATAAATCAAATTATAATTACTATTTATAAAGGGAGACAGACAGAGAAAAATAGACTTCAACGCCGGGACTCGAACCACGGACCTCCCTAGTCTGTCTAAAACACATCTGAACTCTGAAAGTACTCAACAAAAAAAGTTGAAACTTTCCCGTTATGTTATGTGTATTAAGCCAAACTGGCATTACGTCGCTTATTTTGTGAAAAATATTTCCCCCAAAATCAAAACAATTTTGTTAGGAATGGACTTATTGGGCTAGACACTTCGGAATAGTGTAATTGAGTTTGGGCAATTCAAATGTAAAGAGCTTTGTTTCACGTCGTTATAATAAATTAGAAGTTATAGCTAAAACAAACTTTTAAATGGCCGTCATCTTGATACGGCTTGATAACGAACTAAACCTATTTGCTATAAATTGCCTACGGACCCTTTTTGTGTTCTGAAAGAACATACTAAGCCAATTTATGCTTACCAAAGGTAACAGAAGCATTGTGAACAATCTGGAAAATAACTTTTATCTACGATTGATACGAAATATAAACATTTTATCTCTGTTTAGTTGCATGCGCGTTTCATTTCTTCACCTTATTGCGCACGATTAGCGTGTTTTTTTATATTTAAGAAAACTAATTTGCTGTTCGTTTAATTAAAGTAACTGCTTTTTCTGTATTTATTATTAAAATCCAACAATCGTGGATAAAGCAGGGTACGCAACTCGTGCGAAAACTACATTTTGCTTTGCTCGTATGGTTTTACTACCCTCGCTGTCGCTCGGGCACACATTCGCATGCAAATTGCTACTTTCCGCACTAGACGCGTAATGTATTATTTTGATATGTCTACAATTTCAAAAAAGCCTGGACTAAATCCAGTTTCTGACTTCATGGAATATTTTTGATCTCCTGTCTTTGTTTGTTTGTATGTGCAACAACATTTTTGCTAACCACCATATCTTAATAAACAGGTGAAGTGTGTGCTGGTCAGCACACAGCGAGGGTCCGTAGGCCACACTGTATAGTTTAAGTAGTACCCTATTGATGGTGTTTTTTAAAATGCTAAAAAACTTACTTTGAACTATCCTATGGGTCTGATATTCTCAAAACACATAAACAAACTTCCAATAAAGTATTTTTTGCCACTGAACCGGACTACAACCATATAAATACATCGAAAAGACCATAATTATAAAAAAGCGTATTTTGTCAATAAAAAATTAAATAATTTTTTTTTTCGAAATTTCCAAAAAGTGGTATCTTTAATTTTGGTCGAAGAATGTTCAGGAATTATTTCAGATTTTTTGCACTTCACATAAGTGAGATAGATGGGGGGGGGGGGACACGTTTCACACCCGCTTCAAACTCGCCTACGCTCGCCCTATCAAAGTTATAACCAAAGAATTATATATTTTTGTAATCAGCTCGACGTACCCTTTCATATGATACCCCTCACGGTGTCGAAAAAAAAAAAGTAAAATTTTTAACCCTTAAGTTTTTTTACCCTCATTTTTTTGAAAAATATTTCTTTTAAGTCGCTATATTTTTAAAATATGTTTGGAAAAAACTAACTAAAAACTACTCGTCCGATTTCAATAAAATTTGGATGATTTGTTGAAAGCACCTCACAGTTAGTTCCATATTAATTGAAACCGTCTGCTCACATTTAATATTGAATAAAAATAATGAATCAAACATAATATCCAAATCTCATTTGAGGAAGTAATGTACCGGCAGACAATTTTAAACTTGGGCTATTCTTACTGAGACTGTAAATAATTGTGTCTTTATTTTCCTTCACCATTGTGTTTCCCAACATTACTAATGTCCTCAACATCCATTATTAATTCGTGAACTTCATGCGATCTATTCAACTCATAAAGTTCTGGATTTCAAGGCAGTAGGTACTGATGTATATGAATAATCGAGTATCGACAGTAAGACCTACCAGAATGGTTGAAATTATATTTTTAAATTAATTTAGAATGGTCTGGATTAAATTATTTAATAAATACTATTTCTATTCCTTCATCTGTTGAAAATGATAGAGATTTTACACACGATACACTTATGTGTAAGTCGAATTCCTTGGAGTTAAACAAATTTTAAATATTTCAGGGCATCCAAGACTTTTAAATAATTTTTTTTTAATTTTATACGAGCTGGATCCTAGAGAAAAATAGTAAAATAACCATAACATAACAATATTTTTTCCCCAATTATGTGTGTACATCTAGGACGCAATATAATCTATGGGTATTATTAGGTATATAGACGCAATTTTCAATTATAAAAAAAACAAAAAAAAAACATAATGTGTGCTTAACACAAATAAAAACAACTTAAAATGTACAAGAACTATTCGGGTTCATTAACCCTATAAGCATGGCGACATACTGTTTCAATCAAAACTCTGATTGCCATAGAAAATTCAAAGCGAAGGGTCCTTTGTGTCATATCCCTTCGTTAACCACCTAATGATAGCATAAAAGCCTAAGGCATAGCGCATTCGAATACACATTTTCGCTAACACGAGAAAAGCAATAAATCAGCTCCAAGAACTTCGTCAAGTATAGATAGTTTATTATACATGAATAATAAGTATTTAATTAGTTGCTAAGCTTCAAATATTGTCTTACTGAATACTTTTATTCAAGTGTAAACTAAATTTAAATATAAACCACTATTGTTTTACCGCTCTGATAGTGAAAATATTGGTCCTGTAGCTTATGTTTTGCCCAAAATACTACAGTTAAGTATAAAAGTCAACGTGGATGTGAGTGAGAAGATAAATGTGTATGTTCTTTCTAATATGCCATTCTACAAAGAAAATTCACTTTAGGAATCCGGACCAAACTTGGCGCACACATATATTTGACACCCTCTAGTCAACATGTTAGCATAGTTTCATCCCCTAAGACCCATTTGTACCGTTTAAGTTCAAGGTTGTTAAGAAATTTCCATATACAAATAAAGGATAGACATAAATAATATACATTTTCGACGAATTCTATTGCATTATTTAAAAGAAAATGTATTATATAAATTTTTGTAGAGCGAAAAGAAGAGGGTCTTTGAATGAGAATTTAGGTATCAGTATTAATCATTGTCGGAGGAACGAATGCTATAATTCAGGAATTTTCGGCTCGTATGCTACCAAAGTCAATCGATTGAAGCCTAATTCTTACTAACATGCCCCAGAAAATGTGGTACACAGACAATGGAGCGATACGCAACCACAAATAGATTTTTGTAAGGTTAAAATGGTCTGGGCAATTTTCCAAAGCATGGTGTTATTTTGGAACCACATTTGCTCAAAGCTGATATTCGGCTATCATTATGTAATAATGTAAAACAGTAGTATTCAGATTATAACCCGGATGAAAGCATAAAAGGATAGTCATTAGTCCTTCCTAAATATTTATCGACCATCCCAAGACCCCTTATAAACCCTTGCAAACTTCCATTGTCTCCTAAAGGCTGATACAGAGTTCTTTAGAAAATCCCTTGTATAAAATACAAAATTCCTTGTCATTGAATTTCCCTGGGGCGTTAAATGCCTTATATTATTATAATTATTTATACTCAACACTTCTCTGTTTTAGTTACAAATCTTTTATAACCAGAAAATTTAAAATCGTTTTGGGTTTAATACACTACAATAATTATTGGCTCAGTAATTTGTATCGATGTACCAAATATTACCTGTAGCAGAAGTAAAATAGGGAAATAAACCATAAATTATTAACTTAACCGATTAAGATAACGCTAACTTAACTCCTACCATATGCCTATCAAGTCCATAACTTATGTAGTAAAGAGAGAAGAACTTATTTGCTTTTGGATATGGTGCCCTTATTTGAAAATTACCAAAATAGTAGGTTAAGTTAACCTCTACCTGCTTACAAGCTTTTCACTTTATATTTTAATCTAAATATATAAAAGTCAACGTGGAACTTTATGTAAGGGGTGGGTGTGTGTATATACTTAGAAGGGTTTCCCGTACTTTAAATCGTCCAGTCAAAACTTAGCACATATTTTCATCCTACTGCTAAATAAAATATGCACTTATTTTTAAAAGGCAACCATTTGTGTACCATTTTAGGCCAAATTTCACTTTATTACCTATTCATCACACAACATCAGATACCCTTAATCTTAGAATCACGAATATTGCCGAAGAGTTCCCTTCGATACTGTAGATCTCTGCAAATAATTAATTTTTGGATCCACCATTTTACTTCAAAATGGATGTTTATCTCAAATTTGTATACAGCACTATCTGAACAAGAACCTTAAACATTCTCAATAACTCACTTTTTATGGCATAGACATAATCTGAAAGGATTTTTAATGTTAGCTTTTAAAATTCAGTATGCGGTTATATTAATGATAAAACCCAAGTCCCCTAACTCACCTATTCATCATACTAAATCTTGGATATAAAATCGGAAACAATTTAGATAAGTACAATATAAATATAAACTATATTACAAAGACCAAAATTAATTAAGCTCTTTAAAAATTAATATTTCCCCTGCTTCAATTTTCTCATTATATTATCTTAATGAAGCTTAGAGTATTTTAAGTTATGAGAAGTTGAGCTAGAATGTAATAGAGAACAATAGATATAGATGAAGTGCACTTGATGTCAAAAACACTTCCTGTTCACCTCTTTCTCATCAGATTTTTGGATCAATAAGTGATTTAACGAAATAAAAAATATAATTACAAAAATCTGTTTCCAGTTTGTAATTCTACATTATCCATTCCAACGTTAATATAGTTTTTTAAGGAAAAATTTAAATGAATTTTAAAAGTTTAGTAATAAAAAGTATGTTCCAGATATATATGGCATTCAGTTTGGTATAGAGAAAACGGATTAAAACAATTTAAAGGCTATATAAATAAATATACTATTTACATTTGAATTAATAAAACGTTATGTATAGTAAAATCAATAAAGTAGAATCCTCTTCAGATTTAAAGAAAAAAATATATAAATTACAAAATAATGAAAGCTGGTTAAAAACAAATATTCTTCCATATTTTTAGATTGATAGTAAATTTTAATAGCATAACCCACAAATAATTCAAATTAAATTCCTGAGATTTATTTAATCTGTCTCCACGATTTCTTTTTTTTTATAATAATAAAATATAGGAAAAGCATTAACGTGCAAATAGATGGCATTATATTTACTTCTGTTCAAAAATATTCTCTCATTTGCTTAGGGATCCAACTGTTTTCAATGCAAGAATTAATTAACAATGAGCCATTAAAGTGATATAAAAGAGAATGCGTTAATATATCCGTTCTTATATTGTTGCGTTTCACAAATAAATTTGCTTTAACCGGTTTATTTACTGATTAATTAACTTAAAATCTCTGAAGAAGCGAAGCCAAGCCTTGTAAATTTATAAAGTATTATTTTTTTTTTATGTAAGTACATTACGCAAACAAACATGACTGCATATAAATGATACATGAGCAGAGCATGGAATTTCAGAAGAATTAGGTAACTGTTCCACATGCTAAAATTCTAAAAAGTGCTAAGAGAGGTATCAACATCATTGAAATAAAAATCAATGATGTTGATACCATCACCTGTATCAACGTTGAAACAACAGAACACGATTCGGACGCACATAATTAGGTATGGAAAAACCCGGTAGCTTTAATTCAAGAAACCTTTGGAGATATAGATCTTTACAAAATAGGGGCTAACAGATTTTGACAGATAAAACCAATCTTTAGTAAGAAGGTAGAAGAACACTCAACTCAGGGCGTAAAAGGATCAGAGATCTCACGCTTCCATTCGACTGAGTTCCTACTGATTCCATTTCTCTCCAAAAAAAAAACATTAAAAGAAAACAAAAATTAGTTCACCTTAATAATATTATAATGTTTTCTACCTCTAGTTTTTTACATGTTCCAAGATGACATAAATTGATATTAAATTAGGTGTGACATTAGGTTGTTAATAAAGGGGTGTGACACAAAAGATTCGTTTTTTTTAATTTTCGTGAATAAAACAGCGGAAAGTCAGAGTTAATGATCTGAACTATTCTTTTTAGGTTACTTTCTCATATACATACGTAGAACCAAAAATAAAATACTGAGATATTAATTAATTTACACATTTTAAGGCCCCCCTCCCCCACCCGAGTAAAAAAAGGTCTCATAAATAATGTTAATAAATAATATATATTGTGTGTCGTCAGTGAAGATGTCAAGCCTTAACAACTGGGCCGATTTAGAAAAAAATATATTTATGTTTTTAAAAAAATCATACCGATTTATTTTTTTTAGAAAATTTTAATAATAAATCAATTTAAATTAGGATAAGGATTTAAATTTAGTACATATCACTTAGTATAGGAGAGTTTTGTCCTAGTTTGCACCCCTCTCTTAACTTTTAAAAGGTTTGATATAAATTATAAAACTTGAGAGATCCGTACCAAGTAAAGGGAAGTTTGTTTTCATGCAATCGCGAACTAGGGTCAACCATCCACTTTGCCCCCAGGCCACCCAACTTAATTTCAAATTAGAGTGTATTGTATATCTTTGATAGCAGATTTCAATTCTACGGTGAAAAATAAGAATATTTACTTCATATTTTTTTTTCTATCTCCAATATTTTGCCCCCTATATGGGACAAAAGTATAAAAATGGTAGATTTCAGTGCCTGGGGGTAAAATGGGTAGTTGCTCCTAGTACGCGAGTAGATGAATACACACTTCTCATTAGATGGTGCGGATTCCCAAAGTTCCATTAATGTATTTTAAACCTAAACCGTGTAGATTTTACAACGATATGTGTTATTCATTGTCTATTTAAGGAAGGGTTATTTCACTATCTTAGCCCTCCTATAAGGGGCAAAATATAGGAGAATGAAAAAAGTTTTAACTAAAATTTAAAATTATAACGTTGCACCTAGTGCGCGATTGCATAAAAACAAACTTCCCTTATCTGTTCAAAAGTTAAGAGAGGGGGGAGACTTTATATACTAATATATATATAAGTGTGTGTGTGTTTAAGGTGCGTAAAGTATAGAATAAAATTATTTCTCAATAAAGTAATAATTTAAAAATCATCAAGACGAATTGAAATCACTAAAGTTTATCCAACTTATAACGCTTAAAGTCGATTTGAAACGTTATATTTTTCGTTTCAAGGAAAGGGTACGATATTTTTTTATCAAAATTTCGTTTCGTAACTCCGGTCTTGTGGAAGGTAATACGGTAAAAAAAAGTTATCCGAGACCGAAGTTTACCAAGGCAAATAACCTTTTCACCCTGCTAACCTCGAAATAGATTTTTCACATTACTTCTTCAACGTCTTCCGCACTACTTTTTTAACTTTATGACGAAAGAACAAAAACTTCTCTAGTTGTTTATAAGTTTACTTGGAACAGCTTTTAACCAACTTTGCCTTCTACTAAATATTCTAGTGAATTTTTAATTAGTTAAAAAAAAGAAAGAAATCGAAAAGGTGGCCTCAAAGAAATAATTCTGCAGAATGTAATCGATAATGATTCAATAAAATAAATTCTTTATACGAAAGTTTAATCAGTGATAAATTTAATTAAACTTTGTAATCAGAGTAGTTTTAAATGACCTGTACAATTTATCAATAATCTAAATTATTTAAATTTATAGTCTCTCAAAATATGATAGTAGATACAGAACAATAATGAGGATACAAAAAATAGGTAGGCGCTATAAATTAAGACTTTTGAAAGCTTATTGATTATAACAAGTAAGATCAATGAAGAAAATAACAATTAATCTTGAATGAATAATTAATTTTCTTAGAGCCTATAGTATTACTAAGCTCTAAAGGTTGTTGGTTATTAATTTGTGTCTAATATACCTACTTGAGTTTGGGTTTGAAATATTGTAATGCGTAAATGATAAATTTGGACTTCTAATTCAAACCTTAACTTTACATCAATTAAATATTGACATTTCTTACCTTAAAAAGGTAATATCAAAGATAATTATGCTTGAATTGTGAATTCACAATTATAAATACACATAACTTATTAACTAATCAACAAACTTTTTATTATTCCAAGCGTGAGTTAAAAATGAACGAAAAAGTGACTTATTACCTAGTAATTCTGGTAAGTTAAAAATAAGCTTGGTAAAGACTAAACTTCGTTATTGACTTTACAATTATTACAATATACATATATAACAATTGCAATCAAAAGCTCGTTTGTTGTGCTCGTTGTACAAACAAAAACACTGTTTTTGTTCAGAGGTCAGTGTTAATGGTTAGCTGAACTCTGATAAGGAATGTGAACTTAGAACAAAGGTCATAAGTATTTAAGAGAACTAAAACCTTACCAACAATTACAACTGTTAGAGAAAGAGACAATTGGTGCCTTAGAATAAGAGGCGACCATAAAAGTTTTGCAATTTGGGTTCAAAGTCTGTAGGATTAGGGTAAGTTTTAAGGAATTTTGTAAAGGGGATAATTCCTTTTCTTATCTTAATAACATGGTAATCTTTGACTACATTCGAATAATTTGAGGGCTTTCGGCTCTTTCAGATGTCCACTCAAACATAAACACGTCCATTCGTGAAGTCTAAACTCATTTTCTGTTCATACACCTGATATTTTAAAAAACTTATTTAGGGAACGATAATAGTTTGTAGGAATAACTCAAATGCCGGTACGGTAATGTTAAAAAGAATTGATTAATAACTTCCAATTAAATTGTACTAAATAAAAAAAACACGAAATCTTACTCTGAAATTATTCCTGGATTTCTAGAGCAACCGAGAGCAGCGAAGTATCTATTACGATTGATTTCATCAGCTCTACGGTAGAGGGTGAGAACTGTCAGCCAAGGTTTCTGATCTCCTTCAGCAACTGCGGTGCATAGAGCTGTGTCCATGACATCAGGTGAGATCCTAAACATAATACAGATTGAGTGGTTAAGTAATGATTTGTAACAGTGATAATATAATAATAACTAAACATAGTGTTAAGGAGTGTCAGTAAACGTTTTTGATAATATGGAAGAAAGCTGGTGATAAGATAAGGTAGTAAAGGTTTGTTACTAAGATCAAGTTAATTACCACTAAACCAAACAACTTACTTTTAGAGTAAGTCAAGGTATTTGCAAAAGTAATCAAGATAATGATTAATAAATATAGTCAAAATTAATTTTTAAGACTATAACAGTAATTAAGATAATGATTGACAACATAGTGTAAAAGAGAGTCAGTAAAAGTTTGTGACAACAACTAAGGTACTGCTTACTAAAGAGCCCCAACACTTGTCAACCTTTACGGGACAAAACCCAACCGCAAACTCGATAACGAAGAGATTAAGTGTGGAGGCATGTTTACGAGCCCCCACCGGAGGCCGGGTGCAGTTTGCTAGCACAGTAAAAACCCTACCGAAGGGGCGTCGTCGCCACTACCACCGCTTGCGGGATTCTACTCTTCTGGGATGACTAACTCCAGTAACACCCTTAAAATATATATTATGCTTCTGTCTGTACCTCTTCAACATCTCCAGCCATTCTCTTAAACCTTGCTTCGTCTGTTCTGAGGTAGTCCTCCCAATTCAGCTCTTTAAAAAAAATAGAGTGAGTGAACTTTTTTACATTTGGCCCCTCTCTTTTTTTCGTGTTTTCATTAAAACACCGAGCGTAGAATTACTCTCATATTATTCTCCTTCGTTAAGTTAAAACGAGTACGCGCATGATACCCTTAAAAGAGATTGCGTTGAGATGCACGTTCTGGAATTCGAGTTATACTGAGGGATGTTGGCTGGTGTGATTTGCATGATATCATGATTTGATTGCTGAGTAAATAAATAAGCCCACATCTAAGGACTATACAGTTTAATTATTTACTAATCAGTTTATTTATTTACAGGTTAAACAGTTTATGTATTTACTCAGCAATAAAACCATGATATTTATCTAAACACCACAAAATCTCCGTCAAAACTACTAATGAGTGATTTGCATTTGGCATGTTTCATGGGCGTATCCAGCTCATAACGGAAAGAGGGAAGACATTTTTCTAAACTTTACTTTTTTAATGGGGGGAGGGTAATCTACGAGATGAGGGGGGGGGGGGGTGCTATCTAATAAAATAATTTTATTTAACAATAGCTTGTGAGAAATAGACTCAAATTTTTTAACTATAGCTTCCACTAATTAATTGCTCCATGTTAGTGAAAACCCAAAGTCGGTGAATGCTTAACATTGCAAACCCATTAAACCTGTTTTCACCAATGGAGCTTCTTTGCCATGTTTTAATTTGGCGAAGGGAACTAAATGAACGCTCGATAGAACTTGCTGTGCAGGGATGTATAAACAACATTAGCAGAGCCTAGTCAGGACAACTATTCACCCATTTTTTAAAACCTCAATTATGTCTGGCGCATCCTTAGCGGCCCGCGCACGGTCAATAGAATTGAGCAATCTAGATACGTCAATCTACTTATCAATATTGTTAGACCGCACACTAAACCATGTTAATGTCAATATTTCACACCGTTTACGGGTGATCAAACGTTTGGATACAAAAAACATTTCATTTACATATCAAAGTGGCAGTTGAAAACGTAACACTAAATAATACAGCTATGTTGTTACATGACGAAATCTTCAGGTGAACTAAGTATTGAATAATGTATTGATGTATAATAACACATAGTCAATAATATTGTCAAAATAACCGCTGTTTTTCTCTATTAGTGTCTAGATTTCATCAATAATAAGCATTTTTTTCTTCAATACTAACCTTATATCAACTATACGCGATCAATTGCATTGTACATATTGTTTTGCATTGACAATTCTATTGAACAAGTGCGGGCCGCTTTAAAGATCTTGTCTTCCGAAATTCGGATAGCTTTTCAACTGGAGGATCTCTTTCATGCTCCTGTTTGCCAGCAATGCAAGTGACGGTTATAGCAACATTAAAATATTGCAATTTCACCTGCTTCTTTTAAAACGGCTATTATGACGTTCTTCCCACCTATCCGATAAACTCTTAGCATGTCAAGAATTGTATGAATTTTCTAGTTGGCTCTGATTCAATTAAAATGCATCT
This sequence comes from Gerris lacustris, assembly GCA_951217055.1. Classification (NCBI taxonomy): domain Eukaryota; kingdom Metazoa; phylum Arthropoda; class Insecta; order Hemiptera; family Gerridae; genus Gerris; species Gerris lacustris. The sequence goes on from OX578277.1 coordinate 84,249,134, forward strand.
GCACGTCACTACAGTCAATTGATAAGCTTTTTTTGTTGCTGCATTTCCCTCTACAGCTAATGCCACAATTTAACAATATCAACGAATATATCCTAAAAAAACACGGATGCTCTTGTATTTCTCTTGGCTTGTAAAACGGATTCACGTTGCATAAAGCTAATTACATAAGAAATATTACAGGATGCAGTTCTTGACTGTTCTCACAGGTGGTGCGAGGGACCCTATTATGTAACTAGTATCTTTCAAATATATATTTTTTTTTAATTTTGTTAGAAATATTTTTTGTTTAATTTCTTTTAAAAAAAAATTATACTTTGGAAGAGAGATGGGTGCTGGTCTGTTGACAATATCTACATAAATTAAAATAAATCTACAATCATTTTACTTTAGTTCAAATAAAAAAACAAAACTTTTTTACTTTTGCATTATTTAAATAATCTAACAATCAGTTTTTTTGCTACATACTGACCTTAAGAGCATTTCAATTAATTTAGTTTTACCTAATCTCAGTTTTTTAGTTTGTTGCTATGGAAATGAAAACTAGATTGGATATGTTCTGAATGTTTGTTTGTAAGAATATAAATAAGTTTAAGAGTAAACTACTGTAATAAGATTGCTCTAAGTGATTATATAATAAATCTATAGTACTGATCATCGCTGCATTTTTTGTGCATAAAATAAAAGACAAAAAACATATTTTTTTTTTTTTTCAAAATTTATCAATTGTATATGAAAGCAACTTAAATATTTTTTGTTATTAACCAAAAATCGATTATGAAAATGATAACCGGTTTTAGCAACAGTATATACAATTAAGAGGAATGTCGAATAAATTCCTTGAAATTTATAATACACGTGGAGATTAAAAATTGATGAATTCGTTGTTTCACATTATCATTTATTATGCATAAATTATATGTTTTTAATCTTAGTTTATATATTTATTTTCATATTATCTTTTTCCTATTTTTGCGTCAATAACTCAGTTCAGCCAGCCACTATACGCATCATTGAGTCTGTGGAATTATAAACCCAGATAAAATAAAATTATTGGTGCCTTGAAACCAAACATATCTGATGAGTTAAAATCCGTTGTGATACCGCACGCAAATAAAGAGCATTAATTAATTTCACGATTTCGTCTAGGAGGTAACTCTTCTGAACATGTATATCAAAATTTTATTAATATTTTTTGAATATTTCAGGCTCCACGCCTGATCATTTGAAGTATATTCGATTTCAAGTGGATTTATTATTTACAAATGTATGCTCATTATGAGGATATCCACTAAAGGACACTCTATTGTAAACCATTAGTTTGAACGTGAACCATTTGGAGCACAGTACTTAAAAAAGATTTTTTTTTTTATATTAATAATAATAAAGGATATAAATTGAAGTCTCGGCCGGAGTAGTTTAAGAGCTTTATTTTTATAAAATATCCTGTATTTCTTCGAATAATAAGACGTAATTTTTTCCTGTTTTTGCATCGCGAAAATTGGGACGCGTTTCATATTCGAGGTGCGTCTTATAATCGATGTATTCAAGTGTAACATTTCTAGCAAATTTTTTTTACGAACTTCTCTTTCAAATGCTAAGTCACTGAGGTCATTTTTTTACTTTCTATTTCCAACTCTCCGAATTTTCGCGGGATATAATAATTGTCGCGCCTACTTAATGCTTCAATTTTCAGGAATTTTAACGAGTTCAAATTCTTGATTTCAATTCAAGATTTTTGAGAGAAAGAGGTTACGTTGAACAAATTTATTTCTTCTTAGCTTCAAAATTTTACTGTCACAATCTAACCTTGCTATTTCTCTGCCAACATGGTGTCTGTCTCACATCTAAATAAAAATTCAACATCCATGGTAGACTGCCTAAGTTTAATGTCTGAACAAGTTGTTAAAAAAGTGAATGGAAGATTTTCCTTTTGAAACAGTGTGCGTCTTATATTCGATATTGTTAATCACATATGAATTATCGATATTGTTAATTAATGTTTTTTCCAAGTTTTTGGTTCGAAAATCTGGATGCTTCTTATTTTTGATGCAATACGGTACTATACGGTGACTCGCAAACGTAAAGTTAAGATATTTTCAAATTGAGGGAATAAAACCTTTGCACAAAAAAAAACTAAATAATGAGATAGATCAAAAATTGTGAATTTGAAATGTCAATTTGGATCCAAGTTTCCGGTCCTAATAATATTGGGGCGACATGGTCTTCATTTATTTTATCCTAGACATACATGACATATTGAAGTAAAAAGAATAATGTCGCAAATATTTTGCCTCTATGTTTTTTCTTTCGGTCCCTTCAAGAAACAATCAAGGAAAATAAAGAGGGGAACAATTCCCTCTTGACACAGTAGACGTTTTTCGTTCCCCTAAAAAAATTTCCTTCTCGAAATGGATTTTTTTCTAAATAAATTTATACATCTACTAAATAAAAAACATAAAGGTACAATACTTTGCAAATTGAATTCACAAATTATTATTTTAGTTCTTCTTTAGTAATATTAATTTATAGTTTGCCTATGTTAAACAAAAATGAGTAAACTAATCGCTTTTTCATTTAGAAAAATAAGATTTGATGGTTCTATAGCTAATGTGAAAAAAAAGTTAATGTAGGTTTACTTCAAGACTATACCGCACGACTTAATTGTTTTGCTACACAGTCTATAATAAAATAGATCTACCTTCCTCCATATAAATAATAATAAATAAAACTTACAAGTTAAAACTGAACAGGTGTTAAATGCACATATGAAAAAATTAGACACCTGCCAGAAACGTAGTGTTACTTATTAGGTAGGATGATATTCCGAGAAAAAATCGAGAAACAAAAAAAGAAGAAAACTTAAAAAACAAACTTAATATATGTGAGGAAAAAGGTGGTACAAGTGCCACGGCCACACAAATTCGGTTTTATACAAAAAAAAAAAAAAAAAAAAAAAATTATAGTAAATTTATAGCATCGTACCGACCTATTTCTTGTTGAACGATTAATTTTTTTTTTTTTATATATATTTTTTTTTATTTTTTTTTTTAAATTTTCTTTTTTACGTTCGACCAGGCCTTTTTTTTGATAAAGTCTAATTTTTTTTATTTTTTAAACACATACATGAAATATCCATTAAACCTTCTACGGTAAATCTTAAAACTTCCGAAATAAAGCACAAAAACATGAATTAATACATAAAAATTGTTTATCATAAATATTTAACATGAACACTGAACATAACAACATGAAAATTTAACATAGACACTATGTAGAAGATCGAACTATAAAGTTAAACAATCTATTCATTGAATGTTGAGAAAAATCGATTTCAAAACATCATCAGTGGTGTTAAATTTGTTGGCGCAAAATTAATTTGAATGAAAAATAGTAATTGTAATAAAGAGAATAGGTTTCCTTAGTCTAAAGAAATGCTAAGCAAAAGTTAACATCTCCCCTTCCGTATATATAAGAGTAAAAATCCCTTTATCATACCAATCAATTAGACTTAGGATATATTAATTCTATAAGAGACCTTCCTTCATCTAAAAAACTGTTAGATAAAGGAACATCACCCCTTCTGTATGTAGAAGTAAAATTATTCCTTTGTCTTAAAACTGTCAATAAACCGAGAGTCCAAAAATGATAGTAAAAAAAATGATAGTATGACCAAATAATAGATTTAATCTATTCTAGAAAATGCATATTTGTAACTGCTTTATGTCCACTAGAATTCGAATTATTCCCAAAGAACTATGATCATCCGTTTTGCTTGCTGGAACAACTTTTAAATACTCTTTGCGAACACGAAACATAGTGTCTGTTTATAAAATGTTTTTGATGTTTAAGTTTTATCAATAATTATTAAATTTTAAATAAAAATAAATTTTAAAAGTGTGAAGGAGGAAAATTCAGTAATATGAATTTTAAAAATTGACGTAACCAACTTAGGTGAATAAATATTACAAAATTATCTCAATATAATCTTGTCAATAGAGGGGGACGAAATATTGCCAGTGCGCAACAAGTAATGAGTTGACTTCTAAAAATATTTACTCCATAATGTGACGCAACAGAAGTATAAATTGACTGCCAATTGGTGTGGCACATAGCTTCCTCGCATCCTATCCACGTACTTTATTAATTTTATAATTTTACAAGCCATTATTGTTTAATTGTTTCCCCGGTTTTTTTTTAAATCAAAATTGTATTGATTCTTCGCCAAAAATGTTCCCTTATGTCTGAAACGGATTTCTGTCTTGGAATTTTTGAAATCGGAGACCTAAAAATGTTTCCTTCTTCAGAACGATCACATAGCTTCCGTTACCTTCGGCAAGCTTGGAAGCAAAACAGGAATCGTTAAAAGTTCTTAAAATGTAAAAAGGAGCAATTAAAAAAGAAAAAAAAAACAGGACAATCAGACAACTAAACAAATTGGGGGTACGACATAAAAATTAACCAGAGTTATTTGTAATTTGATGAGAAAGGATTATTTGCAGTCAGCACTAACCTTTATTTCCGATAAAAACCACTGCTTATTATTAATATTTTTTAGTCTTATTTACGCGGTCATAAGTAAACAGGTAATTACATTAATCTGAAAATCAGCATTAGCCAAACGAATGATTAAAGGGATATGAATACCATATTTCAACTCAACCTGCCAGATTTATCATTTGTAGACATAACTCAGAAAGTAGTTTGCTTAAAGCAAACTAATGATTTATACAACGTTTAAAGACTAAAGAGTAACAGATAAAAGCAGGAAAGCTTAAACACAAATATTTAATGTAATTTTAAAGGATTCTACTTTTTATAAAACATTTAAAAAATGTCTGATTCTATAAGTATAATAAATTATATTCAAAGTTAAGGTTTCTCAATGAAACTAATATTTACGAGCTTGGCAGGAGTATTTGCCGGGGAGTACGAAGTTTAACAAGTTTGCACATCCATCATGTACTTTAGAAGAGATGACTAGTGTAATGAGAAGTTTAACCCTCAAATTATAAAGCCTGAGCATAATCTGTAAAATTTTTGGGGCTCCGGGCAATAAATAGACTTTTATTAATATCTCACATTAATAAGCACTTTTCTTTCCAAATTTTCCACTAGGTAAGCAAAGCATACATCATAAAATTAAACTTAGTTGGTTTAACAAATAATCACTCACTTATTATATAAATACATACATGTAACTTGTAATATAATTACACACAAAAGCAGTGCCGGATTTAGGTTTTTTGAGGCCCTAGGCCAAATTTTACTAGCGGCCCCCACATTGTTTTTTCACCTAGTTTTTATGAACTATAGAAGTTCTGTCTTTGAAAATTTGACAAAACCGTTATGGTATTTAATATTCGTAGGCCTAACTTAACTATTGCCAAAAATGTTTAATAAACTATATAATAAATTGGAAGATTTTTTTAACTCTTGAAATACTTTTTAATTTTGTTTTACGTATTACATAATATTATGTGGTTAGGTTTTAATAATTAAGCCGATAAAACTCACACTGTTTATGGGATTTTTATTTATTTGTAGATCCTTGTTTTAAATACTTATAAGTATAAGATGTATAGTTCAGGAGATGGCGTGCAAAAGAGTGTTTGACTAACAAAAAGTAATATTTTGGTGTCTGTAAAAAATATGTGATTGTTGGTCCCATAAGTTCTTATGCGGGATATAAGTTCGTCAGCTTGGCAATAGGCATATGAAAAAAACAAACAAACAAATGGATAGCGGCCATGTCCCGGCCATTTTGGTGGACTATGTGATTTTCATGATCATCATACAAGATTAGTTAGTAGACCAAAAATCGAGTTGGTGTTAGCTTGTCACTTGACAGGTGACCACTCTTATTTGGAGTAGGTAATAATTGAATATCTAACCTACCAAGTGACAAGTTAAAATTAACTTGATATTTGATCTAATCACTAACAGTATTCAGGATCATACTCAAATTCAAGAAACACTCCTTAGAATATACTGTGTCAAAGGCGCTGAGCGGCAAGCCATATCAATGTATTGCCCATATCTGCGGCCCCCCCCCTTAAGCCCGCGGCCCTAGGCCGGCGGCCTAGTCGGCCTAGTGGTAAATCCGGCACTGCACAAAAGAACAAATAAATGTTTTTGGAGTTAAAATAACAAATAAATAATTAAATTTAAAAACAAGAAAGTTAGAAGAGGCTTGACTGACCATGAATCACTGTAACACCTCAACAAAATTAAATTTGATTCCGCAAAACATAAGTTATTCTTCACCCTGAATTTATGATCTTTGATCATAATTTATTCAAACAATTGACATACAAATTTATTCAATGATATTTAGTAATTGTATTAATATTTTAAAAAAAAACAACTTACTGTGGAGCGAATCCATTTGAAAGAGCTTGAACGTAAGATCTAGATTTGCGAACACAATCTCTGTTGCCCATAGAACAAGCCCATCTTACTATCAATTCTCTTAGCAACTTGTCCAAGTGAGAATCTCCTGGTCTCTCTTCAAATCCTACATGATTGTAAATATTTTCCAATATTGCCAACATATATTTCTAATAAAAAAAAGAACAACAAATAATAATAAAATTAAAATATATAAATTAAAAACAAGTTAAGTTTAATCTAGCCAGAAAAATATTTTAGTAAGTTTGAATGAATAACCTTAAATCCAGCATGTAGAGTGCTCTCATGTAACATTTTATTCACATAAGTAAGACCAGATTCTCTTAATGCGGTTGCCCAAGGAATATAGTCATATTCATTGGCGAGATACCTGTAAAATAAAACTAATAAATAAACAAATTGTAAGGCAAGTTAATACATTCTCATTTAACATTTTTCACGATTTCCTTCCTTCCTTTTGAAGTTAAAAATTATATTTTTTATAAATTTGTTATAAAACTCTAGCACTCAGCGAGTGAAATGAGAAGTAATTTTTCCTTTCATTCTTTTCTTTTAGAATCAATCTAATCTTATGCATGTGAAGATATCGTCCACCTATGAAGTTAATCATTACTAAAATAATGACACAGAGTCGGAGTGGATATACCGTCAAGCAATATCGAAGAGAAGGGAGAAAGTTAGGGGCCTAGTGTGATCGATGATTTTCATGTTTTAAGGATTCGAAGTTTCGCATTAAAATGAAAAAATTAAAGCTTTTGCAGATATGTAAAGTAATGTTTAATTTATGAAGCGAACATAAAATAAACTTATATTCATAATTTGTTTGCATGATCAGGAAGGTGTTTCCCAGTGAAAAAATATATTTATTATTGTTGACTGAGAACATTCAAGGAATTTTAAAAAAAGGAGAGCTACTCTTCGTTTGGCGGACATAATATATCAAACGAACAAGTAAACAAGGAGAGATGCCAGGACGAAAAAAAAATATCTGCAGAGGGTAATGATATCCAGAGGGAAGGGGTTTTTAAAGGTTGGAGGTAATCTTGATGGCAGATCTCCAAATTCTAGAGGGGTAGACTTACAAATCTTTAGGGATAAGATACCATTTGCAGCCGTCCTTTGGACGCCCACCCATGGGTAAATATTCAAACTGACGCCTTAAATGCTTATAAGACTACGTTACTTGACGTATGTTACAAAATCACTCGTTCACAGATTATTTAGACATAGCTTATTAAGCTATGTCTATTCTGTGCAAAGTTTAATACGTCCTGTTAGGACGTATTACACTTTGCACAGAATAAAATTATTATTAAATTATAACTTAAAAGTTTAGTAATAACAATAACAAACAGGCCATATTATTACTACTGTGTTTTAACGTAAGTTTGTAATATATGTACTTAATTATTCAATGAAATAAAATATCAGCACAGCGTTGATACGATTAAATGATGAGGTATGTTCAAACACGTGCCTTAAACAATGTATATAAAAATTTAATAAACCCAATTCAATTGAGAGGTAGTTTATTATTAATAAACTAATCAGAAACTAAAATCTAATACACTAAGAATAGGAATAAATAATAAATCAGCCATTTTATGTTATAATGTGGCAGACATCCAATGATTTAATGTATTCGTGAATCTTTTAATGGACGAGAAATTAAAAAAAAAAAAAAAAAAAAAAAAAAAAAAAAAAAAAAAAAAAAAAAAAAAAAAAAAAAAAAAAAATGAATGTAAAACTTTTGGTGCAGTCTCTATTTTTATATAGAAATAAGATTTTTAAACATTCATGTAAATTATGAAAAACTTATACAGAAAAATCACTTCAATAAAAAGTTAGAACGATAAAATATTAGTATGCCGTAGAGAAAATCGTATTTTCTAAAGTGAAATCGACCATATAATTATCAGGCTTTTTAAGTTAAGAAAAAGAGGGTAGGGTAGTTATTATACGATATAACACTAAATTACAATCTACAACAAGGCATCTACTTACATTTTTTTTTTTAAAAATTTATATTAAAATTAAATGTTACAGAATTAACTCAAGATATAAGGGAAATGCATAAATTAACTAAATACGGACGAAATGATTTCCATAGCTCTTCAGTTTAAAACATTTACCAGTGATACTTCAGTGGAAAACTGGCGTAACTTTACTTAACTTTGACCCACCCAAAAGTTGAATTTATACTAAAAACAAATAGTATATAAATCATTAATCTAATCTGGCTCATATTTTAAGAATTCTAGAGTGTAATTCTTCGAGAGAAAAAGATAGAATTGTTGGCGAGGTGAGACTGCTTGATTGAATTATGTGAAATTTAAAAAAAGTCGGGCAGGACTGATTTAGGGGAACTTTAAATCACGAACATGTTGGGGTCACATATCTCGAGACCCCCGATAACATTGGACAACGAATTTTAGATTTCTGCCACTACGTATGTGTCAAATTTCAAATCTCTGGGCTCTTTTCATTTCCACAGGGGAGAAATGTTCACAAATGCATCGAGGGATAAAGCGAGATCAATAGCTCCCCGCTTCGTGTTATCTAAGTTAGAATTACCTAGATATTCTACTAAATCAATTAAACATAATATTATGTTATTTGATGGATTAACAAAATTTATAACAAATTATTCTCAAAATATAACACCAGCATATAAATATATATAGGTAAAAAAATGTACCAATAAATTTCAGTAAACTGCTATTAAGTTAACACGGTTAACAGTTCAGAACCGTTAATTTCGTCCGTTGTTTTAACGAGCAAACCCCCCCCCCCCCTCATTTAACTGAGAACTTAAAGAACAACTTATCTCCAGTCTGACAATGAGCGACGACGCAGTGACAGTCTTCTGCAAGGGACTAATGAGCGTAAAGAGGGCGGAGGCCCCCAGTTATACGAAGAATAATAAGTCTTTCTAGGGTAAATTCCGAAAAATCATCCAAAATATGCTTTCATTATTAAAGAGAAATGTTGAATTTCAAATCTTCTAAGACAGGATCTTTTGTAGAGATCAAAGGATGCATATGTGTATTGTGTATTGATAACCATAATGTGCTATCCGTCAACAAATTGGGATCGTTAAGTACAGACCACTAAAACTAACGCTATATTTTCTTAATATTTTAAGAAATAGCGTATCCCTAATCTCATCATTTAACCAGTTACTTTTAAGTAACAACTTTTTAAGAGTTAGAACACCGTGTGCTGGGCATACAAATAGTTTAATTATCAACCAAAATTATTGTAAAAGTTAGAAGTAAATTTGTTGCTCACAACCATAGTCTTTATTAAATTTAAGTATTTAAACCATTAATATTAACCTTATAAGATCGAACGTAGTAGAATACAGCAACTTGCTTGATCTAGAAAGAGCTAAAGAATCGTCAATAAGAGCAGCTCTATTAAGCACATGAATATTTGAAGGGAAAGATACGAGTTCATTAATCAAATTCCTCCAGTTCTCATCGTCGTAGTTAACTCTGAAGAAACCTATAACAGATCAAATAAAATTTCAAGAATAAGTTTCTTACAATAGTTAATAGTCATACGAATAAGTTTTCACATCAACATTTAAAGATAACAGAAAGAAATCAAGTTTAATTGTCATTACTTTAATTAAAAATCGATTTAATAAGAAGTACAAAAAAGTAATACTGAAATGTGAACATTATCATGATTACCACTCTCATTAATGAATATTTCCCTATCGCTTATCAATAGATAGACCTTTTTTATAGATGGACATTAACTCCTAATGAATATTTCTACTTCTTCCTCTGGCAACAGTGATTTTTTACAAGTTAAAAAAGTATACCATAAAACCTATATTATATTTTTTATTAAATAAATAACGATATATATCGTTATTTCTTGAGAGAAATATTATTTATACAAATATATATATATATATATATATATATATATATATATATATATATATAATATTTTTTTCCTGATTTATTTAAAATTATTTTAAAATAAATAATGAATTAAAGTGGCACAATAATAAAATACTGGTATTTAGTAATATTATATACATATCTGTGCGCAAGTAAATATCAAAATATTCTGCCAATTAGTGTGGCCTTCCTCGCGTTTTATTTTGTATACTTTAATGATTTTATACTATACTAAACCTATTATTGTCAAATTTATTTAATTTTACCCCGTTTTTTAAAACTAACAAAATTGTTTAGAATTTTTAGGGTCCGTAGGCAAAACCAAGGACCCTTATATTTTCCTGCGTGTCTCTCTGTCCATCCGTCTATCGCTTGCTCTTACGGCTACACCTTTCGTCCGATCACTTTGAAATTTGGCATAATGTTTATAGTTATACATGTTAAATATATAGTGACTTAAAAAAAATTATTTTTAAATAAAATTAGGGTAAAAAATCATAAGGGTTAAAATATAATTCATATGATGGGGGTACTTCGAGCTGATTACAAAAATATATAATTTTTGGTTATAAGCATTCATAGGGCGAGCATAGGCGAGTTTGAAGTGGGTATGAAAAGCCCCCCCCCCCCTCTATCTCACCTATTTAACGTGCAAAAAAATGCCTAAACATTCTTCGACCAAAAGTAAAGACACCTCTTTTTGGAATTCTCTATTTTTTTTTTATTGACAAAATACTTTTTAGGGTCCGTAGGCAAAACCAAGGACCCTTATATTTTCCTGCGTGTGTCTGTCCGTCCGTCCTGTCGCCTGCTCTCAAGGCTACACCTTTCGCCCGATCACTTTGAAATTTGGCATGTATGTGTCTTGTACCTACCCACATGTTTTAAAAATATAGCGACTTAAAAAAAATATTTCTTCAAAACAATTAGGGTAAAAAAGTTAAGGGTTAATTTTTTTTTTTTTCGACACCGTGAGGGCTATCATATGAAAGGGTACGTCGAGCTGATTACAAAAATATACAATTCTTTGGTTATGACTTTGATAGGGCGAGCGTTGGCGAGTTTGAAGTGGGTGTGAAACGTGTCCCCCCCTTCTATCTCGCTTATTTGAAGAGCAAAAAATCTGAAAAAATTCCTTTCTTCGACCAAAACTGAAGATTCCACTTTTTGGAAATTTCGAAAAAAAAAATTATTTTAATTTTTACTGACAAAATGCGTTTTTTTATTATTATGGTCTTTTCGATGTATTTTTATGGTTGTAGTCCGGTTCAGTGCCAAAAAAATACTTTATCGGAAGTTTGTTTATGTGTTTTGAGAATATCAGACCCATAGGATAGTTCAAAGTAAACTTTTTAGCATTTAAAAAAAACTGTTAATACACTTTACAGTTAAACACTATACACTGTGACCTACGGACCCTCGCTGTAGATGTATTTATATGTTAATAGACCGGTTCAGTGGCAAAAAAAAAAACATTATCAGAAGTTTGTTTATGTATTTTGGGAATATCAGACCCATAGGATTGTTCAAAGTAGGCTTTTTAGCATTTTAAAAAGCACCATCAATAGATACCTCTTAAACAACCTCGCTGTGTGCCGACTTGCACACACTTGAGCTGTTTAATACATTAATTAAAGTATTAATTTAGCAATATTTAAGGATTGGAGAGGGTTGAAATTAATCTGAGGCCATCTGTAGGCTACTTTCGACAAACTGTCCAAATTTCATAAAAAAAACATCTGTGTTTTTGATGATATAGGTTTAAATAAATGTATGTTTGTGCGCTTGTAAAAGAGAAAAAAAAAAATAGCGCAGAAGGTTGAAACTTATATGTGATCAACAATGGGCTAATTATGACCTACCATCCAAATTTCAATAAAAGCTGATGAGTAGTTTTTAAGATATGTTGGTTCACATAAATTGAGTGACAGACCGACACACCGAAATTCAGGCACGGCACCACAAATGTTCCCTGATGTCTGAAACGGATTTCTGTATAGGAATTTTCGAAATCGGAGACCTACAAAATTTTCCTTCTTCGGAACGATCACCGTTACCTTCGGTAAGCTCGGAAACAAAGATATAAAAGATATTTTGTATAGCGAATAGATACAGAATTTAAAATCAAAATAATAATAATAATTTAAACTTAAAAATTACTTTAAAATATTTAAATTATTAATTTAAAATATTCTCATATTTCGTGATTTTTTCTAAAATATTTCATGAGTTCCAGATTGTAATGATAATGTCCAATCAATTATTATTAGTTTAAATCAAATTATAATTATTATTTACTACGGGAAACAGACAGTGAAAAATACACTCCCGGCGCGGGAGTGTATTTTTCACTGTCTGTTTCCCGTAGTAAATAATAATTATAATTTGATTTAAATTAAAATTTAAACTTTCCGTAGTATGAAAACTACCAAAAACTTAAAATTGAATTATTATTAGTTACAATAAGAGTTGATAACGATGGGATATTACATTTTTCCACACACTAATCTTAAGATTACTTAAGTAGTTTTTCTATCGAAAGTTAGCGGTATATCCTTATGTTGCTTATACCTTTCATAAAATACATTAATGTATCGTATATTGTTATCAAACCTGACGGCATAAATTATGTAGTATTAACAAATTATAAATTAAAATTTCATTCAATCTAAAGCAGACCCTACACTATCAATCCGCTTGATCAAAACAGCGCGTCAAGCTGATTGACACGAGCTTTAAGCAGCCTTGGGGCGCATCAAGCATACCATCAATCTTTTCATCAACACATATTTGTAGCAGAGTTTTCGACTAGTGAACTGCTTCTCCTGGAGTGTAGTGGTTTCGAATCAGAATTTGGGGTTTCTCATCTTGATAGTTGTTGCTCTCATGCGTAAATAAAAGATCCAGAGGAAACGACGTTGGTTGAAGGAGTGGATCTTTAAGCAGCACAACTCGGGACAATCACGATATACATCAATGAGAAGGCTGTTAAATTCTCGCAGTATTATCTACGATGTCCGAACCTTCGGAAGCGAGCGGGCGGTCCTTTATCGCTGGTGTTGAGCAGGTGACTGACGGAATGCTTGATCAAATCAAGCGCTCCGTCAAGGCTTGACTCAAGCGTCAAATGGGTTCCTAGACTATCAATCACGCTTGACACCATCGCTTGATGCGTTGTTTTGATCAAGTGGATTGATAGTGTAGGGCCTGCTTAAGACAAGTTTATGAAGTTTATTCATGCTTGAACATATACCCCGTCAGGTCCACTTATAACGAATACATAATGTTATTACTTTTAAATAATATTGATGTAGATAATACTACACTTGTATTATGTATACTAGGCATCGCGTGGCTCTATCATTGAAGCGAGCGTATAGTAATAAATATGTATTGAATATTGAAAAAATAGATTATCGTAAATCATGATGAGTTGATAGATAATGGGTATGGTAGTAGTACAGCGGCTAGTAGTAAGGGAACCACCCCGCATTCTTACTTTTCCTCTAACCACTCATCTCCATTTCAATATTTATAATTAGTATCTCTTTGCTACAAACAAACTACTGCATGTATCAAATTGAAATTTTGCATGCCTGTTTCAATTGTGCATTAGATGGTGTATATGAAGTTTTATTAAAATCGTTACGTTAGAACGTAAGATATCGGTAAAAAGGTTGTTTTCTCTATTATAAACGTTTAGGTCCGCTTTAATAGTTTTAGCGATCTTTATTAAGTCATAGCGGTGTCGCTGTTGGTTTTAGTAAAAAATGTTATTTGAAAAAAATGTTTGTCTCATCGAATAGATGATGATAGAATCTTTTCCCGTCCTGAAATTCCAATTTAATTTTTGTACCTCTCGTTTACGCGAGCGTTGCGCGCGAACTCTTGGACGGATCACGCTGTCCAACGAACTTAGCCTGAGTATTAGTAAGAGGAACATGTATACCAAATTTTAACTAAATCGGTCAACTTTTACTCAAGTTATCGTCACACGCGTGAACGTTACTGACAGACAGACAGACAGACAGACAGACAGACAGACAGACAGACAAGATGCATAGTTTGTTGAATGTAAGAAGCTCGCTTACGCTCGCTTCAACAAAACATTTTTTTGGCTGAAAGAAGTTAAGTTAAATAAGTTAAAAAAAAGAAGAAAAAAAAAAGGAAATGCATTAGTATTAAGTCCAGAATACATACCCGTAGCTTGTATGTTGAATATGTACCAATAATCATGAGGTACATAATTGTCAGTTCTTAAGCCCACTTGTGGAGGAAACCATACTTTAGGCAAAGTGTTTTCGAAATTGAGTTCACCTTTCGTTGTGTAACTTATTGGTATCCACCACTGAACTGAACCATTATATGAAGCTTCACTGCTATCCAAAAGAAAACGTTCCTGAAAAAAATAAGATAGGATAAATATGTAAATTATAAGAGATAAACACACAATTTAACTATCTACATACACACACAAGAACTATAAATAGAAATTATTTTCTACCCACCTGAAATTATCATAAGTACAAAAAGAATAAAAGAAAAGGTAAAAGGAATTCTATGAGGCTGCTTTCAATAAAATGTAATGGGACTTTGAACAAGAGGAAATGTCTAGTATTTCCAAATCTTTTGGACTCGAAATTACGGTTATGGCCAGGAAATTCAAAGAAGAATTCGTACAAAAATACCAAAATGTTACAAGTAATAATTTCAACAATGTGTAACTTTCTCTTTTACGAGTGGGTTTTCCTTCGATATTGGCAATAAAAGTTGGATGGAACCCATTCCAAAAAAATAAATAAATAAAGAATTGGAATAGTGAATTGTAAGAATACCGGACAGTTCATTTTTTTCCACCGCCATTTTCGACATTACCTTTGTAGTCTCTACAATTCGTCTTTCGAAAAATCGAAAAACAAGAATAAACTTTCTTTAAATAAATTACCTCCCCTATATCCTGTAGATTATTGCCTTTATAAATCATTGGCGCTCGTTTCAACACATTTTTGATTTTACTTTTCGCATAAAACAATCTTGAAATATTGAGGCGTTAGACCAAAATCAATAATACATCAACGACGGAATTTACAATGTTTCTTAAAAATTCTGAAAAACATAAGTTGTAAACCCAATGAATAAATTAGTCTTTTATAGTAATAGTTTTATACCAAAAAACCTTTATAGTATGTATGTAATAGTATACACTTATCAGATGGTTTTACAGATAACCTATAATATAAATCTGTAATTATTCAATCATTTATTCACCGTACTATTTAAATCAGCATAAATTTTGAGGTAATGATTCAAGCATAGTATGACATGTAATATTAGGCATTCATTAGATGGTTTTACACTGTGTATCAATCTATACAATCATTTAAACAATGTACAATCTAAATCAGCCAGGATGGTTTCACGTAATCGTTGAACCCAAATACATTTTAAGGTAATAATATTATAATGATGTAATATTATGGATACCAGGTTATTAATGTCAATTAAATATATCTATACGGTCAATTAATTCTAAACCATCGAATAAATGCATTAATGTTGTGCGATTGACAAATTAGTTTATCTCCAGTAGGGAGAAAAAGTTATGATTTTGAATTAGTTTAGAGTTTAGAGGGACTAAAGTAAGTCTTTTTATCCCTGAACTCAAAAAGTAGGGAGAAAAAGTAAAAGTAGAGCGAAAAAGTAAAGTAGGGCGAAAAAGTTAAGATTGCAACTTAATTATTTTAAAAATAGTAGAAAATGATTGGCTAATGTAATGAAGTTGTTGAAATCAGGTTGGCGACACTGCTTTTTCGACCATGTTTATCTTTGTTTATAACCTGCATCTAAATAACCTTCTATTTGAGTTTAATTCCAATTCTTATTTGTTTTTAATATTGAATCTCTTATATCTGCTATTAAAAGTGCTAATAATTATTGTTATTTATTAAAATGATAAATAAAAACTGTGCAATGGACGAAAATGTGTATTTTCTCCCTACTGGAGATAAAACATTGTATGTACCTCGTGAGTAAAGTGCCATTATTCCCCTCGCGATAATTATCTCCCTCGGCTTCGCCTCGGGATTTAGGGACCATGGTTCCTTCTCCTTCGCCTCAAGAACCAACTTTTTCGCTCAGGGAATAATGGCTTACTTTACTACCTAGGTGCATAAATAACTATTCTTACCTTTGAAATTAAGTACATATAATGAACAGTAAAATGTAAAAAAAAATCAATAGTACTTAAGGCAATGTGAATAATAGTTACCTGCTGTAGGTAAAGCGTATCAGTAGTAATTTCTCTTGAAACTGTAACTACAGGGTAGCCAGATGAATCTGTCCATGTGCTCATTATATTGGACAGACGATTAGGCAGAACCTGATCCGTGGCTCCTTCAAGAGAATCCCATAAATTCTTTGGCTCGACATTACCCATCCAGCTGCAAAGAAATTCAAAATAATTATGACGTGTAATCAGAAAGATATTTTCTGGATGTGAGAATAATTCGATTTTTTTAAAAAAAAAAAAGAATGTCCATTATTTTTCTAAAGTAAGAAAGATAAATCCCACATATTTATTATATTTTAGTATCTTAATAGGTTTATAATTTAAAAATCCTCTTTAATAATTATTATATTAAAAGATATATAAGGACCACCAGATTACAATAAAATTCAAATGCTCATGAAAATGAAGCCATAAAAGTCTTGGAGATGTATACAAGCTTTAAAAAAGATATCGTTCTTTATGTATTAAAAGAAAGAGATTACAGCGAAATGTTATATATATGTATTTACCTTTTTAAACACTAATTAAAATAAATTCTAAAGCTAGAGTACGGTTAATGTTTGACCCACTTTCTTACATAAAAATTATAACTTACTTATCCAATAACATCTTCCTGAATCCTCGAATATACGGTTCTTCGTTGATAAAATTAATAACCATTCTAATTAGAGATGGACCTATAAAACAAAAATAAAGAAATAAAAACAAAAACAAGTTAGATTTATAGAGAGGGGAATTTTTTTATGGTTTTTTTATTTCAGTTAATTGATTAATCTCAAATTTTGTCTCTTCAAAATAAATTCCAATAAGAAAGATTAAAAAAAAGGAATTTTTAAAATATAAATTTAAATTACTGTTATGCGTCATGCAAAACAACTAAATAATATTTCATACAACGAAGAACACTACATTAAATTTTATATCTTAAATTCATAATTTTTTTTTATCAAAGTACAGTAGTCTTCAGTAAATTATAATTTTTCAGACGATTTAAGCAAAATTATTAATTTAATTAATAATTAATAACACTGTGAAACAGACTTTAGACTATACTTTCAGCACACTAATGTATTGCTGGTTTAAATATATTCTTCATATTATATATATTAACGAGAATTATTTTACACTATTTGTAATTAGTTAAAAATTTTTCCTTGGCAACAATACTACAAAAATTATGCAAAATAAAATAATGCTAGTTAACAAGACCGAATGATTAAATTAGATTAGCTTTCTTCAGGATTAATTAAAAATCTCCAAAAACCTGTAAAAGATTTTAAATCAAATATTTCCAGTTGTAAATTATAATTTTATAAAAAAATAGCCAACTGAAAATTACCTTTGAAATATGTTATGCCCATAAATTTGGCGGAAATTTGAGCAGGAGTTAGCAGCTTAGTTGTAAGCGGTGGTGTAGACGACATCGCATCTAAATCAAGACCAAACTGCGTTAAATCAACCACCATCTGCTCCATCATCCTCCAGCTTGGTTCCACCTACAAGGGAAAGTTTAGCCAATTAATGCAACTTGAATTAATTAGTGAGAGGGGGAAAAAAATCTATTTTAGGATAAGGTTAGAGAAGCTTATAAACTTGTGAAGTAAAGGTTGATAAATGCGCAGTTGAACTAAATTAAAGGCTCTTAATGAAAGGGTATGTTAGGAGAAAAAAAAGTGATTAAGCCCTTGGATAGGGAAGGTCATTAGCAATACTGAAATTAGAGTGCGAGTATTTTACTCTAGTTGGCACATGAGATAAGGCTTTAATTGATTCCCTGGCCTAAAAGAGATAAATAAAGCCCTAGGTGCCGATTATAAAACATTCTTCAACACCCATATTAAATTTATTTATTTTAGGAGTTTAATGACCTCAAGCCTGATAATAATTGAAGTGAGGAGTCAGATTTATAAAAAAAAAATAATAAAATCCATGAAATGGACATTAACATAAAATGTACACTACAATAGATATAATGTCTGCTCCATTATCACGAATAAAATAAAATATAAAACTAAAAGATTAATCTCACTGATTAAACATTAAATTTAAAATGCACCAAAAGATTTACTTAAACACGAAATTCTAGCTTGTTGTTAATTAGACACTTTTTGCACGCTATCTCCTGGACTAACATATAAGAAATAAATAAATTAATTTTCAAGAACATTTATTTTTCTTATTAGCTAAGTAAATGTTTTTAATTATGTTTCATTACCAAAAATGAACAACTAAAATATTAGCTTCCTCGCATTATATCATTAGAGGAAAGTATAAGATACAAAATATAGATGTTAGTAAAAACCTACGGATGTAAGTTTTTAAAAAAAATGTAACCTCACTGGGCAGTGAAAGTATGGTTTTAAACTTGTTTCGATTATTAGCAGGGTCATTAATATTATTATACATATTAAGTGTGTGCAGAAGAAGTAATTATCAAATAACCATGAAAATTATCTTTGAAATACGTATGATACAGATGGTCCTTGACCATTGGAGAAAGGCTACTTTAACAAACTATCTAAATTTCGTTATAATCGACAAATAGTATTTAGTAAATGGTGTTTTCAAAAACAATTTTGGCGGAGCGACAGACAGTCACGAAAACAAAAATGTTTTCTTTTTCTCTAAAAATTTTGAATTGGAAAAAATAAAATTGGTTCTTCCGAATATGATCAAAATGCACTACCGTTTCATAAATAAAGAGGTTTTTATGTTAAACTAATAATTTAATTCATTTAACAAAGATGGAAAAAATATTATTTCAATTTAAATAATTATTAATTTGAGATATATCTACAGAATTATTATCGTTTACATTTTTTTAAAAACTGCGTTTAGATTATTCAAATGATAAGAATGATTTTTTTTTTCTTGTTAAAACGAGTTTTTTTGTAACATACCTTTACAATTGTTCATTCAAACTAGACTAGGCAAAAAGCTCACAAGTCTGGCAACACAAATGAAAAATGTATACCTTCAGCTGCCCATTTAACTAAGAAAAATGTAGCAAGATATTTTTCGAGAGAAATAGTAAAAGAGCTTGAAGAAAAAGATATTCTAGACCAGAGCATCTATTGAAAGAAAAATTTCTCGTGAAGCGTCTTCTTTCTTTATTAAAAAAGGGTGGTTGCCTCATTATTTTCTATCACACTACTTACATTCTTCACAGACATTTACCATAGTAGTCTACCATATAGTTGAACTAGGTCTAAAAAAAGAAATAGTAAGAGAAGCTATGTGATCGTTCTGATTAACAAACATGTTTTTATGTCTCCGATTTTAAAAATTCAAAGAAAAAAATCCGTTTCAGACATCAAGGAACATTTTTCGTTCCGTGTCTATCTGGCGGTCAGTCAATTTTTGCGAACCAACATTCCGATTTTAATTATGTTTGTAATGTTCAGATTTTAATGAAATTTGGATGGGAGTTCATAATAACCCATTGTTGGCCCCATATAAGTTTAAACCTTCTGCGACAATTCGTTTCTCTTCCACCTCCGCACAAACATACATTGATTTACACCTATATCTTTAAACGTAATTATCTGATTTTATGAAATTTGGACGGTTTGTCGAAAAGAAGGACACATATAGCCCCATATTAATATTTGAACCGTCTAAGCTCTTTGATTTTTATAAAAAAATTTTATTCTTTTATTATTATTATTTTATTATTATTATTTTTTTTTATTCTCTTCAATTTTGATAAATTGATACTTTAATTTATATATAAAATCAAAACAATTTTGAATAGACAGATTTGAAAAACTGGGGGAAAAATAAATTGAACAAAAATGGTTTCTAAAAGGATAAAATCATAATTTAAAGTAGTGGATCCATTTGGGTAGAAAGAAAAAGACCAAATCTTTACATTTGCGGCAACGTTTCGGCCTAGCCGGCCATTTTCAAGCCTTCCAGTTTAACTGTAGTCAGTGAAGTCACAGGTACATAATGAGAGTAAAATTTTAAAAAACTAAGTAGGAACTATACAAGGCAGTTCCGCCGTCTAAATATCACAATTTTCACTGACTCGTCGCAAAACCGGATAACAATAAAAAAACAAAAACGATTGAAACATGATAATAAATTAAGTAACAATAGGTAACAATTAAGCTAAAATTAAAAACGATATCACAGATTAAAAAACCAAACAAGCAGTGATCTAATCTGTTTTAATCTGTGATATCGTTTTTAATTTTAGCTTAATTGTTACCTATTGTTACTTAATTTATTATCATGTTTCAATCGTTTTTGTTTTTTTATTGTTATCCGGTTTTGCGACGAGTCAGTGAAAATTGTGATATTTAGACGGCGGAACTGCCTTGTATAGTTCCTACTTAGTTTTTTAAAATTTTACTCTCATTATGTACCTGTGACTTCACTGACTACAGTTAAACTGGAAGGCTTGAAAATGGCCGGCTAGGCCGAAACGTTGCCGCAAATGTAAAGATTTGGTCTTTTTCTTTCTACCCAAATGGATCCACTACTTTAAATTAAGATTATTAAGGGTACCCTAAAAGCAACTTACAAGGATAAAATCATTAAAGTACAGTAGAACCTCGCTTACACGACCCTAAATAACACGACAACCTCAATTACTAGTGCAATTTTCAAATCCCCTTGAGATTGCCATAACAAATAATGTTAAATTAACCTCCATAACGCGACTATTATTATCCAAACAACCTCATAACACGGATTTTTTCCAATTCACAACGTAACTCAGAACCTCTATAACAAGCCGTTTTGAGAAGTCAACCTCTATACAGGAATGGGTCGACCTTGAACAAGTCTAGACATCAGGGCCGTCCCTAGGGGTTTAGGCGCCCGGGTCAAAGGCATCATTGGCGCCCCCCCCCCCCCTTATTGCCAAATTCACCTAGTAGTTAAGAAGGGGGCCTGGCGGCGCCCCCTAGGGACGGCCTGTCTAGACTTGAAAACCCCGCCCCACCCCGCGTTTAGTGATTCCATTAACCTCGATAACACGACTGATAGCCAAAATAACCTTGATAACACGACCCTCAACAAAAAGAGCACCTCGATAACAATACTGTTTCCCTAATCCCCTTGAGACACTTCTAATCGAGGTTCTACTCTATATCAACTAGGACGCAAGGAAACTGTGTGCCACACTAATTGGCAGACTATTTTAAATACCATAATTTAAATTAGTCACAATCTAACATTAAGGTGACGAATTAACTAATAGAATTACCTAAGATATGAAATGAACTACAGAAGCAATGAGGAAAATTACTGATCTTGGGGCCTTCACTTGAAAATTTAAGTGAAAAATTTAAATAGTGAACATTTTATTGATAGTTTATTTATTTGTTAATTTATTAATTTTTAAGTGTGTTTGACAGCTTGCCATATCCACTCAGGATCAATTATAGGTTGTCAAGATATCTACTCTAATCGCGTTAATGTTTCGAAGCTTCCTCGTATGAATTTAATTTAATAAAATAGGATATCGTGCTAAAGAAACAATATATCTACTACGCAATAGTTTATAAATTCGTGAATAATTCACAAAACTAAACTAGTTAATAAAACTTTAAGAGTAAACATTATTATTTTAAGCAAATGTTCTTATTCAAACCGGTTTAACAATTGATTTGTAATCATCAGAGTTAACCTAGATAATTAATTGCTTAAATAGTTATTAGTTGGATCTATAATAAATAACTGGCTATTCTAGTTTAATATTTGATCAATATAATCTTTTACTGGTAAAGTATTTATATTCAGTCAAATCAAGAGTACATGCTATAGTTAAGTTGAAGTAGTTTCTATATAGTTAAGTCAAGTGGTCGAGTTGCATTACCACAGTTCTCCCTAACTTGATTCAAGAAACTTTTATAAAACTTTACTTTATCTGCACCCTGCTACTCACACAATTATAATTCTATGGAAACATACATTTACTTGGTACCGATCATTTATTTAACTAAAATCCAAATATATGTTGGTTCGTTTTAGATTTCTGTACAAAGAACGAAAAGAAATTTTATACAACGGCTCTGTCTAGTCTGTCCGTTGGCATGTTTAATTCATAAACTTTTATAACTAGGAACATGAAATTCGGCACAAAGGTGCATCTCGGCATTTGAGACAACTGTACACTTTTTGGAGTTTTCACACTTAATATTTCCAAAATGGCGGCCAATATGGCGGGCGACTAAAAAAAAGTTTTTTGTAACCATGACATGTTACACATGAATTTAAAGGACCTGAAGTGTAGAAAAAGAATATGCAACTAATAAAATTTTACACTTAATATTTTCAATATGGCGGGTGACTACATTGAAATTTCCTATGCTGCGAACAACACGACATGGATCAAAACTAGAGGATATTTTTCCCAACTTGGATCTACGTCAAAGTGGTATTTACACTTCCATGACAAGTGTTCCCGAACCATTGTGGGCTCACATTTAACTCTTGGCAATGGGACCTAACCCTGGTCTACGGACTGAAAGGAGAGCATAGGCAATAGGCAGCGCCATTGGGGGCAGTCCCGATATGATGATTTGATATTTTTTTTACAGTTTAATATATTTCTTAATCACGCAAAATTGTAACTCAAGTGGGTGAAAACACCGGCAAAAGAAGTTCATACTGCATAATGTCGGCTTTTATTCAATGTTTATCTTACTTTACGCCACGGAAACAGTCTTTAATCAAGTTTCATTAAATTATGAAAAGTAATATCCAAGATACGAGACATATGTGTCACCGATAAGTAAAATTAATACGATAAAATGTATTGAACATTTTTAGTATAAAGAAAATGATCGTACAGAAACCGGCGATTATCGCCTCAAGTATACTTACGTGAAGCGCGGCTTACTTGCTTTTAAGTATAACTTGCTACACATATAAATAGTCTTAGTCAATCCAGGGTTTATAAAATTACTGGTTGGCCTTATGGTACTGGGACAAGGACGGTCAAATGTCAAGGGATGACAGCATTTCGTTTGGATGGGGGGATCCCCGTCTCTGTTTATGGTGACCCTAAACCCCTTCCACTAGGGACGAATATGTTAGAACCACAAATGGACAGGGAATATAAAACATTCAATAGTAGCATATAAATGAAAAAAATCCAATATCCGAACTGACTATTGTATGTATGAAATATGAGAACGTTGATGGTACGAAGGATTCAAATGTTAAAAGTCAAAACTGAAATCCTTTATATCTGACCTTAGTAAGTGAGCTTGATTACTTCATTTCTAGATTTTGGTTAAAACCAAAATGTCTTCTACTTTCACAAGGCTTTAAACTTAGACGCAAACTCTTATTGACTGGTACATAGTTAATTGGGACAAATATTGTTGGAATCAAAATTCTTTAAACGATTATAATTCGCTAATAAATGTTAAAACTTAATTTCTTATCACCTGAACTTGGCTTAAAATTTATAAGTACAAATTCTTTATCTGATAGGTACTTAGATTAATAATCTTTATTAATATCTTAGCTGTTAGTCAAAACTGTAACAGGTCAGCTCTAAGGTAGATTAAGTTATCTAAAGACAGTACTAGAATAAAATTGAAATTCTTTGAAGTTATGTCATTGGCTTAAAAGAGTGGAGGTACATTTTAATTGGTAGGTAACATTAAGTTTAGTTTTTTCATATTCCAAGTTTAGTCGCTATAAGTCAGGTCTGATAAGCTTCAGACCCGATTAGGACATTAAATCTATATGTGTACGTTGATAAACACGTTATTTATATTTATAAAGGGTTTTTTTTTAAAATAAAATAATAACAAAAATAAAATGTTAAAAATTTGTTAACGATTTTGTACTAATTCAGTCCTTACAACTATCTATCTGATTCTAAATACTAGATCGAAAAAGGTGAACCTCTATGCAAGCAATAATAATAATAATTGGAACAGATGACATTTTCCCATAAAATTACTATTGATTTTTCATGATAAGAAGTGGTTTCCGTTACAAAGAGACTCTAGGGCAGAGAAGAATTTCATACCTTGGTTAAAATTCAACTTAAGGGAAATCCAATTATCTGAGAATATTAATTCAATTACAATATCAGTTAAAAAAGTAATCAAACATTTTTAATTAATACAGCGTTTAATGCTTCATAAAATATTTTACTAATTTTGTTACAACTTGAAAAAAAAGTCTTAAATAATTGTTTTTTTAAAAATAAAGATAAGTCGGAATTCACGTTTAAGGTATCCCAGAACATCATTTGAATGTTTCCAGCCGAGTGCCTCATTACTAGTAATTTAAAAACTTTATGCACATAAAATCTTAATATTTCATACACTATTATAGTACGTAGGATTGCACGGTTATAATGTCATACGGATGATCTATATCTACCGGTGGTGAACACGTCTCAGTGGATGTAGGTTCAGACATTTTGCCTCAAAATGTCTGCAAAAGGCGTCTTCATGGGTTTGATGCTGCTCAAATGAGTACAATATTCCACGTAGTTACTGTCATCATAGAAATATGTTATACACCTTTGAAATTCCTCTAGTATTTATGAAAATACGTCTGAAACTTAATCCACTGAGACGCGGTCATCAGCGGAATACCTAGAATATCATTTCATTCACTAGTTTTATACAAATTCATTTTATGACATAATTATCATCTGATACCAAATCAACATGACAAAAATGAAAACTTTGAGATTATTAAGAATATAGTCAACTCTGGACAGAGGGTAGAGATCCCTATTCATCAATAACTGTTCTATTCACGTCTTAAGTCCCCATCACTAATTAAACATTGGCTTAAACTTTCTGATTAAAGTAAGGAAGGGACGTTTTTAATAGATATATATATGCAATGCAAGAATCAATAATATTTAAGAAAGAGAATTCGTGTACAAGACTAAAACCATATTTATAATGAATAAATGTTTATAGGTTGTACATTATTATATCTGGTATGCCGTTTAAGTATAAATTATTTCAACATTATTATTTTAGAAATACAGTTATAGCAATAAAAGAAAAAAAAATAAATTAAGAA
The DNA here is from genome assembly GCA_951217055.1 of Gerris lacustris. Taxonomy (NCBI): domain Eukaryota; kingdom Metazoa; phylum Arthropoda; class Insecta; order Hemiptera; family Gerridae; genus Gerris; species Gerris lacustris. The sequence goes on from OX578277.1 coordinate 84,274,766, forward strand.
AAGCAAGGTCGTCTAATACAAAAAAAGAAGTTATATGTCCAGACAACAAGGTGAAAGCTGCACAGACTTAATGTGTAACAGATTTTTTCAGTTAGTCAATAACGTGATTCAATTCAAGTATATTGATTAACAAAGTTGTATTTGGTTTAATTAAAAAAGAAAAAAAATCAACGCATGCATTGCGCCAACACTATCTATTGGATGCAGTGTTTTGATAAAAAAAAAACTTGAAAAAAATACAAATTGAATAACTATCCATTCTCTATAATTTCTTTCAACTTTTTTATGTTTTTAATCACGAAAAGTTAACATAATTTTTAAATACGAGTAGATTGTATATAGCTGTCAGAATTCGATCAACGGCCTTTATACCATCAACTGAGACTAGAGCCATTAAACTGCCTAGTTTTCAGATTGTGGTGATAACTAGTAATCACATCTTAGGACATAACATCCTTATGGAATATTATGAAAATCTTACATAATATCCTTGCTTCTGGCGGAGAAGGCGAACGGTCTTAACAGGAACAACTAGCTTAATAATCCGAACCTTCATTGAACTAAAGCTATCGTAGGAAATAATATTTAGGACATTATGGTATTATTAGGTACTGAGTAAATATATAACGCACATCTAAGGAATAATCAGTGTATTGTCTGACCACAAGAATAATTACAATTTTTTAACAAAGATTTACAAATACCGGTTTCGACTTTTAAATACCACAAAATCTCCGTCAAAACTACTAATGAAATATTTAGGACTCTAAATTTATAATAATAATAGGCTTAAAAAAAGTCCAGTCATGCACCATGACTTAATGAGCGAATTTTCAAAGAAATCTGAGTTTTATTGGCTTATGATAATATAGGAAAATTTTGGTTTAGAATTTGCACGGGTGAAAAAAAAAAATTGGTACACAGGGGAAAGGGGTACAAAAGTCAAAATAGTTTTTACCCTTCAAGATGCATGTCGTTGGAAAGCTCTTTAAGAGTACAGTAATTGATGTTATTTACACTTTTATAATTTTTTCACATAAAAGGGGGGTAAAATGGAAAAACACGTTTTTTGACCCTAAATGGTCAAAAGTTGCCCCTAAATGGAGTCCAAAAATTCTGGCCAACGAACTCATAAGGATGAGTTCGTTGGCCAGAATTTTATAAAATATAATATTATATTTTATAATATAGAATTTTATAATAATATCAAAAGAAAGGTCTTTTGATATTATTGACATTTTAAAATTTGTTTGAAATTTTTAAGTGCATCCTAAGAAGAGATATCGTCTGGAGTGACACATACATATATGCATATATACATACATATATACATACATACATTAAAAAAAGTGTTAAATTTTAGGAATCGATTCAGAATGGTCTAAAACGGATTTCCATGGAAAAAATTTTCAAAAATTTTGAAGCCATTGCAATAGCTAAATTTTCTTTGAAAATTCGCTAAAAGAAAAATATATTCCCTAATTTTACTCTGTCACATTAATAATGCATATCACAAAACGTTTGTTGGAATATGAAGTGTATAGAAATATTGTTAAAGCATAGTTATCAACAAATTTAAATTTGGGAGAAACTTTGCTAAATGGTTTTGTGGAATACAAAATCTTTGATATCTTTTACATATAAACTTCTTCGAGTTGAAACTTAAAGATCCTTCTTGGTTTGACAATAACTAGATGAAACAAACTCTAGTAATTTATTCAACAAAAGTAACCTCCCACAAAACTTCTGGTAATCCTTAAAACATGTATCTGACGAAACACCTAACATTTTAGGAAGTTAGAGAATTCACAACTCTGAGATCAACTCCTACTGGTTCTGAGTATTCAACATCACGTATTTCCCCATAGTTGCTGAATTAGATAAAAAAAAAAAAAACTAGATGTTTATTGTTGACGCAACCATGGATAAGTCAGTTCGGTTTTTATTTAAATACATACGTACATTAAAAAAGTTAGCAATAATAATAGGGGGAATTTCCTGAACAGGGTAATACCATAGTACTGGAGTTACCCCAGTAAACATGAGAAAGGATAATTAATAATAGTGCATTTAAGATTAAACAGTTATGGAATAATTATGCAATTAGAGATTTTTTAAATTCGGAATTATGGCGATTTTTGCTATTGGTCTCACGCAACCGAAGCATTGTGGCCATTCTAAAGAGCAAAAAAAGAAATGTCAAAATTTTCTCAACTAAAATGCGTTTAAAAGAAAAAAACACTATAGTATATAGATCCACCTATCCGTCAGCATTTTCCCCAACACCCATATTATTAGGGATCCGTAGGCAAAAACGATGGCTCTTACACAATCCTGCGCTTGTATGTCTGTTTGTCTGTAACGCACATGATCTTTAAAAGTACCCAACACAAGCATCTGATACTTAGAAGTTATGTTAATGTGTAAAAAATAACCCTACCACGGGAAAATTATAGGGAAGCAGCCCAAAAACTCATTCATCAAAAACAAGGGGTTAAAGTTTGAGGAGTTGTAGTTTTTTTTTTAACAGAAATGTCCCATAAGTGTTAAATGAAAGAGGAGGAGCCTGAGTACAAATATATATTTGTTTTTTTTATCATCTTTGCGCCATGCGTCAATAAAAATTGCGTTTTTCTTGTCCCCCTATTTTATTTAACAAATCAACGAAAACTTTTGAAAAAAAATAGTTATTTTTTTGCCAAACAAAAAGGCTTTCAAGGAATTTTTCATAGGTTGCATATTTTGTAAGAAAATATCCCCCCCCCCCCCAAATCTTAAACATTTCATAGGAACGGACTAAGCTAGTGACTTCAGCGTACTTTCATTTCGTTTTGAAAATAACTTTTAAATGACCGCCATATTGATACGGCTGGGCGGATAAAGGCCTTCATACACGATCAAACATTTTGCGCAAAATGTTTGCACAAACCTGATGTCGGGCCAATTTAGGCCATACACGTCAAACATCATGTTTGCGCAAACATCAAACAGCCCCATACACAGTCAAAATGTTTGCGCAAACATTTTGACCGTGCATGGGGGTTTTAATGCTGGAAAACGAACTCATTCTATTTGTTAAATTGCCTACGGACTCTTTGTGAGAGTGAGTGCTGAACGCACATACTTGGTCAATTTATTAATAGTTAAAGGTGTGATTTTGATGAAATTTCAAAGTTGGCCTACAAATGTTCCCACAATAATTTATACCTTCTGCGCACACTATACCTTCTAATAAGATGATTTATGCAAATCAATTAATACTAGAAATCGCGTGGCTCTACCATTGAAGCGAGCGTATTGCAATAAAATACTGAATATTTATATTAAGGAATTATTAATCATGATAAATGTCATAGTTGAAGATAAGTGGAAGAGGGTAGAGTAAGGTAAAGGGGTACTTGGTAACTTGGTATAAAGCTTACCTTCCCAGATAAACCTACACTCCTTTCTAGGAGTTTAGGTTTATAGTATTTATTTATATTTTTTTTTCCAACCTGCAGAAGCTTTTAATCAATTATAATAAATGTATCACTTCACTGCGCAAAAACTTCTGTTTGTATCTACATAGTTGAAATACTACATGCCTGTTTCAATTGTACTTTAGACGATGAAGATAAAGTTTTATTAAAATCGTTACGTTAGAACGTAAGATATCGGTAAAAAGATTGTTTTCTCTACTTATAAACGTTTAGACCCGCTTTAATAGTTTAAACGATCTTTATTAATTAATAGCGGTGTCGCTGTTAGTTTTACTAAAAAATTGTATATGCAAAAAATGTTTGGGCAGACAACGTTGTCCAACGAACTCGTCCTGAGCATTGGTAAAAGGAACATGTGTACCAAATTTCATCAAAATCGGTCAACTTATACTTAAGTTATCGTCGTACGTTCCAGACACACGGAACATATTTCGTTGAATGTAGGAAGCTCGCTACGCTCGCTTCAATTATTTATATACACTCGTAACACACCTCGCAAGTCTATGAGCCATAATTATTTTTCACATTTATTTTATTTTTTTTTCATTTTTCTCTCCGAGTTGTAGCTTATATAGTGAATTACATATAATTGACTCTTTAAATAATACTTTTAGGATAACCAACCAGATAAAGCAAAAAGCTTGGTATGGAAGGTATTTCCTTTCTTTCGTCTATCTTAAAACAAACTTAGTAATAGAGTAAAAAACTCTCAGAAAGAAGAAAACCCTTCTTGGAATACAAAGTTGTTAATCAGATAAAGCTCTAACAACTTTTAGCTAAGAATAAAGCTCTTACCCTTCCTGGAAGGAAATATTCGTAGTACATAGCGAACGCCTCGGAGAGCCAGAGATAATCCCACCAACGCAAAGAGACTGCATTGCCCATCCAGGCGTGACAGATCTCGTGACCGCTATACCTAGCTGCTGTCTGCTTCTGAACCGTTTTATCTTCGTCAGGGAAATACAGGATGTTATTTTCTCTGAAACAGTAATTTGGCATTAATTTTATTTAATTAAATTAATTTAAAATATTTTAATTATAATGAACATAAAAATGATAATATGGTAAAAAGAACCACAAATTACTTACTTATACAAATTAAATTTAAAAAATAACAAGTATATTTTAATTATAATCTTAAAAAAATTTAAAAAAAACAATCAACAAAAAAAACCTTAATAAAGACTGGAAAAATTAAAAATAATACTTAGATATTATAATTATTTTACATTTACATATACAACACCTCTAATGAGGACATAGGTAAATTACCATTTAAAACATTAATTTAATATTTCCACACAAAGATAATAGAAGCGGTAAAAAATCAATTAATAAATATTTTATAGTGAATAAATTTAATAAATACAAAGAAGAGGGGATAAAAGCAAGCGCATAAATATGTTTATGTATTTTGTATCTTAGCATTGAAATCAATGCTACTATAATCAATATGATTATTTATCAATATTGTTGTTATGAAGTAGATATGAACATAGCATATAAAACATAGCGTATAAAATAGATAAAGGATAATGTATAATAATAATCTGTGCCACAACAGCCTGTGAATATTGTGCTAGCCAAAGTAAACCACTACCACCACCATGCGTAATGGATGGCACGGGTCGGCGATATTATGTCACTTTGTCAACCGTATACAACAGTATAATTGGCATTCCCAACAAGATGGATGCGGCATTTCAGTTACATATGTTGGGTGAACATCGAGTAAGGGTCATCTAGTCGGAGCCGTGAATAGAACCAGGAAATTCGCGCCTATGATTGCTGTGAGGAACTTTAAATGATAAAAGGTCTTGGGGAAACTGTGTTAGGCGAATGAATTACTTTGATGAAGAGGTTCCTAGGTATAAACGAAAGGGTTCAAGTGGAAGGGATAGACGATAAAAATATAACAGATCTAACTAACAATGAAGTTAAATAAAAACAACATTTTGCGCATCAGCATCGTAATTTTAATCAGATAAAAATAATTATATTCATACAATGTTTCCCCCTTTTAAAACATGTTTAAAGAATATTTAGTAAAAAAATAAATACAAAGAATACTTTATGAATATTTCATACAACTAAATATTATAGAACAATATGATTCTTTATCTCCGTTAAAAAATATTAAATATACAAACTTTATATTCTACTGAAAATAAAAATACAGAAGAACCCTTAGATGTTTTATAACATTTCCATAGCTCTGGTAAAATAAAAATACAACAATGCATATTGATTACTATTAAAAGAAAACAAAAATAGCTATTTCATTCGGTGTTTTTATTATTATTATTATTATTATTATTATTATTATTATTATTATCATGACTTTATACTAAGTTTAAAACATTTATCTAATACATTGAACAAACACTTTTAGATAAATTACATCACTGACATGTAACTTCAATTTGTTATTCATATAAACCACGAGTCCATTTTATTTAAAAGTTAAAAATACCTCTCCTAAATTAAATTGAATTATTTACCCTAGTTGAGGTAAATGTATAGGAGTAAAGGAACATAAATATATGCGTATTTTTTCTGGTAAAAAATACATGATAGTAAATCAAAAACAATTTTTTATAACAAATAAAATTTAATTAGAGAAATTTGTTCTAACAAATAAATGTGTTATAAATAAGAATGTCCAATAATTAATAAAATTTAATAATAGAAGGAGCGTTAGTAGAGAAATATAGATAAGCTAAATCCGTTAAATAAAATTACTAGCGAGAGCGAGAATCAAGTTTATCTATATGTACTGTACGAGTACTATGTATATACCAGTAAAATCCAAATACCACTGACTGCCTGACTAACTCGTCTCAATATCTCTAAAACCTCTTTGACCATGGAATTTTGCAGGAAGGTTCCTCTAACCTTTTAGGGGCGCGCTAAAATGTTTTTTTACAGTCAGCCATCTAATATTTAAGAAGACGGCCATTTATATGAAAGTTCGACAAGATCTCAGAAATAAATTGCACTAGACTAGAAGCTGTCATAACCTGACATAAATATCGTTATTTAAAAGTTTTTCTAATCACCCTTTTTGAATCAAGATGGCGGTCATAGAAGAATTTGATAACAAGACCCCTTAATATAATTTGAATAACTTTTTTCAAAACTCTTAAATAAAATCATTGTATTTGGTAAGATACTTTTTGGCTGAAGAATAAGAGCGCAAGTGGGGGTTATGTCTATGGATTAATAAAAAAAAATAATGCCTCTCCACAAAATAAGTTTAAATCCTCAAAACTGGCTTTTGGCCTTTCGGCCATCATCAGTGCCTATAGTGAAAATATAAATAAGAATATATATAATTACTAACATTTATAGTTTGTTAATAAAAATTTCCAAAAAATAAAAAAATAAAAATAACAGGTAACAATAAATATAACGACTATATTTATAAAGTAGGGGGGGAAATTGAATATAATAAAAAAGGGGAGTACAGATAGATAAAAAAAAATAATCGAATTAATTAGGTAAATTATAAACATAGGATAAATTAACAACTAATATATAAACAATAGAGATCAAGGAGATGGATATCCATAATTGATTTTGCTTAAAATGCAAAGAAATCTGACGCCATTTTTTTTTTTTTTTTTTTTGGTTTCTGTATTCTTCACCTCAATTGTTTCTATGTGCAAACTTTGGGGAAGATTGAAAGACGGGAAGTGGTTCAAAATTTGGGTAATAGGTGTGCGATGAAACTTACAAAGCAAAGTAATATAAGACCAGTCACTCATCCTACATCTCACTCATCTCGAATTGATAAGAGGTTGAAAATTGGTGTGGTTATTCAATATAAGGTACTTAGAAAAACAAAGCATCAATATTTAGGATTTCTATTTTTCATGGGGGAGAGAGAGGAAAGAATAGAAGGGTGTAACCGAGCCCAGCCTAAACTACTGCTTCCTAAGCCGTTAAAATTTTGATAAAAGCTTTTTCAGACAGAGAGAAAACACTTTATTTACAAAATAGTCATGTAAAGTAATCATGTGGGCTGTCCTTCTAAAAAGGCTTGCTAACACACACAGCGTATTAATCAATCAAACTGGCATGTTTACAAAATAATGAAGTATTAAAGAAAATATGAAATTGTATGTAAATCTACAGTTCTTTTAAAAAAAATGGTAAGAACTAAGTGGTAAGGATCTACTTACAACCCTAAAAAAAATTACCCATCACCGTTGCATTTAAATAAAATGTTGTTTATTTTCTCTTTATTGGTAGCAACAATACTATATTATTATTGTAGGAATTATACAGGTTTATTAAAAAAAATGGACAATCGAGTGCATTTTTCTGAGATAATCCAACAAGGCGTAAAAGACTTGTATGAAAAAAATGTTCTCTTCACTAAACACCATGCGTTACCTAGAATAATTATGTAAATTATGTTTGTGTGTTATGTGTGTAATAATTATGTCACGTAATAGAATAATTATTACTTCTAGCTTCTTGCCGTTGATTAACCCACTAGCGTTAAATGTTCTAGATAAATCCTAAAAGATATTATAAAAATGTGAATAGATATGGCTAATTTTATGTTCATTTTTATAAACCATTACGCCCATATTAATTAGTTATATAAACGTGTTCATATCATATAAATATTGGAGTTATATTATGGTATGATTCTCGCACAGTAAAAGTGACATCCATATTTTCATAAAATGTGGTAGTTTTGTAAATTGTTATGAAATGATACAGTTCTAGTTTTAGCGAAGGAAATTCTCTATCGTCTTCTTTTTTTGGTAGAGAAAAAAGGAAGGTCAACTTTATGCTACAAACCTAAAAATTTAAATAATTTAATATCCAATAGAACTACAACCAAGTATTTCTTTTTAATGTTTAAAAAATCTTGAACTCATAGACGCCTTATCTGGAATATTTTTGTCGAATAATAATTTAAATAGAATAATTGTAGCAGTAAATTAAGTTAATTTATAGGTGCTTCTATTTTTTCTGATTCTTGATTCAGATGCGTATAATATGCTCTTCTTCTGTGAGTAAAAACTAACAATACAATTGCATAATTTCAGGAACAGTGTATACAATTTTTTCAATTCTCAACAGAAAAAATGAAGGCCGATTTTTGCTAAAAATAAAACTATTATGGCAATGGTTTTTTATTACCTAAGAATGAATCAGTATATTGTCTCATAATGTAATTAAAACATAAAACAAACAGTAGTTTAATTATAGTAAAGATAATAAACACTGATTCTATTACCTTGTTTTCAAATTAATTTACTTCCTAGATCAATTAATGTACTACATGTATGACAACAACTTCATTTCTTTATTATTACATTGAAAATTAATTAGTACAGATGTAGTTTGACTATAAAATTATTATAAATAGGCTACATAAAGATAAAAGGTAATAATACAAGTAAACTATAAAAGTAAAAACAAATGTTAAGGTTAAGGAATGAAAGAATAGAAATAACGTGGTAACTAGTGAATGAGCTTGGCTTGGTAAATACAAAAGCCTTTTAATCAGGGGGAGGAAAAGATTTACAGATTCTCTCTTGTCTCTAGTATGCGTAAAGATAGTTCTAACAGAAACTAGGGCAAGATCCAGTAGTTAGTACTTCATTTTACAATGTTCCCAGTTGATTCTGGCATTAAGTCCGTAAATACTCTTTAACATACAATCAGATCCAAAATTGCAAATTAATGGTTTGTTTGAAGTCAATTAAATCATGCGAGCTCGGTTTTATATAATGCGTAACCTTGATCATTAATCGAGTTTTAAAATGTTATACATTTAAACATATCAAAAAGTTTTCTTTGTTTACAAAGCTTTTGTTGAACAGAAGACAAAAGAAAATATTGCAGCATTATTTGTATAGTAACGTAAAGCGGTCTGGATAACAAAACAAAAAGCTTACTACTCCTTTAACTACAAAGAGAATATGTACCATAATTTGCATATGTATGGAGAAAACTTTATAAAGTAGTCCTTTCAACAGAGACTATGTAAAAATTTACTGTATTTTAAGGCGCCACGGCAAAAAAATAATTATACCCCGCCTCTCGATTTTCGGAAAAATGTCGAGTCAGTATAATGTCAAAATCGGTTAGGAACCTTAAAAATCGCTTGACCAAACATCGGGTAGGGGGGGGGGGGGAGGGGGGGGTTAAACCACTCCTTAAGGGTGAAAATCGGCCCTAAAGGGCGAAATAGTGTTTTTTTGATTTTTGTACTGATGGGGTGATTGTCGTAGAGACATGCAGTTTTCTGGAAATTGTTAACGTTATAGTGTATTTTTAGCGAAAAATGGCTATATGCAGGGAAATTTTCCGGAAAAGGGTTTATTTTGAACGGGAAATCTTCTACGGCCAAAAAGGGTTTTTTTAACACGTTTTTACGTATAACTTTTAAAATAATTATTATTTTATTATTTTTTTTTTCAAGGCTTTTGTAAATCCCGTAGAGGTCCATAGCCGGTAGGAGGACCTTTTTTTTGTGCACCCCCGCTTAGGGGCGACATCGGGAATTTTTTGTACGGGGTGTCGTATATCGTTGGAAAGCCCTTGGGTAGAGTACAAAAGTGATGCAAAAACATTTTTAAAATTTTCACTTTTTAGGCCCTTTAAAGCGAAAAAACACTTTTTACCACTTTTCTTCAAACGTTCTTCTACATGGTTTACGTATCTCCTCCTAGAGCCTTTATACGACGCTATTGGGCTTTTGAGCCTTAAAAGCCTATGAAATGCTGCTCCTGGCGTTTTGCTTTTAAACTCGATGGTACTTTTACTTTGAGATATGGTACTTTAAATTCCGAGATACTAGATGGTACATAGGAGGTACGTACGGAGAAGAAATAAAAGTATTCTCCTACTCAGCTCCTTATGCTGTAAAAATGTCCTTTTCAAGGGGTAAGCGCAATCCCTTTTTTTAGTTTCCTTCGAGGGGGGGGGGGGGGGGAGTCGAGTACCTCGGAGAAAAACAAATACTCTCCTACTGAAATTTTCAATTAAATATGTTTTGTAAAGGTATCTATCTAAATGTAGACATTTATAGTAGCTACTGAGGCCTTATAATGCGGTTATTCTGAAAAAAAAAAAAAAAAAAAATTCTGTACATAAAAGGGTACTTTTGGTACCGGTTTGTCGAAATACGCAAAAATACTCTACTTTTTCTTTGTTTTACTGTACCGTTTTTGTTTTCATAAGATCGGGCTGAAACTCATATGGTACTTCTACTTTATAGTAAAGTGTGCGCGAAAGGAAAACCTTAAATGTATTACTGTACCCTGTCCACGAGGGGTACATAGTTGTGTCCTCCCTAATGGTACTCCCCCCCCCCCCCCTCCTCTTCCTTACTGCCACAAAATTTTGAAGCTAAGCTCAAACCCCGATTAGTTATTTTAACGAGCGAGGTCTACTGTTGACAGAACTACTAGTTATTTCATTTTAATAAGGTAATATGCATACTGTATAACATAAAAGAGAAAGCAGGAAGTCAAAGAAAGAACAATTCTGTCCACTAGGCAAAATACTCTACCATGACACACCCTATTGCCTATAGGCCATAGTGAGATACAAGAATATTATACAAACTAAGAAATAGCAATAAGTGCATTATTAATGACCAATGTTTTAATTTATTCATGAGGTCAACCTGTTTATTATTTCTGATTCTACTAGAACTTATAACCAAGGCAACTCGACATCAAGCTAAAATTTGTATTGCTCCAATAATAGTTAGAGCGGTCTAAGCCAAGCGGTCGCCTTAAGACCTAGTACTTACTGCGCAATGTAAGATTTAAAAGAAAGGCTAAACCCCAAAAAATTACTTCCCCAAAAAGTCTGATAAATCGTGAAAAATTTTGTATTTATTAATCTTTGGGGGTAATGGACACCCTTCCGGGGCCCGCTCTTACACGTCCGGCTAGTTTACCCTCTTCCAGTCGTCCAATCGAGCTGAAACTTGGCACATAGACTCTCTACCACAAAAACATTTTAACAAATTAATTTTTCAATTTAATTAATTAACTTTTGAAAAATAAATGGATTAATTAAATATTGAAAAAATTAAGTAATAGAAATAAAATAAAAATTTAATTTAATTCATTGAATTGAAAAATTAATTTGTTAAAATGTTTTTGTGGTAGAGAGTTTATGTGCCAAGATTCAGCTCGATAGGACAACTGGAAGAGGGTAAACTAGCCGGACGTGTAAGAGCGGGCCCCGGAAGGGTGTCCATTACCAATCTTTGTGTCCTTAAAAAAACGTTTTTCGTGTCCCCCCTCTATATGTTTAACCAATGAAAGAAATACTTTGAAAAAAAGCGTAGTTATTTTGCGTCCAAAAAACGGCTTTTAAAAAATTTTTTATAGGTCGCGAATTTTGTGAGAAAAAATGTCTCCACCCCCAATATGTTAGCTTAGGAGCAGATTGTGCTGGAGACTTTCATAGCGTTTTGACAATACAAATGCATAAAAAGGCTTTTGTTTCACATTATTATAATAAATGGTTTAAAAGTTATAGTTAAAACAAACTTTTAAGTAGCGGCCATTGATACGGCTAGGCCGATTCCACTGGTTAACGTACTTGGCCTTTTTGTTACATGCCTACAGACCCTTTGTGTGCTGAAAGCACATATTTGCCCAATTTATTAAACTTATAAAGTTGTGAGACTAAATCCTTTAAAAGAGGTTAAATAAAGCAAATTATCGAATACCGTAATATTTTAAAAAGTTTTCTGATAAATTAATGAGTCCAAACGCTAAGATAATGCTCGAGGGAGTAATTTTAACTCTTTTCTAATTTTTTTTTTATATTCTGTTGTATTTTAAAGCGGATTGATTTTTTACTAATGTTTATGCAATGGCTCCCGAATCTTAACATTATTAATACAGCGATCTTTGGTTTTTAAAGAAGACTAAATAAAAAAATATGTCGTCATTTTATGTTAATAATGATAATAGGATCTTCAGAGCATTGAATTACTCTTAAGTGTCAAGATCATTACTCGCGGCTAACAACAGAATTTAAACGATTTTGTTTGTTTGTTGTGTTATATTTTAAGGGATTTAAACTACTAATAGTCTAGGCTAGGAGATTATGGTGGACAATTTTATTTTAATGATCCTGAGTACAAAATTAGTTAGTAGCCCAAAAATCAAGTTGATATTAGTTTGTCCTTGACAGGTTAGTTATTCAAATATTACTCTAAATAACAAATGAAGTGGCAAACTAACATCAACTTGATTTTTTGTCCACTAACTATTATTTTACTCAGGATCATGAAAACCACATTGTCTACCATTATTGGCGGGACATGGCCGCTCTTCACCATTTTTTTTTTTTTCAAATGCCTATTGCCAAACTATATCCCTCAAACTAACATAGCCGACCACATATTCTTAAAAGGCACCAAAAGATCAACTTATACACCAAATTCTAGCATGATGTTTGTCAGACATACTTTGCTGAATATACTTTGAGACTGTAAGAATGGGCATCAGTAGCTTACGGAGAACTGTAACATATTCTCATATTATTTTAATACTCATCCATGTCTTTTATCTTTAAATTTATTTCAGTAGTGGAATAAAAACCAAGGAAAGAGTAAGTTAAAAGATTTTAAGGAAAGAGAGGTTAAAATGTATTATTTAAATAATGTGGTGTTTATTTTATTAGTACAAAAATAAGCCATTACAAATATAAGCCATTATATTTTTCTAATTAATTATGCAAGGCTAAAAGACAATATGTGACACATAGCGTCATCCTATGTTTTGCTTGTACGACCCTTCATTGTCTATTTCACCCTCCCCCCTTTTACATTCTCATAAACGTAGTACATATATATATATAAAGAGAAAGTATTGTGATTCGCGCAAAATCAATTTTGATTTTTGAATGTATTTATACGATTTGAGGTCCCTTAAGTCTAAAAATGTCGGTGTAGTCTGTACAGACGCGTGGAGACATGTGAAAACGTTACCACCCTAAGAAACTGAAAAATAAAAATCTAAACGTTTCAGACCAACATTAAACATATCTTAAAAACTATTTGTTCGATTTTAATGAAATTTGGGGTAGGTCATAATTCCATTTTAATGGTTGGCAGCCTATTTTTAAATCTGTAATTCTTTTAAATTTTATTTGTTACATAAATAATAGTATCAATTTAGACAAAAAATGTATCTGATTTTGAGTAAATGTGGGTAATTTGTTGAATGTAGCCCACAGATTGTCCCATATTAATTTCAACCATTTACTTAAATTTAATATTGCTTAACAAAAGTGTTACCTCACAGGGAATCTAAACAGATCCAAATTTCATTTGACTATCTGTCTAATGGGATGCGAGGAAACTATATGTGCTAGACTAATTGGCTATTTTTATTTCTGTCATTTTTTTACATGAATTAAAGTATTAATTTATCAATATTTAATAAGCTCAGACGATTGAAATTAATATGGGATCATTCGTGGGCATATTTCGATTAACCATCTAAATTTCTCAAAATTCGGTTGAATATTTTTGAAGATGATGGTGTTAATAAAAGTTTGTGCGCATTTGGAAGAGAAACCAATGGGCAAAGAAGATTAAAAATTATAAGAGACTAACAATGAACCAATTATGACCTACTATATACATTTCAATAAAATTAGAAGACTAGTTCGCAAAAATGTCGGCAATTTTCGCAAAACTATAGACCGACAAACAGACACGGAATTTCTGAAACGAATTTCTGTAAAGTAATGTTTAAAATTTGTTTGTTCTTCAGAATAAACACAATGCTTCCGTTAATTTCGGCAATCTCAGAAGCAAACATTTTTCCTATAGCAAAAGAAGATCGTTAAGAACAAATTAGTCATAAGTTCTAAATAAATTTACTTTAGAAGTTAAGACAATAGAAGATAGAATTAGTGTAAATTGAAGATGTCCTCCACTTTAAGATAAGTGGACATCAAAAGAGTAAGCACCTTGGTTTAACTTTAAGGGAGAAACTTGGTGAAACTCACTGAACTACCAAGTGACTATCCAACCCTAACGATCAGAACTAAGAACTATATCTAAATTAACCAACCCTATTACTGTTTGGCTACCTCTCAAATTAAGACCACCTTTTCAACGCCAACTCGACAATGAACTAAATTAATCTCAAACCTGAAATAACTTCATTTAATTGACGTAAACTAAAATATAGGAACAAGAATATTTAGGAAGGATCTTCAAGTAATATATCTTTTAAATAAAAAAAAGTGAAACTAAAAAGAAATAACATTGTTGTGGGTGAAGTCTCACGTAAAAAGGGTTTCGTTGGTATTGTGAACATGAAATTAGTTAGAATAAGGGGGGGGGGGGGGACGGAAAATGTAATGTTCTGACAAAATGGCGAGGAACATTAAACAACTTTCACCAATGTTTACACAAAACCCCTCTAAAACCTTTCATTTGATACCCCACTCAAAATTTGACACATTTTTTTGTTTTTTTCACGTGACATAAATTATCCGCCATATTGAATTTCCAGTTAATCAGATCAAATTGCTATTTCTATTTATTCTATGGCCCAACAGACTAGAGTATATTTTTAGTAACAGCAGAAAATTAAAATATTTCCACGTGTTACTAGAGGAAGGGGTTACCTGGTTTGATCCCCCGGGGGGTCATAATGTTTTTTAACGGTATAAAAACGAAAAGATAAATTAAATTTTTTCCGGATATTTTCATTGGCCTACCATAAGGTATAAGTGTGAATTATTTCAAAATTTTAGGAATAGCCGTTATAGGGTAAACTTCGACTTAAATACAATAAGAAACGAAACTTCTAAAAATGTTTATACATATATATTTGTAATCTACTCATTAGTAACTTTCATTTGATAACCCACTTAAAAATTTAAAAAAATCCAGAAAAATGAATTATCCGCCTATTCTAATTTTTTCTATGGCCCAGCAGACCGCACATTTTTAGTAAAAGAAGAAATAATGTTCATTTATATTCTTAGGGGGATCCTAAATTTTGATGGTCTTAGACAAAATGGCATGCAAAATTGAACACTGCCCATATAATGTTATATATTTTGTAATCTTCTCTTCAATACCTTTCATTTTTGATACTGATAAGTCTTAAACTTATTTGAAACAAGGAACTGAATAATTATATTTCATTTTAAATATAAAGTAAATATTTCAGAATTAATGTGTCAATACATGAAAGTGTCAATGTATATATTATATATATCAGATACTTCACTTAAAATATTATTTCCCGTAACATGAATTTATCAGACTTTGGATTCCCAGTTAATCAGATCAAATTGCTTTTCTTATTTTTATCTATGGCCCAGCAGAACGCACATTTCGCATATTTTTAGTAACAGCAGAAATATAGTTTTAGGGGGAGGGGGGGACACGCAAAATTTTGGTTTTTTGACAAAATGGCATGAGAAATTAAATACTATCTACAAGTGTTCTATCCTCCATTTTGAATTTGAACAACTGATTTGCTATATTTTTTTCTGTGTGCGCGTCAAAACGATCTTTAATACTGCCAAGTTGCATAATTTTATTTCTTTTTATTCAAAAGCTGGAACCGTAAAGAGTGACAGACAGACAGACGGACACAGGAACGAAACTATAGTTATTTTTTTGATTTATCAACAAAACACTAAAAAGAAAAAGTAAGACTTGTAATATGTATTGAAAAGTGAAGACGTCATAAGGTGGTAAATGTTTGTAATTTGCATAAGAAGAAAAAGAGGTATAATTATGTGGAAAAGGAAATTCGTATTTAGAAGGTTAACACTCTGAATAACTAATTGACAGACCTATTTGAAGGCGAGGAATTAAGCGGCTAGAATCTAATAAATCAAGATCTCTGAGTTTGATGTTAGGTAAAACCCGACGTTTTGAACCCATTATAAAGGCCATCCTCCTTTAGAATGTAAATCATTAGCAATTTGTTAATTATGTAAATCAGTAATCCCCACAAGATCTTCCGACAGAATAATAGATTAATAAGGTTAACAAAATAAACAAGTGTAAATTAAAAAAAAAAAAAATCATAGCTAAATGTTATAAGCATGAATACTTTCTTTGCCAACTAATATTTCATACCAATTAAATTAATTCTTATTGGTACTTATGGATTTCATAACGTTTCTATCCTATTATCAAAATAATAAGAAATAATATCGTCAAATTGTACAGGAACTTATATTGGAGGGACATAACCAGTAGGTAATTAATTTTGTTATAGCATCTACACTTTTAATTTGTGGAAGAAGACACAAAATATTCACAAACTACTTATAGTCCAGGAGATAGCGTGCAAAAAAGTGTCTGACTAACATCAAGCTAGGATATTGTATACGAGTAAATATTTTAGCGCCTTTTAAGAATATGTGGTCGGCTAAGTTCGTCTGCGGGACATAGCTTGGCAATAGGCGTTTGAAAAAAACAAACCGGTGAAGAGCGACCATGCCTCACCAATTATGGTGGACAATGGGATTTTCATGATCCTGAGAACAGAATTAGTTAGTAGACCAAAAATCAAGTTTATGTTAGTTTGTCCGTTGACAGGTGATCACGTTGATTTTTAGTAATATTTGAATAACTAACCTATCAAGTGTGAAAATAACATCGACTTGATTTTTGGTCAACTAACTAATTCCGTACTCAGGATCATGAAAATCACATTGTCCACCATAATTGGTGAGACATGGCCGCTCTCCACCGGTTTGTTTTTTTCAAACGCCTATTGCCAAGCTATGTCCCGCAGACGAACTTAGCCGACCACATATTCTTAAAAGGAGCTAAAAGATTTATTTGTATACAAAATTCTAGCTTGATGTTAGTCACACAATTTTTTGCACGCTATCTCCTGGACTATTAAAGAAGTTCTAATTTATTTTTCGTAATATTTTAGATTACCACATATTCTTGGTATAGGGGGCGATAGATGTATTTGATGATTAAAATAAACCCTAATCCCTTAGTTACATAATTTAATATCAAGGGACTAAAAATATTGAATCGCCTAGGAAAACACAAAGAATTTGACATTTTGTTATAAAAATAAGGAAGAGAAGACAGAAGCGTTTAAAATACATATATGAATCATATGATTCATACCACGCATCTACGATCTCCCACTAATAATTATGAAACACTGTGTACATTGTACATTAAAATAATAGAAAGCTTCTTAAAGGTAAATAAATAAAAATAAACTTAAAGATTTACCTGAAGTTAAAAAGAGCCCAATTTTCCATTGCGACAGGTACGAGGAATGGAAGAGCAACCTGATCAGTCTTGTTAAGAGGGTAACGTATGTTAATAAGTCGCTCCATCTCATCAGCCATGGCAGGGCCTACTTGAGTACTGTACACAATACCTCGTTCCTTTCCTGGAACTGAGTATCCGGAGAATTGACCATTAGGTACTCGAGCCATTTGTGATACAAGAAAAGCCACCAGGAACGTTGACATAACAGGTGTTCTTTGGAATGTTGTAATGACCTTATCAGTTGAACTATAAACAAAGAAAGTTTAAAAAATTAGTTGCTTAATCAATATTAAATTAGAATGTCTTAAACATAACATTCAAAAGCGTCTGATTAGACTACACATAATTGGTATTGTACCACAAGTAGAAGTTCTACATATATATTTTCATTAATTAATTTTGACATAATTGAAATTATTAATAGTAAGTAAATTATTATTAACGGTCAAAGACAAAATGCGATTAAGATTAAGTTATAAGTATACTATAATTAATTAATTATTTTAGTTTATAAATATTGAAGTATAAGTTTTATGTTTGTCAACAGGCCCCGATTTAGGGTAAGCTGCACCCTGTGCAAAACCTTTTGTAGCCGCCCTCAACAAAAAGGAAGGAAATCGTGTACACTATTGATAGAAAATTAGTAGGCCTATATTTCTTTTTTAAATAATAATATTTTTTTATAACAACGTGCAAACTGCAAACATAATATAAAAGTACAAGTTTACATGTCTAATTTTTGATGTAATGAATTACAGTAAGTGAATAGCCTGTAATATAATCATTTTCTATGTTTATTCACTCCCTGCATTCCACTAGGTATATGCTGCGCTACAGCAATATACAATGATAGACTAAGACAGTTGCTTGTAACCATCTCTTGCGTGGCCTAAGCAAGTTAGTTGTGTCTTTCCCGTTTTTCTGGAAATAATAATAATAATAATAAATTATCCGAAAAATTTCCGCCCCCCAGAAATTGCCGCCCTGGGCAATGCCCAGTCTGCCCATTGGTAAATCGGGGCCTGTTTGTCAAATGATATTGTAATAATAAATTAAATGTATACCTCAAAAATAGGACAGTAAATTATAAAAAGTAGCCTTATGTTTATTTATAATAATTAACTTATAAATGTTTTAACAAAGTAGATGTGTATTAAGTAATAAATTATATAATATATAAATTTGAATTTTTAGTATAAACATTTTAAAATATGTAAATCTGTCTATTTAAGGTATTAAATTAAAGCCATTGAAACATTGGCTTAGAGTTTATAAATATTTTATTATTCAATAGATACAACAAAATAAATTGAATTTTAACAAATTGCATACTAGCTATATTAGCATTGATTGGCTTCTGATACCTCTTTTTTTCCAAACCTATACTAAAATTATGTAATTTTTTTCATAAAACATTAACTTTTAATTTATTTAATTCAAGGCCCTTCCTTTGCATAATACTCCAGGGAATTCAATTAAATTCTGATTAGATATCCTAGGAAGCTCTTAATGAGCATGAAACTTTAATGATACTAGCCCAGGGTAACTCTGAAAATTACCTCAACTTGGAACAGAGGAATACAAGCTCAAAGCGTGAAATTCCAAATAAAATTATACGACAAACTTTGAGCCCTTATTATTAAATTATAATAATTAAATTAAATTGAAATTTATCAGTAAAATAATTGTTGTAACACAAATTTATTTCGCAATTATGTCAATGTTATAAGTTCCTTTAGCGGAAGCTCAGACAAATATACTTCCCGATAAAAGCTGTGCAACACCTTTTGACAGTAGAATCGCAACGCCCAAGTTTACAATTTTTTTTATAAACTTTGGAAGCATCTATGTAAATTTTATGCAGGGTGCCTTATTTTTATATATTTTTTGAATTATCTTCAAAGTGGGTACGTGTTGCGTTACTTTTGATATCATTATCTATAACATTAACAACTAAACCTCGGGATTTAATTTCTAAAGTTACCTCCTTAATATAGGTTACTTCATATGTTGTTAAACAATTTAATACTACAGCTTAAGACGAAAGAATCGAGAGTACATTGTACATTCTAACTGAATGAAATGCAAATAGCAAACAGTTAAATTTATATGAGTTTCCTCACTAACAAAATAATTAAACAAATGTTAATCTCAAAATAATTTCAGAATTTAAACAAGACTGTGAAATTCACCATTGACATATAATACAGACCATAATAATGATTGTATACTTTTTTTTTTTTTCTCTTGGAAGGGAAATACGGAACCGTAAAAGTAAAATTAATAAATGCAAATGTGAAGTATAAACCCTCACGCCTGGAAGGACCCTTCTCCGACCAAGCTATTTGATTTTTCTGCAAATATAAGCAACTGCTGGGATAACTCAATAGAAGACGTTAGTACTGCGGACGCTTCCGCAATACGAACATAATTCCTTAAATTTTGATGACTCATTTAACTTCTCAATCTACGTTATGTTTAAATGGCTGCAGTTACCATTAATTTTGTAACTTATGCCAATAAATAAATATAAAATAAATACTATTTTCCGACATAATCGAATCAACTATTTATTTATATGTTGTTGTTGCTTTCTTTAGAGAAAAAAACAACCTAATTAATAACACAAAAAAGTATGTTATCTTGTATTTACCTAAAATAAGGAAACCTATTAAAAAAAGAAAAAAAGAAATTAACAAAAATTCTGAAATTCTACTAAAAAATTAACTTTTGTTCGATAAGCAAACGGCAGTAGAAATAGGTGAGCTAAGTGCTGATGACCATTTCTTTCTTCACGTAAGACGTGACCACGGAGAATAAATCAATAATAGAATTAGATTTGGAAAATATATTTCATTTATTGTATAGAAAGTAATATTGAGGTTTCTACAATTGCCTTACTCCTTTTTGCGGATTGTCCCTTGACTACACACAATTCTTATAAAAAGCCTTAAGCCTTAGTACAGCACCGAGTATATTCTTTGAGTTTCTTGTTCAGACAACACATAAATAACAAGAAAGCTTTTGAGACTTGTATAGGGAACATCAACAATAAGAAACTTCAGCAATTGAAAAGCATCAACGAGCTTTGTAAAGACAAGTTCGAAATAAAATGCTCTCCATCTCGGTTTCATAAGGTATAACTAATCACAATCACAATAATGGTCCTTGCAGAGTTCCACTCAAGGAGACTACTATTTTACATTAAATGTAAAATAAACGAATAAATTTTATTCGTTTCCTATATATATATATATATATATATTATGTATATATATATAATATATATATATATATATATATATATATATATATATATATATATATATATATATATATATATATATATATATATATATATATATATATATATATATATATAATATATATATATATATTATATATATATATATATATATATATATATATATATATATATATATATATATATATATATATATATATATATATATATATATATATATATATATATATATATATATATATATATATATATATATATATATATATATATATATATATATATATATATATATATATATATATATATATATATATATATATATATATATATATAATATATATATATATATATATATATATATATATATATATATATATATATATATATATATAATATATATATATATATATATATATATATATATATATATATATATATATTATATATATATATATATATATATATATATATATATATATATATATATATATATATATATATATATATATATATATATATATATATATATATATATATATATATATATATATATATATATATATATATATATATATATATATATATATATATATATATATATATATATATATATATATATATATATATATATATATATATATATATATATATATATATATATATATATATATATATATATATATATATATATATATATATATATATATATATATATATATATATATATAAATATATATATGTGTGTGTATGTATTTTCGGTTTATTTATATTTTTGAAATACTCTGATTCTGTGTCCGACTGCATAGAGATGCACAACTTTTAAAGAGGGCGAGTGAATCAATGTCATACGGCGTGTATGAATTGATTCTTACTTTGTAATAACAAATGAGTTGTGAAAGTGTTTACAACGTTTTTGGTTTACACTCTTACACTTCGGAAACACTGAGGAAAGCATGCAATCAGGGTCGAAGAACAAACCTTTTATCTCCCAGGTCTGGTTTTCCCATTCTTTCAAGCAGCTCTTCTTCTGTGCATCTCTGTTTCATAAAGGTTATGTTTCCAAAGCTTGAGGAATCAAGCTTCCTTACGACAACATAACTTTTCATTACACCTTTATGTTTTTGCTCGAGAAAGTAAGATAACTTTTCTCTTGTAGCCTCCGTGTCATACAAGGTATGAAAAGAGTGCCAACTACCTATTGATGAAAGGAAAAGGTCCCTGGCTTTTATTGCGTTTTGAAATCTTCTTAGTCTGAGGCTTCTCATATTCTTCATACATTCTACTGAGATGTTGCCTTATTTTCTGTCTACTGTTTTATACATATATATATATAGATATTGCCTCTATAAAAAGTTTTATATCCACGCTATGCATTCTTTGATCACTTGGAAAATACAGTAGAAATCTCACTAATATTGTTAAATATAAAATGTATTTTATATTTAAAATGATCTTGAAATACATTGGCTTTCATAATTGAATTTTTTTGTGAAGAAATATAAAATCTTTACATATTTGTCTTTACACTTAAGCAGTATAAAATATATTAACTTCTCTAAAGTGCTATTCTAACTGTATTCTCCACGTAGTTTTACCTTATATCTCTCTAGGTTTATTTGCCTTTGTATGTAAAACAATTGGAAGGAAGCCGCATGCCTTGTAAATGTTATTTAGGCTTGTAATCGTATTCATACTTTATAAATAATGTCATAATAACGGGGGTGTGATAATGTCGCTGTTTTCGGAAATTGCTTTCCCGGCGGGGAAGATGGAAATCTTACTACGCCGCAAGATGTCATCTGCAACAGCAATAGCATTATGAATAATCACCTCGGTAGCCATCCCTTGGGGAACTGTGATTTTTTTATAACATGCGGTAAAATGGCCGATTTAAGATGGTGCGAAACCAAAATTGGAAATAGTGTTTAAACGACTAAGTATTCCAATATCTGGATAATTATCAAACACACGCGTACACCCACCCACCCACCCACACACACACACACACACACACACATATATATATATATATATATATATATATATATATATATATATATATATATATATATATATATATATATATATAGTTAATTTTTTTTAATTATTTGAATAATTTAATAAATACACCCTTGTAATTCAATTAAAAGCAAAGGCAAGATTGCTATAGGTGTAAGTAAGAATAACACACACACACACACACACACACACACACACACACACACACACACACACACACACACATATATATATATATATATATATATATATATATATATATATATATATATATATATATATATATATATTATATTTGAGCACTAAAATAATTTCGTATCTTATTATGAAATTTTTTTTTGACAAAATGGCATGAAAAATTAACCACTTTCCACAAGTGTTATATATTTTTGTAATCTACTCTTCAATATCTTTAATTTTATACCCCACTAAAAATTTAATTTTTTCCCCCCGCGACAGAAATTATCCGTTATTTTGGATTCCCAGTTAATCAGATCAAATTGCTATTCTTCTTTTTTTAAATGATCCAGCACATTTTGCATATTTTTCTATAGTTTTAGTAATAGCAGAAATACAGTTTTAGGGGGAGAGGATACGCAAAAATTTGATGTTTCTTGTACTCTAATTTTCATACATACACATCAAAATTTCATTTGATACACCACTCAAAATTTAAAATAAAAATCCCGCGGGACATGAATTATCTCATGTTTTGGATTTTAAAAGCTGATATATTGAATAGCTGATATCCGCTATATTTATACGAACTACTGGTTTGAAAATTACGTTGCAAATCAGTCGACCCGTGTCCGAAGGGTCTAAAGTCCTGGTTAGTGCATTCAAACAAGAATCTCGAAGGTCTGCAGTTCAGTTAAGTTCACACAAATTGACATTTATTTAATGTAATAAAATAAATAGAAATGTCTTTAAACCTTTTAGTCGATACAACATCGGTGTTAGAAAGGACATAATCGAGAGGATCGTGGCGTACTTGTAGTTGAAAAGTAGCTTTGAATGCGGGCTCATCCAAACAAGGGAACAGACGTCGAGCATAGACTGGCCTTAGCTGGGTCACTACCATCCACCTGAAATACCAAACATTTCATGAGTTTCAATTTACAAAAAATAGTATATTCTACCGTGACTAATGAGCTTCTAGTATTCATTAGCAGATAATAAAAAGGAAATTAGTGCTCGTAATAAAGCCTTTCATTGTTTGAAGCAATATCCTTGTTAACACTATTCACGAACCGTATTAAAACAAGATCAACAAGAATGTCGATAATTTTTTGTTTTTCTCATGCGAGGTAGTACAATATCTCAGAATCATGTAAATTAACTGATTATGTATTTCCTTTATTAAAAAACCAGCAGTAAAAGTACACTTGCATTGTCAAGGATAAAATTGACGTTTATACATCAGATATAACTTGCAGTAAGAGACAACATTTTTTAGAATATACGAGCTGCAATTTAAAAATAATGACAAATAAACATACCGAAATTTATTTATTTTTTCAAAATAAAGTTTCAATTATTCAATTCAATTCATTTATAACCCAGAGTGTGTCACTACACTAGTCACTAGTACATCTTATATTACTTGTTACATATTATATATCAATATACATTTATATATATATATATATATATATATATATATATATATATATATATATATATATATATATATATATATATATATTGTTTGGGATCAGGCTGAAATCTAATTATTAATATATTTAATCAATTTTTATCTGAGTTTAAAGAAGGTTCGGAACGTATGACCGAAGTCCATCGAGTTTCAGCTAAACCCGGGTCCCCCGCTCCTTCTAAGCTGTCGCACTGCCGATGAGTGAGTCAGTTGCCTCCTAGTCTCGGATGTGTAACGTTTCCGGCTATCACTTGTTTTCTCACGTAAACGACGTGTTAGTGATAGCATCAGGTGATTCCCGACCGGGCTCAACGTCCCGTGTTCTGCGGCCATTTTTTTTTCTCTTACCTTTTATTGGGACTCAGCATCCCATGTTAACCGTGAGTTAACCGAAACGTAAATTCTTGTTTAGTACATTTTGCCGGTTGAACTTCCTCTCACCACTCTGAGGATTGTCGCCGAATTATGCGACGGATATCTCGTCTCTTCTCTTCTTAGATTGTCTCCGAATCATCCTTCGGATGCCTCCTATCATCTCACTTGTGGCGGATATTCTCACACTCGTGGATATAATCAATGGATTACTCTGACTTCAGATAAGCCTTTCCTCAATTTATTATATTCGATCTTTAATATTTATAATAATAGAATATAATATAAAAATATAAAATATAGTATAACGTATACAATATTCTCTTTTAATTTATTATTATAATATAATATTTATGATCATATCTACTCTTTATATTATATAGTCTCAGATCCTATATCAGATTTTATCTTATCCTAACAGTAATCATTTTCTCCTTCTAAAACCCATAAGAATCTGTCGTTAGGATCAGATCTAATTTTATCAATCAAAATTAAGTTATTCTTATTACCTTACCAACCAGAAGTCATGATTATTTAATTTATTGTTAACTTTATGATTGAAACGGAGCTCCTTATTATTTATGTATCTGGTTAAGAAAGTTATTATCTTATGATTTTAGGGAAGATATGTATATTTCTTAAATTAAATAATACTTTAACTGTATTTTCTTTATTTCTTATTATCATTTTGGAAAAATTAACAAATCCTTTCATTTTCATGGTTTTAGTGTCACGGGATTTAAACAAGTTAAACCCGACGCTAATCCCTAACACACACACACACATATATATATATATATATATATATATATATATATATATATATATATATATATATATATATATATATATATATATATATGTTAGGGATTAGCGTCGGGTTTATATATATATATATATATATATATATATATATATATATATATATATATATATATATATATATATATATATATATATATATATATATATATATATATATAATACACATAGGGTACAGGACTGGGGAAAAAATTCCTTATTTTGGGGTTTTCAAAAAATAAAAAATGCACTCTCTATAAAAAGTCTTACTTATTCTGAAACCACTAAAAATTATATTATATTCTTGATACATTTTTTTGCTATCAAAAAATATTATTTGTAAATTTGGTTCACAATTGAAAAAAACGTAGATATATGTTAGTTAATTTTCTGGATTATTAAATTTTGGTTTATTCTATTTTGAAATGATGTTACAACCATTTTATTTTCTGAAATACTAACATTTATAGTCGTGTTTTTCGCCCCCAAAAAAAACATGTCAAGACATAATTAAATGGCGTAATTCAGGCGATCTGTCTTACGCCTGAAATACTGAAGCGTAGATAAGCTAACGTATATAATTACATAGGTAATTTCCAATATCATCCTTCACCCCTAACAAAAAGGCTTGTAAAGAATTTACAAATAGCGACGAATATTTGTGCAGAAGTTGGTGGCAAGGCATTTGTAGTAGGTCCATATGGAAAAGACAGGATCCAACGGTTGTCTGGCTGACTTTGTTATCTCACCAGTATTTCCGAAAGTATGCAGCACAAAAATTTGAAACCGTGCAGTTAGGTTATGTGCAATAACCCAAACACAAGGAACATATAGGAAAGCCCTAGAAAAACATCTATCAAAAACAAAGGGTTGATATTTTTTCAAGAAAATACGCCTTATGCAATAAACGAAAAGGAAACTACAAATATGTTATATTGGACGTTGTTGTATTGTCACCTTTGCACAATGTGTTTATGTGCGATTACCGTGTTCCCCGTGCCCCCCCTCCATTAATTTTTAAGAAATCAACAAAAAAATCTTAACGGTGAAAAAAAAAAAAAAAAAATCGCTTTGAGCTTAAGACTTAGGCTCGGAGTAGTTTTATTGCATCGGGACGACAAAAATTAAAGAGGAGCTCAAGTCAAAACGGTACAACAGTTATAGCTAAAACAAACTATCAAAGGGGCCACCATCCTTAAAGGTTGTGCTAATTATGCTGCTTGACAAGTTCGTCCGATTTGTAAAATTGCCTACACCCTCCTTTATGTACATATCGTTTTGCATATAATTGGCAACTTTTTAATATTATCTTTCCTTTAGCTTTCTTCAAAGGCTGATAAGGTTTTTGTATTAGTTGTTTTCTAATCATGTGTTTTGATTTTAACTCCTAAAATAAAGTGAATAACGAAATACATAGTCAGATTACGTTTAATGTGACATTTAGTTTAAACTACTAAAAGTCCTTTTCAGTTTATAGTTGTTTTAATCAAAAAGAAGAATTCTTCTAAAATCTCAAAGGAAACAACCAATTTAGAGAAAACACTAGAAAACGTGACAGCAAATAAAAGAAAGGGACGAGTAATATATATATATAAAAAAGAATAGGTGTAGGTGCAAAGTGGGAGTAGATACAAGAGGTCACATAGCTACTGTAGTCTGTGTATTCAATTCACAGCCCTAAAAAAAAAAAAAAAAAAAAAAAAAAAAAAAAATCCTTTTTACCACAATCCTTAGGTCGTTCTAGAGACCTTTTCACAAATTCAGCCTTCTTTCTCTTTAAAAAACGTTATTATACAAAAATAAATAAAAGAAAAAAAAGTTTAACTTTGTAAAAAAATTAAGGACATAATGGTTTGTAAAATCGTTTATTAAAGTGGTTTTAATTGTTAAGCAATATGTTCTTATACGTCTCAGTCAAAACGCTAAACTTAATTGTATGACTTTATTTGAATCCAAATAATGAATTAAAACCATAAAACCACTTTTACATTCAATCCGTCTCTTATGAATTGATTTATGCTAGGGAAAAAATATAATTTTAAATTAATTAAAAATTCATGGTTCAGAGTGAAAAGCGTATGTATGCAATTGCTGAAAAAATTATTTTAAATTAATTAAATTTAAATCAATTAATAAACTGAATCAATTATAGGTCCAAAAAATTAGTTTTTAAAAATATCTGTCTGTCGTATTATGAATAATCAAACTCAACTTTAGAGGATCTACCCTAAAACAAAATTTAAAAAATTGAATTTTCATAATAAATGTTAACTATACCCTATTGGTGCTTCATTTCAAATGAAAAAGCTAGAAACGTTCATCTGACGATAAAACTAAATGCAACATAGAGTTTTAAAACATTAGGTCAGGTAGTTATTGTTCGGTAGTGCTGCAAAAAATAAAAAATTTCCACTCCGTTTGTTCCCATCTTTGTATAAGTACTCTGCTATTATTTCAAATCACCGTCGTTATCTTTACAAAAAATACCTGGAGGCTATAGAGATTTGCGATTACTTGTTATGGTGCCATTAGCCTCAGAATGTTCAAGTACAATCCTGAAAATCAGCTTAATTTCACATTCGAACAACTCTAAATGTATATAACCGTTATGTACAGGATTTTATGTTATCAAGCTGAATTTTAACCTAAATCCTACGAATGAAGAACAATATATGAGAGTAAATCCAATTCCAATATCATAATGCTATTATTTATTTATCAGAAGTATAAAGCATTCGGTAACTGCATCAGAATGTTGGTCTTATGTATTTGACTAGAACAGGAGACGATTAAGAACCATGATTTCGCCTTCCAACGACATGCATTTTACTAACCTTGTATAAACAATTTTTTCACTACCAAATCCGAGGTTATTCCACCATCATTTATACCTAATAACTTATTATATATCGTGGAGGACAGTGACACAACCCAGAGAACTCAGCAGGCAGTTATTACCTCAAGATAAAGACTATTAAGACGAGTTCATAACGATTTTAAAAACAACCTTCCATCATACGAGTTCATCAAATAAGTTAATAACTAACAGTATAATAGCTAAAAGTAAAACAAGTTCCACTCTACTACTATTAAGGATACTTTCAAAGCTATATTGATCTTAAACTAATTAATTAACATAGTATTGCATTATTGCATCTAGAACTGAACTATCTTATTATTTAATTTATTTTTCATACAACACTAATTTATTTTTGACAAAGACTATTATTTAAAATTGGATGATTTAGAGACTGCTTTTTCTCTACAATGAGAAAAGTGGCTTAAACCAATTAAACTAAACTATGCGGATAAAGTAAATAATCTATGCAGATAAAGTGAATAATCTATGTAGATAATGTAACTAGTAAGCACTATCCCCCCTCCAAAAAAAAACTGTAAAAACGTGAAAAAAAATTATTACTCGAAACGGTTGAAACGGATTTTGATTAAAAAATTCTAAAACGTAGTCAATTTAAATACGAATCAAAAGATATAAGCCGTTTTCCT
This sequence comes from Gerris lacustris, assembly GCA_951217055.1. Taxonomy (NCBI): domain Eukaryota; kingdom Metazoa; phylum Arthropoda; class Insecta; order Hemiptera; family Gerridae; genus Gerris; species Gerris lacustris. The sequence continues at coordinate 84,304,150 of OX578277.1, forward strand.
GCGAAAAATCTAGTTTCCGAGATATTGATGATAATAAATCTGATTTTGTTTTTAACCCACAAGCCGAATACATTTTAAATAATATTTATTAACTAAGTCTTGCATAGGTTTATCATTGAAGCTAGCTTAATGCAATACATATTTAATATTAAGCAAATTAATAGTTAATTATGATTCCCGGTCGGTGGCCACCCTGTTGAAGCTAAAATTAATTTCTCCTTTTCGCCTCGGGGCATGATTTGTTTCAGTGCCGGATCTAGGTTTTTTCTTAGGGGGGGCAAAAGCAGATTTTGCCGCCCTTGCCACATAGGGGCAGATCTAGTAGTAGAATTGGGGGGGGGGGAACTTGGGTGGTTTAGCCTCAAATCCAAAGGGGGGTCCGGGGGGCCTTCCCCGGAAAATTTTATAAAATTAGATGCAAAAATAAAATTAGGTGAATTTTAAGCGTTTTGAAGAACCTTCTTTTAGAGCTTTTTCAACTAAACTAAAACTACAGTACCTATTCTATATTGCGTTTAAAATACCAATTAATAATGATAATTTCTATTTTTTTTAACCTGTAACACTATAATATGCTATTAATTCTTCTAGATCCATTAGGAGGGGTTACCCTCCTGCCCAAAGGGGGGTCCGGGGGCCTCCCTCGGAAAATGTTAGAAAATTAGGTTCAAAATGGTGAATTTTAGGCGTTTTGGAGAACCTTTTTTTTTAGAGCTTTTTCAGCTAAAACAGCAACTTAAAGTTTGTTTAAAATTATTTCTGCAGAATTTTTGAAATATTTATTATCTAATTTTTGAAACATTTACAATCCAATTCGGGTTTTAGACTTAAAACCCGATTTAAAAAAAAAATATTTTTTACCTGTAACACTATACTATGCTATTAATTCTTCCAGTATCATTATTAAATACCTTCACAACTTCCTATATAGCAACTGAATCAAGTAGATACACACTAAACTAAGCATATAAACAAACATCCATTAAAGTATGCAAATAAACAAACAAAAAAATAGTTTATACATATTTGCATCCCACATAAAAATGTAAGTGGGAATCCCAGTTAGCAATTTTAATATCAACTTGACTATTGCTCCATAGTTAAGGCAACCATATTTATTCCAATAATAATATAGGTTTGTTTTGATTTGTTGGTCTTCAAATAGATGTAATAACTTATTTAAATTAGTTAATGTAAAATGTTTACGTTTTATTATTGTATTACATATCATGTAATATATTAATTTGTTAATATTGGCAATAAATTACTGTTTATTTATTGCTTCCAACCTCACCGAGGTAACTGAAGCTATGTGATCGTTCTGAAGAACGACAAATTTTTAGGTCTCCGATTTCAAAAATTCCAAGACAGATTCAGACATCAGGGAACACTTTTGGGTCTATGTCTGTCTGTTACTTTTTTGCGAACCAACATATCTTAAAAACTACTCGTCAGATTTTAATGAAGTTTGGATGGTAGGTCATGATTAGCCTATTGTTGGTCCCATATAAGTTTCAACCTTTCGCGCCTACTTGTTTCTCTTCCACATGCGCACAAACATACATTTATTTAAACCTACAGCTTCAAAAGTACTTTTCCGATTTGTATGAAACTTTTAAAGTTCTTTAATTTTTGCTAAATTGATACTTTAATTTGGGTAAAAATCCAAACAATTTTGGCAGATTAAAAACGGGGAGACAATGAAACAAAATAGTCAATAATGGCTTTAAATGCATAAAATCGATAAAGTACGTAATAGGATGCGAGGAAGGGATGTGCCATATCAATTCAACGTATTTTTACGAATATCTCGCTTCCTATGGCTCGAAGACAAATTAAAATTATTATTAAAAAGCAAAACAACTAAATTTCCCACAAAAAAGGTCTCATTCATTTTTTACGTACTAAGAACGGTTTAGCAAAAACCTAGTTCTACTATAACTTGCATTGTGATTGTTTTTGCACGACTTTTTACGTGATTTTGTGTTTTGTGAATATCTCGCTTCTTCTGACTCGGAGACCATTGAGGATCAGATCAAAATTTAAGAATCTAAAATTTCACACAAGAAACAATATGTTCATTTTTTACATACAACGAACCGTTTGGATAATAATGCGCTCCGAAGTTTCCCTTATTGTCTCCGGGCCATAGGAAGCGAGATAATTCGTATAAAAAAGACCAGTCAGCACCATGACTTAATGAGCAATTTTCAAATAATCTGCGTATTATTGGATTATGATAATATAGAAAAATTTTGGTTTAGAATTTGGATGGGTGAAAAAAAAAAAAAAAATTGGTACACAATTTTGACCCGTAAATGGACTCCAAAAAGTATTATTATTTGCGTTAACAGTTTGAGTCTTTCTTGACACATCGAACTTCTTAAATAGTTTTTTGAAAACTTCAATATGCTTAAGTTTCTTTCACATCAACTGTAAAGAAAAAAAGGGTAAACGAAGTTAATAAGGGTGGGTATATCAGATTGGACAAGATAACTGTAATTATATTACATTTAATTAAAAATTACATTTCACCTATTTTTTTTTTTTTTTTTTTTTTTTTTTTTTTTTTTTTTCGTGAAATTTTTATTATTTTTCCTTTATTTATCATTTTATTTTTCCACCTCGTTTTGCCGCCCTCCCGGGCGTGCCGCCTGGGGCGCTTGCCCCCTGCAGCCCCCCCTTAGATCCGGCACTGATTTGTTTGAACATGTATACAAAATTTCATAAAAATCGGCCCAGTAGTTTAGGCTCCAGGCGTCTGCACAGACGACAGACAGACATTTTTTAAAAACCACCTTTTTTGGACTCAGGGGACCTTAAAACGTGTAAATCCATCAAAATCGATTTTTCGCGCCATCACAATACTTACTCTTTATATGAGAAAGTAAAAAAATTATATAAAATTTTAGTTAAAGAATCATACTGAAACTATTATTCTTTAATAAGCAAAAAAAATAAAATATTCTAGAACAGCCGAAGAGATACTACGAATATAAAAAATGCATTACATTAGTAAAATAAACTACATTAGACATTGGATAACAAAAATAAATAATTTTATTTCATGAAATAGGAAAACCAATTACAACGTTTAAAAACAACCGAAAAATCAAAAGGAGAAAAAAATATTTAAAGCAAAAGGAGAATTTTTTTAGAATGGCATTTATTTTTGAGATTGAACGAAATAAGGCAATTAATTATTTTTAAAAATTCGTTTTTAAAGAAAGCAAAGCAAAAAAGCTAAAATGTTAATGTGCAGAAAGAAAACAAGAGCTAGGCCGAAGATAACGAAGATAATAAATTATAAGGGGGTTTATCAGTTAGTTCCAGCTGGAGTTGACTTATTTAACATGCTGGCCTTGTCAGAAATTCATTACTGGGCAAACTGATGTATGTCACTAGGGCTTTATAGGGCACCCTGTCTATATAAACGATGCCCTCGTACATAATGCATCGAATCACACGCCAAATCAGTCTCATTAGCTATGCATCAAGGTCCGTTTTTCTAGACCAGTATTCAAAATCGATTAAATAAGTGAATATTTAAGATCAATGATATAACTTGTGAATGAAATACACATTTGATTTACGATGTTAAATAGTTCAAACTGAAATTAAAATAAATTTACGGAAGAATTCAGTTTAATTTCGACGAAAGAGCCTAGAAGCTAAAAATTGCAATTAAACGGCTCGTAAAGCTTAGCAATTATCCAACCCATAAAACAGATGTTTCAGATGAGAAATTCGTATTAAAATAAACATTAACGTGTTGGAGAAACAATTTCGAGACAGGATAGAAACAATTTCGTTTACGGTACGAAATAATTTAAACTTTCTTTACAAATAAGTACGTAATGTATTTTGGGTCATAACTCCTTGTAAACAGAATATTAAGAGAAGATAATGAAATAGTCAGCCAATTAGTGTCACATAGCTTCCGCGCGTCTTATCTCGGACTTTAAAGATGTATTGCTGTTACGACCGATTATTGTGTAATAAATTGAAATTTTCCAAATTTTGAAAATTTCATTTTGATATTGGCCGCCATTTTGAAGTTATCAATTTTTGATTTTTTTAAACTTTGACGGTTAATAATACCGAAAGTAAAAATAGGTTTTTGACGTAAAGCATATCGTTGGAACTGGAAAAAATTAAGGAACAAATATAAAAAACCCCGATAAAATTTCATTAATTAGTTATAAGTTATAAACGAATATAATTATTTATTAGTGCGATAATTTTGATGACGTCAAAGTTTGTTTACATCTGTCAAAATACCGCCAAACTTCAAATAATTAAATAAAATATAGGTATTAAAAATAAGGTTTTTTCGAAGAATGATAAATGATGATCAGTTTGTTCCGAACGGTCACCCATCCAAGTACTGACCACGTCCAATGCTGCTTCCTCCTGCTGCGAAGTAGCAGGAGAGGCCACTTTAGTGGCCTCTGAAGTGAGGAAAAGTTCCGAGGTACCCTGTACCCGATTTTTTTTTTTTTAAATATAATGTTCAACTTAATTTAATAATGATTTGATTTTACAGCCCATTAATTTAATTACGGCCAGTAATTTATTTAATTCCCCCTCTCCTTATTATTTAAAGTTAAAGCTGTCAAAATTGTTTCTTTTTTTTTAAACGAAAAATAGTCTCAATTTAGCAATATTAAATGTTAATATATTACATATTAACAATATTAAATTAATATGGGCTATCTATGGGTTACTTTTGACAAACCATCCAAATGTCTTAAATATCGGATGAGTAGTTAAAGATATGTATGTTAATAATAAAAGAAGTTTGTGGGCATGTGGAAGAGAAACACCATGGGCGCGCAGAAGTTTGAAAGGGCTAATTATGCCAAACCGTAGGAATCCGCGTCACGAAAGATTAGAAGTCCGACTATTCGCTTCCTCTTCTGGAAGCATATTCAGAGGTGTGCATCGTGATGTTAACTCGAAGCAACAACAAGATAAACTGACGACTAGAAAGAAGAATAAAAAATATTTACACTGATTTCCTGGAGCGTAGATTGTACCTGGATCCGTGCAACGTTTATGTTATTTATTATGAGTCAAACCGCGGAAGCCTAAGCACCAAGTTAACCGGAGGAGTAGATTTTAAGATATGATAGTTCGAAAGAATGTTGATGAACAGACCGACAGACATACACGTCGTCTGAAACGGATGTCTGTCCAGAATCTAGAATATAGGTATATACAAGTCCAGGAGATATAAAATTGGTTGTTCTTAAGAATAATCACAATGCTTCCGCTACCTTCGGTAAGCTCGGAAGCAATATAATTTTTAATAAAAAATCATTTTAAAAAGAACAACAATAATAAATAAGTACTTAATTGAATTTATCTAGTTCAAATCATTCAATAAAGTTAATGATATATTACGGAGTACGTTGAATGTATTTATCGCGATTGAAATTATTTTTCCATCAATCAAAGATGATTTACGACCCTTATAATGTACAGAATAAAGAAATATTTTCACATCTTTGAAAAAATCATCAACAAAAAACATTTAACAATTACAATGTACAATATGTACATATATTAAGTAAGTTTAAGTTATGAAATGAATAAGGTAGTTATATAGTATTGATAATAGTAAGTTGTTAATAATATAGTAGAATTTATTAAGGGTTTTTTAAGATAAAGATATACTTGTTATCGAACTGTAAGATCTAATCATTTTAATTTTATCATGTTTAGTAGTTAAAGTGATAGTATTAGGTTTATCATTAATTAATTCAATGATGAGTTCCACAAAATAGTATAATAGCTAATTAAATATTATTTGTATTAATTTACACCATTATTATAATTTTTTTTTTTTAGTAACATTTGCAATAAATAAGTTCTTTTTTTAACCTTTTATAGTAAGGTATGTACTATTTAAATAATAAATGTATGTGTTTCATTTTAATAAATTATAATATTATTAGGAATGTAAGACATTACGTCTTGCGGCGCTTCAAACAGAACCATTATGCAATGAACGCACACATAAAGAATTGCTGAACAAACAATATAATCAATAATGTTATCGATTCTATAATATATCCATGATAATGGGGAAGAGCAACGAATTTCATGGGCATTAACATATTTGAAGTGCAAATGAGTGACCTTGCACTTCTGCTACTATTGTTTTATCCAACAATGTCTTGAAGCTTGTTATTGACTATTGCACATATTATCAATATAGGTATGTACTAAGAAGTAGCCGCATTTTGAAATTATCCATTCTCAGAAAATTGCAACATATATATTGGAGTTGGGACTGTCGTTTCAGGATGTGTTACTATTCGGTCACGATAATCCACACCCACTATTATAATTATTCGCGTATTTGTATATAAGTATCTATAATTCACGAGTAGTAAAAAGTGAGTTCATTATATTATAATATCTCCAATATTAAAAAAGACAGTAAATAAATAAATAAGCCATTTATTGATTATTCCTAATCCTAACATTTATAATTAACTTATAATTAAAAAATCGGGTATACGGGGTACCTCGGAACTTTTCCTCACTTCGGAGGCCACTAAAGTGGCCTCTCCTGCTCATTATAATTTTTCAAAAAAGAATTATACATTATTTTTATTTGTTTATTTTATTTTATTTATTTAATTATTTGAATTTTGGCGGCGGTACTTTGACGTATGTAAACAAACTTAAGTATCGCACTAATTAATAATTATGTTCGCTTATAACTTTTAAACTAATTAATGGAATTAAATAGTTTTTTTAAAATATTTGTTCCTTATTGTTTACCTGTTTCAACGATATGCTACATGTCAAAAACCTCAATGTTATTTTAAATCGAGTTAAATCAAAAGTTAAATTATTAAACGACAAAGTTTAAAAATTCAAAAACCGATAACTTCAAAATGGCGGCCAATGTCAAAATGAAATTTGGTGGATTTGTTTGTCATACAGAGAGGTACATTCGTGCCAAATTTCAACTCTCTAGCCTAAAAACTGTGGGAGTTAGGCGAGACACAGACAGACAGACACACAGACAGACATCCAGCTAAAAAACCACTAAAATCGTCTTAAAAATACCCAAAACGGATAATTCCGTTGAAATCTCGGTTTCGGATTTTTAGGGTAAAAACAATACTTTTCCTATATACCTTCGGAAAAGGTGAAGATAAGTAAAAAGAACTTAGTTTATAGATAAAATCAACAGAAATATGTGGCGACAGAAAAAATACGGTATTTATATTAAAAAATATTAAAGGGTATTCGTCTATTTTTATCCACCCTTTCTTTTCAACACAGAAAATAAAAATTTTATGATATATAGGGTCATTTAAAAAGGACGCTCTTTTTAATTTCGTGGGAATATTTTGGTTTTAAGGTTAACCGCACTGTTATCATCATTTTTGAAATCTGTTATTACTGCGATAAGAAGATAATTTGTCGTTTTGTAAATTTAGCCCCATGGAAGCACTTAGTACTTATTAAGGTGAAACATTAAAAAAACTCCCTACAACACGGGTAAAGCTATGTATGCAGAGATCGCCCAAAACTCAGCCTTATGTTTGGACACCGCCAAGTCCCTGCAACATCGGTTGGTGATGAAGTTTGAATAATGTGGTTCATTTGTTGACAAAAAATCATCATAGGGAAATCCGACGGGAAATAGGTGAAATCGATCTGTGAATTTCAATGACCGGGTACTAACAGTTAAGAACGCGCAGGTGGACATTATTTCGATGATTTTTTTTAATTATTAAAACGCAGTTCCTACAGGTTGTAAATGAACAAAAAAAATTAAAAATTGCATCAATTTTAACTGATTTTTTGAAAAAGCGTCCTTTTCGAATGATCCTAGTAGTCATTGTTTTATGAGGTAAGTAAAACTAAACTTTCCGCTAATCGTCTAACCAATTCCATAATACACTTAATAAGCTTGAAAAGAATTAACTTCAGCAGTTATACTACTAATAATTCTAGACATTTCTGAAATACAAATATGGTATGGGTTAGACCTAAACAAATTACCTTGAGCCATTTCTAATAATTGTGACAGCTGAAGGAACCATCAGCTTTTTCTCGTTGACATCTGACAAACTTTCACTGCTTATTAATAATGAAATATTGTGACAATAGATCCTATATACATCCAAATTTCAAGACAGTTAGAACAGAACAGTCTATCACCAACGTGTTTTTACCATATACATAAAATTTCAAAATAGCTCGTAAAAGATTACGATCTTTTGCAGAGTCAGGAAGCTAATGAATAGGACCAAGTAGCCTTATACGGGAGAAAGTTGGTCCTTAATTATTAAAGTTATAGTTGAAAAGTTTGTTAGGGATTTATTGAGTTAGTAAAAGTTAACTGCTCCTCATTTGTTTTTTCGCCTACGCAATTAGAATTTATAGTAAGAGCCAATCGTGGCTTTAAAAAAATAAACTTCACTGACTTTTTCAATCTCTTCAATAAGTTTATCTTTAAGTTAAACTGGCGAGAGTATGAATGAGGCTTTGTCAGATTGAAATAAAGTCGCAAATAAAAGTTTTTATGTCAACTTAGAAAATTTTCTATTAATAATAAATATCTTACCATCTCTTAATTCGCTTATTACTTTTTTCTAAATTAAAATCAATAGCAAGATCTAATAGCTTATGATGGCATTGTCAGAAATGCTCGGCTGCAAGGAAATTCGAATGTCTCCAAGTAATACATAATACCGAAGGGTTATAGGTAAGAGCAGGTTCGAGGGTCGCTCGGTTCGAAATTATTATACGAGCTATCCTGGAAATTGGATGTTGCGGACCGTTTGTCACAGTCTTACGTTAATAATTAATAGTGGCACCCGGGGTTAGAAGGATGTCAGCGAGAAGGCGATCAATACAAAGGAAGCTGAAAACCATTCTATTTTCAGTAAGACGGCCGAAGAGACAAATCATCTTCAAACTTATACCCTTCTTAATGTCTGATGGATCAGAAATTCCGAGACATTTATAATGGAGTTATAAACTTTTTCCCCTAGCTCCTACAGAGTTTGGGAAGATTCACAAAAAAACCCTTTTTTATCGCTTAGAAGAACGAAGTTTTTCATAGCCACTAAAAACGAACAAAGCATTTTTATGAGTGTAATGATTTTTTTCTTCTTTAGAGCAATTAGCCAATGTTTTGTGGGAAGATAATAACAGTTATTATACAACATACAAACACCGTACGAGTCGTATATCATCAAAACATTTTATTCTTCCTATAAACTCCCCTCTACCGCAAATACAAGACCAAAAACAATATAACAATAAACATTAAATCTAGTAAGAAATACTATTTACACATTGTATAATAGCTTTTGACATTTTATTTCTTTAATTTACTCAAATACGTGCAATTAAAATCAGGGAAATACATCCATAGTTTTATTAAATCTCAACAAATAATGACGATAAAATATGTAAAATAATATGTAAATAATTATGATTGTATCTCATTGATATAACTAAATGAATATCTATTTAAATTACCATATGAATAATTGGTAATAAAACAACTCCGTATGAATATATATATATATATATATATATATATATATATATATATATATATATATATATATATATGTGTGTGTGTGTGTGTGTGTGTGTGTGTGTGTGTTTGTGTGTGTTGTATTAATTAAATATGTTGAAAGTTTAACCCACGAATAAATAAGGAGATTCAAATTATTTTGAAATTGTTTTATATAAATTTATTAGATGCATGTGGTTTCACAGTCAGAAAACACGAAATTAATTAAATATGTCCAAATTGAAAATCATTTAGGATATTTATTTTGTTGATCTTTCTGAAAAGGTGTTTTTTCTAATTAAAATCCACTATTTACACATCATTAGAATATGCACCAAATTTAATACACTTATTAATGAACTTCAGTACCGCACCCAGAATTCAATTTAGAATCGGAAACTAAATATCAATATGACGAATTGTTTTAATAATGAAATTTCGATTAATTTTGTCTTAAGGCGTTATTGAGGAAAGTCATTAATTATAAAGATTATATTGTCTTTATTTATATCAAATTACAGAACTATTCATAGAGCAAATAACACGAATTGGAATTTATGTTACTAAAATTAAGACAAACCGATTTAGATAGTGGTATATTAATCAGAGAATCTGTTAGTGACACATGAGCACATCTCATCGCTTCTAGTAGCGATAAAATGGCCGCGGCGATTCACGATTACACTGGTAGAGTTAGGAGCAAAAAAGCGGGTAAGGTGCCATTTTGATAAAAAAATAAATACCAATATAGTCTTCTTTTGTGTGGGTCGTAGAGGGTTGAAATTATAAACAAATTAAATTGTTTTAAAAATGGCTATATTTCGCCCCTCTCCGGGGCATATTCATGCCTTGTATGTTTGTCAGTATAGTAAGTTTGTATCCACCATATTAATAGGAGAGGGGCGAAATATAGCCATTTTTAAAACAATTTAATTTGTTTATAATTTCAACCCTCTACGACCCACACAAAAGAAGACTATATTCAAAAAAAAGAGGGACACACGGAAAGTTTTTAAAGTTATTTAAAAACACAAATAAATACCAATGTTGCGAGACACTGGTACTCATATCAGAAAAAATTGTGACTGATACGTAGTAACTGTTGCTGTTTTTTTAAAGGGAACGAGAGGAATCAATACCAATTGTCATCGAATCCTACGACAAATTGTCGTGGCCGCTGCAACAAGCGGTGAAATTATGTCCGTGTGTCATTCCCACTTGGCATAACTATAACTTAATGTAAATACAAAAAGTAGTAGGTAATGTACTTTTAAAACAAGTACTTGCTAGCAAGCTACAAAAAGGGTTCGGTCACAAAAATGCCCATTTCCTACATTTTTATTGATTTACTAGGAGGGTTTACCACTAGCAGGATTGCTCCACCACTAGCATGCTTGCAATCTTAGTTGCTACTCTTAACATTAATATATTAAAACCTCAAGGAAAAATTTTAAACGCATTTCATGGTATTTTTACATTCTCTTATAAGAAGTATCAATAAAGTAAAAGTGCATTGCGATGGACACTACAATTAATTTTTAGGTTTTTGGGTTTATACGTTTCAAGATTTCCAAAAACATGTGTACAGACGCCCGGAGCCTTAACAACAAAACCGATATCGACGAAGTGCGAATGTTCAAAAATTCCATCCCTGAAATAAAATCGAGAAAGTTAATTTTAGCTCTAAATTTGGGGCCTCCTAAGAACCCCCTACACATTATATTTATCAGATATGGTTCTGGCAAATTTGATTAAAATATTCTAAAAGTTAGTCCATTTAAATTCTAATCTAATTATATAATTCACTATGCTAGCCACTTTATCTTTAATATTCAATTGAAGTACATTCAGAAAAGTCGCGTGAGTGAGATTTACTTGCATCAAAGGGGTTAACAGAGGATATACAGCCCCCCCCCCCCCTGGGTGCTCAACTAATTATATAACCCCTTAGAATTGAGTCCTAATATTAGAGAATATAGGTTCTCAGATATTAAATTAAAAAAAATATGACCCCACTAGAAATCGTAACAAGCCTATTATTTTGCTGTCTCAACAACCGGATGTAATTATTTTTATTTTATGCTTAAATGTTAATAATAAATTATTAAAGTAATATATCTTGATAAGATAATTACAGAGTAAAACTAATTTAAGGGAGAAAGTTTTGTCTAAGCTGTCGTATTAACTTTCTGATACGTATGTATTTTGAAAGGTTTAATATGATCATCACTCATGTACCTAGTTTTATCACAATGGTTAAATCATGTACTTCATGAACTATACATGGTACAAAGTTTAAACCAAAAATATTATTAGACAATTACCTATACTATGAAATTGAATCGAGCGTAGCCGTCTTACGTTCTAACGTAACAATTTTAACAAAACTTTATATATATTGTTAAAAATGTTTCTTTATATTATTGTCTAAAACACAATTGAAACCTGCATGTAAAATCTCAACTTGATACATGCAGTAGTTTTTGTGTAGCGAAGTGATATATTTATAATAATTGAAGTAGAATGGCCGGGACGTGCAGAAGAGTTAAGGAATAGTAGAATAACCCTTCTCCCCACTACATGGCTCTCTAATTCTAACATATTCAATAACTTTAAATATCAACTCGTCAACTTATCATGATTAACTAACTAATATATATGCCATTGCACTCGCTTCAATGATAGAGCCACGCGATGCCTCGTATATATCCCTGGAAGCTTAATATTAGCAAACGTACTTCTCACTCAAATTCTGGATTCGATTCCCGACTCCAAGCAATGGGCCTTACGCTCGGTGTCCAACCCAGCATCGCTATTAAATTGGGTATAGCTGCTTACATTAGTCTTACAATAATTAGCATTGATTCTGATAGAGCGGGAAAATCGAAAAGAGCCATTGAGAGCTCGAGATATTGACTACTATGGAAGGTAAGACAACACAATCTCGAGCTCTCATTAGATCTCTACTTCATTATTATTTCGATTTTCCTTCACTGTCAGAATCAATTCTAATTATGAAAGTACTAGAAGCTCAGATAACACAATCTCGAGCTCTCATTAGATCTCTACTTCATTATTATTTCGATTTTCCTTCACTGTCAGAATCAATTCTAATTATGAAAGTACTAGAAGCTCAGATAACACAATCTCGAGCTCTCATTAGATCTCTACTTCATTATTATTTCGATTTTCCTTCGCTTTCAGAATCAATTCTAATTATGAAACAACTAGAAGCGCAGATAACACAATCTCCAGCTCTCATTAGATCTCTCTACTTCATTATTATTTCTATTTTCCTTAACTTTCAGAATCAATTCTAATTATGAAACTACTATAAGTGAAGATGCGTAAATCTGGTTTCATTAATTTTTTAATTAATACCTATATTTTACACACCCGTGAAACATTTTTTAAATATCTAAAACAAGTTTGTTTAAGCTATTTGATATAGAAGAAAAAACTCAATAAACTTCAAAAGTACACTCTTATTTTGATTTAAAAAAAGCTGTGTAAGTAAAAATAAAATAATAAATATATAAAGGAAGGTAAAGTTTACTAACAAGCCGCAAGGAGGGTGCTCTTCAGAAAAAGGGTCTGTTACTCTAAAAAAAATCCCTTTGAAATATCCCTTAAATTGAAATAATTGTTTTGTCTTAAAATTGAATAAATTTATTCTAAAAAGGCAAGATTCATCCAAGGTAATAAATTTACTCTAGAAAAAAACAATATATCATATCTGTGGAAAATTTCCTTATGAATTTTCATCGAGTATAAAGCAAACAAAAGCATTACCCCCCTGATCCTATCATTAAATATGCATTTTGTAAACTAATTTATATATATATATATATATATATATATATATATATATATATATATATATATATATATATAAATTTATTTATATATTCTTAGGTTTTTGTTATAGATAATTCCGCTGTTTCACAACGGCAATTTCTAATTTACAACTTTACTTTAATATTACTTGTACATTGATTTGTAAAATTTTTAAAAATATGATAAAATAGTAAATGTGATCCCAACTATTCAACAATGATATAATAAAATTATTACGCGAAATCCGTGCGATCTATCTCCATTTGAAGGTATGATAACACCCTTCCTTTTGCACCTTCACTACAGAAAATTTTAAACCCCTAGTCCCTGACCTACTTAAGTACGTTATTACCTATTTTATAAAGCAGGGTCGAATTAAAATTGATTTAGAAGTCAACATAAAATACTTCAACTTTCAATTTTGGTAAAAGTGCTACGAGTGGTTGTTACAAAGGCGACCTTCTAATCTAGATTTTAATCCGAAAACCCAAAAAGCCTTTCAATATTTGCCAAAGAAATCGTGGAATATTTGTTTTATGCTATTATTATTGATTAAATTACGAAACTTTTATTAGGAGATACTTTTAGATGGAATTAGATGGTAATAAAGGCTTTTAGATAATAATCTGAAGAATTCATTTGAAAGGAAATGTCTATCTAATGTAGTCGACCTCAGATCCACTTAGATTTGTGAATTGAATCTAATTTACATTTTATGGTAATAATTATGTACATTTTAAAGCTAATGAAGATTTAATGGTTGTGAGTAGAACGTTATTAAATAATAATTTAAAACCTAAACAAGGATACGTCTAGAGAGATGAATTATTGTAGGTATATTATTCTAATGCAATTACAGTAGTCTCTCTAATCCGACACGTATGGGAACATGTCATGTCGGATTACCGAGAATTGTCGGATACATGGATGTTTTATTACAAAAAATTATTAGTGAACCAGCCTATTTATCGACAAAACAACTGCATTTACAAAGAGTGTAGACGCACAACGAACCAACAACTACTAATGGTTTGATTTTGTTTACCCTAGTGCCCCTGTGATTCCCAGTTTCCCCCTCTTTTAGTTATCTTGTCTTTCACGTGGTAAGAGAGGAGGAGGGGACCTCAGCTCTCAGCGCCTGATAACTGAACGTTCCGACTGGTGGAGTGTTGGACTATAGAGAATCTACTAAAGTTATAAAAAATAATGAAATTGCGCATGTACATACACGTATCTTAAGAGTAATTGGTTTTCAAGTGGTAGTTTGAAGCAATTGTTTAAGTTTAAATTTGGTGCAGAGCAGTGTAATATTCGTGTAATGATCGGAAAAATTCAAAACTTAGAAATAATATAATTAAACTCAAACTAATATTTTCAAATACACCTATTAGATTATTAGTCCATCATTTATAACCAGCTTCGATGGTGTTATTAAAATCGGTAGTCTATCAGAATAGAATAGAATAGAATTTTTATTTGCGTAAAGCATAAGTGGTTCTTTGGACCTGTTTCGACTCCCAGTAGGGTAAACTTATTTTTATTCAATATAAAATGTGGGCAGACGGTTGGAATTAATATGGGACAATACCTCGGCTATTTTAATCTAAATTAATTATTTTCTCATAATATACGTAGATAGCATAATATGAGTGATAGCGCAAAAAAAAAAAAAAGAAATATCGACAACGGCTCCAACGTTATTGATTTAAAAAAAAATCCCAAATGTAGTTCATTTAAATAAGAATCTAATAAGTCGAATTAGTCGTTAAACCGACAAAAATCTAGTTTCCGAAATAATAATGAAAATAAATATGATTTTGTATAAAATCGTAAACAAAAAGCATTTGTGGACCAAAACAACCACTTGTTGAATATACTTAAAAATAAATAAATAATATAAATTAATACACAGTTTCAATATCTATATAAGAATTTTTTTTTTCGATTTATGAGACTGGTGTTTTTAAAAATCAGACGATTACTTTTAAAGATATAGGTGTTTATAAAAAAAAGGTTACTCACAGAAGATATAACAATAGGCGTAGAAGGTTGAAATTAATATGGGACTAACAATGGGCTAATTTTGACAAATCATCCAAATATCATAAACATTGGATGAGTAGTTTTTAAGTTATGGTGTTGGTAAAAATGTTTAACGACAGACAAGACAGGATACACAGCCAACAGGTTTTCCTTATGGCTGAAACGGTTTTCTGTTTAGGAATTTTTAAATTTGAAGAAAAAAAGTCGTTCTTCAGTATAATGACATACCTTCGTTAAGCTTAGAAGCAATAATACTTTAATAATAATACTACAATAAGAATTTAAAGGCATACATTTTTTTTATTTAAATGCTTTTGGCGCACTAAATATTGTAGAAACTTATTTCTCTAGATCCAGACAGAAATTACATTGAGATCTGTTCCGGAGTACCAAAAGTCCGTGGTTTAATAGTTTAATACTTATTTACCTCTTTCTTCTTTTTCTATTTACCAGTATGAGGATAATATTTATTTTTATTTAACCAATAAACGATATCTAATTTCTTGATTAGACTAAAAATAAATACTGTTTTAAGATCTTTTTAGGATAGATACAATTTAAATTACATTTATAAATTATTTAATTATCAATGCAGGTCAGTCTAGCTATCTTGTTAATATAGAAGATTATCACAGCAAAGATCATTAATATTTCATCACTATAACTGTGATAAAGTGATAAATAGATAATAATGTTTTCAGTGTAAATAAAATTATATATATATATATATATATATATATATATATATATATATATATATATATATATATATATATATATATATATATATATATATATATATACACACATGTGTATGTATGAGTATTGTAGTTAAAATAATATTTAGATAAATATAAACTCGACAACAATCATAATAAAATGTGATTAAAGATCAGTCCAGTGAATTTATTTTCTATATATGTATAGTATATATTAATAAATGAAATCTTGTGTTTAAAATAAACAAATAAAAAAAAAGTTAGCTCAATTATGTATGCTAACTTCGTACTTACTAGCATGGATTCTGTCGTTTACACATATTTGTTTTGATTTCATTAGGGTAGGGCGGGGCTAGTTGAGCAATTTTTTATATAATCTATAATAATTCCTAAACGGTGCATCCGATTTACTTGATTCCTTCAACGTTAGATATGTAATTTACCCTTCTTTAAATGTCTTCAGAAAATAAAATTATTTTAGATCTGATTTAGAAAATATTATCATCAGTGCGAGAAATCTCCTAGTTGCTCAACCTGCCCCATGGTAGGGGTAAGTTGAGCAAGGGCATGGGGCAAGTTGAGCAATGAAAAGAATAGGTCTAATAGTGTTATGGAAATTGCTTAAAACTACGATAAAACTTCATTGATAATCAAATATATATTTTTTTAAGTTTCATCTCTAATGTAGGTACAGTGGAAAATAACAAAAAAAAATCTAAAGCAAATATAACACACTTCCACGACATAACTTATTATTTATCTTTGGATATTATTCCAGCCTTTGTACTTAAATTAATGCTTTATTATTAATTTTCAGACGACGGGTATCTTTAGGAGAATAACAATAAAATATCGACGCCATTTTTAAAAAAAAAAAAATTTCAAAGAACTTTCTTGGTTATTAGACAAGTGTTGTCTAATAACCCATGAATGGGTTACCACTTTGGGTTAATGGGGTGTTACGTTAAATTCTTTTACAGCTGCTTTCATGCTCTTGTACTCGGCCATCACAGATTTTGCAATTTTGCAGCTTTACTTGACTGTTAACTGTTGATTTGACGTTTTTCTTTTATATTTCTGCATCCTAAAATGAAATGCAGGACATTTTTTTTTTTTATATATATAATAATTTCAAAATGATATAAATGCAATTATTTTACAAATTGTTATTACAAAGTATAAAAAGGCATGACTAGCAGTCTGCCAAAGTCTGTTTAGTACTTCTAAAAAATAATAAACATTTAACTTTTTATAGCGGTAGAGGAGTGGGGCAAGTTGAGCATGCCTGCCCAACTAACCCCGACTAGACTTATTGATAAAAAGTTGGATTATGAAAAAAATCGGGGGGACGTGGAACTAAATAGCTAATTATAATCAAAAGTGCAATAAATACGTAAAATATCAACACATAAGTGATTGTATTTGGTTGAGTAAGTACGAGTCTAGGAGAAAAATAGCGATCACATTTTTTTTTTACTTTTTACTATGAAAATTGAAAAATGTGTCTGTTATCTTTCTCGATTGTCGTAGGGCAACCAAAGGTCACGCGATGCGTTCTCCTACCTCGTCCCCCTCTTTCCGTCATTAGAAGTATTTTTGTGAAATGCGTAGTTTTATTAAGCGGCCCACACACTAACAGTTTAACTGAAGATAACGATCTGTCCGTCCACGGAGCTTGGCCACACACTCGTCAGTTTTCCTTAAGATGACGGACTGCAGTCGGAGGTAGACTGTAGGTGTGTGGAGGGTAGAGGCAAGGATCGGATGGAAGGAGAGATGACAGTCCGTGGACTGTCCGGCCTGTGCCTCAAGATCAATGTCGCCCTACACTATCAGTCGGCCTACAGGCGTGTAGAGTGATTCGTATTTATTTTGTTTATTTCCCTTCGTCGGACTGCAGTTAAAAATCGACAGATATCGGCCTGCAGGCATTCATCGCACAGTGTGTGGTGCATACAGGCACAGATCTGTAGTTCTTTACGATTGCCTGCAGGCGGTGGACGGGTAATGTGTGGTGGTCTGAGATTTTGGCCTTACGATAATCGTATACGATAACGGCCTGCAGTTAAACTGTAAGTGTGTGGGCCCCTTTAGAGATTATTTAAATTGCCCAACTTACCCCTATGCTCAACTAGCCCCGCCCTGCCCTACCATATATGTAAATAGAATCCAGAATAAAGTCTACTCATGCATAATTTATCGATATATAATTATCAATATAATCACTACCACATTTACGTGTTAATTTAACGTCGAACTCTTTATTCAATAAACTAAGTTAATGTTATTCATAATGGTTAATAATTACTGTGTTTATCAGCTGATCTCTATAGTTCATGTTGTACGGTGAAAATAGGGGATAATATTCTACGAATTGGTAGGAAGTATGTGAATAATTACAGTTTCAAATAGCACTAAATAAAAAAGTCGTTTATATACGTATTACATATTCGAGACATTTTTGCCAATATATTCATTTAAAAATATTGTTTATTATTATTTATATAATATGGACTAATTGCGCAGTTATGGGCTGACGCATCTAACAAGAGGAGGTGTTTGGATTTGGGTGTGATTCATAAACACTTAAGTGTCCCTCCATGGTGCACAAAAAATTTTCTCCTATTACAAAAAAATAAAGTAATAAATTGTATATAAAATAAACAGTAATATGTAATAATAAAAATATAGCATATTTATGAGTGTGTGTATGAATGCATATATTAAATTATCCACATCATGTAAAACCTTGAAGAGAAAATAAGTGGATCCGACTGTGATTATTAACATTTAAATTATTTATACGTTGACTTAAAATATTAAAATTTAATTTTATGAAATATTTATACTTATTATAAGTAGCACAGAAAACGGTGAATAAAACTATTCTTAAATAATTAATACTTCTTGCATACGAGTCCGCAAGACAGTGAGACATTTTCATGTTTTCGCTCTGCGTAAACTACCGACATAAAATGAAATATAATCGGTAATTTATTCAAGTAATTGATAAAAGTAGATGGAAGTTAATTTTTATTCTTATCATCCGCGGCACTGCCGCGGCTTGATTACAAAATTCTGAATTCAAAGGCGCCGGCCTGCCTTCTACGAATTGTTAATATGCCTTCATACTAGGTAGGCCGAGAGGGCTGAGAGTTTATGGCAACCTCCAGTGCTTTCTCAACTCCCTGTCACACGTATAAATCTTTTCGACTTCGGCCCTATGACGTGCGGTGGAGGGAGGCCCAACAGCTGGAGACTGGATTACACACCTCCTATAGCTTTTTGGCTCCCTGTTATACTTTTCTGAGTTTTTAAGCTAAAAGTAACGTAACGATTTTTGACTTATGTTCCATAGCCAAAAAATAAAAATGACAAAAACCTGGACTATACTCTTTCCAAACTGTAATCATTCACATAGTTCCTACCAATTCATAGAATATTACCCCCAATTTTCACCGTACAACATGAACTATAGATAGAGATCAGCTGATA
The DNA here is from genome assembly GCA_951217055.1 of Gerris lacustris. NCBI lineage: Eukaryota > Metazoa > Arthropoda > Insecta > Hemiptera > Gerridae > Gerris > Gerris lacustris. The sequence continues at coordinate 84,323,803 of OX578277.1, forward strand.
AACACAGTAATTATTTTCCTGCCCTTAATGTTAACAATTATTTACAAAACAAGTCTTAGTAAAATATTTGTATGAAAAAAAAAAAAAATTATACTAATCATGATTGTAATAAAAGAAATCAAATAACAGACACATTATGATGCAGCGACATGCTGCTGCAAATATGACAAAATAAATATAATACAATGGTTAAAACCATCACTTTAAAATAATAACATCTAATAATTACAATAGGCAAAAATTGTCCGTAAAATGCAGAGTAATAATAATTAATTTCCTATATGGTAAAATTATTTCCTTGATTAAACTTTGTATTTTTATTAATTTTACTACTTAAAAATAAATAAATTTAAAAACATACTTAAAAGAAGGTGAAATAAAAATTTCGTAAAATAAAGTATAGCACTCTTAAATTATGTTTATTAATTTATAAATGTGTTAAAAGAACTTATAAATAAAAATAATAAGAAAGACAAATATTAAGATATATGTATTACGTAAATTTATAGCCGCGCTCAAATAGATAGCTCTGCGGCATATAAATAAATAAATTTTTAAAATAATAAGTATAATAATTTAAAATAATAAGTAAAATATAATTATATATTTATGGTACAATTTCTTTTATGTAAAATTACTTTAAATAATATTTATTATTATAATTAATAATATAATTTTCAGTGCTTAAAGAACAAGCAGGATGTTTTATAAAGAATAACTTATTCTTGAAAACCCCCATAAAAAAAAATCTTCATTTCTCTATCATGGAACACTCTATAATTTAATATAATAATTTATACTTTACTTCAAGAGAGAGGAAGAGCTAATATTAGTACACTAAAGACAACCTTTAGTCGTCAGATTTTTTTTTATGAGCATTATATTAATACGCCAGTTAACCACTTATAACAACAAGATATCTAAATAACGCAGAAAATGTAAACATATAATAATAATCCGAGGCACAACATCCTTTAGGCCTGCCAAAGGGCTTTTACAACTATACATCTTATAAAAGGGAGGAGATAAGGTTAAGGTTGGCCCCTCAATTCATTATAAATATAATAATTGACATTCGGAACTGGATGACGCCATATAACTGTAAATATCCATATTTATGGCGATGCTGGGGGCTTTGCTCGAGCCGGGAATAGAACCCGAATCTCTATATACATATATCTAATGTATATATATGTCTATACATATATATATATATATATATATATATATATATATATATATATATATATATATATATATATATATCGAATTGTGAGTTGTTACCGCAAGTTCGTATGTTATCAAATGAGGATATCCCTACCGTCGATACTTGCTTGATCTAGAGATCACTCACTGGACCGGTTTCGGCTAAACGCCATCATCAGCAGAGTCGAAGTCTCTCGTAGGACTCAACACACTCATCGGGTCTACCTACATGAGAGAATGAAGGACTTCCGACTCTGCTGATGATGGCGTTTAGCCGAAACCGGTCCAGTGATCTCCAGATCAAGCAAGTATAGACGGTAGGGATATCCTCATTTTATATATATATATATATATATATATATATATATATATATATATATATATATATATATATATATATTTAGGAACGCGGCAGGGTTCCGCCCCGCCAAGTCAAAAAGTCAAAATTTCACAAAAGCTGCCAGTGTATATATAATGTAGGTGACAAACTAGGGTTTTTGAGGGTCTGCAGCGTGGAATACATACAAGCTACCTAAAGGACCTAAGGCCGTGTCCTGTAGATCAAAATAAAATAAAAAAATGTCGAAATCGGTCAAGTAGAAGTAGAGAAAAATAGGTTTGAAAATGGTAGTTTTGATGACTTCTTATTCTTATTCTTCCTTCATTTTACGTTGACGCACCTACAGCCTAAACTACTGAACTGATTTTAATAAATAAGGGCTTCTTGGATTCATCAAGAGTCCTAGTGTATTCCTAGATCAAAAAAATTAGATAACTCATCCCTACGCTGAACGCGGAGCGAGAAACCAAGGTAGCGAACAGTCACTTTAACGTTGACGCACCTACAGCCTAAACTACTGAACCCCAAATTTTAATGAATGAGGGCTTTTTGGATTCGTCTAGAGCCCTAGTGCATCCCCCCCCCCCCCCCCTACAATCAATCAACTTATTCCTACGCTGAATGTGGAGCGAGAAACCAAGCTAGCAAACAGTCTAAAATGAAAAAAACCACTAATGTGGTAAAAAAAACACCTCGCCAAGTCTGTGGTCCAAAAAAGTTGTGAAATCAACTTTCTGTCCCGCCAAGTGATGTTGGCACTTTCTCCTGGCCCAACACTGTCAACTTAGATATTTATCAGTCTTCTCCTTGGCGGTGTGAGGAAAGCCTTTAAACAGTGTTGTTGAAGGCTCTTCTCGATATATATATATATATATATATATATATATATATATATATATATATATATATATATATATATATATATATATATATATATATATAAATATATATATGTGTGTGTGTGTATATTTATATTATATAATTATATAAAATCCAATGATAGGATATCCCATTTATATATCACGAACACACGACCCCGAAGTTATGGTCTTAAACAGTCAAAAACCGTAGAATAACGCAATTTCCAGAACCTAACACCTTTTGAACATTCAAGTTTAACGGTAATTCTCGTTTATGAGTAGATTGTAGAACTACACTGAACACAAAGATCAACAGGATTAGATGAGTGTTGGTAATATTTAGATAGGCAATCAACAGTTCGTCAACCTTCGCTAGATAATCAAGGGCACTCCATGGTCACAGCCACGCTACACTATTATCATTTGTTTTTGTTTATATCGCCGCATTTACTATTAACATGGTATTGTTATAGTAATAAGTGTAATTAAGAGCAAGATTTTTCTTCGTAATCAATCTAGTTGGGGTTTTGATTTAGTTAGGTGATAAACGTAGTGCGATTAACTAAATAGAGAAGGAAATAAATAATATAATTTATTTTAAAAAAAAAAAACCCAGACTACTATTTACAATCCAACCAATTTGATCATAAATAATGGTTCTTTTTTTATACTTCAGAATTTGCAGCAGTTAACTTTTTAACAGTTTACATTTACTTCCACAATATATTCGGGGGGAAAAATTGTCTAAAGCAACGACACATAGAATAGCTGTAAAGCCTCATCCCGCTATTTGGTCCATTAAACTTTAATTGTACGTACTACGTTTTTCCCCGAATCTTCCTGTTTCCAGCGTAGTGAACTTGCGTTGAATTGTAAATGCTATGTCCATTTCGTTTTTTTTTTTTTTTTTTTTTTTTTGTTTTTTTTTGTGAGTGAATATATTGATTAGGTTTTGCAATATATTATACACATTGATTGACCTTTAACTTTCATTTTTCAATATGCATTTAATAGTTTATAAAATATTTGGAGAAAAGCTTTCGAAAACAAACAACAAAAAAGGTCACTTGTTTTGATAACCTTTAAAAGGGGGAAAAATGGAACCACGTACATTTTTGTTTCGTTTATTAATCTTATAAAAAATAATAACAGCATATTTAATATATGTGAGTTATTGTGGTAAAAACAAAAAAAAAAAAAAAAATGATAATAATAATAAGAAAAGATATTATAATATTTCCGGTAAGATAGCAAAAAAAAAAATACTATTCCAATCAGAGTGGCACATAGCTTCCTCGCGTTCTATTTTGTATACTTTAATGATATTATACTAATAAAACCTATTATTGTCAAATTTATTAAATTTTCCCCCGTTATTTAAAACTGTCAAAATTGTTTAAGTTTTACATTAATTAAAGTATATCAATTTTGCAAAATTTAAGAAGCGCAGACGGTTGAAATTAATTTGGGGCCATCTGCAGGCTCCTTTCGACAAAATATCATAAAAATGAGATATGTGCTTTTGATTATAAAGGTGCAATAAAAGTTTGTTTGTGCGCATGTGCGGAAGAGAAACAAATAGGCGCAGAAGGTTGAAACTTATATGGGACCAACAATGGGCTAATTTTGGCCTACCATTGAAATTTCAATAAAAGCCGATATGTAGTTTTTAAGATGTGATAGTTCGCAAACATGGAGCGACAGACACGGAACCGAAAATGTTCCCTGATGTCTGGAACGGATTTCTGTCTTGGATTTTTTGAAATCTGAGACCTAAAACATTGTTGTTCTTCGGAAGGTTCACATAGTTTCCGTTACCTTCAGTAAACTCGGAAGCAAAATACGATAAGAAAAGAAACAAATAGAGTTGAGAAACTAACACAAACAAGATTTTGTTTACATGAATAAATTTAATATTACGTAGATATGCGGTACTTTTGCAATTTTTGGAGGCTTTAACCTGTTTCTAGAGATCGTATTTAATTTATGGTTGACCCACAGCGGTTAGAGCTAATAACAGTACATCCTACACATCTAGTTTTCGTCCTTAGCACAGAAGCATTACAGCCAAGGCAAAGGATGAATTAATAATAATTACAACGGCAAGAGCTAGAGAAGTTGGAATGGAATTAACTAACATTGTGTATACATGTAATTTAATAACACGATGAGATTATTCAACAAGCATGTGTTTATTTAATGAAGAATTGTTCAGGTACATTCAAAGAAACCAAATAATAAGGATGGTTATAGTACTATGTGACATAAAGCCGATATTATCAAAACTTCGATGTTAGTCATGAGAAGCGGGGTTAAATTTTACATAAAATATGGTAATTAGTCATTAGTTTCGTTATTTGAAGTCAATACACACGTATGATTTACTCGAAATCTCTATGGAATTATGGAATATAACAAATCACATGTGATGCTTGATGCAATATCAGATGTGATATTGCTAGAACTGAAATAATACAATACCTTGAAGCTCAGACATGAATGACTAATATTATTATCTTTGAAGCCGATGGATTAAAATTGCCTACACACGACCATCCAACTGTCGTGACCAACCCCATAGTCCCGACGGTTGGAGCGTGTGTAGGCTAGTCGCCAGACTAAAACCGTCGGTCCCGACGGTTCGGCGGTTGGTCGCCTCGTACGCCCAACCGACCGTCGGGAGCTCCCATACCATCAATTCCTGTTAAGTTGGTTCGTGTTTAACGCTGTCGGCCGACTCCTGAACCCGACACAACAAATTTTACCAAGAGCAGCCGAACCGGTTTAGAGAAATATTTTTATCTCCAGTAGGGGAAAAAAGTTATGATTTTGAAATAGTATAGAGGGACTAAAACAGGTCTTTTTATTCCTGAACTCAAAAAGTAGGGAGAAAAAGTAAAAGTAGGGCGAAAAAGTAAAGTAGGGCAAAAAAGTAAAGATTGCAACTTAATTATTTTATAATTTCAAGATAAAAAGAACTTTTAATATACTACGTTTTTAAATTTTCTCTTGAATCGTATGTAATGTTGATAATATAATTGATATTGTTATAGTTAGTGAAAAAAAAAATAGTTCCAAATTTATTTACTACATATAAATGACAACCATCTAGAGAGCTGATCAAACATATAAAAGGACAAATCTTTGTACAACGGATCTCCCCAACACCAAATCTAAACCTTGCCATCGATATATTTGAAATAATATAATCGATATATTTCCTGTTTTGCTGTCATTCAATGTTTACTTCTTAATAAAAAATCACAAATTTGAAACCCGTCAAAATGAAGATTGTAAATACTATGGGATATGTCAAAACAAAAAAAAAATAACTTGCGGATTGTTTCCGAACTAACTTTCCATACAGCATAAATTGCTGAAAACGAATTAAATTCTGCTGAAAGATGGCTAAAAGAAATAAAATAATGCATTGTCATCGTGTTCTGAGCTATGCTAAAAGTTTCAAATGTCTAGCTATTCGGGAAGTTAGTTAGAAATCGATTGCCAGATTTGTACCGGACAAACAGACAAACAAACAAGAAAACAAGCTAATAAAAACGCAGTAATAAATAGTAGAAAATGAATGGCAAATGTAATGAAGTTGTTGAAATCAGGTTGGCGGCACTGCGCTTTTTTGACCATGTTTATCATTGATTCATTGTTTATAACCTGCATCTAAATAACCTTCTATTTGAGTTTAATTCCAATTCTTATTTGTTTTTAATATTGAACCTCTTACATCTGCTATTAAAAGTGCTAATAATTATTGTTATTTATTAAAATAATAAATAAAAACTCTGCAATGGACGAAAATGTGTATTTTCTTCCTAATGGAGATAAAATATTGTATGCACCTCGTGAGTAAAGTGCCATTATTCCCCTCGCGATAATTATCTCCCTCGGGAGCTAATTAGAGTTATTCCCTCGGCTGCGCCTCGGGATTTAGGGACCATGCGGGCTTCGCCTCAAGAACCAACTTTTTCGCTCAGGGAATAATGGCTTACTTTACTCCCTAGGTGCATAAATAACTATTACAATACGCTATTTAAGATGACAGCCAATTATATATGGATAATTCGATATGATGATATCTCCGGAACCAATTCCACTAGAATCGTGAAATATGGAAGTTAGATTATTTTCATGTTATAAACAAATGTTGTGAAAGGGGTTTCAAATCGGCCTTTTTGATTCAAGATCGCTGCCATATACGTATTGTAAACCAAGTTCCCTTAATTGATACCACTTCTTTGAATCACTAAGATAAGAACATTGTATTTGGTATGAAAATTTCTAAAATAATAGGTACTGATGTCTGCCAAGACAGAAGGGATTTTAGAAAATTTTATTCCTAAAGAAGCAAAGTAAAAAAAGGAAAATTTGCCCAGACACATCTTCAGAAGTTAAAAAGTTAATAATTGGGAAAGCGCTACTCTTTAGGATGTAAGCATATATGAATGTAAATAAAAAATAATTCCAATTTCAACCCAGGGATACGATAAGACAATAAAGAGGGGGTATAGTCCAGGAAATTTCTTTTAGTAATTTACCTATAAGATAAGTAGTAACTAACCTATAAGTTACAAACTATCATCAACTTGATTTTTGATCTCACTGATTTCGTACTCAGGGTCATGAAAATCACATTGTCCACCATAAAGGGTCCGGGACATGGCTGTTCTCCACCGTTTTTGTTCAAATGCCTATTGCCAAGCTATGTCCCGCAGACGAACTTAGCCGACAACATATTCTTAATTTAAAAGGCACCAAAAGATTTACTTATACACAAAATTCTAGCTTGATGTTAGCCAGACACTAATTTGCAAGCTATCTCCTGGGCTAGTGGAACGAAAAAAAAATCTGCTTTTCTTGAAAAGTAAACTTTTAAAACTGTTTCTCCAGTAGTCCGAATAAATTACTAATTTAGAATTTTCACAAATTGTTATATCCAAGGGAAAACGTATAGAAATAAACGTGGAGGGACTTAAGAAATGGAATAATGGCATTTAGATATTCATGCTTAGTAAAATAATCAATAGAGGTCCAATAATGAGTTAATTATAATCGAAATTTCATAAAATTAGGATGTGATGGTTCGCAAAAATATTGAACGACAAAACCGAACCACCGACACACAGAGACCAAAAGAGTTCCCTGATGTCTAAAACAGATTTTTGTCCGTGAATTTTTTGAATTCGGAGACATAAAAACCTCAGTTCTTCAGAATGATTACACTGATTCCTTAACTTTCGGTAAGCACGGAAGCAATAAAATAAATTATCAACTAAGTAACCAAAGTATTCATTAGAATGTCACTGGATTTACTGCAAAAATATACGAGATAGAAAAGTTTTGTTTAAAAAATGGATACAAGTTTTGACTGTTTAGCAAAAAACGTTGTCAAGTTCTTTAAAAGTTCTAATCACTAACTCAAAAACAAACTGGGGTTGTTAAGTTCTTTAAAAATTCTAATCACTTACACAAAAACAAACTGGGGTTGTTAATAACACGATAAACTTAAAAATAGTAAGTATGAAGGCACAAAAAACTTTACCGTTCTTTCCGGTTAATATTACATAATAGAACATATATTTTCAGTTGAAAGCACCTTTAATACTTTGAATTTATTTCTCTTCAGAGTAAAAAAAAACTTTTTCAAAGTTAGGAAGTCATATTAAACAACTATAGAAATGGTTTTCGACACGGGTTAAGAATAAAGTTTATAAACTTATATAGGAACTCAGACGTTAATCGTATTGGAATAAAGAGAATCAAACTAGTTTAACCAGTAAAATAGATAGTAACATTTGGCATATAATATTGTGGATTGAAAATAGTAGTATTTCAGCATCTGACGAGATTTTACGGAATAAATAATGATCGGTTAACATTCAAGAAATACTGACTAAACAATAATATTAAAAACGCTTTCTCCTCGATAAGTAGGTCACTTGTATCTAATTTAAATCAGACTCGAGGAGTTTTACAAACTTCGTCGTACATACTTTGGCATTGATTCTGACCTATTAATAATGCTACATAGGAACAACGAAATATTGTCGTAGAGAAACTCCACCTAGATAAGATAACCTATGAATAGCATATCTTCATGAGTTTTTCTTCTTCGTCTAAGTTACCTAGTAAAATCAGTCAGAACGAGTCTTATTCATAATTCATACTTTGGTACTGATGATGACAAATAACAAGTTTAAATCAAATATTATTTTTGCTGGCTTGATATAGATATCACTTCTAGATACCACTTTCATACATAGGCATATACCTTCACAAGTCTCCTTCCAATAAGTTACCCACATAAAGCTACGAGCCTTATTACAGTACCTAAATAAATTAAAAAATATCACCAAAAGGTAGGAATTACATTGCGTTAAAGACTTTCTGTTTGCTTAATTGTGGATATTACTAATGGACACCACCTTCGTACAGAGGCAAATATTTAATATGAGTTACCATTCACCCAGTTGACCCATTCAACTGGCCTGCGTTCATCTTAAGTGACAATAATCCGATGCATATAAAAACTTTAAGCTAGTTTTAAGTTAGTAGAAATCATATTTTCCTAAAATGCAAAGTATAAGGTTAAGGTATAGAGAATATAGAGCCAGGGAAGGATTTAGAAATTTATATCCCGGTGGTCCCACTGACTTACTACCTCTGACCTCACTAATTCTATCATATTTGCGAAAAGGGAGGCTTCCTCAAAGGTTTTTAAGGCAAACAAGAAAGGAGAGGGAGTTTTCCAAGTTCCTAAGCAAACGAAACTCCAACAAACACACTTTTTTCTTCATTTTTTTTTATTTATTTATTAATTTTCTCCCACTAAACTCTACTTAAATAAATAACTTGGCCCTCTATAATAGTGACAAATAAATAATTTCATTGACTTACTAAAATAAATAATTCCATTTAAACATTTTCATAGATTGTTGGATAATGTCAAAAAATATTTGATTGATAATAATTTGACAGTTAACGCTTACTAAAAGTTATAGACTACCAAGTGAGAACGAAACCTAAGCTCATGATAATAAAAACTAACTGTAATTACTGAACTGATTTGAATAAATATCGTCTACTTAAAACAAAATTGCCAATATGTATTCAAATTACATCTGAAGTTATATTTTTTATTACCTTAAGCACTCACTGCATTTAACAAACTTGTAAATCAAGTGAACAATACCGATATCATGATGTGTTCATTGATTATTATTTTGATTCAGGAGAGATAATAATTATTAATTATAATAATATAATAAATATAATAATAATATAATAATATAAATATAATATTATAATATAAATAAATAAATAAATAAATATAAATAAATAAATATATTTCTCACATGGTTAACATGATATAATATAATAATAATTATTCTTCAGGAGAGATAATTTATTATTAAATTTACTAAACAATAGTTATTTTAAGGGATGTTGTTTAGCTATATTCAGTACAACTCTACTGCTAATAAAGAAAACTATGTTATAATGTATACTTTTTAATTATTCAAGAAGACATTATCTCTCATATTTATCATCGATCAGAGTATTTTAAATAAAAATCCATCAAAATAGAATTTTCGCGCCATCACAATACTTTCTCTTTATATTGGTCCGAGAAAACTCAGACAAACTTTCTCATATACGATTTCATAATCACTTAACCCAGTGTTTTCCATTTATTAGTTTTCGTGTTTTCGTAGGTACATTTAATTATATATTATTCAATATTTTATCAAAATGTATCATAAAAATAACTTTTCCTCGGCGGGGTAATCGAGCCCGGCCACTAGCTAGATATTTTCTCAGGAACTAGATTTTTCCCGGGAAAACGACTAATATCGTTATATTCGTATTCAAATAGACTACATTTTAATTTAATCAAATTCGTCGGAACCGTTTTCAAGAAATAACATTTTTCACGTGTTTTGAGTTTTTTGGGGAGCGACCCCAAATTTGGAGCCAATTTTTTTTTTTTTATTTCACCTCGGGGTATGATTTTTCTAAATGTATACCTAATTTCGTCAAAATCGGCCCAGTAGTTTAGGCTTTACACGTCTGCACAGACGCTAGACGTAGACATTTTTTTAAAAACCACTTTTTTGGACTCACGGGACCAAAACGTGTAAATCCATCAAAATCTCAAAATAGTTTTCGCGCCATCACAATAGTTTCTCGTTATATGAGAAAGTAAAAAATGTGAATGTGAAAAACCAAAAGCCGGCACAAAATTGAAACTTTAAGTGGTGAGAAAATGAGAAGAATACTTTTAAAATGGACCCGATGAAAATCGGACAATTAGAACTATGGGGGTGAAATGTACGCAGTAAGTATGCCATAAACGTTATATTATATGTTTAACAAGCACATTTCAAGAAAGAGAATTTTTGTTAAAAAAAAAAAAAATTATTTCATTAAACACAATAATTATTAAGTCTCGCTTTAATACTTAGATTTTAAATAAATATTAAGAAAAACCACTTAAGTACATTTACGAATGAACAAGAAATGTTTAAACACACAATAAAAAATTCGGATATGCAAAATGCAAACACGGCAATAACACCAATTGTAATCGTATATTGTATTGTTCTTGTAATAAAAATTTCCTTCCGAAAATGTAACCTCTTATTATTCAATTAATCCACTGGTAAAGTGCCTATAATAGCCAGTAATAGTGATTGAATTAATTGTTTTAAAGCGTTTCTTTTTGTAATACTTGCACGGGCTATTATCACATATAATAAGCATAATAAAATAGTTCTTTCCTCTCAGAATAAGATTAGAATACACTACTTTAGATTTAACTATCAGAGCCGGGGCAATTACAATTAAATTCCTCCGGCCAAGGAATGGGAAATAATAAGGCAGTTTAGTCGGTCCATAGTATCCTCATAAAGTACGATGAGTTTCATTGATTAGCTACGTTCAATTAGCGAGAGCCTTCTTTTAATGAGCAATTTGTTTTACCCCATTTAGTAGAATCAGTTAGATCGAGGTTTTATCCGATCTAATTCTCAGTTGCATTGCCGCCTCAAGATTACAACTCATTCTACATTGATCCCAGTAAGAAAAACTTAATTATTTTGAGAAGAATGGTTTAACAAATAATGAAAAAAAAGCAGTCTAACACATCAATCATTCTAAGTCTCATTAACAGTAAGCATTAAATACTACTTTATGTCTAGATTTATTTAACCATCGTGCTTGTTTTAATATTTTATTATTTAAAAAAGTTATAATTGCAGTTCCAAACTGTTTTTTTGTTTGGAGCCAAGGAGTGAATCCGAAAGAAACCACCCGTCCCAAAACCGACCGTCACGAAATCGACCGATGACGATAACTTGAGTAAATTATAACCGATTTAGGTAAATTTGGTACACATGTTCATTTTACTAATGCCCGGGACGAGTTAGTTGCATTCGCATTCGCACACAATGTTCGCGTAAACGTAAGCTTCAAATGTAAAATTGGAATTTTAGGACGGGAAAAAATGCATCTATTAAATTAGAAAAACAACTTTTTTAAATTATAAAACCAACACCAACACCGCTATGAAGTGTTAAAGATCGCAACATTTATTAAAGAGGACCTAAACGTATAAAATAGAGAAAAAGTTTTTACCGATATCTTACGTTCTAACGTAACGATTAAAACTTCATACACATCGACTAAAGTACAATTGAAACAGGCATGTAAAATTTTAACATCATAAATGGAGAACTTTTGTGTAGTGCAGTGATATATTTTGAAATATTTTAAATTGACTATGTACTGAGTACTGTTTCCTCGCTCTACTACAACCATCCTCTTTAACTATCAACTCAACATGATTACCTTTTTTTCCCTATATTCAATACATATTTATTGTAAGACGCTTCAATGATAAAAAAAAGTTATTCTTTTAATTTTGCCTTAACTCCGCAAAGTAGAAATATAGTTAGTTACTTTTAAATTTGTCTCTTTTCTAACTCCGCCGCATGAATAAGTAGTTAGCATCCTATGCTTAGCAGTGTGATTTTATAATTTATATTTAATGAGAAGAGTAACACGCGACACCGCACATATTTTTTTATTACATTGTTTTCTTTCTTTTTCTAAAACACTTAAATTTTTGTTACTCCAAGATAAGGAATTTTGCTAACTTGAGAGCCCTTTACAATATAGTATGCCAACTTCTCGTTTGTTCTTTATTCTTTTAAAGTTACACTAAAAGAGTTAATTATACAACCATAAGTATAAGGCTATGTATGATTGACAAGATAAAGGAAACCAAGGTTTACGTAAGCGCGCAAGGGGAAAGGGGAGATCAACGTAATCGAGAAGCTTAAGCTATCTGGAACCAGAATCCCTACAGCAACAATAATCTAGGTTAGATTGCAAAGGGACCATATGCAGAGACATGTTCTACACTAATTAATGGTAGAATAGATTGAGGTGTAAAGTGTGTAATCCCTTCGCCTGTCCTTTAACTAATCCCATAGCGTTTCGTTACTAAGGCTATAATGAAGTTCTGGGTTTTTCAGCGGTGATGATCAACAGCAGTTGATAATAATTGTCCTGATGTTTCGATCCTTCTTGTGGGATAATCAACCAAGAAGCAATAACACCTGAAAGACCCGCAGAACTTCATTATAACCTATTGCTGCTGACGATAAAGACAATCTATCTACTCAATGTTATTATTTATATTTTTTTCTTCAGATAAGTATCAACTCAAAGGATTACTTGTAGCAGTGCTCGATTTATAGAAATTGAGGTGCTGGAACTACAACCTACCCTCTCTCTACGCCCCTCCCCCTTTTTGGAGGGGGTCCGGGGGTCCTCCCCCGGGAAATTTTTGAAAAATAAACGTTTAAAAACAGTATTTTAAGCAGTTTTAGACATAGACCCACTCTGCAATCAGATGGGTTTTGTGTGGAAACTTATATAATTTTAAGTAGTATTTTTTATAAACAATTTCTTGATTACCATGTCACGTGTTGTTATAATACTCTCAATAAATATATAGGTACTTAGTATACAAATAATTAAATCAACAAAACATTCCCTGTCTCACCCACCCCGGGCGAGTTTCGGCACAGTGTCTCTGTACTGAACTTATTTCATACGATCCCTGCCATTAAAAAAAACCTTTTTCAATAAATTGCGAGCTAGTCTAGGGTCATACTATGGTGTCAGTTTAATATATGATGTCCTTAATTAAATTTGTAGTCACTCACTGACAAACAAAATTTTAAATAAGGATTTTAAAAAAATCTTAGTGCCGATAATTTTATTTTTTATTTATCAGAAAGAGAGGTCCCGGAACGCCGTTCCGCCTCAAATCGAGCCCTGCTTGTAAGCATAAATTTTAATGATCTTCCCATGCTTATAGGGATAGGAATTGTGGTAGAATAACCATCAAAACTTAAAAATGTATAGTGATCTAATAAATATAAATAAAATACATTATATACAAAACAAAAACAAAATGAACATTTCGCAATGAGAATTAAACTAAATCAAAGCGGTTTTAATAATTCAATAATAAATAATGACAAAAGTACTTGATACTTTAAATATGGATTCAAAAACCTGACGCGGAAATGTAGTATAACTGCAATATGCCATTAATCAAGGAGCATAAAATAACATTCACTTCAATTTCTAATAGAACAAATTTTCATGACCTAATTCTTATTTTGCTGAAAAATGTGGGCGTTTAAATTAAAAAGCAGTTTGAAAATAAATTAAATTAAGTCCCGAAAAAAATAATATTACTAATTCCAAAATATCTATGCGACTACCTAAATGCAAGTTATTTAAAATTAAACGATATCTTACTTCCTTTTGAAGCATTATCACAACCAAATGTAAACAAGGATACGCCCACCACCATTGATCGAACTTTGCATTACTAGTTATAACATTATAGGCCTAAGAATATTTTATAAGTTCACCCCCTTCCTCCTCATTGAAATTTAAATTGTAAAATTGTGACAGTATTTATTGTTGCTTACATGCCAAAAAAGTATTGTTTTATTTTAGCTCTATTTTTGCTTCCGAGCTTAGCGAATGCTACAGAAACTATGTGGTCGTTCTGAAGAACGAAAATATTTTGTCTCCGATTTCAAAAATTCCATGACTGAAATTCGTTTAAGACATAAGGGGACCTTATTTGTTTCGATTCTGTCTGTTTCTCTGCTGCTCAATATTTGCGAACCAACATATCTTAAAATTTATTCGTCCGATTTTAATGAGATTTAGATGGTAGATCATAATTAGCTCATTGTAAGTCATAATTAGCCCTCAAAAGGTTTAACCTTCTCCGCCCATTTGTTTCTCTTACATATACATACATTTTAAACACATTTACACATATCATATCTTCAAAAGTACACATATCATATCTTCAAAAGTACACATATCATATCTTCAAAAGTACACATATGATTTTTATGAAATTTGGATGGTTTGTCAAAAAATAGCCCGTATACGCTCTTTAAATTTTGCTAAATTGATACTTTAATTCATGTAAAAAAATCAAAACAATTTTGAAAGTTTTAAAAAACGGGAAAATTAAATAATTTTGACAACAATGTAAAAGCATGAAATCATCAAAGTAAACGAAATAGAACGCGAGGAAGCTATGTGCCACACTAATTGGGAGACTATTTTAATTCCCATTCTTAATAATGTGAAGAAATACATTGCATACTTATAATTACCTACTATAAAGTAGGTATAGAAATGGTCACACACCTTCCATTTATAAAAATTATCAGCTCAAATCTGTTGTCGTACATTCCAATCTAAAATTTATATTCATTATTTAAAGGGTATAAAACCTTAACAGTAACAAAAATAAACGTTAGAGGTCTGCTTAACTTTAACACGAGGTCGAATTTTACACATTTCGAACAGCCTGCTCATGACAGCCCTTTTCCTACAAACTTTACTTAGTCTTAGGTAAGTGAATCATGAAAGTTTTAAAATGTTTCATACCCATGATAATTTAGTGACAATACTTTCTAAAACTTTTTAATAGTGTTAGTTGTTATGACTAGTAAAGCCTCACTAGTCATAAAGCTTGGCCTATAAGTAGTAATCTGTTTATATTGTTTCAACATGATAAAGTTGTTTCAAAGTATTTTGAGTCTCTACTAACACAATCATTAAAATTATAATATTACATAAGGTAGACTATCTAAGAAGCCTTGTCTTATTATGATATATTTAACGTACTATACGTGTCAGAAATTGGTTCGCAATTTTGAATAAAGACATAATATTCACAATAGTTATGAGTATACTTATATATAATTTTTATAGAAAGATCCCATATTGCTTGGATTTAAATTATAAACGTGGAATAAGACAAGAATAAGAAAAGGAAAGTATAAACAAGAACCTCTCATTTATTTATATAGTACCAAAAATACGTGCGGTGTCTCGGGACACCCGGTAGCACCGAAGTTCCTTACGCTTTTCATTAAATATAAATTATAAAACACACTGGTAAGTATACGATGCTAGCTACTTATACATAGAGGAGTTAAAAAAAAAGACATACTTAAAAGTAACTATTTGTACTCGGAGTTTTTGGAGCGTCTTGCAATAAATATGTATTGAATATAGAGAAAAAAGGTAATCATGTTAAGTTGATGGTTAGAGAAGATGGTTGTAGGGTAGATAGTCCTCATTCGTCCTACTCCTCGATTCCTGATAAGACTCCATTCAAAATATTATCAAATATATCACTTCACAACACAAAACCGCCAGCTTGTTTCAGGTTGAAATTTTACATGCCTGTTTCAATTGTACTTTAGACTTTAGACGATGTGAATGAAGTTTTATTAAAATCGTTGCGTTAGAACGTAATATGTCGGAAAAAACGTTGTTTTCTCTATTTTAAAGGTTTAGGTCCACTTTAATAAATTTTGCAATCTTTATCACTTCATAGCGGTGCCGATGTAGGTTTTACTAAAACAAATTATACAAAAAAGAGTTGTTTGTCTCATTGAATAGATGAAGTTAGAATTTTTTTCCGTACTAAAATTCCAATTTTACATTTGAAGTTTACGTTTACGCGAGCGTTGCGCGCGAACGCTTGGGCGGATAACGTTGTCCAACAAAATCAGCCTGGGCATTGGTAAAATGAACATGTGCAACAAAATTTAACTAAATCGGTAATCTTTTACTTAAGTTATTGTCATCGGTCGAGTTCGTGACGGTCGTTTTTTTTGGATTCACTCTAGGGCTTCAGACGGTGTACCGTGCCATAAGGGACTTCGTTCCAAAAAAGACTATGCTCTTCACAGTTTAGTAAGAGTAGCAGTAGCTCAGTTTTACTTATTTTACAAACGGTTAACATATTTTTCGAGTTCAGTTCATATCTATATCTTTTTGACAAATATTAAATATTCGCTGTATTAAATCTTTTACGAAACCTCACCTCACTCCTCTTATAAAAGAAAATTTCAGGTTCTTATTGTGAGGGTTATTTAAGGTCTTTAAAAGATCTACCTGAAACTTATATGAATTAGAAGGCACTGTGGTATTCCTGAGTTAAATTTAACAGGTTTAGGAAGGAATACATATGGCTACTACAAAGTCGTTTTGAAAAGAAATAGAAAGGGACATAAAATATATTAAGAGGATGAAGGTTTTAGTTCAATTTGTATAACTAGTTTAATTTTTTTGAATCGACAAACAACAGTAATCTTGGACAACTATAATAACTAAAAAACTGTTCCACGTTCTAATCCTGGTAGTTAACCAAACTACCACTTCAGACAGAGAAGGGTTCCCAAGGCTAACTTTCTGCTAATTGTGAAATAATAAGTCACATTTTTAAGGTAAACCACTGAATCTCAAACAACATTCACTTATGAATTTAAATAGTGCTAATGAGGAGCAAATTATATCAACAATATTGTGTTTGAATCAATCAATTAATTTAATAAATATAGAATAAGAACTAAAAGTTATCACTTTTTTATTAGAGGAGTAAGTTAAAAAAAAAAATATTATTGACAATATTTGCAACATATGTATATATATAATTAATTTATAGCCTAACTTAAAACCTTTTCTGTATGGACTTCGATTATATAATTTGTAAAAAAAGAATAATTATATATTTTAATATATAACACTCACACAAATGGATATATAAATTAAGGAAAATAAATGCATTGCTTTCAAATGTGAGATAAATAAGGTTTTAAATTAGGAATTAAATTAATTAGAATAATAAATAGATATAATATCATATTATAAGCATAACAATTTATTAAAAAAAAAAACACTCCAATCTGTCTGAAGGCCAATTATACGGTATCGTTAAGTTTACCTCTAGCTGAAGATATTTATAATAAACAAATAAAGTTTAACTAACTATAATTCTCATCATAAAACAAATTTAAAGAGTTATTACAACGATTTAAGAAGGTCAAGACTGAAGTTTAATAACTAAAATAATAAATGAGTAACACAATATTATTAACAATTAATATATATATATATATATATATATATATATATATATATATATATATATATATATATATATAATAATTGTTCAATTAAGCCTCTATAATTTAAGTGAAAGTATGTAATTAATAAATTCACTTTAAATCCAGTTTGTAATAAATCGTAGTATAAAACGGTATTTATTATGGCAATAAATAGTTATTTTAAAATCAATTTAAAAAAAAAAAAACATAAATAATTTATTACATAAACTCAATCATTCAACACTTACTCTTACAAAAAGGGTTCGTAGAGCAAATAAATATTTTTAATACATAATATATATTAGGAATATAATTCTAAAAGTAATATTATTAACTTAAAATAAGGTTATTGTCAAAGTGAGAACAATAAAAATATTATAACAGCTTGATTGCCATGCTTTTCTGAGGAATGAGATTAACTATATTTTTTTTACATGACAGGTTTACTAAGAAGCATTAAAAGTTTGCTACGGTTTTGTCAAAAACTTTTAAATAATAAATACTCAATGCAATTTAATCATTTTAAGATAACTCATTTAAATTAAGTTTATTTACGAAGAGTTAATTAATGATCTATACGTATTATAAAAGTGTAATTTTGTGAGTAAATTGCTCGAATTAGCATAATACTTCGTAGTTTTTCTGCATCACATCGTTTTATGGTGATTAAACTAAAACCAACATTTTGTGACTGTCTGTCTGTTTGGGTGAGAACCGATTAACAAACATACGCTGAAGCAGTTATCAGTTATTACTTTATGTTTCCAAAATGGCGTTTTCGAGATTAGCAGAAAAAAAAATGAGTTTAGTATCAAATAATATAGCTAATGAAGATATTAAGAATATAGTAGGTAGATATATAGTTTTTAAATTATGTTAGAATATTTAAAAAAATATGTTTAATTTCATTTAAGGGATTTAGATAAATATCACAAGATCAAAAACGCAATAGATGTGCTAGAGAAAATTATACGGAGGAAGAAAGCATGTCTCTTTCAAGACAGGAAGCGCAAAATCGCTCAGAAAGGTAATGAGTCGGAGAAATAAAGGTTAGTCCATCTTTATCTAAAACTAGCGGCACCATATCTTCGTTAGAGAGAATGAGTCGGAAGAGGAGAGGGTAGCCTTCTCACTAATCAAATAAAATAATTTTATAATAAGGTATTTCCACTTCATTTGATGCGTTACACAGTGTTTACGATAATGCATTGTGCAAGCACTAGGAAATAACCATGGAATCCTTGCATGAACTAGCATAAAGCATAAGGCTAGTATTAACCTAACATAATTTACTAATTAAATAAAAAGAAACAGTCTCTCCATGGAAGATAAAACATGTTTATTTATCAAAGCAGCTTTCGGCTTTCATAAAGCCATCATCAGTGCCAATTTCAGTAGAACTAGAGATACATTTTTTAAATAAAGTAAGTAGTGGGCGAGTCATACGATGTCGGAGACTAATGTAAGACTAAATAATGTATCTCTAGTTCTACTGAAATCGGCACTGATGATAGCTTTATGAAAGCCGAAAGCTGCTTTGATAAATAAACAAGATTTATCTTCCGTGGAGAGACTGTTTCTTTTTATTTATTAAGATGACCTCCATCAACGCTCTTAGTTCTCAACTAACATATACTGGCTAGTTCATTGTAACTTTTAACTTTGGGGAAGAAAATATATTTACTATTGCAACCACACACACACATTGGGCATTGTAAACTAATGTAAATTAATTGAGGAAGATGAATAATGATGACTCAAGAGCATTATAATATTTCTTTTATCTAAAATTTAAAACAAACTTAATATTGTTCAAGGAAGAGAGCATAACATTAAATGGTAAGCTGGCTTTGCCTCCTTCAATAATGTACATAAAAAACATCTTTAGTTTTAGTGTAATTTACCAGGTCTCATGCATCAAAAAAAGTTGTGTACAAAATTACCACCCCTTAATTATAATAATCCGAACGTGCTAATTACACAACATAAAAATTAATCACTTAAACGAGTATTGAAAATACATAATTTAACTTTAATAACATGTAATTCCGTGGTTTTTTGCTTTTGATCGTCAAGACTTGATCTGAATTTCGTTACTCTACTCTACAACTACTCACGTTACTTTAAGATTTCACATAATCCCGGATGTAAGTCACTCTTAGGGTATATAAAGTATCTAGATAATAAGCCTAACTGGATTCATAGGCCTTTATTTACGTCACCTTTAAAAAAACGTATATACAAAAAAAAAACCATTGCGTAAACTGTTATTTAATAAGAAACTTAATTGATATTCGAAATAAAAACCGGTTTTTATGAATGAACGTTTCACGTAAATTAAATGAAACAAAGGGGGAGAAAATAATTGGACCGTCTCAACAAAGCAAATATGTTACGCTAAATGGTTTCATAATTAGGATATTCAATATTGAATATCAACTTTCTTGAACAAATATTAACGATTTTGTTTTCGTTAAAGAAGTGTTATGCAAATGTAAAAGAATTTTTAAAGGTCTACATATAAATGGATAGATAACCTTTTCGGAATAGATCCCCTACTTCTTTAAAATGAGGTTTTGGCCAAAACGAGCCTAGTTAAAATTTATAAACATATTTTAAAAGAAAGTCGATTTCGTGAGGGACAGAATCTAGTGTGACAAGGTTATATTTTATTTTAAAAAAATATACACCTCAAAATACATTATAATGAACACAATGAAAAAACACAAAAGATATCCATTTTATTTATATAATAGTACTATAAAAGTTAATCCTTTTTTATTAAAAATCAATTGTGCTATTTGGATTTAATACTGGACCAAGTCCTAAAGGAATTAAATCATTTATATTTTGAGCTATGTTTTGAGATAACAGGCAGGAATAGAATCATCCGTATTATCACCTCAATTTTATCTCATTGTAAATTTAGTAAAGTAATTATTGCCAGTTCAGTTTAACTTTATATACTTAATTAAAATTGTGTTTACACTTAAGACAGGGGACAAAAGATATTGTTGTATTTTACAATCAATGCATCGAGTTAACAGTAAAGCTTAATGACTATTTCTTTGTCCTCGATTCTTATCGATACACTAGATTACCTGTCCTCTTCCCAACTACTCTCTAAGGGATTCTATTTGTTTTTCAACGTCCCTATAGATGGACTCCGGAGGCAAAAACCACGTCGGAAAAAGGTAAGCGTTAACTGGAGAGTCCATTACCAACTCGATCACCCAGTGCTTTGTGAGAGTCCTGATAAAACAATATATACTGCTTTAAAACGGAGATTAAACCTGCCTTGGGTTTGGGTTGAACTGGGGTGAGATTAGTCGACTAGATTTAAGACAGCGAAACCTCTATAATACCTTCACCGTTTAGCCGGCAACTCGATGGAGGGGAAAAAACAAACAATAACCTCTCTTAACAGAAAACCGTTATGCAGGTAAAATGCTAATCTTCTCAGGAATAACTCGAAAAAAGGGAAAAGGAAAATAGAGGTGGTTTTAAAACGGGTCCAAAATTAAGGCAGCAAAAACAAAAAAAAATTATTTACCATCATTTTCTATTAGCTAATACTATAATTGTTTTTCAATTAACTTGATACTTACATAAAATATTCTTATTGGACTAAAGAGAAATATATATATATATATATATATATATATATATATATATATATATATATACTTTCTTTTAACACATGAAATTAAAAAAATACATCCGCCTTCGCAAAAATATTGGAGGACAGACAAACTTGTATAATTAAAATATATGGCCATGAATTTACTATGGATTCTTATTACAAATACTTTAGAGCTTAGAGTTGCCTTACATAGTTTTCTTTGAATGTATATTAATGTATTAAATATTGACATGGGCTTTGCAAGAGTGTGCTGAGAGGAAAGTGAGAGAACCAGATGAAAATGTTTATGCTGACATATTAAGGCACGGAGATAAATTATTAAATACAGATTCAGAAGTATTATATAACAAAATAATATATTAAAACGTAAATATTATTATAAAACCATTAAAATAGGTAAGTCAAAATTGAAAGAAACTATCAGTCATAGTTATACTGAATTTAAATTTCATAATATCTTATGAAGAGTTTTTCTTATTCTTCTTATCCTACATTAATCACTTGAACTACTTTAATAAAAATAATATGCATAATAATATTACGTTTTATATTAAAAATGGCCATTATTTATACTTAATATTATTTATACTTAATATTACCATTATTAAAATACCATAATACATACTATTAGCGTAATATTGTATATAATGTAGTAGATTATATTGTACAATTTAAAGTAGCAATAAAAATAAAAAAATGAACAAAAATTACATCAAAATTTTTGCCGAATAAATACTTTAATTTAATTAAAGAAAAGAGATAAGATTAAAAATGTAAAATGATTTCCTGATGTACGCAAGTGATAAAACCTATTGTTAAATAAATAAGTAGAATGGTTTGTAATTGTTTTCCAGACAATTATTTTCGAAAGTAAAATAACAAATGTGTTTTAATTTTGGTAAATGGACTTATTCAATGAAAATATAATAATAAAAAGTAATAGAAATGCACTATACATTTTTTGTAAAGGCTCCATCTCGCTTTTATTTTGTTAAAAACATTCAGCTTAAGTCCGAAAATAAAAAATATTTTTCTCATTTATACCACTTACCAAGTTCTTAAAATAATAAATTAATTAAATTTGAGATGAATTTAATAAAACGAAAGTAAGATTTAAATAGTTTTCTGTGAACGTATGGCTAGTACAAACTAGAAATAAATAAATTAAAAATTTATCAATTAATGAGATCCACATTTTAAAAAAAGTATACATTTTCTCTATAGATCACAATAGAATTTTCATTGACGGCCTCGAAAGATTTGAGTACTACTATTCAATTACACCAATTTAATTATATTTAATAAATTACTGATTCAAAAATAAAATACTTTAGTAGCCTAAACAAAATTATAAAAGTACAATATCAATTAATAAAAAATAAATAAAATAAATAAAATAAATAAAATAAATAAAATAAATAAAATAAATAAAATAAATAAAATAAATAAAATAAATAAAATAAATAAAATAAATAAAATAAATAAAATAAATAAAATAAATAAAATAAATAAAATAAATAAAATAAATAAAATAAATAAAATAAATAAAATAAATAAAATAAATAGAATAAATAAAATAAATTAAATAAATTAAATAAATAAAATAAATAAATAAATAAAAGAAAATAAATAAATATTCAAAATTATATCTATATATAGTTATTAATTATAGTTATTAGTTTATAATATGTATCATTATAAAAGCATATGTATTGTATAAAAGCATCTTTTATAAGAAAACTACTAAAAACTAAATAATTTCTACCAACTTGTATAATATATAAAAAGCACCTCGTATAAATTAGTCTTAAATAGCTGAGTCGCGCTCAAGCTACTGCTTTTGCGGCCAGCTAAACAAATTAAATATATCTTCTGCAATGGTAATTGTAAATTATATTAACATTTATTTTTATGTATGGATATCTTTGTAATTTGTATTAAATAAATAAATAAATAAATAAAATAAATAAATTTAGCTTAAAGCCGGCAAGTGGCAAGTCACAATCTTTTGTTAACCCTTAGATAATTTTTGGTTTTTTTATCCTAAAGTTAAAGATAAGTTTTAAACCAAAATTTCTTATCTGGTAAGGAACAAGGTTGTTTTGTATGGTATGAAAAGAAGTAGTTTAAGTGACGGTGTAGTAATAATTCTGTTTCTGTATTGTTTAACATTACCAAAACTAGTATTTTGTTTGTTTTTTGGATCAGTAGCTGCGTAAATAATTATTCAGAGCTTTAATAATATTTTACAATTTACAAAAGGTTAAGTTAAAGGTTTAATTATTATGATTGAATTAGATTAAGTAACCGAAGGAATGACAAATTGGCTATTATGTCTGATTAACAGTTGGATATGACTCTTAACAATTAAGTGAATATGGAGGTTCAAAGATACCTCTAAGATTTGAACCGGTTTCTTTTTTCCTTAAAAAAAACTTAACACGTTAGAAAGTTAGTGCATAATCTTCCGCAAGTATTTTGACGTGTATAGTGTTTTTAAAGTACACGACATGATGCGAGGATGGATATTAAATAACCTGAAGTTGTTTGTACTATAACAAAATTTCCCGCTTACAATTAGCATGAAGAGAAAAATTAAATAAGCCAGTTTTTTATTTGAGCTTGGCATTATTGAAAAATACTGATATAATTTATAATAGTATTGCGTAGCAATATCACTACGTCTAAAAGGTATGAAATTTATGAAAAATGGAAGCGTGCATGTTTAATAGCAAATTTTTATCCCTCACATGTATTTTTGCAGTCCAGGATAAAAGTTATATTAATTTTAATTATTCCGACTAATTTTACAATCTATAAATAAAATTTAATTTGTATAATAAAAAATTATACGCTCACCTAATTGTTAATTTTTTTTAAGACTAGAACAAACAATTTTCAATTAATAAATAGGAAAACTACAGTTTTATAATGGAAGAAATAAGAAATACGGTGATTGGCTAGAGTCATGGAATAAGACGCTAATCAATCTATCTTCTCTAGACCATCGACCTGGGTGCAATAAATGTCCAGCAAGTTATACAATTTAAAAGCATATTTGTTACTATGGAACACGAAAAAAGTTAATAAATATAACCAAGACAGTTACTAATAACATTGGTAAAGTCATTGGCATAGGTAGGTTGCCACATTGGGCAAATGCTTGAGAGAACTCTTAAACTAGAGTACTAGACTAATGACTAAAGCTTCCGTTTCCCATTTTCGTAAATTTATTTTAAGTCCAAATTTGAATAATGTTCTTCTGTTTTAAGATAAAAAGTTAAGTAATCCGAATAATGTTACAAACATATTATGCAGATATTTTGATAGTTGAGTTAATTGTTTTAGCTATTAATAAAGTCAACACTTTTTCTTAAGTATTGACTACCGATTTTACAAACTAATAGGTCTTCAAATAGGTCGGACAACTCTGTTATATATATATATTTTTTTTTTCAATTTATTAAATATAAGAGGTAAAAATGATAAGCTACAACCGCAATAAAATTGGGGGGGGGGGGGGGGGAGAGGAATTAGGTTTCCGAAATAATAATTGGACTCCAGGATAAATATAAAACCACTCTACCCTATGTAGGATATTTTCTATTACTGGTAATAGAAACAGGTCCATTTAAACAATCACCTTTCAATTCTCAACTGGGTCACATTATTTTTAATGAAATATTGAAATTTATACAATCAAGTTACTTTAAGTGAAATTGGATAATTTGTTTTATATGTATTAAAAAGAAAAGAAAAATCGGTGTGAAACACGAAAAAACGAGAAAACTTTCTCTTGTACATATTAATAATTAATTTAAATCCAATAAAATCTAATTTAATCAATTTATAATTAAACGTAATTAAAAAATGTTCAACAGGTGATCGTTGAATAAAATTTATTTTCATCAATATCTCAGAAACTAGATTTTCTCGGAAAAACGATATTATATGCTTGATTAAGGTTTTAAAATTAAATAATTTTTTAATAAAAATCGTCGAAACCATTTTCGAGAAGAAATTTTTGGAGGTAGCGCTTTTAAATTTAGACCTAAAATTAATTTCTCGATTTTACTATGGGGTATGATTGTTTTCTGAACAGGTGTACTAAAATTTATCGAAATCGACCCAATAGTTTATAGTTATTAAAGTAGCCAATAGTTACAATATTTATTTTCAAAATGTAATGACTATTTAGAGTTGAATCGGAAAATTTGTCTGAATCACTTGAAGAGCTATTGGTTTACAAAAATCATTTAGTCAATACTTGAGAAAAAGTATTGACATCAATTAAAAGGGACCCAAAATAAATAAGGGGATTTTTTTTACATTTTATTTTTGTGTTCATATGAAATATGGAAACTAGGGAAAATTGCCATAGGTTTGGGAAGTTTTCTTGTCAAATTTTGAGACTAGCAAGCATGTTATATATATATATATATATATATATATATATATATATATATATATATATATATATATATATATATATATATATATATATATATATATATATATATATACTTGGACTGTCTCAGTTGAAAAACTCGGATTGAATGTGATATAAGATGCTTGATAATATATACAAATATATATATATAAAGAGAGAAAGAAAGACTAATTATGGCTTCAGTAAAACTATATAGAAAGTATGATCCGTCCATCAATGACCTAATATTGCTGCGGATCGAGACGGGAAACACACAGGTATGATTTCAGAGCGTATTTAAGAGTGAGAACACTTTTAAAACATCTTACAGAAATATTAAGACACTCTTGAGTGCGCACGTTGTTTCCTCTAAAGGTAAATGCGGAACTTCATTAGCAGGTTACTCTCTTGATCTAGCCAACTAATTAAACTCTATCTTCAATGAAAAGAGCAGGTCTTGAAGAATTTCATTGAAGGAGCAAGAGATTGAAACCAGACGCAAAGAAGATCAAGTAAAATCCACTCTGCTTCCAGGTGTGCGTAAAGCACACATCAAAGAAAAATAAACTTAACGATCGACGAACAAGCATTCGGTTTATAAAATGCTCTCTTTAGTGCTAAGCTTCTCTTTCTAGATCTTTTGATACCAGTGTCGAACGAGGGAAAAAAATACATCTCCGAGGGCCATAAAAAGGATTCAATCTCGAGAGAAAGGAAACTTTCTTCTGAATCGACCCAAGCACCCAATCATCTCATTTTTTTTATGTTTTATTCAATCATATTTTTCCGCTTTGAACCGTACCGGCTGTAGATTGGCTGAAAACGACTTGAAATTATAAAAAGGGTTTGTTTTATAGCAACATATTTTTTTCTTTTAAGTCTACAAAACCAAGAAAGAAAACGGTAGAACCCTATTCTTCTTAAGCAAATTTATAAGATTTACTATCTGGACTTAAAACGTGTGAGGTAGTTATATATTTTTTCAGAATAACAGATGGAACTGTAGTTTCAATTATCAACTCTTTCCTTCATAAATATTGACTTGTTTTAATGCCAATGAGAGTAGGGAGATAAATTAATTCAGTATTTGTGATCTAATAATTTCAATTTAGTTTGTTCTCCTCAAGATTTTCATTTTTTATGACATCTCCCTATCGGTAATTGCAGCAGATAAAGTCTAATATCAGACGAAAAATATATAAATAATTTATCTCAAAAATAAATAACTTAAGTGAGACCTTAAGAGAGTTATGGATTAATTAAGCTACTTTTAAATAATAATCAATTTAATTAATCAAACCTACCACGATCTAGACATTATATATTGGATTTTTAGAGTGACCATGATCAATGTATACGGAATGAAACACTTACAAATTAAAGCAGTAAAAGTATAGAGAGAAAAAAATATAGAAATGCTGTAATATAGAGCAGGCATATGAAAGTATAAAGGTAAGAATGATGTATAAACCTGTCAAATCCATTGGTGTCTTTGTACTGAGTTCTGTAGACACCTGTCCCATCATCATAGATTATGCCTGAATAAGATGCAGTGAAGATATACGTGTAACCGGCGTTTAACCTTTGGTTGGGATACAAAACAACCCTTTGAATATCTTCTTGCAATTCCAACCTACCCAGAGGTACTGAGGCTTTAGTAATAGACTCCCTTAAACGTAAACTTGGGTAATCATAGGTGAGGCCGTGTGAATTTAACACAACACATTCTAGGAAATCGGTTAGGACTGTGAAGGTGAAAGTAACTGTGGCGGTGAATGTTGACCTATCCGGATCCGGTGTAACGAGGATCCGATAGTCTAAAGCTTTGATGTCATTCGGCAGCCGGTAATCTGCTTCCGTAACATTACTCTGAGACGAGACTAGAACTAGGAGCGGGAGACCGAACAA
Source organism: Gerris lacustris (assembly GCA_951217055.1). NCBI lineage: Eukaryota > Metazoa > Arthropoda > Insecta > Hemiptera > Gerridae > Gerris > Gerris lacustris. Next base: position 84,351,713 of record OX578277.1, read on the forward strand.
GGTGATGAGTGGCCAGTTCATTGTTTACAACTGCCAGTCGAAGCGGCATGTTCTCCATCTGATCGCCGCTCACGCGACCTCCCTCTCCACCGGCCATCCCCCTCTAGCTTCTTCCACAAATCGAAAATTGTTCCGCAATTCTCCATAACTATTGACCTCAATATACTAATCTTCTCATATTTTAATACAAAATTAAATGCGCTTTTAAAGTAATTTCGAAGGACAGACTAAATACACTCCAGGTCCATCCAGTTATAGTTCAGACAGCTAAATGTATTAATTATTTTTTAATTTTCTAGTGGACAACTTGAGTACCAGAGCAACAACATAGAAAATTATTAACGTTATCTTAAGATTCAGTCCGAGCTAAATCTAACTTCAAATTTTGCGGCATGGTTAGTAAACGATGCCCAAAACTTTGATAAAGGATACTTCTAGTCCAGCTTTAAAATTTTTTGAATAGTTTAACTATTAAAAAGTAGAATAAAATCAAAATCACCTTAGACAAACATTATAGAGCCAATTAAAAAAAAAAAAAGGAAAGAGAAATATATATAATATATATATATATATATATATATATATATATATATATATATATATATATATATATATATATATCTTCACCCTATAGAGAAGGCTACTGTTAAAGAGAGTTAATATGAATTTTCTCAACATGCCAATAATATTACCTATATAAGAAAGTAAAAACTATATTTTTTTGGTAACATAACTCTTCAAAACTGAAAATGTTATAACATATTATTCTTCACATATTTCACAAGTATACAAGAATTAAAGAATTCAGGAAGGAAGGAGACTGTCAAGTATATTTGTTTAAAGGTCACCAAAAAACAAGATACCTATTTATTATCATCAGTTCCAAAAAATGTTCCAGTTAAAAACTTGTCTACCTTCCTGTATTGAATAGGTCTATCAATATTAAAGGCCATTATCCATCGCCTTTGTCTGTTATACGGAATATCAAGCAAACAATTATAAATTTATTCGCCACGGCTACTCTCACTTAATATATAATTTATTCCTCTAACTCTTAATACATAATTAATCCCGTACTTAGCGCTGGAATGCTGTTTTTAATAAAGCAAACAGATACTGAGAGCAATAGCACATTATTCATAATAACACTTTTTCTTTTACGAGTGAAATAATGAGAAGTTACAGTAATTGAAAATTCATTAACTATCTCATTTTAACAATTAAACATTTTTGTAGAAGGAAGAATTTATTATTTAATCAATAAAGTCCTTGAATAGCAATTAAATAAACATAATATTAAGGCAAATAAAATATCAAAATAAGGAATCCGGTACCCGAATTGTTATTCGACATAATATGCCAACAAATATGTAAAACTATTTAATATTACGACATTTATTATTAGATACTCTATTATTATATAATTAATACCAATATAGTTGGTTCATAAAATACTCTCATCGTCTCATCGATAGTAGGGTCTAAAGGAAAAATTAAAAGCTCACTTTTGCAATATTTCGACCCCTCTTTGGGTCATCTTCAGGCTGAAAACCACATTTATTGTCATTAACTCTAATAATTTTGCTATATTTTGTAACATAATACATAATTAAAGTGCTTTCTATATCTACCTGACTAGAAGATTACTATTCCATCCTGTTGTTTTTAAATTATTAATTTTCCTCTAATCAAGGTGGCTATTTGCCATCTGAAATAATTAATCTCTGTTATAGGGTTAGTCCATGTTAAATGTAATTCAGATTCTTTTGGATATGAATTATTTTGTTCTTACAGTTTGGGATGTATGTTTCTAAAATTCCATAGATATGCTATGTTTGTCCCTATTAGTATGAGTTAAAATTCAAACAAATTTTCGTTACCACTATTTCGTAACACTATTTCGTTACCCAATACAACCTCTCAAGGCATGTCCATATGCTGCTTTAAGAAATTTGATCCAAACTTAGTTTTGGTTTTAAATCAATTAATAAATCAGAAATTTTTCATCACACCAAATTAAAAGATAAACTTAAGTTGAAAGAGTGAATGGGTGTAGAATATCAAGTACCATGTAAAGATTGTCCGGGTCTTTATATGGGGCAACCGGCAACAGCAGCATATGGCAAATATCAGAGCACACGATGATAAAACTGCCCTCGCGATACACTCCAAACAGATGAACCATCAAATCAATTATTAATTTTCCTTTAGGCCCTACTATAAATAAGAATCAAATACAAGGAAACAAACTAGACTACTTACTATTAAAATACTCTACTCTATTTGACATACCAATTATTAAATGTAACCTATAGATAGTATATAGCATCCATTGGGAACCTTTTTTCAATTAGGTAAGAATTAAAGACGTGAGACGTAACAGAGAACAATACGAAACGTCTGATGTCTTTAATTCTAAGCTAATTGAAAATAGGGTCCCAAAGGATGCATAACTCACAAGGGTTAAATTTAATTGCACTATTCTAGCAAAAAACTTTTTTTGTCAAGTAGTATTGCTATATTTCAGCCCAGTAGTCTATTTGAAAGTAATGTGCTATTCACAGGGACATTGGGACATGTCTATCGCTAAAGACAGAGATCATTCTCAGGTGTAGCATAATTGGTAGAACAGTGAATACGAAATCCAAAAGTCCGGGTTCACGTCCCGGTGGCGGAGTGAATTCCTTCTTTAATTCTAAAATAATTAAATTGGTAAATCTGCTGATATTTTCCCACTTATAAACTTTCTTTATGTCTCCTGTCTCCGAAATACAAAATTCCTGGACATAAATCCGTTCCAAATATCAGGTAACAATTTTGGTCTTCCTGTCGGTCTGTCGTTCAACATTTCTTCAAACCACTATAATATCTTAAAAACTACTCGTCCAATTTTCAATAAAATTTTGATGGTAGGTTAAATTAGTCTGGTCCCATATTAATTTAAACCTTCTGCGCATATTGGTTGCTCTTCATCGCCCAAAAGCCAAGTCTCCCCCTGCCCAAGTAAGTGCTACTAGGTTGAATACATCCAGTACAAGTTAGGGATGTTGTTTGTTTGCCCCCCCCCCCCCCCCCCCACTTTATTTTCTGTCCCTCACAAACTCCAAACTTCTATTTCCCAAATCACTCCACACGTTTAAATTTATAAACTTTTTTGACTTGGCAATTACTCTGCACAAATGGTTAAACAGTTTGTTGTTATTTAATTTATACTTTTCCTATGGTTTATATTAAGATTAAATATGATATTTTTTTTTAAATAAAATGCATGTAGGGTCGTATACAACTTTATATCCTCGTTCTTCGAAATTGCCAAGTCAGAAAATATTTATAAATTTAAACGTGTAGAGTTATTTGGGATAGAAAAGTATAAGTTTGTGAGGGTCAGAGAATAGAGAGAGGGGACCCACAAACAACATCCCTAACTTGTACTGGATGTATTAGACCTAGTAGAACTTACTTGGACAGGGGGAGACTTGGCTAATCTCTGACGTTGATCTCACAACGTTTTACGAGGGACCTTGCTTATTTATTTACACAAGTGTTTTTGTTGGGATATCACTTCTTTTTTTAAGTAATTGTCGTTGCTTAGCCTCTTGTTCTTTTTGAACACATAAAATGTATACATATTATAAAAGAAGATATGGAAAAGATAATGAGAGGACATAATAGGAAATAAATAGTAACATGAAATAATTATCATTGTTTGGAAGAAGGGGTTTGAAGCGAAAAGACAAAGTGGCAAAATATGTAACGCGGGGGGAGTTCTAATTGAACTAAACTATTATCTGGTGTACGAGTGCGGACGAGCAGAAAGTGCATGTTTACAATCTTCGAGCTCAATAATCAATAAAAATCAAACACTCTAATTTCACTATACAATTTTATTAATGAGAGTAAAATAATACTTTAGTTTTGAAAATCTCTACTAGAAAGCGCTAGTGATATATAATTTTGTTATATTTATATTTGTTTATTAATTTTGCAATGCCGATTTTTCTATTAGCATTGAGATGGGCAAAGAACCAGATGTTTTCGGATTTTGCAATTTTTCCTTCATTTGTACATTAAACTCCTACGTACCTACGTACAAAATGTCAAGTTTCTAGGATTTCTAGAAGTGGCTTAGAATTATGATGAGTCAATAGATCAGTGACATAAAAACAAAACTTTAGGCTCATATATCTTATGAACTAATACGGGTAGAGGTGTGACATTTTTATTTCTTTTGTAATGAATTCTAACTTAAAATTAATTTTACACATCTAAGTATCTTTAATAAGATAATAAAGGGGGATCCAATATGCCTTGAGATGGTTCGAGTAAAGGATATAAAAAGGAGATAAAAAAATTGTTTGTCTCATTGAATAGATGAAGTTAGAATTTTTTCCCGTCCTAAAATTCCAATTTTATATTTGAAGCTTACGTTTACGCGAGCCTTGCGCACGAACGCTTAGGTGGATTATGTTGTCCAACGAACTCATCCTGGGCATTGGAAAAATGAATATGTATATCAAATTTCAACTAAATCGTTCTACTTTTACTCAAGTTATCGTCATCGGTGGATTTCGTGACGGTCGGTTTTGTGACGCTCGTTTTTTTCAGATTCACTCCCGGGCTTCAGACGCTGTAACGTGCCATAAGAAACTTAATTCCAAAATCCCGTTTGAAAAACCAAAATCGCTCACCTAAACTAAGAGCGGTACCTTAATTATTATAAAAAACGAAATCCTTTTAACTTTCTGTTTCTATACTGACGATATACAAGTATATTACAGAGACAACGTTTGGCGTGAAATTTTTTTTAATAAAATGATTTTAAAGGATTTACAAGTGAGTTGATTTTTGAAATTAAAACAAGTTTTTTTTTCTCAAAACTATAAAGAATATTTTCTTTATATATACTATTTAAAAAAAAACCTAGTACATTTGAATCCTAATCCCAATCAAACCATAAAAGTCATTTTCCGAGATAACGGTAAATAGAGAATGGTAACCGCCACAATAAATATGTATTTATGTAAGTTTTTCCGATTTTTACAACTATAAAAAAATTCAATGAATAACATCACATTTACACTATGGAGGGCATTGGACCAAGAAGTGAGGAGTATTCACCCAGAAAAGCAAATATTATCCGTAGATGTACAAACAAACAAGCTTATGGGTTATTCTCGCATCTAAAAGAATTTTTTTATATAAACCACCACCGTTAGAATGCAGGTATCAATACTTGTAATAACTATAAAACCAGATTTATTCGCAATTTAATGAATAGTTCTCGTGTTATTTTGCTGTGCTAATAAGAGGTAGGTAGATTATTATCTAATAAGACTAAACATTTATTTTCATGTAGAGGCAATACATGAGAGTGTTAGGTATTACCTTTTTATAATATTTAAATTTTGTATTATTTTATTTTCTTCAATAAGAAACTCTATTCATTATCATTGTTATTGTGCTAACTAAATCTGACAAGCTATTTAATTTTAATTTCATCTCATTAATGGTTAATAAAAGTTAGGCAATAAAAGTTCGCAAGAACAAATGTCAAGAGATATTAAAAAGGTTCCCATATTTTTCCTATTCTATAAGATATCATTAAAAATACTCTTCCTTCCTCACATATATATTTTTGGATGAATGGTTACAAAAACTCGTAATATAATTTATTTCACAGAGAATACAAATTTTGGTTGTTTCGATCTGTTTCATTTCCCAGGGTAACTTTAATTTTAATTGAATATTAAATGTGTGCTGACGGTTGAAATAAATATTTAGACTAACAGTAAGTTAACTATAGCCTACAACCCAAATTTCATTAAATTCGGACGATTAGGTTTTAAGCTATGGTGGTTCGCAAATGCGATACACGACAGACAGTTGTTCCCAGATGTCTGAAACGGATTTTTGTCCAGAATTTGTTTAATTCAGAGACATACATAAAAATTTCGTTTTTCAGAATGATTACCTTTGGCTGGATTCAGCTTACCTTTGGTAAGCTCGGAAAAAGCAATGAATTTTCCATATCATACACAGATTATTTTCATAACTAACAACTTAAAGATAAAAAAAAATCCAATATGATAACAAGATGTATAATTTATCAATATTGTTTCGACAAAAATATCACAATTAAAAAAAAATCGATCCTACAATTTAAATTGGATGTTTATTAAATTTGATTCATGTCTCTTAAAAACTTAAGACTTGAGTGACATAAACGTAATTGGGCCAGATGTTCTTTCTTAAAGTAGGATTAGAAGAATTATATCCATTAGACTGTGGTATTTATTATAAAGGCAGTGGGACATGGGACACCATTTATACAGTGAAGAAAAAGAACAAAATGTCTCCAGTGTTTTAATGTGATAAAACCCTTTTGTCTTATTACTTATTAAGATAAGTAAATTAAATAAATGAAAAGTACAAAGGAACATAGACAAAGAATGACTGAAGCAACAAGTAAGCTTTTAGAAGAATCTTTCCTAAACATCAATTTAAATATCACGACTTCAAAACTAAAAACAATAAACTAAAAATAAAATTTCGAATTGGTTGAAATATACCGAATTTTTAATATTGCTTTTATTTGTTTCCCTGTATTTTATCATTTCGAAAGGATTCTAGAGAGAAGATCTTTAAACTTTTAACAGGTTGTTATTTATCTTTACCAATAAGCCAAGACAAAAACCTAAAAAGAGATATAGTACAGTCAATCTGTAAATTTGTGCGGAAAAAATTCGAGGATTATTTTTTTTTTTGCGAGGATCGTTTGGGACACATGAGAAAAGCTTAACTTCAACTTTTCGGGAACATCCGGTTGCGGAAGTACGGGGTACGGGGTACAAAAGTCACAAAAAGTATATACCCTACATGATGCATGTCGTAGGAAAGCTCTTTAAGAGTACAGTAATTTTTGTTATATACACTTTTGTCATATTTTCATTTTTGAGGGGGGTAAAAAGGAAAAACAAGGGGGAAAAAAATAAATAAACAGTAAATCTGTGAATTGTGCCTCAAAGATTCGAGACTATATATTTTTTTCCCCCTGACTCGCTTGGAGCACGTGAGAAAAGCTTAACTCCAACTTTTCGGGAACATCCGGACGGCGGAAGTACGGGGTACGGGGTACAAAAGTAAAAAAAAATGTATACCCTTCATGATGCATGTCGTTGGAATGCTCTTTAAGAGTACAGTAATTTTTGGTTATATACACTTTTGTCATATCTTCATTTAAGAGGGGGGTAATATGGAAAAAAAAAAAAAAAATTATAAATGAACAGTAAATTTGTGCAGCAAAAATTCGAGACTACATTTTTTTGTGAATTGCTTGGGGCACATGAGAAAAGCTTCAATCCAACTTTTCGGGAACATCCGGACGGCGGAAGTACGGGTTGCGGGGTACAAAAGTTGAAAATGTATATACCATTTATGATGAATGTCGTTGGAAAGCTCTTTAACAGTATAGTAATTTTTGATATATGTATATACTTTTGTCATATCGTCATTTAAGATGGGGGTAATATGGAAAATCACATTGACACAGAGGGGAGGGGGGGGGGGAACAAAACTGCCCGAGGACTGGAACCTGTGACAACGTAGCTTGATCCATCCCGCACCGGAAAGACTCATGAAACTGATTGCCTGCGGCTGTAAAATAAATAATTGTGGTGCAGCTTGCGGTTGCAGAAAGACGGGTTACCCATGGCCAGTTGCTTGCAAACACTGCGGAAGAGAAAATTGCAGCAACGTACCTCTCTCAGATGCTGAAGAAGAATTTCTTGAGGAAACTGACTTTGACTTGCCCTCCCAAGTCGAACTTCTGCCTTCAATGTCAACTAGCAAACATGAAAAAAGTACCTTAGGGAGTGAAGCAGAATCAGCAGGAAATTCATCAGCGGACGATCAACCGGCAAAAAAGCGGAACTGGAGTCAGAAAAATAATAAAAACTTGAGATAAACGCGAACAAAAGATGAGTTGCCCACATCCACCTTCCGGACGGTCCCACAAAATTGGAGTTAACCTGTTCTTATATACCCCAAGCGATTCATGAAAAAAAAGTTCCCTTGAATTTTGACTTTTATGCAGCAGCTTTTTTTCCTGTTTTTCCAATTTACCCCCCTCAAAAATGAAAATATGACAAAAGTGCATGTAACGAAAATTAATGTACTCTTAAAGAGCTTTCCAACGACGTGCATCATAAAGGGTATATACATTTTTGACTTTTGTACCTCGTACCCCGTACTTCCGCCGTCCGGATGTTCCCGAAAAGTTGGAGTTAAGCTTTTCTCACGTGCCCCAAGTGATTTAAGCAAAAAGAATGTAGTCTCAAATTTTTGCTGCACAAAGTTACTGTTCATTAATAATTTTATTATTTTTTCCGTTATTACCCACTTCTTTAATGATGATAAGACAAAAGTGTATGTAACAAAAATTACTGTACTCTTAAAGAGCTTTCCAACGACGTGCATCATAAAGGGTATATACATTTTTGACTTTTGTACCTCGTACCCCGTACTTCCGCCGTCCGGATGTTCCCGAAAAGTTGGAGTTAAGCTTTTCTCACGTGCCCCAAGTGATTTAAGCAAAAAGAATGTAGTCTCAAATTTTTGCTGCACAAAGTTACTGTTCATTAATAATTTTATTATTTTTTCCGTTATTACCCACTTCTTTAATGATGATAAGACAAAAGTGTATGTAACAAAAATTACTGTACTCTTAAAGAGCTTTCCAACGGCATGCATTATGAAGGGTATATACTTATTTTATTTTTGTACCCCGTTGAGTGGTAAAAAGGTTGTTTGATCTGGCTCTACATCTCGGCCTGGCACGGAGAATATGAATTTACTTGTAGATTATATGTATATGATGATATTATACTCCTTTCCCACTAGTCTCATTCAAACCTTATTTGATATTTGTGAAGCGAAAATTAAATATCCATAAGTGATACAGCATGAGCAAACTCTGCACTTATTGGTGGATAAAACACCAGAACAGACTAAAGAGTGAGAGAACGTCCATACCAGGAATTTGAGGAAAACAAAAATTTTGTCTGGACGATAAGTTCTACTTTTTATTTATCTATATTTATATAATTGTTTTAATTTTGCAGGTTGTATTTGGAACCAACTGAAGGAACTTCAAAATCAGTATGGACCTGACTCGCCCTGCAAGTTGAAGGAAGTGTTTTTAGGAGGTATTAGTCCCTCAAAACGTGCATAAATCATTTTTAAACCCTTCCACGTTAAAAAAAAAAACAAAAAAAAAACTAACAAATAATATTTACTGAATTTCATCACTAACATTAAATTCAACCAAACTTCTGTAAATTGACTTTTCTTTTTATGATAAGGGTATTTTTACTGCTAAAATATGTATTATAACATTGTATTTAACCTTATTGTATCATTTATGTGAATAAAATAGTGTTTTTTTTTTTTTACTTTATTTCTATAATATTTATCTATACCCTTCCAAATATTTTTTTATAAGATTTATTTTATTAGTTGGTTATTCTTATTCTTAATACTGAGGGAATGTTTGAAATCCTTAACATAATTATGAGACAATTACATTTTCAATTTTCAGCAACAGGAAATACCAGAATAATTCTATTTGCTGAATTCGTAATTTTTATTTTTCTTCAATTATCCAAGTTGATTATTTAATATTTCAAGGCACTGAAATATTATGAGCATATGTACATATAATATCTTTTAATTGGGTAAACATAATAAATTAATATTTCAATTATGAATAGGAAGAAGGAAATAGCTTAATATTTCTTATTTGAAATTCCCGGACTTATTTCGGGAATTAGTTCCTCTTTTTTCTGTTGCTGGGGGCGCGCCACTGTATTTCTCCCACTCTATAACCTTGTCAAATCTCGTTGAAGAGGGGAGACGACTATCTCTATATCCAACGAACGACCCTGCCACCATCTTGAAACGCCTAGGCCGATTATGATGGTTAATGAATTCGTCCAATTTGTTAAAATGCCTACAGTGTTTTTGTGTGTACTGAAAGCACATACTAGGCAACTTTATTTAAATAATTGTAATGTATTTTATATCAAAACTAAAGTAACATTTATTAGTTTTTATTTAAAAAAAAAAGTTGAAAAGTTACCAAGAATAAACCCTCACGAAAAATCATCACGCAGGTGAAATAGGAGTTATGTTTTTGGAAAAAAGTGGGGTTTTGTTTACACTTGATCCAAATTTTCGAACCTTTTTTTTTTTTTTTTTTTTTTTTTTTTTAAAAAAAATACAATTTTTAAGTAAAACTTTTATATGCGCGGTAAGCTTAAATCAAATAAAACTATTATGAAAGCATTTTGATAGACTACAAACTTTATACTAAAATAAAAACTAAAAAAAAAAAAAAAAAAATCTAAATACTAATAGTAAGTTCTGAAAACGTGTAGCACAAGAAAAACTATAGATGTAACAAACAAACAAATTTAAATAGTAAATTTTTTAATTAATAGTTAACGTATAATACGAATTTTATAATAACATATTATTATTTCTTGATTCTAAATTAAAGTTTTAAAATAATTCAATCAAACTTACCAAAACGTTAATCTGACGGAGAAGATTTTTTTAAGGGATCGTCGATAACTGGTATAACCTGGAGGAAGCGTTAAAGCGAAAAACTAATTGAAAACGAGAAAGCGAGAATAATTATTGATTTCCAATAAAAGTCCAATCTTGGGCTTCATTATCGTCGTCACCTCCTGGATATCAATTTCATCTAGTGCCATCTTGCTATATAATCCTCGACCCAGAATAGGAGCTGAAAAAGAAAGAAGAAAATAATCAACCACTGAACAAGAACCATGAGGAACTTAGTTATTAATAATTTATAATAAAGAATAAATAATCCACAATAGATGCACAAAAAAATTATAGCTTATTTAATGTTAATAACATTCTGTAAATACAATGAATAGCTTATATAACATACTAGCCGAATTGGCACGCTTCGCGTGCCTTATTCGTCTAGAAGTTGGCGCTAGGTGTAAAAAATAATTAAAACAATATAAGTAATATATCTTTTTTATTAAATAATTTTGTATTTTAGTGCAATTAGTTTATATTATTATTATTGCTTATTTTTAAACATTTTATCTCAATTAAATATATGACCTGCTTTTTTTTTATATAAAATATATTTTTCATTATAAATGAATTTAACCATAAGTTTTTATATTTCCTACATATTTACTTGGCACTAACTATGTGGATAATGTATTTTGTTTAACAGTGTAATTTTTTTTTATTTAATAATATTATTGCATCAGAAATGAAATCTTAACTCATAAAACTGTTGTTGGTAAAAGTTTTGTATGTCTTAGTTTGTTAGTTCACCGCTAGAATGCGTTTGAAGTTTAGTTTCTAAATGAAGTTCCTTAGGGCATGGCACAAACAATATTTTAATGCTTTTAGTAATTTTTCAGCAGAATTTAATTAGTTTTCAGCAAATTTGCTTCATGGAAAGTCTGTTCGGAAAAAATCCGCAAGTTATTTTATTTGTTTTGTCATATCCCAAATATTTACAATCCTTCATTTTGACAGATTTCAAATTTAAGATTTTTTATTAAGAGGTAAACAGTGAATGACAGCGAAAAAGAATAAGTAAACCAATTAAACAAAGAAGATAAATAATTGAATATGAAGATAAATTAATTGAATTAAAAAACGTAGTATATATAAAGTTCTTTTTATCTTGTAATTTTATACATATATCTATATTTGATTAATTTATATTTTTATTTTTCTATACACTTTATTCTTTTATTGCCGCGCCGTATCAAAAACTGTCAAAATGTGTCAAAAATAAACAAAACAATGCACCCCCCCCCCCCCCACAAAGACAAACCCAAGCCTTTCTCAAAGTCTTCTCCCATTGGTTGGTCATATCATGTCAAATTATACACCAGAAAACTGATGTAGAAAGCTTGTCGCCAAGAGTAACGGCTACAATTAGACTCAACCAACAATTCACGGAACTAAAAAAAAAAATCAAAACAAATCAAATGCGCAGCAGTCTATCGAATAAAAAATCCTTACTCTGCTGAGCAGCAGCAGTGGTTTATTCATTCATCGAATATTATCAAAATTGGTATTGTTGTAAAGGTCTCGATAAGAGCAGTAAAAAATTATTAATTAGTTTTCCATTTAAATTATAATCTAAAAAACCAATTCGGAAAAACAGATAAATTAACGGTTTTTTATGCTTTACACCCCTTAAAATGTAAAATTTTGAAAAAGTGTACATAACAACAATGAAAGTACTTTTCAAGAACTGTAAAATTATATATAATATGATATATTTCGAGCATTTTGATCATTGTACCCATGTACCTCATATAGGTACCAACATTATATTAAAACAAATTAAATTCACTGAATGGTATAAAGCTTACTAAATAAAATCATTACTAATAACACATTGTTTCACAACATAAAATCTCAAGTTAAAATAACACATTAGGTACCGTACGTACCAAAAGTACACATGTGTACAAATATGTTCAAGTATTAATTTGTTTCCGAGTTCCTAATATTAAATAAGGCATGCATACAAATTTTAAATCAAATCGAATCAATATTTCTCATATTTTTAATTTTTTATTAATTTCCCTATTTTTGGGCCCAGATTGTGAGCTGGAAAATTTGGGCAAAAAAAGTTGTCGACAACCCCATACAAACTATACGTTTTTTTAAAGCCCCCGTCGAGTAAATTACGAATATGCCGTCAGTTTACCATTTAGCACTTTTAAAGCCCAAAAAATGGCCAATCGAAAACCCCAAAAATTGCCAAATATGAACTTTGAGTGGCTTTTTCTCGGAAACTAAGAGTCTTGGAAAAAAAAGTCCAAGCTCACTTTCGTCTTGTATTTTTCATTTTTATAAGCGTGACAAATTTGTAGAAAAAAACATGTCGTGCTAGCAGCTGGAGAAGGTCAAAGAAACGTGACATTATCATCTGTGGCATCTTTGACAAAATGATGTCGAATGTACATTGCTCAAGGTGGTGGCCATTATTTGAATGTTTAGTTCTCTAACTAGAAGATCTATTATTGTAAAATATACTTACCATGGTATCTCAAGGCAGAAGCCGCTCAAAATGGCCGCCACCTTGAGCAATGCACATTCAACATCTTTTTGTCAAAGATGCCACAGCTGATAATTCACGTTTCTTTGCCCTTCTCCAGCTGCAAGCACGACATGTTTTTTTCTACAACTATGGTTTGTTCGCCCACTTAGAGTTGGAATATTTTGAAGTATTTGGTATCGTTTTAAAGCTTATTAAAAGCGCCAACTTTTCTTAACTTTGTACGCATTTCTCCCATTCAGGTCATATCGATAAGTGGGCTCAAAGTTTTTCAGATTTTTTAAAAAAATCTATTTTTTTGTTTTCAAACAGCTCTGGGTCACTCTAAAAAGGCAACAACTCAACTAAAACATACATCATTTTATAGGAAATTTCCTGCTCTTTCCAACGATTGTTCATTCATTGTTCCAAGATTAATATATTTTGAGTTATTTCAGTTTTTTAAGACAAAGGTCGATTGTTTTTAACATGGTCTATTTTCGCTTATAGCTCCTAACCTGTAGAGAATTGGTCTATAGCTTATATGAACTTTTTTGCTCCAAATGACCTGTAGATATACCCCTTTTTCTATGGCCATCTGAAATTGATACACCCTGTATAGATAACAGCAATGACATTAACCTGAGGAATTATATATTAAATATATAAAAAAAACATTTAATACTTTAACTTTTAACAATTAGCAAAGTAAATTATGCAAATTATGCAAGTAAATTATTTCTTAAAAATCTGATGAGTTCTTTTAAAGATATACATAGATGTTAATAAATGTATGTTTGTGCGCTCAAGGAAGAGAAACCGATGAGCGCAGAATGTTGTAATTAATATGGAACCAAGAATTGACTAAATAAACACCACCATCCAAATTTTATAAAAATCGAACGAGTAGTTTTTAAAAAATGGCGGAAGCAATAAAATACATACCTTAACCAAAGAAAGAAATACTTGATTAGGATATATGGTGCAAAGATAAGTCCCATTATTGAATATTGCATTATAGGTGTATTAAGTCAATTTTAATTTATTCTATAAGTTACCAACTATTTTGCACCTTTTAAGTTATAATAATGCGTATAAGGCTAACTTTATAGTAATGCTCAGTACAAATTCTGTAACATTTCCTGAAAGTAAAAAAAAAAATATATTAGACATAAATATTAAATTAATATACAAGTTATAATACAAAACTACCTAGTACATTATATTTTAATTTTTTTAACAAATAAGAAAAATTTCAAGTAACAGGTAGGTATCACATACTGTAAAAGTAATTAAAAATAATTCATTAAAATATTTTTTTATTTAATGTAAATAATAAGTATAAATTAAAAACTAACCGTGAACTGAAGAAAGTATAAAGCAGTCATGATACACTCGTCCAGAAACTCGTCGAAAAACTAATTGGAAGTGAGTATGCAAAGGTATAAAGTATTAATTTTTAATAAATAATATGTACAAAAATAACAATAGTGGACCACGAAAACAAAAAAAAAAAGAAAGCTATTTTATAGCTAGAGAAAATGTAACAGGCAGTGAAACACTTCGAAAATACATAATATAAATTATAATAAAAATCTTTAAAAAAACTCCTAAAATTCCCTAAAAAAAAAATTAAATTAAAATATATAGATACATAAATAAATTAGATATATGGCCATAAATATCTAGATATAAAAAGTAATCATACAATGAAACTATGCGACTTAAAATGCAAGCGGCAAGTCAAACAAGAGAATTTGTATTAGAATTTTAAATTCATAAGTGAATGATTTTCTTGACACAAATTAAGAAATCTTTGAAATCTCTTACACATGTATTTTGTTTAGTAAACAGGCAAACATAATGCATGAAAACAAAAGTAGCCATCTACTAACCTTTTGACTTGCCCTTGTAGGTATTTAACAAGCAACTAAGGTATAATATAATAAGCATACAGTTAAGAGAATATATACATATTTTTTTAATTTTAAAAGAATGAGTAAAAAAAACAGTTTTAAATACAAGTAATCATTAAAATTCAATTTTTAAAATAAAAGTAAATTTTATTTTATATTAAAAAGGAATTTCAGAAGAAAAGGAAATTAAATAAATAAAAAAAAAATTGAATTAATACAAGTAAATATATGATAATTTCAGAGTTGGCTTTTCTTTTGATATTTTTATCTCAGATTTTAAAATCATTAAGTTACTTAAGATCCTCGCGTATACTTAAATAATATGACACTTTTACAACCCATTATAGCCTTATTTATTTAATTCCCCCCTCCCCACCTTTAAATCTGTTAAAATTGTTAGTATCTTTTACATAAACTTCTGCACGATGAAGATGACAATGCTTTTGTTATCTTCAGTAAGCTCGGAAGCAATAAATAGTCACACATAGAGAATACATTATGTACACTAGAATATAAATTATTTGATAAAACAAACTCTTAAATTTACTTATTTTACAAATCAAGTAGATTGAATTCCACAATTAAATTTAATTTAATTTTGGAGCAAAATAAAAAAACACTGCTTGTTGGTGAATGTGCAAATTCAAAAATCAAAAACTTATTTACACAGCTATGATACATCTTAATAAACAAAAATGTATAACCTCTGACTGCAATTAAAAATTATATATTTAAATAACTGCTAAAAATAAGTTTCCAAGTAAATATTTTCAGTACACGCAATGGTAGGCAATTTAAAAAATGGGACAAGTCCATTCACCACAGCATAATCGGCTCAGCCAATTTTGTTATTCTAGTATGACTAAAGTGGTTCTTAATGATATCCTTTTTTTTAGTATCTTCAAGATATTACCACAAACGTTATGGTCTTCGCATCTTTTGAAAGTTTATACATGATGTATCTAATAATTATGCATACATAAATGAAATTTAAAATTGTGAAATTACTGTATTGAGTACTTTGTGTACCTCATTATATCTTAAACTGAATAACACAGCTTATTTAAAATGTTTATTAGTTGTTAATATATTTTTATTTAAATTCTTTAAAAAATATATATATTCTCTTAACTAACTACAATAACTACAAAGCTAGTTTTTAAATACAGGCACTTACTCAATCACACTTTGTGGTGAGCCACTAACCTTGACTTCCTCACGGCGGATGGCTTCAAACACTTACCTGTTAAAAAAAAGAACATTTCTTAACATTTTTAAATAAAAAAAAAAAAAAAAAAAAAAAAATATATATATATATATATATATATATATATGTGTGTGTGTGTGTGTGTGTGTGTGTGTGCGTGCGCGTGCATATCGAAAAACATTGGTGAATTTATTTAAAAATGAATACTTTCAATAAGACAAGTATTTAAAAACGCCAATAGTTCCAAATAGTTTTTAAGTCCAATATACTCATCCAATTATTAAAGGTTGATTGACAGTAGCCCACAGATGGTCCCATATTAATTTTAAGCGTCGACGCACAATATAGATTTTGCTAAGTTGATGCTTTTATTTATATTAACGATTGATTTAAAAAGTAAGAGGGTATGAGGGGAAAGGGTAAAATTAAATACTTATAAAGTAGAAATAAAATAATTATACACATCGTCGTCTACTGTGCGTCATAAAAGCAAAACATACTTTAAAGTTCCTGATAGGACACGAGGAAGTTATATACGTGCCCCACTTATTGGCAGGCTATTTATTTTTAAATCTATCAAAATTGTTGTGTTTTTCTTTACATGAATAAAAGAATTAATTTAGCAATACTAAATGTGCACGCGAAATTTAATAAGGGACCATCATGGGCTCATTTCGACAAACCATCTAATTCCTTAAAAATCGGATGAGTACTTTAACGATAGGTGCTACTAAATGTATGTTTGTGTGCTTGCGGCTGAGAAACCAAAAGTGTAGAAGGTTAAAATTAATAAGTTACCAATAATGGGCTAAAATTTACGAACTGGCTAATTGTGACCTACTACCCAAATTTCATAAAAATGACACAAGTAGTTCTTAAAGTCGTATGGTGATTTGAAAAAATGTTGTGAAAAATGCTGTAAATACCAACACACAGACATGGGACCAAAATGTTATCTGATGTCTGAAAAAGATTTCTGTCTATAAATGTTTGAATTTGGAAACCTGTTGTTAGAAAATGTCGTTTTTCAAAATGATCAGCGTGCTTCTGCTACTTTCGGTAAGCTCGGATGCAAAAACCTGGTGACACAATTGGTATACCCATATGCCATATCCAAGTTAAGTTATAGGACACGAGGAAGGTATATGTGCCTATTTATTTGGAGGAAGCCAGTCTATTTATTAAATTTGTCAAAGTTACCAGCTTCGATATACCAGCTTCGTTTCCGATATTCAAAAAATAAACAGGTCAAGTGTGTGCTAGTCAGCACACAGCGAGGGTCCATAGGCAACACTGTATTGTTTTAGTAGTACCTACCCTATTGATGGTATTTATTAAAATGCTAAAAAGCTTACTTTCAACTATCCTATGGGTCTGATATTCTCAAAACACATAAACAAACTTCTGATAAAGTATTTTTTTCCACTGAACCGGACTACAAACATATAAATACATCGAAAATACCATAATTATAAAAAAAAACGTATTTGGTCAATCAATTTTTTTTTTTTTCTTGAAATTTCCGAAAAGTGGTATCTTTACTTTTGGTCGAAGAATGTTCAGGAATTTTTTGCACTTCATATAAGCGAGATAGAGGGGGGGGGGGGGGACACTTTTCCTACACACTTCAAACTTGCCTACGCTAGCCCTATCCAAGCTTATAACAAAAAATTATATATTTTTGTAATCAGCTCGACGTACCCTTTCATATGATATCCCACACGGTGTCAAAAAAAAATTAACCCTAAAGTTGCTTTACCCTAATTTGAAAAAAAAAAAATTTTTAAGTCGCTATATTTTTAAAATGTGAGGGGAGATACAAGACACATATATGCCAAATTTCAAAGTGATCGGATGAAAGGTGTAGCCGTGAGAGCAGGCGACAGACGGACGGACAGACAGAAATGAAAACACGCAGGAAAATATAAGGGTCCTTGGTTTTGCCTACCCTAAAAACGTTAACCATTGGACCCTAAAAACGTTAACCACCACTATTTTACTGAGGTTGTGGGTCTGTCGGGATGAAAATTTTGAAATACTCATCTGTCATTTTTTGCCATATTTTGACCTAGTTGCGGGTTAACTATTTTTTTTTTTTTTTTTTTTTTTTTTTTTTTTTATTATTAACAAGAAAGAGTTACACTATTATTCATTTATGCTTCTTTTCTCCCATATATAAATAAAAGAAAAAAATTATGTACAGTTCTAGGGCTCAGATAAAAAAATAAATACAACTTTTGGTACCTAATGGCACCACAAAAGGGAATGCATTAAGATTAAGATTTATTCGCTGCATTGATGATATCATTTGGGGAGGTTTCTCTTTCGAGGATCTCCGCAATGCAGGATCTTATGCCCCCTAGCCAATAAACTGGAAGGAAAGGGTAGGGTAGGCTTCTACTTGTGCCCGTTATAGACGGCGCCTACGTTTCCTAAAAAAATTCGGTCAAGTATGTGCTTCGTCCACACAATCTATGATAATAAACCTGAACCAGCTAGTTAATATTCTTCAACAATTTTTTTTTGTATGTAATTACTTTTATTGCTGCAATTTCTATTTATTAACTATGAATTCTAATATACTTAATTCACCTTACATAAACGAAATCAAAAGACGTATTTGACCTTTTTTACGCTTTAAAAATTAGACAAAATTATTTCATTTATTTATGAGCGTCTAACAAACAAGTAGTGTAGTAAATATTAACGTCTTCTAATTATTGCGCTTATAAGATATTTTCTTCGATACCATTTATTTTCAAAATGGTCCTCGTTTTACATAAGTAACTAAAACCACTAAGTATGTTTAAGTTCTTGATAGTTTATGTTTTACGACTTTTGGCATTTTCTTTTAGTACACCTATTTAACATCCAACCCTAAGATCCTAATTATAAGAATATACGTATTTACATTAACACTACAAACGCTGTTCTTCTGTATAAATGTAGTTTTATGGATACCTCGAAGAAAACACGAAAACAACACACCAGCAATTATTTACCTTCGGTTTAGAGGAAAGATCTTAACTCCCGGCATCAAATTCTAAGTTAACTTTTTAAAGAAAAAAGACGCGTTTTATAGTTAAAGGTGATTGAATTATCACCAATAAGTAGTCACAACCAAACAGAACCACAACGAAAGAATAACACTGCATCCATGTGTCAGAACAATTCTTTGGACCCACACCAGGATTTCTTTCAAACATTTCCCACTAGGGAGATAAATGTCCTCCCAGGGGATGGATAATGGATACACTCTTACCCCCGTTGTGAGGAGGAGGATAAATAATGACCCAGAGGTAACTTGGGGTATCAAGCTCTCCTTTGTAAGAAACCTCTGCTTTTAATTTCAGTTAAGTATATGGAAGGATTGTTCTTTAGTTTCTCTGAGAATGCGGAATGAGAATAATTAGTTCAGAACACTAAAAATATTCAACTAGTTATATTCCTCATTTACTATTGAAATAAAATAATTAATCTCCAATAAAACATAGATACTATTAATATTAAGGCACTACCGCCCTTTGAGGTTAGAAAAATAATTAAAATGAAAATTTTATTGGTTCTAAGCAAGATATCAAAAATCTAAGTATAAGCTTCATTCTTAATTTTAATTCTGCCAATTTGAGCCCTATTAACTCCCTACTACAATAACTACTACAACTATTTCAATACAAGTTGTATCGTTGTATTGTAATGGCGCCTGTACTATTTACCATAGGAAGTTGAAATAGGGCTCAAATTGTGCAGAATTAAAATTGGGAATGAAGCCTGTACTTAGATTTTTACGTCTTGCTTAGAACCAATAAAATTTGAATTTTACAGTTTTTTCTAACCTCAAAGGGCGGTAGAGCCTTAAGATCGAATGAATAACAATTGGATGAGTAACAAACACCTCCAAATCCCTAAACATAGCTACTGCTAATACTGACTGATCCAATAATATTAACAGTTATTAAATACGACTTAAAAACCTTTTGTTAGTTGACTCCACGTATTGGCCCTAAAAATAAACAAGTGCTCTGAAAAGTGGGAAATATTCATTTTAGTTTCTTTAATCTCACCACATTTCATAGTCAGCACTAGTCCTAAAAAATGGTCTCGTTAATTTGTGCGAAAGAAGGATAGGCCAATGTGTTCATATTATTTTTTAATAAAGCCGGGCGCATACACTCGATTTTACCACGACTAAACTATTGAGTCGAAATCGATTAACTCCTGGATTTCTCTTCGACTAAACTGTTTAGTTGTTGGAAGTGCGCATACAATCAATCAGTTGCCATTGAGATCCCCCAGCATTCGTGAGCTATGCCGTACAAAATTATAAACAGAAAAGCACTCGCTTGCGTTTTCCTTTATATGAAATACAAAGAAAAAAATCGGGTACGGGGTACCTTGGAACTTTTCCTCACTTCAGAGGCCACTAAAGTGGCCTCTCCTGCTGCTTCGCAGCAGGAGGAAGTAGCATTGGACGTGGTCAGTACTTGGATGGGTGACCGTTCTGAACTAACTGATTTATTATCATTCATAAAAAAAAAACCTTATTTTTAATACCTATATTTTATTTAATTATTTGAAGTTTGGCGGTATTTTGACAGATGTAAACAAACTTTGACATCATCAAAATTATCGCACTAATAAATAATTATATTCGCTTATAACTTTAAAACTAATTAATGGAATTTCATCGCTTTTTTTTATATTTGTTCCTTAATTTTTTCCTGTTCCAACGATATGCTATATACGTCAAAAACCTATTTATACTTTCAGTATTATTAACCGTCAAAGTTTAAAAATTCAAAAATTTATAACTTCAAAATGGCGGCCAAAATCAAAATGAAATTTAGTGGGCTTGTTTGTCATACAGAGGTACATATTCGAGCCAAATTTCAACTCGATCAGGACCATTTTCGATTTATTACGATTTTTTTAAATTTTGGCTGACTCAGCAAACTGGGTTCAAGATGGCGGAAAAAGTTGATTTTCCGGGCGGCACAACTACAGGTTAGGACTGATTTTTCTGACAAGTTTCAACTCACTAGGTTAAATACCTTGGGCGCTACGATGATAACACACATACACACACGCATACGTCATGCTGAAAACCACTCAGGAGGTCTTAAAAACACCTAAAACGGATAATTCCGTTGAAATCTCGAAAAAAAAATTTTTTGGTGAAAACAATACTTTTCCTACTATTATTGTGAGGAAAAGTAAAAAGGATAAGTCGATACTGTGTACAACCCGTAATAAGCGAAAGATTATTAAATGGAAAGTTTCATACATTACATTCTAATCTGAAGAATTATCCAGAAAACTTTTTTTACGTTTTATAGAATGAGTGAACAGAGTTTTAATGAAATAATTAAACTGATTGGTCCATATATACAACATCGTGACACAATATGGAGGCGCTCTATATCGCCAGAAAAAAGATTAAGTGTTACTTTAAGGTAAGAAAAACTTATTTTGAAGGGTCGCTGATCGACTGTTTAGTTAAGTGTATGCGCACTCTAGTACATGACGATGTACATAGCGATGTCGACGATAGTTGTTCAACTAAATAGTCAAAAGACGATCGATAAAGTTTTATGACTTTTTAATCGAGCAACTATCGTGTCGACAGTATGCGCACTCCCATAAGGTCCAATACATTTGACGTACAACTAAATAGTCGAGCGATTATTAAAAATTGTATATATGCGCCTAGCCTAATATGTACAATTGCTGGCCTGCCAGTTGCTGTGTGCTCCAACTTTACATAGCGGTTAGACTGTAGGAATAAAAGTTATTATTTCATACTTTTACATGAGCGCCCAACTAGGGGGGGGGGGGGGGGGGGGTGCACCCCCCCCCCCCAGCTCCCAGGAAATGAGGAAAAAATTTATATAGTAGTTTAGTATTACCCTTTTCTTATTATTCGATTCAAAATGAATTTACTTCATAGGTCTACAGGGTAGTATTAATAAATTTTAAACTTTTAGGTTTCCATAATTTTACTAATGTTGCAATATTTCAACCCCCTCTGGGTCATTTTCAAGCTAAAATTAAATAAATGATATATAATTAATTACAAAATTCTTCCATTATATACAATATTATACAGAACCTTAGGAAGCATACTATTTTAACATCTATTTTTTATATTTTGCCTATCAGTACAATATTTAATTAATTCAAACATCATAAAACATATTAACTAACCTTTCTTAACTCCTTGCTTCACTTAAACATTAAATTTATTTATTTGAATCTCCTTTTCATTCTGTGTCTATTTCAAAAAAGGTGTGCTACCTAAAAGAGAACATTTTTACATTAATTAATGATCACTATTATATTCAATATTTTATTTTTAGTTAAATTATTTAGGTAACTTACACTCATTTTCACACTAATTAATCTTTATAACGAAAGATCTATTTAAAAGTTAAAATATTAAATTTTTTCAAAAAGAAAAAACGAGTCTGATTATATTTTATTAAAACATTATCATTGATAAGAATGATAAGGAGCTTCAAGGTTATACTATTAAATTCTAAGATACTAAACATTACATTACCTCTATGTTGGGCCTTATTATCTATACACTTATTCTAAGACAAAATTTAATTTAATTCTAATATTTATACATTATATTGAATATCAATTTAGTCCTAACTATGTACCATAATTTATATGTTTTTTATTATTTTATAATTATTCTTAGTCTCTATATTTATATTCATGTTATGTAATTAATTTAAGAATTATGCCTGTTAAGGTTATATTAATAGGGACGTATGGGATTAGTCCTCACAATGTTTCTTATTATTATTTAGTCTCTTTTTTAATTTTTATTAAGTAATTTAAGAATTTAAGGATTATGCCTGTTGGGATTATTATTAGGGACATTTGGGATTCTAGTTTGAAAAGCCGGTTTTATATCCTGTAAAATTGACATATAAAATTTGTTAAAGTCTTTTGCATCTGTTTTGAAGTTCATGGTGTTATTTTCCATCGCTATGTGGGCTGCTTCAAGAAAAAGGCGTTTAAATTTGTTATATTCAGTATTTGTAGATCACATTAGGTTAAGTGGACATAAAATGAATTTTGAAAAAACTGGAATATTGAATACTAAAAATAACAAATTTAAACGCCTTTTTCTTGAAGCAGCCCACATAGCGATGGAAAATAACACCATGAACTTCAAAACAGATGCAAAAGACTTTAACAAATTTTATATGTCAATTTTACAGGATATAAAACCGGCTTTTCAAACTAGAATCCCAAATGTCCCTAATAATAATCTCAACAGGCATAATCCTTAAATTCTTAAATTACTTAATAAAAATTAAAAAAGAGACTAAATAATAATAAGAAACATTGTGAGGACTAATCCCAAACGTCCCTAAACATAACCTTAACAGGCATAATTCTTAAATTACATAACATGAATATAATAATAGAGACTAAGAATAATTATAAAATAATAAAAAACATATAAATTATGGTACATATAGTTAGGACTAAATTGATATTCAATATAATGTATAAATATTAGAATTAAATTAAATTTTGTCTTAGAATAAGTGTATAGATAATAAGGCCCAACATAGAGGTAATGTAATGTTTAGTATCTTAGAATTTAATGGTATAACCTTGAAGCTCCTTATCATTCTTATCAATGATAATGTTTTAATAAAATATAATCAGACTCGTTTTTTCTTTTTGAAAAAATTTAATATTTTAACTTTTAAATAGATCTTTCGTAATAAAGATTAATTAGTGTGAAAATGAGTGTAAGTTACCTAAATAATTTAACTAAAAATAAAATATTGAATATAATAGTGATCATTAATTAATGTAAAAATGTTCTCTTTTAGGTAGCACACCTTTTTTGAAATAGACACAGAATGAAAAGGAGATTCAAATAAATAAATTTAATGTTCAAGTGAAGCAAGGAGTTAAGAAAGGTTAGTTAATATGTTTTATGATGTTTGAATTAATTAAATATTGTACTGATAGGCAAAATATAAAAAATAGATGTTAAAATAGTATGCTTCCTAAGGTTCTGTATAATATTGTATATAATGGAAGAATTTTGTAATTAATTATATATCATTTATTTAATTTTAGCTTGAAAATGACCCAGAGGGGGTTGAAATATTGCAACATTAGTAAAATTATGGAAACCTAAAAGTTTAAAATTTATTAATACTACCCTGTAGACCTATGAAGTAAATTCATTTTGAATCGGAGAAAAAATTTATATTACCGTAGTCAAGTTAGGTGCTTTGCTTTCAAGAAAAAGATTTACGTCAGTGGCGTATCAAGGGGGGACACAGAGGGCAGCCCCCCCCCCCCCAGACCACACCCAATAGAGTAAAAAAAAAAAAAAATACCTCCGTATTTTATTTTAATACATATTTTTTACATTCAGCTATTCAATTTCACCTTAGAAATTCATTAAAGCGCTGTTTTAAGAGGTCATATTTTCAAATTTCCCGGGGGGGGCGGACTCCACGCCAAAAATGCTCTCCCCCCCTCCCCCCCCCCCATATTAACTGCAGACGACGCCTATGATTTACAGTAAGATATTGTACTGCAGTAAGCATCAGCATAACATTTTCTAACGAATACATTCTACAACAGTTTTATTTTGTTTTATAGTTGTACAATTTTTTGGGGGAGGGGTGAGCAGTTACTTTGTTGAATTAGTACTTCCCTTTATGTTACTACTACGAATACCCCCTCCCATAATCTAAACTGACTTAGTGTGCCCCCCCCCCCCCCCCAGACCTAGCCCCTGGATACGCCACTGATTTACGTATTGGTATAACGTAAACACTAATTTTTTTTTTTTATGTGGGTTAGTTTGTATCAGTATTGCTCAGAACATCTACTTCATATAATTTTTTTTTAAGTAATTGTAGTGTTTACTGATTTCTTTTATTATGCATTAGGCCAGTCAACTTAGACATCAATAATAATGTAGTTCTGATTTTTTTTTATATGTTGTTCGGACCAGTTAGGGTAGTGTGATCCTAAGTTTGCAGCTTCGAAAAACTTGTAGTGGCAGCGAAATAAGTAAAAAACAAAAAAAAAAAAGTTATACTTTTTTCAGTTTATGCCATATAACTCGTAAACTATGTGTTTTTCGTTTTTCGATATTAGAAAGTACAGTAAGTTTGCAGGAGCATAGCCTAACTGCAGCTCTGCACATCTAATATTTTCCGAGTTATGACAAGTCAAAAATTGTAAGTTTTTCCAAAAAATAAATTTTGTTAGTATTGCTCTCGTTTCGGGCCGAATATCGGTATAAAACCGCTCATCTACAAGGAAATACAAACGAAATGAAGTTGTAGTAAATTTAATTTTCTAGTTTCCTATTAAGTACAAAACGAAGTCTGTAGGCCCAATATAGCTCTGTTCGAAAAAAAAAAAAAAAAACAAGAGCATGGATTATGGAAGGGGGTATGGGGGCTGCAGCCCCCCTCTCCCCCCTTCCTTGTAATTTTACTTTTGGCATTTGCCCTAACAACATATCCAAATATTGTAGATACCTGACCTTTTTGCAAAGAAGACCATATTTTTTGTACTTACTGACTGGACTGTTAAATCCCCTTTTATTTTTATTTTTAGCCTAGTACCATCAGCTAATTTCTGTTGAAATTCAAAACATTTGGCGTGCTTCATTTTTTTGTTAATTCACGTAACTAAAATATTTTTAAAATGTACCAATTTATTTTACTGGGTACTAAAATAAAACATTATTTTTTTATATAATGCACAACTTTTAATAATAAAATATTATTCAAATATAATTTTGTTTAAATTAAATACCCAGGTATTCATGTCGCGTTTATGAAAAACTTATAAAATAATATTTTAGATGCTCTAGGAATAGTCTAACAAGACGTTTTCAAGTAATGTAAACTACTAAAATTTTCCCGGACCCCCCTAACATGGAGTCCAGCCGCCTTCAAAATTGGCTGGATTCGCCCTTGTTTTCGGACCAGTTAGGCTTTTGTGATCTTAAATTTGCAGCTTCGAAAAACTTGTGCTAGCTGCGTAATAAATGAAAAACTGAATAAATATTCTTAGTTTCTCCTATTTACCTCGTAAACTATGCGTCGTTCGCGACGTTATTTGTTCTTACTATTTTTACAGAACAATAAATTTACAACAATTTATGTCCAACGGCAACTCTGTACGTTTAATAGTTAAACGTACAGAGTGTTAACCTTCGAGAAAAGTCTTACGGAATGAAGTTTTAGTAGATTTAATTGGCTGGTTTTTACGATTGTAACAAGACTATTTTGTCTACGGGCTTCGTTTTGTGCTTGTATAAAAGCCAATTAAATTTACTATAACTTCATTTCCTGCAATTTTTCTCGTAGTGAGTGGTGCTATGCCGATATCCGATCCGAAACGAGAACAAAATCGGAAAGTAGTATATGTGCATTGTGCATAGCTGCAGTTGGGCTTATTAATAGGGGACTAAACATAGTTTACGAGTTATATGGCAAAAATCTGAAAAAAGTCTAAATTTTCTTCAGTTTCTCACGTATAACGCAGCTAGCACAAAAAAAGCTGCAAACTTAGTATCACACCACCTTAACTGGTCCGAACAACATATCGATAAAAGAAATCAAAATGAGAAATAAAAATGTTGTTAACGTGTTTTACCGATATAAATTAGATTAAAATAGTCAATTTGTCCTATAGATGTACTAAATAAATCGTTTTCTTTACACAGTTGCCTCTTTTTAATTTTTTATAATAACTTTATGCAAACTATAGTTGTATCCGTTCTTGCTCAGTAGTAGAGAATCAAACTCCACTTAACTGAATTTTAAAAATTCAAAGGAAACTTCAAGAATTTTAATATTTTGACCTACCACTGGAAAATAATGGAAGTTCGATTTTTAGGGCCTCAAAACACGTTTTTCATAGGCTAAAATCTACAAAATTTAAAAATTAAAAATATGGGAGGGCAAAAAACCTAGCCCCCCCCCCCCCCCCCCCCCCCGGAGGTGGTCCCCCCCCCCCAGTCCCCCCTCCACCGGTGGTGCCCCCCACTCTGGTAGCGATTCGTAGCGAAAATTCATATGGGCGCCCATGCTCATGGGCCACTTCGAATTTGAAATACTCTGTCAATTCCAATTAGACTGCTGAGAAATGCGCAACTTTTAGAAGATGGAGAGTGAATCCACGTCAAACGGCTTGCTATATGCATTGCAATAGAGCCAGTGATTGTCGTCGAATGACTACAACTTGTTATTAGAAGTGGGTCAGGCTCATTTCTTAAAAAATACAATTTTCCCGTTTTTTTACGATTGCAACAGAACTATGTTGTTTGTGCTTCTGTAAAAGCCAATTAAATTTACTACAACTTCATGTCCTATAATCTTTCTCGTAGTGAGCGGTGATATGCCGATATTCGGCCCGAAACAGGAGAAACTTTCATTTTTTTTTTAAAAAAAAAACTCAATTTTTGACCATATTTCAGAAAGAATTATACGTGCAGAGCTGCAATCGGGCTTATGCTGCTGCAAATTTTTAAATAAATTAGTTATGCGTGAAGTCTCACGTAAAAACGGTTTCGTTGGTATCTTCTTCTTAGTATAAGTACTGCTGCAAATTTTTAAATAAATTAGTTATGCGTGAAGTCTCACGTAAAAACGGTTTCGTTGGTATCTTCTTCTTAGTATAAGGGGGGGGGGGCAATTTTGATGTTTTTTGACAAAATAACATGAAAAATTAAACACTTCCTACAAGTGTTATATATATATTTGTAATCTTCTCTTCAATACCGTTCATTTGATACCCCACTTAAAATTTTCAAAAAATATTTTTTCCCCGTGACAGGAATTAGGCCTTTGGGATTCCCAGTTAATCAGATCAAATTTCTATTCTTATTTAGGAACGAGGCCGCGTTCCGCCCCGCCAAGTCAAAAAGTCAAAATTTCACAAAAGCTGCCAGTGTATATATACTGTAGGTGACAAACTAGGGTTTTTGAGGGTCTGCAGCGTGGAATACGTACAAGCTACCTAAATATTTTTTTTAATATCTTTGAAGGCCGTGTCCTGTAGATCAAAATAAAAAAAAAATGTCGAAATCGGTCAAGTAGAAGTATAGAAAAATAGGTTTGAAAATGGTAGTTTTGATGACTTCTTATTCTTATTCTTCCTTCATTTTACGTTGACGCACCTACAGCCTAAACTACTGAACCGATTTTAATAAATGAGGGCTTTTTGGATTCGTCTAGGACCCTAGTGCATTCCTTGATCAAAAAAAAATTAGATAACTCATCCCTACGCTGAACGCGGAGCGAGAAACCAAGCCAGCGAACAGTCACTTTAACGTTGACGCACCTACAGCCTAAACTACTGAACCGATTTTAATAAATGAGCAGGGCTTTTTGGATTCGTCTAGAGCCCTAGTGCATCCCCCCCCCTTCTAAAGAAGTGCCAGAATACCTACCCCCCCCCCCCCCCCTACCCGGTAGCGGTCTCCCCCCCCCCCTTGGTGGCGGTAAAAAGCTAATGCCATAAAAAGCTATTTTAGAAAGAGATGGTGATCTGGCGATCCAAGAATGCAGGCTGAGTGAGTAAGAGGATGAAACTCCTTCTCACCTAAGGTGGGAAATCTTGGCTAAGCCATTCTGCTAACTAAAACTATAAGGTTGCTCAGCAAGGTACTGACTTTCTGAGAGTGTTAGCCTACATAGTGGATAGAGAACTATAAGATGGTTTCCATCTTGGACCCATGTGAGGCATTACCACTTCGAACTTTATCTTTAATGTCACTTTAAGGATTCAATTGAAAAGGACTTGAGACCAGAACATGAAGAGTTAAAAAACTTTTATGAGGCAAAGACTCTCCCCTCACCATGATCCTGACCCCCTAGTAAGAGGTTAGGGGGGGGGGGGGGGGTGTAGGGTAGGAGTCTCCCTACAAACACTTTATGGACATTCAAGAGATAGATTCTAAGTTCTTCAACAACAAATAAACAATCTTAGTAGTAAAGCCCTATACCTTATGCAGCGTACACGTACATGTGACACTGAAATCCTATCTTAGAGGGGCAGGGTAGGTTACTTCATACATATTTAACTTTGATTTAGGTTGTGCTCCCACGGTGCAGTCAATTTAAGAATGATAACTATCTTAAGCTTACTGAATAGAACAGTCAGATCTGAACAAAGTAAAGTGAGCTACTGCTACCTAAGGGGAACTCACAAACTAGGCGCACATTGAGACACTGAGCAGAGCAGTTTTGGGGACAAATTTAAAAACTACTAAGTCTACTCGCTCCAGTCAGGGATTGTCTTAAGACTCTCTTCATGTGTTGACATGGAGCAAGTAAGAGGCCAGGGGCGGATTTAGCATTTAGTTTGGGTAAGGGTCACTACCGGGGGGGGGGGGGTCTCCTCAGGGTGTTTTTTTTTAATTTCACTATCTTAAAATTACGTTTTTACGGATTTCTAAGCTTAAGATTTCAATTTTTATAATGTTACAACACACAAATGGAACAATTTTAAGAAATTTAAAAATTCTAAGACTTTTTAAGAAATTCAAGAATGGGGAATAGAATACTTACTATTGTCAATTTGAAATTTAAAATAATTTTATATCATAATGCCTCATAAAACAAAGAAAATATGAAAATAATTTATTGGTAAAGGTTTAAAGTAATATATAAAATAAGTAATTAAATGTACTAGGTTGGGTGCTCATTTGGCTGTATCAGCATCGTATAAGAAAATAATTTATAATTAATAAACGCATGATCTAATTTGTTAAATTATGAGCGGGGGAAAAGAATTACATACTACCCATTAGTTTCATTTAGAAGGGGGGTCCGGGGGCCCTCCCCCGGAAAATTTGAAAATGTGACCTCTCAAAACAGCGTTTATATGCATCTCTGAGGTGAGCTTTGATTTTAATATTTTGTCATCAAATAAACTTATGGTGTAATTCGTTGGCACAAAAGCATGAACACAAGTATTTTTAAAAGAATTTTAATACCAACTTAAAAACAGTAATTGTAAAAAAAAATTGTGCCACTAATCATTGTAGATTAAATAGATCATTCAATAGCCTTTATGCAAAATTACTTAAAATCTATAATTAACTATCCCATTTAATCAGTAGTTATGAAAAACATGTTTTATTAGGGTGGCCATAATATAAAGATTAGTCCAAAACGGGACATTGGATTTGGGGGGGGGGGGGGGGCGAACTATTGCAGCCCCCAGGCGAAGTTGGGGGGAGTCTGGGGCCCTAGGAAAATTTGGGGAATTTTAAGGAAAAAATTTCATTCACTTCGTTTTTTTAAAAAACTGACTTTTTACAGTATCTCTCTCTGTACATTGTAAAAACGATTCCGGTTGTAGCATCTCGATAAATATATATATTTTTTTTTTATTACACGAAGTGTCACGTTTTAAAGGGTACCTAATGACAGCAGAATATAGTCAGGTTAGGTCAAAAAGTACTAACCTTAACCCCAACTAACCATAACCTTCCATCATTTTCCCTAAAATTAAAAAAAAAAGAAGATTAAATTTATCTACAGCTACTTATATCCGAAATCGTTCGAACAGTTCGAAAAAAAAACCGAATAAATCGGACGTTTAGAAATAGGTGGGGCATATAATGCAGATATACCCCCCTCAATAAATAATATATTCGTCGTCATTTTGAATTTTGAGAGGGAGGAAATACAAGCCAAAATCAGTTATTACAAATACTTTGTGTGAAAAGTATTTGTAATAACTGATAGCAGGTTTTGGTTAATTTATACATCTTCAGAATCTAAATTAGTTGCTCACTGTTCTGTTCACAGTGGCGCATGGTATCCAGTGGCGTACCAAGGCGGGGGCGTGGGGGGCGGGCCGCCCCGGGTACCACAAGCCTTGGGGGTGTCATTGTGGCAGAAAGAATAAAAACACCCCCAAAATCGTTCTGAGGGAACAGGGGTGTCCATCCCCCTCAAGTCGCACTCCCCCCCCAAATAAACCAACTCCCCCCTCCACAACATATGACAACCTTCACCTTCAGGAGATTCACTTAGAATCATACTCTTCCGGGGAGTCCGGGGGCCCCCCCTTTGAATTTTAAAATTTAAAAAATACTTCAAAATAGTTTTTAAAGGGAGTGTCCCATTTCAAGGGTAATCAAACTGTTATAACTGTTAAACTTGGAAAAATTCAGAAAAATCTTACAGGTTAAAGTTGTAGTACTTAAGGCGTAGTTTAATGAAAAAAAAAGAAAGAACAATGATTCCACTCTTCAAAGGGTCCATATTGACCCTTTGATCAAAATGTCACTATGAAGAACGTGGTTTCCTCTTGACCCTATATTTTTTCATTATTGCTTCCAAGCTTACCGAAGGTAACGGAAGCTATGTGATCGTTCTAAAGAACGACAAATTTTTAGGTCCCCGATTTAAAAAATTCCAAGACAGAAATCTGTTTCAGACATCAGGGAACATTTTTGGTTCCGTGTCTGTCAGTCTATCGCTCAATTTTTGCTAACCAACATATCTTAAAAACTAAACGTCCGATTTTATTAAAAATTGGATGGTAGGTCATCATTAGCCCAATGTTGGTCCCATATAACTTTCAACCTTCAGCGCCCATTTGTATATCTTCGATATGCGCACAAACATACATTTACTCCTATATCTTCAAAAGTACTCAACTGATTTTTATGAAATTTTGTTGGTTTGTCGAAAATAGTCTGGAGATAGCCGATAGCCCCAGATTAATTTCAACCGTCTACACTCTTTAAATTTAGCTAGATTGATACTTTTATTCATGTGAAAAATAAAAACTATTTTGACAGGTTTAAATAATGGGTCAAATAGTCCGCTCAATGTCCACCCATTATTGTTTAAAAACAAATGGGAAGCTGCTCAAAAGAGTGGCGCCACTAGGTTTTGGCCTGGAAACCTTGTGATGACACACTCCTGGTTGTATTTCAACCAGCAGAGGACGACTATATCTTCACACGAGTGTGAAGATTTCGGTCCCTAACCCGGGTTTGTTCAATGGGCCCACCTAAGTGGCCCCATGGCTTTGGGTGTAAAAGGCCCCCGGAATAAAAAAAAAAAAAAAAAAATCAGGTTTAAATAATGGGTGGGAAATTGAACAATAAATTGTAAAAGTATAAAATCATTAAAGTATACGAAATAGGATGCGAGGAAGCTATGTGACACACTAATTGGCGGACTATTTTTCTAAAAAGGGGTAAAATGGCCATTTTGGGACGCGATATAGAATTTTGCTCTACTCTTCAATACCTTTAAAATGATACTTCACTCAAAATTTACAAAAAAAAAATTTATCAGTTCGTAATTGCTCGCGTTTCAATGGCGCAATTTTCCCCATTGAAACTTGCTCCCCCCCCCCCAGGGGGGCATGTGAGGGGGTGACAAGACATCCCGCCCCGGGTGCCACAAGACCTTGGTACGCCACTGATGGTATCAAAGTGACACATAATAGATAATCAATTATTAATGATAAAATATGTGTAGAAAAGTAAAAACAGGTTCGATATTTTAAACATTTTTTAGATTAAATTCTATAGTCCAGTAAAATGGTACATTTTACCTTGCATCAAATAAGGTAGTTCTGATATTTTGATATGTTGTATATGATGGATGGCTAATGATACATCTAAGTTTTCGACCTCGGCAAACTTCCGGATCATTGTGAAATACTTGAAAAACCACTAAATTTTCGGAATATTTTAGGTTTTCATCAATTTTGACCCTCAAGGACCCATTTTACGGTATAAAAGACTATATTGTCTATTAAAGAAAACTAAATTTATAACAAAATGAGACCATAATTGTTTCTTTAAACCCAGTACGTTTTAAGATGCAGCTGTTCAAAGTTTCGAAAATTTTCCAAAATAAGCCAATTTTAGAGGTTTATTCCAGTTTACACCGCTTTTGACACTGAAGAACCAATTTATCGGCAAAAATAATTTTATACATTTTTTAAGTGGACTAAATTTTCAATAAAATAGGACCAAATTTGTCTCTGTAGAACCAATATTATCCAAGATACAGCAGTTCGAAGTTGACGAATGTATGTCAACAAATTTTAGAAGAAAGGGCCACATATCGGGATAAAACAGCCCCCTACCAAAAAAGTTCATAAGGACTAAAGGTGTATTACATTTGATTGGCTTCCTTTTTAGTGCAAAATGAAGTCTGTAGGCCCACTAGTTCAGTTGCAACCGTAAAAAACATAACAACGGAGTATTAGGTCATTTAAATTAAACCTATAACTCACAAAGCTTGATGTAGTTATGATTTTTCTTTTGTTGTTCAAACCAGTTAGGGTAGTGTGGTCCTAATTTTGCAGCTTCGAAAAACCTGTGCTAGCTGCGTAATATGTGGAAAACTGAAAAATGTTCGGACTTTTTTCAGTTTTTGCTTTACACCTCGTAAACTATGCGTTATTCGATGTTAGTTGTTCTTACTATTTTTTGAGTACGGTAAATTTACAACAATCTAAGTCCAATGGCAACTCTGTACGTCTAATAGTTTCCGAGATATGGCACTTTAAAAATTGGACTTTTTTTTCAAAAAATTGAAATTTTAAGTATTGCTCTCGTTTCGGAGCGAATGTCGGTGTAAACATATTAACCTACGAGAAAATTTATAAGAAATGAAGTTGTAGTAAATATAATTGGCTTCCTTTAAAGTCCAACGAATACTCTATACGTCCAATAATTACCGAGAAATGATATAGGTCAAATTTAAATGGCCTAATATTCCGTTGTTATGTTTTTTACGGTTGCAACTGAACTAGTGGGCCTACAGACTTCATTTTGCACTAAAAAGGAAGCCAATTAAATGTAATACACCTTTAGTCCTTATGAACTTTCTGGTAGGGGGGCTGTTTTATCCCGATATTTGGCCCTTTCTTCTAAAATTTGTTGACATACATTCGTCAACTTCGAACTGTTGTATCTTGGAAAATATTGGGTCTACAGAGACAAATTTGGTCCTATTTTATTGAAAATTTAGTCCACTTAAAAAATGTATAAAATTATTTTTGCCGATAAATTGGTTCTTCAGTGTCAAAAGCGGTGTAAACTGGAATAAACCTCTAAAATAGGCTTATTTTGGAAAATTTTCGAAACTTTGAACAGCTGCATCTTACTTATCAAACGTACTGGGTTTAAAGAAACAATTATGGTCTCATTTTGTTATAAATTTAGTTTTCTTTAATAGACAATATAGTCTTCTATACCGTAAAATGGGTCCTTGAGGGTCAAAATTGATGAAAACCTAAAATATTCCGAAAATTTAGTGGTTTTTCAAATATTTCACAATGATCCGGAAGTTTGCCGAGGTCGAAAACTTAGATGTATCATTAGCCATCCATCATATACAACATATAAAAAAATCAGAACTACCTTATTTGATGCAAGGTAACCCCCTTATTTACGACGATTTTACTGGACTACTACATTATATCTCAAACATTGGGGGGAGGGGGGACGCTTCCTCCAAGAAGACACCGCCGGTGATATTCCGTACTTTCTTCCCAAAATACAAATACAGTTATCTTACAAAGTAGTTAGTGCAAAATAAATAAAAATATTAAATTATATTTCATTTTTAAGTGTGTAAAAAACAGTCAACACAAACCCTAGCCAACGCTTTTTTGTAACAAATCTAACAATTTGAGGGGGGGTCATGACCCCTGTGACCCCCCCTCTAAATCCGCCACTGTAAGAGGCAAGTGCTAGGAGCATACACCAGACAGTGCACTCATTCGAGTCGACTTGCATTGCTTAAATGCTGCTTAAGAGAAGAAATTATTCTTTCACTGGCACTTGGCTCAATAACTATGTGAAGCCAAGTACTGACTAAGCTATAAATTTTCTGTATAATACTAGCTTAACTAGGTTTTATCTAAGTTAAACAGTCTTATAACTGCCATATTCTCTTAGCCAGTTTTACACAACGATATTTTTCACGTATACCAAATACGGGATTTTATCGAATAGAGGAGGGGCAGTTAGTACTGTATTAGGTTTATTCACACAGAGCTCATGCGGTAAAATCCCGTATTTGAGAATTTTTTTCCCCGTATCTTGTCACAGGATTAAATTTTATTTTACCCGTATACGAGATGCAGTAGCGCTGCAGTATATATTTACAGTATATATTGCTTATATTTATATGTTGTTCACATGACTAACTTTTACCTTAGTTCAGTAGTCCTTCAAAACCTTTTTATTCTTAGAGAATGTACCCAGTACGTTCTGAAATTTAGTTTGAGTACCCATTTATTCCAATACATAAGATGTAAAACAGGGCCGGATTTAGGATTAGGCGACATAGGCGGCCTAGGGCAATTTATTTATTTTTTTTTTTTTTTATTAACTTCGTTTATCTCAGTAACTGGAACTTATTCATAGAGGTCATAACAAAAATGCTTGCACACATTTATGCAAATTTTCAATTTGATACAAGAATCAATGATCTTCGTTTAAAAGTAAAAGTATTCAATCGAAGGAAAATAGTGAAACTTAATTAAAAATTTCTATATACGACATAGTTTCAGTGTGGTACATTGATGTTTGAAAATAAACATATTAAAAGTCCTGATAATTTGTGGGCAAGCTATGGCCGTAATCTTGGAAAATAGGTCCAATTTGTTTCTCACAAATATCTAGAAAAAAAGTAGGTTTACCTAAAATATCATTTAGGTCACATAATTAAAGATTATTCATTGAATAATAATACCAGCCCATAAAAACCAAGTTTTTATTATAAATCCTTTATATTTTTGCATTTGGTTGTGAGGGGAAGTATTGGTAATAATCAGAGACCTTCAAAATGTAGCATTTATTTTTATGAAATGTGGCACTAAAAAGTGTGGCAATATGGCACTTATTTTGGCCAAATGTAGCATTTATTTTAGCTAATGTGGCATTTATTTTTCAACTCCCCCCCCCCCCCCCCCCTGTCCTTTCCATTGTAAAAGGGATATTAAATCGTGCAACTTGAGTCCTATTAACTAACATTATTACAATTTACAGGTATTTACAATACCCTACAATGACCCACATTGAGCAGTGATGAGCTAGAGCTAATGGCTCTTAATACTTAAGGTAGTGACACACTTCACCACCCGGGTGGCGCCACCTTGTTGATGCCACTTGCTTCCGACACCTGTTTTCCGCCACCCGAGTTTTTACTTTTTTCGGGCAGTCGTGAAATGGACCCGGAGGAGATAGCTGTGCATGCATATCATTATGTTGAAATAAGAAGGAAAAAAGGCGTTTTTGGGTTCATCAAAGAATATCTACTAGTTTGTTTCATACAGTGTACCTACCCCGTATCAAAGAGGACAGTATTAATTTTTGCCAAATGTCGTGTGGAACTTTCTACGAATTGCTTAGAATATTGAAGAACAGTTAGACCAGTAAAGACACTTATATGAGGGACGCAGTTTGCCCCTAATTTGATTTCCCCTAGATTTGATTGAAGGAGTGGGGACTGAGTGGCAGTGGCTTGGATGGCAACGTTCTATTTTCATTGGTGATTGGGTAGCACCACTCGAGTGGGGCTATCCGAATGACGAAGTGTGTCACTACCCTAAGATAGGAATCCACGTCACTTGGGGAATCCTGCCCTGCAAGGGCGTATCTTACCTGGTTTTATGGGTTGTAGCAGAACCCCTTAGAATATTAAAATATTTTTATTTTTTCTCAGAACTTGGCCCAAATAAGGCAAAATGTGGCACAAAGTGTAGCATTTTACTGAAAATCGGCAAAATGTTGCTTTTTACCGAAAAATAGGCAAAATGTGGCATTTTAGTATGGCGCCATGGCAAAAAGGCATTTGAAGGTCTCTGGTAATAATTCATTTTAATTTAAAATAATTATTTAAAAATTAAATAATTAGTAAAATTTAATTGATTAATTAATTTGGTAGAATGTTTTTGTATTGGTAGAGAGTCGATTGGATGACTGGAAGAGGGTTAACTCGTCCTCCAAAGATTTTGTATACCCACAAATTAATTAATTAATTAATTTGTTAAAATATTTTTGAATTGCTAGAGAGTCTATATACCACGTTTCATCTCGTTTGGATGACGGGAAGGGGGTTAACTCGTCCTCCAAAGATTTTATATAGCTACAAATTAATTAATTAAATTTTTATTTCATTCTTATTACTTAATTTAAAATTTAATTAATCTATTCATTTTTGAAAAGATAATTAATTAAATTGAAATATTAATTTAATAATTAATTAAATTTAATTAATTAATTAATTTGTTAAAATGTTTTTGTATTGGTAGAGAGCCTATGTGCCAAGTTTCAGCTCGATTGGACGACTGGAAGAGGGTTAACTAGCCCTCCAAAGATTTTATATACCTACCAATTAATTAATAAATTAATTATATTTTTATTTTATTTTTATTACTTAATTTCTTTAATATTTAATTAATCCATTCATTTTTAAAAAGATAATTAATTAAATTGAAAAATTAATTAATTAATTAATTTGTTAAAATTAATTAATTAATTAATTTGTTGTCTTGGTAGAGAGTCTATATGCCAAGTTTCAGCTCGATTGGATAACTGGAAGAGGGTTAACTAGCCTTCCAAAGATTTGACGACAACTTCACTTTTGTGGCTGGGTGCCTAGTTACCAAACCACCAGGCACCCAGCCACAAAAGTGAAGTTAATAGGTTTGTTCCAACCACCAGTTCCGAATCAGTTTCGGATTAGTCCGTGATTGACGTAATGCGCATGCGCGATCATTGACCGTTGGGAATTGATTTGTGATTTCGTTTTTGGTGGAACGCTTTTTTCTCGAACCGAACTGTTTGCCGTGGTAGGTTTTAGCACTGTTATCAGAACAACTTTTTGAGTTGATCGTTTTGTGATTTTGCGTTCCTGTGCTATCGAAAATACCTGAACTTATTAATAATATGGATGATGGATAAGTCAATAGTTGATGAAGATAAGTGCCAGTCGCTTAAATCAGGGCCTGATTTAGGCCGCCTAGGGCCTAGGGGCTCGCACAACAAGGGGGCGCCACACCACAAAAGTTTCATTTTCTAATGCTAATTTAATTAAGCTCGAAAGTTGGAAGTAAAACCTACATACTCATAGAGGATAAGACGAAAATAGATGCACAATGCACAAATTTTAAAAATGTTTATTTAATACATGAATTCACGATTTCATTTCGATTTACGCAATTCACAATTTTCAGGCTTACTGAGGTGAGCCAGTTTTAGTAGACTCACGGCACACTCGAATTCGTATTTTTATTGATATAATCCTAAATGCTAAATGCTCTTTTGTTTTAAAAAAACAAATATTAATCTTAGTCCAGTTAACGAAAGAAATATTGTGGAAATAAATCGGATTCTTTCGATATTTGTTTGAAAATGGAATAAGTATCAAAAGTCCAACTTGGAAAATAGGTCCAATTTTTTTTTTTTTCAGAAATATCTAGAAAATGCCAATTATATGCACAAAAATTCATCGTCACATTCGTACAAAAACATTTTAAAAAGAACAGTTGATTCGCAAGAAAGGAGAATAATTATAATAGGCGAGCGAAATCAAAACAAAAACAATGAAGCGGAGCGGAAGGTTACGTTTCTGTTCACCCAAACTCAATCCCAAACTACTAGTCCTTGCCGCCGATCGCTGACTGCTCTGACTGGTTCCAAACTAATCCGTGATTCAATCAGAGCGTGGTTGGAACAGCCGATTAACAGTCGGAGTCAGTCAGAGTTTGAGTTTGGGCTCGTTGGAACTCTTTTTTCCAAATGCGCATGCGTCGCACAGTTCCAAACCAGTTTGAAGAGTGGTTGGAACAAACCTAATATAAAGGATTTAAAAAAAGGTCCATAATATGATCTTCTCGAGATCTCGGAGGCTAGAAAACTTTACTTTTTTTCTAAAAATTAAAATGCATTTGCTTTTAAAGTTAATTGAACGTTTCATGTAAATGATTTACAGCAACTTTGATTTTTCTGTTCGTTAGAGCCAGCAATTTTCCAAGAATTCTAATAGTATAACTTTCTTAATTCTTAGGTGAATCTTCTTCTTAGGTAAAAGCTTCTGTATCAGGCTAAACTTTTTACTTTCACATTTATTTTTCAGATAAAATAAGTGGTTTCAAAACATGTTTGTCTGTCTTTTGCAGTCTGCACAGACTAGTGGAGCCTATTTTTATTAAATTTGGGGTATACGTTCAGACTAATCACACTCCGAGACAAAAAATTAATTTTTGCTTCAAACCGCTGATCAAAATAAATTGCTTAAATGAAATATTATTTTATTTAAATTCAATCTTACTGTATAATATGAGAAAGTTTTGTCCAAGTTTGTTGCACAGAATTTTTCTTTACTTTCTCATATTTGCTGTAAATATCAAGAAAAGTATTGTGATGGCGTGTAAATTCGATTTTAAAGAATTTTAAACGTTTTGGAGTCCTCTGGGCTCACATATAGTGATTTTAAAAAAGCATGTCTGTGCAAACCCAAGCTCCTGAGCCGATTTTGATTAAAGTTGGCATTCTGGTTCAGAAAAGTCATACTTTATAAAGTGAAATCGAGATATGAATTTTAGCTCTAAATTTGGGGACGCAATATAAATAATAGGGATGCAATAAGAATGACCCTTTACAAACACTGAAAAAAAAAAAAAAAAATCAAACGAATCTGGCGATTTACATTAACAGATTCTATAAAGATGGTAATAATATCTCCCATCAGAACTTTCACAAGTTGATATGTTTATTTCGAAACATCAATGAACAACTATGCTAAATATCCAAACATTCCGATTTAATTCCACAATATGGCCAAATTATAGCTTCGCATACTGGGCTATTTATAATGAGGCTTAATATCTGCTTGTTTTGACGATTCTTAGTGCAAGGAGAAATTGGCTTACATTTTTTTAAGTGTTGCTTTCTTAAAATTTCCACGAAGAAAGCAGACCCCGTAAGATCCCCCCCCCCCGCCGATATTTTTTCATAGCCATAAGTAGAGGAAAGGGGGCCCCACACCACATCATCTGCCTAGGGGCCCACACACTCTAAATCCGGCCCTGATGTAGAAAGCAAGGATTCATTATGACATCAGTGTACTGACTGGTCTGTGCTAGCTTGATGTTGAGCTGACTTCCTGTGGGTTAAAAACCGTAAGCGGGAAACAATTAAAATGAATATGCGTCATGTGAACCTGGGCTTAGTTTTTCATACAGGCAAAACCAAGTGTAAAAATATAACACTGCAGCCCTTATTTACAAAGTTAACCTAATTAAATTATATAAATAAATACCTGATGAAAAAATAATGAAGGTCTTCTGGAACCACAAGTACAAGAAGGAGAAATGCAGCTTTATCAGTCCAAACTGCAAATCATAAGAATTACAAATTAATGAATATCACCATCAAATCACTTTCACCAATGAAGTTCTAGGTCTTCCGGTGGTGACCGCGTCTCAAAGGGTGTACCCCCGTACACCCATCGAGATGCGGTCACCATTGGAAGACCTAGAAGTTCAGTATAATTGTAACCCCAGAAGCCTACGAACTCTTTCACTAACTTCATTTATTACTGAGAGAACTAAAATGAGATAGTAAATAATATACACCCTAGTATTAGTCGCCTGTTAATTTGTGGTTATAAAATAAAAAGTTAAGATGAATGTAAAATAGGTTTTACAATATTAACTATTTCAAAATAATTTGACATTTTTATTATTATTATGAAGTCAAAATGCAATTTTTTAATCAACTGGCAAAAGAGGATAAATGTGAGGGAAATGTCACCCATTTAAAATAGCGTTATTAATTGAATAAAGTGGCATTGGCCGACTTATATGGAGCCAACCTAGCGATTGCTTTGTTGATTGAGGAAACCCTAGAAAATTCAAATCATGTAGGTCAGACTTGAGTCCTTGCAGATGTGAGGTTTAAAAACCTTACATATTATGGCATTTATAAATTTTAATTTTTAAGGTGAAGTAATAAATTATGTTATATATTGAATGACAATTGTGAATTATACAATCTACAAGCATTTTACTTAAAAAAAATATTAATGTACTATCAAGGCTCATTAGAATACATGAATAATGCAGCTAGCTCTGACAGTGTGAAAAATTGAAAAAAATAGGGAGTGAATGAGAGCTCGTGGTTTTGACACCTAATTAGGCAAATAAATATGTCAGTGTGAGAGGAGCGTGGCCCTAATGTTAACCGCCTAGTGGCTTTATTATTTCCCTTGAGTAGGTTGGCCAACCTGTGCTGTCCAAGTTAACTCTTATCTTGGTCCAACAGTAGACTAACGAAGGCAGAGACCTAAGGCTAAGAGGACAGGTTCAGAAATTGAGTTAGTAAATCTACTCTTGTCCCCTAATAAATATTAAAAAAATGGGAAATGCTCAGATCTTAAATGTGTTGCCCAAATAAGGCCTCGGCCATTAATTGTAGACATTTAACATTTTAAACACCACAGGTTATAAATTAGAATCAATTGCACGTTTTAATTCTTTCATATTTACATTAATATTAGGATTCTATATTAGAGAACCCCAATGTTTATATTCAATTCACAAAAAATTGCTCTATTACATAATTTATACAACAATTGGAGTAATTCTGATAAATAGTTTAACCACAATATGAGGCTTCATGTTTTAAATTTTGGCACAATTTATACTAAAACTAATGAAAGGGTTTGCGTTGTCAAATTAATACAATTATTACCAAACTAGTGACTAGTAGACAGGTAAAGATTCTCAAGGTTAGGACATAAAAATGGGGCAATTAAACTCTATGGATAATCTCAAAATCTAAAGCTCTCAATTTAATTAAAAACCTCAATGAAAAAAATGTTTGAAACTAAAATCTAACAATATAAATAAAATTCATTGAAAGATTACTTAAAACATGTTGCTAACAGTCTTTAGTTCAATAAGGTTTCAAATTAACAAGATACTAAAGAAAAACCGAGAAAAAATATCTTTATATGAATCCTACTTCAAAAATGCAATTTAGTTCGCTTGCAATTTAGTTAGCTTTGAAAGCAAGGACATTTTAAATCTTAGTATAGGAGAAATAAAAATACTGAGATCTTGTTAGAAAGTAGGTAGATCTAAATCTTTCTAGACAGACCAGTGGAATTGAAATAAGGGTGCTACGTGGTGGCACAAAGTGAATTTCAAGGAAAGAGCATCTAGTTTATTTATATAAATTAATTGCACTTTCTTGTCACATTAAATTTTATAGGTAAGGAATATTATTTTCTGAATAATATGAACATACTACTGCTAACAGAACAATATTAAGAACTAAATCTAAACCATAACTACGGTAAGTATAAATAAGTGTTTTAGTAAAGATAGGACAACATCTCAACAGGTACGGTGGCCATATGTACTGTTTTGATCAAGGCAGTCCCGTTATTTTAAACTTTTGAAGACTTATCTTCAGTTTCCGAGAATGATCCATTTTCAGAAAGCAGGGCATTAGATTTTAGAAGGTCTGGGAAAAAAATGAAAAACTTATCCCACACATTATGAGTTGGAAACCTCTCTAATCTTAGTAGGAAGGGTTTTCTACCCCTTTCCCATCTTTGGTAGCACGGGTGTGCTACCAACCTAGGGTGGCAAATTGTGCAATGGAAACATTTAAAATAATGATAAATACATTATTTTATTTAGACCAAAAACTGAAAACCCTGAACAATTAACTACAAAAATATACTTAACTTACAAAACACAATGTTTAAACAGTGAAATGATAAAATACAATATAATTTATGGTAAAGGGTCTCATTCCATATCTCACGAACTTTGCCTGTGGAAAGGCAAGAAGAGTATACTATACTACTAAGGCTTGAAGTGATTCGTTACTTTTGAATGCCTATATACTTTCATCTTAGAAGACTAAGATTGTGCAAAGATTATATTACTTTAATATCTGTAGGTTT
This sequence comes from Gerris lacustris, assembly GCA_951217055.1. Classification (NCBI taxonomy): domain Eukaryota; kingdom Metazoa; phylum Arthropoda; class Insecta; order Hemiptera; family Gerridae; genus Gerris; species Gerris lacustris. Next base: position 84,394,937 of record OX578277.1, read on the forward strand.
CTGTACTTTAGTATATTGGCAGATATAGTTTTAAGTAAACATTTTTTAAGTATTTATGAATTTAATAACATATTTATTAAGTATATTATTAATATTGAATAATGACTAATGAATAACATTTCTATTACCTTTTTTTGCATTTTATAGCTAACTTTAACTTTGGGTTAATTGATGTGAAAGACAAAATGTTATCTAAAATATGCATATTTTTAGCTTGAAATCCCCCCCCCCCCTATTTTAATGTCCTGTTTTGGACTAAACTATTTATAGCCACCCTAACAATGTGTTCTATGTTCTTTACAGTAAAGTGAGGGTAAATAATATTGATATTTACTCTTAACTCAATGCATGAGGCTAAATCGGATTGTACGTGCCATCGAAATTTCTTCCAGTTGGACCTCTACCTGGTTTATATACAGGAGGGTTGTTTTTCTTCAGGAAATGAGCGGAGCACCGCAAAGTGGTGCGGAGCGGCTATTGAAAATTCAAGGGTACACCAAATTTAGGTTTTTAATTTAATATGCGGGATTTTATCACCTAACCTCAAAGTAGTGGCACGTACAATCCGAGTTTACCAATGCATGATCAGCTCTTATGTATTTAAAAGTTAAAAGTAATAGTAACTCATTCTCTAATAAACTATGTCTAGATAAAGGAATATTTTCGGGGATTAGTAAACAGGTAAAACCTCCAAAACCTTTACTTCTTTCCAAGAGACTAGGAAAAAGGGTCAACATTTAAGCTTGTTATTTTAATCGGGGCTTTAAGGGATTAAATCGTAGAGAATATGAAGAATCAAAGGGTTCATCCTTTTTTCAAAGCCAAACTAAGAACAACACATTAATTTGAATAAATGTTTTTCATTATTTATTACATACGAACAGGAGTTTGAAGCTGATTTTGTAATCATTCTTTGCCAGGTTGAGCAATATATCAACTAAATAATAATTCTTATTCTATGAGTTTACATTCACTAAGACCAATTGAAATTAATTAATCGCTAAAGAAAAATTAAAAGGAGCAACATCTTTTATCTAAATATGATACAAGCATACCTAGCTTTCTAATCTCTCTCTTAAAATAGGCAACGAATTGATTTTTATTGAAACAATTCAATACATATTACAGGAATAAAAATTAGAAACTTACAAGCCAATCGTAATAAAAATATAAATCACAGTACCGTAAAAAGTATCCTCCATCTTTATTGCATGAAATCGTAAAGATGAAACTGTCCATTATAGCTTTTAGTGGATTTGCATAGTTTATTTATAACAATTTAAGGACTAATATCTGATGTAAGGAGATAAACAAGTATAAAAAATGCACACGCAAACTCGTATAAAGCAAATTTGTGTTTAAAAAGAACCAACTGCACAAGTTCACGTTTGGTAAATCTATAAAATCGGTCGATTTAAAAGCAAAACAATCATAACGTTTTCCAGTTGACTTTTAACATTGCCAGGAATCTAATAATAATAAAATTAACTTATAAACATCCAGGCCCACTAAATTTAGTGTTTTTAAATTTGATTTAATGAACAAAAATATGATCGAATGACGCCGAAATTATTAATCGCGAAACATAACCAAAACCAAAACCGAACAAGCAATAACTGAGCGCGAAGCGAAGAGCCAGAAACAGAAATATGACGTCACGTAGTGAAACCCAAAGATAGTTTATCAACAATAAAATATACATTAATTATGTAGTTTGTTTTCTTTAATTTATAAAGAAAATATATAGTTAAAACTATAAAATTTTAACTTGTTGAAATCTATTATATATATATTATGCAATATCTAACTTTTTTTCCTAAATAAAATATTTAATTTTTTGTTTTTGGTAAACCTGTAGGGACCGGGGGCCACTCCTTGCGAGGTTAGTTTTTATACTGATATTGCTGACGCGCTTTTCGATGATTTTCGATAGATATATCAATTGAGCAGTATATCAATAGTATATTGAGCAATATATCAAAATGAGCAGAGCACCGCTTCGATAATTAATAATTTAATTAATTAATCTATTAATAAGAATAATTTTTCCCTCTATAGGGGGGCAAAGATATCAAAATAACCCTTTGAAAATAGTAAAAAAATAACACTTAAATCGTTATAAAATCTAAACGGTTTCAAATAAAGTAATGGAACTTAGGGAATCTGTGCCATGTAAAGGGAAGTGTGTATTCATTCACTCGCGTACTAAAGGCAACCATTATTTTGCTCCCAGGCGGTGAAATCTACCATTATTATACCTTTGCCCCCATTATGGGGGGCAAAATATTGGTGATAAAAAAAAAATTGAAGAAAAATTATTTTTATTTTTCGCCGTAGAATCCAAATCTGTTATAAAAAAAATACACTCGTTTGAAATTTTGAAGTTAGTTGGCCTGGGGGCAAAATGGGAGGTTGCCCCTACTATGCGAGTGCATTAAAACAAACTTCCCTTTATATGCCCAAGTTTCATTAATTTATCTCTAACCGTTTAGATTGTACAACGTATTTTTGGCGGGGTTATTTTGCTATCTTTGCCCCCATATAGGGTGCAAAATATTGGAGATAGAAAAAAGTTACAAGTAGAATTTTATTATTTTTCACCGTAGAATCCAAATATGCTATCAAAAATATACACCCCAATTTGAAATTTTAAAGTTGGGTGGCCTGGGGGCAAAGTGGGTGGTTGCCCCTAGTGCGCGATTGCATGAATACAAACTTCCCTATACATGGTACAGATTCCCCAAGTTCCATTAATTTATCTCAAACCGTTCAAAAGTTTAAGGGTGGGGAGAGACTTTTGGCCCACCCTGTAGATTCATTCCTATAAAATACATGAACATTTTATAGAGTAAACAAAATTATTAAGTGGGGAAATATGTAAATAGAGCACGAAGTTGTAGAAAATACGTAGTAATATAAGTAAACAATAAATGCTGACTCTACATTGCTATTAAACTAACCTAGGACGACGATGATCCTCTACTCCAGTGGTTCTTAACCTTTTGGTAACCACGGCCCCCTTAAAATCTCCAATTATAATATATATAGTACCTAAATACCTTTCGAGACCCCCTGGGGGGCTGCGGCCCCCCGGTTAAGAACCACTGCTCTACTCTACTACACAGCGGCCACGTAAGCACAAGTCTGAATAGTAAAAGGAGGGTAGAAATTACCCCCCTCCCCAAATAAATACAGATGCTAACTATATATAAGCAGGGAATAACTAGGAATAAAGAGGAGAAACACAACGTACAGCTTGTTTTAGAGCTCCAAAATCAAATGTGATTATGAGATATCATTTTAAATGTTGGTCCCTTAATCTTTTAGACACACGTTTTAATTTAAAAGACACCAAAATCTATACCTCGAACTTTGAAAGGCTCTTAAACAATGACAGCCTTAAAAGATGGACAATTATTTATGTACTTAGTACAGTAACAATTACCTATGTATGAACTTAGTTACAATAATTAATATATCACTTATATATTAAAAACAATCACTAATCACTATAAATCTCAGTTTTATTCATTAAATAAAGGATAACTTTTATTCCAACGAACTTATTATTAATGCAACCCTTAAATTATTAACCGTTTTCAAAAAGATATCAGCTATAATAATCCAATCTTTGTTTAAAAAATGTATGTTGTAAGACGAAAGAGAATAATTAGGTAATACAGGAGAGAGCCCGCAACAATTTTATAAAAGAAAACTATTCTGGGTTTAGATACACGTACCCTGCCAAGAAAACATCTACGTAAACCCAACTTGACTCGATCCCTAGTTCCTCCGTCTCCATTTTACTCGTGGTTTTTTGGATTTGTTTGTAATCAGTTATAAATTATCGGGTTTACGGTCAAATTCTCTTATATAATTTCATCTTAGAATCATCCCGCAAATCTTCGTTAATGTAAGTTTGTTTGTTTTACGCACGTTTTTATTCAATATTTGAAGGTGGCCATTTCGTTAGGTTACCAACTTGCCTTGTTCCAAATAATAATAAATATGTCTTTCTTATATAATATATAATGCTACATTATTTATTTGTATTATATACGTGTTGTTTGCGTACAGTTAGACCCTTTTCAACTTATCTATACAGTTCAATTTAATTATTTTAAACAATTTCTTATGTTTTGTGTCTTCTGATGGGTGCAAGATGATATCATTGTGTTATTCAAGATTAACGTTGAAACGTTTCTTTCATACAAACTCTCACTACAAGTCTTTTTCCTGTTTGTTGGCATTTTGTCAATTTAAATTTGCGTTCGCCTTGTATTTGTTCGCTTTTAATTTCTAAATTTTCGTTTGATTTGATTGAACAAGACATAGGTAGGTCAAGTTTATATTGCTTAATGTATGGTTTATGCACTGTTTATTGTGAATCTGAGCTATAAATTTAGAATTGTTTAATTTTAAATTGGTGTTCCATAGCTAAGTATGATAAGATCTTTTTTCGTTTGTTCTTATATAGAGAACCATTGCTATGCTAGAATAGGTAATGAAGATTGAATAATTCTGCTATTGTGACATATTGTACACATCATTTTTAAGGATCTGTCTTAGTAGAGTAAATTAGGACCAAAACATCCAACTTATTTTATTAGCTAAATGATTTATTTCATAATTTTTCTTATACAATAACTTTCAAATGAAAGAAAGAAAGTTCTCTTTGTAAAGTTCAACCAGGTTATAGCTTTTAGGCATGTTTTCCTTGGTTATTTTGGATAATTTTACTGATCATTTTGTGTAACTTTATTTTAAAAGCAACAAACCTTTGATTATACAAAGGGAAATGAAACTTTTTTACTTTATTATATGAAAATATGGTATTTTTCAATACATAACCTGATACGTATAACCTTCCTTTCCATTTTTAAAAAAAAGAAACTGTTAAAACTATGTCTGAAGGAGGTTGCAAAAGTGTGTAATGTGTAATAATATTTAAGTATTAGAATTTTTGACTATCTGTTTTTGTTTTTTTTTATTCTGAAGAGGAGGTAATATTGCTTTTAAAAGCAAACAAATGTGTTAAAAAGACCAGGTACATAAAACCAGTGTACACTTAGTACTTACTGGGAAATTAAACGCACATTAGCTTTTTTCTTTTCTTAGGTACTGAAATGGTACATCCTACCTACTTGTTAGGAATTCTTTTTTTTATCATGATATGTGTGAGTACTGATGCATTAAATATATATGTAAATGGAATCAGTATTATTCCTTCTGTGAGTATATCTCTTGAAAGCACCCACATTTTTTGCTGATAGACTATGTCCTTTCATGACCATATTATTGAAATTTACAATTGTTTTTACTCCAAAGTTGTATCATTGACATTCTTTTTTTTTTATTCTGGCTCCTGTCTTAGTGAAAGGTGCATGAATGAACCTTGACAATATTGAAATTAATTATTCCAGTATTTCTTTTTTTTTTTTTTCCATATGTGAAAAAAAAAAATGTTATTTTTTCATAAAACTATAGGTTGTGGTTTTATTCTATTAGATATTAGATAGTTCATGCAACTATGAAATGTCCCTTCTTTTAATATTTAAAAATTTTAGAAGATTTGTTTCTTCCATGTTTTATAACTGCTGGGGTCTGTTTCGCTGTTTACTAAACTCATCTTTGCTTCTCTGATTTTTTTTTTTTTTTTTTTTTCACTTTTTGTTAACTGTGTTTGGCCTATTTAATCCTATCATATTAAATGACATCATTGCTGGTAACAATACTTTATAAACTGTTATAAATAATTTCATAAAGTCAAATTGAGGATTATTACCGCAAGTTAATAAGTTATGATATGATGAGATACTTACCTTCAATATTTGCTCGATCTGAGGATCACTATTAGTTATCCTCAGATCAAGCAAGCATCGATGGTAAGTATCTCTTCATATTATTATAATTATTATTTAGTGTATATAACTAGGCATCGCGTGGCTCTATCATTAAAGCGAGCTTAATGCAATAAATATTAGATAGTTAATCATGATCCTTAACTCACCTTCACGTCCCGGCCATTCCATTTCAACTATTAAAAATGTATCACTTTGCTACACAAAAACTACTGCATGTATCAAGTTGAACATGCCCGTTTCAATTGTGTTTTAGACAATGTGTATGAAGTTTTATTAAAATTTGTTGCGTTAAAACCTAAGCTATCAGTCAAAACATTGTTTTCTCTTTTTTAAACGTTTAGGTACGCTTTAATAAATTTAGCGATCTTTATCATTTGATAGCAGTGTCGCAGTTGGTTTTATTAAAAAATTGTATTTGTAAAAAATGTTTCTCTCATCCAATAGGCGATGATTGAATCTTTCCCGTCCTGGAATTCCAATTTTACATTTTAACCTCTCGTTTATGCGAGTGTTGGACAGATCACGCTGTCTGATGAGCTTAGCCTAAGCATTAGGGTAGTGACACACTTCGCCACCCGGGTAGCACCACCTTGTTGATGCCACTTGCTCCCGCTACCTGACTTGCTCCACCCACTTATATGAGGGATGCAGTCAGCCCCTTATTTGATTTCCCCTGTATTTGATTGACGGAGTGGGGGCTGAGTGGCAGGGACTTGGGTGGCACCGTGTGACAGGCTCAATTGAAAACAATGGGTTGACCGGGTGGCGGCTAGACCGTGTAGTGCTACCCGGCAGGTGGCGCCACCTCGTGTGACAGGTTCCATCTATTCTCATTGACGACCGGGTAGCGCCACCTGGATGGCGCTACCTGGTCGTCAATGAGAATAGATGAAAGGAACACAAATACCTAATTTCAACCAAATCGCTCAAGTCATCATCAGACACATGTAAATGATACACAAGGTGAGACTTTTTGTTGATGACAGACAGGATGCATATTTTGTTAAATGTAAGAAGCTCGCTTCAATTAATGTTGTTTTTGGTATATTGATTAAAATTGCATAATTTAAGGATTCTTTTTCTCTTAATAACTGTGTCCTAATCAGCCCCCTATTATGAGACACAGATCGATGAAGAGTATCTGGGCGTCAATGTTGCACATCTGGATTTTACGCTACATCAACCATATGTATTAGGGTTTGATTAATGCCGCATAAAGTGCTGATCAAATATATTAAGTACAAGAGTATAATAATACCTATAACACAAATATCAACAATAAAAGCAATAAGACCACATTAACATTTGACGTTGACTTCACGTGTCAATATTACTTATATATTCTTATATTGCATCGAGTATAAGAAGCTGTCGATTATAAGACACATCCCGATTTTCGAACCAAAAATTTGGAAAAAACATTAGCATCGAATATAAGACATGCACCCTGTTTCATAGGGAAAATCTTTGGCTCTTTTTTAACAACTTGTATTGTTGGAATATTGAATTTTTATTTAGATTTGAGGCGCATTTGAATCTTTTTTTAGATGTAAGGCAGACGCCATGCTGGTAGAGAAATAGCAAAGTTAGATTTCAGAAATAAAATTTTGAAGCTAACAAGAAATAAATAGGTACAACGGAATCCCATTCACCCAAAATCTCACCAGAAATTGAACAAGTTAAAATTCCTGAAAATTGATAAAATAGGAGGGCCAGACAATGATATCCCGCCAAAAAATGTTTGTCTTATCGAGTAGATGATGATAGAATCTTTTCCTGACTTGCAATGCCAATTTTACATTTGAAGCTCACGTTTACGTGAGCATTCCATCCGAACTCTTTAACAGGTAATGCTGGCAAACTTAACTTAACCTGACATTTAGTAAGAGGAACAATACAAAATTTCAAATAAATCGGTCAGCTTTTACTCAGGTTATCGTCGGACAGACAAGATGCATATTTTGTTGAATGCAAGAAGCTCGCTTCAATAATTAAGTAAATAAATATTAATAAACAATCCACTAATTACCACATAAAAATCTATATTCATTTTATTCTATTCAATTAAAGTTCCCTAAAATCTTGTTGAAAATAACAAAGTTTCTCACACTTTACTTTTGCCTCATTCTTGTTGGAACATAAGGCAAATTGAAATCTGCCTCCACCACACTCTGATTTTTGGCCAGTTTTTCTCCAAAAATTTTTATTTTTTTTATTTTGGCCAATACTTTTTAATTCAGGTCTTAAAATTTGTAAATCTATAGAAATCACAAAAGCTAATTCAAATTTTTAAGTTTTAGGTAGTATTCATACTACGAAAAGATTAAATTTTACTTTATTATTTGATTAAAATTTACTTTTACAAAAGCTAATTTTCACCCAAATATTTTTTGATTCAACTGTAAAAAAACTTTTTTTACTGGCCCTCTTTGTCTTCTTTAAATTTGAGTAGAGATAAATTTTAACTTGGTTGAACTGAGCTAGTATTAGCAATAAAACGTTTTATCAAATTTAATTTTTATTTATTTAAAAGTTTTATTAAGATACCCTAACAATGCCACTGATTTTTTACCCTTTGGCTAAAATTATTTTTTAATTGTGAGTATTAGTTAGTAATTTACTACTGATTTAAGTTTTGTGGGTTGGAAAAAATAATTCAGTTTTATGTGTTACAAATAGTTCCTTTGTTTATTTAAATGGTATACCTTAGAAAAACAATATTATTTAAGGTTTAATAAATGTTTATCTTTATAATACTTGGTCTAATGATTATTATCTATATTGTTTACCTGTTTTGCCCTTTTACCCCTTACTCCTTAATGTTTAAATAAATGTTCTTTCTCTTGTCAGAAGCCTCCCGTGGTCCAAGGTGTAACTATCTAGTTTGTTAAAGCATTATTAGTAATTAAACTCAAAATTCATTTATCCATTATTGCTTACATAAAAAGAAAAAGTTTTAATTTTCTTGTTTTATTAACACTAATACTATTTTAAAGGAACGAAAATTTAAAAAAAATTAAAAAAGTCTAGATAGTCAAAATTAACCAACGCAGCAATATGAATTTTCCTTTTAGTAAGTCTTAATTACTTATTATGTATTGTTTTTACATTCAATTCCTAAAACATTCTCTAAAAGTTTCTTAAAAGTCAGTCTTTCTGAAGCTGAAAGTAATTCATACATTTTTCATTGGGATGTGAATAGACTGAAAAAACCGGTGAAGTGGTTAGATTCATGTGTATGAACAGCTCTCAGACCATTTTTGAGTTTAGTGGACCTTAAAAATAAATTTAATTATAAATCAATCCCAGGTACTAAGGGTAAGATTAATTTTTCTAGATGTTAAATTTCTTGTTTTTGTTTGTATTGTCATCTAAGTGCACACCATATTTTTCCTGAAATAATGTTATTGGAATTTACTATGCTATTCAAAGAAACTGTATCTCCACATAAATTAAATGTATAAAAAGCAGCTTTTGCCCTTTATAAAATTACCAAAGCCATTTATGGCAGAACTAATATAACATTAATGAAATAACATTTTAAAGGTAGGCGTACATTGAGTCGGAGCCCAACTTAAGACTTATCGTCTTATGATAAGATACTGTTTCATGCTGTTGAAAGATCAATATAGTCCTAGTATAATCACTCATAGTAATAATTTTTGATCGTAATTTTAATTAAAAGATACTGTTGGATCCATTATCCATCTCCACTTATTCCTGATTTAAAATACTATAATCTTGACCCGAGTACTCTAACATAAGCAGTGTAGTTCTTAGGATGTGCCAAACAAGGTTGAAGTACAAAATCAAAGCTCGAATGAGTCAAGTCTTGTTTAACATTTTAAATTAGGAAGGTCCCATCATTTTTCTGCTCAAATTTTTTTTAAAAGATTTAAAAAAAATTGTCTGAGGAGGAGAGTTTTATTATAAGTACTATCATTACCTTGACCAGTGGTAGTATTGTATTTATTTATAATTATTTTATTTTTTATTATTGATAATTTCTTAACTTATCTCTTTGGTTTGTTTATTGTGTTGCAGATAATTCTTGGGTAAACATGAAGGTACCAGGAGGTAAAACTGAAGACACCACTGCTAAAGACGATGACTTTTCCGAATACATGTGGATGGAAAACGAAGAAGAATTTGATGCGGAAGTCATGAGGCAGCTTGAGGAGGAAGCACTTATGGAACAGTGCATACAGGTAAATATTTAGAGCATCAGTCATATTACATTTTATATGGAGGTCCCTGTTAGATCATTGCTACCATCTGCACTTGTCACCTAGGAAGAACACGCTCCCAGCATCGCAATATATAATTGGTTACTTTCTTAAGTGAAGTAGTGTGTCTATCTACAAATGTGTATATTAACAAATAAATGTGAAGACTGTGTCATTCTTACATATATATTGGTATATGCCATTTGGCTGGCATAAGCTCTCCTATGACTGTTGCTCCATTTAAAGGTGTTATTTATAATAATTTAATGAAATTAAACAATAGTAACATTATTAAATAATAATGTAAACCATCTTTTTATTAACTTAGTGCATAGGCTTCCACGGGTTTGCTCGTAATCAAAAACTTGGTTTTCGGGAAGCATCTTCAGGTGTAATAGCATCATGTGGTACATTGTGATGTTGACTCTAAGCAAACACAAGATATACCATCTTGTTCATCTTTTCATTGCTAAATGTTACAAAGCTATAAGTTGTTTAGAGGTGATGTGCTGTGGGGCTATAAATAAAATATTTTGATTGAGTTTGTAGTGTCAAGGAAGGCAATGAAGAGGGTATACTTGTCAGCTTGCTGTATTTGAAATATTTTGCCAGCATGTTATGCTTGCATTCTTGTCAAAACTTATATTAAAGCTATGAATGGTTTAATATCAGGATATTAGATGGAGTAAAACCTAATATCAGGGGTATTTTTGATAATTCAATTCAGTTCAAGTTCAGTTGCGTTTTCTAAAGAAAATGCTTGATTGTTTTTGATTTCATCATATATCATACTAAATAAAAGTCAAATAGATTTAACTTATTTTCAAACCACAGTATTAAATAAATGACTACTGACAGGTTTCTTTATATTTTATCATTTTAATCAGTAATTTTTGACTCTAATGTTTGTTTTAAGTCTCCAGTTAAATTTGCTGTAATTCCTCTGTAATAATAGAAGATACTTTGATGTAGTGATACTGATTTTATTCTAGTTAGCTTAATCTTTTTATTTGCTTTTTATGGTTACCAAAGGTAACAGAATCATTATAATCAACCACATCATTGTTATTCATTCTAATGACAATGTTTTTATCTCCCAATTTAAAATTTCCTTAACCAAATTTCGTTTCAGACATCATACAACATTTTGGTCTGTCTGTCAATTTTTTTGCAAATGCCCATTTTTTGAAAGCTTCTAGTCCGATTTGTATGAAATCTGAACCCCATGTCTAAGTAAGGCCACATATGGTCCCCTATTAATTTAAACCTTCTGGACTCATTGCTTCCTTTTTGGCCTTCACTGTGTATTTTAGTAAGTCATATTTTGAAACCTACCTCATTATACAGTAGAACCTCGCTTACACGACTCTCAATAACATGAAAACCTCAATTACAAGTGCAATTTTCAAATCCCCTTGAGATTGCCATAACACATAATGTTAAATTAACCTCTATAACGCGACTATTATTATCCAAACAACCTCAATAACACGGATTTTTTCCAATTTACAACGTAACTCAGAACCTATATAACAAGTTGTTTTGAGAAGTTGTTTAGTGACTCTATACAGGAATGGGTCAACCTTGAACCAGTCTAGATTTTAAAACCCCGCTCCCAACATTCCATTAACCTCTATAACAGCGGTCACCAAATGGCAACCTGCGGACCTTATCTGGCCCGCAGATGAATTTTATCAGGCCCTCAGGCTGATGGAAGAACAGGTGGAAAATAAATAAGCCAGCGATGACAGATGAACTTTGAACTTGGACATCGATAACTTTGTGTTAAACCTGGTGATGTACTGATGAATTTTCATTTGCATTCCGCCACCTATCCTTTTTGATTCGACCATTTATAAGGAAAGAAGAAAGGTTGAAGTTGAAAAAAGACAGTTTGTCTGAGTACTTAATTGTATTATCTTGCTGCCAAATATAATTTGCAATTCCTTAGAAACAACAATAATGTACTGCGAAAATTGCATTTTTGGTTGATATATTCAAGCACATAAAGTCTCTGAACTTCAATGATTTTCTGTAAAAATCTGGAATTATTTTTTCAAGACGATGGTACATTTCCTTAACTTAAAGAAACTTAGTGATGAAATTTACATAACAAATTTGACCCTTTTTTTACGAATTTGAAAATGAATTGAAGGGTCACTCTGCTGACTTCAAAAAAGTCAAGAAGTTGTGCAACTAAAACTGTTCAATAGTTAACTACATTAATAATTGAACAGTAGTTTTACTTCGTAGCCGGACGATGAGTGCAAGTTTTTTCAAATGTAATAAAGCTGCCCTGGAAACGGAAATAATTGATTTCCTAGAAGATACTGCTCTAAGAACTGTGTAAATCAAAATATATTAAAAGTGACTCTAACTACGACGAGTTTTAGTTAAAATATGGAAAGCACATACCATTTATGTGAAAAAACATACCCGACACTGAAATTATTGGTAATGTGTACAACATTTGGTTATACATACGTCCAGGGCTCGATTTGAGGCGGAACGTGGCGGAACGGCGTTCCGGGACCTCTCTCTCTGATAAATTAAAAATAAAATTATCGGCACTAAGATTTTTTTTTAAAATCCTTTGTTAACATTTTATTTGTCAATGAGTGACTACAAATTTGATTAAGGACATCATGTATTAAACTGGCAAATATTTTTCTTTTCCAAATACAAAAAATATCTATTTGTTGAGATTATACTACTAAAATATGAAAGCCTGAAACAACAAAGGTTTTTTTAAGGCAGGGATCGTATTAAATAAGTACTGTGCAGAGACGCTGTAACGAAACTCCCAAGGGCGAATGAGACAGGGAATGTTTTGTTGATTTAATTATTCGTATAAACCTAAGTACCTATTTATTTATTGAGAGTATTATAACAACATGTGGCATGCTAATCAAGATATTGTTTATAAAAAATACTACTTAAAATTATATAAGTTTCCACACGAAACCCACCTGATTGCAGTGTGGGTTTATGTCTAAAACTCTTAAAATGTTGTTTTTGAACATTTATTTTTCAAAATTTTCCCGGGGGAGGACCCCCCTTCTACAGGGGGGGGGGGGAAGAGGGTAGGTTGTAGTTCCGGCACCTCAATTTCTAGAAATCGAGCACTGCATACGTCTGCGAGTCCGCTTTTTTCGAAGGATAAATCCATCATGAAAAAATGAAGATACTGGCCTAGTTAGTAGTTAGTAGCAACAATTAACTTCAAATAATAAAGATAGCATGCGCTAATTACAGTCCAAGTTTTTTAATTTTAAATTTTATGTAATCAGGATTTCATTTGTCTTCATTTTTGTGGATGTATAAGTGCAACTTTATTTTTAGAGATATTATGTTAAATCACGTATACTGAAATTTGATGGCCCGCGACAGGTTTTTCCATTTTCTTAATATGGCCCTTCAACAAAATTAATTGGTGACACCTGCTCTATAACATGACTGATAGCCAAAATAACCTTGATAACACTACCCTCAACAAAAAGAGCACCTCGGTAACAAGACTGTTTCCCTAATCCTCTTGAGACACTTCTTATCGAGGTTCTACTGTACTTGATTTAATAATCATTTGATCATCCAGTGATAAGACATAATTAAGTTATGTACCACACTTATTGGCAGTTTTCGCTATTCCTTACACTTTGAGGCACCATTGGCTTGGTGGATTTGTCCCCTGAGACTATTTTCCAATTTATTTGTCCCTAGATCTGTTACTTTATTAGTGGTCATATGAATTTATCTTCCTTGGCACAGATAGGAATAACACCAAAATGTCCAACCTAGGTATTGGATTCATAAAAACATATCAAACTATTTTTTTGTCTATGATTAATAACTAACTGCATAGGCATAACTTGGGGTCCACTATATATGATCTTGAAGCAAAGACTTCATAGAGTTTAAATACAGGCACTCAATTTATTTTTAGTGTGCACATCCATCCATTCTAATGCTAATACATTTTTTAGTATAATCCTTAAAAATATACATTTTTTTAAAATATGGTAATACTTTAGTGCCTTTTTTCTTCATTATATAAATAAAGCTGTCAGATTTGTTCTAATAAACTTCTGGCTGGTCCGAAAAAACATTGTTATAAAAATAGTTTACGTAAGTAATTTTGATTAAATAGACTTTCTGGGTTTGAAGTATCAAACTGATTGACAGATTTCTTTATTTTATTTCTAAAAAGTTTATTTTAGTTTCTCTTGTTATTTTGTTTCTTTATTTATTAAATATTTTTTCTTTATCCTCATTTATTGCTTCTTTTATTTTAACTGACATGATAAACTCCAAAGTTAATTATTTATTCAATGTTCTTTATTTATTTTTAAATGATAATTAATTAATTTCTGGCTGTATATATTGTCCCCCTATGCCAGAACCTCTAATGTGCAAATTTTCTTATTCTGGGTTTATTAGCTAGTTGGACTTCTTATTTCACTCGTTTTATAATCTAAATTTTGCCAGAACCATGAATGTGCCTGACTTGTAACAGGTGGTTTTAGTTATGATGTTTAGGTGAATGTGAAATACTAAACCATTTAGTTATGCCAGAAACACAAATGAGGCATTGTAGAATTAATTGTGTCTCGATTATCCATGATTGGGATTAACCGTGCTCGCTCTTTATTTATTTATTTGCTTCCGAGCTTACTAAAGGTGATGGAAGCTATGTGATCGTTCTGAAGAATGGAAATATTTTTTCTCCGATTTCAAAAATTCCAAGACAGAAATCCGTTTCAGACATCAGGGAACAATTTTGGTTCCATGTCCGTCTGTCACTCAATTTTTGCGAACCAACATATCTCAAAAACTACAAGCCTAAACTTAATGAAATTTGTATGGTAGGTCATAATTAGCTCATTGTTGTTCCCCTATGAGTTTCAACCTTCTGCACTCATTTGTTTCTCTTCCACACGCGCAAAAACATTCATTTATTTATACCTATAGCTTCAAAATTACTTTTCTGATGTGTATGAAACTTCTATAGTTTATCGAAAGTAACCTACAAATAAATTCAAACCATCTGCGCTCTTTACCTTTTGCTAAATTGACACTTTAATTCATGTAAAACATCAAAACAATTTTGACAGATTAAAAAAGGGGGAAACAATCAAACAAATTAGACAATAATGGCTTGTAAAAGCGTAAAATCAATAATGTTCACTATTCGTCACATTCATTCAAGGCGAATCTCTGAGTGCGATTTTACTTGTGCGACATTATTCAATGAGGAATTTTATTTATTGCTTCCAAAACAGAACCTTTCTCCTGACCAAGTATACAACATACAACTCAGATGAGTCGGGTCTATGAAAAAGATACCCTCAAAAACACTCCCTGCACAATCTGAAAAATCAGCTCCAGGACTCAAATCTAGGAAAGAACGATTGTCTATTATAAAGTGTTCAAATGCGACGGGTACACACTAAATCAAATTAACTTTAATAGCTAAGAAGCCGTTGGTATTAGCCGTAGAGCTAAGAAAGCACAATCTTTTAAAGGAACAGAAATGAGATGTTTTCCGTATGACTATTTAAACGACCCAAAAGCTTGGATAAACCACGCTAAGGAATGGTTTTTCAAAGTTTTTGTACGATCTGTACAGAAATTTGAGAAATAAACAGGGCTACCTCTAAGAGCTGTTCTTCTGCTTGATAATGCCCCTTCAAACCCCCAAATCAACCCTCATAACAAAGGATGGTACAATTTTTATCTACTATCTACCCCCTAACGTAACTTCCTTAATACAGCCAATGGATCAAGGCATGATTTCTTGTTTGAAACGGAGATATAAAAAAGATTTTTCTCCAAGAAAATTGTTTTGATTCAATGAAAGAACTTCTCAAAATGTCGACCATAAAAGACCCCTATTTGGCAGTATTTGATGCTTGAGAAAACCTAATTAAAATCACTTTAAGACTTTCCTGGGCGAAAAATTTATATCAAGACTATGAGGTCAAAGAAAATAAGGAGATGTAGAAGCTTGTCTTGAACTGGCCTCAACAATACCCGATTTTATTAATGTCGATATTGTTGATAAGTTACAAAAAGATGTTAACGAAAAGGTATTCCATCGCTTAAGTGACAGAGACAAGCACTTCATCCACCTCACGACAGAGTGATCCTGAGGACAACAAGAGCTACAACGATGATAGTTTTGAGGCTAAAGAAGAAAAAAGTCAGACAAGGCAAGCAATGGAAGCATTTGATGTCCTCCAGAACTTTTGCGAACAGGTTAATTTTGGACTTGCCGGGTTTCATGAGCATGACAAAAATCACTTATTTTTATTTAGTATAAGTGCTATTGTACCTGAATGCAATTTTTATGACTTATCATAAAATATATTTTTATTTTGTTTAGTTTCACTATTTATTCAATAACTATTTGTATTGGACATCAATTGGAGTTGAGAAAATGATAATCGTTTTATCTTTTTACAATTTTAATCTACTTTCAGCCGCACAAAAGTATTGTCAATATTTAGCATTTTGGCAGTTGCTTGTGATTTTTTTTTTAAATTTCTTAAATAAAATAAAGTTAAAGGTTGATTTTCTAAGCTTAGTAATGATGTAATTTATTTTATTTTAGATTTTTTTTTTCCCCCACATTGAACCAACAAAATTCTAAAAATGGACAATTCTAATGTGCCGAAAGTAGGTGAAAATGTCAATAAGAAAAAACATAGATACACTTTTTTTTAAATATTTAATACATTTTCTCAGCTTTAATTTGCCTTTTATTTTTTTTTTTTTTTAAAGGAGGAATTGGGTAAAATAGTGAAAACTAAAAAAGGTAACATTTTACAAATTAGAGGTCTCCCTAAATTTTGTGAGACTTAAAAATAAAAAACTTTTGCTTTTTGTCTAATGTGTATGAGTTGAAATTTGGCACGAATGTACCTCTCTGTATGAAACATCTGTCGAAATACCTCCAAAATTCAAATAATTAAATAAAAACAATGTATAATTTTTTTTTTTGAAAAATGATAATAGAAAATCAATTAGTTCAAAACGGTCACCTATCCAAGTACTGACCACACCCAATGCTGCTTCCCCCTGCTGCGAAGCAGTAGGAGAGGCCACTTTAGTGGCCTCCGAAGTGAGGAAAAGGTTCCGAGGTACCCTGTACACCATTTTTTTAAAAATATTTTTAATCATTTTACTTTTTTCTCTCTTGAAGTCATACACCTCATTCTTTGCCTTGCTCCCTTTTAAAATCAAACCTTTTTCTGTTTTTGGACACTTACAAACATCAAGTTGGGTTTTTTTTCCTATCACATCCTAGTTATAATAGTAGCTTGTGAATAATACCTGAAGAGAAATGATAATTTTATTGCTTATCAAATTAGCTAATGATGATATGAACCTGTTTCAATATTTTATTTATAACAATATTGTTCTTACTCTTCACATTTTATTTACACACAATCACTAGGAGTTCTTTAACAAATTTTAATTATAAAATTTGTTAAAAAAAAAAATTAAATTAATTTATTTTTTTATTTTTTTTTTATTATTATTATTTTTAAAGTCTAAATCAGCAGCTTAACTATGAATGTGGAAATTAAGGTCTTTTAGGTTCAGAACCCCAATTGATCTGGTTCCAAGGGTCAATAAGCCTTTTAGAACCATCTCTCATGAAACCTGATATCCTTGCATCCTTAAGTTTAGTTGTAAAATAATTCCAATCATGCTGTTACATGAGGAGGATGTTGTATTTTTTATAAAATGTAATGAAAAATAAATGGTGGCAGCACAGTCAGATGAAAGCTTAGACCAGTATATAGGTTATGGATGACACAGTATAATTTGGCGTCCATTACCAGATGCTGGGTGATCACCAAGCATGAGGCTCCTTGCCGTAGTGGGGAATCGAACCTGTAACTTCCAGTTTCCAAAGTACAAATGATAGCAATGGATGCCAGGGACCTTATTGGTTTTAGTTAGATTTTAAGATTCAACATAATCCTCTTTGACTAATTTATATAATTCTATCTATTTCAGGCGATGTTAGATGACGAAAAAGACGCATCGCAAGCCTTCCAAGAGGTAACCTCTTGTTTAGGAGACCTATCTATTCGAGATAATTCGCAAATCGTACTACAATCTAAGCTCAACCCTGATGCAGCCGAATTTGTACCTCGAACCTCATCGAAACCATCTTCTGTTGCTTAATCTCCCCCCTCCCTTTCTACCATATAACTGCAGAATATAAAAAAAAACATAAAATGCAAATTATATCTTTATTTTATTTTTATTATTATTATCATCATTATTGTTTCTTTTAACCAGTCTTCACTACTCATTTTCCCTCTTATTAATTTATTGTTTTTATTTATTTTTTATTTTATTACCTTTTAAGTTGTTTAAGTTTTTTTTTTTTTATAATTATTTCTTTTTTTGGTGATCTGTTAATAGAAATATATATAAAGATAAAAAAGTTTTTCAATTTTTCCCCATTTTCATTTTTTTTTTTTTTTTTTCTAAAAAAAATACGAGTTATGAAATATCGGTTAAGGGTTCCATTAAAAAGAGGATTTAAAAAATAAATAAATATAATTGACGGGCATACAATTTATTCCTTTACTTTGCTGGATTTCTAAATAAATGTCGATAAGTAATAAGTTCAAAGGTAATCATCCTTTGCTCAATGATACTACTAATCATGTTTAAATCTGTTGTCAATATATTGTGCTTTCTCGTTTAAGCTATAAGAGTTCCTTTTTGAATTTTAATAGCTTAAAAAATAAAAGTTATTATAAAGTTAAATATAGAAACATATTCATATTTAATAAAGTTTTTGTATTTTATGTTTGTTACTGTGTATAAATTAAATAAGAAAAATAACCCACATTGGCTGACTGTTCATTACAATCTCTCTTTAAGAATTTAGATGATTAATAAATATCATAAATAGTAAAACAAAAAAATAATAATAAAATCAATGTATATTTAACAAGTTGAAGTGTTTTTTGTGCAGAAATGTAAAGCTAAACCATTTTTTTTTTTTTTATTGAAGAAGACATTAATAGAGGTTTCTCCAATAATTTTAAAAACTGTTTGGAGATTTTTTGTTAAGAATTTACAATCAACATGAGTTAATAATTGATAAACATTGGTTAGATTATATAGTAACAGTCAGATACACTAAATTTTAGCATAAAAAAATAAAACATTGTTCTTCCCTTTGTAATTATATTTATTTTGTAATTTCTTTAAAATGTTGTCTTTATCTTCTTCAAATATCTATTTTGTAAAAAAAAAATATTTTATAATTTTTCAGAATCTATAACCGATAACACTGCTTTGATTTGAATGTTTTATTTTTGATTGAATGATGCCATAATAAACACAGGGTTAAAATCATGATAGACTTGTGATTTGAACCCTGTCTTGGCTTTACCTTAAATAATATTATTTTTAAATATAATTTAAACAATTGAATTGTTAAGATAATTTGTTTTTCCTTTGGTTTTTCGTTTGCTGTTACAAATTAGTGGATGCATATAGTTCCAAATGTATTTATGACATTTGTTTTATTGACTTTACCTATATCTTTATATCTTATTATCATTTAGACAAATTTCATCCACTTTAGTACAATTTATCCCTGTATATGAGTAATAATATATTAGCTACTTAAAGGGTTGTTAATTGTTTTTATTTGTAAAATTAAACTTTTAGAGCAGTGCTAAGTAAAGGAATTTAGAGGCCCTTTTTAAATAAGAGCTAGATAATTACCATTAAGACACTTAATTAATTTTTTTTTTGTGAAATTTTAATTATCTGAACTATATCGTCACCCTCATTTTCAGTTTGTTTCTTATGTTTTATTATTAATTTTATTTTTCAAAATTATAAATTTGAGTGAACTCTGTTTTTTTAACACTATCTCAAGTTCGGTTTTATTTTTTAAAAAAATACAAGTACTGTTTAGTAGCATGGTTTATAGATTTCCTCTTTATTGTGTTCAATAGTATGTGCTCAAGTTAAAAAATTAGGAGAAAATAAAAATTGTATAAATATATTTAAAAAAAATAATGCTATCTGGCAACATATTAATAAAAGTTAAGTCAAGGGCTTTCATGTCTCATCAATTTATGTGTATTTTATTTACTTATTTTATTTTTGTAAAAATAATGAGACAAGTAAATGTTTATAATTTACCTGACAGATTTCCATGAGTAATTTTTTTTTTTTTGTTATGCTAATGTTTAAATTATCATAAGCAGTTACTTGTGTAAGATGTTGCTGGTTAGCCTAATTTCTTGTGACTAATTCTTTGAACACACTACAGACGAAATATCTATTTGTTGTTATTATTTATTGTTTCTATAATTATAATGTAATAATGTATAATGTATTTGTATGATGTAATAATATAATTGAAATTATTTACGAAAAAAACAAAAAAAAAAAAAAATTATCCATGATTACTGAAAAAGCTTCTTAAAATACCAGCTTTTTTACAGGTAGGTAAAAAAAGCTATGGAAAAAAATACAATTTTTGCTTACCAGACTTCAATTATTCTGTAGATTTTTACCGTATTAAAAAATATTTCCATAACTATTTAAATGAAGGAAAATAAATGATAAAAATGTATATTTTTCAAACACTCTTTAATTTATTTACAACAACTACAAATTAAATCAAATTAATAAGTAATTTATTATAATTAAATTTAGAGTGTTGAGATGCAAAATAGGCTCCTAAATTTACAAAATTGTAAATTCATTTACCTCATTCAGGTAAATGGAACTTTATCTATTCTAAAACTAGCCAGTTAAACAATAATGTTAAATCACAACAGTGTTTATCATGATGAATTTGCCCCCTTGATGATATTATTGCATACTGTAAGTAATTTTATTCATTCTAATCATATGGTGTAATAATGATAATATTAAGAAGGTTTAGTTCTGAAATAAATGATCTCAATATTACGAACAAAAAATAATCAATGCAGTAAATTCAACCTTGAAATATTTTTTTTTTTTACTAAATATGTTGGTCACTTCAAATCATTTTACGAGCTTATGTTGGTTAGCTGGTTTCTCTAATCAACAGGCATCATTTTGTGTTTGTTTTAAAAGTTGTTTCCACCTCAAAAATAAAAAACAAACTTCTTTTTGCTGTGAAAACAACTGACAGTGTCCATGGTGAGAGGAAAGTGAATTATTTTTTAAACGAATACAAATGGTCCCTAGTCAATATTATTATTATTTTTTTTTAACCATGAACTTGTGTTGTTTTTATAAAATAAAGATCTATAACATAAAAAATCAATAATATAAATTAAAAAAATAAAGTTTTAAATAATCATAAACATACTACTCTTTGACTTTTTTTTACAAAACAAAAAACACTTCTGGCAGTTTTATAGATTTACGTTTCATTTTTTTCCTTTCTATTTTAGAAAGTGTTTGTACGGAATATCACCCCTATTAATTAATTGTATTTACACCTATGGTGTACTTTAATTTGATTTATAGTTAACATAAAACATATAAATATATATATACAAATGTAATATAAATAAAGTTTGGGATTGAAGATATTTATCTTTTCTTTTTTTTTCTAGTATTATTATTACTTTATCCATTTTAAGTTAATGTATAGATGGCAATAAAAACCACATTTGAAACATCTTATACACAAACGTATATAAACTTAACGGTTACTATGGGTAATAGACAAGCTTTACATCGTAAGAAAACAATTTTATTTTTCTTTTATAGTTCTACTTTATATAATATGGAATGATTGAATTAACGATGCAATATAAGACTATGATTTTGATATAAAGACGAATATTGGGTTTTAGCCTTCATTCGCTTTGCTCAATTAAAAGAAAACATAAAAATAAATAATTAACTTGAAATAAACATATCTCCTAATATTCAATTTAACTATGTAAATTTTTCCTATCTTTCCCTCAATTTCAACCAAAAAATTAATTTATAATTCGATGAATTAACAACAATTGTAAGTAAATGCATTTTTGCTGCATTTTGTGTTTTCTTTTGTTGAACCATTATAAAATTTGAAATTTTATTTTAGTCTCAATTATATTAGACTAAGATTTAACAATATGTAATATTAAAGCGCAAATTGTTAATTTTTTTGTTTGCATTCTTAAATTAATATGAATGGAAATGGCCTAAATGGTGGTTTTTGGTGTAGATAAATATGAATTGCAAATATCTGGTTATTAAACATTTAAATTAGAGAATGATAATATATATATATTAAATTTGTAGCACCTCATAAAGGTGACAAATTTTTCCTCTTTATCCTCTATATATTGAATTATATATAAACATATATATATATATATATAAATATATATATATATATATATATATATATATATATATATATATATATATATATATATATATATATATATATATATCCTTTTTTAATATATTGATCAATTTTATTTATTTTATCCTTTTAAAAAAAATTATTTGATCAAATCAAAATTTTTTAATTGAAAATCATGGTTTGTAAATAATGCATTCTATATTTATTTCTGCAAATACATTTTAGTAAGTACAATTTAGTGTTTATTTATTGTCTTGGTAATCCAAAAGGTCCTTATAATTTTTTGGGTAAGTCCATTATTTCAAGGCTTTTTCTAAATAATAGCTTACAATTTTTATTTTTTTTAAAAAGGGATTAAAAGTTCTGTTTTGAGACTTCTTGAGAGGTACATTAGTTTTTAGAAATACTATTACAAATGATAAAATTAATTTTATTGACTATTATTTATTATACATAGGAGTTAAGGAATGGGAAAATAGGAAAAATAAATAAATAAAAATTACAGGATTGATTCAACTATTCAACTGCAGTTTTCTTAAAAAGTTAAATTTACTGAACCTGTTCAGAATGTCTTCTTGAGGGTTAGTATTTTGCCAACGTAATTGTAATATTAGAATGTTGATATTGAAGAAGGATGGGTAAGGCAATGAATTTTTCAACAGTTAAGGTAATTATAAAAATAAAAATTTCCAGTAATTCTTGTTCAGGTAATTAATAAAAAGTTAATTTTTCTGACTATATTCCATTTGACCAGGGTCCAAGTCCATTTCATCTAGGGCCTCCCATATATATATATATATATATATATATATATATATATATATATATATATTTTTAGAAGTCTGCAGTATCTTGCTATATCTAAATCTGGTCTTGTCAGCTTTAGCCCTGATGCGGACCATTTATTTAAAATCAAGAAATTGGCGTAGCCTAGAGGTTATCTTACTTGAACTCACCTAAAACTTAAGTCCATACATCAATGCATCTAATTTAAATCCTATGGAGATGTGACGTGTTTCACATTAATGATCACAACGAGGTTATATGTAGCCAAGCATTCCTTTATGCAATTATTTAATATTGTGTTGATGATTTTTCTTTTTCTGGAAGAGTACCATAATAGATTTCAGTGTTATGTTTATAGGTAACATAAGTTTTAAAAATATATATATTATTGCCGGCTTCAATTAGAGAATCACTTCAGATTCTAAAATTTTTGACCTTCATCTATAATTTAATAAATAAGGAGTTAACTTTAATTAAAAACATAAGGTATATATTTATTTTTTTAAACAATTTTTTATTTAAATAAGTTTTTAAATCTGGCTCTAAAATAATATATATACTGGTATAGCAAATGTACAAGTAATTTGTAAACAATTTTTTACCTTACAACAAGTTTACAAACTTACAAAAGAAAGTCATTCTTAACATTAGAAAAACTACATTAAATTTATTAATTATTAACTGTTTGTTAGATCGAAAAACTAAATTGTGAACACAAGTTTAATTATAACAAACAAAAATAAATCTTCGTTGTCTTAATAACTTAAGTTTAATGTAGTTTAATGATAACAAACAATAAACAGGTCAAGTGTGTGCAAGTCAGCACACAGCGAGTGTGCGTAGGCAACCCTGTATAGTCTAAGTAGTACCCTATTGATGGTGTTTTTTAAAATACTAAAAAGCTTACTTTGAACTATCCTATGGGTCTGATATTCTCAAAACACCAACAAACTGCTGATAAAGTATTTTTTTGCCACTGAACCGGACTACAATAATTATAAGAAAACGTATTTTGTCAATAAAAAATAAAATAATATTTTTTTTTAAAATATATCTTTACTTTTGGTCGAAGAATGTTCAGGAATTTTTTGCACTTCACATAAGCGAGATAGAGGGGGGGGGGGGACACTTGCCTACGCTCGCCCTATCAAAGTTATATCCAAAGAATTATATATTTTTGTAATCAACTCGACGTATCCTTTCATATGATACCCCTCACGGTGTCGGAAAAAAATTAAAAAAATTAACCCTTAAGTTTTTTTACCCTAATTTTTTTGATAAATATTTTTTTTTAAGTCGCTATATTTTTAAAATATGTGGGTAGGTACAAGACACATACATGCCAAATTTCAAAGTGATCCGACGAAAGGTGTAGCCCTGAGAGCAGGCGACAGGATGGACGGACAGACATGCAGGAAAATATAATGATCCTTGGTTTTGCCTACTAAAAATAAATCTTTGTTATCTTAATAACTTGAAAATTACAAAAGAATAATTAACTTCAAACTTCAAAAGTAATAGTCCAGGAGATAGCGCGCAAAAAAGTGTCTGACTAACATCAAGCTAGAATTTTGTATACAAGTCAATCTTTTAGCCCCTTTTAAGAATATGTGGTCGGCTAAGTTCGCCTGCGGGACGTAGCTTGGCAATAGGCGTTTGAAAAAAACAAACCGGTGGAGAGCGGCCATGTCTCACCAATTATGGTGGACAATGTGATTTTCATGATCCTGAGTACAGAATTAGTTAGAAGACCGAAAATCAAGTTGATGTTAGTTTGTCCGTTGACAGGAAACCACGTTGATTTTTAGTAATATTTGAATAACTATCCTATCAAGAGTGAAAATAACATCGGCTTGATTTTTGGTCTACTAACAAATTCTGTACCCAGGATTATGAAAATCACATTGTCCACCATAATTAGTGAGACATGGCCGCTCTCCACCGGTTTGTTTTTTTCTAATCCCTATTGCCAAGCTATGTCCCGCAGACGAACTTAGCCGACCACATATTCTTAAAAGGCGCTAAAATATTGACTTGTATACGAAATTCTAGCTTGATGTTAGTCAGACACTTTTTTGCACGCTATCTCCTGGACTATAAATGAATTAATCAAATTTGTCTGTACTCATTATTGCAATATTATTGTTGTTAAAACTATAATGTGAAAATCCCTGGGAAAGGTAACAGTGGTTATTGTTATTAAAAACAGCTCCTTTATTTTATTGTGATTATTTTAATAATCCCTGCGCTGGAACCATCAACTAGTTAGTAAATTTTCAATACAGACCACATTTTTAATTACTTATGAGGCAGACATTTTTATGGGCTGCAGCTTTTAAGTTTTATCATTGAGCATATTCCTTGATGAATCTGTCTTTCAGAGGTGGCTAATTAGAAGATCTTTATACCTTAAGGTTCTTTAACCTTATGCTTAATTACCAGTTTTCACCTTCTCCTAAGATCTCTCTTTTTTCTTAAAGAAAAGAAGGTTCTCGTATTTTTTAAGTTCTTAAAATGAAAGGTCACAAAGTTATTGTTACTTTTAAGCAACAAGATTTTTAGGTTTTAATGAAATGTTTTAGGATCTTACCTTTTATTCCTAAAATAATAGAATTTTAAAAAAGTTAACTCTTCTTCAAGATTTATAAAATAAATAAAAACAAAAATAATAGACTTTTTTGATTTCATATTAAGTAATTTACCGAAGATAATAATTATAGACAAATTATAAACTGAGCGAGTTAACATACCTCCTTGGACTCTAGTGTCAGTCTAGACTAGAATCTCAATCTGTTACATAAATATAAATATTAAACAAAAAATAATAAACCATTAATTTTGTTTGATTAAGCATGAATAAGTATATTTTTGGGAGGTATATATTAGTTATAGTTATAAACCTCTTTTTAAGTTTCATAAAAAAAATGTATTAAATATGGATTGAAATAAAAGTATTAGCCTCTTTGTGTAAATAAAATAAAATTATAACATGTGAATTGGAATAATTTATTTTTATTTTTAAATTATGTAAGTAATTTAAAAGGGAGGGTTAAATAGGAGTATACATTTTACTATCCACTTTCATGTTGAAAATGCCACAAGTTTGAATGCTAATAAATAAGCCTATTTACATTTTTTCTACCGTTTCATTGTAAAAGGAATTTACTACATTTTGTTTAGACTGTGTGATTTGATGTAGTTAATGAATCCTTCTTAAATTCATGACTCTTCTTTCTTTGATGTTGGATAAATATCTTTATACAAACAAGAAAGTAAAAAGGTTTTTAACTCATATTTAAGGGAATGGATTTTTTTAAAAAAGAGTCTTTTGGCTAAAAAAGTTACTGTACTTGATTAATTCATCTCTTATAAGCCGGGTTTGCGCAGTGCCCATTGATGAGACACTTTCCAGAAGACAGTTGACTAGTATTAAATTATTGGCTACATGTTCACATTTTGGTCAAGTTTTCTAGCCAACTGCCCTCTGAATTGCCCTGGCAAGCCTTTGTCTCGAGGAGTAAACTGAGGTTGACCGAACTACATCCCCACCTCCTGGATCACACTATTTGGTGTGACAATTGGTGCCATGTGAAACATGACAGAACAGTAGCATTGTCTTTTTTGTGCGAGTCTGATTGTGTAAACCAAGAGATAGTTACTGCAACGATTTGTATCCCTGTGGGGACGGGTTTAGTTTAACTGTCCTGCAACCAGTTGAGGACAACTGTCCCTGACAATTCTCATCAACCAGCATTGTGTAAACCTGCCTTGAAAGCCAACGTCTTCTTCATTTGTAATAATTTCAGGAACATTTAGGTATGATGAACACAGCAATTCTCACAAGTAATAGAGCAATGCAAATCAGCGCTTCTGCAGCTGCAGGCCTTAGCACACCCTTTCTTATATTGGCAAAAAATAATCTACAGCAACGAATTTGGTTCAGCATTTTTTGTTGTTTTAATTGGTGTCAGCCCTCGCCTGTTATGTCATTCAGCCCCAATTATAAGGGTTCTTATCCCTGTCCATCCATGTTTGGATTTGATGATGTATTTGTGTGCCTAATTCGTGATACCGAAAATTTTCATCTTTCTTCTGCATTTTGGTAACTATGAGGTTTAGAAAAAAAATTATGTATTGATAGTAGAGAATATTGTGAAATAAAGATTTAATACTATTTTTAGGTCTTACTTGATGCACGTATAGGCGCCAAATTAGAAAACAGCAATATAATATACTATATACTCAAATACAAAAACTAAATGGCATTTTGTATGTTACATTCCCCCCCCCCCCCCCCCCCCCCCCCCCCCTTACAACTCGGGCTCTGTTCTATAATTATAATCAAAAAAGTATATTATTTTTCCATTTGATTTTATTAAATTTTTGTTACTGTTATCTGTCTCAACAATACCGCATTTTTAAAAGTATTATCCAGATCTTTAATTAGACAAATAATATTAAGGTTGTAAACAGCAGGCAACACTGAAACACTAGGTTTTTTTTCAAATTAAATTGATATGAGTTCAAAGATCATTATTTTCACTCCAAAAATGGATGGAAGACGTAAAACATAGTTTTTTCTTCTTTTTTAAGTAAGTATATTGTTTTTTAAACTTTATATGTATAATTAGTTAACTCTAAACCGTATTAAAACGACTAACTGAAACATTTTAACTTACTCTGGCCCTTAAAATAAGTATTCTATCAAATAGGATTAGAAGTACTTAGGTGCAATCGTCTTTGAATCCTGCTAACAATTTAACAAATAATAACTAACACACTGATACTAATATTATAACTTAAAATGCAGTTATTCTTTTTTCCCAGTTTTTTTTTTAAACCTTGAAGAAGTGATGACTGTAATTGTAGTATGTATTTTTAGATGCCACGGTGGGATATTATACTTAGTTAATAAATTTTATACTGTGAACAATAACTGTTCTACTATAGAAGTAAGAACAGTAAATCTCTAACATACATATAATATGATCTTATAATATTCAAAATAAAGAATGGAAATTTCGATGGCAGTGATGGAAATATTTGATTTTACCGGTTTGATTCGCTTGAGCATTTAAAAGTTCAATTTGCACAACGATGGTTAATTTTGCTTGAATATGACGTATATTTGAAAAGCAACAATAGAGAGAATACAAAGAAAATAGAGATAACTACAGAAATTCGTAAAGGTAAAGAGTAAACGAGCCCTTGCCTCCAGTAAATATAATTCAATTCATTTATTCATAGCGAGCCCTTAGGCGTGAGAACGGGCTACGGACTTAATTTTATATTTAGAAAAAAAGTAATTATGTACTACTTAGGTAAATTAATTTAGATAAGATTTTATATAACCTCTCTTGTCATAATGTAGTGATACCACAAAATCTCAGTCAAAACAACGAATCATTTAAAGAATACATAATACATAATATATGCATTAAAAACAAAAATATAATGAACCTAAAATAATTGTATGTATTATTTTCGAACACGTTTCTCAACAGGGTGATAAAGAAAAATTGCCCAAGGTCCTGAACACGCGAGAGGTTGCTTAGTTCGTTTGGGGTTGCGGTATCAGGGTGGTGGAATAATGTAGGAGCTCACCGCTATGCATGCTGTTATTATTGCTAAAAGGGACTTGCGCGTTCTTGACTTTAGACTACCTCTTACTACAGTCTGAATCTCTAATACTTCTCTCTACTTATTTTGACATTATTCGTAATTTATGTTAATCCTTTGTTAAAAAAACATTTTGGGTGTCCATTTATTAGGGAGATCTTTATAGTCAGTAGTAAGTGAGACCAACATAATTCTAGGCTGTGACGTCACGGGAGTGCAAAACCTACCTCGGTGTTAATAAAATTAACTTTTCTTCTGCATTTTTAGTTTTGCTTTTTTACTTGAAATTACTTTAGAAAAACTTTATAGGACAACAATATACGTGGAAATGTATGTTTTTATTCAAATAAAAGTAATTATAAAACTACCTTCAATACAAAATTTGTTTGTTTTTCTAAATTAATTACAGCAATTTATTTTTCAAAGAACCAGTTGATGAAATTGATTTTAAAGTTTTTAAATATGGTATATCTTTCATTTATATAAATATATATATAAATATATATAAATATATATATATATATATATATATATATATATATATATATATATATATATATATATATATATATATATATATATATATATATATATATATACTCGTATATAGTGTCCCAGCTAATAAGGAACAGCGAAATATCTCCGGAACCATGATAGATAGAAAGATGCGTTTTTCAGGCTTCGATAATGGCTATAAATGCGCTTCTAGCACCCAAAAAATCACTGTGTGGGGGGAGGGATACCAAACATAGACCCCTTTCGTCCGCAGAAAAGATGTTTTTTAAAAAAATATTGCATCTTTGAAGCTCTATATTTCGGAAAGTATAGGGGATTAGAAAAAAATGTGAAATATAAAAATTGTTGCAAATTTAGTGCTCTACAAGAAAGATACGATCACTTTTTTTTCAGGACATATTGGTAAAGAGTTATAAAGAAAAAACTAAAAGAAACACTAAAATTTCGC
Source organism: Gerris lacustris (assembly GCA_951217055.1). Lineage (NCBI taxonomy): Eukaryota > Metazoa > Arthropoda > Insecta > Hemiptera > Gerridae > Gerris > Gerris lacustris. The sequence continues at coordinate 84,424,745 of OX578277.1, forward strand.
GTATTTTGGCCCCCCCTTTGGGTTAGCACAGGGTCTAGGAGGTCGAAAACTTGGATTTTTAACTAATGTCTAGGTACATACAATAAAAAAAAGAAAAAAGTTTTTATGACCTTTTGCAAGGTAAAATGTACTTGTTCGACTGGACAATTTCTTAAGAATATTATAATTAATTTTGCTTTTGAGAACTATAATTGATTGATATTAATTTTAATCATACCTTTCACCTTTGGCTTGAGCAATAAAGGAACATCGTGGGAAAAACCTAAAAATATGGGATAAATTGAAATTTCTATCTCCGAATAAATATAAAATCTTGACAGCTTCATATTGTGATGCTATCTAGCTGAAAAATAAAATTGTAATTAATATTAAAAGCATTTAATTCGAATGACATTATCTTGATCATTGGTTGGTTAGATAACGTCGTCTACAGCGTTTTGTTTTATTTTTTATTTTTTTCTATTGTACTTTAATTTTTTTCAAAATCAATAAAACCCTTCATGTGTCAAATTGGGAACATATTATAGCGATATTTATACAGTTGAATAACTTGAGAAATGACCAAATGCAATCCTGAGGCCTGAGGTTTTGATTATGTTGTTCAACAAACAAAACACTAATAATTTAATCTGACTATTTTTAAGCGCCAATTCATCTAAAGTATTATTCATAGTGAAGGTAGATAAGAAAAGAAAATAAACACTTTTACTTGATCAATAACTTTATGTATTTATGGTTTGACAATATATCAAAATTATTGATCAAGTAAAAGTGTTTATTTTCTTTTCCTATCTACCTTCACTATGAGTAAATACCATAAAATCTCAATCATACTACTAACTTCATTAAAGTATTATTCATTCCACTTATTCAATACTCTATTAGGCATATTTCTATAATATGTAGGTGAGAATATATCTAACTACATATACATTTAGACGTATATTTTTTAATATAAATATATGTTTAAATATGCAATGTCAAAACAAAAGGAAAAATAATTTGTATGAAGCAAAAATAGATAGGATCACTGTTTGTTTATTAATCACTAATTTCTATGACTGAAGGTTGAGACTGAAGTTCTAGTTTTAGGGAAACTTGTGAAGGTATGCTTTTCTGCTCATTCGCTGTTCTGTAATAGTTCTGTAGTGATTCACAAAATTAAAGATCATACATGTTTTGATAATTGGTGCGATACTTTGTATACATTGATGATCCATGTATAAATTATGTGATAGGGAGGGAGATTGTATTTTAAATGTTTTCATAACTAAAAAATATTTTTTCTTTATGAAATAATACATAATCGCAGGTACTTTTCCATTAGCCGGGCCCCGCAAAAAATCAGATTCTGCTATAAACGAGCGTTCAATTTTCTTGCTAGATATGCATTACTGGTAACAAGCAAAGTTTCGTTACCTATTTATTTTTTGTACTAATGTACAAATTTATTTTAGTTTTTGTACTTGCAGTATTACTTTGTACTAATGTTATTGCGAGATTGCCGGATAAATTGCACACCCACTTATTTCTAATTGTCCGATTGGCATAGGTACCAAGTTTTAAACCTCTAGCTTAAAAACTGTGGGGGGTAATGCGTCATTTTTGTTTTGATGTTAAAATCAATAACCGACATTGTTATTAAAATCGGGTTATTTTTATAAAATTTTAATAACTTTGGTTCTATTCAATCCTTTTCGATGAAACCAAGCCTACAACACGCACAACATGTTGGCGCACACCTCTGCGAACAAATTAATCGGTTTCGTTTAGCCAGTTTTGTGCCTATAAAGTTGGACTGGTGGTGACAGTCACATACATACACGAAAAAAGTTAAAGCCTGATTCGGTTTTTGCAATGTATGGAATGAAAAAGTATCCAACAATTTTGTAATGCTAATCAATGGGCAGACAAAACTTTAATCATATATATATAGATAAAGTGAAGCGATAGTGATCGCAGTTGCAATAAACGTGTATTACTTTAAAGAAAAAGTTTATTTATTTTATTTACTAGAATAAAATATAAATGATATGATATTAACTTTGTCGAGTAGACACTTACCTCATTTATCAAATTTAATTTGTTTAATGTGTTAAGAAAAATTCTAATCTAAGCCCCCATTATTAAAGTGGCATTTACTAAATTAATCTATAGGAAAGGGTGGTGTGTTAGGGCATTAGATAATCCATGAGTGGTTTACTTTCTCATAGCATAATAAGAGAGAAAGTAATGTTAAGGCGAGGTTAATGTTAAAATGCGAGATTTTGATATACTGATTTTTTAAAAAAATATCGGTCTTTATATAGTCCGTAGTCTACGCAGAAGCTTGGAGCCTAAAATACTGAAGTATTCGTCTACTCGAATACTCATCGTATTCGAATACTAAAATAGTGTTTGTCGGTTTATGATCTAAATGTGTACAATTGTACACCAATCACTTATACTTTATTCAAGGAATAATTTATTTTTTTACTACAGGAACATGGATGAAACGGAAGAAAACTCCAAGCTTAAGCTTGTAGTAGCACCTGAAAACTCATGTCTGACCAAGGTGTTCATACAAGGGGACGATATGATCTTTCCTGAAGAAATCACTCGGAGACCAGAAACGACTCCTCCACTAAAGAACTACGTCCGAAAATACTTGGAAATGTGTCGCAACAAAAAATATTTCTCATTCAAAGTGACAACAAATGAGTTAAGGAAACCTCAATTGAGCTTACTTATCACATCGGAAACGATTAACAAGCCGAAAATCAAGCAATATAAAGAGTCGACATACTCATCGGATGACTGGCTTTTTTACGGTCAAATGGTAATGCATTCACTAATATTTTTGTTTTCCTTGATGTATCATCGTCAAGGACAGTATATTTAGACCAGTCATTTTAGGTTTTTGAAAAAAAATGTGTCATTTAAGCAAGAGACTTTGTACAAATTATCTCTGGGGCACCCTGATTGAAATCCTATAAAGTCCCCGAAAAAAAAAGTTGTGCTCAAGCCGCCATCTTGGAAAATGGCTGCCAAAATTCAATTTTTTGCTTCTACTAGCTTAATTATTAGGTTTAGAAAAAAAAGTTCAAGTAAAAATTGTTTATTATGTAATTATCTATAAATTTGATTCTCAAAGTTTTTTCTCTCTGACCAACCGTAGAGGCACAAAATTACCATTTATATCTAAGCGCGCGTAATTTTCTTGCGCTCAGTGCCCAGCGATTGCATGTTGTGAGCGCCGAGTTACCACGCCTGGACGAAGTTATAGGTGTAGTTGTGAGGTTACAAATTAATAATAATTGTTTACTATTATAGAGTACCTGTATTAAGGGTTGATTTGGCCTGTATTAATGGTCATTTTGTGCCTCTACGGTTGGTCAGAGAGAAAAAACGATGAGAATCAAATTTATAGATAATTACATAATAAACAATTTTTAGTTGAATTTTTTTCCTAAACCTAACAATTAAGCTAGTAGAAGCAAAAAAAAAAAAAAATCCTAAATCAATCCTTAATACAGGTACTCTATAATAGTAAACAATTATTATTAACTTGTAACCTCACAACTACACCTATAACCTCGTCCAGGCGTGGTAACTCGGCGCTGACAACATGCAATCGCTGGGCACTGAGCTCAAGAAAATTACGCGCGCTGAGATATATATAATGGTAATTTTGTGCCTCTACGGTTGGTCAGAGAGAAAAAAACTATGAGAATAAAATTTATAGATAATTACATAATAAACAATTTTTACTTGAACTTTTTATTTCTAAATCTAATAATTAAGCTAGTAGAAGCAAAAAATTGAATTTTGGCCGCCATTTTCCAAGATGGCGGCTTGAGCACAACTTTTTTTTCGGAGACTTTATAGGATTTCAATCAAGGTGCCCCAGAGATAATTTGTACAAAGTCTCTTGCGCGTATCACGCATTTTTGTAAACAGCCCCTTCTTTGCTTAAAATGACTGGACTAATTAAACTTCTGCTAAAATGATGTCATGAACTCATCTAAACACACATAGGTGTGTCAAAAGGAGTTTTCATCAAAAGTAATGTTGGTGATTATGAACTTAAGTCTCTATACATTATTCTTCTTAAGTTGAAAAGATAGAGAAAAACAGATGATGGCAAAAATTACAGCTTTGGGAATTCTCTTTTCATATCGAGCAGTTACTAAAGTTTTATTAAAGGTTCTCTCCTTTTAAATAATGAAAGTTTAAAAAAATATACATATGTTACTTAATTTGATAATACAATAGCTTATACGAAATAATATTCCAATTTTTTACTTTCTTATATAAAGAGAAAGTATTGTGATGGCGCGAAAATTCGATTATGGAATTTTGATGGATTTACGCGTTTTGAGGTCCCCTGAGTCCAAAAAAGTGGTTTTTAAAAAATGTCTGTCCGTCGTCTGTCGTCTGTCTGTGCAGACGCCTGGTGCCTAAACTACTGGGCCGATTTTGACGAAATTTGGCATACAGTTTCAGAAAAATCATACCCCGAGGCGAAATCGAGAAATTAATTTTAGCTCCAAATTTGGGGGCGCTACCACCCAAAAACTCTGAAAAAAGTGAAAAAAATTATTTCTCGAAAACGGTTCCGACGATTTTGATTAAAAAATTCTAAAATGTAGTACATTTAAATACGGATCCAACGATATAAGCAGTTTTCCCTGGAAAAATCTAGTTCCTGAGAAAATAGCTTAAAACGTGGACGGAGAGATCCCGGGTTCGATTCCCCCCTGGAGAAATTATTTGTATGGTAAATTTTGATATAATTTTCAATAATAATTAAACGTACTTACAAAAATTAATAAATGGAAAACATTGGCTAAGTAATTATGAACTTGTATGTGAGAAAGTTTGTCTGAGTTGTCTCGGACCGATTTTTTTAATGTTTTAGAGCTTAAAAAATATTTAATAATAATGTAGATTAATTCAATTTAAGTTTGTTCTATATGATATGTATATGTATATGCTAATGGTTTTATTTTTTCCCAGAATTTATTTCTGTAAGCAACTTTTAATAGTGCTTTTATAAATCTTTCTGTTACTTAATATTATTACACCAAGTAAAATTTCAGAGAATAGCTCCCACAAATTTTTAGGAAACGACTATATTTTCTTCTCCTCACTAAGTGTAATTTGTATTGGAGAAGGCACAAGAGCCAAATACATTATTGAACTTCTTATTCGGTATTCTAATACCAACGTAATAATTTAAACTTGAAACCCCTTTTGCCTTTTCCAAACGAAACTGCGAATGAAAAACATTTAGAAGGAACAGGGAAATTTTAACTGCATAAATTACCATGGGATATTCCCAGTTCTCTGCTTACCTGCAGGAATACATTAGTTAGAAATCCAACGAGGCGTCTCAGCATCCCCTTTAGTGCATACGTTCTCATTCGGGGTTTTTTCTCTACTGTTAAATTTATACCCCGGTTTCTGTTTTTCACCTTTAGTTTGAAAATTTACATTATCCAAAGCAAGCTCAGTCAAGAGAGAGCTGAACCTGACTGCTCCTCGTATAATGATAATGTATGCAAATTTAAAACGCCAGATGATATTTTCCTTTACGTATAGAAGCTCTAGTGTATACGTTCTCAACAATTTGGTCTCTACTGCCAAGGACACATTTTAGTATCTGCCATGATCTCGAATTGTTTTCTAATAATATTATCTTTTCTACTTCATTTATTTGTTTTGTTTTGAAATTTGTTGAACATTTAACTTGAAACTCTGCATTTGAAATTATTTAATAGTTTTTATAAAACTTATACAAAGCATTCTTTATCTGCAGAAATGCATCTTTAGAGGTCTAAACATGGATTAAACGGTAGCAGTCGGGTAAAGATGATTTATCCAATTTATAATATGCTAGTAGCAAATTGTCATGTAATTTGAGAACAAAAACATAAAAACACTTTTTTAAATGAATTTTCAATTTAAGTACATCCTCACATACGGTTAGTAACTTGAAGTGTGCATGAAGCATTGTATATCCTATAATTCTCAACAAAGTAGTTATAAAAATTTTACAGTATTAAATTGATTTAGTATAGAAGGGGAAGTGTGCGCACTTTTACCTCCTTATATTTAGTTTTACTCATGCAGAAATTCTTTTATATTTGATGCCTTTCTGTTGCTAGAGATTTCCTAAAAGTGCGTTGGCACCAAAAATCAAATCTTCGAACTCTGGAGATCAGGTGAAAGATATAGAACGCTTGATACTGAAGAAACTGAATGAGTTAAAACGCTACGATATTAGTGTCGTCCTTCATAGCTGCTACAAAGTCCTTCCTGTAGATCTAATACCTCTAGACTACGTTCTCAGTAAAGATAGTCACCAATTTGGTCTCTATGGTGAAGGACACTTTTTACCGATAAATCTTTTCGACGATAATATTTCTGAAACCAGGTGATTATAAAATAATCTTAATCTATATATATATATATATATGAGTGACAGTGATTGACTGACTGACTGACTGACTGATCACTAATTCTCCTACTTCCCACTGACATAGAGATGGTACATAGATAGAGTGTACCATAAATAGAAAAGTGCAGCCATTTTGATTTCGATATATGGCCACCATATTGAGTTATAGCCGCCATCTTGGATTTATGCACATTCTATTATATCAGCTTCAAGTAGACCTAGAGATCTGAAATTTGGTACTTAGACCTATGATAGCTAAAGAAGAAAATTAAAGGTACTTTCACTTCAACATATGGCCGCCTGGATTTAATCACACACTATTAACCTAGCTTCTAGTGGATTTAGAGATCTGAAATTTGGTACATAGACTAATTGTACCTAAAATTGAAAATTAAAGGTAGAATAAAAAAGAATAATTGAAAAAAATAATTAAAGTTAAATTTATTTTGACAGATATTTTGATTTATAGTCCCATCTTGAATTTATTACGTTATATCACCTCAGCTTCCACTGGACTTAGAATTTTGAAATAAAGTAAATTGAGTAATGATGTCTTGAATAGAATTTGTTGACCTATTTTAGCTATCTTAAATCTATGTTTGGTCAATTATATTAGCCTCCAGTCCAGCATTAAATGCTGAGATTAGATACATGGAATTGATGGCACCTGAATCAGATAATTAATGCTAATGCTGTTTTGATTAATATCCACCATCTCGAAATCGGCCAGCCATTACAATAATTTTTAATTGATTTTGTCATATATTTATTTTAGATTAAATGTTTTAAAAATAAAATAAACCTACTTGTACTAAAATACGAAATTATGTAACAATAAACATATATTAATTATATTGATTTAATTATTTTTCACACACAGTGCCAACTTCTAGACTCTAGACGGATAAGGCACGCGAAGCGCACCGATCCGGCTAGTAATAATTATGAGCCATAATTTTGATAATAGGTAAGAAGGGGGGGGGGGGGGGGCGTCGTAGTTAAATTTATGGATTGACTATTTAAAATAAATAAATGCCCTTAAGTTTTCGCAAAAATTACAATGTTGTTTGGAGCAAAAGCTGATATTTAATAATCTTATTTATTGATGTTTACGGAAGTAGGGTAATTTATTAAACAACGCAAAATAGAGAAAGAAAATTAAAAATTTGTTGGATCGTTAATCTAATTTCTGTTTATACTCGTAAAATAACTTTTACGAGTATTTGTATCTTGCAATATAAATTCATTTCATATTATTCATACTCTCAAGTTATCAAGTTATGTGTATGAATAATACATACAACTAATTTAATAATTTTTAGTTTACTTTTAATTCTAAAATGGTTTATGAATTTTGCATTTTCAGAACACCGAAGGAATGGTTAGACAGCGCTGAGGTTAACGGAGTGAAATATTGTGTTCCTGCCAAAGCTTTCATACCCTGCGTCAAAGATGTTTCGACTTTAGACAGGTAAATTTAACCAAGTTAATTTATTTCACAGAGATTTTGAGAAATTCATTGTGAATGATATTTACACAAAAACCAACTTTGCTTTTTGGGTGTTATTTACTACAGATATATATATATATATATATATATATATATATATATATATATATATATATATATATATATATATATATATATATATATATATATATATACCCATATATTAATGCTGAATAATCAATTCTAGAAATAAATTTAATGTATATTCTGACCATTTAATTCTTAAAATGTCAAGGTTTATTTTTACTTTTTATTTATATTTTCATTTTAAGCGAGAGTTACATGAACTTTGATAAATTTATTTTTAATGAATTTAATTAAAAATGCTCGACGTTTAAAGTCATTGTGATCAACACAACAGAAATTATTACCAGCAGTGGAAACAAAATATTGGATTTTAAGTCCAACAATATGCAGCCGTCACTCCTGGTACAAACCTAGATTGTCATATTTAATTAAACATGTAAAATAAGGAAATGCATTTACTTGGTTATTGAAAACAAATATTCTGGTTAAAATACGTACTCTTTTAAGTCTACGTATTATCTTATTAATTTACGTAATATTTTTATAATATAATTTAATTGCTATGATTTTTAGAACAATTATTCCTCATAACTGGGAAGATGTGGGAGTATTTGAATATGAGCCAAAGTCTGAAATGTTCCATGTAATGCCAGCAAATTTAGACAGAGGACCTTTTCGAGTTACAAGGTAGGTCTATTGATAGTCTATTGAGGAATTAATTTTACTTTATTTGTTCTATTATTTCTCAAACGTTGAAGTTCTTATGGAAAGGTTGGAAACATGCTTGATGAAAACATACATGATGTCGAAAACGTGCTTTAGCTTGAAAACTCAAAACTGCTCGAGTGAGTATAATGAATAATGAATTACCTCAGAACTCGGAGAGCCAGCGTGGCCGGTAGATTAAATTACTTACCACATCGTGTCTGCTCGGCCATCAATGAATCAAGGGTGGTGGCATGAGGTCGTGGGTTCGATCCCTCGCTGTGATTCTCTGATTTATATGCCTCACTAATGATCATACCATACTCACTTCGACGATACAAAGTACAGAGGTATGATGTATTGGTATGGTAAGATGGCTGGAACTCACGGGGCTAGTTAAATGGGGCTAAAATATGGCCAAAAAAAGATGTAGGAAAAAAATATGTAAGTCTAAATATAAATGTATGTTTGTGCGCATGTGGAAGGGGAAAAATGGGCGCAGACAGTTGAAATAGAATTGAAAATTGACCTAATTCTAATTATGACCAACCTTCCAAATTTAATTAAAATCAGACGAGTAGTTTTCAAGATATGGTGCTTCGCAAAAATTAAGTGACTTTGTTAGCGACTTATCTTTGTTCCTATAACTCATTCTATCTTACCAATAAATATTGATTAATCGATGAAATATTTTTCTTGTGTAACCTTGAATATATTAATTGTATTTCACATTTAGTTTGTGATAGTTTTTTCTAAATGAAATAATGTAAAGTCTGATTAAAAATAATATTTATAATAACTAGAGGGCTCCACCCCTTACTCACTTCGCTCGTCATCCCCAAAAAGCAGCCACTGCCCTGAACCTTCGCAATCGAGGTAGCTAGGGGTGAAGCATTAAAATTGATCTTATGACGTCTTTTCAATTATGACTAAAACACACATGTAAATCTTTATTATTTTAAACCTTTATAATTTTTTACAATTTGGCATAAGCCTATAACCTTAAACTAAGTATTTCTACGCAGAAACGGAATCTTTTTTATCGTTTAAAATTAAAAGTGTAAGAAATTAAAATAAATAAAACAATATTTGAAAAATGCTTGATACAAATAAATATTAGTAAATAGATGAATAATAATTGCGATTTAGTGAGTTTATTTTCCAAGGTGTCTGCATAGTTATAGAACGATGTTATATAATTATAAGAGACGATAACTATACGAGACTGTTGAGTGGGAGAGTGAAGCTTTCGCGGCTGATGTAGTGGGGGAAAACATTCTGATTAGCCAAGAAGTCCAGGAAAGATCATCTATGCCCTTTCTTGTCTAAGCATGTACTAACAATAGCACTCAAGTTCCCCCCTTTTCTTGGGGAGATCTCCTAACCTTCTATTACTCACATTTTAGTATATATGTCATTATCACTGGACTTGTTTGTGTACAAAACTTTTTTTTTTATATAATTGATAGATAGGTAATATAATATTAATTGGCAAACGAAATGCTGAAGACAGTTAAACATAGGCTTGAAATAATCATATTAAATAAGAAATTATGTTTGCAGGCTTCTCATTTGCTTCAAGGGAGAATCAACATTAAACGCAGCTAAAAGAATAGCAAATGCTGTTAACTTGAGAAACTACGCTGAGAACTCTATACGATATAATACTTTAATTGATTTTACGCCAAAAGATCCCTGTCCATCTTATGATTTGGATTCCATGTTTAATTTACTCAATAAAATCACCAGAAATGGACAACTCAGAGTATTCGATAAGGTACGAATCGTTTAAGACATTTTAGTATTTGACGACTTAAAAAAAAATCAAGTTTAAATTGCTTTTGTCCCTTAGGCAATTTAAAGTAAAGTCACATAAATCCATCTAGAATTTATAATTCTATGGTGTAGCCGTTAAAATATAATATGCTTCATATAGTACCTGATTTAAATGAAATGAAACAAATAATTTAAGCATTGGAAAAAGAAATCAGGTTATTTTCCACCCAAGTGGTGTAGTACCTCCTTTTCTAGAATACATTTTGTGCATAAGGAAAGTAGTCAATCCCCCAATTCTTATTTGTATTGCATGCTGGAAACACCGGTTATTTTGATTAATTAGATTGATTAGTGATTAGTGTATATATATATATATATATATATATATATATATATATATATATATATATATATATATATATATATATATATATATATATATATATATATATATCGACTTGACGATACGTGAAGTGACCTAAAAATTTCATTTTTCGGCAAAAAGTCATTCTTGATCATCCCTCCTGCATGTCTTCAAATGAAGATTTATCTCATTAAATATTTTGTTCCATGTAACCTGTTCCCAAAAATTACGATTTTTTAAAATCGCACAAGAGGGAACTGGTATAAATTTTAATTTTATGAAAAAAGTCATTCGTTATAAAAAATTATATTCCCCCCCCCCCCCTACCCGCTTACCTCACTATTAATAATAAAAAAATCCAAAGGAATCGTTTTGAAAATCGTGTTAAGTTAACAATTGTTAAATAGACCTATTTTATTAAAACAAAAATTTAATAAAAAGCAAAATTGAAGTAAATTATTTTTTATTATCCATTACTACGATATAATTTCTATAATAATGTTAATTCTAAAAATGTCTATTCAACAGTCATTGTTGTACTCAAAACAATTCCTAATTTTTTTAATTTAAATCTTTATTTTTATTTAAAGTGAGATAAGCGGGGAGGGGGAGGTGAAATAAGATGATTATTTTTTTGTATATTCTTTCTTATTTTGAAAAATATAATTTTTTATAACGAATGACTTTTTTTCATAAAATTAAAATTTAGACCAGTCCCCTCTTGTGGGATTTTAAAAAATCGTAATTTTTGGGAACAGGTTACATGGAACAAAATTTTCAATGCGATAAATCTTTATTTGAAGACATGCAGGAGGGATGATCAAGAATGACTTTTTGTCGAATTAAATTTTTAGGTCACTTCACGTATCGTCAAGTCGATCCTGGGACATACTGTATATATATATACATATATATATATATATATATATATATATATATATATATATATATATATATATATATATATATATATATATATATATATATATATACATACATATATTACTTCAAATATTTTATTTTACTTATTTGTCAGGCGATTGCCAAGAGTTATATACCGTTTCTGATAAAAGGAAATCAGAATTTTATTTACCTTCAAAGCTTTCCAGAAAAATTTGAGAAATAAGGGTATAATATACTACAGAACATCAATACTGATTTAAAATACTTTTTTTCAGCCTCTAAGATATTTAGTTACGTTCTACAAAAAAGTTTTAACTAATTTGTATATTCAAGATATTGTTAAAAAGGATCCTGACACATTCAAATATATATATGTACCAATTAAAACTGTTTGGGTACCTCCAGAAGCTGGTAAGATTTTTGTAGCAATAGTAGTCCTAGTATTTCAGTAATGTATCTAACTATTACTAAGTTCACACATCGTTTTGGAAACGGTTTTGAAAACGATCCACTAGTTCTAAACGCTGTATGAACGGAGATCGACGGATCGTATCGGTTTAGATCCGCTCCACCAAAAATACGTGATCGGAACGGGGGATCGAATTCAAAACGCTCGAATGAACAGGTCGTGGAGGGGATCGAGATATCAGGTTATTTTACTCTTTTTTACTTTTTAAGTTCTTTGTTTTCGTGAGTTTTCGTTTATTTTTTTTTAAAGTGCAAAAACGTTTTTAAACAAAAGTTAATACTATAAAGAACCTGTAAAAACTTTTAATAACTTGTAAATAAAATGTAAATATCGCGGACATATTAGGTAACAAGAAAGAAGGTTTTACTCGTGACGTCACCGTTACGAGATTTCGAAAACAAATATTTCGATCACCTGTATTTTTTGTTGTGTGAACGGGAATCGTTTTGAAAACGAATTGGATCCGAAACGCTTTCAAAACGATGTGTGAACGTAGTATATGATACCCATTTTTACGTGTACGAGTATATCAATAATTGTAATAACCATTTTTACGTGTATATTAATTGTAATAATTATTGTATATTAGTATGCACTTCAACTTAATTAAAAACCTCTTCTCGTCGCAGCCCACCATCTTGGATGAAAGGTGCAAACAATTTTCTTTTTGCAGTAAATCCCCAACTGTTGATCCCACGACAAAAAATGTTTATTACAAACTCAGGCTCGGTGCACACTTGCGGCAAAAGTTATCGGGACTCTGCGTCATCTCTAATCTGCGTCTTTTATCAGATAGGCCTGAGCCAATCACTGAGGCGACAGTCTCTCATTTGCCACCATCCGAGATGGGTCGTACACAAGCCCAAATATTTAAGATGAAAGTTGTTTTTTCATACTTAGTGTATAAGTACGTAAATCGCAAAAGTAAAATTAGAAAAAGGAAGTGCTGGATTCATCCATACAACAGCAAGAGGCACTTGAAGGGAGTCTCTGAAGCCTCGGGAGTCTTGAAGAATGTTTTCGCTAATGCATGCGACTAATGCCCCCCCCCCCCCCCCCCCCCCAAGGTCAAAAACTTGGATTATTCATCGTGGCCCAGGCCTAAATAACATATATCAAAATACCGCACCTTTTGCAGGGCATAAAACTCCCTATTGACTGGACTATTTATGTTACAGTTAGGCAGGTAAAAGCATTGTTTAATTTATGATCTTAAAAAAGATCATGGGAATCGGAACAGTTTATAGGCATAACTCCAGTGTTATTGTACTCCAGTTAATAGTGTATACTCTTTTTAAGAGATACATCAAGTAGAACCGAATTAGACCTTACACTGTTCCAAATTAATTATTTTTATATTACAGAAAAACCCACTGGAATTACTGATTTAGCAAAAAGACAGGATTATCTTAAACGTCACTGGATTTACAGTTACCCTCAAGTGTGGCAAATAATAATGACTGTAACGTCTGAGTGCACAAAAGCCTTTGAGTATAATATATTTGCAACAGAGCAATGTAGCTATGTACCTCTTGAAGAGTTCCTCCGTTTGCAAGAGCACTGTCAAACGACGGCAAGTATTTGTTATAATAATAATATAGTATAAGTAAAATAATATGGACATCACCCTGCGCTATTCACGCGGGGCTCGTGAAAGGTATCAGTGGCTACATTACTATATACATATTAAGGTATCACTGGCCTATTATCACGTAGGCCAAACAAAATTAGTCGAATGCCTAAATAGTTTCGTTTCCAAAGCCTTCATCGAATAGAATCAGTATATATGTACATATTATACATAATTAATTCCATTACTAAGCTTAAATTGAAAAGAAATGTTTAGAAATCAAAATGCTATATCATAAGGATTTTAATTATTAAATTCAGCTTTATCGGAACAACAGAAGAAGAAATAAAGGTTTTGCTTTTGTAGAGACAAATGCAAAAATTAGTGTGTAAACTACTTTTTGGGTTTAAAAGAATATGTCACTTTATTTCATCGATTTATCCAAAACAGTTTTATAAAAGGTAGCAAAAAACAAATTCAAGGAAATAACCACACAATGACCTTTGTTTTTGCCAATATAGTCTATTTCTACAATTATTTTTATTTGTGCCAGATATATTAAAAATCATTATGTATTGTAATAATAAAATTTCATATAATATTACTTTAAAGCCTCGATTAACACAATATAAGGCCATTGCAAAACTGAGAGATCGTCTGTCACTTGATGTGATCATTAGTGTGAAACTCGTCTATCCTCTGTGGGATTTTAACCAATCAAATAATAATTTGGTTAATTTACCGCCACATTATGTCGGTGATGGATTGACCTTGGTTTCAAGTGACTGAGTTTGTTCCACACTGTGAGTCTACACATGGTTAATATCACAATTTTAATTGTATATTTTTTTTTGCCAACAGTTTATGACGTATATGCTTGGCGAATGGAAAAATGTTATTGTCAACAAATTGCACGAAGTATTAGGTAATTTTGGGCGTGGACATTACAACTTGAATCAAAGTGATTGGACTTGTTACCGAAATTCTAAGGTTCCCAGAATACTTGGTCTCATTCGCTTCATCATGGAAGTAGGTGAACATACTTTCAACTGTTAATTAGGGCGAAGAGCAACTAAACTAGTACTGACTATGTTTATTATACAGGGTGCCCCAAAAAAAGTTTAGCGCGCTATTCAGAACAGGGTTCTACATGTGAAAACAAGTCGAAAATGCTCTGTACTTTTTTCCAATTTTGGCTTAGTTTAGCCGTAATCCGCCATTTTGTATATCTTTTGAAAATAATTATATTTCAAAAACCCTTCAAGATATTTTCATGACACTTGACAGGTGTCTTACTAACTCTAATATCTAAAATTTCCAAAAATATTAGTTTTAAAATTTCAAAATGGTGGCCATTTAAAATTTTTAAAGTAAAATTCCATGTAAACCAGTAGGTATGAAGAAATTTTGCATTAGACAAAAGTTGTAGAACTTTTTAATGCAAATCTAACGATACCTTAATTATTTAAAACAGTTCATAAATAAAGAAATGACGATTATTTTAATTTTTGTGGTCTACAAATTATTAGTATAATTCTTATACTTCTACTTACATTCCATTTTAAGTTTTATTCATTATCGTCTTTAATTTTGTTTGGGGGAGGTTTTCTTTATTAGCACATTTAAACGTGATGTTGAGTTACATTGTGAACATTAAAGTGTTCGTAATTTCTTTATTTATAAACCGATTTCAAGAATTAAGGTATCGTTAGATTTCCAATAAAAAGTTCTACAACTTTTGTCTCATGCAAAATTTCTTCTACCTACTGGATTTCATGTAATTTGACTTTTAAAATTCATAATGCCGCCATTTTGAAATTTGATAATTTTAAAAACTAATATTTTTGGAAATTTTAGATATCGGAGTTAGTATCTGTCAAGTTTTATAAAAATATTTTGAAGGGTTTTTGAAATATATTTTTTTCAAAATAAATACAAAATGGTGGATTACAGCTAAAATAAGCCGAAATCGAAAAAGAATTACTGAGCATTTTCGACTTATTTTCACATGTATAGCGAGCTAAGCCTGTTCTGATTAGCGAGCTAAGCTTTTTTGGTACACCCTGTATATGGCGTGGTTGTGATGGAATATTGTTAATTGTTAGCAAAAAATAGTTAAACAATAAAAACTAAGAAAACACGTTCACTTATTATAATAAGTTGGTGGATTTAAATATATATATATATATATATATATATATATATATATATATATATATATATATATATATATATATATATATATATATATATATATATAGGTGTGTGTGTGTTTATATTAAATTTTATTTGCACCAAAAATGGCGCTCCGCCCTAAAAACTAATAACTTAATCGCGATACTAGCGCTACCGCGAGTTAAGTATCCACGTGGCGTTTATTCCTTCTTCTTCATCAAGACGTCCTACTGGTAACATCGCCACCGTTACCCCGGTGAGGGAAGCGCTAGGCTGACCAGCCCATACCGGTATGGTATCGTTTCCCGTAGTTAACTTATAACATTTGCGTTCCCGCTTTATAATGTAACTTTAAAATACCGATAAAAACCAAAAAAAACTTTTAGATGCTCCCGCTCCCCCCAATTCTCCATAAATGATATAGGAAAATATAGGTTTTCTGGTTAAGACCGCCTTCTTGGGGCATCTCTGGTCTTCTCAATGGTACTTCTCTCTTGTACTAAGCAATGAAATTATGTCGACTAACATCAATTTTGAATTACTTTAATTTATAAGTAGTATAAAATAATACCTTTGAGAACACCAAAACAGTCATCACTTATAAGTGTAAATACTTTAAAATGTGAGACTAAAGCCGTAGTTCAGCTGCAAAAGTAGCTAGGTTTTCATTCGCCAAAGAAGTTATCGGAAGTTATTTTCTTATTTTCTTATCAAATAAAGCAAGTTGCCATAAAATTGGCAGATGGAAAATTTATCATAGTTGGATGTGAATTTAATTTCTAAAGAAGCTACTTCTTATACAATGGCATATTTCGTTTATATTTCGGAGATTATCAAGGTTTATGTTAAACGTTAAAGCGGATATTAAACCTTCAGACAGTATGTGTTTATATTAAACCTGAATATTAAATCTTTAATTAGGCAATGTGTGCATTTGCCTAATTAAAAGCTTTATTTTATGGCTGCAACTTTAGCGCAGTCACTTTCAAAGCCCTTGGAGTATGTTGGTGATAGTGGAGTTAGTTAAAAAGTTTCTAAAGCCCCTGAGCGACAAAGTTTTAATTAGAAAAATTTAATTTTCGTATTGAACAAAAAGAAAATTAATATTTTAAGGACTTATACTTTCACCACAGGATTTATTAAATTTTAATTTAGGATTTTTCGATATAAACAACCCTAATTTTGGAAATTTCCCAAAAGTGGCCAAAAATGACCAAAATTTCCCAAAAGTGGCTGAAGCTGAACATTCTTATAAAATATTGAGAAGTTTTGAATATCTAAAATCTGAAAAAGTTGTAACATTTCGACTCTTAAAAAAATGCATCACACTATACATTGCACTATTATGGATAGAGGAAACGTTTCTAGAAACAAGATATTGCGGCCATTTATGTGCAGAATTTGACATGGCGATATCTCCAGAACCAATTGCAGTTTAACCTTGAAATTTAGAATATAGTTTCCTTTTATGATATAAACAATATTTGTGAAAGGGTTTTCTTCACTATGGGAGTTTCAAAAATTTGATCCTTAAGAGGGGAAAAATAAAAAAGTTAGCCTAGACTGATCTTCTAATTAATACTTGGGTAAGGAATTCCTTTTAGGGTGTAAGCATATATATTAATAAGAGATAATTCTTATTTCAATCCCGGGCCACCGAAGGTGGGGGGGGGGGGGGGGGGGGGGAGACTTATCTATGCTTTAACCGAAAAGATAAACAGTCGTTCGGACCAGATATTGCTTGTTGGGAGGTTACTGTTCTGCTTAAAAAATCTTGGAACTTCTAGATGATTCGTAGATGGAAGTTTATTCCTAAAGAGTTGATATATATATAGGTATGGAAAAGAGAGAATAAATAAAACTGCCCTAACCTGAAACTATTTTTCAACATAGCAGCCATACCATCAATACCACCAATATCTAAGCAGTCCAAAAGGTTTGTTTTGTTAAAGAACCTTTAGAACTAGACTCTAAATTTAGCTTTAGTTTTAAATTTGATTTCTACTCGCGTTTGTACAAGTTTTGCGCGTGAACGCTTGGACGAATAGTATTGTATTCAAATGTGTTAGCCATACTTTAAAATGACGTCCACATTTTTATTTCCAGATTTCGCATTAAAACCTAATAAAGCCATGTGACAAACTAACATCAACTTTTTGGTCTAATGACTAATAACTAATTCTGAACTCAGGATCATGAAAATCATATTGTTCCCCAAATGTCTCTCCACCTGTCTTTTTTTAACAGCCTATTGCCAAGCTATGTCCCGCAGACGAACTTAGCCGACAACATATTCTAAATAGGCAGCAAGGATTAACTTGCTCACAAAATTCAAGCTTGATGTTGGTCACACAATTTTTTGCACACTATCTCCTGAATTACAGCTCTTTACTAAAAAATAAAATATTGACGTTATGCAATGTACATGCTTTGTTATTTTTTTTTGTTTCAGAGAACATTAAATGTAAATTTAAGACGTAACTTAACCAATTATGTAGCACTGTTCGAGTCCACTTGTGAATCAACATTTTTATTAAACAAATATTTCAAATGGGGAGAAAATATAATTCTGTCTCCGTTCGTTCCTCTAATAAAGCCAATATTCTCCGTGGAGTTATTCCTTTCTGAAACAGGCGCATACTTTTCAACCCCCGTTGAACAGTTTGAAGTAAAATATTTTTTTAATATATTCAGTAGATACATATTTTAAATATTGATATTTATAATTTATAATTTGAGGTTTAGATATTTTATGGGAATGCTATCATTGTATTAGGACATTGCAGAATTGTGGATTTGAATATTACATTGTCGAGCATATATTTTTATTTCCCAATAAATTTCAAGTCAGAAAATTAAGCTTTTAAATTAGCCCCGTGGAGAATTTTTAGCATTAACTGTCCTATAGGCAGCTATATACGAAACGGAAATCCTTGAGGTTTGGACTAAACAGTCTAGACCAGGAGGAATTCTTGTACGTGTGTGGAGGCATTCCCCAAAATCCCGAACAAAAAAAAGCCTTGAGGCCGGAAATATGCAGTCAGATGCGGCGCGTTTTGAGTTTACACCATTCGGCCTCGATTATTTTTGAAGTTTTTGTTGGGAAGGCCGAGAGTTTGGTAGAAAAAATCCCCAAGGAAATCCCGGAGGCTTTCTCCTTGAGGATTTCCTCTTAGTGTATGGCCACCTTTAAGGAAGTCGCAATTACGAGAGAACGACCACAGCAAACTCAAATCGCGTAGTAACTTTGCACCTCCATCAGTTTGTTAATTGATACTTCCACGACCTTCTTGACTCACTTTCAGTGGCGTAATCCATATAAATGAAGCACGCAGTACCGAAGTGCTGTTTTAAAGATATGGTATTCACTGTAAGCGAGTCAGCACTACAGCAAGATACAGGAGTTACAATTAATGCAAATCAAAATTTCGTTTTTTACCCATTCATTATCGTGATCCATAAAGGATGATGCAATTTAATACAGGAATATGAAAAATTAGTCAAGAACCCATTTTATTTTTTCACTTGTTATGTATTATTGTTTCGAAAACTTTTAATATACTTTTTTATTTTTATTAATAAGACGATTATTTGTCACTTTTCATTGTGGGAAGTACAGGTAAATGGACAACTTTTATCTATTGGCTCGAATGCAGCTGAATACGAATAAGCATTTCCAAGTTTCTATCATTCATTATTTGAAAACTCCATTCTAGCACTCGGTCCTGCTTATTATCTAAATTAAAAAAAATCTAATATAAATATATATATATATTATATATATATATATATATATATATATATATATATATATATATATATATATATATATATATATATATATATTTACAAAAATTATTTCATCCTACTGACAATTTACGACACAATATACATTTACTACTCTATTATATTTTCCAGGTAGGAATCTTATCCAAACTTGATAAAGCTATTCGAGATACCCATACTATTGAACGCCTGGGAAGGACTGTTAACGAGCATTTGCGTTACTCGAAAGAAATAGTTTATTTTACTTCAATAGGTAATTTACACGTTCATATTTTGAAATGCTCCTACCGCAGTTTATTTCCCTTCTTTTTTGCGGTATTGTAAAAATTAGCCATACCGAAAATTAAATCCCTAGACCAAAATGAAGTTTTAACAAGTAGATCCCTTTTAGTTAACTAGAATTAATGCCATCAATTCCACCAAGTGGTAACAGTCTTTTCCCTCATCACCGCTACATAAAGTCGAAGGACTTGCAGGTGATCTCACATACGCAGCTAACCAACGCAGGCCATTCGGACCTTAGACACTTCTTCTGCCTTATGTTTTTGTTATCCAATTGAAGCCTCACTAGCAACACTTTAACAACAAATATCAGTAAATTTAAATTTAATTTAAGGGGGCCTGGGTGGCTCGAAGGCTAGAGCGCTCGCCTTGCGATAAGACAAGTTAAGCAGACTCGAGCAGGGTCAGAAGATGGATAGATGACCGCTTCTGACCGCAGCTCTGGGTTCGATTCCCGGATCGGGCCCCCCGCTCAATGTTCACCCAGTATTGTTTAAACAATTGGAAAGCTCCTTTAAAGGGCGGCGCCACCAGGTTTCGGCCTGGAAACCATGATGATCCTCTTGGTTGTAATACAACTAGGAGGGGAGTCATGGTTAACGACCATATCTTGACATAAACATGTGAAGATTCGGTCCTTAACCCGGGTTTGTTCAATGGGCCCATCTAAGTGGCTTGCGTCTTCGGGTGTAAAAGCCCCCCGAAATGATAAAAAAAAAATTAAAAAAATCAGTAAATTAATTTTCTACATATTGACTTCATATTAGAGGGTAAATAAATGATAGATAGACGTTATTTTTAATGTTGAATTATTTTGTTTCCAAGCTTACCAAAGGCAACGGAAGGGTGTCAGGAAAGAATTACACAGGAAAAAATTAGGCAAAAAGAATTACACACGGAAAAAATTACACGGGGGACAAATTACACGAAAAAGAAATTACACATAGAATGAAATAAATGTTAAACTATGAGGTTCTAGTATTCTAGTGTCTGCTAGCTTAGAAGATGAGAAGAGATTCAGTCAGTCCAGGCCCTTGCTAAAGCCCACATACAAAGTAAGTGGGGGGGGGGGGGGGGGTCCTATAGTCCCCCCCACGCTTAACTTTTGAACGGTTATAGATAAATTAATGAAACTTGGAGATCTGTTCAGTGCAAAGTGAAGTTTGTTTGCATGCTCTCGCGCACTAGGGGCAACCACCCCTTTTGCCACCAGGCCACCCAACTTCAAAATTTCAAATTGGAGTGTATATTTTTGACAGCAGATTTGGATTCTACGGTGAAAAATAATAAAATTTACTTAAACGTTTTTTTCTATCTCCAATATTTTGCCTCTTATGGAAGGGCAAAGATTGAAAAATTATCCTCCCAAAAACTGTATTAAAATATAAAACTTGTATCGTTGTAAAATCTAAACGGTTTGAAATAAATTAATGAAACTCTCCAGGGATCTCCATTGATAAAGGCAAGTTAATTTTCATCCACTCCCTAGGCCACCCGACTAAAAAATTTCAAATTTGATTGCACATTTTTTATAGCCGATTTGGAATCTATGGCAAAAAATAATAATATTTTACATGAAACATTTTTTATATATCCAATATTTTGCCCCCTATATTGGAAATCTATCATTATTATACTTATGCCCTCCTATAGGGGGAAAAATATTGGATGCATAAAAAAATGTTTCATGTGAAATATTATTATTTTTTGACATAGATTCCAAATCAGCTATCTAATTTGTGTATAAAAAATACGCAATCAAATATTAAATTTTTATGTCGTATGGCCTAGGGGCAAAGAGGGTGGTAGCCCATATGGCCGTTCATGAAATTCAGGAAGGTTTACAGCAGCCCAATAGCGGAAATTTTGTTTATTATCATGCCACCACACAGAGATACTGCGATGATTTAGTAAGAATTTCTATTATTTTGAGAGAGCCAGTGTGACCGTGTGGGTTAAACCACGTCTGCTCGGCCATCACTGAATCATGACTGGAACGAGACGGGGTTTGATTCCTCGCTGTGACGCTCTGATTAATATGGCTCACTATTGATCACATCATACTCGCTTCGGCGGTACAATGTACAGAGGTATGATGTGTAAAATGGCTGGAACTCTCTACCGCGGGGCGTAAAAAGGGCCTAAGTGATGGCCTAATTGCAAGGTTCGAACAAGTGGTTCGTCCTACCCGTTCTAGTAGAAAGTACTCAGAACATATGCTTTAATGCAACGTTCGTCATTTACCGGAACTTATTTTAAAAAATTGATATAATAATTAATTAGTCGTTTTTAATGATCAATTTAGCCTATGTTACCATTTTAATAATTATAAATTATTTCAATATTGATATGACAACCAAACTATTTAATTAATATTTCTTAAAACTTTAAATGTGTAATTTTTTCTTAGTGTAATTTTCGCATGTGTAATTTCTTCCTTGTGTAATTTTGTCCATTTGTAATTTTAGCTGTGTAATTTTTTCCTGTGTAATGTAATTTTTTTCTTTGTAATTTGATCATGTAACCAACGGAAGGTATTTGATCGTTCTGAAGAACGAAAATTTGTGATGTCTCCAATTTCATAAATTCCTAGACAGATATCCGTTTCAGACATCAGGGAACATTTTTGGTTCCGTTTATGTCTATCGGTCTGTCTGTCAGTCGCTCAATATTTGCGAACGAATATATCTTAAAAACTACTTGTCTGATATTAATGAAATTGGAATGGTAGGTCAGCCCACTTTTGGTCCCACATAAGTTTTCTTTCTGCGCCCATTTGATTCTCTTCCACAAGCATACAAACATATTAATTTACACCTATATCTTCAAAAGTACTCATATGATCTTTATAAAATTTGGATGGTTTTTCAAAAATAGCCTGCATATAGCCCCAGATTAATTTCAACTGCCTGCGTGCTCTATAAATTTTACTTTAAACTGGAACATTATTAACTCATGGAAACAATCAAAACAATTTTGACAGATTTAAAAAACTTGGGGAAAATTAAATAAATTCGACTATAATAGGGTTGTAAAACAATATAATCTTTAAAGTATACGACATTGGAAGCAAGGAAGGTACATGCCACACTAATTGACAGACAATTTTAGTATTTAATTATTTTACAATCCATTTTCCAACTAATTTTATGTAATGTAAATTAAATTAAATTTAAGGAACAATTCGAATTGCATATGGGTAAATATTTCTACTTTTCAAACAAGAATTTGTAAATTTTTTTTCAAAGTTATATTAAGATAAAATATCATCATAAGTCCACTTTAAAATTGAAAGCTATATTATAATTTATTTTTACTTGAAGCCGTGAAGGAATTTTTTGAAAATCATATGCAGGCTTAGCTCAAAGGGCGTTACACTTTTCTTTTTTTTAGATTAAGGTCGGGATTCGAAAAATAGGCTCATGGGAAATGGGTAGAGCCTGTCTTGACCATCTGTTTCTGAGAAGGTTGAAAGCTTTTCTGACATTTATGAAAACGATTATTAAAAAAGAAACGACCCTAACATAGCAGCAACCAACATCCAAAACCATCTTTTCCTTTTTGAACCTTGGTTGAGGAAATGGAGGATAAAAATTAACGAGCAGAAAAGTGTCCATGGCACTTTTACTCTCAGACATTCAATTTTTCCTCCAGTAATCCTCAACCAAGGAGTGATCCCTCAATCCTCTTCCGTAAGATATCTAGGCCTACATCTTGATCATTTCATTGACTACATCATCATCATTGAACACACTAAAACTAAACGTACGGACACTAACATACGATATAAACTCCTTTTGCGACTTGTGGGACCAAAGATCCCACCTATGCCTTTATAATAAAATCCTTATTTATAATTCAATCCTTAAACCCATTTGGACCTACGGAATTGAGCTCTGGGGTTGCACCAAGCGCTCAAATCAAATTTCTATAGACTCCAATCCCTTCTATCAAAGATCACCAATTCACCACCATACGTTTCTAACCTTACAATTCACCACGACCTTAAAATTCCTTTTGTATATGACCTCGCTTTTATCCATTATACAAAATTTCATGAAACCTTAAATCACCATCCTAATCCTTAAGTCAAATCCATGGCATCCCTTCATATCCCTGACCAAACACCCCGTTGGCTGAAGAGGCATTGGCCTCGTGACTTGCTACTATAGTTCACAACTCAACCGTGTACTACATTAATGTTACACACGACAGGAGTACTACCACTGGGTAGCCTGTCCTCTCATGATAACCCATGTCACTCAGTCAAATTGTTATCTTCATTACTAATAGCAAAATGATATTGCAAGTAATATATATGTAAAATAAAACACAATTATAATTATAATTAGATAATATTATTATTATTATGTGCTAAATTGTTTAAATATGATGATAAATATTCAACGAAATATAAATAATAGCTTATTATTTAGCCAAAAATATAACCAGATATTTAAAAATTGGAATTAATAAAATTGACAATAGTGTGTTTTTATTATAATATAATATTATATTTGATTTAAGGATTCCAGGAATTTCCCGCAACAGATGCATTAGATCGAATTCAACGAGCAATCCGATGCTCCATTATTCCTCTAGTGGCGTATGCTAATGAATATGATCGCTTCCTGCCACTGTTCAATTTAGTTGTTGATGAATACATTGAGTAAATATACATTTCCTTATTTTATTATTGTTGAATTATAGAAAATTGGTTTTGTTGACTAGACTAGATTATATTTACTATCTTCGATCAAGTGAAGATTGTGTTTAGACGCAAATTTAATGAAATAATATTAGATGAACGCTATCTTTAAATAATGAATAAGTAGCAAGGTAGAAAGCCAAAGTCCAATAAATGATTCGTCGATAAAATATCAGTGCAGTCATTGGATCTTATGTTGTGCTGCTTACTCATTGTAATTGTGAAATTTTAGTGCCTTCCTTTTAATATCAATTTATTTTAAGTATAGTTTTATTTAACAGATAAAATCTTCTTTTCCAATCAATGAAACTTAATCTTTTTCTATGTTGGGAGCAGAAAGTTAATTTCTATTCATCTTCCACCTAAAAAGAGGGCTGATGAAGACGTCTCCAATATCTACTATCTATTACCTATTTTGGCAGAGGCTACTGGCTTGTTCCCAAGAAACTAGGTTCCTGCGCATGTGGCTTGAATGTTATCTGCCTAAACTAGCTTCCTTCCTCCTTGGGTATTGATCTATCATCAAAGCGCGTTAATCTTACGAGACTAAGCAGTTTCGTCTGCATTAAGAATAAATTTTCCTGTGTTTTAATCCAATTTTCCTGGGATAACTCGAACTCTAATGATCTTGTCTGTTGTATTATCTCACATCAATACTATGCAAGAACTCTAACACAAATTTGATTATGTACTTCATTTTACGTTTAGACGTAAATACTATTTCAGTGATTAATTTTTCTTTAATTTAGCGCTATTTACTCAAACGGAATAGATATCTATTTTATCCGAGTCTATTTAGTTCTTATAGTTTTCATTACTTTACTTAAGTGGCAATTTATTTATTTGATTAGGTAGAGCGTTGACTTAAGTATGTACTTAGGCAGAAAGATTATTGGGAATTTCCTGATTAGAAAAAAGGGGGTACTGACTTCTGTTGTCTTATCCTATAGTTTTTTCCCCTTCGTTACCTTTCTTTTACTATATCTTCTTTCCAGCAGGGGCATGATAAGAAGTTTCACTCAGAGATGCCAAATGGGATGCTTTAGTCTTAGACTGGGGTTAATAGATTTTCGAGTAACCGTAATCATCCACCTTCATTGTTCTTGACAAATGATAGCGACAAAGGAGTACAGTTGAAGAAATCTGATATAGTTGCTAATGCCTTTTCTTCCTTCAGCTTTTTCTTCCAACTTTTAATCCTATATTTTAAATCGTATGATATTGATGAGTAAATAACGAAATCATCCTCACTGTTGATTTTAACTTCTAGTTTAAATTTATGATGAATCCCTAAAGTTTCTTCGGACCCTTTAGTTCGAATTCTTCAAATGAATAGTGCTGTGTAATGTGACAAAGATACGTATCCTAATTACACTTCTTAAAGTTTTTTAATTTAGTAAGTACTTTATGATAAAAAATTAGTTCTATCAAAGTTTTTACTAATATCTTCCATTTGAATAAAAACTCATATACATCGTCTAAAGTATAATTGAAACAGGCGAGTGATGTTGGCTCTCTAATCTGGGATCTCTAGACTCTAAATTCTAGACCAAATAACCATCACAAAAAATATTTTTAATGGAAATATTACATCATAGTCGATAAAAAAACACATTTACTACAGTACTGACTTTGACACGGCCTATTTCAGGGCAACATTATGAAGATTCTTACTCCCAACAATTAGTTTTATATAAAACAATAAGCTAATAAGTTAATTAGGCTAGTGATCATAATGATAATTATATAACATTTGTTAAAGAAAATACGGAGAGGAAAATCACCCTCCTTATGAAGTTAGAGAGGAAATAGAAACGCATTTAAGAGCTAGAGAAAAATTAAAATCATCAATACCAGAATCAATAGTTATTGGACCATTTTCGATCAAAACAAGCAACATAAAGAACATATTAATAAAGAAGAGAGAAGAGCTTGTGACTAAACAGCTAAGAAATTATTCGTTAAGAATGATGGATAAGATGTATGCGGTAACTAATTTGGCTTTAATTATTGATTTATTCTATTTATTAGTAATGAGGCATTCAGGTCTTCTTCCAGTAGTGACCGGTCTTCGCATCAGTAGGTGTAGGACCCGACGTTTTGCTGCTAATGCTGGAAGTATATTTAGACGTTCGCATGTTACTCTGATTAAAAGAAAACGTGAAGTCTGAGTAACATTTCTCTATTATCAGAGCCACATTTACACTGATAAGCTTCCAGCATTGCAGGCGAAATTTTGGGACTTACACCTTACACCCTAAGGACCCACCCTGTCACTACCGGAAGTCCTAACACTTATATTATGATGCATAGATTTATAATGTTTTTAATCAGCTTGAATTCAATACTTTGTAATTATAGGCGTCGATTTTTGGTATTTTACCACAGTAAATATTTTATTAAAAAATCGGTCCGGGACAACTCAGACAAACTTTCTCATGTACGAGTTCATAATTACTTAGCCAAGTTTTTTCCATTTATTAATTTTTGTATGTACATTTAATTATTACTGAACATTTCATCAAAATTTACCATAAAAATAACTTCTCCTTGGCGGGGAATCCAACCCGGGCTCTTCCTGTCCGCGTTTTAAGCTATTTTCCCAGGAACTAGATTTTTCCCGGGAAAACGGGTTATATCGTTACATTCGTATTTAAATGGACTATATTTTAGAATTTTTTAATCAAAATCGTCGGAACCGTTTTCAAGAAATAATTTTTTTTCACGTTTTTTCAAGAGTTTTTGGGGGGTAGAGCCCCCAACTTTGGAGCTAAAATTTCGTCAAAATCGGCCCAGTAGTTTAGGCTCCAGGCGTCTGCACAGACGACAGACAGACATTTTTTAAAAACCACTTTTTTGGACTCAGGGGACCTCAAAACGTGTAAATCTATCAAAACCTCAAAATCGAATTTTCGCGCCATCACAATACTTTCTCTTTATATGAGAAAGTAAAAGATAAGATTTCATTCAATTGATTGATTGATGTTGAAGTGATTTCTGAAGAGATTTTGAAATAAGTCGTCGAATCTTTGGATTTTTTTATTATGTAAACTTAGGGATTCTGTCCCCCATACTTGCTACACTCGTCAACTCCTGGAAGACGGCCGCTGCCCTGCGAATTCACTGCTTTAGGTGCTATACCCCCCTCCCCGTCACAGGACACAGCCATTATGTGAAGGCGTAAGGCATTACATAGAGCTTATGAATTAAAAGACAATATTGATTTATTATGAAATTAATACATTACGATAAATAAAAAAGGTATGAACGAAATCTCTATGCTAACTCACAAAAACAATATTCGGTATTACGAAATGACCGCCATGTTCTCCATTTTCCTAATGAAGTACTACAAATCAACTTGATTCTTTGCAAATTCGTAGATTTCAGAATTATAAATAAAACAACTACCTACTTAAGACACAATTATAATGTGAAGCAATGCTCTATCTCGGAGTTAGGAATGCAGCTGACAGTTCATGCCACAATTAGATAATACATAGGTAAAAAATTATACTATTTTATTTTATAGAAAAACTTTTGATGTATGTATATCGTTAATAACTTACCGAATTTTCCTTTGGTTCCTCTTTGATAGTTATAACAAAAAATTGGAAAATTTCGAAGACAAAAACTTTTGAATGGTATTCTGTAGAAAAACTCGGGTTATCTCATTCTTTTAGGAAAACTCTTACTGTTTTCAAAAATATATAATATATCTGAAAACAAACGTGAAATGCTAAAATAAAACCCAAGAGCAGTATAGTATAGGGCAGTGGCGTACACAGGGGGGGGGGCCCAAGGGGCCCTGGCCCCCCCCGAAATGATTACATACCTAAGACCCGCCATACACTTAAAACCAAAAAAACACAGTACTGACAGATGCATTCGAATTGGCTGTAAATATTTTCCAATAAAAGGAATTAATTAAGTATTATCTTATGGTGTGTATACACTTAATCACCCCCAAATAAGCTCGGCCCGGATTTGCCGATGGAATTAAATTTATTAAACACTATACCGGCCCGACTGTCGGGTGGGCCCGGATTTTGCCGATGGAATTAAATTTATTAAACACTATACCGGCCCGACTGTCGGGTGGGCCCGGATTTTTCCGATGGAATTGAATTTATTAAACACTATACCGGCCCGACTGTCGGCTGGGCCCGGATTTTGCCGATGGAATTAAATTTATTAAACACTATACCGGCCCGACTGTCGGCTGGGCCCGGATTTTGCCGATGGAATTAAACACTATACCGGCCCGACTGTCGGCTGGGCCCGGATTTTGCCGATGGAATTAAATTTATTAAGCATTATACCGTCCCGACTGTCGGCTGGGCCCGGATTTTGCCGATGGAATTAAATTTATTAAACACTATACCGGCCCGACTGTCGGCTGGGCCCGGAGTTTGCCGATGGAATTAAATTTATTAAACACTATACCGGCCCCCGACTGTCGGCTGGGCCCGGATTTTGCCGATGGAATTAAATTTATTAAACATTATACCGTCCCAACTGCCGGCTGGGCCCGGATTTTGCCGATGGAATTAAATTTATTAAACATTATACCGGCCCGACTGTCGGCTGGGCCCGGATTTTGCCGATGGAATTGAATTTATTAAACACTATACCGGCCCGACTGTCGGCTGGGCCCGGAGTTTGCCGATGGAATTAAATTTATTAAACACTATACCGGCCCCCGACTCTCGGCTGGGCCCGGATTTTGCCGATGGAATTAAATTTATTAAACATTACACCGTCCCGACTGTCGGCTGGGCCCGGAGTTTGCCGATGGAATTAAATTTATTAAACATTATACCGTCCCAACTGCCGGCTGGGCCCGGATTTTGCCGATGGAATTAAATTTATTAAACATTATACCGGCCCGACTGTCGGCTGGGCCCGGATTTTGCCGATGGAATTGAATTTATTAAACACTATACCGGCCCGACTGTCGGCTGGGCCCGGATTTTTGTCGATGAATCTAAAACTATTAAACACTATAGCGGCCTGATTTTGGCTGGACCGAGATTTTTGCTGATGGAATTAGATTCATTGAATTAAATTAGGATGCATGAAATAAATCGGCTCATTTGCCGACTAGGCCTTGATTTTTGCCAGTGGAACTAAAAACATTAAACTTGATCGACCCGATTTTGGTTGGGCCCGATTTTTCGCCAATTGAATTCAATGATTTTTTTGTGGTTTTAGTCCAGTTCAATAGCATAGGTTGCATTATAGGACAGCTTCAATTCATTACGAATCCTAATGCAATGAATTGAATTTGGATTCGTAAAAATAGACTGCTCCGATTGACGGCTAGGCCCAGATTTTTTGCTATAGTTAAGTGCATTGAATTGATTAGGATGAGTACAATGAATCGGCCTGATTGCTAGTAGGCCCGATTTTGTCGATGGAAATTATGCATCAAAATGAATTGGGATGCATTCAATAATAGACCCGATTGCCGGCTCGGCCTAGGTGTTAAGCACATTAAATTAAATGAGTCACCTCGAACTTTTGCCGATGGAATTAAATTAATTGAATTAAAATATGCACACTAGACTGGCTTAAACGGGACATTGATGGTTGTGGATTTCAGCAGCAAATTTTTGTTTTGGACCAGGATTGTGTGTAGAACGCTACGTGGGTCCTCTTGTCTATGCGGCATTCCCCTCTTGCTGACTCAGGTCGGACTAGTGTTCGTCGACATGTAGTGGGAAAACAGGGGCAATATAAATAAATTGGTTTATCATTTTGCGAAAAAACTGATTCATATTACATAGTAATAGTAAATTTAAATCTAAAAACTCAAAAAGCGTTCAGAAAACATTTAATGTTAAATGTCCCATGTAATTACCCAGCGAATGAGCGAATGATTCTTTTGTTTTGCAATAGGTATTTAATTTTCTTAGAGGAGAATTCTCTTCTAGATAAAAATTTGAAATTCGTATGTGCTCCAAATCCACGTTTGCTTTTGCAGTATGGATCACGTTTTGCTTCTGAGCTTACCAAAGGAAACGGAAGATATGTGACAGTTCTTAAGAACGAACAATTTTTATGTCTCCGATTTCAAAAATTCCAAGACAGAAATCTGTTCAACATCAGGGTACAGTTTGGGTCCCGTGTCCGCCTGTCCTTCAATTTTTGCGAACCAACATATCTTAAAAGCTATTCGTCCAATTTTATTGAAATTTTGATGGTAGGTCATAATTAGCCAGGTTATAACATTGCTGATCCCCTATAAGTTTCAATCTTCTGCACCTATTTATTTCTCTTCCACATTCGCACAGACATACATTTATTTTTTATTTACACCTATATCTTCAAAAGTACTCATCTGATTTTTATGAAATTTTAATGGTTTGTTTAAAGTAGCACGCAGATAACCCAAGAATAATTTCAACCGTCTGCGCTCTTAAAATATTGCTATATTGATACTTTATTCATGTTAAATTTACTCAATTTTCCCTCCTTTTTTAAATTAGTCAAAATTGGTTTGATTTTTACATGATTTAAAGTATCAATTTACCAAAATTTAAACAGCGCAGACAGTTAAAATTAATCTGTGAGCTTCTATCAGATAAGTTTTATAAAATCAGATGAATATTTTTGAAGATAAGGTGTAAATAAATGTATGTGTGTGCACATGTGGAAGAGAAATGGTGGCAGATGGAGAAATGTGGTGGAGGGAAATGGGACCAGAAGATTGGACCTTATATAGGACCAACAATGGACTTTTTATATGCTAATTAACTGCCATACGAGTAGTTTTTAAGAATTGTTCGCAATGATTGAGCGAGAGACAGACTAACAGCCAGAGGATCAAAAATGTCTGATAACTGGAACAGATTTCTGTCTTTGAATTATTGGAATCGGAGACATAATCGTTCTTTAGAACGATCACATCACATAGTGAGGTGTTACCTCATAGGATTTTAATTTAATTAAATATGAGGTTAGAAATTGAAATTAGAGTGTTGAAAAGGGGGAGAAATTACAATTATAATAAATTATGGGGTATGCTAAACCCGCATATAAGTTAAATTAGGTTGGGCCCCCCCCGAAAAAATTTTCTGTGTACGCTACTGGTATAGGGGAAAGGTATTTTCTTCTCATCCCAACAAAAAAGGGGACCAACTCTTACTACTTCTATAGTTTAGTCTATCCTTCTCTTTCTTACTCACTGGACTCGCTTTTGATAACAAAACTAGAATGGAAAGATTATCAAGTCCATAATGGCTCTGATTCAATTAAAAGTCAATATCGTTCAATATCGAAAAGTACGGGATTGCCCTTTTAGGTTCTAACTATCACAATTAATAGATTTATATAATATTACCGATTATTAACTTCTTAACTGTAACTATTTTACTGTAAGTATGTATTGATTTTATAATGAAAATACCAACATATTTATTAAATTATATTGTTATATATTATTATTTTTTATTTATTTATTTTTTTTTTTTAGGCAACTCATGAATATATGAGTATTTTCCGTAAATTGTCTGATCGACCAAACTCAGTTGAACACATCATTGAAATAAAAGAATGGATGGAGACCATACCGATAACAGTGAAAGGCCAGCAAGAAGTAATAAAAAAAATTCTTCAGGTAAGAATTTAGTAATTTGGATAGTAATTGTAATTAAAATGTTCACTGCTTACCCAGATTTTGTTCAATAACAATTGATTTTTTAAAAAAGTTTTAAGGAAAAAACGAGCCTCCCTATAAATAATATTTTAATTGATTATTCTTCAGATAATCACTTATTTTTTAAATTTTCCATATCTTCTTAGTCTACAAGGATGATAATTCAAAAAAATATTACTAATTTTTAACTCTTTCTTTATTATGAATTTTCCCCCATACCTGGGCATCATCAGGCCTTAAATAGTTATGATTCATTAATAATATTATTTAGCCTAATTTTAATTTTTTTATATTATTTATATGTATATACAGGGTGTCCCAGCTAATATGGAACAGCGAAATATCTCCGGAACCCTGATAAATGCAGGGGGTTCAGGGTTCGATAATGGCTATAAATGCGCAGGGGGGACTCCCTGTATAAACATTTTTAAAAAATAATTTATAACACTTAAAATATTATATAACTTATTTATTCATACAAAACTTTTTTTGAAATTTAAAAAGCAATAATTATTAAAACAACTTAAATATTAACATAATTGCAAGATAATGTTAATGTATCATTATTATTTTAGGCCTGATGTTGCCCTGGTATGGGGAAAAAATTACCATAATAAAGAAAGAGTTAAAAAAATATTCATATTTTTTTAATTATTATCGCTGCAGACTAAGAAGATAAGAAAACTTTTAATGTTAAGACAGGCTTTCGGGTTATTTGTTTCAACTAAATTTTCATATAATAGCATTCTTTCCTGATTGAAAAAATATCGATTTGAGTACCTAGTACACTATCTCTGGAATTTGTTTATTTCAAATAATTTAAAGGAGTATACTAGATAAGCTTACTGCTTTAATACTTCTTGTTTACTTTTATTAATATAAATTGGTAAATAGGTTTATGAAATTCTTTTTAAGGATTATGAACTTCTTGACTTGTACTGGTGGCCTCTTGAAGATGAAGAGTTCGAAACTAAATGGGCAGCTATTACTTGGCCCCACAAGATTTCTAACAAAGTAATTGAAGTAACTAAGACACTGAGTGAAGAATGGGCCATGTTTCAGAAATTGCATGTAGACAATGAAATGACAATACAGGATAAAATCGAAACAATATCCGGAAATATAACTCAGTTGTCTATTCAAGACAATATAGCTCGGGTAAATAAAAGTTATTTTATCATAAATACATATCATTCATACTGCCTTTTATCATTGCTTATTACTTACAACATTATATATTATAGTTCAATAAGTAATATTTAATAAATAAACGTAAAAAATATTTTTTTATAATTGTTAATTCTGTTAAATAAGTTCAATGAATAGTAGATCTTTAATTAAAAAAATAGCAGAGTCACTGGCCACACTGCAGCTTCATGTAAACATCCAACATCTATATTATTTTTATTATCGAAGCCATTCTAGATTAGACAAGCTATTTCTCTTGATTTATCCTTTAGTCACTTCTTTTCTTCTAAGCAATAGAAGATATCTTTAATACTTTTTGTAATTTGTTAGTAAAAATATAAATAATTTTTTTATATTGCGTGAATTATTCATTCAGAAGTTTTGTGTGTTTTGTATTTTGTTGTTATAGATTCAGTTTGCTATTCACTTATTGTTATTATTCCCAAGCTTCTTATTTGATTTTTTTATGAACATTAATTTTCGTTAATATGTATATTATTATCTCATCAACATAACATAGTAATTAACTATAATAAAGATGGTATGTACTTAATATCATAGCCTGTAAGCGCCTTCGGCTCGGAGGCTAATCTAATCACTCGTCAGTAAACTTCCATTTTGCTGCCTAGTTACTTAAATAACTATTATCTACTCACGGCTGCAAAATTAGGCATTACTTAACTGTTTTTAGGCTGGAAAGTACTATTTTGCTGTTTGTCATTAAAATATTAAAAACAGGCAGAAAGAAATTTTAATAGTCAGGGAAATATTTCCCTGCCTAGGCAGGAAAAGTACAGTGTTTACCAGTGCGTGTCAAAACTCATAAAATCTGTTTTTAGGGTTTCGAGGTCGTCCTAGAAACCCTTATGCTTTTGGTAGTAAGTCCGTCCGTCGCATCTTGGAGTAAATCTCCCTACCTACTGAAGCTATAAACTTGAAATTTGGTATACACGTTAAACTTTTTTGCCCAAAAACAGAAAAACTATTGCGGGCTTAAACACTCCAAATTTCTGCGATCTTCAATCAATTGCGAATAGATCGCAATATTTTATATTTTTTGTAATTTTCAAGTTGGGTATTATTTTAAAGGTATTGAAATGTTGATTACAAATATATATCGCGTTTCCAAAATGGCGGCCATTTTATCCCCCAAACAATTAAAACAAACCCAAAATGAATCCCCCCCAACACAACATCATTAGGATAGGTCCTAAAAAAAGGCAAAAATACATAGATATATATCTCTGTGGTCCAATGATATTTCCGGGAGTTGATTAAAAAAATGAGAAATTTTAGGGGGCCGTAGCTATGGAGCCCCAAAATTTTGTGCTTTGAAAATTTGAAGTTGGGTATCATTTTAAAGGTATTGAAATCTGGTTCACTAAAATATATCGTGTTTCCAAAATGGTGGCCCTTTTACCCCCCAAAATATTAAAACAAAAAGCAAAAAATATGTCCCCCCCCACTACTACCCCATTAGGGTTGGTCTTAAAAAAATACAAAAACATGCAACTCTGTGGTCTAATGATATTTCCGGGAGTTGATATAAAAAAGTCAAATATTAAAAATTTTAGTGGACAGTAACCCTGGAGCCCCAAAATTTTTGTGATTTGTAAATTCGAAGTTGGGTATCATTTTACCCCCAAAAAATTAAAACAAAACAAAAAAAAAAATGTCCCCCCCTCCACTACACCATAAGGAAAAACCCTAAAATAATACAAAAATATGCAACTATACGGTCCAATAATATTTCCGGGAGTTGATATAAAAAAGTCAAATTTTAACATTTTTAGGGGGCCGTAACTATTGAGCTCCAAAATTTTTGTGATTCGTAAATTCGAAATTGGGTATCATTTTAAAGGTATTGAAATTTGGTTCACAAAAATATATCGTGTTTCCAAAATAGCGGCCATTTTACCCTTAAAAGAACCAAATAAGTGCATACCGAAGATATAAGGGATAATACTACATGCTCACCTTGTTTCTTAAAAGTGAAACTTTTTATACATATTATTTTTGTTTAAAAAAAATAAAAATAAAAATATAATAATGTACTCATGAATTCCTATGACCGAAGAAACCCTGTTTGTAACTTGCTAGCAAGTACTTGACGGAATTTTTTTTTTGTTTCTGTTTAGTTTAATTTTAATTTGTGTTATTTTAATTTAGTTTTATACTGGTTTTATTACAAAGCAATGTTATATTATTAACAGAAGCTATAAACTTTCTACCACTTATAACTGCTGTTTAATTTCCATTAAATGTTAAAAATGCTACTACGCCTAAATTACTAAAACATAAGGCTACAGAATCCTATGCTGTTTGACAAAATAATACTTATACCACTTTTTTATTGGTTTATATCTTATTGCTATTTATGTACTACATTGGCTTATTAGGTCGTCAAATATATATTGAACTTTCACTATTGTTGTGTGCAGGTTCATGAAATAGCAGTTGATGTAAGAAAGACTTGGAAAATGATCCGAGAAGCCATTGATTTCGGACACGTTCTTAATCAAAGGCAAAAAGTTTTTGGGCTTCCAATTACTCCCTATGATGACGTCCAGAGGCTTATGAAAGATTTTGAACCATACAAAAATTTGTGGGGAACTGCCTCAGGTTAGTTTACCGATAATGTACAGATTTGTATTTTGATTTAGTATTAAGATTAGAGTTAACATTCTCTTGACTATGTACTGACATAAAAATCTAATAATCTGGAGCGTAGTCTTCTGAGGCTTGAAACATTTTGAAGAATATGAAGTCAAGTTTGTTGTTAGTTTGACTTAACGTCACCATGCTTTACTCTTCACTAAAGATGCAATCAAATTAGGGATATTAACTTGTGACTTCGGAGGCCTGGGTAGTCAGTCGGAGAGAGTGATTGGCAGTCAATCACTCAAGTTAGCAGCATCGGGCGTGGTCAGTTGTTGGATGGGTGTCACCTAACCACAGCTCTTGATTTAAGTCCTGCACGCCCCCACTCAATGTTAACCCAGCATCGTTTAAACAAATGGGTAGCTGCTCGAAAGAGTAGCGCTACCAGGTTTCGGCCTTTAAACTATGAACGCCATTCTCGGTTAATTTAATTATCGAAATTTGAGACATGGTTAACAGTCTAAGACTTTACACAAATATGAAGATATTGGTTACAAACTCGGTTTTGTACAATGGACCTACCTATCTGGTCTGCGTCTTCGGATGTAAAAGCCCCCCCGGAAAAAAAACTGATAATCTAGTTTGTTACCATTATCATGGCTAAAAAGAGTGTGCAATTTTATCAATTTCAGTGCAAGTATATCTATTATCTGTTCCTAGACTAATGGTAGTTAATATTAAATGTTGGCAGATTGGCTAAAGTTGTCGGACATTCTACTGGATAATCCTCTCGTCAATATTGAAGATGATAATCTGGATTTTGAAATAAGTGAATATCATAAGACAATGACC
The DNA here is from genome assembly GCA_951217055.1 of Gerris lacustris. Lineage (NCBI taxonomy): Eukaryota > Metazoa > Arthropoda > Insecta > Hemiptera > Gerridae > Gerris > Gerris lacustris. The sequence goes on from OX578277.1 coordinate 84,461,763, forward strand.
AAATGCACAAGAATCTTCACAGACTTCCCTGGTAATTAAGATAAACTTTAATAAGTTATCGATTATTTAAGCCATTTTTAGGGATTTATTTTTATAGGGAGAAAGTATTGTAAGGCCCCAAAATTTTGATTTTGATTTATTTACACGTTTTGAGTCCACAAAATGTTTTTTGTTTTTTATATAAATGACTTTATGTCGTCTGGAGTCTGCAGTCTGCGCAGACATGTCGAGCCTAAACTACTAACTAACTGACTAATATGGTATCCATGTTCATCAAAAATCATTTTCCGAGGTCATATTGATATTACCTCATCAATAGCAAACATCATTTACCACCCAAAAATTCTGAAATATTTCGCTTGAATTCAGATTAATTATAAAACAAATATCAATTGTAGATGAACGGGAGGATTCCTTATTTTTTGTTTAAAAATTATCTGTTCATTTGTATCAATTTGATAGGGGGAACCCCGGTTGCAGCTAATCCAAAAATATCTATTAAAAATAAAATTAAATAACTATTGTATTGTAATTATTCCTTTAATTATTAATTTTAGCATGTATGAAGATTGCTCAAGACATCAAAGGACAAATAGAAGAGTTTAGGCCATTGATCCCGGTATTGCATGCACTTAAAAATGCCGGCATGAGAAAAAGACACTGGGATGAATTTAGTGAAGCTTCAGGTATTGTTAGCATTAAGGTATTATTGTGTGTTTATTTAATTTCAATAATGAACTTATTAAGCAAGTAATAATTACCGGTCATATTTATTTAACAAAAAAGCAAATAGAAATTACCTAGTTTTTTCTTAATTTTACTTATGAGAACTGTATTTTACCTGAAGAAAATATAACATTTAGAAAATGTTGTTGGCCCCAATAATTTTATTTTGTAAAAATATTTATTTATTTTTGGGCTACATTAACCCGTGACTCTGAGTTGTTATATCCTCGAGCATGTCCCTATGGGAAGAGGACTTAACACTTTACTCTTGAGTCAGTAGTAGTCTTTGGCCTGAACATGAACGTCCAGGCCACATAAGTAATTATTATCTATATTTACTAATTATTGTTACGTTACAAGGCAAGAGATTTTAGATTCTATTTAGAAGATCTAATAGTGCCATAGTTTCCAATACAAATATAAAAATAGTCTTCAACGTTGAATAAAATTACCGTCGACTGTAATATTAGTTCTGTGTATCGGTACCGATACTCGAGACAATTAAGATTTAATTCATTCATTACTTATATTCAACTAATGATGGATTTTTGAACAGTACTTACGGATGAGGAATTCACATTCCTGTCAATCGGATGTGAGTTTGAAGTCAAGAAAAATATATTTAGAATGATCTACTATTGTCACTAACACACGGTGCTGGCACATAGTTACCGATTACAAGATGGGGGGATATTAACCACGAAGGCTGCACTAATCTCTAAATTCTACGTAAAGTTAACATAGGAAGATTATTTATACGTACTATTTTAATGTTATGTATGTACTAGATTTGGCTTCCTCGTTTATTTTCGAAAAATCTGGAATGTAATCATTACATTAACTTGTATTGATAAAAAATGATGTCACAATCCAATTAGTAGGTTATAAGCTGCCTCTTGTTTTGTAAGTTAATTGTGCATGATATTTTACAAGATCAGAATATAACTGTAGATTTGTAAATGGACAAACAGACATATATATATATATATATATATATATATATATATATATATATATATATATATATATATATATATATATATATATATATATATATATATATACATATACATATACGTAAGTAGATAGTAGATGTCCCTATTTATTTAATTATTATTTTTAGGTAGGTCAAATATATATATAATGTCTATACAATTAAGATTATCTAATCGTGTGTAAAACAATTAAAACTAATTTATTATGTCTAATGCAGCTTGTTCTAAAATTGTTTTATTTAATCTTAGGCTTAAAGATACAGATGACACCAATTCTCAGTTTAAGTAAATGCATCAACATGGGAATTATGGAAAACGCTGACGATTTAGTTAGAATTTCTGATATGGCTGGAAAAGAGTACACAATAGAGCAAGCTTTGGATAGAATGGAAAACGAATGGAAGAACGCTAACATGTCGGTATCACCGTTTAAACAAACTGGTAATACATTTCTGCATTTTATACCAGGCTCCAGGCTTTATCCATTTCTCATTACACCATTTTAATGGGAAATGTAGCGTTTTCTCAATAAACTCCGATTTAACCAGGATAATACGATGCAGAAATTCCAACCTTTGAATCAACATTGGGGCTTTAGAATTTTCAAGCTTTGAAAATGCCAGTTTTGAAGCTTTTGTATAAATGCTTATTTCAACCTTCGGTGAAAGATTTTTTTAATATGCAATGAACACTAACCTTAAGCTGTGAAAAAAAAAAAATCGTCTTAAAACTATTTTTAATTCCTAGTTGAAAATAGTTTTATTAAAACAAAGTCTAGCATAGATTTCTAAAATTTTCATATTGTTTTAACTAATCTTTTAAAATATTAAGGGATATATTTATAAACATTTTATTTCATTAATAATAAGAATAATCCATTCCATATTAAGAGCACACTCATTAAAGCCATTCAATCACTAAGTACGAATTTATTTTAACATACATAATTTTTAATGATAACATAACTCTTAATGACAAGGCATTAATAATATGCTCTGGAGAGGAACGAAGTATAGATAAGAACTGATGATGATTACCTAATTGTTTTTCTTGAACATAAAATGAACTCTATATTACCCGCTTGAATAGAAGATTATATAATAAAGGGAAAAGGGACAAATACAGCAAATTCCAATTACAGGTACTTATATAATGAGGGTTACGGACGAACAGATGCAACTTCTGGATGATCAAATTGCTGCAACACAGCAGCTAAGCTTCAGTCCATTTAAAGGTCCGTTTGAAGAAAGAATAGGTGATTGGGAAACCAAACTACGTCTTGCACAGGCTGTCATTGAAGAGTGGGTTGAGTGTCAAAGGTCAGCTTCGTTATTTGCTTATAAACAACATAAATGTAAAGCATAATTAATTATTTGCTAATTAAAAAATAATGAACCATGGTTAATCCTCTTATCGATGCACGGAAATCCATTTCGATCCTTTTTGAATATTTTTTAGTTTAGCAGATATAGAATGATTAATGCAATTGTTTTTCCAGGCAGTGGATGTATTTGGAGTCAATCTTTGCAAGTGAAGATATTTCATCTCAACTTCCATTTGAAAGTAAAAAGTTTTCTGTCGTCTCTAGATCTTGGGAAAGGATAATGAGAGCGGCCTATGAAAACAATGTTGTAAGTGTTATAATTTTGTGTTATATCCATGAATATGTGATTATTGCAAATCAAACTGGTAACATTCAGTTTATTACATTCAGGTGATTACTAAATATTACTTGATGCTATTTCTCGATAGTCTTTTGAAAACAGAGATAAGTTTGAGTTTAAGAAAGCAGCTAAGCGTCAAATTTAAATTATATAATTAGAAATTAAAAATACTTTAGAAAGCTAGACAGTTTTGTAATGATTTGGATTTTGAGAATATGCTCTGTATTAGTTCTTACCCGGGCATATTTGCATTTACTTACCCTGGCCTCCATAATTCCTCTTTACACTTCTCGATGCAAAGCTTTTCGATGCCAATTCCTCTCTCATGCTTCTCGGGCTGTACTCTGCATTTGCTCCTTTTGTCCTTGACGTCATATAAGTTGCCCTCTTTGGGGTCTACGTCAAAAGATCCGAAAATCCATACTAAGAACTAAGAACAATTTCATTTTGAAAATAGAACAACTTTTTTTTCAAAAAATTAAAACCCAAATTAAAGGCTTATAGATTTAAAAATGGTTAATTTGAAATTTAAAAGTGGTAGTTGCTAAGTTTTTTTCCAAGTAGATTTTTGTAGAAAGCGGGCTTCAAACTATAAGATCACCAGCCTTCTAAAACAACACTTCTACTTTGAATACATACAAAATAATTTGGATGTGAATAATGGTAAATAAACAAGTGCAATATTTCTCTTTCTTACATTTTACATGGGATGTGAGAATAATAATTCGGCTCTTTTATAATACATAATATATGTATTCTGTTAAGCATACATAAAAGTTTTATCATAATAGGTTAATACATATTCACAAGATATCTTTTTCAACATATAAACAAATGATTTAATGCTTTTCCTTTTCTTGAAGTGTATAGAAAGAAGCTTACCCAATCTGAGGTAGGAGCTGCAACTTATTATCATTAAAATGGGGGAGAATGTGTAAACAACAATTCTACGCAGCTAACAGTGAACCACCATAAATCACCAATCACCGTACAATGTACCTGTCAAATTAATTCCCTCCAAATATTTTTTTTTTTTATTTCTCTTTTATTTCAAATCAGTCATAAGTATTACAATTTTTTTTACTTAGGGTATGGGTTGCAGAGTATTAGGTAGAGTACCTACACCTTATAAATATAAAAGAAGTATAAATATAAAACGACCACTGTAAATGATCATCCTCTTATGTTTCTTGAATGGAAAATAATGTCAAATTTATTTTAATAAGTAGAATAATTATATTTTAATCTTAACTGTGAAAATTTTGGTTATACATTTTCGTATGTAGTCGTTAAAAGCTTGTTGTTTTTTGAACTAATATCATATATCTATATTTTTCATAAGCTAGAAAATATTTAAATTAAATTATCTTTATCTAAATTTATTTATTTGAAAATAATGTATTGCAGATTATGTCTATATGCCCCAGTAAGAGACTTCTTGAACAGTTAAAGACTAATAATTACGCCCTTGAAGTAGTACAGAAAGGATTAGCTGAGTACTTAGAGATGAAGAGACTTGCGTTCCCGCGATTCTTCTTCTTGAGTGATGATGAACTATTAGAAATTCTAGCCCAAGCCAGAAATCCACTTGCAGTCCAGCCTCATATGAGGAAGTGTTTTGAGAATATCAAAAAGGTACGTCTTAAGAGCGCATTGTTTTAAGTACCTACTGGGTATTTCTATGGAGTACCACTTACGCTATAACCAAAGATGAAATAATTATAAAATGGAGGGTTAAGGGACATTAACCCTGCTATGAAGTGGAACGCAAAGGGTGCCAGTGAAGAGGGGTGGACCGAATGGGTCTTGGCTCGAACTGCTGAAAAAGAGGTGGGAAAAGTTGGGAAATTCTGAGGTGAACTCCGGAATATGGCTATGAATCGAGATAAGTGTCGGATTCACCTAGATGCCCTAGGAATTCAGTCAACTCAATGGACTTTAAGTTAAGGTAATACAGATTTACCCACAACAATGCCATTATTTGAAACATGAAGAAATGGGAAACAAATAATATAAAACCCCTTGCTATATAATAAAACTATTCAATGAGAATTATATTCAAGTCAAGTGGTACCTATATGAAAGCAGAAGGGCAACCCCTCCACATAGCACCCAAGGAAACATACAGAATTAATAAAATACAATTTAATGTTACGAAGTAATCATGAGGGAAACGATAAAATTGCATTGTCACAACTATTTTATTGTAAAGTTGATTGTCACAACTAATACTTTTAACAGGTTCCAGCCCCACACCTCAAACATAAATACTAGGTCTGCCACTGGTTGTGCACCACTAATAAAGTCCTGTTTTAAATAAATATGGGCTGCAAATTCTTAGAGACTCCCAAATGCTTTATTTCCCAAATTTGTTCATTTTTATTATGCTAATATTTTTTTTACTTTCTCCCTCAAATACGGTTGCAATCAACTTATAGTAAGGCTGTGCATATTCTCTACTTTAGTCGGGCAACTTCCAGGTGAACCCTAAATACATTTCATCAAATTTTTAATAAGTAAATTCAACATTTCGTAAGTTGTTAAACTTATTCTTTCAACCTCTAATACTATTCCATTCAACATGAACAGGAGCTGTGCATATTTTCAGCTAAATTCGACAACTTTTAGGCGCCTTCAAATGCTTTGATTGCCTTTCCAATAGGTCAATTTAAAAATTTGTTAATTTTCAAAATGATAAATTTTTCTGCTTTCCTCCTCGAATAAAGTGCCATCTCACATAAACACGGACTGTTCTAATTGTTAACTTAAATGTTGCTTAATGGAATAACTTCTAGGCACCTCCAAAAACCTTAATGAAATGTCTTAGTAGTATTTTAAAAGAAATTATGAATGATAAAATTAATAACATTTCTTTGAATTAATAAAGAACTTATAAATAATTAAATTATTAACATTTTTTATATTATTTATCATCCCCAAATGCTTTAAATAAAATTACCAATAAAGAAAAAAAAGATAATTCAAATTATTAAAATTAAGTTAAATAAAAAAATTATTAATTTTCATTTGTTTTTTTTTTTTTTATAGGTATTCGGCGGTACAATAAAACCAACTACGTTTTTTTGTGAAATTCCGTCCCTACATTTACACTTCTACAGAGATGATTCTATTCATAGTTCAATCTCTGTACATGATTCATGTATCTTTGTGTGTGAGAAGTACATATTATATAATTCTATTTTATATTATGGATTTTCCAATTTGACGAGATTAAGAAGTGGGTTTTGTATAAAATATAACTTTTTAATTAATTGATGAGATAACAAATACATTTTAATTAATGAACAAAGGACAAAATAAGTATATTGCTTGATAATGTCCCAAAGTAGGGACAAAATATCGCAAAAAACGTACTTGGTTTTATTATACCCCTGAAGATCTATAAAATAAATCTTAATTGAAAATTAAAGGGGAATGCAACAAAAATGGATTATTAATTTTCTGCTTCCTCCCTCTTATAATGTCATTCATCAACACAAAATCGGGATTTGTACATTATCAGCTCAATCAGACAACTTCTTGCCGACTCCAAAATGCTTCGAATATAATTCCCAATAGGTTATACTTTCAGTATGCTAACATTTTTTATTCTCTAATAACGTTTCAACCTTTATAAAAATGGGCTGTGTACCTTCTACTCTGCGGGAAATCGAACCCGGCCTCTCTCTGTCCAAGTTTAAAGCTTTTGAGGAACTAAATGGACTACATTTAAGAATTTTATTTTTAATCAAAATTAATCAGACGACAGATAGACATTTTTTAAAAACCGCACTTTTTGTAAATCCATAAAAATCTCAAAATCGAATTTTTGCGACATCACAATACTTTCTTCATTATTTAAATTATTTTCAAAACGTTTGAGAGCCGCTTATAAATTGTCTGATTAAGCTAAGAATGTAAACAGTCCGTGTTTATGTTAAGTAGAACATTAGAGGGTGTAAAAAAAAAAACATTTTTACTTTCTCATACTTCTTATGAAAAAGGAAAAATGTAATTTTTATTGGTATATTTTCAATCTTAGATCTTAGACATGGGCAACATTATATAATATATTAAATTAATATTTTATTTACAATATCAATTTGTACACTTTTTATAGTTCAAGTACTTATAATGGATATACATGTCACCTATAAATATATCAGATACAGGATAATGCACAGAGGAATTATTATCAAATAATAAATATGAATTGAATTCCATTTTGCAATTCAAGGATAACCATTTAGTTAATAATATGAAGTAATACAAACCTAATTTCTTTCTTTTTTTGTTGTTTTAAAAAAGCTTACTTTTCTGGACGATCTGCGTATAACTCAAATGCACTCTGCAGAGGGTGAGTGTGTAGACATGATTCCACAAATGTATCCTACTGGCACCGTTGAATCTTGGCTATTGAGGGTAATACTATGTATTATTATTATTTCTTACTAGTTTTTAACAACTTTTTCTTCTTTTAACGGGTGTTAAATAAAAGAGGAGGATCAATTCCTCTTTGCGCCTTTAAGGAGTAATAGCATTTACTTTCTATTACTTATCTCGCTTTTATTTCCTCAGTGCAGCTGTTATAGTATGTAACCACTGATCTGAGATAACAAAATGCATTACATCTCTCGAACTAATGTTCCTCTAGGGTTGCAGTAGGTTCTGGGGCGCGAGCTTTTCATGACGCTATCAAACATTTGGTCGTTGACCTGTTAATTTCTAGCCCTGGAGCTTCTGCTCCCTGCTTTACTTGTTAGTATGCTTCTTCTAGAGCTTGTCTTAAAAACACCATAAGGTTAATATCATCCGCATAAGCCCAGTGCTCCATCATTCTCTTAAATATTGTGCCTTCTGAGTTAAGCTGAAGTGCCTTCATAGCCTTTTCTAAGGTCAGGTTGAACAGGATTGTCGATATCACATTTCTTTGTCTCACCCCATAGTTAATGGGAAACTTTTTAAATAGCATTCCTTTTATCTTCACTTTTCTTTTGGATCCTTTCAGTGTTATCCTAGTGAGCCTAGTTAATTTTGGGTGAACTCCTAAAATCCTTCATTGCTTGACCCAGTGAACTTTTTTATACTCTAGCATATTATGCTTCTCGAAAGTCAATGAAAAGATGGTGCAAGTCAATATTGAATTAGTGGCAATTCTTTAGTGCTTGACGGATGGTAAATGAGTCCGTCGTGGTTCTGTTCTTTCGGGAACCACACTCAATTCGGGAATCACATTTTCCATGATTGGGGTTATTCTAGAGAACGCACTTGTACGCCGTACGTAGCAGGGTTATTCCCCTGCAGTTTTGACTCTCCGTCTTCTCATTTTCTAGGGGTAGAAGACTATTACTATATCTTATATATATATATATATATATATATATATATATATATATATATATATATATATATATATATATATATATATATATATATATATATATATATATATATATATATATATATATATATATATATATATATATATATATATATATATATATATATATATATATATATATATATATATATATATATATATATATATATATATATATATATATATATATATATATATATATATATATATATATATATATATATATATATATATATATATATATATATATATATATATATATATATATATATACTAGGCATCGCGTGGCTCTATCATTGAAGCGAGCGTATAGTAATAAATATGCATTGAATATTGAAAAAAAAGATTATTGTGAATCATGATGAGTTGATAGATAATGGGTCTGGTAGTAGTGCAGCGGCTAGTAGTAAGGGAACCACCCCGCATTCTTACTATTCCACTAACCACACATCTCTATTTCAATATTTATAATTTGTATCTCTTTGCTACAAACAAACTACTGCATGTATCAAATTGAAATTTTGCATGCCTGTTTCAATTGTGCATCAGATGGTGTCTATGAAGTTTTATTAAAATCGTTACGTTTGAACGAAAGATATCGGTAAAAAGGTTGTTTTCTCTATTTTAAACGTTTAGGCCCGCTTTAATAGTTTTAGCGATCTTTATTAATTCATAGCGGTGTCGCTGTTGGTTTTACTAAAAAATGTTATTTGTAAAAAATGTTCGTCTCATCGAATAGATGATGATAGAATCTTTTCCCGTCCTGAAATTCCAATTTAATTCTTGAACCTCTCGTTTACGCGAGCGTTGCGCGCGAACTCTTGGACGGATCACGCTGTCCAACGAACTTAGCCTGAGTATTAGTAAGAAGATCATGTATACCAAATTTCAACTAAATCGGTCAACTTTTACTCAAGTTATCGTCACACGCGTGAACGGTACTGACAGACAGACAGACAGACAGACAGACAGACAGACACGGAGCATATTTCGTTGAATGTAGGAAGCTCGCTACGCTCGCTTCAATAATATATATATATATATATATATATATATATATATATATATATATATATATATATATATAATATATATATATATATATATATATATATATCATATATATTTATATATATATATATATATATATATATATATATATATATATATATATATATATATATATATATATATATCGTCGGCTTGGAAGAAGACTGTCACAAAACCGTGTTTTCAAATTTTACAGGAGAAGCAAAAGAAAAAAGTGACTATTTTTGATGTCGAATTTATTGACCTTATGGTTGTTGGATTTGCTTTATATTATAATAACTTCTTCTATATACTTCAGAAAACCTAGCCATACTACTACTTTTTACATATTAAGCTCAGTGCTTAATTTTTAGGCAATTTTTCAATTAAAATCAGTACTTGTGACGATATTCCATAAAAAAGAGTAAGCAAATTGCATATTAGTACATAAGGGTTTATAATAATTTGGTAAAACATTTTACAAATTAACATAATTTATTTACTAAAATTAAAAGTACAAAAATCAAAATCATACATAAACTATATAACATGTCTAATAAAACGAGATCAGGCACAATTCTATTCAGTCTTTGTCTTTAGTTAGTAAATTCAGTGTTGAAATAAATAGGAACTGTAAGTGACAAGGCTATTGCATTTAGACAAGTAACTTATTTTTAAATGTTCTTTTGTTTCATATAATTCTTCTTAAATAAATAAAGACAAAAATAATAATACTGAAAATCAATTGACTTAGGTTCTTAGTCTATATAAAAATAATAATACTGAAAATCAATTGACTTAGGTTCTTAGTCTATACTAGTGCCTATAAATATAATATCACTTTTCCATATTTATATAATAATGACATTTAGATTTTCCAAATTACCTTGGACTCTATGGCACACAATCTTTTAAGTTGTTACACATTTAAAATAAAGATAGAAATAGGAAAATATAAATACTGATTTCTATAATTTATTCAAATTGAATATTGATTGAATAAAATAAAATGAGATCATAAAATGCCATGACAATGAAAAGTAAAAACAGTCAAATTGAAATAATTTGACACACAAATAAAACATTTAAAAAAATAAAAACAGTTTTGAGTCTTTATTAAGGAATCGATAAATAATTATACAATCATTGCTGCAATAAACATTCAAATGCATAAGCAGTATATCATGCATAGGTATTGTACGCTATGCTTGTATTTTTCTTACTTATTAAAAAAAATAGATATAGTATAAAACATAATATCAGGTAGGTATAAAAAGTTAAAAAAAGAAAGAAAAAATATTATGATGATTAAAATTCAAACACAAATAAAACAAGTTATACATTTTTATGTTTTCATAAAATGAAGGAATACTTTTTTTACTTATTAATTGAACTAAAGCGTCCTTTTTTACCATTGAGTCCAGTTTTTGTTTATAAGCTGATGTTAGTTTAACCTTTTTTATTTCGGTTGATTTCCATCTTGCTGCTAAACTTTTGTCTTCCAAACAACTTAAATTGATAATAACATCATCTTCACAAGGCCTGGAGTCCAGGTATCCCACGGAACAATCTACTGCCTCCAATTAATAGACTAGATTAGAGGGTGCTCAACTCCACCCCAATGCTGATAAGAAAGTTATAATCAAAATAACATACACATGAATGACAATAGTCACTAGTCACCCACGCGACCACTGCAGGGTTAAAACTCCGATTGGTAAATAAATATAGGGAATACGACGGAGAACACATAGATAAGAAGTAGTAGGGTTAACGATTTCGTGAATGACGAAAGGTTACTAATCTACGGTTGACAATTCTAAAAAATAATTGTTATAAAATTATATTTATTCATTTAAATAAAGCTTTATTTTAGTGGAAAACTGTTATAAAATAATAATATTGTTACAAAATTATATAAATGTAGATAACATTGTATGCAAGAGGGTCACTTTTTTAAAAAATAATTGTTTTAAAAAAATAAAAAAATAATCGTTTTGATCAAAATTGTCATAATATTGCACGTATGACGTTTTGATCAATTCATTTAATAAATATTTTATGGGTTTAATAGTCACAAAAGCATTTGTGTCGTTATTGAACAAAAATGAGATATAAATGTCTTCTTACCTTATTATGAAGACTGCAAGAAACACTTTTGTGACAGTTTATTAAAAAAAACGCGACGTTTCCACTTAGATGCCAAGTTGAACACTGATTTGTTACAGTTTAGACCATAATACTAATACAAACCTCTCTAATGTCAGACTGGCATTTCACTCATTCTGGCGTTCTGTGTTTGTACTAGAAATATGACAATATTCTACATAAAAGTACTACTCCTTAGGAGTGTTTTGGTACAAAAAAAAGGGTTTCTCAAAAAATCGGTTTTGTGACGGTCTTCTTCCAAACCGTCGATATATATATATATATATATATATATATATATATATATATATATATATATATATATATATATATATATACATATATATATATAGAGAGAGAGAGAGAGAGAGAGGGAAAGAGAGAGAGAGATTCCAAGACCTATATAAATGCAATTTCCTACTTTATCATAGTTTTATTATGATTTATACTATATATATACTACTATTTATACTAGATATATATTATATATCAATGATTGATTTTCTTTTAGGTTGAGGATAACATGGCTAATACGCTAAAAGTGAAAATATACGATTCTATGCAGACGATTGAAGAAACTCCAAGAGGAAAATGGGTTTTGGAATGGCCTGGACAAATAGTTATAGCTGGATGTCAAGCTTACTGGACTGCACATGTAGAGGATGCAATCAACAAAAAACATATTGACGGCTATTATGAAGTAATGCTTGAACATGTAAGTTTTGAGATGTAGTTGAAACAATTATTTAAGAGGTGATGGTTATTATGAGAGGTGTGAATGTTTAAAGTTGTGGAAGATGTGCTTTTAGCGCACACAAAGGGTCTATAGACAATAGACAATTTAATCCCAACGAAATCTCTAGTGTAAAAAAATAAGCCGTCTCGCGTAAAAAGTTGTGAGATCATAGGTTTTGCCAAGTCTCCTACTGTCCGAGTAAGTTCTACTAGGTCTAATTTATCCAGTGCAAGTACATGATGCTTGTCTGTCCCTCTCTCTATTCTCTTTCCCAAATCACTTTTAAAAACATTTTATGACTTGGCAAATACACACCACAAACTTAAATGAAATAATAAATATTATTCTTTCATTTTAGCGTCGCAGCACAAGGATACAAATAAATTACGACACTGCATTTAATTTTAGCCTCTTTGGGGTGTGTATTTGCCAAGTCAGAAAATGTTTTTAAATTTAAACGTGTAGAGTGATTTAGGAAAGAGCATAGAGAGAGGGACAGACAAACATCATGTACTTGCACAGGATAATTTAGACCTAGTAGAACTTACTCGGACAGTGGGAGACTTGGCTAAACCTATGATCTCACAACTTTTTACACGTGACTAGGCTTACATTATTATTTTACACACACACACACACACACACACACACACACACACACACATATATATATATGTGTGTGTGTGTGTGTATAATTATTTTCTATTATTATTCATAGAGTATTACACGGGATTTTTAAACCAAAGTGAATGATTGCCAACCTCTGAATTTCGCAATGACATTTCCTACTGCTTTACCAGTATGCTTGGAAGATGTTAAAAACAAGGACATGTTTACGACTTTGCTCCTTCTGGGTCGATAAGAAAAGCCCCAAAGAAGAAGCAAAGAGAGCTTAGTTAAGGTCTGGATGGTGTGTTTTAGGGCCCCCAAGTCCTAAAGCCTTGTGACAGAAGTTCGATCTTATTTCTCCTTTTTCTTTTCTTATTGCGACCTTCCCCCTCGACAGCAAGTTAACCTCCTGACATTTCGTACTAAGACGTGATGTCAGTCGAATTGCTGTTCCTTGATCCAAGGTCTCAAGGTTTTTTCTCCAACAAGTCTGGTAACATCTACAAATCGATGTTATTCTTGAATTCTTTCACAGCAATTTACGACTGACACTCAGCATTGTTATTTGCTGCAGAAGGGCTAATCCTTATTTGTTTATTTCACTTTTATTTATTTTACTTCGATTACTTTATAGTTATATAAAGCAACAGAAACAACCATTATAACTTAGTCATAAATTTACATATCTTAAGACTTAAGTCATAATGGAATCTTGATTACATAGTTTTACAAAACTAAGGGGCTTTCCCTTTTTGAAAGAAAGCTAGTTGTTTCAACCGACATATTTTGAAACTTGTCATAATAAATGGTCGGCTCATATTGTTCGCCCCGACCCGGGTTGTCTACCCCGTCCACACTGAGCACCAGCCTAGCACTTGCTCACTTTGATGTGCCCAATACGTTCGGATCGGGTTGAGGCATGCACATCAATTCGGCTCTTCCTGTCCACAATAATTCAGTACCAAGTGTTTATTTTCACTTAATTTATTCCAAAAAGGAATCCAGTTTGCAGCAGAGAACGTTGGTGGTTCCTGATTGCGGAAAATGTGTAAGTAGCATTTTATAAAATTTTCCGCTGGTCTCTTTGAGGTACCTACCACAAATAAACTAGAAGCTGAGCTGTATCTGTAATTCCACTCGATTCATTCAAGGCTAAAGAAATAAAAATTAGCAGCTGATAGGTCTTGTTTCAACAGCTTGGGATTTCCCTCTGCCGGCCGATCAGTATTTCTCGTATTCTTCTTCTTCTCTTATCCTTATGCTCCAATCAAAAAGGTAGGTTACACGTTGTTAAGGGAAAGTTCAAGTCCATATTTCATTCGTCATTGTTGGCTTATTATTTGTCTCCCTTGACCTTCCGTCTGCCTGCAGGAAAAACTTATGGGGAAATACAGCAGGGCTCTACTGTAAGTTTGGTTTAGAATAGAGCCGAACTACGTCGATGGCAATATGGGCTGGTTTGTCGATAATACCAATAAACGATAACTGTAAATTGGACGCCACCGCATTAAAAATTAAAGTGGACGAAATAAGGGAAGAATATAGGGACAAGGAGCTTAAGCACACACTGTAGTAACTTAAGAGGAAAAAGGGATGACTAATCAGGTAAGCTGTACAACATAGGATAGAACCAAAATAAATAGAATAACAAACACTCTTTATTGTACAAGTTAAGATCTTTCACTTTTAACTCTTGACTGCTGGAGTCTTATCTGCCTAACTGCGGGCTGTTGCAAATTGTAATATTTACTATAGAAATGGTTTTTAGAAAAATATATTGATTGTGAACAGAAAAGGTAGGTGTTTTGAGGAAAGAAGGAGGAACCTGGGTGGAGTGAGACAAGAGGTCTAAGCACTTCCCACTCAGAAAGATGAGTTAAAAATTGGTCGATCTTACTTGAGACAGATGGGGAGAGGTAAAACTCAACAGCTCGCTACTGACTTAGAGATGGCTAATCAAAGTAATGAGGTAGAACATCAAACGGGGTCGTCGAGTGAGTTAATGTGGCCTCAGAAGCCACCACTAGCGTCGCCAAACAACAGCTAGCAAAATCCACAATGGTGTTCGGGCTCATAAGAATCCTTGTTAAAGATGCCAATTAACTCCACCATTCACTCCACTTAAACACAGATTTTTTTTTTTTTTACAATGTGCTCTTGCAACACAAGACAACTTCTTAACCTCTCACGAATACACAGTGTCACCAAACAAAAAGAACTAAAAAAAAAAAAACTAAATAGTGACTGCTCTGAAAAAAAAATCGAGATGCTCTTGTTAGAAATAAAATTTAGTTAGGGCAACTATTGTAAATTATTGTTAATGAATAGTACATTACGCGTCGAGTGCGGAAAGTAGCATTTTGCATGCGAGTGTGGAGTTTGCACCCGAGCGAAAGCGAGGGTGGTAAAACCACACGAGCAATGCAAAATGCCGTTTTCGCACGAGTTGCGTACTTACCGTACTTTATCTACGATTGTTAGATTTAAATAATAAATACAGAAAAAAATAAACTTGCTGTATGTAAGTTCGTATCTCTCTCTTGATAAAGATGGCATTAATTCATTAGTTGTATTTTTTGCCGAATTAATTATTTCTGGAGGAGTATTATTCTCCACATTTTCGTCAAAGTCACTTGATTCACTCATTGTTTTACACTAAAAACTCGATATAAACAGTTACTTTAATAAAAGCAAATTAGTTTTGTTAAATGTAAACAAACTAGCTAATCGTGCGTAAAGCTGAAGAATTCCTCTTCTTTACCGCACTAGCGTGGTAAAGAAGAGGAATTATTTAGAACTATGAGACGCGCATGCGCAATGAATACAAGTACGTAAATAATCACTTTCTACGCATCTAAACAAAGATATAATGTTTATATTTCGTAGCAATCGTAGATAAAATATATTATTTATACCTTACAATTATATTATATTTTTAATTATATTATAGCAAGTTATTATGTAATAATTCTTGATTATAATTATTATATATTATGTTTTTATTGATTGTTTTTAAAAATAAAATTATACTAAAATAATCTTTACTTGAAATTCGCGTTACTGCTTCGTCTTCTGGACCGTAGGTCCAAGCTTTCTCTTAATAATAAGCCTAAAATGTACAATGAAGTCCTAAAACCAGCTTGGACCTACGGCTTGGAAGTGTGGGGTAGCACCAAACCTTCCAACTTCCGTCGTCTCCAAATCATCCAGTCCAAGACCCTTAGAAAAATCACTGATGCCTCATTCTATGTCTCCAACCTCACTCTCCACAATAATCTCAACATTCCCTTCGTTCAAGATCTATCCATATCCCGATATCACAAATTCCATGAATCCTTATTAGATCGTCCTAATCCTCTAGTTCAACTCCTCTCTACCCTATCTGTTCCAGAAAACCCTCCTCGACGCCTGAAGAGACAGTGGCCTAAGGACTTATTAAATATACACGTATAAAATCTGTATTTATCCTGCTATCTACTATATCTTATTTATATAATTATTTAATTGTATTTAATTATTTAGTTTATTTATTTAATTTACTTAATAATTTAAACATGCATATTAGTACCTCAATCAATCAACTCTATCTACATTTATCATTATTCTTTATTTATTTATTTGTAATCAATCCTCTATGTAATCATCACGCCAAAAAGGGGTAAGTTACTGGACTACTTCCTTTTCACATGTTGATCAAGCCAAACAAATCCGATAATAACTGTATCACTCATAACATGGTTATTATTGTAGTTGTGTTAATCAATAAATAAATAATCAATTCGCCTCTAATTTTACAATAAAAGAAATTATATACACGGGTGGATACCTATCAATTGTAGCAAAGTATTTTTCAACAATGTTTTCTCTGCATATTTTGTATTTTGGCATCTTATACCATTTTATATCACTCGTAATATGAATGCATCTTAATTGTCCTTCTAGCTGGATACATTGAGAAATTTAGTCAGAGGACCTTTAAAAAGAGTAGAGAGACAAGTATTATCTGCTCTTATTGTCATTGAAGTACATGCAAGAGACGTCACGTACAACTTGATGGATCTTAATATCAGCAATGTCAACGAATTTGATTGGATCTCGCAACTTAGGTATTGTTTGTCTACTGAAATTTCGTACACACTCACTATATTATACTAGCTTTCACCCCGCACTCCGCGCGGGACACATGATAGTTATTAGTGGCTTTGTTTCCTGTAATGATATAGGCTTAGCAATTTAATTATATGTCATATCCCTAAATAGTTTTGTTTCCAAAGCCTTCTAGGAAAGTCATTGAACAATAATCAACCATTGGTGCATTATTCTAATTACCAGTCTTTTCTCTCAATACTGTAGTTGCAATAACTCAATTTCTCAACAGGGTTTGGTTATGGGGGGTCAACCTATTTTTTTAGGTTATTTTTGTTTTTAATTTTTTTAAAAATAAAATGGTTAATAACTTTGGTTCTACTTAATGAAACTAAGCCTACAACATGCGCAACATGTTTGCGCTCACCTCTGAAAAAAACTAATAGATTTCGTCGAAGTCGACCTGGTGGCGACAGACATACACGAAAAACAAAAATGAATTAAGCTTTTTTAAAATGTATTCCATTTATCCTTTGGTAGGCCCAGGCCCACCTTGGGCTATTGCTCTTACTAATAAATCGAAATCACTGGATCGGTAAATAAGTACTCGTATGTGAGAAAGTTTAGTACGAGTAACATTGGACGGAGTCCAAAACATTTTTCTTTAACTTGTAAATCTTAAGCCGGGTTTACACCAGAGTTAGTAACAAATGCTACCAACAATTTTGTTAGTAACCAATTGTTGTAACAAAATATACCCGGATTTACAAAAGAGCTTTTGACATGTTTTGATAACAATTGTTAGTAACATTTTGGAAAATTCTTCTGAATTTGTTACCAACAATTTTTGTAAGCAACAGGGGGCACGTGCTCCCTATCATTTAAATTTTAAAGCGCTGTTTTGAGAGGTCCTGTTTTCAAAATTTTCCGGGGGATGACCCCCCGACCCCCCGCCATAAATCCCCACCCCCCGCCAATAGTTAACTGCAGGCGACGCCCATCACAATAAGATATTGTACTGCAGTAAGCATCAGCATAACATTTTCTAACGAATACGTTCTAAAACAGTTGTTGTTACTTGGGCGCAGAGATTTTTTTTATTATTAGTTGTACATTTTTTTTTTTTGGGGGAGGGGGAGGCCATCTGCTTTTTTGAATAAGTAGTCCCTGTTCTTGTTACCACTACGAATATACCCCCCCCCCCACTCTAAACTGACTTAGAATGTGCCCCCCCCCCCCCCCGAGACCTAGCAACTGGATACGCCACTGGCTACAGCCGTGTAATTGACGGAAAAATTCCCCAAAAATTGCATTTTTCATTTTTATCCCCCTCCCAAAAAAAAAAAATTAAAAATGGTGGACGCAACGTTAAAGTTATTTGTGTATTAACGGTAAGTTGTATCGAAAAACTGATTGCACAAACCGCTACTGATTTTAAAAAGTCTCCAAGTTTGATTTTATGAATTTTTTCGTACCTCCATCGGTTATACCTTAGTTAGAGTTAGATTTGATTAATATTTTTAAATTTTCGACTTTGAGCTTTCATGGCGGCCGCAATTACTTATTGAGTGGGTTTATTTCTGATTAGAGGGTTCAAAGCGCATACTAATTTTTAAAAGCGAGTATTTATTATTTTACGAATTCGTCCTATTTGCTGTGAAAATGAGAGTAAACGTGTCACGTGACCACTATTTTTTTAATTTGTTATTGTGTTGCATATCATTCGAAAAGCCTCAATTTGTACTTTAAGGCTGTGCCATTTGTTTATTTTATATAAAACAAATTGACACTACATTCATGAGCAAGATTGCTCTTTTATTGTTATTGCTTAACACTTGGCCAGTTTCTTATTGAGGCATAAAACATCAGTGACATTGTAGTCACATAAGAGTTACGCGGATAATAGGAAGGAGAAAAATCAGAAGAATAAGAAAATGTTCCAGACCCCTTCCCAACAAAGTCAGCCATATCAAAGTAGCGATATCTACATTGCGGGCATGACTGTTTTATGTCTTATTCAGAAACTGGCCAAGTGTTAAGTAATAAAAAAAAGTGCAGCCTTGCTCATGAAAGTAGTAGTGAAGTGAGGTTATGGACTAAAGAAAGAGCAGATAATTTTGTTAAGATCTGTCGGACCGCCTTTTCTATTGAAATAAGTATTTGTTTCAGGTATTATTTGGTAGATATTGACCTCAAGATAAGAGCAGTGAATGCCGAATTCCCTTACGCTTACGAGTACCTAGGGAACAGTGGACGACTCGTTATAACACCTCTAACTGATCGCTGCTATTTGACTCTCACAGGAGCATTACATTTGAAATTCGGTGGAGCTCCGGCTGGACCAGCTGGAACTGGAAAAACAGAAACTACTAAGGTATTACCCAATAAATTATAAATAAATTTCTTTTCACACAATAGTGTATCGCACAAATGGTCCTCACAATCTTTCTATATATCATCAAAACTTTTTTCGTGCGAACAAAATCCGAGCAAATTTATCCCTCATAATATTTTTATATATACTCCTTGTCAAAAGCATTGCATCAGCTACCAATTTTGTAAAAAAAATTAAATAAAACTTCAAGTTGTTGACCACCCTTATAAAAATTACCTATAAGGCAATCCCACTTTAACCAAAATGCCTACATTTAGTAAGCTTTCACACCATTCACTACTTGGTTTTAAATTTACTTGTTGTGCTCAGTACAAAAAAGTCAAAATTTGGTTGTAATACTATTACGAGTATACTTGTCAAAAGCTTTTGAAAAAAACATCCTAGTTACTCAAAATCCGTGAGAGAAAGGTGAGAAAATTTTATTTTATAGTTTTGGTTTCTTATTAGACTCACTAAAACATAACCACTATGATGGATGACAACGACCAAACGGATGTGAAACTAACCCTACTTGAAAATATTTAAGAGAAATACATTACGAATTCTTGCTCTCATTATTAGTTGCTTTGTTATTATACCTCATTCTTAGGACTTACTTTTAATAATACTTTTTTTCTGAGGTTTTAATCATGATGTTTTAAAATTTATTTGTTAGGTAAGGAACATAATGAGAGTATGATTACTCTCGGCCTTTCAAGAAAAGAAAACCCGTCCTAAAGAGATTCTAATTACTAAACTTGGAATAATATCACTTGCAAGACTTGGAGAAACAAGAGAAATAACTTTTAACTCAATTTTTCTCTTGTCTTGTCCAGCTTTTTTTCTTCTTTTATTATCTTTAGATGAAACATTATTCTTAACACAGTTAGGGGAACGTCGGAAGCTTTAAAAATAAGTCCTCAAGATAAATCCTCTGCAGATGTGTCCGAGACAAACATCTCTTTAGTGAAATATGTCATGGTAAATATAGAAACAAGAAGTTGAAGATATAACAAGATTGTACTGTAACACTCAGTTTCTTTACTTTTTTGTTCACTAACCATGACCATGATGTGTTTCTATCATAAAATTCTTTTTTTTTATTTGATTATAATAATTGTTAATGTAAAAAGGTGATAAATTGTTTTAGTTTAGTGAGTGCCTAGTAAAATTGGTCACTTAGGCTCAGCTAGAGCATTTGCTGACAGCTGGAGGACCATTTTTTTTGCCTGAAACGATAACATATCCTGGGCTACTAGGATGGTTTAGTGTAAATCTACGTTATCTGTTATAGGATGAAAAGAAGAATGTATATTGTATATACCTACATTATTTAGAACTGTACCTTGTTTAATGTTGTAAATATAAAGTATGTGTGTTCATTATATTTTCCTCTTCTTTATTTGTATAGGATCTGGCTAAAGCTTTTGCTATTCAGTGCGTGGTGTTCAATTGCTCTGATCAGCTGGATTTTATGGCAATGGGCAAATTTTTTAAAGGTCTTGCGAGGTAATGGATCCCTATTCATGAAATTTTAATATTTGGATAAATTTAAAGTTATTACCCTAAATAACCCTAACAGGCCGTCAGAAGGCCCAATCAAAAATCCATAGTGGCTTTCATACACATCTGCATACTGGATTGCAAACTTTTCAGACTATTTATTTTGTTGGCTTGCTCGACAAATAGTCAATACGATGTTTTCTTTATCAAACGAGATTGTTATGCTTCTGATTTTCACGGTCAAAAAAGCGTAGGCGAAAAAATACTCACTTATGTATTTTAATAAATAATTATAAATTGATATTGACTTCACTATTTTAAGTGTTTACATAATGAACTTTTTGTTTGTAAATAAATGCTTTTAGTTCTGGCGCATGGGCTTGTTTTGACGAGTTTAATAGAATAGATATTGAAGTTCTATCTGTCATTGCTCAACAAATTATGACAATTCAAAAGGCGCAAATTACTAGAGCAGAAAGGTACTTCGTTAGAATAATTAATAATTTTTATTTTGCTAATTCGATCTATAGAAATAGCACATGCAATTCATGAACTGCACTTGGAGGAAAACTAAAAGTTATTATTATTCAGAGAATATTTCAATATTTTTAATAAAAAGATTTTTTAATAAGAAGACTTAAAATGTTATTTTATTTATTTTAAATATATATCCATATTTCAATTTATGACTGAATGTCCCTACCTTTTATTTTTATGCATTATCATTACATATTTATTTTAATTTGTAATTTGTAAATTTCAGATTTATGTTCGAGGGAACTGACTTAAAGCTTAAGGCTTCATGTGCCGTCTTTATCACAATGAATCCTGGTAAGTAATTTTGAATAAACCAATTCTACAGTATATAATCGCGTGGCTTTGTCATTGAAGCGAGCATATAACAAGAAATATTGAATACCTAATATGAAAATAGTTAATAATGAATTTCATGGATGAAGGTAAGTGGAAGAGGGTATAGTGGTGAGGAGGTACTTGGTTCCAAGCTCACCTTTCTAGATTAACTTCTGTAACTACACCCCTATAGAATTTTAACCTTCCTCAGTACCTTTTCAACTATATTATAAATATATTGCTTCACTACACAAAAACGTCTGCTTGTATCAAGAGGAAATTTTACATGTTTGTTTTAATTGTAATTTAGACGATGTATATTAAGTTTTATTGAAGTTAAAAAATGTATTTTATATTTTTTGTCTCATCGAATAAGAGTAGAACATTTTCCCGTGCTAAAATTATAATTATAGAGCGTTGGACGGATTCCGCTTTCCTACGAACTTATCCTGAGCACTGGTAAAAGGAACGTGTGTACTATATTATAATATCTTAACTAAATCGTTCTACTTTGACTCGTTATCGTCACACGCATAAACGTTACTGACAGACAGGATGCATATTTTGTTGAATGTAAGAAGCTCACGTAAGCTCTCTTCAATAAAAGCTGTTGTAATACTTCACTAAATGATGATAATCAACTACTTGTAGAAATTATTGTAAATATCAACTATCGTAAGATGACGGAAAAGCCTATGCCTTCTCTCGTCTTGTCTTCAGAAGTCTAGCCTTGTTGCTTTCCCATCAACATTTCCAGATGTATATTCAAATGTCGTTTATGCTTCTGGTTTGATACATTAGATTTACTTTTGCAACGCGTTGAATACTCACTTTTCAGTAATCTATTGTTTCAGGCAAATGTCTAGACTGGCAAAAAGTTGAAACTATACGTATATAGGAAAGATTTATAGATCTATTGAAACGTAAAATTATACATGTCGAGTTGTGGTGCTCCACAAACACAAAACACCACCAAGCTCCAAATATGATATATAGCTATATATAATATATAGCTATATAATATATATATATATATATATATATAGCTCCAATTTGCTATATTAACTATTGAAATGCACTGCATAAATATTAAATGTCATTATTAAAGTAATAAAATAACATAATAATTTGTATTCCTTTGACTTATATTACGTTACAAAAAAAATCCAAATGTGTTCACTGGTATGAAAGGTATCCAACTGATAAACGAAGGTAAAATACTGCTAGAAGACGACTATCTAACTTACTTTTATTATAAAGAAGAAAAATTTGCTAATCTTACCTACAAACATGGATCTCTATGGAACGCCTTAGCCTCTCCAAAATCCAAATAACTCCTGGGCAAAGTCTGATTCTAAAAACGTATAGGTCTTTGCCCATGACCTAGCTATAAATTCGTCTCACCTCAACCTAATATTATTGACCTAGATTACAATCATCTCCTTCTTTCTTTTCTACTGCCTCCACTTTGAAAAGCTTTTACCCATCTGATAGAAAATATGTACATTACTAAACAACTCACACGCCACATATAGCTCCAGGTGTTATGACCTTGATACATTTGAAATCCTTATCGTCTCCCTAAAGAAGGCACCCTTATATATATATATATATATATACATACATAGCCAAGGTGTGGCACACTGGACTGCTTTGGAAACTCAAGTGTATTTTCCCCTTTACTTTTCATCTCATCCTTAAATCCTCTCTGATAGGTATTTTCGTGTATCTAGGAGAATGTGAAAAGGAGGATAATAGTACCCTAGAGCTCTTTTACTCTCTATACCCCCAACATTCCTTAGCATCCTTTGTCAGTTCTTGCCACATTCGCGGGCGACAAGGCTATTCTATCTGTACTCAAGAGTCCTCATATTGCATCCGATATTATACTAATGCCTGACCTCTAGTCATACTTAAACATGCTCTAATTCCTCAATTTGATGCTAAGGCCTTATCCTTGAAATATGTTTCACTTGGCAGGAGCACACAAAAACAAATCGAACTGACATAATAAGACGATATAAATTACTGTTCCGTCATCTGGACCGTAGGTCCAAGCTTTCTCATTACTACAAACTTAAAATGTATAATGTAGTCATAAAACCAGCTCCAACGGTTTGGAAGTGAGGGGTGGACCAATCTTTCCAACTCCCGTCGTCTCTAAAACATCCAACCAAAACCACTGATGCTCTATTCTCTGTCTGCAACCTCAATCTCCACAATGATCTCAAATCTCAATGTTTCCTTTGTTCGGGATCTATCATATCGCGCTATCACACATGCCGTGTACTCATATTAAGATCATTCTAATCCTATAGTTCAACCTCTTTCTTCCCAATATATACCAAACAACCCTTCTCGTTGCATGAAGAGAATGTGGCCTAGAGACTTATTAGATAAACACAAATCAAAATCTGTAAATATCATCTTATTTACCTTAATTATTTTTTTGTTTTTCGTCTCCCATTTTACCTTTTTTTATTTTCATTACTATTATTATTTATTTAATTTGATCTATCTATTTATTTAATCTATCTAAGTATTTATATATATATTTATCGCTAAAAAGGGGTAGTCGTTGGACTACATCCTTTTTATTTGTTGTACATGCCAAATAAACAATATCAACTTTAATACTCCTAACATTTATATAATTGTAGTTGTGTTAAACAATAATATGAAAAAAAAGGTTAAAAAAGTATACCTTGGTTTAATACAGCCACTCGAGTATTCTAAAATTGTAATTAAAATTAAACAAATATTTTTAGAATTGGACTATTAACATAAGAATATTAATTTGGCTTTAAATTATATTCAAACTGTTTAAAGTAAGAATTAATGTAATAATTGCAGGTTATGCCGGACGTACAGAACTTCCAGATAATTTGAAAGCTTTATTTAGGCCTGTAGCTATGATGGTTCCAGATTATACACTAATTGCTGAAATCTCTCTCTTCTCATTTGGCTTCTCCAACGCCAAGAGTCTTGCTGGCAAGATCACGTCTACTTTTAAGCTAAGTTCTGAACAACTCAGTTCTCAGGTATATACAAACAACAATTTACTGGATAAATACGTTTAAGTTTTAGTAAATCAGAATATTCGTGATTTAATCACTAATTAAATAAATATTTAATAATATATTTCCAACCTAATAAGAAAATAATCGAATTGATTGATTGATTTATTTTTTTTAAATTATACTTATATCCTCTAAAATAGGCTAAAGCAGCTTGTAGATTTATAATGCTGGCTTCTTTACATTTTATATTTTTTATATCTAATCTTACCCCTTGAATTAATGATAATGGTTTCTTTAATTTGTTAAAATTATTTTTTATTTAGGATCATTATGATTTTGGTATGAGAGCTGTTAAGACTGTAATTACTGTAGCTGGTAAAATGAGTCATTGATCAGGCGTCAAATAGACAACTCCTCATGACTCACCTCTGTTATTTTTCGATTTTATTGACGATTTAAATTTCTAATGATTTTTAACTCCTCAGACAACAAGGTTAGAAAATGTTCCAAATGGAGGAACGAAATATTACCTAATAAATTATAAAAGAGTTTTTTTTACCCCTTTGGACACAAAGATTTTATAAATAATTAATGATAATGGTTTCTTTAATTTGTTAAAATTATTTTTTATTTAGGATCATTATGATTTTGGTATGAGAGCTGTTAAGACTGTAATTACTGTAGCTGGTAATTTGAAAAGAGAACATCCAACTATGGACGAAAGTCAAATTATATGGAGATCACTAAAAGATGTCAACGTTCCAAAATTTTTAGTTAATGATCTCAAATTATTCAATGGTATGTTTCAATTAACCAAAACTTGTTGCATTGCTTAAAGAAAGACCACACACAGTTTTAAACCATGAGAAATGTTGATTTGCGCTGTTGCATGTATTGAAATAAAAAGTTTTAATCTCTTTCACAATCCTACAATGTAGGTGTTGAGATATAGTAACATGGAAAACATTTTACCGATAATTCTGAAATCTATGTTAAAGTTTTATCAAAACTGGTCAAGCTCATATAAGCTTTTATAAAACTATATGGATTTACGACCTAGTTGTGCTAAACTTGATTTTAAATGTTTAATAAACTTTACAGAAGGAACTGAAAATTCATATTATTTAGAAATTACAGTAGAAAGATTAAGTAAAATTACTAATGCCTATAAACACCATGAATAAAATAGATGCTAAATGAGATACACAAAAATACATAATTAAAAAGAAATTATATATATCTAAGTAACAAGATTCAGTTTATAATAAAAAAAATCGGGTACAAGGTACCTCGGAACATTTCCTCACTTCAGAGGCCACTAAAGTGGCCTCCCCTGCTGCTTCGCAGCAGGAGGAAGCAGCATTGGACGAGGTCAGTACTTGGATGGGTGACCGTTCTGAACTAACTGATTTATTATCATTCTTCAAAAAAAAACCTTAATTTTAATACCTATATTTTATTTAATTATTTGAAGTTTGGCGGTATTTTGACAGATGTAAACAAACTTTGACGTCATCAAAATTATCTCACTAATAAATAATTATATTCGCTTATAACTTTTAAACTAATTAATGGAATTTTATCGGGGTTTTTTATATTTGTTCATCAATTTTTTCCTGTTCCAACGATATGCTATACGAGCATAAACCTGTTTATGCTTTCGGTATTACTTACGGTCAAAGTTTAAAATTCAAAAATTTATAACTTCAAAATGGCGGCCAAAATCAAAATGAAATTTAGTGGGCTATTTGTCATACAGAGAGGTACATTCGAGCCAAATTTCAACTCGATTAGGACCATTTTCGATTTATTACGATTTTTTTAAATTTTTGTTGACTCAGCAAACTGGGTTCAAGATGGCGGAAAAAGTTGATTTTCCGGGCGGCACAACTACAGGTTAGGACTGATTTTTCTGCCAAGTTTCAACTCTCTAGGTTAAATACCTTGGGCGCTACGATGATAACACACATACACACACACATACACACATACATACGTCATGCTGAAAACCACTCAGGAGGTTTTAAAAACACCTAAAACGGATAATTTCGTTGAAATCTCGAAAAAAAATTTTTTTTTTAAAACAATACTTTTCCTACTATTAGTAGTGAGGAAAAGTAAAAAGATCGCATAAATGAAGAAGTAAATTGCTATCAATAAATCTATTTTCATTTAGTCTCCATGTAAAATAATATTAATTGTTGTTAACTCTAAAAGTTTACCTAATATGTTGCTATAAATCTCAAAGTTGGATTTGATTTCCAAACCATTTAATACTCACGGTTAATATTAATATTAATAAACGGTTCTTCATAACTATTTTATTTTATACAATTTGTTTTAATAAATAGTTCTTAAAAAATATTTAGGAATTTGATAAGATTTATTTCGGATGGTTGATAAATGTTTTAGTAAAAATATCTTAAGACACATTAATTTTATTATTTTTCAGGTATTGTATCGGATTTATTTCCACGGTTAGTTGAAGAGCCTATTGACTACGGTAAGCTAGAACTTGCTATTCGACAGACATTACTTGAATACGGTCTGGAAGATGTTGATGGTAAGAGCATCAGTCGGTAGATTTTAATTTAGAAGTGTTTAAGTAATGTGTATGTGCAGTAAAAAAAAAAAAATATTAATATTCTAAAATTATGTTTAAATATAAGTACTATAGAAATAATGTAACTGTTACATTTGCTTTTGCTGCTCGGAGTTCAAACGGTGCTTTTTGACAGTTTATCGAATTTCGTTTAGGGAATTATGGTAATAAGGTAGCTGGGGGAAGTGGGGTATATTTTAGATGGGCCCATCTAAAATCCGTTTCAAGGGTTCCTGATCACAAAAACTGAACCCTAATTCTTCTTAAATTATAGTATATTATTTTTTTACTTGAGAAAAAATAGCAAATTTAGGTCATTGAGATTGCATGGTTTATTGAACTATGTTGCGTTAGGTAACAGAAATTAAATATATTTAACTTATATAAATCAGGTTTTGAATGCAGAGCTATAAATGCTTAAAGCTTAATTAGGCACTCAATAAATATTTGTAATAATTAAATACCGGTAGTTTTCTCGTAAATAAATATTTTTAATAATTAAATATCGATAGTTTTCTCGTAAATAAATATTTGTAATAATTAAATATCGGTAGTTTTCTCGTAGCAGATATTATTTAGGTATAACATAATTTTATTTCAAATATAAACGACAAATTGCAAGATCATAGTATAATTAACTATTTAATTTATAATTATTTCAACATGATACAATGCCACAGTCAATTATTTATATTTGCATAACTGCCCACTCTTTAAATAATAGTATTTTCATTAAACAGTATTAGCGTTTGTATACAGTTCTAATTACTGTTACAAAGTTAATATTTTGTATAAAAAATGATAAAATACCTCGACTCAATCTCATGTCTGAATAGAGTAAATTTGTAAAATATGAGTATACAACAAGTCTGAGATGATCAGAATAATTTATGATTATTAGTATAATTCTATTTTATGTATATTAATGAATAATGGTAATATAAAAAACATTCTTAATCCGCATTTATTTTAATGGCCCCAGGCATCGTGGGTACACTTTATAACGTTTTGTTAATTTATTATTTAATACAAATAAGTATAATGAAAGATGAATTATATTAAAAAATTGTACGTGGGGGGTCTCCGAACTTTTCTCTACCAAATAATTCAAAAATTGTGGATAGCTTATAGAAAGGTATCATTTGTTTAGCTCAATCGGTGAAATAGTTCCAAAATTATTTAGCTTTAAATTTTCGAAGTTCAAGAGTCGATATTTTCAAAATGGTGGAAGATATTAAAACGAATTTCATTGGAAATGTTTTTCTAATAAAGAGGTGTATTTGGTGCAAATTTTAGTAGGTACATCGTAAGAATTTTCCATTTTTACGATTTTTTAAAATTGTTGCTGACTCAGCAAAATGGGTAAACGACATCACAAATTTATTATTTTCTGGACAGCTCAACTAATTGTAAGGACTGATTTCTTTTAGTTTGAACTCTCTAGCTAGAAGACTAGGAGTTATGTGTGACAGTCAGACACATACACAAACAGACATCCAGCTGAAAACCACTAAAATCGTCTTCAAAACATCCAAAACGGATAATTCGATTGAATTTTTTTTGGGGAGAACAATCATTTTCCTTTAGGGTAAGGGAAAATAAAATTATACGGTGCATCCAAACATTAATTTTGTTGGGTTCTTTGGGACAGCTTTATCTTGAAAGTTAAGGATTTACTGAAAATTAATTTATTGTTCTTGTTTACAGATTATGTAAAGAAAGTAATACAACTGTATGAAACTACTGTTGTGCGGCACGGACTTATGCTTGTTGGACCTACAGGCTCAGGAAAAACTAAAGTAAGTATCACCAATTCGTTGTTAACTTATTTATTACAAAAAAAATCTACAACATCGGCGAATCCGATGTGTTAGCTTACTGGCAATACTCCTGAAACTAAGTTCCAAACTCCGACAAAATATCTGATAAGCTTGAGTCCAAAGGCCAAAGAGACTAAGAGACATTTTTTAATAATAATGACTCACATTTAGTAGATGTGTAAAATGGCTGATACCCCATTCAGTACTAACTAATATTGTTGAAGATATAATTGTTTGTTTTTTAAGACAGTTTTCTAAATAAATTTGACAGTCTTTAATTTTTTAGAATATAAGCAGTTTTTTATTTTTTTTTTTAACTAAAGAACGTATTAAACAATTCTTTTGCAATTCATTTTTTTGTTTGTTTTTTTGTAACAGGTGTGTTGATTGGATATGATAGTAATAGCCAAATTATTGCCGTCTTCCTACCGTTCAATCAAGTTGAAACTTTGTCCACTTGTATGTTCTAGTGACATGATAATACTAATAAATATATACACAACCTCTAAATTTGTACAAAAATCTTTACATCAACTGCCCGTTCATAGGTCAAACTTTGACGTACTTCTTCTTGTTCAGCCGATTTAGCTTAACTAATATAATAATAATTACTTATACAATTAATACTCTCCTATTGAAATTTCAGGTTTCTTGGTATTAACTACTCATGTAGAACAATAATAATCTAAACTAATCACATTTCGCTGTATCTATTCCAGTGTTACGAAGTACTAAAGGATGCGATGACATCACTGACAGGCCAGCCATCTCCCAGTGGATATCCATTCACGCGAGTTTGGACCTATGTTTTGAATCCTAAGTCTATAACAATGGGTCAACTTTACGGTGAATTTGACTTAATGTCACATGAATGGTTAGACATAATATTTGCATTACACTTTACATAACATTTTCAAATATTAGGGTTAGCTGTTAGCTAACTGAAACTTCTATTTACTGTACAGATATTATTAATTATATATATTGCGTGCCCACGGATTGAGTGCACGTGGTGGGCACATGACAAACAATTTTCAAAATGAAATTTGAGCATCTGGGCATCAGCCCTGCTTGGTCTTAAACTAAGAAGTTGAAAAGATTAGTCCAATAAAATAATGTACAATCTGTTACGATGAATTTTCAAAAATTGTCAAGAGTAAAGTACATTTCTTTTTAAAAATATAAAAAATATATATTAGAACAGTTGTTCCAAAATTAATAGTTATGACTTATGACAGATTGATCGCCCATTTTTTTCTTTTTCGAAACCAGTAAGTACAAAAAGTTGAGGTATAACCACTCGGCTACGCCGCGCCAGTCCCTTTTTTATACTTGGTCATCATTATTCATATTACCATCTTTTCATTTTCATCCAATTTTTCTATACATATCTGTTAGTCATAATATCACAACTCAGTTTTTATATAGGGTAGGTGGGGGACAAAGGTCCGCATGGGGTAAATGTCCGCACAGTTTTAAAAATGGGAGGGAAACTACTTTTTGAAGTGGGACTGGCAACACTCGTTCCTTACGTTGAGGCTTTGCTCCTGTAAGGTTATCTTGATTTTGTTTGTACTGTTGCCAAGAAACATGAGGTAAGTTTATTTTTTTATGTTTCAATCTAACTTTTATAGAGTTTTGGCAGTTTATTATTAATTATTATAAAACAATATTCGTATTTTTGATAAAGTTGTATCAAAATGGTGCTAAAGTAGTGTAGAAATAGACACTTGTTTTACCTTCATATGTAGTTACCTTCAATAGGTTACTATATTTATATGATTTGATAAAATGGGGTAAAGATCCACGCACTGAATAGGGCAAAGATCCGCAGACTGAATGGGGCAAATGTCCTAATGTGGGCTTTTTTCCCATTTAAAAAGTTTAATATAAAGATTAATTTATTTTATTTACTTCTGGTGAAAGAACTAGTTTTTAATTTTTAGAGTGTACAAGAGAAAGAAAGATTTTTTGCGCCTTTTAACCCAGCAGACCCTTGATAAAAAGAAAGGATTAATTAAAAGGGGTTTTTCCTTCTACGATACTTCATATTGTACCAAATATGTTTTCTTTATCGTTAAATATAAATGTTCCATTATAAAGTATTTCACTATCTTGAATTATTAATTAATTAATACCACCTGGGATAAAGGTCCGCGGTGCGACCGTTTGCCCCAAGAAATGGGGCAAACGTCCGCAAATAATAATTTTGGTAAAATGGTGCCCCAAAAATGTTGAGATATTTATGGAGCAATGAGAGATGGGGGATTGTTAGATGGATTGTTGGCCAAAATTCACTGGTCATTTAGAAATTATTAAAAGGAAGCAAATGCTCAAAATTAGCCCTAAACCAAAAAGTGCGGACCATTAACCCCACCTACCCTTCCCATAAATTAAAAAGAATAAGATTATGATTTGATAATAAACTGATCCTGTTTCCTCTTAAAATTTTTAAATCACTATACAAATATTTTATAATATTTGATAATACTATTTTTTATTACTAACTGATGGTATTTGAAAAAAAACAGGTAGTGTTTATAACTAATTCAAAATTATGTGGTTAGCAGCTTTGTGTTAGCAATATAAAAGTAAAACTAATCCTTCATTTTTTTTTTTAAACTTCTGAGGTAATATTTGTTAAATAAAAAGTCTTTCAAGAAGAGCCCTAAAATCTTAACTGTACGATAGTTCTGTTGTTACGATTATTCGCCGATACTCAGTCGGTTGCAGGGTGGGGTAAGAAGGGAAATCAAGTATGGACCGATTTAGGGAAAATAAAGGAGATAAGGGGGAAGAGAAAAAGAATTAATAGGGGAAAGGGCGCCACCTCATCTATGGTAAGCTAAGCAAGAGGGGAGATGAGGAAATCCCTCTTAATAGTAACACAATAGGTATATAATAAGTAGGTAAATAATTTGAGTAACACAATCAGTTACTGAAACTGAATAACATTTTAATCAACAAGCTCTCTTTCCTCAAGCAATTTGTTACAAGTAAATCCTAAATAAATAAAACATTAAAACTAGGT
This sequence comes from Gerris lacustris, assembly GCA_951217055.1. Taxonomy (NCBI): domain Eukaryota; kingdom Metazoa; phylum Arthropoda; class Insecta; order Hemiptera; family Gerridae; genus Gerris; species Gerris lacustris. The sequence goes on from OX578277.1 coordinate 84,494,338, forward strand.
TAGTAGGAGCCAATGAAATATCTAATGAACTAGTATAACAATCAAGCTATAAGGAATAACTATAGCATAACAATTTCCAAACATTCCGGAACATGCACATAAATAATATAACAGTAATTAACAAAGTAAAATATAAACTGGGCTACGGAACCATTTACAAATAGCCGCAAGATATCAACCCCAAAACTACACAGTCTCTACTTCCCTAATCCCTGGCCAGGTAAGTGCTAGTACCCCGACGCGACTTAACCGGAACGGCGGTACACGGACGCGGGAGATCCAGATCTATCCAGAGATTGTGTCTCCGAAATTATTTACTTAGCGCTGCTCCCCAGAAAAGATGAGCGAGTGCACTCGCCTAAGAACAATATATATAAAGGCGGCCTACCTCTGTTCTGAGGGACTGGGGTCCAAGGTGGATGACCTACTCGAATATCCACCAGTGATGGGTCGCTGGGTCCTCCACTTAAGCACCTTGAAAGTTACTCGACTCTGTCGTAGGTGGACGAGTTTCCTTAAGTGGCGGCCGAAATCCACTGCCAAAACGGGGTGGAAGACGTACGTGGAAGGAACACTGATTTTCCACTCTCGAACGTATTCTCCGTAGGTCGTGCGTACTCACGAGATCCGTACCTTAACGTGGATCCCCACTCACTGGCGAGATCAGTAACGTTCATCGGCTCTCCCACTCGGTCGTTCGCAATGTAAACAAGCGGCCTACCCGGTCGTGACCAAAGGTGCCTAAACTCGTTGTAAACAGTGCCCTAATAGCTGACTCTTAAATAATACAAAGATAAATGAATGATACAAGCACTCGGGAATATCTACATTATCTTCGTGATAATTTACAGGGATAATTTTATCTCTGTTTTTCCTATCGCTCTTCAATAGTCATACCTACCATCCATAGAATGACTTTAAAATATTAAGTAATTAGTGTAGTTTCAGTTTATTAGACAACCATGCTTATCCTATATTCAACTTATTGTTTTATTTAGGACTGATGGTATTCTTCCGTCAATGGTTCGTGTTGGGGCGAATTCGACAGATAGCGATAAACGATGGTACGTGTTTGATGGACCAGTCGATGCAGTATGGATTGAAAATATGAATACTGTTTTGGACGACAACAAAAAGTTATGTCTTACCAGCGGAGAAATCATTAAACTATCAGAACACATGACTTTGATGTTTGAAGTAAGGTATCATTCTGTAATAATAGTAAATTATCTAATGTTGATAATGCTATGTAGCTATCGCTATCATTAAGTCAGGAGTAACCATTTCTTACTTACTTTAAGGCGCTACAGCCCATGGTGGGCTCTGGCGAACTTCACAAGACCTCTCCAATTTTTTCGAACCTCGAATTCTCGAACCACGAACCCTCGATCCTCGAACGCGCTACCTCTCCAGCCCTACACTCCTCAAATTCTTCAATTATCTTTTCCTAGGTCATCCCTGCTTTTTCCATCCACCTGGCACTTCTTGATGTATTTTTTTTTGGCATCTTACTCGGGCCTTCCTCCGTCTAATGTATCCATACGTACTTTTACCATCATACCCTGTTACACTTAATTTCCTTCACTATATCAGGATTCCCATTTTAAGTCGGTATTTCGTTATTAGTTCTTCGAAACATATAATATGTATTTAAAGATATTGCAATTATTTAGTTTTGAGTTGGTTAGAAAAGTGGACATTTTTTATTTTTACCCCCCTAAAAAAAAATTAAAATGCGGACTTGATTTTTAGGTAGATGATTTTAAAAAATCTACAACTTTGGTCCTATGACTTCTTGGCCTATCTCCATCGGTTATATTTTATGATGGTGATATTTTTGCAAAATTCTTTAGTTTTTCTTTTTTTAATTTTTGACTTTGAATGGCCATAGCTTCTATAATTATTGACCATTTTATTTTGTTTTTTAGGTTTAAATCTCACAATAGAGCTCTTTAAAATAAGTTTATTTTATTAGTTCATCCTATTTTTTGAGAACATGAGAGCAAAATTTCTGCCCTAGTGCCGTGTCAAGTGACTACCATTTTTTAAAATTTTATTATTGCGTCATATATAATTTGAAAGCCTTGATTAGTTTGTTAAAGCAGTGTCATTTATTTTTTTTTATTTTTTTTAATTTTACACGTACTTTTGTACCGATTTGAATGTTTGTTGTACGTTAAAGAGTTTAATACTATTTTTTAGATATATGTGTTTATTAGTTTAATTAATGCCCTCTTAGATTGTTTTTTTTTTTTTTTTTTTTTAAATATAATTTTGGTACCTACTAATGTCAAAGTTAATTTTATATTATGTTATGATGTATATCGTTGAAAAGCTCTTGAATGGTAGATTAATTATTGTCATGTAACTTGTGTTTATTTAGTCTTTGGTTAATGTTTTTGGAATAACATCTTTTGTATTGAAAAAAATAGGCTGCCAATTAGTGTGGCACAAAGCTTTCTCGCATGCTATGGTGTTCTCAGATGATGCTTTGGCACTTTTTTACTTTAGCACCTCCCTTGGTTCTAAACAATAGTCTGCCCTATACCAAAGTCTCAAAGGTTAGTGTGTTAGTCTCCCCAAGGCATTGAGACTCCTGGGGCAGTTTTAAATTTAATATTCCTTTATCTTAATAGTTGATTAGACTAACGAACACTATCACATTTATATACACAAGTATGATATTTCTTTGTCCCAAGGTACAGTGGAATAAATATCCCATCGTCTTAATAGTAATTTAAACTAAGGAATATATGCTAATCTGTATAATGTTCCTTTGTCTAAATAACTATTAACACAAAGGGATATAGGGGGGTGCTAAAGTAAAATAGTACCGTTGCTTTTACAACCCATAATTGTCTGATTTATTGAACTGGTTCCCCCTTTTAAATTAGTCAATTTTTTGTTTTTTTCGCGAATAAAAGCTCAATTTTGTAATATTTAATGTTAACAGGTTAAAATGTAACGGTTAAAATTATCTGGGGCTATTTGCGAGCTACTTTTGACAAATCAACCAAATTTCTTAAACATCAAATGAGTAATTTTGAAGATATTGGTTTTTTATGTATTTAATGATAAAAAAAATTGAGCAGAGATATCCAAGAAAGAGCGCCATTTTAAGTTTTTTAAGGAGATGCCAAATACGAAAGATATGATCACGGAAATAAATAATGTTATAGAAAGAGCGATTGTCCTAAGATTGATTAAAAAAAGTTTTTTTTTTTTAAATTTTGAACGAGACAGTTTGTTGAAAGTAAAGTGGCTTGTATTATGAGATTATTTTCCTGCAAATATTTATAAGTAATAATCGTACATTTTCCATGAATATGACAGTTCTTAAAAAATAAAGATTTTATCCCATTCCATGTTAAGGTCAATCCCCACCCGTAGGTAAGTAACTCCATTCCCTTTCCTTCCTCTTCTTATAATCCTAAGTTACCGACTACCGACCCGTTAAGTAGCTCCCACCCTATTAATATTTAGTATACAGATACAGATAAAGATTAGTATTACAGTAATGCTTAAAATTAGTAAGAAAGCAGGTATTTTTAAATATTACTTTGGTAGCAAAGATAGATTCTAATAATGTATCAACAAATGTTAAAAATTTTGTTTAATAATAATTTTCATTTGGGTGAATATCACCATAAAAAGTAATGAAACCGTATTAGGTTAAATAGTGACTATGCTTATTGAGTGTTTATTATATATATTGCTAGGTAGTAGAGGCCGTAACTCCTAGAGACTCTGCCTAGAGGAACATCGATCTCGAATATCGAGCCGTTAAGCCCGGTGCGACGGGTTTAATTTTATATTTAGACAAGTTAAATTAAGTAAATTAATTTAGATAAGTTTTATCAATTTGAAGACCAACAAATCAAAACAAACATTTATTTTTATTCGAATAAATATGGTTACCTTAGCTTACTCTACACTACTCGATTATATAAATGATGTGTGTGTGAGAGAGAGATAAAAAATAATAACAATAGCAATATAGAGAATACCTAATAAAATTATTTTTGTGTATAAATTGTATTAACAAATCTCACACGAGAAATGCTAGCTCTCAATCGCTTGTTACAAGGATGTAAAATGGATTGTAGTTGTGACTTAAAAATAAAAGAAAAAAGAAGAGAAAGCTACATTTATTTTAATATTGTCAATATTAATACGAATGATTCATTTAATATCATTGGTATTCGTGATCTAATATAAGTTGTGGTAATAAGAACAATTGTGTAACATTTTTGTATTTTCATTTTTAGGTGGCGGATCTGGCTGTTGCATCTCCTGCTACAGTATCCCGATGTGGTATGGTTTACCTAGAACCAAGTGTATTGGGCTTACAGCCTTATATTAATTGTTGGATTAAACGTCTTCCTGAGGTACATTCATTATTAATTACTAGATCAAATTAAATAACATATAATTATTCAAATTATAAACATGTAGTCCAGTCGCCATGTACTTTGGACCTGAAACCAACTCATACCGACAGGTATTTGAACGCTGATTCTCACCACTATCCTTGGCAAAAAATGGCTGTTATCAACACCCTTGTTTTCAAAGGTATAAGTATATGTGAAAAGAACTCCTAGACACAAGAAAAACAACATCTATACAATGCCCTAGCCAAGAACGGATTTCAAACCTCAATTATCAAGAAGGTCCACTCACCGTGCCAAAAACCCTGATATCCTTGAGCTGACACCACCCAATCCTCTAGCTCAAAGAAAGGCATTCCTCCCCTACGTGAAGGGCACGACCGATATAGCATCTCATGTACCCTGAAGAAACATGAAATTAAAACCAGTTATCACAGGAAACACCATCTAACAACTACTGGGAACATTAAAAAATCCGTTGCCTCTTAAGACTAAAGATCTATTCACGCACACATCAGTTACGGCGCTCTTCGTTCCGTCACTTCCGAGATGTATCAGAAAAAAAAAATAATAAAAACTTTCGTGTAAGAAAAGGCACTCTGAACTATCACACGGACTGACGTGTTTGTGTGTTATTCCGTACACATTATATGATAGTCAAAATATTATTCAGAATTTAGTTACACATGTTATAAACCCATGTATAAGTACCTCAGGTAGAGCTTTTATACTATTTTGTAAAAGCTGATAAGTCCTGATTTTATGGGTGTATCGAAATATCGAAAAAATAGATTTAACTTATCGTTCAAGTATAATCAAACGATCATAAATGAAACTTCGACCAATTAAAAGTTTAAAGTTTATTTCATCTTTTAAATTTTAATAATATTTTTTTTTAATTATTTGATAACATTTATGATAGTGTTGTTATTGATATTGCTGAATAGCTGGCAAGACATCTTTCTCATCCACTGCGAGAGTTATTAAATACATATCTGCTACCTGGTGTGGAATTTCTGAGAGGTAGCTTGAGGGAGCTAGTTACGTCTATTGATTCATCAATAGTACTGTCGTTTTTTAGACTGATGGACTGTTTTATGCATCCTCTTACATGTCCAGGAGGAAAACCACCTCCGTCAAAAGCAGCTCAAACACTTTTGCGTAAGTTTTTGATAATTATAATTAGTTGAGCTTATGAATGAAGTATTGTTTATCACGAGAAGCATATAATTTTCTTTATCTCCAGTAGGGAGAAAAAGTTATGATTTTGGATTAGTTTAGAGGGTCTAAAGTAAGTATTTTCTTCCTTAGAAAAAGAAGGATTGCCAACTTAATTATTTTTTAAGTAGTAGAGAATGAATGGCTAATGTAATGAAGTTGTTGAAATCAGGTTGGCAACACTGCTTTTTCGACCTTGTTTTACATTGTATATAACCTGCATCTAAATAACTTTCTATTTGAGTTTAATTCCGATCCTTATTTGTTTTTAACATTTAATCTCTTATATCTGCTATTAAAAGTGCTAACAATTATTGTTATTTATTAAAATAATAAATAAAAACTGTGCCATGGATGAAAATGTGTATTTTCTCCCTACTGGATAAAATATTGTATGTACCTCGGGAGTAAAGTGCCATTATTCCCCTCGCGATAATTATCTCCCTCGGCTACGCCTCAGGAGTTCTCGGCTGCGCTCGGGAATTAAAAAGTCTAATTCACTCGGCTTCGCCTCGGGATTTAGGGACCATGGTTCCTTTGGCTTCGCCTCAAGAACCAACTTTTTCGCTTAGGGAATAATGGCTTACTTTACTCCCTAGGTGCATAAAAAACTATTATTTTTTCGTAGGCTAAAGTAAGGATGATCTAAAGAAATAATTATTAATTTGTAGCTTCCCTGATTGTGCCATGGACTGTATTTTCTCTGGTATGGAGTATTGGAGGAACCTCAGATAGTGTATCAAGAGAAAAGTTTTCTAATTGGTTAGACAAAACAATGCGAGAATCTAATCATGAACCTCTCTTCCCTAATGGAAATGGATACGATTACAGGTAACAATGCAGCAATTTTCTTTAAGATGGTTTAATCCTTAAAAATACCACAGGTAGAACCAATGATCAACCTACACCCCTAGGAGATAATCCCTACCCCCTAGACCTAGCTTTTTGATAGAATGGCAAGAAGGATTTAATACTTATGTCTCTTTATCCAAACTGCATTGAATAATCCTTACTACTATAATACTAACTTCATCTCTGACACATGAGATGAGTGAATTAAAAAAAGTCTACTGATAAATAAAAATGTTTACCAGAGATCTACTGCTTGGTTTTCTGAAATCTCATGAAGACAGTGACCCAAGAGCTGTACATTCTCAATAATCTCATTTAAACAGTGCGTCCTTCATCTTGTTTTGAAGGCTAAGTTTACAAAATTTCTATATAAACTTTATTTTTATACGCAATATAGCAACACGAAACAACTCAGTCTTAAGAGTAGGTTGATTTTTCCAAATCTTTTCAATGAAATTTATTCCACTTTTTATCATTTTAATAAAAGGCAGGAGTAAGTTAGTATATTATTTTGTTTGTTGGGCTTTATACGTGGAAGTTCGTCATTACTTTCAATAACTTAATAAACTTCTGAATAAAAGTGTGTGTCCCTTTAATTATTTATCAAAATACAATAATTATAATAATAATATTTCGTTATAAAGAGTTTTGCATTAAATTTGCAGACTATTTGACGGGGGATTCACAACGGCTACTGATGAAGGAGATTTGCACCCTCCTGCATGGATTAATTGGATGCATAATGTTGAAGCATTCAATATTACCATAGATACAAAATATTCAGGTAGATAACTGTAAAAATATTATAACAAATATAATATTATGTCAGTGTGACAGAGAGACTATAATGGCTATGTATATTGATTATTGTTTGGTATTATCATGTTAGCCAAATGATTTGTGTCGTAATTTTAGTTTCGAAAAACCAAGTACCTATCAAGTAAGTCTTGGAAATTTACAAAAATAGTTATTTTTCTCACTAGTAAAGTGCATTTTCTCTAGGAGATACGACATAATTTTATTAAAAAAGTTGTTCAGAAAGAAAAATTGAGTAAGAACAACAAATTTTAAACCCTCCGCCTAGTTTGAAATTTTTCCATTGCATATTTTGCCTATTGTGCTGTTAAAAATTGTCGAAACTAATAATTTTAGCAGGGTTTTCTGAGCTATTAATTAGATTTCAAGTTTTGAAAATACCACTGTGAATATTGTTATGTTAGTATGAAATTAAATTTAATCGTGAATTATTTGTTTTGTAATTTTTATTATTTTTATTTCTTATAATAATTATTATCTAAATGTCTTATCAGACCAATGAAAGTAAAGTATTACTTTTTTGCACTTGCATAATTTATCAGTTTTGGATGAACGTTTCCTAACGAAATTATTGAACATCTTAAACAATTAAAAAAAAATTGGTAAATAATACACAATATCAAAGCAGGAGGAGGTTTCGAATTTTGTTTTCTTACTCAGTTTTTCTTTCTGAACAACATTTTTAAATATAATTTTTTCGTATCTCCGAGAGAAAATGCACTTACTTGTGAAAGAAATAACTTTTTTTTGTAAATTTCAAAGACTAATATGTTGTGATGAAACCAAGCCTTCATGCGCCACATGTTAGATCGCACCACTGTTTACAATTCATGGAGTCAGTTTTGTGCTATTCTGACGGCATATATGCAAACAGGAAAAAAGTTAAAATTTAGTATAAATAGATGAAGAAGAGGGAGTTTAAGCCTCTGATGTGTTTAAAATATTGCTTCATGTAAAGAAACTTGCTTTTTTAGTGGTTATAAAAAAAATACTAAATATTTATATCATTATAATTATTATAATATGCATTTTATTTATAGAGGAGATGCAATTTTGCAGATAATGAACTTTTTTGTTAACTTGATTAACTGTTGCGTGACTGTTTTCATATCGTTTTTGTATGGGCTAAAGTTCCTGAAATGTCAGAATCCAGCCCCTATCCAACTAGTAGGGTACCATCAATGCGCTGATAGTGCTGTTCCATTTCTCATACATTAAAAAGACTTGTCACCTAGACCTAGACTACCATCTTCAGTAGTTTGATGGCCGTGTTGTCTAAGGTGCTGGTCATAAGATCAGGACGTAGTTCATTCGAGACACGTTCATGTTAGTGAACTTTTTATCGGAAACACACGGGAATTAGTTCTTATCCATGGTTCTATTGGGGGCTCGTCACTTTCTATTCTAAGCAGTAAGGAGGTAGTTTTTCCCCACTCTCACCGTAATAACTTCGTAAAAGAGGGAAGTTGTCTATCTTCTCTATTTATTATCTCTGTTGGAATCATTGCTTAATTTATCCCATTTCTTTTTACCGTAATTTCTTCAAGAATTTTTGTAGTAATCAGTTTCCAAGACAATTAATGAATCTATTAGTGGAAAAGAACTTCTATAGGAATATGGTTATGATTATGTTATATTTATTACATATTTTTAAATACGAAAATAAATACCAATAAGCTGTAAGGTCAGAATCTCAATAAGCATCATGGCCAATTAGACAATAATTAATGGAGTTCGTAGGCTTCCGTGGATAGATTTAATGAAGTTCTAGGTTTTCCGGTGGAGATCGACGTTTCGTTTCTAATAATAGAAGCATCTTTAGGGGTGTTCATGGTGTCCTTACTTTAGACAAATGTGACTGGAGTGATAGCTTAGACCGATGCGAACTGGAATCCAGTTCACATCTGTCTAAACTAAGGACACCACGAACACCATCATGTCAACCATGCGACCACTGTAGGGAAAGATGTTTCTAGTATTAGGAACGAAACGACGGGACGTACGACGTACACCCTTCGAGACGCAGAAAGAAGGAAGGCCTAGAACTTCACAATAATTCAAATTCACAATAACTTTACATTCGTTATAAATTGCTTAGAAATCAAGCAATAAATAAGTGATTATGCAATTTGCTTTTAGTAGAATAAATTACTTAGCATTATGGTAAAACTCTTATATAAGGCCTAGACTGAAGGGTTATTAAGAAATTATTGGAATTAAACATATTAATATTTAGTTCTTATAAGTAATATAAACCTAAGGTTTTCATTTTTTTTTTAATTTTACAGATATTGAAATTCCAACCATCGATAACGTTAGGAGTGCTGACGTCATTGGAACATTGCTAAATTTCAATGCCAACGTTCTTTGTATCGGTCCTACAGGCACTGGAAAGACACTAACAGTGCTATCTAAGTTAAATAAGAATATGCCAAAGAAGTTTATTTGTGATTTTATTAACTTCTCTGCGAGGACATCTAGCAATCAAACTCAGGTATAAATTATGCGATATTAATTTTAGGCATCGCGTGGTTCTATCATTAAAGCGAGCGTAATGCGTACATATACAGAATAAGAATAATAAATAGTATTAAAAATAATAAATAAATAATAAAATAATAAATAGAATAATAACATAGTAAATCATAATGTGTCTGTAATAGTTGAAGATTAAAAATGCAATTGGAATTTTTTCCTCCAGTGGAGTGTGCTTTACTACCTAATCCTATAGCAGCTACATCCCCTTAACCCAACCTACACGGACTCCAGCTCATTTCAACTATTATGTATTATTAAAAATATATCGCTTCATTGCACAAAAACTTCTGCTTATATCAAATTGCAATTTTACTTGCTTTCATTTTCTGTGTACTTTAGACAATGTATTTGTAAAATTTAATTAAAATCGATAACTTAGTACTTAACATATTGGCAAAAACATTGATTTCTCTATTAGAGACGTTCAGATCCACTTTAATAGTTTTAGCGATCTTCATTAATTTTTAGCTGTGTCGCTGTTGGTTTTACTAGAACAATTTACTAGTGAAATATGTTTGTCCCATCGAGTAAATAAAGTTAAAATCTTTTCCCGTCCTAAAATTCCTATTTAAAATTTGAAGCTCACGTTTACGTGAGCGTTGCGCGTGAACTTACACTATGATTAGTAAAAGGAACATGTATAACAAATTTCTACTAAATCAGTCAACTTTTACTCAAGTTATCATCATACAAGTTAATAAACAAGTTAAAAAAACAACAACAGATGAACAGACAGGTGCATATTTCGGTGAATGTAAGAAGCTCTCTGCGCTTGCTTTATAAGTAGGCATTAATAATATAGCACTTAGTAGTAAAATTACTTCTCTTGAGTATCATTGCGCAACTTTAAATAATTTAAGCTCTCAAATATTAGTGTGCAATAAATTTAAGTAAAGTCAGTCACTGATTTTTTACGAGTGTGAAAAAACTTCTTTTTTTTATTGTTTGTATACATATTTGTTTAGCTTAACTGGAGCAGAAATATAATATGTATGTGCAAAGATAACTAACTATTCAAATTGTTTATCACTTTTTAAAATGTGATTGTTTCCAGGATTTGATTGAATCAAAGCTTGAAAAGAGAAGGAGAGGCGTGCTTGGACCACCCCTTCTTAAGCAAATGGTAATATTCATTGATGACTTCAACATGCCAGCACTGGAGACTTACGGTGCTCAACCTCCAATAGAACTTATCCGTCAGTGGATGGACTTTGGAGGTAATAAATCCAATAAGTTTGTAATTGCATGACTTGATTTTGAAGCTAATGAAGTTTGATCTAATTAAGCTTGAAGTAGCCTTTTGCTGTAATCAATGAGGGTCTAATTAATAGGAGCTATGAAAAGGAATAGTGGAAAGCTTTGAGTCAAAGGCACGCCTTTAGAAAGGTATGAGCTTGCTGAATTGAATAGAACTTCTGGGAGTTATTCTTTACTCAACTGAGTTAGCCCAATTCACTTATTTTTATAGAATTAGAACATTGTAAATTATCATGAAAAGTAATAAAATCCAGAACTTCATTTATAATAAATTAAATGAATTCAAAAAATTCGAATGTAACTCTAATTATTATTACTATGTCTACTCTATTAATTATTGTACTGTGTATACTCTTATAATTATTATTCCCAAATATCTTCGAGAAAAGGCACAATCGATACAGTAATTTAAGTTAAAAATGTATTATTTTTCAATATAAAAATGATATATAATAAGGCAAAATAGTGGTTTATTGATGACAAACAAATTATGAGTACAGCAATATCTATGAATTATTATTTATATTGGGTTATTTTCTAATCCCAACTGAAATGTCACACTGCCACTTACAAAATGAATAAAGATTATGAATGAAATGATAATAAGACATTTCCATAGAAGAAGATTAATTTCAAAAGACATTGTAAATTCAAATAGGCAGATTATAAGATTAGGATGACAGAGTGTGCTACTGAATATAAAGGGAGTAATTAGAAACGGTTCGTAAATCACCGTGATATTAAACCCACCTGGATCCAAAATACTAATACAACTCCAGCAACTTAATAACATTTATATTAGTAATAAATTATCAATATTTAAAGCTATTTCCTTTGTTAATCGCTCAATACCTTTATACAATTTGAATAAATTTCTATATTTTTTTCGAAATCTATGTTTTTTATCTAAACTGACTTAAATAGGAGAATAATCAATTCTAACATGAAGAGTATTTAAGCGGTTTACGTAATCGCAAAACTCCTCAAATCTACGTCTAAGTACTTACATATCTGGTGAGTTCAAATACCAGAGAGGTGGGACATGTTTTACCCTAATGATCACAACGAATAAGATGTGTTTAGTGGCCGTTCCCTCGTCCTGTAATAAACTAACGTTGCACGTTGGTTGGAATGTAAAAGAAACAGCCAAAAAATAACTATGTATTAATCACTGGATATAGACAGTAAACATTTGTTGAGAAACGCATCGCTTTAAGACATAGAAGAAGAATATTATAAGTCCTTTAGTAATCTGCACTCATTAAATATTACCTCTTAAAAATATAGTAAGGCAGAGGGGTGATTCTTTAGCCTTATTCGGAAACGATTAAACAAAGTTATTTTCATATAAAATGAATATTCATAAAGTTTTCTAAATTTATATTTTCTCACAGAAGATGTTGAAATTATAAGGATTTTTGTCATCTCCATTAATAAAATCTCTCTAATTGTAACTTACGGACTTTATGGAAACACAGTTTAGTACCAAGCATAATCCCCAAACCTATACTAATCATCTACGTGAAGCATGGAGCTGACCTGCTTGACCAAAATCTTACTAATAAAGTCTATTTTTAACATCAGAATTTAAAATATGATAAATACATTTTTTTTGTGGCATAATTACTTTTATTTCATTGAGTAACTTGTGTATTGAAACCGTTTTGTATTCCACATTAGGTATTGTGGTTTTTGACAATGAACTAATAAACTTTAAGAATTTAATTAATTTTTCACAAAATCATTGTTATTATTATACACGTAAAAAATAATTGTTTAACTAAGTCCTAAAATGAATAGAAACATGTAATTTTTCTTTGATGCAAGAACGATTAAAAAATGTGATATGTGCATTGTTCGAGAATAGCAGGGATTTTTCGTAAAGTTAAAACCCATTTATGTCAAACCGAGGATTTCCCAAATTTGTCAATTTCATACATTGCAGCGAAAATAATCAATATTTACAAAACTATCGAATATGGAAATTCACCTTGATAAATATTGTCGAAGTTAAAGAAGGAATAAATGAAGTCTTCATTGTAAAACAAAAGGAATGAGAGGTTGAACTCAACTTGGAGCAATTTAGTTCAGAGTAGAATGAGATCTGAAGAGATAAAATAAAAAAATAAAAATAAAATTAAATTCATAAACTGTCTTTACAATTCAAAAGAAATCTTACAGACCGATTGATCAACAATCATAGGATTAAACAAAAAATCATTCTCCCTACCTTCTAATAGGAATTCCTTATAAAATCAACATTTAATTGAAATAAAAATATATAGTGCTATTCTTCTAAAATTTATTGTATTCTTATAATTTTAAAATCTATCATTTTCGTTCTTATCACTGATGAAGCTCAGGCTCCCGGACTTTTATTCCAACTAACTCCTTCACTCTTCTTATACGTTCTACTCTACAAGTCCACATTAGAAAACCTCTTCAATAAAAATATATACTTCAATATTTATAACTCATAAGTTCAAATGCTTCTTGCTCTTAATTCACGTACCTACATCTTCGGCAAAGCAATAGTTAAGAACATTCGATCCTTATAATTAATTAAGCTCAAAATTTAGAGACTAAATTTTAATAAAAAAAAAAAAAAAACTAAATAAAAAATTAGAAATAAAAGGTCTTAAAAACCTTTTTAATAAAAAGGTCGGGAATCCACGGAGATCCAGTAGTTATTCGCCAGATCAAATAACGTCGTATGATGTCGTTATGTTGAGGGAAGTGTCTATACTCTCCACAGAAAATTTCCTCGTACATCGAATGCTAAAGACCTAAAATAAAATCTATGCGATCTTATGTTTAAGAGAATCGCCGGAACTTTGGTGATTTTATCGCTCAAAATTACTTCGTAGTTTAAGACTTTAAACTGTAATCGAGACTAAATTTTCGTTGCTAAATTCGAAATTAAATGGGATGCTGAGACCCAATAGATATTGAAGATAATTGATCCACAGAGAAGGGCCCAGTTGGGAATCAACAGACGAACTTACGTATTACGTAATAATATTGAATATATACGTGAAATGCGCTGTCTACATTGGAGCTGGCTACTGGCTTGTTGGTAGAGAATACAAAATCAGGAGGCTGGGGTTATTAGGTATTAATTAATTAATTACTATTACAATAAAGGGTGAAATTTGTAGTAGGAAATTTAATAATTATCTTGCGACCCTAGGCCCTCTTAGAATGAAGGAAATTAAATATATATTAAGCGAAATTATACTCATATCCCAAACATGCATTTATTAATATACAATAATAATATACAGGAAAAAAGTTATATATACTGATAACAAATATGAATTTGTATGTACATATTTGATTTCGTTTAGGTCAATAAGCTCTTAAATCATATCAAGGTTATCATCATTACTGTAAAGTTTAATAGTAGACATTTGTGTTATTTCAGGTTGGTATAACAGGAGAAATGTTGGTGAATTCCGGAAATTAATAGATGTCAGTTTCATTGCTGCCATGGGTCCCCCGGGGGGTGGTAGAAATCCAGTAACTGCTCGACTTCTAAGACATTTTCATTATATATCATTCAACGAGCTTAATAAAAGCAGCCAGGTAATAAACAAGTCTGATATGTTTTATGTATTATATTTAAGAATATTTATATTCTTCTTGGTTGGTCGTTACAACCCTGAGTGTCTTTGCTGCGAACAATTTGCCTCCACGAGTCTCGGAGTCTGTGTATCTAAAATCCAATTCTGGACTCCGAACCTCAGAGATCGCTGTCGACATTATTATGCCACCTGGTCCTAGGTCTTCCAGTCTGCCTTGGGCTAACCAGGTTCCCAAAAAAATCAGTCTTTAAGCTATTGAAGTAACAATCTAAAGAAGGTGTGTGGAATGCTCTAATTTAGACTGTTACTCCCTTTATAAAAACAGAAGAATAGTCCCTTGTCCCAAAGTACATTGGACTAACCATCTCTTAGTCTTAATAGTTCTTTAGGCAAAGGAATTTATAAAGAATTTCATCCATTTATATTCTAAAAAATCACAGGGTAACAACAGCAAGTCGGTCTTACGGTGCTCATCAGACAAATGGCCCCCACTCACCTACCCACCGAGCTAGGTTTTCCAGACTCTTTTTTATCTTAGAAGTCTTATAATTTTAGAGCTTCTCATATTCAGCGTTAGTCCTGCCGTCCTGCCTTGTCCTGGCGTTGATGACCGGGCCAAACACTTTTCTCTCGAAGACGAGAAGAACTAGTTCGTTCCTCTGCCTTTATCATGGTCTACGTCTCACAAGCATATGAGAAGAACTAACATTTAATAAAGCCGAATTTTTGAAAGCGTCGTGTGTGGGTCCATGAGAATTAATGGGCCTTAAAAGAGACTTCTTTTTTTTGGACGCAGGAGAGCCTTTCAAACCTAAAATGGCATATAATTTTCATGTTTTACCTTTATTGTGTATTTTTTTTTTTTTTATCGGTAGTTCTTCTGACGACTAATAATTTCATCTTCCCAAACCTTTTTGAACCTTGCAACGAAACCTTTTTTACGTGACACACAACCATTTGATTTTATTATTGATTATACTACGTACGTTAGATAAAATTGGGATTTAAAAGCTTTAAAATATTCTTAAATTTTAATTTTCTTTTATCGTTACTCTACTTTAACTAAGAGTTAGAAATAAAGGAATAATACCAGTATTTATATATTACAGGAAACTATTTTTAGAAACATCATACAATTTTGGTTAGATTTGACTCCGTCAGTCTCTACTTACACTGAATTACTACTTGGAGCTACATTGAATGTGTATTCGACTATAGTTCAAGAGCTGTTGCCTACACCCGCTAAAACTCATTACACTTTCAACCTTAGAGATTTGAGCAAAGTTTTTCAAGGAATATATATGGCAAGCCCTGACAATATGCTGGTAGGATTCTGTTAACGACATATAAAATTACAGTTGGTTAATAAAATACAATTACATAACTATAAAACTAACTTAAAAGTGAGATTGAATTAATAAATTAAGACTTAATTAATAATTTAAATTAATTATTAATAATTTGGACTATGGGCAGTAATTTAATGTTGCTTTTTTACCTCCAACATTAACTTCATAAAATTTAATAACCGGTTGCAAACCAAGGTTTGCATTTATGTGAAAGTTTATGCAAATGGAATCAAATAATTTTAATCCAATAACAATAATTAATAACTCCGTTGAATAATATCTGGTTAAAATATAAATATAACTTGCACTTTTGAAGTCACACTATATCATAACAAGCTACTTAATATATTAGTACTTTTGTTCTAGCGCATTTATGCGTTATTGAACAAATTATAGAAGGTATTTTAATATGTTAAGATAATTTCGAACTGCGTATTACCTAAATGATTTCCGATATAAGCTGCTTAAATCACGTTACACATGAAGAGGCGTACATATAGTATATGCAAGAGGTGCAAATATATACTCAAGTATATATATATTGCGAAGGAATACATATAATGCCAATGGGTATTATTTTCACTTGTATCCTCTGCATATCATAGCATCATGCAGTTCACACAATGTATATCTTACACTAACGAAAGCGCAAATATGTATCAATCGTATTATACCTGGTAAAGTATTTTAAGTTTAATAATGTTTTCCTTGCCTGATACAATCTTGTGTAAGATCTTCACATTAATTTTATTACTTTCATTTCAGACTGAAATATAATTTATTTTATAGGCTAGTACAATTATTTTGGTAGCAATCTTAATATATCATTATAAATTTAAAATCATTTTTCTATTATTACTCATAAATAAACAGGATTTAACAAGTTAAACTGAAATAATTTAAGTAATTTACCTTATTAAATCCATTCGTTCATACATTTTATTCATTGACAGGAAGTTGAGGATCTTGTCAAACTATGGGTACACGAGAATTGTCGCGTCTTTCAAGATCGCCTTGTTAATGATGAGGATCGTACTTGGTTCGACCAACTGCTCGACCAGCAACTCATTGATGTATTTCAAATAGATCCCGAAACTGTCAACACTATCGATAGCAGAACACTATTGTACGGTGATTTCATGTCTTCAGAAACTCGTATTTACGCTCAGATAACTGATATGATAAAGGTAAATGTTTCCTCATTAGTCAATCCGGCAATCGATGTATATTAGTCATAAATATAAGTTAGTTAAGGTTTTAAATGTTGGGGGAACTAATTAACATTCAAGAATGTTAAATAAATTGTATATTATAGATTATCGATTCAAGAAACCATAGCAATACATAATTAAGAGTTTCTGAAGAGCAAACATTTTTTATGTCCCCGATTTCAAAAATTCAAAGACAGAAATCCGTTTCCGACATCAGGGAACACTTTTGGTCCCGTGTCTGTCTTTCGCTCAATTTTAGCGAACCAACATAATATCTTAAAAACTACTGGTTCGATTTTAATGAAATTCGGATGGTAGATCATAATTAGCCCATTGTTGGTCCCATATTAATTTCAGCCTTCTGCTCTCATTTGTTTCTCTTCCACATACGAACAGTACACACATACATTTATTTACACATATATCTTCAAAAGTACTCATCTGATTTTTATTACTGCACACATTAAATATAGCTAATTTATTGCTAAAGGTAACGTAAGCTATGTGATCGTTCTGAAGAACGAAAATATTTGAAGTACGTGATAGTATGCGAGGAAGCTATGTGCCACACCAATTGGCAGTCTATTTCTTATTCGCGTAAAAAATCAAAGCAATTTTGACAGATTTAAAAAAAGGGGTAATTATTAAATAAAATTGAGTTGTAAAAGCATATTAGTCCAGGAAATGAAGCACTTTGACTTTTGACAGTAGGTAGGGAATAGCCCAAGGATCAAAATGTATATCATTCCGAGGGGTGCTATTACCCTGGGGGTGGTTGCCACCCCATCTCGGGGGTGGACATTTTTATTTTATTTTAACCACAGGAATCTAATTCTAAGTAAAAAATGTTCTATACATTGTTTTTGTAAAATTAATATTTTAAAGTTATTCGCGATTGAAAGTTACAGTTTTTTGACGAAACATTCAACATTTTTTATTGGTTTTCCGCGAATAACTCGAAAAGTATGCATTTTATCAAAAAACTGTAAATAATTTTTTTTTTTTTATAATTCCTGTACGACCAATACGGACCGAGCTACGGCCTGTTAATTGTTAGCTTTTGTTCGTCAAATGCTAAATTTGAATTCTATACGAGGAAAACGTATAGAAGTTTTTTAAACTACATAAAAAGAGCTTTCTTTTTAAAAAATATAAGTCGATAGCATCAAAATTAAACGAGTTACGATGAAAATAAGGTCGGTCCCTACGAAAATTCAGTGAAAACAACCCCCTAATTACCACCCTAATTAAAATTGATCCTTTATATATCATTCAACGAGCTTAATAAAAGGAGCCAAGTAATAAACAAGTCTGATATGTTATATATTATATTTAGGAATATGTATATTCTTCTTGGTTGGTCGTTACAACCCTGAGTGTCTTTGCTGCGAACAATTTTCCTCCACGAGTCTCGGAGCAAAACAAATTTGTAGCCTATAAAAAAGAGAAAGTCCTTGTTTTTATTATTCCTTTACGACCAATACGGACCGAGCTACAGCTTGTTAATAGTTAGCTTTTGTTTGTCAAATGCTAAATTTGAGAGATTCAGAGTTAAATAGCGATAAAACTGTGCATTTTACATTATTTGTATTTATTTATTTATTTATTTATTTATATTTTTATATTTAAGTACATAAAAAGAGCTTTCTTTATTTAAAAAAAAAAATATATATATATATATATATATAAGTCGATAGCATCAAAATTAAGCGAGTTACGATGAAAATAAGGTCAGTCACTACATTTTTCTACGAAAAAAATCACTGAAAACAACCCCCAAATTTCCACTCTAATTAAAATTGATCGACGCCCTTCTGCGGTTCTCTTTATTTATGTATTATCAATAGATCCTAGAAGTTTGACCACTTTAAAATGCTTAATATTTGAAAAATTGGAATTTAAAATGAAAACGATTTTCTGCAATTTCGTAAAAAATGCCCATTTCTTCAAAATAACTCCAAAAATACTGAAGATCTGAAAAAAAGCTAGAGTGTTGAATTGTAGCTTTTATAATTGCGAAGATTTTCCTTTGAGTAGATTTTCTGTACTATAAATATTTGGCGAGATATGGCCGTTTAAAACCGAGCGAGCACCACCTTATTCGAGCCCTGTAAACGCACCCTATTTAAAGGGATTTAATTTACATAGCCTTGTAGCTCTTGAAAAAACCCTATAAAACCATTTTTGGATGAACTTTCTATCATTAAAAATGAAGGAGCTATGTTTAAAAACCCAATTATTTTTTTTTCGAAGAATTCGAAAAGCCAATTTTAGTACAGCAAATCTGTCGTGATAAATGTCTGCGGAATAAAATTCGAGACTTATTATTTATTTATTTTTTTTGCGTGGATTGCATGGGACACATGAGAAAAGCCTAACTTCAACTTTTCGGGAACATCCAGAATGAGGAAGTACGGGTTACGGGGTACAAAAGTCAATATAGTATAAACCCTTCATGATGAATGTCATTGGAAAGGTCATTAAGAAAACAGTAATTGTTGTTATAAACACTTGTCATATTTTCATTTAAGAGGGGGATAAAATGGAAATACAGGAAAAAATGGTTTTAGATAAAAATTAAAAATATAACTATTTTTGATACGATATGAATGAAAATTGATATACTTTTATTATTTATTATTTGATGTCAGAAACAAGATTATGAAATAATTTGTGTACATTTAGTACTTTGAGTACAAATGGTACCAGGGTATCGGAAAGACTCATGAATCAATCTGTTAAAAAGAAGAAGCGGAGTCAGAACAATTATAAAAAATTGAACTAGAGATAAACGGGGGAAAAAAATGAATTTCTCCGCTCCGCCCTCCGGACGGTCCCGTAAAGTTGGAATTAAGCATTTCTCATGTGCCCCACGCGAGTCATGTAAAAAAAGGTCCTCGAATTTTGTCGCAGAAAGCCTTTTATCAAGGCAGATTGACCACTAATTATTTATCATTTTTAATTACAAAGCATTTTTTTCTTGTTTTTTCTATTTACCCCCCTCTTAAATAAAAACATGAAAAAAGTGTATATACCAACAATTAATGTATTCTTAAAGAGCTTTCCAAATGCATCATAAAAGGTAAATACTATTTTGACTATTGTACATCGTACCCCATACTTCCGCCGTCCGGATGTTCCCGAAAAGTTTGAGTTTAGCTTTTTTATGAGCCCCAAGCGATTCACGCATTATAAATGTAGACTCGAATTTTTGCAGCACAAATTTACAGATTTACTGTACTATTTCGGAGCTATTTTTTAGGGTAAATCTTTTTTTTAATTAAGCTACAATAGGGGTTGATTTATGAGGGTTGAAAAGTTTCAATATGAAATTAGTACATATTTTAAGCAACAGCATTCTTAAATTAAATCAATATGATAAATGAATAATTTTTTTAGGATAAATATTTTTTTTTTACATTAAGCTCTAACAAGGGTTGATTTTTAAGGGTTGAAATATTTTGAAATTGTGTTCCAAAGCATAAAACAATCATTATTCAACTAATCCAAACTAAATTTTAACCATCTTAAGCTTTAAAATGTTACTTTATAAGTTTTGACAATTAGGGGTAGTTTTCACCCCTAAAAAATAAACAGCGCCTATCGGCATGATAAAGATTTTGAAGTAGAGGGTAAGATGAGCCTAATTCCAAATTTTTATGCAAATCGATTCTGGACGAAACAATTGCGAGATTTTGCCATTTTTGAGCTTCATTTACTGGACTAATAACATCAGAAAAGTAGGGACGGTAAGTAATAGGAAGCGAGGTGCCAAACTATTTGACAGACAATTGTTAATTATAAATATATAAATAATTTATTAATAAGCCTAAAAATTCAAAAAAATCTTATTTAACTTTAACGATAAACAATTTAAAATGGATAAACAAAACTAAAGTAAAAAAAGTATTTTTTTTTTCGAAAACTGTGCTAAATTATAGTCTTTAATGATTATTTTAATAGTAAATAAAAGCTCCTAACAAATTTACTTATATATATATATATATATATATATATATATATGTAATAATAGAAGGTAGAGGGAATATTCGAAAGCTGACAATTAACTCATAACATTATTTCATTTACTATATAAGAAGAGCCCTTAGGTCCGTGGCAAAGAAAGTAAAATTAATTATAATAACGTAGTAAAGTATATATATATATATATATATATAATATATATATATATATATATATATATATATATATATATATATATATATATATATATATATATATATATATATATATATATATATATAAAGTGACTTTTTAAAAAAGACTTTTAATAATTAATTACAACACAATTAGAATTTTACAACATAGAGTTGGAGCCTAGAAATTACAAGAGGTACTTCACGTATTAATACAAAACTAAGACTGGCGGGCGTGTAGATTTCATTGTTATATAGGATGAAAACTGCTGATTTCGGGACTGCTGATGTCTTCAATATCTGTCGTGGTAACTTATATATATATAAATTATGTATATATAAATTGTAGCCTATTAATGTCATGTACTCCCTTTGATATTTATAAATATAAATATAATTATAAAATTTTCATTTCTTGTTTACAAATCATGATGGTATTACCATCAGATTAGAGTGATTAAGGGTATTACAAATGGAATCCCTCGCCTTTCATGTTGTAATTTTATACTTTACACTGGTTATCTGGTTGAGTATAATGAAAAGAAACTTTGTATATATCACAGTAAAATTTTCAAAAAAGTTAATAATGATCTGGATTAAATTTAAGCCTTGCTATATTAAAAAAGTTGTTTAACGTCCCCAATTACGTTCCCCTTTCCTGTTAGCCTTTCATTTATTAATTATTTTTAAAATAATAGAAGGTAGAGGGAATATTCGAAAGCTGTCAATTAACTCATAACATTATTTCATATACTATATAAGAAGAGCCCTTAGGTCCGTGGCAAAGAAAGTAAAGTTAATTATAATAACGTAGTAAAGTTATTATATCTATTTAAAGAGAGAGAGAAAAAAAAAATCAAATGCTTCCCTTATTAATGTGAAAATCTAGCTTATCCTTTATACGCTGAAACATATAAAGTAAGTACATTTAATATAGATGCATAAAGGGTTAAGCATTAGCAAGGTGTTTGCAGCATTCGGCACTGTCCAAGAAATGCGACAAGAATGTGTTTTCCTTCTCTTCATCGTTCGGGACTACGTCATTCAGTGGGTGACGGAAGATGTGAAGAAATTATGAGACTTGAAGATTTGGACTTTGCTAAGACACCTGCTTTCATCCACCCTACGGGATATCAAGAATGAACAAGGACATGAGGTGTTCTGCTATCTGAGGGTAGTAGTAATTCTGCAACCTCAGTAGCAAATGTATTACCACCTCAGGGCGTGAAGAAGAGGCGCAAAAACGATAAGACAACCATCTAAAAAAGGCCAAAGGAGTCTCTATTCAGTTTTACACAATATGGAGGTTGAATGAGCCGGAAACGATCGCCAAACTTCGGATATTCGAATTAATGATAAGTTAGTTCTTTCCTAAGTATGTAAGTCATGCAATATGATGGTTGTCATACAGAGGAAGGTAATAAGATTTTTAAACAAGAACCCGAAAACATTATTGAAGGCCGTATGACATATTCAAGAGCGAACGAGATACAACATATGTAAGGTTTGAAGAAGGAAATTAGGGTGAATTAGACCTAATGCATAAAAAAATACGTGTGGTGTCACGGGACACCAATTGGGAACAAATTTTATTACGCTTTTCATTAAATATAAATTATAAAATCACACTGCTAAGTATGCGATGCTAACTACTTCTACATGGTGGAGTTAGAAAAGAGACAAAATTAAAAGTAACTAGCTATTTGTACTTAGCGGAGGTAAGGCAAAATTAAAAGAAAAGCTTTTATTATCATTGAAGCGAGCGTCTTGCAATAAATACGTATTGAAATTGAGAAAAAAGTTAATCATGATAAGTTGATAGTTGAAGATGATGGTTGTAGTATAGTGAGGGAAAAGGACTTTTCCTTGACCCTCACGCACGACCTACTCAATTTAAAATATTATAAAATATATCACTTCACTACACAAAAAAATCTGCTTGGATCATGTTGAAATTTGGCATGCCTGTTTCAATTGAACTTTAGACGATTTGTAGTTTTATTGAAATCGTTACGTTAGAACGTAAGATATCGGTAAAAACGTTGTTATATCCCTTATTAATGTTTAGGCACACTAAAATTTCATAGCGGTCTCGATGTTGGTCGGTATGGGTTACTAAAAAAAATATTTGTAAAAGTTGTTTGTCTCATGAAATAGATGAAGTTAGAATTTTTTCCTGTCCTAAAATTTCAATTTTTCATTTGAAGCTTATGTTTACGCGAGCGTTGCGCTTGAACACTTGGGCGGATAACGTTGTCCAACGAACTCGTCCTTGGCATTGGTAAAATGATGGTGCTCGAAATTATGTTAAATATGTGGTTCGGTCTTTATTAAATTTTTTGAGCATTTCGCTTTTAACAGAGCGATGACACTTTTCGCCACTACAATTAATATTTTTCAGGCCAATTAACAGCACTGTACATCAGCTACCTCTGTTTACTGCAAACGGATGGCAGAGCTTAATGCTAAAATTGGCTTGATTTTGGAGCCGTATGTTTATAAATGACAAGTGCGTGGAGTGAGTATTATTGGTGAGTCCCATTTCTGCTCTTCAAATGGCTTATGTGCAAGGGCCTGCGATCTACTAAGAATGTAAAAATCTCACTCATACCACAGTTTTGTGACAAGGATTTAGTAGCTGTTAAACTTGACGGGAGTCAAAGGGATTAGAAGGAAGAGACATTGTGGTCTATTCTCTGTATTTTCCTTATGACTCTCTTGAACCTCCACCTTCAGCTATTTTAATGACTTGGTGTAGTAATAGTGCAGTTTTTGTAGTAATAATGGTATTCCCCTTTTAAACTGAAGAGTACATCCCCAGTTTTACTAAAACTATAATCACAGCATAAAGCTGGCTGTGATCTGAAAATTTGCCCTAAGAAAATGTCAGTTTTCGGGTGGACTCCCTTGACGGAGAAATTTCAAGGCCAGTTAAATGCTGAAAACAAAAAGGAACAACTTTCCAATCCTATGGAAAAATTATAATACGGCCCGTAGAGCTTACAAGACGCATATTAGGAATGCAAAACAAGAAACTTGGAAGTCCTATTGGGTGGGCATTATTGACGCAGCGCCTTCATCTGGAGTTCGCCATTTTCTCTTTAAATCGAATCCCTCTCCTGATAAATTGACTTAAATCCCTCTCATAATATATAAGCTTTACAAGCAGAAGGAAGAAGCTTTGAAAAGAGAATTAAAACTTGAGGAAGAGAAACTCGATATGCTAAATATAAACACGAAGTAGCAGCTGCCCGCCAACATCGCTGGCCGGAGGATAATGCAGAATCAGCAAACCTTCAATGGTTTAGTGAATTTTATTTATTTATTTTTATTTGTTGTTTATTTTTTTTATTTTGTAAAGTTATCATTTTTTGTAATATTTTTAGTTTTTTATGTCAGATTGTTTTCGGAAAATATAAATGTGAAATATATGCGATTTCAAGACTCCAAGCAATTAGTTATTTTTTGCTTATTAATATTACGAACCTGATCAACTAATAAGGGATTCTTATAAATTATATAATTTAAAAGGGATTCAGGACACTGGGGCATTTATACATTCTCGCTTAGTAAAATAACTCCAATGTTTCTATAAACCATTTTCTATATCCATTTATAAATAAAACTGTATTAATTAAAATAAGTAATAAATATAATTATTATTAAAGTTATAAACAATTAATTATTTCATAACATTTCCAATAAGTTTTAGTGGCAGAGCTTATCTTCTTTTTAAATGAAAAGGGTGAAATCTTGAACTTGTTCCACAAAAGGTTTGTTTTGTCGGTAAGATAAAAAGGTAAATTCTCTGCTGGTTTAGCCCAGAATATTCAGGCTATTACTGAAGTTTTGTTTTAATAGTAAGGGATACAGTTAAAAAGGAATAAAAAGTAGCTTTTTGATTATAGCAAGATTAAATATTCGTGACAATGATTTTTACTTCCTATATTAAAATAAAAAATTATGCATGAAGCATTTATTATGTAAATGGGGATCTATCCAAATCAACTTTTTTTATTTTTAAAAGGTCCCCTTCGTCTTAGGAGTTGGCAAGGTAAGCTTCAAGGGTTGATTTCGAGATAAAAAAAATATGACATTTCTAAACGAGGGTTATTTGGGGGGAGAGGAAAGCGAAGTAAGAGGAAACGTCAAGTAAAACTTTCTCTCACTTTCTTCCATTTTGGTTTGAACTTGAGCCTGACAGAAGAAGAATGGCATTAAGGGAAAATTAATGAATCTCTGTTTCAGAAAAAAAGTTTTATCCCCCCCCCCCAGTAATTTTTCTTTTTTTTTCTTTCTGTAATTTCATTTTTATTCTAATTCCAACTTGAATAAAACAAGTAGAAAAAAAGGGGTTTCATTTTTCTGCCAGAGAAACATCTATTTTATTTTGATGAAAATGATCATACTTTGAAGAAGAAACGAGACTGATGTTAATCAATAATTTCAATTTTATATGTATTTATTTCCTTTATTTACTAGTAGTTCTGTGAACAGTTGACCTCGCTCGTTAAAAATAACAAATCGGGTTTTGAGCTTAGGTTAAAAAAAATACAAAAATTTAACCGGAAAAAAATGTTATTTAAACAAAGACAGTCGATTTACAATAATTAAGAGACAGACAGACGAAATTCCTAACGGTCGAGTTAAAACTATGATCTCGCTTCGCTCGTTCAATTATCTCAAAATCGACATCTATCAAAATTGTTCTTATTTTTCACACGAATAAAAGTAACAATTTAGTAATATTTAATGTGTGTAGTCTGTTGAAATTAATCTGAGGCTATCTGCGGGTTCGACAAACCATCTATTTTTTAGGTTTCTGTACGAAGTACGACAAGAAACCTTATATAACGGCTCTGTCTGTCTGTCCGTTGGCATCTTTTAATTCATAAACTACAAACTAGGTACATGAAATTCAGCCCTCAGGTGCATCTCGGCATTTGTGACAATTGTACACTTTTTGGAGTTTTCACACTTAATATTGCTAAGACTGCTGCCAATATGGCGGGAGACTAAAAAAAGTTTTTAGGCACCATCAATTTATAAGTTTTTGGTAGTATTCATACTACGGAAATCAATTTAAAGGTCTTACAGTATAGAAAAAGAATATGCAACTATTAAAATTTTACACTTAATCGAACTAATTTTACTTAACTTAACTATTATAATTTTAACTTAATCGTACAGAAACCGGCGTTTATCGCCTCAGCACGCACTTACGTGAAGCGCGCGCTTTACTTGTTTATTTCTGATTTCTTGATTTTTATTTCTTAAATAAAAATCAGTTAAGTACTTTTGAAGATGCCGGTTGTAAATAAATGTATGATTTCGTGCGTATGTGGAAAAGAAACAAATAGAGGCTAGAGAGTGAAACTTGTATGGAATCTACAATGGGCTAACTATGACCTACTATCAAAATTTCATTAAAATCGGACGAATAGTTTTTATGATTTGCTGGTTCGCAAAAAATTGAATGGCAGGCCGACCGACACACAGACACGGGTCCAAAAATGTGAGGTTTAAAAGGATTTTTGTCTTGGAATTTTTTAAATCGGAGACAAAAAAGCATCATTCTTCAGAACGATCACTTAGCTTCCGTTACCTTCGGTAAGCTCAGAAGCAAAATTAATAACATTACATTTCAATAATAATAAGCCATTGCAAGAACTAGCACAGAATTTATTATTACCCTAATGGGGATGACTTCGTACCCCTCAAGCTGTAGCTCTTTTTTTTATAATTCCTCCCGGTGCGGTGGTGGGGAATCGAACTATTTTTTCTTTTTAGCTATTTTTAGCTACTTTTCAGGAACTAGATTTTTCCAGGAATACGACTTGTATTTAAATGGACTAGGTTTTAGAATTTTGTCACCAGATTTGTTGGTATTTAGACCAAGGTTTCAGCGGTGGAGTAGCGATTACGCTAACCACTTGGCTACACCCCTGTAAAACGTTTATGCTCCATGTAGAAGGTATGTGAAGAAGTTAACACCACAAAATATTAAGAATGACCAAAAAGGGAAATTGTTGACTAGTTATTTAACTGCTGTAAGCTTCAAAAAATTTAGTTATCACAAATTGGTATTGAATTGATTAGCTGGCCACACACGAGCGGATTTTTTGACGGACCTGGTCCGCGGATCTCAGGTCTGTCGTTCCCCCACTAACGTGCAAACCCCGTCCGTCGGATCTAGTCCGTCAACTCGGTCCGCGGACACGGTTCGTTCGTGTGTGGGGCAAATCCGAGAATTTTTCCTTGTTGGTCCGCGGACCCAGGTCTGTCCAGCATGCTCGACAGACCTGTTCAACGGACGACGGACAGGGATCTCATACTAGCGGCTGTGTCTCACTGTGTACGACTGTGCGGTCAATTCTAATAATTTAATATCATATATATACACATTATACATCATATATACATAGTAAAACTTGTCTAAGCTGGAAACCTGCTAAGGTAGAAACTTTTTCTCGGAACGTTTTTTTTCTAAGTATATATACATATAGGATATATTATTTAATATATCCTATATATATATATACAGTAAAACTTGTCTAAGCTGGAACACGTGTAAGCTGGAAACTTGCAAAGTTAGAAACTTTCTCGGAACGTTTTTTTTTCTAAGTAAAACACCCTGTATAAGCTGGAAACCTGCTAAGGTGGATTTTTTTTTCTAAGTAAAACACCCTGTATAAGCTGGAAACCTGCTAAGGTGGATTTTTTTTTTCTGGAACCGAGGCCTTCAAGCTTAGGCAAGTTTTAGTGTATATATATATATATATATATATATATATATATATATATATATATATATATATATATATATATAAATGCATATATATATATATATATATATATATATATATATATATATATATATATATATATATATATAAATAAATATATATATATATATATATATATATATTATATATATATATATATATATATATATATATATATATATATATATATATATATATGTTATGTTATATAATATTTATAATATATAAATATAAATAGGGAATAAATAAATGCCGGAGGGAGAAAATTAAAACTGAATAAAAACAGAATTAAAAACTGAAAGAGACTGAAGAATTTAATTTAAATTTAAATTTAATTTAAACTGAAGAATTGAATTTAAATTTAATTTAAACTGAAGAATTGAATTTAAATTTAATTTAAACTGAATAATGTAATTTAAACTGAAGAATTTACTTTAAACTGTAGAATTTAATTGAAAAGATGAAATGAATTTAATTAGAAATGAAACGAATATGGAAATGAACGGATATGGAATGAAACATTATTTGGGTGAGAAATATTAAAATGATAAAGAGCTAAATCCGCGTACAAATAATAAACTTTGGTCCGTGCGTGTGTGTTGACAACGGCGGACGGGGTCCGCGGATCTCTTGTCCGCCGACAAGGTCCGGTCGGTTGTTTCTCCACTAACGCACATACCGGGTCCGCGGATTTCCCCAAATCCGTTGGAAAAGTCCGTGGTCCGTTGGAAAAATCCGCTCGTGTGTGGCCAGCTATTAAATTGATCCATTTTTGGGAGAATATCCAAATATTTACTATAGATAAAAATACTGGCCATAACTTTTGAAATTTCTTTGTTTTTGCTAACAAAATTTGGAACTTTAATTTGGAGATATCTTCTTATGGGTTTGGTCAAGCTGAAAATTTTTATTTTATAAAAGTTTTAATTATAAAATGTATCTATTATTAAGTGGTTTAATTGTTGAATTACAATATTTTACAGCTATCAAAAATTCTTGACGACTACTTAGAAGAATACAATAAGAGTACTACTGCACCTATGAGACTCGTGATGTTTTTAGATGCTATCAGTCATATTTGTAGGATCGCTCGAATTATAAGACAACCTTTTGGCAACGCACTTCTTTTTGGAATGGGAGGATCAGGTAATCACTTAGAGTTTAAAGTATATAATAATCTCGATGGATTAAAAATTAAAACTTTAAACTAAAATAGACTGTAACTAAATTAAAATAGACTAGTTGTTAATAGATTATTAATCAAAACTTAAAATACAAAATGTTCCTCAGTTCTGAGTTTCTCAATAATATTATGTTTTATGTTGTGTATGTATTTTTAAAACCTGTCGAACGATTATTTACTCCAGTAGTAGGAAACAACATCTAGTACACCCTAAATATCTAATTATTGGGGCACTTTAGATATGCAGGGTGGTCCAAAAGGCCCCCCCACCTCTTAACTTTTGAACGGTTTGAGATGAAACTTGAAGGATCTGTACCATGTAAAGGGCAGTGTGTATTATTCCACTAGCGTACTTGGGGCAACCACCCATTTTGCCCCCAGGCTCTGAAATCTACCATATTTATACTTTTGCCCCATATAGGGGGCAACATATTGGAGATAGAAAAAATTTTCAAGTAAAATTTTATTATTTCTCACTGAAGAATCCTAATATGTAATCAAAAATATACACCCCAATTTGAAATTTTGAAGTTGGGTTGCCTGAGGGCAAAGTTGGTGGTTGCCCCTATTGCGCGATTGCATGACCATAAACTCCCCTTTACGTGGTACGGATTCCAAAATTTCCTTAATTTATCTCAAACCGTTCAAAAGTTAAGAGGGGGGGGGGGGGGGGGACTTTTGGACCACCCAGTATAGGTATCTTGGTTTAGGTTGTAAATAAAAGAATTAGATTATGAAGACTAAAATATTTATTACTTCGCGGGGAATAGACTGACCTGAAACGTAATCTAGCTCAAATTGATTTGTTGACTGAAATTGCTAAGAGCTTACCTAAATATAAATAGTTACTTTACTTAAGCCTCGACTCCTGCTTTTATCTACATTATTATTTAACGTTCACTTTTTTGACACTGTAGAATAATTAAAAAGGCAACATATTGACATTCTAATAAAATAAAGTATTTTTGATTGGTAAACATTATGAAATTCACTCGCAATCTTGCAACAACATTTGATGATATATCTTTTTACAATATTTCTACAAGGGGTTAATTTTTTATTGTATTTTCTAAATTTAAATTTAAAGGGAAAAAAGCAGCGTTAGTTTTTCTTTTATTTTACACCTTTGTGTTATAATTGCAAATTATTATTAAAAGAGTCTTAAACTATATAAAATTAACGAGATTAATAACTCAAAGACAACTTTAGAGATAGAAATAATTTAAAAAAAAAAATTAGCCATTGATCTTTGGGATATTTTACGACTAGAGTTCCAATCTAAAAACCTTATACCATCTTAAAGTTTAATTACTCAAATTAATTTTGTTTACTATACCTAATGAGCAGAAATTAAAACTAGTTTAAAATTAAAGCGTAAAAATTGAATTCTGTGATCCATGGAAATTAAAATAATCTATTGCGTTTAGGTCGTCAAAGTTTGACCCGTTTGGCCACGTTTCTATCTGACTACACATGTTTTCAAATTGAGCTAAGCAAATCATACGGAAATAACGAATGGCGAGAAGATATTAAAGGCATTATGTATAAGGCTGGAATATATGCTAGAGAAACAGTATTCCTTTTCTCAGATACTCAGGTAATGAACATACTTCATTGCTCTATTATTTAATAAGAGTCCTTAAGGCCCTTAATGGCCTTAATTAGTGGCAGTGGGCTTAATTTTATATGCAGAAAAAAAGTAAAAT
Source organism: Gerris lacustris (assembly GCA_951217055.1). Lineage (NCBI taxonomy): Eukaryota > Metazoa > Arthropoda > Insecta > Hemiptera > Gerridae > Gerris > Gerris lacustris. The sequence goes on from OX578277.1 coordinate 84,525,382, forward strand.
TAAGTAGATTAATTTAGCTAACTCATTAGAGATATAAGTTATTATATCTATTTAAAGAGCAACAAATTAAAACAAACAATTATTTTTATTGGAATAAATTTGATTGCCTTAGCTTGGCAATTACAAATCATTTTAAGGTATGGAGTCGTCCGGACACTAATCGATTATAAAAATGATGGAAATTTACATAATTAAATTTTAATTTTTAATTTTTCTTAATCCACAGTAAATCTTAATAACATATTTTTTTACTTATAAAAAAATAGTGCTTTCATACTTATTTATTCGGATCCTCTTCTACTATGAGGTGTCAAGGAAAACACTAAGATTTCCACCCTCCTCTAACCCTTAAAAGGGATCGAACACGTTCCCTGTAACGTCGCGTAACGAGTCGCTGTCCAATTATAGCGTGTCTGAATCATCTGAGTAAAGCCTTCTCTACCGTTTACATTTCAGACTGAACTTGCAAGCTCAGTTTTTTAGCGGAGTTCCTCCCCTTGTATTTACTAGTTTTCCTTCCTCACGTACCGTATTTCCGTGGCTTGCATTCGACTTACTTTTCTCAGCAAGACTCACAGACAAACGTCACGTCTAACTCTGTGGCACAACAGCCTAAGCCTGCCAAACGGCAGAAAAAAACAATACTTAATAATGAATGCGGGGTCAAAATAATAAATACCCTTCATTATGCATATCGTTGAAAAGCTCTTTAAGAGTACAGTAATTGTTGTTATGTTCAGTTTTGTCATATATTTATTTAGGAGGGGGGTAAATTTGGGATATTTTAAAATATCTTATCAAAGTGGAGGGGGTATAGAAATAAGTGGGAAGGATAGAATCTAGCTATTTTTGCACAGTAAAATAATTGAAATGTTTCTTGATTTAAACTTATCAAATTAAAATAACACTCCGTAGCGAAGCACGGAGCGAAGCACGGAGCGAAGCGCGTAGCGAAGCACGGAGTGTTATTAAGCTCAGAGTAAAGTTATCCAGCTAGTCTATAATAACGTAAGGGAAATATATAACTATATTTAATTATATTTTCTGATTACCATTCATATATAATTATTTAATATAAAATATTTGTGGAAAAAAATAATTGTTTAAGAATGTAAAATTATTTTTACAGATAAAAATGGAATCCTTTCTGGAAGACATTAATAATATTTTAAATACCGGCGATGTGCCTAATTTATATCAGCTTGAAGAGCTAGATAAAATCTACGAAACGATGAAAGCACCTGTCACAGACGCTGGATTATTACCAACAAAGTCTAATTTATTTTCCTTTTATTTAAAAGCTGTTAGATCAAACATGCATTGCGTACTAACTATGAGGTAATCTAAACTTTTTAATTAATTGTTGATGTATTGAATAAATAACGACATTCTAAAGATCACAATTTTGTTAATATTCTATCAGAGAAGCTTTATCTCAATTTGCACGTTAATATGTTGGAGGGTTTTATCTAAAAAATAAAAGAATCATTTGAAAAATATTTAATTTAAAAAACAAAGCTCAGAGTAAAGTTGAAAGATTTCAATTTTACGATTGGCGGAATACTGAACTCATTGACATACTCATAATTTATTTTTTGTGAATTTATTCATGTTTCGTTTCCAATAATTTTTCAATCGGACCAAATTTTCTCTTCAAATTGCTATACCTCAGAGCGGAAATGAGTTTCATTAATTTCTAATGAGAATTCTTCAACTGCGTTAGAGGTAATCAACATATTTCAGTTTGTAGCCCTATTCAGGAAATGTCTCACGTCTTCATCCATCTCATCTTATTATTCGAAATTGGCCTTTATGACTTTAATTAAAAATATAACTTAGATCTAATTTTTATACAAACCTAAGATAATAACCGATTTTATTGGCTAAACTTTGTGCATATTAACTTCTTCAATTTCAAACCTTTAACGTGGTAATCAAGAGGAAATATAAATTCATTGAAAAAGCCAATTTGCTGGGGGCTTGTAACAAAGTTGTTGCTATGCTTCAAAAGCCAAATTCAGATTAACAAAATTCAAATTAGCAAGATTCAAATTAACTAAATTCAGATTAAACTATTGACTTATACAAAAATTAAGCCAGGAATTACAACGGTAGACCTTTCTTTCAATGTTCTGCTAAACTTTGTACACGAACTTCTTCAATGTTTATGTAATTGATTTTCAAATAGATAGAAACTGGTGTCATTAAACACATTTTCGTTTACGTTATAAACCCTAGGTCAATTTTGAAGTTAAACTTTTAATTCTGAGAAGCTGGGCCTTAATAATTTTATCTATTAAACAACCACCTCCTTATACAGTTAATCTTGTCCTAACTTGTTAACATCTAGAAAATGTAAAACATAAAAAGGTTTTAATAAATTACATGTATAACTAATATGTTAATTTAATATCCAAGAACATCAATAAGTTATTAAAGGCTGAAAATCTAAAATAATCAGCCCAAACAGAGACAACTAAAAAAATCAAATGGTATCATTCTTTAAAATAGAATTATTCTTCATTTTGTACTTCCATTTAAAATTACTATCTTAAAGCAAAGGGCAATATTTGCTATTGGAGTTTTTAATTGATATTATTGTTTCGGCACGTATCTACCTACATTGTTTGTATAAAAAGCATTCTTGTAAGATGGAGATTTTTTAAACTTTATTTCCAGCCCTATAGGAGATGTATTCAGAGCGAGGTTAAGACAATTCCCTGCCCTTGTGAACTGTTGTACTATTGACTGGTTCTTCCCATGGCCTGATGCTGCGTTGCAGGTAAAGGCATTTTCCCTTTTTCTAACATTAAAAGTACACCCTTTACATATATTTTGTATTTTATTTTACTTTATGTTTTTAGTCGTAATTTTACCTTTTACATCTTATAACATATACACTCGGTGGTGTCCATTTGCTACCTATAATATAATGCACTAACGCAAGCATAGCGGCCTTTAAACCTTAAAAGCAACATAAAAAGTCAATGTATTTTTACGTATACATTTTTTTAAATAAGTCTGCATAATATAAAAACAGTAGTAGGCTTTTTAGGTTTCCAAACTTTTCTTACCCTATAATGAATTTTCGTTGTTGACAATAGTTATCAATATCAGAATTTTCATAAGGACCCAATTAGTTTTCTTAACAAACTTCGTCCTGGAAAGTATTAATAATACATTTATTCATGGGAAAGACGTTTAATAAGATTAAACTATTGATTTACAAATAAATTAGTACATTTTATTCTAAGGTTTTATTTGGTAGCCTCATTAAGATGCTCTATAGTTTGAGATTTAATTATTTTGCTTGTTCCATTAATGCATCGATAAAAAATAAATTTTAAATCACATTTGCCAAAAAATAAAACTAATTTTTATGTAGTAATTCAATTTTGTTTGTACTTTAATTGAGTCATATCCATAAACTAAAATCCTAAAAAATATAGTTGGAAATAACATTTTGTTATCCCTTTTGGGTTCGAGTTCTATTAAAACCGAAATACATATAATAAACCAGCATTGATCTGCTAGCTAGTTTTAGGCGAGGAAGCCCTTAAATTCGTGACTTGAATTATGAGTTGGAAAATGAAGCACTTCCCTGATATAACTAACCAACAACTTATAAGCAAACAAGGAAATGACTTCCTCTAAACAGGAGGTCAAACAATACCGTTTGTGTTAAAGGGAACTAAACTTAAGTCTAACAGCTGTTAAACTTAGACGTAACTTTACTGTTTAAACGGAAGTATTTTGAACTTCTTGCTTGATATATTGTAACCGTATTCTCCTACATTAGACGATTTTAGGATAGTATCTCAAAACACAATTTTAACTTCCTTTAAGTTTATTAGCTAGTTAAAATGTTAGCCCAGAGAAACCTTATTATATTATTCGCTGGATCTATAATTGTTATTTGTGCAACTAGTGCGCAAAGTGGCACTTTGCTGCTCTCGAGAGAAATATTTACGCACGAGCCGCAGGCGAGGGCGGAAAGGTTTCTCGAGTGCAGCAAAGACACTTTAAGCTTGAGTTGCACATTACATAATTTTTCCTAGTTAGTTTTTAGTCTGTAAATAAAATATAAAATAATAGAGTGTTCATCAACATGTAAAAAAAATACAACTTTATGATTGCATTCAAATTTATGTACAATAAAGAAAAAAAACAAAACAAACACAACAAAGAAAAAACACAAAAACAAAAAAAAAAAAGCAGCTGTTCTGTTTATAGCCAGTGTTGCATTTTTTTGGCCAGCAAACCCGACCAAGCGCTGTTATTATTTTTCATCATAACACTTACTCATCACATTTGATTTTATTTTTTAGATTGTCTATAATCACTTTTTAATATTTTAACATTTTTACATTTGATATATAGTGTCTAAATCATGTAGTTAGTTAAAAAACAATCATTAGTTGTCATTGTTGTTGTTATTATAATTTGGATTATTTAATCTGTGTTTAGATTTAAGTTCTTTATGTTCTTAAGTTGGAACACTGGAGTGCGGTAAAGTTAACCGAGTGCGGTAAAGTAGTAAGTGCAGGAATCTGCTGTTTTTTTGCGTACTATTTTGCAACCACTTTATCGGTCAACTGTGGGAAAACAATATAACATTGACTTTAAACCAATACTATCTACATACTATATATTTTTCCAATAAAATGAGGCTAGACCCCAAATTATCAGCAAAATAAGACATAAAACCTTCTAGATGTTTAAAAAGAAAAAATATTTATAGCATGTATTCATTAAAATTTCGTACTAAATAAAATGTATAAATGATGTGTGTATGGCTAAGAAATGAAATTATATTTTTGAGAAACAAGAGAAATAACATAAAAACAGTTCATTTATGTCACTAGAGTTTCTACGAATGGAACATTTATGCAAAGTCTGTTGGAAAAATTGACTTCTTTATTATCACTGTAGTAGTTGGGTTGTTGCAGGTTTTACTCATACAATTTTAATTTAAGTAGTGCATTTTAAAAACTTAATGCATCAAGGCAATTATTTAAAAGACTAGTAGGCACTATTACATCCAAGCCATTGCATAGGTTTAGCAATACATATTTAAAATGTCAATGATGATATGAAATCTGATGTCTTACTTATACTTCTAGAACCAGAAAGCTTCATGGTTCAGTTTGGTGTGATTAGAAAAGGAGCGAACGCACATACTTTAAGATACGACTTCACAAATGACTCATGAATGATGTTATCACATAACGTTGATTTTATATTATTGTCGTAAACTTTTTTTTTGGTAGAGTGTGGCTCTGCAGTTTCTTGAAGATGTTCCCGGACTCAGTGCATCGGATGAATTACTTGACAATGTTGTCACTATATGTCGTTTCATGCATCAAAGTGTCATCAATGCTAGCGCCCTATTCTTGCAGGTAAAAATATTCAATACATTAAAATTAAGTGACAACTCAAATGAAAAAAAAAAAAATAATAAATTGATGTGTATCAATTTAATTTACTCTTGAGATAATATTTCGACAATTCGTGGGGCTATATTTATACTTCTACTAATATAAATAGTAAATAGTTTAAAAGATTTCAAACTCTGTGTTTACTAAATATGATAATTGAAAAGTTAACATTAAGTTATTTACATTTGAATTTGCTATGTTTGCAGAATAGAGGAAGGTCTATTATAGTTGAAAATAGATGTTAATAAATAACATTTATTTATTTTTTAGGAGCTTTCTAGACACAATTATGTCACACCAACATCATTCTTAGAACTGCTTTCATTGTACACATCAATGTTGGAAAAGAAGAAGCTTGAACAAGAGACCTCGATCAATCGGCTTAAAACAGGTTAGAAATTAAATTGTTTCACTTCACCATTGTATAAATATTTCGGTCGTTCTCGGTTATTCTACCCTTTAAAAATATTAAAACTTTAGTTTTGACTACATTGACGGTGACCCCATTTCTAACTCAAAATTGATGTAACATATCAATTGCTTTAATAATTTCCTTAATAGATTCTGCTAGGGTTGTCAAGTCAGCATCATTGGCTAAGGCTAATTGGCTAATACATTTATTTCTTATTATCACTTTAACAAAGATTAAATAACAAGAGCTTTAAATCTCTCCTTGTAATATTCATCTCATGATATTCATTTAGGTGATAATTCACTATTTACGTAATTTTGCTCCTTGGTTTGTCATCAAGTTCTAAAATTACCTTTCTTGCTACCTATCTTTTGACATGCTTTACATTCATAACGACCAAGTAACTTAATGACGCTAAATTTACTGCTATTATTACTCTTAGCAGGCCCTAGCCGTAGAGGCTGTAGTGCCATGGAGTATTATTAGTTAGTTCTACTCTTGGAAAATACTTTGGAATTTCTCTATCGAATCAGCCCCATTTCAATAATTTATGAACTGAAGGTAAAATTAAAATCACGGATCTACAACTAATATGAATGTGAGGGGTTCACTTACTATGAGCTTACCCCTTTTCAAATCATAATCATTTGTAAAAACCCCAAATTTGTTGTTTTCAATATGATCCTTAACGGAGACTTCAATGTTCCCTTTGTTCTAGATTACATTATTTCCACTTAGTATTGTAAATTCTACGAATTCCTCTTGGAGCATTCTAATCCATTAAACCCGATGTATCTCCTCCCAAATTATATCTTATAATACTTCCTCTGCCTCAAAAGGCAGTGGTCTGGGCATCAGCTTAGCTATTAATAACCATTCACTCACAAAACATAGTACAAATTCCAAAGCTTAAGGTGTCAGTTAAACTAATTTTTCAAGTTCTGATAAACTGTTATTTTAAAATTCTCATACCACTGCAAATTATTATTCTATTAAATAGTTAGATTATCATGTATGTGGTTAAAATAAATTAAATATTAAAAATTCCAGGTCACTATACTCGAAACTTTTATAAATTATGACCAATAGTCAGATAAGAAAATACTAATATTTAATTTTTTTCGTTAGAGTAACAATAATAGTTATTATAATAAATCTTTAAAATAAAATTACGTTATCATTCAAGGATTGGACAAACTACTATCCACGTCAGAAGATGTGAAGATCATGCAAGAAGAATTGGTTGCTCTGCAACCAGCTTTAGAAGTTGCCCAAAAAGAAGCTGTTGAAATGTTAGCCATTATAGAGGCTGATACGGTAATACTACTTTTTGTTTGATACATATTATTTTTTTTTTGTCTAATTTAAACAATACCTACATGACATTTATTTATATCTTTAACATGTTAAGTTCTGACTCAATTTTGAGACTAAGTTAAATTAGGTTCATTATGTTATCTCAGTAAGCTGTAGCCTAAATACGTATTCGATACTTAAATATTAATTTAGGGTATAAGTATCTTAGTTCAAATTGAATCTCTAACAATGATGACTAGTCTACATTGACTTACAGATAATTTTTTCGTAAGTTAAAATTGCATTGCCTTTTTTGTCATATTCCTACTCTTATAATTGAGGGTCCCTCTTTATAAATACAATTTCCCTTTTTCATTGAGGCTTGTTTAAATCGGAGTATGATGACAGCCTTAGTCTATTAGTTCGGTAGAGGGACACTTTCTATCACATTTATATTAAATCTATGTACTGTAAACGGCAAGAAATTGACACACTTAAGATTGACAGACCATTTCATTCTGTTCATCTCACGGTCTAGTAAAGAAGCTGAAAGAAATTAGTCTAGAGGGAAAGAAGGCAGGTTTTAAACTTGATCATGAAAAAACGCAAGTAATGACTAACAGCAAAACAAAATACCTAACTGGGCGGAAAAAATACTGTATTGGGTCTGGAAGACAGTCTATACTTGGGACAGTTTATCTCATTACCCCCCCCCCCCCTTCAAAAATTTAGACAAGAGACCCTCACTCGCGTGGAAGAAATTCTGGTTCCTAGTATTTAAGAGTGACATAAATATGAAATGACGTGCACCTAACATTATTAAACACCTGACATTATTCCTTGCCAGAATCACGGGGCTCAAACTTGGTCGCTCTCACAATGCTCGATGAAGAGAAACTAAGATTACCACAACGAGCGATGGAAAGGAGCATGCTCAGAATAAAATGACATAGAATGAAGAACACAAACATAAGGAAAATGAAAAGTACAAGTGTGAGAGAGGTTGTGCAAAGCGCTGTCACTTGAGTGGAAAGGGCAGGTCACTTAGAGAGGCTCTCTGGAGGTAGATAGACACAAACTGTGATGGAGTAGAGCCCAAGAGATAACAAGAAAAAGAGAGGTCGACCAACGAAATGCTGGAGCCATCTGGGCTGGTACCGAAGTGCTTTAGCCCTCCTTAGGGTTAGAAAAAGGTGACGGTTGAAGTGCGCCAGCCTCTTAGTCTAAAATGTCTGAAGGGAGAAGCCAGGTAAGCCCGGGTTATACCCACTTGAGCCCCGTCTAAACCCGAAGAAATTTGTAGTGGACTTCGAAATTGGAATCCAACTAGCCACAAAATTAGGGAATAAGTTGAAATCTACTCTTGTAGATTATTATTGTTTTTTTTGTTTTTTTTTGCTTTTGGGTGGCGCGCGGCAGACGGATGGATTTGTCCCTTCCTAGAGGTCCTTGAATGTTGAAAGTGAGGTGGTTCGAAAGAGTGGGAAGGGAAGTTTATGTTCCACATGGTTTAAGTCGCCATAATGGAGTGGTCCGTCGAACAACGTGTTTATTGTGTGCAGACCTATTTTACGAACGCTCGCTCGATCGTCCGCGTGCATCGTGCCTTCCGATTAAGGTTCATATCACCCCCGCGGCCAAGTTCCCAATCAAAATCAAATTCCTGCGTGGATTAATGCATTTCAGGATACTGGAAATGTGTCCACGATAAGAAGAGGGCCTTAGATTACCGTTACTTCCCCAGAAAACATCGAAAGGGTTCGAGCTGCAATTGAACAATTTCCCAGGTGTTCAATTGGGAAACAGGCAGGTGCCCTTAGCATTTCGAGACGTTTCATTTAACGAATTGTTAAGGCACATCTTTATTTGAACCCTTACAACCTGTTTGTCGTCTAAGAATTGAAGCCACGTGATTTTAAAGCCAGACAACTCACTGGTGAAAACATGTTTGCAGCTTTGCCTCGAGACAGTATTGTTTTCTTCTCTGATGAGGCACATTTTCTCCTAAGTGGATGTGTGAATAAGTAGAATATGCGCTATTGGAGGGACACGAATCCCAGGGAGCTCCACCAGAGGCATCTGCATCTGCACTCCGACATGATGACAGTATGGTATGCAGTTCAAGAATTGGGATCATCGGCCTTTACTTTTTTGAAGAAAATGATCGAGCGGCTGCAGTCACTTCTGCACGTTACCTGACCATGATCCAGGATTTTTCTTGCCTGAATTGGAAGTGATGGAGCTGGAAGACGTCTGGATTCAGGAGGACAGGGCCCACATATCAAGGGTTTGCATTTTTTTTTTTTTTGCGGAACAGATTCCCGGATCCTCATCTCCCTAAGAGGCGATTTGAACTGGCCAGCACGCTCTCCTTATTTGGCCCCTAGTGATTTTTTTCCTGTGGGGATATCTAAAAACCTTGGTTTACAATGATCGTCCCAGGACCCTGGAAGCCCTCAAAAACAACATTCGAGCCCAAATCACCGAAATTCCTGTGGCAATGGTTCAAAGAGTGCACGAAAACTTCTGAATAGGCTTACTCAGTGTTTGAAGTGCGAGGGGCGCCATTTGGCCGATACTTTGTTCAAAACCGTGTGGACTTAAATTTCCCATGTAACTGAATCAGGAAAAAATAAAAAAATTGGACATTTTGTAACAGTTTGCGTTTTATTCCATTTTTAAATCCATACGTCTGCCGTGCGCCACTCTGTATTATAGCAGCACTTCAAATTGCTTTATGTTGAGTAAATTATTTGTAAATTGACAGCGATTAGTCTTTTAGAGGATCCAAGGTGGGTGGACTACCTAGGTCAAGAGATGGGATTTACCCGGCGCACTTCCCCCGTAACCCAACCTATCCCAGCGCACTTGGTGTACAGCGGCCACCTGGATAAGAGGCGCACAGAATAAGGTCATCTGAAATTCAGTAATGGAGGCCTATGTCCATAAATGATCCCAAATCCAACAATAGTGCTGACATAACTAAATATAAGTTCAAAAGAAGAAATGAAAAATAAAAATAATATTAACATAAATAATATTAAAGAAGAAATACACGCATGCATAACATTCGAAACATACGAAACATATTCTAAGTATATCTACTAATAAATAATATGTTTGTATGTGTATACATACATATACTTATAATATAAATGTATCTATAAACACTATGTAAAATTGTAAGGAAAATATTATTTTGTTAAGCAGTGTGATAGTATTTTTAATGAATTTAGGAATATGCATTATTTATTATTTATATTGCTATAAGGAGTAATAAAGGCTTTATTAACATCGTACTTACGACTTTCATTGATTGGTAAAAAATATAATTATTGAAAAGAGTTCCTACATAATAAAGTCCTTACATTTTTATTTTTTTTGATTTGAAGTTTATATAGTAAAAGTGTATATTGTTGTAGGAAATCGCCGAACAAACTAAACAAGTTGTGCAAGGGGAAGAAGCTGAGGCAGCTAAAATTGCTCAGGAAACACAGAATATAGCTGATGACGCCCAAAGAGATCTAGGTAAAAATAAACATAACAATTGTAATTTAGCTTTGACCAGTAAGTAAAATTTCAGGGTGAAGTATGGTACCCAGGAGTTAAATACGTGGCTTCATAAAGTGTTCCAGTGTTGGGATTTATAATAAAAATGTACATACATTTTATTGTAAATAAGTTTAATAGCATATACTGTTTTATTTTGAAAATATCTATAATAAATTATTGTTGCATTAAATGTTTAATGGTAATTGCAGAGGAGGCAATGCCGGCACTAAAGGCCGCTGAGACTGCCTTGCAATCTCTGAACAAAAATGATATTACTGAAATCAGAGCAATGATGCGTCCACCAGAAGGTGTCAAATTAGTCTTAGAAGTTGTTTGTATTGTGAAAAACATCAAACCTAATAAGGTAAGCTATTTATTACTCGTTTCTAATTGGTTTCTCATTTTTTGTTAGGGACAATTTTTTTTATGGACAAATCTTTTAAATTAAATTGCAAAAATCCTGACTACCTAGAAAGCTGAATCTTGCTCAGATTATGTATTTTCGAGGCGAATACTATAATTAGTCATTAGTTTTGTAAAATTATTTATATTAGGCGTTAGGTCAATAAATTAACGATAAATGTTTGCGGTAAAATTAAAATAATTACGATCACTAAGAAGCAAGTGAGATTATTTTCGTTAATATAATTTCTTTATATGGTTACCTTAAATAGTAGTGTCTTTAAATGGGTATGCTTTAAATGGGGTACCTGAGGGATGGTGCAAGCCGTCCGCTGTGGCGGTGTGTTGTGGCCTCGTCGCTAGAGTCTGTAGAACGGGGTTTACCGACTTGTTGTTACCGACTTGTTGTTACCGACAAGGTTGGTGAAACCCCTTTCTACAGACTCTAGCGACGAGGCCACAACACACCGCCACAGCGGACGGCTTGCACTGCACATCCTTCAGGTACCCCACACCTACTCTACGCTCTATCTCCGGTTCTACTGGGACGAATTTCCTCTAAAATAGATATTTAACCAATGTAAACAATTTCTTATAAGGCCCTTAATGATTGACATTTATAATAAAAAATTAACTCGACGTAGTTTTGTTATGGTTTACTACCCAAATTAAGAGTACATTTATTTAACATTTTATTGCACAGCTGAGACTGAAGTTTTCTGCAACGTGAATTTAAGTATTTTAAAAACATCTTAATGGTTTTAATTTGCATATTATGTTCTTCCCGAGATTCTCGTCAATCTAGAAATTAAACTGTTATCAAATAAGAATGAATTTATTTGATTAATTTTAAATGTACATGTTCTAATAAATAAATTAACATCTATTATAATTTTAATAATGTATATATTTCATACAAATATTTGTCACGTTAATTTCAGTTGCCCATCATTTCAGGTCGTTTACTCTGATAAATGGTTCATATTATGAAGCCTTTATCAAAGTGTTGATAGACTATTAGCCTGACCTTTCACTAAGGAAACGAGCCATAAAGACCACTTAAAGAACCCATTTTCTAGAATGGAACAAGAAGCTCCTTAGAATAGGGTTTCCTTTGCCAATAAGCACCCTCCACCGGGAAAATCCATTATCACCGCTTTCCTCGGTACTTACTAATAATTTATAAATCTCTTACTTACTTTTCAAGGCAAAGGCTTCTCTTTGCTCTAAAGTTTAATTATAAAATGCCTTTCATTTTTACCCACTTTATATTAACTTCACTTGCCTCCAAATCTTGTAACCTAAATATGACCCACTTCCCGGCTACCTAGAAAAATGAAACTTGCATATTGATTATATATTTATAGTGACAATACAAGAATCAATCATAAGTTAATTAATTAATTAATTAAGTTAAAATTGTTGGATTAAGTAAATTTACTTGTTTATTTTGTTTCGTTTAAATTTCAACTTACTCAATGGAATCCTTATTAATCAATTTTCCTCATAGTTTTATAAGTAACAAACTTTAAGCTGGACCCGTCCCTGTAGTGGTATAGTTTATCTTAGGGTCTGTTACACAAATTTATTTAATTATTAACCTTTCAGTTTATATATTTGTGTGTATCCCTTCTTTAATAATAATAAAAAACTACATAAGAAATTCCCATCTTTATCTCTAACTTTAGCTAGAAATATTTGTCTGAATTAAGATTTTTTTGAAGAAAACTAGCAATAATGTTTTTGAACAAAATAGCAAACTAGCAAAATAGCAATTTCTAGATATCTTTTATTTGGGGAAATAAATATGAAGTAATTTTGATAAATACGTTAGTCGCAATTGTTACAGATATTTAGGAAGGAATGATCATGCAACCTACATCAATTCCTACAGCTATTTCTACAAGTAAAACAGATATAACATATAACTGATGCTTTATTGATAATTACTTTGTTGTATTATTAGGTTGCTGGAACCAAGTTAGGTGAGAAAGTACTAGATTACTGGGATCCAGCCAAGGCAATGCTGGCTGATCCTCAAGCATTTCTTAACTCTCTTCTATTTTTCGACAAGGAAAATCTGACTGATGCTATAATCAACAAAATTCAACCTTATATTGATAACCCTGAGTTTAGACCGGCTAAAATTATAAAGGTAATTATTATTCTATATTTTTAGTCTTTCTATATCTATATTAAGAAGTTTATAAAGTTGGACACCATTCTAAACAAAATATAATTAAATGAAAATAATTAAAGGTACTTTAATAGACTTTTTGACGTAATATTTGAGTTTTGCTACGTTCAGTTAAATCGCACTTCATTTAGTTTTAGGGGTTTCGGCTGGTCTTGCTTATTCTCTCTTTTTTATACCTTTATTTCTACTCTTTAGAAATTTTCTTCCGTCCTAAGAATCTACCACAATTATAAATGATTTTTGAAATAGAAGGTTGATTATCGCTATACAATCGTTTTATTGAATGCTTGATCATTTTTTAAATTTTAAATATAATATTCATTTAAAAGATATCGAGGAATCAATCCTTAAATGTAACAATAAAAGGCCGAGTGAAATAAGAATAACTTTTTGTATTGAATTATAAATTATTTTACAGGTATCTAAAGCTTGCACTTCATTGTGTCAATGGGTGCACGCAATGAATCAATATTATTACGTCAATCAAGCAGTGGCTCCTAAAAAGGCTAAATTAAAGGATGCCATGGATAAACTTGAATTAACAGAACGAGCTCTTGCCAAATCCAGAGGAAAAATGAAAAAGGTTACTTTTTTTACAAATAGTTTTAGAAAATATTACATATCAAACTAATTGGGCTTTTAAAAGGGACAAATCTATGTATGTGTATACAAAATTAAATTTTCATCTGTACATTGATCAGAATTGGAAAATTTTGGATACTATTTCATTTCATGCATTACAAAAAACAAAACGGGCCTCCATTTTTTTTATTCTTTATGTATGTATGTATGTCTGTCGCCATAAGTCTGACTTAATACAAGCACTATTGACAACAAAATCCATTTATTTGCCTAGTATATAATAATAAGAGATTAAATTTAATTTAAATTTCAATTCATTTTTTAAAAGAGATTTTTTTCTTTTTTTTAAAATATTAAAATTCGTGTTTCAAATTAAGAAATGCATTGATTTTCTTAAGTTTGTCCCTTTATTGGATAAATATTTATTATTTGTACTTCATGTTAATAATAGTTATAACTTTCTGCGGAGCAGTAAATAATAAATTATAATTCTTTAAATGATTTAAAATCTCTATCAAATTTTAGGATTATAGTTTAGGTATTAAGAGTTGCTTTGCTATTTTTTACTTACATTTATATAGCCCCTAAGGGAAGCTTTTACTTACCTATTTGTTTATTTAACTTAAAAGATTATACCTAAACTTATACTTATTATTCGTAACATTGATTATTAGTTTTTTTTGCACTATCTTAAGAGGAACAACTACTTACAGTAGTTTCATAGTTAGAATTGATTCTGACAGTGAAGGAAAATTGAAATAATAATGAAGTAGAGATCTAATAAGAGCTCGAGATTGTGTTATCTGACCTTCTAGTAGTTTCATAATTAGAATTGATTCTGACAGTGAAGGAAAATCGAAATAATAATGAAGTAGAGATCTAATGAGAGCTGGAGATTGTGTTATCTGACCTTCTAGTAGTTTCATAATTAGAATTGATTCTGACAGTGAAGGAAAATCGAAATAATAATGAAGTAGAGATCTAATGAGAGCTCTAGATTGTGTTATCTGAGCTTCTAGTAGTTTCATAATTAGAATTGATTCTGACAGTGAAGGAAAATCGAAATAATAATGAAGTAGAGATCTAATGAGAGTTCGAGATTGAGTTATCTGAGCTTCTAGTAGTCAAAACCTCGAGCTCTCATTGGCTCTTTTCGATTTTCATGCTCTGTCAGAATCAATTCTAATTATAAGACTACTGTAATGCTAACCATTGTACCCACTTTTAATAAGGTCAGGCTGTAAATTTCAGATTAGTGATATGCAGATATTGTAGAAAACTTCTCAAATTGTTAGGTAGGGTAGTCATATTGATTAGTTGGTAAATAGTGACCTAGAGGATTTGGGTGATGTGTTAAGAATTCAATGAATTTAAAATAGCAAGAAGAGGTAATGGATGAAGTCATTGGGGATGGTATAATTGGAAACATCCATCCCCTCTATGGGATGGGGAATCCGTTATTTTATGTAGGAGTTTAGATTGAAGAGATTGGAGACTGTAGGAATTGGATGTCTTCTAAAAAGGACAACAACAAAAAACATTATATCTATAGTTAGGGTTAAAAGGAAATTATTCGTAACAAACAACTGTTCATTTTATTGGGATGGAATCTTAAATTTAATAGATGTGCCAAATTTCAAGTGTCTAGCTGTTGTAGGGCTAAAAATCATGGCTCTTTTTTTTTAGTATTAATCCATATTTCATATTAGAACCAATACAGTAGGTAAGCGTATCCGAGTGGTAAGCATTTCGTTACTCGATGTACCTGAAAACACCGTCATATTTGGTTTTAACTACAAAGAGATGACGCATGTTTCACATTGATGATAGATAAGTACGAATAGATAAGTAATGTGACCGATCCCCCGTCCTGAGATAACTTAATGACCTATGTATTTTTCGGGATGTAAAATAGGAAAAAAACTAGAGCTAATATCATCAAGATTATAGATGTTTTGGTTACTTCTACAATAAAATATCCTCTTATTTTAGCTAGAGGTACTATTAATCTTAATATTTAATGTACATATGGTACGTAATAGAGCTTTAAATGCATGCTGATGTAATTTGTTCACTTTATATGATATACTCTCTTCTTGATTAGTAGTCTTTTAAGGAAATTAAACGCCTCAAATTTGCGATGCTTCGATCCCTCCTTGGATCATTCTCAAGCTGACTGACTAGCTGATTACATTGTCATGGTTATTTTTTTTTTTTATATACTTTGTCTTAAAGTTACTTACCTTGTCATAAAGTATTTATTTTTACTTTTTATTTTATTTTGTATTTATCTTATATAATTTTATTCACCAATTTGTTGGTTGTGTGATTTTATATTGATTTATTCTTCTGCTTAATTGCACAAACGTCAATATTTATCACTAATTAAAAAACTTAAACACAAATGGTGACATAAAACTGTAACTATGACGTAATCGAGTTGATACATCTTTATCATTTTATTTTATATGTATAATTTAATATATATTTTACTAATTATTATGAACCAATTATAATTTTAATTGAATTAAATTTGATATTTTTTCAAATTTTAGTTTTTAAAAATATTGAAAACATTTTCTTTCAGGTCGATTCCTTTGTATATTTAGTATTTTAATACTTTTCTAGTCTATTTGGTGATTATTATTAGCTTTTATTTGCTGTATGTCATGTATTTAGTTAAGCATAGTTTCTCCAATCTATATTTTATCGCGATCTTTACTATTAATTTTATATATTACCGACGCCTATTTTTGTTTTGTTATTTTTTCGGTTTTAAATAAATAATTCCTTGTGACATGATAAAACTATTTAAACATTTTTTAAATATTATTTAATTTTGATAAAAAAAATAGTTTAAATTGATATAAAAAGTACCACATGTAAATTATTTTATAAGCAGGATTACCTACCTATAAAGTATGTTTTATATGATGTTTTAGGCGCATGAATATGTATCGGAGAGGGTTGAAATATGGCCATAAAGAGAAAATAATTATCTAATTATTTTAAACATAAATCCTTTAAACGACTCACCAAAAGAAAATGGATTAAATATTATTAATAAGGGGGGTTTATAAATAATGCTGTTCCTTTTTATGACATCAAATGTATTTGTCAGTGAAATCATTTATTTCCCTAATCCATTTACTCTGTCTCATATTAAAGGCTTTCCTTAAAAAGATACATATTATCATATTTATTATGAAAGATTACGTTAGATTAAATTCGAAAGGAAAAAAAAGAACAACATATTTATTTTTAATGTAAAGATTTTAATTTAATCAGATTAAAAATAAACGATATTTTTAATAACTTTTGGTTCAAAATATTATATATGCTATATATATGTATAACAGTCTGGTAGATGAAATTGATAAGCATATAATATTTAGTATCAGAATATTTCCATAGTGTTCTTATACTCAAAATAAAAACAAAACTATATTTAAATTAAAAATAACTAAAAAAACACTTTTTTATAAAGTGAAAAAGGGATAAGGCTCGTTGTAGCTAAGTGAATAATAAGTGATTAGTAAATCCCCTAAAACCAAGGCTTAAATACCTTTATATCTAGTTCTTGAAAGTTATCGTCATAAGAGAGGAGTCATAGATATTCTTCAATCATTAATTTGGAAATTATTTTTCCCTAATAATTATTATTAATATTTATTTCTTGCTTGTATAGGTCATGGATGGTTTAGCAGTATTGAATGCTCGCTTAATGGAAACTATACATAAGAAAGAAGAGTTAGAGAGAAACTGGAATCTCTGTCAGACTAGAATGAAGCAGGCTCATAGGCTTGTAAACGGGTTGGTAACTGAAAGAAGGAGATGGCTCGATTCACTAGCCACAATGCAACGTACTCTCATTAATATTATTGGAGACATACTCATAAGTGCAGGTGACTTTCCAAAAACTTATAATACTTATACCCATTACTTCAGCTAATTCCTGACCGTGACTGTTAATGTCATAATCCGTGGAGAATCGCTGAGATTGGGGTAGGTCAGAAGGTGCTAGCCATCTATCCTATTGGCGCAGCACAGAGGACCTATGACCTATGTCCTTAACTGCTGGTCCCATCCAGTAAAGATGTTATGCTACCGGTATACTACTTTTCTGGGGGAAAAACAATTTTTCACAGCCGATCCAAAACCATTGAGAAAGACGCGAGGATGTCCACATCCTCGTCAATGTTTAGCCCTGATTGAAAAGAGTTGCTTATGTCAAGTGCCACTTTGACGATGTTGCAGTCAGCATCTTCGATTACTTACTTCGTCTCAATTCCCTGGCTTTGAAAGGCGGAGCATCAGTCGTTGTTTGTTCCTGTCGTTGGCTGTTTAAAAGTGCCTTCGGCGTTCAGTTTTTTTTTTTAAAGAAAACAAATTTTTAAACAAAAAAGTCATATAATTTTTAAAATAGCATAGGGTGCACATTGGTATCTATTTTTTTAGCCGAGTTAGTACAAATATACAGTACAAAGCACCCCAAACTTTTTTTATAAATGAAATCCTTTTTTTGTTTAAAAATTATTTCTCTTTTAATCACATTCAACTAACGGAAGACATATTAAAAGAATTTTACGTGAGTAGTAGTCAAATACCCCTCAAAAAGTCGTGAGAACTCAACAGAGCAAATTTGCGAAAAATTCCGTTTTCCCATTTTTTAAAAATATTTTTAACCATTGTGAGGAAACTATCAGATCAACAGACGTTGTTCTGTACTTAAATTAAAGCCAATTATATTTATTGCAACGTCTTCCCCCATGAGTTTACCCATAAAATGAGTATTTTCCCCGATGTCGGGGTCAAAAGTTGACCAAATCTAAAAATATTACATTTTTGGAAAAACTGCCAATTTTTGGAGGGCTGTATCTTGGTAACTATTAATCATACAGAGCTGATTTTGGTCTTAACTTGAAGAAAATTTAATCTGCTTTAATAAACAGTTCAAGTGTGGGCTAGTCTGCACGCGAGGGTCCGTAGGCAACACAGTAATGTTTTAGTAGTACCTATTGATGGTGCTTTTAAAATGCTAAAAAGCCTACTTTGAACTATCCTATAGGTCTGCTATTCTTAAAATACATAAACAAACTTCTGATAAAGAATTTTTTGCCAGTGAACCGGACTATAAACATATAAATACATCCAAAAGAGCATAATTACAAAAAAGTATTTTGTCAATAAAAACAATTTTTTTTTGAAACTTTTAAAAAGTGGTATCTTTACTTTTGGTCGAATAATGTTCAGGATTTTTTTTTTCAGAATTTTTGCACTTTACATAAGTGAGATAGAAGGGGGGACACTTTTCACACCAACTTCAAAGTCGTCTACCCTCGCCCTATCAAAGTTGTAACCAAAAAATTATATATTTTTGTAATCAGCTCAACGTACTCTTTTATATGATACCCCACACGGTCACCAGAAAGAAACAACTATTTTTTAACCCTTAAAATCTTTTACCCTAATTTTTTTGAAAAATACTTTTTCTAAGTCGCTATATTTTTAAAATGTGTGGATAGGTACTAAACACATACATGCCAAATTTCAAAGCGATCGGATGAAAGGTGTAGCCGTGAGAGCAGGCGACGGACAGACAGAGAGGCACACGAAGGAAAATATAAGGGTCCTTGGTTTTGCCTACGGACCCTAAAAACGTAAATATCATGTTTCATGAAAACACTAATAGTTTAGGAAATATAGCAAAACAACCACAAGAATTGCGAAAATTTCGTGGTTTTTCGAATGCTACGAAGTTAGCACAGGTCTTTCGAAGCTGCAAACTTGGATATACGCTACTGGTAGTGCTCCTAACAACATATTAAAAAATCAGAACTAGCCGTTAGATTGCGATTTTATCGATTTCTAGTGTATTATTTTAATTTCTTGAACGAAAAATAAATAAATAAATTTAAAAAATATATTTTATTTATTTATTTCAGCTCTGGGTTCGATTCCCGGACCGGGCCCCCCTCAATGTTCACCCAGTATTGTTAAACAAGAGGGAAGCTGGTCGAAAGATTTAGCGCCACCAGGTTTTAGCCTGGAAAACCATGGTTGACACTCGTTTGATGGTTTGATAAAAAAATCGATCAAACCACCAGAGTTGCGGAAACATGGTTTACAGACCAACCACTCACTCATGTGTGAAGTGTTTGGTTATCTGGTATCAATCTAGTATTGGATTGATGAAAGGCTACACCAGGTTTTAGACACTTCAAGCACTATGCCTTCGGACCGTGAAAGCCCCACTGATTTTTTTAAAGTCATGAATAGCGTTCCTGTGAACCTGCTTTAGACATTCGAAATCAATTTAATTGTTTAACAGGAGCCGTGTCATATCTAGCACCTTTTACTGATAAGTATCGTAGAGGATTACTAGCTGAGTGGGGCGAGCTTGAAGCCGAATTAGCAGTACCTCACACTCCAGGATGTGATCCTGTCTCAACCCTAGGGGACCTCGTTACTATTAGGAAGTGGCAAGTGGATGGCCTCCCCCGAGATTACTTTTCAACAGAGAGCTCTGTTCTTGTAGCTCAATCAAAAAGATGGGCATTGTTTATTGATCCACAGGGCCAGGCTAATAAATGGATTAAAAATACTGTAAGTATTATAAATATATTGTTTTACTATTTTGTTTCATGAATTATTATTTTTAATTAAGTTAATAGTAGTTTAAAAGTATTACATTTATTTAACATTAAAATATGGGAAGAGATTGAAAGTACTGTTATATTACACATATTATAACATAATATGTTAGCCATATTTTGTTGCTGTCCCCTTTAAATTCAACAGATGATTTTTAAAAAAGGGTCTTCAGGGGAGTTTTAAATAATAAAACACTAAGTTTTTTTATTTAAAACTCCCCTGAAGACCCTTTTTTAAAAACCATCAATAATATGTTAGGTTATATACACTTAAAGTTTACCGGGTTATGTATTATATTATATAAATAAAAACTAGTTGTGACAATTTTTATTCTAAATATACCATATTATGTATTAATTATGTAATTATTTTATATTGATTTTTTTATTGTGTCAATTTTAGTCCAGTAAAGAACTAACATTTTGCCACTTAAACAAAAGTGCATAAATCTATTTTATTTTTCAATAAACCCTTTCTACATAACATAGCTTTCTATATCATTCGATAATTATAATATAAATTCACACCCTTACTTTTAAAAGAGGAGTGGTAATGTAACAAAAACTTGGTAGAAACCCTTTACCAATAATTAAATTATACCTTTTTTTAAGCCTAGATATTTTAATTTTTTTACGCCGGTAAATTGGCAACTCGACCATATGAAGGAGAGAAAAATGTTTTAATATAATAATTTGTGACAGCTTGCTCTTTTGTCGTATTAACAAAATGTCCCTCTTTTTCCTAAATGTATGGCAGGGTCTAATAGGCCCTTTTCATATTTAAGAAGGCGTGAAAGTAAAATGTAATAAAATTCTTTGAGTTCTTGACTACCTGCTTTTAAAATTATGACCTTTTGTAAAAAAAAAATGAGAGAATCTGATATTATGGCACAAACAATTGTGTTGGATTTTGCTATGGTTTCATTTTAGGCCTCTTGCGTTGGTATAAAAACGAAACCAAATATGTATTTATCTTTAATTTAAATTCAAATTAGGCATTTCCAGTTAAAAAAAGTCAACACCTTAAACTTCTACCCCTAGTTTTTAAAGATGATTTTTTGGGGCTTCCCTATTATTGGGTTATTGCACATAACATACCTGAAGTCTCATAATTTAAGTCTCATAATTTTGTATTGGGTACTTTCGGTGATCAGGTGCATTTCAGATAGACAGACGGACAGACAGACAGACAAGAACAGGAATGTAAAAGGGTCCTTGTTTTTGGTTATGGACCCTAAAAAAATTGTTAAAAATAAAAAGTAATAATATAGAGGAGTAGAAAAGTAAAAGAGTGTGTTAAAGTTCAATTTAAAGAGAATTATTAAATTTATAATAAATCCAGGTTTTTTTTTTTAACGCAATTCTCTGCAGCAAGAAAATATCGTATGGGTAAAGATATTGGTGTACTCTTTGTGACATTTCGGGATATTCATATACGTTTATAGTAACTCTTATTCTTTTCGATAGCATAACATTGTTAAGCCTTTTTAAAAGAAACTTTTCTATTCTTTGTTCACAGTACAAAGGTGAAAACCTGGTCGTGGCTAAGCTTAATGACAAAGACTTAATGAGACGCATTGAAGGAGCCATATCGTTTGGGAAAACAGTAATCCTTGAGAATGTTGCTCAAGAGTTAGACCCGTCTTTGGACCCGATCTTAATGAAGCAGACATTTATGCAAGGAGGCCAACAGTGGATCAAACTAGGAGACTCTGTCGTACCTTACAACACGAACTTTAAGTTATTCTTAACAACTAAGTTACCTAATCCTCATTATACTCCAGAAGTTTCCATCAAAGTTCTTATTGTTAACTTCATGCTTGTTCCAAGGTACAGATATTTTTGAAAACCCACTTTCTTGTAATCAAGGGAATTCAAAAAGTTTTAATCTATCAAAATCTCAAAATAGAATTTTCGCGCTATCACAAACATTCTCGAATCATGAAAAAATATTTTTTCAATTATTTATGAATCAATTGATATAAAAGCTTAATTTAAATCGTCTGTACGTAATCTACTTATCAAATATGGTTAAAACCATATTTTTATAGAAGAGTACCAATTAGGAATACTATACATAATTATGTACTTAAATCTTACCAAAACCTATACTTTGTAGATACAAAGATATGTAGAAATAATTGTTTTATAAATTTCGAGACCATTCTATTTTGCTTCCGAGCTTACTGAAGGTAACGGAAGCTATGTGATCGTTCTGAAAAACTAAACATATTTAGACAAATCCGTTTCAGACATTAAGGAACATTTTTGGTTCGTCTGTTTGTCGGTCTTTCGCTCGATTTTTGCGAACCAACATATATCTTAAAAACTGCTCGTCATATTTTATGAAATTTGTATAATAGGTCATAATTAGCTCATTGTTGGTCCCATTTAAGTTTCAACATTTTGCGTCTATTGGTTTCTCTTCCGCATGCGCACCAACATACACTATTTGTTTACAGCATTGACTATTTGTTTACAGCTATAGCTTCAAATGTACTCATCAGATTTTTATTAAATTTGAATGGTTTGTCGAAAGTGTCAGATTAATTTAACCATCTACGCTCTTAAAATTTTGCTAAATTGATACTTTAATACATGTAAAAATCAAAACAATTTTGACAGATTTAAAAAACGGGGTAATAATTAAATAAATTGGATAATAATAGGTTTTAAAAGCATAAAATCATTAAATTTTACGAAATTGGACACGAGAAGCAAGTTTTATGTGTGTCTAAGCTTCAAGTAAACACAAGTATTATAATGCGTAGGAGTATACTTACGTTTTGTCGGCCCAATGTTCCTGGTAAGATATATTAAATAGGATAGCATGGCCAAGAGTCGGATAACGAGGGTTCATTGCTTCGGGTTTGAAAAAGCAATTCCTTACGTGTTTACAGAGGCTTTTTTCTTGCAGTGGGCTGCAAGATCAGCTGTTAGCCCTTGTAGCGATGGAGGAACGGCCTGACTTAGAGGAAACTCGTGCCAGGATCGTGACTAGTATTTCTCAGGGGAAATCAGATTTAAAGGAGCTCGAGGATAGGATCTTAGTTAAATTATCTACTTCAGAAGGCAATCCAGTCGACGATATTGCCCTGATTGACTCTTTGGAAGAGTCAAAAGTTATGAGCGAGGATATTAGAGTAAGTGAAATTTAATTTTCAAATAAATGGTTTATACTTTAAAGTATGGTAAAAGAAAGAAAAAAAAATCCCTTCAAAATTGACTATCAAATTTAATCCTGAAATAAAATATTTTTGAGGTGCAACATATGCCTGCTGAAGTTCTCATTCATCTATTTATGTAATGGATGA
Source organism: Gerris lacustris (assembly GCA_951217055.1). NCBI lineage: Eukaryota > Metazoa > Arthropoda > Insecta > Hemiptera > Gerridae > Gerris > Gerris lacustris. Next base: position 84,549,228 of record OX578277.1, read on the forward strand.
TAGGGGGTGGCATGTCGATTCATCTACACCATTCATTTATATCACGATTCTGGATGAAAATCGAGAGTAGTGCCCTCACCGTAGCGGGGACTCGAAACCGGGTTTGCTTTCAAGACTTGAATATTAGCAATGAGGCTCTAAATTATTTTATCTACTCACGGCAGCAAAATTAAACATTGTTGTACTGTGTTCAGTCGGCAAAATGTCATTTTTCTTGATTCTTTTGAATAAAGTGTCAGCAAAATATCAAACAGGCTGTCACATTGTAAGCAAATTTTACTAAAAAAAGGTTACTTCATCGCAGGTTATAAACACTACCACATTGTTTATTTTTATATATTTAAGCGTAATATTCTGCTAAATAGTTAAATCTTTTTTGAAAATAACTTAAATAATTATATTGACAAACAAATTTTACTATTTTACAATGATTATTTTTAAAAAATCACTAAAAATTGAGATAAAAAAAACAGTTGTTAATATAATAAAAAAATGTGGTAACCCTGAATTGTTTTGCCTTTGTTTTGATTTCTTGATAACTCAAACTTTCGTTTTTTTACAAATTTAATTTCTTTAAATCTTTTATATATTAAAAAGGGTAAAATAAACAGTGTAATTTTCTGCCGTTAATAGATAAAATATTGTATGTAACTATGCAGCAAAGAAAACATTCCTGACTCGTTTAAAGATTACCTGCTTCGGTTACACCTCAGCAGGTAATTAACATTTGCCTGCCTCGGCTTCGCCTCGTCAGTCAACATGTAATTTTCCTGACTCGGCTTCGCCTCGTCAGTAAAATAGTAAATTTCCTGCCTCGGCTTCGCCTCTGCAGTAAATTTGTTTAGCCTATCCTCGCCTTTGGCTCGGAACTAAAACTTAAAAACTTGTCAGCAAAATTCCATTTTGCTGCCTAGTTACATAAATAGTTACATAAATAACTATTTTATCTTGCAATTCAATTTTAAGTTTTTGGTAGTTTTCATACTACGGAAAGTTTAATTTTAATTTAAATCAAATTATAATTATTATATACTACGGGAAACCGACAGTGAAAAATACATTCCCGCGCCGGGATTTAAACCACGGGTCTCCTGTATTTTCAGTACAGATGCTCTGGCCAACTAAGCCAACTCAGCTACGCAGGAGAATGATCTTTAACTGCCGTAATCGATAACTAGTCCCGAATCCAAGCTTTCAATATTCATATACATTTAGACAGTCAATATTTATGACATTAGAACTAAATCAAGAATTCACGCTTATAATTATAAAGTACTCCATTAGTACCTGTACCTTGTACAATCAATTCGAAATTTAATTTTAAGTTTTTGGTAGTTTTCATACTACGGAAAGTTTAATTTTAATTTAAATCAAATTTTATAATTATTATATACTACGGGAAACAGACAGTGAAAAATACATTCCCGCGCCGGGATTTGAACCACGGGTCTCCTGTATATACGGGTATACACATTTTATTTTCTTGATAAAAATAAAAATATGAATTGTTTCAAAAATAAGGAAAAACATAACAGGTAAAAACATTTTTTCCTTATAAAATCGTAAAATAAAATGTATCCAAAGGAATGTCCCACTTCTGTTTTGATGACAGTCTAAAGAAGAACATTCCGTACACCTTCTTTAGATTGTTACTCCCCACTGTTTTTGTAATTGTACTTTTTTCCACCTTTTCAGATTTTATTTTATTTAAGAATGAATTATTTAATAAAAATGATTTCTTTGCCAAGTCATTGTCATTTCTGTCAATACTTTTTAAATTCATATTAAAAAGAATAATAATAATAATAAAATAAAAATACTTGCCCTGGGTATAACTAAATTCCTGCCCCTATTGCGCCTTATTTACTTGGGTACATTCTTTTTTCTTTTCTTTTCTTCCCCCTTCTTAAAAGCCCCAGTGCTATTCAGCATCCCTGTTAAGTTTGTCTATTAATTTATTTTATTTAATTTTCCCATATTTTTCAATATACAGGGTGGTCCAAAAGTCTCCCCCCCCCTCTTAACCTTTGAACGGTTTGAGATAAATTAATGAAACTTGGGGGATCTCTACCATGCAAAGGGAAGTTTGTTTTCATGCAATCACCCACTAGGGGCAACCACCCACTTTGCCCCCAGGCCACCCAACTTCAGAATTTCAAATTGGAATGTATATTTTTGATAGCATGTTTGGATTCTACAGTGAAAAATAATAAACTTTTATTTAAAACTATTTTTTCTATCTCTAATATTTTGCCCCCTACAGGGGGGCAAAGATAGCGAAATAACCCTTTCGATAATACGTTGTAAAATCTAAACGGTTAGAGATAAAATAATGAAACTTAGGGAATCTTTACCATGTAAAGGGAAGTTTGTTTTCATGCAATCGCGCAGTAGGGGCAACCTCCCATTTTGCCCCCAGACCACCTAACTTCAAAATTTTAACCTGGAATGTATATTTTTGATAGCAGATTTAGATTCTACGGTAAAAAATAAAAATATTTTACTTCAAACTTTTTTTTCTATCTCCAATATTTTTCCCCCTATAGGGGTGGCAAAGGTATAAAAATGGTAGATTTCAGCGCCCGGGGGCAAAATGGTGGTTGCTCCTAGTACGCGAGTAGATGATTACACATTTCCCTTTACATGGTACAGATCCCCCAAGTTCCATTACTATATTTCAAACCGTTTAGATTTTATAACGACCTAAGTGTTATTTTTTCACTATTTCGGAAGGGTTCTTTCGCTATCTTTGCCCCCCTGTAGGGGGCAAAATATTGGAGATAGAAAAAGTAGTTTTAAATAAAAGTTTATTATTTTTCACTGTAGAATCTAAATAAGCTATCAAAAATATACATTCCAATTTGAAATTCTGAAGTTGGGTGGCCTGGGGGCAAAGTGGGTGGTTGCCCCTAGTGGGTGATTGCATGAAAACAAACTTCCCTTTGCATGGTAGAGATCCCCCAAGTTTCATTAATTTATCTCAAACCGTTCAAAAGTTAAAAGGGGGGGGGGGGGAACTTTTGGACCACCCTGTATAAATAGTATGTATCCAGGTAAACTCTTTCCCTATTGCGCCTTATTTACTTAGGTACCTACTTATTGTTATGTACCCAAGTAAATTGCAGTAAATGCAATTTTGAGCATCATGGCACGGGATCGAACCTACGACCCCGAGGTGCCTCGACTTATTGACAGCTGAGCGAGCGCCTAGAGCGCCTCGGTCACGTAGGCTCCCCCCCTCCCCCATGTAAATAAGTACTATTTCAAACCTTATTGGCCTTAAAGCTGTCAATATAAAATTATTCAAGCAAGTACCTGAACGTGATCTGAATAGATTTTTAACTGTGCAAAATATTATCTATTATAATTAATCAATTTTATTTTAACTTTTCTTTTTTAGGAAAGGGTAGATAACGCAGGTAAAACCCAGGACATTATTGATCAGATAAGAAGTGAATATATTCCAGTTGCGAGGAGAGCTCAGATATTGTACTTTTGTGTGGCCGATTTAGCCAAAGTCGACCCTATGTATCAATACAGTTTGGAATGGTTCACAAAAATATTCATCAACAGTATGGCTAAGACTGATAAGAACTGTAAGTTTTTCATATAATTATAAATATGTCAATAATTTTACTAACATCAGTGTTAAAATAGGTTATAAAACATCAAAACTTACGATTTTAATAATTATGACAGCTATATACCAATAAAAAATCCATATTCTGAATCTGAAGTAGTCGGTCTGCTTCGGCAGAACTCATTCCGAGCTTCAAATTGTCCTTTTATTTCAAATAGTAAAAAGTACGGTATTCATTATTTTTTGGTAAAACGAGTCATTAAGAACTGCGGTCTTTTTAAAGTTTTTTTTAAATCCTTTATATTAACTTCACTTTTGTGCCTGGCTGGGTGCCTGGGGGAGTGCCTGGGTGCCTGGCGTCAACATTTTTGGAAGGCTAGTTAACCCTATTCTACTTATTCGATCGAGCTGAAACTTGGCACATAGACTCTCTACCAATACAAAAACATTTTAACAAATTAATTAATTAATTAAATTTAATTAATTAATTAATTAATTAATTTTTCAATTTAATTAATTTTTTTTTTTAAAAATGAATGGATTAAATAAATTTTAAAAAATTAAGTATTAAAAGTAAAATAAAAATTAATTAATTAATTAATTGGTTGGTATATAAAATCTTTGGAAGGCTAGTTAACCCTCTTCTACTTATCCGATCGAGCTGAAACTTGGCACATAGACTCTCTACCAATACAAAAACATTTTAACAAATTAATTAATTAATAAATTAATTTTTCAATTTAATTATTTTTAAAAAAAAAAATGAATGGATTAAATAAATTTTAAAAAATTAAGTATTAAAAGTAAAATAAAAAATTAATTAATTAATTAATTGGTTGGTATATAAAATCTTTGGAAGGCTAGTTAACCCTCTTCTACTTATCCGCTGAAATTTGGCACATAGACTCTCTACCAATACAAAAACATTTTAACAAATTAATTAATTAATTAAATTTAATTAATTAATTAATTATATTTAATTATTTAATTAATTAATTAAATTTTATTAATTAATTAATAAATTAATTTCTCAATTTAATAATTATCTTTTTAAAAATGAATGGATTAATTAATATTTAAAAATTAAGTAATAAAAATTTATTTAATTAATTAATTAATTGGTAGGTATATATAAAATCTTTATAGGGCTAGTTAACCCTCTTCCAGTCGTTCAATCGAGCTAAAACTTGGCACATAGACTCTCTACCAATACTTCCCCCTCACAACCAAAATGCAAAAATATAAAGGATTTATAATAATAACTTAGTTTTTATGGGCTGGTATTATTTGTTATTGAATTGTAGTAATTATTTATAATTCGAAAAAATTTTGCAACCACAAGTACTTGTTGGAAATAAAAGGTAGCTCGGGTACAAAAATCCATATTTTAATTAACTTGCTCAACTTGGCAATTAATTAGCAACTAAAACTGTATATATATATACTTTAACATGAGGAAGTGTCAGTTCTTTTCAAAAGTAATAATATTTCTACAAATTACACTCAATAGTTCGTTAACAATACTAATATTTTGGTTTTAAAAAAGTATACGTCGTGTTACAATAGAACTCGTACTTTCAGGTGAAGTAATTGAAAGGATAGAAATAATAAATGATTATTTCACGTTTTCTCTGTATAGTAACGTTTGTCGAAGTATGTTTGAGAGGAATAAGTTGCAATTTGCTTTTCTTATTGCTGTAAGAATAATGTTGGACAGCGATCTAGTTGATCTAGATGATTACAACTTCTTTCTTGCCGGTGCTTCACCAATAAGGGTAAGTTTTATTCATTTATTGCTTCTTTGTTTCAAAAGCCTTTACTTTGTTTAACGTACCTCTTGTAATTTAATGAGATTTAAGACTAGTGTCTCTCTTACATCTTCTTATTTTGCGAAAGTGCTCTGTTTCTCGCACATAGGATAGTCAAATTTAAGTTAATTTATATAATAAAACGATAATTTTAGGTAATGGTGTGTCATGATCGATTGCCTAGACCTAGACTAATGCCAAACTGACTGGCTTCAATTATGTATACAAATACGAAAATAAGCCTCCCGTTTAACAAACGTATAAATTGAAACTAAACATTTTATTTAGAATATTGGAACTTGATTAGATCTTTCTCCTATTGTGGATAGATGCAATAAAATATTCTGTTATACAGTTCTACCATTACAAACACACAATACTAAATATATTAAGTTAGTTCTATGAAACCAGAACTGTATTATATTATACTGCATCATTAAACCTTTCCTCTTATTTTATTGCAAATTTGTCATGTCCTGGGAGGTATAAAAATAAGACAAAGAAATAGTCTTTGCCTTTATAGTTAATTAGACTAAGGGATATAGTCACTTTTATATACTGAAGTGTGATATTCATTTGTCCCAAAGTTTTTGGACTAAATATCACTTTGTCTACTTACGCGTACTCTAAGTTTTACCTCATTTCTCCTATTTTACACTCCTATAGAAAAGTACAAGATCAATTTATACATAAACTAAATTGGCAAATGTTTAATACAGTCCTGTTTTCATTTCACTGTGACTAAAAAAATGAAAAAGTGTCTATTTCCACAAGTGACGGGTCACATAAAGTGGTCAAATTTAAAGAAGATTATTGTAAAAAATGTTACCATCTTATTGAGCCAGGTCAATGTATCAAGTTTTATTCTCCAGACTAGACCGTTTTGCATTTCGTCTGCGTATATTTGTTACGCAGTTAGTTCATCATTCGCGTTGCTAAGTGATGATCCTTCGTCATTAATTCGATCCTGTATGTTTTTGTCTTAAGTGAGGCCTACAGTTCACATAACTACCAGTATATTAATTTGTTTATAAATATATTGTGTTTAACGTAGATTTAGACGTAGATTTTTTAATGTTATATACTAAACATTTAAAAATATTAATACCATACTAAGTAATTACTTTTTTAAATTCAAGAAAATATCAATCTCCCTTTCCTCTATAAAATATTTCCCATAAATTTGAATAACAATAAATGATGACTGAAGATGATTAGGATCTCAGTAAAAGTATTATTGAAATTGAAATAACCATCATAACTTAAATAATATTCCATATTCTGCAACGTCTACCTTAATTTCATTTATAAAATTGTTTTTTTTTTATAATTTTATGTTTTTGTTGTATAATTTTAATTTTGTCGATAACAGAACATCGAAAATCCAGCTAAAAGTTGGCTTGGAGTAAGAAGTTGGGTTGACATACTATCCCTGGATGTCTTGACAGTCTTCAAAGGATTTGTAGAACATTTTATGAAGAGTTTGGATGTCTACAAAATTATAGTTGACTCTAAAGACCCTCAAAAGTATTTTTTATAAATTTATTTATTTAATAATTAATTTAAATTAATTCTAGGGGTCATAAAAATAATATATATAATACATACATATAAAAATAATATACAGGGTGTCCCAACTTAAGTCTGCCAAAACGAAGGGGCATATAGGGGACCCTAAAAGGAGTTAAAAAATGTTATATTAACCTATGTCCTTTCGGGCTTCGTTTTCTGACTGGCGCCATTTTTAAAAATTTTGGGTTAAGCTTATTTTTTTACACTTAAACAAGTGTATCTCGAGAACAACGCGGGATAGCTCATCATTTTAGGTATCGTTGAAAACCTAAAAACATTTGCTAAAGGAAATGTTATTATCAATTTTCATTTATTTTTATTCCTTCTAGTTCAAATTTAGCTCAAAATTCCTTTTTTTTTAAAAAATCAAAAAATAAATAAATTTTTGACGGCCCATTGTGCCTAAACTAGTTAAATCCTAAATTGTCCAGGCAATGGAAAAACTTCTTTATTTAATAACCTTTTCATGGATACCCATATCATTGTATGTTAAATAGGAAATTTTTCACGTTACAGGCACATTTATTGAAAAAAACTAACGTAAACATGAGAAAAAATTACTTTTTATTTAATATCTCCTCTTTTGAACGGTATAATCATTTGACTCGACTTAATCATAATCACTTTCAAAGTAAATGTGTGATGAAATAACTATTGTTGACTATTTCTAGTAGCCTGGAGTATGACCGATAACAGGGGGGGGGGGGGGGGGGGGGGGGGGGGGGCACCTCTTATAAGGATACAAAAGCATGTAACCTAAAATTATAGCTGATGAACTGCTTTTTTTTACTTTAAATCGAATTATAATTATCATTAACTACGGGAGACATACAGAGAAAAATAGACCCCAGCATCGGGACCCCAGCTTGAACCACGGGCCTCCTTTTTTTTATTTTATAAAAGAAAAAACAAACATTTTAGCGGAAAATTCAAATAAGGATTAACAAAAGGTAATAATAAGAAACAACATTAACAATAACAACATTTAAACACCAACTACTTTTTGATTATGATTAAGTCGAGTCAAATGATTATACCGTTCAAAAGAGGAGAGATTAAAGAAAAAGTATTTTTTTTCTCACATTTACATTAGTTTTTTTTTCAACAAATGTGCTTATAGCGTAAAAAATTTCCTATTTAACATACGGTATAATCATTTGACTCGACTAATCATAATCACCTTCAAAGTAAATTGGTATTTCAAAGTAGTTGGTATTTAAATGTTGTTGTTATTTTGTTAATCCTAATTTAAATTTTCCGCTAAAATGTTTGACTTTTCTTTTATAAAATAAAGTTGTTTGTTAAAAATGTAGTTATTATTTTTATGTATTTAAAAAAATTTAAAATTCTGCTCCTCCAAACTCTTCATATCTTTATTAAATAAATAAATAAATAAAATAAAAAGCAGTTTTCAGCTTTAATTTTAGGTTACATGCTTTTGTATCCTTATAAGAGGTGCCCCCCCCCCCCCCCTGTTATCGGTCATACTAAAGGCTACTAGAAATAGTCAACAATAGTTATTTCATCACACATTTACTTTGAAAGTGATTATGATTAAGTCGAGTCAAATGATTATACCGTTCAAAAGAGGAGATATTAAATAAAAAGTAATTTTTTCTCATGTTTACGTTAGTTTTTTTCAATAAATGTGCCTGTAACGTGAAAAATTTCCTATTTAACATACAATGATATGGGTATCCATGAAAAGGTTATTAAATAAAGAAGTTTTTCCATTGCCTGGACAATTCAAGATGTAACTAGTTTAGGCACTATGGGCCGTCAAAAATTTATTTATTTTTTGATTTTTTAAAAAAAAGGAATTTTGAGCTAAATTTGAACTAGAAGGAATAAAAATAAATGAAAATTGATAATAACATTTCCTTTAGCAAATGTTTTTAGGTTTTCAACGATACCTAAAATGATGAGCTATCCCGCTTTTTTCTCGAGATACACTTGTTTAAGTGTAAAAAAATAAGCTTAACCCAAAATTTTTAAAAATGGCGCCAGTCAGAAAACGAAGCCCGAAAGGACATAGGTTAATATAACATTTTTGACTCCTTTTAGGGTCCCCTATATGCCCCTTCTTTTTGGCAGACTTAAGTTGGGACACCCTGTATATATATTGTGGACCCTGTAAGAGGATGATGTAAGAAAATAGAAAAATGATTCAGAAGAGATATAGATATATTGAAAGAAGTATAAAACAAATAAAATAAAATAGTAACGTGGGGGTGTAAGAGCCGTAAATGTTTGCACCAGCACCATTTGTGTGCGAAGCATGAATGTAAAGTTTTAAGAACAAAAGAATATTTTTTCATATTATGTATATCTTTCCAACACTAAATAAATTTGTGTTAGTGATAAAAATTTATAGTTTATGTCTTTTGCACCATTTATTTTTTATTTGATTTTCACTACAGCCTCTGCAGTTGGTATAGAACTGTATATAGATTTTTTTTTTTCCGGCACGAATTGAGATTTATAGATAAGGGTTTTGGATTTGAACGTTAAATCCTGACTTTTAGATGGAAAGCAAATATCGGTAATGCATTTCAGCGAGAGAAGGGTTGGAAAGCATTACTATTCCATACCCAGTTTAGGCTCCGGATTTGCCGTGCATGCCTCGAATACTGATTGATTTTAGTACAGAAGCTTAACTTTGTTACTTTGAAAAGATTTTTTAACCTGTAGACTTCAAATGATATGCAGTCAGTGATCCTGTTTATTCCCTTTAGATCTTAGATTATATTTATACCTAAGATTTGTCAACGTCCTTACCCATGAGTTTGGATGTTTGGGGATTCTAAAATGTAGACTTTAAAAAAAATTCCCTACAGGAAAAGGTTTCTGTCGGTACAGTAGATTTATAAATTGTTTGAAAGTAACATGGAATTGACAAGAAATATAAGGACAGCCAAAATATCTTTGTCCAAAGTATTTTAATGTTTACGTCAACAAACCTTAGACCCCTTAAGCAAGCAATTGTCTCTCCTCTACAATTGCTTAAGGTGTTTTGACTTGAGTTTTTCCACTCATGGATGTTGGGGGATTCACCATGGATGTTTGGGGATTCTAATATGTAGACTTTAAAAAAAATTCCCTACAGGAAAAGGTTTCTGTCGGTACAGTAGATTTATAAATTGTTTGAAAGTAACATGGAATTGACAAGAAATATAAGGACAGCCAAAATATCTTTGTCCTAAGTATTTTAATGTTTACGTCGATAAACCTTAGACCCCTCAAGCAAGCAGTCTCTCCTCTACAATTGCTAAAGGTGTTTTGACTTGAGTTTTTCCACTGATTCGTGATAATAATTGTGGTAACGCAAGACAGTTATTTTAAACTTCTGCCGTCTTATTTTTTGAAATTTTCAAAAAATAAAAAAAACTGGGTCTCCATAGCTACGGCCCCCTAAAATTCGACTTTTTTATATTAACTCCCGGAAATATCATTGGACCACAGAGATGTAGAGTTTAATGTTTTTTTTGCCTTATTTGTAGGACCAAAGGGAAAACCCGTGGGGGACCCCATGGAATGGGGTAGCAAAAAAGTAAAATACTGCGATTTTTTGTAAATTAAGCTGGGTATCATTTTAAAGGTATTGAAATTTTGATCGCAAATATATATCGCGTTTACAAAAAGACGGCCAATAGCCCTAAAAGAACCAAATAAGTGGATACCTAAGTTGCTAAAGGATAATAATATATGCACACCATGCTTTTCTAAAGTGAAACTTTTTATACATATTTTAATTTAAAAAAACTAATTTAATAAATATATAAAATAATGCAGGGTGTATGCATTTTTATGACCGAAGAAACCCTTTTAGTATCTTGCTAGCAAGTACTTGACAGAATTTTTAATATATCTTTTTATAATAATATTCTATTGCTCTTCGTTTCGTAGGGAGAAGTTGGGCGGTGAATGGGAGGAGAAACTAACACAATTTCAGAAGATGGTCGTACTTAAGTGTCTGAGACCTGACAAAGTAACGAATGCAATGCAGGATTTTGTCTCAGTTAATCTAGGTTCACAGTTTATCGAGCCACAATCTACTGAGCTAGAAGCCATGTACAGGGAATCAAGTACAACTGTTCCACTTATCTTTGTGCTCTCTACTGGTACAGATCCTGCTAGTGATTTCTACAAATTTGCTGAAAAGGTTTATTTTTTTAAATCTAACCAACAATTTTACAATGTAGTATAATGTGGGGGTAAGGTAAGACCAAGAGACACAAGTATGTATATATCCATGGGTAAAATTCTGAACCACAAAAACAAACATACACTGCTGGCGAAACAAACAGCTAAAAATAAGAGTTTTACAAATATGACACAGTCCCAACAATTTTTAAGCTAAGATACCTCAATTCTGTCAAGTGGGCGTTGCTAAACGAACCCCTGGTGTCACCAGTGCAGAAGATTTACCCATTGCAATCAGGTTTAATACTATTAAAACCCATAATTTTGAACTGTCTGTTACACAAGCAATGCATGTTGTTCTTAATTGATTTGTTGTGATGCATGATTGTTGAGCATTAAACCAATGTCTATACTTGTGGCTCCAAATGCTTTAGCTCAACCCGCGATAACATTTCATAACGAAACTGGTAGATTTTACGGCTCAAATACAACTCAATAATTCTCGAGATATCGATTTATTTCTTATTTCAGAGTGGTTCACAGAAATTTCCAAAAATTGCATAATATCTTAAAAACTAAATGAGATAGAGAAATTGGGTTAAGGGACCAATTTTCAGAATCACTCATTGATTTTAAAATTATCAGCTGCTATAAGCATCTTTTAAGTCCTGTTACATTTAAAAATTTTGATTCATTAATATTCGACTGATTTTTACATTCGACAACGAAATTCCAGAGCTTTCTTCTCTTAATGTCGATGTTAGAAGTGTTGCGAATTCAGGAAAAACTTTTGCTTTTTAAAAGCTTTCGAATAGTATAGTTAAAATTTAAGATCAACGGACTAGTTTTTGAATTATGGTGGATTGATTGTTATCAGGCGTGAAATTATTCGAACAGGATCTTTCTTCTTACCAATTCTTGTGCAATGGCAAAAAAGGTTTCCTCGAACGAAATCACAATACTTCGGGCTCTCATAGGAAATTTGACGACGAACAAAAAAGTTTCTATAAACATGGATCCGGAACTGATTCGTTTTCGAGATATTCGTAAAAAAACCATCATTTTTGGCTGTTTATTCTTAAAATTCTCAAATACTACACTTTTACCATAATACAACTTGAAGGAAATTTTGTAGAGAATCGAATTTGACTAATTCTAACTCTCTACATAAAAATCCTTTAGGAATTTGACAGTTGATAGAGATCATCATAATGGATTGACTAATAAAATAACAAGGGCGCTAAAATTTTGCTGAAAACTTGTTTTCGCGGGTTTGTTGAACAGTGCTAGAATTGGTATCATTCAACGATAAATTCTATTCTCTACAAAAATTGCATCAAGGTGTTTTGTTGTAAGTGGAGTATTTGAAAATTTTAAGTATAAACATAAAAAAAATGAGGTTTCTTTTAATGTTTTTGCGAATATCTCGAAATCGAAGCAGTTCCGGATCCATGTTTATAGGAACTTTTTTGTTCAGCGTCAAATTTCCTATGGGAACCCGAAGTATTGTGGATTTGTTGTGCAAAACCTTTTTTGCATTTGTACAAGAATTAGTTGAGATCCTGCCCGAATAATTTCACGTCTGGTAACATCAATCCACCTTAAATAAAAAAAGATAGTCCATTGATCTTAAATTTTTATTATACTATTCGAAAGCTTATGAAAAGCAAAAGTTTTTCTTGGATTCGCCACACTTCTAACATCCCTCAATTAAGAGAAGAAAGGAATTTCGTAGTCGAATATTAAAAAATAAAATTTTTTAAATGTAACAGGACAAAAGATGCTTAACAGCTGATAATTTGAAAATCAATGAGTGATTCTAAAAGATTTTTTTTTATGCTCTTTAAAAGTCCCTTAACCCAATTTTTCTATTTCATTTAGTTTTTAAGATATTATGAAATGTTTGAAAATGTTTGCGAACCACACGTTTTAAGGTGCCCTGAGTCAAATAGCCATAATTTCAAATAATAGTTAAATGTAACCACGAAAACCCAAAACCACTAACAAATTGATAGCACATGACGAAGTAATAATTTACTTGTACATGAAAATTTTTAGTATAGCAAATTGGAAACTTTTCATGTTTTTATTTTACAAGGGTAAAGTACAGAAAAGTGTGTGGGATTAGTTTTTGGAGGTTGTTGAGAGTTTTTTTATTATCTTACTAAAAATTTTGGTTCATTGCAAAGTTTTTAAAAAAGGGCATCAAAGAGTGTCCACCCGAGCTAACAAAATATATATAATTATATTATTATATAGTATTTATCTTATATACATAAATATTATTGACATATTTTAATTATGTTACAGTTGCGGATGGGTAAGAGAATAATGTCTATATCCTTAGGTCAGGGACAGGGACCTATTGCAGAGAAAATGTTTGTTGAAGCAATGGATATTGGAAGTTGGGTATTTTTTCAGGTTCGTATTATTGACTATTTTTTTGTTTTTGTTTTAGTGAGAATAAAAAATTATCGATTGCTTTCACCAAATAATATTATTGTTCATCGGACATCAATCAAGGACAGCCTCTAAATCCATTTAATAACTAAACCACTATAGCTGTTATTATAAGAACTTTGTCTTGTTTTTGCTTTTCTTTATTAAGTTGTCAACACGTCTTTAACTTCCTTCTTTTTTTAAATCCTTTATATTAACTTCACTTTAAATTATTTAATTAATTTGTTAAAATGTTAAATTGTTAATTTGTTAAATGCTAATTTGTAAATTTAATTAATTACTTGTTAAAAATGAATGGAATAATTAAATTTAAAAAAGTAATAAAAATTTAATTATTTGTCGGTATACAAAATCTTTAGAGGGCGAGTTAACCTTCTTCCAGTTATCCAATTGAGCTGAAACTTGGCATATCGACTCTTTACCAATACAAAAACATTCTAACAAATTAATTAATTAAATTATAATAATTAATTAATTTTTAAATAATTATTTAAAATTAGAAGGAATTAATACCAATATTTTCTCTCACAATCAAAATGCAAAAATATAAAGGATTTATAATAAAAACTTGGTTTTTATGGGCTGGTATTATTTATTAGTGTTGTCATATTGTTTAAATTTATCATTGGTTTTTGACATCTCTGTTCAGAATTGCCATTTAGCTCCAAGTTGGATGCCTCGCATGGAGTACTTGGTAGAAAACATCCCAGCGGACACATGTCATAAAGATTTCCGGCTTTGGGTAACTTCAACTCCATCTCCAGACTTCCCTGTCTCTATTCTCCAGAACGGAAGCAAATTAACCATAGAACCACCGAGAGGTGTTAAGGTATAAGAACCTCAAATACTTTATGACGATATTAATGACTAGAAAACTTTAATATGGTAGAGTAGTAAGTTTTGAATAATGGGGTTCCTTGTAATGAATATAACGCCTAATTCCTAACAATTTTTCCTTTTTTTTTTAAATATGCTCTAAATAATCATAAAATCAATTGAACTTTGATCATTAAAAAAAAATTCTCAATGAATATCCAACACAGAATAGATTTTAATTGATATCTTTGTATTCACGTGAAATGTTCAATAAATATACTTAACTCAAAACAGAAACAGTTCCAGAAAGTATTAAATTGTTTAACTTATTGAAACCTTTTGGGACTGTCCTTACTCCTATTTATTTCCAGGCTAATTTACTTCGAGCTTACAGCAGTCAAATAAGTGAGTTCAGTGATTTCATTAACTCTGACGACTCTAAAGTACAAGGCTTCAAGCATTTGCTCTTCTCTCTGTGTTTGTTTCACGGAGTTTGCTTGGAGAGACGCAAGTACGGACCTTTGGGCTTCAACATTCCATATGAATTCACGGACGGGGATCTTCGTATATGTATATCACAGCTGTATATGTTCGTTCGAGAGTACAAAGATATACCTTTTAAAGTAAGTGTTATTTACTTTTATTTTATTTTTTATGTGGAATAGCATTTGAGAAGACTCTGTTGACAAGTTGATGATGAGATTTAGGGCTCTTTCAAAATCTAAATTGTATTGAATGGCATAAACATTATGTCCTCATGTCTAGGGAAATAATGGGAAAATAATGCATATCTAAGTGGTTTCGCTCTAACACTCACCTGAAATCTCTGTCCCAACACTTACATCTCATGTTCAAATCTCTTAGACGGGAGACGGTTTTCATACTTAAGTTACCGATCTCTCTCTTAACGTTGTGTTGATCGGAGAGGTAATATGATCTAAAGGTGAAATATATTTTATTTATTAATTTATACCATTTATTGAAACACCATCACTTACAACATGCAATAATCATACATTTCTAAATTAATACAGTCTCTTGAGAATGAAAGAAAGGCTTAGCAGAAAGAATAATTTTCTGTCCTAAAAACAAATGATAAATAAGAAGGAGCCATATTGTATTTTTTACGGTTAATATTAATAATCGGAGAGTGGGTTTAAAATTGAATTCAAAATTCGTACCTCACAAAAAAGAGAAGTTCGCTTTACTCACATTCTCAAACTTAAAATGTTACATATTTTTACCAGTAATCATCACCTTAGTTTTATTTTTATTTTTTTTTAATTTTAATTAATCTAGTAAGCCCATAAATTCTTAAGAGCACATTTCCCATTTTTGTTACACTAAAAATATTTATATTTTCTTTGTAGAAGTGATTAAAATATGTTATTATTAAATTAAATTACCATTTCTAAATGTATTGTGTGATAATAATAAAAAATAGTGTGTTTTCATAGATAAAAGGATAGGGACAATTTTAATGGGAACATGACATGAATATAATTGCCAAACATTCCCTTTGGCCCTCAATGTAGACTTTACTAATTCTCTTTGTATCAGGTCTTGCTTTATACTGCTGGAGAAATTAACTACGGTGGCCGAGTCACCGACGACTGGGACAGAAGATGTATCATGAATATTCTGTCAGATTTCTACAATTCAACCGTGCTTTACAGCAATCACGTATTCTCAGATGATGGAATCTATCATCAAGTGTGTATACTTTTTTTCACATAATTATGTGAATATCCACTTTGTCACTTTTACCAACTGTCTTTTTATTTTTACTTATTTACATATTTTTAAAAACCAGCAGAAGGTAGCAGTCAAACTTCAATTGTAAAAAGTTATAACTTTAAGAGCGTTATTATGTTATTATTCATAAATATATTATTAAACAAATATTTTCCTTTTGGAAATTATTCATTCTGGTTTTATATTTATTTTTATATTCACCAGAAGAAACATAAACAAATATTTTGGTTAATACCAAAATATATTTTAAAAAATTGTAAAATAAATTTATACTTTTTAAAGAACTCTGCAATAAGATAAATTCATAAAGAATCACTATTTTATATACATAATTCAAAGAGTTCAACAGTTATCTATAAAAAACAGAATTCATTAAATAACTGAAGTTAACTCAAATAATAGTTGCTTCTGATAGTTTGACTATATATATATATATATATATATATATATATATATATATATATATATATATATATATATATATATATATATATATATATATATGTGTGTGTGTGTGTGTGTGTGTGTGTGTGTGTGTGTGTGTGTGTGTGTATTTAATGCTCATTTCAGCTGAAATCAGGAGCAGAAATAGTTGACTACACGGAATACGTGAAAAGTCTTCCAGTAAACGATAGACCTGGACTATTTGGGCTGCATGAGAATGCTGATATAAGCTATGCACAGGGAGAAACTTTCAGGAGTCTAAGTGCTCTTTTATCTCTTCAACCGAGAGCTACTGGTGGCGCATCTGGTGATCAGGAAAGTTCTATTGTTAATACTGCCAAGAGTGTACAATCTCGAGTGCCTAAACCTTTTGCACGATTGGATGAAATAGAAGCCAAGTAAGAGTACTTTTTTAAATTTATTTCATTATTTAAATATTTCTAAGGACAAGCTGTAAGTTTAAAATAACATAGCATCAAATATACGATTTGGATAAACATTTAGTTGAGAGGTTCTTTTATGTTGGAAACTTGCCTCCAGCACAATTTCAGGAAAAGAGGAGTTTTTGTGTCAGAGTGGAGCCTGGCAACACTGTTTTTGCTACTTTCCATTCTTCCCTCAGCTGTCATAACAGTGTTATCAGTGGTAGTTGAGTTTTGCTAAGTGTGGCCAAGGTAAGAGAACCCCCCCGCAGGGCTCCCAAATCCCTAATAGCTAAACTCTAAGAATCTAGTTTATCATGAAGTGAAAAAGCGCTTTTTTTGATCTTTGAGCTAAGTAAATTTTATTATTCCAGAATATTCATAAACAATTATTCATGTTTTAGGTATCCTGTAATGTATGAAGAGTCATTAAATACTGTTCTTGTGCAAGAAGTTATAAGATACAACAAACTCCTGACAGCGATTCACATGTCTCTCGGTAATCTACTCAAAGCTGTTTATGGTATCATTGTTATGTCAGACGATTTAGAAAAAATGTCTGCAAGTCTATCTACAAACAAAGTACCTCAAATGTGGGCCTCTAAAGCGTACCCTTCGCTCAAACCTTTAGGTAGTATATGGTTACCATATCTAGTAAATTTAATTTTTTTGATTTATTATTGTTTTCCAATAAGCGTTATCATCTGTGAATCATTAATTATTAGCTGTAAAGCTGTTTTCTTTTTTAAAATGTATAAATTATTTGTAGCATCTTACTAAAACTATTATTCAACAGGAGCATGGGTGTCAGATCTTCAGTTGAGAGTTACATTTATTCAAGGCTGGATTGATAAAGGTATTCCAGCTAGTTTTTGGATGCCTGGATTTTATTTTCCCCAAGCTTTCCTCACTGGATGTCTTCAAAACTTCGCTAGGAAGTACATTGTGGCTATTGACACCCTCAGCTATAAGTTCAAGGTAACAATTTACAATGTTAACTAGTTAAACAAGCGTTAATGAGTTCTTCATTTCAAAGACTTTATGATTGTAAAAGTTTGTTTGTTTGTGTTATTTGAATGAAATTTAGCACATAGGTACATCTCAGCATTTGCGTTTTTGGAAATTCTTTGGTAACCCAAGATGTTAGCCAATATGATGGATGACTAAAAATAATGTTTGTCAGCATGACATGTTACTTATCGTTTTAAAGTCCTTAAATAGGAGGAAAAAATATGTAACTATTATTACGAAATCATTTCTGTTAACATTTCAAAACTAATTATGCAGAAATGAGGGTGTTGAGAAAAAAGTTGATGAAAGCCTGACATATATATAATTTAAAGCTCATTTGAGGTAGATTATGAATATGTAAGTTTTACCCCCGCAAAAATGATTCCTTGTAGCGTGGTAATTTTAAGACTTAATCTATCTTATCAAAGTTTTAAGTAAATGAACAGCTTTAGCTTCCTGTTTTTTCTTCAATAATATTGGATTAGTTTAGTTACGGCATTCTTCAATTCTCTTGATTGATGGAGCTGATGGTGGATATGCATATATTTTCTTCCTAACCGAAATCATAATTTATAAACCACTTTACCCAATTGGATAACACATTTTAGAGATTTTCACGCATTACAAATTTTAAAAAACTTATAAATTTAGACCATTATATTTTATAATATAATACAAAAGAAAAGAGAGTTCATTAAGTCAGGTTCTAGTAAAATTATCTGACGGAGGCTAGAAAAATAAACAAATACCTGATACTTATCACTAAATAGATTTTTAACTAGTGTTAAATGTGTTCTTTCTAATGAACCTTTTCGACTGTGAATTAAAATTTAATCTGCAGGTACTTAAGGTTGCACCTACTGCTCGGCCAAAAGATGGATGTGTAGTTTACGGACTGTTCATGGAAGGTGGCCGCTGGAGTTCTGACGTGTCTCTAATAAGAGAATCGAGGCCGAAGGAGTTATACACAGGTATTAAATAATATAATATATTGTATATTGTATTTTATTTTATTTTTTATTTTTTTTGTATGATGGGCGACCATTCTCCATTATAAATAGAAACAAGTAAACTAAAAATAAATCGATTTTATAGATTTTCTTAATTCAATAATTTCAATAACAGCATTAATTAACTACTGACTGTTTATTGTATTGTCTTTGGAAATAAATAGTCTGTGCAAGCATTCTAGTCAAATTTAGGTTACTTCTAGTCAAATTTAGGTAACAAGCTTTGGAGACAAACAAACAAAAAACAATAGAACTTAAATAAAAGAGTGTAAAAAAGAAATGTATAGGTATAACATTTATTTACTTTATTATATAGTTTTCTTTTCCAAGATATAATAATCATATTATAATTGGATATTATATAAACATGGGGTCGTGCCCCCCCCCCCCCCCTCCCTAGCTCCCAGGAAAATAGGAAAAATATATATTACCGTAAACCTACCCCCCCCCCCCCTGGCAGTGACCCCCTCCCCAACAAAAATTCATATGGGCGCCCACGTCTGTAAATAAATGTATATGTTCTTTTAAAAAGCTAGAAAGGAACTATGCTAGGGTTCAAAATTATCACTGCTTGCCTCTAACATGAATTTAAGACAGTTTATTTTTAGGGGTTCGTAGACCTCGAAGCCCTCATGCCGAGGTTGAAGTGTCTGTCTGTCCGTCGCTCTATGGTTCATATATCCCGAATCGTTTAAACATAAAGTTGAAATTTGACATACTGGAGTAACTTTTTGACCCCCACACATAGGAAAAATATAAATAATTCGCAAACATATGGTAAACTTATTTTTTTATTTTGAGTGGGGTGTCAAATGAAAGTTCCTGACCAGTAGGTTAAAATATAAATATACATATATATTTGTTTAAATGTTGCATTCCTTATTAGTATTATGAGATAAAATATACCCCAAAAAAATCCCCCCCCCCGCCAATCACACTATAACGGCTAGTTCTATAAAATTTCGAAATAATTTATGCAAATACCTTATTATAGGGCGATAAAAATTTTTCGAAAAAAATTAATTTACATTGTTGTCATTACTGATAAAAAAACATTTTGTCCCCCCGGGGACCTTTTAATTTTGTATGTGATTTTTGGGGCCTTCCACCTAAATTTGTTTATATATTTTTATTTCCATATAGAGCAGGATGGGGAAATGAAAAAAATGTTATTTCATATTATAATAATCTCCGAAACCTTAAAAAGTACTTGGATACAAGTACTTCCCTATGATTTTTTTTTATTTTTTAAAGAATAAGAAAATAAAAACGTTAATGCTAGACTTTAGTTATAAGAGATAATTACTTTAGATTATAGCTATTATCTAGGTCAACGGATGCCTTTTGCTGAAATGACTCCATTTACTTCGCTCCGTAATGGATTCCCGCCTTAAAGTCTTAACTTGAATTGTTCTAGATATGGCACCGATTTGGTTTATCCCTGAAGCGGCACATAAGAAAGAGGACGGCCTCTATAATTGTCCTGTGTATAAAACGTTACAAAGAGCCGGTACCTTATCCACCACAGGCCATTCAACTAACTATGTAGTCACTATAGAAATCCCAACCAGTGTGGATCAGAAGCACTGGATCAAGCGAGGAGTAGCTCTATTTTGTGCTCTTGACTACTGAGAAAAAATTACTCTTAAAAACTTCTGGAATATTTGTACTTAAAACTTTCTTAAAATGAACTTCTGATGAACTTTATATTATCTTCAACTTTACCCCAATTTATATTTTTTTGTTAATAATAAATATTAATTTTATTTTAATTCAATGGATATTTTATCATAGATATACATAACTAATTTAATAATATTAAAAGTATAGTACTATTTCTGACATGGTACTGTGGTGGCCTAAAGCAAATTTTTATATTAGTTAATTTACTAGTAGTTCTGTGAACAGTAGACCTCGCTCGTTAAAATAACAAATCGGGTTTTGAGAAAAAAAATTACAAAATTTAGCCGTTAATTAAGTTATTTCGACAAAAAAGACCTGAAACGTGAAAAAGTACAAAATATTTTTATACCACTTTATAGTACTCTTAAAGGGCTTTCCAACGATACCAAAAACGGCCGGTCAGCTATTATTTTTACCATTTCTAAAACAGAGGTACAACACTATGTACCCCTCATGGACAGGATACAGTTATAAATTTAAGGTTCTTCTTTCGCGCACACTTTACTTCTATAAAGTAGTAAGTACCATATGAGTTTTAGCCCGATTAGAGTATTTTTGCGTACTTCGACAAACCAGTACCAAAAGTACCCTTTTATATACAGAAATAATTTTTTCAGTTCAACCGCATTATAAGGCCTTAGTAGGCTACTAAATGCCTGCATAAAGATACCTTTACAAAACACATTAAATTAAAAATTTAATCTGCTCAGTACCCAGACTTTAAGTACCTTTTGTACCAAAAGTACTAAAGGTACTTAAATTAAATGTACATCTTGGGTTGTACAATATTATACTGAATTAGGTTCTAAAAGGACAATCTTGTCACAGAATAATCTTAGAAGTTTTTTGAGTGCCCGAAAAACTATTTATCGTTCAAAAGGGTCTGAAACGTGACTTTTTTCGATAAACATTTGTATTTTTTTTAAGTACGTTTTAAGGGCTTTCCAACGATATCAAACACGGCCGGCCAGCTACTATTTTTACATTTTCTTAAACAGAGGTACACAACTTTGTATCCCTCATGTACCCGGCATGTTAATAAATTTAATGTTTTCCTTTCATGTACACTTTACTACTATAAAGTACTAAATACCATATGAGTTTTAGCCCGATCCTATGAAATTCAAAAACGGTACAGTACAAAGACAAAAAAAGTAGCGATTTTCGACCGATTTTTCCAAACCGGTACAATTAGTACAAAAATAAGTAGAAATAAAAAATAAATTTCAATAAAATGGGCACAAAGGCAATAAAACCCACATACTTTAGAGTAAAAAGCAGCTATTTTTTTATTTTTTATTTTTACAGTGCGCCCTACAACTACCGTGGTATTAAAAGTACCTCTGTACCCGAACCCGCAAAGGTACAAGTACGAAAAGGGTACAGTGCGTTCAAGTATTATTTGAAGCAACTTTTGACCGAAGGAAATTTTCGAGCTGATAAATCCCTCAACGCTATTAGCCCCAGAGTGGGGTAACCTACCCCCTACACGGCACTCTAAAAGTACAAAAGGGTACTAAAGTACAACCTAGTACATTTTTTCGAAAATATTTTTGCACACATTTGGTACATTTTAAATGGCCTTTCCAATGCTACCTCTGTCAAATCGGTACAACGTCCCCTTCTGGTTGCGGCTACCCAAGGAGGACGTCCTTCACATAGACGTAGCTCCCGAAGTAGGAATCAGAAATATAATAACAAACCGGAAAAGACAATATGACTAATATGACAATATGACAATATATTAAAGAGGACAATATGACCTAAAGTCCGGTTCCCTTTTGAATCCTGTCCGATTAAAATTACAAACGGTACAGAAGGTCAAAGTCGAAATTTCGGAAAAACCCGATTTTCTTGTGTTTTTCGCCGAGGTACTCGACTTCCCCCCCTCGAATGTACTAAAAAAAGGATCTCGCTTACCCCTTGAAAATGACATTTTTAGAGTATACGAAGCAGAGTAGGAGAGTACGTTTATTTTCTCCGTACGTGCCTTCTATGTACCTTCTTGTACCTCGGAATTTAAAGTACCATATCTCAAAAAGTGAAAGTACCATTGAATTTAAAAGCAAAACGCCAGGAGCAGCATTTCATAGGCTTTTAAGGCTCAAAAGCCCAATAGCGTCGTATAAATGCCCTAGGAGGAGATACGTGAACCATGTAGAATAACGTTTAAGAAAATTTTTACCCCCCCCCCCTCCCCTATTCGACGGGCAATAAAGTGGCGTCCCCCCGCCCCACATCACAGCTCGGTCGGCCTGCGGCCTCCCTTGCAAAGACAGTGAATTTACAAAAATTAAGAGAGAGACAGACACACAGACGAAATGCCAAACGGTCGAGTTAAAACGGAGACCTCGCTACGCTCGGTCAATTATTTTACCTACTCACGGCAGCAAAAGTAAACATTACTTAACTGTTTTTAGGCTGGAAAGTACTATTTCGCGGATTTGTCATTAAAATATTAAAAGCAGGGAGGAAAGTAGTTAAAACAGTCAGGAAAATACTTTCTCTGCCTAGGCAGAGAAAGTAACAGTGTTTACCACTGCGTGTCATAACCTCTTACGAACAGTTTATACTATTATCTCTATCTTATAACATTATATATTATAGTTCAATAAGTAATATTTAATAAATAAACGTTTTAATAATAAAATAATTTGTTTATATTTGTTAATTCTGTTAAATAAGTTCAATGAATAGTAGATCTTTAATTAAAAAAATAGTGGAGTCACTGGCCACACTGCAGCTTCGTGTAAACATCCAACATTATTCATATTATTATTATTGAAGTCATTCTAGATTAGACTAGCTAATTTTCTTGATTTATCCTAGTTACTTTTTTATTGTAAGCAATAGAAGATATTATCTTTAATACTTTTAGTAATTTTTTAGTAAAAATATAAATAAATATTTTATATTGCGTGAATTATTCATTCAGAAGTTTTGTGAGTTATAGTTATAAACGTGCGTTTTCTATTTTGTTGTTATAGATTCAGTTTGCTATTCATTTATTGTTAATATTCAAAACCTTGTTGGATTTCTTTATGAACATTAATTTTAGTTAATACGTATGTTATTCTTATTAATATAACATAGT
This sequence comes from Gerris lacustris, assembly GCA_951217055.1. Lineage (NCBI taxonomy): Eukaryota > Metazoa > Arthropoda > Insecta > Hemiptera > Gerridae > Gerris > Gerris lacustris. The sequence continues at coordinate 84,573,026 of OX578277.1, forward strand.
AATTAACTATGTTATATTAATAAAGATGGTATGTTAGCAGCTTCATTTTTCTGCCGCCCATAGATAAAATATTGTATGCAACAAGGCAGCAAAGGAAACATTTCTGCCTCGTTTATTCATTTGCCTCGGCTTCGCCTCGACAGTCAAATAGGTAAATTACCTTAATTTTATCATAGCCTGTTACTTAATTATCATAGCCTGTTAGTTAATTATCATAGCCTGTCCTCGCCTTCGGCGGCTTGGAGGCTAATCTAATCACTCGTCAGTAAAATTCCATTTTGCTGCCTAGTTACATAAATAACTATATTTACCTGATAACCACTGGTAACGTCACTTGACATTTTCTTTTTGTATGGTTTGTCTTCGGTAAAATAACCAGACTTGTTACGAAAATAACTCAAGATCTTGCACTATTTCTCTAAGATATTAAGCTTGTCAAGTCAAAGTGCATAATATATTGTCTAAACCCAACTTTCCTATATCAATAAAAATATTTATGACATGTAATAATCAAAATTAATTTGATTATTTAAAGGAACTACAATAGCTTTTAGCATATAGGATTTGACCATTGAGCTTATAAGCTATTATGGTTTTTGACAAACTGACCAAATATGCTCATTGGCTTTTATACATCGTGAGTAAATTCAACACAATCTTCTATAACAATAATAAGGCAAAACTACATTTCACTATAACAATACACATGCCTGTATAAATACATCAAATTGGTTTTAATGTTTCAACGTATGAAACATTAAACATTTGTTATTTGACCTTGTCTGCCTAATAAGTAAATTAAATACAAAATTATTTAAAAATGTAGTTGATACAGACCTTTAATATGCATCAGAACATTTCACCAATGTTAAAACAATACAAGTGCAACGATGCATTCTTTTAAGTATTAAAAAAAACCAGAGACAATTATTTTTTCAACTTTTATTTTAAAAAAACACATGACAAATGACTTACAGCATAACAGATTTTTTTTTTTTTTTTTTTTTTTTTTTTTTTTTTTTTTTTTTTTTTTGCTTTTGACAATTTTATAACATGCATCACAGTAGGTAACAATCGATCAGTTCACATTTGTGCTTAGTTTCTGCTAAAAATGTTTAAGTTAATATATATAATGAAATAATAGATAATTACTAGCTATAACATCAATACTATATGTTAAGCACATTAGACTAGGTATAATAAACAAGTAAATAGAGTTTAAATTACAAATATAATTTATAATTATCTAACTATAATTAACTAAGAAAAAAATTCTAATCCAAAACATCAAATGTTAAAAAAATAGAACTGACTTATAAATGATCTTAAATAGATGTTTGACATCAATTAATAATAATTAAACAAGAAATAAATAGAATTTGGCAATTGTAATGATTTAAAGACGAACTAATAAAGCATTAAAGTAATAATTTTTTAATGTGTCGCAAAAATGTACGTTGCTATTATAGTTTTAGAATAGCACATTATGCATAGTTTCTAAGAAAACAAAATAATAATAATTGTGCACACTCTTGACTGATTATATTTTATAAATCCACCTTCAATTCTACCTAATGAATTATTTATTTATCTCTTATATTTTAAACATTAAATACAAGAGTGAGTTAAATGTATAGCTTAAAATACAGTTGAATAAGAGAGATTGGGTTAAAAATAAATGTCTATCGGCATGTGATGAATCTATAACGTGTCAGGTATGGAAGATACATCAGAACACCCTTTCTTTTAGGCTACTCTTGTAAATAATCTGTTTATTGTGCATATTAACCTATACTTAACTAAACCCTAAAATATGAAATATTGAGATAAAACTTCAGTAACTACCTTAGACTGTGCAATTATAAATGAAAAATTAATTTTTGACATTTGAGGTATACCATGGGGCTACAACTATGGAATCTGGAGCCACAACTATAGCAAGGGGAAAATGCTAAAACTGTACATTGCGGTTCCAGTTACAAGCCGAAAAAGTATCCATAAAGTTCATTTAAAGAATGACACCTGACAAAGAATGATACATGTTATAAAGAAGAAACTTGGATTTTTTAATATGACAGTCATTATTCTAAACCAATTCATTTCGGCTGCATACTAGACCCGCAATATACAGCTTTTATGTGGTTTTAGCATTTTCCTCTTTTTCTAGTTGTAGTTCCAGGTTCCAGGATCTTTACCACGACCATGTTAATTAATGTGGTCACAAATTAATAAATAATTTGAGTTGAGACCACGAATTCCATCACAGTTCTTTATTAAATAATAATTGTATTATATTTTAATTCATTATTATGTAATTATAACGAATTGGTAGAATACCATCTCAACATAATAAAAAAAACTTTTTTTTTTTTTTTTTTTTTTTTTTTTTTTTTTTTTTACCTTTGATATTATGAAATTTGAAATATAATAATATAATAATAATCTTTATTTCTTCACATAATAAATAAAATAGTAGAATATTAATAATAATGATATTGACAAAAAGAATTGCTGATAATAAATAAATTAAAGAATGGATACTCTATAATTCGTGTTTGTTTTTTGGGTTAAGGGTTAAAAGCACGATTTCCAGAATTAATAAATAGAGTGTAAGGCTAGTTCAACAATATTTTTCCTCTCTCCTACTTATTCCAGATAACCCTAATTTTGTTAGGTTGCATGCTAGTTCTTTGTATCATTATCAAACTAGACTGATCTCATCTTAATTATTATATTATTCATTGTACAAGGCTAGGCTTACGAAGTCAGCATTTTAATTGTCTTGTAAGAAACAGTAGTAGCTTATTAAAACGTCTTACACGGTAAAAGCATTCCTTAGCACGGGCATTATATTGTTAGATCAGTCAATAGAGTATGTACTAGAATAACAATTAGTTGCATTAGTCATGCAATATAGAAGAGATCTTAGATAGTTATAAGCATCATGTTAAAAAAAAATACTTCGAGGTATAATACAGTGACAAATATTATTTACTTAGATACTACGCACCAGCATAAAATATAATTAAATAATGATAAATCATTAAATTGCTCTCATCCTGTGTATTTTTTTTTTTAATAAATTAAAATAATTATTATAATTATTGATAAATAAATTAGTATAATAATAATAATTAAAAAATAGTGATAAATAAAAATTAATAAATTAATGGTAAATGGCAAACATACAAACGAGAAAAAAATTAATTAACCTATAGTAAATATAATAATGATGAATGAGACTAATGTTAATACTTGGCTAATCTTTTTGAATTAGCTTAATTTTGAATTAATTGATACTGAGTACCAACATAGATCCTTTTTAAAATTATAATTTATAGATGCTTCCTATTGAAATATATTTATTGTTGAATGGTTATTTTGATGGATGTATTTAGTTTGATTGATTCCTGAAAATTTCCATGATTATTTTTTTCTTTCTTATTTATTTTTTTCTTATTATTATATATACATATTTCTTCTTTATATTTAATCAGATTTAATCTTAAGATTTACATTTAATTTTTAGTACATGTATAAAATATAATTGCACGTGGGTCTATATAAATATTTATCTTTTTAATTTTATGTTAGGCTTAATTTTTAAAGGCTATAGACATTATTTGTCTAAAAACCTAACATTTGTAGGCAATTAACCATAGGCATTTGTATGTTTATGAGCTTCTTTTATTTGTTTATTTCAGATAGACATGCTAGTTTGTTACTGCTAATAGCTAATTTGATGGGTAAATGAGTTATTATTTTGTTAAATTATTATTGGACCCTATCTCAGAATGCCTTGTTAAATTAACATTATATTTTAATTTCAAATACCAATTTTTCTAAATTTATATAAAGAAAAAAACAATTATTTAAAGAAAAGCATTTTATGCAGGAATAAACCATGAAATTTTTATATTGAAATAAAGTTTATTAAAGAGGACGAAGAAAGAATATTGGGATTCAGTTATACTTACAGTTAAAAAGTATATTCAATTAGCCAATGTTTCAAATCTATTTAAGTTCCCCATCAGGACATTCGAAAATGGTAAAAGGAAAATGAGAGATCAAGGAATAGATATGGGATGCCATTGTTAATTTCCTGTTGACTTGTCTCTCTCTAACTTCAGTTTCCCAACTGATAAATTTGAACATAAAAAAACTGATAAATTTGAGACTCGAAAGGCCCTCTAATTGTATAATTTTTTAACCTTCCGTAATTCTAATATGTTTGTTTAGTCGTATATATTCAAACAATCTAGGATCTCCTTCTTTCTTCTAATAACTAAACATAGATAAGAAAAGAAAGATTATATAATGTTAACAATCCTACCACTAATTGAATAGTGAATCTACACTCCAATTGTCAGACTTGGTTTATAAGGATAGCGGATATCTATTATAGGTCCAGAAATATTTACATAAAAACCTTCAATTTATGCTATACTGGCAGGTATCCCTTCTTGTATCAGGGCATGTAATATGTTCTGTAGGATTAGCTAAAACAGTAAAACTCTGATTATCCGGATAAGCTTGGAAAAGATGGAGCTTCTTTTGAATATGTTCTATGAATACTTAGTATTAAACTTTATTAACTTTAAAGCCTGGTACATACGATCCGGAAGGCATATCAGTTTAGACTAATCAGTCCGCCTGAACAATCGCAGTTGACAGATCGCTAAGGCAGACGGATTATTTAGCCTATGTCTATACCACATCGTATGTATCCAGCTTTAAATTTATCAAGTTTAAAAGTTTGTTTATACAATTAATAATTATATCATGATTTTATTTCCAGAATATTTGATTATCGTACTCATCTTGGTCCCAATTAGTTTAAATAATCGTTGAGGTTTGCAATACTTTTTTTTTTAGGAAACTGTTACTTCTTAGTGCCATAAAGGTATATAGCTCCTTTGAAGAGATAATATAATAGTAAAAATAATAATTTATATTGACAGACATCATTTAAATACTAACCAATTAAAATACCACTAACTCATTAACTATTGTAAATTACTAAATTTTATATGGTTAATTGGCTTCTTTAATGTCTTCACCGATCCTGAGTTCTATTTACAATTGGAGTAGCTCTTCACCTAATTACTAATATCAGCTAATCTTGCCTTAAATTTAATCTGCAATAAGTAATTAAATTAGTTTATTTTTTTATTTGCTGTTTAATTAAAGTTAAAAATCCAAATATAATAATTAGTAGGCTGACATTTCGAGTAATTTAATTTGTTTCTTATTTTATATTTTATAGAACAAAATATTTATTTATTTTATTTTTATTTTTTTTTTAAGATACAAGAAGATAATTCACGAGTAACTAACAATTGATTTACTCTTATGTATTTAATTCTTACATTTTTAAATTAAATATTTATTAAAAACAAAATTTTGAATATCCTAGTAAAAATTATAAGGATAATTTGTATTTAATCAAAAGAAATTTGTTTATATCATTAACAAAATTTATGTATTTAGATTTTTTTATATATATATATAACCGTGATATATTTACTTAATTAATATTCAAACAATTAAATAATATTAATACCCAAATAATCAATTTTTAGTAATGCTATTTAATAAACCAGTTTATTCTGGCTGTATAATAGTTGATAGTACCAATCCAAAGTACGATCGAATAAGAATATTGAAAAATATTATAATACAAATATTAAAAAATTCATAGATCTAATGAGATTTTAAAAATAAAATAGAAATAATATATTAATAAATAAAAGGTATTCATTTACGAAAAGCAGCTTTTAGTTGTACGAAAAATACAGTATTTAAATAGGGAGGAGGAATGTTTAAAGGGAGATCACTCGCTTCTAGCCAACTAAAAAACTATTTTAGTCATAAAAGATAAAGTTAAGTAAAAATGTAACCGTAATTAACCAAAAACAGGCTCGGAATCTTGTCCGGAGGCTTTGAGTTTCTCTTGCATTTGCGCCAACATGTCTTGCATTCTGCGAATCTGTAACAAACATTAAAATTATTTTTGTAAAACATCACAGTACAAACAAAACATATTTCCATGTCAAACAATAACATTTATATCTATTAGAAATATAAAATTTAAAAAAGTGTGTTTATTTTTTTAACACACTTTTTTTTGTGTTTTAATTTTTAGGTTGGCACTCCTTACAGTTAAATATGTTAGAAAATGAAAAATGGTTGTTTATCATGTTCGAGCATAAGCATACATCTTATAAGCCGGGTTTACACAATTTAGCAAAACTTGCTATATGGAATCGTTATATTGCAACTGCTACAAGTAGGAAAACGCGCAACGGAGGAATGTTATTTAACATTGATTTATTGCAGAATTTAGAGGCTATATAGCAGAAATCATGATATCCATTTGAGGTCGGTAAAGATAAAATAAAATTGAGCTGCATATAGTTTTAAAAGGTGTGTTTCAACCACACTTCAAACTGGTTTGGAACTGTCCGACGCATGCGCATCGGACCACATTTGAACGTTTTTTGGTAATGCACATGCGTCGTACAGTTTGGAACTAGTTTGAGTTGTGGTTGGAACAAACCTAATATGTGTAGCAATTTCATATACCAGGTTTTACAACATGGTGAAAACTTTAGTTATTATATTATGTTATTTCGATTAAATTTGGTCCGGAAAAGTTTGGTTTGATAGTAAATTCTCTACAGTACAACTTATTACGGGTTAGGCAGCGTATGGTAGTATCATACTCTGCTTGTTAGATATTCGGACGCGATTTTCATAACTATATAATATTAAATGAACGAATTCCAGTATAACACGTATGCATGGCTTTTAAACTAGTTCAGTTACAACATAAGCTTTCATTTATATTCTTTTAACATTTTATGAATATTTTTTTATCTACATTTTAAAATAATTATAATTTTATTAATTTTTGTTAGAGGGTAAAATAATCTATTAATTAATTTATCTAAACAAAATAATAAATTATAAGTATCATATTAAATTTGAATAATACAGTAAATTAATGAAAACTGTACAAATGCATAAATAAAAGTTATTTTTAGGTTTCTGTACGAAGTAGAAAAAGAATCCTTATATAACGGCTCTGTCTGTCTGTCTGTCCGTTGGTGTCTGTCCGTTGGCTTGTTTCAATTCATATACTACTATAGCTAGGAACATGAAATTCGGTACACAGGTGCATCTCGGCATTTGAGGCAACTATAGACTTTTTGGAGTTTTCACGCTTAATATTTTCAAGATGGCGGCCAAAAAAAGTTTTAAGTCACCATGACATGTTAAACATCAATTTAAAGGTCTTGAAGTGTAGAAAAAGAATATGCAACTATTAAAGTTTTACACTTATAATTTTAACTTAATCGTACAGAAACCGGCGATTATCACCTCACGTACTTACGTGAAACGCGCCTTACTTGTTTAACATTACGTAACGTAAGAAATTACTGAAATCGGTATTATTTATATTTTTGATATACTTTTATAAAATATTTGTATTGTTTATGTAGGATAACAACGAAATATATAATTAATAGGCTTTGAAATCTTGGTAAACAATAATGATCTTGGAGATAAATATGTTCGACATCTTCAATGATAAATATTTTCTCGGACACATGATCTCTATATAACTTAAATGGTAAATCAATGTGTAAATAGAATCCACTGGGAGTCCATAAAGTCCCGTACCATAGGCGATTATCTCAATTTCTGGGTTTGTGTTGTTTTGTTGCCGTGAATTAAGTGATTTCGTCTATGTTGCGGGACTATGGGACTATGTTACTACGTCTCGAGGTATTACAATAAATCGATAAAACATTAATGGAGGCTTGAATGTTTTTGTCACTTCTTATCTATTCATAGAGGCAATTAAAAACTCGGTTTTTTATGACCTATTAGAAGTATAGTTGCAATATATGTACAATGTATGTACAGCACTTTGCGAATTACCGCTTATAGTTACATTTAAGTTAAATAATTAAAAATTATATAAGCATATTTATGTTAGGCTTACATGAATCCAAAACAGTTTTTTAGTTGAATTAATTAAGTCTTTAATTTAAATAGTTTGCTACTGGTACATTGAACTTTTTATCTTATTAAATTTATGAGTACTTGGGAAAAGATGATCAAATTAATAAAAATCATCTTATTAAAGGTAACTTTTAATAGGAACGTAATAAATTTGTATATAATAGATTATATACAATAATCATCAATAATTTTCTTTAATAAAGAAAATACATGGGAATTATTATTAGGTAACATAACAAGCTAACTTTTGTATAAATATATCTCTGGTGGTATAATAATCGCAATGGAAGATTATCTAATCTATAATGAAATGACATATTTAGTTAGGCTTATACTCTAAATTAAACATTCGTAATTTTTTAGTGAGATAACTTAGGAAATACTGATAAATAATTTACACACTTTCTAGTAATAGTGGAAGGATATAATGAAATAATACAATTCTGCAGTAATAATGATGATAAAATGAACAACATAAGTTAAAGACCGATTATGTTAAATTTGTCTACGATAGTAAACATTTTATAAGTAAAATAACTTTTATAATAAATAGAATGCAAAAAATTTGACATGGTAGTTTAGGAACATTGGTAGATTAATTTAAAAGCTTTATAAATGTCTGAAAGATGAAGATTAGGGAAAAAATACTTGAACTCTATAACAACTATTATTAATGTTGATAATGTGATTACTGTTAGATTTAAAAAAAAAAAAAAATACGTTTATGCCGTAGTTATTAATTCGTTTGTAATAAAAATATGAAGCTTAATTTAAAAAAATGAAATATTTGTTCACTTGTATTACAACTCTTCTGGTGCTGAGAAGAGTTGTAATACTCTTCTGCAAGACAGTTAAGCTAAGGTTACCAAATAATGTCTTCGCTATGGCGTTAAGGACCCGATATACACTTCAACAGTTGCCCAGCATGGTTGTGTTGAAGTTTAAGTTGGGGAGTGTATAGGCAGGTTGAGAGACTGAATGAGAGCAGACTGAATCTGATCTGGAGTATATATGCGTTACTGTGTTATAATGTTGAGTCAACGAGTTTGAGAGTGTATGGGCAAGTTGTTCAATCATGTTTAAAGGCATGGTTGGAAAACAAGCTGAATTGTGTGTATAGGGTCTTTTAAATTATAAATGGCAGCAGTAAAAAGCCATTTAGGTACTAGCATATCACTTTAATTTTTGATTCACTAGCTTAAAATAGCGTTAACACATTATCGTGTTAGATAAAAATTAACATATTTTAATTTATTTTTCTTTCTTAAAACAAATTTAATAGTTTTAATTTAAAATCCATCATCAATATTATTTGATTTATTTATTTTCTTTTGCGCTTCTATATGGGCGAAGACAATTAAGGTAAGGTGTAATAGAGCAATTGATTAACCAACCGCAGACTCGATGGCGAAGGGAAAAAATAAAATCCGTTTATTTATTTTTACCAGGAGCAATTTTAGACACAATAGTTGTTGTTATTTGTGTAATGATTTTGTTGTATAACAAAATGTGAAGCAAATATTATATTTAAATGTTATTATTATAAAATTACAAGCTCAACACAATTTGTTATTTAATAAACAGTACAGTACATGAATATATAAAACTGACTTAATTAGATAGGAGCATTTTTTCCCCGCAAATAAATTTGAAACATTATGAAAAGGCGATTATTGTAATTGGAATCTATACCTTAATTAAAAGTTCTTCCACCTTAGCTCAATAAGAGCGGTGGTCTGGAATAGCAAGAGTTCTTGGTTCGATTGAAGGACCAGGGTGCATTTTTTTATTCTGTCTGTTTCCCTCCCTCTTCAAAAATAATTTAATGATATCTATTATCATCTCCAAATAATAAGGTTCTTATCTTATTCTTTTAATAATTAATAAGGGCCACTTAATTATGGGCATGGTTATTAAAGTGCATTTTCGATCCTACCTTCAATATCCTATTTCAACACTTAATATTAATATATATTTAAATTATCTAAATATATTTTTGTTTCAGATCCATATGAGATAAAAAGGACTAATTGAGTGCGCATATTTTTTTACCATTTTCGCGAGGGTTATTTTTTTAAACTGTGCGAAGTAAAGTTATTCTTGTTCATTAACAACGGTTTGTGAGTCTATAAAATATTTTATCTTGTGCTGTGATAGCGACAAAGCAGTGTCTACGCTTGTGATATCGACAAAGCAGTGTCTACGCTGAACATTACCTGTCCTCTAGCTACAAACTGCATGTACACATCTATAAACATGTAAGTATATCAATTATAATTGGGTTATGGTTATTTTCAAAACAGATGTATGCCTTTTTCTTTCCTGAGTCAAATAAAAATTATATATTTATTTGTCTTATGCACTTCTTACATGGTTATAGAATGCCTACTAAAGTTGGTAAAAGGTTGAACAGTTGGATATTTTTATAATTCTTTACAAGTATCCCCGAATAACAAAGTACAGTTAAATAAAATGCAAAGCAGTAGCTAAAATCAAAGACACATACTTGTCAGTCACATGACTGACTGAAATTTAATTAAGATTTAACTCATGCGATAAAATCGGTCTGAAACAACTGTCTACACTCCAGTATTGTTGTCATTGTACCAGAGCATTTATCTTCGTCTTGATAACCAAATTTTACTTATTTCTTTCCTACAATTACATTTCTTATATTATTAAAGGTGTTGTTAGGAGTAATTAATATGACAATTTATATAGTTTTGATAGTACCTACATAAACTTGGTTAGCCTTTTTACTTTCTCATATAAAGAGAAAGTATTGTGATGGCGCGAAAATTCGATTTTGAGATTTTGATGGATACACGTTTTGAGGTCCCCAGAATCCAAAAAAGTGGTTTTTAAAAAATGTCTGTCGTCAGTCTGTCTGTGCAGACGCCTGGAGCCTAAACTACAATAGGCTGATTTTAACGAACTTTGGCATACATGTTCAGAAAAATCATACCCCGAGGCGAAATCGAGAAACGAATTTGAGCTCCAAATTTGGGGGCGGTACCCCCCAAAAACTCATTTCAAAAAAATTATTTCTCAAAAACGGTTCCGACGATTTTGATTAAAAAATTCTAAAATGTAGCCCATTTAATTACGAATCTAACGGAATATTCCTGAGAAAATACCTTTAAACGCGGATGGAGAGAGGCCGGGTTCGATTCCCCGCCGATGAGAAGTTATTTTTATGATAAATTTTGATGCAATGTTCAATAATAATTAAATGTACATGCGAAAACTAATAAATGGAAAACACTGGGCTAAATAAGTATAAACTCATATATGAGAAAGTTTGTCTGAGTTGTCTCGGACCGATTTTTTTATATGAACACCTTCAAAATTTATTTATAACTAGGTGTATACAGGGTGACCCGAGATAAAATGTCATAACGAAACTGGTGGAATCTATGGGTCAAATAGAGCAAAAAATATCGAGTGAGCATATGCCCATTTCTCAAAATATTTTTTTTCTGAGTGTTTTAAGAAAATTTTCAAAAAATAGATAATATCTCAAAAATTAAACGAGATAGAGAAATTGGGCTACTTAACAATTTTAAGGGAACAAAGAAACTTTTTAGAATCACTCATTTATTTTCAAATTATCAGCTCCTAAGCATCATTTAAGTGTTGTTATGTATACATAAAAATAATAAATTTTTTTTCTAAATTTCGACAACGAAACTCCAGAGCTTTCTACTTCTTCTCCTAATTGAGGGATGTTAGATGTATGGCAAATTCAGGGAAAACTCCTGCTTTTAATAAGCTTTCGAATGGTATAACTAAAGTTTAAGATCAATGGACCAGTTTTTTAAATATAGTGGATTGAATGTTACCAGGCATGAAAGTATTCGTACAGAAACTCAACAAATTCTTGTACAAATCCAAATAAGGTTTCCCCGAACAAAACCTTAACACTTCGGACTTCAGGTTCTCATAGAAAATTTGACGCTGAACAAAAAAGTTTGTATAAACATGGACATGGAACACCTTCGTTTACGAGATATTCGGGAAAAAAATGAAACCCTAATCATTTTTGGACGTTTATCCTTAAAATTCTCATATACTACGCTTATATTACATAAATAAAAGATATATCCAATCTAATACTTTATTTTCTATTTCAGGTAAGTGTTTGAAGCCATCCGTCGTGAGGAAGACAAGGTTAGTGGCTCACCACAAAGTGTGATTGAGTATGAACATTTATTTACGAAAAACGGTTACCTTAAAGACTTGGACCGAATGATAATTACGAGCCGTTAAGCCAGTGGCGGATTTAGTAGAGGGGGGGGGGGTCACAGGGGTTATTACCTCCCTGAAATTGTTACGTTTGTTACAAAGAAGCGTTGGCAAGGGTTTGTGTTGATTGTTTTCTACACACGTTAAAAATGCAATATAATTTAATATTTTTCTTCGTTTTGCACTAACTACATTGTATGATAACTGTATTTGTATTTTAGGAAGAAAGTACTGTATCATGGTCGTCGTCGCCTTGGGGGACGCGTTCTTCCCAATGTTTGAGATATAATGAAGAATTTAACCTAACAAATGTTTAAACTATCCAACCTGTATTTACTTGTCTTCAAATATTTTATCATTAATAATTGATTATACATTGTGTGTCACTTTGATACCATGTTACTGTGAACAGTGATAAGTAATTTAGAATCTGAAGATGGCTAAAGTAGCCAAAACCTGCTACCAGTTATTACAAATACTTTTCACACAAACTATTTGTAATAACTGAGCAGGTTTTGGCTAGTGTTTCCTCCCTCTCCCCCTTTTCAAAACGATAACGAATATATTATTTATTGAGTGGGGTAAATCTTCTTTATTTTTCCCCACCTATTTCTAAACGTCCGATTTAATTCGGTTTTTTCAAACTGTTCTTTTTTATATTACGATTTCGGAAGTAGCATCTCGATAAATTTAATCTTAAAAGGGAAGGTTATGGTTAGTTGAGGTTAAGGTTAGTACTTTTTGACTTAACCTAACTGTAATCTGCTATTAGATTATATTTGTTTATTTGCTTAAGTTACAAACTTTTACAATAATCATTACCCTTTAAAACGTGAAACTTCGAGTATTAAAAAAAAACTTAATTTATCGAGATGCTACAACCGGCATTGTTCGTTTTTACAATGTACAGAGATACAGCAAAAAAGACAGTTTAAAAAAAACAAAAAAAAACAACGAAGTAAATCGGACAGCCAAATAGTGCAGTTGAGAAAATTGAATATAATTTTTTTTTAAATTTCATATTAGCAATAGTAAGTAATCTATTCCCATTCTTGAATTTCTTAAATGCCTGAAAAAGTCTTGGAATTTTTTTAATTTCTTAAAATGTTGTGTGTTGTAACATTATAAAAATGGAAATTTTAGGCTTAGAAATCCGTAAAAACGTGTATTTAAGATGGTGAAATAATACCCCCAACCCCCCTTCCCCCTAGTGAACCCCACTTAAACTAACTGCTAAATCCGCCCCTGTGTTAAGCCCGTAAATTCTATATTTAGAAAAAAAGTAAAATTGAGTTAATTAATTTAGATTTCCATTTAGATAAGTCAATATATCTATTTGAAGAAAAACATTTAATTTTATTGGAATATGTGGATGCTATAGCTTAGCAATAACAAATCATTTCGACGTGAGTCGTCGCCGTTGGGGCACTACTCGATAATATAAATTATAGAAGAAAATCTATATTTAAATTTATTTATTATTTAAATCATTTAATTTGTTTATTAGGTCCCCTAAGTAGACAAAAATTGTGTTTCAAATAAGTGCTATTATACTATTATGGTCAGCTGCTTGTGCTGTCACGTAGCGCTTGAACTACTGAACAGATTAAAATAAAAGTTAATAATATTAAAAGTTATTCATACCTACTTATTCAATTCATTTTACTTTTATATTGACCCCTCACTCTTTTGGGGGCTGTTAGAAAGGATATTTTTAAGAGTTTTTACACAAAACGTTTACTTAGGTACACTTATTATTCATACATTGGAAATGTGAGAAGTAATTTAACAGGAACTTTCAAATAAACACAGTTTACAAATAAAACAACAAAAACGCCTGTTTGTTTCAATTTAACCAAACGGAATGTCGGATACATCTAAAGTCTCTACTGTTAATTTTAGAATGGGGTTTATACAGCACCAGCTGTTCGCATATAGCGTGCAACCAGCCGCTGCATCTTAATATTGTAAATTTTCCATCGTCTATATTTAGCGGATGCTGTTTTGTGTTTATTTAATTTTCGAGTTAACCTTTATGCAATTAGTTACAAAAGATTCTATCATTTTCAGCTATAAAGTAAAACATTCAGTCTTTACTTGACTAACTATCGATGTCACTAAAAACATTTTGAACACTAATTAAGAATAAAATTTGGCTATTTAAAATGGGATAGAAAGATAATGGTTCCATTTTGCTTCCGTGTGTGCTTCCAAAGGAGGCAGACGTATTGTGATCACTTTTGGGAGGTGAACACTTTCTTGCCTCTAAAATCAAAATTTCCACTTACATTTTACGTTTTGGTCTTCCTGCGAACAATTTGAGTTTCGTGACTGTCTGTCTGTCGGTCTATATGTCCGCAAATCCTTGCACACGCATAACTTACGCAATTGTCATTTGATTTTAGTGAAATTTTCAAGAATTACGCGAATTAGGCTTTAGATGGTCCTCTATGTTTGCGTTTTTATGTTTGCGAAGGCGCAAACATAAACTCCTTCAAACGTCAATTTCTCACGCAACGGTCCCATTTCGCTCAAATTTAAAGGATAGTTAAGGATCAAACGTTATAATATGATAACTTCCACAATTCCAGGGATTGTGTAGGTATGCTCTACTCGTATATGGTCCCGTATGAGTGCCATAATAATTTGATTTATAGCAACCACTGCTCATGCGCAAAAGTATAATCCGCCAAATATTTATTAAAGTCTAACGAACCGATTTAGCCAGAATTGGTGGATATTTGGTTGGACTGGCTCTATTTTTTTTTTTTTTTTAATTCGAAGAATATTCTTAGATAACATTATTAAATGAGTGGCGGATTGCCATCGGGTTCGATTAATCTTTAAATTATCTTCTCGAATAACGCCTTACATTTACAACTTCCTGTGTTAAAAAAATTTCTTTCTTATTATTAACTTCTAATAGTTAATGTTAAAAATTATAACTCAATGTAAAAAACTGAATACGTAGGCTTTTTGCAAATTGGTGAATGTAACATTTCGAAAGCCTATTGGCATTATTATTATTTTTTGGTGCGAAAATTCGATTTTGATGAATTTACACGTTTTGAGGCCCCCTTAGTCCAAAAAAGTGGTCTTTAAAAAATGTTTGTCTGTTGTCTGTCTGTGCAGGCACTTTGGGCCTAAACTACTAGGCCGATTTTGACGAAATTTGGCATACATGTTTAGAAAAATCATACCCCGAGGCCAAATCGAGAAATTAATTTTAGCTCTAAATTTGGGGGCGCTACTCCCAAAAACTTTGAAAAAATTATTTCTCGAAAACGGTTCCAATGATTTTGATTAAACAATTCTAAAATTTAGTCCATTTAAATACAAATTTATCGATATAAGCCGTTTTCCCGGGAAAAATCTAGTTCCTGAGAATATAGCTTTAAGCGCGGACGGAGAGAGATCAGGTTCGATTCCCCGCCCGAGTTAAGTATTTCCTTCAGCAAGCAGATAATGTTGATGTAATATCTATCCTAATTATTTGAAGTATTTACGTTTAGTAAAAGGTTAGCCAAATTCTAATTATTCTTTATAACTTAATGACATACTTAAACACGTACTAACTTTAACAGAGACATTCCTGTGTTAAAAAAATGTCTTTCTTATTATTAACTTCTAATAGTTAATGTTAAAAATTATAACTCAATGTAAAAAACTGAATACGTAGGCTTTTTGCAAATTGGTGAATGTGACATTTCTAAAGCCTATTGGCATTATTATTATTTTTTAACTTGAAACTTTAACTAAAAATTTAAAAAATAGACATTTCATAATCTTGGTTTCTAGTATACATATTGTCTATATGTATATCTTAGGAAATTAGAACAAATACCTTGAATTATTTATAAAATTATACTATTTATTCTTGGTAAATTATTATTGAGTAAAATAAAATATTCTATACCACCAAATTGAACCATCTAAATAATTATTGATGTGACATTTAAACTAGTGTTCTCGTTTTATCCGTGTAGCGCTATTTTATCCATGAATTATTGAGGGATTATATATATTATCTGATTTTCTAATATTTCATTATTTACATCAGACTTCAAAAAAACACCTGGCAAACACTACCACGGATATAAATATTTCTAAGAAATGTAAATTAAATATTTTACTTAACTGTTAGTAATATAAATGATTTACTTTTTACACTTTGCTTTGCTTTAAAATGCTGGACTATGTTGCTAAAAAGTTTTATACATGTGCCTGAGGAGGTATATTATTGTGAAATGTACTGCATTATGCTGATAGATAATTGTGATGAAAAGTATTTCAACTCCGCTTATAGTAAATAGAGATATATTTACTGTAATATTAAAAAAAAAAAAAAACTGCTCAATTTTCCATTATTAGTGAAATATAAATACATATTATATAACCTGTCAAAGAAAAATTTTAAAATATTGAAAAATATTACCTCCTCTTCCTTTTCAAGCAGTAGCCTGTCTGTTTCAGTAATATCTTCGTCTTGAAGCGAGTCCTTTTTAAGTTTCCTGAATGACGATCTGGGGAAATAAACACGTATTACAGAACATTTAATTTTTCTTTAATATAAGAAAATTGGTACTAGTTCTATAAAATTAAGTCCAAATTTACAGTGTAGCGGACGTATAAGAAGTATGTTATATGTTTAAAAGCCCGAAGACCCGTATTTTTATTCTTTCCATCTCAGCTAGAGGCAATCATTGTATAAATTTCAACTTTACACTCGTAAAAATGTAAGAAATTAGATTGGTATAAATAAATGATAATGATGTTGATGTTCATACTATTGTTTTATAATAGCTGAATTGAAAGAAAGTTATGATACCTACTCACGTTAGAATACTAGGTTTACTGATGATACATTTTTTACAGACTTCAAATTTTAACATGTCTGAATACACATTTCAAATTGGTGATAATATTGACTATTGAATTATTGATTCTTAATATGCTATTATTAATAATTCATAATAAATGCGTTACAATATTAGTGGATATCACATATCACAAAGGATCAGACTTAAAATTAAAAAATAGTCACTAACTGTAAAAAAAATAGTCCCAACTATTATTTATTATTACAGTGAAAAATACTAAAATGTACTTTCATGATATTGTACAAAAATTGTACTTTTGCTGTATCTTTTAGATTCTCAAAAAAATCGTTTTAAGACTAGTGAATCATATTCTAATAAAAATATATATACTTATTAATTGATTGTACGTAATATTCATAATTATAGTAAATTAATAACTAATGTTACCCTCTTCCCCTGAATCCATGTTGAGATATCTGTGAGATGCACTGGGCTCTAAAATTTTCATAATGAACATCCTCGGTAACATCCTTCAGATCTTGCATATGAGTTGAGATTAGGAACGATCTCAACTTATTGAAATCACTATGCTTGGGGTTCTCGACTGTAATGAAAGACGTAATATATTTAATTAATTCTCAAAAATAATTATTATCAAATTTAGTGGTTCAGATACCCCAAATCCCCTTATATGATATATATGAAACTTTTAAGTAAGCATTTAAATTTTAGTAAGCATTAAACCTGATTACCTTTTAGATATAATTTAGTTTGACAAATTATAAAAATCGAAATCTGTCTATACATTCCTACTTTTTTAACACTAACAATGAATATTAAGTCCATATTAGATTCGATGTAATGAAGTATTGGAAAACTTGACAGCATTAATATTTTGATATATTATTTAAAATTGCACGATTCTATTTAATTATCTTTATTTTAACCGTTCATTATTAAATATAAACAAAATTAACAAAACAACCTTAATTTTAACTCAGTATCCCGAAAGGTTATTATTCCATTGTAAAAGTTTAATTGTTTTGCCTGACGATTTTGTTATTTATCTTTTGAAAACAATGCATTAAACATTTTTATTTAAAGTTTACTATAATTCTAGATAAATAAAGCTATCACCTTCGACAACGCCCCAAGGATATTGCCGTCCTCTAATACGGTTGCCACCTACTTCTATTACAGTGTTACTTCCAATAATAGAAAATGGTATGGAAGCTTTTAGCTCCTTATCCTGCAGTTTAAACTCTTCATCTTCGTCGCTGTCACATTCAGGGAACTGATAAATCTGAAATCGGTATTTTAAACGTAATTATTTTTTTAATTGAAATGCTTTAAATATACGTCATGATCGAATGTAGTATTTGAGAGCGGTAAGATTTAGCCACTTTATACATCTATTTATTCAATTACAAGAATTGAACTGGTAGAATTAACTCAGGGGGTCGAGCTCAGAAAAGCATTTAAAATTATGGAAAATTGGTAATCATGGAAAAAATCGATAGGAGAGGAAATAACCAAAATTAGAAAATGTTGGGGATAATATTAAGAAAGTTCCTTCTAACAGATTCCGATGGAGAGCTCTTGTAAAAGCGCTATGGCTTTTTGAGGAGTAAAAATACATAAAAGAAGGACTGGACAAACTATATAAATAAGTTGAAAAAGGCAAAGAAAAAAGGAAGAAGAATATGCAAAAAAGAAGTGAAATGGTAATTATAGAGTAAGGCAAGGAATAAAATAGAAGGAAAGAAGGATTAAAAAATGAGCGTAAAGAATTTATCAATTCAACACGATTCTTAAATATTCATCCCTCTCAAAGAACTCTTACCATTATTCAAAACGTAAGTAGTCCTTTGAATCAACAGCTTTAAACTTTCTTTTTCAAAAGCATATTTATCGAACGTTTCCAACACACCTTTTGCTGCATTTTGTTCCTGAATTCCTGACATTTTTAAAGTATTATTTAAAAAAATTGTGACTGCATAGCCTGTCGTCCAATATTGCAATCATAAGATTTTGATAAAAAGGGTAAAAAATACTAATTTTTGTCCATTCAGAAGAGTCTTGGAGTTTAGGAAAAATTGTCAAGGACCTATAGGGAAATAAAATATCTCATTCTAATTTGGAAGAACTTCTGCTAAAGCCCCGTTTCCATTACGACAAGTTGCAGGCACATGTTGCGCAACATGTGCCCGGGACATGTTGCGGGACAAGTGCAATTGGAAACAGTTTCGCAACAGTTCAGTAACACAACACTGAAAATACCTCAACCACAAACGAGAGAGCACGTGTAGGTAGGGAGCAAGGTTTAGTTATGGTTTGAACAGCGAGTATAGACTGCACCACGCGTGCGCCTTTCCTCGGGATATGTTGCAAAGTGTTTCCATTGCCCGTGGCACTAGTTGTGTTCCACAGTCGCTTGGCACATTTTTGTCCCCGGCACATGTACCGCGACATGATGCAGACTGTTTCCATTTCAACAAAATCCTGGAACTTGTGCCGCCAACATGTTGCGGGACAAATTTATTGTAATGAAAACGGGGCTTAAGCCGTCAAATTTAACTGTCAGGCATAAAATTCAAGTCGATGCTCATTTTTACTTTCTCATATAAAGAGAAAGTATTGTGATGGCGCAAAAATTCGATTTTGAGATTTTGATGGATTTACACGTTTTGAGGTCCCCTGAGTCCAAAAAAGTGGTTTTTAAAAAATGTCTGTCTGTCTGTCGTCTGTCTGTCGTCTGTCGTCTGTCGTCTGTCGTCTGTGCAGACGCCTGGAGCCTAAACTACTGGGCCGATTTTTACGAAATTTGGCATACATGTTCAGAAAAATCATACCCCGAGGCGAAATCGAGAAATGAATTTTAGCTCTAAATTTGGGGGCACTACCCCCTAAAAACTCTGAAAAAACATGAAAAAAAATTATTTCTCGAAAACGGTTGCCGTTTTCCCGGGAAAAATCTAGTTCCTGAGAAATTAGCTTAAAACGCGGAGGGAGAGAGCCCGGGTTCGATTCCCCGCCCAGGAGAAGTTATTTTTATGATAAATTTTGATGAAATGTTCAATAATATTTAAATGTACATTTGAAAACTAATAAATGGAAAATACTGGGTTAAGTAATTATAAACTCGTATATGAGAAAGTTTGTCTGAGTTGTCTCGGACCGATTTTTTAGCTAATGGCAAAGTGAAGCTATTCATTAGCTGTATTTGTATACCCCTATACCTGTAGATGTCATAGAATTTTATTCATAAATGTGTAGGGACACGGATTTTATTATTAATTTCCTCCTGAACAGCTGTAGGAAATATAATTCGAATACCCTGGCTACTTTTGAGAATTCTCGTTTATAGATAAATAATCTGTCAATTTGTGTGGCTCACAGCTTCCTCGCGTCCAATGTCATAAAACTTAAAGATTTTATGCTTTTACGACCTATTATTGTCAAATTTATTTAATTTTCCCCCATTTTTTTAAATCGGTCGAAATTGTTTTGATTTTTACATGAATTTAAGTATCAATTAAGCAAAAGTTAAGAAGCGCAGTCGGTTAAAATTAATCTGGTGCTTGCGGTCTACTTTTGACTAACTTTCCAAATTTCATAACAATCAGATGAGTGCTTTTCAAGATACATGTGTAAATTTATGAATGTTTGTGTTCATTTGGATGAGAAGCAAATAGACTTACATGGTTGAAACTTATATGGGACCAATAATGGGCTACTTATGACCTACCATCCAAATTTCACTAAAATCGGACGAGTGGTTTTTAAAATATGTTGGTTCGCAAAAATTAAGCCACAGACGGACAGGCAGACACAAAAACTTAAAATGTTCCCTGATCTCTGAAACGGATTTCTGTCTTAGAATTTTTTTTAAATCGGAGACATAAGAAATGTTCGTTCTTTATAACGATCATATCGCTTCCGTTACCTTCGGTAAGATCGGAAGTTTTGAAAGCGGAAGTATTTCTATTTATTTGACCTCATGAAAAAATCTAAATACATTTTCCAAGATTTATTTTTTTTATAACCCCTAATGATTTACTTTATTTTATTAAACAATCCTTAAGGTTTTTATCCGGTTCAAGAAAAATGTAGGTTACAGTTTGCATGTTTTTAGAGGAATCATTTTTTTTTCCGAATAAAATATAAAGAACGTTTTAGTAGGGTCTAGGGAGGTAACTTTCATGAATATAAATCAATTTGTCACGAGATGTTTTTTCTTATTATGTTAAATATACAAATATAAAAAAAAAAAAATTATAAAAAGGATCTTCGAGTAAATTCCTTGCAGATAAGTGAAACCAATTTTTTTATTTATCCGTATAAATCAAATCTACCTAGGTATATAACATTTAACATTGATTTACAATTATTTATACTAAGTAATGCTTTTGGTAGCTTATGCAAGAGCCTCAAACTTAAAATAATGCCCTAAGGTGTTATATAAGCAAGTATGATAATGTATAGCTGAGATAAGCTTATTAAACTTCATACAAAAGCATGACATCAATTTAATTATTAACCTTTTTATATATATGAACCTCTGTTGAAGCTTATAATCAAGTAAAAACTGCTTGGTTGTTACACATCGGCTTTTAAGGGAGTGGTTTGACTACATATTTATTTTCGTTTAAAGTCTGTTCACCAAATTGAAATGAGTCTACCCAATATATCAAATATATCGTTTCTTATCTTGTCATAAAAGATTTATTTTTACTACGTTTTTATTAGCTTGCTTTCATTTTTGTTTGTTTGTTTGTTCAGTACAAATCTTGCAATCGATTTTTAACTAACTTCCCGAGTAGCTAGACATTTGAAACTTTAGAATAGCTCAGAACACGATGACAATACATTAGTTTAATACTTTAAGCCATCTTTCAGCAGAATTTAATTAGTTTTCAGCAAATTTTGCTGTATGGAAGTTAATTCGGAAAAAATCCGCAAGTTATTTTACTTGTTTTGACATGACCCATGTTTACGTTCTTCATTTTGACGGGTTTAAAATTTATGATTTACGAAAAATAATGTAAAAAAAGTAGTATATAAAAAGTTATTTTATCTTGTAATTATTACTACGTTTTTATTAGCTTGCTTTCTTGTTTGTTTGTTTGTTTGTCCAGTACAAATCTTGCAATCAATTTTTAACCAACTCCCCGAGTCGCTAGACATTATTTGAAACTTTTAGAATAGCTCAGAACACGATGACAATGCATTATTTAAATACTTTTAGCCATCCTTCAGCAATAATTAATTGGTTTTCTGTATGGAAAGTTAGTTCGGAAAAAATCCGCAAGTTATTTTATTTGTTTTGACATGACTCATATTTACAATCTTCATTTTGACTTTTGTATGGCTGATAAAATTGTGAAAATGTTCAAGAATGATTATATCAGGCCTTTGTGTTATGTAATAACTAATTGTATTTGTAAGAGATAAACATTGAATGACAGGGAAACAGGAAAAGTAAACAAAGAAATAAATTAATTGACGTGTGACAACCAGGTTTGTTTACACTTGTGTCCTAGGTATCGGTTTAATTTTTCTGCATTTTAACGTTTCGATTAATAATAATTAAAAGAAGCAAGATTGGTTTAGTATACTCACCTACACGTCAACAATAACAACAATAAACACGTTTCTTTTTTACTTTCAGCGATGTTTACTAAAAATTCTGCCTTATGAATTGGTGATAATATTAATATTAATCGAAACGGTGGTAAATAAGGAAGTTATTCCTGGCCAAGTTAAAGCTCTGTTCTCTAGAAAGTTATGGACCCCCCCCCCCCCCCCCAAAAAAAAAAAATTGTATACATTTTTTGTCATGTAATTTGAGGGCATGAAAATTAATATTACACTTTTCTTGTAAGAGAATAGACTCATGGTTTATATGACGTTTTTTGTAGCCAATGATGTTTAGAATCACCTTAGAATAAATCATAGAAGTAGATTTATAGCTAAACTTGCTAATAAATAGTCTGCCAAGTCCAAATAATAAAATGCTTACTTGGATTTCGTTTTCTTCAATGTCGCACAATATCCTTTGCTTGAGTTTAGCTGCTTCCATAGAGGTAAGTGTATCTGCCTTAGCAATAACTGGTACCAAATTTACTTTCATGTGCAATCTCTTCATGAATTCAATGTCAATTTGCCGCAAACTGAAATGTAATAATCATGAAAAATGAAAATATATTGAATTAAACATTTGGGATGGTTGTTGATAAATTTGTTCTTTTTTGTAAATCATCATTTTGATTTACCAATATTTAAAACGGTTGATTAAAAACAGCCCTTTTTAATTAATTCGCGCGGTTGAACCGCTTATTTTTGTTGTTTGAATTAATTATCTCTCTGCGATGTCAATGAGTCAATTAGGATTTTTGAAATATAAAAATAAATTACTAATTAAGTAATTTATATCGGATTTTCCTTTCCTTTTACTGTAATAAATTTTAACTACAGTAACGGAGAGTAAAAATATGCATAAAAAAACTAAACTAATTTAAAACAAAAATCTGAACACATAATTCATTATGTATTTGAAATGTTAAAAAACTCATTATAGAAGTGATGCTATAGTATGACTCTAGAATATAAATAACTCCAACTAATAAATCGATAACAAAAACTCATAATTCATACTTATATTCTACATACATATTGACTAATATCAGTTAGTAATTACCGAGTGAAACCCTAAATTTAAACGTTGTTTTATAATGCCGCAATAACTATTTTCTTTCGAATTATCCAAATGAATGCATGATTTTTGCATATTTCTAAAAATGCAGAAAATAAATGTTGTTTTTGGTTTTGTGCCAGCTTAAATAACCACAACTGAAAAAGTAAGTGTCTAACACTTCACGTTTAAAGGTCAAGAAAGTACTCCAAGCTTGTTTTCTCTTCCTTCCTCTCGTATTTTTTAATTTTTTTTTAGAGCTATTTTTACATTTTCTGGCTGTGTTTGTTGTCTTATTTTGAAAAGAAACGTAGCGGTGATTTTTTAAGTATATTCTTGGTGGGTTTGTAATGTAATTGTTAAAAATTTGCTTAATTTTTATTTATACAGTGTGTCATACGATAGAGAATTGACAAGGAAAAAAAATCGAGAAGTCATTCTTTATAAAAACACCTTCTTGATCTTAGCCCACAAAAATTATATTATTTTTTTCTTTTTTTTTTCTTGAACAGAGTGTTAATTTATTTAAAAACTTAATAAAATGACCAAGAGTGAACTACCGTCTTTGGGTGTGGTATTGAAAAATATCATTTAGAAATGTAGTTCAGAATTACAAAGAAACGCGTAAATCATAAATTTTTGAAAAATATATAATAATTAAAACCAACAAATAGTTCACACTAAATTTTAATAATCGTCAAATATCAAGGAACACCAGGATGATATTGAAGATATCACTGCTGTAGGAATGAATTATAATATAGGTCATAGGTCATTGCTAAAATTACCTACCCTTTAGAATGTTCTAAACGATTGTTAAGAATTTTCTAATGAAGAAAATGTTCCTATTTAGTAAACCATCATGGCAAACACTGTTTAATGCTGATACTATTTTATTATAGGAAATGTTCCTTTTCAGTAATCTATCACGGTATAGACTGTATAATGCTGATACTATGTTATTATAGGAAATGTTCCTCTTCAGTAATCTATCACGGTATACACTGTATAATGCTGATACTATGTTATTATAGGAAATGTAAAATTCATTAGTGAACAAACTCGGCTACGGCACTCGAGCTAAAACATAGTTAAAATTGTGTTGAGTTAGTATTGAATTTTGTTCTTCGTTCTAATATTAACCTACCTTAAAGTTACATCTGAATTTAAGTACCTAACTGAATTTCAGTTCAAACTTTACATTCAGTTAGAATCTTTAGTAGCCTTTAAAGAACATTGGCCTATTAACTATCCTTTTTATAACTTACCCATGTCCCCACGGTGGTACAAAGTAAAGACAGCAATGGACTCGGTTGTCTTGAATATTTTTTCGATTGACTCCCGACTCATCGCTGAAATACTGTCTAAACTGGTCATCTATATACTTGCAGCAAACTTGCCAACTTTCGTCGTTATTCAAACTGTCTCCGTAACCTGTGCACATGATGAATGAACAGTCAAGAAGTAAATGACAAATAGCTTTTGGATGCTAACCTTTACTCTTCGTGACATCATTAATATGCTAGGAACAAGTTTTTATACGCTGCATATATAAATGAGTTCACGAAAATTCAAAGGTAGGTAGTAGGTATGTTGTGTTACACACCACAGAATATACAGAAAATCAAAATAAGAAATAAAATATTGATTTAAATCAAATTATAATTATTATTTACAACGGGAGATAGACAGGGAAAAATAGACTCCAGCGCCGGTACTCGAACCACGGGCCTCTATATATCCAGTATAGTGCTCTTGCCAACTAAGCTACAGTGATGAATAATTTCCTCTGTCAATAACGATACCTAGTCCCAAATTAAGCTTTGAATTTTCCACAAGTCTAAACTTTCCGCAGTATGAAAACTACCAAAAACTTAAAAATAAAATATTTATTATTAACACACAAACTGAAATCCAGCGTTAATACTTAAATAAATACCTGGTGTGTCGACAACTGTAAGTCTTAGTTTCACACCTCTCTCTTCTATTTCCATTGTTTTCTTTTCAATCGAAGTGGTCCTAGTCAGTCTCTCTGCAATTAATATTTTCACCTCATATTATGCAAAGAAGCAGGCATATTGATAAAATTTTAAAATCATAATTTTTATAATATTAAATCATAACTAATACCTTTATTACAAATAATTATGTAATAGATATTAATTAGTTTTATTTAAGCTTATGATAATTATATCGTTAACACAATTAACATATAACAAAACGTAGCTTTATTGGTAGCAGAGTTAAATCACGCATCTACCATCGTATCAAATCGAAAATATGAGGCATTTTACACTTCATTCGGTTAATAGAAAGAAATATGTGTCACTTCACTACTCTGAAAATCGAACATATTATTTCTGTCTGCAAGGTTAAAGAGAAGACCAGACCGTCTTAAACACTTCGAATGATTGATTCAATTTGAAAGTGATCCCACCCACTCAATAGTTTATTTAATTAAATAATCAAAACAACTCGATAAAATAGAAGTTCACTTTGATCTCTGAATCCCTTGAGTTAATATATAATGTGAAATGTTTACGTGATAAATATTTTTACTATTCATTCGCCTTCAAAGCTATATTTGTCACATCTTGTGTATCATCTATGTAGGTTTATTTATTTTATTTTTTTATGATAAACTATTACACACTATTTTCTATTAAGATACTTAATGATCACATTCTGAAAACTAGAGTCCAATGAAAAATCTACGGATAAAGAACTGTAAAGAGAATTCAATTTTTTTTATTTTATTTTAATACAAACTATATAACCTATTAAAGCAAAAAATATAAATAATTTACAAATCTACATAATATGTGAATTTATGAACTTTAAAATCAAATAAATACTAAGATATCATTAGGGAACACAAAAAACATATATTTTTTGTTATAGGGGTGTAATCTATGTTTTGTTACGGTTTAAAATGAATATAGAAAATTAGATTATTTTTTGGAGGTTTTACAAACGCTTTACATTTTTCATCAAGAGGTTGAAAATGGTATTAAAATATTTGATTGTATGTGAGAATTTTATAATGTAATTCCAAAACAAATTACTGAATTTTCTAACAAATTACAACTGCTTGTGCCCATTTATACCTCAGTAAGTAAATGAGGAGGAATTAATTGCCTCCTGAAACATCTTAAGCACCTGCACTTTCTCCTTAAAAATGAAAATACCATCAATAATGGTTAATATACCTTTACCTGAAAGTTATAACTATATAATATGTAAAAAATTGTCAAATATGAGGCTAATATCGATATCAATATTGCAGAGATAAATTGTTATTTGTGCTTGAAAAACGAACGATAGCCTCAACATATTACATAAAATAACTATATGTATTTGTGAATTCTATCATAGGCAAGTTTCTCCAACAAAATGTACCATGATTCAGGGAAGTACTTGCTTTCAAGTACTATTTAGGGTTTTGTAGATTATTAGGTTATCCGCTATTATATGCTGAAATAACATTTTAGTATTTCCCCATCTCACCCTATATACAAGTAAAAAAATTATATACAAATTTAAAATAATGGCCCCAAAAAACAAAGAAAAACTCTGTCCATTGGTGTGGCACATAGCTTCCTCGCATTCTATTTTTTATATTCTAATGATTTAATACTATTAAAACCCATTATTTTCCAAATAATAATAAAGTTTCCCCCGTTATTTACTGTACATTTTTTTACATTAATAGAATCAATTTAGCAAAATTTAAGAAGCACAGACGCTTAAAATTCTGGGGACATCTGCAGACTTCTTTCGACAAACCATCCAAATTTCAAAAAAATCAGAACGGCGTGAACAGTTCGGGGGATATGAAACAATGTACTACGGACAGACATACACATCACCCTCGGCATAAAGGTTTCGAGGATGATCTACAAAACCCTAAAAATTAAATTATTACTGGCACTTTAACTATTATTATACATAGACTTTAGATTAAAACTAATGACTTCAGCCGACAACTAAATTAATTAAACTCTTCCTTCAATTTCTTCAATTAATCTAACTATAGTGTTGGAACATGATCTTTAACCTCTAGCAATGAGCCTTGTTCTAACAAAGTATATTGAAACCATTAAAGAGTTAAACGTAGAGAGCAACGTCAAATTGAACAAGTAAAAAAAAACAGAATTTATACCATATTATGTTAAATACAAAACATACATATAATACTAAATACACGTTTACTTGGGAATGGAATATGAATGATATGAAGCCAATTAAATATTATAATTTATAGAAATTTGCACTTTTAAAATACATTGTACATCATATTTTTAAAAACGTACGCACAGTTTTTAATCCAGTGTATTGTGTTTTCTTAATACGTTACAAAAATGATTATATCAAGATTTCATTAAATAAATAACATACTATATCCCTCTGACTACTATAATAACTAATCTTTCCTTTGAAACTAACTTATTGTAACTTTTAAACATAATAAACTTATAATGTTAGCATTTTCCGTGACCCGTAAAAGTGACATACTTTTACTAAGTACAAGATATGGTACCTAGTAAGCCATTAAAGTCAATAAGCACTCATCGGATTTTTGCTTGAAATTCAAGAATTATTAGTAAAAATAAACCATGAAACAAAGTTCTAGCATTTCATTATTCTGCAGAAGAAAAATTGTTAAATAAATCCACCTAAACAAGATTTTAAATTTTAAAAAATTGAAACATTTTTTGAAGTTATTATTAATTTTGAGTTTAAAAGTTATTTATTTAAGATAATAAATTCCTTAAGAAGGATTAATTGTTATAGGTTTTGTGTCCAGTGATAAGTATTGCAAATTAGCGAGAGCACAACTACTTTTCTTTCCTTTTTATTTCTTCCATTTTGTAACCGCAAGTTAAAAAGTTTAGTTTATTGCCTTTTCTAACCGTATTATTCCAAAGAAAATTACCTTGTGCGTCAGGTATTAGTCTGTCCTTGTATAAATCGGAGAGAAAGAGAGAATTGACTAAAGTAGACTTTCCCAGGCCTGATTCTCCAACTACCATCAGGGTGAAATCGAAGCCTTTTTTCACAGATTTCCTGTGTATCTGCTCCGGCAGCGTGGCAAATCCAATATAGTCCCTGTCTCCCTGGTCAACAAACAATTTTATACTCAAGCTTTTGTTATAAAACATCTCAACAAATAATATTTCATATTAATGCAAGCAGATGCAAATAAAATCCATAAAAATAACTACACACACAAACACATATATACAGGGCTCGATTTGAGGCGGAACGGCGTTCCGGGACCTCTCTTTCTGATAAATAAAAAAAAAAATTATCGGCACTAAGATTTACACTAAGAGTGTGGGTTTATATCTAAAACTGCTTAAAATGCTGGTTTTGAACGTTTATTTTTCAAATTTTTCCAGGGGAAGGACCCCCGGCACCCCCTTCTATAGGGGGGGGGGGGGGGGGGGAGAGGGTAGGTTGTAGTTCCGGCACCTCAATTTCTAGAAATCAAGCACTGCATATATATATATATATATATATATATATATACGTGTATACAGTATGTCCACGGATAGAGTTGCCTTTACGTGTGAATTCCAAAAAATTTGAATTTTCAAAGAAATGTCATCATTCATACAGATTTATAGTATTAATTTTTGTTCAAAATGTATACCCTGTACTCAGGGAGTACAATTATCTAAAAAGAGGAAACCGCTCCAAATTTCGACAATTCAAGAAAAAAGCATTTTTTATCATTTCTTTTAGATACTATAAAAAAACTATTTTTCGCATAAAAATCAAATTTAAAAAAAATCCCCCCCCCCCTGCCATTTTTAAAAAGTCAAAGTTGTCTGATTCTAATACATGAGGGGTCGATTTAAAGGTCTCATTGAGTGCTTTAAGTTGTGGTTTCGGTTGTTTTTTTTTACAAAAACAATAAGAAAGCATTTATAGAGAAAATCTTATTTATTATTTAAATATTATTTATTTATTTAATAAGAAAGTCATGATTTTCAAATATGTATTTATTTTCCTTAGTAATTTCCCCTTAAATTGCTTTCATGTTGTTTTTTTATAAAAAGCAATACCAAAACTTTTAATGCACTCAATGAGCCCTTAAACTCGAGCCCTCATGAATAAATGAAATTTTAAAAATACTTTTTTCTAGAATATTCGAAATTTAGACCGGTTTCCTCTTGTACAATTTTAGAAAATTGTACTCTTTGGGTACAGGGTACATTTTGAACAAAAAGTAATACTATAAATCTTCAATTAAGAACAAGCAGGAGATTTTTTGAAGAGTTTTTCTTCGAAAATTGAAATTTTTGGAATTTACACGTATAGGCAACTCCATCCGTGGACATACTGTATATATATTAAACAACTATATTTATATTTTAATGCAGTAAAAAAGGGTTATAACTTTATATAAAAGTTGCTAATAAGCAAATATCAAACATTTTTAACTAGATAAAAAATTATGTATAGCTAAAATAATGTTTGCTATTATGTACCATCCATAATATGAATATATAATTGGAAATTATAAAAAAATGGAAAGATCATTGTTTATATTTGAACATTTTTGGATGTCAAAGTGACTGACATATTAAAAATAATAATAATAAAAATCTTCTCTTCTATTTTACTACGTTTTTATTAGCTTGCATTCTTGTTTGTTTGTTTGTCCGGTACAAATCTGGCAATCGATTTCTAACTA
Source organism: Gerris lacustris (assembly GCA_951217055.1). NCBI lineage: Eukaryota > Metazoa > Arthropoda > Insecta > Hemiptera > Gerridae > Gerris > Gerris lacustris. Next base: position 84,603,519 of record OX578277.1, read on the forward strand.
ACTTGCCGAATAGCTAGACATTTGAAACTTTTAGCATAGCTCAGAACACGATGACAATGCATTATTTTAATACTTTTAGCCATCTTTCAGCAGAATTTTTTTTTTAATTAGCTTTCAGTAAATTTTGCTGTGCGGAAAGTTAGTTCGGAAAAAATCCGCAAGTTATTTTATTTGTTTTGCCATATCCAATATTTACGCAATCTTCATTTTGACGGGTCTCAAATTAGTGATAGATAAACATTGAATGACAGCAAAACAACAGAAATATCGATTATATTATTTATCGATTATATTATTTCAAATATATCGATGGCATGCTTTAGATTTGGTGTTGGGAAGATCCGTTGTACAAAGATTTATCCCTTTATAGGTTTAAGATCAGCTCTCTGGATGGTTGTCATTCATGTGAAGTAAATAAATTCGGAACTTTTTTTTTTTCACTAACATTATATATTATATAACAATAACAATTATATTATCAACATCACATACGATTCAACAGAAAATTTAAAAACGTAGTATATAAAAAGTTCTTTTTATCTTGAAATTATATTTATTGTTTTTTCTCCAAAAATATAAATTCTTTATAAATAGCAAATATTAACACACATTTTTGCATTACTTAAAATCTAGTTTTATTTTATTACACATAATTTCTCTTAGCCAAATTAAATTCAAATGTATTTCGCAATTTTTATGTAAGAAATTAATTATTTTAAGTTAAAACAAATGATTACTGTTCTATTTTATTACATAAGTTCTAATGTCTAATATTGATAACCAAAACGCTGTTTTTCCCCCTATTTTGTTTATGACCTATGTGATTACTAAACAAAGCTAATCGTGGGTGTTATTTCAAGGTCACGTAGAGTTTTAAATCTATAAATTAAGCCAGACAAGCTATATGTCTAATTCAAAACAGAGCGTTTAATTTATAAGTATTATTGACAAGCAACGAACTAACTAATCATACAAATAATAATCTTTATTTGTTTTCATCTTTATAGCTCTTAAATAAATATCTTTGCTCTTATCTTTTTTTTTATTTATTGACATCATCAAATCATTTGTACAATAAATAGGTCAAGTGTGTGCTGGTCAGCACACAGCGAGGGTCCGTAGGCCACACTATATTGTGTTTAACTGTAAAGTGTATAAACAGTGTTTATTTAAAATGCTAAAAAGCTTACTTTGAACCATTCTAAGGGTCTGATATTCTCAAAACACACTCTGATAAAGTATTTGTTTGCCACTGAACCGGACTACAACCATATAAATACATCGAAATAACCATAATTATAAAAAACCGTATTTTGTCAATAAAAAATAAAATAATATTTTTTTCGAAATTTCAAAAAAGGGGTATCTTTACTTTTGGTCGAAGAATGTTCAGGAATTGTTTCAGATTTTTTGCACTTCACATAAGCGAGATAGAAGGGGGGAACACGTTTCACACCCACTTCTAACTTGCCTACGCTCGCCCTATCAAAGTTATATCCAAAGAATTATATATTTTTGTAATCAGCTCGACGTACCCTTTCATAATATGATACCCCTTAGGGTGTCGAAAAAAAAAAATTAACTCTTAAGTGGTTTTACCCTAATTTTGTTGAAATTTTTTTTTTAAGTCGCTATATTTTTAAAATATGTGGGTAGGTACAAGACACATACATGCCAAATTTCAAAGTGATCGGACGAAAGGTGTAGCCGTGAGAGCAGGCGACAGGACGGACGGACAGACACACGCAGGAAAATATAAGGGTCCTTGGTTTTGCCTACGGACCCTAATAAATAAACGCTATAAAAATATCACTTATAATTCGATAAGCAAAATGTAAAAATAAATTATACACTTAAACTAGAAAGCCACTCAATCTATTGCTGGATAGCTAACCATGGTGAAAAATCTTAAAATAAAAAAATGTTAATGATTTATAAGAAATTTAATTTTTGAGTTGCTAATACCAGTATAAGACTAAGTTCTTATAAATGTATTTGCAATATATTTAAATGCCCATCCCAACATCTTGGGATTATTATAAAATTTGTTGTATTATCTGAGTGTGCTAATAAATAATTTCGAATATTGCAAAGCATTGATCTCATTCTAATTTTAAACAAATTTTTCGTGTAAGAAAAATTTGTTCGTTTTCGTTTAGAAAAATAATTAATTAATGACATAATATTTGAACGTTCGATTTTACGTTACAGCTTTCTTGTTTAAACGCGAATTTTATTATCTATAGACGCATATAATACCAATTAATTAATTTTCGATGCCATAAAGTGGTCGTTCTGTATTTAATATTTTGACGTACTTAACGATATGTTTAGTATCAAATCTAGAAAAAAAAAAAAAAATGTTTTAATTGGTTTGCAAAGTGAAATGTAAGATCTTATACGTTTCAGTTTTCACATTCCTCTTAACCTAGCGAACAATCATAATTGATATTAGAGTACAAATAGATTTTTTCTCTAGAGTCATTTGCTTTATTTAATCTATCAGCTGTCCTATATCATTACAGCTGTTTACGGTATGTAATCATGGCCTTCTCTAAATGATAAAAGTAAATAGATTTCTCTGAGTCATCAGCAATAAATTATATTTTCTTAATTCTCTTTGTATCGCTACAAACAATTGAACTATTCGTCTACTAACTTTTATTTATAATTCATTTTCTTATTTTATTTCTTTTAATTAAAGTACCACTAGCGTATATGATTTTGAAAACAATAGGCTTCCTAACTGAATAATTTAGATTAATTAACATCAAACCACTTAGATTGTAACTAGTTCTCCCTCCTTAAAAGTACACTTCATATAATAGGAGAGGCTTCTTTAGTTGAGAATTTAGTTTTTAACCAAATATATAAATAAAACAATTCTATAATATACGAATCATTATAAATCAATCGACATTTAACTCAACAAACAATCCAATGCTGGAGAAATGCTATATAACATTGCTGTTATAACAGGATTTAAAAGATATATACTTGATCAATAGAAAATAATGATATATATAATATATACATACATACATTCATACATATATATATATATATATATATATATATATATATATATATATATATATATATATATATATATAAATAACTATATATGCTATAACCTATAACTATACATGGATGGCTAAGAAGTGATACCTCGTAACTACCAAAATGGTTATTTTGAGATTTTCACTATCGTGGCCCTTGGGAGGCTTGTCAGCAAGTTCATGCGAGATCTCGTAAGTGAAAAAAAAAAAAAAAATTCTTCACATAGAAAATGGGCAGTCATGACATCCTCCATCAGATTCGCAAACTATTTGTTATGTGATTGCTTGTAACTACGATGAGTGACACCTCGTATGTGTTTTGGTAAAGGTTAGTTGTGATACCTCATAACTGAGCTGCTAATTCATAAGTGAGACCTCGTATGAACTCTTTATTAAAGAAGTGACATAGTGAGAACTCGTAACTACTTTATTTTATGAACTGTTATAATTTGACAGTTACCAATATTTCAGAAGGGTTACATGTTGTACAAATTTATAAAACATGTGAAAACACGTTAGTTAAAGTAAATTTATTTTTTTAAATAGTTTTTTTTGTTCCTTCTATAAACCTGACATTTTGAAGATATATTTGAAATATATATATATAGCTTAGCTACATGTAGCAGTATTATATAGGAGGTTTTGCTACATAGTTTAAACCCGTTTTTAGTCAGTTCAAGTCTCAAATTTGTTGTTGAAGGAATGGGCTATAGAATAAATTGCAAAGAGATGTGCAATAATTGCAATAAATGAGGATTAGAAGATCTTATAATCTTTACATTACATTGCCTAGCTTACGATCATTGTGCACTAAATATTTCTCAAATTATTAATTTAGTTCTAATTTATCTAATGCAAACAAACGTACTAATAGACATTTTGCGACCTAGCAAGTATAAAGCTATTAACAGCTTGTAAAGGTATTTAGTTCAAGCCCTGAAAATACGAGCTCTTATCACTACGAATAGTTAATAAAATCTAACATAAAAATTAATAAAAAATAAAATTAATAAATGATAATAGTCAAATACGGGAAAAAATGGTTGATAAGTATAAGTGATGAAAATAATTATCCTTAATTTAAATTTCTATTTTATTTACTTTAATTTTAAATGCTTATATTATATTTGATCTAATTATATATGCCTATATTTATTTAATAGTATGATTATTGTTTATTTAATTTTATTTTGTTATTATTATTAACAATCAAATGTTATTCTAACTAACTGTATAAATGAGTAAAAATAATTATGTAAAATTGGAAAAATGAACTCTTTGTAAACACTGAATGTGTAAAAAATATATATTTCTTTCTTTTTATTTATTATTAGTTAAAATAATGAAAAGAAGTACTAACGCAGTGAGGCATATAGTACATACCAAGTTAAACTGTGGCATAAGCCGTTAGGTTGTAAACATATTATAACGGCTTAAGCCAGATATAATTTGGTACTATATGCCTGACTGCCTTCTATGACCAAGACTAGTTGCTCTCCCAGGCATTAAAAAACAGAGATCCAAATAGAAATACACCCGTTTATTTGATAAAGAAACACAATGGTTAAAACATAATGCTATGGACATTTTGCTATGAACATGTTGACCATGTTACTTGGGTATCATCAGTGAGGAAATTATTGATGAATAATCAGATAAATAAATATTAAAAAAACAAAAAAACAATTAGCAACAACTACATATGTACACATTAATTCAATCTTTCGACTTCAGTGAAAAACAATTAACTACAGCAAATATTTAATAAAATGTATATACCTATAAATTATAAATTGTGATACATAAAAAGGGTAGAATCTGATTTTTTTGTTATATTTATGATAAATTAAAAAAATCTTGTATCTACTATAATATTTAAAATAATGCGTGAGAATAAACAAGCATACATGAATCGGAAGATTAATATTTTATCATTAATTTTCTAGAAATTTAATTTGAAATTTAGATAATTAATTAATTGATTTAGTAGACTGCGTTAACTGAAAATGATTTCCTTAATTAGTAATTTTTCCTCCTCTTATTGGACATTATTAATTTAACATAACATATTATACTAATTTTATATTAATTCAATATGGTCAACTTAACTTCAAACTCTAATTAGACTTAATTTAATTGTTTTTATTATTAAAAATAAGAATTAAAAACAATAATAATTAAATAATATAATAGATATAAATAAATTTAAAATTATTACATAAATAATAATAAATTTATAAATGGCTAAATTCAAATTTGATAAATTATATTAAAAGCTTCTAACAAGTTTATCTTTAGTATGTGCCTAAATATAACTGTATTCTGCAACTGCATGGTCGAAGGGCTTTCCAGATCTGGGGTCAGTGACCTCTCCACCCAAGGGCCAAATGCCAAATCGAAAGCTCCTTAATTCATATAAGTACAAATTTGCAAACGCTAACCTTCGACAGAAATGTGTTAATACGTCAGGGAGCATTTTTGGTCTATCGGTCTTTCGAAATTTTTTCTATTGTCTCTGTGTTTGTATTTATTTTTGAGTGATTTATACGAAGACCTTGTTTTTTTAGGATTTTATAAAGAAACTAAATTAAGCTTTAAACGAATGTGATACAACCTTTACAAGACATTTGTGACTTAGTTGTCAAATATTATCGTTTATACTTGTAATCATAAACTATCTTGGGAATAACTTATATTAAAAAAACAGAAACGAGAATAATTTGCCCTTTTTAAAGATATTTAAAACCGAAACATGAAAAAATGTATTGTACATATTGACATTGACATTGCTTTGATGAAACTTCATTAAATAACCTTTTAAATTATTTTTTTTTTTAAATTCCTTTATATTGTTAACTTTTATTTGGTATTGATTTTTATCCGGTCCTTTTATCTGAAGACAAAATTAATTGAAAAAAACAAAAATATTAGCATTAGTAATAATTATGTATTGCATCTATAATGAATTACTGTTTCCGCGTTAGGCCGTTCAAGTTAATCAATATTGTAAAACTTACAATATACTTCCTTATCTAAATAAAAGATAAAGTAAAGACTTAATCACCCGCCTTTTATGGTAGAGATAGTGTAAAATTCTATAACTCTTAAAAATTTAAACATTTTTTAACTGGATAATTGTGTGTATTCCCACGTAGAGTGTTGTTATGTACAATATGCTTATAACACAATGGTCAAAACCGGTTAGTCGTTGCTATTTCAGGTCAACTCGGTGAGTTTCAGAATTATTTATCATTTATGGGTAAAGAATTAATTGAACGTTTCACGTAAGAGTAAGAGTTAAATAAGGTTCGTTATGTCTAAAAGTAACGATGACAAATGTACAGCCATTTAGAAAGGAACATTTTTTAACGATGAACACATCTCGAACGTTAATAGATAGCCGACTATAAAAACAAATATTACGCAAACAGATTTCATTCATGGTTACCAGGATTAAGAGGATTTATAATAATTACGCTTGTGAAACGACTTAAGAAATACATTAAACAGACTTTTACTACTTGATACATCCTAAGTTAAATGTTAATAGCTAGACATTTTTCTTTATTTTAAAGGCAATAGGATCTCTCAGAAACACCTCTAAACAGCCTGTACGAAATAGCGAAAAAACTTTCGGCTTTGTAATTTTATTAAAATTTACTGCTTCTTTTATTAAAACATGTTTAATTTTATTAAATATTATAGAAAAAGGTAGATACATGTAATACCTAAAATTTCATAATTCTCAAAGAAGTAATAATAATTAAAATAGTCTGCCAATCTCTAAGGCACATAGCGTCCTCGCGTCCTATTTTGTATACTTTAATGATTTTATGCTCTTACAACCTAGTATATGTTATCAATTTTTTTCCCCCTCCGGTTTTTAATTTATCAAAATTATTTTGATTTTTTTACATGGATTGAACTACCAAATTAGCAAAATTTAATGAGTGCATACGGTTGAAATTAATCTGAGGCCATCTGCGGGCTATTTTTTACAAACCATCCAAATTTCATAAACATCAGATGGGTACTTTTGAAGATATTAGTGTAAATAAATGTATATTTGTGCGTATGTGGAAGAGAAACAAATGGGAGCAGAAGGTTGAAACTTACATGGGATCAACAATGAACTAGTTATGACCTACCATATAATTTAATTAAAATCAGACGAATATTTTTTAAGATATATTTTGTTTTCAAAAATTGAGTGACAGATAGACAGACCGACAGACTGTCAAACAGACACGGAACCAAAAGATCTTCCCTGATGTCTGAAACTAATAACCATCTTTTATTTGCTATCGTTTATTCATCAAAGTAATTATAATTTCATTCAATTTCTTTCCTTGAACTCTCTTCTTTCAGTCAGCGTTTTCAATTGATGATGAATCTGAACCAGGTCCCTAACAATAACGTATTGTGTTGATTGTTTTATTGCCTGCTTGAATTTCAATAGGTTTCTGTTTCGTTTTTCAATTAAGCAGTCAAGAATATTCTCAATGTAAAACTATGGCTTTTCTATAATGGATACTGGGAAAATGGATAAGCAAAGTCGTAGAAAGGAAGGGCAATTTGAAGATTAATAGTAGTTTGGTTAGGGTTATTGGAGCCTCTTACTTTAATGAGGCTACTCGTTTAAACGTGATATCTTAGCATTTATCTAATGAGTATGTCTTTGTGGTATGAGTCATCATGTTAATGTTATGTCTAGTGCCTCATAGAGTGTGATGTCAAATTTCTCTCCCACAACTGGAAGCACATTCTAAGAGTTGACGTGAGAAGTAAACAACATTCCGACACGGCCCTAAAAAAAGTACTATGAAACAGCATATCTCTCCTGCTCTAAGTTCAGTTTATTAGTTAAAGTGAATATCTAACTATGATTCCATGAGAGGAAGCACATCGTTGGACGTCTTACCCTATTAATACGAGTTCCTCATCGGAAAACCTAGATTGTTAACTTATTCTTTTTTTGTGTGTCGTAAAGGGTGTATAAATGAGATTGCCAAAAATGTGTTCAAGGCATATTGCTTTTTATACTTGCAAATCAGTGATCCTTTGCATAAGATTTTTTGTTGCCTTATTATTTCCCCACCTCTTATGCCTCTCTATAGACAGCAATGCCAATGATTGAGTCGTACCTTATATATTACGCATGCATCGATGTGATCATTTGTTTGGAATGATGAGTATAAACTGATGTGTATGTTTCCATTTTGAAATTTAAATTATTTATGTCTGTTATGTAATATTCAATACTTCGTTTATACAGATAAAAACTTATTCTTTTTAAGAAACAATTTTAAAATTTAAAGACGCACAATTTATAAATAAAGAATGACGGATTAGAGTTATTTAAGCAACTAAAAATACTAGTTACGGCATTGTTTTGAATCTTTATGCATATCATAAATTATACACACAGAGGCTGGATTTGATAGTAGGTCAACTGAACTAATGACTCACATCGTAAAACTAAAGTAGCATGATGGACAAATTAGCCAGAACCTTCTTTCCTTATCTTAGTTCTCATTTATGTATTGAAACCAGACCCCCCATCGCTGAAACTAACTTCCACATAACTATGTGGCTTCCACATAATGTTTCCAACATAGTTATTTATTAACCGTAATAGTATTAAAATAGTAAAAACAATAAATATTTAGAATTGACCCTAGTTTATGTCGAGGAAATTCACAATTTTGAGACAATAAAAATTATTTTTCAGAATCATCCCAATGCTTTTGTTACCTTAAGTAATTAAATAAAACACACCACACACCAATGAGTGTAATTGTATATTATGAATCGGCCTAAAAACAATAATGCAATATTGTGTCGAACGATATTTTTATGCCGGGTTTACACTATCCAAGCATACTTGGACCAAGTCAGTTTTGACTCTACTTGGATCGGGTAAACAGTGTATCAAAGTCTACTTGGACATCCAAATTGAGTTGGATGGAATCCATCGAAGTAGACTTTGATATAAACAAAAATGGAGCCTACCTCACAAAATATGAGAACAAGCAGTCAAAAAATGACGGATGGGAGGTAATGCTGGGTTTTTCTTGGGTCAGAAGGTGATATATCACCACTGTTTTAACACTTAATAAGTGTAATTTAACTAGAAAATTCTAGAGGGAAAAACATTTTACCTCTACTTTATAGTGTATCAAAGTTCTATACTACTGGGACTGGGACCAAGTATATTCTTAGATCGTGTAAACCTTACTTCAAAGTTCCACAAATACTTGGACCAAGTGGATTTTATCAAAGTTACTTTGACCAAGTATACTTGGATCGTGTAAACCAGGCTTTATCAACAACTTGAAAATGAATGCAAACAAATAATGACTTCTTATTAACATTGATGTTAATAATATCAATCCGACTATTTACATTTTCGCTACTTTCGCATTATACTCTACTACTTTAACCTGAGAATCTTTTACTCAGTTTACCTAAACACATTTGAAAGTGAAATTGGAAAGAGTAACTTTCCCTTAACAACCCCGACTAGGGTCAATGTCTTCCAGTTATTGCTAGTAAATACTTATATCATTCCTAAAATAGAAATTTACAGAGTACAAGCTTAATATAAACTGACGTCAACTATTATAAAACTTCAAAGGCCTTCTAATAGTAAATATGATTGAAAAATATAAAACCGAAAGTTATAAAATCAAAAATGAAATAATAATCAAATTTATGAAAAGTTAATATAAAAATGTAAATAACTTTGAATCTAGTCTTGTAGAATAAATTTGATTTGTATACTATATACATATATTATTTTAAATTATCAACATTTATTAAAACTCATAAAAGTAACATTATCCTTATCAAATACATTATAAATCAGTTATATTGCAATTTATAAAAATACAGTAGTTATAGTTTCTTTTCCCTAGTTTAATAGTTTCATAATTCTAACTCGTAGATAACGTGTTATTAAAATGATCACCATTATAGTTTAGTTAGTGTTGATACACATGTTTCAGTACCTCATTGTTCTTTTTTAATTTTCCATGTTATTTTCATATTTTTCATACATTTCAAGAAATTGTTTTATTTTTAATTAATTAAAAGAGTTAAATGGGTATTAATGCTTCTTCTATAGTATCAAGCTAGTGTAGCATTAGGCGCAATATTTAAAATTTAAAATAATTATAGATAATAGATAAACCATGTTTCTTTTAGTAACGGGATGTGTGATGTTTATGTTTGTACTGTAAAAAATATTTAAAAAGTAGTCAAGTTTCAACCATTTTAAGTGTAACACGTGTAAACCTACTGATTCAATGATGATAGTATAGGTATTTAAAAAAAGTTTAAGAATGTTTAATATTTTTGTTCCTCGGATTTGCTCAGTAATATTATTATGTATATGGATTCCCATTTACATTTAATAGAATTATATGTTATCTGGAAGTTTAACCGTAACCCTTATAAACTACTGTAATAATTAATGTATACTATTAACATTATCATAAATAATAGATACAAGTAAATACTCCCTGTTTTGACTATTTTATAATCTGAAGTGTAATGAAGATAAATAAGACATTTTATAAGATTAATTCTGTATTTATTCTATTCTACAACTTAATGACATTTATTATTATGAAACATTCAACATACTGACATAATTTGCAAGTGATATTAAATTTACAAGTCACCTTTAAATGTCAGTTAATTCTTGTGACCTATTAACACCAAGAAATAAAAAAAAAAAAGTAGTGAGAATTTTCCAACAATAGATGCATGCCTATTTCAAATAGGTCTCAAATAGGTCTCAAATATACCTATATACAATTATATCACTTACTTTTAAGAGGTGCTCTTATATTAAAAGAATTGCTATTTTGTTGGTTACAAAATTGGAATATAAATATATTGAGCTAATCATTACTAATTTTGTATTAAATATGGATTTTACAATTAATATAGGAATTGGTGTGGTGTCACGTTTTTTATATTTTAATTAAAAATTGGACGCAAAATTATTTTAGTAATTATTTTTATGCAAGTAAAATTGATACTATTAACTACAATTTATTTACCAGAATTAAATTCTTATTTTCTTTATACTTACTTTAAGTATCTATATATTATATTAAGTACACTGTGTACTCAGTGTACTTAATAAACCTACACTAAAGATATTAATATAGTTGAAACCGGTGTGTTATTTTGTTTTAAAATATTATACTTATTAAGTTTACAAGTTATCAAATGTAAACCTAGTATTCTAAGCAATATTTGAAACAGTAAACCTAGATTGCAAATATTTTTAGAGATCACAAAATTGCAAAATAAACATATAGCATGTATAATTAATTTAATGGCAATACGTATTAGTCTATGCTTTAATTTTTTTCTAAAGTTCAAATATGGTTATTGGGGATATATATTTAGGGCGTTGCTAAAGCTATTAACACTAAAAATTTATTATTTTTTTATTGTTTCATGTTCTAATTAATTAATAATATACAAATGCACTTGAAAGCTTTAGAAAATTAAAGGATATTTACATTTAAAAGAAAAATTCACTTACCATTTCTTGGTGAGAATGATCAATTGAACAATGTCAATATTAGAAATAAAGAAAAAATTAGAAATAAACGGATTTTAAATAATCATTTATGATTTCATTAATAAAAACATTTCACAGATATTAAAACAGGTGTTAGATATTGTACGTAAAGAAAAGAAAAACAACAACAATACTTATCAATAATTGTATTAAAAATATATATGTTTCTAGTTATTAGCTATGATTAATCATTGAAAATATTAATATAAACACTAAAACAAACTAAAAGGACTGTACGAACACTCACCAGACATTGTTAGTAGGTTTTTTTTTTTGGTGATTTCGTGAAAAGAAATGATTAAAAACAACGAGAGGAGCCGAGTAGAGGTGCCGTAGCCCACTAGAGGCGTGCTGAATGATCAATATACTCGGAAAGGAATGGGGTTAGTTACTTGTTCTGCTACTAGGCTGCACTAGCAACGCTATCACCGACACGTGACAACTGGGGAATTCTTTTTTGTGGTCGATACAACACATATTCTCTCCAATCTAGGCCTAGCCCTTACTACACTACTGACAAATGACATTACTGACACATATTTTTCCATTCATACCCTGATAAAATTCTACTCATTTCTTATTTGTTATTGATGTTTAAAAATTGTAAATATTATTCGAGATTCTTTTACTAACCAAACTTTTAATTCTTGCCAAGTTCTAATAGAGAATATTTAAAAATTTATTTATTTTAATTTTATTATTTTAAATCGAAATTTAGAGATAAAACTTTTTTTTAAATATTTAATTGATCAAGGATTAAATCATTTATATTTTCTTGTATTTTATTACAACATTATAAATGGTTGATACATTCATATTTTTAAAATAATTTCTATTATACTGGAACTTAACTATTTACAATAATACATTGTCAGCATCCTAATAATTAGAGTAATTTATTCAGGAGTGTTATATATATTTTGCTTCCGAGCTTACCGAAGGTAACGGAAGCTTTGTGATCTTTCTGAACGAACGAACATTTTTTGTCTCCAATTTCAAAAATTCCAAGACAGCAATCCATTTCAGACGTTAGGGAACATTTTTGTTTCCGTATTTGTCTGTCGCTCATTTATGCGAACCAACATTTCTTGGAAAATGCAACATTTTTACCAAATAGGACGCGAGGAAGTCAGGTGCACACTAATTCATTATGTTTTAATATTATTTATATAATTTACATAAATAGTTATTTTAGATGTTTTCGTAAATTATTATTAATTTTTTTAAATATACATTTATCGCAATCAATTTTTTTTACTCGTATTTTTAGTTTCCATCACTCTTATATTTAATTGACTATTCTTTATATACTTGATATTAGTTTTTCACACGTATACTTTAAAATCACATTTTTAATTTAATTTTTTCAGAAAAAATATGAAAAGTATTTATTTTCAAAAAAAGGAATGAATCTCATATAGCTTGCAAATAAAGAAAATATCTGAGAGAACCCTAAGATTATTTCTGCTTACTTTTTAGTGTGACGTGCTCTTAAATGATTAATGTATGTGCATTAATGAACGTTAAACTTTACCTTACCACTCTTACATTTCCTAAATACCCTTTTATATGTATATATTAACAAGTACATACTTTAATAATGTATGTTAAATAAAAAAATAAAAAAAGTTATTACTTTTTTTCACAAAATGCAATAAATGAATTTTATCTTAATATATAAATTAAGATTTTATGAACTTAAAAATTACAATTCACATCCATAAACCTTTCATATTTTTAATCCAAACAATGAATTCAAAAGGGTTTTATGGCTATTAGTCAAAACAGGTTTGTAGTAAACATTGCCTATAGTAATTCATTTTTTTAATTTGTTTTATTCTTTTATTAAAATTTATAATAATTTTATTCCCAGTTTATATGGGATAAAAAAAAAAATGGTTTATTGTTTTAAGGTATTGCTGAAAATCTAATTTATGTTAACGCATTTTGTAACTTAAGTTATCTATCCCTTTTAATATTCTAGATTTATTTTGAAACTTTTTTAGGAAGTAGATCAGATTTTATTTTTGAAGGATAAGATTAATGAGTGCAGTTATTTTATTTCACTATTCTTGTAACCCAATAAAGCTTTTATGCTTATAAGAGTTGATAAAAGTTTACGAAAACCAGCTTTTATTTATGTTTATAAGGGTTGATTGATAAGAGTTTACGAAAGCCATTATAAAACATTATAATATGATATTTTTATAAAAAATAAAAGGGGAAAAATTAATACATGCATTTATGAGAAAACTCTATAAGAAAATAAGTAGTGTTACCTGGAAGAATGGTACCGTTAAGAGGATTCCTCTTTTAACGAGAATTCTCATTGGAAAAAGGCTAAATAATGAGGATAAGCTAATGAGGATACATTGAAGATTCGCGATATGGAAATAGATAAAATAAAGAAGAAGAAGAAGAAGATAATATGAATATAGATAAAATAGATGATAATAGATAAAATGACACGTTTTGCTTAATATAATATTATATTTTCTCATTGTATAAATACTTATTAAGATAAAGTATTATGATGGTGGGCAATTTTGATAGATTTACTTGTTTTAAGGTGAGTTGGTTTAACATTTGAAAGCATCTTGGGCCTAAACGTGGTTAGTTGGATAAACATTTGAAGGCATCTTGAGCCTAAAGGTGGTTAGAGTTAGTTAAACATTTGAAGGCATCTTGAGCCTAAAGGGGGTTAGAGTTAGTTAAACATTTGAAGGCATCTTGGGCCTAAAGGTGGTTAGAGTTAGTTAAACATTTGAAGGCATCTTGGGCCTAAACGTGGTTAGAGTTAGTTAAACATTTGAAGGCATCTTGGGCCTAAAGATGGTTAGAGTTGGTTAAACGTTTGATGGATTTACAAGTTAGAAGGTCCCTTAAGCCTGGAGGTGGTTAGAGGTTTGCTGTGGATTTATAAATATGAAGGTCCTCTTTTTCTAAAAAATCGGTCCGAGACAACTCTGACATACTTTTTATATTGTTGAAACTGTATTTAAATTCCATAATATCTCATTTAATTTTTATTATATTACATTTAAAAGACGTTCAACAGGTGGTTATTTACTTTTCGATTTTCAAAAAATCATATTTATTTTCATTAATACCTCGGAAACTAGTTTTTCTAGGGAAAACTGCTCATATCGTCAAATTTGTATTTAAATGTAGGTAGGTACTTCATTTTAGAATTTTTTAAATCACAATCGTCAGAACTGTTTTCGAGAAGTAATTTTTTTTTTCATGATCTTCAGATTTTTTTTGAGAGGTAGCACCCTCAAATTTAGAGCAAAAATTCATGTTTGAGTTCACCTAAGGGTATGATTTTTCTGAATATATATGCCAAATTCCGTCAAAATCGGCCCAGTAGTTTAGGCTCCATGTTTCTGCATAGACGAAAGACGGTAGACAAAAGACAGACATTTTTTATAAACTACTTTTTTGGGCTCAAGGGACCACAAAACTTGTAAATACATCAAAATTTTATTTGGTTTGTTGTTTGTACCGTACTCTGTCTAAAGTACTCGGCAGTTATAACATCATTTTATTTAGCAGGTTTAACCTTGATATATCGATATTAAGAGGAATCAATTTTAGCTTTAACTTTACGGGCGTAGCTTCCTAAAACTCATAATTTAAAATCTAAAAGTTTTGTCAGTACTTTTAAATTTATGTTATTTTGTTATAATGTAGATCTTTTAACTTATAAAGGGTAAAATCTGAATATAGTTAGTTTAATTTCTTGGCCCATGATAGTTATTTTTTAGGTCCATATGGGGGCCCCTAAGCCTTGGTTACAATAGCCTAACAGAACCTTGAACAGTAAACTTATAGTAGTACAAAACTAAAAGTACAAGTAAAATTTACAAACCTACGACTACCGAAACGGGAATAAGCGCCCCCTGTAGAACAACATCAGAACTCCTAAGAACACACCAGAAATTGTGCTCGTGCTCACACTTTAATATTAATATTACAAATATTATAAAAGTAAACAAAAATAAAAGGATTGAGCAACCCCAAATATGACTTTTCATCTTTACACAATAGATGTCAAATAGATGTATATTAATATTTACCTAATAATAATACGACCTTCCTGTTAGTATTTGAATCGTTCTGAAAGTCCACCATATAATTTCGTTATTATTTTATAGTTTTGCTTCCGAGCTCACCGAAGCTATGCGATTGTCAAGAAAAAAAAAAAAAAAAAAAAATATATATATATATATATATATATATATATATATATATATATATATTTGTTTTTTTTGTGAAATTGGGAAAATGAATAAGTTACAAATATGAATATTTATTAATATAATATTGGTTAATATTTATTTCTTAATATCATATTCAACTTTTGCTTGTCTTTGCTGGGTCCAGGGAAGGGTTCTTCATCAGTTCTTGCTTCGTACTTTACAGATGAATTAATTTTCCTTAGAAAAGGCTTGTAGTCATTTTTGAATTCTTAGCATGTCATTATAGAATTTGCTTAAATATTAAAGCAAATAACAAACTCATAAAAACATAAGAAAAACTGATAGAGGAAATTTTATTCTTTCAGGCGTCCAAATAGACCCTATCATCGCATTTGCTGCGTTTTCCATTCATCTAAGTAAAATCCGGGCATTTCTCAAATCCGGACTGTCCGGACTAAATCCAGCCGTATGGTAACCCTATATACCTGTAGCTTCAAAAGTACTTATCTGATTTGTATGAAACTTTTATAGCTTATCGAAAGTTACCAGCAGACAGCCCCAGATTAATTTGAACCGCCTGCGTTCTTTAATTTTGCTAAATTGAGACTTTAATACATGTAAAATAGATTGCCATTTGGTGTGGCACATAGCTTCCTCGCATCCTATTACATACTTTATTGATTTTAATCGTCTACAAGCCATTATTGTCTATTTTGTTTAATTGTTTCCCCCGTTTAATCTGTCAAAATTGTTTTAATTTTTTACATAAATAAAGTATCAATTTAGAAAATATTAAAGAGCGCACACGTTTCAAATTAATCTGGAGCTATATGCGGGTTACTTACGATACACTATAAAAGTTCCATACAAATCAGATGAGTACTTTCAAAGCTATAGGTGTAAATAAATGTATGTTTGTGCCCATGTGGAAGAGAAACAAATGGACGCAGAAGGTTGAAACTTACATGGGACCAACAATAGGCTAATCATGACCATCCAAAATTCGGACGTGTGGTTTTTAAGAAATGCTGGTTCGCAAAAATTGAATGACAGATTGACAGACAGACACGGAACCAAAAAATGTTCCCTGATGTCTGAAACGGATTTCTATCTTGGAATTTTTGAGATCGTACACACAAAATAGTATCGTTCTTCAGAATGATTTCATAGCTTCCGTTACCTTCGGTAAGCTCGGAAGCAAAATCATAACAAATTTGACAGATTACATTAAAACGGGGGAAACCATTAAACAAATTAAAAAATAATGGCGTTTAAAAGCATACAATCAATAAAGTATATGATAGGATGGGAGGAAGCTATGTGCTAGTTTGGCAGTCTATTTTGTAAATATTAAAAACATTAGTGCTAGACATGGGAGCGTCTATGGAGGCCATCTTAAAGGAATAGCACAATCAGTCTCTCTACGTAAATTGAAAAAATGTTATTGCCAAAGCAGCTTTCAGCCATCATAAGGCCATCACCTGATGGCCTTATGATGGTCTTTTGAAGGCTCAAAGCTGCTTTGGCAATAACATTTTTTCAATTTACGTAGAGAGACTGTTTGTGCTAATAAGCTGATAGTGTGGATGTTGACAAAAATACAATTAATAATTTTCTGGCCCATGTAACCATTTCATTACAATGCTGCAATATTATTGGCTGCAGCTGAAAGCTACAGCTCGTTTTTGTAGGATAGATGAAAATAATATATATTACACCAATTATAATGTACTTTGATTTACTGATGAAATTCTATTCATAACTACTAATATTTATAAAGGAATAGCACGAATAGTCTCTCTACGCAAATTGAAAAAATGTTATTGCCAAAGCAATTTCCAGCTGGTGATGACCTTTTGAAGGCTGAAAGCTGCTTCGGAAATAAAATGTTTGTTTCCGAGCTTACCGAAGCTATGTCATCGTTCTGAAGAACGAAACATTTTTTGGTCTCCGATTTCAAAAATTCCATCACAGAAATCCGTTTTAGATATCAGGGAACATTTTTGGTTCCGTGTCTGTCTGTCAATCTGTCGCTCAATTTTTGCAAACCAATATATCTTAAAAACTGCTCGTCATATTTTATGAATCATAATTAGCCCATTGTTGGTCCCATATAAGATTCAACATTTTACGACTATTTGTTTCTCTTCCGCATGCGCACAAATATACATTTATTTACACCTATATTTTCAAAAGTACTAATCTGATTTTTATGAAATTTTGAAGGTTCGTCGAAAGTAGCCTTCAGATAGACCCAGATTTATTTCAACCGTCTTCGCTCTTTAAATTTTGCTAAATTGAGACTTTAATGCATGTAAAAAATCAAAACAATTTTGACACATTTAAAAAACGGGGGAAGAATGAAATAAATTGGATAATATTGGGTTTTAAAATTACAAAATGATTAAATTTTATGAAAGAGGACGCGAGGAAGCTATGTGCCACATTAATTGGCAGAGAATTTCAATTTACGTGGAGAGACTGTTTGTCCTATTCCTTTAAGATGACATCCATAAACGCTCCCACATCTAGCACTAATATATTATAAATGTGTCAAAAAAAATTCAACGTTTGCTCGAGCCCACTGGTTTCCACAATAATATTTACTTTATTTTTGTTATATATTGAAAGTAAATTTTATAAAAATTGATGACACGCTTTTATAGATTTTCTAAATTCAATAATTTAAAATTAGTAATCTAATTACTGATTATTGTATTTTCATCGACAATACATAATCTGTGCCAGCGTCAACTGTCTACGTAGTCGGATTTAGTGGTCAAATTTAGTTTATACAAGATTTAGAGACAAACAAATGAATCAATTAATGAAATATTGGTTAATTAAGTAATCACCTAATGATTGATTATTACATTTTCATCGAGAATACACATTGTGCAAGTTTCAACTTTCTAGGTAAGCGGGAAATGGGTCTAATTCAGGTTAAAAAACATGGAGAAAATTTGGAGAAAAGTTAAATAAAAGAGTGTAATAAAACAAGCAATTTTTTGAAGTTATTTTATTAAAATTGTACCAACGTAATAAACTTTTTTAAGATTACAATAAAAAGTGTAACATGTTTTCAAGGTCATTCTTTCTTATTTTAGTTCATATTAAGAAAGACGATTAATTCACATTCGCTTATACTACTTTTTTGTTTAGGTGAAGGAAAAATAAAAGTACACTAAAATTAATGTTAAGTCACACCAACATGAAACTTTAATGATGGCAGGACCAAATATACACAATACACAATATGACAATTTGTTTTTTTTTTTATCCTTTTTATAGTCTTAACAAATCTTCAGTCCAAGGGGATAATTTGACTAAAGTATCTTCGCAATCGTTCGTCAGGGGAACCAATTTATCGTATTGTCTCTGAACAATGTCCGTCATCCACAAGGGGAACTCCGTTAATCCCCTTGCAGAAGCGGCACTTAGGTAACTGATAATTTAAAGTAAAATAGATAGTTGGTCAGGACGGTGAGCTGTAGAACAAGGTTGTTTGCTGGAGCTCCGGCCGAAGACGAAGATAAAACGGGCACAGTCAGGGGTTCGGCTTTCTCTTTATTTCTTTGCAAGTCAGAACTGGAACATGATCCTCTAAGGCATAACTTCTCCGGTTCTTCTTGGCAAGCTTCGTAGCAGCAGTCTTCAGCATATGATGAATTCCTTCGTTGCTCCTCCGTCTCCTCGATGAATGGATCTGAAACACAATTGTAAACACAATATAACAAACTTACTAGGACAACTAGTCCAGAGGACAGTAAAGTTAGGCTTTGGACCAAGGCTGTCCTAGGGAACTTTCTTATTAAACAATTTCAAAAAGGTCAAACCATCAGTAGGTACTCTTAACAAACTTTCTTAATGCATCCTCTTAATTATTGGATCCACGCGAGCATTAATTTTTAATTATTGAATTCACTCTTATCCAAAACAAAAGAGATTTGAAATTTTCGGTTCTAGTTTTATCACTTCATTTACATGTTAAGTAATTCTGTCATATAACTTAAATTAAGTAAACTTGACTTAAGTTAATAAATTAAACCAAATTTACATAATTTATGTTTACATTAAATTAAAAACTAAGGAGCAATAATGCAGTCATTTATAAGCTGGCAAAATTTGATAATTGTAAAAGAAGGAGGAATCTAATGAAGCAAAAGAAAATATATGCTATATGTTATACATCAAAATCTATATTTAGGTTTTATTTGAGGACTTATCTATGCAGAGTTTAAAATTATTTGTTGTACTTTTGACAAAAAAAACAAACTAGTAATGATTGTTTTAAGTTCTCAATATTTCCCCCTTTGACACACCGTGTTATTATTTGACTTCTATACTAACATTTAGAAGCGTATTCTTCAGAAAGATACCATGGTCTAATAATTGTTCTACAACACCATCCTATAGTTAGTTAATATCCTCTCTGGAGGTTTTTTTTTTTATTAATTGCCATGTACCATAAACGAAATTAATATGGATTGCTGTTAGTGCCGGTGACGTAATAGGCTATTTTAACTATAATAAACGCTTTTGAACGTGCATATGGATTAGTTGAAGGATTACTAATATTTTAGTGTTAAGGGGTCCTTATAAGACTATTTTAAACCCCACGGTTTGCCCTTTCTTTGGGGCCAAAGCAATTTGTATTTTTAACTATTATATTAAACATTTTTATATTTCTTTTAAATCCTTAGCGAACTTTTGCTTAATTTTTTAAATTTATTTTTTTTTAATTCTCCCAACTTTGGAAAGCTCAAGATTAAGATTAGAAGGTACATAACATATTGTATTCACAATATTAACTTATATTTTAAAATTAAAATATATATATATATATAAGCACTAACTCTTGAGGTGTCAATAAAACATCACGCTTAAACATTTATATTAGGGGTAACAGTAATTTGTTTACCTCCTGGTAAATTAAAAAGTAAGATTGGTTGCTTTCTTTGCGTAATTTCGAATTGAAAACACTTCATCAAATAACAAATAATAAAATAACAACTTACCTATACAAAGAAAAGAAGGTTCGCCGGCATAATGGGCAGGACTCTTGTCTAGTGGTAAGAAAAAAGGGCACTTCTGCTCTACTGCATGACAGACAGAACGACAAGGCTTTACAATTTCTTTTCCCAAAAAGTAGTCCAGGTGTAGGCTGCATACCCATACCTTATAAACTTCCTGTAACACATAAGCATTGCGCCATTCAACACAGATGTTACCATGCATAATGTTAAATTGCCCCTAGGAATTATGAGGTTCTACTGCTCTTTGAGAGATGCGAGTCTAACCACTAGGCTTTGCCAAATCCCTTATAGTAGTTTTATCTAATTCCGTGCAACGTTAAGGCCCCCATACACGGTCAAAATGTTTGCGCAAACATTTTGACCGTGTATGTGTTTGATGTTTGCGCAAACATGATGTTTGACATGCATGACCTAAATTTGCCTGACATCATGTTTGCGCAAAATGTTTGATCGTGTATGGGGGCCTTTATACAAACAATTTAAAATACATCTCACTTTTTACATTTTCTATATTTGTACTAGAAAAAATTGTTGTTTTTTTTTGCATCCTTATAAAAGCACTAAGTGGTATATTATGAGCAAAAATAAAAATTTCAGGACTACTTAGGCCGTTTTTAGGGTCCGTAGGCAAAACCAAGGACCCTTATCATTTCCTGCGATTGTCTGTCCTTTTATTTTCGCAAGTAAAATTTGTATGGTGTGCCTAAAAAGTCCACAAATGGGTCCATATTATTAAATATTGCTGAATTGATAATTTATTCGAGTAAAATAGCAAAACAATTTTGACAGACTTCATAATGAAAGGGGGAGGGGAGGATTAAATCAGTTAATAAAAGAAGGAGGAAGAAATATATAAATTATATACAATAATGGATCGTAACATATAGTACGTGCTAGGACGCGAGGAAGCAATGTGTCACACTAATTGGCAGACTTCCTTTCTAATCGGTTTTATTTGGTTTTCATTTAGTAGATAATTTTATGATTCAAGGTCAAGTAAAAGACTGAAAAAAACGACTTTGCAGAATATAAAAATGTCCATAATATTCTTCTATAAGTTAAGTTCCTTGATGGGAACGCTTGGCTTAACTAAGATCAGCTGTCTCAGGTTCAGCCACCTGGGACAGCAATGTCAATTATGTCAGATGTGTTGGAGAAAGTCCTGCAGGTACTTCCTAATGTCAGATGTCAGATTCAGGGTCAGTGTTGTTTCCATAACGCCTAGATATGATCCTTTGAGGCCTATTGTTTTATTCATTTGCAAAATTCCTTGACATATTTATTACAAAACATAGATATTTGTTACACATCCGTTCAATTACTGCCACTATACCTACATAACAAAAATTAATGTTTTTCCAACCTCTACACTTGAGCAGGATTTTTAGAAATGCGGTACATTACTTAAGAATTGTATTCAAAATAAACTGAATCTACTGGTAGCTTATTCAAAATAACATCCTTCTTTTATAATTTCCATTTTAAAAAGTAGGAAAGGGCTTTTTGTGCCGATATAACTTGAAGTGGGTTCACCGCTACTAGTAAAGTAAATAAGATTTTAAAACAATTCAATAAAGCAGCCACCAAAATATGACCACCATATTAATTTATTTTAAAAATAAGAAATTGCTTCCCTATCCTCTTCCCCTTCCCATTCCATTCCCTAGCTTCAATGTTGGTCCAATCATATACCATACTGAACACAAAAACAAAACCGGAAAATCAACTAACAATTAATGCGACATATTGTATAATAATTAATGGCAGTCACATTGAAAATCAAATTTTAAACTTGTACGTAATGTGATTTTTTAATATTTTAAGTGGGACAGCAAGACGAGTTGGATAATATTCAACTCTAAATATTAGGAGTACTTACTTGGCAGTCTTTGCAATTAAACTTGATGGAGTAGGGTTGTGAGCAGTCGTAGCGAGTGAGCAGTGCTTCGAAGGTTTTATAAAAATCTCTCGCAGTATTATCTTTTTTTAAAATGTCTTCTAGACTTGATGAACAAGCATTTTCTGGAACCAGATCCGTGTTGATGTGGCTCAGCGATCGGCCCACTAAACGACGGCATACCGGTGTCTTTTCTTGATACCAACGTCTTTCCGAGCACGATGGTTTAGAAGTTTTAGTCAACGCAATATCATAAAGATATCGGTCGAATTGTGAGGTCAGCATGGGTGCCAGACTGAGAAATAACCATAGTTCCAGTAGGCGGCAATTATTATTCCGCATGATCTACTGCTGCCTTCTTTTTGTACTGATCCAGCTTCTAGCCCACCACTGGATACCTGCATATCTGCCGATACCTAAACAAGAGTAACGTTATCTATATCAGTTCTGATCATTGTATATGGACTGTTGTAAACAAGAAGTATCTTATAACATGACATAAATTAATAATTGACTAGCTTGATAGGACTGTGCTCCTGATATCTAAAATAATTACAGACAAAAACTAAAAATTTCTGCAGTTAAATATTGACAATAAAATATTTTGTATAATAACCAATTGAATTAAACAAACAAAATATTTGCACTGACGCTCAATTCTAACTAAAACTACGATATTCTCTCACACATAGGAAAACACATTTTCAAGGACATCAATAAATGTTAATGGGCGATTTTGGCGCCCTTGAAAATTGAGGACGAAATATAATTTGAATTGTCTAATAACGCTATGTTTATCAATAATACTATTTTTAAGCATTATAATTAATTTTATAAGCTAAAATATTCTATAATTGAGAAATATAGATCACTAGAAGAAAGATAACGGTTGTCTGAATGTGTAAACCTGGTTATGTCATGACGAGGAGGAAGTAAGGCTTATGTAAGTTTGAAGCTTTCCTGGCTTGATAAATCTTTACGTCGTAGACATAATCCTTCTTCTGCCTTCTTAACCAAACTGTTTCTATTACATCTTTTTCATAAAATATTACTAATTCGGATCAAGATCTCAAATACGTTCAAACAACACATCTTATAATATACTCGAATTAAACTAAGTTAAAAGTATTAACCCGATTATATTAATGAGTAACGATTGAACCGAAGTAAGAATTTCACATTTTACAAGAGTTCCAAAAAGTACAACGTGTATTTTGGATACATAGAGTCGGTCTTAATAGACCAATACAAAATGGCGGTCGGCACAGGAAAAGATATCACTGAATAAGACTATATTTTGTTATATTTAGTCTGCATTAGTTTTTTCCTTGCGAATTATACTATTGATAAAAGTTACCTGCAGATCCGTGGCAGGCTAGTCGCACTACACTAAAGAAAATCAGCTGGGCGCTGGTAAGAAAGGCTAAGGCAGCTGGGTGAAAGGCTGTGGCCACAGAAACATACACAATATTTAATTAATTATCGATAGTTCGAGATCGATTGATAACATCATTTTTCTTTTCGCCTTTTTAAATTTTCACGAACCACATAAGGATTTCATTCTGAAATAAACTTCATGTTAAAATATTGTTTCGAGTCTGATTATGATGCTAATCACATAAAAATATATCTATAACACTAAGCACACATTATATTCTTATAATCCGGCACGAAATTTGGTAGCAACTTACTTGAAGACACAATGTTAGACTCGATCCTGGTGCTGGTTTCGATGTATCGATTAGAGGCTGAGGCGCGCGCACATGTTTATGTTTATATCGATCTTCCAGTGCTCCGCCCTGCCGGTAGCAGGGCTCAGTCTGCTACCACACCTACACAAAGCAGTACGGCCCTTCCTCTTAAACCCTTGATACTCCCCGCCCCCTCCCTCTCCCTCTTCCTACACTAACCCGAAATATCAATGGGCAAAAAGGAATATGAATTCCTCAATGAATTTCAGAATATCGTAAGATAACTGCAGTTAGAACGAAAACTAGATCATGAATTTACGCCCAGGTTACCAAAGTTAAATTTAATTAAATTAAACTTTGCGGGTTTAAACTTTTTAAAATATGAGGAAAAATAATATTATGTTCGAGATCATTGAATTATCTAGAGGGATATAAAATAAGATCCATACACTTAAGGACCACTTGCAACATGTTTTGTGACCTATTATAAAATAATTATATCATAATAAAAGCCCCCTTACACCCGACGAAGGAGATAGAAGAGTTGTTCGATCGCAAAGCAGAAGGTGCTGAAAATGTTGTTCAATAAAGTCCAAAATGTATAAACTTACTCAAACTCCATGTCTGACAAGATGTAGAATAAATCACCCATAATACAGTATACTGAAAATTAAAATATCTACAACTCTCAAAAGATCTAATGCTGAATAAATTGTTGTCAATTTGGTGGTGAGGTTGTTGAATATACTGCATAAGGGCTGGGCTGACTGAAACAAAAATACAGGCATACTGAAAATTTCATTTTACGAATAAAATGAAACTAAGGCGAAAATGAAGACCTTAGATTATTATACATTTTATAATATAAAGCCAGTGAGTCGTTGCTTTTTTGCTCTAATTAGCAATCATGGGTTTGAACTTCTCAAATAGTGAGCTATATTTACAAGAAGACTTTCCCTTTTTTCCCTGATTTTAAAATTTAGTATCTTTTTTGGTCAACGGTAAAAAATATTAATTTAAATCAAATTATAATTATTATTTACAACGGGAGATAGACAGAGAAAAATAGACTCCAGCGCCGGGACTCGAACCACGGGCCTCTATATTTTCAGTATAGTGCTCTTGCCAACTAAGCTACGCTGAAGAATAATTTACTCTGCTAATAACGATACCTAGTCCCTAATTAAGCTTTCAATTTTCCACAAGTCTAGGAGTCGACATTTACGACAATAGAACTAGATCGAGAATTATCGCTTACAATTATAAAGTACCCAATTGGTACCTATACCTTGTACAATCAATTAGAAATTCATTTTTAAGTTTTGGTAGTATTCATACAACGGAAAGTTTACATTTTAATTGAAATCAAATTATAATTATTATTAACAACGGGAGATTGACAGAGAAAAATAGACTCCAGCGCCGGGACTCAAACCACGGGCCTCTATATTTCCAGTATAGTGCTCTTGCATGGTTCGAGTCCCGGCGCTGGAGTCTATTTTTCTCTGTCTATCTCCCGTTGTTAATAATAATTATAATTTTATTTAAATTAAAATTTAAACTTTCCGTAGTATGAATACTACCAAAACTTAAAAATGAATGAGTAAAAAATATTGTGAATAATTGTAAGTAGAGGTTAATAATTAATAACAGTAAAGGTCATTAATTCATTGAAAAAAGGAAAGCCAGTACTGCATGGGTGATTTGAAGGTTTAACATAATCACCTTATCGACACTTTTATAAAATAAGATCAAATTAATTACACAATAGAACCTGAAAGATTATTACTGATACAGATAATTATATATAAAGAAATTATAAATTCAAAATTCTAATTACTTTTTATTCCTAATTTAGGCTAGTTTAATCTTTAAATTTATTATAACGTCAGGATTAAAATCTCAAATTTAAGAGTGAAATTATATATGAATGAATCTTGTCCAGCTTAATGGCACCCTTAATGCTGTTCTTACGTTTTTTTTTTGTTTTTTTTTTTCATTTTCGAAAAATACATACCAAGGTTTTATTTTATCCTGCCTCTACCCATGGCTAATGTAGGTGAGCTTTAACTTTATGGACCAATACCTATGACCTTTAAAGGTATTTAACTTACTAAATTTGCCAGTAAAGAAAAAATACTCAAGAATTATAAAGAATATTTATGAGGGAGCAAATATAAGCATAAAAGTAGGCAAGGAATAAAGCAAAATAAAGCTAGAGAGGATTAAGACAAGGCGATATTCCCTATGCTAAATTTTTGTGGCTGTCTTAGATAGGGCTTTTAGGAAGATCGGCTGGAATAGAATTGGAATTAGAATCAACGGAGAGAGATTGACGACATAGGGAACTCATTTAAAGGGATCTCTTCAGAAGAAATACAACTAATGGTAAATAAATAATGATAGTAGCGGAAGAAATAGGACTTAAAATAAATGTATAAATTAAAAAACTAATAGTCCAGGAGATAGCGTGCAAAAAAGTGTCTGACTAACATCAAGCTAGAATTTTGTATACAAGTCAATCTTTTAGCGCCTTTTAAGAATATGTGGTCGGCTAAGTTTGTCTGCGGGACATAGCTTGGCAATAGGCGTTTGAAAAAAACAAACCGGTGGAGAGCGGCCATGTCTCACCAATTATGGTGGACAATGTGATTTTCATGATCCTGAGTACTGAATTAGTTAGTAGACCAAAAATCAAGTCGATGTTATTTTCACACTTGATAGGTTAGTTATTCAAATATTACTAAAAATCAACGTGGTCACCTGTCAAAGGACAAACTAACATCAACTAGATTTTTGGTCTACTAACTAATTCAGTACTCAGGATCATGAAAATCACATTGTCCACCATAATTGATGAGATATGGCCGCTCTCTACCGGTTTGTTTTTTTCAAACGCCTATTGCCAAGCTATGTCCCGCAGACGAACTTAGCCGACCTCATATTCTTAAAAGGCGCTAAAAGATTGACTTGTATACAAAATTCTAGCTTGATGTTAGTCAGACACTTTTTTGCACGCTATCTCCTGGACTATAATGAAAATAAATATGCAAAGGGATGAAAAAGTAGAGGTTAGGGAAATAGGAGTAGAAGAGGTAAGGGGAATTTGCATATATAGGAAGATTGCTATGCAAGAATGACAAGTCGCTAAGAGAAGTTAGTAGGAAGATTACGCTGGCTTGGAAAGCATTTTAAAGAAACAAATTAATTTTTAGGTCAGAGATTGATATAAGCAAAAAAGTTAAGCTGAGGAAGTCAGCATTGTTACCAGTAATCATTTACAGCTATGAAACTTGGGTCCTGATCAGTGCAATACAAAGTAAAAAAGGAGTGGCAGTAAAAGGAATGGAAAGGAGTATGATAGGGATAACAAGAAGAGAGAGAAAGAGTAATAGATATGGATAGCTAGACAAACAGGGATTGAAGATATTGGAAGGACGGTACTAGCTAGGAAATGAACATGGGCAGGACATATAGTTAGGATAGGAGATGATAGATGGACAAGGAAGATATTGGACTGGTGGCCTTTGGAAGGGTAAAGAAATTAGGAAGAATGATTAGAAAATGGGACCAGGAGATGAGAAAAACTTGTGGTGGAGAAACTTGGAAAAGAGAGGTAGAGGAAAGATGTGGAAGAGGATGGGTGTAATCTTCAACGAGGGATGGTTACCAAAATAAATAAATAATATGAGAATAAAATTTGAAAATAAAATATAAATTTAAGAAGTAAGAAATAAATAAATAAATTATTTAATATATAGTAATAATATAAGTTTAAGTATGAGGTAATATATCATTTATGTAATGTTAAATTGTAAATGTGCATTAGGTAGCTTAATCTTACTAGGCTAGAGCAACCTACGTACGTATTTGCACAAATTCCCCTCTTAATGGGATCCACAGCGTACTGCTGATTTAAAAATGAACAGTTAAAAACTAAGTATGAAGTGTATACAAAAATAATTTGAGTTTTAATTTCAATAAATGGTATTTTTTTATTTAAATTTACCATTAAGAGCTGAAATAAATGTATAAAGTTAGTTCCACTGGATAAGAGAAGAGGGCTAGATTTTTAACCATACTAATTAATTTTGTAAGATTTTAAGAATGTTTTTGTGATGAGGAAGGAATCATTGAAACAGACAGATGACCAAGTAGCAGAACTATTTATAGGGAACTAGAGGGAAAGCCTTGATTATTTTTAGCATTGCAATCCTAAAAATAAAAATTAACAAAGCAATAATCAACACATTTAAAATAAAAATGAAGCATAAATCCACTTTTGATCAAATAATATTTTTTTAAATCAGTCTTAAGTACTTTAAATAAAAAAAAATATTTGCCATAAAGAAAATAATTAAAGTAGCCAGCTGAAAACAAATATGATAAAATAGAAGCAATAATGTAAATTGCAGGCCTAGATAGCAGGATAATGTTTTTCTCTGAATTGAACTACATATATTTGATAATTATGAAAAAAATTGAACAGATCTGTAGTCATAATTTGAAATAGATTTTTTTACAGAATCGTCACCTCTAACCTGACCTCTTCTCCCTGCTAGGAAGTTACTGCCTCTTGTTGCTTTCGCTGTAGCACTCTCATCTATCCCTTGAATAGTTGGTCACTACAGAACTCCTGAGACAGCCTTTAATTAATAATTAAGGAATAATGTTGAGAAGTAAGGTTATAGAGCGTCAGTTTATCTTAATAATTCAGATGAGTTTGTGCTAAATTCAACCTCATACATACAATCTGACTGTTGGTTTTCTTAGCCAAGATCCTCTTCATCTTAGTCCAGCCAATATTTTTAATCTTGCAGTGAATGCTATGTCACACATCTTTCAAAGGGCACTCTATAACTCTTGCTTTATCTTGGCATGACCAGGTATAAATCTGCAAAGACCCTAGTCAAAAAGCCCATAATGAAAAAAAATGTCAACTTCATAGGATGCTTCTAATTACCAAATTAGTCATCTCTACTTATTTATTGGAAAAAACTCATTCAAGTCTTCTTAAGTCAGGTGCCTTTGACCTGGGCGCCTAAACCCAAACCCCTAGGGACAGCCCTGAACCTCCTTTCTTTCAATTGAGTAATTCTAAATCAGGGCCCTCTTCACTTGCTCTAAGTATCTAAGTGATTAAATTTAATTAGGTATTTATTTTCATGAAACAAATCAAGTATTCAAAATAAAATTAAAATCACACTATACAAACCAGATAATTAAAATTCCCTATCCAAATGTGATGTAGTAATGACTGAATATTTTTATTCAATAGTTGTTTTTCTTTGCCAGATATTGATTTTTTTAACAGTAAAAGAAAATACTTTTAAAAAACTATTTTATTCTTAAATTTAATCTAGGTAATTATAGAATTATCAATATTAGAAGATAAGAAAAACAAAGAAAATGTTACAAAAATTAATTGTTTTTCATTTATGTATTTTATCTGATTTAAAGTCATATTTTAGGCCCCCTTCAAATGCGACCATGGCCAATTACTATTTGTAACCTGGCGGTGCACCAGGTAAATAAAAATTATATGCACTTCCACATAGGGACACACCACCAGTCCAAGTGGCGAGGCTAACCGACTTACCCTCTAGTGTTTTTTGCTCTGGTTGTTATTCCCCCTTCACACGAGAGCCACCAAGCCAGTTAGCTTCTTTTCTTCTGCAAGCTAAAAATAGAGGAATAACCAAGAGCTTGGTGGTTTTACATTTGACAGGCATTTAATTTTTTTTTTTTTTTTTTTTTTCCAACTAATGTGTTTTTTCTGTTAACTCTGTTTATCATGATGGTATTAATTCTGGACATCTGCTCTTTATAAATAGCATCAACTCATCAAAAGATATTATGGAAATCTTGGTGAAGTTAAAAAATATTTCTTAGTGTATTCAAAGATTGTTGCACAGAAGATAAAATAATAGTTATATTCCTCTACTAGATCGGGTCTTAGAGGAGAGGGTGGGTCCGATAACACCTTTCCCTCTGTTTCCATTTTCATGTATACAAACAAAGCAACAACTACTTCTTCAACCTCCATTCTAGAACTGATGATCTCTGGACGCATTTTTTATGGTCTTATGTAAAGGGTTACCTCATGTGAGATACCATAGTGGTAATGTGAGATACTGTGATAGTATACCAAGGGTAAAGGGGGCCTTAGTGTTTTGAGTAAAATTTTATTAAAACTAAGGCTATTGCACATTCAGTTGTTATATGGAGAACAGTAGATATATATCCATACATAACATCGTTTGTGGGCCCTTAGGCAGCTGCCTATGCCTAAATCCGGCCCTGACTAGCAAAGAAATCATTTTAGTAGGTGAATGTAAACATCATATCTATTTAACTCAGGGGGTTGAACCCACATTGAGGCTTGTATTCTAAACCTGGACTGTTACTCTGACTGAAGATTGTTACCTTATAATAAAAACAGAGGGAATAACAATCTAAAGAAGCTGTACAGAATGTTCTTCTTTAGACTGTTACTCTCCTTATCAAAATAGAAGTGAGATATTCCTTTGTCCCAAAGTACATTGGACTAAACATCCCTTTTTCTTAATAGTTATTTAGTCAAAGTCATTTTCATTCTAAAACAACATTAGGGAGTAACAATCTAAAGAAGTACCGACATAGCCTCATAGAATAGGGTCCATTGAGCAAACCCCAGCAAGAGAGGAGGAAATTGGTCCCTTCGTTCATCTACTTCATTTGACCATCAGTGTGATTTTTCACACTGGTATATTTGTCTTACCTCCTTGGAAATATCAGTTCACCAATCATAAATAATTAAATTGGTTAAAACCCATCTCTTTTAAGCATTTGCCATTGAGGTATTTATATGCCATAATTTTTATAGAAACAGCAATGTTAACATAACACAAAAAGATGAACCAATAAAAAGTCCTAATTTTTTACATATAATAAATGTCACATTTAAAACAAATCAACACAAATTCAGGTAGAACAATTGCTCTGTCATTGAATTTCACTTATTATTTTCTTTGGCATCTAGGAAGCATGTTTGTCTTTATGTGATGTATTTATAAGACCATGAATCTTAATTCCAAACTAATGTCAATGAAAATTAAATTCAAAACATAAATTTATTCTCTACTGCTACTGCATTGAAAACTAACAGTTGCAACACAAAAACAAAATACCAATTAATAAATTTTTTTTTTTTATACAAATTCATTCTAACAAGAAGGATTTGAAAAGGCAATTCCTGATAAGTAATAACGGTATTATGAATTGTATGCGTACATACTTGTTTAAAATAGTTTACCAACTAGTGTGACATATATTGTGTTTTGCTTCTACGACCATGTATATAACATTTAATTTTCCCCCTGTTTTTGAACCTGTCAAAATATATTTTTTTGCCCGGGTTTACATGAAAAGTCTTAATTTAGCTATATTATATGAGCACAGTTGGTTGAAATTGACATGAAATCATCTGTTGACTACTTTCCATAAACCATCCAAATTTCTTAAAAATCGGATGCATATTTTTTTTTTTACTATTTTCTCCGAATTGCAAAGCGCTATTGTTTTATATGTTAGTGGCACAATGAAGAGTTCTACAAATGACACTAAGCTGTAATGAATAATAAGACCCTTAGAATAATCTTTATTTAAGTGAAGGTAACCAATCAATAATATTAGAATATAAAAAGTTTTAGATAGCCTTTTATGGAAATTTAAATAAACTGGTATATATACAATATTTTTTAATCTTTTACATGCATTAGCAAATTATATATAAATAACAAAAGGAATATTAAGGATTGAAACAAAAATATAGATTTAAAGCAATTTTTGAAGTAAGTTTAATTTCTGAACAAGTCACAATATTTTCCCTAAAGTATATACAGTAAAGCATAAATCACATGTGACATTCACCACATTTTTCAGCTACCCCTCCCCATTTGAGCTTAAATGTTCTTCTTCGCCACTGAATAGTCGGATTCCAGAGAGCATTAAAAAACAAATAAGGACCGCTGATCTCCCTGAAGAGCCAGCCAATTACAAAATCAAATTTATTAAAGGGAAGTGAACCATTTTGGATAACAGAGAGCAATATCCAGTCACAGAAGAACCAGACAAGAATATGAACTAAGTAAAAAAGCAAAGGGTCCCAATTGAGTATAAAAGATATGGCCCAAGCAGCAGCAGCTCCAAGAACCAGACATTCAGAAAGAGGCTCGAACAAAATAATAAAAGGGATCATAGCTTGGCGTAACTGTGCCCACCTCTGAAGCCTGGCCTGAAATACTCCTACCTTGCAAACACCAGAATTCTGACCGGCGGGTTGGCTGCTAACAACACTCCGCCAGCCGCGATCCACGACCGACTTGGCATAGAAAAAATCTTCGGCTAAATAACAGCTAAAAGCCTGCAGGCCTCCGACCTCATCCAGTAAGCTTTTCCTAATGAGGGC
Source organism: Gerris lacustris (assembly GCA_951217055.1). Classification (NCBI taxonomy): domain Eukaryota; kingdom Metazoa; phylum Arthropoda; class Insecta; order Hemiptera; family Gerridae; genus Gerris; species Gerris lacustris. Next base: position 84,636,455 of record OX578277.1, read on the forward strand.
AGACATCCCTGTGTGACTATTGACTCGAAAGAAATCTGCGGCTAGATATATCCTTGCCAGGGCAGTCCCAAAATATACCTTTTCCAAGGTACCAGGAAAACCTTCCCTGTCGCAGGTGAAAGGCATTTGGTGAACAAGACCAACATTATCCTTCATGTAATCCACCATGTCTAGAAGCGTGTCTTCTCTCATCTTGATACCACTGTCAGATATGAGGATGAGAGGGTAATTGGCCGCTTCATATCCAGGCTGAAGATTGTTGATTTTCGGGTTCACTCCAACTTCACAGCCTCCGATGAAAAGTTTGCTCTCCACAGTGGGATACATTTCTTGTAGTCGTTTGACCACCATAAGAGCAGGGTCTGATTCGCTCTCCACACAGAAATGAATCTCGTACAGAGGGTACTTCATAGTGAAAAATGTTTCCAAATTTGCAAACAAATTTGGATCTACACCGGTTAACGGTTTCAATATGGTCACTCCAGGATAACATGTTTCGTTAGGATCCAAACGAATTTTTCTATGAAGCTTGCATTTTGCGTAAATTATAGCGACAATGTGAATAAACCACAAACCGAACCAAAAAATTAATAAAAATACTGCCAGACTGTAAAGAGCGACAGTCAAGTAGTTCATTTTAAGGGCATTTTACTTGGAGAAAAAATAAGAATAAAATGCCTTTCAGAAAAAACTTAATACTAACTCCAACTGAAAATTCCTTCATTATAATAAAATGAAAAATAAAACTGGTTAACCATTTCTTAAAAAGCTAATAATATGAAACAAAAAAAAAACTAAAAGTAAAATTTAAAAAAAAGCCTTATTTCAATAAGTATACAAAGTAGGAATATTTGTAGCCTTCAGCTAATGATGATATGTATAAAAACTGTGGACCACGACTCAGAGACAACTAGAACAGGATCAACTAACACATCCAACTGTGGAGCAGCGAAGTGCAATTTGCTCCTTAATAAAGAGCTCCATGGACAAAATCAGTCATTTTTAGCACAATAATAAAAATATTTGTGCAGTTTTTCGGCATATTAAATTTCAAATCCTGAAACAAAAAATAAAACAAATGATTAACAATGAGAAGTATGTTTTCGATTAGACAGTGAATTAAATAATAAACTAAGATTGATATCTAATAAAAGATAAAAGAAATAACACTTATCAGTGAGATTTGAGAAGGTAGAAGGTATTTAATGAGATTTAGCATTATTTCTATATACTCAATATTAAAATATTATTAAATTTATTACTTAAATTTAAGGCAAAATTTATAATAGTTATTCTAAATATTTGGATTAAATATTTTTCATAATATGAGAAACTTGCAGACACGGAAAAAATTAAATTAATAATGAAATGTATTATATTTATGATAATATAAATGAGGATGATTTTAAAAATATTATTAGCATATATATAGTCTTTAATGCAGTGAATTGACTAGAATAATAAGAATTGATATTTTAATTATTGATAATAATATAGATGGTAAATGAGACTAAACTATTTTGTTTATCATTGGATTAGTGTAACGTAATCTTTTAATATTTATATTTCTCTTATTTGTGAAATTATACAGACTGGTAATTTGTCTAGGTGGGAGGATTCCTTATCTTGGACACTTGATAGTACTTGTCAGAGTGGTGCCTGTATACAAGCAAACTTCCCCCTCGTATCAGTGATGTCAACAATAATTTAATTCTGCTAGGGGTCCATGCTAAGGGAATCTCCCAAACTTGAAGAGCATTTCTTACTTTGTTTATAAATGTAATGAGCATTAGAATATTTTAGCATTCAGCTCTAGGGCAGCTAACTGCATTATATAAACACAACTTTCTATATATATTGTACATATTATACGATGAAGTAAAAATAAGTGCTGTAACCTCTAATCAGACGAACAATAGAAAGGACTTTGGTGAGATATTACAGTAAAACAGGATTTTTCTAGTTGTGTTCATAGACCTTTATTTAAAAGAAAACCTAATCAAAACTAGTGCAATTTAGCTTTTTATCTTAAAAAAATGAAAAATAGAAGTATTTTTGTATACTAATCCATAGAATTTTCATTACATATTAAAGTTTCATTTATAGGACTTTCTTAACAGTAGGTGTGAAAAATAGGGTTGGGACATCGATGCCGATGTATCGAAAACATCGATGTATCGGACTTTAAAAAATCGATGTTTAACATCGATGTTGATCTTTCGATGTATCGGTCAACATCGATGTTATCGATCCATCGCAGCCTAAAAAATGGACGACAACGAAAATGGGGGGCGAAGAGGAGAGATTTTTTGAAAGTGGTGACTTTTTTTTTTTTTTTTTTTTTTGCTCTTCAGCTTGGAGGACCGATGTTGATGTTTCGAAAACATAGATGTTTGTTCTTTCGATGTATCGAAAACATCGATGTCCCAACCCTAGTGAAAAAGATCGATGATAATATTTAAAATGATTTTTAAAGCCTCAAAGGTATTAAAATAGACCAAGTAATACAACAGAATTTATAGGTCTATTGGGCCCCTCATTTAATTTTTTTTAATTTCATGTCTAGAAATCACTTTTTACACTGTTTTCACTTATACCCATCATACACAGTTACCATGATTTTTGTTTTTAAGTTTTAGGTAGTATTCATACTACGGAAAGATTAATTAAGTATAATTTGATTTAAAGCATGATTTTTATGGAAACATTTATCAAAAGAATAATAAATATTTGATAGTAAGGCACTAAGTAATTAACTTAGACACAGTTTATTTTAATAATTCTTCTGTAACTTCATCAGACCTAAGATGAATAAATACAATTTTTAGTTCAAGTGTACAATTGTTGTTACTTTTTTTATTTAGTTATTTGTATTTTTTTAGTTATAACAAAAATTACTAGAAATAGGTGCCAGATCAGGGTTTGAGGATAGGGGAGGGTGTGCTTTATGACATGAAGCGATGTCATTTTACCTAATAAAAACATACCAACTCATAATAAATAATATAGTTCCATTAGGAAAAATAAAACTACCAGGTTATAAACTACTGTACTACTACATACAGGCATTATTTTGTTCTGAATAGTTTGGATTTTATTATAGATCCCACGGCACACCTGGACGGCCTCGCGGCACACGTTTTGAGAGACCCTGCTGTAAAGGGATTAAAAGTAAAAATTTAGCTTTCTTCCCACTCTGAGATACTGGGATACACTCCTCATCTGAATTTATTGATTTATTATATTAAGAAATTTTTAAATTACGGTAAAGACAATGTCAGTACAACTCTATTTAGATTTTTAGTCTCAAATACACACAATAGAAAATTGGCCAGTGATTTTTAAATACAATAAGCTTGGTACAATAAGTTAATAGTTTTATTTATCACCTGCAAAATTAACAAACATTTCATTTTCTTTTGATTTGGTGGTTTTAAAATAATAAATATTTGTATGTAAAAAATAGAACACAGTGATCCAAGCCGATACTGTTGTTTGCAAGAGTCTGGATCTTATAATAAATCTAGGAGAGAGATATTGTTAATACCAAGGTTTTGAAACCACTAAAGGGTTCTGTCTCAAGGAAGTTGCTCTTGATGAGAGTCAACATAAGGACTCATCGTCGTGGGAGTTGCTTATAAGCTTATATTCAAAAGACTCTCCCCTAAGGAAAAACTCTCCCCCTTGAATGTGTTGGTAACTAGAAAATCTGAGGGTACTATGGGTCATAAAGTCTATTGCAAACCCATGCTCGCAAACAGATTACCTCCACATTGATTCTCATAACCATCCAGCTTAAAAGAACATGCTCCTAAACACCTTAATTACCCAAGGGTTCCGCATTTCAAACAAAGAGTTGTGGAAAAAGGAAAAGACCAACTTAAAAAACAGCTTTAATTAAAGAATGGCTTCAAGGGTAACCAGGTTACCAAAGCCATAGACAAACTAGAGGCCAACATAAGCTGTGAATACCAAGGTGATCTTGTTACTTTCAATAGAAAAGTCTTTTCCCCATACGTTCATTGAACAACAGATAAAATCAGCTGAGTCCTAAAGATACACCCCCACACAAGTCAAAACCATCTTCACAGCTGGCAAAAAGCTAATTGCTTTTCTCAGAACAGCAAAATAAATAAATAAATAAATATATTCTTTATTATGTAGCCAATTTGTATCGGATATAACATGTCATGTATAAAAACAAATAATCATACAATATGAAGGTTACTAACAATGAACAGAAACAGAAACAATGAAATGTAAAATAAATAAATAAAATAAAACATTAAAACTCTTAGTAGATATTATGTATCAGATAAATATTCAGATATTGAATAGTAAGCTTTATCGTTAAGCATTTGTTTTAATTTGCATGCCAATTTGTCAACAGGTACAGTTTTTATTGGTTTAGGAAGGTTATTAAACAAAATTATAGCTGAATTTGACGGGGAGGATCTATATAATTCTGTACGACAAATTGGCAGCACTAATTTATCAAAAAGACCAACTTCACAGAAAAACGTATCTGGGCTAGCTGAACATTCTGTAGCCACTAAACACATAGTTGATTTTGAATGTCCTCACATGGCTGGAAGACTACAACACATCAGGGGATCATGTAAATACCATCTCTACTAGAGGTCAGTTAACCCAGGGTCAAATCCCTCCTCAGGGCGAGAGTGCCTTCAGATACAACCTTAGACCTAGATATAAACAGGTATACCGACCTGACTCATCAGTTGTAAATGACTCTCAACATGAGCAACTCCTTTGAGATACCTATAATGCATTTGAAACATCGGGATTCACAAATAAAATTGCTTGCAAAATAATAATGTTGAATGTAAAACAAGTTGCTAAGAATTATTAGTATATTCTGAAAAACTTACATTCAGGTAATCAAGAGAGAGTCTTTTCATCCATCACGTGGATCAGTATTTTATTAAGTTAGTAATATAACGGCCAATTGTAATAAGAATCTAAAAAATAATAAGAATAAGAATTAATTATAAAAAAAAAATAAATAAATAAATAAATAAATAAATAAATAAAAAATAACACACTTTCATGAAATTTGGCAGAAATGAAAATCTTGATAAAATTAAAAAAATGTCCTAGTATTTTTTAATTCTTGAGTAGTTGAGCGTAAAAGGAAATGGACCATTACTTACAACTAAAATAGGTTCATAGACTTTAGCGGTTAATGTTACCATGGACTTCTAGCATGCTGACTAGTTGTCACTTCCATATAGGTTGGTTTAAAAAATGAAACTGGACTATTAGGAATAAGATTATAAATAGAAAGTTTTTTGTTAAACAGACTCATCACAGTTTCACTTATCACAGTTGTCAGGCCGAAATAATAATCTTAAAAATTATTTAAATTAATTGTTACTCAGTAGTAGGAGGAATTATAATATTAGGAATAAAGAGAGACATCTCTCCACCAAAAGTAATATTATAAGCAAAGCTGGCTTTCATCAACATGTCATCTTGTACCCAATAAAACAAGGGAAACATAGAAGAGAAAGAAAGAATAAGTATAAAGCTGAAAGGGTATAAGTACAGTAGAGTCTCGTTTATCCGGACCCCGCTAGTCCGGACATCCGTATAATCCGGACGGCCAAAAACTATGTACAAATTGGAACCAGGGCCTGTTAAGATTTATTAATTGTTAAGATAATTGGAGTTTCTGCTTTTATTGTCTATTAAAATGTATAAAATTGTTCCTAGTATAGTTTATAGGTGTATATTCAAACAGTCTAACACGAGGAATACCCGGTATTTTGTTAAAAATTAACAGATTTAAGAACAAGTAAGAACATCGATAAATCTGTTTCGGTTCCATAGAAATATGGGGCGGAAGATATAAAGGAAGTGTATTCCAGGAAGTACAATTATATGTGACTGAGATGGGGAAGGGTTTTAAGAAACATGTAGCGGTGGCTCAACCCAATTCCATGAAATTTTGCCAAGCCAACAATGTCTAATGTCTCAACTTTTTGTGAAATGATTATCGCTCCTCGAATTTCATATTGGAACTCAGCCTGTTTCTCAGGAAGTCCCTTCTATACCTGCCACCTGCGTAATAGATTGTCATTTTATTTTAATTCATTTGATATTTGACATGAATGGTAACAGAACAGCTCTTAACTTAAATAGTGGACCTACGTTGTACAAGCATGATTGATTTGGAGACTAATAGAAGTAATTTTTACGATAAAACCTCGATTTTAATAGTTTTACTCTACTAAAGCTTGTTCTACAGACACGTTAAAACTGATTCCGTTTAATCCGGTCTTTCGGTAATCCGGACTGGGTTCGGTCCCGTTAAACCCGGATTAGCGAGACTCTACTGTATCAAAAAGTAAATCTAAGCCAGATCTCATTGATTGACATAACTATAAGTCAGATTTAACAACTCAATTCTTTCCTTTTTCACATTTTATCTTATGCCACTAGAATGAAATATGACTGTTTGTGGTACAGTGCTTGCTTTGTACAATAAAGTCGCTTTTGATTTTTTTTATTTATTCCTAATAAACTTACTCAACTCCTCATCTATATAAATATAATACTTATATGATTCATTAAAATGAAAACAATATTATGAATTTGAAATTAATCTATGCGTTGTTGTATATTCTGCTTGTACAAGAGGAACTATGAACAATCAGACAATCTAAATTTATGATATTAAGAATACAAATAGTTCTACAAGAAAAATAAAGAGTTAATGCTTAAGTAAGAATTGTCACACTTAACATTTTTAAGATTTGCAACTGGGTTTATTGGGATGAGTATACCTGATTACACCTCAAGACCGTAACACATTTTGTATGTGTGAAAATTATTATATGAGTACGTAGTGTACTCAAGGTACTTACTTATAATAATAATAATAATAATAATAATCCTTTATTTACACTTTTAAATAAGTAAAACATTGCTTTATGATTTTAGATTTAAAATAAAAAATTTAAATTAAAAAAAAAAGCGTAAAATCAGCGAATGCTGAGGATTGTTTAAGGTTATATTATGTAATGTTGGAAGACTTAGAACAGTGGAATGCGTTTTTCCATTAGGTGGACATCATAGTGGACTTTGCCTAGATGTTTCCATTCCGATCTGCATAACGCTACTCGGGCCCATGTTTCACCACCACACGTTTCCCACATCTCTACATTCCAGTTTTTCGTAGGTCGACCACGGTTTCTTCTTTTACCCCAAGGTACCCATTCTGTCAAAGCTTTAGTCCAGCTTTCTTCTCTTCTTCTTATGATGTGACCTGCCCACTTCCACTTTCTACTGTGAATAGCTTTAACAATGTCAACCAGTTTAGAATTGCTCCTTAGCCAAGCATTTGACTTCCTGTCTCTTCGAGTATAGCCTAGGAGGTATCGCTCCATCTTTCTCTCTGCTGATCTTAGAACGTCGATAGTTTTTTTGCTTAACCTCCATGTTTCGCATCCGTATGTTAATACTGGTAAGACAGTGGACTCCCACAGTTTTTTCTTAAGTGATACCTCAACTTTGCTTTTGAAAATGCTTCTGTTACTTAGAAGAGCCCTCCATCCCAAGTTTATTCTCCTCTGTATTTCTTCTTCCTGTCCTTCTTTGCTAAGTAGGTGACCTAGGTAGTTGTATTGATCGACTTGCTCGAAGGGGATAATTGATTTACTGCGTATCTGTGGACCGTTTATCGCCATGAATTTGCATTTCTCTGTTTGTAGGTTTAGTCCAATTTGTCTGCTTTTTTGCTTAAGTTCTTCGAACATAAAATTGGCTTCATCTACTGATTTGGCAATTAAAACTACGTCGTCTGCAAATTCTATATGGTTAAGCCATTCACCGTTTATATTAATGCCTTTTCCTTCCCATTCTACCGTCGCTAATAGGTCTTGGTAAAGTGCTATGAATATTTTGGGAGAGTGGACATCTCCCTGAGCTACTCCCCTATTTATTTTTATATTGATCGAATCTTTATCAAGAAAGAGCTGGGTCGTGGATTGTGAGTAAATTAATTCGAATATTCTTACAATTGTGTCACTCACGCCTTTTCCTTTCAGTAATTGCATTATAGCTCCTCTTTTGATTCTATCAAAGGCTTTTTCATAGTCAAGAAATACTAGAATTAAATTAAAGTTATAGTCTTTTGCTTTCTTAATGAGTTCGCTGACTACAAAGATATGATCTAAGGTGGAGAAATTTTTGCGGAATCCAGCTTGATTTTTCTTAATTTCTATGCCTAATTTTGAGTCGATTCTGTTGAGCAATATCTTCGAGAAAATCTTGTATGGGACTGATAGTAGACTTATGGGTCTATAATTTTTTAATTCTTTTCTGTCCCCTTTTTTATGTATAAGAGTTAGCTTTGATTTGCATCAATCTTCTGGAATAGTTGACGAATTTAAGCAGAGATTAAATATGTTGAGAAGAATTCGGTTCATGGGAGGACCCCCAGCTTTGATTATCTCAACGCTTATTTGGTCTAATCCGGAAGCTTTTCCTTCTTTCATCTGCTTTATGGCCCATTCTATTTCTTCTGGTATTATTTTTGGTTCTTCGTTATTTGCTTGATTTGTTATTTGTTCTGTTCTATTTCTGCAGATCAGTGACCATTCTTCATCGCAATATAAGCTTTCGTAGTATTCTTTGACTCTATACAGTATTTTATTTACTTCACTTAACTCTGTTCCGTTGCTATCCTTTATAGTTACTATCTTGGTTTTATGTGTTTTCCTTGCATTCAGTTTAGTTCCTGGTTCCAGAGCTTTCCTAATTTTCTCTAGCCTGTTGCTTTCCAACCAGTCGTCCAAGTTAGTTCTGATAGCCTTGCACAGACTTTTGTATTCGGTTTGTTTAAGTGTATTTCCTTTCAATTTTCTTCTTTTTGCCATCATATTCTTTATGTTAGCAGGTAGACTTCTACAGTTGTTATTATTTTTTTTTACTTTCTGACAGATGTTTTCGTATTCTTCCATTAATTTATTTGTAAATACTTTGTATAATAAGTTGACGTCTGACATTGATTTTATTTCTTCTGAGATAGCTTCGAGTTTTTCACAGAAGTCGTGCGTTTTCAACAACTCTTCTGATAATTTGGCTCGTTTTGCTTTATTTGGTTGTTTTGCCTTTTGGTTCTTAAACTTAAGTTTGGCTCCCACTGCGCGATGGTCACTTCCTGTATCTATCTTTTTAATAACCTTAACCTCCTTAATAATGTCCATGCTGTTGCTTCAAATAAAGTCGATCTCATTTTTTATTTTGCCATTCGGACTTATCCATGTCCACTTATCTTCGATGTTACCTTTAAAAAATGTATTGGTGATGAATAGTTTGTTTATTTCACAGAACTCAATTAGTTTGGCACCGTTCCTGTTTCTTAAACCAGTACCGTATATACCTAGTCCTAGTTCTGTTCTCTTTTTCCCGGTTTTAGAGTTGAAATCACCAATTATAAGGGTACGGTGGCAAGGATAATCTTCGTAAGCTGTCTGTAGTTCCATGTAGAAGTCTTCGATTTCTTTCTCCGAGGCCGTTTCTGTTGGAGAGTAGGCTTGGATGACTCTTATTTTTGTGTAGTTAATGTTGAGTGTTAATGTAATGCTTGATACTCTATCAGTGTAGCTTTTTACATGCGTTATTCTATTAACTTTATTTCTATTTATTAGAAATCCCGTACCTCCTTCGGGTTTATTTCTGCCGTTAAAATATATGCTGATGCCTCCTTCTCGTTCCACATATTCTTCACCCTTACGTCTTATCTCGGATAGACCTATAATTGTCCAGTCTAGGTTCTCTAGGACCTTATTAAGGTACTTACTTAATAAGGTAAATAATAACATGTTTATTTAAGTTCAGTTTTTAAACTTTCTAATCTTTCAGACTTTAACTTACTCTTAAGGGGAAATCATGGTAGCTCCAAAATAATTTATAGTATTTCAGTGGATTTATCTGAGGTAGGATTGCCCTAGTGCAATGGAGAGGGTTCTTCATCGATTTTTAATAAAAATACATATTTACAAAAAAAGAAGTAGCTTAAAAATTTTAAAGGTTCAGTCCAACAAAGGTATATGACACATTTTCTTATAGTTAAAACTAAATTGTTATCAACAAGTTTAAATATCAAGTGGAATCACGACTTATAAATTTAGATTCTTATCACAATGTTCAACTCCCCCATTATATTTTCCGACTACGAACAATATATTTACCTAAATTTATTGGAAACTTTGACCTGTTTAACAATGAGATCTATACAGAGTGGACTACATCCCATAGCATTGCAATAAATGTTGATAATATTGTTTATATTGTTTTACAAATAGCAATTATTGCACCTTAACACACCTTCCTTAGTTGTGATAATGCTTACACAAGATTATACAGTTTATCTTAATAAATTAACATCAGAATTCAACAATGTAATCCAATCATTTAGGGTAACAATAACAAACAATATGTAAACTGATTATAACTAGAGATTTTACAAACTTTTCCAAATCAGCATTCCATTACGCTAAATAACTCTAATTGTTTCTACCTATTACTAATTGTTCTGTGAGTTGAACCCAAATAAAACCAGAAAGAAGACATTGAACACAGTATAATAATAGATGGATCCATTGAGCAAATCCGGTACATATCCTGTTTAAAACAGAAAAGAAGAGGACGAGCCTCTTCAAATATCCACTTGATGTGATCATCAGTAATAAACATGTCTTACCTCCTTCGGATTCGATCCATAACTAGATAAATCTTAAATAGCCTTGTACTAAGGACGAGAGTTAGTAAGTTAAAAATTAACACTCAGCTACCCCCATCCCCTTAAAAGGTTCTTAGTTCAAGATAAATTTTAATATTAATAAATAAAAAGCAAATCAAAATATAAATACCTGAAACTGTCTTTTAAAATCCATACTCAATAGCCTTTTCTTACATCACGACATCACACCGTTTAAAAATGTATCCAAAATATATATTAACCTACGGCATAAAAAAAGAAAAGTATTATTAAATGCTTAATAATAACAAATAAGAAAATTATATTTGATTACATTGTAATATGTATGAGATAAGCAAGACATAAAAGCTTGTGCTTATATTAAAGATTTTAATATTAGCATAAGTGTAATAATATTAATTTAATATAAAATATAATAAATGGCAACTAAACAAATAACACTTTTTAATTTTCCATTTACAATGAAAATCATTTAATACAAAACTGAGGATACCAAAATATTTTTTGTGTTAAAAGAATTTCATGCAGAAATATTTTTGATGTCAAATTTTTTAATACAATATGTACATGGTACGTTTTTGTACTTGGTATATGCATGTCTGAATTTAATAAAAAAAAACAAGCAATAAAACAAATAAAAACTTAATAATCTTAAATAATTTTATATTTTTAATAAAGAGAAATAAACAAATTTATTAATTATTTGGAAAATAATCTGATATTTACACCGATTTCAACACAATTTTTCCACCCTTCACCGAATTTGAAAAGAAACAGATTAAATATTTCTTTATATTATAATGTGATCATTCCAAGTAAGAAAAAATTTGGTTCTTAGGGATGGTTTGTGTAATTCACAGAGATAAAGAGAGACCGGTGTCACAGGAGGGGGGTTGTTTAGATAAAAATTATCATTTTGTCTCACCCACTCTCCTTTCAATTTCGGTGTCAGAATTTCAAAGCCAAATTAAAGGGCTCTCGCCTGGGTGTCTCATTTTTATTTCAGACCCCTCTAGATTTTCGCCGTATTAAAAGGTGTATGGTTTTTTATTTTTATTTTTTTTTGTTCTGAGAAGCAGAATTTTTTCGTGTTAAGTGTTTATTGAATGAAAATACCTCGTATTTTGTCGGGACCACAATATGTATTGTGTAGTATACATATATAAAGAGAAGGTATCGTAATAAAGGTATGAAAATTCAATATACATAGTCCAGGAGATAGCGAGCAAGAAAGTGTCTGACTAACACCAAGCTAGAACTTTGTGTATAAGAAAATCTTTTGGTGCCTTTTAAGAATATGAGGTCGGCTAAGTTTGTCTGCGGGACATAGCTTGGCATTAGGCATTTGAAAAAAACAAACCGGTGGAGAGCAGCCGTGTCCTGCCCTTTTTGGAGGACAATGTGATTTTCATGATCCTGAGTAAGAAATTAGTTACAAGTTGATGATAGTTTGTCACTTAATAGGATAGTTAATCAAAAATTACTCTAAATCAAAGAGGTCACCTATTAAGTGACAGACCATCAACTTGATTTTTGGTCTACTAACTAATTTCATACTCAGGATCATGAAAATGACATTATACACCACAATGGCCGCTCTACACCGGTTTGTTTTTTTCAAATGCCTATGGCCAAGCAATGTCCTGCAGACGAACTTAGCCAACCACATATTCTTAAAAGACACCAAAAGATTTTCTTATACACAAAATTCTAGTTTGATGTTAGTCGCAGGGTTGGGCAAAATTTGATTTTTATTAAAAAAAAATCAAAAATCATTGATTTTTTTCCAAATTCATGATTTTGCTTCCGAGCTTACCGAGGGTAATGAAAGCAATTGTGTTCACTTTTGAGAATGAAACAATTTATTGTCTCCGATTTTAAAATTCCAAGACAGAAATCCGTTTCAGACATCAGGGAACATTTTTTGTCTCCTGTCTGTCTGTCAGTCTGTGTGTCCGCGAATCCTGAAACGTGTGATGATAACTTGAGCAAATGTTGACCGATTTTGATGAAATTTGGTAGACATGTTCATTTTACCAATACCCAGGACGAGTTCGTTAGACAACGTTATCCGTCCAAGCGTAACACTCGTGTAAATGTTAACTTCAAATTTAAAATTGGAATTTTAAGACGGGGAAACAATCTAACTTCGTCTATTCAATGAGACAAACATTTTTTTCAAATACCTACAATTTTTTAGTAAAACCAACAGCGACACCGCTATGAAGTGCTAAAGATCGCTAAAACTATTAATAGTTTTTACACAATAAACAATATAACAATAAAGTAATATAACAATAATGTTAATGTTAATATAACACTAAAGTACATGATAGGATGCGAAGAAGCTATTTGCCACACTAATTGGCAGTCTATATTTTTGATTTTAATATAAAAATTCGATAACTAACTAATTAAATATACAATCCTTTAAAAAATGCGAGCGATAATTTCAAGTTCAAGTAAGCGAAAAGAGCCCGTTTCGAGAATATAGGTGAAAGTCACAGTGTTAAACAGAGGCCGGTGTCACGGAAGGGGGTTGTTTAGATAAATATTATCTTTATCCTCTTGTCTCATCATGTGAGAGTAGACGACTCCCTTCGATGTTAGTTTTAAGCATTTCAAGCCGAGTTAAGGGGGTTTCGATATGGGTGTCCATTTTTATTTCAGATATCAGAAACCTCTATATTCTCGCCAGCTTAATAAAGTACATTTGTTCGTTCCGAGAAGCAGAATCTTTATGTGTAAGTGATTTTTGTTTGGTGTAACACGTTCGAACACACTCTAGGTCTTTGTCTAGAAAAGCTAACCCTTAGTGTGAGTGTGGCACTAGCTCTCGTCTCAACACACCTTACCGGCACCCTGCTCTGAGCTCCTTTAAAAAAATCCCCGCCACCTCGCATTTTTTACGTACGGTAACGGGTAAGATATTATTTTATTTTATTTTTTCATAGAGGATAGAGGTGTTGTTTTAATCAGTCAGAACCATTTAAAAAAATAACGTTTAATCAGGAAATAACATTAAATGTCTTGGCATTGATTGGTGGAAATCACAGAAAGATGTACCTAAAATTTATAAGCAACTACAAACAATAAAACATTTTTAAAGTGGGATTGCCTCTTCAGCGTCCGTTGAACGTGTTTATAGGACGTTTGGTCTGGTACAATCAAAATTAAGGAACCATTTAGGAATAGAAAGGGCGTCAAAATTAGTATTTTTATATAAGTATTTCAATGAAAATTAAAAATAATTTCACTTTGTTCTTTAACTGTTTTGTCTTTTGCTGTCTGTTTGTTTGTTTCTAATAAATAATGATAATTACCTGTGTGAAAAAAATAAAATAAATAAAAAGAAGAAGATTTGATTTAGCATATTTGTAGTTTGATTTAATCATGAATTATTTAAAAAAAAATCAGCCCAACTCTGGTTAGTCGGACACTTTTTTGCACGCTATCTCCTGGACTAACATGTTTTGAGGACCCTGAGTCCTTGCAGACATGTGGAGCCTAAACTAATGGGCCATTATAATTTATAGTATTTCAGTGGATTTATCTTAGACAGGATTGCCCCAGTGCAATAAAGTGGGTTCTAATGATTTCTACATTTTTATTTCTTCTATCTAAATCGATTTTTGAATTAAAATATATATTTACAAGATAAAAAGTCGCTAAACTATTTTATAGGTTCTAGTCCTATAAAGGTAAAGAAAATTATGTTAAAATTTGTCATGTTCAGCCAAATTGAGAAATTAATTTCAGCTCCAAAACGTTCAAACAATGATTTCTGATGATTGTTATTTTTAAAAAATTCTGAAATGTAGTCCATTTAAATTCGAATCAAACCATAAAAGTTGATTTCTCAGGAAAAATCTAGTTTCCAAGATAAAAATAAAAGAAAAACTAATGTAGCTGAAGATAAAAAAAAGTAAGCAACCACCTGTTTAACACTTTTTAAATGTGCTTAAATTTAAATTAGATATTAATGGATTTTTGGTCTTACAATGTATAATTATTATAGACTTAAAAACACACCACCAGGTTTAATTTAAAATAATCTATAATTGTTCTTAAAAATAACAATCAGGCAATCATTTGTCTTTTGACTATTTTCAATGATAATTTTGCATAGACTCAATGTAAAAGTATCATTGAAAATATTGTTATTTTTATGTATAAAGTGGTTAGATAAATATAGATTTTTAAATTAAACCCCAAATGTGCTTTTATTTAAGTGTGTACTAAAATAATTATGTTTGATTACCACAAAATATCAGCCGATACAACCAAGTTCTTACTATGTAAGTATATAAGAAATATTTGTTGGAGTTAAAAAAAAAGAAAAAAAGAGTCCAAATTTTATAGAAATAGTTTCTGCAATTTACATTCCACATGGCTACACAGACAGACATTTTTTTGGATTCAAAGTATGATAAAACATGTAAATCCATGAAAATCAAATTTTCGAGCCATCTCAATCCTTCCTCTATAAACATAGTACCAGTAAGATACATTTTAAATAATTTATGATTTACTACAAGTTGATGGTGGTATATTATCTTTCTGTATACTTAGTTCATAAAACCATTGCTGAATATAGTATCTCCAAAGGAAGATTTAGTAATTGACATAAAAAAGCTTTAAAACAACCAATACAGATACCAGGTATAATACTACCATACAGATAATAAGAGAAAGTAAACTCATTTAGAGACAGAAATAGTAAACATCTCATGGAAAGACCTTGAATGATTCAAATTGGAAATACCCCAAATAAGTTGGAATTTTAGAAAGCAAAAAGGCGGTTCTCCAATATTTAGAAATATTTAATGTCTGCTGTTTTTCTGAGTTTATTAACAAATAGTACCTATAATATTATATTCAAAGTATCAAAATAATCTTAAAGACAAAATAATCTTAATCATATACATAGTAAGACTAAATTAAAACCCAAAAATATCAAATTTAATCAATTTATTTTAAAACACATTTAAGAAGTGTTAACAGGTGGTTGTTTACTTATTGGTTTATTTAATTTATTTTTAGTTAAATCCGTTTAATTTTCATCACTAAATTGGAAACTAGATTTTTCCTAAGAAATCAAATTACATATTTTGTAATTAAATAGACTAAATTTTAGAATCTAACAATACTTTCTTTTTATAAATACTATGTATATAAGAAAGTAAAAACACTGTCAATGGACAATGCAAAGAAAAATAAAATAATTATAAATTATAAGGTATGTTATCATGTATGCTTCTGCAGCATGAGTCAAATAAACCTAGATCTCCTTATGACATCATGATGTGAGTAATTTCAGTTGCTAATTTCTTACAGCCACTCAGTGTGAATGATCTTTGCCTGGATTCATTTAAGACACCTCTCGTGTAAATCCTTGAATGAGTTGCTGTGAGTTATTGTTAGCAGAATAAGAAAGCAGCAGCTGTATCCAAGTTACGGTTTGACACAATCTGGACGTCAATGGAATAAAAAAAAACTGGGCCCATAACCTGTTAGCAGAGTAAGAAAGCAGCAGTTGTATCCAAGTTACAGTTTGAAACAATCTGGACGTCAATGGAATAAAAAAAACTGGGCCCACAACCTGTTAGCAGAATAAGAAAGCAGCAGTTGTATCCAAGTTACGGTTTGACACAATCTGGACGTCAATGGAATAAAAAAAACTGGGCCCATAACCTGTTAGCAGAATAAGAAAGCAGCAGCTGTATCCAAGTTACGGTTTGAAACAATCTGGACGTCAATGGAATAAAAAACTGGGCCCATAACCTGTTAGCAGAGTAAGAAAGCAGCAGTAGAGGATTCTACATGAAGTCTCATTTTATTTTACAACAGTAACTTGGATACATAGATATATTTTTTATTTGACCTAGTTAAAACAATATTTTAACAAGAATGAATAAATAAAAAATAGTACATGACATTAAGCAATTTGTCAGATGCCAGGTGGAATCCAACAGTTATTAGCAACAATAATTGCTTATGAACTCATCTAGAATGATCCGTACAATGAATTAAAAATGGGATTCACACATGATCTAGGTTTATTAACTCCTCTACGAGATCTAAATATATTAAAACTTGTTCTTGAATTCATATTATATCGTATTGAAATATATGATGTAACTCTACGCTGGTACTTAATTATTCTAACTCAAATTGTTTCCACTCTTTTGATTTTTAAAGTATTTATTAAGGGTTCTAAATCGATATTTAATAATATGCAAGAACATTTCAACGTTATATTATAATTAATCATTTAAATTTCCATTAACAACTTGAGTTTTTAAATACTTCAAATCATAAGCTTGATCATATATATGTACTATGCATATGTATAGTAAAAAGTCCTACATTTTAAACAAAATTAAAGCACTTCTGCTTTGAAAAATGTATTGCCATTCCTCTTAAAAGATAATTAATCAAGTTCCTTCTAAATTCTTTTGTTTGAATTTCAACAGGCTAATATCAAAGAGTGCCATACAAAAATTCTGTAAAAAAACCAATATTAATCCAAATAAAATGCAACAATTACAAATTTTACATTGATTAAGCAAGTTTTAAGATGATTTATGTGTTTGTGAATGACTAAAAATTTGTTAACTCACATAAGTTAATGTTAACTTTTAGTTAGATCCAGCTAATTCCAATTGTCTAGCGACACTCCTACTCCTCTCAATTAGGTGTGAACGTAAAACCAGCAGCTAAATCTTATTAACAGATTGGTTTTGCTGAATCCATTTTTAAACTAAATTTAATTTAAGAGGAGATAGAAAAGCATCATGAAAAGGTGATAACATAGTTTAAAATTGAATAAAGTGCTGTGAAATCTACTAAATTGAATTATATATAATATAACAACAAAAAAAGTGAAAAATTTCACAACACGTTAAAACATGATAGGTTTTAAGCTAATTCGTTAACGTAAAAACTACAGGCAAAATTTTCCATTTTTTCAATTGGTTTTTAATATCACACATAGAATTACTGAAGTTCATTCCTTTAAAGAAATATCGGTAAATCTGCACTATTTGGCCCACTAACTTCTAATTGTCCGATTTACTTGCAATTTTTTTTAAACTGTTCTTTTTTACATATTAAAAACGATTCCGGTTATACCATCTCGTTAAATTCAATAGTTTTTTCGTAAAAAAAAAACGTAAAAGTGAAGTGTTCAGTGCTGTTTAGAGAAACGAATTATTTTTAACGGCCGCTCCGCACCGCTTCGCGGTGCTCCGCTCATTTTCTGAAGAAAAACAACCCTGCTGCATATAGACCAGGTAGATGTCCAAATGGAAGTATAAAATTCGCTAAATTATCACTTTAAAACTTTAGCCAAAAAAATACGTAAAAAGTCACTTCCAAGAAAAATACGGGAAGGTTATAGTTAGTTTAGGTTAAGATTAGTACTTTTCGCCATAACCTTCCTCATTTCCCTAAGAAAGTGACGCTTTTACGTATTTTTTTACGAAAAAACTATTGAATTTAACCAGATGGTACAACCGGAATCGTTTTTAATATGTAAAAAGGAACAGTTTAAAAAAAAATGCAAGTAAATCGGACAATTAGAAGTTAGTGGGCCAAATAGTGCAGATTTACCGAAATATCAATGAATAAAGTGATCTTTTGAAGAAAATAATTAATTAAAACTAAATATTATAAAAACTCAGTTTGATATAAATTGTTCCCTTTACCAATTAGATAGTAACAGAATGCTTTTATTGAACTCCATATTTAAAACAAAAAAGAAGAAAAGTTTGATCAATCATAGTTCTTTGTGAATTCTAAATCCATTAATATTTTATTTTGCTTTACTTATAATAATAAAATGTATAAAATAATAATAAGGATACTAGAGTAGTATCCTAAATAAAAGTTAAAAAAAAATTGGAATTGAAATATAATATCAAGAAAATGAAATTTGATATGCAAAAAAATTGTATTTAAGATACATAGATCTTTATAATTAAGTAAGACAATTTTAGGAATGTTTTCTGCACATAATCTTGGTTAAAATGTTGTTTTTTTTATCCAAATATATTAATATTTCAATAAAAGAGCAAATATTATGATTTTAAAATTTAAAACTGGTGAGTTAAAGATTCAAGGAACTATATTCCATTCATTTTTGTATTATTCATGACTAAATTTCTAGTATTATTATTTTAATCAATTTAAAGTATTGTATGATATGAAATAGATATTTTTATAAGTAAGCAAGAAAGCTTGATCAAGCAACTAAGTCATAGCTGACATATACTGCAGTAGAGGAACTAGTAAGCATACTGCAGTAAACTTGAAGAAACAAACAAAACTCTTGTGATGTAAGAATTAAGATAAACATGGTCATCACTTAGGTAACATTAATTATCTTGTAATATTAAGACTTAAGGTAGTTAAAACATCGGACAAGTAGATTTAGAATGGAAAAAGAAACAAATTACCTAATAGCCAAGAATGATATTTTCTCAATCACTCAAAATATTAGGTAATACTGTTACACGTTATTGTAAACAATGTTTAGTCATTTGTGGTAAATACGCTGAGTAGATAAAATAATCTAAAATATTTTTAGAATTATATAAAAAATAAAATATAATTACGTATAAAATTTGTTAAGATATAATAATATAATTTTTTTTTTAAATTGTAATTATTAGAGATACATAGTAAAACGAATTTAAGGACAAAATTGGTAACATTCATATAACAAAGGGAAACGGTTTTTTCACATCAAGGAATTTTATGCTAGGTAGGAAGGTACACACCCGGCGCTATGTTGGACTAGTTGCCAGAGAAACCACTAACTTGCCAAGCAAAACTACCCAAGCTGAAATTCATTAAATATTAACCATCAAAATAAACAAGTGGAAATGTTTCACAACTGGTAAGCAGGTGATAAATAAATAAAAGCGATGAAATCGGTAACAGGGGAAATCCCCCAAGCAAGACTCATCTCGTCCTTGCAAACACAGTGGAAACCAAGGAGAAAACTCTACTAGCTACCGAAAAAACAAAATATCAAATTACCTGTTTGTAATGTTAAAATAAAATCCGACTATTGAACCTGTTTATAAAACACTAAAAAGCTCACTTTGAAATAAACTGAACAAACTAAACAAGAAACAAGGCATCTTCAAAACATCGTGAACGGTGGAAAAGAACTCAAGTGTATCTGTGACTCAACTGCTTGGTTTCCTGACCCAGGTTTACTCATACACTTTATACGTAATGCGGGTTTAGTTTTTTATTCAAGGTTACTATATTATTATCATAGGCGACCGACAGACGAACCTCTTCGCATTGTAATTCACCGAGTGAAACCCCTTCAATCTTAACTAGTTCCGGGCAAAACCACTTAAATCGATGCGTGTAACGACCGCAGATGAGATCGATATCAATTTAAAATTCGTAGACAGTTTTTTGAGGTCAAGGAACTTTTGGCTTGGTGACCCATTTTAGTGCCCCTCCCATCTCGATGGAAAGGGGAAAGAGGGGAGGGTTGAACACAGAAAGTCAAGGGAAGCTAAAATTGACATCAATTCTCTTTTTGCCAATGATTTCTTTGTTTATCGCTGATTAAAGTACAATTGACTTGGGTATTTTTTTAAAATAATAATACCACTCATATACTGCATCATGCAATATTATTTATTATTTTTAAAAAATACAATATATATATATATATATATATATATATATATATATATATATATATATATATATATATATATTTATGTATGTATGTATGTATATATAATTTTTATTTTTCAATGACAATATATCAGTTTATTATTATAGCCTCATGCTACTATTTGGTTTATTAATTTATTTTATATGATACAAATATATATACTAGATAAAATAAATAAAAAAATTATTTAAAAAAAACAAAAAATTCTGTTATTATACTTGCAAACAAACGCGCTGTTTCGAATTAGCGTGAATCATGCAACGTCCGGAATACATATGGTCTGAACTAAAAGAATTTAATGGCAATTAAGGGGAGTTAGAGGTTAAAATTGTGCCCCCAAGCTGTTCTCCCCCCTTCCCAATATGTTTAAAATTACATTCTCATTCTATTGTCATCTAGACTAAACTTTAGGGATTTTCTACGATTACATAAGTTTCCCAAATACCTAACGTTGTTTTAGAAAACTTTGTAACCTTATTATGTAAAAAATAAAAGTTGAAGTTTTGGTAAATTAATGCCCAAAACAAGATAAAATTAAAATAAATTATTTTGTTTTATTGAGCAATAAAATTAACTTTTATGTTATGTATAAAGTTTGCTTAAGTAAATACATTTTTAGAGTCCGTAAGCAAAACCAAGGACCCTTATATTTTCTTGCGTGTGTCTGTCCGTCCGTCCTGTCGCCTGCTCTCACGGCTACACCTTTCGTCCAATCACTTTGAAATTTGGCATGTATGTGTCTTGTACCTACCCACATATTTTAAAAATATAGCGACTTAAAAAAAATATTTTTCAAAAAAATCAGGGTAAAAAAACTTAAGGGTTACATTTTTTTTATTTTTTTTTTAGACACCGCGAGAGGTATCATATGAAAGGGTACGTCGAGCTGATAACAAAAATATATAATTATTTGGTTATAACTTTGATAGGGCGAGCGTAGGCGAGTTTGAATCGGCTGTGAAACGTGTCCCCCCCCCCTTCTATCTCGCTTATGTGAAGTGCAAAAAATCTGAAATAATTCCTGAACATTCTTCGACCAAAAGTAAAGATAGCACTTTTTGGAAATTTCGAAAAAAATATTATTTTATTTTTTATTGACAAAATACGTTTTTTTTGTTTTTTTTTATAATTATGGTCTTTTCGATGTATTTATATGGTTGCAGTCCGGTTCAGTGGCAAAAAAATACTTTATCGGAAGTTTGTTTATGTGTTTTGAGAATATCAGACCCATAGGATAGTTCAAAGTAAGCTTTTTAGCATTTTAAAAAACACCATCAATAGGGTACTACTTAAACTATACATTGTGGCCTACGGACCCTCGCTGTGTGCTGACTAGCACACACTTGACCTGTTTATTTTTTTGTTTGCCTACATAAATATATTTCACGTTCCTAACCTACCAAATAAAATCTATTGAAAAAGCCAAGGTTAGTTCTAAAGTGAGTAGGATAAGTAGTAAAATTAAACCCAAGGATATAAAAAATGTATTTTTGATTTTAGAGTTCTATTATGTAGACATAAAGTAATAATATTTAAAGTTAATTGTTAGTTAACAATGATTTATTGTAAAACAAAGCAAGTCATAATATCTAATTAGCGAACCTCGCAACTAAGTTTCTTACTGTCAGGAAAAAACTTGGTAAAAAATTCTCTATTCTTGCTGAACCAACATAAAGTTAGGAAATAACGTCAGAAAATTACTTTAATTAACCCCACCTAGTAATACTACAATTTCATATGTTTAAGCTTTGTTTTCATAATTATTATCATGTAGAGCATATAAGCACTGTAAAAAATGTCAAAAGTAGCCCAGACACAGTCACATATTATATTAACCGTTTGCGTACATTTGATATTGAATAAAAATAAATGTCACCCCACTGGGCATTGAAACAGGTAAATTTTAACCACACTTAAATTTCCATGTGATCATTTATCCAATAATATAACGTGGAAAACTATGTGCCTCCCTGATTAGCTATGTATTTTCTTTTTATTATAATTACATAGCTGCAATTTTATTTTTCTTTCTTTTTATCTTATTTTATAATATTATAAAAATATTATTTTTTATTAATGTACGAAATTCATACCTTAAATCTCCATCTTCTACACTCTACACCATATTTATTTACTATATAATTTAAACTAATCAAAAGAGACAGGGTCCTCGCTCTAGAGTTTTACTCTACTGAGGGTCCTCACCAAAATTTAAAAAACAAATGAACATATGTACACAAATAAAACCTATTATATTTGTAAAAGGAAAAAAAAAAAAAAACATAAGCATACAATGTATATTATAATAATTTTGTAAAGTAATACTTTGATGTATGAAATATTTGGTGAAAATATACATATTATATTATATTATATTATATATTTTCAAGAAAGGATTTGTATATTTGTTATATTTTTGTGTATTTTTACAAAAAAAAGTCAAAAGTAGCCCACGTACAGTCTCATTAATTTTAAACGTATGAGTAATAGTTCAATGTTGGTCAGAGAATGTTACTCACCTTTGGATGCATATATATAAAAGATCAATGAAAAGCACACAATATTACTCAGATAAAGGCCTGATGATGCCCAGGTATGGGCGAAAATTCGCACCTATTATATTGTTTTTAAAAAAATAGAAATGTTTTTTTAATGATCATCCCTAAAAGCCCAATAAGTATGAAGAATTGTTAGAAAATTAAGGGATAAACTGAAGAATAATCAATAAACGTATGCGTTCATTTAATATTGAATAAAAATAAATGTGACCCCACTGGGCATTGAAACAGGTAAATTTTAACCACAATTAAATTTCCATGTGACCATTTATCCAATAATACAAAGTGAGCAACTATGTGCCTCCCTGATTGGAAATGTATTTTCTTTTTATTTTCAAAAAAGGATTTGTATATTTTTATTTTTGTGTATTTTTACAAAAAAAAAAAAAAAAAAAAAAAAAATGTCAAAAGTAGCCCACGTACAGTCTCATATTAATTTTGACCGTATGCGTACATTTAATATTGAATAAAAATTATTGTGACCCCACTGGGAATCGAAACAGGTAAAATTTCAACCAAACTTAAATTTCCATGTGACCATTTGTCCAATAATAGGACGCGAGCAACTATGTGCCTCCCTAATTGGCAATGTATTTTCTTTTTATTTTCAAAAAAGGATTTGTATATTTTATTTTACGTAACATTGTGTAAATGCTTGTGATGAATGTTATTATTATAACATGAGTTATATATAACTCTCAGTAGTTCGATATTTTTTAATGCTATATTGGTTGAAAATACCATGTGTTACTCACGCTATAAATCAGTAGCGTACACAGAAATTTTTTTCGGGGGGGCCCAACCTAATTTAACTTATATGCGGGTTTAGCATACCCCATAATTTATTATAATTGTAATTTCTCCCCCTTTTCAACACTCTAATTTCAATTTCTAACCTCATATATAATTAAATTAAAATCCTATGAGGTAACACCTCACTATGTGATGTGATCGTTCTAAAGAACGATTATGTCTCCGATTCCAATAATTCCAAGACAGAAATCTGTTCCAGTTATCAGACATTTTTGATCCCGTTTCTGGCTGTTAGTCTGTCTCTCGCTCAATCATTGCGAACAATTCTTAAAAACTACTCTTTCGATTTTAATGAAATTCGGATGGCAGTTAATTAGCATATAAAAAGTCCATTGTTGGTCCTATATAAGGTCCAATCTTCTGGTCCCATTTCACTCCACCACATTTCTTCACCTGCCACCATTTCTCTTCCACATGTGAACATACATACATTTATTTACACCTTATCTTAAAAAATATTCATCTGATTTTATAAAACTTATCTGAAAGCAGCCTACAGATTAATTTTAACTGTCTGCGGTGTTTAAATTTTGGTAAATCGATACTTTAAATCATGAAAAAATCAAACCAATTTTGACTAATTTAAAAAAGGAGGGAAAATTGAGTAAATTTAACATGAAAAAAGTATCAATATAGCAATATTTTAAGAGCGCAGACGGTTGAAATTATTCTTGGGTTATCTGCGGGCTACTTTAAACAAACCATTAAAATTTCATAAAAATCAGATGAGTAGTTTTGAAGATATAGGTGTAAATAAATGTATTTCTGTGCGAATGTGGAAGAGAAATAAATAGGTGCAGAAGATTGAAACTTATACGGGATCAGCAATGTTATAACCTGGCTAATTATGACCTACCATAAAATTTCAATAAAATTGGACGAATAGCTTTTAAGATATGTTGGTTCGCAAAAATTGAAGGACAGGCGGACACGGGACCCAAACTGTACCCTGATATTGAACAGATTTCTGTCTTGGAATTTTTGAAATCGGAGACATAAAAATTGTTCGTTCTTCAGAACTGTCACTTATCTTCCGTTTCCTTTGGTAAGCTCGGAAGCAAAACGTGATCCATACTGCAAAAGCAAACGTGGATTTGGAGCACATACGAATTTCAAATTTTTATCTAGAAGAGAATTCTTCTCTAAGAAAATAAAATACCTATTGCAAAACAAAAGAATCATTCACTAATTCGCTGGGTAATTACATGGGACATTTAACATAAAATGTTTTCTGAACGCTTTTTGAGTTTTTAGATTTAAATTTACTATTACTAAGTAATATGAATCAGTTTTTTCACAAAATGATAAACCGATTTATTTATATTGCCTCTGTTTTCCCACTACATGTCGACGAACACTAGTCCGACCTGAGTCAGCAAGAGGGGAATGCCGCATAGACAAGAGGACCTACGTAGCGTTCTAAACACAATCCTGGTCCAAAACAAAATTTGCTACTGAAATCCACAACCATCATTTTCCCGTTTAAGCCAGTCTATAGTGTGCATATTTTAATTCAATTAATTTAATTCCATCGGCAAAAGTTCGAGTTGACTCGGGCCTCATTTAATTTAATGTGCTTAACACTTAGGCCGAGCCGGCAATCGGGTCTATTATTGAACGCATCCCAATTTATTTTGATGCATAATTTCCATCGACAAAATCGGGCCTACTAGCAATCAGGCCGATTCATTGTACTCATCCTAATCAATTCAATGCACTTAATTCTATAGCAAAAAATCCGGGCCTAGCTGTCAATCGGAGCAGTCTATTTTTACGAAATAGATTTTTATCCAAATTCAATTCATTGCATTAGGATTCGTAATGAATTGAAGCTGTCCTATAATGCAACCTATGCTATCGAACTGGACTAAAACCACAAAAAAATCATTGAATTCAATTGGCGAAAAATCGGGCCCAGCCGAAATCGGGTCGATCAAGTTTAATGTTTTTAGTTCCACTGGCAAAAATCAAGGCCTAGTCGGCAAATGAGCTGATTTATTTCATGCATCCTAATTTAATTCAATGAATCTAATTCCATCAGCAAAAATCTCGGTCCAGCCAAAATCGGGCCGCTATAGTGTTTAATAAATTTAATTCCATCGGTAAAATCCGGGCCCAGCCGACAGTCGGGCCGGTATAGTGTTTAATAAATTTAATTCCATCTTCAAAATCTGGGCCCAGCCGACAGTCGGGCCGGTATAGTGTTTAATAAATTTAATTCCATCAGCAAAATCCAGTTCCAGCCGACAGTCGGGCCGGTTTAGTGTTTAATAAATTTAATTCCATCAGCAAAATCCAGTTCCAGCCGACAGTCGGGGCCGGTATAGTGTTTAATAAATTCAATTCCATCGGCAAAATCCGGGCCCAGCCGACAATCGGGCCGGTATAGTGTTGAATGAATTTAATTCTGTCGGCAAATCCGGGCCGAGCTTATTTGGGGTGATTAAGTGTATACACACCATAAGATAATACTTAATTAATTCCTTTTATTGGAAAATATTTACAGCCAATTCGAATGCATCTGTCATTACTGTGTTTTTTTGTTTTAAGTGTATGGCGGGTCTTAGGTATGTAATCATTTCGGGGGGGGCCAGGGCCCCTTGGGCCCCCCCCTGTGTACGCCACTGCTATAAATACATTTCTCAGATAAAATAATATTACATAAATTATGAGGTAGATTATTTTAAAACTTTTGGTTTGATCCAAGTAGTGTGTTTAGAATAAACTTTATATTCAAAGGAAAACTCGCAGCTTTACATCATACTAATTAGAACTCTGTCTTCGGTTTTTTTTTTGTTTTTTTTTATAAAAGAGAAAGGAAAATGATGATTACAGACGACAAAATAAAGCTTCTCTTATTCTCTAAAGGCTCCCATACACGGTCAAAATGTTTGCGCAAACAATTTGACCGTGTATGGGCTGTTTGATGTTTGCGCAAACAAGATGTTTGACGTGTATGGCCTAAATTTGCCCGACATGATATTTGCGCAAACATTTTGACCGTGTATGGGGGCCTTAACAGCATTTGATTTTGAATAAGTTTCGTCGAGTGATATTACGAGCGAAAGAAGTAAGAGATATCCTAATTTTCACACTTAAATTGTTCAGCATCTGTCTTACTCAATCATATTATAATATAATATATGTTTGTTATAGTATATTCATTTGTCATATTTAGCGGTATTCACTGTAAATTACCGGAACTCAAACAACATTTTATTTTATTATTATCATTGCCTACTTGTCGACTTGAACAACATTAATAAAATGTTCGACCTTTTTTGTTATATTGGTGATATTGTTTTATTCATGCAGCTGATAATACAATCATCTAATCAAATTACTTATAAAAATACATTTAATTTAATTAGCAGATTTTATTATTAGCTAACTACGCCACGACAATGCCACCAATTTATCCTTAATTATTATCTGATAATAACGATAAGTTCGGCTTCGTTCAATAATCAATTAAGTACTTCTTTAGATTGTTACTCCCCTATGTTTTTTTTTAGAATATAAATGACTGACTAAATAACTATTAAGACAAAGGGATGTTTAGTCCAATTTACTTTGGGACAAAGGAATATCGCACACTCTTCTTTTTATAAGGGGAGTAACAGTCTAAAGAAGAACATTCCTTACACCTTTTTTTGATTGTTACTCCCCTCTGTTTTTTCTATAAGGGGATCAATAATGCATTTTTATATAATAATATTACACACTAAACGTTAAATTTTTCTCGCATATTAATGTTAATCTCGATAAAAAAAAATACAGTCAAGATAATATTATTTAAAAGATATTATCTTTCCTTGTTTTTTGACCTTTGACAATCTAAATGAGAGTGAATCATTTAATAATATCAATATATTGTATATCTTGATAACACAGTTTTCTTAGCATTCCATTGAATTGTTTTAATTATTTAATTCAATACTTATTAGGAATTTAATTAGTTATTCTTTTTTGCACTCTTTCGTTATAGTCTTTCCACTTTCGTTTTATTTGTTACTATAATTATTCTTAGAATAAATTTAGAGTTATTAAACTTTTTGAATTACAGTGTACTTTTTCAACTGTATAATATGTATGATAATAGTTCTCAGCCAGTTGTAAACTTATCAATCGTACTTTTTACGTGGCTATGACGTGGTATTCAAAATATGAATGTTATCAATGAATTACGTGTTAAGTACAATTTGTAATGTTAACGATTATTTATTAAATTTTTTAGTTGTTATTGAACATTTTGTTTGAAGTCGTTTGATTCCCAATTGGGAAGTTAAAAAAGAATCATTATCAGAAGCCACCACACTATACAAGTCTTGATAAATTATATAATCCATTCGCAAAACGAAAAAATCATGTTTGATTTTAATTACATTAATGCCGTAGAAAGCGACTTGTGAGGTATCCTTAATATTGAGACAACGATTACTCTTGCAAATGAAAATTTATTTTTATAAAAGTTAAAAAAAGATGTCTAGGAAATATTTAAAAGATTGAAAATGATTGTTAAATGGATGAAAAAGCAGATTTTTTCCGCTTTATTTGACATAATTACCACTCCCCGTGATACAGTGTAATAATGAATCATTTTGAATTACGGCTTATTATCGAAATTGAAATGAGGTTATACATCATGTTTATTTTTCTGGTTAGCTTATCTGTAACACTCCACCAAAATTTGATAAGTGTTATGTGGGTGACACTTATCGATGTGTGGTCTTAGTTTTTTCTCTGATTCTTTCTTCGTTTTCTAAAGCTTTTGGAATTAATTGTAGACAATATTTTAGTGGTACATAATGGTAATATTAATCATTTTAAAAATGGTATGAGAAATCATCGTATTTTTGCGTCACAAAATGTACATGCTCTTAAAATGATCCCAAAAATATTGTATGGTGTATATTTAATTGATTGTTGTCCATATAAATACCAACCAAACAATTTGAATTTTGTCCATATACAACTAACTTAAAACAATTTTTTTTTTTATATTTACTTCTATAAAGTAAAATACACTGCTAATTAGAGTGGCACATAGCTTTCTCGCGTCTTATAGCGTATACTTTAAAGATTTTAGGCTTTTAAAATCCATTAATGTCTAATTTATTTAATTTCCCCCGAATGAAGCCTTGTCGCCTGGTCTCGAGGTCCCTATGATCGCTGTGCTATTGAAGAGATAGGTCAAAAAGAGAGGTGGGGGAACCAAACCACCTCATATTCCCCTCGTCTATCTCCCTCCCCGAGTTCTCTCCATAATAAAAACTATTTAATTTTAGCGAGCTTTAACACTTTATAGCGGTGTCGCTGTTGGTTCCATTAAAAAATTGTATTTGGAAAAAAATGTTAGTCTCATTGAATAGATGAAGTTAGATTTTTTCCCCGACATAAAATTCCAATTTTAAATTTGAAGTTCACGTTTACGTTGCGCGCGAACGCTTTAGCGGATAACGTTGTCCAGCGAACTCGTCTTGAGCATTGCGCTAGTATACCTGCAAAACCTCGTAAGTCCGATTTTTGGGATTTTTATTTTTTTTCATATTTCGATAGATTTAGGTCGACTCAGTGGCGATCCTGGGTCGAAAGTTCTGGGGGGGCTAAAGCCCCCCATGTTTTGCGGGTGTAGTATACATTTTAATATACCAGGAAGAACTCATTAATTTGTATGTTATATGTTGTTGCAGTCCTTCCCAGGGGCAATTCTATGCAATTTTTTCGTGAGGCTAAACAATTAAATTCATTCAAGAATGTTATAATTGCCATTGATCTGGGACTGGGAAGTTCTATTGTAAGTATAGTTGGAGGCTTATTTAAACAGTCTCCTGTGATAATTACCATATCATCACAGAAGAAAGTATTGGTCTTTAAATAATAATAATTTTAACATGAGGATAACAAAAGGATTGGTTTAAAAACTGTATAGGTTAATTAAAAACGTATAAATTGTCAGAAACAATATAATATTTATAGATAACAAAAATGTTAAAATTAACATGGACGTCGACAGCAGTGCATTATTGGAAGGAAAATTTATAAAATATGACCTCTCAAAACAGCGTTTTTGTGCTTCTTTGAGATGAAATTTGAGTTTAATTCTTTTTTATAAAATAAATTAAACTACTTTCGTTGGCACAAAAGTATGCACAAGTATTTTTAAAAGAATTTTAATTTTTAAATTAAATCAAATTATAATTATTATGAACAATGGGAAACAGACAGAGAAAAAAAGACCCCAGCATCGGGACTCGAATCACGGGCCTCTATATTTCCGTTACAGTGCTCTGAAATTTGATAAAGAAATACTTTAGATTAAGTTTTCGGACATTATTGGTAAAACTGCAACTGCACTATTTGACCCACCTATTTTGTACTGTCCGATTTACTTAATTTTTTTTAACTGTTCCTTTTTACAGAATTTTTCCTTTTTACAGTATCTCTGTACAAAAACGATTCCGGTTGTAGCATCTCAAAAAATCAGAATTTTATTTTATTTATTTTATTTTATTTTTTTTTTTTTTTTATATACGCAAAGTGTCACGTTTAATGTGGCAATGATAGAAGGTCAAAAAATTCTAACCTTAACCTAAACTAACCATAACCTTCCATAATTTTTCCTAAAATAAAAAAATAAATAATAAATTAAGTTAAAAAATCACGGGGAAGTACTTGCGTCCAAATACTTTTTAGGGTTTTGTAGATGATTAAGCATAACCCGTTGTATATTTTTTTCTCTGACCTCAAGGGTCCTTGGATCGATCCCCCGGGGGGTCACAATGTTTTTTATCGGTAATAACGACAAGATAAATTACATTTTTTCAGAAATTTCCATCGCTCCACCATAAGGTATAACCAAGAATTATTTCGAAATTTTAGGAACAGGCGTTATATAGTAGTTGGGGAGGGGAGGGGGATCTTTAATACTTTTAGTAATTTGTTAGTAAAAATATAAATAAATATTTTATATTGCGTGCATTATTTATTCAGAAATTCTGTATGTTATGAACGTGTGTTTTGTATTTTGTTGTTATAGCTTCAGTTTGTTATTCACAATTGTTATTATTCCCAAGCTTCATATTTGATTTCTTTATCAACATACTTATGTCATCTTATTAATATGACACATATTAATTAAGTACGTTAAAAGATAGTATTTTAGCAGTTTCATTTTTCTGCCGCCCGTAGATAAAATATTGTATGCAACAGCAACAAGGCAGCTAAGGAAACATTTCTGCCTCATATATTCATAGCCTGTCCTCGCCTTCGGCTCTGAGGCTAATCAGTACTTCGGAGGCTAAAATTAATAATAATAATAATAATAAAAAAAAAAAAATTCTTAAAAAAAATTTTAAAGGTTGGCTAATTTTCTTTCAGGGGCTCTAATTTTCTTCCAGGGGGGGCTAATTCTCAACTAGGGGGGGCTATAGCCCCCCCTGCCCCCCCCTAGGATCGCCACTGGGTCGACTGCTTCTCCGTGTGAAATATTGTAAGTTTTTGTCGACTACAACGCCTTTAAACGGCGATTGAAAAAACTTGTAAGTCGAGATGGTAGCATGAAAGGTAATAAATCCTTGTATGTCCGTAGAAAAGCACGCCGCTCGCAGGCTACAGCAAAGTTCCAGTTATAAAATAAGTTAAATGACTTATATTGACAATTTTTTATTTAAAATTATTATATTATTTTAAGGTACACTTGCGTTTTTATTAATTACTACATCTATTTATCACTAATTTTAAGGGGGACTTGTAGTTCAGGAGACTTACATGGTTTTATACAATGCATTGTTAGAAGGAAATTCAACTTGCGCGGTTTTGTACCATATGTCATATGTATAAACTTACAAGGTATTATACCTACTTTTAAATAACCTTACGAGTTTTTATCTGGACATTTTCTTTGTAAAACCTCGTAACTCAATAAAAGTTCTTGACTAAATCCACGTAAGTACAAAATTAGTCCACAAAATTGTAATTTAATTATAATTTTAATTATGAGTGTATATAAAACCTCCAATGGCAGTAAAACCTCATATAAATGGGCAATGTGTAATAGAAATAAAAGATTAACCTATTATTCAGTTTTTTTGCTCTCCTGTAAAATTTTGGATTTGGTACATACGAGGTTTTGCAGGTATACTAGCGATTGGTAAAATGAGCATATCTACCAAATTTTATTAAAATCAGTCTACTTTTACTCAAGTTATCGTCACACGTTTCACGGTTCGCGGACACGCAGACCGACAGACAGAAACATGACCAAAAATGATCCCTGATGTCTGAAACGGATTTCTGTCTTGGACTTTTTCAAATCGGACACATAAAATATTTTCGTTCTCAAAAGTGAACACAATGCTTCCGTTACCTTCGGTAAGCTCGGAAGCAAAAATAGGAAACATATAGTTTGAGAGAAAATAACAAATTGGAATATCAGACAATATCTACCTAAATTTGGAAGGACAATGTGAAGATTATAGTGTTTCTTTATACATATAACCAACGATACCAATCTTTATTTAAGATAGGCTAGAGTGAATTTTCGTTATACATGGATATCATGTCATATCTTCGAAAGCAATACTATCCGATTAAACTGCATAGATGTCGTGTCATATTAACTTTAGAAAGTTTCTTAATTCGTAGAACCAACGTTACCAATCTTTATTTAAGATAGGCTAGAGTGAATTTTCGTTATACATGGATATCATGTCATATCTTCGAAAGCAATACTGTCCGGTTAAACTACATAGATGCCGTGTAAAATTTACTTTTACTAAATATGTTTATTTTGTTCTTAAAGCAAACATTAAAAGAATAACTCTAGAAAGTATTACACTCGTATGATTTATATACAATATTCCTCATAAACATTTAATTCCAGTTGTGAAATATAAATGTAATAGGTAAAGGTGGTTATATTTCCCTATAGGGTATAGGGAAATATAAGGTAGGTATTTCCAGGTGAAATATAAGGTAAATATAGGGTAGGGTAAAGGTAGGTATAGGTATATAACCGATCGATAAATTAAAACAAAGTTAAACATCTTGCATGAAATTAAATTTTACAAGATTGAAAGCAACTATGACAAAAAATCGATAAAATTAATTAGCTTCTATCCTTTTTACGACATAAGTCCCTTCTCACATTTAAAAAAAAAAAATGTCTAAGATATCATTAGCAAAGATATAGGGAGGAGGCTTGTCTTGTAACCCACAATATTATTTTTTTTAAAGTTTTTTGTTAAGAGTTGCTAAAAATAAGAATCAATTGATTGAAGACAAGGGAAAGTTAATTATAATAGCTATATATAAATTTTATATTAACGCAGCCCTGATTAAATTCACAAGCCAAGGGTGACGCTTTGGCAGCCGCTAAATAAAATAAATGCATACACAATTCGAATCAGGCCTTTGTAAACGACCACCAGCAAATTCCAATGTAAAAATAATATTACACAAACAGACAGTCACACACGCACACACACACACACACACTTATATATATATATATATATATATATATATATATATATATATATATATATATATATATATATATACATAAATTTGATATGTTTAATTAAATTGAAAAAACAAAATTTAAATTTTGTGACTTATTAATAAATTAAACTTATTATAGCTTTAGTGGTTATTCTCTCTCTAAATGCATTGAAATTTATTTAAATATTTAATTTATCTTCCTGGGTATTCTTTTAAATATTAACTTTACAGCAAAATGTAATTTAAAATCTAATAATGTGTCGGCAACTATATTTATTGCTGCTTTGTATCTTTGTAGAAACAAGAGTTATTTTAAATAAACGACTAAGTATAAAGCACAAATAAATTGTTCAAATGAAAATATTATCGAAACCAACTTATAACAATATTTGTACATTCACTAATGTTGTTTTTAATGCTTAACTGCATAGTTTTGTTGTGTTATATTTTCTAGTTGTCTCCACTAAATCGGGAGAAACTACTTACTTTGAAAGTAATGCTTTCCATTAACCAAATCACTTTTTACTAAAAAGCTTTAAGGAATAAAAAGACAATTTAATTACTCAATACTCCATTAAAGATGACTAATGTCTGATTAGAGTTGAATCTATAAAAAACATTACACTTTGATACAAAATTAAAATAACCAAAATGTATTTCATATTTCTCTAAAGTAAACCACCAACCATAGGTAAAATCATTACCTATAATTTTTCACTCCATTTTCTATATAACTAGTCTTTAACACGAGTTGAATAGTTTATTTTAGGGGTCTCAATGCTGATGTATTCAATATGATATTGTAATAAAACATTTCTTCAAATAAATCTGTAATGGTATTGTAAAGAGGTAAAATTGTGTGCATCTATGTTTTTAGGAGGTAATTTCTAGAACTGCTGATCCGATTCTAAAAATTCATTCTCTGATAAAAGGCTACTCTATTCTTGAGTGGCTATGTTTCACTTTGAAATTTAAACTTAGTTCATAGGCGAACAAAGTTATAAAAGAGTACTGTAACAGTACGACAATTATACAGTACACAACACACACAGACAGTACAGACAGTACTGTAATTATTATTACGTACACTCTTATCATATTTTCATAAGAGGGGGGGGGGGGATATTATAGTAAAACGAAGATAGAATGCTACTTAACTAAAAATTAGCAATATTACTATTTTTGATCCGATTTGAATGAAAATTATAGTATTCATACTACATACCTTATTTGATTCCATCAGAAACACGATAGTTAAATTTTTTTTATATGTATTTAAATACATACTTAGGATTCAAAATGTACCCAATGCATATTTTAGCTCAGGTAAGCTATCAGGTAAAAAAAAGTATTTGCCTTGTTTAATGCATTTATTTGACTTGCAAAAATCTTTTATTTTTTTAAAATTTATTTTGGTATATATTTATTAAGGTTATATAGGTAAAAAGATCAAAATGCTAGGAAAGGCTATTATGATGTATATCGTTGAAAAGCTCTTAAGAATAAATTTATTGTTACAATGTATAATTGTGTAATATTTTTATTTTTAAGGGAGTGAGATTGGAAAACGATTGTTTTTACGAGTT
The DNA here is from genome assembly GCA_951217055.1 of Gerris lacustris. NCBI lineage: Eukaryota > Metazoa > Arthropoda > Insecta > Hemiptera > Gerridae > Gerris > Gerris lacustris. The sequence goes on from OX578277.1 coordinate 84,671,372, forward strand.
GGCAGCTTAGGTTTTAAATAAAATGGAAAACTTAAAATAATTCTTTTAGCTTTATATTTTTTACAATTCTTATCCCAGACTTTACAGCAATACCTAATTTAAATATTATTTTAAAACTTTTTATTTTTTTTCGACGAAATATTTTACAGGTTTTTGGCTTGATTAAATTTGTGGGGGAAAAAAAATAAAAATACCTCAATACAGAGCTGTATTCTAGATTAAGTAAATAGTCTTTATTTCAATGGGGACATTTTTTTAATATTGCCTTTCATATGGTGAATCTGGAATAGTCCGTTAGCTTCGGCACGAGTCATATCGGGCCCCGTATTATAATTTTATTTAAAAGAGTAAAAGAGTTATTTATAAGAGACAAATGTGGTATACAAAAGAGGTATTTTGTCGGTGAAATGTGTTATTAAGAATTACGGGTTTAGTCAAGTTTTTAATTTAAACTTTCCGTAGTATGAAAACTACCAAAAACTTAAAATTGAATTTCAAGTTTTTAAGTGAATCATTGTATTAGAAGCGATTTATGAATACTTTAATACATATGTAATAAATAATATGGGAACAACTAGTGAGCTAATGACGTACCATCAAAATCATTAGTTTAAAATATGGGCTTCAGGCTAGAGACAAAAATAGTTGTCTGATGCCTAAAAAGAATTATGATTAAAGAAATTTTGAATTTGGAGACAAAAACAGGTTTTTAATTAATAAATTGTTTCGGTAAGCTCGAAAAGTAAGATTGTAGGACAAAAAGCAAAAAAAAAAAAAAAAAAAAAAAAAAATTAATATTTGATGCTGTCTATGTATACATATTTTAGCTCTTTTAGCAGCAGCAACTCCCTGCTCATATATATGATCAGTGCTGATATTCAAGTAAATATACCGGTTGTTAATATAAGTATGATAAAAGACTTGATGATGACCTAATATGATTACGGGTCGAAACGTCTCTTAATCAATATGGATTAATGTTTTAATTTTCACACCTTAAGATCCATCAGCCATATTAACATTAAAAGTATAAAATGAAACAAAAAGTAACTAAATTTAAGTTTGTACAAAATACGACAGTTTGGTTATAATTGTATATTATCTTAATCTGGATTTTTTATTACTAGAGTTATTTCTATAGAAACCAATGGTTCGAAGGGCCCCTGTATTTTAAATGAATAGGTAATAGTGCATTTTTAAATGAATCTTAACTGTTTTAATAACTTTAGTAGAAAATATGAAAAACATTTGAATGCTTATTTTCCCTTATTTTTTTATTAATTTCGTTATGAAATTGGTCCCGAGCTTACCGAAGGTAACAGAAGCTTTGTGGTAATTTTCAAGAAAGATGTTTTTATATCTGAAAAAATATATTGTCTAGCTAGTGTCGATCCGTTTACAATTTTGGGGACACCTATATTGTTAAAGCTACCTGTCTGACTTTGATGAAATTTGATTGGTATCTCAAAGATAACCTACTGGTCTCTTTTGAATTTTAATTTTCTGCGCATATTGCTCTCTCACGCATACCAGTCATAAAAATTCAAGAAGTTATGGGACACACTAACTACCAGAACTTTTCTTATTAATTAGTTTTCTTATCAGTTATTTCACTTTCCACGTAAACAGTCTTTTATGTGTCTGTTTATATCCACTTTTTTCGTCACAATACGTGTGAATCAATTCTCATACCTCTTTTATAATAATGTTTAAGTACTTTGGGCATTAACGTTTATTAAAGAATATAACTAATTGATGCAGTATTATGTATGGAAAATATTTTTCCTTTCTGAAAGTTCAACTCGTTTTGATTTTTAGGTTCGGTTCTAGGACTTTTCTTGCTAGTAAATAATCAGAAAAATAGATATATAAATATGATTATATTATGATAATGCTCTTGGATTTATTGATAAAGTTTACGACAGTTTTGATTAAATATTTCTGTCCTATTATTCAATTATCTTGGTTTAATTTAATATACTCACTATTATTATACGTCTTCTTAATTTAATTTTCTATTTCTATGTTTACGCACTTTAAATGAAATTATTGCATGCAACTATTTCTGTTTTTATTTCCTGAAGAAATACATGTTACATGTTAATATGTATTTAAATATAATAATATAAAAATATACATTTTTCAACAAGTGCATATAATAAGCTAAAATATTTAGCGAGTAGTTTTTATTGGTGAGCTTATGACCCTTTCCACTCAAGTCACAAAAGTAAGAAAGAGTAAACATAAGTAGTCTTGAAGTCCTGGGTTTAAGATTAACCCTTCTTTAATATTTTAGGGCTGGCTTGTTATTTCTTTTGATAGAATCTGAGTCGTAAATTGCCCTACATTCTACTCTGCTGTTTTGAGCCCGTTTTTTGTTACTCTGTTATTTACCTTTTTAAGAATATATTTTAAGGAACATTTTGATTATATTTGCCAAGACAATTATTTGCGGAATAGAAATATATTTCTATAATGCTTTACCTATTTACCTTGGCTTTTAGAGAGAAAATTATTTTATTTTAGATTCTTCATGAATCTTAAAAAAATTAAATTAAACGTAGTTTTATGTAACATTTGTCGTTTTAAATTAAAACTATCTCATTATTTTCCATCTTATCTCTGAGTACCTTCGACTGTCATCTTTGTTACTGTTCTTTAACTTTGCTTTGTTAAACTAGAATAATTATCCAATGAAAGACAGCTTGTGCATTTTATGAACCCAATTAAAAGCTCATAAATATAAGTCCTTTTTTCAGTTTAGCCTATTTCTGTTCTATATTTTTAAAGTTGGGGTTAAAATGTACTTTGTTATGAATAATTTACATATTTAAATAAAAATAAATATGTTGATTAATATGAGTTACTATTTTGTTTGTTTTGTAAGTCATATGTGATGAATAAGAGTTGGAAGGATTAAGCGTAATTTTGTTTAATCTCTAGCGAAAAAAATAAGGAATTTACTGTGATTAAATAGGACGGTCAATAATCTGGTTTATTCAATTTAGCTTATATTTCAATTTAGATTTTATAGAAGGAATGAGAGTCACTGGAAGCATATTTGCGAACGAGATTTCTTAGTGAGGGTGAAAAGGGAAGGTTTAATGTAGGGAGAGAGAGGTGGGGGAGGGGTGAGAAAGTAGTCTGCGCAAATCGATACGTGGGGTTGGTAGAGGAGTGAGTAGAAGCAGAGTTAGTGATGAGTTAGTATGGAGGGTGGTTGGTGCGCGTTTCATGAACGGAGGCCCGTCGTCCCCGAACATAGACACTGGCGACGGCTTCATGGGCTCCAACCACCCTTACATCCACAACAGCTCCTCGGATGGCTGCTCATGGCGGTCCTCGGGGCTGGGGCATTCCTCCTACTGGTCCCGGCTGTCATGCCCTCCCTCTGGCCTTTGCTTTATTCGCTTCTGACAAGCTTGTTCGTACTCCATGCCGTCGCGCATTTTGCCGCCCTGGTGCTCGATCCCGCCGATCCCAGACTCCGAAAGCTCCGGCCAACGTCAACAGCCGTTCCGGAGTTCGACCGGACGAAACACGCTCATGTAATTGAAAACGGTCGGTGCCACCTTTGTAATATAGAAACGTCGGGGCCGCGGACCAAGCACTGTAGTGTCTGTAACAAATGTGTCGGCCGTTTCGACCATCATTGTAAGTGGTTAAATCACTGTATAGGAGGGAGAAACTACGCCGCGTTTCTTGTGTGTGTAGTGTCGGCCGCTCTTGCTTGTTTACTGCTTGTTGTTTTGGCCACTACAATTTTAGTGTGCTACCATGTTGATCAGACTAAACTTGCTATATGGTATTATTCGCCCTTTGACGGCACAGAGTATGAAACTCAGTCCTTTAACATGTTTGCCTTGGATGCCCGTGTCTTCCTTTTTCTTGTAGGTGGAGTAGGATGCTTAGCGGCTCTAGCAGCTTGCCTCCTCCTTCATCTATGTATTTTTCATGTTTACATCTCATACAGAGGTATAACAACATACGAATACATTAGAAATTATCGAGAAAATACGTTCAATAAAAATCGTGCCATGTCAACCGTCCACCCTAAAAGTAGTAGTACTTCTTCCGAGCCAATATTCACCGTCCAATCCCATTTTGACCGCAACGGTTCAAGTGAATCCCGAATAAACAGTGAACAAAAAGATGGATCGAGAGAAGGAAGCATAAGTAGAAGGACCCCAGGAGTAGATTTCTGTTGGAGGATTTTCAGACGGTCGCACAGACAGAACGTCGAAACTGGGCAACGGCCAAGGCCCCACCTTCACCCAAAAGAATCATATTCTCTTCATTCTTCGATCGAAGTCGACAATAAATCCTATCCTAGACAAAATCAGATGAAACGAACAAATACTTTTCCTCTTGACAAAGGAAATGCTTCAATTTCTGATCGCGTCAGTGAAAATCAAAAAGTAGTTGTAACAAGGAAATCGTGTCAAGGCTGTCGTTACTGTCAGATGATGAAAGCCGATCCGACATTAAAAGAACAGATAGATGCGTACAAACGAAAATCGGCAAGAAGACGGCGACAGTCTTGGTATACAGGTGTTTGTTACGGGGAAGAACCTTCCAACGGTTACGGAGGCAAGAAAAATCAGGTGGCACCTGGAGAAAGAGAGAGGCCTCTAAGATCCTGTAGTCTTCCGGCTTTACCTCCTCCTACTCGGAGGCAAGTAAACACTGTATCTTTGAAGGAACTTAGCGAGGTACTTCACGCCGTGCAAAACCAACCTCGACCAAGACCTCAAAGACACAAGAAGGCCAGCCCGTTGTCACCAACCTTATCTCCTATACACGAATCTGGCCTCTCTAACCCATCAACACCTCATATAACGCCTCGACCTCAGTCTTCCTACAGGACACGCGTAGAATCCCCTCTCGTAGTTCTTTAAACTCTTAGTACAGCCTTCTTTACATGCGACTTGGATCAATTACTGATGCCTTAAAACAGCGTATATTTTAACGAATGAGGTAAGCATTTAAATAATTTCTCTTTAATTTTAATAACACAATAATGGCATAGTTAATCAATAAAATATAACATTTTTAAAGTAGTTAGAGTTAAAAATGGTTACTCATAGAATATATTGGACGTTAAATAATTATTCAAGGCTTAATTTGCTTCCGAGTTAATATTCGTGATATATTAGAGATAATTATTCACACAAATGTAAGAATGATCGAGGAGTAATTGAATAAACAAACATTTGAGTTCAAGACACGAATCTCAAATAAGACGTGGAGGGAATCCTTACTCCTAATCGCAGTATTTCATGTTCATGGTCACGGCCAGTTAGAATGAATCATTCTTATCAAGCGGCCTGTTGTTTAACTCTATGCATAATTTAGATGAAGATGATATGGAGCTTTTGATATTTCACTGGCTATTTATTAATACTGACTAATAATTATTTACATGAAAGGCTTGTTTTAGTTATAAAAATAAAATTTATTTTGTTTACTTCATGAAATAAGCCAAATCCACGGATAGGAATCTCCTAAATTGAATTGATACCAGAGAAGAGAAATTATTCAAAAATAATCTATATAATTTTAGTGAATATACAATGCAGAAACTGTAAAAAATGTAAAAATCGGATGCAAATTAAAAAATATTGAGTATCATGTATTCAATAAATTGAACTGATAAACTAAACAAAACCAGTTTAAAAATAATAAAGGCTCATGTTTTAAATCTTCTGATGAGGAATGAGTCTGAAAAACTTTTTTTTTTATTAATAACTAATCAATGCAAGCAACCCATTAATTAAAATCACCAAACATTTTCCATTTAATACAATTACTAAGATAAGAATGCAGCTAATGAAGAAAGGTATAAACAGTAAAAGTTATTCTTATTGCCTCTAATTTCATTAAACTTTACTCTAATAATATACATATTTGAAGTTATAAAGCCACGAGCTTTGCTTCAACTAGTTTTATTATTAATAATCTAAATACTACAAGATTTATCTTCTTCCTTAATCGATTTCAAAATGAATGAACGTAGGCTAGTATAAAAATAGAGCAAAACCTCATAATAAATACAAGTGGGCCAGGGTTAAAAATAAGATTAAGCTCTAATGTCTAGTTTCTAAATATTTATAAACGATCGATCGCTTCTTTTTTTATGAATATGTTTGCGAATAGAATAATAGCTTTTTATAACGAGTTGTTTGTTTGCAAAGGACTCCATTTTTAAACATATAAAAAGTATTGACATATTGTTACCGATACTTTCAAAACACACTCAGTACAAAAACAAATTATGTGTTCGTCCCTTGTATTCTGTAACAAAATAAAATTTATAGATGACTTATAGAATATATTTATAGACCATTTATTGAAAACACTTTAAGAGAAGAAATATATGTTTGTGCTTGGATCACTAACAATTCACTATTTGCAAATAAGTTTTTTAGTATCTACAACCTAAAATTTAGCTTATAAATTTTGAAATTTAAATGGTTGTAATACCCTTTATACATAATACATTTATTCATTATTACGTACGTCCCAGCATTCTAATTTATATATATATAATATCCATCCAAATACCCCTGACGACTTATCACGATGTTTTTGGATCTATGTCCATCACACTTTGTATAGGTGCTTCTTAGCCCCTGTGTAGTGCTATGCAATCTTGATTCGATGTCATGACAATGCCACCAGAACCAATTGCACCAGTATCTTGAAATTTGGATACAAGCTTATTTTATATATGCCATGAATAACTTTTCTGAAAAAGATTTTAAATCGACCATTTTGATTCAAGATGGTGTCCATGTACATTTTAAAAACCAAGGACCTAACATTTGCTATTAGTAACGCTACTTTTTAAACAGCTGAAGATGAAATAATTGTCTTTAGTATGAATTTCTGAAATAATATAAGTACATATATGCTATACGAAATAAATTCGATCTCTGTAAATAATAGGGGCAAAGTTAAAATAATGGAAATTGAGCCCAGACCAAACTTCTGAAGCTAGGATGATGTAGAAAGGGAACTGATATTATTAACATCTAGATATCTTGGCTTGGGTTAGTAATTTTAATGTTTCTTGTCGGTTGTTTATAAACCTAAAGTTAGTTTATAAATTTGAGGAAATATATAAACCGTAACACTATCTGTTACCAAGAATATATATATATTATATATATATATATATATATATATATATATATATATATATATATATATATATATATATATATATATATATATATATATATATATATATATATATATATATATATATATATATATATATATATATATATATATGATATGTAGAAGATAATTTAAAGATGATAATTAAAAAACCGATATCTGATGTTAAGTTAATAGTGATATTTATCACTTAGTTAAATTAAAGCTAATACATTTCTTACACAAAATAGAGCAAAAAATGTTGTTAGCTCTTTATAGGAGCTGAGCAGAAGGGTAAATCATCACTGAATGAAAGCGTTCACTGATAGGTGGGTGTATATTGTGCAGAGCCCGATATAACATGAAATGACCATCTGTACGCCTGAGAAGCCTTGAAGATGTTAATGAAGAAAGAGTTATATTAGCGTAATATGAGTTAGAGAAGAGAATCTACCATAACTCATATTCTGTTTAATAGAGTTCAGTTTTAAAACAAGTTAGAGTTTTTATCAATAAAATAAAATTAAAGCAAAAGTATAGCAAACATCAAATTTGATTTTGTAAAAACATTTGATCCACGAATGTTTAATAAAACTTAATGTATAATACATGTAGACATGTAGAAATTGTATTAGAATATAAGTGAAGAGGAATATCTATGACAATGATTGATATTGAAATAGTGTTCATTCTATAGGTTTACAGCATGCGTTGAAAAAAAAAACCTTTTTTTAATGGATAGCTTTATTGTGACTTTAAATCTTCACCTGTCTAGTTTATACAATGATATTATGGGATAATGTATTACGCATAAAATAGTTTCCATATCCATTTTACGAGTATAAGCATACTACATTCCCTATTATCCACCTGTCCTCAAATCCTTGAAAGTAACGGATAATTTTATATGATCTATGTTAAAGACCTTGGAAGAATATGAAAAATGTCCTCAGTTAAAATATAACCAACAGAACTAGCACACAAATGTGGAAACTACAAATAATCTATTAACAATTCTTGTGAACATCCATGAAAACAATTAGATAAACTTATTCTTCAATAACACATCAGATGAGTTCTCACATTCGAGATCTGACTATTATAACTTAATAATAAAATAGCGTATTTGTCTTTAGTTCAGTTGTTCCTTTCTAGTATACTTTCTTGCAGTAGTCTATCCATTAAGCATTGAAGCAGAGATACTAATTTTTTTCTTAACATTTTTTGTATTCTTATATCTTCGGCTGACATAGCTATCTGTGACAGTCCATCAATGAGGCGACCGTGTATGAGGTCTATGATTAGATTAAAGTTGGCGAGGAAATCTACCCTAAAATCAGGTTTAAAACCACCAGTGACGATGAACTGTCATGTGAACTGCCTTAGAAAGTGAAAGTCCTAGGTTGAGTGTCATTTTTGTTACGCCGTAAGTTTTTGGAACGAAGTTCCTTATGGCACGTTCTGGAGCCCGGGAGTGAATCCGAAAAAAACGACCGTCACAAAACCAAGCGTCACGAAATCTACCGATGACGATAACTTGAGTTAAAGAAGATCGAGTTAGTTGAAATTTAGTACACATGTTCATTTTACCAATGCCCGCAGGCTGAGTTCGTCGGACAGCGTTATCCGCCCGAGCGTTCAAGCGCACCGCTCACGTAAACGTAAGCTTCAAATTTAAAATTGGAATATTAGGACGGGAAATAATTCTAACTTCATCTATTTAATGAGGCAAACAATTTTTCTTAAATAAATTGTTTTAGTAAAACGAACACTGGCACTGGTATGAAGTGATAAAAATCGCTAAATTTATTAAAGCGGACCTAAACGTTTAAAATAAAGAAAACAACGTTTTTACCGATATCTTACGTTCTAACGTAACTATTTTAATAAAACTTCTTACACATCGTCTAAAGCACAATTAAACAGGCATGTCAAATTTCAACCTGATACAAGCAAATGTTTTTGAGTAGGGAAGAGATATATTTTATAATATTTTAAATTAGTAGGCCTGGTAGGTAGAAAACAGTCCTATAACTACAAACATACTCTTTAACTATAAACTCATCATGATTAACTTTATTCTCAATATTCAATACATATTTATTGTAATACGTTTGCTTTAATGATACAAATAATGATTTTCTTGTAATTTTGTCTTCACTCCGCTAGGTTAAAAAACAGTTAGATACTTTTAATTTTGTCTCTTTTCTAACTCCACCATGAACAAGTAGTTAGCAACGTATACGTACTTAGCAGTGTGATTTTATAATTTACATTTAATGAAAAATGTAAGGAACTTCGTTCCTACCGGGTGTCCCGCGACACCACTCGTATTTTTTCCAGACCGTTTGCAGCGAAATTGTACGGATGCTTCGGTCTGAAACAATGATGCTGATTCGATTGCAGTGGCAGCACTAGTATCCATCAGGAAACGCCGGCCTGTTCTGTCCAAGATGAATAGGCGGCGTGATGTTATCTGTCCACCGCTTGCTGCAGAGAGTGTCGGACCATCTAGTTAATTAACCACATGGAGTTGACGTTGTCTTGGCGCGTTGACCAAATTGCTGGTGGTGCCAGCACACATCTGAGTCGGATTGGTTCCGTGACTTAGACCGCCTACCAAAGGAAGTTTCACGATAACGAGAGTGGTTTTTACGCTGTTCACTTGCGAGTTCCGTCACTATCTCTGTTAGTACTTCTATTTTTTCCTTAATAGAAGACGCGCTTCTTGGTGGAGGGATGATAGACGTAGTAGTGACGCTTTTGTTGATCAGGATGTCGGAACTGCGGGTTATTCCAATATTTATTGGCAATCTTAGCAAGTTTAAAAGTTTCCCCTAAAAAACGGCCTGTATAAAATTTCCCCTAAAAACGGCCCCTAAAACGCCTTGTATTTATGAAGGAAGGCTCTGGAGCTAGAGAGATTTTAAAAATGTCTCTGATATCTTGTCGGAAGCCAGCTCCTTAGCAACTGGAAAGGGCGTTTGTCCCCCAGTTCTAGGTTGCAGAGTTCTTGAGTTATGGTTCCCAGAGTTTGTAAATTTCTTTTTCATCATAGCTTTGATAGCGGAGTACGATTTCATCAGTGCCATGTCACTGTACTGTTAACTGCACTTACGACTATGCTAAACTAGGTTGTTTCGTTAGTAATAAAGTGCAAACTAGGACTCGAGGTGTCGAAACCATAACTTAGGAGAAGCTCAAAACAAGCCCCAAGACAGTTCTTTGATGTCCTGATTTTGTCCAAAAAATGATTAAGAGTGAAGGTCTTGGAATCGAAATTTGAATGATTACAGATTTGAATAATAGAAGAAAATAATGTTTTGGATTTATAAACTATATTTTGGAATTAATTTATTTTACAATTAAAATAATAAATATACTTACCTATTTTAAATTAATTCTGTACTTTGCATTTAGTAATTTAAATCTACATTTTATAGTATTAAGAATATTTTTGTTAATATTAATTTATTAATTATTATTAACAACAAAGCGCAAAAGAGGAATGTCGATTGTCTATGGTAATCGCAGACCATTTTTTCTAATATAATCTAGTTTATAATGAGATAACAATCACAAAGGAGGAAAAATATGTTTTAAATTAACTAATTTCTGACACAAACATTTACATGAAAATCTGACCTCCTAATAATAAACTCTTTACAATTATGTCTTACGCAATAATACATAACTTCCATTTTAATTTCTTGTCATTAGCGTCTAATATCTCTTCAAAATGTTATTTTTTCCGGTAGATTAATTACATTAAATTAAAGACTTATCCCAAAAACTTGGTACTTGAAATGGCTATCATGAATAAATATTTATGTCTCTAGTAAAAATCTGGATTACTGCACGTCTTCCAAGATTGATGTATTCGACTAATCTGTTCATGATGTATACGAATTTATCCATATTAACCACATGTTCCAATAACTTATCTCTTAAATTAGGTACAGAGTACTGATAAACTGATCCTAATACATGTGCGTCTGTATTTCACATCGACCACGTGCATAGGTAGAAATGGAGGAGATAGGTGTATTTCACATTGACCACGTGCATAGGTAGAAATGGAGGAGATAGGTGTATTTCACATCGACCACGTGCATAGGTAGAAATGGAGGAGATAGGTGTATTTCACATTGACCACGTGCATAGGTGTAGCTGACGTATATATCTGTTAATGGTTAAACATTTGAGAGAGGTGAGACGTGTTTTAAATTGAAAATCGCAATGAGTAAATGTGTAAAGTAGCCTAACCCTTTTCATGTTACAACTAAATACAGAGTTTTATCGGACGTTAAAGAAACAGAAAAAACCTTTTGGTCTATTTTAAAGTGTTTACGCTACTACCATTTGTTTTGACTTTAAAAAAGGTTATTTTCTTTGTAAATAATAATATATTTCATTCTAGTTTCTGTTTAAATGTAAAATCGGCCTAACTACCTAAACATTGTTTTGAAATCTCTTTTTGGCGTAAATCCAAGGAGTATCAATACATAATGCTTCTACTGTTAATAGTCCAGAGTCCATTTGTAATATTTATTTATTTTTAATTTTAGTTTCAGTTCCAAGTCAGTTTAAATTAATATAATTATGCGAGACATAATAATGAACTAAATATATAATTATTCAACTTTGGAGATGCATAATGCATACTCTAAAATCATATCTTCCTTTATTAAATATAGTTTTGTCCTTAAAAATTACATTTGATTCAAAACGTTTTCGGCATTTTTTATTTTTGTGTTTATGTCCTAATCTTAAATTAACATTTTTTTTAAATATTATTTCTAAAGAGTTCTTGCTATAAAATAAAATTTAAAAGTAAACATTTAACATAATGTTACTTCATTAAGGAAATTAAATGTTCATAAAAAAAAGTCAAAATGAATTTTACGAAAATTCAATTTATAATCGGGGGATTTGGAGTGGAACCATTAGCATTGGTGGGAAAAGGAAAGTTAGCATTGAACTGTTAAAAAAGGTTTCCCTTAAAATTTTGTCGTTTAAAAAAAAAGATTTCCATTTTATATTAAAGTCATGGGAGAGGAAAATTCATATCAGTTAAATAAATTTTAAATAAGTAAACTCTCAAAATATCTTATTTATTTTAATAAATAAATTATTTAATTGATTTTAATTGAAATAATTTTGTATTCAAACCTTTATTTTTATAAATATAACTAATTTATTATTTACTTACAGAATTTAGCTTCTTTAAAGCCTCTTTTAAAGAAATGAATACTATTGAATTTAAAAGTATAGTTTTATAATTTGCTCTCTTTATTTTGATGGTTTTGTTAGTAATTTGAAAATAAATGTTTAATTAAAAAATATTTATAAAAGTATTTATACATATATTTAATAAAAAGAATGAACAAGTAAAAAATTAATTTGAACATAGTGAGAGAATCAACATAGCAGAAAAATGATAATTATTTCGAAATTCAATTTTTTAAGTTTTTGGTAGTTTTATACTACGGAAAGTTGAAATTTTAATTTAAATCAAATTATAATTATTATTAACTACGGGAAAAAGACAGTGAAAATACATCCCGGCGCTGGAGTGTATTTTTCACTGTCTCTTTCCCGTAGTTAATAATAATTATAATTTGATTTAAGATAATTATTTCTATAATAATTAATTGTACTATATAATATAGTATATTATACATCATTTAGATATGAATCGGTTAATCACGTTTAATGTTTTGTCTTTATAGCAACTACTAGCGTGTGATTTTTTGTAAATGTAAAATTACTTATTAAGCTCTGTTAAAAAAAAATTATGTTTATTAAATGAATATTGGCTACTTTGGGTGGAACCATTTATAAAATATCTTGGTAGAAGCAACAACATTAAATTATTATGTTGCTTATAAGGCCCTTCCACACTAAACAAATAATGGGAATGTTGTTAAGTATAAATGTTACCTACTAAACAATGTTTGTTTCTACAACTCCTCTGAATACGAAAATTAATTATAACGCTTCTCTCGCAAACTTTTAATTTTCAGGAAAAAAACAAAACATTTGATATCATAAAATGATCAATATGATAAATGTATTGTGATCCAATTTCGTCTTGCTTGCATTTCTACATGTATTTTAGGGTTCTGCAAACTATGCCGCTTAGGTTACGTTATGCGACAAAGAGCTATAATGACGGTGAAATAAGACTATTGGGCACTTCTTTGTACTTTAGCACTCCCCTCCTTGGTTCTAAACAGTAGTCTGCCCTACAAAAGTCTGAATGGTCTCCCCAAGACATTGAAACTCCCGGGGCAGTTTTATTTTTATTACGCTATTTAAAAATCGAGTCTTATTACATATGACACTAAATCTTATTCAGAAATTTGTTGGACAATGAGTTCTACAGTTTTCTTAGCGTATATTTAATATTCCTTTGTCTTAATAGTTAATTAGACTGAGGGATAGTATCACATAGTACTTTGTCCCAGGGTACATTGGACTCCCTTTGTCTACTACTTTGTATAATATGTTCCTTTGTCTAAATAACTATTAAGACAAAGGGATATGGGGGGGGGGGGGGGGGGGTGCTTAAGTAGAAAAGTACCGACTACTGTGTCGAAGATTTCAGGACTGATTTAATGGTTGGTTATCTATTTACAAACTTCACAAGAATCTCCAACGCAGACTTTAGTTTTTAGGGACAGTGATATCTTTAGAAAATACAAACTTTCGTAAAGCGATTACTTTTCAAGATGACCTGGCTATAATAGTCTTTTTACTACTGGAGGAAAGTAATTGTTTAAGGTAACAAAGTATAGCATTTCCGCTATCATGCCTGAAGTGTGTTTAGAAATTCTAAATTGTTTGTCGCAGTATGTAAAAATAGCTTCTCTCGTAGAATGGCAGTTAATTTTCACTGCCTTCAAAGTTAAACCAATGCTTGGGCACTGGGCGCACTTGACAGGTAACATATTGTTTTACAATTACCTTGTGGCGGCCTACAAGCTTCTTTTAATTTAAGTCTATTTATTATTTAAGAACACTTGACATTTTCTTTTAGATTGTTTACCTTTGTTAATAAAACCAGTCCTGTTCCGAAAATAAATCAAGATCGTGCACTATTTCTTTTAGATTCTAAGCTCACCAATACCTGATACTAGTAGGAAGTATTTCTTTAATTGAAAAAGCCTATTCTATAGCAAGGCAACAAGAGACGAAACCTCAAGAAGTACAAAAATATGTGTGTGACTCTCACGCATTAGAAGTGAAACTTAAGTTCTAGAATAAGTTGCTTTTATGTCCCCTTTTACATAATATTAATATAATATAATTATATAAATATATATATATATATATATATATATATATATATATATATATATATATATATATATATATATATATATATATATATACATATATATATATAAATAAATATATATATATATATATATATATATATATATATATATATATATATATATATATATATATATATATATATATATATATACATAATTCAGAGTTTAAATCATTCCTTGAAGAAGCACTTAACTCAATGTTACTCGTTTGTCAAATCAAATTGCTTCACTTATTAAATACTATGTTCATTGAAATGAGGATTTGTAGGTTCCAAGATAAAGAAAACAAAAAAAAATGGTTGTGACTTAGATTTAATTAATAATGAAATAGCAAGCCTTATTTAAGTAGGTAATGCACATTATAAAAATACGCAACAAAACAAGAGTTTACAATGCCGCCACAGTCAGATAACTTCTCAAAGAAACGTAATTTCAATTTATAAAATATTTTCATAAAATGTTAGCGAATTATGAAGAAAAAACATGAAAAAAACATTTTTATATATATATATATATATTAATTATCAAAATGTATATAATAATACGCTTATATCAATTTTGAATTCAGAAGTCGATGGTTCGAAACTCGCCCAGGTGAAAGATTTTTTACAGGTAAATTAACTTCCAACTAAGACCGGCAGTTGATAAAAATATCTCTCACTTGGTGAAGTCTCAAAACAAAAACTTACAACTTCATATCAAAAATGTTTCACTTGGACGAGTCTCGAAACGCGAACTTCATTTCACGATTTCGTTTCAGCCAAGCCAATTTACTCTACCGTGGCTAAAGAGGTTTCACTTAAAAAAAAGTTGGAAAACTAAAGAAATAATATAAATTAATATTAAAAATAACATGCTAGCTCAGTGTGGACAAGGGTGGACAGTGTGGACTTTACAAGGGATTCTATTAATTGTGTCTCAAAACTATAGCCATTTTAAATATAATATAATATATATACTTTACGATTTTCAGCATATGCTTATTTTAAAATATTATTATATATTATTATTCTAATACATATATGAATTACAGGGCTGGTGATGTGACTTGTTCATACTCTTAGTTGAATGGAGAAGGGACCAAGCTGTTTACTAAACTGCGCACGGGTTGATCTGGTAACTCGTATGAGTGATTGCAGTGCCAAATTATTATTTAACCTATCCTAGCGAGGATATAGATGCTCAAATAGATGCCCCCTACAAATAACAATATTAATGTTAATAGTAAGTAATACATCTCTTAATTAAATTTATATATTATTAATTCTAGAAAATTTAAGTATTATCCTTTATATGTATTTGTAATAAGTTGATGTTCATGTTTTTGTGTTTTCTAATTTATCGATTTTGTATGGATATTATTTATAATACTATATTATATAGACGAGCAAGAAGAACAAATTAAATTAATTCTATGATTAAAACAAAATACATAATAAAATATAAATAAATTTAGGATAGCAAGGATTAGTCAAATGTAAAAATCAAAGTTGACTATTTACTGGGGTTTCGGAAAAATGTTTTCCTTCTTCAAGGTAATTCATTCACCATTCTTATTTTATACTGTCAAGAAAGAAAGAAATTTATCTGAAACTTGAAACCTAAAAAAAAAATTAATCAAAATTGATCTGAACGGTAAATCTATAACTTTGATAAGAACTGTGAATTTCATAAAAAAAATTAAGATTGCGAAGTTTCAACTGATCTTCGCAATCTTAATTTTTTTTATGAAATTCACAGTCGATATAAAGTTTTTCCTTTTATAGTGTCGTGGTGGATCCTTTTAGGGTAATAAAATAAACTAACGTTTAAATGGCGACGTTTCGGCTTAACCAGCCATTATCAAGCCTAAAACATATATTTTTTTACATATATATGTCACTTTCTTGTAACGATTCTCACTTAAATCACATTACAGGTATTGTTGTCAAGATGAGTTAAATCACTGTTATAATTAACATGTTACGTCGTCCATCTAATTTTTTTAAAAAATATATATATGTTTTGGGCAAAGTAATGGCTTGTTAAGCCGAAACGTCGCCATGTAAACGTTAGTTTATTTTATTACCCTAAAAGGATCCACCACGTCACTATAAAAGTATTACAAAGGGTACCATTTTGGATTGGATAATAAAGTATTTCCTTTCGATCACTATTTTAATAATTTCTCAAATAAATAATAATATAAATCAAAAGTCCACATTGGTGAGTTAATTGTCAAACCGCAATATATAATATATAGCTCATTGATGTAAAACTTGATTTCATTGATCAAACGTTCTGTTTTATTGCTAAATGTATTTATATTTCTGTGCTTTACCTACTAACTGAAGATATATCTAACTCAACTAAGGATAATAATATACCTTAGAGGCAGACACCTCCAGAGAATTCTTTTCCCTAGAATTTATAACATTTCAATTCTACAATATTCCAGTTATTACCTCTTAATTTTTATTTAATAATGTGTTTATTAGAGTTTTTATACATATGTCTATACATCAGCACACTATAGACCTTATATTTTAGTGTTAAAGATTATTGTATTAATACTATATTTTATTCTCAAGTATGATTTATGTACTATTTACATTTTATATTTTCTATCATAATATTATTTTAGGATATTTCCAGTGTGTATGCTTGGCACATAAATCGAACCATTTTAAAAGTCGATTTTAATTCATTGTTCTATCTGTATTGGGTTGAACTTCTCCCTTTTTTTATTATAACATCACTTTATTATTGTATCGATAAATCGATGTTTTATTTGACGTCCCCTCTATTTATATAAGTAAAATATACATCAATCAATTTTAAAACTCATCAATATTCGTTTCACTTACTTAGATATTGTTTGCCTTTTATATTTTCAATACTCTTCATCTATTTAATTTTATCATAACCTCTTATTTTTTCATCATTCATCTACTTAACAATCAATCATATTATTTATTATTGAATTACAGCTTATAGATTTAAGTTTGAAAACAGATCAAATTCAATTTACAAAGTAAAAGGTTATTGACATCTATTTATTAAGCACGGACTTATGGAAATTCTATTCATTGTTTATATTTGTTTTTAGTTTAGAATAAACCATGCAGTGATTAGTTATTCAACTTTGATGATACTTCAAAGTTTTTATTTTAAGCCTAAAAAAACAATCGATTAGAAATAACTGTATTATACTATGGATATCAACTGGAATAATTCTAATAGTTCATGTTGTAATAGAACATTATATATATATTATTAAATTGTTCTTAGTGAAGTTTATTACAGAAGTAGATTTATTTTAAGGAGGTTTCCTTCTTTTTAGGTCAATAATTTCATTTACTTCTTATTAATAATAAGAATATATAGACTTTTATTGTAGATTATTATTTTATTGTATAATAAATGAAGTATTCAAGAAAAACCTTAAAAAATTTTGTAAATGAAAAACATCTCTTCTTAACTTCACCTCGCATTTTATCGCTACAATAATTAAACTGCTAGGCTAAGCAACTTTAACATAATAATTATACAAAAAAAATCGGTCCGAGACAACTTAGACAAACTTTCTCATATACGAGTTCATAATTACTTAGGCAATGTTTTCCATTTATTAGTTTTCGTACCTGCGTTTATTTATTATTGAAAATTATATCAAAATTTACCATAAAAATAACTTCTCCAGGGCGGGGAATCGAACCCGGGCAGGCTTCGTCCGCGTTTCAAGCTATTCTCTCCGTAACTAGATTTTTTCCAGGAAAACTGCTTATATCGTTAGATTAGAATTTAAATGAACTACATTTTAGATTTTTTTAAATCAAAATAGTCTGAACCGTTTTCGAGAAATAATTTTTTTCATGATTTTTCAGAGTTTTCGGGAGTCAGTGCCCCCCAAATTTTGGGCTAAAATTCATTTCTCGATTTTGCCTCGAGGTATGATTTTTCTGAACGTGTATACCAAATTTCGTCAAAATCGGCCCAGTAATATAGCCTACAGGCGTCTGCACAGACGACTGACAGAGATTTTTTAAAAACCACTTTTTTGGACTCAGGGGACGGAGCTTAGAACGTGTAAATCCATCAAAATCTGAAAATCGAATTTTCGCGCCATCACAATACTTTCTCTTTATATGAGAAAGTAAAAAAGGAATCTGCATGGTTAAAACGGGTAGTCACAATATTTAATCACTACGAACTCCATAACAGGATAGATAACATTTTTATTTTCTTTTATCCGAGTTTCCCTAAAAGAAACAATCTAAAGTAAGAATTAATACAACTAATAGATGTTTTAGACATCATTTTACCACCAACAGCCATATTTTGAAAATTATGTTGTTTTTTTTTATTATATATATTTTTTTTTATTCCGGGGGGGCATTTACACCCGAAGACGCAGGCCACTTAGGTGGTCCATTAAATATACCCGGGTTAGGGACCAAAATCTTCACACTCGTGTGAAGATATTCCCGGGATGGTTCGGGAATCGAACCCAGAGCTGCGGTCACCTTCTGACCCGGCTCGATGCTGCTTAACTTGCGTTATTGCTCGGCAAGCGCTCTAGCCTCCGAGCCCAGGCCTCCAAAATTATGTTTAATATATGGTTTACCCGGTTAGCGTTTACATTAATATATTTCATTAAATATTAAAATAATAAAAACGGTCTAAATAATAAGAAGGAATAGAGTGGAAGTGAATAGAGTGAGGTTGCAGAATAGTTAGAGAAAACAGAGTCAGAGCGTGAGGTAATAATAATTCTCTGTACTATACTATATACTAAAAATAAAGGAAATGCTTGAAACGTTAACCTAGTAGTATTTTCGTTAATAAAAAAAGGCTAAAATGATGATTTTGTCTCGAACTAGTAAAATGTCAGAAATCATATCATTAATAATATTAACCTTAAATTAAAACAATGATGTGTAGGAATCCATCATACCAGAAGTACATAATTTTTTTGGGATTATTAGTTAATCAAATTATTAAGAATCGTGGAATAGGGGGACAAAGTCAATGACTGGATGTGGTCAGGTGATGCGGGTTTAGCGGAGGTCAGTGTGGGCGAGGAGGGTCATACTACCCGTGACCAAAAGGTTACTCATTAGCCCTGGTCTCGTTCTGTCTTTTATACCCTTCTTAGGTATAGTACCGATTTTGATGAAGTTAGCCCACACAGGGTCCCATATTCTAAACCCTCGGTGGAGATGTATAACACAACCTATTTGTCTAGTACCTTATTTTAAACTGATGTGACCGTTCGTCCACTAATTAGTTAAACAGGTTATAGCTAGGATAATGTAGGAGAGCCCCCGGCACCCCAACTAAACTATTTTCTATCCCCCTCACTATTTAACTATTATATGATTAACTCATAATCATTAACTATTTTCATAATATTCAATATTTATTGTAATACCATCTCTTTAATGTTAGAGCTACGAGCTACGCGATGCATTGTTTATTATAGGGTTAGGATAATTCAATAGTTGTACAACTAAAGTTTGTATGTGTTAAAATTCAGGTAGTTATAGAAAAAATTCAGACATGATATAGATTAGGATAAAATTACCTTTTTTAATTAAGCCAACTTAATAATTTACCAGCCAAATTCGAGTCATATGGGCTTCTTGACAGCTGTTTATTATAGGGAAGCTTGAAATAAATCGCATTGTCATGCCATAGTATATTTATTAAAAATAATGTATCATATTTGAGTTTTGTTTTATTTAAGCGCGTGCAACCTAATATAATACGGGTTGTGATAGTGTTAAAATGTGTATTCAAATTTAGTATTTGGCAATAAAGTAAAAAATATTATGCCTAGAGTTTTAATTTGTGAAATTAAAAATACTGTTCGATCAATATAACTAGGCAATTATAAATATTTTAAATTTCTTTTGGATAGTACTGTGATTGCTATCATTGAACATATAGTTTTATCTTATATACACCAAATTATAATTATGATAATTCCGGGTCCAACAGTTATGCAAATTACACCAGAATGAATTTATCAAAGAAAAACATTTTTTACTACATTTTTGAGATAGAGAATATGTATCCTTGAATTATAGGATCAATGGACAGAGGTTATTCTTGCTGGACTCTTTACATAATTGAGGTTAATTTGTATAATTTTAATCTAATGTACCTCACCAACATTTTATGGGAATTAGTCATTAAATAGTGTATCATTACTATTCTAATTATTGCATATTAAATCTTAAAATAATACTTAATTGTTTAGCTATAAACAACTAGATATCCTTACATCTGACTTTTATTAGGCACAAAAAAGACAATTTGAGAGTTATCATAAATCTCCTTAAAAATAATGTTAACAGGTAATTTATTTTATTAATAAACCATAATATCTCTTAAATTAATACAAGTATCACCAATATTTAGAATATAAAATAATCATTTCAGAGAACAATAAACGTGTGAATTTATATTATTGGTCTCAAAGGAAAAATGTCAAATGCTTCCCAAAGCCCATAACTCTTAAGTTAATAATGCGCATCCTTTACACCATTTTTTACTACGTTTTTATTAGCTTGCTTTCTTGTTTGTTTGTCCGGTACAAATCTGGCAATCGATTTCTAACTAACTTCCCGAATAGCTAGACATTTGAAACTTTTATCATAGCTCAGAACACGATGACAATGCATTATTTTAATACTTTTGGCCATCTTTCAGCAGAATTTAATTGGTTTTCAGCAAATTTTGCTGTATGGAAAGTTAGTTCGGAAAAAATCCGCAAGTTATTCTATTTTTTTTGCCATGTCCCATATTTACGCAATCTTCATTTTGACGGGCGTCAAATTTGTGATTTTTATAAATAAGATATAAACATTGAATGACTGCAAAACAGGAAATATAGCGATGGCACCGTTTAGATTTGGTGTTGGGGAGATCCGTTGTACAAAGATTTGTCCTTTTATAGGTTTAAGATCAGCTCTCTAGATGGTTGTCATTTATGTGAAGTAAATAAATTCGGAACTATTTTTTTTTTCACTAACATTATATATTATATAAAAATAACAATTATATTATTAACATTACATACGATTCAACAGATAATTTAAAAACGTAGTATATAAAAAGTTATTTTTATCTTGCAATTTTTTATAATATATTATACGTATATAATGACAAAGTATTATTGATAAAGCAAAACATTCGATGTTGAGAGGTTTACATGTTAACGTCAAAAAACGAGTCTGTTGTCGTCTGTGATCTGCCGTTGTTGATAAGTGCAGACGCTTTCGATCTAAACTACTCTATGTGTGTCGATAAATTTGACATGTAAACAGAAAATTCATACCCCGGTCCCGAGGTGAAATCAAGATGCTGGGGCCCTGCCTTTCAAAGATTATTTCCCAATGACGGTTCCGACAAATTTGATAAAACAATTTATTATTGTAATCATGACTATTACTATTCGGACGATGATAGGACAAGAGGAAGCAACGTTTCACCCTAATGGGCAAAGGTTTAAATATTCTGATAGGGTGTACAACGCTTCCTCGCGTCTTATCGAGTAAGTACTTTAATGATTTTATTACTTTACTACCCATTATTGCATTATTGTCTTATGCCGTTATGTATGTACTTAAAAAATACGAAGAAACAGTCTCTCCGTGGATGATAATACTTGTTTATTTATCAAAGCAGCTTTTTGCTTTTATAAAACCAACATCAGTGCCGATTTTGGAAGAACTAGAGTTACACTATAAAAAATAAGTTGTGGGTGAGTCAAAATGACTCCGAATCATATGACTCACCCACAACATATTTTTACTTTCTCCCATACATAGAGAAAGTATTGTGATGGCGCGAAAATTCGATTTTGAGATTTTGATATGGATTTACATGTTTTGAGGACCCCTGAGTCCAAATAAGTGGTTTTTAACAAATGTCTGTCTGTCTGAGCAGACGCCTGGAGCCTAAATTACTGGGCCGATTTTGATGAAATTTGGCATGCTTGTTTAGAAAAACCATTACCCGAGGCCAAATCGAGAAATGACTTTTATCATCAATTTTAAGGCGCTTCCCCCAAAAACTCTTAAAATACATGAAAATAAAATATTTCTCGAAAACGGTTCATAAGATTTTGATTAAAAAATGTAGTCCATTTAAATACGAATCTAACGATATACGCAGTTTTGAAAAATTTAGTTCCTGAAAAAATAGCTTTAAACGAGGACGGAGAGAGGCCGGGTTCGATTCCCCGCTGAGGAGAAGTTATTATTATGATAAATTTTGCTGCAATACTCAATAATAATTAAATTTACCTACGAAAACACGAAAACTAATAAACTTAAAACACTGGGCTGAGAAATTATGAACTATAGTTCTTCCAAAATCGGCACTGATGATGGCTTTATAAAAGCCAAAAGCTGCTTTGATAAATAAAAAAGTATTATTTTCCGTGGAGTGACTTTTTCTTTGTATTTAGTAAGATGACCTCCATCAACG
Source organism: Gerris lacustris (assembly GCA_951217055.1). Classification (NCBI taxonomy): domain Eukaryota; kingdom Metazoa; phylum Arthropoda; class Insecta; order Hemiptera; family Gerridae; genus Gerris; species Gerris lacustris. The sequence goes on from OX578277.1 coordinate 84,694,354, forward strand.
CTCTTATTTCTTAAGTTATGTATTTAGTTTCTCCCCTTTTTTATAAATCTGTCAATATTCTTTTGTTTCTTACACGAATAAATTATAATTGAAATTAGCATGGGACCATCTGTGAGAGCTACTTATAATAATCTATCCAATTTTCTAATAATCAGATGAGCGCATTTAAAAGATATGTGTTAATAAAAAAACATTCTGCTCACGTGGAAGAAAAACTAACCAACATTGCATCACCATCCAACTTACATCAAAATCAGACGAATAGTTCTTAAGATGTGGTTGTTCTCAAAATTGTTGAACTGGACCGAAAGACACGATACCAATAATGTTCCCTGTTCTCTGAAACATATTTCTGTCCAAGAATGTTTAAAATCGGAGACTTACAAAATATTTGCTCATCAAAACGATCACAATGCTTTCCTTACTTTCGGTAAACTCGACAGAAATAGTTTATTTTATAATAATTAATTAATCTTTTATAGGCTCTATATGCTTACAAGTTAAGTGAAAAAAAAATAAGGGAATTTCACATTGACTTGAATATGAGAAAAATATAGAAGCAATGTTGGAAAGATTGCCAAGGACGGGTTGTTTGGAGATTTATATAGGGTAATTAGAAAGGACATCCAGATGAACGGACAATCGGACAAATAGGTTCCATAACTATTTGTCCGTTCATTTGGCTGTCCTTTCTAATTACCCTATTTAATCTCCCGACTTGTATATATAGAAAGGATAACACAAATAGTAGTGTATATATAGAGTCCTTATATACAAATAATGATAAGAATAATGAACTTTAATAGCACAACAAATCAAACCGAAGAATATAATATCAATAATAAATAATCTATAGAACTATAATGCCGGTTATAAATAATATCGAACTAAACTGTGATATTAATAATAAATAACAATATCATGTATACGCAATTATATCACTTCATAATAAATGATAAGTTAATTACTCTTTCCATGTATGAGTTGAAGCAAAATAATGATAAATTAAATTCCATTCGTATAACAGATAAAAGGGAGCAATAGTTTCAATTAATCTTTGATATCAGTATTTTATTTATTTAACTCTTTTAATGAAATCAATTATCAATTTGCAACCATTTATTTTTGTGTGCAGTTATTTAGATACCAATATGCTACATACAATCTCTCCCTCTTGTATATATATATATGTGTGTGTGTGTGTGTGGTGTATATTTTGGTTCGCTACAAAAATGTAATGAAAAATTAAATATCAGCATCGAAATGAAACCATTGCATTTTACTTAATTAAAAAAATACTTTGGTTTTAATTCGGTATTGTCACATTATTCACTTTACCTGAAATCTTTACTAAGTTTTTTAATGTTTTTACTTTTCCTCACCTTCTCCGAAGGTATATAGGAAAAATATTGCTTATACTTATTTTTAGACCCATGTCGTGTACATTTTGGTCTCCGTTTCACTCCAAAAATGTAATGAGGTGTAATCCTTTCGCTGCAAATTTGTCTGGTGGCGTGTTTTTTTTTTTTTTTTTTTTTTATAAATCTGTAGGGAAGGATAACCCAAAATATACACGCATTTTTAGGTTAGGGTTACGTATCGCTACAAATACATATATATATATATATATATATATATATATATATATATATATATATATATATATATATATATATATATGTAATGTGTGTATGTTTCTTTAGCGTACTTCTTTTCTTTTCAATTGAGACCCTGTCATATTTATCCAGTAATACATTTAAATAAACAGAAAGAAATACGTAATAAATTGTTGTCTTATTTTTTATTAATATAATAAACAATTCTATTCCCTCCCCTTGGTTAAATTCTGATATATATTGAGTTAATTTGTCTCATTTTTCTCTCTGGAGCAACTTATTTGGCAAGGATTCAAGTACGGAAAATTTTTATTCTGAATACCCTTATAATATGAATTGTTCAATGAACCCTCGTTTTTCCTTGCTTGGAAAAATTACCGTTATCTCTATATATTTTTATATTATTCAAAATCTTCTTTTTTAACAATTTATATCTTCCGAGCTTACAGAAGGTAACGGAAGCTATGTGATCATTCTGAAGAACGAAAATATTCTATTTCTCCGATTTCAAAAATTCCATGACAGAAATTCGTTTCACTCATAAGGAAACATTTTTGGTTCCGTGTCTGTCTGTCGCTCAAGTATTACGAACCAACATATCTTAAAAACTACACGTCCGATTTTAATGAAATTTGTATGGTAGGTCCTAATTAACCCATTGCTGAGCCCATTTGTTTCTCTTCAATATGAGCACGAATCACGAATATACATTAATTCACACCTATATCTTCAAAAATACTCATCTGATTTTTTTGAAATTTGGATAGTTTGTCAAATGTAGACCGTAGATAGCACCAGATCAATTTCAACCGTATGAGCTCTTTATCTTTTGCTTAGTTGGAAAAAAAAAAATCATGTAAAAAATCAAACATTTTGACATTAAAATACGAGGGAAACAATTAAATAAATTAGACCATAATGGCTTGTAAAAGCATAAAATCAATTAAGTACGTGATAACATGAGAGGAAGCTATGTGCCACACTAATTGAAAGTCTATATTTATTTCTATTGCTTAATAGTTGCAATTTTATTTATTACCAATGTTCATATTAAAGAGAACAAAAATAATCTTCTAGTTATATTGCTAATTTATTCTATTTAAGTGACAAAAACAAGAAATAAACCTGAATATGTAATCTAATTTACTGATTATAACCATTGAACCAGTTGTGAAAGATAAGAAACTGTATGGATAATAGTTCAGGTAAATTAGACCAAAACGGCGTTCGAAAGAGACAAAATGTGTCTAACTTGGTTTATAACTTCGTCCTGGCAGTGGCATTAAATATCTAAAGAGTCCCCAAAAGTTTATTGGGTGGAACAATTATTAGGGAAGTGAATTGATTTTCGAATAACCCTCTCGCCTCCCCTAAAAAACATTGTTCTATATCCTTTAAAATTTTACAATTTTATCGAACTGAATAGAATATAACCACTTTTAGATCGGATGAATCCTTCCTTATCGAGATAAGATTAAAATAATCTTAACTTTTTGAAGTCACAATTTTACTAGGATATGACTTCCCTTTAGTTACAGGTAAAAACTTAAATTATACCTATTCATTGAAATATATAATATATTTTGTATAAATAAAACATTAAATAATCTGTTAATTAGTGTCGCACATTGCTTTCTCATGTCCAACTGCTTATACATTAATGAGCTTATATGCTATTCTAACCTATTATTGTCATAATTATTTTATTTTCCACCTTTTTTAAAAATCTGTTAAAATTATTATGATTTTTACATGAATAAAAATATCAATTTAGCAATAATTAATGATCGCAGGTGGTTGGAATTATTATGGGACGATCTATAGGCTATATTCGAAACACCATCAAAATTACTTAAAAATTGAGTACTTTTAAAGATGTAGGTGTGAATAAATGTATTTTTATGCGCGTGTGAACGAGAAACAAATAAATACAGATGGTTTAATCTTATATGAGACCACAAATGGACTAATTATGACCTAACATCCAAATTTCATTAAAATCAGACAAGTAGTTTTTTAAGATATGTTTGTTCGGCTTGTTAAATTGAACGGCAGACTGACCAACAGACAGACCGACAGGCACGGTACCAAAAATTCCCTGATGTCTGAAAGGATTTCTATCTCGACAATTTTGAATTTGGAGACATAAACTCATAAACAATTTACGTTCTTTAAAACGATGACAGAGCTTCCGGAGGTATCTTCGTTAAGCTCAGAAGCAAAATCAAGTGATTGTAACTGAATATGTATAATAATTTGAAAGTGAATGCTTCAACTAATGATTCTAGCGAAGTAAGAGAGAATCTCGGGATTTCCTTCGCTCAGAGTTATAGATTTACTGCATGATTGAATCAGGCTTAAACAAACAGGTTTATGTGCAAGGACACTAATTTGAGCCTTGAGTTTGGTTAACGAGAAGCAAATCTTATAATAGTATTAAGCTCGATGTGTATATACTTTATATTTCTTCCTGGTGTTGAACGCTGAGGTTACCAGTATTTTTTTATTCCTAATAACCGGCAATTTGGTAAAGAAATATATGTAATTTCAAGTTTTGCTCTTAATTTAAGAAATCATATTTTAAACCCCGTAATAATACTAACATATTATTCTATATAGTATTCTTCTAAGCTTATCCAGGTTTAAGATATATCTTTAAACTTAGTACATGAAAGACTATGGTTCTGATTTATTACATTCTGATATCTTTAAAGTACCTAATGTTAGTTTTATAAGATATAATGTTACAATTTTAAATGTTTTCGGGATTTTATGTAAATGTGAAGTTAAGTTGCTATTTTTTTATATTAATATCTTATAGTAAAGAGAGTCAGTCACCGATTACATAGCGCATTTAACATTTAAAAATATCCCATTTACTTTATTTATTATTATTAACATATTTATTAGTAAATAAAGTTGCCAAGCATACTCACAAAGGGTCTGAAGGCAATTTTACTAATCGCAGACGAGTTCGTTAACCAGCATAATCGGCCTAGCTGTTTCAGATGGTGGCCATTAAAAGTATGATTTTAGCTTTTGTTTTCAAACGCAATGAAACTACTCTGAAGTCCTCCGCTAAAGATAATAATTTTAGTCTCCACGTGCACAGAAGATTGAATTCCGACTAGAAAAAGCTTAAAAGCAAAGTGATGTCTTCTGATCAGCTCCTAATGGCAACTGAACATGATTTTAGCCAAATAGAATGGAAAAATAAAGGGGATATTAAGGATAAATGAAGAATCTCTAACCCATCTCAGATTTCCCGATGGTGTTTTCTTTTTGCCACATCTTAGCAAGAATTAACAAATATTTTAAAACAGTTAGTCGATGCCGGAAAAGTAACAGGATTTGAAATAATCAAAGTTAATGACAAACAGGATTGAGAACCTATCGTTGTTGATAAAAAGAAACCTTGACTGGGTAGATCGAACAGTGCCGAATAACGTCGCTAAGAAGGAAATACAAAGGCAGAATATATTTAGCGTGAACAAAATATTGGGCTCACAAATATATATTTAAATTTAACATGGCATTAAAGCTATAATGTTGTGCGTTTAACGTTGGCATAGTACCATGTTTACTCTATACGGAGCGCAATCATTGTCTTTTAACGAAAAAAAATGAAGGAGAAAGGTTAAAAACAGCCCAACACGCAGTGGAGAGGATAGTACGCTTGTGTTTAAAAAAAGAGATAAAGTTGGATAGAAGAAATAAGAAAAATCACAGGGAAGTACTTGCGTCCAAGTACTTTTTAGGGTTTTATAGATGATTAAGCATACCCGTTATGTAATTATGATTTTTTTTCTTCGATCCTAAGGGTCCCGGGTTCGATCCCCCGGGAGGTCACAATGTTTTTTATAGGTAATAACGACAAAATAAATTACATTTTTTAGGAAATTTTCATCGCCCAACCATACGGTGTAACCATGAATCATTTCAAAATTTTAAGACCAGCCATTATATAAAATTTGGGGGGGGGGGATTTTTTTGGGGTATATTTTGACTTATAAAACCAATAAAGAATTAAAAATTTAAAAAAGCAAATACATATTTGTATCCTACTCTTCAGCAGCTTTCATTTGATACCCAACTCAAAATTGTTAAAAAATAAAATTTTGGGCGCACTCCAAATTTTCGCGCACAAAATTGGTAATTTTTAAAACCTGGGAATGAACTCCCGGAAATATCATCGCCTCACTATAAGGTATTAGTATGAATTATTTCGAAATTTTAGCACCAGCCGATCTATAGTGGTTAGGGGGGGGGGAATTTTTTTATGGGTATATTTTGTATATTGGGTAGATTTTTCCCCCCTATAAGAAATGCAAATTTTAAAAAAGCATATATATATTTGTGTCCTACTCTTCAGCAGCTTTCATTTAATACCCAACTCAAAATTTTAAAAAAATAAAATTTTGGGCGCACTTCACTTTTTCGCGCCCAAAATGAACAATTTTTTAAAATTTGGGATGAACTCCCGGAATTTTCATCGCCCCACAATAAGATATTAGCATGAATTATTTCAACATTTTAGCGCCAGCCGATCTATAGTGGTTGGGGGGGGGGGGGGAATTTTTTTTGGTATATTTTGATTTATTTAACCAATAAGGAATGCAAATTTTAAAAAAGCATATATATATTTGTGTCCTACTCTTCAGCAGCTTTCATTTGATACCCTACTCAAAAATTAAAAAAATATAAATTTTTGAGTTTACTACATTTTTTCGAATTGCGCATGTGCAAATCAAATTATGAACTTCTGTATATTTTTCCTGTTGTTGGGTCATAAAGTTGCATCAGTGTTTCGAATTTCAGTACTTTCGCTTAAACGGTTCGGGCCCTATGAACCAAAGAGCGACGGACGGACGGACACATCACCCTCGGTATAAGGGTTTTGAGAAGTATCTACAAAACCCTAAAAAGAACAGGAGTAAGAGCAGTCGTAGACAATAAAGTGGAAATGTGCCGGGTATATCTCTAGGATAAGTGATAACCGACGGACCAAGAAAGTGATCGAGCGGTACCCACGTAATATGAAAAGAAGCAGAGAAAGACCTCTTAGAATTGTATGGAGGGAAGACCTAGTTAAAAAAGTTGAAAGAACATAGATGAGAATAGCACCCACCGCTCGAAAACCAGCGGTTGTCTCGTTTTGAAAATGAGCAGATGTTGGGAGACCAAAAATTACCTTGTCTTAAACCTGGAAGTAATATTTTACCCCTAAACAGACTGTAAGATTTACATCTTACTCAAGTTTCCTCTCAATTTTTGAGACCGTTCTTGTCATTGTTTTTATAAAAAAAACATGCAGACTGACGGAAAACTAAGCAAAAATGGACAATATTTTATGAAGTTTTTCTTAAGTGTTTTATTCAATGAAGTTTAGGTTTTTAATTATTAGACACTCTGTACATACCACATATAAGAGTCATTCAAGAAAAAAATATACATAAAATAAACGGATATAAGAAAATTACTACAACTTAAAATAATGTTATTCTAATATTCAAGTCTATAGGCAAACATTTCATTACGTATTATTAAACTAAAATGCTCTTAGTAATTACTCATTACGTTTGTTTTCAAGGTGTAAAGTTGTCTAACAAGTTGCATTATTTACAACTCAACTGCTCAGATATTCATTGAATTGGATGTAACAATGTTGGCAACAATCGAGAAATTAAAATTGCATTCCTGAATGCACAACTACTTCGCAACTAGTCTGAAAGTTATTTATAACTTTACTACATAATTACATAGTAACTAATCACATTGTAAAAGTTTATGATGAGAAAGTTGTAATACAAGTTTTACAACATTTTTGAATTATAAATTAATGTACAGTATAGTTTAAAAACACTAAAAACTATGTTGATTTTTTTTTTTTAATTTAAACACAAATAACATAATTTTAGATGTTTGAGACAATCAATTTGTTATTTATCAGACTTGTACTTGTAATTTCTAACTACTTAAATATAATTTAACATACTCTATTTTTAAAGAAAGCAATGAAGGTCTTAATCTACTGTGATATAAAATTCAATAATTTATTCAGAAAGGAAATGATAATATTAAATTTTAATTAAGTGAAAAGGGAAAACAAGCATTTTCATTCCTATGGTCAGTTTCCATTTAAGTGAACATTGGTTTAAATGACTCATTCATGAATAAAACAAATTGAAGGAAAGGAAAGACTCTTACACACGACCACTTAATTTAGTTTGTTTCACAGAAAACAAAAAATTCTTCGGTAAATGCATATTACTCAGAAATTGAATTATTTTTTCATGTACTGTGTGTTGCTTTATCACTCATTTTTCTAGGCATTTTTGAGAAATTCTACCTCTTATTAAATCAAGGTATATTAAATAAGGTTTAAATTAAATAAATATTTGAATTAATGTTGAATAAATTCCTTTAAATAGGTTTTATTTAATTTTCCTTGTAACTATAAATGCAGTCTGCCAAGTGCCAACTTATAAAAAATGCGGTTATAAGAGGCCGACAGCAAGATAAAATGTTGAACAAAATATGTTTTAGTACATAAATAGTATTATCAATAAAAATTAAAGAGAAAAAGTGATCAGTTTATTGTAAAGAGAAATAAAATTAGTATGCAAATTAATGTTGCACATAGCTTCTTCGTGTTCCATCGTGTATTTAATTAAGTTTTGCTTCTATAACCCATTATTGCCTGATTTTTATTCTAATAAATGTTGCACATTTATTCCAATAAGTGTTTATTTTGAGGCTCTAGCTGCATTCAAAAATGTAGTCACTATAAAAAAATCTTAGTAGTGTCCACGCCTGACGCTGATTAACTTGACTGATAGGAGAGCTAACTACGCTATTATAATAGCTGTCAAGGCCCCTTTACATAATTTATAATCATAAAGTATAATAATAAGTTTTATAATTTTTGTGAACTTTTTATTTTCTTATGTTTGTATCCTTGTTACAAACACGAATTTATACTTTTTTCCATACTAGTCGTAATAACCAATAATTAAAATCTGCGAATCATTCCTATTACAAATTAATGGGAGCATGTCTAGTTCTGTAGTTATAATAAGCCAAGTGACTAAATGATGAAAAGTGGGGGGGGGGGGGGGGGGGACAACAGAAAAACTAAAATATTAAACAAGTTTAAGTATTAATATAGTTTTAGCAACTTTTGTGACGTAATATTTAATGTATCATAACGGGATTGGAATATTACACAGCAGTTATAAACGTTTTTATCATTGTTGTTTATCGACCTGTATGGAATTTTATTAACCTCAAATAATGAATTTTTAATCTGATGGAAGTGCGAGGGGATTAGCACAATGTTTTTAGTATTTGTTTTTTTAAATTTATTTTTTGTTTTAAAAATTGTAATAAGGAGAGAGTGGTACTTCTAATAGATTATAAAACACACAGATTTACATATTTATATATAAAAATGTTTTATATATATTAGTTTAAATTCAGGAAAAGCCATATAAGTTTTTCAGTACAGAATTAACTACCTATATATCTAACCTATTCATCCATTTTACCTGAGGTAACGCTAATCCTTCATCCCTATGGGACAAGAAATGTAAAAACATATTGTAAGATTACAGAAAAAAATCTCCCAGGAAAAACCCATAACTTAAAAGGGACTAAATATATTTCATTCTTTGTTCTTATCTCTATGGGTCTAAAAGTATTAATCTATTTAGACCCATAGAGATAGAAGAAATAAAAATACAATATATTTACATTATTTAAAATTTATATTATTATGTATTATAGATACTATTATTTATTTATTTATTTATTTTTATTTTTTTTGTGATTAGAAATCAAATAAGCATCAAGTTTGTTACTCTTCTATTTTTATTCTTATTTATTATTTAAGTTAAATTGTATTTTTTCTTTTCCTTCTTTTTGTATCTCACCCTCATATTGTTTTACATATATATATATATGTGTGTGTGTATGTGTATGTGTGTATATGTATGTATGTGTATGTATGTGTATGTATGTGTGTGTATGTATGTGTGTGTATGTGTATGTATATATATGTGTGTGTGTGTATATATGTATGTATATGTATGTGTATATGTGTGTATATATGTATGTATGTATATGTGTATATATATATATATATATATATATATATATATATATATATATATATATATATATATATATATATATATATATATGTATATATTTTTTTTTTTTTTTTTTTTTTTTCCTTATGCTTTTACCTACCTAACTATCTTATACCTATTACCATATCTTTACTATCTATACAATTTAATAAAATAACTCAGTTTTACCCTTAATATTATTTTTATCTCTTCTCTAATTTTACTTTTTTTTTTTTTTTTTTTTTTTTTTTTTTTTTTTTTTTTTTTTTTTTTGTATATACCTACTTAAAAAAAAAAAAAAAATTATCACTATTTTAGTTACTATCTCTTCTATCACTCTTATCATACATAACTTTACTTTTCTTATGTATGTCCTTCTAAACCATCTGGGAGTCTCCCTCTCACACCTCAGGCTTTGCCTACTGTAAGAGGTAGCTTTTTTAAAAAAATTGTTTATTTCATTTTTATAAAAAAAAAAAAACTGTGTATTTTTATTTCTTTTGTAAATAAACTCTAATAAAGCAAAAAAAAAAAAAAAAAAAAAAAAAAATATATATATATAGTTAAGCTCGGAAGTAAAAGGGGAAACAATAAAATAAATGAAATAATAATGAATATTGACAGCATAAAATAATTCAAGTGCACAATAAAATGCGAGGAAGCTGTACGCCACACGAATTGGTAGCCTATTTCAAATATCAGATCTAATTACATTTTTATTAGGTAAAATGTATAATATATATATATATATATATATATATATATATATATATATATATATATATATATATATATATATATATATATATATATATATATATATATATATATGCCAATTAGTGTGGCACATAGCTTCCTCTCATCCTATTATTGGACCAATTTGATTTGAATCTGTTTCTTTACCCAGTGGGGCCACACATATTTTTATTAAACATTGAATGTGCACAGGTGGTTGAAATTAAAGAGAGATTGGGGCTACTTATCAAACTATCCAATTTTTTTCAAAATAGGATAAGTTCTATAAAGATATAGATGTTAATCAAAAATAGTTTATGCACACGAGGAAGATAGCGATGGCCTAGTAGTATAGCGATGGCCTAGTAGAATAGTGATGGCCTAGTAGTATAGCGATGGCCTAGTAGTGTAGCGATGGCCTAGTATTTATTCCCTAGTAGTGTAGAGATGGCCTTTTATTCATATTGTTCAGAAAATGTTCTTTCCGACGGTGGTTTTTAAAATTCATGATAAATATATCATTTAATGTAATAAAATGATAAATGTATCATTTCTACGTCATTGGTGTTTTATGGGTTCATTGTAAAACAAGATAAACCAGTATCACAGAAAAACAAAAGCCATTTTCAGAAAATAATTTTTACAATTTTTATATTATGTGTACATAAATAATGAATATTCCACATTACTATAGGATCTTCTAGGGAGCCTAAAATAGAACTTACACTAAAATTCGTTCAAACATTCCCATTGAAGATTTTTCTTTACTGCTATATTGGATTAAAATATTGTTCAACACAACCCATAAAAAAATGCAGGTAAATACATTTATCTCAATAACTGAATTCTTAAAAACACCGCTGGAGATAGGTGCAAATATTTTCCCCCTTTAGTAGGCAGACTCTTAATTAACATTGATCAGAAAATGTATAACGACATTTTGGTTTGGACTGATATTTATACTTGGAAACAAAATATCATTTTAAACTTGATTTATTCTTTGTGGTTAGCAGATTAAGTTTGATATCCTATTCAAATATCTTTGCTTTAAAAAAATAAAATATAACAAACAAAAATAATTTGTGCAACATATAATATTTCTTTTGTGATTTGCTTGAAAATAATAAATAAATGGCATTTACCTTATGGTTCAGAATATTATATTAATGAAGAGTATTTGATTTCATTGATCGAGGTTGGGAAGGGAAATCCAATCTAATTTGTATATTTTATAAAACTGTTGATAATTTGTTTTCAAACTAATATCTTATAGAAGATTTATTTAAGATTTTTCATATTTTAAAATTTAAATTCGTGTTGTTTATCTTGCTCCAAATTTTTAATTTAATTTTAAAAATATTACCGTAGCTTCGAACATTCCGTTGTATAATTTGTTTTTGCTTAGATTTTTTTTTTTTTTCAAATTGATAAATGAAGTCAGAATGAGTACCACTATTGTTACACAAGAAAATTTTTGACGACGAAAATATTATTTTAATATTATGTAAATTTATTAGTTAATGTAACCCCTTGAATGATAGATAAAACACTTTTGCGTCAAGATAAAATAATTTCCGAAGTCAATTATAAAAGTACTTAAGATGCAATTAGGCTATTACTAATTACTTTCAGATGTAGTTCAAGTATTTATAATAAATGCAGTAGCACTAGTTGTTGCATGCACGTCTGATTACTGGTGACACTTAAAATGGAAACGCTTTACAGGGCCCAATATAACCGATTACGGTATTGACTGGTATTCTTATCTAAAAAGATATTATTGCTGTTTATAGTGTAACCTTGGATAAGTGATGAAAGTACAATTTCAACGACAAATTAAGTTGTTAAATGACTAAATTATTATCTAGAATTCAAATGGATATTGATAACCGATATTAATTGGAGGGAAAGAGAGTGTTTGCTTTAATTTAAGTTATGTTTTATTTGTTCAAAAATGTGCAGCAAACATTATATTTCTGTCTCATTAATGCTTATTAAAAAATGTATTGACATGCAGAAATGATTTAAACTATTTTTCCTGTTTAATTGCGTAGGTTGTTAGTACAGCACATTACTAAGAATTCAGGGGCTACTTTTCAGAAATAAGTTAGAAGTTGAATTCCACAAAAACATCTCATAATTACAAAGTAGTTTTAATCTCTGAATGTCCGTAATTAGTCTAGTAGTGTTAATCTTAAATTTCGATTCCTCTAAATCATATTCAACAAGGATGCTTACAGCTATAATGCTTTACTTGAAGTTTGACAGCGCTTTAAGGGAATAAGTTATTCTTATTAAGATTTTTTTTTAATTTCAAATCTTTATTGTTTTTACGGTACTTCTTTTGATTGTTACTCCCCTTATAAAAACTGAAGTTTGATATTCCTTTTTCCCAAAGTACATTGGACTAAACACCACTTTGTCTTAATAGTTATTTAGTTAGTCATTTATATTCTAAAATCACATAGGGGAGTAACAATCTAAAGAAACACCGTTTTTACTTTCTCAAGCACGTTATGTACATAAAGAGAAAGTATTGTGATAGCGCGTATTGAGTGGATTTTGAGATTTTAATGTATTTACATGTTTTGAGGTCCCTGAGTCAAAAATAATGGGTTTAAAAATGTTTTTCTGTCATCTGTGCTGACGCTTAGAGCCTAAACTACTGGACCGTTTTTGATGAAATTTAGCATACAGGTTCAGAAAAATTATACCCTGAGGCAAAATTGAGAATGAATTTTAGATTTAAATTTGGGGACGCTAACCCCAAAATCTCTGAAGAAAAAGGAAAAAAATATTTTTCAAACAGTTCCGGTTTTAATTAAAAAATTCTACAATGTAGTCCATTTATATACCAATCTAACGATATGTCTTTTTCCCGGGAAAAATCAAGTTTCCGAGATATCGATGAAAATAAATCTGATTTTGTTGAAAATAGATAATAATAAGTAAACACAACCTATCAATTAAACGAGTTATTGTGAGTTTTAAATCTGTATCAGTATCTATCAGTATAATTATCTCGAACATTTTGTTTTATTTATAGTTTCTTTTGAGCTCACCGATGTGCAGTTCAAAAATGACCAAATTGCCCAGGTAAATGCATTGCGATCACTCTAAAGAAAAGTTTAATTGATGTGTCCAAATTCAAAATATCCCCAAAAGAAGTGCATATCAGACGTCAGGAAACTTTTTTGTCGTGTCTGTCGGTATAAGTCCATATTATTACAAATTAAACTTAATAAGCTATGTCAAAGTTAATCTGCAGATTGATAATCCCACATGAACTTAAACCTTTTGCAAGCATTGCTCCCTTAAGGACTTTGCTTATACATACACATCTATATAGGCAAGAGCGTATGTACAGTACAACCTAATTTTTAGTAACTAATTCTTTTAGAAAAATCAATCTTATTACATATGCTTAATGTATTTTATTATAACTGTATTTAAATAATATTAGCCTAAAGAGGGCCCCATATTATTTTAAACCTCTGCACACGTATCTAATAATACAACCTATAATTTTTTAGTAACACTTAAGTCTACCTGTTATAAGTTTTACACTTACATTCAATGAAATGACATGAGAGGATGTGTACCACACAATGACAGACATTATTTTTTATAAATTGAAAATTTACGCTATATACTCTTAAAAATAATCAACGTATTTTCTAAAATTATGAAACAGATACAATTTTCGGCTTCACATAATATAAACCAGATTTAGTCGGGAATCACTTGACTATTAATAAATTCTTCTGTCGCTTGCGCATCTTTATGTCCATCCACTCTAATTGAATGATAATATGATTAGACTCAATTATGCACTGTTATGTGAAGATAAGATGATAATCAAGACCAAGTAAATGCTCCCAATTAACGAGATTAAATGTTTATAATTGATAGCGAAATAGCTTGAAAACTAGTCATTGGATTAATACCGAATTTGGCATAACTGTTATACATACATTACATGTGTGGATCAACTGATTAGATTACCCGATGCTTATATAAAACAGTGTAGTGATTACATTAAAAAAAACACATATTTTGCCTAAATGTGGTAAAGTTTTATAATAAATTGAACTTTTTATTTTATAGTGACAAACTTGGAGACTATAATAAAACTAGTTTTAAGAATAGTTTTAATTTTAAAATCCTGTGTAACAAATGAGCCACGCGTTGCTCTCTTTTAAAGGCAAAGAAATAATCTAGATATTATAGATGTTATTTAAAATAATAACAAAATATATCGAACTCAACTACCTATTTTACATTTTGCGTGTCCTTAGCTAAATTACAAGTTGATGCAAATGATTCTGCAAGTGAACGTGGGACAAAATAACTTGATGAAGTTTCTTTATAAAGGTGTTTTAACATTACCATATACCCCAGAGTCACGTGATGTCACAATATTTTCTTCTTGTTGGCAACCTGATGCTATCAAGGAAGGCTTAAAGGTCAACATTAAACCCGTTTGACCTCTAGGCAAAGGTCAAATAGAAATAACGAGTTTAGATATTGATTATTGTTGTAGTAACAAGCCGGTCATTTGTGCCTTTTTTAATTCAACTCTAATTCGGGTCAATTATCGACAATATGTTTGCCAAAACATTCAAACATTAGAATGACACAGAAATTTTGGGACAATTTAAAAAAAAAAAAAACTCAAAGCAAATGGTAGTTAGATTTTACCTTTAAATTCATTTTTTTAAATTTTATTATTTTTCTATTCAAAAACATTTTTAATTAATATTTAATGTAGATTTTATAATTTTTTTTCACCACTTCGACAATTTAATAATATTGTTATCTTGTTTATTAGTTCATTCAGTAGCTTGCTTACTTGTTGCTTCTTTACTTCTACTTTATCATTTAAATTTTTGGTAGTTTTCATACTACGGAAAGATTAAATTTTACTTTAAATCAAATTAAAATTATCAAACACTACGGGAGACATACAGAGAAAAAAACACCCCGCACCAGAACTACATATATATATATATATATATATATATATATATATATATATATATATATATATATATATATATATATATATATATATATATATATATATATATATATATATATACGAGAAAACTCAAACTATGAAGAACAACTAAAAGTATTAAGAACTACATATAATATATATATATATATATATATATATATATATATATATATATATATATATATATATATATATATATATATAAACAAGACTCCTTCCTCAACTCAACTCAGGGAGACGGTCAGGTGCAATAAAAACTCCACATTCACATCAAGCCAACGTTTCGGCAACTGTTTAATGTTGTCTTCATCAGGGCAAACTGTAACATACATAAAAAATATGTGAGCATAAACAAGCAGACTACGAAAAAGGTAATAAATAAGTGAAACACATAACCGGAACTAAAGTTCTTCATCTTCATGTGAGTTCTGATTTTGTTCCGGTTATGTGTTTCACTTATTTATTACCTTGTTCGTAGTCTGCTTGTTTATGCACACATATTTTTTATGTATGTTACAGTTTGCCCTGATGAAGGCAACATTAAACAGTTGCCGAAACGTTGGCTTGATGTGAATGTGGAGTTTTTATTGCACCTGACCGTCTCCCTGAGTTGAGTTGAGGAAGGAGTCTTGTTTTTATATATTTTCCGGTCGAGTTGAGCTTCTGTGTGTGTGTGTATATATATATATATATATATATATATATATATATATATATATATATATATATATATATATATATATATATATATATATATATATATATATATCTTA
The DNA here is from genome assembly GCA_951217055.1 of Gerris lacustris. NCBI lineage: Eukaryota > Metazoa > Arthropoda > Insecta > Hemiptera > Gerridae > Gerris > Gerris lacustris. Next base: position 84,710,627 of record OX578277.1, read on the forward strand.
ATTACATAGCCCAGTGTTTTCGTAGGTGCAGTTAATTATTATTAATAATTTTATCAAAATTTATTATAAAAATAACTTCTCCTCGGCGGGGAATCGATCCCGGCCTTTCTCCGTCCGCGTTTAAAGCTATTTTTGAGGAACTAAATTTTCCCGGGCAAACGGCTTATATTATTACATTTGTATTAAAATGGAATAAATTTTAGAATTTTTTAATCAAAATTGTCGCAACCACTTTCGATACATACATTTTTTCACGTTTTTTCAGAGTTTTTTGGGGTTGGCGCCCCCAATTTGGAGCTAAAATTCATTTCTTGGTTTCACCTCGGGGTATGGTTCTTCTGAAAATGCATACCAAATTTCGTAAAATCCGGCCCAGTAGTTTAGGCTCCACACGTCTGCATAGACGACAGACAAACATTTTTAAACCCATTATTTTAATGACTCAGGACCTCAAAACATGTGAATACATTAAAATCTCAAAATCAATTTTTTGCGCCATCACAATACTTTCTCTTTATATGAGAAAGCATGAAATCTAAAATATAGTCACTAAATATGGATCTAACCATATAAGTTGTTTTCGGAAATATCTAGTTTCCGAGATATTAATAAATAATTTGATTAAAAAATCATTTTTAAAAACAAGCTTTTATTCGTATTCTTCTCAGTAAAACCTTTCATTTGATAACCACATCATGGGTGTGCTTAAAAAATAATTAGTCCGCCATCTTGGGCTGTCCACCATATTGGATTAGAATGGCGTCACTAAGCTAACCATGCATTGTCATCCAAACTAAACGTGTATGCAAAGTTTCAATTCAATCGGCGCTTTAAAATTCAGTTGCAAGATTGGACCCGAACATACATACATACATGCATACAAACATTGCAAGTTATAGAAGTTTCTAAAATAAGAAATCAGATGTAGCTAAAAATCGAAAAAATAAGTAAACAACCACCTCGTCCCCTATCAGGCAAACTTGCGGAACTGCGTTTTGTCGATTTTTCAGGAGAGCCAAAAACAACTTTAACATATCACCAAAAATAGGGTTTTGTGGTTTTATGATTCATGATATAAGTAGATAAACTCATTGTGCTCATCTTCATTTTAAGGGGGGGGGGGGGGGAATGGCAGTTTCATTACTTTGCTAGAGTGATTATATTAGACCTACTCGTAATTATGCTAATTTTATCCGAGATGACTACAGTAAACTAACTGAAGTACCAGATTCGCTATTTCTGCAGAGTCAGAGTCATAAACGTTATCTAGGTAGTTTGGTAAATAACTTCCGGATGATGGAAAGAATATAAAACGTCCTAGACATAAGAGACTTTGCCAGAGTTCAGATCTTATATAAAGAGTTAAATGTACGACAGATTCGCAAATTTTTCAGTTTCGCAAGTTTGCCAGAGAGGAGGCGACCTGCTAAACACTTTTTAAATGTGTTTAAAAAAATATATTTAACATAATATAATTTAAAATCAGTTTTACATGTCCATGAGAAAGTTTTGATGGAATTTGTCGTACCTATTTTGTCATAGTTAAATTGTTTGCTCGTTGACTTGTTCATAATGTTTATCTGCTGAGTTAATAATTAGTTTGATCGTTATTTTCAATATGATTTCTTGATTTTTTACGTAGCTACTAGATGTGATTATTTAAGTAAAGCATATCTCACCTTTGTTGGAATCTGAATCTTCACCTGATTGGTCCGTAGTTGAACCTAAATCCTTAATTTCAATCAAGTAACCATTTGAAGGTCTATAAGCACTTGCTGTGCTTATAGGCGCTTTATAAAGGAAATTTATTTTACGCTGCTTTCTCTTCTCTCGTTCTCATCTTTCGTTTATTTTTTGTTTACAAGCTGACCGAATTGTAAAAAAAAAAAAAAATCCTCAAACATCTTTAAACATAATTGGTTTCCTGTTCTTTTTCTTAGTCAACATATTTGAAAACGCCGAGATTTTAATAACTACTAGTACGATTTGATAATATTTTGATAGCGTGTCAAAGTAAGTACTCAGATAGTCCCATTTTAATTTAAGCCTTCTCACAAATTGCTTCCACACATGCAACAACCTAATTTCATAAGTAAATCCAATATTTTGAAAATTTTCTCATAATTTTTTATACTTTTGTGACCATTTCTTCCACTATTCTTTTTAAATTGTTTAATTTAATAAAGAAAGTTTTGAAAATATGATTCTCAGTAGTCTGTCTTCTATGGCCTGAGTCTAAACTACTAATCCAATGTGTGTGAAATTTGTTTTATTTTTTACATGTTTATATAAAAAATGTATAATGGTAATTTAATTTACCACACTTATAAAACAAAATAATTTCATTACCAATTTGCATGTGCTTGCAAATATTAAAACTCAAAAAGTTATAGAAGAACTGTATCAGAGGCAGAGTGTCTGACTTTATAATATATACTATCCTATTTGTAAGCATGAGAACAGTTCCAAAATATAAGTTTAAATTTATCATATACACAATACATGCTCGTAACTTTTAACAAATAAAATACATACTTTTTTACGCACGTTTTTAATTATCTTCACATGTTTGTCCGGGAAAAATCTTAAAATCTAAATTTTAACACTTCCTGACTGCTTAGATAGCTAAAACTTGTTGAAATTATGTATTTTAAATTACTACAACATAATAATCAATCATTAGTTTTACAAAATCGTTTGTATTGGCCGATAAATCGATTAATTTCGGGAGTAAAATTTGACAAACATTGTAAACAACCACGATTAGTGAGGCTATTCCCGTTTAAATTATTTAATTTAAAATGACTGTGCAGAAGGGTAGAACAAATTCTGTTGAAACCCTGTTCCACTCGTCTTAAGGATTACCGCTAGCGCGCGCTCTTTGCGTATCAAGGTTTCTAGTGCCCCCTAATGTGACGATGACTGAAAACTAGAAAACAATATAATAAATTATCTTAAAATTGTGGATTCTTTCAGGGTAGCAAGAATAGACTAAAACAAGAGTTTGATTTCGGCAACGTTTCGGCCAAGCCGGCCATTTTCAAGCTTAAAAAATCTGCCTTATATAAAAGGATTGTCCAAAAAAGTTCAAAATTTAATGGTAAAGTTTGATTGCCCTGAAATTAAATTGGGTTTTAAACCCAATAAAACTGGATTATTGTATCACAACCTTAAAGACAAAATACCTTTTGAACAGTCCATAGGCACCACATACGAAATACCGTGTGGACAATATAATTAATCGTATATCAGTAAAAGCAGTCAACTTATTATTAATAGGATTGAACAACACAAATATGACTAGAGTAAAGGCAACTCTAAAACAGCGTTATCCAGTCACACTTTGGCTACCAAACATACATTTTTATTTTAAGAGACTAAGATTATAGGGAGAGAGACTAAAACGAATAGAAGTAAAATGATGGAAGCACTGAACATTACAATCAAATCCGACAAGACAGTTAATATAAAAACAGATCCACGGCCTCTAAACATTACTACAGTGGAATGAATATACTATGAGTATTCGAATGAAAATTCCCGCCGAGGAAAACTTGCCATGCCACCCCAATTACAGTTAGCACTATGGTGACTTTTATATTATATGTTTCACGAATTAAAATTAAATCTGATCACTGTTAAAGTATTATATCAAAATCCTATACTTAACTCACTTCAATTATATTGTGATTGTCATTTTGTTATTAGTTTTATTAACCAAATACATACCAATTTAAACTTACCTAGTGATAAGAGAAATGATAAGAGATGGAACTTGTATCACTTCTCCGATGTTTTTTTTTATAATGCATCTATGAGAACTTCAAAAAAATGGTTTAATATTGTTACCTATTGTTATTTTATTTTTATTTACTTGTTACCCAAGCATGGATGTGATATTCTTCTGTGATTTTTGAAGATTCGATGGAATTTATTAGACGGTGGAACCTTTCAGTTCCTATGTACATACATTCTTTTCTCTCCATTTTATTTTTGGCATCACTTACTCAAGTGTAAACTGCAATGTATGAATTATTAATAATCTAGTCCTTACATTATGTATTTTCTTCGATATCAATATATTGTAGTTAAAACAAATAAATTGTTTTTTTAGGCTTGAAAATGGCCGGCTAGGTCGAAACGTTGACGAAATCAAACTCTTGTTTTAGTCTATTCTTACTACTCTGAAAGGATCCACAGTTTTAAGATTAAGTGAATAAAGGGTACCCCTACAGCCAACTTAGTTAATAAATTATGTTACAGGATTTAGTAAAAGAAGTTGATTTAATGCAAAAGTTCGGAAGGGTTTTTTAAAGAAAGCGCTTCACGCTTATATTTTAGTAACACGCACATGAACTGAGATCGATCGCATTACCGTGGCTGTTAAATAAATTATTTTCTTTTTTTATTTAATAAATATTTGTAATGCAAAACATGTATCTCGTTTTTTTAATAATTAAGGAAACATTTTTTTTAATAATTTGAAATGGAAAGGCTGTGAACAATGAACCTTTGTTTCCCTTTCTGCGTTCTCTTTTCTAAACCTGCCTTACGCAAATTATTTGTTAAGATACGTTAAACATTTGAAACAAATAAACATACTTTTAATAAATTAAAACTGTAAATTTGTTTTTTATAAAATTGTTATTTATAAATAATTCATACAACATATATATTTTATTTTGTTATTTTTAATTAATTATTCTTTTTTATTTTTCAGAGAAGTGTTTTTTCAAAACACCTTGGACGACTGATAAATTAGAGCTGATTAAGAGTACATCACATGGGACTGTAAGCTGATTTCGGTTTTAGAAGTCTTGAGACAATTGTTTCATTTCAATTGGGAAACAAATAAGTCGTTCTCAACGTCATCTTAACCTTCAGCATTTTTAAGTAATGATGTAAAAGAGAAATATATTTTAAGTTAATAGAAATTTGAATCTCTAAGGACCTCAAAGGTACTTTCTTTTTTTACAAACCTTTGAAAATACTATAAATATAGCACAATATTGTGAAATATAATATTATAACCATTACTCTGTACAGAAAACGGGACGTGTATAATAATTTAAATTATTTTTTTACGGTTTAATATAGTATAAAGCTAAAAAATTATTATTAATAATATACCAAAAAAGTATTAACTTAACTTGAAGTAGTTATATCAATCTAAGCATTCTGATGAAGTTTCATCATTTCGCTTCCACCACTGGATGCATTTGCTGAGATACCGAGCATTGTAAAATTGACTTTGTGAAAAAACTTAAAAAGAAAAATTAATAATTTGTCAAAATACCACAAAGCTCCTTTAGAAAACCTAGATTGACATGATTACTTCAGCCGCAAAAATTGTCGCACCAGATCACTTAAATGACACAATAATTTTTGGTTTTGTGCAAAAACTACTTCTTAAAGAATGTGAATTTTGATGATTCGCACTCAACACTAAAATTTAAAAAATACATTGAACATTTTTAATTACATTTATAATATAAATCATCAGAATTTTCTACATAAAACATTCTTAGGGGCATAGTTTTTACTCAAAACCTAAATTGTTGTTATCATTTGACACCGAAACGAACGCTCCATAATATAGCATCATGAAGATTGTATACTTCAATAATTGGGAAAAAAAAAAAAAAAAATTAATTTATGTTATTAAGTTTAAGATGGCGAGTGGAATAATAAGACGTCAACATTTATAAGTTGTAGCAAAAAATAATAAAATATTATTGTAACAATTATTATTTTTTTTTTTTTTAAGTTATAATGAATATTTTCGGTAAAAAGAGTTAATTTTATCTCTTATCTTAAAGGTGTCATTAGTTTCATCACTTGATTTTTTTACATTCTTAAGAAAGAAATGGTTTAATTTACACAGAATTTTCAAAAAACCATTTAAATTTGTATTAAAAATTATATATTTACCATAAAGAAGAAAATAGTATTACAATAACGTTATAAAATATATATATATATATATATATATATATATATATATATATATATATATATATATATATATATATATATATATATATATATATATATATATATATATATATATATATATGTATATATATAAATAAAATATATATATATATATATAAAATAACAGTTTCTCAATATTTTCCTTTCATAACACAATAAAATGAAATCTTCCACCATATTTTATAGCAACTCGCATATAACTTTTCATTTTGAACCTAATTTATTCATTTTAAACAAGAAATATTGTGGACATAAATATGAAATCTGATAATTGAAATAGCACTATAAACATTACATATAAATAATTATTAATTAATGAAAACCTTTATTTTAACCATTTATTTAAACAAATGTTATAAATTCTAATTAATATATATGATATATCACCATAAATAATTATCTAATAAATACCCTTTTGCATCCCCCATTGTGTGTTTGGATTATAGAATTAATCTTTTTTTTATTTAGTAGACATTTGAAGGTTAATTAATATTTTATTATAATATCCCTTTTACAATATTTTGCAAAGCTTAAAGGACAAAAGTGTAATTAAGGCATTAGCATTGCTGATAAAATTTGAATACATTTTTAATGCAAATACGAGGTCAATTTTGGTCATAAATTGAATATTCAATAACAATAATTATTAATAAATAAAAAAATAGACCAAATAAATAATATATACATAAGTAAACTATCTTATTTAAAGATACTTTAGGAATTAGAGCGTTGATGGATATGTTATCTTAATAGATTCACAGACATTATTAGTGCCGAATGTAGGAAAACAAAGTGTCGTCAACATCATATGGATTTATAAATTTCATCTTACTATTAATTTATAAAAATGTAACTTTAGTTCTTCCATAAACGCCCATAAACTCATGATGGTCTTATAAAGGGCAAAAGCTCCTTTGATAAATAAATAAGTATTATTTTACTTGAATACACAAGACAGTTTCTTTAAATTCTTTATATAAAGTTAGTTATATTTATATTTTGAGACACTACTTTGGCTTGTCATTACTTATTTATTTATTATTTTATAACTAACATTTTAACGCTCAGGAGTTATTTAAGAAATATGTATTAATTAGTTTTGCCTAATTCTGAAAGTATTTATACGTATATGTAACCCAAAGTCAAAAAAATATGGTACAGTAATTTATATAATCGAAAAGTGTCCCGATGACGGTGACGACTCCCCTCGAATGATTTGTTATTCCTAAGCAAAGTCAACCACATTTAATCAAAAAAAAATAATTTTTTGTGTTGATTTGTTAGTCTTCAAATAGATATGATAACTTATCTAAATCAATTTACTTAATTTCGTATTATAAAATGTGTTGTTGTAAAACCTCATCAGGATAAATTAAGATAATAATAAATAAAGAAGAAAATATATTTAAATACTCTCATACTGCTGCCTGCTGATATATATATCAGCAGGCAAAGCAAATATTAATAACCAATATGTTAAAAAAAATGTTTACCTGTATATTTTATGAAATATGTATAAATTAATTCACTTTTTATTTATTAATTTTTTTCTAGTAATAAAAGCTATATTTAAAATTGAATCATATTTCTAAGAGTATTTTCTTTCAGTGAGCAAAGTTTAATATAAGAGAAACATATTTGTTACACGTAAATGTTAACATTATACGTTTCGTGAAAAATAAATAATTCCATGGAATTAATATGTTCAATATTCATTCATTTAATTTATTAATACATATATACCAGTAGTATCTTATTTAAGATGCCAACAACAATAAAAGCTCTGTAGTTATCTTAGTTACTATGCTAGTAGTATCTTATTTAAGATGCCAACAACAATAAAAGCTCTGTAGTTATCTTAGTTACTATGCTAGTAGTATCTTAGCTAACATTAATAGCTCTGTAATGTAGAAATACCTTTCTGCATTATTGAAAAATATTATACCAGTTTTTGGTGATATTTTATAAAAAAAATTGTATAGAAAATATGTAAAATATGTGGCAATATGCGGTCGTTAATATAAATAATATTATTACTGGTAAAAGGCATCTGTTATCACGTATTGCTACTTAATGTTGATCACATGCTTATCCCTTATCCGTATTGAAGGGTGTTATGTTGAATACGTGTTCAAACAATTCACACCCTTCATCATTTTCTATTACATCCCAAATGTAACTATTGTTGGACAAGGAATGGTAATCTTTTACCGTATTCTTCAGTTGCAAATAAGGGTTATGTTCCTCCATAAATGGTTTCTAATTATGATTGTAAGTAAAGCAACATCTTACAGCATATACGATGAAAACATAGAATACACAATACACAACATTGCTATTTTTAAAATTAAATCATGAATTCATATAAATTGGATAGATTTGATTTCATATAGCTTTCATTTGATTTATAAAGTGATTACGGAAAAAGCCCTATAAGGCTTAATCTAGCTGGAATGCGAATAATATCTGATTTAATATTTGATGGAAAATGTTGAAATTGTTTTTATTAACCACGCCAAATATTAACTCGTAATTAGGGTTTCGAGGTCATCCTATATAGAAACCCTTATGCTTGTGGTAGTTCGTCCGTCCGTCGCATCTTGGAGTATATCTCCCGACCTACCGTAGAGATTTAAAATTTGGTATACAAGTTTAACTTTTTTGCCCAAAAACAGAAACTTAACTTAAACACTCAAAATTTCTGCGATCAGCGATCAATTGCGAATTGATCGCAATATTTTATATTTTTTGTAATTTTTAAGTTGGGTATCATCATTTCAAAGGTATTGAAATGTAGATCACAAATATATACCGCGTCTCCAAATTGGCTGCAATTTTACCCCCGAAAATATTAACACCAAATATACCCCCCCCCCGCACTACCCTATTACGATATTTCCTAAAAATAAGGCAAAAATACCAAATACAAAAATATGTGGTCCAATGATAATTGCGGGAGTTGATATAAAAAATTCAAATTTTAGAAATTTTAGGGGACCGTAACTATAGAGCCTCAACATTTTTATTATTTGAAAATTTGATGATGGGTATCATTTTAAAGGTATTGAAATTTGGTTCCCAAAAATATATCGTGTTTCCAAAATGGCGGCCATTTTACCCCCGAAAAAATTAAAACAAAACGCAAACAAAAATGTTCCCACCCCGCTACCCCATTCGGACAGGTCCTAAAAATTAGCCAAAAATACAAAAATATACATCTCTGTGGTCCAATGATTTTTCCGGGAGTTGATATAAAAAAGTTGTGTATCATTTTAAACGTATTGAAATTTGGTTCACAAAAATAAATCGTGTTTCCAAAATGGTGGCCATTTTACCTCTAAAATAACTAAATAAGTGCAGACCGAAGATGCTAGAGGAATTTGCACACCTTACTTCTTAGAAGTGAAACTTTTTATACATATTTTAGTTTAAAAAAAAAAAATGTATTTATGAATTTGTATAACCGAAGAAACCCTTTTAGTAACTAGCTGGCAAGTACTTTTATAATAGTAATAAATCTTTTAATATTTTTGTATTTTATTCACACATTCAGGTTTTTTTTATACCTGGACATTTTGGGGATTGCTGGTGTTTATTAGAAGAAATTTCAATGAAATTTATATGGAAATACAAATTATAATTTTATCTATATCTGAAAGCATATAAAGTATTATAGCTAGTCACTGTTATAATAACTTAGCTATTAAATAATCAGATAAAGGATAATTATTAATATTTAATTTGATGTAATGAGAAAATTAATGATTTTAATGATTACTGGAATATATTATTAATTTTCAATGTCAACATTTTAAATTGTGAATACTGTCACCAATAAGTGATTAATATTTTTGATTGTAACACATTCACTATTATTTATTTGCCGAGTTATCATTTATTTAATTCGTTTTTAACTAATGATACAATTATGTTCTGTTGAACTAACTTTTCTTTCTTACAATTTATGAATCTTGTGATTTTACTGTACAATGTTCTTAATACAAAGGTACAAATTTCTTTGGAGTTTATAAGTTGAAATAGCGAATTGCTTACTGAACTTTAAGTTTGTAATTTATATTGTCCCTGAACTGCATATAAATCTCTAATAATACAATGCAATGAAACAAGATAATACTTTACCACAAGTTATAAATTTAACAGTCAGTAACTTCACAACTTTAAATCCGGTATTTACCTTTACAATGGATGATGATATGAAACTTTTCTACTCTATATCTTATGTTTTTCCATATTATCTTTTGTTCCTATAATAGTTCCTTGAGTCAATAGTTATTTTTTCTAATAATATCATTGAGCACAATTAGTCATTAGAAAAAAGATTAATTTATTTTATTATTTGATTTTTGTTTCACCATTATAATATGTTACTAACTCTTATGCACTTTTTCATTTACACTTAATTAAGATCCTTCTTAATATTATTATTCCAATTTAAATTCTTCCTTTATGCAGTTTCAGTAGATATCACCAATAAGCTGATTTTTATCATTTAAATTATATTATTTTTGTTCGAATTTAATTTAATTTGATGATTTTTACATTTAATTAATAATTTATCTCTGACTTTTGATATGATAATGAACAAAATTTTGCTCTGGAGTTAATTTATACTTCAATAATTAATGCATTATGTGATACAGTTATCAATTTTTAATCGAACTATTAGATTTAAAGGCTGAATATGTTAAAAGATTTCATGGAAGATTTGAAAAAAAAAAAAAAAAAAAAAATTAAGCATTTTATTTTCATAAAATAATATCACAATTATGAGAATTTTTCATTTTGGACTTCTGATATCTATCTTCGAAGATATTCTAAATATTTTTCAAAATAGACTTCTATGAACTTTTTAATATTTTAAGATTCGTCAAATCAAAATGTTGTATAAATTAAGATTAATAAATAAATGTATCATTCTGTAAGAATATAACGATTAAAGATATCTGTTCACAAAAAATAACATTATTTTACGAAGCCGATTTCAACCGCTAATGGTCGGACATCTTCTGAGCAGGTGAGACTATAGGAAATAAAAAGAGCCAACGAAGGATTTTGGATAGAGTTTTAAATCTTATGTAAGTAAACCTGTCCAAAACTCTGCACTAACTCTTTTTATTTTATATTTATTCTTGTCTAACCATCACTGAAGATGAACAATAGTGGTAAAAAGCTGTTTCTGTACAATAAAGTTACTTTTCGTGGAGATAAGTCTATTCTCAACCGTTTTCCCACAAGGTCAAATTTTATGATTTTTTTAGGGTTGCTTACCTCTTCTCATAAAAGCACTTATTTATCAGAAAGTATACAAGCTAGAGAAATATTTGGTACCGTTGGAAAGCTGAGAACATACCTTTAAGAAAAGTGTAATTCAAAGTATAACTTTAAATTACTATTAATTATTATTTAATATTATTTTTAAGAGAAACATGCATTGTGTGATACAGTTATCAAATTTTAATCGAACTAACTTTTTTTTTGGTAGTATAATTTTTTAAAGAGCCAAACTTAAACATGTCGGACTTCGGAAGAAACTTCCTTATTTAGTGACGTTTCGATCCATATTCATAGCCATACCTATTCACTAGATGAAAATGTTACTTAACTTCACCTGAAGTAAAAAAAAGTACAAGTTTTTTGTTGTTATTCTTGACGTGTTAAGAACTTAAATAAATAATAAAAAGAGTTAAGATAAATTAACCTGGATTTTTTGTTTGTTTACTTTTTCTTCGTTTTAATGTTAATTGTTTCAAATTCTGTGTGTATATCTTGGCTTTTATGCATCGTATGAAACAAAAAAAATCCAGGTTAATTTATCTTAACTCTTTTTTATTTAATGCAGTTCATATTTTAACACGTCATGAACAACAACCAATAAATTGTATTTTTTTTTTTTTTTCTTTAGGAGAAGTTAAGTAAAAATTTCATCTAGTGAATAGGCATTACTATGTATATGGATTGAATCGTCAGTAAATAAGGATTTTTTTTCTGAAATCCGACAAATTAAAGGTTGTCTCCTTAAAAGAATTTACCACCCCAAAATAAAATTATATTTTTTTCTTAAAAATAATATTTGTACCATTTTCTTGCCACGTAATGTAAAGTTATAATACTATAAATATCACTTTTCTTAAAGGAAATTTTCTCAGCTTTCCAATGATACTAAAAATATTACTCTAGCTTGGATACTTTCGGATAAATATGTGTTTTTATGAGAAAAGGTAAGCGACCATAAAAAAGTCATAAAATTTCACCTTGTGGGAAAACGGTTGAGAATAGACCCATGGTTTATATGACGTTTTTTGTAGCCAATGAGGTTTAGAATCACCCAATTTATTTTTGTCCATACGAGTATATCGTATATCGCCAGTCACCCTGTATTAGTAACTTTTGTCCGTTTTCATTAATTTCTTCTGCAGCCTTTAAGAGATTATATAAAATATTTAGGTATTAAATAATATAATACAAATAATTAAATGCTCGAATGTAATGTGTTTCTATTGTTACCTCCACAACTTTGATAAAAAGCACAAATCGGATCTGATTTTGTGTAAGATTATTTTTTACTATGTACCACTTCGTTAATGCTTATCCATGTACGTCATTGATTATGCGATAAACAAAATCTATAAACAGTATAGTTTTATTTGTGGAGAAACATATGCTTATATTGTATATATTCGACGTATTGTTTATTTTATCTAAAAGAGATATGATTTTGAATTACTTTAATTTATATAAGCTTTTATCACTGATGCTAATGTAATTATATACATAAAGCCGAATAAATATACACTGATATGGCATTAATTTAAAGAATATTATAATTAATGTTAAATTATTTTTTTATTTTTTACAAATGATTCATTATTATTCCACTCAACAAACAAAACAAATATTGTGTTTATATTCTATACTATAAAGAATATACATACATACATATATATATATATATATATATATATATATATATATATATATATATATATATTGGATGTTATGATTTTACTTTCCAGTCTACTAATCTGTCCAAAATTCTTCATAATGACCATGAATGAAAAGATTAATAAATATATTATGATGTAATACTTATATTGTATGATATAATTTATAAGAAACATATGATTAACTATTCTAAGGTTGTATAAATTAAACTATTCTGATATTTTTCTAATTATAAATAATTCAAAAATGTAAAAAAATTATTGTATATTGTATAATATGATTTATATGAATATTTAACCGTCCCAATTAAATCTGTCCATTTATTTTAATAGATTAGAAATAATAAGTGTTATTATTAGGGGTCGTGAAGCGAGCAAAGTAATAATTTTACAAATTTTATCGATGAGCAATAAATAAAATAATGACAGGGTTCTCCAGAAAAAGATAAGAAAATTGATTTTGATATGGGATTAACTACCCTTACACTCCATTGAATTAGTCTAATGAGTGGTGTAATTCTTAAGGGAGTTTCCTTGCTATGGGATATAAATGTCGGGATTCACTTAATCTCAAACACGGTTATCTTTAGAAGATGGAATGGATTTTGTAAGAAAATAAATTATGATGTGAGTTCAGATGCCAATTTCTTGCATCTTACCCAAAAGTTAGTCTGAAAAATATAAAAGGGATTATTCTTAAGGGATGCCCTCTTATGGGTTTGAAACGTCAAGATTGCCAGAATCTCAGACCCAGTTTTCTCTCCTACCGCGGAAACCTACGTGAGCTACCTCTAACACCGTACATTTAAAACGTAGTCAATTACTTCAGATCGAATCAATAATTGGTTATTTGATTCGTTTACAAAGGTAGAATTGTTACTAGTATTCCATAGTTAGGTATGAAAGTATGAAGAAAGATCATCATTTCATTACAGCCTAAACTGCAGGGTCGATTTTGATAAAATTTGGCATACAGGTTTTGAAAATCATATACCAAGACGTAATCGAGAGATTAAATATCAAGGATCTAAATTTTGGGGTGCTGCCCCCCAAAACCTCAAGCGAGTTTTTTTTCACGAAAACGGATTAGACGATTTTGATTAAAAAATTCTTACTTAAATGTAGTCTATTTAAATACAAAACTAATTATAGATATGTCATTTTCCCAGGAAAATCTGGTTTCCGAGATATTGATAAAAGTAAATCAAAATTGAAAAATCGGTCCGAGACAACTCAGACAAACCTTCTGATATAATATGTATACGAGACTTAATTTACCTACTCAACTCAGTGTTTTCCATTCATTAGTTTTCGAGTTTAGGTACATTTAATTATTATTATTGAACATATTATTAAAATGCATTATAAAAAAACTTCCCCTCGGCGGGAAATCAAACTCGGACTCTTTTCGCCCTTTGTTAAAGCTATTTTCTCAGGAACTTGATTTTTCCCGGGAAAACGGCTTTATAATTAGAGTTTTATTTAAATTGACTAAATTTTAGAATTTTTTAATCAAAATCGTAGCAACCGTTATCGAGAAATAATTTTTTACACGTTTCTTCAGGGCCTTTGAAGGGTTAGCGCACCCCATTTGGAGCTAAAATTAATTTCTCGATTTCGCCTCGGGGTATGGTTCTTCTGTACATGAATACCAAATTTAGCCAAAATAAGCCCTCTAGTTTAGTCTCTACGCGTCTGCTGAGAAGGCAGACGCCTGTGACAGATCAAGGACTCAAAACGTGTTAATCCATCAAAATTGAATTTTCGCGCCATTACAATACTTCCTCTTTATACGAGAAATTAAAAAAGTAAACTTCCACCCGTTAAATACTTTATAAATATGTTAGATATTAAATGAGATATTTTGGGATTTAAATACAGTAATAATTTATTTATTTATTTATCTATATTTTTTATAGATATATTTAAATTTTTATAGATAAATCGAAAGTTTTGTTCGATTTATCGGACCGACTATTACTTCTTGGCATTTTCTATATTTCATTCAATCTTGCTTTTTTCTACTCCAAGGGGGTTCAACCCGATTAGGTTCTTAGGTTCTAAATCCGAAGGCATAAGCCATGTAAGTGGGTCTATTGAGCCATTCCATGCCCTGATATAACTCTTTATTATGTTATTATACGTGACGATCAGTCACTTTACATACCCACTTGATATGATTTAGTGTCAACATTATCAGTATCAACAACTCATACCTATCTGAGAGTGAACCAATATCAAATACCTCAGTACGTAGGCTTCCACTAGTTGACTCGTTATGAATATCATGATTCCAACAAAATCTGTGTCACGAAGGGTTTGAAGTCTAATGAAAGCATCTTCAGGGGTTTGGTGCATTGTCTTGTTAACTGAAATACTGACAATTATAGCAGTAAATCTTGTTGTTGCTTCCAGTTAACATCACGATGCTCCACGCCCCTGAAGGTGCTTCTTCTAGTGGAAGCAAAACTTCGTACTTCAAACCCTTTGAGACGCAGATTTCACCAGAAACCAAAGTAATTCATTACATCACCAGGTACGTCGAAATTTGACCTTGATTCAGGCAAGAGTTGCGAGTAACCTTACCACTCAGCTAAACCAAAACCAAATATTCTGCGGCGATCGTTATGTTTCTCATTACTAGTCATTACATTCACTATCGCTAACACTAAAGTTGACGAGATTCGGTTGAAACTTTGATGAAGTGT
Source organism: Gerris lacustris (assembly GCA_951217055.1). NCBI lineage: Eukaryota > Metazoa > Arthropoda > Insecta > Hemiptera > Gerridae > Gerris > Gerris lacustris. The sequence goes on from OX578277.1 coordinate 84,726,291, forward strand.
TATTAAGTTACTTTCATTATTTTTGGAGAAAAATGTATCTTCATAGCTAACGAAGGTCATCTTTCGAAAAGACTTCTGAAATCAATTACATAAATAATTTTGTCACACTCTCACAACAGTCAGCTCAACCTGTTTATCGATAAATCAATTCACCATATAAGTAAAATTTTAATCAATTTGGTGTTGTAGACAAACAAAATAAGGATACAATTTTGTATATAAGAAGCTCGTTTTACTTGCTCTAATAATTCATTTGCCCAACAAACGTAATAAATGTAATGTATCCATAAATAAAAAAGGAATAATTTTTATTAAAAATTATAAATGAATATCTACCGTTTAACAATTTCTAAACTTCCATTAAACTTAATGCTGTCCATAGTAGATCAGGAATAGATATAACATTTGACAAAAAATATAATATTTAATTTAAATTACCCTTCTAGAAATATTTGTCGAAATTAAACACAATTATAAAAATTTAGTAGCAATTATTCTAACCGTCCCGATATAATATTCTGTCCATAAATAGGTTAATCTTTATTAATACATACTTATCATTTATATTATTTTTAAGATCTCTCTAAAGATATATAATAAATGTTAAAATCATAATACATTTTTATGGAAAAAAGAAGTTAAATTAAAAATAAACTTATTGTCCCAAACAATGTACTATTGAAGATCAGCATACATATTTTTTAACCAAAATAGTTTTGTCTTAGATAAGAAATAATGATTATTTCATAGTAGTCTCGTTAATTTGTATGTATTTATCGCATTTATTAGTGTGATTATTTTGGTTATCGATTAATGTCAATGTTAGGAATAATTTTTTGATGTTATTAATTTTATGTTCTTCCTTTAAAGTTTCCTATAATTTAACAGACAATTTTGTAATTCTTTATCATTCTAAATTGAGGAAAAATTATCAAATTTACATTATTTATAAAGATTTTAAGTACATTATATTTAATACTATTAATAATTGGGTGCTTATTAGTAAGTTTTACATTTACCACACAAGGAAACCATAGGTAATTATATTTATATATTTTTAAAGTCTAATTGGTGAACTATCAATTGATGTTAATTATATTTTTAATTATTGTGTTCTCAACTGATAACAGTTTCAATAATAATTATTTATTTTAATGTGTTTACTTTTCACAGTTTTAATTAGAGTGAAAACCTAACGATATTAGCAGAAAATGCCCACTTAAAGAACAAAATATTTCTTGTTCCATCTTCTTATATTGTAAATTTATAGATAGTTATTTGGTGGATTGTTGTGTTCCAGTATTATATGCAATAAATCCATAACTATTGTTATATACACATTAGTTGTTAAATACATGTTCCTGTCAATGGTTTTCATAAGGATCCACTTAAAGGTTGATTGATAATCAATTCATGTTAATCATTAACCCATTAAACCCACTGTCAATCATGCCAAACACGCTGTGTTGCATAACATGGTTGACCGTGAATAGGTCCTATATTATTGGAACGAAGAAGATATAGCACCTTGAATTGGTTATTATAATCCCTTGATGCACAATGAAAACGGTATCTGCAATAATACAAAATATTAATAAATTGGTTGGAAAAAACGAAATTACTATCAATTTTTAATTATTTTATAAAGAAAGAGGCATACTGTAAAATTACTCTTTAACATTTAGGCCGCAACAATCTAGATTGAACAGTTAACAAAAAAAAAATCAACAACTATGAATCCCTTTGGATGTACCAACTTTAACCAGAAAATTTTTGAACCCGAATTAACATTCTTTCACAATCTTATAAGAAAGAGTGGGAAAGTCTGTATCTGAGAAGAAGGGGTGATTTCGGGGAATTTCACACCCTTTTTGATGATCTAACTAAACCATTACGTATGACCTACGTATGACCATACGTGTTACCACTATTACGTATGACACGTACTCAGTTTAATGAACTTCTGAATAAGATAATTGATGACATATAACAGGATGTGATACAAACTATAGGATGGCTGCAACAGCTGAATTAAACCCCTTTCTAAAATGTGCCAGCATTGATAACTTATTTTTTATACTTAATTTATTTTCCTCCTTTAAATAATATTATTGTGAAGGGTGGAGGGGGGAGCGGAGTCAGCTTTCAAAACCGACAAAGAAAGCGGAATCGAGATGCGCAAATAGGCACAGCTCAACTCCGCTCCCCATCCGGTGGCCATCTTCCCTATCTAAAACAATGGGATCCGATTTCACAAGAAGAGTCCGTCTAACTCCTCTCAGCTTCTGGTGGCCGCTCGGCTTAAGGGTTAAAAGCTTCCAGTTTCTTTTATTGGGACCTGAGATTTTCTTTTTGGTTCTTCTACACCCGCGTTATTTTGAGGTTTAGCCACTTTTTCATGAGGGAATCTTAATGAGCTATTAAGAGGTCATTGCTGGCTGAGGGGCCAATGAAAGGCATGTATGTATCAAGCCTGGTCAGTTTATCTGCCTACACACGCCAAGACTATGGCCCATAACCCATATGTGAGTTAATAATGTTCTACCTTTGAGCTTACTTATCTTATCAACTTTAAACTTTTTGGTGAAAGTTTTGTTATTTTTCATAAGGGAAGTTAAAACTCTAATTGCTGTTCTATCTGCTGTCCAATTGATAAGTCAACCATAAAGTGCAATGTGAAAATCTCTGCATTATAATCAGTCAATCGTAAATGTTAAGTCACGAGTAAATAAGTTAACAGACCACTCAATATGATAATAGTATTATTTTTTCAATGTATGATCTTCTAACATTTATTCATACTAATTATTAATTTATGATGGTATGTTTAAATAAAATTATCTTTATAAATGTACGAGGAAGAACTAAAAATTGTTGTTTTTTTTAACTAAATTATTGTATTAATTTTTGAACGAATGGACAAATTATAAAGAAATAGATTACAAATTATTACTTCCTATTTAGAAAATGAACTAGAAAAAAAAATTAAATAACTGTTCTCTTATCTGAATAATAATTGTAGATAGTTTTGAAAAGTTGATTATTTTTTTGTGATAATAAATTTAATTTTTATATGACTTATTTTTGTTTTATTTTGTCAATGAAGACAATTTTTTGTGTTTTGTTTAATAATTTTAGTTTTGTAAAATAAAATTAAGTACTGTATTGTTATACTTATTTTTTTTTTTTATTGAATCATTATTAAATTGTATATATTATGGTTATTTTATCAAATCTTATTTCTTCAATAATCCGATTAAGAATTATTCAAGAAATAGGTGTAGTAGTAATCAACCTAGTAAATTAGGTTTGCACTTTGTTAACTATTATCATTTTAAAGTAAGATTTATTTTTTCTAGCTTCATTTCATCTACCAACTCAGAAGAAAGATGATATCTAGACCAATACTAATTAAAGACTTTAGACTAATCTCCTCTAAAAGAAAAAAATGTATAAAGCAAACTTTCAACTATTATTGTAGTTAAGGAGATAGCGTGTATAAACGTCGCTTATTAACATATAGTTAGAATTTTGTGTGTTAGTTTATTTTAATTTGCCCCCCAAGAATATGTAGTCGGCAATGTGTATCCGCAGTAAATAGCTTCCATTGGTCTTGTTTTAACAGCCAAGCTAATTATTCTACTTTGGGGACTTTAATAAATTAACTCAAACCCAAAATTCTAGCTTCATGTATCTCTAGCTCTGTATAGCATGTTATCTCCTGAACTATTAATGGTCATCTTTAGTGCCAGATCAAGTATTGGTCAAATAATTTTGGTCTTAGGATCATAAAAATCACCTTATCTTCCAACATGGGTGGACATGGCCGCTCTCCATTGGTCTTGTTTTAACAGCCAAGCTATTTTACTACTTGGGGTGCTCGAAAAAAATAACTCATTTGTAAAATTCTAGCTTGATTTCAGTTTGTGCATATTATCTCCTGAACTATTAGTGGTCATCTTTAGTGTCTGATCAATTATTGGTCAAGTAATTTTGGTCTTAGGATCTTGAAAATCACCTATCTTCCATCATGGGCGGGACATGGCCTAAAATAAATATTTTAGATATTTACGAGTTATTTCCCCAAATCGCTATTTCTTTCTATCTTATTAAGGAGAATGTATTTTCCATGTGGATTTTGTTGAAACAAGACACCACGTCAAAGCTGAAGAGCAGATTATCGTTATGAAGCTTGAGTGATCTTAACGTTTTTCCAGCTCTTTGTAGCTGGAAGTTTTGCCTGTTTATAGTAAGTCAAATAATATAATTTATCGTTTTTACTAACATTTTTCAATGATGACCTATTTTACAATCTTTCTAAGTGTAGCATTCATTGAAAATATGAATTATTTTTTTAATTTTTTGTTTAATTGATAAAAGGTGTCAAAAAGTACCAATCAAACTAAAAGTAAAAACAATTAGGATAATTAGAATATTCTTTATTAAATAACTAATTTTCAATAGTATACTCGTATAATACTCATTATACAAATAAGATACGTAATTATACACAATTATCGTAGACTTAGTTATTGAATTACAACCAAAGGATGCCTATAGTATGCCCTCCTGATAAGCATACCTAGCTAATCACAATTAAATGGGTCATGAAAAATGGGCTAATATTGAATATTTAAAAAATATATATTTATTTTTACTGGAATTGCTTTAACATATATTTTTATGTATAGTTACTTCATACACACATTTGTATCCATCATTTTATGTATACATATAATAATATTTATACTTCAGCATAGACCTACACTGATATATTTAATGAACTTAATTTTTTTATAATATTGTATTTCTAGCATTTTCTATACTTTTTAGAGAGCTATTACCAGTACGAGTGGAGCATAATTCCAAGAGATGGTTTGATATTTGGTATCACTAAAGATAAAGCTATGAGAGAAATGCAAGATCTGAATTTGGATGAAAATTTGGAATATCTGAAAAATTCTCAGAGTTTTAAAGTAGTATAACCTAAATTGATATATTAATTCTGGATTTTTCGAAAACAGAAGCAGGGAGGATTCTGAAGAATACAACCGATTATTTCCAGAAATTAAACTTATGTATCATCTAATCATCTCCAACGAAACTTAAAGCTGATATAGTTCTATTCTGCAGATATAATCTTAAAAACGTCTCGTTACCTAAAATGGAAGTAAAATGACTTCATAAGTGATTAAACTGATTATTTTAAAACAAATTTAGATTATTTCATATTAAAGATTATTAGGTAGAGGTCCCCTGTAAGTTCTTATGTTGAATTTGTTGGGTCAGTGAGGGGTGAAAAAATAATAAAAGTGAAGAACTACTTCATGAAAAAGTGGCTATATTTCGTTCCTTTAGGAACATCTTCAGGCCTTTTTAACATCTAGTGTAGTTAATACATAAAATAGGGTTTAAAGCATTTTTAAGAAAAATTTGTCAACAGTTAATAAAATAAACAACTAAAACTACTCTTCCACACAGAGGAAGCAAAATTATTACTATAAAAAGTTTCTATTTTTAAACTTTTTATAGTAATAATTTTGCTTCCTCTGTGTGGAAGAGTAGTTTTAGTTGTTTATTTTATTAACTGTTGACAAATTTTTCTTAAAAATGCTTTAAACCCTATTTTATGTATTAACTACACTAGATGTTAAAAAGGCCTGAAGATGTTCCTAAAGGAACGAAATATAGCCACTTTTTCATGAAGTAGTTCTTCACTTTTATTATTTTTTCACCCCTCACTGACCCAACAAATTCAACATAGATTATTGTTGTTAAGAGATTAAATACTATATGCAATTATGTTCTAATGGATATGAGTAATTGACAAAATTGTTTGGTTGTTATAATTAATAAACACTGAAGATGACCTTAGTCAGGGTCGAAACGTATCGTTATAGGAACATCTTTGTAAATATTTTTTTCTCAACCTACAAAATCCATTATCACGTTAATCATCATATTATTTTTATTTATTTATGTTTATTAATTAACGTTAGTCTTCTCTTTCATATTAACTATCTTAATTATACTAAACTATAATAACTCTATTCTATCTTCCCTACACATGAAGCACAGGAGACCTGAACAGAAAACCCCTTGGTCCAGTAGGTTGAGGGTGGGGCGTGGGACAAAATCCCAATTTCATAAAAGAACTTTTTAAGTTGTGTCATTTAAGGGGAGGTAAAGAAAAGAGATTACAATTAGAAAACGGTAACGAAGAAAAGCCATAGCCGGCCCCGACTATATAACTATAGAGAATGATAGATTCAAAAATTTGAATGTACAAAACTTATGGAGTCTTGTGGATTTGAATTAACAATAATGACCTCTACTGCTGTTTAATTTTATTTTAGAGAAAAATCGTTTTTCTACATTCCACTAAAAGTCAGAAATGTTGGGCTGTTTATAGCTTTGACGCGGTATCGTTTTTCAAACTTCGCGGTGACAATGAACAAGTGTATCGTCAAAAAGCAAAATAGCTAATATTATATACATTCTTTTAAATAGCAAGTATTTTGCTTCCGTGCTTACCGAAGGTAAAGAAATTATTGTGATCGTTCTGGAGAACGATTTTTAACTATGTCTACAAATTCAATGAAGTCCAAGACTGAAATCCATTATCAAAACATTTTTCTGCCTCAACATATCTCGAAAAAGACTCTCCTGATTTAAATGAAAATTGGAGGATATGTCATAATTAGCCCATTGTTAGCTTCATAAAAATTTGTAACCTTCTGGTGCAGAAGGTTACAAATTTTTATGAAGCTAACAATGGGCTAATTATGACATATCCTCCAATTTTCATTTAAATCAGGAGAGTCTTTTTCATTCATTGCTTTCTCTTCTACATGCGCTCTAACATACATTTACATCTATTCATCTATATCTACTTAAAATAAGAATTTTTTTAAAATAAATTTACATGGGTTGTTTTAGGTAGCTCACAGATGGTCCAATAATACTTTCCATCTTCTGAGCACATTAAATATTACTAAATTGATACTTTTAATCAAGGAACAAATAACCCATTTTGACAGATTTTGAAAAGAAGGGACTAAAGTAAATAAATTAGGCAATTATAGGTCGTAAAAGCAAAACTGTACCAAATCAATGTACCATTAATGTACGCGCTTGATAGGACGCGAGGAATCTATGTGCCACTCTAATTAGCCTATACAATTTTAATAAAATAATTAATTTTATTTTTTGAGTTTAATCAACTCTGAGTTTAACAAATTTACCTTTATTTGAGACACATATAAAATTATAACAGTTATTTCTGATGTGTTTATCGTGTAAATTATGGTTATTAATTTAACGTTATAATTTGAATTAGAATGCTAGATAAAGACAATTTTCTTGATAAAAGTTTACATTGAATGACCTTTCGACATATTATCAAACAGTTCTATAATTTTAATAGCCTTAAGTCTCATGGTTATTGTTAACAGCCACCCATTATTAGATAAAGAAATACTTTCTTAAAAAATATATAAAAATATTTAAGTATTTTATTCCCAAGTGTAGGTTTCCGCGAACAGTAGTAATAAATCTATATATTTTGGAGAAGAACAAGTCAAAGATTTTGTTACCTTCGACGTTTGGAACCATGACAGGGACCATTCTCAAGGGAGTAACTCATTTTGAGAGTGATTTGCAACTCAATTTGGTTGCATCATGAGCACTCCATCGGTTGCACTCTTGAGAATTATTCCTGCAATAGGTTCGAAACTTCAAAATTCCCAAAACATCTATCGTGATCTCTTCCAGAATATCTTTATGAATACTGTGATGGCGTGAAATTAGATTTGGAGATTTTGATGGATATATACTTTTTAAGGACCCCCAGTCCAATAATGTTTTTTTAATTTTTTTTTATTCTATATATCGCAGGTTGTCTGTACAGGCGTGTGGATTGTGGATCCATCCTAAACTGACAATTCGATAAAATTTGGCAGCGCTAGCCACAAATAAATTGGTTGTGCGTTAAGTCTCACGTACAAAGGGTTTCGTTAGAAATGTGAAAATGAAATTAGTTAATATAATGGAGTGGAGGAGGGGGGGGGGGGGGGGGGGGGGAGAGGGGCCACGCACAATGTTGATGTTGTTTGACAAAAGGGCATGAAAAATTAAACACTATCCGTAAGTATTATATACTTTAGTAATCTACTCTTCAATACCTTTCATTTAATACCCCACTCAAAATTTAAAACAAAAAAGAAATAAAAGAAATCGCGTGACATGAACTATCCGCCATTTTGTTAATTTTCAAGTTATCAACAGCTGATAACTTTGAGATCGTAATATTTTTCCTGTGTGCGCGTCAAAACTATCTTAAATACTGCAAAGTGATTTTGTTTTTATCTCTTTCGATTCAATTAGAAGAGATTTGGATTTGGAGCCGTACAGAGTGACAGATATACATATACATATTCAGGCAGACACAGGAACGATACTATAAGGGCTTCTTTTTTTGGTTTTACCAACGAAACCCTAAAAAAAAGTAAACATAATTGTTTCTTGAAAAAGGCGTCGACGATTTTGAGTCGTATCTGACCATATAAGTTGTTTTCCCGGGAAAATAGTTCCTGAGAAAATTGCTATAGTTGCAAAGGGTGAGAGACCGGGTTCGATTTTCTGCTGGGAAGGAATTATTTTTATGGTAAATTTTAATAAAACATTCAATAATTAATAAATGTAACTACAGAAATCCGAAATGACAAATAAATGGAAAACACTGGACCAAGTATACACTCGTATGTCTATGAGAAAGTTATTACGAGTTGTAGGTATCAAACAGATTTTTTTTAAAGTGGATAAGTAAAAATTTAATGACATTAGCACTCTCTTTTTCTAGCGAATAACTTAATTGCTAGATTATAATTATTATATTTAAAAAAAAAACTATTCAGAAGATATTTAGTTATAAAAGATGTAGGTATTTATTAGAGAAGAGAAGAAGTTGGTCTCATTCCTAGAAGATGAATTAGATAAGTCAAGAAATCTATATAATATGTTTGCAGAATTTATGAATACTATATTTTATACTAAACTGTACAAAAAAAATAACTAAACAAATAATAATAATAATATAGATGAAATTACATACCTCTGCAATAAAAATGACTAAAGAATTATTCTAAACTGCTTGGTTATTAAAATATAAAATATGATCCTGGGAATTTTCAATTTCATAAAACTTGTTTTTAACTTTAAATTATCTCTTCAGTTGACACTGAATTAATCATAGTATTTTTTTTAATATGACGCTAAGAAATATGTAGTAAATGGATAGACGTCAGTAATTGACATTATTACTCGATTAAGGAAAACACGTCTTATCAAGCGAGGTAATTTCCTTCTTAATGCCATTATCTTGTATCTGGTTTTCCACTTTTTTATTTTTTTTTTTATTTCGAGTCAATCATTTCATTTAAATTTGATGAAAAGATAGTTAATGTCTTGAAGTTAAAGATGTTTAAATTATATAATTGGAAACATTTAAGCAAATAAGATAATACTAATGGTGGGAAAAACTTGTAATTACTATTTTATAACAGACCATTTTAATCCAAATTTTCAGAATAAATTGGTCTTACCAAGCGGCGACACATTGAATATTTTCCCTGGAAACTTAAGTATTTGTAGAATTTTCTTCTAAGTCTTAGTTAACAACTAAATTCACTAAGATTTGGATGACCAGGTGACAGGTGGTTTTTTAAACGACAGTTGTGAATTACGAAAAAAACTATATTTTAAAGCTACTATACAATAAAGTATAACTCTATAATCTGTTTACTAATAATAGTGAATAATTATAATTTATTGGTCGTAACGAAAAATCATTAGAAAAATAAATTTGAGAATATTGCGGGTTTAATAACTTATAGTATTTGAAGTTAAATAAAAATATAGAAGAATAAAGAGAGAACATTTAAATTTTATTTAGAAGGTTTAATTAATTGCCCCTTATTATACAAAATATGGAAATACAATTTAAATGAAGTCCTGATTTTCTATACTTAACATTTATAAACATTTTATAATTTAAAAAAATCTCAGGGAAGTACTTACGGCCAAGTTTTTAGGGTTTCGTAGACTATTAGGCATATACGCTATTATATGCTGAAATAACTAATAAGGTATAACCTACCATAAGGTATTAGCATGAATTATTTCATAATTTTATGATTAGCTGTTATAGTGTGTGAACTGTTCGGGGAATGTGAACCAAAGTACGACGGACAAATAGACACATCACCCTCGGCATAAGGGTTTCGAGGATGATCTCTGATGCCCTAAAAAGAATATTTTAAAAACTACTGATGAATAATATACATTTTATAGTCCAGGAGATAGCGTGCAAAAAAATGAAGGACTAACATCAAGCAAGAAATTTGTGTAAAAGTTAATCTTTTAGTGTCATTTAAGAATATGTGGTCGGCTAACTTCGTCTGCGAGACATAGCTTGGCAGTAGGCATTGGAAAAAAACAAACCGGTGGAGAAAGGCCATATCCCGTCCATTATAATGGACAATGTAATTTTCATGATCCTGAGTACGAACTTACTTATTAGACAGACTATCAAGTTGATGTTAGTTTGTCACTTGATGGGTTGGTTATTAAAATATTATTCCTAATCAATGTGATCACCTGTCAAGTGGAAAACTAACATCAACTTGAATTTCGGTCTACTAACTAATTTTGTACTCAGAATCATGAAAATCTAATTTTCCACCACAATTGGCAGAACATGACCGCTCTCCGCCGTTTTTTATTCTAATTTTTTATTTATTTTTATTTTATTTTTTTAAAAGCTATGTCCCGCAGACGAACTTAGCCGACCACATATTCTTAAAAGGCACCAACAGATTAACTTATACACAACATTCTTGCTTGATATTAGTCAGACACTTTTTTACACGCTAGTAATTATCCTGGATAATTACTATTTTGAAGAACAAGTGAGAATTATTGTTATGAAGCAACTGAATGCATTCGTTATATCTAGAGTTAAGTTGATAAATCGATAATATTTTTTTTGTGTGTGTTATTATTTGATGTCCCGATCAACGTGTTACTAGGTTATTACAGGACAGCGTATCCGGTCAATTTACTTATCTAATTGATTTGATTTATGAATGTGAAACATGTCTCACCTCTTTGGGATTTGAAATCACCAAATGTATCGGTGTTTTGAGCGACATACGAGTATAGGTAGGTTTCAGGCATAGTTGTGCGAGCGTGCTAACCACTTGACTACGTGTCCCCCAGATAATAATTGTAATTTTGAATTTTGTTACTCAGTAAATTAAACTCAATGTCAATGACATGTTAATCATCAAAATAAAATTGCAAATGTTCTAACTAATAAAATAGTCTATCGTCTAAAATAATATGTTGTTCCTTTTACCCAACAAACGTCGAAAACGAACGACGCGACGCAGGGTAGGGAAGCACAGGTTTTTTCTACCGCAGCAATATATGAAACCCCACAAATTGATAGCATAGCAATTGATTGCATAGCAGAGGGTCTCTCGTATACGTCTGAGGTTGAAAAAAACTGTGCTGCCCTGTCTTGCATCGCCTGAGTCTCTACGTACACTTGGCCTTACAGTTTTATATGTTTTATTTATAAGGGAATAATAAATTCATAATGCATTTAAAACTGGTTAAATTGTGCCAGACCTGAATTGTTAAATACATAGAATGCCCATATTTATATCGAGTGGACCTGAATGTTTCATTCAAATAAAATACATTATCATTACTATCACTGCTTTATGGCTACTCACTGCTTATGGCTCTACTGCTTATGGCTACTCACTAACTATCGTTAGATCTCTAAAGGCCCTTTTAGCATTTTAATTTTATTATCATTGTTGAATCTAATGTCAAACCCTAGTTTTGTCTCATTGAATTAAGATTTGTTTTTAAGAAATAAATCAGGATGAAGTGCATTCACTACAAATAGTTAATTACCATGCATCAAGCTAGATAATAACAGAAACAATACCAGTATTTTGTTTTCTTAATCGTGTGACCCATGAATAATAATAAGAATAAGGTTTGAGAAGCCTTAAAATTTTGCATTTTGTCTACTTAGCTCTAAAGCCCCTTTTAAATAAACAAAATGCAAGGTGTGAGAAGAGATAGGCTGAGTTATAGGCTAAAAATATAGACTGGGTATTATTTCTAAGATTATTAAACCTCTTCTGAGTCCTGATTTATAATTTATTCGTAGGGAGAAAATATTATGGTTTTGGTTTACGTATGGACGATTAAATTAATTTAAGTTTACTTTCTTTAAACTATTTTTACTACGTTTTTATTAGCTTGCATTCTTGTTTGTTTTTTGTTTGTTTGTTTGTCCGGTACAAATCTGGCAATCGATTTCTAACTAACTTACCGAATAGCTAGACATTTGAAACTTTTAGGCTAGCTCAGAACACGATGACAATGCATTGTTTTAATACTTTTGGCCATCTTTCAGCAGAATTTAATTGGTTTTCAGCAAATTTTGCTGAACGGAAAGTCAGTTCGGAAAAAATCCGCAAGTTATTTTATTTGTTTTGCCATGTCCCATATTTACGCAATCTTCATTTTGACGGGTCTTAAATTTGTGATAGATAAACATTGAATGACAGCAAAACAGGAAATATCGATTATATTATTTCAAATATATATCGATGGCACGCTTTAGATTTGGTGTTGGGGAGATGTTGTACAAAGATTCGTCCTTTTATAGGTTTAAGATCAGCTCTCTAGATGGTTGTCATTTATGTGAAGTAAATACATTCGGAACTATTTTTTTTTTTTCACTAACATTATATATTATGTAACAATAACTATTATATTATCAATATTACATACGATTCAACAGAAAATTTAAAAACGTAGAATATAAAAAGTTCTTTTTACCTTGAAATTATTATTGTTTTAACACAAATTTCGTTAATAAATCTAAAGATGAGATAAATTTTACAATATTGGGATTTGATTGGATTGAATACGATTCTCCCTATCAGTCCTTTTGCACTTTTGACAACTTGCAAGTTGGCCTGCCTTTTAATTTAATAATGAATAATAATAAATATGACCCAACAAGTCTAAACAATCACACTTTCAATACCTAATGGAATCACATTAATTTATACTCATGTGACATTCGTCCAATAATGACGCGAGGAAGTCATTATGTGTCACACTAAATGACTAACAATTTGTTACAATTTTTAAAATTATTTTTGCCTATCTTCTAAATATAACCATATCCTAAATATACTTTGATTATCACCTGTTCTATTGCTCAATATCTAAATAATTGTTAAGGGATTTTTTGTATCTAATTTCATTTAAGATTACATAAGAGGGATAGAAAATCAATCAACCAACACCAAAATGTTATAATTTAACAAAATTTCTTTTAATGTTATAGTAATCATTGATGATGACAGTTTCTTGTTTTTATAGATTACACTTAAGCAAGTACAAAAAAAAAGGAAAAAAATTAAATGCCTGATATTATGGCTGTAATATCAAGCATTATTAATTTTCTTTTTTACATAATTTGTAAAATATATCATAAAATAACATATCTATATTAGCAGTACAAAATAATGAATGATTAATGTGTTATAAAACAAATTAACCATACATTTTTTAACATTTATTACATTAATATACAAAATTACTTATTTTTATTAAATATTAAATATTTTTTCTTACAATATTTATTACTTATACCTTAATTATCGACAAATTGTTAGGATGCATTAGTATAAATTTTAATACACATATTTATTCTACTTTTTTCTAACTACATTAAATTTTAATAATGTATGCACATTGTTGCAAGGATGTAATAATGAACTTTATAAGCTGATGCATGGGTATTGAAATTTAGTAGTAGAACATAGCGAATACAAATGTCCAATTTTTTTCTGAAGTGGATAGGCATTTACTTTTTTTTCAGTAAAAACTCTTTTTTGGATCATAATGATTTCATTTTCTCATCATTTCATTATTAAATAAAAAAATAAAAATGGAAATTTCTTGTTAAAATTAATTATCAAAATATGCTAATAAAGATATTTAATAGAGCGTTTCATACTTAGTAAGGGCGAATGATAATTACTACAGTCTATAAGATTAGAGTTGGCACAATCGAAGGCGGGAAACAACGAACGTGGAGGTAGTTTTGGGGTTATAAAAAGGGAAAATCACTGTTGCCATGTTACATTTTTTTTTGTGGAACAGGAGTAGAGTAGGGCATTTTTTTTCTAAAGTTGCATTCAAGATGGCGGACCAATAGAATCGTTTCCCTCTCAAAATTTTCCCGCCTTTGATTGTGCCAACTCTAATCTTATAGACTGAAACATTTTATTATAAATATGTATATGATGTTTATTTTTTTAAGTTTTACTTTTCTTGATACCAGAACAAAGTTAATCGTACAGACAAGCAGTGGAGTCACTTGATTAGGATAAACAAACGCTTCTCTTCACTAAAAGTGACTTGATGATACAAAGTCGGCATAATAAGTACTGAAGATGACAAATAGTGTTTAAAAGCAGGATTTGTTAAGTACTGAAGACAACCACGAATGGTTAAAAGCCAGCTTTGTTAAGTACTGAAGACAACCACTAATGGTTAAAAGCCAGCTTTGTTTAGTACTGAAGACATCCACTAATGGTTAAAAGCCAGCTTTGTTAAGTACAGAATATGACCACTAATGGTTAAAAGCCAGCTTTGTTAAGTACAGAATATGACCACCAATGGTTAAAAGCCGGCTTCGTTAAGCACAGAATATGACCACTAATGGTTAAAAGCCGACTTTGTTAAGCACTAAATATGATCACTTATGGTATAAAGCTTTGTCCACTAAAGTTATTCTTAGTGGAGTAACGTCTAATATTATAGTTGATAAAATTACAATTTTTAACTAGGGCTATAATTATTTTATATTTAAGTAAAACTTATTATTTTCTCTTAAAGGAAACGTGGTTAATTAATCAAATCAATATAAGTTACATTAGAGATATTTTATTAAATAAGAAATTAATCATTTTCAAACTGTTGATATTCAAAAAGTAATTTAAATTAGCTTATTTTTTAACTAATATGACTGATTATTTCATATTTGAATTTGATTTATTATTAATGATTTAATACTATGTTTATTTTTAAAATAAAACTATTATAACCAATTAATTAGTAAACCAAAATAGTCAGTATTAAATATTGGCTATTGTAGTTGTATTTTTACTGTAATCGTTTATTGATTTTGGTATTTATTGTCTTGCTATTGTCTTACTTTTCACCTTGTATTGTCCAAAACTGATTTAAACAATGAAAGTGAATAATCTAAACACTTAAAACTAATAAATTAATCAGTATAAACCAAATGACTAAATATATAAATACTTTGTTCATTGCTAATTAAGCTTATCTAAACAAAGATAAAGAAAACAATGCGCAGAAGAATGTATATATAGGAAGAAATTTACTAAAACAATAATTAAAATATTTTGAACGCATTTGAACTGGATTGACATCTTAAAAGTGATTCTAATATTTAAATGTTTAACACTAATGTATACATTTTATTTTATCTTTAAGATTTTATTAAGGTTTGACCCAACTTTTTATTTTTTATCAACAACAAGAAATTTACTGAATAAAAACTCGTATATTAAATAAGTACGTAAAAAGATTAGAATGTTACTACCAAAATTTAATTCGTCCTAATGCTTTCAATTTGAACACTGTCAAAAATCATCTGTTATTAAACGTCACCATTTCTAGTGGTAATTTCAATACAGCTAATGTAATGTTCGTAAGCTAGTTTATTAAAATACTAAATTTTAATCGATTATGTTTAACCATTCTATAAAAAAGTTATATTCACTACCTCCCCATTTTTTATGAAGAAGCTGCAAAAAAATAGTCATAAAATAACAATTTTAAAACAATTATCTGATAAAAATAAGCTTCCATGTAAGTAATTATAAATAATAGACTAATATAATTATCAATGACGTTTAATATTATCTAGGTGGGAATTTTCTATTAAAACAAATGTTATTGTATAATATCTATCTTTATTTTAGGTACACTTTGTTAAATAGTACCTAGTACCATATCAATGTGCAATCAATTGTAAGTATTGTTTTTGCTAATGTCATACCATGCATTTTTTTAACGCACAAGAAAGAATGATCATTGATTACATTCCTGAATGAATTTATTTTTTTTTTATTTTTTTATTTTTTTTTTTTTAATTTAATGACACGTATTATAAAAAAAAATAAAAAATAACGGAAATTGATGACAATATAAGTATGCGGTTAAACTAGCATAAAAAATGATAAGCATAGCATATAAATTTTAGCATCTAAGATAAAAAGTTTGTTATTAACATTCCTGGAGGACAAATTAAGGAATGAAAAAAATAAATAACGGTAAAAAAGTTTTATACCACATGATTTATTTATTTTTTTTTTTTTTTAGTATTATCGGAGATAAATTGCATTACCGTATATTAATGCTCATATAAAACTTTAATTAATTGACCTGGCATTTTAGTTTTTACTATTGGTATTTCAAATTATTGAATTATTTCTTCATCACTGCTTAAAAGAATTATTTTTGATAAGAGATACTTTTATGTACAAATTCCTTTCCATGTGTTTTAACTTCCTTAGAAGAAATTCATATCATAAGATATTTGTGACAATGATTACAAATTATGATTTAAAAAAAAAAAATTCCGATGGTTTTAGTTAGAAATAAAATTGTTAATTTCAGGTATTAGTTGGGTTTTAGCGATAAATTAAGTAGTAGACTTAAATTTATTTCTATTCTTATTAAATGTAGCTACGAAAAAGTTAATAAACTCATTTTTACAGTTAATTTATATCAGTATATCATGTAATTCACGTATTAGATAGTATAAATAATAAAATTTTAATTGTTATTGTCAGGCCGCTACCTAAGATTGTTAAATACATCCAACTGAGGTTATTTACTCATGTAAGTTTTAGGGGGGGGGGGGGGGGAGAAAAATACCCTTAAAAGAGCTTTTGATGCTTAATCAGAATAACGACCACCAGGTCAATTGCCAAGATAGAGGTATATCTCCACGCGCGGCGCCGGCGCCCAGAAATCAAGTTTGAATAGGAAGAAGTTATTGTCAATCCTCTACCAACACTTGATGGAAGAGGATCCAACTTAAGTACTTATGTAAGTAATAAAATCATAGTTCAAAAATTAATTTAATTACTCACACCTTTAGATTTTATACGACATGATATTATTTTTTTTTAGTATTGTTGGAGATAAAATGCATTACCGTATATTAATGCTCATATAAAACTTCAATTAATTGACCTGACATTTTATTTTTTACTATTGGTTTTTCAAATTATAGAATTATTTATATCTACTTGCGGCAGCTAAATGAGGCATTATTGAACTGATTTCGGGCAGAGATATGTGATTTTACTGCCAAGGCGGTAAAATGAGGAAAACTTTTGATGCCTAGGCAGCAAAATTATTTTTTTTATTATGTTGGCAATAACAGTTTGTACTATTATCTCTATCTTATAACATTATATATAATAGTTTAATAAGTAAACTTTACTAAATAAACATTTTAATATTTAAATAATTTGTTTATATTTGTTAATTCTGTTAAATAAGTTCAATGAATAGTAGATCTTTAATTAAAAAAATAGCGGAGTCACTGGCTACACTGCAGCTTCATGTAAACATCCAACATCCATAATATTATTATTGTTGAAGTCATTCTAGATTAGACTAGCTAGTTTTCTTGATTTATCCTACTTACTTATATTCTTTTAAGCAGTAGAAGATATCTTTAATACTTTTAGTAATTTGTTAGTAAAAATATAAATAAATTTTTTATATTGTCTGCATTATTCATTCAGAAGTTATGTAGGTAATAAACGTGTGGTTTGTATTATGTTGTTATAGTTTCAGTTTGCTATTCACAATTGTTATTATTCCCAAGCTTTATATTTAATTTCTTTATCAACATTAATTTAAGTTAATAGTTTATTATCATATTAATATTACACATAGTAATTAACTATGTTATATTAATATAGATAGTATTTTAGCAGTTTCATTTCTCTGCCGCCCATAGATAAAATATTGTATGCAACAAGGCAGCAAAGGAAACATTTCTGCCTTGTTTATTCATTGCCTGCCGAGGCAGTCAAACTGATAAATTATGATAAATCATGGGTTGTCCTCGCCTTCGGCTCGGAGGCTAATCTAATCACTCGTCAGTAAAATTCCATTTTGCTGCCTAGTTACATAAATAACTATTATTTCATCACTGCTTGAAAGAATTATCTTTGATAAGAGATACTTTTATGTACAAATTCCTTTCCACACACGTTTAGATTTTATTATATTTTAATAATCTAATCATTAATGGAGAAGTGATAGTATTTCTAGCAAGATACTTTTAATTAATGTTTATATTCGAACCCCTGAATTCTTGATACTTTTTACTTTCTCTGGTACATAACTTAAATTGTTGAATGAATTTGTTTAATAATTTTTAACCTATAGATTTTTATATTTTGCTCTATTAAAGAATCTTTATTTTTAAATCTATTAATTTTGGACGGATTTTAAAATAAAAATAGCTCTTCGCTATGTTCTAAAAATACTTTTAACTGCATTTGTGCCACAGCGTTTTTAAAAACAGTATAATTAATCTGTCTTTATTGGTTAATTAAAATAGTTCAAAATTAAAAAAATCCTTATATACTAGAGGCCTAAATAATAATATTTTACAATGCTATTATAAATAATTTACAAATATCTTTTATTATATTTTACAGATTTTTTTTTATTATTAATTTTTGATTTTAATGATTGTTATTCTTTCAGTCACATTTTTTTTTTTTTTTTTTGCGATTATAAAATTTAATTTAATAAATAAAAAAATAAAAGAAAGAATTATTCAGAAAATCATTATACTTTTTGTTATTACCAATTTACAATTTCCCAAATAAAATTATTTAAAGATTTACTTATATTAATAAACCAAATTATAGTATAATAAATTATTAATGTAATAATAAAATTACCCAATAAAATTGGACATTTCTGTGAATGAGATAATATGAAGTTACTAATGACTAATTTTATTTTATATATTTAAAAAAAATAATGCTAATATTATTTCATAAGCCAAATCATAAAATAATTAACTAGTAAAATTATCTATTTTTTAAAACAATAGAAGAATAGGTAATTTGTAATTTATTAGCTTCTATCAATATTTAATTTTCAAGCTAACTAGATTCTATAATAATTTTTTATTATATCATATCATATACATGAGCTATAATAACTTGCATAAAGGTAAATATTATATTAAATTATGTATATAACAATAGTTATCGCAAAATACATGTTTCCATATTTTATTTTATCACTAAACAATGCCCAGTGGTACAGAGAGAATAATAAACTATTTAAATTAATAATACATCTTAAAACCTAGTAATAATCTAAATATATTAATACAATTATTACATAATTATTTTATTTTATCTTAATATTTGCAGTTTATAAAAATCACATTATGCTGGTGGTGTTTTTAAAAATTACGGTTAAATAATCTTTGCGCATTTTACATTATGTTTAGCATTCATTTATTTTGTTTTGTAGTTCATAGATTTTTTAATGAACGGTAGTTACTATGAAAAAGCAAATCGCAATTAGATACATTATAGGGACTATTGAGGGTATGTAATTTTATTAAAGGAATGATATTTTCTTTTGAGGTTCTTATTTATTAAAATCATTTACTTAATTTGATAAGATATATATAGATGTATGGATATATATAGTGTCCATTTATTTATATTTTCCTAAAAATAAACGCATCATGAATAGTAATTTTGTTTTTGACGTCAATTATTTGCTGAATTAGTTTTCTAATAGTATTATCAATTAATAAAAAAGTGGATTGAAAAACACAAAACTCTTACTTATCATTCGATTTTAGTTTATTTGTAACTATGACCTATTTAATTAAATCATTTTTATATTATATTAAAATCATATTGTGATTTTATGACATTAAAATATATTAGAATACTAGGTTCATCTTTAGAATTATATTAACACTACAATCTACCAAAGCAGTAACTTTAATCTTTGCATTACAAAGACTGATTTAAAAGATTAAAGGATTTTTATGTAAAAGACCAAAGATGCTTTGATAAATTAATTTAAAAAAAGTATAAGTAAAAGTTAATTTTACGTGGAATGTCTCTTTCTTCAAATTGTTTGAGGTTCCGCCATGATGCTCTTATTTCTGGATTTTTTTTTATATGTTATAAATTATTCATTCGCAAATTATAATGGTACAGTTGAAACTGAAATTATTTTATAATTATGCAAATTTTGAAAAAATATTATAACAATTATTATGACTCTAAATTAATGCACTAGTACTTCAAAATTATAATAGATAAATTATTTTATTTAAATTTACGACTTATATATATGACAAACTGATGAATCATCCATTAAATTATATCGTATTAAATTAAGTAATAGATTTTACGAATAAGCTCTTAATTTACGCTTATTACGCAAATTAAACCAGCCACTCGAGTCAGACGTGAGTTCCTGTCTTGAAGTTTTCATTTGCGTTTATCATTTTATCCTTTGGTAACTCTTCTGGCTTTAGTAATACTTCCATTCTCTGTAACAAAATAAAGAGTATATAGAATATATATTTTAATGTAATATGATTATATATCCTCTTGAAGGCTCGAGCTATCAGCAGACTAATTCCCGCGAGGAAAAAAAATCAACATATTTTCCTTGAGATAAATAGATATTTTTAAACCCTTTATTTGTAGGATGTCTGAATTTAAGCGAAAGTCCATAGTTTTGTTTCTTTATTTTCAGCTTGATTGGACATTAATGGGACAGATTCAGTTGTGTAGCTAGGTCATTGCCCCCTCCCTCAAGAACGTTTTTGGGGGCCCCTAAAAAAGAAAATTGATGAGCAAAATAAAGAGCTTTGTTAAAGCATTAAATTCATTACGTAACTTTTATTGATAGCTGATAGCAACCCTTGCAATTAAGTCTTTAAATATAAAATATAAATACTATGAACCATTGTCAATAATTTGACAAATTGATTCAACTTTTTCGAAATTACTGGTAAGATCAAAAAGTTAAAATAGAGTCGATTTTGAAAACAAGATATACAAATATTCTATTATTAATAAAATATTTTATTTGTAAATATACTACATATCTCACTATATTGGAATGCTTACATGATGAAATGAGCCTTTGGTCACCAAGAACTTGTATACAATGTAGCCTGGTATGCAAAGTAGAGACGAGCATGTCAGCATCCAACCCACAGTAACTGTCCATTGTGGGTAGGCAAATGCCGAAGTTGTCGTCATATCTTCGAAATTTAATAGCGAAGACACAAATATTACCTATAAACAATATGAAAATATATTATTTTGATTATTTATTTCTTAATATTTTAATCGTAAGATATATGTGGCTTATCCACATATCCTTTGGTCACCTATATTGTGACCACGCACAATACTGTTAACTTTATTGATAGGAGAGCCAACGTCTAAAATGACGGGTAAATTCCAATAAGTCGAAATATTTAATTTAAAACCCTCCTTCCCATCCCCCCCCCTTGCCCAAAACAAATGAAGACGTTCATTTTTTTTTTGTAAATTAACGGTAAGTCGTATAGAAAAACTAATTCCACAACAAGGTCCTGATTTTGAAAGATCTATAAGTTTGATTCTTTAACTTTTTTCGTACCTCCATCGGTTGTACCTTAGTTGGGGACAGATGTGATTAATATTTTAAATTTTTGGCTTTGATCTCTCATAGCGCTCTTGAGTGGTTCAAATCTCACTAAAGTATCTAGTATTTAATATTTGGAAATTCGTCCTAGGCTGAGAATATGAGATTAAACTTTTTTCCGAAGTTTGTTACTGCGTTGCATATAATTTTAAAGGCATCAATTTGTAGTTAATGGTTGTACCATTTGTTAGTTTTTAAAAATCATAATAATTATCATACATGGAATATACTCTACACCCATTCTATTCTTCGTCGGTTTTATGTAAACATTGAGTAAATGCCTTGGGCTTGCTCCCACCAGTGCCTCGTAAAAAACCAAGTCGACGCCGACATCTGCTGAAGCCAGCAAAGAGGATGATATCCCCACCAAAATCTTAACCAGGAAAAATGGAAACAAGTTCCAGACACCCTACCAAAAAAAGTCAGCCTATCAAAGTAGATATATGTACAGTAAATTTTGGCTAAGTCTGGTCTTTCTTTAGTCCATAACCTCACTTTTCTCCTACTTTCATGCGCAAGACTGCTCTTTTATTTTTATTGCTTAACACTTGCCCAGTTTTTTAATGAGGCATGAAACATCAATATCATGTGTAGAGTAGTCACATAGAAGTTACGTGAGTAATGGGAAGGAGAAACCTAAGAAGAAAAGAAAAAAGTTCCAGATCCCCTCCCATAAAAGTCAACCTATTAAAGTAGTGATACCTACATTGCGACCAAGTCTGTTTTATACCTCTGCCAAGTGAACTGGTCAAGTGTTAAGCAATAAAAATAAAAGAGCAGTCTTGTTTATGAAAGTAGGAGTGAAGTGAGGTTATAGACTAATGCAGCGGTTCTCAACCTGTGGTACGCGTACCCCCCGGGGGTACGCAAAAATGTGTAAGGGGTACGTGGTGAATTAAATAAAGGTTTTTGGTTTAATTTTCTGTGTAATAAATAAAAACTTTTTAGTAAAATGTCAATTAATAATCTTGTTTGGAATTAACATAACCTATTTACAGCTTCATCTATGATGTAGCAATATTAGCAGCAGTTAAACGACATTTCATATAATATAAAAAGTATTTATAAAAATAAGGGGTTGATTTTAGGGGGTACGCACAGTTAATTATACAAAAAAGGGGTACGTGGGTTGAGAAAGGTTGAGAACCGCTGGAACTAATGAAAGATCAGACTTGCGGCTACAATGAAGATGTTACTGCTTTGATAGGCTGACTTATTTGGGAAAGGGCTGGAACTTGGTCCTTTTTTCTAGGTTAGGTTTTTGTTTGGGATTTTAATTATCTTAAACATTTATTCTGATGCCTGGATTTTTTACCAAAACAATAATTTCTAATAGAGAATGCACTTACGAAGACCTATTAATAAGTTAAAAGCGCTTTGTGGCAATAAATTATTTGTGGTGATAAATTTGTATTTATTGTTTTACAAACTTCACAAGAACTCATTTTTCTAGAAATCTCAAAGGAAGTGAAGACGTTTCACTTGTCCATAAATATCATTATCAATTTTCCAGAAGTTCTCTAGTCATAATAGATAAATACTTACTTCACATCTATTGTAATGTTTAAAAAGAGTTATATAATTATAAAAAATATATTGCTGTGTATATTTATACTTAGTTATGAACTATAATTTCAATGCCTTATTTGTTCAAAGAAAAAATCTCCATTTATATTATTAATAACTTAAAATTGTTCTTTCACTAATAAAAAAAAAGAAAAAAGAATGTTCTTTTATTATTAGACCTTCTTTTTTATTACAATAAACACGCTCAACATAATTTCAAAAAGATCTACAATATTCTCCAAGTTAATACTAAGCTAAGCAAGAGACGTTTTAATAGCTTTCTTGTTCTTAAGTTAATTTAAGGGATGAGTAAAAGACACTTTACAGACTGCCTAATGTCAAAATTAATATAAAGGGTAAACTCATCGATCTTTTAAAAGAAGAGGCTTAATATCTTGAGCCTTTCGTTAGAAAATCCTTTGGTTTAAATACCAAAGGATTTTCTATTCCCTACTCAGGTGTCAAAAATAAAGTTCGTACGATTCTACTTATCAAAATAATTGTATGCTTTTATCAATCAATAACATTTTGAGTTATTTGCCAGAAAAGTTGGTTTAATCATTTTTATTTCCATTTTTTCATTAATTGCTAACTGAGATTAAAGTGCTTTCTTTTCTGTAGTAATGATTATTTATTTTTCACCCCTCAATATTCATACGAATTCACAATTGTGAATAAAATTGTTTTATTCTCAAAAATAGTTCCGAAAATTACAAATTAAAAAAAAATTGTCCAAGAGAGAGCGTGCAAAAAAGTGTCTTAGTATAATATGTAATTGGATCATTGAAGGTGAGTAAACATAACAAGTAGTTACTTTGAAATTACTTTTCAAAGTAACTACTTGTTATGTTTACTCACCTTCAATGATCCAATTACATATTATCCATAAGTATCAAAGGTGCAAACTAGGAAGAATTATCTTCAACTGAGTGTCTTAGTAATATCAAGCTAGAATTTGATGTATAAATAAATCTTTTGGTGCCTTTTAAGAATATTTGGTCGGCTAAATTCGTCTGCGGGATATAGCTTGGTAATAGCCAAGCTATGTTCAGCATACAAACTTGGTCGACCATACATATTCTTAAAAGGCACCACAAGATTTACTTATGCACAAAATTCTAGCTTGATGTTAGTCCGACACTTTTTTGCATGTAATCTCCTGGACTAAAATAAATGTATTCCATTTTAGTTCTAATGACTCCATTGTAACATGCTTTCCCAGAAAAACAACTAGATTACAAGATATAAAATTACAATATGTAGTTTTATTTCAGCAGTTTTATTTTACCTAGGCAGCATTTATTCAAATTGTTCATTATAATCCTACAATCTTATATTCAATAAAATATCTTATCATATGAATAAAACTGTAACTTACAAAAAGGAAAAATGGACTGATGTAGTTCCAGCAGACCCTCCAGAAAATGCCAGGACGTTGTCCTAACATTTCTTCAATATCAGATGAAAACCTGTCTACTCCGTAAATCCAACAGACACCTGCAGCTTCCACAAAGACCACGAATAGAATAGATATCCCTGGACCATATACGTTAAGCATGTCCACAAGATACATTCCTCCCTGTTAACCAAGATAACCATTGTTATTTTATTAAAACTATATATATTTTTTTTTTTTTAACTTTTATTGAATATTGCAACTACAGTTTTACATGTTATAAGCAATAATGATAATTGATTGTATTAGCTTGATTAAATTGACAGATATAAGACTCATGTCCAGTGACAGAGCTTATTGACTATGCATAAAATTCTTTTAATTAACAAGTGTAGTTAATCATATTAGATCTCGAGGCCATTACCGCTTCAAGCGCCTAGGAGGGTTGTCAGGAATGGTTAGGGATGACAGGTTTTTAATAAGAGGATTTATGTGGAAGGATACTGAGTGGTGGAAGGATATGTAGTGGGAAATAGCTAGGTCTCGGACAAATGGGACGTGCAGGTCATTGTTTAGGATTTAGTTGGATATGTAGTGTAGGGTGCATTTACTATAGTTCTGAGGATCTTTGACTGTAAGCTGTAAGGATTGGATGCGGTAGGAGTAGGAGTTGGAACGTTTGGTGCAGCCCCATAGTTCGATGCCATATGTCCATGCAGGTTTGAGAATTGTGTTGTATATGAGTATTTTGTTATGTGTGTTGAGTTTGGATTTTTTGTTGAGGAGTTTATATAAAAGTTTATAGCGTGTGTTGATGCGTTTGCGTAGTGTTGATGTGTGGTGTGCCCATGTAAGTCTACGATCGAGGAATAAGCCAAGGTAGCTGACGGTACTATGGCGTGGAATAAGGATATGGTTAAGGAATAGGGGTTCGCAGTTTCCGTGTCTTAAGGAGAAGGTCACATGAACACTTCTACTCTCGTTTATTTTTATTCTCCATTTGTTTAGCCATATTTCAAGAAGATAGAGGTGTTCTTGAATGAGATCAGACGCAACGTGGGAATTTTTATGGGTGGAGAGTATACTTTTGTCGTCTGCAAAGGAAGCAGATGGTGGAAGGGTGTTGAGGGATATCATGGGTGAAAATATTATATAAGAAGGGAGCAAGGATGCTACCTTGGGACCCCTGCATTTATAGGGTAAATAGGAGATGTTGAGGAATTATAGGAAACATGGTAAAATCGGTTTTCTAAATATTATTTAAGGATGAGGTAATAGGTAAATGGGAATCCCCTTGAGTTTCCAGAGTAATCCAGCGTGCCAGACCCTGTCGAAAGCTTGTGCTTCATCCAGGAAGACAGCTGAGCTAAAGCTATTTAATCAGCTCTAAACTATTTAATAAAATATTGTTTAAACATAAATCAACTTACGTATGTAGTGGTAGGTAGTGCGCAGATGTATATGGCTGCTAGTAATATTGCTACAAACAGTTCTCTGTTTCGAGCTAATGTATGTGGATATTCATCACATAATGCTGTTATCATAGCTTCAAGCCCTCCGAAGGTGCTATCAAGGCCTGTAAAATATAACACAATTAAAGTAAAACTAAACTATTATTGTTAAAGAAAAACCCTTCAGTCAAATTCCAAAAGCAAACTATACTATAAATTTAGTCATCTCTTCAAGTTTTTATTGCTTCATTTATTTGGTCCAAGATAACAATTTTTACTTTTCCTCACTACTAATGTTTTCACCAACATTTTTTTTTTCTCGAGATTTCAATGGAATTATCCGTTTTAGGTGTTTTTAAGACCTCCTGAGTGGTTTTCAGCATGACGTATGTACCTCTCTATATGACAAATAAGCCCACTAAATTTCATTTTGTTTTGGCCGCCATTTTGAAGTTATAAATTTTTGAATTTTTAAACTTTAACGGTTAATAATACTGAAATTACATATAGGTTTTTGACTTATAGCATATCGTTGGAACCGGAAAAAATTAAGGAACAAATATAAAAAAACCCGATGAAATTCTATTAATTAGTTTAAAAGTTATAAGTGAATATAATTATTTATTAGTGCGATAATTTTGATGACGTCAAGGTTTGTTTACATCTGTCAAAATACAGCCAAACTTCAAATAATTAAATAAAATATAGGTATATTAAAAATAAGGTTGTTTTTTTGTAAAAATGATAATAAATCAGTTAGTTAAGAACGGTCACCCATCCAATTACTGACCACGTCCAATGCTGCTTCCTCCGGCCTCTCCTGCTGCGAAGCAGCAGGAGAGGCCACTTTAGTGACCTCTGAAGTGAGGAAAAGTTCCGAGGTACCCCGTACCCGATTTTTTTTATTTATATTTTCAGACTTAGTCTTGGTCTAATAATATATTTCTGATCTTTTAATGTTAATTGCTTTAAAACTTTTAACATTAGCATAACTTGACTCTAATAATCCGTTTACTCTAAAAATACTCATTAGTTTAATGAGAATTTTTAGAGTTAACAGTAAACTTCTTACTTTCTTGATATGTAGGTACATTTCTGGGCGGCATGTTTTCGCCAGTCTGACAGTCTAGTTACATTTGAAATAAGACGCAACTTTGAATAATGCCGGTGATTCATTAATTTACCGAAGAGTTGGGGACTGGGGAATGCCGGTCTATATTATTTTATGCAACTAAGTAGTCAATGAATATTATAAGAAAGTGGACTTGTTTATGTCAGTAACAAATATGTTTAATCAATGTTCTGGGTTAAAATTAACTTGCTACTCTACGAATGTTTTGAGTCACACATAAAAGGAATTTCCCCCATTGTAACCAGTATTCCCCCGCAATCCCCTACGCAATTACGATTCCTCCGTCGTATAGGTTAGTTGTCAATGTTATGGCGCGATGCTACTATTCCTTCATCAATATTTAAATTTTTTGGCAGGGATCACTTCTATTTTTTTTTTTTTTTTTTACAAAAAAAGAATGAATTCTATATAAAGTAAAAGTAATTGAATTGATGAGCATTAATCGATATTGAGTTTAATATTGATATTTATTAATAATTGTTGATCAATAGCAATAATTATGACGTAAGCTACAGAATAGTGACATCAACAAATAATTGATATAAAATTCTCCAGTAACAAGCACTTGTACAATCACAATATAATCAAATTGAATACGTTGACAATAATATCAAATGTCATATCATACAGTTATTATTAAACTGTAATTTTATGATTGTCGTAATTGTATGTCTATGCTTAAACAATTAAATTAATTTACATCATATTGATAAAAAAAATATAGGTAAATTATTTTAATAGGTATGAATATTTTGTAGTTTAAAGTAATAATCTAAGAAAATAAGCGTATGTGCGTCCTTTTAAAAGACGTGAAATGTAATTACAATTGATTATAATCTATATAAATGAAGTATAGTTAATGAATGAATGAATTAAAATTATTATAGATAAAATATCCCAATAATATGACATCATAAAAAACTTTACTTTTGAAACGAAAATTTTAAAAGTTTTGCTCGAGAGTCAATTTAAAACTATTTTGGCATGGGTTTGGTATAATTTTTAATCAGTGCTGCTTATCATGGATATTTAAGCAAAATTAGAATTCTATACTTCATCCAAGAAGCTTTAAAATAGACATTTCTTGTTTTTATTACCAAATAATCTTGGTAATTGCCTTCTTCTTTAAGATTTGGATGTATTGTGGGCATATTTTTTTAAAAATAAAGACTTCTCTTTTGGGATCATTTCACTTACTTTCTCCCTATCTTCTATCTTATGTTATGCTCTGTTCTGTAAAATTACCGTAAAGGTTTTTGAATAAAGACTTTACTTCGATGGAAAAGGGCAGAGGACCAATTTATTAAGGGATATGAACACAAAATTGAAATTGTTGCGTTTAGGATAGAAAACATTCCCTAAGGTATTAATAAGTGTGTTGTGTTTTTGTTTCCCACGGGATGCTAAAGAATATTTGTGTTAGGCCCGGCTTATAAACTTCAAAAATGTGTATCTTTTGTTAACTACGTACATACATTACTTCTGAGTGAAACATGCTTTTAAAGTGGAATTCAATGACAAGATGGGCTGAGTTAAAAAATAATAAAAGGAGACAAATTTTAAGACTTGAATGCTATTGGAGGCTGTTAATGCATATTGGATTTTTGCACTTACCCAAAGTGATGAGCATTAAGAAGAAAATAATGGACCAAAAAACTGATCCTGTCATAGTCGCTATAGCTTCTGGATATACGACAAAAACCAAGCCGGGACCTGAAAAAAAGAAACAAAAATAACTATTCCAACGATAAGCAAAATGTAAATTTCTCTAATAAATCTGTAGGATAATATTTTATTGTTGCATTATGACAAGGAAATAATGTTTCATACCTCCTCTTTAAATTATAAAAGTATGGTACAATGCAGCTAAGACATTGTATGGTCAGAGGAGTCAAATTTATTCAATATGGACTACTTATGCAAGGAGTTTGGAGATCTTCCTTATGCAAGGAATTAGGTCCTTCGTTATTTTTTGTAATATTGTATGGAACATTGTTAAGTTCTTCGAGAACAGAGGAGAAGATGGAATGTTGGCACAGTCTTGTTGACGATAATTATTCTGCGATAATCCTGGTTCAACTAGCCCTCATTTGGAAGCAGGCACAAGATATGCTTAGAGTATTGTCTGAATATTGCGACTTAAATGGGTTGGAAGTTAATATGGGTAAGACTAAAGTCATAGTTTTCTTACCTGGTGGGCATAGCAAGAACTTATACGCCCGCTAATAAAATAAAAATTATCCAAGTGGTGGATGAGGTATATTTCTGAAATCACCTAATACATTCGTCAGTAAAGCAACTCTTGTGTCAAAAGTACTAAATATTTTACGTACAACAAAATCAGATCTTGTAATCAAATCTTGAAAACTACCACTTTTTAATACATTAATTAAGGCAACGCTGTTACATAGTACTAAAGTATGGGAGTCTAGATATCTAAATAAGCAAGAGCTAATTCATGTGAAATTATATAAAAACATATATCTGAAATGTATTAGTGACGTCGTAGATACTGCTCTTATATCGAAGTAAAATCCGCGCTACAAATACAATAATTGTTCCCTAGGAAATGGAGAAGCCTTTCTGTACCTCCGAAAGTGTCTAAAGACACATAAGCTTTTAAATAAACTACGAGTGGGAAACGCCATTAGCTGTCATCTTATTTTGGAGGGTTTCAGATATGTTTTAAGGAAATAACTGCATCTTATATAATTTTCAAGAAGTCGAGGATCTCCAACACCTTCTAATAATAATATTATGTCCTCAGTAGTAAAGCATAAGAGAACACAGATTTTGCTTCAAGAAAATGATCAAATACTTTAATGATCAAAGACCCTGTTGTCAATAAATATTAAATCGTTTATTTTTGTAACATCAACTATTATATGAACCAATGTTTATAGGAATAAAATATTATCTTATCTTACCTCCTCTTTAACGACTTTACTCTAAAGTAACTCAAAACGGGTTTTGTCTCGGATAATGCCGTCTGGTAAAGAAAGATGAGGAACTTTAAATGAAGGCAAAGCCACAAGGAGAATGGTATTACCTACATCTAATAAGTAGTCTTAAGAATGTACTCTTAACATGCGCCCTGAAGATGATATTATTGTGACTTAATAAAAGAATTGTGGTGACAATATTGTTGTTACTTTCTATCAACTTCTCTTGTCATAATTAAGAACTGCATGAGCTTACAAATGCTGAAGACAGTTCGTAATTAGTTTTTGAATTTTTGCGTTTGTAAAGTTTTAGAACCCGACAAAGTGAAACCACAACAATAAACTATGAACTAACTTATTGAACTACCAAGAAGCAATAACAGAAACTACTCATTAACAGGGTAAACAACAACAATTTATAACTTAATTTATTTCAAGTAATTACTGACTATTTATTTTAGAAACTTCATTATAGCACAATAATTAAAAATTATTAAATTTTAATTTGAAACCCATTTTTCGCCTCTTGGGCATTATTAGTGATTGTAGAAATTTAAGGAAAAACCTCGTGGAGGAGTCAGATAAGGGACAATAATAGTCAGACGCCCACCTTCTTATAATTACAGCTAATCTTTCCTTAAACCTTTAGTAAGGAATATGAAATATGTCATTGTACA
Organism: Gerris lacustris; assembly: GCA_951217055.1. NCBI lineage: Eukaryota > Metazoa > Arthropoda > Insecta > Hemiptera > Gerridae > Gerris > Gerris lacustris. The sequence goes on from OX578277.1 coordinate 84,757,367, forward strand.
TTCGGGTTACGTGGCTTGTGCGAACCAAATATTCAAGATTTTTACAAAGATAATCGACCAGATCCAATGATTTAAATCCTAACGTCGTAACACCTGAAAGCACCCTTAAAGATTTTAAGGGTCCCTTAAGATGGTTTTGAAGTAAAACCTCACTATTGTATAAATTGGTTTAAATATTAATTAAATAAACTTGACTATAATAAATAAACTTAAACTTATAAAATTATAAATTAAATTTATGTTAACATTTACATTCGTGATTCGACATTAAACAGACAAGTTTTATATTACTGTCTTTCACTAAAAGACTCTTAATGTTCGAATAAAATGGTATAATCCGAATTATAATAAATATTTTCTTTAGCAATTTGACAGTAAATAGACTAATTTTATATCTCTGCTTTCCTCAAAGAATCTCTATTGTTCGAATAAAATGTTATTATCAGGACTATAATCAACATTTATTTTTGCAATTCGACAGTGAACAGACAAATTTTAAACTCGTGCATAAGACACTAATTAAGGTGGTTAAAGAAAAAGATGAATTACCCTCGACCCCGATGTCATCTATCTTTTTATTCTGGACATGAGCCATATAGCCGAGTACGGAGAATATGACAAAGCCTGCTAGAAAACTCGTCACACAGTTGATTGTACTCGTTAATAAAGCGTCTCTGAAACAGAATTCAAACGTGAATAACAAATGAAAAACATTAATAATCCTAATTAACATTTGCTAATTATAAATGACGAATTGAATGCTATTTACACCTATTACAATGACATTTATATGAAAGAAACCATTATAAAGTAATAAATAAATTACTGCACTATACAAATAAACAGTTTTAAGGTTATTAAGTAATTTATAACTTGTTATATATTATTATAATTGAAACTTAAAGTAATTATTTTTACATTTACATAATAAAAATAAACTTTCTTAATAATGAGCTATACCTACGTGAATATAAAGATCTAAATTTGTACTATATTATCATAATTTTTGAGATTGTAGTTTACATTAGTATCTTAGTCTATGCCATTGATATAAATGTGATTAATACAAGCATAATATAAATGTGTACTATTCCATAAATGTGCTAAGTAAGAATTATGATTAATATGAAATTAAATTTTCTTTTTAAGAACAAATAACTTTCTTAGTTAGGTGCTCTGCTGCCGATAAGTATGAAATATTATATTTGTACTATTTCGTCAATTATAAGACAATTATATTTGTACTACAGCTAATTATAAGACAATGATAAAATAGTAAGAGTATTATAATATATATGTATATAGATTTAAATAAATAAATAGAAAAAATCTAACGGGTGGGGGGTGTCTCATAACTTATCCTTACCAAATAATTCCAAAATGGTGGCAGACATTTAGTTAAAATATAATGGAATTATTTATCTAAAAATGTGTAATTTATGCGAATTGCAGCTCAATCTGTGAAGTAGTTCTAAATTATTTAAAGTTAAAGTTTCGAAGTTCAAAAGTCAATATTAACCCTAGAAAGCTAACCTGGAGTCAAAATGACTCCCATTTTTTTTTTCAACTACGAATGCACGGTGTCTGTAAAACACAGAACTCCCACATCTCAGCTATGCTATCTCCCACCCTTGAATGACCCTTCTACACTTCTATCAGTTTCACATTCAGATTCTAAAGAGGACATATCGTTTGTTTTTCTGCAGTCACGGAGTCATTTTGACTCCTGTTTAGTCTTACACGTAAATATTTTGTAGGTCATTTTGACGCAGAATAGTATTTTTTAGAATAGTATGTCGTGTTATTGTTTATTTTTGGCATTTTAAATCTTATAAATTAAATATGATGTAACTTTTAATTCAATAATTATTTCAAATTAAAGGTAATATAATTGTAATTTATTCATTTATAAGTATAAATTGTTATATTTTTTTTTTTTCGTTATATGTCTAAATTATATAAAGTTAATAGAATATTAATATAGTCAAATAATGGAGAAATAATGCAATGATCTAAACGACATTTATCACTCGATGAAGGAAATGACCGATTCAGATACCCATTATGAAAAAGAGCGTATTCGACAATAATGGTGACGGTTGTGATTTGAACCCTGATTTGAAAATAGAAAATGCTTTTTTTGATCCCATCAGCGATAATGAGGAAAATGATAAATTAATTGAATCAATTTACGAAATAGAAAAACCAAAGGAAAGAAAAGAAAAAAGTTACATATAAAAAAGTAAATAAAACCACTCTGGTTGATAACAATACCGGATATGTAATAGTAGTCCAGATTAAAAAACCGGAATTAAAAGGAAAAAATTGTTTTTTATGGGAAACAAAGCACCTAAGTGTCCCTTCAACTAGCACTAAAACGTGTTAAAAAAATATTGTACATATTAGGCCTTTATATTTTAATAAAACTGGGTATAATAGATTTGGGAGTCAATATGACTCAAGGTTAGTCTTAAGAGGTTAAAAAATATGGTTAGCGTTCTAGGGTTAAAAATGGTGGCAGACATCAAAACGAAATTCAGTGAAAATGGTTGTCTTATAAAGAGGTATAATTGATGCAATTTCAGCAAAAGCGAAACATTTGTGATTTTCTGGGCAGCACAATTACATGTAAGGAATGACACTATTTGTTAACTCTCTGGCTTTAAAACTATGTATGGGTGATGCGTGACAGACTGAAAAACATATACAGACATCCAGGTAAAAACTCTCTCAAATCGTCTTGAAAACACACGAAACGGGTATGCAGTCCGTTAAAATCTCAGTTTCGGAATTTTGGTGGAAAACTTTATTTTCCTTTAGTTAAGGAAATGTAAAAATTTAAACTTGTGTTATTTTGAATGAAGTAAATTCCTATGAAATATTATTGACTTATTCAATTAAAATTCAATTAAAATATTCCAAATCTTCCTTGGTAATGTTTTATTTATAAGAATGTTCTTAATTTTCATATATATGTTAATAAAGTTCCGAAATGTTAACTTAGGATTTGATTAAAATTGTCTTGATAAATGTAAAAAAAAAAGTATCATTGTTTATAGTTTTTATAAAATATTATAGTCTTGTAAAATAAATACGCTTTTTACCTGTAACAATTGTTATGAAATTTGTTGTAACTTGAAAGAGCTAAAAGGGTTCCAAACCCTGGACCCAGAGAAAAGAATATTTGAGAAGCTGCATCTATCCACACCTGTTAACAATATCAATATACAATTTAAAATTAGTTAATTCAATTTTATCAACAGAGTAGATAATAGTTAAATCAATTTTATTTTATTTTATTTTTTTTAATAAAAAAAAAAAAAAAAAAAAAAAAAAATATATATATATATATATATATATATATATATATATATATATATATATATATATATATATATATATATATATATAATGTATATATATATATATATATATATTTAAATATAAAATATATATATAATATATATATATATTTTATCTACTATTGATATTAAAATGTTGATATAACATGTTGAAACAACTTATATCTACGATTGATACGAAATATAAACATTTTATCTTTGTTTTGATGGGTAGAAAGTGTTTTTTTACGTACTTGTATTCATTGCGCATGCGCGTTTCATAGTTCCTATTTATTCCGTCCTAGTGCGGTAAAAAAGAAGAATTCTTCACCTTAACGTGAGTTTGTTTACATTTAACAAAACTAATTTGCTGTTTGTTTAATAACAAACAGCAAAGTAACTGTTTATATTTATTTTGCAGTGAAAAACATTGAGTGATTTAAGTCATTATGACGAAAATAAGGAGAATAATATGGCTCCCGAAATAATTAATTATAAGAATTAGAGAAATACGAACTTACATATACAGGAAGTTAATTAAAAATTGTGTCTGTTTATTTTTAAAATCCAACAATCGTAAAGTACGGTACGCAACTCGTGCGAAAACTGCATATTGCTATGATCGTGTAGTTGTACTACCCTAAAATAAAATATATGCTGGTTCGTAAAAATTGAACGAGAGACACTAAGAAATATTATATGAATTACTGCAAACTGTAACTAAACAGGTCGAAGTTAATCATTCAGATAAAAACTAAGCTAAGCACTATGATTCAAAAAATTTAGTTAATAATAGATCATATGTCATCATAGTACATTTTTATTATGATTACATAAGAAAATTAAAATCGCAAAAATAACAAGTGTTTTAATAAAATAATTGATAGTATTCACTCTGTTTTCTTATCTGGCCTTGTAACATTAATATTAGGTGATTGTTTAATGTGTTATTTTTATTGATTTCATGTTCAGTATACAACCAACAACCAATGCACCTGGCATAAACAACAACAAATGCAAAACCTTAAGGTTGTCTTTAAGGGCCTAGTTTATCAGAAGCACAATTGTAATGCAGGACGACAAGGTAACGATACTTGACAAACTTAAAAGGCAAAGCAAGACTGAAAGGACCCAAACTTGACATCTGAAAGGGAGCATCTTAGGTTGTCTTTCAATAATGCCGACTGACACTGGCAAACAAGAGAATGTGACCCTACAATAATGATTCTGAACCAACTTGCTATCAAGGGTTGGATGGTACAGACAAGACAGGTTGGCTTTCTATGTAGATGTATTCTAATCAATGACTTTCTACTATGTGTACAGAGAGGGGTTGATAACATGCTACGCCCTTATCAATCACATCAGTTGCGTATATACTCCCCATTTCCATATACATTCTCCCTTGAATGTCCAATATTTGGGCAGGTACAGCAAAGATAATAAAAATTAATAACAAAGGTACATATTAAATGTGGTAATTCAGCAGTTTCAAATAAACTTAATTAATAATCATAATATTTACACATTCTATCTACATTTACACATTTTATTTACATATTCTATTATACAGAGATAACTACATAGGTCAATTATTTATTTATTTTATTTTATTTTTTTTTTTTTTATTATAATAAACAAAAAACGTCTATTCTAATTGTCATATATTTATAATCTTTTTATAAAATTTATGAAAATTAGAATAGAGGTTTTTTGTTTATTATAATAAAAAAAAAATAAAAAAAAAAAATAAATAAATAAAAATAAAATAAATAATTGACCTATGTAGTTATCTCTGTATATATGTTTAGGTTCATTCAACAATTGTTTTTGTAAAGATAAGATATCATCTAGATAGATTTTTAATTGTTCAGATTAGCCAGTAACTCTTTAACTACTATTATGAAAGGTTACTCAAATAGTAGATTGTTCTTTCTCCAAAAAAAAACGAAAAATGTAATTTTTTAATCATATTCAAGGTACAATAGTTTTTATTTAATTTGGTTTGTGCTAGAATTTAAATTTAATAATTGTTATTTATAATTAAGTTAAAATTGTTATAATATTGTTTTTATTATTATAGGCCTGAAGATGCCCAGGTATATGGGCGAAATATAGCCAAGTTTGTGTAAATAAAAATAATTTTATTTTCAACCTTTTTCATCCCTGAAGACTCAAAGGATAAGAATATCAAATAATAATAATGTAATAATAATAATAATAATAATAATAATAATAATAATAATAATAATAATAATAATAATAATAATAATAATAATAATAATAATAATAATAATAATCCTGTAATGACCTAATAAAGCTGTTGAACGGGACTAAAACTACAAACAAAAAAAAAAAAAAAAATAAAAATAATAATGTTAATAGTGAACATATTATCATAATATAAAGCTGTAAAATGAAGAATTAGTTACAATACTGTTTCTCTTTATTTTCTAACATAAGTTTTGAGGTATGTGTATCCGATGGATATGGTGCTCACCATATTCAGATTTTCTTTCTTTTTTTAAATATATATAATATTGTACAAGTGTAGAAAAAAATTCAATTGTTAGCACCAGCTGGTGAAAGTGATTCAATCAGGACAGAAATCAAGTATTTCTAAAAAATTTAGTTGCATTATTTTACAAGACCATAATAAGAATCTTGTATTATAAGAGAAGTCAAGTAATATATGTATCTGTTCTTTGCAGAATATCCCCACCATCAATACTGCATTTTACACCTATCTGTGAATCACAAAAATCATTTAAGTCTTGAGCTTAATTATTATCTATCTGTCAACATCCATCATAATTTTCCATCGTATTTATGGGTTATGGTCGGCTTGTTGGGGCCCGCTCTTAGACGTCCGTCTTAGGGGCTTTTTCGGGGGCGTGAATCTTTTTTCCTATTCACTTTAAAAAAAAACGACGCGAGACCTACAAAAAAGGTCCTTTGCGTCGGACCGCTGCGATCGACCGTATTCGAGTTATGCGGAAAAAACGGGTTTTTTCCGGGAAGAAAACCGTTTTTTCCGCATAAAAATTCGACAAGACGATATCTCGGGAACCAATTGTGCTAGAACCTTGAAATTCAGAAGTTGGCTTTCTTTTATCAAATTAGTAACTTTTGATAAATAGTTTACCAATCGGGCATATTGATTCATGATGGTGGCCATACATATATAAAAGTCAACATGTGTGAATGTTCTTTATACAAATCAACAGTTTTAATCCGATCTCGATGACAATTTGCACACTTGACCTTCAATGCAAGGGGAAAATCACTGATACATGAATATTCAAAATTTTAATTTTGGTACACAGGGGTACGGGGTACAAATGTTAAAGTAATGAACATCCTTCATGATGCATATCGTCGAAAAGCTCTTTAAGAGGACAGTAATTGTGGTGATGTACAGTTTTATCATATTTTCACTTAGGAGGGGGGTATAATTAAAAAATATGGCTATATGTTATATAAAAAGAAGTGTATCCGTATGAGGGTATGTCTTTTATCCTAATTTGATGAATATTTACACACTTTTTCTTCAAAACAAGGTGAAGGTCACTGCCTCCATGAGATTACGAAATTAAAATTTAGGTACACAGGGGTACGGGGTACAAGTGATGAATACCCTTCATCTTCATGATGCATATCGTTGAAATGCTCTTTAAGAGTACAGTAATTGTTGTTATGTGTACGGGGTACAAATGACAAAGTAATGGATATTCTTCATGATACAAATCGTTGAAAAGCTGTTTAAGAGAAAAGTAATTGTTCTTAAGTACAGTTTTGTCTTATTTTCATTTAGAAGGGGGAGAGGTAAAATGGAAATTTATATCTATATCTATATATGTATATAAAAGTCAACCTATGTGTGTACATATGCATGTTCTTTTATACAAATCTACAGTTTTATTCCGATCTCGATGAAAATTTGCACACTTGACCTTCAAAGCAAGGGGAAGGTAACTGTTTACATGAATTTTCGAACTATAACTTTTGGTTCAAAGGGGTACGGGGTACAAGTAATGAATACCCTTTATCTTCATGATGCATATTGTTGAAATGCTCTTTAAGAGTACAGTAATTGTTGTTATGTGTACAGTTTTGTTATATTTTCATTTACGAGGGGGTAAATTTAGGATATTTGCAAATGATCTTATCAAAGAGGTGGGGGATATAACTAGGAGGGATAGAATCTAGATATTCTCGCATAGTAAAATAATTTGTATGCTTTCCTGTTAGTTTATAAACTTATCAAATTTAAAAACACTCCGTAGCGAAGCACGGGTATCCAGCTATATATCTATATAATATATAGATCTATATAATATATATTATATAACACCTTTCTCTTTTCCAATAATAGGCCAGTCAAAACATACATTAAAAATAGCTAAATTCGCAAAGCGTGATGTTGTTCTGATTTTTTATATGTTGTTCGGACCAGTTAGGGTAGTGTGATCCTAAGTTTGCATCTTCGAAAATCCTGTGCTAGGTGCGTCATACGTGAAAAACTGAAAAAAAATCGGAATTTTCTTAGTATTTTCCATATGACTCGTATTCTATGTGTTTTTCGGTATTAGTCGTTGTTACTATTTTTAAAGTAAAGTAAATTTGCAGCACCATAAGCTCAAACTCCTCAGAGGAAATGCTTTGCTTAAGGGTGCAAATTACTTTCTACACTTCTTTCACTCAACTCTTCCAAAATATCTCTGTTGGGACCAGTACGTTTGTAGTCGGGAATGTGGGATACCTTCTCCACAACGTTACCTGGCACCGAAACGATTCGATCAGGCCAATCGTTGCTAGCTACATCACCTACACATTCAAGTATAGGATGGGGCCCTCAAAAGTATTAAAACCGCAGAACTATTATAAGCGACGCCTCATGACCAGTTGTGCTCTGCGTTTAGACTCGAGAGCATTGAAACTAAGAAAGCGAAACAAGATGCAGACTTACGATATTATCCGAAACCGCCCTTAACAAAACACATCCTGGGAGAATGAGATCGTTGTTTTTAGAGCATGGGGGCCAACTCGTTCTCCTCTGCGCCTTGAGATCGACCATTCGAAATGTTCACTTAGTGGCAGAGGTGAGTCAAGTTGCCATCACATTTTCACCACTTCTTTCAGTCGTAGAGATATTGAATCCCCCCCCCCCCCCCCGGTCAGAGGAGGAGGATACCACAGTGTGGGGTTGGTCGAAAAGTCTCCCTTGGTTTAATATGCGGATCAGTTTAAGCAATCCTTCTTAATTCGCTCACTTGTAAGTTCAAGAAGGGATGCACGGGAGCTTGCAGTTGCCGGAGAACTGGGCTTATGTGCTCAGCAAGACTTGCCTCACCGTCGCTATAATTCTAATAAATGAAGACGCCCCGACGATCCTCCCCTATTTGACTAGCAGCAACATAGACAATTTCCCCATCAACTTCCTTCAGTCTCAGAATACAACCGTCATCAGCCATAACCCTCGAAAAAACTAATACTTTAAGCGCTTTCATTGCTAATACGTTTTAATAAGAAATATACTTACATGTAATTTTAGTTTTCCACCTTTAAATATGATTCTGTGCATTTTTCTTTAGTCGAATGCCCAAAACTTGTTTATAAAAAGATTAATTTCTTAAAAATTAAAATTTTCCTTCATTTGTCTTTTTTCCATTGCAACAGAACCGTTTTGTCTACAGGCTTCATTTTGTGCTTGCATAAAAGCCAATTAAATTTACTACAAGTTCATTTCGTATTACGTGTTTCGTAGGTGAAAGGTTTATGACGATATTCGGCCCGAAACGAGAGCAATACTTATTAAAATGTTCATTTTTTGGAAAATTATAGTCATTTTTGAAGTGTCATATCTCGGTAACTATTGGACGTACAGAGTTTCCATTGGGCGTTAAAGGAAGCCAATTATATTTAATACAACATTATTCCCTATAAGTTTTCTCGTAGGTGAGCTCTTTTATGCCGATATTCGGCCCAAAACGAAAGCAATACTTTTTTGAAAAAAATTGCCACTTTTCGAAGTGCCACATCTCGGAACCTATTGGTCGTACAGAGCTCCGGAAGCTTGCGGAGCTTGAGCTTATGGTGCTGCAAATTTACTGTACTTTAAAAATAGTAATAACGACTAATACCGAAAAACACATAGGTATATAGTTTACGAGTTGTATGGAAAATTCTAAGAAAAGTCCCATTTTTCCAGTTTTTCACGTATTACGCACCTAGCACACGATTTTCGAAGCTGCAAACTTAGGATCACACTCTAACTGGTCCGAACAACATATAAAAAAATCAGACCTACATCTCGCTTTGCGAATTTAATGTCTTATTTGACTGGCCTATAATATATGTATCTCATAAAAGTCTAAGAACAAATAATAACAATGCCGATTACTTAGTATTTCAATACTCTGTCTGGAACACATAATTAATATAAAAGAGACAACATCTAGAAACCACGTATAATTTGTATTTTATACCAGAGAGAATTTTAAAATTGCATCGAGCATTAATTGTAAAGTCGTTGGTCTTATTAAAAAATGTAGTCTCCTCAAGTGGTTGTAGGCTTGCATGGGAGAAACAACAGAGCTGGTTGTTCCCGTAGCTAAAACCACCAACTTGATTCGCGGTTAGAACTGTCAGATAAGTCCGTATCCATTTACTATTCTCATTTCTACGTCCAACTCTCTCTTCATTTAATAATTATCAGTAATAGTATACGTACTTAAGAACAGTTTGATCTGCTGTTTGATCTTTAAAAACAACTAATGAGAGAAACATGTATTTAGTAAGAGATAAAGATGTATATCGAACATGTGTATTTGTAATATTTTTGTAAGTCATTCAATAAGGCTGTTATTTATACTTCGATTAATAAATAAGCAACAAGTATTCACGAGAAAAAAATACACACAAGTGTTTCCAATTTTAATTTGATTAATTTTAAAATCAGTTCCTTACTACTTATATTTAACATTCTAATAAAATATACATGACCACTTTGTTTTTGATGTATTTTAAGTGAGTTTCCGTGGTTAAATTTAATTATAATTGAACATTTCATCAAATTTTACTGTAAAAAATAACCCCCCTAGAATCAAGAGCGACCTTCTTATTTGATTAATTTTCACTTTAACTGGGAAACTATATTTTTTTTCAATGAAAGCTGCTTATGGTTAAATCGGAATTTAAAAAAAAAAAAAAATAAATAAAATAAAATAAAATTAAAATTAGGATTTTGCTATCTCAAAATCAAATTTGTAAAAGTAAAAAAAAACATAAAAATCGGGTGGTTCCGTTCAGAAATATTGGAAAATGGTATCCATAACAGGGGTCGTTGAAAGCAATGGAAAAAAGGATCACCAATTACCCATGCTTTTTAATAGGTAAGCGTTTATTTTAATCACGTGCTTAATAATTTACTTTAGGAATATTTTTACTATACTTACACATAATAATAATATCATATTTTTGTTGATAATGTCACTAAAATATAATTATTTTACACTATACAACTTAATAAAATGTCAAGCCCAACAAGAAATTAATAAAAATGGCAAGCTAGAGTCACTATATTCGAATCCTCTATATAATTATTTTCCATTAAGGTACTACTTCATTAAAACTAATGAGTTCTTGTGTTATCCTTTATTGGCATAAGTTACAAAACTATTTATGTATCCCAATCTATATTGTTATTTCGAGTCTGGTTATTTAGTGCCTTATTTATGTTTTAATATTTTGTAATAAGCATATATTGTTGAGGAGTTATTATTTTGTTTAATTATAAGTAAATTAATCATGCCATGAAAGAACACACATCACAATTTGCAAAATTAAATTTTCTCCCAAATCTAATAAAGGTTTTAATTTAACATAAAAGAGAAACAAATTGTGCGCCAATGAATAATTTCACAATAAGATGACGTCTTTACTGTGTGTGTCATGTTTTATTTTAGTATTTCAAATTTTGTTCATACTTATTTAAATTGTTTGTACTTATTTAAATTGTTTGCACTTAATTAAATTGTTTGTACTTATTAGTAAATTCACAGAGTAGTAGTGACCATATGTTCATTTATCAATGAAAGTGCGTTATCGAAAGAATTTAATTTTACACTATAAAGCGAGTGTGGGTATTTGATATTACTAGTATTACTAAATAGTTTTTTTTTAAAATCATTATTGAGTTTATACAACCATTTCTCAAATTAAAATCTTGTGTACGACACTAAATATAATAGTTAGTATATAATGAAAGTTACCCTTGTCGAAGTTACCCCTTTGTTAAGTTCAAGTTGTTCTTCACTTCATAAGTTGTTTTTTCTTCTTGTTGAGTTAATATGCTTTTAATATTAAAACTATTTTTTTCACGTTGAAAAATAGAGACTTGTTGTTTTAGATCATTTTGTGTTTGACAACTGGCTTTGTTTGTTTTTCAAATATTATTGGTTTGATCCAAACCCCTATTTGTCAGTACAGGACAGTTCCTTTGTATCGTCCCGCAGATCGTTCGGGAATTGTTTAGAACAGGTTTCATGCGCTAACATTGAACTATAATAAAATCATGTCAGGTTGGAACGGGTTTAGGCTACTCGTATAATTCGCTCCGAATTAAAAACATTCAAATAAACCTAACAGTTAAAGAACCTTCCTGTTGACAATTGGCATAACTGCGCATGTCATACAAACCAGTACTTGGTATTGTCAGAGGATCGTTTGGACCTTAGAGTAAACGGTTTGCATACGATCCTTGCGCGGGTTGGAACAGTTTGAAGGAGGGTACGAAACATTGTCACAAGTCGGATTGGAACGGTTTTTATCCATGCCAGTGACAATTCCGCTAACGGTATATTGCTTGGTTGGAACAAACCTAATTAAATTGTTTTTTAGACAGAATAACTCGGAGTGTATGTCGAACAAGTTTATCTTGGTCTCGTTATTTTATTAATTAATTTAAAATGTATTACAAGTCTAAAGTAGATACTTATAAATTGGTGACCCCGACGTGATTGTTCACAATCCAATCCCAAAATCTATGATCTTTAACTTTAAGATTATTTTCGTGAGCAATTTTTTAAAATTTATTTTGTCTGTTTAAAATCAAAAATATGACTGGAAACAATTCTAATGTTTCCAAAGCTGAAAAAGTTTAATTACCATTTCTCATCGGCACTTAAATTACTATATTCTTTTGGACAATAGCCCAGTGGTTTGGTTAATGAACATCGAGTCTCAGTTTAACATTCGAAATATAACATAATGAGAGAACCAAATACGATTACGCTGTTGCGACTTTACCTCAAGAAGTAGCCATACCGGGTTGTGTCATTGAAAAAGAAGCTGAGGTTTGATAAGATTTACCTTTGTTGATTGAAGTTTTCCCCATTGAGGTGTGAGATAGTATCGGATGCCTTCTTTCGCCCCAGGTAGAGTGATTCCTCGTCCCAGCAAGATAAATAGCACTATGTATGGAGCGATGGCTGTTATCCATACCGCCTGTAAAATATAATATCAGTAACATTAATATCATAAAGGCTCTGATTACTTTATCATCCAACTTCAAGCATTAAACTTATACGTTCTGTTAAAAACTTTCAACTTCTACTATCACTATCCAATAGTGACTGTGTAGTTGGGTTTCATATTTTACAGTTTAGGTTTTTATGAAACATTTTGGTAGATCTAATTATTCCTACAATTAAGAAAATCACTAACTCAATACAACTGTAAAATTTTTAATTCTGTTTTGGTGTGGGTCGTGAAATTTTTAAGCTTTTGGATTCTGAAGAATTCAAACACCAAAAACACTCTTTTCTCTAAATATAATATAAATAACATTTTAAATTAATAATAATAAAACCAATGTAAAAATGTCATCCTTGCCAAACATTTAATTTTCCAAGTTCAACCCACTACCAATTCATTTTTCATTGTGTTTTAAAATAAAGAAAAAAAAAAAAATTCGGAGTTTATAAAATTTTTGATAATATTTATAATTCCCTGAATTTATGTGCCTGACAACGGAATCAATGAACTTTTATAAGAACAAACAAGGGATGCGGGTGTAGAAAGGGAAAACTAATGTTTTATCTGTGGGCTATTTAAGTAGCCGCTGAAATTTCGCATACAATATAGCCAAATTTCTTATAGGTTAGCGTAACGAGCATAATAAGAATAAATAGAGTAATTGGAAAATTACCCTACGATAATTGAAAAAAAAACCTACTGTAAGGGAAAGGAAAACAAATGCACATCAGATATCGCGGGAGAGTAAGTGAATGTTGTGCGGATACACATTTGATCTGAAAAGTTGTCATGCAAAAAGCAAATGATGTTCATACCCCAAGGGTATTAAATCAAAGACAATGATATAGAGCAAACCCGAGTAAAATAAAGGGCCCTGCTGAATACTCCTACTCCTTAAGAAGGCTAATAGACACAGAGAAAGTTAAATGTTTGTACTGGAACAATTCCTTATAAACTCTTCTAAGAGAATTAATTTTTGGCAGACCAAAAGTTTGTAATTTAGGCATCAGCTTAGTAAATAAGAAGAAGTTGTGTTCTCCTTACCATATTTAAGTCCATAGACTAAACTTAAGTTATAATGTAAGCATTATAATTCTAGAAAAGTAGTAGGTATTATTGATTGAGTATTAAGGTTAACGATCAAAAGTTTTTTTGTTAGATATTTAAGTTTATGAATGATCTGTCAAACTCTCCAACAATAACAAAACTATATAATTTATAGCGTGTAGGTTGTGCTTGTTATTGTTCGCCGGGTCTCGATTTATCTCCTACCGCAGTATACCAGTATTGTACAGGTTAGTTCAAGCACTTTCCTCAGCAAAAGAAGAAGCGCTGTTGTTTGAAATAAGTCAGCAGCGCTTTGACTTTTGTTTGTACTGAAAGATAAAGCAACACAGTAACAATAAGGACGTTACACCGAGGTAGCTTCCAATAGCAGTCCTCTCTCCCTTGACTTAGACTTCAAACACTTCAAACACGTTAGTTTGTTAAAACGGTATCGATTGCCTTGGTATGAATACTACGTTGTGTTTGCAAGTAAAGAGCAGAGACGATTGAGCAATAAGGAGAGTCAATTCATTCCAACTAATGTTTGTTCGATTCAATTTTAATTGAATTTGATTTATCTTATTTCAAGGCTTCCAAAGTAAATATTACCTTAGCATATATTAAATTTTAGAGTCCGAATCAGAGGGTATAGTTAAGTGGGTCTAGAATTAAGTTTGGTTTAAAGATAAAACCCCGAGTTATTTGTAGTAATGAACTATTTTTTTTTTATCAAAAAGTAAATATTTTTATCCTAATTCTTAATTATTAACTTCACTAATATTCCAATCTTAGTCACATCACTAAATATATTTATTAAAATATTTTACAACTTTGTTTAAAAATACAAACTGTACTCGTTTCCTTTTTGTAACTAGAGGTAATAACGCTTTGGACCCTGCGAAAGCTTGTTATTAAATAAATTATCTCAACTTAACATCAAAATATCCTTTTTTTTAATTGAACATTTAAAATTAATATTAATATTAAGTTTTATTTAAGTGAGATATTTATAATAAAATATTTGATATTCGTATCCTTTTCTCTATATTCTATTATTAAATTATTTACAACAGAGAAAGATAACACGAGAGTAATAAATAATTGAAACGTTTTTTGCATTGGATATAAAATAAATCTTGGAGAACTGGGTATGAATAAAATATGAACAGCATAAAAGGTGTCAGGTGTGGTTTTCATTTAAACAAGGTAATCATTTGTTGGGATGCGTAAATCTTTATGAGATTGTATATAGTGTTTCAATTGGCTAAAACCCCAAACTGTTCTATAAAAATGTAGCAAAGCGGTTTTAGTTCCTTTAAACTTCAGCCATGCAATTTAATTTTAGTAGGACAATAGTTTAAAGTTTTTTTAATGTCACGTTTTATTTTACCAACGTGCTATACTGTTAGAGAGCATTCTGGTTAACAATTTTGCAGTTACCTCAAAGGAGGAATAAAGGTTATACAAGCCTGTAATAAAACATTTTCTTCGCTGTATCTTTTAAGTTGAAAATGCATTAAGTAGTTGTAAGTGTTAGCGTAAGTTAAACGTTAAACATTACAAATCCTTCAAACTTTAAAATTAATGACTCTTCTCGTAAGAAAGTAATTCTGTTAAATAAATTATGGGAGAAAACTTAATAACGGTGTTATTGAAGATGATTGGTGAAGCTAAGTGGTTAGCGTAATTGTCTGATTTTTCACACTGATAATTAGACAGAGATAAGAAAAAGTTGCCACCGTCTTTTAAAAATTAATATTATGTCAATCGAAACTTAGTATTTATTTGGTTTTTGAATCACGTTTCATGAATTATTTGAGAAATGAATGAATTAGTCAGCTAAAACTAGAAGACAAGGCCAAAATCATAAGAAATATCCTAATTTTATGGTTTTTTAGGTTCATTTTTTAGGTTAATCCCCTTCTAATGAAATCAAAAAACTTCCCGAATTGATCTCAAGAACCTGTTGTAGCTTTTCTTATTGTGTTCTACAACGACAAACACATCTCCTTTTCTACCCTTTTTTATTGTTATACATCGATCTCTTTTTTCTTGAAAGACAGCATCTAGAGGTTTCGAATCTCTATATCTCTGGATATGGAAGTTACTGAATCAGATGTACTGTGACATTCGAATAATATCCTCTAAGGCCCGGTCTACAGAAAGTTGAATCTTTGGCCTATAATATTGTATTATCCTGGTCAAATGAAAGGTGGCTATCCGTGGCGGAATGATTTACAGTTGTATTTTCCTCAGAGTTCGCGCTGAACTGAAAGAAATTTGGCCGATGAATTAAATTAAACGCTCTTATCTGTTTCAATATTTTAGGTTCTAGGAGAGTATGCAACTTCTGAAGTGTTCTTGAGACATTCGAAAATATGTGAAAAAACAGATCTTCAAATGAACTTAATTCACGGACGGACGGCAGACAATCTGTCCGCTTCCTGTTGACCGGTTCTTGAATTGAGAGATCCCTCCAGATTTTTTTAGTTGAATAGGAAATGGCTACGAGGTAGAGTAATGAAATTAAAAACTTATTAGTAGAAGAGGAGATTCGTTTTTCATCACCGACGTGCTTTTGCAAATGGCGACAGTCTTTAGCCTCTCTCTCTGACTGACACTGACTTTTCTGCAACTCCCGGAAGCTCAGCAGAGTGATAAGGACTTATGCATATGGATAAAGTACATATGCACGTCACAGATGACCTCTTTAAATCTACACGAGGTGCAATCTTTACATGCCTGTATCAATTGTTCAATATTTATAATCTTATTAACTATCTTATTAAACTGTAAAACTTGTGTATAGTTTTAGCATTTAAACTGGAGAAATAATGATGTGGTAAATTGTTTAGTAAAGGTTTTTGCTCTATTTACTTGGTAAATATTATTAGAGGTCGACCAAGAAGTCATGGAAATGAGGGGAGTGCGCTAGTGTCGCCATGTACAGTCAGTTTTTGATATAATAGACCACGGTCAAAAAACACAGTGTTGTTCTTCTGTTATTAATAATTTTATTTTTGATAACTTCTATATTTTTTGCAACAGGCAACACTGTACCTGATAAGAAATCACTAATAATATACGATAATATCTTTATATTATTATTTATTGATTATTCATAATAATATTCTTTCAATCTAAATCGATATTCTTTTTCCTTAATCAATTTTTTTTTCTTCCTCTTTATTTCTGAGTTTCATTTGGATTTAGAACAGTTGTGACTGTTCGTGCTGTATAAAAACAAACAAAACAGGAAACCTAACAGATTGGAAACCTTCCTGTTGTTATTCGTGAGATATGACATAACTGGGCATGTCATACAAACTAGGAATGGTTATTGTCTTAGCACCCTACTGTACTGACTTCGGCACTACTCGGAAGTTCCGATTTTAAACGAAGTTAAGCTTTCCGTTTTTCCCGTGTTCATGACTTCTTGGTCGACCTCTAATATATTTTCAAACTAAATGAATATCTTAGAACTTTAACGATTCTCTACTTTACTTTATAAACTTTATTCATCCTCTACCATACTAATTGTATCATTTATATCCTCATCTTTACTTATCCCTTGTCAAAAGCTCCCCCCCCCCCTTCTCAATTACTGTTCAATCAAAAGATACGATTCGGTGTCACGTTTCTAATTTCCTCGTTGCTTTGACACTCAATATTCACTCTATGATAATTAACTAATGTGAATTTTATTCATCCTAATGACTTCCTCGTTTCACCACTTCCAAAAAATACATATAATATATATACTGTATATTTAAATATCAGGCAATATTTTTTCTCTCCTCCATTTATTTTGTTATAATACTCCTTTGTTATGTACCCTCTAAAGAAAATTATACGATTCTTCCGCTTTTTGGCTTTATTTAATGTTCTTAAACACAAATAGTTATTAATTTGTACTGTTAGATAATAATTAGTAGAAAAATCAATTTTAATTTATATGTAGTATAATGTATTATGTATTGTTATACATCGAAGTAGTTTATTTTTTAAGATTCTAAAAGTAAACAATAAAAATTGTATTTTTTCTAAAGCCGTGTCATATGTTTACCATTATCAAAATATATTTTCTTTATGGAAACGAAGAAAAAATAATATTGAGATAATTGTGAATATAAGTAAGAATTAACACACTCGCAACTCGAATTGACTTTAGCACTGTAGAGTCCACACAACATACTATGCAAATGAACACTCTTACAAAACGAATGCAATATGAGGTTCTGCCATTTTTTTATTTGGTATGTCTAATAACGAAAGAGATTTCTCCTTGGGCTAGGAAATGATTCGTTTAGATCTATCAAAATGTCAAGCATTATAGTATTGTTATTATTATTATTTTTTTTTATTATTATTTTTTTTTTATTATTATTATTATTTTTATTTTTTTTTTTATTTTTTTTTTTCATTTTCATTAAATATATACTTTTAACATCGAAGAAATTTTATAATAGATTCGTTAATAGACTGCTCAGCAATCTTTAACGCACAGTTGCGCTTATGATATTTATTATATTGAATATAACAAGATTAAGGAGGAAAGTAATTAGTATTTATTTTATACTGCTTACTGCAGATTACTTCAATAATATCTTATCTTCTATTGTACAGGTTGACAAATAAATAAAATAAAATATTTATATAGAAATTCTTTCTTTAGGTCTATGTGGGTATAGTGTAATATTAATAATAATAATTATATCTTTATAGGAAGACAGCTGATAATTTTAAAATAAATGTTTTGGAGATTAAAAGATAAATTTTAATACAGAAAACACAAATTTTTGACTAGGATTCAAATTGAATTCGAAAACAGGTATGTTTTTTTTTTTTTGTTTTGTTTTTTTTTTTTTTTTTTTTTTTAATTAGAGTGTAAAAAATTTTATGTAGAAATACTAATATCCTTAGTTGTGTTGATGAAAAATCAAAATGGTTTTGAAATAGCTATAGAATGTGATATTTTTGTTTAAATTGTTATAAATTTGTTTTTAGAGTTTTTTTAAATTAATGTTTGACATAAATTGTTATTTTGTAGCTTGAAAATGACCCAAGGTGGGGTTGAAATATAGCAGGTGATTTTGAAAAGATGAAGAAGTAATTATATTTTTTAACTAAACACTATACCCACATAGACCTAAAGAAAGAATTTCTATATAAATATTAATAATTATAGTGGGTAATTAGAATTCAATAAAATAAAATGTCTCAACATATCAGGTGTATTTCTAAAAATTACTTTTTTATCTAAAGAGTAGTTCTTTTCTTCAAGAGCAGCGTTATCGGATTGCTAAGTTAAAAATGTTCCTATCATTATTTAAGGCTGTCTTATCGAGGAGGGTCAATCGCTGCAACGATTTAAAGGTAAGATCAATAGAATGCATTTATTTCACGTAACAAAGAATGCCCTAATGCCTCAAAGAAATCAACTTCGATTCTATTAGACACTAGTTTCTATTACTTCACTGCAACATCTATACCATTTTTGGGATCTTGCTACAGTAAATTATTAAAGAATTATGCAAGCATATTTAATTATAATTGAAGTAGTAAATGTGACTAGATAATAGTTATCTTACTTATACAAAGAAAATACATCATAGTATAAACTCATCTACTTGTAAAGTTAAAAACAACTATCGATGGTGAAGGATGCCAACCTCCAACCCTATATAGGGTTAACATAGGAGGTTGGCATCCTTCACCATCGCTATGTCAAATTCAGTAGCTATCCGATGGAATTCGTCACTTCTGATTTTAATAAGTAAACCAAATAATAAAATTGCATTCTAGTTTTCGGAAACACTTATTGAGCTTAGTAATGTTAGACCTCACGGTAAATTTATTATAAAAAAGTACTGTTCCTTAATATTTGAAAATTATTAAAAGTTTGTTGCTTTCTAACGAATGAATATTTAAAGGACCGAAGGATGGAAGGATATAGAGGTTTGGGAATAGTTCGAGGTGAGAATAGATACTAGAAATAGTCTAGGAAGCCCGCTCAAACAGGTTCTCCACTAGAAATCAACTTCTACCAGACTCTGAAATAATAATCAGTTTAATATTATAGTGATAAGTTAAGTATGTCCAATTCATTTTTATCTTGTGAAAACAATGCTTAAGTGGACATGTTTATGTCCTTTTGGAGTTAGGTTCTTTTGCATTGTTTTTGGATAAACATCTTTGATTTCAATTCTCTCTAAATTTTGGTGTCGCAGAAAAATTGACTTCCAAGTCAACTGAAAGTTATACGCTGTATACTTTGAGATAGTCTTAGTTTCTGAAGACTTTCATCTTAAAAGTTATAATTCTCCATTCATAAGGACAAATAAGAGAAAATGTGAGAATAAAAATTGATTACTAACCTTTCCAGAGCTCTTGATTCCTTTCCAAAGAGAAAAATAAACCAGAATGAAGACTGCTAAAACGCACAGAGCCATTGACCATTTTATAGAGCCCAGATTGTTTAAACCTTCTGATCTATGTTGCTCCAGTACTGATCTCCTGCAAAAATTAAACAAAAGATTATTAAAAAAGGAAAGTAAAGCTAACGTCCTTTTTACTCTGTGTTTATACACATTCAATTTGGAAGGAAATAAACTAACAGTTACAATCGACTAATCGACTAATTATACTGCATTCTAACATAATTATTTATTTAAAACGAGCCATTAAGCCCGTGGCAACGGGCTTAATTTAATATTTTGAAAAAAAAGTAAAGTGAAGTAAATTAATTTAGATATGCTATTATAGATAAGTTATTATAACTATTTGAAGACCAACAAATCAAAACAAACATCTATATTTATTGGAATAAATTTGGTTGCCTTAGCTTAGCAATAACAAATCATTTTGAGGTGCGTTGTCGTCGGGACACTACTCGATTACATAAATGATAAAATAAAAATACTGGTTCCAAAAATATACAATCATAAGCAATGACAATTTTATTCTGGATATTAGGCTGAAGAAAGAAGATAACCGGAGCGAAGTTTTAACCCTGTTAAAAATAATGAAAACCCAAGATGCCAGGGAACAAATTCCGTATATTTTTTAAACGTCTTATTATATGTCAAGTAATAAGTTCCAAGAAGAGACAACTTGGAGATAAATTAACATTTGAGATAATAATAATGAACATGAAGTAAAAATTAGTGTATAATTCCAAAACTTTATTTTATTATTATTTTTGTTATAATACGAACTAGATAAAGTATAACTAAAAAATATATTTATTTTAAAACAGTTTTTCTTCGTATATTTTAATCATGATTTCTTCCAGTTAAATAATATTTTTCTTCAATAAATCTTGATTAAAATGCATACTCCCATTGTCTTTTATATACACATTAAATTGGAGTACTAATTTTCTTTGAAAAATTTTTTTGTTCTCTTTCTGAATGAAAAAAAGGAATATCAAGTTTTGCTTGGATATGGGTCTAATCTGTTTTACCCGACATAAGGGTTGTGATAAGGGGTTTCAATATTCAAGACACTCAACTTTACCATATTCAAGACATTTGTATCCAGTTGTCTTATAAGAGAGAATAAGTCAGGCGGCAACTTACTTCCTTTCCTCTTATGTATGGAAGTGAATCGAGAGGATAAAAAAAGAAAAATTATTGTTTGTTTATAACATTGCAAACCGTCATCAGGAATCAATATCAAATTCCATTTTTCATTATATACATTTTTTTTGTCAGAAATGACATTTGGAGAAAGGTTAGTAGAAAAAAGAAAAGTGTCATACATTTCAAGACTCAATATTTCTTGTTGTCGGACAGGTTTGTAACTGGTTGTTCAAGGTGGAACTCTAAACGCTATCTATTTGTTGTTGACACATGACGATGACGGTACGATCGATAATAGAGTGTTTACCTATCTGGGAATCGAACTCACGAGACAGTTGTATATTGAACGAATGTCTTCATATCAAGTACAGAGCTGAAAAACTTCACACTTTAGACAAATCTACCCCGCAATTCACCATCATTTTTCAAAAGTATCAACTCCATTGAGAACAAGAATTTATTCACCATGTATCAATCTACAGTAACTATTACGGTGCGAACAAAATTAAATAAACTATAACGTTAAAGCAAAATTGATGATTATTTACCTAATATTAGGTTTTACTATTAAAGAAAAAAATTAAAAATGCTTGCATACGAGTCTGCAAGACAGTGAGACATTTTTATGTAACGCTTTTTGGTGTCGTTTTTCGAGTTTATGTGCGTAAGTAAAGTAAATGACCTATTTACAGCTGTATTCTACGATTTTGCAATATTAGCAGTAGTGTAACAACACTTCATCTAATGTAAATAGTATTTGTAAAAATAAGGGGTTGTTTTTAGAGGATACCCACAGTTAATTACAGAAAAAGGGGTACGTGGGTTGAGAACTGCTGCTCTGGACTAGACATTACTAAGTGTAGTAGAGTGGAAGAGCGCTGGGCTACAGGCTATAGAGTGGGGGAGAACCGAAGGCAGCCGAACCTACACGTCCCGTCCTCGGTTACATTCGAGTCCGCGGTAGGGGAAGGTCCTACAGCTGTAGACTGGATTGCAAACCTCCTATAGGTTTCTGAATCCCTGTCACACTTTTCTGAGTTTTTAGGTAACATAACGCTTTTTGAGGTATGTTCCATAGCCTAAACATAAAAATGTCAAAAGAATGTGAGATGTTGATTATATTTTTTTGCCTGTATCTTATAATCTAATATTATTAAGAGCATTTTGCCTTTAATGCTTGCAATCATTTCGTTGTGTCTCAAATTATGGTTTATTATATAAATTTGTTATTCCATGGTAGCAATTTGAAATCTTTTGCTACTGCTTGATTGTTTTATTAAATCCGGAATCTTAAGTTTCAGATTATTATTGTTATTTTACGGTTTTGGTAGTATTCATACTACGGAAAGATTAAATTTTAATTTAAATCAAATTATAAATATTTATACATATTTATTTATATACTAGTTCTATGTCATTAATGTTGACTTCTAAGACTTGTGGAAAATTGAAAGCTTAAATTCGGGACAAGGTATCATTAACGTCAGAGAAAATCATTCTCCTGCGTAGCTTAGTTGGTAGAGCGCTATACTGGAAATATAGAGGCCCGTGGTTCAAATCCCGGCGCTGGAGTGTATTTATCTGTTTCCCGTAGTTAATAATAATTATAATTTGATTTAAATTAAAAATTATTATTGTTTGAATTGAATTGTATAAGTAGTATAAGTATCGTTTTCTCTGCAACGCCACTGATGTCAAGTGAATATTCATGCTAATATTTAAGCTTTATAAGATTATCCAATGTTATAATTATCAATACACATATATAAAGCTATTTTTGGGCATCAAAAATATAACTATATAAATATTTATTAACTTACTAAATGACATTGTAACAGACAATCATAAAAAGGTTAACACAAGTGTAAATAGGATTTAAAGAAAATATCTCTTTCTTGGAAGTAGCTAAGTATAGATTTCGAAAATTATCTTAAGTGCTGATTCAGGAAGTTCTAGAGTAACATTAATGGATTGAGTGCTACAGATGAGTCCACATTATGTCGGAGACTGATGGAAAGAAGGAGATTCTAGGTTGGTCATATATTATGTTCTTATGTTATTTCTTTGAGTCCTTCAGGATTAACTTCATCGACGCTCGAATTCTTAACGTAGGAATAGTTTTTTACACTAAGCACTCTTTTTATTAATAATATTTTTACCATTTATTCCTAATTATATATTCATTAAAATAAGAAAATATACATTATATATTAAGTAAGAGATATTGTTATACCAATAAATTCTTCTATATCATCAGAAAGTCAATAATCAGTATGAAATAATACTATCTAAAAGATTTGTTAAGGTAAAAAAAATGGTTTATATTATCATTGATATAAATTTTATTACCTTAAAAACTTTGAAGTATATTACAAACATGTAATATCGAATGTACAAGGGACATAAAGTTGTGTACATATTGAAAGTAATTTCAACCAAACAACTCATAAAAAATAATTGGAGTAACACTATCCTTAAGACGGTGCCATTTTATGGGGTATTTCTACCTTCGAAATAAGAGAAAATATGTGAAATAACTGTGACAACAAATAGTCTTCAGTTATTTGTCTCTCGTCTACATTTTCGTTTTTTTTTTTTTTTTTTTTTTTTAAATTGTACATCTAAAGCTCCCCTACCTGGTATGGAGTAGTCAAATCTCGCACATTCGAATGTAATACCCTACCTTATATTACTTCCTTCCCACAAAGTTTTATCTTAATATTTACTTTTCGTCTTGAATGTTGACTTAAATAAATAAACTCGGTTTAATATTTGTAAAATAAAATGACATACAACCATTCTTTATATATGAAATTCAGTCTTAAATATACCATTTCTAGTATTACACTTACTTGATTCATTTGTACTTTTACTAAACGAATGTAGTTTTCATCTTTTCTTGTACATTATTTATGGGGTGTAATCTCAGAATGAGAGTGAAAATTAAAGTGTTAGTTTTACGTATTTCTGATACATCATTATAAGCTCTGTATTGGAAAGGCTAAAGAAATTATCTTAAACATTTATGTCAGCGATGCTAATTGTGTCCGTGTTTAAAGTCAATACAAACCTATTGGGTGTTTTAATCTCGGTGCAAATTAAATGGTTATTTTTGTCTATATTTCTATATGCCCAATTCGAGAGCAACATTAGCTCATTCTAGATGAGATTCAATCTTTTTTACTGTTCATATTTTGATCAATGTTAGCTGTCACAATTGATTTATTTCTTCTAGATAGCTTCTCGATCAATCATTAGTAGTTTCCATAGTGTCCCTTGGAAATTATTTCTATGATCCACTTCTGAATAATAGACTTAACTATTATCGTCTCTGCGTTCATCAAAAGTGTACAAACGCTCTGTGGAGTGTGTGGAGTAAAAACGTAACCGACTTTCAGATTGCATAGCTGGGTTCACACCAATAAAAAAAACTTTGAGTTGTGTATTGAATTTACTGTAATGCGTAAATATTTACTGGCAAAAATATTTACGACCAGTAATTACCACAAACTACACTGCCACGCACGCACACCACATTCAACAGACAAAGACCGCACTACGCAATTTTTTTATTGATGTTGCCCCCCGATTATGTTGTCAAACAAATGCCAAAAAATCCTTTATATTGGTTCTTCTAGAAGAATTTTATCTGAACTAGGATTGACTCGTTTTAGGAAAAGATTAGAAATATGCTTTGCCACTCAAAGGGAACCTCTAGAGTAGTTAAATCAAACGAGACAATAGACTGACATTAAAACAGGTTGTCCTATTAGCATTATAATAATATATAAGCATACTACAGCGTCGTAGCTAGGACATTGGGGGCCCCCGCAAGAACTTTTTGGGGCCCCTTGCCAAACAAAATTGATGAGCAAAAAGAAAAAAACCTCTTATTTTGATTTGGGAGCCCCCCGACGGTGGGGCCCTCCCGCAATGCAGGCCCGTGCGGGCCCATAGTTACGCCACTAAGCATATACATCTACTAATATGAACTAAAATTGAATTAATTTAAGTTTCTGTTGCTTTATACATAGGCGTACAAAATAATATTGAATAAAACTTAAGAAGAAACATTTATTAGTTTAATATCAAATACCTCAAAAGCTAGTTCAACCACATTAGTTGTTGGTCATGATCAGTTAAATAATAAAGTAAAAAAATCGGGTACAGGGTACCTCGGAACTTTTCCTCACTTTGGAAGCCACTAAAGTGGCCTCTCCTGCTGCTTCGCAGCAGGAGGAAGCAGCGCTGGGGATGGTCAGTAAATGGATGGGTGACCGATTTGAACTGAGTGATTTTTTTTACTATCATATTAAATAAATAAATAAATAAATAAAATACATTATTTTTAATATATTTTGTTTAATTATTTTAATTTTGGTAGTACTTTGACAGATGTAAAAAAAAATTATTCGTGCCAAATTTCAACTCGATCTGGACCATTTTCGATGGTCCATTTTTCAGCAAACGGTTCAAGGTGTCGGAAAAAGTTGATTTTCCGGGCGACACCACTACAGGTAAGGACTGATTTTTCTGCCAAGTTTCAACTCTCTGGGTTAAATACCTTGGGCGTTACAATGATAACATACACACATACATACATACAGACGTCATGCTGAAAACCACTCAGGAGGTCTTAATAACATCCAAAACGGATAATTCCGTTGAAACCCCCCAAAAATTTTGAGTGAAAACCATACTTTTCCTATGTATATATATCTTCGGAGAAGGTGAGGAAAAGTAAAAATAATTTGCTCTTTAGATTAATTTCTCCACAAGTTAGCACCACAAGTCGATAAAAACAACTAATTTGACATCGACATGATAAGAAAAGTTTTTTCCTTCCTTCCCTTCTTTCAACATGTAGAATATATAATAATTACTCTTATTGCTAATACTTATTATATGTACTTACTCAAAAAACTCTTTGGCTGGACTAGTAGACCCATTAAAGGAAGCATTACTTGTGATTGGCATACAGTTAGGAGTGTTCCATGAATTGTTACAAGATGTCCAGGGGAGTTCTTGTCGAAGAGATGCTGCTAGATAATATATTGCCCATCCGATTATAGTGTTATATGAGATTCCCATGTATACATCCAATAAACAAATTGCATAACCCACACCTGAAATATTAAAAATCACATGGTTCATTTCAGGAAAGGGAAAATCAAAGTAAGTGTTACCTATTAGGCACTTCTTTAGATTGTTACTCCCCTTATAAAAAAACAGATGGGAGTAGCAATCTAAAGAAGGTGTACAGAATATTCTTCTTTAGACTGTTACTCCCCTTATCAAAATATAAGTGGGATATTCCTTTGTACCAAAGTACATTGGACGAAACATCCTTTTTTCTTAATAGTTATTTAGTCAAAGTAATTTATATTCAAAAACAACTTAGGGGAGTAACAATCTAAAGAAGTACCTTGAAAGTTAGTTGTTTGAGTTATGCCATCATGAAACGTAAAATTTTAAAGGAATAAGAACTACTTATTACTTTTTGTCATGAATAAAGAGTAACTATTTTCGTTCTAATCGTAAAATCCAAGATTATTTTTAGAAAGGGGTTGTTTTTGTAGCACTGATGCAAGATTTTTGTCGTGTAATAGGTTGGAAAATGAAGTTAATATTAATAGTAAGACAAAAAACTAAGACCTTTGCACATGTGGTTTATCGATGAGCAGGCTCTGATGAAAAAATGATGAGCCAAAAACAAGCTTTAAATATATTTTATTTGTGAAGATGTACGTTACTTCTTAATTTTTCTCTAAATATAAATTTCAAGTATCGATATCATGAATGTTATTCATTCTTATAACATTTTGTTGAAAGGTTTCGATTAAAAAAAAAGAAGAGCTAATACTGTAATATTACTACACTAGAATAGTTACAATATAATTACAAAGAACAATATTCAAATTAATGAATAGTTAGTAATAATACAAGTTTTACTATTTAGTATTTAACAATTACATACAAAATTACTCATGTACAAAGAAAAATAAATAAAGTATAATAATACATAAGCAAACAATTTTATTTTGGAAAAATATGAATACCATTCAAAGTATGCATACAATAAAAATCCAACGTTGACTTTATACCGTTCTGAAGCACTTAACAAATAAATAATATGAATAGTATATTTTAATATAATTTTAATAAAATTCAGTCTAAAGTAAATATAAATTCAGAAAAAAATATGTTTTCCAGTGAGTACATCTTTTAAGTTAATCTGAAGTCCATTATCCAGTGAAACTTATCCTAAAACATAATCGAAAAAGAAAATATTTTCAATTTACAATGATTTTTCAATGTGAGGTGAATGTACTGAAATATTAAAAAAAAAATTATATTAAATAAAACACTTCTTTAAAAATAAATGAAGATTAATGATCACTCAATAAAATACACTTTTTACCCTTCAAGCTTGTATTTACTTTATGAACATAGCAGTACATTATGGTTATAGAAATATGTTAAACATATTAAATATATTATCAATTGAAATGTTCCATGTTCATTATTCAATAGTATTTTTTTACATAATTTAAGAGTTAATGTAAAATAAGTATTTTTTAATTATAGAAATAACCCTCTTGTTGTATACTTCATGCAGACTATGAGAATAAAGTATTTTTTCTTAAACACTCTTTTTAATGATAAGCTGTAATTATAGATCGCGGGAAAATTCGCATAAACTAATTTATAAATCAACTGCAACATTGTCTTGACATGTTAAACATCGTTTCGTCATCTAAGTATGTTTTAACTTTTATTAACTTAAAGAAAGTAATGAAAGAACACGAATATAGAATAGAAAATTTACTGGAACATATTTTGATTCTTTTTAGATTTATGAGAAAAGCAATTATTATTTTTAAGAATAGCCAAGAATAAACTTGGAAATCCTTGAAGTAAAAACGAAACTTTTTTACTTTTCCTTCGGTGTGGATGTTTTTGTGACAATTTTATCCACACTTTCACAACAAAAAAAGTGTGAAGTAAATTCTTATTTCAAAAACTTGAACGGAATAAAGAAATCCCAAAAGTTTTTTGAAGAGACAAGATTTTAATTAAATACGACAATATTTTTAATTTACATTATCGTCAATTTTACCTCTCATTGACCTCTAAAACACATATGAGAAATATTTTAAAATTAAACTATTAAATATATTATTAGTTTTTTATTTGATCTTAACTCTTAACTTAACTTGAACCTAACTATACTTACTACTGTTTACTGTGCAGTGCTGCATTTTGCTACATACATATTAACAACTTTGTATAATTCAACAAATAAAATAATACTATTAGTATATAAATTGAACCAAATCATACAATATCTGAAATAATAATAAACGAAAGCCTCTCCACAAAATAAGTGTTAAATCCTCAAAACTACCTTTAGGCCTCTCGTCCATCATCAGTTCCGGTAAAAGGTAAAGAAAAAGAGAGACAAAAAACGGTCTTTCTTCTGACTCCACATTGGGTTTTTTTCTTTATCTTTTACCAGCACCGATGAAGACCGAGAGGGCAAAAGCTACTTTTGAGGATTAAACTCTTATTTTGTGGAGAGACTTTCACTTTTATTGTTCCATTGACATCAACTCCATTTGAGCTATTATTCAAGTACAATATCTATACTAACTCTTTAATCGAGGCAAGAGATAAGAGATGAGCTAGAGACGAAAATTCCTTCAAGCATCTTTCAATCTTCATCAATACTTATTACTCAACTATTCCAAAATACTAGGTTTTTTTTCGACAGCAGTCTTGAGCCACCTAAAGAAAATCATAGGATATTGTGTAAATACTTAATTATATTTTGAATTATCTACATTTATTAACGTGTAAGCAGAATCTACTTTGATTAAGCAACATTTCCTAATGAAATTATTTATAGGCAAGCATTTTAGATAAGTTAGTTTTAGTATTAAGTTAGTTGTATTGGTACTTACCTTCTAATTAATCGGCCGATATCTTCATTCTTATTACTTCACTTATTAATAATTTATAAAAATGGATAAAATTTGAAATATTTGCTATACAGAAGGTGCTGCTATCTTGCTAAACCATTTATGGCTTATTATTTCTTCTATTCGTCTTTTAAAATCCCGGATAAATCTAATATGGATATAAATTTGTTTCATGCATTCTTGTGCTACACAAACATGACTTCAAAATTTATAAAACTAAAATAGAATCATCAAGAGTCACAAGATTGATCGCCTTTCGATTTTAAGGTTTCAGTTAATCATTTATGTCTAACTAATAATCATCTAAGTCTGCATGAAGTCGATAAATTAGGAATTGAATTAGCCTTTAACTATGACTATTAAAATGGAACAATCTATTGAAATTTATAGGCCAATCAGAAGGATATAAACGCCACACAAGCTTGAGCTAAAGTGTATTTTAATCTTCTTTGACCAGCATCTTCCATAAAAAGTTTTTTGATCAAATATCATTTCTACATTTAATACTGACACTTTTGAATTTGATAATAGGTTAATTCTGACCTGAGGAACATCTTAATATAGATTTGTTTGGATTACTCTCATTGACATTCAAAATGATATATCTTTCTGTAGAATCAGAGTACTAAACATAATATTTCTAGTTAAGACTATCATAAAAACGAAAAACATTTCGTAAAAATTGTCCCTCTACATAAAAAGTTATAGTGAACTATTGTTGATAATTTTCGTTTAGGCAGTGCTGTTAGTTTTACAGAAACTGAAACCTGAGTTGAAAGTGAAAATAGATTATATTTTCTAACGTGGAGAGAACATCCTTAAAAATCTTTAGAATGACTTTTAACATAGTCTATTCGGTTCGACCCTTCATTGGTGTTTCAAAGAGGCACCACTTAAGAGAAGAACATTTTCTCCTATTTGTTTGTATTGACATGTTAAAAGAAAATAACAATAAACTATAAGTGACCTTGAGGCTAGTATGTTACATTTATCAATATTATAATATAAAAAAAAAAAAAACTTCAGGCAATGATGCTGACATGGCGATTCTTACGTTTATAACTAGTAATATGAATCTAGAAATTTCAATCATTTGACTTTTAGGTAATTTAAATCTTAAAGAACTGTGTGCCTATCTTAAATACATTTTATAAAAAAAAAACACTAAAATTGCCTATTAAATCGATGTGCTCAATGTCATTAATTTAATCATAGACTAGCAGGTCCGATGACACAACTACCAGATGCAATAAGTCTGAAAATATTATACCTTTTAAAGCAGGGCATATCCTGTTCCATATAGTTAGACATCCACTTCGATGATACTGACCAAGAGCCAATTCCATATAAAACAGAGGAAGTCCACCAAATATAAGCATGACGCAATAAGGAATCAAAAATGCCCCTAAAAAGAAGTACATGGTTCTTTAGTAATAAATAAAATAATTTTTATAAAGCTAAACCCATTTTTATTATATCATAATACATGTAAACTTCTACAAAACATTAAAATAAAAATCTCTGTATCTCAAGCACATGGAACACTTAATTCTTTATATGAAAAAGGTTTATTTCATGGGTAAAATGAACTTTTTGGTGGTATAACATTCATTTCCTTTGCTACCGACGGTCCCTTCTGAGGGTATGGAACTGTTGTCTTGGTTTCCATTGTTTTCTTTACTTTAATTTTAGCTGCCCTTCCAAGTCCAATGTTCAGATCTTTCGCATTTACCACATAACTTATAATCTACCCATGTAAAAAGCCACTAAGCTCCTAGTTCTTCTTTCCTATGTATAATTGAAACCGCATCAAAGGTTTAAGGGGACAAACCGCAATATTTTATGGGGCTTTCTCTTTGTATCCTTGCCCTTGGTCATACGGTCTTTTCTCCTGATTACTTAGATTGTTTCTAGAACGGCATAAACTTTTACAAATAATCCTGTTGCGATTATTATATGCTCTTCAATAATGACCACATTTATAATAAAGGCAACTCTCCCAGTTCTATACTGTCTATCAGTTATTTTATAGCATACTGCTTCTCATGAAAACTTTATCATTCTAAAGTTTGCAGAGTAAAGTTTCTAGAGTGTCCATTTAAATGCTAGTAATGGGGTGTGAAATATAAGCATTATATGAATGCTAACTTTTTATTTTAAAATACTATTTTGTTTTATGTTAAGGTATTCAAAATATTAAAATAGTTTTAACTAAATTTATAACGTTTGTTAAAAGCCACTATGGAAAACGAAAAAGTTAATCATGTAAATTATTTGTTATTTGTAAACAAACCTCCGCCATTTTGATAGCAAATATATGGGAACCTCCAGACATTGCCAAGATCTACGGCAAATCCAACGACTGCAAGTAAGAATTCCAATTTGTTCGACCATGTTTCCCTCTCCGCAGGTCTTAGTGCGACGCAGCCGTCCTCATCCTCCTCCTGCTCCGACATCTTCCCCCTTTATCAGCACTTTCTGAAAAAAAAACAACATCAGAATCTAAAGGTCAAAATCCCATTCAAAGTATATCTGTTTGGAAGATTTGTTCAATAAATGCCACCAAAATGTAACTATTAGCTTGCCGAAATTTAACCACAAGTATCGTTGTTAGATGAGATATATAATTTAAAGCAAGTTAAATATTTAGAATGTTCAAATTATAACTTAATCATTTCCTCAGACTCTGTACTGAGTAGAGTGATGTTAAAATATTTTACAAGAATAATCGAGATTTCAAACTTCTCCTTCGACAGAATTTACTGGGAAAGCAAAAAGCTCGAGATCACGCACGGAGTTCGAAAAATTAGTCTTATCAACTAAGTGCCACGCCCTCATGTATCACTATGTCTCTTCCGACAGGTTTAGGAAGAGATCTTTATCCAGTCTACCTCTGTATTTCCTATGATAAAGTAGTATTCCAGAAAATAGTTGAATTCAAATTTTCTCAACTTTTAGCAATTAAGAAGTACTTTTATTCTTTCCATGTGGAAGTAGAATTATTAATAAATTTATAAGTAAGTTGACTTCACTTTAATCAAATCAAGAAATCAATTTATATATACAGTATAGTAGCAAGGAATTTCCATTTTATTCAAGTAAATAAAACGTTTGACGCCCTATTAATTAGTTGTTTTAATTATCATGGGTAAAGAGATAACGGGTTAGAGATGAGGTTACAACATTCGTATGCAATTGAATGATTTATATAACATCGAGTTTGTCATGCCAAATTTAAAAACCTTTATTAGCAGCTGTTAAAAAAGGGGAGATAATACTCGTCACATTATAACAAAATGTTGAACAATACCAAATTTCCAAAATGATTACATTTATCAAAATTTCAAGTCTTCAGGGATGAAGTTAAAAGAACATTACAAGTTTTTTATAACATTTTTATTTGAGGCAAATTTTCGCCCACACCTGGGCATCTTCAGGCCTTAATCAGTGTAACATGTCAAATTTTCAGTGTTTTAATACAAAGGTTTATGTCAGGAGTAGTGAGTAACTTACACTATACAATTACACTATAGTAACTAGAGAAATTGTATAGTGTGTTACTCACTCCTCCTGACACAAACCTTTGTATTTAAACACTGAAGATTTGACATGTTACACTGATTAAGGCCTGAAGATGCCCAGGTGTGGGCGAAACTTTGCCACAAATAAAAATGTTATAAAAAACTTGTAATTTTTTTTGAACTTCATCCATGAAGACTTGAATTTTTGAGAAATAATAAGGGATCAACAGATGAATAAATCAAAATGATTACAGATGTCAATGAAGAAGGACGCACCCTTATAAAAGACAGTTTCCACTGAATTAATTGAAAAATAATCAAACGTACATTGAATATATGTGGAGCTATTTTAATAAAATATCACGGGCTTAAAGACCTTAAAGTATCTGAATGGGAATCAAGTATTTTTTTAAAAGTTTTTATATGTGTTTGAAGTGTATGATGGTCAGGGAAGAATGAATGCCGGTTAGAATAAATTGTACTCTAAATTTGATAACATTTTCAATATAGATGTGTTACATAAAGAACTTGCGTGAGATAAACATTTTTTTTTTCTCTTAAATTGACCATATTTGTTTTCAATATGGCTATCGGAAAATATGTTAAGGGGATAAATAGTCTTAATCTAACAGAAAAAGCTCTTTAAAATAGTATATGACATGGTACCACCAACCATTAACTTGTTTTGAAAACCCTCATTTCGGCCATATTTGTTTTCAAAATGCCGGCAAAGAATAGAAATTTAGTAGTAGTAGTTACATATTATTCTTTTCCTATTCTTCAGACCATTTATACAATATACAACCTGTCAGACTTACTAAAAACTTTTTGTTTATTCGTCCACCATATTGACCATCTTGAAAATATTTAGAGTGGAATTTCCAAAAGCTATAGACAGTGGTCACAAATTATGAGATGTGCCTGAGTGCCGAATTTCATTCAAATCGATTAATTGATACGCCAGTTATCGTTAGACAAGCAAACATACAAACTTTTCAAAGCATAAGTCTCTGAAATGAAGAACCACTACGATCGTTAAATAAGTAAATTTAACCACTAAAACATCTCACAAATTATATAAAAATACTGGAAGAAGAAGTTATCTATACGATATTAGAATATTTATTAGGAGTAGGATTGAAGAGAAACATAATATTTCGGCTAGAAATATAATTGGGAACACTCGTGCGTGTTTCATTTAGAATAATTATTGTTTCGGAAGTTTTATGTTACCTGATCGTCATCATGCTATTGTGTTTTAATAGTCAGGAAACTTCCTTTTGAAGTATAATAGACCAATCATTATACTGTTTTTTCATTAACAAAAAATAATAAAATATCCCAGGGAATTATAATAATGTTACATAACTATCATTTTTCCCATTATATCCATAGAACACAATATAATTGTTTATGATAATTAAAAATTATTTAGAAATAAAAAAATTATCCATTTCTATTTTGGTTGTCCCCTTTAATTTATGATGAATTTTCTATATTTTGTTCTATATAGGTTAAATTATTTTTAAAAATAAAACAAAGTAAACTTCAAATGGCTATATTAGCCCAGGAAAATAAGGAATAATAGGGGAAATAATTATAAAGTTTTGAAACTTTGTGAAAACACTCTTAAGGGGTGTAGTAGTAAGATATAGTAAAGTTCCCCCATATTAGGGGGCGCTTCTCCCCCTCCCTCCCCGTTCCTTAAAGTCAAAAATTTACTTTTTTCACTTTTTACGTAAAACGGTTTATTATTGAAGATAAGTGTTATGACCAAAAATATTTGTCACATAATTCTGCACAAAAAAGGTTCTATGCATGTTTGAAGTGAGACATACCGTTTTCAACATATTGTATTATACGAAAATTAATTTCAAAGTTCTGCGCTCTTTACATTTTGCTAAATTGATACTTTAATTCATAATTGATGAACAAACAGACAGACAGGGAACCAATTTTGCCAATGTAATGAGCGCAGACGGTTTAAATTAATGTTGGGCTATCTGCGGGCTACTTTCGACAATCGTCCAAATTTCATAATCAGTTGAGTAGGTACTTTTGAAGATATAGGTGTAAATAAATGTATGTTTCTGTGGATGTAGAAGATAAAATAATGGGCGCAGAAGGTTGAAACTTAAATGGGATCAACAATGGGCTAATTATGACCTACCATACAAATTTCATTGAAATCGGAGTTGTTTTTAAGATATGATGGTTTCGCAAAAATACGGCAATGGATTTTTGATCATTTTCCAACTACAATATCTCGAAAACGATTTGTCTCATTTCAAACATGCATAGGACCTGTTTTGTACAGAATTATGTGAAACATATTTTTGGTAATAACACTTCTCTTCAAAAAATAAACCGTTTTGCGTAAAAAGTGAAAAAGAAGTAAATTTTGGACTTTAAGGAGGGGGGGGGGGGGGGAGGACGCCCCCCAAGATGTGGGAACTTTACTGTTTCTTACTACTACACCCCTTAAGAGAGCTTTCACAAAGTTTCAAAACTTTATAAATTATTTCCTCCATTTGCTGTTTTTTTACTAATTTGCCTGGACTATATTTCGTTCCTACATTAGAACATTTTCAAACCTTTCAGGCTTAATCCTTTTAAAAGAAACTTAAAAAAACTTTCTATTTGCCATAAAGCAAAAGAAGTAATTCGTCAAACAAACCGAGATATGAGTCACTTCACTCTTTAGGATTTGTTCCGTGACATAA
This sequence comes from Gerris lacustris, assembly GCA_951217055.1. Classification (NCBI taxonomy): domain Eukaryota; kingdom Metazoa; phylum Arthropoda; class Insecta; order Hemiptera; family Gerridae; genus Gerris; species Gerris lacustris. The sequence continues at coordinate 84,793,101 of OX578277.1, forward strand.
TGAGTCACGTTACCAAGTTTCTTTTAAACATATTGTCTAAAAGGTTTGAAAATCTTCAAATGTAGGAACGAAATGTAGCCATTTATGAAATAAGGAAGTTTACTATATTTCATATTTTGAAAAAAATTAAACCCCTATTTGACACAAAATATAAAATAATTATAACAGTAGGGAAATAATCATGATGATTATTATTATATAAGAAATAAAAAGCAATATGTAATAAAAAAAAAAAAAAAAAAAAAAAATGTTTTAAAGAAACATGATGGATGTTTTGTGTTCCTTAATTATGGACAATATAATGTACATACCTACTCAGAAATGATTCCTAAAATAATTACAATAATAAATAATATATATGGAGATACACGTACCTATAGTTACTACAATATCTGCTAACCACAAATAAAATGTATTTGTTTACAACTATGGTTGCTAATATGAATTTAGCTAGCTAGCTTTTCTTGAATAACAATAACCTGGACCTTTCTGTCGAGGTTAAACATAACGTAGTGTTACACTTGACAAACCTCAAGGAGCATTCTCTTCTTAGGCTTTTATAAAGAACAAATATTAGAACAAGTTTAATGCAAGTCCAGATTTAATGGTGTATCTATCAACAATTGAACTTGATTTTAAAATTCAAAGTACGACAAAACCGGCTTAAGGGTATTATAAAAAACAGATTTTTCAACAATTTTCCAGGACTAATAAATCAGTTCCATTACTGTGTTTAAGGTCATTTATTTCTCTGTTCGTTATAGCGGACAAGTGTTAAAATAGAGTTTCCTTCTTAATAATCCATAGACAGTGCAAAGTAACTTTAAAATGGTTTTGGAAAAAAACATATGCATTAACGTTAAAATGTGCTCTGTAAGCGTGGAAGCAAAATAAATTTTTATTATGTTATTATTTAATGTGATACACCCTTGTAACTCTGTGTATACGTACATATATACACTGTTATAATCACTTTACTTTAACCAATTCGTTATTTACGTAAAATATATATTTTACTTTAAATCAAATTATAATTGTCATTAACTATGGGAGACATACAGAGAAAAATAGACCCCAGCACCGGGACTTGAACCACAGGCCTCCTATATATCCGTTACAGGCGCTCTTACCACTGAGCTATACTGGAGAATGATTTTTCTCTGTCGCTACCGATACAAATTCCCGAATCCAAGCTTTCAATCTTTTCTACAAGTCTAGCACGCCAAATATTCACGGCAATAGAACTTGACCGAGAATTAACATATAAATAAATATATGTAAGTAAAATATATATATAAAAAAATCGAATACGGGGTACCTCGGATTTTTTCCTCATTTCAGAGGCCACTAAAGTCTCTAAAAAAAAATATTTTTTGGTGAAAACAATACTTTTCCTACTATAGGTAAGTTATGGAGACAGAATTCATTTTTCCGACCGAAGGATGACTTCTTATTTAAAAAAAAAAAAAATGTACGACTGAAGATGACTTTAAATAAACTTGAAACGGATCGAATGAAGATTTGTCCAATTGATCTACTATCTTTACATCTCTTCAGCCATCTAGTTCTTGTATACAGAAGTTAAAGTTGGAAATATTTCTTTTAGCGAATTTTCGAAGAAAATTAAGCAATGGCATCAAATTTTTTGTAATGCGAATTTTTGAAAATTCTCTCCATGGAAATCCGTTTTAGACCATTCTGGATCGATTCCTGAAATTTAACACTTTTTTATGTATGTATACAGGCATATAAGAATGTATATATATGTATGTATGCATATATAGTACACAAGGAAGCCGACATGCACTTCCACGAATCTTATCGTTTCCTGTGCCGCGCCTTTCCACGAAATTTTAAACTTTCTTCCTCTACGCATTCCTCGCTAGACACGATAACATTTCAATTTAATATTCAATAATATTGCAATTTACATTCGAAATAAAAAGCCTGGAATTGATTTAAAAGTTTAGGAAAAATACTGAACAAAAAAAAAAAAATTAATTATAACTTATACCAGCACTCTAAACTTACATTAAATAATCTAGGCTTATATCAATGCTAGCTGCATACCCGTGCTTCGCTACGGGGTGTTTTATTTTCAATTTAATGGATTTATAAACTACCATAAAGAAACATTTAAATTATTTTAGAAAGCGAGAATATCTATATTTTATCCCTTCCCCTTATTTCTATACCCCCTCCCCTTTGATAAGATAATTTGCTAATATCCCAAATTAGTAATTCATTCCGACTAAATTTTTAAAATGGAAAAGCAGTGGTATTTTCCTTCTGCCCCCCCCCCCCCCCCCCCCCCGGTGTCATTTTACATCCCTAGGTTGAAATTGGAATTACCTTTTATTAATATACATGCTTACATCCAAAATAAGAGCTCTTTCTTAAGTATTACCTTCCGAACTTTAGGAGATCTGTCTGGGCTCAATTCCCCTTCTTTTCTTACTCTGTCCTTATGTTCCCCTTAGGGATAAAATTTTAGAAAATCTCTATTGGCAGTTATCAATATAATTTAGAAATTATTATACTACGTATACACTCGTAGATTTTATTTTAGAATTTTAAAGAAGTGGTCATGATTAAGTTAGTAAAGGTTTAGGCGCGGTAAGGCGTGATATATTAATTATTGCCTTAATATCTAAAAATAAATCTAAATATTTTTTGACAGTGATTGAAAAGTAATTTCTTTAACAGTTTTTCCTACAGAAATTTCCACAAAACATAAAATATGGTCAGTAGTTTCTTCTGCAATTTTGGTTAAATACATTTTTTATGATAAATGAAATAAGAATTTTGAAATCTATTTAGAAGAAAAATCAAAATTTCTAAAATGCATGAAGTCAGTGACCTTCCCCTTTTCCCCTTGCTTTGAAGGTCAAGTGTGCAAATTTTCATTGAAATCGGAATAAAACGGTAGATTTGAATAAAGAACACACACACACACGCGCCCGTTCGCGCGCGCGTGCACACACACTTAAGTTGACATTTCCTTTTTACCCCTCTCCTAAATGAAAATAATGACAAAAACGTACATTACAATTACTTTTCTCTTAAAGAGCCTTTCAACGATATGCATCATAAAGGGTACCTATCAATTACTTTGACAATTGTACCCCGTACTCCTGTGTACCAACATTTTTACTTTATAATCTCATGTAAGCAGTACACTCATAGACACTCTTCATTTATATAAGATAAAAGACACTCATAGACACTCTTCATTTATATAAGATGTAGTTATACATATTTTTCCATTTTACCCCCTCCTAAATGAAAATATGACAAAACTGTAGATAACAACAATTACTGTACTTTTAAAGAGCTTTTCAACGATATGCATCATTGAAAGTATTCATTACTTTGACATTTGTACCCCGTGCCCCTGGGTACAAAAATAAAAATTTCGCAAAATCCTTTCTTAGTGGATGCCTATGATATGAACCGAGTATATTCTCAAAATGTCAAGTCTCTCGGTTAAGCAGATTTTGCTGTGCGTTGATTCTATGTCAGTCAGTCAGTCAGTCAATCAGGACATTGCCACTTATATTATAGATTTCAAGTCTCTCGGTTAAGCAGATTTTGCTGTGCGTTGATTCTATGTCAGTCAGTCAGTCAGTCAATCAGGACATTGCCACTTATATTATAGATATATAATATGTGTAACTCCAGACGATATCTCACGCTAGGGTGCCCTTAATAAATCCAAACAAATTTTAAAATTTCAATAATATCAAAAGAAAGGATGAGTTCGTTGACCAACATTTCTGGAGTCCATTTAGGGGTCAAATTTTGACAATTTAGGGTAAAAAATAGCATAAAAACATGTTTTTCAATTTTACCCCCCTCTTACATGAAAATATGGCAAAAGCGCACATAACAGCAATTACTGTACTCTTAAGGAGCTTTCCAACGACATGCATCTTGAAGGGTTTATACTATTTTTACTTTTGTACCCCGCACCCGTGTGTACCAATTTTTTTTCACCCATCCAAATTCTAAACCAAAATTTTCCTATATTATCATAACCCAATAATACGCAGATTTCTTTGAAAATTCGCTCATTAAGTCATGATGCATGACTGGACTTTTCACCGTATAGTACATTTTTAGCTTTTCAGGCTCATCCTAACCATTGCGTTCAATTAATAATCAGGGATTTAGTCATTGTTTGAGACTAAATATTGCAGTTAATAATATGTAAACATTATTAGTTCATTATCACCTGACAATAATTTATATTTTTTACAGGCACTCATATCACACTGGTAAAGTCACTTTAATGATTAAATCCAGAGATACTTATTATCCACAAATGCCACACATGTTTTACAAACTCACTGCATTTTTAACTTTACAAACTCAACTTAATAAATTCTTTTTTTACAGTAATATTTGTGCTATGTTATAAAAATCTTGAATCCAAATTTTTTTATCTTATAGCAGACCAGGAGCAAGTAAATACCTTGCTATAATAAGGTATGTTAAAAATTTGAAGGGTCTCTAGCCACCAAGGATACTGCTTCTACATGCAGAAATCCCTCCTTTTTTCTCCTACCTTTGTTGTCCAGAATATTTAACTTTCTTTTTTTATTCTGTTTTAATTAGTTTTAAGTAAATTTATTTTAAAACCCTTAACAGGGGATTAATTTAAATTTGAAAAAAACAAAAGGTTGAATAATATGAGAGTCATATATAAATTTTATGCAAATAGTCGACACAACATATACTTGTTATTAAAACAATGCCTTTACAAGCATTTATTTCTGAGTCGAAATCACTTTCGACTAACTTAATTAATTTTAGGGGTCTTTTTGTAAATTAATATTTCATGAATGTTAATTGAAGCGAGCTTCCTACATTCAACGAAATATTCTCCGTGTCTGTGTGTGTGTGTCTGTCTGTGTACGTCTGAAACGTACGACGATAACTTGAGTAAAAGTTGACCGATTTTAATGAAAAAATGCATATACATCGTCTAAACTACAATTGAAACAGGCATGTAAAATTTAATCTTGATACAAGCAGAAGTTATTGCGCATAGTGAAGTCATACATTTTATAATAATTGAAAAGGAGATGTGGGGTTAGAGGAATAATAAGAATGCAGGGTGGTTCCCTTACGAATCACCCTGCAGTAAGGAGTACTGACAGGGCTACTACTGATAGTAGTAGCCGCTGTGCTACTATCATACCATTTATCTATAAATTCATCATGATTCATGATTATCTATTTTTTCAATATTCAATACATATTTATTACTATACGCTCTAGTTAATATGTAAAATATAATATTTTTTAAGATGTATTTTTTTAAATTTCAAAAAATTTCTTAAAATAGTAAGCTGTTAGAGTATGTACTTTTTACGATAATAAGATATAGGTTTGTAAAAAACTGTTTTGTTGGTGTTGAACAACTAACTATGTTTTTATTATTTTAATTTGATTCCATGGTTTTAAATTTAGAAACTACGATTAAAAAGATTATAATCGATACTTTAATTTTTTTACATCTCTTCAGCCATCTAGTTCTTGTATGTAGCAGTTAGTAATCTAGTTCTTGCATGTTGCTGGTAATAAAATAATTTAAATAAACATTAAACTGTTAAATGTTCTATATATTCTTATGGCTAGGATTTAAATGTATTACTTTAATGAGTGAAATATTTCAAGGTAATGGATTACTTTGGGCCTAAATATTTTTTACTAATAAAATTGGAAAATCCTTAAACATATTAAAATTATTTTTAAATTCTAGAAGTAATGTTTTAGAAATAAAAATTTCTTTTTCTTTTTATTATTATTCAAAAGATGTATTTTGTTATTTAAATTTGCAAGGATTTTGAGTATCATAATTTATTTAAAAAATAAAATGTTTCTCATTTAAAATATTGAATTGTTACTTTCTTAAATATGTAGTATATAAAGAGAGGAAAAATTGTGATGGTGCGAACATTTTATTCCGAGATTTACATGATTTGAGTTCCAACCAGTTTTTTTTTTTTTTTTTAAATTCCGGGGGGCTTTTACACCCGATGACGCAGGCAACTTAGGTGGGCCCATACATCAAACCCGGGTTACGGACCGAAATCTTCACACTCTCGTGTGACGATAAAGTCGCTAACCATGACTCCCCTCCTAGTAGTATTATAACCAGGAGTGTCATCGTTATGGTTTCCAGGCCGAAACCTGGTGGCGCCACTCTTTCGAGGAGCTCCCCATTTGTTTAAACAATACTGGGTGGACATTGAGCGGGGGGCCCGGTCCGGGAATCGAACCCAGAGCTGTGGTCAGAAGCGGTCACCCATCTATCTTCTGACCATGCTCGAGGCTGCTTAACTTGCCTTATCGCAAGGCGAGCGCTCTAGCCTCCTAGCCACCCAGGCCCAGGCCCTCATCCAACCAGTATAGCTGAACTCTCAAGTGGTTTTTAAAACATCAGTAATCAGTTGTCTGTGTTCAGTCGTCTTCGCAGACGCATAGAGCCTTAACTAGAGGGCCAATTTTGATCAAATATACGAGTAGCACACTTGTTTAGAAAATCATCTAAACTTAGAAGCTCTACTTTTAAAAAATTTGCAAGAAAATGTGAAAAAAAATTCTCGTTAATTATTGCAACAATTTTGAATTAAAAAAAAAAAAACATAAAATGTAGTCCATTTGAATACATTTTCTCGGGAAAAAATCTTGTTTACGAGACATTTATGAATAAAAAATTGATTTTACAGAAAATCTAAAACGAAGAGTAAAAAATCTCTTATTATTGAACACTTTAAAATGTGTAGATAAATTGAATAAATTAGATATTATTGGATTTACATTTACTCTCACTATGTTTATGATAAAGTATTGTTTGAGATTGCCATACCAATTATTTTTTTAATTAGCATATTTTGAAACAAGCTGTTTTTTACAAGCTTTTATTTAACTTGCAATGTTTGTATGTATGTGTGTATGAATGTTCGGGTCAAATCTTGCAACTAAATTTTAAAGCAGTTATCCTCAACCGATTGAATTGAAATTTTGCAAACACGTTTAGTTTGGATGACATTGCATGGTTATCTAAGTGACGTCATTCTATATCCAATATGGTGGACAGCAGCCCAAAATGGCAATTAAGTTATTTTTTAAGCACCCCCATGATATGGGTGTCAAATGAAAGGGGTTGCTGAGAAGGATACGAATAAAAGCTTGTTTTTAAAAATATTTTTAAATAAAATGATTTACAATATGATTCACTTGTAAAAAAAAAAAAAAAAAAAAAAAATTAACAAACTCCTAATGTCTAAAGACTGGACAAAGCATGGTAGATGATAGTAAATTTATGTGAAAATAAGGGTTTTTTAAAGTAATTGAGGGTTTATTTGTCATAAGGGTGTAGGTATTGTGCACAAAAACTAACCCACTACATATTTTTATTTTTCTTTATTATTATTTTTTTATCATATATTTCATTCTAGTTTTTAACAGCTTTCTACTCACCCAAGATATAAGTTTGATTCCCATTATCCTGTTTTGTTAGATATGCTTAATAACATTATTATTGACATTAAAAACAACATTATTGATTCTTAAAATCATTTAAGGATTTAATAACCATAAACATCAAGAATCTTAGTTCCTTGTATCTTTTAATTAATATGAAATTACCAGTTTTAACTATGGTTTATGTTAAGTAGATAAAGATATCTTGCCCTTAGAACTTAATAATATGACAATGACCAATGCCCCCTTCTCTGGTTTAGACGGCTTGAGAAGACTATAATGCCTTATCTCCGTCCTTTTGAATGAATCTCTAAACCCGTATAACAATTATGTAATACTGGCTTATTATACTCAACTAATGTTTCTCCCTCTATCTTTAATTATGTCAGCTACATAAATTCATGTTCTCATTTTATTTAATTAACATAGTTTTATCCTAATGACTTTTCATAATAGAGGCTTAGAGGTTACTAGGGAGTACAAGTGTAGTACTTCGAGATACTATAAAACATTCCGTTATTTGTAACCTTCTGGTCAACAATATTCATTTGAAATCTTGTGAAATCAGTAGACAATCTTTAGACAATTTTTTTGAATCGTTTAGACTGAATTGTGAACTCATTAAACAATTTTTCAGTTTGTAAGACCTATTTCAACCTCTTTCGTCATGAATTATGTTGTTCAACCTTAATATGCTATCCTAAGTCGTTGTGACGAGTGTTTTTGGTATGGATGCCCTCCCTCTTATGTGGGGGAACTTTATTTCAGTTTTCTTTAGTAAGGCATTTCTACATATATTGTGAAAATGTTTAATTATTTGCTGTTCAACGTGATGCATAATAGTACATTACGCGTCGAGTTCGGAAAGTAGCATTTTGCATACGAGCAATGCAAAATGCCGATTTCGCACGAGTTGCGTACCGTACTTTATCTACGATGGTTAGATTTAAATAATAAATATAGAAACAAATAAACTTGCTGTATGTAAGTTCGTATCTCTCTCTTGATAAAGATGGCATTAATTCATTAGTTGTATTTTTTGCCGAATTAATTATTTCTGGAGGATTATTATTCTCCACATTTTCGTCAAAGTCACTTGATTCAATCATTGTTTTTCACTAAAAACTCGATATAAACAGTTACTTTAATAAAATAACACCAAATTAGTTTGGTTAAATGTAAACAAACTCACTAATCGTGCGTAAAGCTGAAGAATTCCTCTTCTTTACCGCACTAGTGTGGTAAAGAAGAGGAATTATTCAGAACTATGAGACGCGCATGCGCAATGAATACAAGTACGTAAATAATCACTTTCTACGCATCTAAACAAAGATATAATGTTTATATTTCGTAACAATCGTAGATAAAGGTATTTCATTTTACCTTGAACAAACTACACCTCATAGCACTGTGAAGGAAATATCAGTGAATCTGCATAACCCAAATGAGTTTTTATCAGATAAATAAATAAATAACAGGCCTATCTTATTAGAAGATATACTCTCTAATATTTTGTTAAGCAGTTTTATTTTGTAGAATCAGTAAGAATGGATTTAAAGCAGGAACAGTATTCCGGAGAACTTTTTGAACTGTCCCTGTTTTAAAAAGTTTTTGTCTTTTGTTTTCTAATTATCTCTGGAATTCTTTAAGACGATTTCTTCTGTTCTACTAAATGCTTAAGCAATACACAATAAGCGCTAATTATGAACTGTCTAAAGTATAAACACTTACTTTGATTTCTAGTAAGTTTTAAAAATGTGATTTTTTTTTTTTTTTTTTTTTTTTGCTGTTTTATTTACGTCAAGACATGATCCGATCTAGTGATGATTTGGTTATTACAGATCGGAGATCCAACCACTACTCACCTACACGATGTGATTATCAGTGTGAAACATGTGCCACCTCTCCAGGATTCGAACTCACCAGATATGTTTGTGTTTTGACTTTGGTGCGTCAGGCGTACTCGCAACACCGCACCGCCCGAAACGTATTGTGAGTACGTTAATATGGTCCGGTTTAATTATAACATCAGATTAATAACTGTCTTTAAGGTTTTCATTTAAAAATGATAGAGTTGTTTAGGGAGTTCAGGGCTCAAAGATTATTTCCTTTTTATAATTTTCATAATCAATGTTTAAATATATTAAAATTAATCGGTTTTGAATGTTTATGTAAACTTTACATAATCTTCTGAAAGGATTATAATCCTTCACTGCGCAAATCATCTTAAGGTAGCTTAAAAGGAAGAGTATCGATGTCCTGAGGACATGAATTTGAATATCGAGAACAAGGGCTAAAGAAGCTGTACTTCAAACCTAACATTAATACTACTAACCGCGACAATAGGTTACCAATGCAAAATTATAATCGAACCTTAGTTAAAATAACCTGCGAACACAGTTAATCCTAATAATTATGTTAGGTTTATTCATTATTTGATCCGTATAGAAATTATTTTGTCATAAATCTTAAAAATAGGCTTGTCACCACGGACTTGTCAAGTAAAACTATAAGGTGTTTGGACAATTTACTTCTCAATTTTGATTAGAGATGATTATATATAAATGCATTGAATAATGAAAAACGGAAAGTCTCTCCACAAAATGAATGTTTATTTCACATAACTAGTTTCCGGCTTTTTGGCCATCATCAGTGCCGGTAAAAGGTAAAGAAAAACCCCATCTCTGAAACAAAACCTAAATAATAGGACATTACGCGTCTAGTAGCATTTTGCATGCGAGTGTGGAGTTTGCATTCGAGCGAAAGCGAGGGTAGTAAAACCGAGCAAAGCAAAATGCCGTTTTCGCATGAGTTGCATACCGTACTTTATCTACGATTGTTGGATTTTAATAATCAATACAGAAAAAAATAGACTGCCAATTAGTGTGGCACATAGCTTCCTCGCATCCTATCATATGCTATAACAATTATTGTTATATTACTTTATTGTAATATTGTTTATTTTGTAAAAACTATTAATAGTTTTAGCGATCTTTAACACTTCATAGCGGTGTCGCTGTTGGTTTTACTAAAAAATTGTATTTGAAAAAAATGTTTGTCTCATTGAATAGATGAAGATAGATTTTTTCCCCGACCTAAAATTCCAATTTTAAATTTAAAGTTCACGTTTACGCGAGCATTGCTCGTGAACGCTTGGACGGATAACGTTGTCCAACGAACTCGTCCTGAGCATTGCTAAAATGAACATGCCTACCAAATTTCATCAAAATCGGTCGACATTTACTCAAGTTATCGTCGCACGTTTCATAATTCGCGGACACACAGACCGACAGACAGACAGACAGACAGAAAGACAGACACGAGACCAAAAATGTTCCCTGATGTCTGAAACGGATTTCTGTCTTGGAATTTTTGAAATCGGAGGCAAAAAGTTGTTCGTTCTCAAAAGTGAACACAATGCTTCTGTTACCTTCGGTAAGCTCGGAAGCAATATTTAATAAACTTCCTGTATGTAAGTTCGTATTTCTCTTTTGATAAAGATTACATTAATTCATTAGTTGTATTTTGTGCCCAATTAATTATTTTGGAAGGCGTATTATTCTCCTCATTTTCGTCATAATGACATAAATCACTCATTGTTTTACACTAAAAACTCGATATAAAAAGTTACTTTAATTAAACAAACAGCAAATTAGTTTTGTTAAATGTAAACAAACTCGCTAATCGTGCGTTAAAGTAAAGAATTCATACTTTTTTACCGCACAAGGGCGGAAAAAAGAATAATTATGAAAAGCGTATGCGCAAAGAATACAAGTACGTAAATAATCACTTTCTACGCATCTAAACAGAGATACAATGTTTATATTTCGTATCAATCGTAGATAAAGAACATTTTGTGAGGTCTAATTTAAGATTCAGGATTTAGGATTCAGGGTTCAGGCTCAGATTTAAGAAAAAGTTTTTTTCTTTAGTCGATAAAAGAACAAATATATATTTACTGCTTTTATGCTGTATACAAAAGAAACTAATCTATAATACCTTCCTTTGATCTTACCTTCGTTATTTCTATCTTCGTTGGTAGATATAATCTATAGCCAAAGTATCCTCAAATATTTATTTAACATTTTAAAATAGTTTAATCTTTCAAAAAAATAAGATTAATTATTTAGTTTTTTTTATAATACTATTTCGTTTTTTTTTACTAAAATAGCAAATAGTTGTAAGTTTATAGAACTTAAGTCTTCAAAAAACTCTAAGTGAGCCTAAGTAGCTTAAGTAGTTCTAAGTGAGCTGTTGTATCACAAAATATTTTTACTATACACATAGATTTAATATAACTATTAAAGAAATACCGTACACAAATTAATCTATGAATAATGCATTATAATATTTTTGAAGTCTAAAATCATAATTTTGACAGCATGATGTTTCGTATTGAGTTTACAAATTGGCGCAAAGAGAACTTCTGGATTTTCTCAAGGAAATTTGTTTCGTCGAATTTATTGTAAAATTCCAATAACTTGCTCGGAGTTCACCCAGCGTCACTATATAAATGGGTAGCTGCAGTGGTGACTAACTAGTTATGAAAGCCAATTATAAAGTTTATTTCGTCGAATTTATTGTAAAATTCCAATAACTCGCTCGGAGTTCACCCAGCGCCACTATATAAATGGGTAGCTGCAGTGGTGACTAACTAGTTGTGAAAGCCAATTATAAGGTTTATTTCGTCAAATTTATTGTAAAATTCCAATGACTCGCTCGGAGTTCACCAAGCGTTACTATGTAAATGAGTAGCTGCAGTGGTGACTAACTAGTTGTGAAAGCCAATTATAAGGTTTATACAGCTGATAGAGCTAAACTCTTACCCCGTGTCATCCATTATCAGGCCTAGGCCATCGTCGGGCTGTTGTGTCACAGAGTTAGTAAGTTATTGCAAAATTGCTTAATTTTAATGTTATTCATAAGGATAATTTTATTTATTCCGATTAAAAATTTTAATTTTCTACCAATTATGTAATTAATCCTTAATTACTTTCACGGTAAAAGTGAAAATTAAACTAAGATTTTCAGCATTTTTCAACCTTAGATTTTAACTAAAAATCAATATACCTTTTTAATCACTTACCTCAAACCTAATTTTGCCATCACTCAATTACCTCCCCGAGGTAATAAGATTCGGTATTTTCACTTTTTTGTAATTGCTAATAATAATAAATTTTTAGTATTAAACGATTTAATAGAGTTATTGCTCGCTGTTTTTGACGTTGGATTAAAGCAAGGCTCTTCCTAGATGTTAAGGTTAATTTCCATTTATTTACAAGGGTGTTGATTAACTAAAAAAATATCCTGTAACTAAGTTTACGAAAAAAAAAATCTGTAGATAATTATTTGGCTTAATTATTAAGTAAGTGTTTTATATTAGTGAGGAATGCTAACTAAATATTTGTAACATTTAAAACTAGCATGAGCATTGATGTTTGAACAAAGAATATTATTATGATATAAACAGCTTGGTTTTCCGGTAAAATCCGCGTCGTGAAGGGTTTGAAGTTCGACTTTTCGGTATATCTTGTGTTTGCTTCAAGGCAACATCACGATGCACCACAACCCTGAAGATGCTTCAGTAATGGAAGCGAAACGTCGCACTTTAAACCCTTCATGACGCGGGTTTCACCGGAAAACCAAGCTGTTTATGACGAGTCTACCCGAGGAAGCCTACAAACCAAAGAATATAATATGTTCTAAACTTTATCTTTACTCTAATTATCCTCAAACGTATTATCAGTACCTACTGACAAAATAACAATTGAACTGGTAAACAAAAAGTTAGTATGTTTAGATATTATGATTTTAATCATACATCCTTTATTATAATAAAATGTGTTGTCTTCATAAGTATATTGTCGAAAATAACCGAACTAACTCATTTTTAAAACACTCCGTTGAGTTCTGGCAGTCTGTAATTAATATTGTAGTCCTTTTGTAGTTTTTTCACAATAACTAAAAATGTAGCTCTTCAAGTTTTATTGATTCGTTGTCTTAATTTTGATTATTACCAATAGTGCTTAGCAATTAACTTGTTTCTGAGCTTAACGAAAGTAACGAAAGATGTGTGATCGTTGTTAAAAACGAAAATTTTTATTTCTCCGATTTCAAAAATTCTAAGAAAAAAATCTGTTTCAGACATCAGGGAACATTCATGGTCAGTTATGTCGGTCTGTCGCGTCGCGTCGGTCTGCCTGTCACTCAATATTTGTGACCCAACATATCATACAAACTACTTGTCCGATTTTAATGAAATTTAAGTAATAGGTCATAATTAGCCTATTATTGCGTCCCATATAAGTTTGAACTTTCTGCTCCCACTTTTTTCTCTTCCACATGCGTCCTATATCTTAAAAAGTACATAACAGATATAAGAAATTTAGATGGTTCGTCGAAAGTAAGGTCCAGATTAATTTCAACCGCTAGCGCACATTGTCTATTGCTAAATTAATACTTTATTACATGTAAAAGATCAAAACAATTTTGAAAGATTCAAAAATAAAGGGGGAGGGGAATAAAATAAATAAATAAAATTAATTAGACAATACTGGGTTAAAAAAGCATAACACCAATAAAATACGTTACATAGGATGCGAGCAAGCTATGCCCCACACTAATTGGCAGACTATTTTCTATATTGCTTCCCAGATTACCGAAGGCAACGTAAGCTATGTGATCATTTAAAATATGAGATTTTTTTATGTCTCCAATTGTAAAAATTCCAAAAAGAAATCCTTTTTAGACATCTGATTGGAACATTTTTGGCTCCGAGTCTATTTGTCGCTCAATTTTTGCGAACCAAAAGATATATGAAGGGGGCAATAAATAAATAAACAATAATAGGTTGTTGAAGCATAATAGTCACTAAAGCAAACTAAATAGAACTCGAGGAAGCTATGTGCCACACTAATTGGCAGACTCTTTCAATCGTACTCTGTCACCCTCTAATTTTTACTTTCTCATATATAAAGAGAAAGTATTTTAATAGCGAAAAAAATAGATTTTGATGGATTTACACGTTTTGAGGAAAAAGTGTTTTTTTTTATAAAATTTCCATCTGTTGTCTGTGCAGACGCGTAAATCTTAAACTAATGGACCGATTTTTACGAAGTTGGGATACATGTTCAGAAGAATCATACTCCAAGAGGAAATCGAGAAATGAATTTAAACTTCAAATTTGGGGACGCTACCCCCAAACTCTCTGAAAAAACGTGGAAAAAAAATAATTTCTCGAAAACTATTCCGACGATTTTGATTAAAAAATTCTAAACTGTAGTCCATTTAAATACGAATATAATGATATAAGCCGTTTTCCTGAGAAAATACCCTTAAACGCGGACGGAGAGAGGCTGGGTTCGATTCTCCGCCAAGGAGAAGTTATTATGGTGATACATTTTGATAAAATGTTCAAAAACAATTTTATGTATTTTCGAAAACTAATAAATGGAAAACATTGGGCTAAGTAATTATGAAATCGTATATGAGAAAGTTTGCCAGAGTTGTTTCGGACCATTTTTTAAAGAAGTCCTCTAAAATTGGATTAAAAGACCAAGTTGTGACCTAAATATTAAGTACGGTAGTAACTTCTTGTTTGAAGATGAAACCAAAACAGTAATTGTTTTTAAAATTATTTAACAGGTCCATGTAGTTATGAGCAAGAACTTGAAAGTCGAAGGAGTTACTAACTAACCATGACCGCAAAATGATGCCCACTTTAGAGATATTCTGCTTACTTTATGTTAAAACTTTTTAATAATGGAGGGAAGAAGCAATACGTGATCGTAATACTTTTTATATTTTCTGCAAATTATTTAAATTAATGAAATAAAATAGCACGATTTGACCATTTTTATATAAACGTATGAAAACTTGTTTAATAAATAATTTATTAATAAATCTATTAAATAGATTATTAATAATCAAGGTTTTTGTGAATATGATCTCAATTAAAAGAATAAAAAAATTCTAATCTTACCTACTTCTCCAAAATTTTAATTAAGATTATCACCGTAAAATAAAATTCTAGTTACTTTCAGATGAGAAGTTGTAGAATTATAAATGTTACAAAATTAGAATAAAATTAAGAAGAATCAATAGATGATGGTTGAAATAAATCTTTGTGCAAATTATGAAATTTCATTCAAATCAGACGAATAGTTTTTAAAATGTTATTTTTTATAATATCTAATAAAATATTATTTGTCTAGTTCTTACAAAGTAAACGCAAGTAAGGCGCACTTCACGTAAGTAGGTACGTGAGGCGATAATCGCCGGTTTCAGTACGATTAAGTTAAAATTGTTAAGTGTAAAAATTATAATAGTTGCATATTCTTTGTCTACACTTCAAGACCTTTAAATTGATGTATAACATGTCATGGTGACTAAAAACTCTTGGAAATATTAAGTGTGAAAAATCCAAAAAATGTGTGGTTATCACAAATGCCAAGATGAACCTGTGTGCCGAATTTCATGTTCATAGCTATAGTAGTTTATGAATAGAAACATGCCAACGGACAGACGGACAGAGCCGTTATATAAGGTTTCTTTTTGTACTTCGCACAAAAACTTAAGATGAAGATATATCTTAAAAATATTATTTATGAAGTACATACCTGATTAAAAAAATGTCATTGCTTTCTTACCAGGATTAAGAAGTCAAATTTAAAATGTTCAAAAGAATTATAATATATATGTTCAGTGCTTTTATTGTGACTATATAATTGAACTTGTATTTATAAAAAAAGGCTATATTGCAATATTAGTTAGCTTTTACATAAATTAGTTTTATTAAATAGTTTATTCATATTAATTAGCAGACAGACTTAATTATAGTTAACAAAAAGTTTAGCATCCAGGAGGAGAAAAATAGCATAGAGGACAAAAATGTATCAGAAATTAACTTGGCAAAGTTGATAGTGAAGGATTGTAAGATATCAAACTGAATTAATATTATATGTACACAGAGTAGTGCTACGATTAGAATTCTAGTAAACTTTTTTTCTAAGTTAACTCTCTTATAAATATTTTATCACCTTGGGAGTTTCTCGCACTTGCTAACGCTTTCATTATTCATTCATTAAAGCATACAAAGAGAAACTGTTAAAAAGGGATTTAACCATATATCATTTATACTTGTTAGTTATAATAATACCATAGTTAGATATCGAACGATTTCACATACATTTAGATATTTTTAAAATAACGTCGGTTCTGTGACAATAATCACTGTAATTTTTTATTAATCTTTGTAAAGGAATTTTAAACTTATAATAGTAGAATTCTACTTATATTTTTTCATGCTTTTTTATACTGGGCATTTAAAATTATACCCGTGGTTAAGAGCACACTATTATATTTGAATAATTTCAGGGCATTTTATTTGACGCTTTATTCAGATATCTTCCTAATTGTTTGTATTGCTTTGGTTTCAAAACAATTAATTAATGCTTTGAGAAAATTCTGATAAATAATTTGGCTTATCTTATAAGTATTTGAAATCTATAAGTTTTATATTTTACCGTGATTTTCAAATGATAATTTTTTTAAAGTGATTTCCATTTGTTAGTCGTTGCTTGTAGTTTCAGTATTGTCATGATCGAAATATTCAATCAAATAATTTATAATTGCTGTATAGAGAAAAGGTTTAGCACTTTTATTGCACAAATTAATTTTAAGGAAACAAATATTTCTAGCAAATGTATGTTATTTTCAAGATTCAAGCAAAAAAAGATAACACTAAAACAATACTTTGTATGGCCTATTCTTTTAGGCGGAGTTTACTGAACCGACTTTACTAACCGGGATTTATTTTGTAAATCGATGGGTAAATTTGTTAGTTGTTTCTTATTCTTATAGTGTATCAGTATTCTCATGGTTAGTGTTTGTATTGTCATGACCAATCAAATAAATTATAATTTCCATACTAAAAAATTAAAAAAATGAGAATGTGCACTGATAATGAGTTTTAAAAATTTAAATGCGTCATTGAAAACTAAAGATTTACTTTCCCTAATATATTATGGTATTTTGATTTTCATAGCAAACTGTAAAATTTTAAGAAAATTAAAATATGTATTACGCAAAAATAAATTAAAAATGTATTACGTAAAATTATTTGAAAGATGGTACACCACCAAAATGCCAAAAAAAAATTTATATTCGTCTTATTTTGTATAAAAAAAAAAAAAAAAAATCCAAATGACTAAACATTTACAACATTCATCATACCTGTAAAAATTATTAACTGTTTCCTTTCAAATATTTTAATTTTTTAAAAAGTGTAGCGTTCTACATTTTAATTTTAAATGTTTTTCTAATCTCTTAGTTGCATTTCTAAGTGGAAACTCTCCCTTGTTCTGAAACCACAAGACCCGACTGAAAAGCTCTTTTGTAAGGGGAGGGAATCGCGCTTTAAGTCTGTGGTCAAGTTCATTAATCCTCTTTACCTTACACATGAGTAACCATCCATCTTACTACTTTTAAAAGATTAATTCAGTACACTTATTTAATTTGGGATGGTTAAGAATCAAATTAAAACATTGTTAATCATTCTTTACTGTAAGCTTTGTTTTGGTTTTATTTTTCTTCGTATTACCTCTTAGACTGTTTTAATTAGATGAGCATTTAATAGATTTTAGTTTACATCTAAAAAAAACAAACCATTAATATATTAAAATATTGACATTTAAAAGTCATAATATATAAATAAACAGGTTATTTTCAGTTCTCTAAAAGAATCTCGCTCTATCCCTTTACCAAAGACGGAGTTCATAAATAGTTTTTAACAAATGTATTTTAATGTTTCTCTCTTTTAACGTATAAAAGGACACAAATATATTATCTATTCGTTCTTATTTCATTACATTAAGCTCTTTATTGATGCTTCCCTTTTCTATTTAATTTTCAATTAAGAAAAACCCTCTAGTTTTTACTATAATTACATTTACTTATTGCTGCACAAGTTCATTATCTTAAGTTAACATTGGTAATAAAAAAAATATTGTACTGTGTGAGCAAGAGGATGAAGAGGAAGAATAATGTGATGTTGCTAAAAGGAATTGTTAATGAATTACTATCTTACTTATTCTCAGCTATCTTTTGTATTGTCGTAAAACGTCACACAAAAGAATTGATCAGTTTCTTCTCAAACAAAGGTTGAAAACTTCCAGGTTCTAGATGATTAACGAACAAGGTTTGAAATTTATATTTAACATTTACGCCTGTGATTGGACAATAAGATCAATCGGATAAAATTTAGTTTTAAAATATTTAATTTTCAAAAATTCAATTTATTATTATTTAATATGTATTTATAAATGTTATGTTATGAGTTATTATAAACATCATTTGATCCAAATAAATAACCTAATAAATAAATAAACTTCTTGTAAATTATATTGTACAAGTTATTTTCAATATTTGTCCCGAGTTAAAGTATTCCATTTATTCCTGATTTTTTTAAACTAACTTTCATTAATATTTTTGGGGTCCGTAGAAATAAACGTGGACCCTTATACATTCCTTCGCTTGTCTATCCGTCTGTCTGTAACGCAACTGATTTCTGAAAGTAACCAACACAAAAAATTGATGTTTTGCTATTATGTTATGTGCAATACCCTAATCATAGAAAAATTATAGAGAATCCCCAAAAACTTAGGATTGAAGTTTAGGAGGTTAAAATTATATTTCAACGGAAATTCATCCAACAAAAGGTGTTAAATGAAAGTGGAGGACACCATGAATACAAATAGAATTTGTTTTCATTTTTGAACCAATTATCTAAGCTATTTTCCTTGAAAATTGCGTTTTTCGTGTTCTCCCCTATGTTCGTTTTTAACAAATCAACGAAAAAATCAGAGTTATTCTTTCTGCCAAAAAACAAAAACGGATTTTAAGGAATTTTTAAGGAATCCTCCTCCCCCCCCCCCCCCCCCCCCCCTCCAAAACAATATTATAAAAATGTATTGTTAGGAACGGATTGTGCTAGACACGGAGTAATTTAATTGTATTGGGACAATAAACACGCGTTTAATGGCTTTTGTTTTATGTCATTATAATAAGTGGTTCAAAAGTTATAGCTAAAACAAACTTGTAAATGGCTGCCATCTTGATTTTGCTAGGCCGATTATG
The DNA here is from genome assembly GCA_951217055.1 of Gerris lacustris. Classification (NCBI taxonomy): domain Eukaryota; kingdom Metazoa; phylum Arthropoda; class Insecta; order Hemiptera; family Gerridae; genus Gerris; species Gerris lacustris. The sequence goes on from OX578277.1 coordinate 84,812,730, forward strand.
CTGGAAAGAACTCGTCCTATTTGTTAAATTGCTAATGAACACTATTTTTATTAAATTTTAACAATTAATTCAAAATTGTTATTTCTAATAAAATATATAATCGATTGATATAATAAAATAATATGGTATAAGACCATAAATAATTTACGGCAAATTTTAACAAGGAAGTCGACATTTTATTAATTGACCCCTTTAGTTTAAATCATTTGAAAACGGAGAGTTATTTAGATTTTAATTTGTAAAATCTTAGTTAAGATTTCTCATTCAATTAAAAGTTTAATTGGCTTTAACATTTTTGGGGTTTTCCTGGCATTTAACTTATAGAATAGAATATTCTTGTTATTTTAAACGCTTTTCAGTTTATTACTTATTTTTATAAAGTATTATACTTTTTTCTCTTTCTCTTCTAATCCTTATTTATTTTTGAATGATTTTTTGTACAAAAAAAAAAAAATAAATAAATAAATCAAAACACTTCCAATTAAACTACATTGAAAGGCGATTTGTACATTTTTTTTTAAATGTGGGGCTTTTGATACAAAGTGTTTGTATGTTTATTCATTTATATATTATTTATAAAACAAATTTTTTACTTATGAATATACAGACCCCAACTTTCTGATTCTTATTCTATAAAAACTAAAAATTGCTCTATATTTTTATTAAACAGTAATTATTATTGAATTGACGAATACCAAATATATTTATTTGGATTTGACTTTTTCTTTTTTTTAATTTGTTTTCTTATTTGTTATAATGTATAATTATAATTATTAACATATATGTGTGTGTGTGTGTGTATATATATATAAATTAATTAATTTTATTTAACTTAAACTAATAAATTACACAAAAAAAACAAAAAGCGAAAATTAAACTCCAGAAAGATAATTTATACAAAAATCTAAAACAACAAATTTCATTATTTAGCTTAAAAATTGAAAAACCTAACAGGATCTGTTTACGATGCAAATTTGAGGTCACTTTCCCTGGACCCCGAAAATCTGTTTAGGGAGGTGTAGTCTTCCCACTTGAGTTCTGGTGGACCCTAAGGGTTCATTGGAATAATTAAGCACTCTCACTTCATACGGCACTTGAGATAAAATGATCAGGATCCCATTTAAAACCAACTAGATTCGGTATATCCCAGCCAAATATTGAGAAGTGGAATAGAATTTACAAAACTATAACTATTTTATTTTTTTATTTGTTAAATAGTTTTTAAGTTAAATTTTTAATCTAATCGAATTCTCACAAATTATTATATGTATTTATTTAAGGGACACAAATATTAATGTAGCAATTGTAATATTGTTTATATCATAAGTGATCGTCTGATATAAACAACATACATAAGAACCAGGATTTAAGAGGAAACCTTAGATTATAAGCAAATCCTTCTCTTGAAACCATTTTAAAATTTTCCTACAGTATCTAAATAGTTATTTATGCACCATGGCAAAGTAAGCCATTATTCCCTGAGCAAAAAAGTTGGTTCTTGAGGCGAAGCCGAAGGAACATGGTCCCTAAATCCCGAGGCGAAGCCGAGGGAATTAGAATTTTTAATTCCCTAGGCAAGGACTACCTACAATATTATTTTAATAAATAACAATAATTGTTAGCACTTTTAATTGCAGGTATAAGAGATTCAATATTAAAAACCAATAAGAATTGGAATTAAACTCAAATAGAAGGTAATTTAGATGCAGGTTATAAACAAGGTCGAAAAAGCAGTGTCGCCAACCTGATTTCAACAACTTCATTCCATTAGCCAATCATTCTCTACTATTTATGAAATAATTAAGTTGGCAATCCTTCTTTTTCTCCCAATTTTACATTTTCTCCCTACTTTTGAGTTCAGGGAAGAAAAGACTTACTTAAGTCCCTGTAAACTAATCCAAAATTCAAAATCATAACTTTTCCTCCCTATTCGAGATAATAAATAATTTACTAATGAGGTTAAAAAGTATCTATACACGTGTTGAATAGGTATTTAAATCTGTAAGAGAGTAAAAATTGAAATATTCGATTCATTTCTGGCGGCAGGTTTATTTCTTCTGTCTCTATTTAAAACTATAAAAATCTTAAGATGTAGATTGTCATTCAATTTAACTTTCTGAAAACAACTACATCTTCTAAATAATTCAATCAGTATTTGGTAAACTATTGCTCTCTTGAACCCAATGATTCCATCATAAAGAAGCATTTTACAGCGTAGTTAAACCTCTACGATTTTGGAATTACACTTAAAATGGTATAATACTAAATTTTACTGATTATAACGCCATATTAAGTGTGAATATTTAAATATACCCCTTTTTGCTTTCATAAATTTCAAAAAATATTTCACTAATCTGTCAAATATTTTGTTTTATTCTATTAAAAAACCGACAATTCAAATAATGTTAAGCTAGGATGATCCTTTTCTTAAGGTAAATGAGATTATGGAATGAAAACCATATAAACTACCTTATACATGAAGAAGTCCAATACAGCAAAAAGGTTTTTGGGTTGAGGGTGTCCATTGAATCGGTAAATTTCGTCCAATTCAGTGGCTTGGAAGGGAAATGAACGGACAATCATCAAATGCCACTCTATTGGAGAAAGGTTTCGGCACTATTGCATAACTTTAATTTAAGGATACACAAAAATTTTAAGAAAATTTAGATTATTTTCGAGATTCAATCAAAAAAGATTAAAACACCTAAACAATAAAATATGGAATTTAAAGAATAGATTATCATCCCGACCTGAACCGAGTTTGCTATCAGAGTTTCAATTGTAACTCGGTGGGTATTATTTACCACTTAAGTGTCAGAAAACTCTTCAACTGATAATTCTTTATCAGACTCTAACTTTTTTTTCAAATTAAATTAAATACAATTACGATATTTATTAATCTATCACTAATATTACTGCGATTGACATGAGTTGATAAGTTGATGTATATATCAACTAAATCGTCGCATCTACACACTTCTTTTCCCGTTCTTTTTTTCTCTCAGAACTTTCCAACCTTTTATGTTTATAATCGGCATTTTGATTCAAGCGTTCGATCCTTAGTTAAAACAAAACATCGGTATCTTCTTGAAATCTCCGGCTTTCGTATGATGCCAAGGATTATATGAGTGTGTATTTCGGCTTATATCTCAGAACTGTTTGAAGATTGTAATAGGGTTTTAACCATTGTTTCCAAGCAAAGTCTACCACAAGTTTTATAGCTTTTGTTTCACCTCTTTTAAAAGCACACTAACAGTTCTATTCAGAAAATCAGCGCGTAAAAATCAACTGATTTTTATCTTTTATATAGATGTTATCACTATCAATGTGAATAATTAAAGTAAATAACGTGGAAAATAAATATAAATTAATCACTAAAAATATATTATACTTATTGAATCGTATTAAGATGTAACTGTTAGAATCTATCGGGTCAAAAATAAATAAAAATTTTAACATTCCTTGTTACTTAACATTTCATTGTTAGATATATGAGCGTCTATGGAGTTCATCTTAAAGGAATAATATAAACTGTTTCTGCACGTAAATTCAAAATTTGTACAAAGCAGCTTTTAGCCTTAATAAGGCCATCATCAGTGCCTAAGAATAAACAATAGGTGATAAACTAGGTAAAAATAGAAAACCTAAACAATATTCAATACAATAATTAAATCGATACAAATTCTATTAAGGCGAATGATGGTTAACAATTAATTAAGGAAGTAACATAAGTCAAAATAAATACGAAACTATTAGATAAAGCATTAAAAACTAAATAAAAAAAAAACAATTAAAGTAAGTAAGCGTAATATTAGCAATAAAATAAAATAAGAGAAACAAAAGATAATAAAAATGACAAGTAATAAATAAAAAAAAAAAATAAATGAATTGACAACGACAACAACAACAACAAAAAAACAACAATGAACAGTTGATTTCACAATCAATTAGTGAAATTTTAAACATGGATTAAGCTTAAGTGGCTTAGGACACTTAAAAAAAAAAATTAGGCCTTAATATTAATCCTTTTCAAAAGGGGAGAGCTTCAAAGTTTGCATTTATGTTACAGACTGGCTGACTCACTCACTCACTCGACATCAAAATTAAAAGTGACTTTGAGTAGGTAGAAAATCTGGAGCACTTGCAGCTATAGCCATTTGTACTGAGTTCTTCTGGTCGCAGTTGATTAAAAATCTAGGTTTAACTATAATTTAACTGACGGGGAACTTCAAAACAGTTAAATTTTTTATTTTGACCTCCCTAAAAAATATATAAATGGTGGATGCAACTATAAAGTTGTTTGCGAATTAATGGTAATTCATATCGAAAAACTGATTGCAGATACAGCTACTGATTTTAAAAGATCTAAAAGTTTGATACGATGATTTTTTTTGTATATCTCTATCGGTGGCAACGTAAGTGAATTAAATAGAATTACAAAATAAATTTAGATAAATAAGTGGGAAACAGAATGAAATATAGCAAAAAGTAAGGTATCCTACCGAAATAGAAATCAATTTATAAAGTTTTAATTATAATTTGCATGTATTATTTACAAAATATATTGATTTTCGACATCAATTAGAACTTACATTTTACTACTGAAATACGTATTTACCCTTTTTGAAAAAATTATTTAATGCCATATGTCCTTATAGTTGGATTTTACTCTTTGTCATCTATATAACAGGCTTTAATTTTATCAAAAGAAATAATCATATAATAAGCCATTTGTACCGAGGTTTCCTGGTCAGTTCTATGGAAAATCTAGGTTTAACTATATAAAATCTTTGAAGAGCTAAAAATTAATCTCGACCCCATAATAAATAAATATGTGATATGAAGTGCAGAAATTTATATATATATGTATACATTATAGTAAAAAGGTAGAAAAGAAATGGACACAAAAACTCATAGGTTTTTTTTATATTCTATTTTGTTTGTTTCTCAGTATTCTTTATGTTCTAATTTCCTCCATGGAAATTGAAGCCTACATTTTTTTCTAAATGGACAAAGAAGCAATTACTTTATGCTATATATATATATATATATATATACGCATGAAAATATATTGTTTTAATTAAATAATATTTTATTCTTTCTCTCTTTTAACTGAAAGGACATCGTATGTATTCAATTTAATCAGAAATCAGTTTTTTAATATATTTTTAAATATGTATGAAAATTGAAAAACTTCCTTGCAGCACAATTTTAGAGAATTTATATATATTTATAATTATTGTATTGCATTCTTCAGTGAACAAGTACTACATACATATTAATAAAACTGTTTGTATTTTAATAAAAAAAAAAATAAATAAATAAAACAAGATTTCCCTTCTTAAAGTAAACGTTTATTCCTGTTAATAACACTTGAACGAATAAAGTTATTAAAGTTTAAATCTATGCTCTTTGTTTTTTTTCTCTCGAGATGTCCATATTACATAGGACAAGCAGGAGCTTTTGAAAAAGAAAAATAAGAAATTCTTTCCATTCTTAGGAGGGAAGTGAAAAGCAAAAACAATCAGAATCACTGGGAGAAATCATTTCCTCTTCTATTTTACAGAAGGGAAATGATTTCCTCCTCTTCTTCATTGCTAACCAACCAAGTATAGGATGATTACAGAACTGACTTGACGACTGTTATATTCCATAGTCCTGTTTATTCTCATGTTATTTTAGTTATTCAAGAAGTTGTTAAAATAAAACTATGTTCTTCCACTTTACATTTTTATCTCTTAAAAAGCTTTTTTAAGGTTTATCAGATTTAAATTTGACTAGTCGTGAAAGGACATTTTAAAGTTAATTAGAAATGTCAATCTTACATTAAATGTCAATTGTTTAGAATATCGATGCGTTTCTTTTTTAAGTATATTATTTTGAGGAAGCTCTTTTACATTAATAGTATTTTAATATAAAAACCTTGCTATCATCTATTAATACCCGTCCAGTACTTAAACAATATTACGGTGGACAAACTTCTTTTGTCCACCTTAATATAATAATTGTGTATACTCTTATTGTATATCTCTTTATCAGTTCATTCCACATTAAATTGGTCTTCATTGTAAACATAATATTTATGTTGTTCTTTCGCTTCCGAGCTTACCGAAGGTAACAGAAGCAGTGATGGTTCTGATGAACGGAATTTTTTTATGTCTAAGATTTCAAAATTTCTAAGACATGATCGATCTGTCGATTAATGTTTGCGAACTAACGTCATAAAAAATACGCTTACCATTTTAATCAAATTCGAATGGTAGGTCATAATTAGCCCATAATTGGTCCCATTTAACTTTGAACCATCTGCTTCCATTCTATTCTCTTCCACATGCGCACAGACATACATATATTTACACCTATTTCTTCAAAAATACTCTTCTGATTTTTATGATATCTGGATTGTTCGAAATTAGCCCTTATAGATAGCTCCTGATTAATTTTAACCGTATGTGCTCTTTATTTTGATAAATCGATCTAATAATACTTAATAAATTTAACATCCTAATTTCCGTCCTAATTAATAGGACATTCGGTGCCTACTTGAAATATCTAGTATAACTATTTTAGCGGTACACGATTATATTTAACTAAAAACAAAAGTTCAATTACATACCAGTAATAACAACTATGTGAACTTTGTCAATTATTATTTCATTTTCTGCTGTATAAATAATATAAAACATTTTATATATAAATGAATACTTACGTTAAACATACATAACGTTAAGAATGCGTTAATTAATATATATAAAAGTAAGTATAAATATAAAAGTCCAAACTTTTCATCTTATAAATACGATTTTTTTAATAACTATTCTATTAAAGTCATCAAGAATACTCTTCTGTTTTCCTAATGAAAAAGAACTGACACCCTAACTGCAGTTTTTGAAAACAGTTTTACACAATAGATCTATTCAGTAAGGGACATTTTTTTGTGAATTCTCCCTACTTGTCTTTTATTTAACGTCCTAGTTTAACAACTTCAGGCAATTAATAATTACTAACAATGGCGAACATTACCACGACAAATTATTATCGTTTCTTTTTGTATTTTAATATTTAATTGAATATAAGGCTTCTAATGTGATAAAAACTTTGTCTTTGGTTCACATTTTTCTTATAAAATATATTCATTTATAATATTTGATTATTTTTATTCTAAACATTTATTTATTTATTTGTTTGTTTTAAAATTAGATTCTTATACGATTTTCTTTTGCTGTAATACACTTATTAACTAAAATCTTATTATTCAAATAATTAGAAAAAAAAACTTTTTAATTAATATAAATGTTTCTTGTGATTGAGTTTACATATATATATATATAAATATATATATATATATATATATATATATATATATATATATATATATATATATATATATATATATATAAGAACTCAAATTGTAACCCATTACTGTCATGTACTCCCTTTGAAGGCGTGATAGGTAAATTGAAAAAGCTGATAATGGAAAGGCCAAGGGCTACATTAACAGTTTTTTTCATTGTCCAATATAGTTTTTAGATTTTTTATCAATTATTTTTTAGATAAACCATCTATAATTTGTATTTTTCCCTTTTTACTTTCATATTTAAATTTCTATGAAACATAAATAGAAATATAGGTTTTTTTTTATAAAATTGAAAATTATATACCATTTCGGGTTATTTTTATATTAAATTAATATTGGTAGTAAGAAAAAGAAGTTTAATGACAAATCTATGCCAAGGGATTTTTATTAACCTTTTTTATTGGGCGTACACATTAAAAAAAATAAGTTTTTTTTAAAGAAACTGTTGAAAAATTCGACAGTTGACTTTTTCCATTCAATCTCTTTATCCTAAAATAATATTTTTAGATTTTATGTCATGGAAAATTAATTTTTTTTCTCCTAACAGTTAAATAATTCTCTGATTTATGTTTTTATGTATACTTTTTTAATACTATAGGCGCTTCTTGGAAATTTTTTTAAATACATATTAATCATTATATGGAATTACAAGTACCTGTTTGGTATTTTGCATACACACTTTTTATTACATAGAGCAATTTATAAATTGCTAAACCTAGTTCGGTGGATGAAGGCTCTGGGGCTAAGATTGCCCGAACATCTACTAACATTACTAATCCAATATTAAATTATGAGACTGGTTGTCCTTAGGTTGCTTAAAAGGACTCCTACTAGGTGCCAAAATAATGTAGAGAAAGATCTTTGGTGTCCAGATTAACATTTTAGAAGCACATCTCCGAGACTCGTGGAGTCAATTGTTGACAAAGACCCACCCAGGGTTGTAATGTCCAACCAAGAAAAATATTTATATAAAAACTTTCTTGAATAAATTTACCTTATTTTTAAAAAGTTAATTTGAAAACTTTATTATAAATATATTAATATATCAAAACAATTATTAGACTGAATAGTTAGTTAAATATTTACTTCAAGATCTATATTTTATAACCTTTATTACATTTTCTTCTGCACCCTTCAAAGAAATAAATGTGTAAAGAAGTTGATACGCTTAGTTTTATCTGAGGCTTTTTACTTGAATGATCCTCGATATCCTTATAAAGTATAGCTTTGTTGAATAAGTCGGAAGTTTACCGGAGACATACTGAAGACATTGAGCCGAGAGTTTCAGTCGGTAGAACATGTAGGGGAAACTTGACAATCAAATCATACCCATGTGTTTATGTAGTACTATATCATACTTGATATCTACTACGCTTTCCTTTTCAAATGTTTTACTCGCCATTTACCAATAGTAAACAACTCTCTCCTATATATATATATATATATATATATATATATATATATATATATATATATATATATATATATATATATATATATATATATATATATATATATATATATATATAAATATATATATAAATATATTATTAGTATGTAGTTAAAAGATTATCTCTTGGTTAACACTACAGCCGGTGGTAATTTAAATACTGTATATAAAAAAAACATTAAAATAATTATATAATAGTTTAAAATGACACCAATACATAATTTGTTTTAATTATCTACTCATTTTATTAAAATAATAATAGAGATTTTATACTTACCTACCTTTATTGTTATTTATTTCAAATTTATTTCTTGCCAGTTCGTTTTTATAGTACATTACGTGTGGATTAAATCAGCCATTACGAATGCTTCGATGATGGTTTTATATACTCCGGAACGTGTTAAATCTCTTTGGACATGGGTTTTTGGGCTTAGGATATTGGAAGAGAACCTTAAGTATCATAGATTCACAATCGTGTGAGTCCATTTTTTTAATAGCCTTCTATGAAAAAGAAAATTAGTATTTCATTTGTTCTTTATTTATACCTGATACCCGCGTGGTTATTGAAAACCACAAATATATGGTTTCCCTATTATGATAATTTTGAAACACGAAAATTGTTTTGTCTCAAAATTCCAAAATGCCTAGACAAAAATGTCCTTTCAGCCCTCAGAAATAATTATTGGTCTTATGTCTATCCTTCGGTCGATTGGTTTACCAAGCGTTCCGATCTTTTTAACATTTTTACGAATAGCAAATCTATAATATCCTCTAACCATTTATAAAAAAACTACTGAGATAACATAAATTTATAGGGAAATGACAAATAAAACCAATATATACAAATGTTTTATTAATTCTTAATAAAAGGAGAAAAAATCTCCTTCTGCCTTCGTGTATTAGGCGTTCATCATCCCCTTATTAAGGCTGAAAGTTGCTATATTAATTAAATAAATTTTATTTTATGAGGATAGGCAAATTCCTTTAAGATAACCTCCATAGACACTCCCATACCTCATATTAAATAAAAACTTAGCGACCAATTTTGATGAAATATTGATGATAGATAATAATTAGCACATTGCTGATCCCATTTATTCCTCTCTTATAATTTATTATCTTATATTATTATTATTAATTGAACTATTCGTTAGACACACTATTATTCCGCATCCTGTTTATCCAATTAATTACCTGGCAAGAGTCAAATTCAATTTATGGAGATTATTGTTTGAGATCAGTAAAGAGGTTGGTTACCTAGTAGGTTGGTTTCAAAATTACGATTTTAGGGGGGGGGGGGGGAAATAAATTTATTTGTTATAAACAATAGGATGCAAAAAAAACAGTGAGAACTAGAATATATACCCATATCAATAGAATAAATGAAGTAATTTTACCGCTTAATGTAAAAACAAAGAAATCTCCGGATTAAGAAAAAGATAAGTATTCTTAGATGCTTACGCCTAATGCACGAAGGCAGAAGAAGGATTTTTTATAAGAACATTTGTATACATCAGTTTTAATTGTTTTTTTCCCCATACTAATTAATTTACTGTATCAAAATTTTTCAAATAAGTTCAACCAATTTAAGAATAAATAAGAACACACTTATTAATTGTAACGCTATATCCAAAATATTTTTTTTTTTCCTGCAGAGAAAAACTATTATTAGATTTACCTTTACTATTGTTAAAGCTATTGGTTGTTACATTTTTATGTCAAATTAATGTAATAATAATTTTTGGTAATTAAACTTTAAGCAAAATTGATTTAGCACTTGTGTTAATAAATGGTGTTCTAAGGAAATAATAGGAGTTAGTGTTTAAATAGTTAATCATTTTCAAATTATTTTTTACAATGCTAATTTTATAAATATATTCTTATACTTTTATAAAATATATATTTGAAAAAATGTGTATCTCCTAAAGTGAATATATTTATACGAAGATAAATAGTTAAATAAGAGTGAATGAATTTAATAAATCTTTATATATAAAACAGATTCATTAAAATTATTAATACGTTTGCAGCCATCTTTTGAAAATACCACAAATAAATATGATGTATATTATATTTAAATAGGTACTTATAATTATAATAATAATTATAATAATTTTTATATTTATTTAACTTAAATACTTTTATCTGGATACATTAAAGATATTTTATTAACATTATCCCTTAAATTAACCCAATTACATAGTTTTTTGTATGATTACTAAAATTACAGCCTTCGTAAAAGTAATCATGAAATTAGTTATACTTCATAGAAAATTACCAGCTTACTAGAGATAACAGAAAATCTTAAGAGAAATATAGTATAATAAATTATCTTTGTATACTTTAAAGTTGCCGCCACTTCTCTTTTAAAAACTCTTAATTATTTACAAAGGACTCGTTCAATTATTTTCAATAGAGGTAGAACAAGAATTATATTTAAAAATTAATTATAGGGTATCGTAAGTATAAATTGAAAAGCATATTATTTGACTTCTCTTTTTGCTTCCGAGCTTACCGAAGGTAACGGAAGCTATGTGGTCTTTCTGAAGAACGAAAAAATTTTTTATCTCCGATTTCAAAAATTCCAAGACAGAAATCCGTTTCAGACACCAGGGAACATGTTTGGTCCCATGTCTGTCTGTCGGTCTGTCGCTCAGTTTTTGCGAACCGCCATATCTTTTTTAATTGGAGCTATAACATAACAGTGTGTCGTTATAACAATGAAATTAGGGGAAACATAAAATATTTGTGGACAATATTCAATCTGTCATTTCAAAATAAAGAAATAATAAAAATGTCGGAATATATAAGTAAATATATGAATATATATTAGTTAAAACATTTTCTTAGATAATAAGTAAACAACCTACATTAAGAGATATAATGTATAAAATGGAAACCACTTTCCAAGCATATAAATAATGTGCATAAGATTTATTTAAAATCAGACTTAATTGTCAAATTAACCGAATTGTTTGGGCGATTACAGGGAAAATTGGGAATCATATAAATAATTTGAGGAATGTTTGAGGACGTTCAACAAGTTAAACTCTTACTTTGCAACATTTAAGGATATTTTTAAAAAACAATATTATCAATTATATTTTGGTGATAAAACAATAAATATAAATATAAGGAAATATAATTATAACAAAATTAATGATATCATTAAAATAATAATATTATTTTCTTTTTAACTAATTTTTTTTTTTTTTTTATTAAATTTTCTTTACTTATTTTTTTTTATTTCTCTTATATTTATAGATGGAGTATTTTCTTTTTACATGACATTACTTCTTCAAGTTAATGTATGTATTAAATATTAAAATTAACAATTTTTTTTTAATTGAAAACTAAAGTTGTATTTTTTAATTGACTTGAATAAAATCATGCATGGATCACAAATAAATGTTTAGGTAATATATAGACAAAATGTTGTTTATGTGTTACTAGGAGTTTGGCCATCTTACCTTAACAAGTGCTTCAGCCTGCTTGAGGACATGACTGAATTGGAACTGAAGGTTTGGCTTGGAATGAAGGGGGAAGCCCAGGAGGCTCCCGCATCAAGACACCGACCCCCCTAGCAAGAGTGGGTCGTAAAACCCCCGGCTACGTTTCAACCCGCACCCCCTATTCCCCCTTCCCCCTCTTGCCAGCCCACAAGCCCACAAATTTCATCATTGTCTATCGCAATCTACTTTTAACCATCTGTACGTTCACTGTTAACCTAATTTTTTAGAACATTAAATTTATTTAAAAAAAAAAAAAAAAATTCATGATGGTAAAAAGAAAAACAAAATTAAAAAGAAAGTGTAAAGGAAAAGTTCATTTTTTAAAAAATTAATTACAAAAATAAATCAAAGTAATTGTTGACAGTCTTAGTAAGAAGTAATTATATATTATGTAATTGTAATATTGTAATAATTTTAATTTTAAACATTATTTTGAAGAAGTGTTAAATGCTTAGTTAATTATTAAATTATCTAATATAATATTGATTACATAATGATCTAACAAAAGGTGATAATAAATATAAAAATTATAATGTTGCATGTGTTGAACGGTTGTTAGGTTCCTAAAAATATAACATGGAAAATGGTGTAGTAATAGTAAGGTCCTAGTACTAGTATTAGACGGGTAGGACGAACCACTTGTTCGAACTTAGCAATTAGGCCATCTTTTAGGCCCATTTTACTAACCCCGTGGTAGAGAGTTCAAACCACTTCACACATTATACCTCTGTACAATGTACCACCGAAGCGAGTATGATGTGGTCATTAGTGAGCCATATAAATCAGAGCATCACGGTGAGGGATCGAACCCACAACCTCGTACTGCCCTTGATTCAGTGATGGCCGAGCAGACGTGGTAAGTAATTTAATCCACACGGTCACGCCGGCTCTCGGAAAATGGTGTAAGTAATAAGTAATACCTTTGTAGCTATTAGTGCTAAGGGCGGATTTTATTGTCTAAAACGCGTAAAGTAGTTTTACTTAAATAAGTTTAATAAACGGCTAGTCTGAAGATCGAACTCTGAACCTTGGAAGTGCCAAACTATAAAACTATTAAGGCAGACTGCCGAGCTAAGCGACAGCAGCAAGTGACCAGAGACAGGTTTCAGCAATATCGAACATTGAGTCATTAGAATTTTCCGTTCGCTGTTCCGTTTAAAAAATGACGGATGTGGAAAATGTTGTATGGATTATTGGAGAAGAGGAGCAGGAAGATTATGATTTATTATTATACCACTATATCGAAAAAAAAAGTAACTTTACGTTCAAGGAAAGAAACGGATAAAAAGGTGTCTTTAGGTTACGAATAAATAATTACATGAAAACGCTGAATAAGAGAACATTTTATTTTGTGTTAAGATTAATTTAGTGAACTACTAAAGAAAAATAGGAATGCAATCCCCGATGTAGAAAAATTATACCAGACATTGAAGTAATTTAGTTTCTGCTATTAAGCAAAGGTTTAACGAGGTCTATTAATTTCTCTTTGTCCTTTGTCCTTGTCCGGAGTAAACATATCTAGCTTATCATGCAAGAGGTGTAATTTAATAACTAAATAAGAAAGTACAAGTTCACTTGTACTTTCAAAGTCAATCCAGTAACCTCAAAATTATCTGTAGAAGGCTGCTTTAGAACAGCCGAAACCGGTCAATTGTTTCAATTACAATTTTTTGTGTGAAGACGTTGTCTGGTTATTGAATTAAACTTCTTTCATGACGAGTCGTATCACATATTGGAGAAAAACGCAGCCGAGTATATCCAGCTTAATACATCACAACGCACGCAACACTACTGGTCCAGGAGCGGTAGTTTCAATTGTCGTTAGAGAATCAGGGGGTGATCGGAGGAATCTTGGGAAATCGCACACATCCCATAAATGTGTGCGATTTCCCATAAAATAATGTAAAACATCTGTTGCACTGTAACACTTATTTCTGTCACCAAATTTGTACTTTCTGATTTAAGAATTCCAGGATTAAGTAGAACTTAACTGTAACTAGAGTACTATGTATGCCAAGAGGAGAAACTGATAAACAGTGATATAGTTATTTGTAATAACGAACCAACTGCTTGCCGTTAAATCATCTCTTCTTTAGCATTTATGCCGTTTCAATTTTACTAGTTTGTAAGCTAAAGACAAAGAATAAGTAACAGTAATTCAAGTGATTAGCTTTAGGAATAAGATGGAGGTGGTGGTGGGGTTGATGGATGTCATCTTAATGAATGCAAAGAACGTAAAATAGTGCTTGTTTATTTATCAAAGCAGCTTTCGGCTTTTATAAAGCCATTATCAGTGCTGATTATGGAAAAACTAGAGTTACATTATATAAAATATGAAGTGCGGGTGATTCATACGATGTCGGATGTCCTGCTTTAGTCGTAAGAGTCTTACTTTACTCTCCCACATCGTATGATTTACCCATTTCATATTTTATATAATGTGACACTAGTTCTTCCATAATCAGCACTGATGATGGCTTTATAAAAGCCGAGAGCTGCTTTGATACTTAAATAAGCAAGTATTATTTTAGGTGGAGAGACAGTTTCTTTGTATTCAACATGTAAAGTTATTATGATTCAACATTTTTAAACAGTCCTTATAATTGAGTGGAAGTGAATAATAAAAAAAAAAAAAATCCTTAAAAGAATTAAGAGAAAGTCTATCGGTAGTAGGGTAGAGTTCCACGCAGAGTGTTAAAGTCTCTTTTTCCCGCCATTTCCTCCAACAATTACTACATTCCTAAAATAATTTAAAGAGCTAAGAGAATTTACTAAGCATCTAATATACTAATCAAACAATTTAATAAGTATTATAATATTTTATCATAGGTCAGCATAAATATTAGGAATTTATTTTTTACTTAAAGGCAAAAACAATGAACAGATATAATAATTATAGACACAATCAAAGTCTTAGCTAAATTTTATTTATAATTCAGCTTCTTGTAAGGATTGTTGAAAAATAAATATTTTTTTATGACCGTACATTTTAAAGCTATTAAAGTCGAAAATGCTCTAACGCAAATGGCTTTTTGATTTGTATGCAACGTGCCACTTTAGTACAATAAACTTTCTTCCTTTTTTTATTTACTGCTGAGTTTATTTTGGGAGTCACTATTATTAATCAATAGCAATCATTCTAGTTAGGAAATATGGACGCAGAATTAAGGGTCAATCGTAAAATTACCCGTAGCTCGTATTAGAAACAGTCCCATTAGATTTATATTATTGCAGTCACAATAATCAACTATTTTACTAAAAATCTCCGACTTTCCATAATTTTCTCATTGCCATAATTTTTCTTCAGCAATAATAGGGGCTAGAAATACCACAAATATTTTGTTGAGTGTTTCATATGTATATAAACAAGTAATACGTTTTATACTTTTAATTGCATCTAATTCATCGAATACTTGGGATTGAAAAACATGCTTTAACCAATTCTATTTTAACTAAATTTGTTAATATAACCTAATATCAGTGACTATTTACGTTATAAAGTAAGAAGTCATTAAAAATTCAATGCGTTCTCGGATAAATATAGGGAAGGCATGGAAAACTTCTTGGCCATAGGTATGTAGTAGAAGAGGACTCAACTAAGTAAATTCCTTCATTTTCATTTTAAAATATATACTTACCTAATTATTGCAAGTCCAAAAAGGTTCCTGGAATAGTACATTACGCGTCTAATGCGGAAAGTAGCATTTCGCATGCAAGTGTGGAGTTTGCACCCGAGCGATAGCGAGGGTAGTAAAACCACACGAGCAAAGCAAAATGCAGTTTTCGCACGAATTGCGTACCGAGCTATGATTGTTGGATTTTAATAATAAATACAGAAAAAAATCAAAATCATTAAATATACATTGTTTATCACTAAAAACAGTTACTTTAATTAATCAAACAGCAAATTAGTTTTGTTAAATGTAAACAAACACGGTAATCGTGCGATAAGGTGAAGAATTATGAAACGATCATGCGCAATGAATACAACTACGAAAATAATAACTTTCTACGCATCTAAACAGAGATAAAATATTTATATTTCGTATCAATCGCAGATAAACATATTTTAACTCAGTTTACAGCGATTAGTAACAACCAGAAAAGGCTTTCATTTGTCATGTTATCATTATAAAATGATAACAATATTTTTATCAACTTTGTAAGCGAAGGCTCAACCTTGTAACCATTTTATAAAGGTAAAAAGACCAGTAGAGTCTCTTGAGTGGGGCCTTGGTAGCTTATATAGGAGAGTAGTTGGCGAGTATTGGGCGTAGTTTCAAATCTATGGGCCCTCCCTCGGTGTTCACCCAATTGTAAGGTTTATAATGCTGATGGAGCAGCACAGGACTAGGCCCTCCACGGGCTGACGGGCCACTGAGTTAGTTGTTAGTTAGAGTCCCACCATTGAATAGGAATACTGAAAAACTGTCTACTACCGCAAAAGTGACAAATTTATCCTCAAATTTCTTTCTTTTTCTCATGATTATTCTCATCCATTGTATACAATATGTATAGTTGCATAAGCCTTTTGACAGGACTAGGCCCTCCACGGGCTGACGGGCCACTGACTTAGTTAGTTACGAGTCCCACCATTGAATAGGAATATTGCAAAAATTGTTTACCACCGCAAAAGTAACAAATTCGTCCTTAAATGTCTTTCTTTTTCTCAAGATTACTCTTTTTCTTTCACCCTTCATATTTTGAAGATTACCTTTTTCGATTAGAAGGCGGCTTTGCATACAGTGGCGTAACTATGGGCCGTGCGGGCCCGCCTTGCGGGTGGCTCCCAGCGTCAGGGAGCCCCCAAATCCAGAAATATATGGAATTACTATCCTTGCACCAACATCGAGGGGGGCCCCCAATCCTGAATGCAAGAGGTTTTTTTTTTTTTTGTTTGCTCATCGATTTTCATTGGTGAGGGGCCCAGGGAATTTTTTTGCTGGGGGGGGGGGGGGGGGGGGGGCAATGGTCTAGCTACGCCACTGTTTGCATAATAAAGTTACTTTTGGTAGAAAAAAAAATCTGTTATATTTTTCTTTGCCTCTTTGTTCCAATTAACTGATCGGAAATATTTAGACTTTAAGAAGACCTTTGATACACCTCTAAGAACGCAGTAATAATAATAAAGCTTTATTGGTTTCTAGAAAAATTATATTATATAACTACATAGCATATTTATTCTATTTTTTATTTTTTACAAACACAAGTATTTACAAAATTAATAATATATCTGTTATTATTTCTTCTTGAAACCAGGCTCATTGTTGAGCTAAAGCCGCCCCCAATTTCATCCAGTTATTTCTGTCCTTTGCTATATTTACTATCTAATATTTAGACTTTAAGAAGACCTTTGATACACCTCTAAGAATGCAGTAAAGCAATCTTCAAACTTATGTAGAAGACCTCCACCTTGTAAAAACCTATGTATCACCTTCTTAATCTCAGTTTATTCTGTCACCTTCTTGTATAAAAAAAAAAACAATAAAAACAAAAATAGAAAGGGGCTCTGTATATAGAAAAAAAGTTACACAAATATTGGTTTCTCTTCTTTAGTTCAATTACCTTTTACCTCTTTTGAAAACATAAAAACAATATGTTACAACAGCTTTGAAACTATTTCTTTTATTCTTCAATAACATTATTCTATATAAGTTACATAAACACTTTATGGCCCCATTTATATTTTTTAAATTATAAAAGAAAATAATTTATTTTAAAGGAAAAAATTAAAGTCTCTCAGCAAATGTGAGATTTTGATTCTAGGTTAATATATTAACAAATCTTACGGTTAAACTTACTTTCGCATCATAAGTTTCATAAACATTATTATCTGTAATACTTTGAAAATAATTATCATATATTTTAAACTAATGCATTTAATCCCGCAAGTAATTGTGTTTTTAACAAACGTCTTTTCTTCTTGCCACTTGCAGTATAAGGTATTGAATCTATAAATATTATCCCTCTTCTTAAATGTTTATACTCTGATAAACGCTCTGTAAATAAACAAAACAAAAACAGTGTAAATAATTATTACATAGCTACTCCTTTTCTAACATCAAACTGCACCTTCTCCTGCACTAATAATTAATTAATTATGATAAAAGCTTCGGATGATAAATTAATTCGTACGCTTAAATTCTAATAGATATTAACAATTATACGTACGTGATACATAATCAACTAATTGGGCTTCAGAAACTTGTTCCTGTTTCACTACAAAAGCAGCAGGATGTTCACCGTCTACTGGATCAGGAATTCCAACAACTGCACAATCCTTAACTGCCGGATGTGTGAGAAGAATATCTTCAACTTCTGCTGGTGCTATCTGTTTTAACAAAAGATCCTATTAAATGGAATGAAGGATGTGTGTTTAAAATTATTGAAATATGTAGATAGTCCGATTTCGAGGTTACATAGTTTTCGTGCAGTAAGGTTCTGGTCCGTAGTTTTTTAATTATTTTTCATAGTTAATGAACTTTTTATTATGAAAATTTATTACTGTCTTGTAATTTAGCTCTGACTTTATCAGTGTGAGTGTTTTCACAGCGGAATAATACGAGAATCATGGTAAAAATACATAATTAGTGAATCACATGTGGACAAATTATTTTTTTTCTCTATTTTATTCCCGAGTTTTGATTTTGTACAACCGACTGTGACAAGCATTGAAGCGAACGAGTCTGGGGAAGGGTAAGTACACCATTTATTAACGAGTGACTTATTAATTTAAATTTTATATTCAGAGCTGTCAGGTTATTCTAACCGCAATGAATTTTGTTCATTACATCTAAAAACTGAGAAAGAAGATAGGCTAAGCTGATGATTGACCTCTCTTATCACTAACCATATGGATGGCTAAATGAGATCTGCACGAAGCTGACGACTAGAATCTAATTATCGGCACTGTTTCGATTCCCAGTAAGAGAACTTAGTTTATTTTAACATTTTCTATCTATTTCATTGAATTTTTCTTATGCATGATTTATGCCTGCTTTAAATTAAATATATAAGTAATAAATATTAACAAGATTTATTTATTTTTTTTTTTAATTATAAAATTTAAACTAAAAAAAAAAAAAACGACCTCGTTCAGAAGACACGACTGTTTTTAATATATACAACAAAATATTTGGATGGACTAAAGTGTTTGTTGTTTTTGAATGATAAAAATACCCATAGTTTAAATAAGAACATTTTAGTAAATTTGCTATTTGCCATTTTATGTAATAATATCCAGCGTAAGAAAAAATTGTCTATTAAAATAGTAAAATACGGAAGAAGTTCCCTGAGATCAACTATAGAGGCATGGCACGTTCGGTTAAAGCGCCGTCCCATATGCTTGCTGCATGATTATCACGCACCTTGAGAGGTCAGTGGTTCGAGTCATCGAGATGGCACATTGAGTTTTTTATCACTTAGCAGCATTTTCCCGTAGTTTTCATTGCTAAATATACTACCATCTTTTATTATTTTAATCACATGTTGTTTACCTTTGCATAGTCAAAGATCTGCTGAGCACATAACTTATTTTTATATTTATATCGATCTTTTTTTACTTATTTTAAATTTGTTAGCGTTGTTATTGTTATTATTTATTTTCTTAAACTTTGTTTAATATTGATTAGTTTATCTGTTTTAAGTTATTTATTTTTTACATAGAAAAATAAATTGCGTGTTGTTTAAATGAGTCAGGATAAGATAATTAAATATTTTAGTTGATCTCAAACATATTCTCTTTCACTCGCTCTTTCTCGCTTCTCAATCATTTAGCGTAAAAACTATTTAATACAAATTTTTTAATGAATAAGAGTCAAAATACATTAAAAAAATATTATTCTACAAAAAGACGTCGAAACTCTAACTCGCCGGAAGAAGTTCCCAAAAGTTTCAAGACTCCTTGTGTAGAAAGCACGTCAAGCTCAGCCTTCGAGGAAAAAATGGCTCAATCCAACATACCTGAATGGGCGTGCGAGCTTATGGCTGTAGTTAAATCTATTAACAATAATATGGCCACAAAGGAAGATCTCAACGCTCTTAATTCGAAGATTGATCTTGCCTTGGCTACTACGTCTAGGTTGGATGAAGAGATAACGTCGCTCAAGCAAGAAAATAAAGATTTGAAAGAGAAACTAATTAAACTGGAAAACAATGCAAACAAAACAAATTTAATTTTTAGAGGGTTACCAAAAAGTAATAATTATGTAAGTGATATTAAAGACATTTGTTCCGCGGTTCTGGGATTAAACGATGTCCTTGTAGTTCAGGCTTACCCAATAGGACCAGTGAATGAGAATCAACTTGTAAAGGCTGAATTTGGGAGCTATGCCGAGGTACTAGCGATATTTTCTAAGTTAAGTAAACTCAAGGGAACCGGTATTGTAGTGCATCCTGACTACGTTTTTCAAACAAGAGCCAAGAGGGCCAAACTTCTGGCCATAAGAAAAGAAATTAAAAATAAAGTTCCGGATATAAAAATAAATCTCAACGCTGATATTCTTGTAGTTACTGGACAGGACGGGAAAAAAGTCAAATTTTCCTGGTCGGCGGAAAAAAATAGTCTAGAATCTGAGGGAAAAGATGGGCTGCCCCTATTAAAAACAATTACCGGATGTGACTTGCTGACTCCAATATCGGAAGACTCGGATGCTAAGAGCAACGAAGAACATAAAAAGAAAGCCTTTAAAGAAGTAGATGACTCTTTAGCTGCGAAGAGAGGAGCTGCTAAAGCTTTAAAGTTCTCGAAACCATCAGCCTCGCAGCCTTCCTGATACAGACAATCTGGCCAGTCCTGGTGTCAGCTTACTGGCCAGTTATCCTCGTCGTCTCCATCGCAAAGCAACGGTAAAAATGTTCATTCAGAAACTTATGAAACGGTTAAAATAATATCCTATAACGTGCAGGGATTAAAAAGCAAGATTCAAGACAACAAATTTTTTAAGTTTAATCAAAGGTTATGATGTTTTTTGATTGAGACATTTGTTACGGAGCTTGATACCAAATCATACAATTTTACATTTAACGATCACGCACTTCATTGGTTGCCAGCAACGAAAGAAGCAAATAAGCCAGGGAGAGCTAAGGGTGGCTGTCTTATAGGATGTAGTAAGGTGCTATCTAATGTT
Organism: Gerris lacustris; assembly: GCA_951217055.1. NCBI lineage: Eukaryota > Metazoa > Arthropoda > Insecta > Hemiptera > Gerridae > Gerris > Gerris lacustris. The sequence goes on from OX578277.1 coordinate 84,834,177, forward strand.
AGTGATATAGTTGAATAGAAATAGTATTACGAGGATTACATGTTTATTGAACTCTGTTTCGAAAATAATAGAAATATTTCTCTCTTCACTCAAGGAAAACGCATATTGCTAGTACAGTCATACTGTATTATTACAGCACATAATATTGTACTGTTACATTATTTTATTATTTTTTTTCTCATTATTTTATAAGTATTTTATTAGTTATAATTATTGTACTGTTACATTATTTTATTAGCTATTAACCTGTTATTTAAAATCTTTATCAAAAATAATATTAATAATAGTAAACCATTTATGTATATGTATATATTTATTTATTTATATAGGTATGTGTCATAACAATATTATAAAAATTGTATGTTTATAAATCCTGACGGCTGAATTGCCATGGATTAATGGTGTTGGTTATAAAAAAATCTGTTAATTGTACCCTTTGTATTAATAAAGCACTCTTATATATATATTGAAATATGTATTTTATTTATTTATTTAATACCCTATGTGTTACAAACGATTGTCTGACAATAAATTTAGTACTTTATAATGCTATTAAAAAATAAATTGGTACACTGTGATAAGTGATAATACCATAATCATAATTTACGAGTATTACAGAGCAGTGGAGGAAGAGATCTATGGTACATTCAGTCTCAAAAGACTAAAAATTAATGAAAATATCATGTACATTCATTGAACTTCATGCTTTCTTTACGAATTTGAAGAACGGCGTATGCCACCCTCAGGAGAACTTTTAACTGCTACCGTTAGTAAAAATCTGTTTATTTCATTCTTGCAAATTTTACAAATTCGATTATCATTGTTATTTTTTACGCAATTTTATACTGATAAAGTTATGATATTATATAAAAAATCGTATATTGTATTGTTTTTATCGTTCATCTCAAGAAAATCGATTTACGAATGCACATTATTTTTCTTCCCTAGTAATTGTCTCGATTTCCAACTCGATCCTTAAACTTGGCGTTAAGACTTCTTAAACCGACACCCCTACCTTAGGGAGTTTTATCGGATTCACTACGAGGGTAAGTGCATATAACTTCTCTCGGAGTTCCCTTTTATCGGTTTGTTCATCGGTCTCGGTTTTCAGCGTTAAACTCTCTCCTTCCTTTGCTTTCCTTTTTGACTACCAAATGTGTTTACATATTCGTAAGAAACGATCATCAAGTTACCATTATGTCCTTCCTGCCTAAAAGAACAAATCTATTGTCATCTTACGATTTTTTGACATAAAAATTGATACTGCAAGTTGTACAAATACCAGATAGATTTCATCATCTGTGTAAGTAGCAATGGCTATAATTTGCTAAAACTTGTAACTGTATTATTAACTCCTTAGATAATATTTATAACTGGGACATTTCTATACAGTAGGAGGACTCAATGTTTCGCAAAAATCTGAATAAAAGAAATTATTTGAGCTATTACCTCACGTATCCCATTTACACCAAACCTATTCATTACTTTAAGTAAGCGGGGTAGTCTGTCTAAAAGTCTAAATGGACCAATGCAGTAGATTTCTCCACAGCTAATATGACTCGTGAAACTAAATGCAGAAAATACATGATTGCATGTTGGCAGCTAGCACCAGTGTTAATGTGGACTATTGCTTATGCTTTTTCTAATAGCGGATTTCCCTAGGAAGCTGCAGGAAAATTTAAACTGTTGGGACAATGGAAATAGCTGAATAAAAGAGGAATGCAGATCTGTCTTGACAATCCAAGGTGATGGTCATATCTAGCGGAAAGAAGCATCTGCAGCTTAAGAGCAAAGCTTTAGAACAGATGCATTCATTCAAACATTTTTAGTCTCCATCATTAATTGCGATGGTAAAATTAAACTAAAAATAAACGCAAGTTAGCGACAGTGTGTAAACTGTATCACGCTCTTAGCAGGAGGTTTATTGATATATGAGATGTTTCTTTGAAGTCAAAAATACTCTTATACAAGAATACGTACATCCCATCACTGACCTATGGATCAGAGTGTTGACAAATGAAGCGTTAACCCAAAATGAAGTTAATGAGTGTTAACCTAAAATGAAGCAGCTAGTCTACAGACTTCTGAAATGATATATCTTAGGAAGGTAGAATGGAAGACAGAAGAAACCAAACCTTTCGAGATAAGCTTCAAGTAAAGTCGGTGAAAGAACTTGTCAGCTGCGTTTAACTGTGATAGTTTCGACACATAACTAGAATTAAAGAAAAATAAATTTTTTCCTAAACTAGCCTGTAAAACTGGTCTTAGTAAAGAAATTTATTGGAAGAATTTATTTAATTCACAGAAGCACTTCTTGTTGCTTGAAAAATGACATACATTTTTATTTAAGAAGTATAAATTTTTCCTTGAGAAGTAAACGGATAAATTATGTTTTTATATTTGTGATTCTAAATTATTTTGTGTTTAAGTAGGTACTTGCTCAGTTACCTGATAAACTCTGTATTTAATGAGCTCTTTTAGCCTGTCGATGATAAAAAAGAACCCATCTTCATCGATGTATCCTATATCACCAGTATGAAACCACCCTTCTTCGTCGTACACTTCCTGTGTAGCCTCGGGATTGTTGAAATAGCCGATCATGAAATTTGGTGCTTTGAAGCAAACTTCACCTTCTGAATTAGCCCCCAGTGTTTCACCAGATTCCAAGTCAACTACCTGCAAATTTAATTTTTAATTAAAGAAATAGAATGGTCCTTTTGAGTTAAATATATGGTTTAATAACCTTGATAAGACGTTTGGAGATTTGGTTTTAGGAATATATATACACAAACAAAAGGAGCGGATTTGCAAAAAAAGTTCATTCATTCAAATGAATTGAATAGATTGATGTAAGACATTAATTTATAGGGTGTATCTTCTATTAATTTAAACGTGTATCTTGACTAGATGTGTAAGAGAGTTTCTCTACATTGGCACTTGGCAGTCACAAGTCTATAACAATCAGATAGATAACTTACCTTTGCCTGTACTCCAGGCACCAATTTTCCACAAGAACCCGGTTTGATTCCTAACAGGGAACTCAAAACCACACCTATTTCTGTCATTCCTGAAAAAAAAGTATGTCAATTAATGTGGTACAAAATTTCCACAGGTTTTATCATTGGACGAAATTATGAAATGAGTATAATATAAATTAAAATAAAGATAACTTTATAAAAGTGTGTTACTTAATATTTGGTTGTGTGACCATAAAAACCCTTTCCCTGATGTCTGATATGTATATATTTGTTAAGGAAATTTCGAATTTAGAGGCAAAAATATTTCGTTCTTCGGAATAATCATAATGCTTTGGAACCCAAAATATAAATATCCTCCAACTATACAAGTTTATCACATTATGAACAATAACATTTTACTTGATAAATAAATTATATAGTTTACCATAATTTTGGATTATAGGACACTTGTTCTTGAATAGATCTCTCAAGATCCGAAGTTGAGATTCGGCGTTAAGTGCTGCTCCTCCAACGGAAACAGCCTTTAAACTGCTTAAGCTATATTTCTGTCGCTTCTTGTACATTGTTAGTTTCATTAAAACAGTAGGAGACGTCGTCCATGTATTCACCTAAAATAAACCTTTCATCAAAGATTTTCTTTATAATCACTAACTAAATAATTGATATCTAATAATTTAGTCTAGCTGTTTAGCAACACCATACACAACTTCCTGTGCGTACGTGATCACGAGCTTTACTAATTTTTGACGCTCAGGGATTAGGTATTTATCCGCACTCTAACTTGGTGGCCATTGGCCATCTTGTAGAACCGTGTGATGTTACTTACTCAAACTTAAAGCCTCGATACATCCTTTCATCCTTCCTTATTTAAACTAAGTATTGCATATTTGTAAATTTGAAATTGTTTTAAAGTTATCAAGGTTTGTCTGGTATATAAATAAAATTGTTACATCAACTTTTGTATAGTTTCCTACAATATAAGACGTTTTATCTTCAAAAGAAGAAAATCAAGAAAATTATTAGACTAATATATATCATCTAGAGTTTAAATTTAAAGGGTCTTTAAGATCCTACCTTAAAATTTTGTATAGTACTCAAAATAACTTCTTCCTTAGCAATTCCTCTGAAGAAAATTCTTTTAGATCCAGTTAAAATGCAAATAAAGACTTGGACAACTCCACTAATCCAAAAAAGGGGACTTGTAGTGAGTTCTATAGATTGAGAAGCATATTCGTTGTTTCTCTTGTCAAGCGCCAACCTTTAACAATATACTCATTATTAGATCATTTATTGTCAGTTGTTCAAGTTAATTAAAATTCCGACGTATTATACATTTATTTTAAAATGTAGGCAATTTATTAAATATTTCTTATATTCTTACGAATAGTAATAGTCCAGGAGATAGCGTGTAAAAAAGTGTCTGACTAACACCAAGCTAGAATTTTGTATACAAGTCAATCTTTAAGCGCCTTTTAAGAATATGTGGTCGGCTAAGTTCGTCTGCGGGACATAGCTTGGCAATAGGCGTTTGAAAAAAACAAACCGGTGGAGAGCGGCCATGTATCACCAATCATGGAGGACAATGTGATTTTCATGATCCTGAGTACAGAATTAGTTAGTAGACCGAAAATCAAGTTGATGTTAGCTTGTCCCTTGACAGGTGACCACGTTGATTTTTAGTAATATTTGAAGAACTAACCTATCAAGTTTGAAAATAATATCGACTGGTTTGTAATATCGACTGGTTATCTCCACCGGTTTGTTTTTTTCAAACGCCTATTCCCAAGCTATGTCCCGCAGACGAACTTAGCCGACCACATATTCTTAAAAGGCGCTAAAAGATTGACTTGTATACAAAATTCTAGCTCGATGTTAGTCAGACACTTTTTTGCACGCTATCTCCTGGACTATAAATTATATCGATTTAAAAAAAAAAAAAAAAAAAAAAAAAAAAAGACAATTCTTACATTTGACGCACCGCTTTAAATAGTAGTAGGAAGTAAACATCCGGTATACGAACGCCTTTAGGCAAACCTGAAGTACCGCTTGTAAATAATACCATGCAAGTATGTCGAGCTGGATTTTCAACTTTAGGCTGAAATTCAGGATCTGTTGGCTGCAGTAGATCCTGTAATAAATTATATATTAAGATTATGATTTCATAATTTTTTTACTACAAATAAACTAATTATATCCTAGAACAATATGAAATGATATAAAGAAGCTGTGATATTACAAAAAATTAATAGTACTAACCCATATAATCATGGTTTTTATTATAAATCCTTTATATTTAAACATTCCATTAGTGTGAGTCATTGTCAAGTTTTTTGTTTATAAAAACCACCTTTGCAAATTTTGATAACAATAACGGTTATTGGGACTTTACAATCAGGTTGCGTTACAGAGGGGAGGGGGGGGGGGGGGGTTCCTAAAATTTGATGGTATAATTTTGCAGTGGTACAGAGTCTATGCGCCAAGTTGAAGTTTATTGTTAGCTTAATTAGATGACTGGAAGAGCCCTCCAAAGATTTTGACAGTGTCCATTGTCTAATATTTGGAAAAACAAAAGTGGAGTTAATATAAAGGATTTAAAAAGAAGAAGAACTCTAAACGCTCAACAACAAAAATGAGACAATTCAATAAGCCTACTTACTTTGCCTTTATACTTTTCCATGTACGTAAATTTGTGGCGACAATATCATTCTTATTTGTTTTAAAGTTTTATGTCAACTTATAAAATCTTTAATTTTTTAATTCCCCTTCTAACACATTAGGGTCCGTAGGCAAAATCAAGAACCCTTATATTTTCCTGCGTGTGTCTGTCCGTCCGTCCGTCTGTCGCCTACTCTCACGGCTAAACCTTTCGTTCAATCACTTTGAATTTTGGCATGTATGTGTCTTGTACCTAGCCACATATTTTAAAAATATAGCGACTTAAAAAATTTATTTTTCAAAAAAATTAGGGTAAAAAAACTTAAGGGTACGTAATTTACAATTTTTGCTTATAAGGTTTGAAAGGACGAGCGTAGGCGAGTTTGAAGTGGGTGTGAAAAGTGTACCCCCCCCCCCCCCCTTCTATCTGGCGTATGTAAAGTGCAAAAAATGTGATAATATTCCTCAACATTCTTCGACCAAAAGTAGAGATACCACTTTTTTAGAAATTTCGATTTGTTTTTGACGAAATACGTTTTTTTTATAATTATGCTCTTTTTGATGTATTTATATGTTTATAGTCCGGTTCAGAGGCAACAAAACAATCAGAAGTTTGTTTATGTGTTTTGAGAATATCAGACCCGTAGGATAGTTCAAAGTAGGCTTTTAAGCATTTTTGAAAGCACCATCAATAGGTACTACTAATACAATACGTTGCCTAGGGGCCCTCGCTATGCAAGTGTGTGCTGACTAGCACACACTTGACCTTTTTATTTAATAAATTAGTCTCGTTCAATTTTGACACTGACTTTTTAACATCTGAACATATTAGGGTAAAATTTGAGGTTTTAAGCTCCCCTGAACAGATTTTTATTTTACTCTGGTTATTTACACGCTTCTTGTTAGATTGTCCATCTATCTGTTTATATATCCACTTTATCACTCCACGATAACTTAAAAATCATACGACGGAGTCACATATTTCTTCTGTAGGTGAACATTTTAACTGAAGCCTGGTCATCTATGTGTAGTTATAACACGTAATTCAAGTGAGCGTAAGTTGGCTTCTTACATAAAACTAAATATGCATCCTGTTTGTCTGTCTGTCAATAAGTAACTTTTAAGTGTCCAACGATAACTTAAGTAAAAGTTGACCTTAAGGAAATTTCGTATACATGTTTCTTTTACGAATGCTCAGGCTATGATCGTTGAACTGGTTGTCCGTTTTAGAGTTCATGCGCAACGCTCACGTAAACGTGAGCTCAAGATTCAAAATTGGAAAAAATTCTGAAATATGAATTTCAGGACGGGAAAACATTCTGTCATCACCTATTCGATAAGAAGAACATAAAATGTCATGCACATCGTCTAAAGTATAATTTATTGAAACAGGCATGTAAAACTTCATCTAGATTCAAGTAGAAGTTTTTGTTTAGAGAAGTGATGTTTTTAATTAATAGTTGAAAATCGGATCCGAAGCGTTTAGTTATTGGAATAGTAAGAATGCCCCACTACACGGCTCTCTATTGCAATCATTCCCTTTAAATATCAACTCATCATAATTATCTTTTTCCTCAATATTCAATACATAATATTTATTACTATACGCTCGCTTCAATGATAGAACCACGCGATGACTAGTTAAATATTTGTTGTAGTAAATACAATAATTTAGGAATGACTTTTTAAAAAAAAAAAATATTTGAATATTGCAACTACATAGACTACAAGCAATAAAGATAACATAAGTTTAATATCGACGAACACATGATGTGAGAAACCATTGACAGAGTACTCACCAGTACTACAGACATAAATATAACATTTTATAAATTTATGTTTAATAGACCACGGGCCACTGTCTTTCTAGGCGCCGAGGAGGGTTACCAGGCATGAATGGTGATTTTAAGTTTTGAATTAAAGGATTAGGATGATGGGAAATTGAGCCATGGAAAAATTTGTATCGGGAGGTGGCTAGGTCGCGAACAAAGGGAACTTTGAGATCATTATGAAGTTCGAGATATGTCTTTTCTATGGAAAGGAGCGTCAGTTATTCTTCTAAGGATTTTGGATTGAAGGGATTAGATATGGTAGGAGTTGGAACGCTTGGTGCATCCCAGAGTTCAATACCATATGACCAAGTGGGCTGAATTATGGAGTATAAATAAGAAATTTGTTATGTTGTTGAGTTTAGGTGTATAGTGTAAGAGTCTGTGTAAAGGTTTGTAGTGTCAGTTGCAGTCTTGTCGTTTAAGTTTTGTGTGGTGTGCGCGTGTTAACTATCCAGGTGGTGTGCGCCTATCCAGGTTTAGCCAAAGGTAGCCAGAACTGGAGTGAAGGATAGGAATTGATTCAGAGTTACCGGTTCACATATTCCATGTCTTAGACTGTATGTGACGTGTATGCGCTTTTCATTTCGTTGATTTTTATTTTTCAATTTCTTAGCCAAGTTTATAGAAGTAAGAAGTGTTCCTGTACTTTATCAGATGCTGCTACAGGAGATTCATTTGATGATAATATGCATTTTTCGTCAGCGAAAGAAGCAAGAGTTGTAGAAGGATGCTCAGGGATGAGGGATGTCAGATGTGAAAATTGAATATAGGATTAGACCTAGGATACTTCCTTGGCGTACACCTGCTTTCACAGGGAAAAAATTGAGGAATTAGAATGGTTGTAGGATACATGATAGTTACGATTTTCTAAGAATGATTTGAGAATTAAGTAGTAGGTGAAAGGAAGAATGGCATCGAGTTTCCAAAGTTGGCCCGCGTGCCAAACCCTTTCAAAAGCTTGAGCTTCATCGAGGAAGACCTTTGACCAATACTTTTTCAGCTCAAGGGAGGAGGATATTACATCTACGACTCTGTGGCACTGCAGGATGGTAAAATGGAGGATTGGAAAACTAGTTGATGATTTTGGAGAATTTTTAAGGATGTTATAATTGGATTAATTCGTTGGAGAAGTACCTTTTCAAGGATTTTTCTCATTAAGGGAAGGAGACTGATAGGACGATAAGAAGTAGGTAGGTGGGAAGGTTTGCAAGGTTTGTTAATTATTATAAGGTAGAGATTATAAGGTTAATTATAAGGTAAGATAATTGGTTATAAGGTAGAGAAGTGGGTGGTTCGAAGGACTGAGTTATAGAGGTATGTGTGGTAAAGAATTCCCTTTTTGGGAAGATATTGAAGGATGTGAGACATAATGAGATCATGGCCAGGGGCTTTATGATTTATAGTATACAAAATATCGGAAGATTGAAGCTTTTGGGGGAGTAGAGAGTTGAGAAGGTATTAAGAGATCATGGGTTATATTTTTGTGGAGTTATAAGTTTGTGGAGAGATTGGGTCATAAATATCTGAATGAGGAGTAAATTGGAAAGGAATTAGGAAAAGAGTTCAGCTTTATCAGCATCACTCTTTGCATTTATAGTCTCTTGGAAATACTTAATCTGGTAGATTTATTATGCCTGATGATTGTTGATTTATAATTGAGTTTAATTAATTTTTTTGATAATTGGATAAAAGCAGCGGCGCACTCAAGTTAAAATAAAACGGGGGATTTTGCTTATGAATTTTAGGGTTGGGTCAATTATTTACCAGTTATCATAGATTCATTCTCATTATATGACATTACAGAATCTACAGGGGCAAGGGAAGTTGATATTAAGAGCTTTGTATGAGAGAACAACCTTGCTAATACAATAATTCTCAGTAAATAGAAAACAACAAAATAGTAAATATTAATATTAAGAGCAGCAGATGAATAAGACAAAATAAATTTAACATTTACCACGACCATCTCTATATTTGTGCAGATGGTAGAATTCCTTATAATTATAATATATAATACAGAAATCATTTATTTTTTAGTAGTTAAAAAAAGAGATTTGAAAGGAGAGAAATAAGGAATTTTTTAAAGAATTAATGGAAATGCTTGCGATTGGTTAGTGGTATAAAAAAAGTTGATGGTGCTGTAATTGAGAAATGAATTGATATTTAAGTATGAATGTGACTTTTTACCAAATAATTGCCTTTAAGTAAACAAAAATAATAAATTAATTCCCTAAATTCACATTATCAATCAATCTATTTCCTTAAACTTGTCTAAGTTTGTACATTATAATTGGGAGAAGACCTATTTTGTTTACAATTTAAAGAAATATACGCTAGAACCAAATAATAAATTACCCATTTTCTTCTTAATTCTCTGTCAATAATCTTTGTTTCATTACTCTCAAATAATAGCACTTATGAAGAAATAAACGCTAGAACCAATTTATAAATGACCCATTTTCTTCTTTATTCTCTGTCAATAATCTTTGTTTCTTTACTACCAATTAATAGCACTTATGAAGAAATAAACGCTAGAACCAATTTATAAATGATCCATTTTCTTCTTTATTCTCTGTCAATAACTTTTTATTTTTTTACTCTTAAATAATAGCATGCTATTTTAATAATATTTGTTTAAAACCTAGTATTGTCTTGACTTGTTTTATTTTATTATCCTATCATTGTTTCTGGCTTTATCCCCATTTAAGCTGAAAAGTTTTCTGTAGCTTAACTTTAATAAGAGGATTATTGTTGTAGCCCTTGTTCGGTCCCTTAAAAAATCTAACTTGCTAATGCCTCAATTCAAATGCAGTCTATTGTAATTTTAACTGGGCGAGTATTAGAAAATACTAAAATGTTCCAAAGACTTAAGGTAAATATACCTTCAATTTCTTTTTCATGGTTATGGGTCAAATTTCTACAAGAAAGGGAATCCTAAAAATAATTTAAAATGGAGAAACCATTCCCTTTTTAATCTTTATACAGATAGGAACTACGATGCATTCTCTGCTTAGATTTCTTATTCCTTATTAATCTAACTAAATATGGTTGAAGGAAATGATAATCGAGGGGATGAAACGTGAATATTATTTACAATATGTGCTCTCAAAGCAACTATTAATTTAATATGGTAGCTGAAAGAACCTTTAAAATTTTGCCTCTTCCAGTTCTACGCTTCCAATTGATAGACTAGGGTAACAAACGGTTTAATTGAACAACAATTTGCTTTATTTTCCAATTTGATTTTTTATTGTTCTTAGATATATAGTTTATATTCATATCTGTACACAAAGATTATGTCAAAAATATGACATAATTCATCAAATAAATACTAAAAAATAATGTATTTATTTTAAATCTGTCAAAATTGTTTTGGTTTTCTACATGAATAAAAGCATTAATTGAGCAAAATATTTTGAGCAAAGACGGTTAAAATTAAAATGGGACCATCTGTGGGATACATGCGACATACCACCCAAATTTCTTGGGTGTAAATAAATGTATGTTTGTGAATTGTGGGTATATGGGAGAGAAACAAATGGGCCGCTGAAGGTTTAAACCTTTATTGGATCAACAATGGGCTAATTATGAACTACAATTCAAATTTCCTTAAAATTGAACGAGCCATTTTTAAGATATGTTGGATCACAAAAATTGAAGGAAAGACAAACACGGAACCAAAGATGTTTCCTGATGTGTGAAACGGACTTCTGTCTTGGAATTTTTGAAATCGGAGATATAAAAAAAGAATCGTTCTTCATAGCGATAACATAGCTTCCTTTGCCTTCGGTAAGCTCGGAAGCAATGATAAAATTAAGATAATAACAGTTGTAAAATAACTCAATAGAATAAAAATCATTTCCATAAAAAGTGTATACAAGTAATTAATCCACCATGACATTTATTCCAAAACCGCTTGAACGCCAGTGTTCTGTGTATATAATCATGTAAAAGAAAAATCGAAATAGATTTTTTTAAATATAACTTGAACATCTTGCATACCTAAGATTACCTATTGTATTACATTTTTTTTGGAACGATTTCATCTTTGGCCATTTTAAGTGGATTAACTTAGCTATATATGCTATTGTACATCGCCACATTTTCGTTTTGTTATCTGATAAAAATCTTTTTCCACCAAAATATTTGATGGATCAGTTTAGAACATTTTTTTTTTTCACTTCATTCTGCTCTGTTGAATTTCCCATTGTTATTTACTTTCCTTCCAAGCTTTTCTTATATATAAATTGAAACTAGGATCCAGCAACGAAGTAAGATTTGTTTTAGGAGTTCGTTTGTCGTGATATTTTCTTTTCTTTGTTTCTGTTTCTTTTTACTCATTGTCTTGTAGAGATTTCACTAGATTGATAGACATTATCATTACGAGATTTGTGATAAAATCGCTCATGGTATCAAAATTGATATTGTAGAACATTACTTCAAAAATATTCAACACACTCCTGATGATTCGAAATTAAAATTATACATATATGTATTTGTATATTATAATTATTACTCCATTCAACGAAATATGCACTGTGTCTGTGTGTGTTTCAGAAACGTGTGACTTAAGCAAAAGTTTACCGATTTGGGTGAAATTTGGTACATATGTTGATTTATCAATGCCCAGGACTAATTAGTTAGATGTTAGTCGCCCAAACGATGTGCGCGAACGCTCGTGCGAATATTTTAAATGGGTATTTTAAGACAGGAAACCATTTAACTTTATCCATTCGTTAACAACAAGAATGGAAACAATTCTAACTTCATCCATCCCTTTTTTGCAAATACAATTTTTTAGTAAAACCAACAGCGACAAGTCTTATAGATTGCTAAAACTATTAAAGTGGACATAAACGTTTCAAATAGAGGAAACAACGTTCACCAATATCTTTCGTTCTAAGGTATCGATTTTAATAAAACTTCACTTATGTAAAATCATCTAATGTACCATGGGAACATGCATGTACTGTACAATATCAACCTGATACAAGCAGAAGTTTTTGTGTAGAGAAGTAATATATCTTATAATAGTTTAAATGGAGATGGCCGGGGCGTAAGGATTAGGGATATCTTAGTGTGTCCACAGATCACAAGTAAAAGGTACCTTCAATGAGTCAAAATACTAACACTAATCTGGAAACAATAAGACATTACAGCAATGATCTCACTGACGTGTTAAGTCACCATTTAGTACGTCAAAAAATACTAAAAACCTGAAAAACCTCAGCATAAAAATAATATTACTGATTTGTATTTACCTTAAATGGAAAGTAAACATGCTGAAATTTCCCAGATACTATAATCAGAGGATCGATGTCCACTATGGAAAGTGCAGCTTCCACTTTTTTCAGAGTTTTTCCACCTTCACTGTAAATTATTTCTGGCTTCACTATATTAAGAAGATGAGCCATTTCTTCTGCAATTAGATATTTTTTTTATTAGTTCAATTGGACATTAGGATAATATGTTACATAGTATGTTACCACAGAATTACATAGTCTCTTTTTTTTAAGAAACCCAGGTTTCTTAAAAGTTTTTTAACCTTTACATTTCACCTATATAAATATAAGAACATCTTTTAGCGAATTTTCAAAGAAAATTACGCTATTGCAATGGCTTCAAAATTTTTGTAATGCGAATTTTTGAAAAATTTTTCCATGGAAATTCGTTTTAGACCATTCTGAATCGATTCCTAAAATTTAACACTTTTTTTTATGTATGTATGTATATATGTATGTATATATGTATATATGTGTCACTCCAGACGATATCTCCCCTTAGGATGCACTTAAAAATTTCAAAAAAATTTTAAAATGTCAATAATATCAAATGAAAGGATGAGTTCGTTGGCCAGAATTTTCAGAGTCCATTTAGGGGTCAAATTTTGACCATTTAGGGTCAAAAAACGTGTTTTTTCCATTTTACCCCCCTTTTATGTGAAAATATGATAAAAGTGTACATAACAACAATTACTGTACTCTTAAAGAGCTTTCCAACGACATGCATCTTGAAGGGTAAATACGATTTTGACTTTTGTACCTCGTACCCCTGTGTACCAAATTTTTTTTTCACCCATGCAAAGTCTAATCCAAAATTTTCCTATATTATAATAATCCGCAGATTTCTTTGAAAATTCGCTCATTAAGTCATGGTGCATGACTGGACTTTTTTATTATGCCAACAATGTTTTTTTGATGTTACAGGTAAAAAGTGCGTTTCTTCAGTATTTTCTAGAGTAATAATTGTTATAAATTAGGAGGGTTCTAAAAAACATAATAAAACTAACTTTCTTAAAATTTATAATCCAACAAATTATGAGTTTTGTTTCCTCACTAATTTATTTATATTTTATTAACATTTGTTTTGGGGTTTCTTAAGTAATAATAAGTTGCGAAAGTTGAAAATATTGGCAATCCATTAAACCCAATATTATATAAGAGGAGAGAAAGATGAAAACATGGCCAGGCTGCGAGGAATCGAACATAGATCATTGCAAAAGATATTAGCGAATTTTCAAAGAAAATTACGCTATTGCAATGGCTTCAAAATTTTTGTAATTCGAATTTTTGAAAAAATTTTCCATGGCAATCCGTTTTAGACCATTCTGAATCGATTCCTAAAATTGAACACTTTTTTTATGTATGTATATATGTATGTATATATGTATGTATATATTATGTATGTATATATGTGTCACTCCAGACGATATCTCCCCTTAGGATGCACTTAAAAATTTCAAACAAATTTTAAAATGTCAATAATATCAAAAGAAAGGATGAGTTCGTTGGCCAGAATTTTTGGAGTTCATTTAGGGGTCAAACTTTTACAATTTAGGGTCAAAAATAGCATAAAAACGTGTTTTTCCATTTTACCCCCCTTTTATATGAAAATATGATAAAAGTGTACATAACAACAATCACTGTACTCTTAAAGAGCTTTCCAACGAAATGCATCTTGAAGGGTAAATACTATTTTGACTTTTGTACCCCGTACCCCTGTGTACCAATTTGTTTTTTCACACTGCAAATTCTAAACCAAAATTTTCCTATATTATCATAAGCCAATAATACCCAGATTTCTTTGAACATTCGCGGATTAAGTCATGGTGCATGACTGGACTTTTTTTTATTCTTTTAGTGGCTTGTATTATTATTATTATTGAATTGAATTTATAGTCATTTAGAGGGTTTGATTTGTTACAAGTATTGAATTATAATTTTTTAGAAAAGTTTTAGAGCCTTGTCTGGAGCTAATTTTATGCAAAGTTGATTTCCACTAAAATCAGAGTCTCTGAAGCTTTCTTTTGTTAGTAAGAAACTTAGCTTCATTCATTCCTCATTTTAATCTAGTGCTTTGTGATGTAGGCAATACAAAACGAGTTGGAGAGAATAAGGGCCTATTGCATTGCATAACTTCTAAATAAAAAACTGTTTAGACTTCAAAAAGTTATATAATGCTTAACTCAAACTTTAAATCAAAAGTTAAAAATTAATTCTTTTATTGAATCGTGAAAAAAAGGTTTTCTTTTTTTATGTATAAAAATATTACGCAGTAAATGGCTTATTGTTTTTAATAAGTTGTCATAGATTTAAAGGTATTGTCATATTTATAAAGGTATTCTTAATTCAGAAGAGCGTCATTAATTTGGATGTAAATAAATTGTAACGAGATCATTTACGTTCTTAGACAACTCTTTGTGGGATATGTATTTCTGGTAAAAATCCGAATAAAGGAACAATTAATTTAGTTGGAGAAAAATTAGTGAGGTTTAACCAACTAGGCTCGTAATTGTACATTACGCGTCTAGTGCAGATAGCAGCATTTTGCCTGCGAGTGTGGAGTTTGCATTCGAGCGAATGCGAGGGTAGTAAAACCACACGAGCAAAGCAAAATGCTGTGTTCACACGAGTTGCGTACCTTACTTTATCTATGATTATTGGATTTTAATAATAAATACAGAAAACAATTTTTTTAATGAACTTGCTGTATGTATGTTTGTAGTTCTATTTTGATAAAGATGACATTAATTTATTAGTTGTATTTTTTGCCGAATTAATTATTTCGGGAGGAGTATTATTTTCTTCATTTTCGTCATAATCACATAAATCAATAATTGTTTTTCACTAAAAACTCGATATAAACAGTTACTTTAATTAAACAGCAAATTAGTTTTGTTAAATGAAAACAAAATCGCTGATCATGCGTTAAGGTGAAGAATTCTTCTTTTTTACCGCACTGGGGCGGAAAAAAGAGGAATTATGAAACGCGCATGCGCAATGAATACAAGTAGGTACAGAATCACTTTCTACGCATCCAAACAGAGATACAATGTTTATATTTCGTATCAATCGTAGATAAAATTTAATTACATCATCAGATACATTAGCAAGCTTACATAGTGAAGTTTAAAACAGATGTATAATTAAAGAACTGATGTAGTTGTAGGAACTTCTGATGAGATGTTGTAGGAACTGATGTGAGTTCCTACATGTAATTAGTTCCTAGAGCATACCCTTTTTAAACTTCTTCGCTAACTTCTTATGTTAAGATTGTAAGTCTAATCATGAAAGAGGTGTAGTTCAATAATCAAACAACGTCATCACACAAAATTTGTAATTGAAACAATTGACCAGTTTCGGCTTTTCTAAAGCAGCCTTCTTCAGATAATCTAGAGGTTACTGGATCGAATTCGTGAAATTGACCAAGTAACCTCTAGATTTTCTGAAGAAGGCTGCTTTAGAACAGCCGAAACCGGTCAATTGCTTCACTTACAATTTTTTGCGTGAAGACTTTGTTTGATTATTGAACTTGATCTCCTTCATTATGAGTCGTTATCACAAAATTGAGAAAAACCCAGTCGAGGATTGTAAGTATAGTATAGTACATAACCCTGTTGATGTGAATAAATGTTACGAAACTAATTGGTTGAACTAGGTGGTTCACCAACTAATTCACTGAACTCTACCATTTTTATCCTACTTTTGCCCCCATATAGGGGCAAAATATTGTAGGTAGAAAAAAATGATTGTAGTAAAATATTCTTATTTTTTGCCATCAAATATACACATTCCAATTTGAAATTTTTCAGTTAGATGGCCTGGGGGAAAAAAGGGTGGTTGCAACAATAAAAGTTTTATTTTTTTACTATATATTTTTCCTGCCCAATATTTTGGGCAAAATATTGGAGAGAGGAAAAAAGGTTCAAGTAAATTGTAATTATTTTTTGCCAAATAATCCAAATCTGCTATAAAAAATATATATACTCCTATAAAATTTTTGTTGGGTGGCCTAGGGCAAACAGGGTAGTTGCCCCTTGTGCGCTATAGCGTGAAACCAAACTTCCCGTTGCATTGTATAGATCCCCCAAGTTTCATTATGTTATCTTAAAATGTTCAAAATTAATAGGGAGGGGGGAAGACTTATGGACCATCCTTCATAATCAGAAGTATCATAACCCGAGATGAAATGGATAACTACTTCGAAGTAGTTGAATAAAAAATTGAATGAGCTCCTCGCCATTTAGGAGGTTGTTGAGCTGTGAACCAGATTTAGCTAAAAGTCAAATACGAATATGCTTTAAAGACTATTTAGGGGATTTAAATACTTCATCACAGAATGCAGTCTATAAATAAAATTATAATACATCATCACCTGGTGAGAGAGACGGGTCAAGAACAGAAACAGTGGCACCAAGAATAATAGTAGCGAGGAAGAGGACATGAGCTTCTTGTGAATTAAAAGTAACGAGTAGCACAATTGAATCCTGTGTGACTCCATTTTTTAATAATCCTTGTACAACTGATAAAGATAATTTGGTAAGATGAGCAAATGTCAGCTCTCTGCCAGTCTCAACTTCCACCTAAAAACAAAGATGAACATATATTATCATTCTTGAGAAATATTTTTACAACTGGGACAACCTTTATATAATGAAGGTGTTAAAATAACTAAGTAATAAATGTCTTTTAACACACATTATTTTTCCAAATTACATCAGAGAGCACACATTTTAAAATTGCAATAGTACATCTTATCTACTAATCTAATTTAAAATGATATAGTTCGTCAGAACTTCACGATAAAACTCTACATTAATTGAGAGGGACAAGGGTAGACCTTTCTAAAAATAAGCACAGAAGTGTAAAATGAAAACTTAAAAAGCTGATAGCAGTTTGAGTAAGAAAGGGGGCGGAAAGAAAATGTTGAAGATTTAACAAGAAACTTCCAGGTACAACTCAAATTGACCAACTTGGCCAAACTTTTCTCCAGTTTATATCTTTTCAGATTTAAACCAGGCTACATTATAGATATTTTACTCTGACACGTATCAAATAATTTTTTTTCTTAGATTAACTAGTAGTAATGAACAACTATATTTATCAGAGGGCAGTGCCACAGCCGTACCATCCTTCACTGGAACCAACTTACTTTCGACCCCTTCTATTATCTTATTAAAAATACTTTGATACATAAACACCCCTTGGGCACTTTGGACCCCTTCTATTATTCTATTAAAGATACTTTGATACATAAACACCCCTTGAACACTTTGGACCCCTTCTATTATCCTATTAAAGATACTTTGATACATACAATTTATTTTAAATTAGAGTTCATAACAAACTGAAACAGAAATAAACATTTCAAACAAGATAAAATCAATAATTTTCTTTCTTAAATCACTAAACGTTTGAATTTAAAAATATTTTTCTGACAAGGATACAAAGTTGTATCCTAACTGAATAACTTTTATTTAAAATATAAACCATAAGGAAATTATAAATTAAATAACAGCAGTCTGTTTAAACCCTTCCTGCGTATAATCACCAAGTTATAAAACTGTTTTCAATTTAAATGTGTAGTGATTTGGGAAAGAAAATATTTGAGTTTGCGAGGGACAAAGAATCGAGAGGAGGACAGACAAACAACATTATTTTTATACTGTAAGGGATAGAATGGCAAAACCTGCGATCTAACAACTGTTTACGCGAGCCTTGGCAAATTTTTTAATATAATGTTTTAGATGGGATTATATATAAGAAATAATGATTGATCTCTCTAAAACAAAAAAAATAGATTGCCAATTGGTGTGGCACATAGCTTCCTCGCATCCTATCCACGTACTTTATTGATTTTATCCTTTTACAAGCCATTATTGTTTAATTGTTTTCCCCGTTTTTTTTAATCAAAAATGTTTTGATTTTTTAAATGAATTAAAGTATCAATTTAGCAAAAGTTAAAGAACGCAGACGGTTCAAATTAATCTGGGACTATCTGCAGGTTACTTTTGATAGACTATAAAAGTTTCATTCCAAGCAGATAAGTACTTTTGAAGCTATAGGTGTAAATAAATATATGTTTGTGCGCATGTGGAAGAGAAACAAATTGGCGCAGACTTTGAAACTTATATGGGACCAACAATGGGCTAATTATGACCTACCACCCAAATTTCATTAAAATTGGACGAGTAGTTTTTAAGATATGTTGGTTCGCAAAAATTGAACGACAGACCGACAGACCGACAGACAGACACGGAACCAAAAATGTTCCCTGATGTCTGAAACGGATTTCTGTCTTGGAATTTTTGAAATCGGAGACCTAAAAATTTTTCGTTCTTCAGAACGATCACTTAGCTTCCCATACCTTCGGTAAGCTTGGAAGCAAAAATAAACTGGCACATTGCTTCCTCTCATCTTTTCACGTACTTTATTGATTATATGCTTTTACAAACCATTATTGTCAAATTTGTTAAATGGTTTCCCCGTTTTTTTTAATTTGTCAAAATTGTTTTGATTTTTTACGCGAATTAAAGTATCAATTTAAAGAGCGTAGACGGTTCAAATTATTCTGGGACTATCTGCGGGTTACTTTCAATAAACTATACAGTTTCATTCAAATTAGATAAGCACTTTTGAAGCTACAGGTGTAAAAAAATGCATGTTTGTGAGTATGTGGAAGAGAAACAAATGGGCGCAGAAGGTTGAAACTTATATAGGACCAACAATAGGCTAATTATGACCTACCACCCAAATTTCATTAAAATTGGACGTGTATAGTTTGTAAGATATGTTGGTTCGCAAAAATTGAACGACAGTCCTACCGAAAGACCGACTGACAGACACGGAACACAAAATGTTACCTGATGTCTGAAACTGATTTCTGTTTTGGAATTTTTGAAATTGAAGCCTAAAATTTTTTCGTTCTTCAGAACGATTACATATCTTCCGTTACCTTCGGTAAGCTCAGAAGCAAAAATCTATTTTTGAACAGAAAAATATCGAAATAATACCACATAGATGGATTCAAAAGACAGCATGTCTTGCACTATGTGTAATCAACTCTCATTTGTAATGAATACGATCAAGTTGAACTATTATAGAGGACGTCCTTTTTCCTGTTCCTGAATAACTTTTCGGGTACAGTAATTAAATAAGTGCACGGCAGTACGCAAGGCCAAGCAGTAAGCATGCAGCGTTTCTTTACTTGAACCAATTCACACGGTTTTTCTCACACTCATATCTTTGCATCCTCTTAAGATGGTCATTTGAAGCATAGATTAAGCTTAAGTAGATTAGGACACTGTAAAAGGACTCAATTCGTCCTTAATATTGAAGGGCCTTAGATTCAAAAGGTAGCGTTTCAAAGTTTACGTTTATGTTACTGACTCACTCACTCAATCATCATCAGCCGTCTAAATAACGGTAGAACTCCAAAAAGTTGATTTTTATTATTTTTAACAAATGGTGGAAACATTTTTTTTTTTTTTTTTTTTTTTTTTTTTGTGATTACCAGTAAGTCGAATCGAAAAATTATTGCACAACAGTTACAGATTTTGAAAGATCTACAAATATGATTCTATTACTTTTCTTCGTACCTCCATCGTTTGTACCTTAGTTGGAGCTAGATTTGATTCATACATTTTAATTTTTCATTTGGATCTCTCATAGCGTTCACAATTATTGACAGAATTTATTTTCACCAATTTTCTTTAAATCGAGTATTTATTATTTTATAAAATCGTCCTATTTTCTGGGAACATAAGAGTAAAATGTTTGAAAGATCTGCATTATACTTT
Source organism: Gerris lacustris (assembly GCA_951217055.1). NCBI lineage: Eukaryota > Metazoa > Arthropoda > Insecta > Hemiptera > Gerridae > Gerris > Gerris lacustris. Next base: position 84,854,720 of record OX578277.1, read on the forward strand.
AGGGTTGTGAAATTTGTTTAATTATTATAAATTTTGTGCATATACTTTTGTACCGATTCTATCATAATAAAACATATAATCCTCTAATACCCGGGTTATTCTTCGACGGTTTAATGTATATATGGGAAAAATACGTGGCCTTGCTCCCTCCAGTGCGCCTACGATGCTGAATCCAGCAAAAGGAATGACATCCCTAACTAATACCTAACTGCGGAAAAAGGGCCAAGTTGTACCCTTCCAAAAAAGTCAGCCTATCAAAGTAGTGATATCTACATTGTGGCCAAGTCTGCTCTTTACTTAGTCCAAAATCTCACGTCACTCCTATTTTTATGTGCAACACTGCTCTTTTATTTTTATTGCTTGGCACTTGGCCAGTTTCTGATTGAAGGCACAGTTACATCAGTATCATGTCATGTAGGAGTTAATTGGGTAATGGGAATGAGAGAACTCAGAAGAAAAAAAAACAGTTCACAAAAAAGTAGGCCTATCAAAGTAGTGGTGATATCTACAGTGTGTCCAGCCTGTTCTATGCCTCATTCAAAAACCGGCCAAGAGTAAAGCAATAAAAATAACTGAGCAGTGTTGCACAACTAGGAGGAGATTATGACTACTTAGATGAGAGGGTATCTGGAACTTTTTTTTAATGTTTGGTTTTTATTGGGGATTTGTTTTGTAATATATTCTTAATGTTAATTATTTTACTTTATTCTGAACTGATTATTTCGGGGTACAAATTTGTTTCGGATTGGAACAATTAAAATGTTGGTGCTTAGGATTTTGCCGATTGTCTCCTGATTAATGTCTTGGTTTCCGTCTGAAAATTTGATTGAATCAACAGGTAGCACATCAGGATAAGGGTAAGGGAAGCTATCCAAATTAATAAACCAGAGAACTTCATCAGAGGGTCTCAACCTTTTACGGACTTAATAACCTATGATTAACACCTGTGCCAAGCAGAAAGTAAGAAGTGGCGGCCCAAACACTTCCTGACTTCAAACAGCACCGGCTTAACAAAGGAACATCGACGAAGACACATCCTTCCCGATTGCATCACCCCGACATAGGATTACCCGGAGTAAGGAAACCCTTATGAAATCTAGGTGAAATATACTTTCCAGAAAAGTAATGTAAATACGCAGTTCTTCTCCCAAGTCTTCAGTTTATCTTCTTAATTGCACATCAACCCCGAACATGCTTCTAGTAGTGGTAGCTAAACGTCGGACTTAAACCCTTCGTTACATGGGTTTTAAAAACGAAAAACAATAAATTTAAATAAAACATTACTTTAAGTAAATTAACCATTTATTAAAATGCTTTAGCGATGACCTATAATTTCATTTTTTGAAAGTATATCCATCGAACCATAATTGATTACTCTCGCTAAAAATTTAAGCAAATAATTACAGTACTAAGTTTTTGCCAATTATATTGTTAAAAATGAAAGAGGCGTTTTCTAAATAAATAGTTAATAATAACTTACTAATAGTTCTAAAATAGTTTTAACTAATAACAAGATTAATTAATAAATCATAACTTTGTAGCCTCATACTTTTTTTCTGTTCCCCTTGTTATTATTTACTTTATTTATTATTTTAGAAATAACAGACTTTTTTCAAGATACTATTTAAATAACTAACCATTCTAGAGAACAAATAATTTCGTGCTAATAATTGACCAATTTAGCTGTCTTATTAAACAAAGACCGAATAAATATTCAAAGATTGTTCAAACTTTGTATTAATAAAATATTCAGTAGAGTAGCAGTCATGGTTCGTTTTTAAGTTCAATTCCTTTTTAACTAAGCCCGAAAACATAGACCACACCACATTGGTGGACCCATTGAGCCCGGTAAAAGTCTTGTAAAAGCTCAGCTAAGTGTTGCTTAAAGTCTTGAACGGGATAGGGAATCAGCTACTTCACACAAAAATATGTCTTACCTCCCTAGGATTCAAACCATCGTCAATTATATTGATAATGCCCTTAGTTTCAGGCAAAAGTTCACGATTAGTTACTTAGAGTCGTACTTAATCATGATGCATAAAAACTTAATTAATCATTACCATAGATTATTATTATTAGAAAGGTGAATGTCTTATTAAAAAAAATAGTTTTCCACGATGCAACTGATTATTTCTATTCATTATCCATCTAATAAAATGGAAAATTAATTCCACTTTCAATTTTTATTTGCTAAACAAATTCTATTAGTAATTCGTTAAAAAAGGTTTTTTTTATATATTTTTGGTATATAAATTTAATGTAGTAATTGTTATTTTAAATGTAGGAAGCGAAGTTGGAAGATAGATTAGTTTGAGTAATAAAGTGGATTTCTAGAGAAATATATACAAGGCATGTTTAGGTCAGTGATTGATAGAATATTGCTGGATAAGGCACACTATTAGGACAAAAATAACCAAGCTAACATAATAGGTAAATATTTGATTTGACAGCTACCTTTAGGAAGATATAGATTTATTTGCCCTATTATACGATTGTAAAAAAAACTCTTCTGTGTAAGATGTTTTTTATAAATAGAATTCAGAGAAGTTACGTATATTGTGAGAAAGTATAAATGTCGCATTATCAGCATTGAAATAAATAATTCAATTATACTTGGCGTAGCAAAGTTCTGAGAAGTAGACCACTTAAAAGTTTAAAAGGTTTTCAATTACTCTTTGCTTTTACCATTAAAATGTAAACAACTTTTTTTGGAGCAATGTATTAAAACACATGCTGTCACCATTAACTCATTTCAGGAATTCTTCCTATTAAGACCTCTTTCTGTAGAATGGGGATACATAATAATGAATTAGCTTATACCAAACCATAAGCAACGAATATTTTAGTCAGTAGTCATCTCAAACCATACAGTATGGGCAAAAGCATGTCAAAATATGCAAAACAGTGTTTTTTGATTGTCCATACACCATACGCATCTTTTCTGAGTGTATGCCCTTCTAACTACGGAAAAGATGCAGGAGCGTTGGAGAAACAGATCTTGGAATGCAATCATAGGGGGAAGGCCGGCTTAAGCATTAAGGAGAACTATGATTGAGAGTTTATATAATATTTAGCGTATTGCCAAACTAATATTAGAGGTGGTTTTATTCGTTTTATCATTTCAATTTAACCATTGAACAAATTATGGTTTATTATCTATAGCTTCTTAAATGCTAAAAGTGTGGTTTTATGTATTGTTTTTGCTTCCGAATTTTGAGCTTCGTCGTCATCATCATCTTTTCTTTAATCCCTGGGGGGACGTAGGGCTGCAACAATGGATTTCCACCTGTCTCGATTTTGGGACATGTTTTTCAGCTCTCTCCAGATCTTGCATTCTTCTTTTATTTCTTTCTCCGCTGTCCTCCTCCAGAAAGAAGAGAACTCTGGGCTTACGGGAGGAAAATGAAGCATTGTAATCAATCTGAAGAAGGGACAATTTTGGTTTCGTGCCTGTCTATTGATAAACACTAATAGTCCGAATTTGATGGAACTAGGATGATAGGTCATAACTAGCCCACTAGTTAATGTAGTCTAAAGATTTTGGTGATCAACAGATGTAGACCAAATAATTTATTATAGCAGTTAGCAAAAATTAACTGTTCTTAGTTGTACTCTGTTGCCGTCGGCAGGTAAAATGTGTACATTTTTGAATAGGCAGTACTTGGTTATTTTTTAATTTAAAAAAATATATTTGGATATGTATCAGCAAACTACATATTACCTTATTATTTAATATAAAAGCAGAGAGTTCCTAAATATTATGTATATTCCGAAGAGGGTAATTCTTTGGCTTATTTCATGACTAAAAATTCATATATACATAGGTCCGCAAACGCTTCGTTACCGATCTGCATGGTATTGAAATTTCAAGATTTCTTTAGTTCTCTCGTCATAGCTCTTGCAGTTTTTGAGATATTTAGCTCAAATTCGGAATATAGGTTACGCTTTCATCATTGGGCATGCCAAATGGTTGTGATAATCTACAGAGAAATATTATTTCATGCTCCTTTTTCTCCGACTGAATTTTTTACGGAGCGCTGCTGCTAGATTCTAAAAATACAAAATTAATTTTCCACTTGTTTTAGAAAATATTTGGTTTCTTATAATATATTCTTCGTATATACGACGTTAACGAGAAAGAAAAAAATAAAATCGATTTTCTGTAATTCACTAGATGAAATACATTTTTTTAGTAGTTTTTATAGCAATGATTTATTCTAATACATAAAACCTAAATAATAACTATAAGAAGGGTGCTACGTTACAACAATTGTTGAAAGTTGAAAGTGACCTCCAACCTTATACATGCGTACTATTTCGAACTCCCCAGAGTATTTCTTACGGTTTCAAATACAATAATCTTAAAACCTCACCACCCTGTAGATCGGTAACGAAGCATTTGAGGACCTATGTGTATATGAATTTTTAGTCATGAAATAAGCCACAGAATTATTCCCTTCCGTATGTATTATTCCGTGCATTTTATTTCATTTTTAAATTACATCATCCGTATGAAAACCATTTTGTTCATAACACGATGCAAGTATGTTTATATAGTTGGGATGAACGTGCTCTTATAAATCTCTATTGATACACCTAACTTAGTTACGAATCCTTCAGTTGTTGGATTTGATCTCATAAAAAGTCACGCGTCGTAAAATCTAGTGATGTTGGTGGCCATGGTACAATCCTAAAAAAGTAAAAGCAGGCACCCTGAGAACAAATGGTGAACAACAGTCACTAATGCTTGTTGCTGTGTGAGATGTGGCCCTATCTTGCTGGAACCAAGTATTCTGCAGAGGAGGTATGCCTTTGTCTGCATAATTCGGACTCACTGAAGGTGTTGTTTATTTGAAATTTAACGTCCGCACTCAATCTACGAATCTACCTGTCCATTGATAGCATTTCCAAAAAGCTCGTTTATTAAGGTACCCTCAATAATGTGTAGAGGAGAGATTAAAAAAAAAAGGAAAAATGAAATTCAATGTAATTTGCTAATAGAATTTTTTTTCCTTTTAACTTAAATAATAACCGGATACTTCTTATTCTAAAATGGTCCATTTTTCGTGGGCCACCTTGTAATAAATTAAACACAGTTAACTGATATCAAATCTTTGATGATGGCCAACTGAAGTGATCAAAACCAGTCTGTTTTAAACATGAGCTAGTCGTAGCTTAGCCATATAATAGCTATTTGATTAAGCTTCTATCGAATAATCTTCTAATTTATAAAACTTGATATTAAAATTTCTATAGAGCCGATACAATTTTAATATTGTAGTCTTCCGGATATTTTGCTCTTTCATTTACGTCCCGATCAACACATCATTAGTTTTTGGATGATCACACATCGAGCTGATGTGATCATCAGTGTTAATGTCTCTCAGCTCTGGGATTAGATTTAGCCTTCCGGATATTTTGCTCTTTCATTTACGTCCCGATCAACACATCATTAGTTTCTGGATGATCACATCTGCTCGATGAAATCACCAGTGTTAATGTCTCTCCCCTCTGGGATTAGATATAGCTTTCCAGATATTTTGCTCTTTTATTTACGTCAACACATCATCAGTTTCTGGATGATCACACATCGAGCAAATGTGATCATCAGTGTTAAAGTCTCTCACCTCTGGTATTAGATATAGCCTTCCGGATATTTTTCTCTTTCATTTACGTCCCGATCAACACATTATTAGTTTCTGGATGATCACATCTGCTCGATGAAATCATCAGTGTTAATGTCTCTCCCCACTGGGATTAAACATAGCCTTCCAGATATTTTGAAAAAAATAATCTAGATATTTTTTCAGTTTCAATAATTACGGACTTCAAAATTATTACATTAGTTCCGTTACTTTCGATAAGCTCGGAAGCAATATAAATAAACTATATAAATAAACTTCAACGATTAGTTAGAACTGCATCGTCCTAAGCATACAAGAATTTAATAGCAGTAACAAGACGAAAAAATCGAATAAGCAAATTAGTAATTTTTTGTATTATATTAAAAATAGTATACGACAATATCCATGTTAATAGCTTTAGTAGAATTTAATTTTGAATGTGATAAAATAAATAATGATATTTAATACATAAAATAATTAATAAATTTATAATAAGTTAGAGATCTTTAAGAATTAGTTATTCATCAAATAAATTATTCAAATTCGACTAAATATCAATCCAATGCATCTTGTTCATTTAGTTGGCACTATGTGTCTTATTGTAAATTTCGTCTCTTCTCAACTATCTGAAAAGGTTAAAATAATTTTGCCCAATTTGAAAAATCTAAGTGTATCATCTAATTCTAAAGTAAAAAAGGGATTTTTACCTGTGAAATCGATTTAGGGCTGTTACTTCGCAAACCATGTAGAATAGTGGTGGCCAAGGAAGTGACAGGCTGGGGAGGTGTATCGGCGGACGGATCCATTCTTTCTGCTTCACTGGACTGTAGGGACAAGACCTCATACAAATTGCACGACACTGCCCTTATTAACTTATCCTCCACTCATGAATAACTTAGTTCCCCTTTCGGCTTAACTTCTAATCGGAACGTCACGAAACTATTCATAACTGTGGTAACAACCTTCAGGTTAACTAACAACTACCAACCAAAAATATTATTGTTTCTGACGTGCTTTGCCCTTACCTAAAGGAAACACGTCATTCACTTCTCTTTGTATTGTTTATTTATTTATTTAACTTAAATAAATTAAAACCATTTGTTAATTACTTTAAGTGGAGTCCTTTTTCGACTCATTTTGCTTGCTTTCTTCTAGTTTATACATATTTATTTATTTAAAAGACTAAAAAAAGAAAATAAAAAAAATAAAAAATAAAAAATGGAAATAAATAAATAATAGTTATTTATCCACCTAGAGAGTAAAGTAAGCCATTATTCCCTGAGCGAAAACGTTGGTTCTTGAGGTGAAGCCAATGGTACCAATGGTCCCTAAATCTCGAGGCGAAGCCGAGGGAATTATACTTTTTAATTCCAGAGGCAGAGCCGAGGGAATAACGCTTATTAGCTCCCGAGGCGCAGCCGAAGGAGATAATTATCTCCTATAGCGAGGGGAAATATCTCCTATAGCGAGGAGATAATTATCTCCTATAGCGAGGGGAATAATGGCACTTTACTCCCGAGGTACATACAATATTTTATCTCCAGTAGGGAAAATATACACATTTTCATACATTGAACAGTTTTATTTATAATTTTAATAAATAACATATTATTTATCAACTAATAATATTATAAATGATTTTATTTCCAATTTTCATAAATAAATAAAATAGTAATACATAATAAAGGGTATGTTTGATAATATTCTTAAGGAGCATGCATCTTAAACTCTAACGAAGGTTTTAAATATCTGTAATTATAACTATTTTATATTGAATTTAGATTCCATTAAAAGCTTTAACGGCGCAAAGCTTGATGGGTTTTCCAAATAGTCTATTTTCTTGAGTTGAGGAGGATGGTACTCGAGAACGATTTCAGGGATTAAATTGGGAGAAAGGGATCCGAGAGGTGCTATAGCCCTTCTTTTGAAAGGGTAAAAGCCGTTACTTGTGTAAATAAGTAGCCAAATCAATAGTTCGAGATCTTCTCTCTTCTCACTTCGAGCTCTTTACCGTAGTATATATATCACTTCTTTGCTCCTCTTTTTCCCCACTTTCTAGATTTCAAAGTCAAAAAAGCAAGTCGATAGGAATAGAAGAGAGAAGAAAAAGTTTTTGGATGAGGTTAGCTAAATCAGCAGAACAGCCGAAGAGGTATTAAAAAGACAAAACTTTGAGGCGCTGTCAAATCTTTTCTTTTCTTTGCTACGCATTAGAATGTGGAAATTATTGACGTTTCGAATAATAAAATGCACAAAGATAAAAAAGACAAGTGTATGTAGTCAACAAGTTAATACCGCGTCTATGGAGTTCATTTTAAAGGAATATCAAAAATTGTCTCTCCAAGTAAATCCAAACTGGTTTATTTAACAAAGCAGCTTTCAGCCTTCATAAGGCCATCATCAGTGCCTAAGACCAAACAAGATATCAATGACTAAGTAAAGACAACCGACCTATTGTGTCATTCTGCTCATCTCCAACAAATAAGTTAGCTAAATATCTTAACAAATTATTCTATTCAATGACCAATTTCCAAGCTGCAGACAGTTTTAAGAACACAGCGGTGTTCATCAAGATGTTAGATGCGATAAAGATGCCTCGTCAAGCTATGTTCTAGGATATGTGCACAAGCGTTCCGAAAGATAAAACATTAGCTATTTTGAATCGACTCCTTAATAAGCACTGTTCAAATAAAATAGTAATTCAAGAATTCACCCAACTATTAGATTTGTGTTTATCTCAAAACTACTTCTGCTATAATAACAAAATGTAATCAGCCACGGAAGGATAGGCCATGGGTGCCCCTCTTTCAGCTTTAGGATCTAATGCCTTCTTACATTTACTTTTATAAGGAGTTTGTAAATAGTCCGCAAAATCAGTTTCGTAAATATATTTTTAAATAGATCAGATACGTCGACGACATTTTTTGTATTTCGACCGGTTTGACAGTACAACTTTATAATTTCCTGAATTATTTTAACACGTGTTTCCACACCATCAAGTTTACAGTTGAAATCGAGGTTAATAATCAGTTAAATTATCTTGACCTTACAGTCATCAGAACAGCCGACACGATAAGATACGAGATCTGCCGTAAACCTACCACAACCGATACCGTGATCCATGCTGACTCTAATCACCCTTGGGCGCATAAGTTAGCCGCCTTCAACTCTATGGTTCTTTGGCTTCTAATCTTGCTACTAGACCCTGAAGCTTATAGGAAAGAGGTTAATACCATTAAAACAATAGCCAACAATAACGGCTATAATGACGGACTAGTTGATAGAATGATCTTAAAAAAGAATAAGTTAAGTAAGTTATTATTACAAGTTATGTGCGTTTACGGGAAATGACCGAGAGAAGGGACATGGTGCTCCATTCCTTATCTTGGCTCTATTGCGGCTCTTGCAAATTCTTAGCTAGGTATGAATTCAACGTAGGCTTCAGCACGAATGTCATTACAAGCTCAACTTAGTGATGTGAAGGACCCAGTTAGCGTTAAAATTAAAGCGTTGTATACGTTATTATCTGCGGCGACTGCGACGCTGAATACGTTGGTCAAACGGGAAGTAACTTTAACATACGAGCGAAGGAACACCTTCAACGATCTAATAGTACCTTTAATCAGCACCTTACCGATTATGTTTGTGCGATGTTTTACGCTTTATAATGTATTCATTTAGTTTTTACTTTTCCAACTGATTTTTGCGTATTTTATTCATTTATTTATATTTCTTTTTAGCTTGATATTTGCCCTTTTTAATTATTGTTAACTTTTTGTTCTTTACGTGTTTTTTCTGGTTTTTATTGTTATTTAAGTTTTATTGTTTTTACTTAGTCATTAATTTATTGTTTGGTCTTAGGCACTGATGATGGCCTTAAGAAGGCTGAAAACTGCTTTGTTAAATAAACCAGTTTAGATTTACGTGGAGAGACAAATCTTGTTACTCCTTTAACATTCCATTAGTTACTACGGTGTTTGGTTGTTAAAATATACTTATTGCAAAACAATTTATGACAAATAAAATAAATATCCTAACAATGGGCCCTCGAACCCGTTGCTTCCACATTTAACTATTTGCTATTAAGAACTAAATGTTTCTCACGAAACATACCACCCACCACCTACCATCTATTATGGTTATACTGGGACAACATTTTAATTAGAACCTTTCTTAAGAAATATTTTTGTCATGACTTTTTAAAGAATATTAATGAAAGCGTTCCCAATTTTAAAGCTACAATATTAATTTCTTGTGATTTATCCTAGGGTGTATCATATTTATAAACATCTATACGTATTTGTTTTCTTACTTGGGATTGTTCTTACTTGGATACAGTTTAATTTCATTTAGGCCTCAAGTGACTTTACTGAAGATAATCAGACATTTTGTTCTAATTAGACAATAGATTCCTTTTTTGAAATCTATTTGTTTTTAATCTTGCTTTTTAAATTTATTATTGCGTATAATATCAAGTTACTAAATTACTTATGAAAGAAGTTTTATTGCAATATTATTAGTTTTATTTATCGTATTGTAAATCAAATAGAGTGCAGGAGGTGAATCCTGTGTTTTTGCACATGTGAAAAAGAGAGAAAGCACAAAGAGGATACTTTACCCGCAACACATCCATGTATCTCGGGCTGAGTTTCTAGAGTATGTAACCAGGCGCTCAAACTGACATATTTGTTTTCTTTTTCCTTATCCATAATGTGTTCATAATCTTCTCTCAAAGTTTTTGTTTTGTTTATTTTAATATTTAAGGTACTATTTATTTAAATAATATATAGTAGTTTTTCTATCAAGGTCCCATTTTAAGTCAATTATCCAAGCTTCTTTTCTATGTGCTGTCCTCTAATATTTCTTTAATATAATTAATTATCTTTGAAAAAAATGCATAGATGACAGTCGAACAGAACCGGGTAGATTGACAAGACCGCGACCATAATGTTTTAGCCACACTTATGGTGTTATCTGTCAATATACGCGTGGAGATAGTTGCACACAGCCACCTTATCATTGTTAGGTAAACAGAAGCCAGAGACTGTAAATTGTTTGCAGTTGGTGATATTTTGAAAAAATTGTGCGGAAAAATATTGTTGTTTACCCACAATTGGAACTCTGTTGTATGTAACGACTTAAAGATATATTTTTGTATCAGTATAATATCTGATAAGATTATTTTTGCTGTTATTTTAACGTTTAGAAAATGAATCTCTCTTATTCGAGAGACGCTAGACAACTTTTCAGTTGGACAATTTCATAAACAGCAATTTATTCGTTTCAATTTAAAATTAAAACTCGCTGTGACCGTAAATAAGCAACTTTATATGGGAACTACGTGCTTGTTATTTCGTTACGAAAACACCTATTTCAGTCTGCCTCAGCTGCGACCATCACCTGTTTTTCTTAAGCTGACATATTACCACGAGCCTGTTTTCAGTGTCTGAACCTGATTCGGAACCAGCGTGCGCTCTGGACTGGTTTAAGTTAGACCTTAAAATAACAAAGCCTGGACATTTTCAAGCCTAGCATATACAGGGTGATCAGCGATAAAATGTCATTACGAAACTGGTGGATTCTAAAGGTCAAATACAACAAAAAATTCCCACAAACAAAAATTAAAATAAGTAGGTACATACCCATTTCTCTATAGTTCTCAAGATATCGCTTTATTTCATTATTTTTAGAGAGTTTCACGAAACTTTCCAAAAATTGCATAATATCTCAAAAACTAATTGAGGTAGAGAAATTAAGCTGAGACAATTTTAAAGAACATTAAAAAACCTTTTAAAATCACTTATTAATTTTCAAATTATCAGCTGCTAAGCATCTTTTAAGTCCTGTTACATTTAAAAACTTAGATTTTTTAAAATTCGACAACGAAATTCCAGCGTTTTCTTATCTTAATTAAGGGATTTTAGAAGTGTGGGAAATTCGGGAAAAACTTTTGCTTTTCACGAGCTTTCGAACGGTATAATTAAAGTTTAAGATCAACGGACTAGTTTTTGAATTATGGTGGATTGAATGTTACCAAGCGTGAAATTATTCGGACAGGATCTCAACCATTTCTAGTACAAATGCAAAAAAGGTTTCCCCGACCGGAAGCTCAACACTTCAGGTACTTATAGGAAATTTGAATCCTTATTTTACTACACCTCAATTTAGGAGTAGTAAAATAAGGATATTATTGTTTAGCTTTAAGCAGTTGACAAAATAACGTTTACCAGACTGCCCCTATACCCCTTACCTTTGGTTCCTTAATCTTTCTATAGCCCTATTCTACCCCCACTTTGCACTTGTTATTTTAAGTGATAAAGGTTGTAAAGTAAATATATAGCCTAGTAGTATATCGCTCGCTATGCTAACACTTACACTGAAGATGATATAAAAGTCGAAACGTGTATGCTTTTATTATATAAAATTGAGGTGACAATATTTTTGTGTTACTGTCTATTAATCTCTCTAGTCATAATTATGAAGTACTACAAAATCGCAGCCAAAACAACCAATTATTTGATAATATAAACATTTATTTTAAAAAACAAGCTTCTATTCGTTTTCTTCTCAGCAAACCCTTTCATTTGATACCCATTTCATGGTCGTGCCTAAAAAATAACTAATCCTGCATCTTGGGCTGCCGGCCATATTTAATTTACTATAATTTCACTCAGCTAACCATGCATTGTCATCCAAACTAAACGTATATGCAAAATTTCAATTCAATCGGTTGAGGATAACTGCTTTAAAATTCAGTTGCAAGATTTGAGCCGAGCATACATACTACATACATTATATATGTATATTCTTCTCACCAAAACTTTTTATTTGATACCCATATCATGGGTGTGCTAAAAAAATAACTAGTCTACCATCTTGTGCTATCCCGCCATATTGGATTTAGAATGTCGTAACTTAGCTAACCATGCATTGTTATCCAAACTGCAAAATTGTGTGTGCAAAATTTCAATTCAATCGGTTGATGAAAACTGCTTTAAAATTCAGTTGGAAGATTTAACCCGAACATACATACATACATCTACACACACACACACACACATATATATATATATATATATATATATATATATATATATATATATATATATATATATATATATATATATATATATATATATACATACATTCATTCATTCATTCATACATACAAACATTGCAAGTTAAATAGAAGCTTGTAAAAATGAGTTGATTATAAAAAAAATAAATTTAAAAACAAGCTTTTATTCGTTTTCTTCTCAGCAAACCCTTTCATTTGATACCCATATCATGTGCGCACTTAAAAAATAACTAGTTCGCCATCTTGAACTGCCCGCCATATTGGATTTAGAATGACTTCACTTAGCTAATCATGCATAGTCATCCAAACTAAACATGTTTGCAAAATTTCAATTCAATCGGTTGAGTACTACTTTAAAATTCAGTTGCAAGATTTGACCCGAACATACATACATACATACATTTATACATACAAACATACATACATACAAACATTGCAAGTTAAATAAAAGATTGTAAAAATAATTGTTGAACCAATCAACCAGTTAAGAAGAAAGGAACTGACACTTTATATGGAAGGACGCCGTAATACCAATCTATCGACTTACTCTGAAGATGAATTGTTCCAACTTCTTAATTGTGGTCAATATCAGTGTTTAGGCCACCAGTAATTATCTGTTTATTTTAAATTTGTTCTTTTAATATGGAATTGAGGTAATAGAATTAATTAGACTGCTGCCTGACTTCTACCGGATTCTTGATTAGATTTGGCAGCCATGCTCTCTTTCTCCTTAAAGCTTCAATGGTTGACGAATCTAATTAACCACCTGCACCAGTCCTTCTACCTCCTTAACACAGCTGAGTACACTGCAGTTGCCTTACTAGGACGGACTTGTCCACATCTTACCTTTAGTAAGCCACTCAAACTTCATCTAGGGACGCTCTGTTCCCTAGAAGTATTCTTTTCTTCTACCTGTGTAGTGAAGTGCTAAGTAGTGATAGAAGGCCTTCACATCTCACCTCCTTCACCAGTTTGGAGAGCAGCAAAAGGGCAGGAAGGGCAGTCTCATCTAGGACCAACTCTCTACCACAATCACCGGTTTTTATTACCTCTTTTCCTCTTTATATTTATATCACCAAAAAGTTATCTTTATCTATTACATCTTTGTTCACCTAAAATAGTTGTTTTATTCGTTATTTAGAATTCACCCTTTTTTCCCCTTATGTTTTCCTCCCTCAGGAGGTGGTCCTTTGTATCAGCGCCTGCCATAAGTTCAGAATTTGAGGTGCCAACTCCTTGGCCCTCCGTCTGGCTTAACAATCAGTTGAACACCTATGTAGGTAAAATGTGAAAACGAAGAAAAAATGGCTGGTCGAGCCGAATCGTCGCCACATATATGAGTTATTTTAATAAACACTTAAAGATATTTCAATGTTATTTTTATATGTACCCGGTTTTGTCCGACTTGGTAGAGCAAAATCGGGTACTTGAATACTTTTGCTAAACATTTTTTTACCCTGGTAAATTCGATTCTTGCTCATTAATAAACATTTTATTCCGTCACTGACAAATCAAATTATCTTTTAAATGCAAATTCAAGCCATTTCATTGACATACTTTTTTAGGAAAAAATAAAAACATTCTGGGGCCCAGTTTGGTCTAATTTTCCCCCTGTATTGTAACCGCTTTTACTAACGGGGCGCGGGGGGCTAGTGAGCGTTTGACGTGGATACCACAATAATTAAAAAAAAAAAAAATTTAAAAAATACACCCTCCTATTATATTATGAACATCAAAAATCTAATTCAATATTCAAATAAATGTCTGCTAATTTTTTTTTTTTTTTTTTTTTTTTTTGAATAAATAATTCATTTTGAGTTTCTAGAAAAATGGCATTTATAAGCGTGAGAAGTTTTAGGGGAATTGATAATGTATTATTCTTGACGTGAACAGATATACCCTCAGTACAATAATACTCATCTAACTAGCCAGTGAAATCGTTCATTTCAGACTTGGGTCGGAGAAACGAATTATATAAACACAATAAGAACAGGGGTGAGTGGATAATTAATTATATTAAAATAGAATTATTATTTTTGGATATATCATAAAATCATTATCATCATAATCTTAATCTCATAAATCTCAGATATATTTATAATATATTGTAATATCTTGTTTTCTAAAGCTTAGTTGGACAGAAATAAATTTCAGTCAAAAAGAAACATTATTCTTTTCATTTCTGTCTGTCGGTCTCTCCGTCATAATTTTTACTAACGGCCATATTTTTCTTTTTTACATTCTTATTCGATTTAAACTTAAACCAATATCTGGGTCTAACATATTGTGAAATTTATCTTATTATACTATATTTTATACATATGTAACTATGTCACTAATAAACACGAGTCACCTATGTGCCACCCTCCACCCTATTGGTAAATGATTTTTTAATTTTAAATTATATTAGTGTTTTTACATTTAAGTTGGTTAGAACTGAGTTTCCCAACCTATGATCGTGACAAAGATTTTAGGGTCACAAAAAATCTTTGAAATTATGGACAAAAATAAAAAAATCGGACCGAGACAACTCAGACAAACTTTATCACATGCGAGATCATAATTACATAGCCCAGTGTTTCCCATTCATTAATTTTCGTGTATTTGTAGGTACATTTAACTATTAAAGAACACTTAAAAAAAATTTCTCCCCTACGCGGATTCGAACCCACCCTCTCTGTCCGCGTTTAAAGCTATTTTCTCAGGAACTAGATTTTTTCCCGGGTAAACGGCTTAGTTCGTTAGATTCGTATTTAAATGGATTACATTTTAGAATTTCTTAATTAAAATCGTCGAGACAGTAAGAAATTCTTTTGTTTCACTTTTTTTAGAGTTTTTTTTGGGGGGGGGGGGGGGGGGTAGCTTACCATATGGGTATATTACCATCCTGCTGTGATAACTGTTCACAGAAGCGAGTATGTCTTCAAACTTTGTGAGATGGCCCGTTTCTTCAAAATGATGAACTATCGCTGATCTGTGATAATTGTTTTTCACTGCTCTTACGTGTTCTTGTAGGCGGGTAGAGATCAGTTTTCATATTTTTCCGATGTAGTTTTTGCCGCAACAGCAAGGGATTTGGAAAACACAGCAAATTTTCAGGCGGTGATCTTAATCTAATTAAATTACGCACAAAATAAAAATGTTATTTTTAAAAAGGCAGAAATTTATAACGAAAGAAAAGTTAAAATTAACAAACGACACAACAACATCGCACGAGAGCTATAAATGCACAAAACACAGGACTGAGCTTGATATTTTTATTTTATTAGGAGATAACAATTCAAAAGTATCGGGAAGGGTAGAAAAGATAACAGCTATAAAGGGAAGTAAAATTAGGAAGGCAAGAAAAAGAGTTAGAAAGTAAATAAATAGGAAGTGTACTAGAGCTAGGGGAATTAAGTAAGAAAGATAAATACATACATAGCAAAGACCAAAGACCATCTATAGAGATGGAAGTAAGATAATAAGATAACTTTGAGCTATAATCTAATTGATAATTATTGCTATACAAATAAAAAGCGTTCAACTGCATTTTTAGGTTTTAAAGTAAAAAATGAAACCTAATATAACGGCTCTGTCTGTCTGTCTGTCCGTTGCTTGTTTCAGTTCATAAACTACTATAGCTAGGAACATAAAATTCGGCACACAGGTGCGTCTCGGCATTTGTGACAACTGGACTTTTTTTTAGATTTTACACACTTAATATTTTCAAGATGGCGGCCAATATGGCAGGCGGCTAATCAATCAATTTAAAGGTATTGGAGAATAGAAAAAGAATATGCAACTATTACACTTAATAATTTTAACTTAATCGTACAGAAATCGGCGATTATCGCCTCACGTACTTACGTGAAGCGCCTTACTTGTTTAAAGTGATTTCATTAATTTGCACTCCTGAATATATCCTATTTAAAACATAAGCATCCTTTACTGGTGACTCGCCGAGGTATCATTTAATTTTTGCTTCTGAGCTTACCGAAGGTGACGGAAGCTATGTGATCGTTCTAAAGAACAAAATATTTTATATCTCCGATTTCAAAAATTCCAAGACAAAAATCCGTTTCAGACAACAGAGAACATTTTTGGTTCGTTCCGTGTCTGTCTGTCGGTCTGTCGCTCAATTTTTGCGAACCTACATATCTTAAAAACTAAACATCCGATTTTTATGAAATTTGTATGGTAAGCCGTAATTACCTTATTGTTGGTTCCATATAAGTTTTAACCTTTTGCGCTCATTTGTTTCTCTTCCACATGCGCACAAACATACATCTTTTTACACCTATAGCTTCAAAACTACTTATCTGATTTGTATTAAACTTTTATAGTTCATCGAAGGTAACCCGCAGATAGCCCCAGATTAATTTGAACCGTCTACGCTCTTTAAATTTTGCTAAATTGATTCATGTAGAAAATCAAAACAATTTTGACAGATCAAATAACGAGGGAAACAATTAAACAAATTAGACTATAATGGCTTGTTGTTGCATAAAATTAATAAATCTTCTAAAAATTTCAATGACTTTGAAATTCATAAATTATTCACTTGTCAAAATTTAAAAATGAGCAGTAAAATTTGGAGCCATTAAATAACAAAATCAAGAAATGGACAAAATCAAGACAACCAGACATTTGCTAAGCACCTAAGTAGTGTACAACTATGTAAACCATGTAGTTTTCAGAAGGGAAACATATTATAGTATATAGAGGACAATATTTAAAAAAAACTCGAAACCTCAAACTTAAATTTACCCAGATAAGGCGCTTACAATACGAATCCACGAAAGTCATTCGCTTCGACAGTAACAACAAAACACGAAACGATACGATTTATAAAGGGGGAGTTCCATGGGGAGCTAACCTGATAATTTATTTAGTTGTTTTTATATGTACTTACACTTGTTTAAAGATCTTTTATTATTTTGTTATTCTGAATTATAAAATAGATTCAGTCCAAAATATAGTTTAAAACCGTAAGGAATCTTTCCTTCTATAAACACCTTAAGAGTGTTAAAGCTGTTTGATAATTTATTTTAAAAATGGTGGCAGTATAAACTTAAGGTTTCTAATTTAATAATTACGCCATTTCTGCAGACTTGCTTACAATAATCTAGGTAAAGAAACTTTTTTCATTCTGTGGAGCTCGATCGTTTAAGCCGACTACGTCCCTATACAATTCTGAAAATAATAATGTATAACCACATAAAAACAAATACGACTTTAAAACTACCAAACTGAGCTGATATCACATATTGGCCTGAGAATACTCACTGCTTTAAAAATTTAATCATTTTTATAGTGGGAGCATGATGCAAGTTGCCGGTCAACTGCAAAAACTATAAGATACGTTGTGATTAAGAAGCCTTTTCTTTTGGATTCTAGACACTAGCTTAACTTTATTTTAAATACAATTAACGAGGATATTAATACGACATTCGGGCTCCGACTTCAAAATAGTGGTTAGACAGAAATAACGAAAATAATTATTGTTTCATAATTTTCAAAGCGGGTTTTGGAACGAAGTTCCTTATGGCACGTTCTGGAGCCCGGGAGTGAATCCAATAAAAACGACCAATATCACCGTCACGCAAAAACCGTCACGAAATCTACCGATGACGATAACTTGAGTAAAAGATCACCGAGTTAGTTGAAATTTGGTACACACGTTCATTTTACTAATGCCCAGGCTGAGTTAGTTGGAAAACGTTATCCGCCCAAGCATTCACGCGCAATGCTCGCGTAAACGTAAGCTTCAAAAAGACGGGAAAAATATTATTATGGAAGCCTGTTACTTATTTATTTTTATTATTTGTCAAAATGTCACTTGGTTATGTAAATATCGAAAATATAATCACGATATGATCTGTGCTGACGCTTATATCAATATATTAGGTATATTATTATAATACTGCGTATTTAATCCAAGAAAAAATTCTAACTACATCAATTTAATGAGACAAACAACTTTTTTAAATATTTTTTTTTAGTAAAACGAACACCGACACTGTTATGAAGTAATAAAGATCGCTAAAAGTGGACCCAAACGTTTAAAATAGAGAAAACAACGTTTTTACCGATATCTTCCGTTCTAACGTATAACGATTTTAATAAAACTTCTTACACATTGTCTGAAGTACAATTGAAACAGGCATGTAAAATTTCAACCGGATTCAAGCAGAAACTTTAGTGTAGGGAAGAGACATATAGTATAATATTTTAAATTAATAGGTCGGGTAGGTAGAAAACAGTCCTATTTCAATCCAATATCCTTTAACAAACATACTCTTTAACTATAAACTCATCATGATCAACTTTTTTCTTATATTCAATAATATATTTATATTAACCTATATAGAGGCCCGTGGTTCAAATCCCGGCACAGGAGTGTATTTTTCACTGTCTGTTTCCCGTAGTTAATAATAATTATAATTTGATTTAAATTAAAATTTAACTTTCCGTAGTATGAAAACTACCAAAAACTTAAAAAATTGAATTTCGAATTGATTGTACAAGGTACAGGTACTAATTGAGTACTTTATAATTATAAGCGTTAATTCTGGTTTAGTTCTAATGTCATAAATATTGACTGTCTAAATGTATATGAATATTGAAAGCTTGGATTCGGGACTAGTTATCGATTACGGTAGTGAAAAATCATTCTCCTGCGTAGCTTAGATGGAAGAGCGCTATACTGGAAATATAGAGGCCCGTGGTTCAAATCCCGGCACAGGAGTGTATTTTTCACTGTCTGTTTCCCGTAGTTAATAATAATTATAATTTGATTTAGATTTAAATTTAACTTTCCGTAGTATGAAAACTACCAAAAACTTAAAAAATTTAATATATTTATAGTAAGACGCTTGCTTTAATGATACAAATAATGATTTTCTTTAAATTTTTCCTTAACTCTTGCTAGGTACAAACAGTTCGTTACTTTTAATTTTGTCTCTTTTCTAACTCCGCCATGTATAAGTAGTTAGCAATGTATACGTACTTAGCAGTGTGATTTTATAATTTATATTTAATGAAAAATGTAAGGAACTTCGTTCCTACCGGGTGTCCCGCGACACCACACGTATTTTTTATTTTACTTAACTCATAGCCAATAAGTGACATCAGTTCTCAGTTCAGGGTTTGAAATCGTAACCAGTTTTTGATATAAAAATCCTTCATTTTAAAAAATTTAATTTCATTATAATATTGAAAATTCTATTTTTAAGTTTTTAGTAGTATTCATACTACGGAAAGTTTAAATTTTAATTTAAATCAAATTATAATTATTATTGACAACGGGGGACAGACAGAGAAAATAGAATCCAGCGCTGGGATTCGAACAACACGCCTCCTATATTTCCAGAATAGACGCTCTAACCAACTAAGCTACACTGAAGAATAATTTACTCTGTTGTTAACGATACCTAGTCCCGAATTAAGCTTTCAATTTTTCCACAAATCTAGAAATCGACATTTACGATAATATACCTAGACCGAAAAATAACGCTTATAATTATAAAGTACCCAATTAGTACCTGTACCTAGAACTATCAATTTAACATTTAATTTTTAAGTTTTTGGTAGTATTCATACTACGGCAGAAAGGAGGCCCGTGGTTTGAATCCCCGCTGGAGTCTATTTTTCTCTTCCTGTCTCCCGTTGTTAATAATAATTATAATTTGATTTATTCTAAATTCTAGTAAAATTAATAATGATAATGATTATTGAGGAGGCTTTAGATCCCTACGAGAAAGCTTCAATGAAATATTTTATCTCTACAACTTACACTTATATTTTTAATCAAACCTTATTAATATTAGTCAGTTCTAATATGTAACTAGTTATATTATATTATTATGGAAGAAAGTGTCTAAACTTATATTTTGAAGTGAAAAAAATTAAAATTAATTAATTTCCATTCTTGTTCTATCTTAGCAAACATTGTAAATTAATGCTAGATTTTATACCTTAAACAAAGTAAACTGTTTTCCCTTTGTGTGTGTCTCTTACCCTTTACATGCCTGGCCATGTCTCATGTAAATATTTACCAATTATATTAAAAAAAATTGTACAAGAGTCCCAAGAATAATTTTACTTAACAATTAGTTCTCGAAAAAAGGAAGTGTAGTGACAAAATTAGAATATTTGTATCGTTTAGTTTAACCAAACAATCTTATAATAACAAGTTAAATCGTGATAATGAAACTTGACTTGTTGTTTTTTCCTGCGTGAACTGACGTTGATTTTACTTTTTTTATTTTAATCACTATTCCATACTACGGCGCTGATTTACGCCACGTAATATCAGTTTAATTGTATGGATTAATTTCTAGCAAAGGAAGGTTCTAAAAAGGAAAAGGATGGATTTTACAAAATAGGTTTTTCTTTATTTTCGAGAGTCGTGTGTTCCGGTGATAACATAAACTTTATTAGCGGCTAGGAAGAAAAGAGGAGATAAATGTAGGGCTACTTTGATAGATTTCACAACTTGCAAAACTACAACAAAATGCATACAATTCTTTATAAAGCCGCGTCCACACCGGCCGCGCATCGTGTTTGCAAACAGGGATGCGCGGCCGGTGTGGACAGCACCGCGCGCACGAACGAATGCTTGTTTGTGTTCGCGGGTGCTCCGGGTAGAGTCGGTACATCAAAGGATGTTTGCTGTTTGTGGGCGTTTGGTGTGGACGCTTTTTGAGCAAACTCCTAGTGCATTTGCAAACAGCCTATGTTTGGACATGGAAAGCCAAGAAATATATATTTTTTTTTTTCTTTCGTATTATTTGTGACTAGCATCAAATAACTATATAATGACTAATAATATATACTAATTAATAAATAGTAATTGAAACTAGAGATGAGTTCATGTAAATCCAAGATTAAAAATACCGGATTAAATAGATAAATATATAGATAAAATGACATATAAGTTCAAAAATGCGTCATACTATTTGTTTAAATAATTTTATATTGCTTTCAAGCTTATTTATAGGCACAGGCCTACGGGCACGAGCCTCCTATGGGCTTTATGCCTCCTATGGGGGAATATTTATATTTTTTTCACCAAAAGAACAGATTTCTATTTGTATAAAATTAACCCGGGAAATGTATATTTTTTTCATTGGTATTATTTATGACTATAGCATCAAATAACTATATTTTAATTAAAAATATATACTAATTAATAAATAGTGATTGAAACTAGAGATGAGTTTTTGTAAATCCAAGATTAAAAATAATAGTCCACAGGCCACCATAAGAAGTGAGTCGCTGATTGATAAAGTTTTCTTACCTTATGGAATCGCTTATTTATGCCTTGTCCACCGATGAATTGGGTATATAGCAACTGGGCGCTGGGCCATTTCTTTTTTGTTGACATGCCAAACTTGCCCTTCTGCGGGAACATTGAAAAAAGATAGATAAAGTTTTGATTTTCACAGGATCGATTAATTAAATTATTTCAAAAACAGTGGTAAAGGTGGCCTCCGATACGAGTGGGCCGTTTTCTTTTCAACGTCCCCGCAGAGTGATATGTTTGGGGCGGTGGCCACCCCAAACGGCCCACTCGTATCGGTGGCCACCTTTACCACTGTTTTTGAAATAATTTAATTTAACGATCCTGTGAAAATCAAAACTTTATCTATCTCTTTTCAATGTTCCCGCAGAAGGGCAAGTTTGGCATGTCAACAAAAAAGAAATGGCCCAGCGCCCAGTTGCCATATACCCAATTCATCGGTGGACAAGGCATAAATAAGCGATTCCATAAGGTAAGAAAACTTTATCAATCAGCGACTCACTTCTTATGGTGGCCTGTGGACTATAACCGGATAAATAGATAAATATATACATATATGACATAAAAGTCCAAAAATGCGTCATATTATTTTTTTAAATAATTATATTGCTTCCAAGCTTATAACTTAAGGTACAAACCTATGGGCCTGAGCCTCCTATGGGCTCTCATAAGAAGAAATATTAAATTGATATTTATCTTTTTTCCATCAAAAGAAAAGATTTCTATTTGTATAAAATGTTTATATGTTTTGGCGTTTTATTTTTGTGGAAATAATAATCTAAAATCAGGGATGATCGAGGAGACAATTTTTTTGACATCCTGACTCTTCGTCTTCTTTTACTATTGCCATGTTTTACTAACTCACCAATGATAATAAATATGCCGGCGCTTATACCGCGTTTTGATAACCCAAATTACAAAGTTAATGCAAGTGCAATATAGTTTTATTTAGTACTTGATGATGTAGTGTACAAGAAAATAATGAAAAATAACTGGGAACAAGGACAAACGTTTGTAAACACCTGTTTGTCAAGAATGCGCGTCCGGTGTAGACGTCGTGTTTGTGGTTGTTTGCAAACCCTGTTTGCGAATGCGCGTCCGGTGTGGACGCGGCTTAAAAAGCATGTATGGAATGCCACGAAAGTATCGAATCAAGAAGATTTCCCTCAGAATGTAATTGATATAAAAAATGTTGTGCGTGAAGTCTCACGTAAAAAGGGTTTCATTGGTATTGAGAAAATAATAAACCACTTTGATTTATATGAATGACAGGTTTAAACTAAAATAAGGACTGAAAGCTATTTAATATATAATAGCAGAAAAACGGAGAAAAGCTGTTGTAGAGTAAAAGATCACAGAAATATATATATATATATATCATATATCAAACAAAACTGTGTATAAAACAAAAAATCATTTATCCATAAAACTGTAGTTATTAGTCTACCTGTTTTCGTTCAAGACTATGGATGGCGACTTAATCTATGCTAAATCTATGCTTAATCTATGTTATAGATATAGCTAATTGTTATAGATATAGCTAATTATTATTTCCTGTTTCGGAAATATAAAAATAAATACTCATATTTCTTTTTTCTTTATGCTGTCCCCTATGGTTTAGATATTAAGTTTATGCTTCGATGATGTGTCTTGAGGGGTAAATAAAAAATTTTTATTTACCCCTCGAGACACATCATCGAAGCATAAACTTAATAATAAAAATAAATAGATATAAGGCATTCTGGATGCCCCCAATAACCATTTAAAGATTACAAGAATGTGATTTTACATTATTTTTTCGAATAAATTATCAATTTTCTTGATCAATTCTTTAGAAAATTATTCGCTGTCCTCGACCGTTTTATTGACGTCATGAACATCCCAATCACGAATCTGAAAGAATTTTCAAATAACGAATAAACGGTAATACGAGAAAATAAATACGGTGGACGAGAAAATATTTCGTTTATCAAAGGAATTATAATTCAATACATACTGCGTCACTACTATCGCCGGCTAAATACAGACTCAGTTTGAACTTGTAATTCACAAACTTCTAATACAGAAATTTGTTTTAGGCATCAGGGATCTTTTATGATCCCTTGTCCGTCTGTCGGTCGGTATGTCTATCGCTTAATTTTTGCTTTACCAACATATATAAAAAAAAACTATTTGTCCGATTTTAATGAAATTTGAATAATAGGTTAAAATAAGCTCATCGTTGGTCTCTTATAAATTTCAACCTTAAGCCTAATTGTTGTTCTTCCACATTCATACAAACATACATTTTTTTTACACCAAAATCATCTAAAGTACTTGTATGATTTTTAAGAAATTTGGATGTAATTAATGCAGCCCGTTCAATTAATATTGATAAATTGATACATTTATTCGTCTAAAAAATAAATGCGGTGTCGCGGTACACCGGGTTGGAACAAAGCTTCGTCGCGTTTCATTCAATATAAATTATAAAATCACACTGCTAAGTGAATGATGTCAACGTAATGATAACACGATGTCAACTTCTTATACATGGCAGAGTTAGAAATGAGACAAAATTAAATATAACTAACCATTTGTACTTAGCGGAGTTAATGCAAAATTAAAAGAAAATATTTTTTTTTATCATTGAAAGCGTCATGCAATATGTATGGAATATTGAGAAAATGGTGAATAACATGATGAGTTGATAGTTAAAGAGGATGGTTGTAGTATAGTGAGGGAACAGGACTATTCCCTAATCCTCACGCCTCGGCATACTTCTCCATTAAAAATATTGTAAAATATATCACTTCACTACACAAAAACGTTTGCTTGTGTCAGGTTAAAATTGTACATGCCTTTTTGTACTTTAGACGATGTGTATGAAATTTTATTAAAATCATAACGTTAGAACGTAAGATATCGGTAAAAACGTTGTTTTCTTTATTTTAGTGGTTTAGGTCGGCTTTACTAAATTTAACGATCATTATAATATAAAAAAATATTTTAAATAGTTGTTTGTCTCATTAAATAGATAAAGTAGAATTTTTCCCATCCTAAAATTTGAATTTTACTTTTAAAGCTAACGTTTTCGCTACTGTTGGCGAACGCATGGGCGGATAACGTTGTCCAACGAACTGGTCCTGGGCATTGGTAAAACATGTGTACCAAATTTCAACTAAATCAATCATCTTTTACTCAAGTTATTGTCATCTGTCGATTTTGTAACGGTCTTTTTTCGGATTCACTCCCGGGCTCCAGACGCTGTAACGTGCCATAACAATTAATGTCGCGGTAACGTGCCATAACAATTAATGTCGCTGTAACGTGCCATAACAATTAATGTCGCTGTAACGTGCCATAACAATTAATGTCGCTGTAACGTGCCATAAGGAACTTAATCAAAAAAACTGTTTTGGCAGTTTTAGAAAAGAGAGAAACAATTAAATATATTACACAATAATGAGTTTTAAAAGGATAGCATCAATAAAGCACGTGAGATGATGTTACTATTTTTATTATTGTGTAGCAATACTACTTATACTTTTTATGCTGGATTATATTAAGGTTACCACATATTTTCATGAACTTGTAAATGCAATTCAACTGAGTTTTAGTAACACAAAAAAATATAATCGGATTAGAAAGCCAATTCAATAGATCAGATGACAACAATAACCGTGGGAAGCGTTGAACACGTGTGATACGAAAACACGACATTTTATTTCTTATCAACATGAATATGTAGAGTTTAATCGAAAAAAGTGTATATCATTTATTAGTCTTACTTAATATATTAAAGAGCAAACTAACAATCACAAACAGTGGCGCACCCAGGGGGGGGGGCACGTGCCCCCCCAAAGCCAGACCTAAAATTTAAGTATGCAATTCCGCCGCACGTGTTAAAGTAATAGTGTTGTGATAGTCAATAAATAAATAAATAAATAAATAAATAAGTAATTATATACCTAGTTAGCCCGACATTTTTTTTTTTGTTGGCGTTTAAAAAGACGTGCCCCCCCCCCCCCCCTCCTCCAAAGCCATAGACTTAAAATTTAAGTATGCAAATAAGTAAGTATTTTAAATAAGTCAGTATCACTTAATAAATAAGTAATAATCTACCTAGTTTCGCCCGACATATATTTTTTTGTGTGTTTAACAAGAAGATGAAGAAAAAGAATAGAAGTAAGTTAAGTTATCAACCCGTTTAGGTTAAGGATCTATGATAGGGAGGGAGCTTATAGCTCCCTATAATAGGGTAGAAAAGTGTCGTCTATTGAACTTGGAAAAATCTGCATAAAATTACGACTGTGGTCAGAACAAAAGTTCGAAGTTTTTTCGTCCCACTAAAAATAGTGGGACAAATTTCTTTCCGACTATTATCCATTGTTTATTTTGAATGAAAGGTTACAACAATAAAACATTTTTAAATCAAGTTTTTAATTAAATTTTTCTTGTTTTAAGGGTTTTTATTTTAATCTAAAGTTTTACTTTAATATATTAATTACATTTAATTCAAATAGTTAGTTGCAGTCATTAGAATAGTTTTTTTTTATCGAATAATTAATATTAATGAATTTGGAAACGGGTTCAATTGTAGAATAAGATTTTAAAAATTGCAGATACCCGACCTTTCGCAAGGAAGACTATTTTTTGTACTTATTGACTGGACTATTATATACCCTACTATGTTTATTTTTAACCTAATACTATCAGCTAATTTATGTTAAACTCAAAACATTTGGCGTACGTATTTTTTTTTATTTTTTTTTTTATTTTTTTGTTAATTCACATAACAAAAATATTTTTAAAATGTACCAATTTATTTTTCTGGCTACTAAAATAAAACATTAATCTATTAACTTTTAATAATAAAATATTATTAGTATGTATATAATTTTGTTTGATTAAAATACCCCGGTCTTCATGTCCCGTTCATAAAAAACTTAAATTTATTTGTATATAATAACATTTTAGATGCTCTTAGAATAGGCTAAAAAGACGTTTTCAAGTAACGTAAACTATCAAAAATTTCCCGGGGGAGGACCCCCGGACCCCCCTAAAAGAGAGCCCAGCCCCCCTTCAAAATTGGATGGAACCGCCCTTGATATAAAGTAATTTAAGAACAAAGAAAACCAGACTGGTTAATTGTCTGCGATTATGCTAAGCCCACATTACATCCCCCCCCCCTTATTTTTTTAAATCTGTGCCCCTCCCAAAAATAAATCCTGGGTGCGCCACTGATCACAAATAACCAAACCAACTGTAGTTTTATGGAAATCTAACTAATTAATATACTTCTATTGAAGTCTAATAAAGTTGCCAGAGTCTTAAAAACACCAAGAAACACCATTTCCAATTCAGATTAAATTCCAAAAACAGGCGCTTTGAATTGGAATGTGCCGTTGGTATAAGGGAGATAGTGGAAAAAGGTGGCTGGTTGCCCGTGCCCGTGCAAGTTTAGGAATCAGATACATTACCAGAATGCTTTCGCTGCACACGGAACGAACCCATGACCCAAATGTATTTGTTAATAACCCTTCTATATAGAACACGATTGTTTTTAACTGATAATTATTCAATGATCTTGCAGTTTTATTTTTTTACTACACCATTGATAATGAAACACTAATCTTCCAACATGGAACATTTTCCAACTTACACAAGGATTATAGAATCACTGTGATCAAAATATATTATAGATATGAGCTGGCAAAGTATTATAGGAGAAAAATAGTTTAGACCATAACAGGTGTTTATATGCTCCACACATCTAAACTTGATTGATTCCATGTATAGAAATATTTTTTCGTTTAAAACACATTCTGCGGCAATAATTAATAAAATAATAATAAAAATAATAACAATTTACTTGAAACTTTTTTTTCTATCTCCAATATTTTGCCCTCTATAGAGGGCAGATATTTACGAAGAGTAAAAACGTAAAGGATATAGGATAAGATATGTAAGGTAAAAAATATAAAGTATGGGATATTAGGAATAAACCAGTCTCGTTTCTAAGCTAAGTCTCGTTCTAGCCGGACCTTAGCAAGAGAGTTCAGCTCTTAACTAGTAGGGCACATGAAAAATAGGATATTTTTAAGATTGAAAAGTTTTGAAATAGATATTGAACTATTAGAAACAAAAATTCGATTAATATGGTTTATAGAACGAACCAGAGGACTGACATCGGTGAGTAAGGATAACAACTTGAGATATAACTTCATCACAACTGTAGTCACCGCATAATGCTTTGGAGAGAAATAGCACTTCGAAAGCTTTTCTTCTATCATACAAGGAATGAACGCCTAGACGTTCCGAGAGCGAATCGTAAGAATAGTAGATTTTATTATAAAAGACGAACAAACGTTGAATTCTTTCGACCTGATCAGATCGGATGCGGAATATGTTATTCCACA
This sequence comes from Gerris lacustris, assembly GCA_951217055.1. Classification (NCBI taxonomy): domain Eukaryota; kingdom Metazoa; phylum Arthropoda; class Insecta; order Hemiptera; family Gerridae; genus Gerris; species Gerris lacustris. Next base: position 84,883,109 of record OX578277.1, read on the forward strand.
CAGGAACAGCATACCTACTCCAAAAGTGGTTGAACTAGAGCTGTGTAGAGTCTAAGGAAGCATTCTAAAGACAAGCCGTGGCTAATACGACGAATTAAACCTAACCGAAGGGATGCTTTGGCAACAATAGAATCGATGTAATCATTGAATTTAAGCCTAGAATCGACTAGTACCCCGATGTCCGAAACTTTAAAAACACGCTGCAGAGGTGAGCTATTAAGATCGTAATTAAAATTGATATGACAGCATCGACGAGAGAAACTAATGACTAAGGATTTAATAATATTGATACTCATTTTATTGGTCGAGCACCACAACAAGATTTTACTATTGATATTACACTGTAAGAGAAGACATGAAGAGGAGCTGTAAATTTCAAGATATATTATTAAATCATCAGAAAATAACAGAAAGGGGCACTGTATAACAGTACAAAGATCGTTAATAAAAATAAGAAAGAGAAGGGGACCTAGAATAGATCCTTGGTGAACTCATGAGTAAGCATGATAGGAAGATGATAAACTAGTCAACAGACAGCTATAAAAAAAGTTTAAATATTGTTGAGGGAGACCAAAATATTTGAGTTTAGTAAGAAGAAGAGCATGATTAACAAGGTCGAACGCCTTCTTTAGGTCAAAGTAAACACAGTCTACTTAAAGACCTTTAGAGACACGAGGAGCTAAGTATAGGATAAAAGGGAAACTAAATTAGTGGTGGTAGATTTGTTTGGAACGAACCCATGCTAATTAGAATGGATAATTTTGTAAATAAGAGGAGCTAATGTAGTATGAAGAGTACGTTCGAAGACCTTAAAGAAAACGTTACATATGGATATGGACCTATAATAAGAAACAAGCTTAGGATCACCTGACTTGAAGATGGGCACACTTATTGCCGTGTTCCAGAGAGAAGGAAAAGTGGACGAAGTAAGGCAACGGTTAAAAACGGATGAAAGAACTGGCGCAAGGACTGTTGCAAAAAATTTCTTTACCAAAAAGTAGGGAATATTATCGCTCAGAAGAATTATTACATTTAAGAGAAGAAATACCTTCAAGGTCAGAGAAAGTGTTTATGGACGGAATGTGAATAGGAACTGAGGAGATACTGGTAGCAGCACTAGAATTATTATAATTAAATAGTGAAGAGCATAATAGAGTAGAACAAGTGGTGGTAGAAACAGATGAGAGTTAGAGAGCGATGAGATGGAAGGTGCTGATGGGAAGACCGATGAGAAGTAATCAGAAAACGTCTGTGCGATTTCCGAGCAATCAGACGTAGTCCCAGATGGATGAAAAATAGTTTGAGCGGATCGATACGAAGAACTAGTCATGTTTTTGACTTCAAGCCAGAAGGATTCAGGGTTATTCAGTAGAGTAGCATTAGGTTTAGGACGAAAGGACGTAAATTCTTCTTTAATACGTCTCTTGTTGAGCTGTCTATAGATACGATGAATATTAATCGCCTGTTTTACGATGCTTTTTATGAAAATAATTTTTCTTTTTGAGTATTATCGTGGGTAGGTATTTACTACGTTTTATAGTAACCTCAGGAATAAACTGAGTTATACCACCTTGAACAATACGAGTTAGAATGTCGGCACTTTCGTTCAGAACACAGGCCCAGTCGACCTGAGATAAATAATTACGAAAGGATTCGTAATCACCTTTCATGTAGTCCATAAAGGTGAACCCTTTCTTTAGCTTAATATAACAAAATGAAAAACTTTTGATTTAAAAAGTCAGCGTTGGATGATGTGATGAGAGTCTTCAGGGATTAACGACTCGATACATCTAGAGACAGCAATGGGTTTATTAATGTTCGTCACATTGACAAATTTTATTTTATTTTTGAACAACTAAGGACAATGTTATATTTTCCCCCCTTTCCCAACGCCAATTTGTTGTTGCCAATTTGTCTTTTAATTTTATTTTTCACCTATATCAGTTCAATTCCTATAGTTTTATGTTTCCTTTAACCCCTCAAACTAGACTAGAGAGGTTAGTCTAATCAACAATTTCACTTTTCAAAATTTAGGCAAAGATTTTTTTTTTTTTTTTTATGTTAAGGACATTAATTCTTATTATTGTTATTATTATTTCTCAGATATTATAGAATATGGCAGATTACGAAGTTGTGATTTCTGGAATGTCAGGCTCGTTTCCGGAATGCTCAAATGTAAAAGAGCTTGAGGATAAGATTTTTACCGACGAAAATTTGGTCACAGAAGTAACCGATCCAAAATGGACAGAATGTAAGTAAATTTAATTGTTTTTCTTTATACTTCGTATAATATTGAAATGTTTAGTGATATTCGTATTCATATGAGTAAGCACAACTCAAGCTTTGCCTCATAGTTAATGAGAAGGTAAAGAGGCCAACATGTGTTATTATATATTATATGCACAACACTTCATATATGTATGCCGGGCTCATTACAATCGCGTTCCCTTGCCACGCAAGATGGTCCGGATTCGATACCCGACTACAGCAAGGGGCATACGCTCGGTATCCATCCAGCATTCCCATATAAATAAATAGTTGCTTCAGTAAAGTGGCAACTAACTGGTTGCGTCAATGGAAAGGCGCATACAGCTGATGGAGCGACATACAAACCCTGTGTTATCGATTACATAAATGGTTGTAGGTACAAGCACTTTGGCAGGCCTAAGCCTTCCAGGCCCTCCAAGGCTGTTGCGCCACGGAGTTAGTTATTTAGTAATTATTGCAAATATGTTATTAGCTCAATTAAGAATGCACATATATTGACAAATAGTTGCCTTTTACTGCAGCTCTTTAAATCGCAATTGTATCATTGTCCTGAATCACAATATACACTATTTTCTTTTCGGAGAGCGCTTATATTAATTAATTCATGGGTTCTAATAATTAATTGTTAATTAATAATTGTAGAAGTGATTAATAACAATTATTGTAAATGGAGTACATAAGGAAATTTGGTTTAATATAATAGTTGAAATCACTTTAAGGAAAAACACTAATTGCTCAATTTCACCTCAAGTGAGCCCCTACTTAATATTTTCTCATTTCTATTTAACTGATTCACAGAGTTGAAAGATACGAAAGGGGAAAATGGATGATTTTAAAAAATGATATAAAGAAAGGGACAGTACTCTGCAAGTATATTGAGAGTTATAGATCTTAGAAATAGATTTATTGATCATGTAAAGCCAAATTAATACCAATTAGATAATTTAGCAGTATTACAAATAGGGTATAATAATAAAAGATATAGGGCCTTGATTGAAGCAAAAATTAAAAAACTTCAAAGAAAGGAATATTATTCCTAGCCCATTCAACAAAAACTGGTCAAAACAGCAATCATTTAAATTGTATTAGAAAATGAATGAATATTTAATCAAAACGGAGTAAAGAAGCGACCTTGCAGTAAAATGCATTGTTCAGTTTTAAAATAACGTTAGAGATTTATCTTATCAAAAATAATTAACATATATTTTTCCTATAATTTTAGATGAGATCAATGTACCGCTTTATACAGGCAAAATGAAGGACCCTTTAACATTTGATCAGACGTTCTTTGGAATACATAGAAAACTTGCAATGGTGATGGATGTCCACGCTAGACAAAGTCTTGAAAAATCATTTGAAGCTATTTGCGATGCAGGTAATGAAAGCAAAACTCAATAAATTTTATGTATATACATTTTTTAATATAATCTATAAACTATTAGTCAAAATTGAAAAATCTAGGTGAAAAAGTCAGTCCAAACAACAGACTGTGATGCCTGATAACCGAATGTAGCGAAACCAAAGTAGGTATCTTACTGAAAAACATTATGTACCCTTTTGCATATTATTGTAAAATAATTATTTGTAAAACACGTTTAAAACACCTTTTTAAGTTTACTTGTAACTATGGTGGATGGATGATAAGGTGTAAATTAATTAAAACAAAGTACTCCATTTTTCCTTGAGATGTTTCGGGCCTTCTTAGGACGACTGAGACTGAGGATGGCCTTAAGAAGGGCCAAAACGTCTCAAGGAAAGATGGATTAATTCGTTTTAATTAATTTACACCTTATCATCCATCCACCATAGTAACAATTAATTATTTGTTATATAACGGGTTTTCATAATAGCGGACAACCCTCAGCCCCTATTAGTATTAGTAGCATTTCTTCTTATCTAGCAGTCACCAAACTCCTCCAGCTACATGAGACGAATTCCAACAAGATGGAAGAACAGTAGACTCTCACTATAACGAGGGGGGAGCTAGCTCTCTCTCCCCCCCCCCCCCCCTTCGTTATAGTGGGATTCTATTGTTTTTCCATCTTGTTAGAATTCTCCCCATGTAGCTGAAGTGAGCGGAGTTTGGTGACTGCTTGATAGGAAGAAATAGTCCAGATCCATGGCGTCCTAAGAGTCCACATCTAGCAAGTACTTTTTTCCGGGGACTTTGAAGTTAAAAGGAGTAAGGTCTCTCATTCGGTTGCAAACCATGAGATCGGATGCAAACAGTTTAATGTTTATAAAAAAAATATATTCCAAATAATATTCGTCGAATATTATTCAGATCAAGATAATCCGAACACATTTAGTCTTCCTGCAATTAAATTAGTTATTAAATTAATAAAGATCTAGGCGCAGTAAGTATACTATTTATGATTTAAATCAATTTGCTCTGCATTTAGGATTGAACCCTGAAGAACTTGCTGGGACAAATGCTGCGGTTATAATGAGCACCATGACCAGTGAAACTGAATTTGGAAGTGTATCGATGAGCAAGAACAGTGGATACGCCATGGTAGGACACAGTAGAAGTATGCAAGGAAACAGGATCTCTTATTTCTATAATCTTACAGGTAAGAAAACATAACTCTTGGATATTAGCGTATGGATAGGCCAAACATTTTACAAGGATGTAAAAATGTAAAATGGCTGAAATCAAAACACAATTTCTTTCTCTCAGCCCCAAGACACTATTAAAAAAAAAAATTGTTTAGCCTCTTTTTAGTTGTGACTGCTTTTGGTAATTTCCGTGGGTTAGAGCCTAGTTGTCCATGCTTTGATTAATGTAAATAATTAATATTTACCTTTAACTTAATTTTGTTTTCGTGTATTATACAACATAAGGAAAAATTATAGTACATGCTTGTTCTTACTGTGCTTATTGTAAATTTTTACGAACCAGATTTTTGATTTTTTAATTTCACTTGTTATTTAGGTCCAAGTATAGTTATGAATTCATCCTGGACAGGTGCTATGCAAGGATTGCAAATTGCTTCAAACTTAGTGGCTAAAGGTCAAGTAAAATTGGCTATAGTTGGAGCAACAAATGTAATGTATAAACCTGAGCTATCTGTTCATTTTGATAAATTGGGACTGCTTAACCCGGATGGAAAAACTAAGAGTTTCAGCGCAGATGGTAACTATTAATAATTTGTAGTAAATGCAAAAACATACCTCTACTTCCTTACGAATTAATGGAAATATAAATATTATATTATCAAATAAATATTAATTTGATACGTAAAAAACATTCCAAATTGATGTGTCTTAACTATAAACTTTCAAGTATTACCAGAAAAGGTTTATAAAATTGAAAATTTAAGTTATTGTAAACAAGTTTTACATTTATATAATTTTTGTTTATTGTAAACAAGTAATTTAAGATATATACATACATACTCGTAGGGATGTGTGATGGACCACTTTAGGTGTGAAAAATTACAATTAAATCATTTTAATGAGACGTTTCGACCCTTATTTACAAGGTCATCCTCAGTCCCAGCTTTATTTATTTACATGTTGGTACTGTAATAGCATAATTCTTTATCTCCATAAGAGAATGTCATAATTTTAACAATTATGTTACGTCAAACACAAATCAGTCAAAATGAAGTTAAAATTTAAAATTTTTAAAAAACTATTAACAGGCTCAAAATACATAACTACGAATAATTAACAATTCATTTAATTGATATGAACATTAAAATGTAACAGATAACATCAACGTGATATTTTAAACCAAAATTTAAAAAGAGAGTCACCACTGCATGCAGTGCTGAGTCTCTTTAGACCTATGAATTATAGATACTAGATTTAGATGAATTAGACCAAGTAGAACTTACTCGGACAGGGGGAGACTTGGCTAATCCTATGATTTAGCTCTTTTTACTCGAGACGGCTTATTTTTTAGTGTTTTTGTTGGGATATAATATATAAAAACTTAAACAATCTAGTTTATTTGTATTAATTTATTATAATGAAACTAAAAGATATAATACAAATCGAATACCCCTATGGCCTTTCTAAAACATACACCATATACACATTTTCAATATTATAGACGGAAACATGTGACGCATGTATTATATTACCTTCATTGACGTCGTCTCCAATTATATTTATACATATTGTTCTTAGTCCGAGGCATTTTTAAGTGTTTAAAGGTATTAACGAGTGTCATCAATTACGTCAAAACGGCTAATTAACTCTCATGTAAACATCTCATTTTCTATTGACAAAAAGATAACCAAACTCGATTTCAATATGATAGTGAAAAAGAAATACGTGTGGTGTCACGGGACACCCGTTAGGAACGAAGATCCATATTCTTTTCACTAAATATAAATTAAAATCACACTGCTAAGTATACGATGCTAACTACTTATGGCGGAGTTAAAAAATTGGTTGTGCGTGAAGTCTCACGTAAAAAGGGTTTCTTTGGTATTGAGAAGATAAAATGAGTATAAATGGGGGGGGGGGGGGACGCCAAATTTTGATGTTTTTGACAAAATTGCATGGAATTTTATTACATTCAACAAGTGTTACATATTGTTGTAATCCACTCTTCAATACCTTTCATTTGATACCCCACTCAACATTTAAAAAAAAAAAATCCCCGTGATAGCAATTAGCCACCATTTTTTCTATTGCCCAGCAGACCACACATTTTGCATATTTTTTTATATTTTTAGTAACAGCAGAAATATAGTTTTAGGGGGGGGGGGGGCACGCAAAATGTTGATGTTTTTTTTAATAAATGGCACGAAAAATTAAGCACTTTCCACAAGTGTTATATATTTTTGTAATCTACTCTTCAATACCTTTCATTTGATACCCCACTCAAAATTTAAAAAAAATATTTTTTCGCGTGACGTGAATTATCCGCCATTTTGGGTTTGAACAGCTGATAATTTTGAGTTCGCTATATTTTTCCTGTGTGCGTATCAAAACGATCTTAATTACTGGAAAGTTTCATGTTTCTATCTCTTTTGATTCAAAAGTTATTGGAACCGTAGAGAGTGACAGACAGACATACACAGGAACGAAACTATAAGGGTTTCTTTTTTTGGTTTTACCAACGAAACCCTAATAAGATACAAAATTAAAAGTAACTAACTATTTGTTCTTAGGTTGAAATTTTACAAGCCTATTTCAATTGTACTTTAAACTATGTGTGAAATTTTATTAAAATCGTTATGTTTGAACGTAAGATACCGGAAATATCCTCTATTTTAAACGTGTAGGTCCGCTTTAATGTTTTTAGCGATCTTTAACACTTCATAGCGGTGTCGGTGTTGGTTTTACTATAACAGTTGTTTGTTTCTTGAAAGTTAGAATTTTTTCCGGCCCTAAAATTACAATTTTACATTTCAAGCTTACGTTTACGCGAGCGTTGCACGCGACCGCTTGAGCGGATAATGTTGCCCAACGAACTCGCCCTGGACATTGGTAAAATGAACATTTTACCAATGTCCAGGTCTAATCGGTCTCATTTACTCAAGTTATCGTCATCGATCGATTTCATGACGGTTGGATTTGTGACGGTCGTTTTGGTCTCATCAAATAGATGATGTTAGAATATTTCCCGTCATATAATTACATTTTAAAATTGGAAAAGTAAATAAATAAATTTAAATTGGAATAAAAAAATCGCAAGTTATCGCGAGCGTTTCACGCGAACACTTAGGCGGATAATGATGTCAAACTCATCCTGAGCATTGGTAAAACTAACGTGTGTACCAAATTTCAACTAAATCGGTCATCATTGACTCAAATTATCCGACACACACACAGACAGGATGCATAGTTTGTTGAATGTAAGATTCGAAATCATTGTGATTATTTAGAATAAAAATGTCTCCAAATTCAGAAATTCCTAGACAGAAATCCGTTTCAGACATCGCAGGGAATGTTTTTTATCCCTTGTCTGTCTGTGGTTAAAAATTTTATGAGAACCACCATAATTTGAAACCACTTATTCGATTATGATAAAATTTAAATAGCAGGTCACAATTTTATGAACAATAGTAGATCTCAATAATTTTAGCCTAATGCGCCATTGCTTTCTCTTCTCAATTTCCACAAGTCCACATACCTTTTTCTTGTAAACACCTTTATCTATCTTTAAAAGTACTCATCTGATTTTCATGGCTGTTAATAGTAGCCCACAGATGGTCTGATTAATTTCAACCGACTGCACACATTTAATACTAACTAAAAATATAATGGGAGCCGAAACAGGTCCAAAAATCAAACATTTAATTCCATTTTAGTAGAATTGCATTATTTTATACTCATTTGACCGTTCATCCAAGATAGGTCGCGAGCAAGTTAAGTGCCTGGCTGACTATATCTATTATAATTTACTTATAATAATCCTAAATCAAATAAATTTACTAAAACAAACAGAAGCATAAATATAAGTTTGCATCGATGTATTTGATCTATTATTTAGAATTACTTTTGGTAATTATTAATATTTGAATTTTGAAAACACGTTTCCATTATCTCTTCAGTTCTTCGATTGATTTTGTTTGTTTGTCTCAACATCATTGGTGATAAGTGAAGTACAAAAAGAACTAGGGATTTCCTTGAATAAGTCCGTCTTTGTCCTATTTCTTTCACGCCCTTCAGAATGCAATAGTAGGAAATTATAGAACGGTAGGTCACCTATTCAGACAAATATCGTAAATATAAGCCACTTAGATTACCTATTCGACGAATAAGTTCGAAACATAACTCACACTCTGGGAATTCAACCCGATATATTGGCATTAGGATATGGTTTTAAGCAAAGACGAAAGCTCATAGCTACGCTTTTCCGCTAACCCTTGTTTGTAAAATATTTTAACCTTGCGGGAATACAATTAAAAAAACAATTTTTTTTTAACATCTAAATTAACTATATTATTTTAACGCTTATTTATTTCTAGCGGATGGTTACAGCAGATCGGCAGGAGTTGTAGTATTTGTCATTCAAAGAGCTCAAGATGCCCTCAGATCCTATGGTAGTATTGTCAAAGTACTCACGGCCACCGAGATGAATCACCCATATCCATGCATTGAAGCAGCCGGCTTTCATAGTTTTATCAGTGATTTCTATTCCGATCTACATATCAAGAATTCTGACATTGCCTACATAGAAGGGGATGGATCAGCTTCATTGGTGAGAAGTTTTAAAACTATTCGTTTTGTGGGGTTCACCTATATTCATTTTAATATACAACAAAATAATAATTTTCACAATACTTTCTCCGAATTCACCCTCACATTTGGGCCTACTGTGAGGTCCAATCTACTGTATTTTTTGTTAAATGGGTCGAATTATTTAAAACTTTTTTTTACACCAGATAATTGTTTAGTTCAATTAGAACACCCCACGCGATACATACTTTGGCAGACAAACAACATCCTTTACTTGTACTGGATGTATTAGACCTAGTAGAACTTACTTGGACAGGGGGAGACTTGGCTAAACCAATGATCTCACAAGTGTTTTTGTTGTTTGTTGGAGTTTAACTTTACTTGTCTCCAAATCTTGTAAATAAAACTAAAAAGACTACCTAAAAAGCTGAAACTTCCATAGAGTATGTATTGAAGATGTCAATTTAATTGTTAATTTATTAAATAATTAATTGAATTGAATAAGAAATTATTATTTTTTTTTTTTTTTCATTTAAAAAAAAAAATTATACTTTTAAATAAATCTTTCTATTGACTGCTTCGGAGAGACTTCTAAATTCTCTCCCATGAATACGATTTTTTTGTTTTTTTATAAAATGGCCAACCCTACAAAAAGAGCAATTTTTAAATCAAGGGTTCAAACTACTAAAAACTTTTAAAACTATGTAGGTATATAGATATACAGTGGGTCCATGGATTGAGCGCACGTGGGGTGTAAATTAAGAGAAAATGTCTAGTTGAAATTTGAGCTTCTTGGTCTTAAACTAAGAAGTTAAAAAAATTAGTCCAATTAAATAATTTACAGGGTGTTATTAAGATGAATTTACAAAAGTTGTCAAGAGTAAAGTTCCTTAGTTTTTAAAAATATTAAAAAATATTTATATTTTTAAGTATTACTAATATTTATTTCTTATAATGTTGTTTAAAATTAAACTTGCCACACTTGCACTGAACGAACAGTCACGACTATTAGGCCGGATCATCACACACTCAGGAGGCAGGCCTTCATTCTAAAGTGTTGTCAGACTGTTCAGTTTAAACTGGCAGGCCTGCCAGATCGTGTGTTCCATGGTTAAAACCGTGGAATGTGAAACCACCATCACTGTCCATACGTAATCTGGGTTTAAATATTTTTCTTCATTTTATTATATTTTAACATGCAACATATTTTAACATTTAAATTTAAAATTTAGCCCAAGTCTTCTTCCTAAGCCACGCGCGGAGGAGGGATAAAAAAAAAACATTTAGGGAAATTAGTGAAATAAAATTGGACAATATAAATTGTATACTTATTGATTCAGCATTAAAAAAAGATAAGGATTGTTTTAATTAGTACTTTAAATTAGTAAATACATTTTTCTTCTTTTTTTTTAAATGGGGGATTATTGTTTTGATTGCAGAAATCAGATGCCATGGAGCTAAATGGTTATGCAAAGATTCTTTGCCCAGGAAGAAAGGAACCTCTTCCTGTTGGATGTGTCAAGAGTAGACTTGGTCATGCCGAATCTAGCGCTGCTTTTATGTCAATAGTTAATGCTCTGATTGCTTTCAAGACAGGCTATATTCCTCCTTGCTTAAATTTTTCATCACCGAATCCATTAGTACCAGCTTTATTTGATGGAAGGATGAAGGTAATTCTTCGTTTTGAATGAATAAATAATAACTCTTATTAATTCTTCATCAACTTAAATTACAAATTTAAATTTTCAGATAGTGACTGAGAAAACACCATTAGATGGAGATTTGATTGGCGTTAGTAACTTTGGAATTGGCAGTATTTTCGCTCATGTACTTTTAAAGAGAAACCCGAGATCATGTCCTGTCAGGAAAACTTCTAACAACGCTCCTGAAGGCATACCTAGACTCTTCCTTTTATCTGGCAGAGATGAAGATGTTATGAAAGAGGTATTAGTAAAGGTATGTCTAATAAGTTTCTTAATTTATTATAATGGTAAAATATTTAGGCTCACGAAACGTATCCTAAAGCTGCTGTAGAAGAAACACACTCACTTTTAGAATGATAATATAAGAAATCAAATGTGGACCCTGTGAAACGAGGAGAGTAAGTAACAATAAAATCATTTCTTTTACAAATTATCTCAATAATTAACTTCGTTTAGAATCTTCTAAGAAGAAAGAGGTGACTTCATCTGCAGGGTAGATGAAAATATACAATGGTTTTCCCTCTGGTCATTGTCTTGATAAGTCAATTGAGTGAACGTAAAAAAGTTAACTAGTGCCTAAATTAGTGTCCATTTACTGTTCAATACTATCGTTTAGTTCACATAAAATACAATTTATTAATAATAATTATGTTAAGTAATTTATCTCAAACTAATGTGAAAAACTGATTTATTGTATGAGTTTATTGCCTTGATCCCTGCATTCGAATGTTAAACATGTTTCAGATTTCGGAAAAACCAGTCGATGAAAACTTCTACGCTTTAAATTATAATTTGTTTAAAACTGATTTTCCTAAGCACTTGTTCCGTGGATATTCAATTAAAGGTGAAGGAATAAAATCAGTATCTGTAATTGTAAGTATAATATTAAACATTTCTGCATTAATAATTTATATATATTTATATACACACACATATATATATATATATATATATATATATATATATATATATATATATATATATATATATAAATATATATACATATATACACATACATATATATCATTAATAAAGAATTAGGTATAATTAGTCACATTAGGCATTTGTAATCCTGATATTTACACATTTAAATTATTTATCAGATTAATTTTCATCTGAATCATCATCCTGACTTATCTAGTTCACCCATTCTTCACTCATCACTCATCACTTTTTAACATCAAAACATTCCTTCCATTTTTAGACTTAATCTTGGACTACGATTCAGATACATATTGTTGAAGAAGTACCCTAACAAGATGATTAAATGTTAAATATTTGCTTCTCTAAATGTTGCCTACTTTCAAAATCCTAATATTATGTCTAAATGTGCCTTAATTATATCAATATTATTTATTTTTAATTTAGCCGTACAGTTCAGGTGTTCATCGACCAGTATGGTATATATTTTCTGGTATGGGTTCCCAGTGGATTTCAATGGGCACAGGTTTAATGGAGATACCAGTTATCCGAAGAGCAATTGAAAAATGCCATAATGTATTGTTGCCAAAAGGATTAGACTTAATAGAGATAATAACTTCAACAGATCCAGCTAATTACGACAATATCCTTCACGCTTTCGTAGGCATAGCAGCTATACAGGTAAACATCTAGTTTATAATAAACATACATTTTGAACAACTTGGAAATTATTGCTTTTAGACAGGGAAAATACAAAATATATTGAGATTAAAAAAAAATATGTGTGAGATTCTCACGCTTTAGAAGTGAAACGTATGTTCCAGAAACATTTGATTTTATGCATTGCTCTCTTTGCATTTGCTGACGATTTTATTATTTATGGATTCAGAAATGGATATGTGGAATTTAATTGAAAAATTAAATATTTTCATCACATTTTAGAGAATAATGAAGAAAAAAAAATTAAAACAACATTTATATAAATAATATTATTATAATGTATATAATATTACGCTTTTATACCAATTCTGTGTATTGGAAAATCATCTACCTCCGTGGATCAGAGGTCGGTGAATCGAGACTCATCCAAGTAAAAAAGATTATTTAACTTATCAACTGCCAATTTAAGCCAGCAGTTGAGTTACCTATAAAAAATTCTTTCACTTAGACAAGTCTCGAATCACAAACGTCGTTACATGCAATTTCGTTTTCATGCAAGCCAATTTACTCTACTACGGCTAAAGAAGTTTAACTTCAATAACTTTTCATTATTTGTAGGTAGGCCTTGTTGATCTTCTCGAAGAATTAGGTGTTAAACCCGATGGTATAGTTGGTCATTCCGTGGGAGAACTCGGTTGTTCTTATGCTGACAAATGTATGACAGCTGAACAAATAATACTGGGTGCATATTACAGAGGCAAAGCTTCAAATGAAGCTAAACTAATTAAGGGAATGATGGCTGCTGTTGGTAAGTTCTAATCTTAGTTGGTCATTTTATTGGGCATATTAAAATTACTAATGGAGTTAAGTAACGATTTATAGCACATAAAACAGCGTTACTTATTTTTTATGAGTAAGCCATTCAATTGGATTGATGTATTTATAAACTTATAATATTCCTTAGGTAAGGGCTACGCTCAGATTAAAGATGAACTACCAGAAGGGATTGAAGTAGCTTGTCATAATTCTAAAACCAGTTGCACATTGTCTGGACCAGCAGATATTATGGAAAAGTATGTCGAAGAACTTAAAAGTAAAGGAGTATTTGCAAGATTGGTTAATGTATCCAATATTGCTTATCACAGTAAGCATATAACACCGGCTGCTCCATCGCTTCGTAAATACTTGAAAGAGGTAGTCATATTACAATTGTTGTAATTATTAAAAATGATAATCCAGTTGTTTAATTTTGTTAAATAATCGTTTTAGGTAATACCAGAGCCGAAACTACGATCAAGTAAATGGATATCAAGTTCAGTTCCCGAAAGTCAGTGGGACACCGATCTCGCTAAATACTGCTCTGCTGAGTACCACACAAATAATCTTCTAAGCTACGTACTATTCGAAGAAGCAACAGCGCATGTTCCAAACGATGCCATCTGTATTGAGATAGCACCACATGGACTTCTTCAAGCAATTGTGAAAAAATCTCTGTCTACGTGTTCTCATGTTCCCTTGACGAATAAGGCAAAAGAAGGGTGTTCCTTCCTGATAGAAGCACTTGGAAAGTAATTCTCTTTTGAGTATATAAGGTTTATGAGTATAATATAATTTGAAATTTGATTATAATTACTTTTTAAATAAATAATTACCACAAGGTGATTACATTTATTTAATTCTTTAGAAAGTTGTAAGGATAAATTTAGAAAATTTAAATGTCTAAAATTCTGTGGAAAAATTTCTAAGCGAGTATTTTACAAATAGCCTTAAGTAATAAATACCATAAGAGTAACGTAAGGAGTTAATCATTTTTAACGTAAGTTTATACATGACTTAAATTGATCCAAGCTACCGCATAAAATTCAAGTTACGCTCTGTTCGAGACAGAAAAAGTATACGAGTATTTTATACCGAATCAAAATTAAAGTTTTAAATCAAACGTATCTATTGGTAATTTTAACTTATAAACAAAAAAGTAAAAAATTCTTAATATGGAACTTTTTTTGGAGTAAAAATGTGTAAGAGAAATAAATAACTTTGCTCACTATTACAAAAACAAAACAATTTCTTGAGTGCTAACATTTCAAAAATACTTCAGAATACTGTGTTTTATTATATGAAATATAGCCTCGAACCCCCCCCCCCCCCCCCCCTCCCCCTCGTTGTCTTCCTCATTAATTATAGAAAGACTACAATTAACTCAAATGGCATACGCTAACTGATGGAAAGTCACCACAGACTAGGAATTGTTTAGCCAGCCTATCGAATGTACAAGAGATAATAGTAGACGGCGAGGATGAATATCATGTTCAAAACTAGTATTTTAGCCCTTATTGGTACCATTTTTACTACTCCTATGATAGAGAGTTTTAGCCACTTCACACATCATGCCACAATACAAAGTACCGCCAAAGCGAGAATGATGGTGTGATCAATAGTGAGTAATGTAAATCAGAGTATCTTAGAGCGGGATTGAACCCATGGCATCGTATTGCCCTCGATTCATTAATGGCCAATCAGACGGGACAAGTGACTTAAGCCACACGTTCAAGGTGGCTTCTAACGAATATACAAAGAAATATGAAAGACTTTTTTTGTAAGAAAGAAGAGACATTTTTGCTGAAAGATATAATATTTTAATTTTGTTCAGATAGCCTTCTTAGCTAAAGTATTTAAAAAATTAATCTTTATGCACATAATTTTTTTTTTCTAGTTTGTATAAATCTGGAGTTCAAATGGACCTAACTAAACTTTACCCTCCAGTGAAATACCCTCTGCCGAGAGAAACAGATTACAATACCTGCATAACTTGGAACCACATAGAACGCTGGGTTCCTTTAGCACTTGTATACGAGGTTTGTTTGTTTTTATTAAATAATAATTTAATCAATTGACCAAGTCAGTGGCGTAGGAATTCATTTTTGACAGGGTTGGCTCGGCACCTCCACTAAGGGGGGGGGGGGGGGGGTACATACTCTTTATCAGTGCTCGGTTTACAAAACGTCGTTTTTCCATTCACTCCAAAGATTGACAGACAGACACGGGACCAAAAATGTTATCCGCTGTCGTAAACGGATTTCTGTCTTGGAATTTTTGAAATCTGAATCATCAAAAAATGTCTTTCTTCAAAATGACCGTACTTTTTAAGCTCGAAGAAAAAATGAATTGTTAAATAAAATTGTAATGATTATTGTTCAATTTTTAGAATAAAGATGGCCCTACAAAGGGTTGAAACATTTCATCTTTAGAGTCTACTAAAAGAATAATGGTACTTCTTTAGATTGTTACTGCCCTATGGTGTTTTAGAATAAAAATGAATTTGACTAAATAACTATTAAGAAAAAGGGATGTTTAGTACTTTGGGACAAAGGAATATCCCACTTCTGTTTTGATAAGGGGAGTATCAGTCTAAAGAAGAACATTCCGTACACCTTCTTTAGATTGTTACTCCTCTCTGTTGTTTTTTTATAAGGGGAGTAATAATCTAAAGAAGTGCCAGAATAATTTTTAAAAAAACCCATCCATTGATTATTAATAATAATTCCCTCTTAATACACTGATCATTTTCAAATGTAAAGATTTTTTATATAATAATTGTAGACATTTATGTCTACATGCTTAACAGTTTTACATGTAATTTTTTAACAACTTCAAAAAATAGTTTTTATTAATTGAAATAAGTTAATCTGTTATCAATTTTAAAGTCGTACCTCAAAATCAATACTAATCCGTTAGTTGACAAATTTCTCTTTTATGTATTAGTTGATATTTTTTCTCGAGGAAATCTAAATCTTTATTCCCAACTTTTTTTTCGAATTCACGAATCTGACGTCAAAGGTATCATTGAGTGTTGTGTTTTGATCTATTTGTTTTACAATCTATACATATAATATAAACGTTTTTGTCTGTACATTGGTCAGAATTAAAAAAAAAATTGGATACTTTTTCATTTCAAATATTCCGAAAACCGAATCCGGCCTTAACTATTTTCGTGAATGAATGTATGTATGTCTGCGCCACCAGTCCGATTTTATAGGTACAAAACCGGCAAAACTAAATCCATAGATTTTTTTCAAAGGTGAGAGCAAATATGTTGCGCATGTTGTAGGCTTGGTTTCTTCGAAAATCATTGAATAGAACAAAAGTTATTAACAATTTTATAAAATAAAAATATAAAAAAAAGGTTGACCCATCCGACATAACCAAACCCCCCAAGACTAGCTAACCAAAATGTTTGGGACTTCTAGACTCTAGACCACATTGAGACTCGCGGATTGGTCGGGAATTGGCCCAAACCGACTAGAAAAATCCGATAAGTTAAAAAAAAATTATTTTTACCCCCTTTAAAAAATTTGGAAGCTTATTGCGGCTAAACGGTAAGTCATATCGAAAAGCAGACTGCACCAGCGGGAACTGATTTTAAAAAGTCTATAACTTTGGTCCTATGACTTTTGGTCGTAACTACCTTAAATAGAGCTAAATTTGATATTTTTATTTTTCATTCTTACTTTGAGCTCTTACGGCGTCCGCAATTGTTGACCGATTTAATATCTGAACGAGGTTCTTAAACCCCACACTAATGCTCTTTAAATCGTGTATTTATTGTTTTATTAATTTCTCCTAGAACTAGAGTTATTAAAATTTACTGGTGCAACTGCCGTATTGAGATAAGAGACTTGTAATTAAATTAAAACACCAATAGTTGATGATTGTTCAATGACTTCCCAGTTAAATTGGTTTTGACTACGTTTATTTTCTTATTTATTATACCTTTTTTTTAGCATTGTTAATTATTAATACATTACTTAGTTAATATAGTAGTTATTACTAATCTCACGCAACCACATTTATTCCAATAATAATATATTTTTCTTTTGATTTGTTAGTCTTTAAATAGATATGATAACTTAAATAGAATAATTTTACTTTTTTCTAAATATAAAATTAAGCCCGTTGCCACAGGCCTGAGGGCTCAATCTATATAATCTAAAGTTAATAATAAATTATGCAATTTAAAGATTATTCATGGTCCAAAATTCAAAGATTTATTAGCATACGCCCGTACTAAACTAACATTAGCCTAATATTTTCCCCTACTACTCAATTTTGAAAACTAAAATTTAACTTTTTTTAAACTATTTGTTAATCTTATTAACAAATCTCTATTCGGCTAAAAGCTATTCAGATGATCTCTGTCTCTTATGATGTCTCACAATAAGATTTCAAATTTTATGTCTCCCAGTATAATTTGGTAAAGATATATTAAATATAAATCCCATGCAAATTTTAATTTTCAGGAGTTTAAGAGAACAAAGCCCATGTTCTGGAAGAAATTTACAATTAAGGCTGATGAAGATATTGATATAAAATCGAATCACATGCTCAGGAGAAATAGTTATTTCCTGAAATCAAAAATGATGGTAAGCTTTTATTGCTGTAATAATTTATTTTTATTTCCATTAACTTAATATATAATAATAATAATGAATGTTTATTTATACATACAATAAAATAAATACATGTGACAGAAGTCTCATAACAAGAATTTAAAAAATAACAGAAATAAAACAAAACAACATGCATAACCAAATAATTTCTACCTAAAACATTAAAAGCAATGACCTTGGGGTCGGCTGCTGGGAGTAGTGCGGCGTACAATTCTAAATAATATTTTTAATCTGACCTACCTATCATGAATGAAAACAAATAACATGCAAATCAATAACATACGTTTATCACTAGATTCCTAAATATAAATATTAGGCATGCGTTATCTGTACGTGTTTATCACAATATACAATACAGTAATCTTTATTCTTTAGAGGTTCTCTATTAAATAGACAATATCTTTAAACTGTGACTTACTTATTTATAATTTTTTTTTTTTTTACATTTATAACAGAATTTTTAAACAATAATAAATTGTTAAATAGAAATTCAAAATATTTAATTAAAATTTGTAATAGAATTATTAAATAATAAATAAATTAATTAGAATTATTAAATAATAAATAACTTCAATTTTTTAAATAATTACAATAATTTAAATAATAATAATCACATATTTAAGTAATACATAATATAAACATAGAATGCGAGCATACATAAATATCATACAAAGACACATATACATATAATATAATATATAATATAAATTTTATTTGTTTTTTATTTTATGTTTAATTTAAAATAGATTTTCTTACTTTGTTGGCTTCTAAGATATAGCTGTAGACTCTTAAAAAGTCAGCTCCATTTAAGAGAGAGAGTATTTGTTGGGTTGTTAAAATATCTTCTTCAAACCATTTGATTCGGATTGGACGGTACACTGGACAGGCACTGAAAAAATGAAACATATCCTCTATTTGCTCAGAATCACACAAAACACACATTCTATTATTTTGTTCAATCCAAGGTTTACTGTTCAAATCTAATAGCTCTCCCCTGGCTTTAAGAATATTGCTTATAAAACTAATGCTATTGTTATCTTGAAAGTAATCCCTGCTTGTACTATCATAATTAAGCCTTTTGTATATCTCTCTTGTCGAGCTTCTCGCCATACTGATGCAGTCATCCAAGTTTTTCTCTTTTAATTTTTGTATCAGCATAGTTAAATTTTGTTTCCAGCTAGCCGGTTGTATATCGTTCCAGTTATTTTGTATGTCATAAAGCTCCAGTAGTTTTTGCCATTCTTTATACCAGGATATTTTGCACTTTATTATTTCCTTGGCCATAATATTGGGTAATCTATTTTGTGGTAGCTCTAAACATCTTAAAATAAAATCTACATGTAGTTTAAAAGTGTACAAGTATACTGGTAGCAGACCGGTCTCTATGAGCAATATATAATTAGGGGTGTGTTGGGGTAACCGCAATATTCGTTTAAAAAATACTCTTTGGACAGCTTCAACAACGTCATACTGACGGTAACCCCATATTTGGGCACCGTAGCAGAGCACTGCGCGAGTTACCGAGTTGAAAACTGTTGATTTCTTGGAGTATGATGGGATGTTGTCGTTGTTTAATATGTTTTTCCAGGCCACATTATAACTGAGCTTTGCCGAGGAACTTCTTTCGCTGAAGTGCTTACTCAATGATAATTTTGGAGTAAACACCATGCCCAGATACTTATACGAATTAACTATTTCTAACTTTTTTGCGCCGTAGTAAAACTTTTCGAATTTTTTTAGTTTGCCTCCATTCCTAAACACCATGACCTTCGATTTCTCTAGGTTGACTTTCAGATTCCATGTTTCACAATATTTTTTAAAGCTGTCTATAGCCTCCTGCATTATAAGCCTATTATCTCCTAATATAATTAAGTCGTCGGCATACGCTAATACAGGAATGGTTGTTTCCCCGATTCTGACTCCGCCGTGCAGGTACTCTTGAAGATCATTGAGAAAAATAGAAAAAATTACCGTACTCAGTACACAACCTTGTTTTACACCCATGTCTGTATTAAATGATTCAGTGACGCCACCTTCACACCACACACCGGACCTAGTATCTTTGTACAGGCTTTTAAGGTTTTTTAGGAATTGTGTTGAAACTCCTATGTTTGAAAGTTTGAGGAAGAGTGCTTTCCTATCTAGGGAGTCAAACGCTGCCTGCAAATCTACAAAAAAACCGTACACTCTCCCCCTCTCTTTTTTTACTTTAATCTCTACTATCGATGTTAGAGTAAATATGTTGTCAAGCGTCGAATAACCTTTCCTAAACCCTGCTTGATATTCGTTCAAGATGTTTCTGTTATCTAACCAATTACATAAGCGTTCTAGCATAATGCCTGTGAAAGCTTTGGCCATAGTGTCGATCAAGGAAATTCCGCGATAATTCGCCACTAGGTTAGGATCGCCTTTTTTATGTAAGGGCATGATAATTGATCTTCGGAATGAATCCGGCACTTCTCCTGATTTGTATATTTTAGTGAATAGTTCATGGAGCTTTAGTACAAAACCTGTCGGTGCATATTTGTAGTATTCGCTAGGTATTCTGTCGCATCCAGGAGCTTTATTATTTTTCATCTTGGAGAGACAATAAGTTACTTCATCGAGTTCTATTTCCCTATCTAAATACTCGTCTATAATCAAAGGTTCAGCATAACTCATGGAGCCAGCTATTAAAGGGGGGTTCAATAAGGGGTAAAAATACTCGACCCAGTCGTTAGCACTTATGTTTCTCCCTTGAGTAAAAGATTTGCGCAGAAGTTCTTTAGTTATTTTCCAAGAATCTTTATTTGTTTTTATATTGCTAAGCCTGCCGCACAGCTCATTGTAATAATCATTTTTTGCTTGTTTGCGGGCTAACGAGTATTCTTTTTTAGCATTGATGTATAAAGTTTCGGTAAAGCTTGACTTATTCACGCGTAAAAAATCTAATAATTTGAACACTTTGTTCCGATGTTTTAGGCATTTGCCGTTAAACCAAGGCTGCTTAAATGGCTTGTTTTGAGCTATATCCTGCTTTCTATTGGCTACTTTGTATATCACGTCAGTGAGAATTTTAACTCCGCTATCCACATTTATGTTCTCAAGTTCTATAGTCTCCACTAATAAATTCGTTTTTATCTTATATTTTTCTACAGCTTCATTGTTTATTAACTTAATATACGACATAAATTAAAGGAGACAAGCGCAAGCGTGTACTGTGTACGCTTGTGAAGAGGGTCCAGCCCAAACCAAAATTAAATTTTAATGAATAAAATCATAACTTATTCATTATGCCAAAACATTATTTATTACAGAATAATGGCGAAGTTAGTTTATAATTATATAAATAAAGTTAATTCATTTCCTTTACATTGTAGACATATTTTATGGATGCTTTAAGAAAGCATATTGAAGCCGATTCTATGGTTGTGAAATGTTTTGCGTTCCGAGACATAACGTTTCACCAAGACCTCCGATTTAATAAACAAGGTAAGACTAACATTTTTTTCTCTTAGAAAATATCAACAATATGAAAAGAATATTCGATTAATAATACGAGTCCTTATACCTTATCAATTACGAAAAGAAAAAATCGAAAAACCGCGAGATGGATAATACGCGGGTGGAAAGGCGGCTACGTACTGGCGTTAAGATAAGTTAAAGACGAGCCAGAGTTCGGTAAGTTCTTGCCTCCCTTGCTGGAGCAAGTTGCAAAGAGAGGAGAGAGGGAGACAGTTAACCGAAACCTAGAAATAGACTTATGAGTGAGAATAGAACCCATAGTCACGTTAACGCAAGCCATCTTTCGCAAACGCCGCTAAAAGAAAAATCATTCCCAACATATTTCACATGTTTCCCCTTTTCTTGAGCAATGTGGGCAACAATTAGAGAAAAATACATAATTTTGGTTCTTTTTAACTTTGAAATCTATTTGGGTTAAATTTCATAATACAACATAACCTCCAGAGACGTTCATCCACAATTCAAGTTCACTTTTATCATTCCATCATCTTACTCATCTCTTCATTCATCAATCAGACACTAGTGGACTCAAACTTACTATTAACTAACTTATTTAATTAGTGGTCTTAAATTTACTCCTTAATTTGTAAAATACGTGAAAATATTGATTTAATTTCACCAATTTTACTATGTTTTTTATTAGCTTGCTTTCTTGTTTGTTTTTTTGTCCGGTACAAATATGACAATCGATTTCTAACTAACTTCCTGAATAGCTAGACATTTGAAACTTTTAGCATAGCTCAGAACACGATGACAATGCATTATTTTAATACTTTTAGCCATCTTTCAGCAGAATTTAATTGGGTTTCAGCAAATTTTGCTGTATGGAAAGTTAAATCGGAAAAAATCCGCAAGTTATTTTATTTGTTTTGCCATGTCCCATATTTACGCAATCTTCATTTTGACGGGTTTCAAATTTGTGGTTTTTATAAATAAATAAGAGATAAACATAGAATGACAGCAAAACAGGAAATGTATCGATTATATTATTTATATTATTCCAAATATATAGATGGCACGGTTTAGATTTGGTGTTGGGGAGATCCGTTGTACAAAGATTTGTCCCTTTATAGGTTTAAGATCAGCTCTCTATACTCTAGATGGTTATTTTATGTGAAGTAAATAAATTCGGAACTATTTTTTTTTTTCACTAACATTATATATTATATAACAATAACAATTATATTATCATCATTACATACGATTCAACAGATAATTTAAAAACGTAGTATATATAAAGTTCTTTTTATCTTGAAATTATTTAATCTATGGCTTAAAATAATAATATATTAAACTTTTCAGCAACGTTATTCTTTTACGTATTCATAGTTTTATGAAATACATAAGTACTCTTGTTTATGTTATTTAATGAGCTCTTTATGTGTGTACAATTACAACGATTTTGCATTTCATTATATTTTTTTTTTTTTAAATCCAATTCAATCTCTAGAAATATAATGAAGTGCTTTTAAATCAATAATGGTTATTCCTCTTAGATGAAATTTGTATACATAGGCATTTATGTACAGTACAGGCAACTAAATGATACTAAGTTATGAATAACAAATATACTTTTTACATATTGATTTGAAGTGGCTTGAAATAATAGAATTGCTGTATTGTAAGTATTCCCGTGTGACATTTAAATATCAAATACAAATACATAAAAATGTTTACAGTATCCATTTATTTTTATTAATCATAATGTTTTTTATAGATGCTACACCAACCGTGAAAACGTTATTTCAAATTGGTTCAGGTGCGTTTGAAGTACTATATAAACATGAAAAAATAATATCCGGTGTTCTGACTCATGAGTTAACACTACCGAAGCCTAGTTTAGACTCTGACTTTCCAGCGGGCCAGGAAAAGCGGATAAATATGTCTGAAAACCAAATTTATGAGTTTTTCGAGGCGAATGACTGTCGATTTAATGGTCCTTTGAGGAATATATCAGGAATCACGATTTTTGAAAAAGGTACGTGTAACTATAAAAGTATCAAATACTTTTTCTTAAATGAGACTAGTTACTTTTCTTTTTACCTTTGATACATCACAATAAAAATGTAAAATTGTTTTCGTTATTTTCGAGTACTTTTTGGGATAAGAAATACTGTGTGTAAACCTAATTCTATTAATTATCGTTTCAAGGATTTGCTGGCAATATTAAGTGGAGAGGAAGTACAGAACTTTATTTCGACGCAATTTTTAAACTGTTAGAGTTATACACAACTTTTCAAAAGGACGAACTTATGGAATTAGATCAAATTTTGCAGTTTTTGTACGATCCATCAGTGATGCCAGAGAATGATGAAGGTACGTCTAATAATAATTCAATTTATAGTAATTATTGTTAATTTGAGTATTTTTAATGACTGAGCACACCACAAAGCTGTTTATGTGTTCATTAAACTGTTTCACTAAGTGATATTACTTAGTTCAGAGATATTTTTAAAGAGCTTGTTACCTTGCTGATATTTTTATTAATCAAATTAGTAGAAACAAGACTATCTTAAGTATTTGTATTGGTATATTGTCAATATTCTGAAAAAGAATTTAACTCTTTAAGTTTTATTGTTAATAATAATTAAAAAATTGTTATTATTAAATAAAAATTTACTAGCACTCTAGTATTAGAAGTAGGCTCTCAATTGTTTTCAGGTTATGCAATGAATTAATATTAAAAATAACGATTTAAAGAAATTCCTCGCCAAATTATGTTGGATTATCTCTAGTAATTACGGTTTTCTTTCAGATATTGATGTGTATTATGATGAGAATCTAGGATATTTATGTGCAAAAGGTGTTAGACTTTTGCTATTTAAAATTAGACCATCACAACATGAAATTGAGGGAGGAATATGCATGAAAAACCTTCAATTTATACCTTACTCAAAACTTGATGCAAAGGTGAGTTAAAAATAATCATTGTGAAGAAATGAATTTTTATTTAGACAAAGCCTTTTGCATACTTTTTAATCTATGTTTTTTCTTCCAAGTTTTATCTATCTTAAAGACCTTCTCCGGTAGGTCATTCCTAAGGTTTAGGCTTTGGAAACTCATCGGCCTGTAAAATGACTTGCTGTCGTATTTGTTTATTAACTTTTCTTTAATCACTTTTCTATCTGTTCATGTTGTTATTTTTTTTTCAGATAAACTTTGTGGAGATATGCCTACAAATATTTAGAGAAAATACTTCAGCTCAAACATTAGTTTTGGATTTAATTATGGACAAGATTAGTCCGTTGTGCAATAATATTGTGGATTTGATTAAGATTAAAACGTTGAATGATAATTACGAGGTAATAAAAGATAAAGTCTGAGACATCTTCAAATTTCTCAAATACTTTTTTTTGTTGATATTTATCTGATATATTTGTTCAATAATATTAAAGGCGTATAGAAAACGCTCCTAGTTTGCAACATGGAAATATTTCTTGAAGATAACAATAATAATTGCTCTTTATGGATAAATAATTCTAGCTCATAAAATCAAAGTTTTATTATCAATCTTTTATATTAATGAATTTCGGTTGTGCGAGTCATCGGCAAGTCAATTTGTTAATTAATTAATTTATTAATTTTGCTTCTGAGCTTAACGAAGGTAAGGGAAGCTTTGTGATCGTTCTGAAGAACGAAAATATTTTATGTCTTCGATTTCAAAAATTCCAAGACAGAAATCCGTTTCAGACATCTGGGAACATTTTTGGTTCCGTGTCTGTCACTCAACTTTTGCGAACCAACATATATTAAAAACGACATGTCTGATTTTAACGAAATTTGTGTGGTAGGTCATAATTAACTCATTATTGATCCCATATAAGTTTCAAGCTTCTGCGATCATTTCTTTATCTTCCACGTGCGCACAAATATACATTTATTTACAACTATAGCTTCAAAAGTACTTATCTGATTTTTATGAAACTTTTATAGTTTATCGAAAGTAACCCGCAGATAGCCCCAGATTAATTTGAACCGTCCACGGTCTTTAACTTTTGCTTAATTGATACTTAAATTCATGTAAAAGATCAAAACAATTTGGACAGATTATAAAAACGGGGGAAACAATTATTATTAAACAACAATGCCTTGTAAAAGAAAAATATCAATAAAGTACGGGACAGGATTCAAAGGCGCTATGTGCCACACCAATTGGCAGTCTATTTTTATTTTGTTTTTTAGTTATTAAATTAATAGAATAGACTGGTATTAGTTATTTTCAATCTTTAAAATACTCTGCCATTAGCTAGTGCGGCACATAGCTTCTTCGGGTCATATTATATCATTACAATAATGTAATGATTTTATGCTTTTAAAACCTATAATTATCTAATTTATTTCATTATTCCCCCGTTTTTTATATCTGTCAAAATTATTTTGTCTTTTTACATGCAGTAAAGTAAAATGTAAAGAGCACAGATGGTTGAAATTAATCTGGGGCTATCTGCGCGCTACTTTTGACGAACCATCAAAATTTCACAGTACTTTTGAAGATATAGATCTAAATAAATGTATGTTTGTGCGCATGTGGAAAAGAAACAAATGGGCGGATAAGGTAGAAACTTATATGGGACCAACAATGGGCTAATTGTGGCCTACCACCCACATTTCATTAAATTCGGACGAAGGTCCGAATTTAAGGTATGTTATTAGTTCGCAAAAATTGAGCAACAGACAGACACGGAACCAAAAATGTTTTCTGATGTCTGAAACGGATTTCTATCTTGGAACTTTTGAAATCGGAGACATAAAATATATTCGTTCTTCAAAACGATAACGGTAAGCTCGGAAGCAAAATAATTCAAAATAAGTTGATAGAATGTTCTTGTATTGGTGCAGAATCTATGTGCCAAATTTAATCTAAACGACAGGCACAAACAAACAAAACAAAAGTGAAGTTAACATAAAGGATTTAAAAAGATCATAATCAGGAAGCAAACTTGACATCAAATAAGAAATAATAAACAAAATAACGTAGCGTAAAAGTTACAAGATAAGACGAGATTGACGAATTTTAACTTTTTCAGATAAAGCTACGTCCTAGAAAAGAAGTATTTGATATCTCAATGGAAAAAGGTTCAACTAATTGTTACTTGGTTGTAGCTGAAAATGGTGTTATTGAACAATTAAATAAACTAATTAAGAACAACATACAATTTTACTTTATCTATACTGGAAGCCCAGCAGCACTAGAAAAGAACTCTCTTAAGGAGCATCTTACTCCTGTTATCGAACAAGAGCTAAATGGACAAAGAGTAGTCCTTTATAAGCAGGTAGCGTTAAACGTTTCCTTTATTTTATTAAAGATTATACATACATAATATATATTCGTGCAACAAATTTGTTTTTAATAGAATATATGATTTTTCGCAGAGAAAGACAAGTTACGAAGATTCTATCTTTATTCAAATGCCAGGAGAAAATTTCGTTAAAGAAGCTGAAACTGTTCATGAAGTCAGAGCGAATAAAAAATATTTCCTTATATTTAAATATCGTATTTTATCGGATGTGATTAATATGCCTCAATCGTCATTTTACTGCCCTGAAAACAACAAAAGGTAACAGGCATATTAAAATAAAAGTATAGACCCCTTTAGGAGGTTCCTTCGCCCTGTTCCGCCTTGATTTATAGATGCAAATCAGAGCACCATGGCAAGGGATCAAACTCACGACCTTTTGTGCCGCCCTCAGCCAAGCAGACGGAACAGGTGTCTATGTACCCTGGATCTCATTAACAAGCAATCGTAACATTCAAGAATAATTTAGTGTCAATTTATTATTGTCCTCAAGGTTAGGTTGAGTAGAAGGTTGGTCTTAGGTAGGAGAAGAAACCTAAAAGACAATTAAAAAAGAAACAAACAAAGAGGAAAAGACATGGACAGAACTAGCAAGGGTTGACGATAATTTTGCCTAGAGATTAGGGAAAGACAGCCAGGCCACAGCTGCGGGTAGTTAACAATAGATAAATTATAAGAAGACGGTCAATTGCCAGCGGATAGTATAGCGTGGATTGAGACAGAGAGCTTAAATTTTAAATCGAGTATTTAGTACAAACAGTGGAGGTAAATTGGTGATTATGAAGTGTGAATAAGAAGTGGGGACCGGTGATTGAAGTGACTTAACTACGCCGAGCTGCATTGGTTGCACCAGTGATATAAAAGGTGTGGGCTTAGCGGTGCCTTAGTTGTGCTGTTTATATATTTACCTAGAATACCTTAAATATATTTACAGATTTGTGTTTATCGACGAATCTTCTCCTCCATTTGATCCAAATGACACTTTTTTTAAGGAGCAATTAGCCAAAGATTTGAAGATTAATATAGCATTTAGAAGATCATGGGGTTCAGTAAGAGATCAAGAAATTGATGAAAGATCTAGCAATGTATCTGATTACATTGGTCTTGATGCAACGCTTAATAAAATCAGGTTTGTTATTTCTTTTTTTTCTTAAACGAAGTAATTAAGATAATCAACAAATTAAATGGCGTATAGATAGAGCTCAAATTACTTCGCTGAAAAAATTGTATTCGCTTCGTGCGAATTAACAATTTTAATGTTAAAGTACTGCTATCACCTAAATGTATACTGTATTTAAAAGAAAGTTTATATAAGCCCAATAATCAGCACACTAGCATTGGAATTACTCTATTTATATATTGATAAACAATTATTGATTTATCTATAATTTCTAATCTATGTTTCTATGCATCAAAGAATAAATTAAGTAAATTTAAAGATTGGGCACAGCAAGCGTTATTTAATATCCACCATTACATATTTAACCTTCTGTTTTTAAAATTATAGTGAAAATTCTAAACCAAAAATAATTTATAAACTCTCCTTTAATAATTTTATTGTCTTTTTGCAGGTGTCAAACAGTTAACTTAAAAGTAATCGGAATAAATTTGCAGAGCGTAATGTTTCCTAATAAGTATAAAAAAGTAAGTATACAGCATTAATTTTCTTTTTTCAATCACCCAAAACACTTGAGAATTTAAATAGACGAGTATATCACGCATACAATGCATATCTACATAAACATTTAATTTTAGGTATCAGTGATTGAATATTCTGGAACTATTGGTGACGAAGAAGTTTTTGGATTAGGCAAACTAACAAAAGACAATTATTTAGAAGTTGACATGCAACTCTGCTGGAAAAAGCCCTCATATTGGAGTTTCGAAGATGCTGCGACTGTTCCTTTTTACTACACCATGGTAAATTATTTTATTAGTGTACTCACATTGCTTCGATAAAAAATATTTTATACTTTAATAACTGAATATTAATTGAACAATTTTGTTTCCCTGATTTATACAGGCGTACCACCTGCTTTATTTGAAAGGCAAATGTACAAATCGTCCTTATGAAACAGTATTAATCCATGGAGGTCATACTCCATTCGCCCAAGCATTATTTACAGTAGCAGTTGGAATGGATACCGAGATTTTTACAACTTGCTTTAATCGAGAGCAAAAGAGTTTTATATTAGAAACTTTCCCTCAGGTAAGGATGTAAATAAAATATTCTTCAGCCATATTCTATAGGTAAACAGATCAAATATGTAGGCTAACCATTTTGTAAACGAAAATATAAATTTTTGAAAACAGGCTCTTAAGTGGGTTATAAATAATCAGAAGATTCGCAAGCTTACTTCTAATATGGCTCTCGATAAAATTGAGTTAGACAACCTTGATTTATTTTGTCTCACAATAGATTCAACGATCTTTGTCATGTAGATCGCTTGGGGTTGGTATACTTAGTACTTTCGGGGTTGGTTGCAGCATGGTGAATCCCTCCAATCCAATCTACCCCAGAGTAATAAATATCGTCTTATTTCCATTTTATTGTATTATGTTCACTTTCCTCGTTGCATTTAGATTAAATGTGTGCAAGTGCATTTAAATACTTAGAAATTAAAAGTTATTTTAGGGTTGTCATGCTCTAACCCCAACCTCTGTGCTAATCCACTCCGCTTTTGGGGTTTAGTAGGCAGGGGTTGGTAGGCCGTCTAACATAAACTCTGTACGTAATAACATGGTCAAATTTAATTGTTCCTTAATGGTTAAAACAGATTCTGGCTATTATAGATTCTGAAAGTGCGGATGTAATACTTTCCATCGTAAATATAAAGAACATACCACACTTCTGACAACCTACTCTGCAATACTAAAACAATAAGACTGAAAGAATACAAGACTCATCCTATACAACGTTATATCGAATACTTAAAGAATAACGATTCTACAGATTCTATACTTACTTAACCTCTAACTTTTAGTTAAACCATAGTTACCAGAAAGTATTAGCACAGATCAGAACTGCATGATCAGAAAGTTTGAAATCTCCATCAGAGGTATCCTCGTGAGTTATTCATAGCTATATGGGGGAACTTGAAAGCTTAGACCATACTTTTTTGAAATGCCCAATTTATAAACCTCAAAGAAAGGCATTTTTACCTCTTAACACTTAAGTGAAGAGTGGCCTGACGAAACAAATATGGTGTCAATTCTAAATATTTCTACTAAAAAAAAAGCTCAAAATCATTTTTAATTTATTCTTAATGTGTTAAAAATAAGATATTTTATTTTAAATAAATGTTAAAGGAAGTGTTGTTGTTTATTATGTTTTCTTAAAACTATACTCTGCTTTTTCTTAAACTATTTTTATTTTATTATTTTCTTAAAACTACTATACTATGTATATATACAGTGCAGTTTGAAAAGACCATTGCATCAATTCTGTATTATTGAAGATACATTAACTTACTGAGCAGATGTCAACATTATTACTGTAATTAATTTTTCTTACTGCCAACCTCTTTGTAAAAAGTTGAAATAACTTTATAGTAAAATAAACAAACTATTATTATTAGGTTGGTAGGCCTAAGCTCTACACGGGCAAGCTTGACTTTTCAAGCTCTGCTACAATATTCTGTGGCCATAATCAATTCTTTTTTTTTTTTTTTTTTTTAAACACTAATAGCTTTATAGGTGCAGTTTATATAATAATAAAACAAATACGTGTGGTGTCGCGAGACATCCGTTAGGAACGAAGTTCCTTTCGCTTTTTATTAAATATAAATTATAAAATCCCACTACTAAGTATACGTTGCTAACTACTAATACATGTCGGAGTTAGAAAAGAGACAAAATTAAAAGTAACTAACTATTGGTACTTAGCGGAGAAAGAAAAGTATTTTTTTTTTAATGTGTATTGAATATTGAGAAAATAGTTAATCATGAGTTGATTGTTAAAGGGGATGAATTAACCTACCCAGCCTACACAATTTAAATTATTATAAAATATATCACTTCGCTACACAAAAACTTCTGCTTGTATCAGATTGAAATGATGCATGCCAGTTTCATTTGTACTTTAGACGATGTTTGGATGAAGTTTTATTAAAATCGTTACGATAGAACGTAAGATATCGGTAAAAACGTTGTTTTCTCTATTTTAAAAGTTTAGGTCTGCTATAATAAATTTAGCGATCTTTAACACTTCATAGCGGTGTCGGTGTTGGTTTTACTAAAAAAAAAAAATTTAAAAAAGTTGTTTGTCTCATTGAATAGATGAAATTAGAATTTCTTCCCTAAAATTTCAATTTTACATTTGAAGCTTTCGTTCACGCGAGCGTTGAGCGCGAACGTTTTGGCGGATAACGTCGTCCAACCAACTCGTCCTGGGCATTGGTAAAATGAACATGTATACCAAATTTCAATTAAATCGGTCTACTTTTACTCAAGATATCGTCGATTTTGTGGCGATCAGTTTTGTGACGGTTGGTTTTGTGACGGTGGTTTTTTTCGGATTCACTCCCCGGTTCCAGACGCTGTAACGTGCCATAAGGAATTTCGTTCCAAAAGATAATGATGATAAGATAATTCTGTTTGAGAATAACATTGAATATTAATATATTTTTAACGAATGTGTCTATTTCAACTTCTAATTATTGTAGTATACTCTTAACTGCCTGCTAATGCCCATCCATCACATATCAACTTTCTCCAACAGGCAAGCAACTTGGCCATCCCAGGTTTAAATCGTAGAATTTTATTTCAGATTAAAGAAGAAAATGTTCTTATTATTGTTGGTGAAGATCATAAAACGTTTATTACACACATTATGGATTCTACAAATGGTGAAGGAGCAAAACTAGTCATCGATGCACTTGAAGATAATGAATTAAGAAATATAACATTCCACTGTACTGGAGAATACGGTTCATATTTATTTTTGACTAACCATGATATGGAAACTAACCATACTTTTGGTAAGAGCTCTATTACCTACGTATTGTTTTATAAAAAATATTTTTCATAAAAATCTATTAAAATCAAACATTACACATTACATACAATTAAAAAGTATACTATTTCAGGCTTAAATATCTTCTTAACTCAAGTAGCACTGTTTGGATACAACCCAGAACTAATTTTCAATCTCACAGAAGAAGAAAAGATGAGATTATCTTCATTAATGGACTCTGGGATGAAAATGCATGTCGTCAAGCCTTTGGATAGTCAGTGCATTTCAAGCAATGTTACAAGTGATGAAGCAGCAAACATTGTCGTGTAATTATCGTATTTATTTATTTTACTACAAATGTTAAATTTATTTTTCTAGAATATTATACCTACAATCGCAAGTAGTTTTATTTAAAAATTTTAGTGCATTAGAGTTTAGTTAGTTTGTGCGTACGGTACGTGGTTCGTATGAACCTTGCGTGGATCAGCCATTGTTAGACATGAACACTTTCTGACTCATTAACCAAGTCTTCCACTCCTGTTTCTTTATTACTAGATCAATTGTTGAATCAACAAATCTGTTGGGGCCGTGAAAAATGACAACCACTGTGGAGTGTAGACATGTTAAAAAGGGATAGTAGGAGAGGGGGAATACAAAAATCAGAAACACTGCGGAAAAAATAAAGTTTTTCGTAATAAGAGGTCGTGGCAAAAAAGCTACCAAGCCGCAGCGATTTCAGAAAAACAATTTACTTGAAATGCCTTCATAATTGCTATAAAAGGAGCCGAGGCAACGAAAAATCTTAGTCTTAGTAGAGAGCTCAGTCAGTTCTCACGACTAATTGAACTCTAGGGCACAAAACAGTATAAACCTTGATGGAGGTGGTTGGTATTAGTAATCTTTTTGCAATGCCCTCGATTAATTCCAAAGGAGTTTAAAAAAAATAAATAAATAAAAAATAAAAAATTATAACCAATTAATTAATAAATAACAATTTTGGATTTTTTCAGATCCGAATGTCAAAATGCAATACCTAAGAAGATTATAATGCCAATAAATAAACAACTATTAGAATCTCAACCGACCAATGAAATATCTAAGAAAAAGTGCTACATGATCGTAGGTACGTCAATCATTAAATTTATATATCATTATAATATGTAAAATGCCACTTCATTTAAATGATTAACGCAAAATTTGGATTTTTTATGACAAATGACGTAAAAAATTAAACACGTTATATATTTTTGTAACCTACTCTTCCATACCTTTCATTTGGTACCCCACTAACAATTTTACAAAAATATTTTTTTTATGGTATTTTAGCTGATAATTTTGAGTTCTCTATATTTTTCCTGTGTGTGTGTCTAAACGATCTTTAATAGATACTGGAAAGTTTCATGATTTTATCTCTTTTAATTCAAAAGTTATTTGAACTGTACAGAGTGGCAGACAGACAGACAGGCACAGGAACGAAACTATAAGGGTTTCTATTTTTGGTTTTACCAACGAAACCCTAAAACACAAAAAGAATTATGATAAATTTCTTTTTATTTCGTAAGTATACTTTAAAAGCATTTAGATAAAATTGCTTTTAATCCTTTGATTTCGATAACTAACGGTTAGCTAGTAGTTATTTTATGTTTTTGATTAGTTTTACCAGAAATTAACTTTATTTGTGTTTTAGGCACGTACAATTGTTTATGGTTTGACCTTCTTACCTGGTTAGTATCAAATGGTGCTGAAATAATCCACGTGGTTCTTAATGAAGATGAAATATCTCAGTGTTCGAAAGGAAGGTAAATGTTCTTTTAAACGTTTTCTTTTACCCTGGAATGAAAATAAACGTGAGAAAATAGCAAAAATACAAACAGTGTGAATGATGATATATTCTAAGCCATCCGGGCTTTCGCTTCAGGATTCTTAAAATCATTGTCAGTAATCATAGAATTACAATTAACATAAAAACTAAAAAATCCTGATGATTCAAATCTGAATTTAATTAGGGATGAAAATTCCGAGGATCAGAAAAAAAATCAAAATCAAAACGGCGGAATTTTGATTTTTACTTTTTTACAAATCCACGTTTTCAATATAAATGCCCACAATTATGAAATTAACGTTTGTTATGAATATATATATATATATATATATATATATATATATATATATATATATATATATATATATATATATATATATATATATATATATATCTTATAATATTGCATATAATATCCAAGAACCAATATAAAGGATCTAGTTCATCTCATAAGAAAAACGCTGAGAGGTTTAATTATTAGTCCCACATTTAGGGGGGTGACACACTTCGCCACCCAGGTAGCGCCACCCGGGTGGCACTACCCGGTCGTCAATGAGAATAGATGAAACCTGTCTCACGAGATGGCGCCACCTGCCTGGTGGCACTACACGGTCGACCGTCCGACGGTCTAGCCGCCACCCATAGGTGGCACCACCCGGTCAACCCATTGTTTTCAATTGAGCCTGTCACACGTCGCCACCCAAGTCACCCCACTCAGCCCCTACTCCTTCAATCAAATATAGGGGAAATCAAACCTGGGGCTGACTGCATCCCTCATATAAGTGGGTGGCGCAAGTCAGGTGACGGGAGCAAGTGGCATCAACCAGGTGGGCGCCACCCAGGTGGTGCTACCCGGGTGGCGAAGTGTGTCACTACCCTAACATGATAATATTTCCTTCACCACCTACCATAGAATTTCATCAATCATTACTATACTCTGAGTATGAGCATAAGATATCATTTAACCTTAAGAAATTAATAACAAAATTGATAGAAGTGCACTTTGGTTACTGATAACTTGTATTACGCATTAGATATTTTGGATGGGTGCTTAATAATTGTTTATACTTTTGTGTGATAGAGCAAATTTGTTTTGCCCCATGGAGACATTCTATTAAATTAAGTTATTTTTCAGGTTTGATAATTTTATTAACAAGCATAAATACATAAATGTAGTGTTTAGCGGAACCCAAAGTCTTAACTCTGCTCAGACCTGTAATAATTTAATTAAGAGTGTACAGGTTACAAACGATATTGACGTATTGTTCTACTTAAAACCAGTAAGTACTGAATCTAGTAATATTCTCTTTGATATTACCTTAAACATTTTTTTAAATTATATAATAATAATTTCTAATCTTTTTTTTGTAGGGTTTTGAGAAACAAATGACAAACGTCGATTACGCTCTAAGGTTGCATTCGAAGAATTCATGTCTGGTCTCAATAGGATTACAAGCTTGCCGCGTAGTAGAAAAACGTCTAAATGATCGTTTTAGAGGTGTTTCTTTTATATTGACAAAGAGCAGTCTAAGAAATTGGATGGTTGTTAATGCACTGGATAACTGGTCTAAGAAATGTAATGAAAATGACAGTTTTGTAGCAGTAGCCAAATCAAAAAGACGAGGTAATTTAATAACACTTATAGTCCAGGAAATTGCGTCCATAATCATAACTTACTATAAAATTAAGCTAGAATGTTTTCTATGTTACGTAGCTTGAAAGAATGATAACCCATAAGTCATAACCCCCACAAAGCTGCTAAAAAGCGGTAAAAGCTTACCATGTTTTGTCTAACTATAACATCACAATTTTAGGTTTAGAGGCTAAACGCAGAAGGTAGAAATTAAAATGGGATCGTTTGGGAGACTAGATATTCATTAATATGAAGAACATGAAGAGAATGCTATGTTTGCTTGAGCGATTAATTTAAATTTTCGTACAAGAAAATCTGTTCTTGAAACATTTTACGTTATATAGTACACGCCAATTTCGTTTTCAACTCCACTCACTAACTTCCTTATCATTTAAAGTCAATGCCATTCATTTATAGAAATTTCAATCCGCTGCCTTCATAACTTTTAACTTACTTCATTTGATATTTATTTCACTCTATATTATTAATTAGTAAATTATTTGTTGCAGAAAATAATTTAGTGGACAAGAATGCAGATGTACTTCCATCAAATTGTTACGAGTTAGTGGCCCTACGAAGCAATATTTCAGAAAAGCCTTGTTTTGTTGAGATAACTACAAGATGTGTCAAGAGTATATACGCGAAAGATTTAAATCCTGTTTTCATGTTTCCAGGGCTAAAACTAGCTCATTTTGAAAAGTTAGCTACACATCTCTTATACCCTGTTTATATGGCCCAGTATCCCCTTGTTATTAAGTCATTAAATGATTTAGCAAAACCATTTTCTGAGGTATGATATTATCTTATTATTTACACCTATATATACTTGTTTATTATATTCCTCGAGGCAAATTAAATCTTTTGGTGGCCTCCTTCATTTGGTCCTCCTCCGCATATACGAGGGGAAATTTATTGTCTTTCTCCATTCCCGGCTGGTCAAACCGTAGTGTAGCATCTTCGGGGTTGCATTCAAGGCCTGGATCTATACATGCCATCAAAACCCATGGTAGTTCTTTATACGGTGACCTGTTTTTCACTATTTAATATTATCGCCGTTAAATAAAACACATGTATTCCATTTTCTACAAACATAAGAACTAAAGTGAACAATGGAGGCTAATGAAAAGAATTAAGGGAGCTTGAGGTACCCAGGCATTTTAAAGAGAAGTGCAAGATTCAGTAGAGTGTACTGTACACTTTGTGATCAGCTACCAGAAGTTTGTATACAATATTAGCATGCGCGACATAATGTAATGCTGCAAAAGAAGAACAGATGGCCAAAAGAAGTATATTTTTCCATACCTAAGGTACATAGGGCTATAAAAAGCACAATTAATCATCTACTTCAAAAGAATTTCTAGATGTCGTGCACAATTACTAGATTTCTATATTACATCAACGATAATGATTAACTTTCATTTTCAGTTGCTAGTCAAAATGTTTGATTACAACATATTTACTTTAATTGCTGAAGGATGGGCTGGACCTTTAGTATTAACAATAGCCAAAATTCTTGAAAAACAAGGTAAATTATGTGAGATCATATTACTAGACGGCTCTCCTGAAACCATAATACAATGGAATAGACAACTTGATAAGTCTGATAGCATACTTAGCAAGTATATGCCTTCTATAAAAATGGTATGTAAACGAAATAATTTAATATGTTTTCCTTAATAATTTGTATTACTTTAACAATTTATTTTAAGTGGTACGCAGGGTTTCCGAAACTGTGTCGCGGCACACTGGTGTGAAGCGGGATTCAGAATAAAAAATAATAAATTACAAATTATCATTTTGTCCGATTTATTAATGAAAAATCTATTATTGAAAAATTCCTGTTTCGTAAAGACCTCCCTGAGACCATAAGAGGCCGAGATATTTTTAATTTAGTTCATAAGTTCTTTGAAAATTACAAAATATTATGACAGTCCTGTTTAAGTGTCTGCATGGTTGGGTGTCCATCTATGGCCGGTCACTTTACGGGTTTTCAAGTAGCATAATAGAAAAACCCAAATATACTTTTTACTTAAGGTTACCTAAGTATACTTAGTGTACTTTTACCCATCTAGAGAGTATTTTCCTAATCTAATCTAACTGATTAGTAATCAGTTATATTAATGTTTGCACAGAGTCTACACATAATATTAATACATTGATTGCCCAATTTTATTACAAAGTAAGCCAAATTTTAGTGAATCTTTTGAAAATTCGTGTGTACTGAAAGCGCAACCCTATAAACATTTTTATAACCTTCAAATACTAAATTTCATTGATTTCAGGGTGAACAAGTTTCTCTAAGTGACATCAGAAATTGGTCGACAAAATTAAGTCAGATAATATCAAAAGAGGAGGCTAGTGGTTTTACGGAAGATGAAATCTATAAGGGTTTTACAACATTAGTCAACAGGCTTGATGTTATACAAAATTTTTCATACAGAAATCAAACATTAGAATCCGTAATCCATCTTTTTACAGCAAAGAAGATTGATCAGGATGTCAATGATCTTAGAAAGGTTTGTTTGAAAAAAATCTTAATAAATTTTTCGTTATTCCTTGATTATTTGATAATAATCCTAGGCGAATCAGCCCGCAAGCCCTTCATAGGGATTTGCCATAGAGCTTATACAACTTTATATATTATATATAGTGGATGACTACTACTTGGTTTGGGTGTCATTGTATCCGCAGTATAATCCATATAGCTGTATACAAAGCATTCGTACAACTAATATAGGATAGATGCCACTTTACATAAGCAGGATTCCTATGTAAAACAAATCCATGCAAATTCAATATTTTTTGACTTTATTATTTTAATAAAAATAATCAATCATTTTTCAGATTTGTAATTCAAGATTTTACCATCGTATTTTTGCGTCATCAAATTCAGCTTTCCTTGAAAACTCAAAGCTACTAGAATGTGTCAATGATCTACCTCTTGTCGAATATAAAATGAGTGCTAAGATGCCAAACATAAAAGATATTGCTACCTCTCGTCTTATTGCAGATTTGGGTATTTACAGGTAAATACATAGTTTAAAAATTAGTTCATTCTTCAACATAAAATCATATAATTTACATTTATCGAAACTTATGGCAGTTAAATCAAAATGTACTACATATGCATATCGCAAAGAAACAAAGCCTTGCGTATAAAGACAAACAATTTCTTATGCTTATGCTGTAGACTCTGGGTAGTCTCCATAGTTGGTTCAATAAGTATCGTGACTGATTTTTTCCTGCCAATTTAAAGGTGTGTAGGGTGGTCCCCTAGTAGCCCAGGAAAATAAGGCAAAAAAAGAGGCTCTGTGCCGAATAAATCCAATAAAGCTGAATTTTTGCACACACCTTTATTTAGGCATTATAAGAAGGGGGTGAAAAGTCCCCATCGATATCGTGCCGGCGTTGTCAGATATTCAAGGTCAAAGGTCACGAAAATTGGTTTTTCGCTAATATCTCGCATACTATTAATCGGACGACAATTATAGTTATATAACAAATTGTAAATTTGATTATTCTCTACAAATTTGGTTCCATACCTCTTTTACGTACGAGCAACCGTTTTAACGTAATACGCCCCCAAACAATTATAAATTGTATAGACTAAGCCTTTTGCAGCAATTCATTCTACGCTATTCTTTCTAGAAGGAAGATTAAAACCTCACTTTATATCTTCGGCACCATGCTAAACTCACGAATGTGAAAATTCGACATTTTTTTTTATTAGTGCATTGGATGTTATATGATAAGGCACACATACTGTCAAAATATGACACCTGTAGCTTAATTAGAAATGGCAAAACTAGAATGTCATTTTCACGAATATGCATAGTTTTTATTGTTTTCCGTGCTAAAGTATCGAATATGATTATTCGTTAGTTTTCTTTACTTTCTAATTTTTTAGTAAGTAAAGAAAGTAGTTTACTTTAGTACTTTGTAGTAAAAACTTTTTGGAATTCTGTTGTAAAGTAACGAATATGCCATGTTCGTTACTTTACAACAATTAGTGTACTAGAGGAATTCATTAAAAGGCGACGTAAAGTAACGAATGTGTCATAATTCGTTCACCATATTTGTTGAACGAATATTTGTCATCACCATATTTGTCATTTTTATATTTTTGTAGTTTCTGTAGTAAAGTAACGAATATGCCATATTCGTTTCTTTGCAACATTAAGTGTGCTTGAGGAATTCTTTCAAGTAAGAGTTAAGTAACGAATAAGACAATCGTTAATTTGTAAAAGAGTAGTGCTGACTAAATTTTATGTACGGAGTTTTTAACTAGCAAGTTTAAGAACTAAATCTGAAAATGAATTTTATTTAATGGTAAGTTATTCTACCATTAATACCCAGGTCATACTAAAATTCTGTTTAAATCAATCCTATAGCCTCGTTTTTGTCTTTTTTTTCACATTTCCTTAGAACTAAGGTAGGTAGAACTATGTTTTAGATATTTACTTCTTCAGAATGTGATTCCTTCTAGAAGTCAATGCCTTCCTATTTTTCTAATTAAATTCTGACCTCACTGCCTTCTTTAAGTTTAATTAAGTATGCAATAAGAGAGAGTGTAATGTAAAAGAAATATTAGTTATAAACAAATAGTACAAAAATAATATTTTAGTCTCATACTATGTACTTGATATAGTTTGAACTCCCAAATCTTACTCCCTGTATCACAAACAAATTCGACATTGTTTG
This sequence comes from Gerris lacustris, assembly GCA_951217055.1. NCBI lineage: Eukaryota > Metazoa > Arthropoda > Insecta > Hemiptera > Gerridae > Gerris > Gerris lacustris. Next base: position 84,923,162 of record OX578277.1, read on the forward strand.
CCTTTCCTAAACTTGATATCTACGTTGTTAACTAATGAATATGTCACATTCGATATAATTAGGCTCGTAAAACTTTGCTTTCTACGTTGTAAACTTACGAATATTGCAGATTTGATCAAATTAACCTTGTAACATTTTGCTTCCTTCGTTGTAAACTAACGAATGTGGCAGATTCGACATAATTAACCTTTTAAAATTTTGTTTCCGTGTTGTAAACTAACGAATGTGGCATATTCGTTAGTTTACCATATCGATGAAGAATCCAACCAACGAATATGCTATATTCGTTAGTTTTCATGGTCAAATATTTTGTTTTTACTTAAAATTTTAATGAACTAACGAATATGCGGCATATTCGTTAGTTTACACTCGAAAATACAAATATCTCAAAAAAAATTGTATGCATTGTAAAGTCACGAATATAACATTTCTCCAATCCTATCAATAATTAAGCTAAAATGAACCTAGAAAATTAAATTGCACTAAAAACTGATTAACTTAGTCTATAAAAACAAAAGATTATATGAAAGGGCCTACTTTATCTAGCACATTTTTTTCGTTTTTTCGCTCTCCTGAAAAGTAGGGTTTTCATATTCGTGAGTTTAGCATGGTGCCCACGATATCACCCTCTTACACATAACATTATTCTACTAAAAAATGTTTAAATAGAAATAAAAATTATTTTATTAGGTGAAGAATGAATGTTATAATATTAGAGTATGTATATAAATATTAATTGAAGGAACAAGGCAAAGAAGGGTCGGAAGAAGTGTTATGACCGTGCATTTTCTTCCAATGATACCTATTAACGAGGGCTAAAACTAGAGTCAGACGTTCTCCTAACGTATACTATTTATAAAAATAAATATAGATATAATATATATGTATAAAAAACCATGTAAAAAAAAAAAAAACGCGCCGTACATTCTACCTCAAATGTGGTGGGGAAACGAATGAATAGTTGTTGCGGGTTTAGTCTATGCAATTTATGCTTTTTTGGAGGCGTATTACGTTAAAACGGTTGCTCGTACGTAAAAGAGGTATAGAACCAAATTTGTAGAGAATAATCAAATTTACAATTTATTATATAACTATAATTGTCGTCCGATTAATAGTATGCGAGATATTAGCAAAAAACCAATTTTCGTGACCTTTGACCTTGAATATCTGACAACGCCGGCACGATATCGATGGGGACTTTTCACCCCCATCTTATAATGCCTAAATGAAGGTGTGTGCAAAAATTCAGCTTTATTGGATTTATTCGGCAGAGAATTCCTTATTTTCCTGGGCTATAGGGCCAGGATCGGAGGTGAGTGACGTCATAAAAGCTAGGAGACCCATCTGCTGCCTCCGTCCCTTTGGAGTTTAGAGATCGAACCAGAAGTGAAAGTGTGTTTAGTGCTCGCGTCGAGAGTCAGAGATGTAGCGAACCATCAAGCAGCGTTGTTCCAACAAATTTTGCGTTAAACCGAACAAATCCGCTACGGAGATTTTTGATATGATCCGTGAGGATTATAGGGAGGAAGCCAAGTCCAGAACCCCTGTTTTTGAGCGATATAAATAAATCAAAATGGCCGCTATAAAGACCCTCCTCGAACAAAAAAGAGCCACATAGCCACATAAGCAAAGCAATGCTCATTGTCTTCTTTGACACATATGCTGTGGTCCACAAGGAGTTGGAGCCTGCTGGACAAACAGTATCCGTTAAATATCACGTAGACGTGCTCAAACGCTAGGGGATTATAGTCAGCCTAGTCGTGGGATGCTCTATCACGACAATTCGCCCAGTAACACAGTAATGGTGAAGGCGGCAATGACCAACACAACGAGTAAACGTTGTCCCAACCACCCTACTCTCTCAGATTGACTTCTTTTTGTTCCCTCGGTCAAAATGAGAAAGGACATCGTTTCAGGATGTTGGACGCGGCTAAAGCGGCTCGACGAGGTGCCTGAAAAGCGGTTGCCCACTTCTCGACAGGCGTATGAACCATGTAAAAAGTGCTGGGCACATTGAAACGATGGAGGAGGGTTATATTTTGAAGAATATTAACTCATTGTAATTTATCATATAAATTTATTTTTATAAATTCAGTCCAGATACTTATTGAACAAACTATGAAATCTAAGAAGAGCAACATAAAACGGCTTAAGTCATCTTTATAATAAATTTTCAGTTCATTGATTTTATGTAATAAGATGTGGGAGGGGGGGGGGGGGGGATAAAGCATAGAGAAGTCGAGGATAAACATCACATATAAATAAAAGCTTATTATTTTTACTAAGCTTTGACCTGCGAAATATTTAGGCAAATCTGTTATGAATAAATTAAAGAAATATATTGTAATTATTAATTTGTTTGTCATTTATAAATAATGAATGTTACTATTTTAGTCAGGGAGATGAACAGGACATTTGAAAAAGAAACTTATGAATAATACTTCAAAGAATACGTCATTTTTCTGGACGAGCTTCAAAACACCAACGTAACATTTCAACAAATAACCAATATCATTGAAGCGAGAAGAGCGGATATTTTTTTTTTTTTTTAATTTGTATTATAATATTCGGCATATACTCTGCGATACCTCATAAAAAATTAAAGAACTTCGTATTCTTTACTTACTTATATTTCCCACAGTTGTGTATTCCTTACTATTAGTAAAAAAAGCCAAAATTACCTACAAAAATCAATAACACAAATTTCTATCTATAATCGGAATGATCTAGGACATATGAACTCAGAAGAAGGGATATTCTTGTAAAACACAAACAATCCCTAAATAGGATAAATTGATTCTTTAACTTTTTTAAAGGTAAATTCAAATATATATATATATATATATATATATATATATATATATATATATATATATATATATATATATATATATATAAAAGAATAAATAAGTACACTTTATAAGAATTTGTTTATATTAATTCATTATAATTGTCTAGAAAAATAGCTTTAATCGTGTTTTATTTATAATCATAAAACCTTTATAACTACAATGATCGCTCACCTATACTAAGACCTATTTCACATAGGTATACCCGACAGTCAAGTAACCAATTAGATGGTAAGAAAAGTGTGAGTGAATGAGACATCTCCCACATGGACGACAAATATCGTACACTTTTCTTCCCCGAAATCGTTGACGTGACTGTCACCAGAAGTCATAGAGATTTTAAATGGTAAAAACAGGAAGAGATTAGTGAAATATTTTAACTCTACTTTATCTTATAGAAAAGAAGACACTTCTTTAGACTGTTACTCCCCTTATAAATAAAAGAGAGCGTAACAATCTAAAGAAGGTGTACGAAATTATCTTCTTTAGACTGTTACTCCCTTTATAAAAACAGAAGTGTGATATTCCTTTGTCCCAAAGTACATTGGACTAAACATCCCTTTGCCTTAATAATTATTTAGACAAATTCATTTATATTCTAAAAAAACATAGGGGAGTAACAATCTAAAGAAGTACCAAAAAGAAATTTTAATTTTTCTTATTTTATTTTATTATTCTTATTTTAATTTTAGTTGAAGCAGAATAATTGGCTTCTTAAAGATTCCCAAACTTCTCAGTTAATCCAATTACAACTATCATTTATATAATCAAGTATTGTCCCGATGAGGCACCTCAAAATAATTTGTTATTGCTAAGCTAAGACAACCACATTTATTACAGTAAAAATAAATGTTTCTTTTGTTTTGTTGGTACTTTAATTAAATAGATAATTCATGTCACTCGAAAATATTTTTTTTTTTTCATTTTGTGTGGGGTATCAAATGAAAGGTATTGAAGAGTAGATTACAAAAATATAAAAACATTCTTTTAAATTTTATTTTTTATTGTATTTATAAATCGAAATATACAAAAATACAAATGTCCCCCCCCACCAACTACCCTATAACGGCTATTCTTAAAATTTTGAAATAATTCACGCTTATGCCCTATGGTGGACCAATGAATATTTCCGGAAAAAAATAATGTACCTTTTCGTTATAACCGATAAAATACATTGTGACCCCCCAGGGGATTGAACCAGGAACCTCGTCCTCTGTAACACGTGAAAATTGTTTAATTTTCTGCAGTTACTAGAAGTATTTAGGAACGCAGCAGCGTTACGCCCCGCCAAGTCAAAAACACAAAATTTCACAAAAGCTGCCAGTGTATAATATACTGAAGGTCACAAACTAGGGTTTTTGAGGGTCTGCAGCGTGGAATACGTACAAGCTATTTAAATATTTTTTAATATCTTCGAAGACAGTGTCCTGTAGATCAAAATAAAATTCGAAATCGGTCAAGTAGAAGTAGAGAAAAATAGGGTTGAAAATGGTAGTTTTGATGACTTCTTATTCTTATTCTTCCTTCATTTTACGTTGACGCACCTACAGCCAAAACTACGGAACCGATTTTAATGAATGAGGGCTTTTTGGATTTGTCTAGGGCGCATTCCTAGATAAAAATGAGATAACTCATTCCTACGCTGAATGTTGAGCCATAAACCAAGCTAGCGATTAGCGAACAGTCTAAAATGGGTAGAAACCAAGTAAGCGTCATAAGAAGTGGTGAGCCTGACAATATACTGAGGTAAACCAGTGTGTTGTGTAGTAGTTTCGTGCTTGTCACATGACGTTTGAATTACTTCTATTTACGAATTCATCTTTTGAACTTAGTATTATAGGTTTAGTTCAACCTTACTCTCTTGAGTTCAAGGGGGAGTAATTTGTTTATTAATACATATTTCTATTTTCTATATAATTTTATTTTATTATTATTTATTATTATTATTATTACTATTATTATTATTATTATTATTATTATTATTATTTTATTATTTTATGTTTTATATGCTTCTACTATCAGAATGTTAAGTTCTTTCAATGTCATAGGTCTCGTAGTTCTCTAATCTCCATAGACCTTGTCAAGCTCTTAACTTCACTTTTATTTTTATTTGACTCTAATGTGTGGGAATAATCAGTTTAGAGGATCCTTCCTTAGGAACCGTACAAAAAGTCATGAAATCTGACCAAAAACCACTTGTGTGGTAAAAAAAGTGGGCCAAGTCTGTGGTCCAAAAAAGTTGTGAAATCAACTTTCTGTCTCGCCAAGTGATGTTGGCACTTTCTCCTGACCCAACACTGTCAACTTAGATACTTATCAGCTTCATCTCCTTGGCGGTGTGCCTGCAGCACTACCCAAAGTTAACTGGTTGTATTCCACGCATCCTCTGCAAAGAAAGTAGCAGTTGCATTGGGCCATTCCTTAAAAGCTTAATTTGTATATTACTTTTTTCTATTTTATTTGCTTTTTGATAATGGGAAAAATTTACAGCAATGATCATTGTGGCATCGAGAAGAGCCTTCTTCCCACACAGCCTTCTTCACTTTCAACAACACTGTTAAAATGCTTTCCTCTCCAATATGCACCTGCATATTTTAGATCAAGTTGTCTAGAACTAAGACTATGAAGTGAAAAACTATCTTTCCACACAAACCTCATGTGGCAAACGTGAAGGTGAAACAAGAAATTGTATTGGTGTTTGAAGAATATTAAAATTCCAGTTTCTGGAAATCGCAAGGTACACCGCCAAGGAGAAGAAGCTGATAAGTATCTAAGTTGGCGGTGTTGGGTCAGGAGAAAGTGCCAATATCACTTGGCGAGAAAGAAAGTTGATTTCACAACTTTTTTAGACCACAGACTTGGCGGGGTGTTTTTTTTACCACACAAGTGGTTTTTGGTCAGATAAAACGGTCTGCTGGACCATAGGAAAATTAAAATAGCATTTTTATCTGATTAACTGGGAATCCAATATGGCGGATAATTCCCACCACAAAAAAAAAAAAAAAAATTTAAATTTTGTGTGAGGTAACTAATTAAAGGTTGACTAATTAAAGGTATTAAAGAGTAGATTACAAAAATGTATATATCACGTGTAAATTGTTTTATTTTCCACGCCTTTTGCCAAAAAGCACCAACAATTTACGTCCTCCCCCCCTCCTTAATAACTAGTTTTATGTTAAGGATACCAACGAAACCCTTTTTAGTATATATCACTAGTATGCAATTAATAAATTGCTCATTAAATTTAATTTTGAATTGAAATTGCTGTATTTATTTAAATACAAATATTTCTAATAATATATTTTTTTTAATATTTACCTTAAATATTATAAGAGCAATTTTTAAATACACTTGGTAACAGGCATTATTAATTAATTCAGACTCAATTAAAACAAACGTACCCAAATAGTAATTAAAACACACTTTGCATCAAAGAATACAGTCAGCCACAGGAGGAAGAAGTTCCATTTGTCGAATTTTGCCGGGCCTGGTACGAGTATTGAAGGTTTAGTATATTTGAACAAATTTAGGGGAATGTAAATTTTGAAAAAAAAAAATATATATATTAGGGAATTTATTGAAAATTCAACTATTTATTGGGGTTTGCTGTATTCCAAATTCTTTTATAGGGAATTATACAAACCTATGGTGCCTTATAACTAGCGCTCTAGGGCTAAGAACCGAAAAGGTTACTTAATTCACAATCAGATTTTCAAGCTCGATATAATCATCAATGTTTTGCAACTTTTAATTTTTCGGCAATTTTTGACAATTGTCATAGTAGTCCAGTCATTTTAAGCAAAAAAAGTGCTGTTTACAAAAATGCGTCATACAAGTAAGAGAGTTTGTACAAATTATCTCTGGGGCATCCTGATTGAAATCCTATAAAGTCCCCGAAAAAAAATTGTGCTCAAGCCGCCATCTTGGAAAATAGCGGTCAAAATACAATTTTTTGCTTCTACTAGCCTAACTATTAGGTTTAGGGAAAAAATGTTAAAGTAAAAATTGTTTATTATGTAATTATCTATACATTTGGTTCTTATAGTTTTCTCTCTCTGAACAACCATAGAGGAGTAATAGTCCAGGAAATTAAGACCAAAAATAGCTGAATAGGGGGGAAAAGTCCTACAGAAGCGAAAGTTGGTATAGATGTAGGGAGAGGTATCTTGAACAACATACTAAAACTTCACATTGGTGGGAGGCTTGGCAAAGTGGGGGGAGGGCCGTAAAGGTAAAAAAATAAATATATGTGTTTGTTTTTTGGGGAAAATAAATATGTATCCGAAAAGAAGACAAAATTTGCAACAAAAGCTATTTATGGCATTTTTGCCTAGGCAGAACAGGGTGGCGCTGGCGCGTCTCAGAAAATTTGACTCGGTGCTGCTTGTACTTTGTGGCAAATAAATTAATAAAATTAATTAATTAAATAAATTAATAAAATAACATTTATAATAATAATTTATAGTTATAATTTATAATTATAATAATAATTTATTATAACAGTCGAAGTGGTGAACTTCTCTGAATCGTTTCCTGTATATTGAGAAAGAAAACTATGGAGTTCAACAGACCTGAACCTCTCTCACTGGATGGTGATCTAGGGGAAAACTTCAAACAATTCAAGGAAGATGTGGACAACTATTTATTGGCCACAGAAACCAACAAGAAGACTGACTCAGGACTGACATACAGACGCAACTCTCATTTCATCAGACCTAGGATAGTATGTGTCTAAAAGGGGAAGATGTTTAATAACTTGTTGTTTACTTTATATAAGTTAAAGTGATTATTTTCAATTGTGACATTTATACATTTTATAAAATATAAAATGAAATATATTGATAGTTAATGTTCAAACTATACAAGAAGTTCTTATTTAAAACACTTTGTACAAGTGTTTGTACTTGTACTTAAGTGCTTTGTACTTTGTACTTAAAACTACACGACTCCCCGTTTGCTCACTCGTCTTAGGAGCACTGAAGCAAATTTTCTGAGACGCGCCAGCGCCACCCTGTTCTGCCTAGGCAAAAATGCCATAGAATAGTTTTTGTTGCAAATTTTGTCTTCTTTTCGGATATATATTTATTTTTCCCAAAAAACCAACACATATATTTATTTTTTTATAAAAACAAACACATATATTTATATTTTTATAAAAACACTATTTTTAGGGGGTTCCATTACAAAATTTGGGGGTTGCGGGGGGAATTTCGAGATGGAAGTTAAAAATTCGTATTTAGCGACCCAAAAAACCATTAAATAGCCCATTTATTTTATAAGTGTAGTCTATACTTCCGTACTGAATATTATTCTATATTATATTATAAACCCTCTTTATCTCTTCACCTATTGCTCATAGCAACATAACATTTACGGCCCTCCCCCCACTTTGCCAAGCCACCCACCCATGTGAACTTTTAGTATGTTGTTCAAGATACCTCTCCCTACATCTATACCAAATTTCGCTTCTGTAGGACATTTTCCCCCTATTCAGTTATTTTTGGTCTTAATTTCCTGAACTATTACGCCTCTACGGTTGGTCAGAGAGAGAAAACTATAAGAACCAAATGTATAGATAATTACATAATAAACAATTTTTACTTAAACATTTTTTCCCTAAACCTAATAGTTAGGCCAGTAGAAGCAAAAAATTGTATTTTGCCGCTATTTTCCAAGATAGCGGCTTGAGCACAATTTTTTTTTCGGGGACTTTATAGGATTTCAATCAGGATGCCCCAGAGATAATTTGTACAAAGTCTCTTACTTGTATGACACATTTTTTTTCAAAAACCTAAAATGACTGGTCTATAGGCTATAACTATGATACTTGGATCTGTTTCGATTCCTAGTGGAGTTACACTGTTTTTTAAAGCACCATTAAATTTACGAAGGCGGTTGAAACTAATATGGGACCATTTAGCCACTTTATAACTAACCTATGAAAATTTCTAAAAATATAAAAAGTGGCAAGACAAATCTCATATTATCAGGCTCGGAGAGTCAATTCTGAAACACTCTATCTTACTTATTTTTCATTTTTTGAACACATCGCCCTAAAACTCAAACTATTGACAGTAAATTTTATCTCGGACATTTTTTGAAATTTACTTTTTTGGGGAACTAAAAACCTATAAATACATCAATACCTTAAAATCGACTTCACAATAATTCCCCTATCTATAACTAAGGTATTCTTCATATGCAAGAAAATCTCAATCAGTCCAAGAATACGCAGAAAACTTCCACGTTCATTTGTAGCTTTGTAGGCTCATATCTCGAAAAAAAAAAAAATTATCGAAGTTCCTTGTGGCACGTTACGGCGTCTGGAGCCCGGGAGTGAATCCGAAAAAAAAAGACCGTCACAAAACCGACCGTCACGAAATTTACCGATGACGATAACTTAAGTAAAAGTGGACCGATTTAGTTGAAATTCGGTACACATGTTCATTTTACCACTGTCCAGGACTAGTTCTGGTATTAGTAAAACAAACACCGCTATGAATAGTTAAAGATCGCTAAATTTATTAAAGCGGGCCTAAACCTTTAAAATAGAGAAAACAACGATTTTTTATAAAAATTCATACACATCGTCTAAAGTACAATTGAAAAAGAAAACAGGCATGTAAAATTTAAACCTGATACAAACAGAAGTTTTTGAGTAGTAAAAATGATATACAGGGTGGGCTAAAAAAAAAAAAACGCACTTTAGCACTTTATAGCTCAGCTTCTGCAATTGATAGAGATATGGGGTTTGCGGGGTCTGAAAACTGCATTCTTTTACATTAAATTTCATATCTATAACTTAAACTATTGGGTAAAGCCATGCAATGACGGTAGTTTTCAGGCAACATTGTCCTTAACCTTAAAACATCTTCAATGTTTGTTATAACACTGAGGGACTCATCCCACTTACTTACAAAGACCCCCCTTCCCCTCCTTTCCCTTATGGTAATTTATTCTATCAAAACTATACCAAATAACGATTACTCCCCGGAAAACGACTTTTTTAGGACCCCATTTCAAACCGTCATTGCATGGCTTTCACCCAGTAGTTTTTCAAGTTATAGATATGAAATTTAAAGTAGAAGAATACAGTTTTCAGGCCCCGCTCACCCCATTCTCTATCTATCACAGAAGCTGAGCTATAAGTGTTCAAAAAAGTGCGTTTTTTTTTTTAGCCCACCCTGTATCATTTTTACTACTCAAAAACTTCAGCTTGTATCAGGTTTAAATTTAACATTGCCTGTTTCCATTTTCAATTGCACTTTAGACGATGTGTATGAATTTATTCATATCTATTACAGAAGCTGAGCTATAAGTGTGTTCAAAAAAGTGCGGTTTTTTTTAGGCCCACCCAGAATTTTATAATATTTTTAATGGAGTAATACGGGCGGGAGTGTCTGAGGAAACAGTCGTGTTCTGTCACTACAACCATCTACTTTAACTAACTTTTTTATGAATATACAATACATTATTTATTGCAAGAACTTAGCAGTGTGATTTTATAATTTATATTTATAATATATATTCACCCGGTAGGAACTTCGTTCCTACCGGGTGTCCCGCGACAGCACATGTATTTTTTTTTTTTAAACTAGGTAACTCTGGTAAACTTTTTGGTTGAAGCAAATGGAAACCCCCTTAAGTACAAGTTTTAACAATTCAGAGTGTTAGCAACTTAAGAAAGCCTTGTCTATATTGCTTCTGTAAGAGTGTGTAAAATACTTCTTATGTTGTTGTCTATTTTAAAAGAAGTCTTGAAGTTTAAGAGTTTAGGAAAACGAGAATTTATGTCTGGGTGAATCACTTAAGTTGGTAGGTATAATGTACTACGGTTTATGACAAAGAAAACAATTGTACAAACACTGCAAATTGGAGAGGAATAGCCTTTATTATGATAATACAAAGGTAAATTAATAAATAAAACAAACAAATATGTAAACAACGCTATATTTAATGTTATATATAATGTTAAAAAGTAGGCAATGAACGCTATATATAATATTATAATTAGAATATTTTTTTAATAAAACAATTGCTGCGAGTTCAGTTTAAAACAAAATACCTTTTGATCAAAGAATAATTTTAATTTATCAATATAATTAACGAAAAAATAAAGTGTTAGATGATTATCTAAAGTTTAATTGAAAGATAACTAATTGAGATGATATTTGATACAGCTACGATATAAAAATACAGTATAAGCTCTTCGCAGCTTTGTTTAAAATATAAAACTAAAAATAGGTCTTAGTTGTTCCATTCGCTGATAAATGTTTATATTTCTTTGTTATTGTGAGTTATAACAAATCATTAAGAAAGAAGGCAGAGATTACTTTTTACGTTGGTTGTTCCATTCCGATGGCAGTAACCGCTGCAACAAAAACAAAAAGTTTAATCATTTTAAGAAGCATAGATTTGATAGTCTAATTTCACTAAGAGTTCAATAATTTATGAGCTCTTATAATGATGACATAAGGTTGAGTGATTTACACCATAAAAGAAAAAACCAGATCAGTGAGCTTTATTAAGTTAGGGAAACCTAATTTTAACCACTGTTACTATCTATACTTCTTAACTAGATTATTATTTATTCAATTATTTTCCTGATATATTTACTATGTGTCTGCATGTGTAAATATATATTTATATATGTACTCGTATTTTTTTATTCTTTAATAACCGTTTTCCCACAAGGTCAAATTTTATTATTCTTTTAAGATCGCAGCATACAAAACACGTATTGCTCCAAAAGTATAAAAGCTAGAACAAAAGTTTTGGTATCCGTTATAAAGCTGACACAATTTCCTACAAGAAAAGTGTAATATAAATTTTCATATCCTCAAATTACATGACAAATTATTGTTGTTATTGTTTACATGTAGATGAGTATACTAAACCAATCTTGCTTTTTTAATGTGCTTTTAATTATTTACTCACCTGCAAGTCAACAATAAACACGTTTCTTTTTTACTTTCAGCGAAGTTTACTAAAAATTCCCCTTTATGAATGGGTAATAATATCAATACTGATCGAAACGTTAGTAAGTAAGGAAGTTTTTCCTGAAGTCCGACAAGTTTAAGCTTGGTTCTTACCAAGTTATGGAACCACAGAAAAATTGATATTTTAATTTTTTTCTTAAAAATTATACTTGTATACATTTTTTGTCATGTAATTTGAGGGTATGAAAATTAAAATTACACTTTTCTTGTAGGAAATTGTGTCAGCTTAACAACGAAACCAAATACCAAATTTTGTTTTAGCTTTTATACTTTTGGAGCAATAAGTGTTTTTATGAGCAGAGGTATGCTATCTTAAAAAAATCATAAAATATGAGAATAGACCCATGGTTTATATGACGTTTTTTGTAGTCAATGAGGTTTAGAATCACTCAATTAATTTTTGTACATATATCGCCAATCACCCTGTATATATATATATATATATATATATATATATATATATATATATATATATATATATATATATATATATATATATATATATATAAAATAATCATATAAATCATTGCAGGTAATTTGAATTTATCTTATTAATGTATTAACTTTGTTTAATATACAAATTATTATCTGAAGTGGTGGGGAGAATTTATATTTTTGTTAAACATGTGCATAAATCATGTATAATAAAAAATGTATAATAACATTTTAAAATAATCAAATTAACTCACGAAAATAGTATCAAATAGATTTAAATAAATATTTAAGATAAGCTAATCGCTGGCGGACAGTAAATAGTAATAGCTTTATGGTTTTTCTTTAACCACAGAATACTTAGATTCTTAGATATCGAGTGCAATGTTGCCAAATGTTAGCTATATGCCAAACAATGCTTCCGAATGATAGCTATGCTATATGCCAAACAAAATAGGCCCAAGCCTCGTTTATTAGTAGTCATCGTTTAGTAGACAGAAAAAAATTAGTTCATTTTCAAAATCTCTCTTTTAAAATTTTATTTAATACTAAACAGTAATGCATACTATATTCTACTCTAAACAGGCAAATACAAATATTCATACCAAATCCCGCTGAGTTGTAAAGAGTAGCTAAGTTTTCTCCCATCAGTTCAAGAGTAGCAATATCTTTTACTACTTGCTTCTTAGCTCTCATCTTGTATTCAACAAGAGGAAGATTGTTAACATTTTCTATAAGAAACGGGTTTTCTAGGAAGGTAGTTGAGGGCAACATTATATGATGATAAAATGAATGAGCGCACATCTGAAAATGAAAAAATAAAATAATAATAAATAAAATAAATTCAATGCAATACTGTGGTATTGTTATGTATACTAGAGTCGATGGAGCAGAGCCAAAAATACATCTAGGACAAGAAAACCAAAATGAAATTAAAGCAGGACTTTTTTTTAGTTAAGAAGAAAAATTGAAGGGAAGTAATGTAATAAGTAGCCAATTATATTTAGGGCTAAGTTTCCTATTTAACAAGTAGCGATAGATATAGGCATTTTAGGCTAATTATAATAGCTTAATATCTTAGGCCTCTGCATGCAACTTTCAAATATACATTGTAGGACTGAATTTAAATCCAATAATATCCAAATTTTTAATTTTTAACACATTTAAAAGTATTTAACTGGTGATTTTACACTCGTTTTCAATTTTCAACAAAATCAGATTTATTTTAATTAATATCTCAGAAATTAGATTTTTCAAGGGAAAACGAGTTATATGGACAGCTTTTTGTAATTAAATGGACTATATTTTAGAATGTTTTGAAATTAAACTTCTTTAGGCGCGGTGCGGTAGAGTAAATTGGGTTGGATGAAACGAATTTGCATGTAACGAAGTTTGTGATTCGAGACTCGTCTAAGTGAAAGATTTTTTATAGGTAAATCAACTGCCGGCTTAAGTCAGCAGTTGATTTACTTGTAAAACATCTTTAACTAGAACGAGTTCGATCCACTGACCTCTGATTCAGCAGGCATAAGTTCTAACCATTGCATCACGGAGGTAGATGATTTTTCAATACACAGAATGGTACAGAAATGTTTTTTTTTCATGATTTTTCTTCATTATTCGCTAAAATATTATGAAAATATTATATTTTTCAATTAAATTCCACTTAACCATTTCTTAATCCTGAAATAATAAAATGGTCAACAACTTGGCGTTTCACAACAGTTTCACTTCTAATGCGTGAGAGTCTTACACATATTTTATTATTATTTTTTTTTTTTAAATCAAAATCGTCCTTTTCTTAGATTATTGGAGGTAGAGTCCTCAAATTTAAAGCTAAAATTAAATTTTGATCGTAGGTGACGTTTCCATTAGCTCTCATGTGCAGGTCACAGGAGCCAGATCGAGATCTGAGCAGCTAGCTGTATATTTGAGATCAAAGAATAACTAGAAGTCTTTTTTTTAGTACGAAGTAAAACAGCAGAAGAGGTAACTGGCGCAAAAACCAACCTACGATCAAGCCTGTAAGGGAATAGAAATAGTGAAGGGGTTTGTTCTATAGGAGCGCTTTTCCAGGACGAGAAAAGAGAGGGGGTACAAAATCTGAGTATACAAGGAACTGACAAGGAAAAATCATTGTACATAATTTTTTTATAATCTTATGATATTAGATCCACTACTTATTGCCCAAATATACTTTCAACTTTCTTCTATATATTTATTATATCAATGATAAAAATCAATACATATACGCTGCAATATAAAAACAGCTAAACGCACAATGATCACATACCTGTTTGAGATCAAGAAGATCTTCGTTTGTACAATATTCTGTAAAAAGGTGGACAGTGGACTTTAATGATTCACCCTTGCATGAATATTGTTGCACTACATCAAGCCTGTTGATCAAAGTATCAAAGCCCTTTTGAATTTCATCTTGTACAAGATCGCCGCCATCTTCTCTCATAATCAGTTCACTCATATTTGTCGACCAGTTCCTGAGATCACTTACAGAAATTTTCTTGCCCTTAAAAAGTCATTGAAAACCATTTATTTTCTTGGATTTTTTTTGAGATACACAAATAAAAAACAGTATTATCAAAAAAATCCCGTCAATTACTTGCTGGTAAGCTACTGAAAGGTTTTTTTGGGTAATAAAATTCATATTTCCTACATTGGTTTTTACATTTCCCCACAATTTTCCGTAGGTACTTATACCTTCTCTGAAGGTATATAGGAAAAGTATTGTTTTCACCCGAAAAAATCCGAAACCAAGGTTTCAGCGGATTCATCCGTTTTGGGTGTTTTTAAGTCCATTAAAATGGTTTTAAGCTGGGTGTCAGTCTTTCTGTCTGTCTGTGCAACAGATAAGTTTTACAGTTTTTATGCTACAGCTTGAAACTTGGTATAAAAATCTATCCTACATGCAGCTGTGCTGCCTGGAAATTCAGAAATTTGAGACACTATTAACCCATTTTGCTGAGTCAGCAAACATTTCAAAAACTACAAATATTTCCGATTGAGCTGAAATTTGAACCGATTATACCTATTTATAAGGCAAAAATTTACAGTGAATTTAGCGTATTTCAACTTAGTATCTGCCACATTTTGGGATTATTTGTTTCGTATATTTAAGTTCCGATACACACCGCGTCCGTTTTTTTATTTACTAAAAACTGAATAAAATACAGAGCATTTGGATGAGCAAGGTTTACATATTAACATCAATTTGATTCTTTTGGAAACACGATACATATGTATTTGTGGTTAAATTTTCAATACCCTTAATGATATCCCACACAACAAATAAAAATGTTGGGTCTCCATAGTTACGGAAACCTATAATTTCTAAAATTTACTTTTCTTATTTAGTCCCGGAAATATTATGGGCCCACAAAGATGTATATGTATGTATTTTATTTCTCACTTTTAGGACCTGTCTTCATTGGGAGGTGGGAGGAGGAAATTTTTCGGGGGTTTTGTTTAGGTAATCTCGAGGGTAAAATGGCGGCCATTTTGGAAACACGATATATATTTGTTGTGGTCTACTCTTCAATACCTTTAAAATGATAACCCGCTCACAAATTACAAAAAATAAAAAAAATTGCGATTAGTTGGTAATTGCCCAGTGATCAAAGAAATTTGAGTTGTGAAGTTCGTAACATTTTCCCTGTTTTGGGCACAAAAGGTTAACTTGTATACCAAATTTCAAATCTCTAGCTACAATAGATCGGGAGATACGATCCAAGATGCGACGGACGGACGGAAAACTACCAAAAGCATATGGGTTTCTAGGATGTCCGCGAAACACTTAAAACGAAATTTACAAAATTTAATTAAAAAATAATAAATTACTTGATGATTATCTTACCATTTTAACCGTTGGCATGCATTTACTAATAACACTGTCATCTTGTGAATTCCACCTTTTTACACTTTCAGGAGCTCCGTCTAGCAGAATTACTTCAGTTATTTTACCAACGTCCTCAAGAAGTTTGGCAATTGATAATACCAACGGACCAGCCCACCCTTCAGCAATTAATGTGAACATGCGGTAGTCAAACATACTGATCATCATCTTGAAACAAAGGTACATACAATATTAATTAGAAGACCATTCTTGATTTTAAAATGAGAGAATATCTAAATTCATATATACGAGCCTAGTTTTATTCATACGTCCCGATTACTTAATATTCTCATATATAACTATTGACATTTTCATGTTTAGGCTATGGAACATAGGTCAAAAATGTTACGTTACTTTTAGCTTAAAAACTTAGAAAAGTATAACAGGGAGTTAAAAAGCTATAGGAGATGTGTAATCCAGTCTCAAGCTGTTGGGCCTCCCTCCACCGCACGTCATAGGGCCGAAGAAAGTCGAAAAGATTTATACGTGTGCCAGGGAGTTGGGAAAGTACAGGAGGTTGCCATCAACTCTCAGCCCTCTCGGTCCTACCTAGTATGAAGGCATATTAACAATTCGTAGAAGGCGCACCGGCGCCTTCGAATTCAGTCGTTTGTAATCAAGCCGCGGCAGTGCCGGTGTGGAGATAAGAATAAAAATTATCTTTCATCTACTTTTATCAATTACTTGAATAAATTACCGATTCTATTTCATTTTATGTCGGTAGTTTACGCAGAGCGAAAACATGAATAATTACAAGATAAAAAGAACTTTTTATATACTACGTTTTTAAATTTTCTGTTGAATTATATGTAATGTTGATAATATAATTGTCATTGCTATATATAATGTTAGTGAAAAAAAATACATAGTCCCAAATTTGTCACACGTCAATTAATTTATTTCTTTGTTTACTTTTTGCTATCATTCAATGTTTGCCTCTTAATAAAAAATCACAAATTTGAAACCCGTTAAAATGAAGATTGTAAATACTATGGGATATGTCAAAACAAATAAAATAACTTGCGGATTTTTTCCGAACTAACTTTCCATACAGCAAAATGTGCCTAAAAACTAATTAAATTCTGCTGAAAGATGGCTAAAAATATTAAAATAATGCATTGTCATCGTGTTCTGAGCTATTCTAAAAATTTCAAATGTTTAGCTACTCGGGAAGTTAGTCAAAAATCGATTGCAAGATTTGTACTGGACAAACAAACAAATAAACAAGAAACCAAGCTAATAAAAACGTAGTAAAATGTCTCACTGTCTTGCGGACTCGTATGAAAGAAGTATTTTTGTCCATATGAATGTAAAATACATTTTATTATATAATAAATATGCAATTCACACAATAAACGTCTTTCAGTTCTATGCCAATTTCACAAAAAGTAATTGAATTAAGCAAAGTCAATTATAGACCAGGGAAAACCCAAGTGATTTTATTATACCATTGACAAGTTTTTAATAGACCTGCCGAACCATAAGTGATTCTAATAATGACCTAAAATTTGGATCGAGGTATAAAGGAAACAATAATAATAACAACCAGTCTAGATGGATCTCATCTAAGATGATAATCGATTAAAAATGAGTAAATAAAGTTAATTTTACAACAATACTCCCAGCCATATTGTGGAAGATTGTTTGAAGTTAAACTCTCAACCCCCCTTTTCTAGCGACACCTGGAAATAATATAAATTTATACCTCTGAAAATGGGACTGCAATATCATTCAAAGACTTTATAACTGCTGGATATTGTGCCATACATGTAGGGTACATAAGTTGAGAAGAAAATCTTTCTATTTGTGACAACTTTAATCCTGGGAATAAGAAGACCGTATTTAAATCTCTAGCATATGTCCTCGTAGCGCACTTTGTTGGAATCTCAATAAAACCAGGTTTATTAGAAAGATTTCTTTGAAGGTCCATCAATTCATATCCAGTCGACGGGAAAATATTTTTATTGTTGTCTGGACGCATAATTTCTAAAACAGTACAACAAAAAACCATAAGAACGTTTTAAAAACATTTTTTTTTTAAATATTTTATTAAAACCTATATCTTTAAAAGTACTAATCTAATTTTTAATAATTTCGGATGGTTTGCCTTTAGCAACAAGAAGTACCATATTAATTGCAACCATCTGAGAAGATTTATAATTTTCAACAGGTCCACCAACCACACTTATTTTATTCTAATGTGATCATTTAACAGACTCGAGGAAGCCTTCCCACACTTAAAGGCAGACTATATTAAATTAAATAAAACTACAAATAATTAAAAGTGACCACGAAAATCCATATGAACTTACAAGCCCTAATCGGTAAATCCATAATTGTTAAAAGCGTATGTATGACCTGATATATCTTGCAATAAACTGGGTATCACTCCCAGATATAATCCTACATTTTCAAAGTTAACTGATTTTTACTTCTTTTGTCTTGAAATTAATACTTACATAACACATAACTAATGTTTGTTTATTATTTGAGATATACATATTTATTGCTTCTGAACTTGCCAAAGGTAACGGAAGCTATGTGATCGTTCTAAAGAACGATTTTTTTATGTCTTTGATTTCCAAATTCTAAAATGAGAAATCAGTTTTAGACATCAGGGAATATTTTTGGTTCCGTCTGTCGGTCTGTCGCTCAATTTGTGCGAGCCAACATATCTTAAAAACAACTCGTCCGATTTTTATGAATTTAGGATGGCAGGTCATAACTAGCTCATTGTTGGTCCCATATAAGTGTCAACCTTATATGTCTATTTCTTTCTCTTCCACTTGCGCACAAACATACATTTATTCACTCCCATTTCTTCAAAAATCACATCTGATTTTTATGAAAATTGGATGGTTCGTTGAAAGACCCCGCAGATAGCCCCAGATTGATTTCACCCAACGGCGCTCTTTAAAGTTTACTTAATTGATACTTTAATTAGTGTAAAATAGCCTGCCAATTAGTGTGGCACACAGCTTTCTCGCATCCTATCACGTACTTAATTGATTTTATGCTTCTTCAAGCCATTATTGTCTAATTTATGTAATTGTTCCCCTCGTTTTTTTGTTATGTCAAAAATGTTTTTATTTTATACTTGAATTAAAGTATCAATTAAGCAAAAGTTAAAGAGAGTAGACGGTTGAAATTAGTCTGGTGCTATCTGCGGTCTATTTTCGACAAACCATCAAATATCAGATGTACTTTTGAAGATGTAGGTGTAAATAAATGTATGCTTGTGCGCATGTTGAAGAGAAACAAATGGGCGCAGAAGGTTGAAACTTTTATGGGACCAACAATGAGCTAATTATGACCTAAAATTTCATTAAAATCGGACGTGTAGCTTTTAAGATATGTTGGTTCGCAAAAATTAAAAGACAGACAGACAGACACTGATCAAAAAATGTTCCCTGATGTCTGAAACGGATTTCTGTCTTCGGATCGGAGACAAAATATTTTCGTTTTAAATAGTTTCGATTTCATAGCTTCCGTTACCTTTGGTAAGCTCGGAAGCAAAATCAAAACAATTTTAACAGATTTAAAAAACGGGGGGAAATTAAATAAATTTGACATTAATAGATTATAAAATCATTAAAGTATACAATGTTGGACGAGAGGAAGCTATGTGCCACACTAATTGGCAGACTATTATTTAATGCATAGTTTAATAGGAAACGCATGAAGAAGCTTAAAAATTACCTTTAGGCTTTGCTTTATCAACTAAAATTACGTCGTCGTTTTCGTCACATTTTTGGAACCAGTTGTCGAGTGCATTAAGGACCATGCAGTTTCTCAAACTGCTCTTCATCAGAATGAACGAAACCCCTCTGAAACCATCATTGCGACGTTTCTCGGTGATGCGGCAAGCTTGTAATCCTATAGAAACTAGACACGAGGTTTTAGAATTCATCCTTAGAGCATAATCAATATTAGCCATTTGTTTTTCGAAACCCTGAAAAATAACAAAACTTTCATTGACAGATGTAAAGAACATTCTTTGAATGAAGAGCGGTGTAAATATCACCACCGTATTTTGAAGCAAATGAGGGTTGCGTTTTCTTCTATAACGAGGCAAATGGGAGAAATATTTTTTCAAATTTTAAGATATCCAATCACTTTCTTCTATGATAATAAATGTGTATTATCTTTTAAAATATGAATGAATTATCTTTAGGATAAAAAAATTAAAATAAATAACTTCTCATCATATAAAGAAAATGCATGAAAACTTACTGATTTCAGGTAGAAAACTGTGTCAATTGTACTTCCATTTTGGAAACCCTTGATAAATTGAGTACAATTTTGAGCTGTGTTCAAAGTTTCTGTTCCACTGAATAATACACTAATATACTTGTGTTTAGCGATAAAGTTACTGAACCTATAATAAAGAAAATTAAAAAAAAATATAAAATACAGTACGTAAAAATACATGTAATCATGCATTCATGCATACAATATGCATTTTGATATTAGTCAATAAAGAGCTATAATGCCTGTTTCTATTGTCATATGCTTCTGAATCAGTAATGCTTGCGTTATCATATTGAATTACATATATGATACGGGTCTGATTTATAAGAAATTCGGTGCTCATGTTCCTTTCAAGTAATAAATGAATATTTCGATAGTTCTTCAATTCTTCGAACATTAATTATTAGCAACTCTTTTAATCTACTATTTAATCTCGACAAGTTAAGTCTCAGCGAAAACTGCAAACATAAAATGATGTTATATTTTTAAAAAAAATAAAATACCTTTTCTTTAGGTACTGAGGAACATCTTCTTGGTTTAGAACAACGTGAATAGAATCAGCACCTTTAGACACCAACCACTTAAGTAGATCAAACCATAAATTATTATGAGTACCTGAAACAATGGAAACATAAATAAAATATAATAGTTTCTGGTCTTAAATTATTTATTAAATTAATGTTAATTTAAATATAATTTAAATAATTTTTATATATAATAATAATATAATTTTAAATATAAATAATAATGCTAAACCGTAGCGCAAAATCTCGTGAAAGACTTGGGCTTGCCAATGCCAAAGGGCATGAGAAAGGAAAATCCTTGGATTATTCCTTCACCTTTTTTTTCTTCACTGGCAGAGATGCCGAATTCAAGTCAAAGAGATGCATTCGTTTTTATTATCAACTTACCAGCTCATTTTGTTAAAATTGCGTACACTTAAAGCAAACTTTTGAAACTCGTCTTTTTACTTATTCTTGCAATAAATGGTCTAACCAAATATTCTCGGTTACAATTGCAGCGTATTTATCACTGTTATCTATTTGTGTATATTCTATGAATTTTTTTCATGAAAATATAACAATCCAATAAATATTGGTGTATAAAAGGAGATGCTTGTAAATAATACAAATTATTCGGATCTAAATGTTACAGAGTTTACGAGGAAAAAGCGTATACAAGTGTACAAAATCACTAATCATGTCTACCTAGAAGCAGCCGGTGCGTTCGGAAAGCTTTCGTAAGCAATCGACGGCGATCGTAAACTTCGGTTGCTTTAGCGGTCGACCCTAGCGGTCACGATCGCTTCGACCAAGGGATTGTTAGGTTAGTAACCATTATATTACCTTCTATGGTGGTTACTTTAAAAAGTTCAAAAACATCGTTTTTTTTCATCATAATCCTTAATTTTGTACCACAACTGTCCTCCTTTATAAATACTAAGTTGATTAAATTTTTATTTTGTATATTATTAGCTACTACTCAAGAACTTGAAAATAAAAAAGTTTGTAAACGCGAACAATCACTGTAGTAGCTTCACATTCAAACCAAAGGAGTCTAAGCTTATAGTCTTCGTCACAGCCGCTTACTTCAACGGGTGTTCGATAACAAGATTAACTGAAGCCACTATGCCACTAAACAAAACAAAATAGCTAGTTGGTTTTAGTATATTCAAACGCACCCTTAGATTCAAATAGAAAGCAAACGGTAAAATGAACGATATACACTATACAGCATATTTATAGTTTCAGATTAGTCCCTAAGAATATTTCATCCCTAGTTTAATTCTATGAATAGTTGTTGTTCTGTATAATACAAAACACAATTAAATGAATAAATTTGACATTGAGGATACGAACCAACAATCATATAATTTTTCTTATTCATAATTTCTTTAGATACATCTGACGCTGTTTCTCTCATTAGCAGTTTTTTCACTGGAAGTACAACCTTCTTCGGAAATTCTTCTTCACTTTTCATTCTAAAAAAAAAAAAAAAAAAAAAAAAAAAAAAATGAAAAAAAATGTTTACACTAGCAAACGCAACATCACCATATTGTAAAGTCCCAAAATAGTAATTCCAATAACAAATGAAACCTTATTAACTGAATTGCAGGTAAAAACCTACTCAGAATGAAATTAGTGCAAATATGTTTCAAGAAGATAGGGTCTAAATATTAAACCGTTCGTTTTATGTTCTATGTATATTTAATCTAAATACAAAATCGATGTATTAACAAAGTAAAACTGGATATCAAACATTTGTTTAGAAGCATAAGAGGAGATTCAAAGAACAAACCGTACACAGTCCAAAATGAGTTGGATCAATTTATTGGAACGAAGTTCCTTATGGCACGCACGTTCTGGAGCCCGGGAGTGAATCCGAAAAAAACGACCAAAATCACCGTCACAAAACTAAGCGTCACGAAATCTACCGATGACGATAACTTAAGTAAAAGATATCCGAGTGAGTTGAAATTTGTTACACATGTTCATTGAACCAATGCCCCAGCTGAGTTTGTTGGAGAACGTTAATCCGCCCAAGCATTCACACGCAACGCACGCGTAAACGTAAACTTCAAATTTAAAAAAGGAATTTTAACTTCATCTATTTAATGAGACAAACCACTTTTATAAATACATTTTTTAATAAAATGAACCCCGACACTGCTATGAAGTGATAAAGATCGCTAAATTTATTAAAGCGGACCTAAACGTTTAAAATAAAGAATAATAATAAAAAAAGAATAATAAAATAAATAACGTTTTTACCGACATCTTACGTTCTAACGTAACGATTTTAATAAAACTTCTTATACATCGTCTAAAATACAATTGAAACAGGCATGTGAAATCAATCAACCTGATACAAGCAGACGTTTTTGATTAGGGAAGATATATATTTTAAATTAGTAGGCCGGGTAGGTAGAAAACAGTTCTTTTCCCTCAGGCTATATACTACAAACATACTCTTTAACTATAAACTCATCATGATCAAATTTTTTCTCAATTTTCAATACATATTTATAATTTAAATCAAATTATAATTATTATTAACTACGGGAAACAGACAGAGATAAATAGACCCGCGCTGGAGTCTATTTTTTCTGTCTGTTTCCCGTAGTTAATAATAATTATAATTTTATTTAAATTAAAATTTAATCGTTCCGTAGTATGAATACTACAAAAATCGTAAAATATGAATTACATATTTATAGTAAGAAGCTTGCTTTAATGATACAAAAAATGCTTCTTGTTTCTTTTAATTTTGCCTTACCTCCGCTAGGTGCAAACAATTAGTTACATTTAATTTAGTCTCTTAGAAAAAATTAGGTAATGGAGCCACTGCCATTGCGGGAGTTGGAGCCGGGACTGTGGCCAAAATACGTTTCATGGGTCCCTAATCAAGAAAAAATAGGTTTTACAAAACTTTATATATATATATATATATAATATATATATATATATATATATATATATATATATATATATATATATATATATATATATATATATATAATTAAAAATGAAGAAAATATATATATATATATTAATATATATATATATATCTATATAAATTTAAAAATGAAGAAAATATATATATATATTATATATTATATCTATATATAAATACATATATATAGGTATATGTATTTCTAGCGGATTTCTTGTAAGCACGATAGTTCTCGAACGAATTGACCTATCAAAATGAAACTTGCACCGAAAAATCAAGCTTGTTGAGATGGGGATCCCTATTAAAAATGGGAAATTTATGACGTCATTATCCCCTCCTGATGAGTCACCAAAGATTTAAAAAAATATAAAAAATCAAGTGAGGTATCGCTTCTTATGTTTTTTGGGGTCCTAAATCCAAAAAATGAGTTACCATAGCGATTCGAATAATAATTTAGTAATAATGATAATAGTAATAATAATAATTTCTAGCGGATTTCTTGTAAGCATGATAACGCTTGAACCAATTGACATTAAATGAAACTTGCACCGAAAAATCAAGCTTATTGAGATGAGGATCCCTATTGAAAATGGGATATTTATGACGTCACTAACCCCTCCTGACGAGTCAGCAAAGATTAAAAATAATCCTACCGCGGGGTTCCGCAAGCCGAGCGAATTTCCATTGGAAATTTGTAGTTTAATGTTGCGCAGTTTAAACTTCTTTCAAACTACTACGATTATGTTTAACTAAGCAATATTCTAAAAACCCTAATCCAACTAAAATATTCCTTTTAAATTTTCTTAACTTAATATAACCCACACAATTGTAGTAGTTATGAAGAAAGTTTAAACTGCACAACATTGTACTACAAATTTCCAATGGAAATTCGCTCGGCTTGCGGAAACCCGCGGTAGGATTATTTTAATAGTGGCAAGCTTTTACCCATACCTGGGCATCTTCAGGCCTAAAATTATGAAGATGCCCAGGTATGGGCGAAAGCTTGCCACAACTAAAAGTTATACAAAAAACAGTAATCTTGTTTTTTAATTAATCTCTGAAGACTTAGAAGATTGAGAAGTAGAATAATAAGGGATCAACAAAAGAATAAATTCAGAATGACTTAAGATCATTATTGTTTTGTGCTTTGAAGAAGGAAATATACTTTTTCGAATCTTCGGTGAATCTACCACTCTGATATTACCTTTGACTGATCCTAAATATCCTCAATTTTTATTTAATTCACAGTCAATATCAACATAGTTATTATAAAATAATATATTTACACGACGGTATCTGCAGCTTGATTGTTGGAAACAGTACCAGAGATAGAATATCTTTCCAATGGTTTAACGACGTTATTTTTTATTCCATTAGCAATAACTCCATTTAATTTCATTTTAATTTCTTCTTTCAAATCGAAAATTAATTCTGGATTATAACCAGTGGCTGATAACTCTCTCAAGAAAACGTTCAGACCTATAAACAAATTATGATAATTACATGAGTTAATATATTTCAATGATATTAATTAACATAGAACCTTCTCTAGTTGGTAAACAAACAATCCCATGATCTAGGAGAGGATACAATAATGCAATATAAAATATGAATCGTAATAGTGTAGGTAAGTACATACCAATTGAATGTCCGACATCCATTTCGTTGTTTGTCATAAGGTAGTAAACACCCATATCTCCAGTACACTGAAGAGATTGGTTTCTTAATTCACTACTCTCAAGTGTATCAATGACTAATTTAGGGCCAGCGTCAGCTGACGCACTTAAAATTCCATCAAGGAAAGCGTTTCTGTTTTCACCAATTACATAGATGTTTTCTTCTTTGATCTGGAATCGATAAAGATTTATGGTAATATTGAAATATGATTAAAAAAATATTGTATATACATATATAATATGGAGAACTTAATGTATATTTTACATCTGCATAATAAGGGAAAAGCATACAAATTTCTGGAGAAGTATTGAGCACTCCTAATCTGGTGGTCATTTGACTCTGATTAGCACGATAATTTAAGAAGCCATGGAGAAATGTTTAATGGCAAAAGTACAAAAAAGATTAAGCATTTATCAACAAAATATGTATTGAAACAAAATTTGAAGTTAACTACTATAAAACACCCTTGATGCTATTAGTCAATATTAATACATCGATTGCAAAAAGCTGCAGTAATAATAAATACACAATTAATAATTTTTTAAAAAATTTGTATATAAAGAACATACCTGAGGGATTTTTTTACAGATAAATTTCTTCTGCTGTTGAGTGAAGCAAGTCGTGTAGACTAGGATATTGACAGAATGAGCTACATTGATAACAACCTGGCCGAATGGTGTATGACCAGCATGGACTAATAAACTATGATGAGGTCTGTGCGTGTAACTAGTTCTCAAATAGATTATATCATATGCCTGTAAAGAAATAAATACATATTTTTTTTACATCGTAAAAATAAAAAAATATCTTAAAAAGAGGTTACACCTTAGTTTACGGTTGGATACGTATTGAGTCAAAAAAAATAAAAATATATATATTGAACGAGGCATATATTTAAAAAAAGTAAAATTAAGTAAATTAATTCAGATAAGTTATTCTATCTGTTTAGATAAGTTATTATATCTATAACAATATCTTTTATAAAATACTTTCAAGAAAATAAAAATTATCTACGGCTGCCATCTTCGCTGGTAAACTGAAGCCGACTGGTAGTCAGAATGTGCACGTGGACATATGGTAACCACTACTTTTTGACGATTAATCGATTAGTCGATTTTTCGACAGAACAATTGTTGTCCGAATACGCATCCACTGTAACCGTAGCCAGATAATAAGAATCGAAACTACCTTAATTTGAATTAAAAAAAAAAAAAACTTTAGGAGATGTATGTTATTCTTTTTATCTACGATTGTTACGAAATATAAACATTGTATCTCTGTTTAGATGCGTAGAAAGTGATTCTTTACGTACTTGTATTCATTGCGCATGCGCGTCTCATAATTCTGAGGAATTCCACTTTTCTACCGCCCAAGGGTGGTAAACAAGAAGAATTCTTCACCTTTATGCACGATTGGCGAGTTTGTTTACATTTAACAAAACTAATTTGCTGTTTGTTTAATAAAAGTAACTTTGTATATCGATTTTTTTTTTGGAAATCAATGAGTGATTTAAATGATTATGACGAATATGAGGAGAATAATACGCCTCCCGAAATAATTATTAATTCGGCACAAAATACAACTAATGAATTAATGTCATCTTTATCAAAAGAGAAATATTAACTTAAATACAGGAAGTTTATTTTTTTCTGTATTTATTATTTAAATCTAACAATTGTAATCGTAGATAATGTACGGTAGCAACTCGTGCGAAAACGGCATTTTGCATTGCTCGTATGGTTTTACTACCCTCGCTGTCGCTTGGGTGCAAACTCCACACTCGCATGCAAAATGCTACTTTCCGCACTCGACGCGTAATGTACTATTGTAATGAGCAAAGAATCTAAGGGATCTATAGGATTCTTTTTCTAGTTATTATCTTGGTACACTAGAGTAGCAAAACCTAACATTTTAAACAAGGAAGATCACACAAGTTTGAAATCAAAGAATCTAAGAAATTTAGGAATCTGTATCTAGTTTTGTCTTAGTGTACCCTAATAGCTGGATCTAAGGAATCTAGGTTATATTTCCTAGTTTAATCTTGGCGCACTGCAGGAGCAGAACCTAATTGTTAAAATAAGGAAGGCAAATAATATTAATGATATAATCATTTAATCAGTCACAATAATACATTTTAATTTCGGACTATATTCGAATATATAAATTTATTGAAGAAGTTATTTAACTGTTATAATGTTGCTTGCACTTAGAAAAAGGCGACAAAAAGGTGGCAAACATTTTTCAGTTGCTATGCATCGAAATTTTAGTTACCCCAAACAAGTATTTACAGGTATATCACCATGAATAATACCTGTTGTTATATTCAGTTAACGGACTAAGTGTTTGTGTAACTTGTTAGAAGATGCTTGTCTATTGATTGGTAGATGACAGTAAGGGGAGAGAGATGGTTTCCTGCAGGGAATTGTTTCAACTTTCCAATACCTTTGAGATTTGCTTACAGTTTCTCTTGCAAGCAAAAGGTAGAAACGATCTGAGAGGTAGGAAGCTCCACCAAGGTGGAGTCTACCCTTCGCTAATTCCCTACAGAAAAAAAACAAAGGCCCTTTTCCCTTTTCTTCTTCCATTCTTGTTTGTTAGTAATATTAAAGATAGCATTGTGAAATAATGAATGCTTTCTTCCTTTTACTTATCCATTCTCTGTGATATTACTTTAAAACTTATAAAAAGTCAAATAAATAAATATAAAAAATAAATAATACAAAGGGGTGATTATACTACAAGTGTTAATCTGAAAAGAAAGAAAGAAAGAAAAAAACAAAAAAACAAATCAGGCCGATCAATCAATGAAATAGTGAAGATCCGACCAAACTCATTCAATAAAAATGTTTAATAAATTCAGTAGCCGAATTCCAAAAGCAGCTATATCCAAAAAAAAATGAAAAAATGAGATAATGGTACCCCTGGATTTGTTTTTTTAAAGCTCTACAAGATCTGCAGTCAAACAGTTCCAAAAAAAAATTATAAACCTATTCAAATCTAGATTGAAATATGAGTGCGGTTAAAAAAAGCAGCTATATCCCTACTGTACTCGGATTCAAAAGGAGCTATATCCATAAGTGATCCAACAACAGCTATATCTTATATACACATTAAAGAGTTACTCTGAGTAAGGCTGCAAAATCACCTATATCCTTCTTTACACATTTCTATCTTCTTTTAAACAGAAAAAAATATGATAGAAGAGAAAAACATATTATAGTGGCTACAGTGAATAAATAATAGTTTAAATAGTTAAAATAATAGTTTATAACTGCTTAATTTATTGGATAAAACTGTTCTTTCTGCAGCACACCAATCCAACATGGCAGTGGGTTTGGTAGCAAAAGTAGCTATAAACAAAAAACTGTAAGCTATAAACAAAACCAGCTATGTGATTATTTCTTTTGTTTATTAAAAAGAAAATAATAGCCTGAGATTATAGGGCTTTTGTCCACTAAAAGAATTATTAGTTATTGATTTTTTTTTAAAAAAAAATTAACCTGATAACACAATTTAGTGAATCGCTAGACGTTTTTCGTGCTTTGCCAAAAAAAAATTTCAAGTGGATTTAGCTGCTTTTGGAATTCAGCTACTTAATGTACTTTGCCCCAAATTAATTATATTAAATAAAAACAAAAAATAAATGTATCTAAATTTTACATGTAAAAAGCAGTTACAGAAGGTCAGATCAAGTTATCAAAAGGCAAATACGAAGGAGTAAGGACAAAGTAAACTAATAAACTAAATAGATTTCTTATATTTAGATCTAGGAATTATAAATCGGGTTTTATATTTGCCCTGGATTTATTGTTTTGAATTTTCCCTGTTTCAGTGTTTTAAGCTTTTGAATTGTGCCTATTAAATAATAATAATAATCAATGCCGAAAAAGCCCGTGGAGGGTTAAGCTAGACAAAGGGTTTATGCAACTACAGTATGTGTAATGGTTGACATAGGGGTAATGTGCCGTCCGATCACCTGTATAAATCTTGTTAATTGGCATTCGCAACCGAATTGCGCTGGGTGAACACCAAGAGTAGGCCTCTTCCCTATAGTTGGCCTCTTGCCTATAGTTGGCCTCTTGCCTATAGTTGGCCTCTTGCCTATAGTTGGCCTCTTGCCTATAGTTGGCCTCTTACCTATATAGTTGGCCTCTTGCCTATAGTAGACCTCTTGCCTATAGTTGGCCTCTTGCCAATAGTTGGCCTCTTGCCTATAGTTGGCATCTTACCTATATAGTTGGCCTCTTACCTATAGTTGGACTCTTGCCTATAGTTGGTCTCTTACCTATAGTTGGCCTTTTACCTATAGTTGGCCTCTTGCCTATTGTAGGGCTCTTGCATATAGTTGGCCTCTTGCCAAGAGTCAGGAATCGAACTTGAATCTCCTATTTCTAAAGCACGAATGATAGCTGTGACTACCAGGCCTTGGATATGCAAAATTATATTTATATTAATAATTACCACACAGTAATAGAAGGGCACAGTTACAGCCTCTTCCATTGTCCAATCTTTAGGCTTTATCCAACAGAAGTGAGGATCTACTTCTAAATAATTATCTTGGGTAAGTTTTCCAAGTCCAAAAACTTGCTCATCACCGATCGTCCCCGCAAATTCAATGACAGATAACTAAAAAGAAAAAAATATAATCAATTAATTGAACATAATAACAATATAATCGTATAAATAATCAATAGTCATAGACACTAAAATTAATTAAATTTATAAAGAAAGCATTATTTTTTAGGATGAAATAAAAATGACAATGAATAAAGTTTATATTACAATTCAAATATATTTCAATAGAATTATTATCTTATACATCTTATTTCAATATTATGTTTTTCTGCACGCTCGGTGTGTTTTTCTACTCGCAAGTTGGTGGTCGATTTTCTATATACGAACATTGACAAAAGATTGAAAAGATAGTAGGTACGTATAACATTATGCCCAGTAATTTCTATACTTGTGTATAAACTGTGGACTTTTGATAAACAAAATTAAAAAGAAAGCTACTTGAGAGAGTGTGTTATAGTGTGTTATATAATATTAATCTTTTAAATATATTACAATTAATATTTTTAATATAATATTAATATTTTTGAGACAATTATAATACAGTGAGTTGTAAATTCCCGGATTCTCGTGCATCACTAATTTTATTTGACAAAGAAAAACTTACTTTTTTATAATTTTTCGGGAAGGCCAAGCTCTGCAAATTCAAACCAATAACTTTCAAATCAACTGTTTTGCAACTGTAATCATGATAAAAATAAATCAATAAATTAAAATAAATATACTTAATACATCATATGCTAATGAGATATAATTGCTGATATTTTAATAAAGCTTGCACGCACACACACAGATATACTATACATATATTTGTGTAAAGCATGCAAGTTTGTGTCTTGTGTTTTCCGATTTTACAAATACATTTTGTTTACCTGATATAATTAAGAGCTCTTTCATGATTTAAATTATATGATGTAATAATATTAGTCTGATGGATGTTCTTGTCTCGGAGAGAACCCCAAGTTCCCTTGAAAGCTATATTTATCATCAAATCTTTAGCAAGTTGCTCCTTATAGAAATCAATATTGGGATCAAAGCGAGGTGAAGAATCGTCGATAAACATAAACCTGAAATGAAATAGAAATTAGCATTAGAACATCGATTATAATTTTTTCAAGCAATTACAGACATTTAAGTTTTAGTGTAAACTTGGAGTAAATTAATAAAATAAAATATTTGTTTAAGACACTAGTTCTTGTTGGCCGTAGTACAAAATTATATTGTAAAAAAGTAAACTCAAGAAATAAAGTACATCAAAATATTTCAGAATAGAACTCTGAACCGAGCATTAATGTAGTCGACCTCTGTAATGATAAGCAAGTCATTACTAATCACCCAAAACTATAGCACCTTAAGAGTGACCACTTAAATACAGAGTAAAACGAGTCTCGCCTTTGACTCAAACCTTATTTTATGCTAGCCAGTTCGACACCACCACGAATTACATAAATTTCTGCCAGGCATGGAAAATTGCAATATTAAAGCAATATTATAGGTCGGCCGTTCGGAAAGTAGTGGGACTAGTGACGTCAAATGAATGTCGTACGAGCACTAGTTTGGTCTTTATAGCATCTTGAAATGTGCGCTCCAAAAAAACTTCCGTCCAAATGCGAGCTGTTACAAGGTTTTTTCTACGGCAAAACAATATTCGGCAGCAGGTATTCATGGAGAACGTTGTGACGTGTATGGACCAAGTGTTATAAGTGAAGGAGTTGTACGTGAATGTGTTTGTTTTTTTAAAAGTGGACGAAAAAACATTCATGATGAAGAAAGAAGTTGTAGGCCATTATTAGTCATACAGATAAACTCGTTTAGAAAATTGATGGAAAAGTTCGTGAAAATTTAACAATTTCGGAGCTGTCTAATGAATTTCCACATATTTCTAAGACAGTGTTATACGAGGTAGTGACAGAGAGGTTAGGTTGCCGGAAGTGCTGTGCTTGATGAGTGCCAAAAAGTTTAATCGAGCACCAAAAAACTCGCACTCCGCATTTGGACGGAAGTTGTTTTGGAGCGCAAAATTCAAGATGCTATAAAAAAAACTAGTGCTCGTACGACATTCATTTTACCGCGGCTTGATGCCTGCCGTGTACGTCAGTGCAACAATGGCGTCGCTAGTCCCACTACTTCCCGCACAGTGGCCAATCGGAGCTTACTTTCCGAACGGGCCTCGTTGTCGCCATAGCGATGCAATTTGTTTTGTTTATGTTGTCGTTGAATTAAGAATAGTGTCAGTTTGTAAATATACGAGTTAAAAAGAAGAGAATAGTCTGTCCTTATTCCGTAGTTATAAGAGGGATACAGGACAAGGTGGTAGCAGACGATATGTTAATCTGGAACGCTGGGCTTCAATGGGTCTTCAATAACGTGCAACTCCTAATGGTGGTTTAGATGAGGTTTTTTAGTCGGACTTGAGCAGTTCTACGTAATCTTTTAATGATCATCAGTAGTTCTGTGAATAATAATCAGAAGATTTCCAAATGTAAGAGTTACTAAAATATTTATGAAAGAGATGATTTATGAAGAGATTCAATAACCAAACAACGTTTTCACACAAAAAAAAATTGTAATTTAAACAATTGACCGGTTTCTGTTGTTCTAAAGCAGCCTTCTTAAGACAATCTAGATCTAGAGGTTACTGGATCGACTTCGAAAGTACAAGTTACTTTGAACTAGATCTCGTTAATGATAAGTCGCTATCACACATTGGAGAAAAACGCAGTCGAGGATCTTAAAACAATAAGTTGTGTCCATGCGTCAGAGGAAGCAATGGAAATTAATATGGGACTTACAGATGTTCCCTTCTTTTAAATTACCATCTTAATATTATAAATATAGTTTTAAAAACATGGGCTTTAATACAAATGAGTCGATGGACAGATAAGATACTAAAAATTATTCCGTAATCAGTATTTTTCTCACAAAGAACTAACACCTAAACGTTCAATTAGTCTGTATTTAGATATCTGTAACATTATGTTCATTGAATTACTAATGCCATAAGCTTTGAATGTGTTGCTGTCTAGTTATACAGATTATAACAATTCATTACACCCTTCAATGAAGTCACCCTTAATTATTGTGAGGTATTGTAAAGCATTTCTACTCAATATGTTTTCTGAGACTAATACAATTCAAGGTAAACTTGAGCAAACTGCTTTCTAAGTTTAATTCGGACAAAGAATATCGAAATATATTCTAAAACTTAATCACAGTAACGCCTTTAGTAAGGTATTTAACTCTCTAAACTCTAAGAGGTAAACCCAAAGCTAATGGTGCTTAATTGCTTTTGCCCACCAAGTGAAACAAATATATTATGCATTCCCATTCTCTTCTCAAGAGTACAAACTTAAAAAACACAAACATAACTTAACTCAAATAGTGTTCAAACGCACTTTAAAATTGTGGTTTCAAACGTGATTTAGGTAAAACGTAATATGTCTTTAAATTAAATAGAGTGGACTAAATTAAAAGCTAACACTATGCAATTATTTATAATTTAAAAAAAAAAAATTAAAAATAAAATAATAGCTGCTGTAAAGTAACGGTGATATTTTACGAATAAAATGTAAGAATAAGAGCACAAATTATACTTAAGGATATAATGGTATAGGATATACTCAAAGTATTTTCACATAATTTGACAGAAGTACCACACATATTTAATAAACGTATAAATTATCGAAACATTTCATCAATATCAACATTCAGAATAATTTTAGAACGATGTATTTAAAAATAAATTGTTTAAGTATATGCTTTCAGCACACAAAAAGGGGCCGAAGGAAATTTAACAAATAGAACGAGTTCGTTAACCAGTAAAGTCGGACCAGCCGTATCAAAACTGCGGTCATTTAACAGTTGTTTAAACTATAATTGTTTGACCATTTATTATGATGTCTTGAATAAACAAAAACGCCTTTATACCCATTTGTGTGTTCAAACGCAATGGAACTACTCAGCTGGGACTGTCTAGTCCAATCCGTTAACAAGATAATACATTTTTAAGACTTTTGGGTAAAGGAACATTTTTTTCTAAAAAAATATGCAATGAAAAAAAATATCTTTCAAAT
Source organism: Gerris lacustris (assembly GCA_951217055.1). Taxonomy (NCBI): domain Eukaryota; kingdom Metazoa; phylum Arthropoda; class Insecta; order Hemiptera; family Gerridae; genus Gerris; species Gerris lacustris. Next base: position 84,957,378 of record OX578277.1, read on the forward strand.
TAGTTATTTGTTTTTTGATAAAAAAAATTTGTATTATTTTATTTATAGATTTCTTCATCAATGAATGTTTAAAAAAAATAGAGAGGGGACACGAAAAATATAATTTTCAAGGAGACATAGTGCAAAAATGAATTGGAACAAAAACAAAATTAAATAAATATTTAACTCAGACCGTCCTCCTCATTCATGTTACACCCCCTAAGCCGCATTTCCGTAGGAAGAAAATCCAACCCCTTGTTATGTAAGCATGATTTTTCGTTTTTTGCTCATTTGTTTGCTGTGTTACACATGACACATAACATAATTGCAAAGTTTCAAATTTTTATCTACGATTGATACGAAATATAAACATTATATCTCTCTTTAGACGCGTCGAAAGTGAATAATTTCGGAGCAGTATTCATTGCGCATGCGCGATTCTTCTTTTTTTTCAACCTAGTGCGGAAAAAGAGGAATTCTTCACCTTAACGTACGATTAGCAAGTTTGTTTAAATTTAATAAAACTAATTTGCTGATTGTTTAATTAAAGTAACGGTTTATACCGAGTTTTTAGTGAAAAACAATGAGTGATTTAAATGATTATGACGAAAATGGGGAGAATAATACGTCTCCAGAAATAATTAATTCGGCACAAAATACAACTAATGAATTAATGTCATCTTAATCAAAAGAGAAATACGAACTTACACACAGGAAGTTGATTATTTTTTTACACTTTTTTATACTACTCCAGTCAAATCTAACTAGTAATGCCTAACAAGATCATCCATGTAACAGCACAAAAAGATAATAAGTTTGCACTATGGAATAAGACTAAAATCTTACCCTAGAATCAACAACCTCATAATTGTTACAAATTGAAGACGGCTGCAATGGTGCGCTCCTATTGGAAAAATATATCACTAAAAAGGGAACCGAGCTACCTACTGTTACCTCCTAACCTCCTTGTTATATATTTAAATACTTGAGCACTTCTTATTACATCTATTATTTTTAAGTCTAAATCCTGTTCTTAAATAAAAACTATAGCACAATTTGATTATGGGAATTAAATATCAACTCTATATTTTTCTATTGCGTTTCAGCGGTCAGAGTCTAATAACTTTAGATCTTCCGTAGTAGACATTTCTGAGATTTTATGAATCCTGACGTTTCGAACTCATGACAGAGATCTTTCTCAAGCGAATCTCTGAAGCGAATTCTTATAGAATATATATATTTAGTCCTCTTTCTTTGTTAATAAGTAACATTGGATAATGTCATTTGATATTATTTACTAGTCGATATATTATAATTGGATTTTATGTACCTTTTGTTTATTCTAAACGTGTTAAAGGATGACCTCATAATACTAATGACATCTGTTAACATGCGATATCTAATTACAAGATAAGTAGCTTCATCTTGTCCAATACCGTTCATTGTGGCAATTTCATTACTTGAGAGATCGTCGCAGGATATTTCTTTAAAGATGCAACGTTCAAGATTAGCTTTTCTCTGCAACATTTTTAATTTACAAATAAATCAATAATAGTAAATACAAATAACAAATTAATAATTATAGCTAGTGAAAAAAACTAAAAGACTGAAGTTGCTCAGATTATTGTAAAAAAAAAAACAAAAAAACTGCAATAGCTTATGAATAGTCCCCATCACACGTTCGACATCATTCTGCGCGCCACACCACCACCGTCGATGTAGGGTTTCAGGTTCAACGCTAAATGCCACAAAGGGCGATCCAATCCAATGGCTCCTTTTGAACAAGTCAACAAGTAGCTATCAACTCTTTTATATTATAGTATTTTAACAAATTTACTTTTTTTGCGCTTCTTCTTCTCAATCTATTTATAATGCATACTTCGGTATTTGATTGAGAAAAAAAAATGTTTCAAACTAATCATTTATAAAATCGAGTAGTGCCCCAACGACGCACCTCGAAATGATTTATTATTGCTATGCTAAGGTAACCATATTTATTCCAATAAAAATAAATGTTTGTTTTGATTTGTTGGTTTCCACATAGATAATATAAATTAAATATCTAAATTAAATTACTTAATTTTACTTTTCTTCTAAATATAAAATTAAGGCCGTTGCCACGGGCTTAAGGGCTATTATTATATTTAATGGTTACTAAGTTACTGTTTGTTTATGTCTATTTTATATGTTATGTCAAAAATATTTTGAACTTTTTTGAACTAGCTCACAAAACAAGTTTAGAGTTTTATTATAGTGATACATAATACTAAATACTACATTTTGGCGACGAGGATGCCGGGTAGAAAGAAGAAAGGAGTGTTGGAAGGCGTGAAAACAAGGACTAATGAAAAGAATCGGCAAAGCAAACGCAAAGGAAGTTCGGAGGTTGGAAGAGATTCAGAATCAGACGATAATCATTCTTACGTCAGTGTTGATGGTATGATCTTAAATTTACCTAATAATAGTTCTAGTGGTTAGGGAGGAGGTGTCACAACTCAGGGTAATAAATCAAATAAATGCTATAAGTCAAGCATTAAAAAACTTCAAATTTGAACAATTTGATCAATCTAGGGAGGAATGGAAGTACTACATATCTAGATTCGAAACAGGCTTGTTATTGTTTGGCCTGGAAGGGGCCGATTGTGACAAGTATAAGGCTATTCTTTTGTTATCAAAAATAGAGCCAGCTACAAGGTTCTTTTTAATCATTTTAAACCCTAGAATGTGAACGAGATATCGTTTGGGGAATTAAAGGAAGTTTTAGAAAGACTATATGCAAAGAAAGTTTTGATACAGAGTGAACGAAGATAATTTAAAATTCAATTTTTAAGTTTTTGGTAGTTTTCATACTACGGAAAGTTAAATTTTAATTTAAATCAAATTATAATTATTATTAACTACGGGAAACAGACAGTGAAAAATACACTCCTGTGCCGGGATCAGCCCGGCACAGGAGTGTATTTTTCACTGTCTGTTTCCCGTAGTTAATAATAATTATAATTTGATTTAAAATAAAGATAATTTAAGTTACGTTACGTTATAATTATAAGAGACAGTACACAGTCAATAGCACACTGGTCTTAATGTTAACATAACAGATTAAGAGCAAAGGCTAACCGTCGTGAATTCGGTAGCACATTAGAAGAAAGAATACGAGAACAATTGTTTGTGGGAATAAATAATTCAGAGTGGCAGAAGGAGTTAACAAAAAAATCTTACAAATGCAGCTACATTGAAAGATGTAGAGGCAACCGCGATTCAACTAGAACATAAGATACTCTCTGACATCAAGCGGAATGCCGGTCAAAAATTAATCGAAAGCAAAGTTGCACGAGTGATTCAAATTTCAGCACTTTCGCTTATACGGTTCGGGCCCTATGAATCAAAGAGCGACGGACAGACGGACAAATCACCCTCGGCATAAGGGTTTTGAGAAGAATCTACAAAACCCTATAAAGGATATATAAAAATCTGAAGTCCAGATAGAAATTAAAATGAGAAACAAGAATGCCAAAAAAAGTCAGTAAACTACGAGTATAACTCGGACACCTGCGTGCTTAATGACCACTATCACTATCCCGCTTTACCTAGGAATAATTTTCGCGACTGTTGTCGGATTTTGAATCTACATTCTTCAATAGGAATCAACACTCTGGCCGTACCCTGTCACACCAATACTGAGTAAAAACTGAGCCAGCTTTGTTAAAGTTACTTTCAGTCGAGCGAAAAGAAAAATTCTAAAAGCGGCGTCTTTCCCTAAACACAGAAAAAATTATCAAAACTATTTACTCAGAAGGTTGGACCTAAGTTTCAGGCATAATTTTTTTGGCTTTTCTACAAACTTACCCTTTTTAAAAAAAATAAAAATAAATAATAATAATAATAATAATAATAATGCTATTCATTAAAAAAGACAAAGATTTGAACTATACCTGCTTATAAAGGGTTACGCTACGCCCATTAATCTTTTGTTCAATGATTAGAGTAAGTTGTTTATTAGAGAATTTCTTGGCTAGATCCGCTTGACTACCAGTATAGATGAAGTAAAACGGTATATTGTTCTTAAAAAGTTTTTCTATATCATTTTGAAAACCGTTCTCAGCTACAATCAAGTAATGATCGTCAGAAACCGTTTCCATAGACATATCTGTTACAGAGTTCCTCGGACGTAGAAATATCTGAAAATAATTAAATTTATTTATTGAGCTGCTTAACTTTTTTTCACAAGTATATATAATAATATTCACCCACTTACAATATGATATACTTAAATAATCTTTGAAACGTTTTATGGTGGTGACAGAAATGATATAAGTGTATGTGTGTCTATATAATATAAACCCATATCCATATCATTGGATAAATTGGAAAAGAATATTTTAAATCAGTTGTATGACTGTGAAATATCTATTTGCATAAGAAATACTCACAAACATGTATGATCGATGTACCTATCACTGACAAGGATATATGACACACGGCAATATTCTCATTTGAGCGCACGGTAGTGCGCAAGGGCAAGTTCTAGTAAGTATGCAGTGTATGAAAATAATTGTTGTGGACTAAAGAAAGAGCAGACTTGGCCACTATGTTGATATATATATATATATATATATATCGCTACTTTGATAGGCTGACTTTTTGGGTGGGGGTCTGGAACTTTTTTCACAGTTAAGATTTTGCTGAGGATTATAATTACTAGCTGCAGGTTGCCCATAACCTTTATGTTTTGCTTTTCAATTGAGTAAAACCTTATTAATGACAAGAAGACAAGCAGCAGAAAACATAACAAATGATTGGACGGCTCATATTTTCTGCTAGCTAGTTAAAATGCTTTCCTAAATCTATTAATTCTATCAAATTTACATCTGTCAAACTGAATGCGCAACTAAGCTTATTTAGGGTAATCAAGAAAATAAAGTTTATACCGCAATATAGAATAATAGCTTAAATAAGATGAAATATATATTTTAAAATAGTAATACTATTAATTCATTTACCTTATGATTCTTTAAGTAATCTTTAACGTTAAACTTTTGAGCTATATACTTGCAATTTTCACTGCTTTCATCCAAGATGTATTGATAGTATAATTTGTCGGAATTACAGTTCTCCTTAAATATTTGTATGCACAGTTCTGTAAATTCGATCTGGAAATAATGGAAAAAAAAACAAACAAAAAAATGAATAAATAAATAAATGAAACTGGTAAAAAGTCCACGTACTTAAGTTTACTTAATAATTTAATTGGCTTAATTTGCAAGTTTTTTTTCCCTTTGACTTCTGTTTCAAAGTAGTCTTCTTGTGTTGAAGTGTGCTTGATGTTGCAGCACCCACTTCAAAAAATCTAATTACCATGATACTTTAAAGCATTTTTCCATTTCTATATTCAAAATTTAGAAGGGGGAAAGAATAATTTAAAATATGTATTTATACAAATTTTACAGTTTTGAATTTAAAAAAATTAATTACTTTTTTATATAAATATTATATATATATATATATATATATATATATATATATATATATATATATATATATATATATATATATATATAAATATACATACATACATATAAATCATCATTAAAATTTTAACCCAATTAAAATCGACTTAGCTTGACTGTTTTATTTTGTTTTTAACTCTTAGGAAGGCTGACGATAACTGGAATAAAGTCAGCTAATTTAGCTGAAATTCGCTACTCTGTTACATTTTTACCATTGCGCATGCTTAGTTCATGAAGCAATTTAACGTAATACAAATGAATGAAAAATATCTGTGACATAAATAAATCTATTAATCTAATTCTGAGTAAAATAATAAAGATATCTCCTTTTCTTTATTCAGAATTGTGTGGGTAGATTTAGTTATGCTGCAGATATTTTATCTTAATATTTATTTTTGCAACGCTGAGTCTTTCCTTTTTTGTTTACTTAGAATTGTGTAAGTAAATGTGTATAACGGATCGTTTTGCATCATCATTTGAAGCCTTTGTCTCATATAAAGCACGTAGCGTAGATTAAACTATCTTCAACAGCAATTTTAGATATTGATAAAATTGACAATTCCATTCAAAATCACTTATGCATATGGCCAAAATATTGATAAATAATAAACTTGTGTCCTGTGTAAAGACAAACAGTTTCTTTATTATTTGTGGTATCGTTGGTCAACTTTAAGAGTCATAAACAAGCTAAGCAAAATCTATTTTAGAATTTGTACCTTATTATCAACTGTAGAATAAGGCAAGTAGAGTCGAGTTTTCAAGTCAAGGCTGTCAGTCATTTCGTGAGTTATTGGTTTCGTTGTATAAAGATGAATCCTGACTCCTTTAGTAACCAAAAGACCAAGATTTTCATCATAGTAAACATCAATATCTGCAAAAAAAACAAAACATGATGTAAAACCTATGACGTTTCCATATCAGTGTCTTCTGCAACAATACTGCCATTCCGAGGAGATCCATGTCTAATACACTTACATACAGGTAAATATGCATACATTTAAGGAAGGAATCAAATGTTTTTCTCCTAAGGCGAATTATTACAGAAAAAAACATCCACATAAAATAATATGTCCCAGAAATATATTTAAGAGAACATAGATGTACAAGGGATTGAAATTTTATTTTGACAATGTTTTTAAAAACATATATTTAAACTCATAGAATCATATATTCTATACTTTCTTGAGATAAAAGAAAAAACATAAAATATAGTATATATTGATAACTGAAATGATAATCTCTTGCTTACCTTCATCATTTTCTGGTAGTTCAGCAGACTCGTAAAAAAATTGGAAAATGCTAGACAAATCCATCAAACAATCATTTTGAACAGATGAGTAAAATGTCAATAATTTAAAAAGAGCGTCTAAGTAGTATTCCAAACTTTGCCTCCACTTTACTTTCCCACAGAATCCTTAAAATAAATATAAATTAGTTACTTTATCAATATTAGGGCGATGGTCATATTAACATTTGCTGATGATGGTGTTAAATAAAAGAAGTAAGTCTTTAGTACGATTTAAAGATAAGGAATACGGGAACAATGTCACCAACAATGTGATCAAACAAAACATATCTTGTTCGAAACATACAAGTATGCCTTCGGGAATCACGGAAAAAATGCCCACGGAAAAAATGCCCACGAAAAAAATTCCCATGGAAGAAATGTCCAAAATATAATTTTGATATGTCATAATTTTGAAATTTCATTCAAAATATAATTTTGAATGAAATAATTTTAGCAAAATATTATAAAACATATTAAAATAGATTTTATTATTTTTTTAATTTATAAAATACCGTTGTTTAGTCTCATCGTTTATAAGCACAAAATGAGTCAGTCTCAATTATCATTTTCAATTTTTTAATTTTTCAGTATATTTTTAAATTCAGGTACCATATTAATTTATTTTGTATTATATTTACGTATTTCACTAAAATTTGTGTAATACCAAAATTTAAGTGAAAGTGGCGCGGGTCCTCTGTCTGGACAATATGGGCACTTTATTGAAGTATAATCACGTACGATGTCAAACAGTGACTGATTCTCTTGAAAAGGAAAAAATGTTGCTAGATTTTTTTTTTTTTTTAAAAAAGACTTTTCCTCCGTGGGCATTTGTTTAATGAAATTTGGAAGGTAGGTCATAGACCTAATTTGTCTATAAGTTTCAACCGTCTGTGCTCATTGATTTTTCTTCCAAAATCTATACCATCCTAACTTTAGTTTCGACTTTTTTTGGATTTACAAATCTTGGTAGAGATTTTATTTCAAAAGAAATTAATTAGAAGGTGTAGTTAGTTTAATTATTTTGGACATTTCTTCCGTGGGAATTTTTTTCGTGGGCATTTTTTCCGTGGGCATTTTTTCCTGGGCTTTTTTTCCGTGGGCATTTTTTCCGCCTACCGCCTTCGGATGTACTTTTAATGGGTTATTGTAACTTTATAACGTTGATAGTTGTTTGCCAATGCAAATTGTTTGCATTAAGGTATAAGAAGATGAATTTTCTTAAGTTTCCACAAGGATTTGGTACATACTAGACTCGATCAAAGGCGAGAAGATGTACTTCACAACGAATTATTGTTGTTTGTCCTTCTGTTCTTTTGGTACAACAATTTGTTTGTAAATTGGGAGAGAGATTAATTTTTTTGAGTTTCCACAAGGATTTACTATGCTAGACTCGATCAAAAGCTGATTAAATCAAAAATGAAGGTAAGGAAAAAGATGAGTAGGTTTATTGACTTATGATAACTAAAGTGGTATGCGAAAATATGTATGAAAAATCTCAACTCTCCGATAAAAGAACGAAGACTCAGTTTATAATCGAATTTGGGTTTCTATATTCTAGATAGAAAGGCTGGTCTCGTCAGAATTATATTCATTAATTATTTATAATTTGCATTTTTATTTGAAATTATAGATTAAGCAAGCGTTGAAAAATACTAACTATAAAATAATTTTATATAAAAATATTTATTATCAATTACTTCTGATAACCCTTGAATAAGCCTGACATAAACAACTGAGCACTCATTAACACTAGCTCCTCAACTATAAACAGTTTCAGGATAAGGCTTATTCACAGACAAGTAGTTGGATATGGAAAACCTCTAAGATTGTGAAGCTGACATAAAGAATTGAAAAGGAATGAGAAGGGGATGACGACCCTCTGTCAAATGTCGTCACACAACACACAAGTGTGCTTTCAAGTAGAGTAAACAACAAAAGAGACCGCCTGACGCCCTAAGACCTCAATACACAGCTTGTTTATCCATCTAGTTCACTTTGTGGTCTCAAGCAAGCGTGATCGAAAACGTTGGAAGTACTTTCTACATAGAAGGGAAAACACCAGAATACAAACCCTCTTGAAAATGCGAACCCCACTTCTCAAAAAACCACACTAAGACGCTTCGGTATTAAACTAAGTTTGTTGTTTTTGCCAAGATTTCGAAGAACTTGTCACAATAAAGAAAACAATGTCAGTACGCTAGTGCTGGTATATCATATTATAGTATTCTATATTAAACGAGAACATGCCACAGTAAAATTAAAAGTCGAAATAAAACTCAAACTTGAACTAAACTGCTAAACTGTGGACGGAACTTATCTGTACTATTTAATATTATTTATAATTATATAATAAACTGTTATATAAAATATATAATAGACCATAGTTCATAACTTTTTCATCTTGCGTAAGACTAAGTTTTCTTTCATTATAGATATAAATAAGAGCCAAGTTCTCTTATTCGAGAAGAAAAAAAAAATGTTTGGCAAAAAAACATTAAACATTTTTTCCCCCTATTTTCAACCTTTTTCAAAATTTCAAACTATTTTAAAATCTGTGTTTATTAGTAAATTATTTTATTACCTAACACTCTTAAATTTATACATTGTTAAGTCAAATTTTTTAGTCATATCATAAAGTTAATACAATTACAAAATTATATAAATTATTAACATCTATATTATCACTTCATAAACTTCTATGGGCTATGTCGCATGTCGCTGTAAATCTCTTACTTTACCGGTAAAGGATTTGAAGCTAGGGTCTTTCGCTTATACTCCGGGATGCCTATCTAAGAGTGATAAGTACAATGATGTTAATTTTAAGCTTTAAGTTATTGTTAAGTTTTTAATGAGCTAACATCGATGTTTTCAGTTACTATTTTATCACACCATTTTACAAAAGCACAAAAATATATAAATATATATATGCACACATTAAGTATATTTATTATTAATAAAAAACATGTACATACCGGTTTCGAAAATAGTTATACTTAAAATGTTTCTGAAAGGACCATTGAATAGACAATCATTTGTTTCGAAATAATCATAAATTTGATCTTCATTAACGAATGTTTTCTTATCTTGTTTCTCTACGAAAGTCTCGTCTAAAAATGGAGGTGGTAAAGATTTAAACGAATGCGTTAAATTACCAGTGGTCATGGTATTCAATTTATGCAAGATTTCAAAGGCTCCTGTGCCTGCTTGGAAAAGGATTTGTAAATGCGCATCCTCTAAAAAAAGAAGAAAAAAGTTCATAATTAAACAAAACATTATAAATATAAATAGAGGGATCAGGATCAAAGTGAACAGACTCCATTTTTTTGTTTGTCTCAAGCCACATGTATTTGGTTTAGTGAAAAGTGTCTATTTTTCAGTGCACTGTAAAAAAAAGTCGCCACTTCTTTAGATTGTTACTCCCCTTATAAAAAAAGAAAGTGAGTAAAAATCTAAAGAAGTCCTTAGTACGTCTAGGTGGCAGCATCTCATGGCGACACTTAAATTTCAGCCGATAAACTCTCAAAGTTAGTGTATAAAATACAAAAAAAAAACACAAATCAGGTCTAATGAACTTGGCCACTTAAATCCCGAATCCTTCAAATACAACTTATTAGGAACGATTATTACATATAAAACTATAATCAACCCACTTAAATTAATTTAAATATTTTATACCAGTTAATGTAAATGGAACATCTCCGTGGAATTTAATATCTTGAAATTCGTAAGATTTGAATTTGGTTGAAGTCAATTCAGCATGCTCCTTCAAATAATCCATCATATGTCCCTAAAAATGAATATATAAAATAAGAAAAAGGGGTAAAATAATATAATAATACCTATTTAATAAAAAATATATTTTTCTAACAAGATGTTTAATTTGGAGATTATATTCATTAGAAATTATAAAATCATTGTATTATTTACTATAATTTTATAATAATTCTTTAACACTATTTTTAAAATTATTGGCTTTCAACCAGACATTATTAAGTTTAGCCAGGCGAACTTAATACGGCGACTTATTACCGTCGGACTTTACCGACGGTAATGTTAATCGTCTGCGTACATTTTAAACTAAATAAAAATAAGTTTAACCTCGTTGGGAATCGAAACAAGTCTAAACAACCACTATTTAGATTCCCAGTGTTCATTTTTCCTATAATAAGACGCGAGAAAATTTCGTGCCACACAAATTAGCAGATTAATTTTATATGTTTAATGATAAGATACTTACTAAAAATTTCGATTTTGGGAAAAAGGTATTACCACGTATCCTATGATTCAAATGAAAGTTGACCTTATTTTCCACATTTGACTCTAGAATTAATTCCTTCCAGCAAGTAGTCGTAAATTTCGTTACAACCTGCAATGAATAGTACACAGGCAATAAACAAAAAGTTGATAAAATAATAAATAACGGCTGTTGTTAGAGATGTATTCTATTTAATCATTATAATAATTCTAACCTTTTTTAAAACCATCTTATCAATCAGCTTACACATCCATTTAGTGTGATAATCTATCTGAAACTTGTCTTACCTCGCTGTGATTCGAACTCACAAAGTCGGTCAGTGATTGATGTACTTTATTTCAGGCGGATTGCGAGTATCCCATTATATTAGGTAATTAATTTGGTATTTTTAAGACAAATTTCGTCTGGTAATTCAAAATTTATGACTGTGCTATATGATGTATGTTTATGGTATATGATTTGAATCTAACTTGTGCGTATTAGTAAAATTAAAATATATTTTATAATACGGATTCAACCACTTGGTTTATCCTAATAAAATACAACAATAAACAATTATTATCAACATACCTCAGCTAATGTTAATAAATGAGTTTAAAAATTGTATAACTAATATGCATATTACCTTGGTTTCAGGTAAGAGTTCCGAGTATCCCCAAACAGCTCACTGCTAATTATTGTCTTATTCTATAGCCAATATTGATCATAAATATATAACTGCAGTAAAAGCCTCTTTAATATCAACCCACTTTTTCCAACTCCCCATTTAACCCGAAGATTGGGGTTCTGAACCCGAAGATAATAAAGAACCACTTATGTGTCTATTAACAACCCCTAGTATCCGGTCATTTCACAAATCCAACATAGCTTTACTTGCCAGGATTGGGAACATCACCAAACATGTCGGTAAATGACCTTGGTTTCAGGTAAGAGTTGCAAGTACACTCACGACCACCAAACAATCCTCTGCTAATTATTGTCTTCTTCTACAGCCAACATTGATTATAAATATAAAACAACTTACGTCGTATTGGAGAGCTAACGGAACCCAAACTTCCGAATGGTCCCATGTAATCACGTTCAAATAGTCAGTTTCTCTTGGAACAGGAAATTCAACTTTAGGATATAAGTTGGCCAAATTTATCTGCACTCCAGATGTAAACATACTAAAACAAAATTAAATTAAATATACATATTAATTTAAAAGTTAACAATATTTTACATTTTCATTTGTTTTAATAAATAGATTTAAAAAAGTTACATCTCAGTAATTAAGCCTCGTTCACACAATGACACTAATGTCGCGACATTTAATGCCGTGACACTACTTGACACTCAGCATCTTAGTTATGGAGCGTTTAGTGCCATGACATCTACTGTTCATACGACGACACTCGGCGACACAAATGTCGTGGCATTGAATGTCACGACATTTAGTGTCATCGTGTGAACGAGGCTTTATTACGTTGAATTTGTGAAATAAAAATAAAAACTTAAATATTTTCCCTGAATGTAACCAAGAGCTGTTAATGAAACAACATTTATGAAAGACTGACGTCATAAAATAAATTAAAGGATAATCCTGCAAAGTTGTGGTTCGCTAAGAAATGTGTTATATTTTTCCTTCTTACAAGTGACATAAAATAACAACAAAGGAGAAACTTTTGTAACATCAACATATTGTGGAGCGTCTAAGTTGGTAATGAACTTTGTCATGGATACTTATCTCGTTGATAAATTCATTGGATATAAGTAAGCAGGAAGTAGCTTTAAGACAAAATATTTTGAAATTTACCATATGATATATAAATAGAGGATATAAATGGGAGATGTTATTAGTTACGTTTAAGTTTGTTGGTAAGGAAGGGTTACGTTATTCCCTCATAAAGACGAAACCTGCGTTTATCTCATGGTTTAGTAGAAGGTAAATGGAAGGCGTCAACAAGTGCATTTACAGATAATTAATCTGTCGGCATATGTAAAGACTTCTTTACAAAAAATAATGAAAGCATAGACAAAGCATGTTTATTTTTATCATAGCTTCGTAAATTATTCCAGATGGTACAAAGCTGTTCAGGTTAGATTTGGTTTTTCTTTAAGAAAAGGTTTAAACTAACAAGAGATGTACTATTTTTATACTCGGGGTTCCTTTAAATGACACCGGCGCCGGTGTGTTTGTGCTATTATACTTGAAAGCCTGTGGCTTTATTGATCGCCACCTCTTTAGTAAGTGAAGGGCTTAAGGGTCCAGTCTTCCACTTCGGACCCTAAAAGGGAGAGAGAAGGGATATAAGGTTAGTTTTTAGGTTCGTATTCAATTATTCATGAGGCTCACTTATACAGGAGTAAACCCTCATTTGTAGAGTTAAAACTTCTCATGAGTGAAGAAAAGCTTTTCAAATCACTCACCAAGATAACTCACCAGGGTTATGGATTGTTAGGGATTTTTAGGTTACAGGATTCTCTCTCAGCCAACACTGAAAAAATTAGATTGTATCTTTGTTTATATGATCAGAGGTTTCTTTATTTTTTTCATCATATTCTAGGACTTATGGTTTATATCAGCTCACATTTCATAAGCCTTCTTATCGCAAGTTAAAAAAGGATTATAATTATAATAAAATTATTTATGTTTTGTAAAATAACTTACTTTCCAAGAGCTTCAATCAGGAAGAAGCATCCTTCCTTCTTAGCTCTGTTAGTTAAAGCAACATGAGAACATGTAGGCAGAGATTTTTTTACAATTGCTTGGAGAAGTCCATGAGGCGCTATCTCAATGCAGATGGCATCTTTAGGAACATGCGCTGTTGCTTCTTCGAATAGTACGTAGCTTAGAAGATTATTTGTGTGGTACTCAGCAGAACAATATTTAGCAAGATCAGTGTCCCACTGGCTTTCGGGAACTGAACTTGATATCCACTTGGCTGATCGAAGATTAGGTTCAGGAATTATCTGTGGATAGATAATTTAATGGTTTATAACTTCATATATCAGAATAAATGTGCAAAAATGGAACATTTTGGAATACATAATTAGAATTAATAAAGACATCAACGTGTATATGACCTAAGTAGTCCGACACCTGGAATTTAATTGAAACACATCAACGTGTTTCTCAATCTTCGGAATGAACTTTGGTATTTCTTACTCAAGATAATGTCAGAAAAGCACGACAGGAGGACGTAATTTGTTTTTTATATCTAAAGCAGATCCTACACGATCAAGCCGCTTAATCAAAACATCGCGTCCTGATTGACACGACCTTTAAGCCACCTTGGGGCGCATCAAGCATCCCATCAATCTTTTCATTAACACTCATTTGTAGCGGAGTTTTCGACTAGTTAACTGCTCCTCCTGGTCTGTAATAAATCAGTATTGTGTAGATACCATGGTTTCGAATCAGGATTTGGGGTGCCGAGCAGTTGATTGACGGGATACTTGATCAAAATTGCTCTTGACTATCAAGCGCTCCGTCAAGCCTTGACTTGACTCATTCAAACTTTCATCAATCTTCGTCAAGGCTTGACTCAAGCAAGGGTTCCTAGACTATCAATCATGCTTGACACCATTGCTTAACGCGCTGTTTTGATCAAGCGGCTTTATCGTGTAGGGGCTGCTTAAACTTTCGCGAAGGGATTCCAAGAAGACTGTAAAAATTTAACTTATTTGTAAACATATTTAATATTATTCTTCTTTTATAAAATGTAAAAACCAACCTCTCTGAGAGAGTTGAGAAGGAATGGAGCTGCCGGTTTTATATTCTTGCTGTGATAAGCAATATTGGATACATTAACCAATCTTGCAAATACTCCTTTACTTTTAAGTTCTTCGACATACTTTTCCATAATATCTGCTGGTCCAGACAATGTGCAACTGGTTTTAGAATTATGACAAGCAACTTCAATCCCTTCTGGTAGTTCATCTTTAATCTGAGCGTAGCCCTTACCTAAAATAACATAATATGTTTTTTAATGCAAAGATATAATCTAAACGATTCGATAAATGATTTCTACCTGTATTATTACGGGTATATCATTTAATTCGACTATACTAAAGTTTGTCCTGTCACCAAAACGGGTGAAGTGTACCAATAAAAATATAAGAGTAGTCTTATTCATGAAAGTAGGAGTAAAGTGAAGATATGGTCTGGTCTATAAAGCAGACTTGACTACTATGTAGATATCATTAATTGATATGCTACATTTTGTGGGTTGGGCCTTTTCTTACCGGTAGGTTTTCTTTAGGTATTTATTTAACAAAAACCAAAATGGTTTGGCAATAAATCTCATACATATAATCTATAAGATATATTTACTAAAGAAAACAATTTCTCACCGCCCACTGGTCGCGTGCGAGGGTAGTTTTGAGTGGTTCCTTGAGTATTGTGAATGCATTGAGAAGAGAAAAAATGTTAATATCTTTAGATAGTTGGTTATTAAACTCAAATTTTCTTTTATGAAACACAAATTGAGCTTTACAAGCGAAGTAGTCGACTTTTTAAAATGTCGCTTTGTAAAAAGCTCATATTGGTAAACAATTAGCAATTTCCTCACTAAAGTTAATATCACCCGGTCAGTTAGAGTTCATAGACAATTATTGTTACTTTGCATTATGGTTCATCATTAAATATCTTTCTAAACGTCAGGGAAAACCTCTGAAAAGGTTAACTTATTTCTCCGATTAGATAAATCTTAAATCTTAAACTAAACCCAAATTAGTTAAGAAACTACCAAAATTTTAATTGGATTTAAAAGAAAATTCTATATGTTACGTTTAAGTTAACTTACCGACAGCAGCCATCATTCCCTTGATGAGTTTAGCATCGTTTGAAGCTTTGCCTCTTGCATACGCAGCTAATATTACTTGTTCAGCAGTCAAACATTTATCAGCGTACGAACATCCAAGTTCTCCCACAGAGTGACCAACTATACCATCGGGGCTAACTCCTAAATTGTCAAGTAGATCAACAAGTCCTACCTAAAAATGAAAAATGGAAAATGTATTGCCAAATTCACACAGAACAAAAACACTGAAATTGTACTCAAAGAAGACAAATATATGAATATTAATCGGTTTATAAAATATAACATTTCTACAAACTTACTTGGATAGCTGCAATACCAACGAACGCATGAAGGATGTTATCATAAACGGATGGATCACTTGATGTTATAATTGATTTCAAGTCCAGTCCTTTGGGCAGTAATATATTATGGCACTTTTCAATGGCTTGTCGAATAATAGGCACCTTCATTAAACCTGTGCCCATTTCATTCCATTGAGAGCCCATACCGGAAAATATATACCAGATTGGACGAGACTGAGAGCCTCCAGGGAAAGGCTGAAAAAAATAAACGCAAAAGGAATAAATCAGCGGCATTAATATAATTCTTTACAAGATTCCTTCGTGGCTCTTTGTCTAGGTCAACTTTCTTTTTTGCTTTCACATCTCAATATTTCCTAACAATTTTTCTTTATTTATTTAAATCTTGACGGATCACTTATTAAAATTAAGGATCAATAGATCATTAATATTAATAATTAAGGATAAACAAACATTAGTTTGATCAATAGATCATTAATGTTAATAATTAAGGATAAACAAACATTAGTTTGTTTTTTTATTATAAAATACTTACAATGACTTTTGATGAGTTATTGTCTTCACCTACAACTGAATATCCTCGGAACAAGTGATTAGGGAAGCGTGATTTAAACAAACTATGGTTCAATGCATAGTAATTTTCATCGATTGGTTGAGCCTCGACCTGAAACAATAAACCTGATTAAACCAGCCATGCATACCATTACAGGCAGGCACATAACAGTTCACTTGACAAGACCAGTTCCTCCAATTTTGACTATATAACTTCTCTTCTTTCCTTTACTGTTCATCCTTACAGTGTTTTTCTGTCAACACTCAGTAATGAATTCAATTCAGGATATCGTTAACTCTATTTTATCTGTGCAAAGCAATATTAAAGCTTAATTCACAGTATATTTATATATCGTTGTGCTGAAGTTTTTATTAAAATTATAAATAAATAAAGAAAACTCAAAACCCTATTTTAAGAAACCAATCTTTTTTTTCTACAAAAATCACACTACGTACCTTCTTCAAAATCTCCAACATGACGCTTTCATTCCTACCAGATAAGAGAAAGAGCCTAGGAATATTATCAGGTGGGAAGTAAGAAGCATCTTTGACTGGCCGCGACTTAGGATTCCTCTTAAGCAAAACATGAGCAAATATACTTGCCAAACCTATAGTTGTCACACCAATATAATCTCCTTCCAGTGGTGTTTTCTCTGTAACCACCTGGAAAATAGGTAAATATATTTAATTAACCAATAGCTTTGGAATAATTTGAACACTCAAAAGACAAAAAAAAACAAGCCATCATATAAATTAAAAATCATACTTTCATCCTTCCATCTAATAGAGCTGGTACAAGAGGATTAGGTGCAGAAAAATGAAGACTAGGTGGAATATATCCGGTCTTGAAAGCAATTAAAGAATTAACAATTGAAAGAAAAGCTGCACAGGATTCGCCGTGTCCAAATCTCGACTTACACGATCCAACCAGCAAAGGCTTATCTCTTCCTGTACACAATACGTCTGACATGCCATTTAGTTCCAAGGCATCTAAATTCTGAAAACAGTAAGACATTATTTCATTCTCAAATAGAAATTAAACATCGTTGTGCATCAATGTAAATCAATGGTATCAACAAACTAAATTCTCATGGTACGTTAAAACAGACTGACTTAAAATTACAGAAATATTCATGACATTCTGCTGTTGTTTAATATATCAAATAAACTGATTGTTAAGTATTATAAAAACAAACAAAGATTCAATACACTTTATTTACTAAAAGTCATACCAGCGATGCAGACCCATCTCCTTCTATGTAGGCTAGATCAGAATTTTTAACTGGTAGACCAGAATAGAAATCACCAATGAAATGGTTGAAGCCCACTGCATCCGCGAATACAGCAGAGTGAGACATTTCAGTAGTGCATTTGACTTTAACAATAGAGCCGTATGATCTGAGAGCATCTTCAGCTCTTTGCAAGACAAATACAACCACACCCTCTGCCCTGTTATATCCTTCAGCTATCAACAAAAGGAAAACATTTATATAAGACCAAAATTATACAGTTTAGCAGCTTTTATCAATTGTCTTTGTTTATAGAAAACTTAAGTAAGGAGAAAGTAAAGTAACATGAGAAATAAGAGACTAACAATTTATGAAACAAATAGTAGATGTTACTATAAATTGTGGGGAGTAAAGTAATAAAAATATAATTATATAAAATGAATTCTGAGTGGATTTAATATATTTATGAATATTGTGTTCTTATACTTTAATAGAGGATTATTTAATTCAAAGTATGATGGCATCTAATGATAATTTCTGAATGAATTCCATTCTATTTAGTATTAACAGTATCAATATTTCATTAATTTAATTGTCTTCTTGTTTCTCAAATAATATCTTCCTTATTGACAATAAAATATATCAAAAGAAGAAGAAAACAATTGTCAAACTTTGCCCCCTAAAAACTTTGAGTGGAAATACTTTTTCCAAGTTTTAAAAAGTCCTTTCCATTTCTCCAACATTCAATCTCAATATGTTATGTTACTTGCATCCAGGTTTGATAGCAACTATTTTCAGCTTCTGCCACATTATCCGAATCATTGATACAAACAAGTTGCTATACTTAACTATCGATAAAATATATTTTATTTAAACTTACCGTCGGCACTAAAACTTTTCGTTTTGCCTTCTGGATTAAGCTTTTTCAAACTTTCATAATGCACGGATACTTCAGGGTACACAAGCATACTACTAGCACCGACAACAGCCATTTTAACGTAACCTTTAGCCACATAATCAGCTGCAACTTCCAGCGCTTGCATTGGACCGACCCAGGAGCAATCAACAGAAAAACTAGGACCTTAAAAAACAAAAAAAATAATAATTTCATTGGTAAGTTATCAAGAAAAACGGACGGACAATATACCCTGATAAACACTGATTATATTTATCGAAGCAGCTTTGAACCTGGATAAGGCCGTCACCATTACCTATGAATAAACGGTACTAACGCTAATTATAGATACACGAATATACATGTGACATAGCAATATAATGAAGGAACTAAAACCAGCACATAAAACATTTTAACACTTGTGTTTGTTTTTGGGTACTGGTGATTGTTTTATAAAGGTCAAATACTAATATAGACCTAAAATATTGTATAGAGCCCAATTTTACAAAACTTTGCAACTCGAAGAAAAATGAAGAGAAAATGTTTCTCAATTTTTCGAAGCTAACAGCCCGCGCCCTTCCAAAATCTACAATAAAACCAGGAACAATTTTACCTCTAAAATAGTTTCGTGGAGTATTGTCCCGACAACTCACCTCGAAATTATTTGTTACTGCTAAGCTAAGGCAACCATATTTATTAAAATTAAATGTTTGTTTTGATTTGTTGCTCTTCAAAAAGATATACTAACTTATCTAAATAGATATCTAAATTAATTTACTGAATTTTATTTTTTTTTCTAAACATAAAATGAAGCTCTTAATGGCTTAACGGCTCGTTTATAATAAAGTAGTAAAGATGCTCATTTAAATTTAAACTTTTAATTTAAATTTCAATCTCTTTCCGAAAATAATAGCACACATAGATGAAGAATGATAGGGAAAAGAGACGAAGTGTGTCTAAAGTCAGTCCCAACGTTAATTATCATCAATATAGTTAGACAGCGAGGACAACTACTTGATTAAACCAAGCAATTAGGCCCTTAATTGGACCCATTTTACTAACCCGGTAAAGAGTTCCTGCCACTTCACACATCACACCACTGTAGAATGTACGACCAAAGTGAGTTTATGTTGTGATCATTAGTGTAAATTAGAACACCAAGGCGTGGGGCCACACACATAACCCTGTCTCCCGACTCACAGATATAAATCAGCGCACCACGGCGCGGCCCGGGAACGAACCCACGACCTTTGACCGCCCTCGATTCATAGAAGTAAAGGAGTGATTAGACTATCTATATAGTCTGACCCGTTCCGGGTTTCCCTGTCAGCAGTCTCCACACCACTCAACATTGTCTTTATTTATGGCGTTGCATTTTCACGGCCCGGCCCGGTTCCATTCACTTTTCCTTGGAGGCAGGGAAATCGGGTCTGACGAAGAGGATTACACTGTCTTTTCGCAGGGTGAAGTGGTAAGGACCTGGATTCTTCCACTTTTCTCCCCGAAGCGGATGGGATTTCCAACTGACATCCCTGTCTGGGTTCTCCACCAAAACGTGACCAGGAACGCGGTTTACTCAACCAAGTATTCGGGCCGAGGGGGCGAGGGGGGCCTTTTGCAGCCCTTGGATAATGACTGAGCAGACGGTACAAGCGGCTGTAGTCACTCGTACAATAATTTTTTTTTTTTTTTTCTTTAATACATCTTTAATTATTAATGGCAAACTCAAGTTTGACAATGAACGTTAAACACGGATTTAGAAATCGAGTAAGATTTTCTACTATTTTGAACCCACCTACCACTGATAAAAAACACTAATAAATTAAAGTACCTTTAAAATTAAAGAAGTATGATATCCTGTTGGCTTGCATGGATCTACTATGCCCCAACATAGCGTGTCCACTGTTCTTCGAGACCATCACACTACCGTACTCTGTCTCACTTGTCATAGAACTCATCAGAACAGCAACGTTTGATCCATACAAGTTGTGAGGGTTTAATCCTGAAAGATTGAGAATACTCGTTAAAGATTATGTAAATTATAATAAAATATATATATAAGAAAGAAATGTAATTTTAGTATAAACTCAAATAAACACTTTAAGAGCGTGGTGTATTCTGGAACCGGACTCGGTGTCTGGAAAATCGATCTGAATAAAGATCTCTTAGTGATATTGATTAAGTGCAAGAGTTAAACCCGTATGCTATCGATTTTATTTTAAATTTTCTACTTATATTTTTTTTATATTACCAGCATCGCAAAGAGCTTCATATGTCCTTTCCATACTTTGCCTAGCGTGGGTATCCATTACAATACATAACTTCCTGTGGATACCAAAAAATATCTGATCGAAGAGATAAGGATCCTTCATTCTGCCTGTAAATGCTGGAATGTTTAAGGAACCTGAAACAAAGAATTCATAGGTTGCAGTCCCTAATAATATACATAATAAAGTCGAATATTGTGGTGTAACAAGTCAAATCCAAAAATAGGAATTCTATGGATTTGTTGGAATGGATAACAGTATCAATTATTTATCAAAATTTAATGACTGCAGATGGTAAAAATAAAATATAATGGCACCATCTATGGGCTAAATTCAACAAATCATCCAAATTTATAAAAATCATATGTGTGTTCGGAAAAAAAGGTTGAAATTAATATGGGACTTAAATAGACAAATGACCTACTACTTAAATTTCATTAAAATCAGAGGAGTAGTTTTTAAGGTTTCTAAGGTTGGTTCGCAAAAATGTTGGGTAGATAAACAGACACGACAGGAAGGTACCAAACAATGTTCTATAAAGTCTGAAACGGATTCCAGTCTTGGAAATTTTTAAAATCGAGAGGCATAAAAAATCACATAGCTGCCGTTACCTTCGGTAAGCTCGGTAGCAAACTGTAATTCAATACATGGTTTAGATTATAGAGTCGGTCTAAATATTATAGTAATTAAAAAGTATGTATTATACTGCTTAGTACCTTGCATTAAGGATAAACTGAAAAAACTCTTTAATTTATTTATATATAATATATAAATAATAATAACATTATCTATGATAAATAAATAACATAAAAATATTTATTATATTTTTAAAAAAACTCACCCAATTTCCATTTTGGATCAGCTTCAGTAACAAAGTTTTCATGAGTGAAAATTTTATCTTGAAGAACTTTGATATTCTCACATTCTGGAAACGAACCTCCTATTCCTGAAATAACTACTGTGTGGTTTGCCATATCCGATTATCTAAGAAAAAAAAATGTAACAGCAAAACAATTAAAACACCAAGTCAATATAAAAACAAAAAAGCTATAGTGCTACTTACTTTGTAAGTAAATTGGTTCAAACCATAAACACCATTTTTACAAAACACCACAAAAAAGAGGACCACTTAAAATTATAATGAATGTGTTATTTGCATATGACTTATAAGACAATATATTTTAGATAAATAAAAAAATATTTTGACATTAAGTGTGGCACGTAGCATCTTCGCGTATAGATTTGTCGTAAAGATATGTGTGTTTACAAAGTTTAAGCACATGTGAAAGAGAAACCAATAGGCGCAGAAGGTTGAAATACTTAATGATTTATAATGTATACTTGAAAGATGTTTTTCTTATAGACCCATAAATCTTTCAAAATTGTTTTGTTTTCTTAGATATACATAAAAGTAGCAATAATTAAAAGTGCTCAGAAAGTTAAAAGTAACATGGGACCTTCCGTGGGATACTTTCGACAAGCCATCCAATTTTCTTAAAAATTGGACGAATACTTTCAAAGATGTAGGTGTTAATAGAAAAAACTTTGTGCGCATGTGGAAGTGGAACTAAAATGGGCGGAGGATAAAACCTCTATGGAACCAACAATGTACTAATTATGACTTAACTTCCAAATTTAATTAAATAGAACAAGTAGTTTAAAATATGTCTGTTCGCAAAATTATTGAACGACTGAAAGATCAACCAGACTAAGACAAGACCAAAAATGTTCCTCGATGTCTAAAAACGGACATCTACCTTGGACATTTTTGAATGCGGAGATAAAAAAAATGGCCTTTCTTCAGAACGATCAGATAGCATCTGCTATATTTGTTGTACTCAGAAGCAAAAAGGAGGGAAAATATACTGTCAATAGTGTGGCACATAGCTTCGTTCTACATCGCTACTATAATGATTTTTAGGCTTTTACAACCCATTATTGTCAAAAATATTTCATTTTTCCCCCTATCTTTGATCATATGAAATATGTACGCCAAGCATCTAATTTCACTACAGGATATTTTATACAGCTAATATTTCTGATTTGATGTCTCTTGGAAAAAACTAACTAGCCTATCATGTAGGATTTGAATGAAACAGATAGGTTTTGGAACGAAGTTCCTTATGGCACGTTCTGGAGCCCAGGAGTGAATCCGAAAAAACTACCGTCACAAAACCAAGCGGTTCGAAATCTACCGATGACGATAACTAAAGTAAAAGAAGACCGAGTTCGTTGAAATTTGGTACACATGTTTATTTTACCAATGCCCAGGCTGAGTTCGTTGGACAACGTTATACGCTCAAGCATTCACGCGCAACGTCCGCTTATACGTAAGCTTCATATTTAAAATTGGGATTTTAGGACGGGAAAAAATTGTAACTTCATCTATTTAATGAGACAAACAACCTTTTTAAATATTTCATTTTAGTAAAACGAACACCGACACTGCTATGAAGTGATCAAGATCGCAAAATTGTGGCGTTCAAAACCAGAACGAGTCATTCCTCTAGAGTTCTGACCTGAGATACCTTTGGGGGCCAAGACACATGGTCCGTTCTGGTTGTAGATTTACAACTCTTTAAAGCAGCTGGAACCAACCCAACACATGCTGCTATCTGTTGAGAAATAAGATAACGTAATATAGACCACTATGACACTCAAACATAAGCTCAAACGAAGTGTAAGGACCACTCAGCCTGTTTTGTGGGTTGGCCCGTTCTAGTTTTGAACGCCTCAATTTATTAAAGCGGACCTAAATGTTTAAAATAAAGAAAACAACGTTTTTACCAATATCTTACGTTCTAAAGTAACGATTTTAATCTACCTTCCTACACATCGTCTAAAGTACAATTGAAACAAGCGTGTAAAATTTAAATTTGATACAAACAGACGTTTTTGAGTAGGGAAGAGATATTTCATAATATTTTAAATTAGTAGGCCGGGTAGTAGAAAACAGTCCAATTTCCTGCCAACTACAAACATACTCTTTAACTATAAACTCATCATGATTAACTTTTTTCTCAATATTCAATACATATTTATTGTAAGACGCTTGCTTTAATGATACAAAAAAACCGCTTTTCTTTTAATTTTGCCTTAACTCCGCTAGGTACAAACATTTAGTTACTTTTAATTTTGTCTCTTTTCTAACTCCGCCATGTATAAGTAGTTAGCAACGTATACGTACTTAGCAGTGTGATTTTATAATTTATATTTAATGAAAAACGTAAGGAAATCCGTTCCTACCTGGTGTCCCGCGACACCACACGTATTTTTTTTTCTTTTTTGATCCGACCTTTCCAGCGCCCTCTAGTGCAAAAAAGGTGTTTTTGATAGTGGAACCTGTGTTACAAGTATTTTTTTACGCGAAGACCAAACCAAATAAAAAGTATTCGGTAAAGGACACTTTGGAGGTGGTACATTATACTCCGAACTTTTTTCGATCCAAACCCCTTCAAGTGGAGCTATAAGTCTCCAAAGTTGAGTGATTACCAAACATTTTTTATGTCTCCGATTTCAAAAATTCCAAGAGGGAAATCCGTTTCAGACATAAGGGAACATTTTTGTTCCGTGTCTGTCTGTCGCTCAATTGCGAACCAACATATCTTAAATGCTATGTTTGAGCTTAATTAGCCTATTGTCGTTCCCATATAAGTTTCAACCTTCTGCGCCCATTATTTTCTCTTCCACGTACGCACAAACAAACATTCATTGACACTAATCTTCCAAAGTTCTAATCTCATTTTTATGAAATTTAGATAGCTTGTCGATAGTAGCCCGAAGATAGCCCTAGATCAATTTCAACCGTCTCCGCTCTTTCAATCCTGCTATATTCATACTTTAATTCATATAACAAATCAAAACAGTTTAGACAGATTTAAAAAAACACAAGAAATTTAAATAAATTTGACAATAGACTGCCAATTGGTGTGGCAAATAGCTTCCTCGCATCCTATCCACGTACTTTATTGATTTAATGCTTTTACAAGCCATTATTGTCTAATTGGTTTAATTGTTTCCCCCGTTTTTTTTAAATCTGTCAAAATTGTTTTGAGTTTTAACACGAATTAAAGTATCAATTTAGCAAAAGTTAAAGAGCGCAGACGGTTCATATTAATCTGGGGCTATCTTAGCGGGTAACTTTAGATAAACTATAAAAGTTTCATTCAAATCGAATAAGTACTTTTGAAGCTATAGGTGTAAATAAATATATGTTTGTGCGCATGTGGAAGAGCAACAAATAGGCGCAGAAGGTTGAAACTTATATGGGACCACCAATGGGCTAATTATGACCTACCACCCAAGTTTCATTAAAATTGGAAGTGTAGTTTTTAAGATATGTTGGTTCGCAAAAATTGAACGACAGACCGACAGACAGACACGGAACCAAAAATGATCCCTGATGTCTGAAACGGATTTCTGTCTTGGAATTTTTGAAATAGGAGACCAAAAATTTTTTTCGTTTTTCAGAACGATCACATAGCTTCCGTTACCTTCGGTAAGCTCGGAAGCAATAATAAGTTTTAAAAGAATAAAATCATTTAATTTTACGAAATTGGACGCGATGAGGCTATGTTCCACACTAATTGGCAATTTTTTTTTGATATGGTAAAAATAGTTATTATTATTAAGCGACAATAATAGTTAGAAATTATTCATAGAAGAATATGTGTTTGACTCGTTATTATTAGTTACAGGTTCTTGAAAATGACACAAAAGAGGATTCGAAATATAGCAAAATGGTGTAGTAGAATTTGTTTACAAAACATATCTCTTAAGACTCACTAGAAACAACAATTTCATTAATTTTATGTAGGAGGAAGGGAGGGTTGGAAATGATACAGGAGGATCGATTATATTTTTCTTTCGATGAACATTTTTACTGGTATAAAACTTTAAAAAAGTAATTTTATTCTATGAATAAAAACCTTGATATTTTCTCAAATTTGGGGTGCTCATATTAAAGAATTAATACAAATTAACAAAAATTAATTCAATTGCAATTTATTATTATTAAACGTTTTTATATGAACACCCCGAATTCGGGTGCTACCTAATTCAAACTTTTAAATCTATCAAAATTGTTTTGATTATTTACAAGAAAAAGTATCGATTTAGACAAAATGTAATGAGTTTAGACGGCTGAAATTATTATGACTATCACTGGGCTACTTTCGACAAATTATCCAAATTGAAACGAATTTCTGCCTTGGATTTTTTGAAATCAGAGAGATAAAGAAATGTCGTTCTATAAAACGATTTCATAAGCTTTCGGAAACAATATCAATTGATAAATGTAATTTTATTATAAAATGAAGCGAGAATTAAGTAAAAAACTGTAAATTAAATTAATAATTAATCCAAATAAAATTAAAATGTATTATTTATATAAAAATTTATTTCGTATTCGAATACGAAACAACGATAAATCTGACATTCTTTCAGTATTAACTTACTAAGATAAATTATAGATATATAATAGTTATCGAGATTAATACAAAAATACTTAATAACTGAAATTTTGGAATATTTGATTTAATATTTTATCAATGCAAATGCATAATTTGCTACGTATACGACCAGTTATAATATAACATTAATGTTTAAAATAATTTATTTCGAAACATCAGTTGTTCAGTTTAATTAAAGTTTTATTTGACTGATCCTCGCTATTGTTACACCCATCTACAATATATAGTTATATGCAAGACTACTGTTGTTTGAGCGCCCTCAGGCGCAATCTGATATTGCAGATTATACCAGAGATATAAATATAACAGAGGGGGTTGGTTCTATTCGGCTGACCTAAGTTTATAAAGGGGGGTCTAGGCTTGGTAAACCCTCAGGCTATTCTCATTTCCAAGCTCGGCCCGGGAAATCTTTCTTATTTTTATCTAAGAAAAAATAATTAACCGCATATGATATATACCGTTGTAATAAGTACCAAAGAATTCTTCCAGCAGAGAAAATTTTAATTTTTTTCGAGCCACACCATAATAATTTTAGGTTACAACCTTTATTAGAGGCTTTATTGATAATCATTGAAGAGTTGAATTCAATTGACCACTTATTCCAGCTACAAAATATTTAAACATTTAAAATAGTACTTAACAAATCAAAGTTATCTTATTTCCTTATAAATCGAAAGGAATTGAAATTGAATTTTGCTTTTAACCGAGTACGAATAAACAAATTGGCCAAGTATGTGCTTTCAACCAACACTAAGGGTCTTTAGGGATTTTACCCACACGGAGGGCTTCGTTAACCATCATAATCGGTCTAGCTCGGTATCAAAATGGCGGCCACTTAAAAGATTCTTCCAGCTATAACGTTTGGATAAATTATTATAATTATTATTTCTTACAAAATATGCGACATATTTATAAGCCTACGGACACTAAAAAAAGACGACTCTCCATCAAAACATCTATTTTGTAAGAAGCCGGCTTTCAAATAGTGGTTAACTTTAGCGCCGGAGAGACGAAAGTAATGTCAACAAGTCAGCTTACAAGTCGACAGAAGTTTAAAATTTATCTTAAATTCAACTTTAGTCATATTTAACCGTAGCGTCGTCTCAAGTTTTATACTGAATCTTTGATTTTGGACTAGTGATGTCCCCATAATCAAAGAAGTACACAAGCCTCTTCTCAAATATTTGATTTTGTTAAAGTGCTTTCACCCTACTAAAAGGTTATTAATGCCTAAACGGTAGTTGCAATTAACTTGTTGAGACCAATTTATATGGAGATAAGCTCGGAATATTTTCACGTATAAATAACAATTATATATATTAATGAACATATTTCGATTTTGTGTTCTCATTGATGTGGAGAAAGCTTAGAAATCCCACAAAATTTACTGCACATAACTTGGGGAGGGGGGGGGGGGGGGTGGAGGCCGATTCTGTCACATATTCCCATAAAAAGTAGTTGTATATCAAAAGTTTGTTTATGAAAATGCGCGTATCTTTAGTAGTTGATATCTTGGTATTGCTACAATACAACTCTAAAAGTGATATTGGTATCCGCCAGGTAATATTGTTACATCGAAAATCAAAGACAGAAAACAGTGTAACCATTAATGTTTACGAAAGTTGAAGAAAAACTAAATAAGTAAAAGTTTAAAGGAGTTAAACCTCTATTATCGTTATCTCTAACAAAAAAATGGCAATCATGAAAGAACGCTTCCTCGGCTTAGTTCGGTATTCGGCCACATTGATATACGTAAGTTTGGAAATTACATAAAAAACAAATAACACAATTCCAACTAGGTTCATAATAATTTGAGAAATCTTTTATAGCATTCAATTATCTAAAACACACCTAAAGATTGTTTTGTTTTATTTAAATCACATAGGCAAATTTGATTTTATCTTTATCAATTTATTATCATTGACAATATTATTCAATTTAAATATTGTTTAGTTTTGTCCGGTTTGGTTGGAGCTCAGTATTAAGAAAGAGGAAAATTCCAAATCACTCACACAAAAGCTAGGTATTGCGAGTCCATTGTTCAGCCAAAAATGAACTATTGTGTAACTGAATACGAAGAAACTGCCTCTCTACGTAAAATAATACTTGTTTATTTATCAAAGCAGCTTACGGCTTGAATCTTACGGTACTCTCCGACATCATATTACTCGCCCACTTCATATTATTTTATATTATAACTCATGTTCTTCCATAATCGACACTGATGATGGCTTTATAAAAGCCAAAAGCTACTTTGATAAATAAACAAGTATGTATTATTTTAAAAGAATTTATTTGAAAAGAAAGTTATTATTTTGGTTTGTTTTGTTGTTTTATATTTTTTTAACTCATTAAGATTATCTCTAACAACACTCTTACTCCTGAAGTACCTATTGTGTAAATTGTGAGTAATTAAAGTATGCCACATATACGTAGGCACACATACACTTCTATATAAACCTGACACCTATATCTATAAACCTAGGATTTTTAACGGGACAGAGCCATACTATTACACCATTTAATTTTCGGCTGAAAACTGGACCCGTAATACACGAATTTCGTGCTGTTTGGCATTTTCCCTTTCAACACATAAACCCAACAATGGCACCTCACCTATTATTTTCTAGTGAAATAATTAGAGAATTACACATTTTATTTCAATGAAATAATTGTGTTTTTAATCGTGCAAGTGGATAAGGAAATATAATATATGTGCTAATAGGGTGTGTGAGTGTCAATAGGTGTTACAAATACACAAAACAACATTTAGTTTGTGAATGTGATGGGCCATTTTGTTTAAATATTAAATAGAAAAATTATGAGAACTTGTTGTCCTACGTATTATACCATAACCCAGTGTTTCCCAAAGTGTGGTACGCGTACCCCTGGGGGTACGGGAAGAGTTTGGTGGGGGTACGTGGTGCACCGAGCTTTGACTGCGCAGTCAATTTTATCCTGAGAAGGATAAAATTGTTTATGTTGAGGCAACGGTTCATCATAATTTGATTCCCTGTTAATTTTGGAACAAATTATAACCGTTTTACAGAAAGAAAGTAGTTTATATTTATATTATTTCATTTTTCTAAAGAACAATACCCCGCGATTGACACAATTAGAAAAATAGAATTAAATATTTAAAGACAACCAAAATAGAAATTCATTTTTTTTTAACGAGGGGTACTTAGTGTTACGAAAATTATAGAGAGGGTACACAGATGTTAAAAGTTTGGGAAACACTGCCATAACCAATTAAATAAACTGAAACCGACCACTATTAAATATATTTAATATTGCAGTTAGACAAAACGGTAAAATTTACTATTTGAACAGCCTTTTCACTTATAGTCAGATCATTTAATTATTAAATAAAGTACAAAAAAAAATTGTTACATATACAATAAATTTACATATATTGGAATATAGGGATACATGAGAGATCTTGACGTATAGATATTCAAATGAAATAAGATTCAGAGACCCGGTTGTCTCTAAAATCTTGTCCTTGACATGCGACAAATTCATGTGAAAATCCACGGCTAACAATTTTATTTTTTCTATCCCTCGTTTCTTTCAAATTATGGTGTATGAATAATGGAAATAATTCGATTAAAATTGAATTGAAATATTAAAAATCAACGAATGTTCATAATATTATTATCATCATCTTAATACATACTTAGTAGGCTGAACTATTATAAACTGAAGAAACGGGATGCATTTTTATTTCCGTTTGAAGGTTATGATCAACAGAGTAAGGAAAATGCAGAATAATTATGAGCTAATCTTCCCTTCAGAAGAAATAACTATACAAGGCGAATAATTATATTACTTAATGACAAGGCAGCCATTTGCTAGCTAAATTTGTTTACTTGCTTTACTTAAAACTGCCACTTCGGCACAGATGAACGACCCTATAAAGTCTTAGTTATCATGATTATTTAAGTAAATAAATAAGTCAGCAACATAAATAAGGGTAACATAAATCAGAATATTTCAATAGCCTCATCGAGGAAAACAATCAAGCATAACCTAAAAAACATCATAATTAATAATTCTGCAATATGCCAGATTCGAGAAATATTGTCACAGACTCAGCCGAGAATCAGGCTCGGACTCAATCCTACTACAATGAATCCGAACAAAGAACACTAGGCTTAAGTCAAAAGAAGTCCCAGAGTGTACTAGGCTTAAGACAAAAGAATAATTATCATAAGAAAGGTATACATATTTTTGGTGTATTTTAACTCATAAAAACCAATAAGGAATGCAATTTTTTAAAAAAAAAAAGTATATATATATTTGTAAC
Organism: Gerris lacustris; assembly: GCA_951217055.1. Taxonomy (NCBI): domain Eukaryota; kingdom Metazoa; phylum Arthropoda; class Insecta; order Hemiptera; family Gerridae; genus Gerris; species Gerris lacustris. Next base: position 84,988,234 of record OX578277.1, read on the forward strand.
CTACTTTTAATGAGCTTTCATTTGATACCCCACTCAAAATTTAAGAAAAAATAAAATTTTTGGCACACTGCGCGATTACGCCCACAAAATTTGCAATTTATAAAATTGCAAATTGGTGCTGTAAAAATTAAATTAGTAAGGGTGGGGGGGGGGAATATTTTGATGTTTATTTGACAAAATGGTGTAGAAAATTAAACGCTTTCCACAAGTGTAATATATTTTTGAAATCTACTCTTTAATAGCAATTAGCTGCCATCTTGGATTCCCAGTTAATCCGACCAAGTTGCTATTTTTATTCTTTCTTTGGCCCATCAGACCGCACATTTTTCATATTTTTTTATATTTGTAGTAACAGCGTAAATATAGTTTTAGGGGGGGGGGGGGGTCCCCCCTAAAACATAACATTTAGGATTAGGGGACATGCAAAATTTAGATGTTTTTTGACAAAATGGCGCCGAAAATTGAACACTTTCCCTAAGTGGTATATATGTTTTTAATCTACTCTTCAATGCCTTTCATTTGATATCCCACTCAAAATTTAAAAAAAAATATATAATTTCCGCATGACGTGAGTTATCAGCCATTTTGGATTTGAACAGCTGATAATTTAGAGTTCACTATATTTTTCCTGTGTGCGCGTCAAAACGATCTTTAATATTGGAAAGTTTCATGTTTCTATCTCTTTTTATTCAAAAGTTATTGGAACCGTACAGAGTGACAGACAGACAGACAGACAGACACATGAACGAAACTATAAGGGTTTCTTTTTTTGGTTTTACCGACGAAACCCTAAAAAAAACTCGGGAGATATGAACAACTAAAGGAACTGGATCTTATAGTACAGACAATATGGAATTACATCTAACAAAATTAACATGTATTTTGAGTCTCTCTAAATAATTCTTCTCAAAACTGGGAGAGAATATTAATAATAATATACAATGTATATCTAAAATCTATATAAGACAATAATAGCTCGGATCAACATTCTTATTTTCCTAGCAAGTGCTTTTGAAAATTTGCCATAAGGTAGCGGTTTCATGACAGTTTGAAATAGAATTTATTCAAAGGTAACTCTCAAACGGGGATTCATATTGACTCGTAAGTCTTATTGGTGAGAACTACATTTGATGTAAAACAATACTCTGTAACATTTTAGTATCTGTGATTTGTTTAACATTCAAAAAGCTTCATCAGTATTCATATATTTAGATCTGGTATTCTTCTAGAATTTTAACACAAGTTGTACAAGGTAACGTTTGTTTTCAAGGTTACAATAAGCCTTTTCTGTAGCTCATGTAACACTATGAAAAAGGACAAAAATTTAATATAAATCCAAGAGAAAAATTCCATTCAGTAATGTTAAAAGGTTATAATAATGTTCGGCTTAAGTAGTAAAAATGCTATTGAAGTATTCACTGAAATGATAAGATGTACACATTTTATATCCAATCATTATTGCATCATTAGTTAAGATATCATCTAAACACTATACTAAACAGTCTGGTAATTAGTGTGGCACATAGATTCGAAATGCTTTTACAATTCACAACTAAATAATTTATTTAAGTTTTCCCTCTATCTCTTTTCGGTTGGTTTTTAGTTTCACATTACAATTTAGGTACTTACAATAAAAACTTTTAACACCTTATAAACCCTCATTAAAAATTCATGGAATTTTCTTTTATGTATTTCAATCTGTTATATTGCCTACCCTTTGTGTGCACTGAAGCCACATACTAGACACTTTATTTTATGCATCGCGGAAGTTTTATAGAGAGCTGTTAAAATAACTTTTATTATAACAAATTTTACTCTTGTGATTTGACTTATTTTGAAGATATTGTGCAACAGTTGTGAGAGGAAGTTATTTTACTTGTATCGAAAGGTTTGAATCTAACAGGTTATCCAATAAAAAAATATATTGTATTATTTCAATTAACGGAAATCTCACATAATTTAAATTAGATTATAAATATACTATTAGCTAGAATGATAAAAAAAAGAACACTTAACCAATAAATTCGCATATTTTTATAAAAGAAGGATATTGATTGATTAAGCTATATAGATATTTGATAAAACTTAAAAGTTGTTCATCAGTTTCTAGACAAGAAACTGACCAATCTTATAAATAATCATTATTTGATTATTCAAATAGTTAAAAAAAAAACTCAGTAGTTAGAGTTTTATTCTATCTAAAATATACTAAGATAACTTTAATAAATTAAATATCATGATAACACCCGAAAAATATCTGATACATTTGGAATTCAATATTAGGATGAAATACTTATTTTATTGACAAGAGTTATTGTGATAGGTTTCTTACGATGATTGATCTATATGGGAAGATCAAGCATTATTGAATTCAAACAAAATTTGATTATTGGGTACATAATATAAAAATACTTACGAAAACAAGTATGATATTAAAATAAATAATTTATTTTCACCAGAGTTATAATTATAAAATAGTTAAAATAAGTTAAGAGCGAACGATTTTAACGATTGATTGTAAAAATGAGGAAATTTTTGGTTAAGATTGAAACGAGTCTGAGTATACCAACACACCAAGAAATCAAGCAATAAATACAATTTAAACATTAACTATTACTTACAATATATTATACACAGTTTTGTAGATGTTCACTTTAAAGATAAGAGCATAATCCAAATTGCTAAAAAGTATGTTTGAACTTGTCAAGAGACGAGAGCAAGACTGAATTCTGTCAAGGTACAGATGCGCCAAGGAAACTACGTTATCATTTACTTCCCAATAAAAGATATACCCCTGTATTCATTAATTCTAATTTTCCCACGGTCATTGTCACATGGTCAACACATTTATGGAAATTTTAATGTTTTGTTTTCAGCTCACTGAACTTCTAACACTAGGTTTATTCAACTTTTAAGTTGTTTTTTTAAATGATAATTTTTTTTATTAGCTATAGACGGATTGTGGCTATCAAAAAAAACGCATTTATTCATAGATTAAAAGAGAGAAGATTGATTTTAATAAAGGGAAAGTATGTTGCATCATCTTACTGGTACATATTTATTAAGGGGCATCTTGTATAAGGATTTCAATGTCTCGTCTCTTAATTAATATTATTTATGCAACACAAGATTTTTTTATAATGTTATAATTAGACTTAAATTGCTTGTTCACTAATTATAAATTGCTAGTTCACTAATTATAAAGTGATTTTTTTTTTTTAAATATGGGTTAGAGAGAGAGAAAAACAGAGTGATAGAGATAGAGAGAGATAGTCACAGAGAGAGAGAGAGAGAGAGAGAGAGAGAGAGAGAGAGAGAGAGAGAGAGAGAGAGAGTGAGAGAGATGAGAGAGAGAGAGAGAGATAGAGAAAGAAATAACGTGCTTTAAGCCGGAGAAAGCAACAAACAAAAGCACTTAAAGCGTAGAGTCCTTAAGGGCTGACTCCACACTCCTCTAATTGGCTCTTACAATTAGCCGTCTTTAAGTATAATCTTTCGTTTAGAGGTTTCCTTTCCACAAGGGATGTGATTTCCGCTTTTCCCTCCGAGTCAAGTTTTGACAGGAAGATTGAAGGTGTTAAAGGGTTGCATCGGGGCTTGCAATAATGATTGCTCAGAGAGGCAGGCTTGAGAGAAGCGGAGCCGCGGGGGAGGCCTGCGCAGGAGGTGGGCTGAGATCGGTAGGGGAGCGGCACTGCCTCGCCGGCACTGGACTCGGTCGCTTCGCGGCGTACACACTTTGTCATTACAACCCTACTGTTGCTACGGCTAACACCAGTCGAGAAGTGACCCTCCACTGCAACTTGCATCCCGAGCCACATCCATAATGAAACTTAACAAAAGTCAATGAAAAGTCGTAAAGTAATGAATTTCGAAGGCGATGGCTGATGAGATGAGAAATCTGGAGATGATTTTTAACCGACGAGAAGAGACCTACAGGTGAGTATAAGAAGTAGACAAAACAAAAGAAATCGATCAAATTGTCCTTAAAATAACCGTGGACGATTTGATGTCAAACTAATTTTAGACCTGAAACGTCTAAAACACGTTTGAGGGTTCCCGTTGTTCGAATCCTATTTTTTACGTTTCGGTTCCTTAAATCAACAGGCGGCCCCCCCTTCCCAAGAACATTTCGGTTGATCAATATCAGCGGCCCCCCGTGCAAAACCACAAGACATAACCTTTCTAACGACTTGACTCCTCCATTTTTGACGTATCTTGACACCTTGCATGCCTCCCGAGTTATTTTTTATCCCACTGACCAAAAAAAGCAAATGATTTGACTGATTTGTGTTCCTGTGTTTTGATGATTGAAGTTTTCTCTGAGCAGAACTCTTATAATATCCTATGTAATGGACCAATGCGTACAAATCATCCATTAATCTTGCTTGGTGTGACTTATTGATTTTTTGTATTTTTTCTCCCCCCCTCTTTCTTGTAGTTTTGATTTAGTAATTGCAACTTTGGAGTTGCTCATTAAGTAATCATAGATATTAAGTCGTCTTCGATAACAGAAAATAAAAAACAAATTAAGTATACTTCTAGGGTTTTAATCCCCATTGTTAATGAAATCAAATTCTTAAGTAAAATGTTACTTAATATGTATGTGCATATATATATATATATATATATATATATATATATATATATATATATATATATATATATATATATATATATTGACGGCTCATCTTAATGTTAAAGATCACTTATAAATTAGCTCCACAAGTTTTAGACCTAAAGTATCCAAAAGACTTCAGGCACTTTCAGTATCCACTAAAAATTCTTAAAATGGACTATTTAAGATTTTATCACCAATTTGGAACCATTTTATGCCGGTATCACGACCTTTAAGAAAAGGAGTTGATAAACTTTTGTCAAAAGTCAGTGTGGCGTTTCGTGAAAATCAATAGAAAAGCAGTTGTCTCCTCTAAACCAATTCAGTCTTCAGAGATGCGCGACGGCTACTTAAAGCGAGCACATCCCAAGCGACCTAATTCTTTAAGTACAGGCCTTTAACGTTAGAGATTCACTAAAGTTGATAAAGTAACCCCACTATCTTTACCTATCAACAAATATATGAACCAAAAAAAAGAAGAGGATTCATAGTTTTATTCGCAACCAAAGATATATCTGAAAAAGAAGAGAGTCCGTCCAAATATGTCCCTAGTAAATAACAAAGAACCAACTTTTTCCTATGTATTGTATTAAAAATAACATATTTATAACGCGTTTATTAATATTCAAACATACAAAAAAACTAATATGCCTATTTTCCATCTAAACTAACGACCATTATGAATAAATTTTCAAAATATCATTTTTCACACACACTCAGTATATATATATATATATATATATATATATATATATATATATATATATATATATATATTTATTAAAATAATTTTAAACAATATAAAAATTTTATTATTTTTATAATTAAGATAATTTTTTAACTTTCTACATTCATATTTTAATATATATATATATATATATATATATATATATATATATATATATATATATATATATATATATATATATATCTATATATATATATATATATATATAAATACATAAATATTAACGTAATTTTCAAGTTAAAAAGAAAAATTTACAACTTTCTATGTTCCTAGTAACTAAATCGAACTCGGCAGTAAGCTAAGTTCATTGGTTGTTTGGTAAAATTAGATCTAAATCGCCCTTGAAACTGTATCAAGTATAATTTCCTCTAAAAATAACTTAATAATTTATAATTGATACAAACTAGTTGCATTAAGTTTGTACTCAACCCTTACTAATGAGTTATCAATTTGGTCTTAGATTATTATTAGCCATCCAAACCGGCCCTTTTACCAAAACCTAAATTATTTAAAGTATTTTAAAATGATGATATAAAATGTTAAAAAAGATAATTTAGAATATATATATATATATATATATATATATATATATATATATATATATATATATATATATATATATATATATATATATATATATATATATATATATAAACTACATTTTGTATAATTCATATTGTTAAGTTAAAAAGATAAATTTACAACTCTCTATGTTTCTAGTAAGTAAATCGAACTCGACAGAAAGCTAAGTTAATTGGTTGATAGGTAAAATTAGGTCTAAATAGCCATTCAAACTATATCAAGTAATTTCCTCCTAACATACCTTAATCATTTATAATTGATACTAACTAGTTTCATTAAGTTTGTACTCTACCCTTACTAATGAGATCAATTTGGTCTTTGAATATTATCAGTCCTAACCAGCCCTTTATCAAAACAAAAATTATTTAAAGGATTTTTTTAAATGAAGACCTTTAAATTTCCAAAAGATTAATAATAGAATATAGCATATACATATTTCACTATATGGATACATATTTGAAACTACAACAGTTTAAAAAAACTTATTTCCCTAAACATTTGGGAAGAAAATATTAAATTGATTTCAGAGACAACTGGATAACTATAATAAAATTTTCGAATTTTTATGTAGTAAGAGTAAAATTTAACTAATCTTAGTCAAAATAATCCACTTGGTTTTATTTATTTATTTCTTAAAGATGCGGCTCACAAATTATTGATTTTTTTGAGCTTTTCTTATCTTATCATGAGAAGAAATAAATTTAAAAATAAATATATATTAAAAATTTCTGTTTCAAAAATAAAACCTATAGTTACATATTTTAAACAATAATAATATTGATGAGATTATATAAGCTAATTTTCAGAAGATTTTAATTTTATGTTAGGTATAAACAAACATTATATATTTCTTCTTTTAAATAGTTCATCTAGTTTTAAATTGTACAGTATCATATTTAAGTTTGACAAATGCTTTATTAGAACACTCAAATGTTCAGATGGTTTAGTCAAAAAATAATCATAATTATAGTAACGTTTCGACATAATTATTTATAATACCAAATTTTCAGATAAAAATATAAAATATTTAGTATTCTTGATTTATAATCCTTAAATGATTTTCATTGATTGTTAAATTAAATATTGAATATTAGTTAGTTTAGAAAACTTTATTTATGATTTCCAAAAATTTAATTTACACCTGCGAAATCAATTTTTCTGCCATTGATATTAAAAAATATGGGTAACTTTTACTAAAAAAGTCATCCGTATGAAGAGATACTAACACCCAGATTAATTGATAAACATTTATCATTATTTTTCAACAAATGATATGTCGGGATTAGTTACATAATTATTTTTACAAAATTGTAATATTATTTTACATATCGCGTGATATTTACTAAGTAATAGTAAGATATTTAGTTAATTATAATTTTTCATCCTTATCAAAGAAAAAAAATCGTTAAAAACCTTTTTACCCCCCCCCCCCCCCCACCCCCCATTCTTACATCCTGTTGCTTATTTTGGAACATTTCCAGATAAGATAAGGAGATAATAAGTAAAGAATTTCAGCGAAATCTTTTAATTACTATAAAACTGCGTTCTATTATTATAACATTAAAATAAAAAGCTAAACCAAGAATTGACAGTTCTTAATATAATTATTAATTATATAGAGATAAATTACTGTCAAGACACAAACATTAAAAAAATAAAAAAATAATAAAGTACTGTAATTCACTAATGAACAATAAAATAAGTCAGTGAAAACTTGTCATAGTCATATTATTTTTGATTAAACTTCAAAATAGATAAAATATTGTTTTATAATTAGAGAAAAAATTAAATTCTTCAAAAACTTAATTAAAAAAGCAATTTTATCATTAATGAAGACTTTTTATTTATTTTTGAAACACGAAATTCATAAGACACATCAATTAAGGAAAAAGCTTAAAGTAATATTTACCAAAAATAAAAAAAAAACACTAAATTTATAATACAAACTATTTTCGACTGTACTTTAATTAATCAAATTATATCAACCAATTAAAAAAAAGTCGACGATTGCAATTATTTTTTTTTTATAAAAGAAATTGATTTTGCTCTAGCCTTAGCGTCATATTCAGTAAAGTAAATTCCCAACAAAATTCATACTTTAAAAAATACCTCTATCCCTGTCCTAGATTTTCATTACTTAGAAGCCTGGGAAATAGAATAAGTACAATTTTGAGCGTCTTAACTTTAGAAATGTAGATCTTAAATGAACATGCAGAAGAAAACCCTGATACTTTTGAAATCTTAAAAAGCCTTTTACTTGACAAAAAAAAATTAAATTATATATATATATATATATATATATATATATATATATATATATATATATATATATATATATATATATATATATATTTGTAGAAATAATTTTATAATAGTAGCAAATTTACGTAAATTAAAAAAAAAAATATATTATTATTATTATTTAATCCATTTTCAATAACTTTACACGTCCTCGTATTTTTTTAATAAACTATGGTTACAAATATATAATAAACTCCTCGACAAAGTAATTGGAATACTTAATTATTTGTTTGTGATATTTAAAGCAAGGAAAACTAAATAAATCATATAAAAACCACACTTAATTGTTTTTTTTAACGATGTTAAAAAAAAAATAACACTAGGGCCTAGGAGCTAGTATAAAATATCGGCCTGACAAACACGATCTAAACTTTCGAATTAAATTACGAATCAATTCCATAATATCAAATTAAAATAGTGTCAAACAGGTGATAGTTAATACTTATTTTCATCAATATTTCGTTAACTGGTTATTTTTTTTGTGGTGGGGGGGGGGGGGGAACACTCCCGAATTTAGAGCTAAGATTGCACTATTTCCCCCTGGGGTATGATTTTTTGAACAGGTATGCCTAATTTCATTGAAATAGGCTTAGTAGTTTAGGTTCAACACATCAACACAGACGACAGAAATACTTTTTTTTTCTTTTTTTATTAAAAAAACACTTTTTGTGACTCTTTAAAACCGTAAATCCAACTCAAACCATCAAAATATCTTAAAAGGAATTCTAGCGCCATCACAATACTTCCTTTCTATAAGTATAGGTACTATACGTAAATAAGAATTAAAAAGTTATAAATCAAGTGTTGCAATCATTTTATCCAAATTATTTTCTTCGAGACATGTTTCTTGTAAGACCGCGGGTTTTACAGAATTAATAGACCTTTAAAATGTCTAATATTAAAAGCTATTAGACATTGATAGCTTCAATTTTCTAATTAATTTGTAAATAAAACACGATTTTACTAATTGTAAAAAATCAAGTTTATATTTAAGTTATCGTATTTAAATTCTCTTGCTTCTATAAACACTGCTTTAGCACTCATTCACTTTACTGCTTTATTCACGCAAACTATTGGCATAGTTTTGGAATAGATATTATCACACTTATTTGCTTTGTAAAAAGCTGCACTTTTACACGAAATTTGTTGAAAATGTAATATAATTTAAAAGTATTTGCATCTTTTATTATTAAGTTTCATAAACAATTATTCACTAAATGTGTATTTATTTGTTGGTTATTAATATTTGTTTCTTAGGGTTTCGTAGGTAAAACCTAAAAAAACCCTCATTTATAGTATCATTCCTGTGACTGTTTGCCGCTCTGTACGGTTCAAATAACATTTGAATCAAAAGGGTTAATTCCATGAAACTTTGCAATATAAAAGATCTTTTTGACGCGCACCGAAAAAAAGTATAGCGAACTCAAAATCATCAACTATTTAAATCAAAAATCGCGGATAATTCATGGTACGCGATTTTTTTTTTCTTTTTTTTAAATTTTGAGTGGGTATCAAATGACAGGTATATATTAACGAGTAGATTACAAAACTTAAAGAAAGTGTTTAATTCTTTACTCCATTTTGTCAAAAAACGTCAACATTTCTGCAATTACTAAAAATATATATATAAAAAAAATAAATAAATAAAAAATAGTAATAATAAAATACAAAATATGTGGTCTGCTGGGCCATAGAAAAAATTACGCGAGAAAAAGCGCGTCTACATTTAATATCTAAATTTTTAGAGGAAACTTATGTTCATAATATTCCTAACTAGGTATATATAAGAATAGAAAAGAAAAAATTGTGGAATCCTGAAAAAAGTTCTTAAAAAAAAAGGATCCCTCACCCTATGCAAAAAATAAGCAACTGCTGAAGGGCGTAACTTTTACCAATTTCCTCTCAGAAAGTTTAGTTGTCGTACAGAAGACATCTGCATGTCAGTATCTCACGAAACTTTGGTAACAGATAATTCGACGAAGGTATATTTGATATCAAGTGATCGAATCTCAAGCTCAATATCCACTCAATTTTGCCTCGTCAACCTAAGATACTCAACTAAGATCTCATTGAAGAAGAAAGATAGCGTTTGTAAGACACGGTTAAGAATCAAGATTTTAGTTTTCAGATTGGTCGGTAATAATAAAGTGCTGATAAGGTACTAAGATAGCAATAATTCCTTATAATGCTTTTCCAAAAAAATTATAAAATTTGATCTTTGAACTGACATGGCAAAATGTAGAAACGATACACATATATTTTAAAATAACTCTGCATTCTAACAACTTTGTTTTCTTAATAAGTAATTCCATCCATTTTAGGTCTTTAGACAGAGATAGTTTACGCCGGGCCTGACGACTACCCATTTTGTCCCCTTCTAGAAATTAATCTTCATTTCACCACTAAATAAATAAATTCGATTTTATATTAATAAAAATTTAAGCAAAGGTTTAATGAAAAGTATAATGACTTTTTTGAAACGGCATTCAAACTAAAGAGCAATTTGCCTTTTTTAAACACAGCTTTCTGACGCTTAGGTTAAATAAAGTTAGAATTTTAAAGAATAATTATCATTTGCCCCAAAGCTTAAATTTGGGGACTCGAAGTCAAATAGGTAACCAATAAATAAATAATAGTTATTTATGCACCTAGAGAGTAAAGTAAGCCATTATTACCTGAGTGAAAAAGTTGGTTAAATCCCGAGGCGAAGCCGAGGGAATAACACTATTCCATTAGAGTTCAAAAATAATTATCACTGATGACACTCGAGTGCTCTAACTTTGATCTTGAAAAATATTTTAACTTTGTCTTATCTCCACATAATTGATCAAATTCAGAATAAAAATATTTACTGTCCTAAATATATAAGAAATTCACTTTAATTGATTTTTTAAAGTGTTAGCTTGATAGTACCAATCAGATGACCTGATCAATTCCCTGATATCTGAGTAAAATAATATTGCAAAAAAGTACTTAAAGTTTCTTAGTTGCGAAAATAACTATTTTAAATAAAGTGAAGTTAAAAAAAAGTTTCTTTGTGACAATTGTATTCTTGCTAAGAGAACAACATTTATATTTTAATTTAAATCAAATTATAATTATTATTAACTACGGGAAACAGACAGAGAAAAATAGCCTCCAGCGCGGGGATTTGAACCACCTATTGAGGCCTCTTGAGATTTGAGGCCTCTATATTTCCAGTATAGTATAGAGCTCTAACCAACTAAGCTACGCAGGAGAATGAATTTCTCTGACGTTAATGATACCTTGACCCGAATTTAAAGCTTTCAATTTTTCCACAAGTCTGAGAAGTCAACATTAATGACAAAGAACTAGACCGAGAAATAACGCTTATAATTATAAAGTATCCAATTAGTACCTGTACCTCGTACAATCAATTAGAAATTCATATTTTACGATTTTGGTAGTATTCATGCTACGGAACGATTAAATTTTAATTTAAATCAAATTATAATTATTATTAACTACGGGAAACAGACAGAGAAAAATAGACTCTAGCGCGGAGTCTATTTTTCTCTGTCTGTTTCCCGTAGTTAATAATAATTATAATTTGATTTAAATTAAAATTTATTCGTTCCGTAGTATGAATACTACCAAAATCGTAAAATATGAACATTTATATTTTAAATAAAGTAAACAAAAATATACAACATTTCTACATCAAATATCACCCTTAGAATCTAAGATATATACATTAAATCAATAAGTGTAAAGAAAAAAGTGTGTTAGACAATACTACAGCCAAGGGAAATAAATTTAAGCTCTTAATTTTTTTTTTAAATTATGTGAATTAGTTTTAATTAATGGTAAAGATTGAATTCATTGATCAAAAACTAATAAAAATCATGGGGACGGATAGTAGTTAAATGCAAGTTGGGCATTAGCAAACAAAATAGTTTATTCTATTATAATTACCCAGAAATAGAATGAAAAACTTACATTAGAATCACAAATTAACAATTGAAAAAGGGCTATTGGGAAATTGACACAATTGATTCCAGGAAGCTTCCGTGGCTAAAGACTGGATTATTCAGAAGTGGTGGCTATTGTGTTGCACAAGAACTACTTGAAACTTTGGGGTATTTAGTAGAAACAAACTGACAATAGTTTGCTTGGTAGCTGGTACTTTGAGCCCGCAACTCTTAAATGCTTCCATAAGTGGAGCAAATCCTAAAACGACACATCCTAAATTGTTCAATTTTAAAGATTAAAATCAAATTGTGAGTAAGAATTGGTGAATATCGACTGTGAAATAATGAAATACATTTTAAGGAGGATCGAGGATCAGTCAAAAGTAAAAAAAACCTTTTAGTTTAAATATTTTCAAAAAATATATTTCCTTCTTCAAGGTAATGTTGTGAATGAAATGTACTGATAATGTCATTCACAACATAATATTGAAAAAGGAAATATATTTTGTTTCGGTATACTAAAATAATGTTTTATTTTTTTAAATTTTTACAGACCCTCGCTATCCTAAACATTTATTCAATATTTGCAATGATTATCCACTTTTATGGAAAGCTACAAAAGAATCTAACATTTGATATTGAATTCCCATCAATAGCTATTAAAAATACAATAATTTAATAAACTAAATTAACAATACATTTACACATTAAGAACATCAGAATATGATAATTTTCCGATAAATACGTCTAATATTCTTTCTTCATATTGTTTTGCCTTTATTTTGGGAGGAGAAAATATCAATACTATAATGTTTCATTGATTTACCGCACAACATGGCACATGTAATATGTGCTATAGAGAGTTTTACACACTTCGCGGAGAATTTTTAACTAAATTACAGACGTTTTGACCAACAAGTTTAAAATTGAATTATTTTATTATAAAAATTGAGTTAATCAAATTCTATATCACCCCATTGAAGGAATTTCCTGCTTTTAGCCTATGTAACAAAATTAAATTAATTTTGAATCAATATGAAAAAAGAAAGTTGTTACATAGACACATGGTTATATATAATCCTGACCTTTTACCCTTCAGCGGTTTACCCCTCTAGTCCCTTTCCTCGGTGCTTTTAAAGCCTACCCGTGACAAGTTGGTGTAAAGCTAATACTTCCCAACCCATTTCGAAAAGAAATGTTCCGATGATGTTAATTAAAATATGGAGATAAACGAAAAGATATATATATATATATATATATATATATATATATATATATATATATATATATATATATATATATATAAACAGTTATTAATAACAGTTATTAATAAAAACAGTTATTAATTTTTATTAGAATATTAGGTTTACAGATGTATTAACAACTACAACTCTAATCTAAATTGGTGTATTATAAAAATTATCAAAAATATAATAACTACTTTAATTATACTTAATTTTCAACATAATTCTTATGCTGAAAATGATAAAACCTATAAAAAAAGAATGATAATTCTAGATTATAATTATTGGTATTCGCAAACAACGTTTCGGCAGCAAATAATACTTTCTTCTGATTTGCAGCCCTTTGTGGCTCATCCCCATTCGAAGTTCGTCCTGAGAAGAGTCTTGCTCTAATCTAAAGTTTTGAGCACGGATTGACTGAACTCCATCTGCCTTCAGAGGAGATGTTTACATATACAAGGCATGATAAGATGTTGGTAACTTTGTTAGAGTCTCTTTACCTGCGGTGAGAATTATCTGTCTTGTGGTCATTGTTGAAAAGTATTGGGGTGATAATGATAAACCCTTATACCTTAATTTAAAAAGGTATATGCCATACTGACTAATAACTCAAGCGATCAAGACAATAGCTCAAAACTGGAATCAGAAAATCTCTGACGCGTTTTTCTCTAGAAGATCTGAACATGTTAGACTTTGCCCATGGAAAAACTACTCAATACAACTGCTCTGGTCTCATTATGCATACCAGTGATTACATTTTTATCATTTTTACGAAAAACCTGATACTTTTTTATCTATAAGCAGCCACGTCTGTCTCCACAATAAAAGAGAAAGACCCCTAACTGAAATTATTTAGTTTTCCAGCAGACGCTACAAATATTTTTGTATCATGATTGGTTAAATCCAAAGCAAGTTTTTAAAGTTAAGCTGAGTCAACTGCTAGGTGGGGAAAATACTAAGTTGTGTGGGGATTTCCAGCCTTCGTATCACCGGTATAGTTAGTGAGACCGTTGATGTCAGGTAAAAAAATAACAATTCTATTTCGGGAACTGCTGTTACACCCATGACCCATGTAGTGTCAAAGCCTAAACCGTTCTCAGGACTAAAAGCGACTAGGAATGTGCCACAAGTATAACCTTGGTGAAGGATAGAAGTAACTGTTTCCGGAACATTGTTAGCTAATAACATTTTAGGCAACTGATTAATAATATTAATCGAGGATCAGCGTAGTGGATTGATTAGCGTAATCACAATTTTGAAATATTACTTAGGATACCTGGTAAATTGGAATCCCAAAGAGGTGAGACGTGTCTCACAGATGTATAGAGTGGCCGATATCCCGACCAGTAACATTATGAGGTTACGCAAAAGTAACACCTTTTATTATAATATTCAAAACGATTTACCCCTGTAAAAATCCAAAACATAATCTTCATCATTTTTCTGTTAAAGCCCGTGTATAAATTTAGAGAACAACTAAACAACTAACCTAATGCGAAATTTAAAGGCAAATCTATATAAATAAAAAATAATGTTTGTCTGTCTGTATGTCTCTTATGCCTTCCTAAACCGTTCATCCGATTGCGATGAAACTTTGCGCAATAGTTGGACACATGCCCGGGAAGGTTTCTGAGTTAGTAAAACTATGTTCCGATAGATGGCACGCGCGTTGTTTCACTGAATGTGTGAATTTCATATTGTTTAACTGCCGCTAAACAATATGAAACAATCGGATAAACAGTTTAGGAAGGCATAAGAGACATACAGACAAACATTTATTTTTATTAATATACATTAGTAATATTATAGTATCATTTTAGTTTTTTTCCTGTTCAAATTAAATATTTATAGGTAAGACATGACAACGTCTGTCGGGTAAGCTATTATGTTAATAAATACTAAATTAAGTTTAGCTAAAGTTAACACGACATTCATTGACTGTTAGGCGGTACGAAGTTCGCCGGGTCAGCTAGTAGCCAATAAAACTGTCCTACAACAAATCCTTCAGAAAATATGAAATTGGATACATGTAGGCACCTGCCAGTAACAGAATATCAAACAATACCGTGTCAAGTTAAGCCCACACTTACTTTATATATACATTACAAGTTAACTGGTGAATTAATAAAAATACGTGAGGTGTCGCGGGACACGAAGTTCCTTACATTTTTCATTAAATATAATCATTCATTAAAAATCACACTGCTAAGTAAGTATACGTTGTTAACTACTTATACATGGCTGAGTTAAAAAAGAGACAAAATTAAAAGTAACTAAATGTTTGTACCTAGCGGAGTTAAGGCAAAATTAAAAGAAAAGCGTTTTTTTTTGTATCATTAAAGCAAGTGTCTTACAATAAATATGTATTGAATATTGAGAAAAAAGTTAATCATGATGAGTTTATAGTTAAAGAGTATGTTTGTAGTTGGCAGGAAATTGGACTGTTTTCTACTACCCGGCCTACTAATTTAAAATATTATGAAATATCTCTTCCCTACTCAAAAACGTCTGCTTGTACCAAATTGAAATTTTACACGCTTGTTTCAATCGTACTTTAGACGATGTGTAGGAAGTTTGATTAAAATCGTTACTTTAGAACGTAAGATATAGGTAAAAACGTTGTTTTCTTTATTTTAAACATTTAGGTCCGCTTTAATAAATTGAGGCGTTAAAAACTAGAACGGGCCAACCCACAAAACAGGCTGAGTGGTCCTTACACTTCGTTTGAGTGTCATAACTTTTTGTACCTAGCGGAGTTAAGGCAAAATTAAAAGAAAAGCATTATTTGTATCATTAAAGCAAGCCTCTTACAATAAATATGTAAGAATATTGAGAAAAAAGTTAATCGTGATAAGTTTATAATTAAAGAGTATGGTTGTAGTTGGTAGGAAATAGTACTATTTTCTACCTTCCCGGCCTACTAATTTAAAATATATCTCATCCCTACTCAAAAACATCTGTTTGTATCAGGTTGAAATACTACGTCCCTGTTTCAATTGTACTTTAGACAATGTGTAAGAAGTTTTATTAAAATCGTTACGTTAGGACGTAAGATATCAGTAAAAACGTTGTTTTCTTTATTTTAAACGTTTAGGCCCGCTTTAAAAAATGAAGCGATCTCTATCACTTCATAACAGCGTCGGTGTTCGTTTTACTTAAAAATGTATTTAAAAAATGTGTTTGTCTCATTAAATAGATGAAGTTAGAAGTCTTCAAAGAAGATGAAACTAAAGAGTACACAATTTTTATGACTGTTGTATTATCACCTTTCAATAAAATTGGTGGTTGTTTCTTGTATTAATATTATGACATCCTCGTCATTACTGCAAAGCAAAAAAAAATTCAAACGAACATTACAAAGTGCACAATAAGTTAACATATAACATTTTTCCCCAAGAATATTATTTTTAATACTTTTTTGATTCCTCAATTTATTTTACAAATTATTTTTTGTGTTTACTTGCACATTTAAGAACCGATTATACAAAAAAATAAATAAATAGCCCGAGGTTCTGAATTAAGAAGTATATCTGGTACTTTTTGTACATTTCTACATTTCGGACATAACCTAAGATTATATAAATTTGAATATTTAATTTAGGTTAAAAAAAAAAAAATAAAAATAATTTAAGGTTAATGACATGTGGACTAGATATATCCTGGGCTATTATTTCAGGGACAATCATGTGATTGTATTTATAATGACACATTGATATTTGTCAATCCGATTCATACAGCGGAAATGATTGAGTTCATTGGCCAAATAATTGTTGTCAAATGACATGTTTTTTTGTTGTTTTTCTTACTGATTATAACTAAAATTTCAAGATAAAAAGAACTTTTTATAAACTACGTTTTCAAATTTTCTGTTGAATCGTATGAAATATTGATAATATAATTGTTATTGTTATATAATATAAAATGTTAGTGAAAAAAAATTGTTCCGAATTAATTTACTTCACATAAATGACAACCATCCAGAGAGCTGATCTTAAACCTATAAATGGATAAATCTTTGTACAACGGATCTCCCCAACACCAAATCTAAAGCGTGCCATTGATATATTTGAAATAATATAATCGATAAATAATATAATTGATGTTTACTGTTTTGCTGTCATTCAATGTTTATCTATCAGAAATTTGAGACCCGTCAAAATGAAGATTGCGTAAATATTGGATATGGCAAAACAAATAAAATAACTTGCGGATATTTTCCGAACTAACTTTCCGCACAACAAAATTTTCTGAAAACTAATTAAATTCTGCTGAAAGATGGCTAAAAGTATTAAAATAATGCATTGTCATCGTGTTCTGAGCTATGCTAAAAGTTTCAAATGTCTAGCTATTCGGGAAGTTAGTTAGAAATCGATTGCCAGATTTGTACCGGACAAACAAAGAAACAAAGAAACAAACAAACAAGAATGCAAGCTAATAAAAACGTAGTAATAAATATCACGGACGTAGTTAATTCTTAAGTTTGAAGTTTTAGGATTTTACAGATTTTAAGGTTTTAGTCCCCCTAGAAAAAAAGATTCTTCCACACCGAAACTATGTAATTATTCTTAAACCTTTTTATATTATTGCTAACACGATAACATAAAAAAGGGTGAACATTTCTGAGAATGAAATTAAAATTCCAACAATAGATCGTTTACTTGAGTAAAATATCAATATATTTTCTGATGTATTTGTGAAATATTCGTGTGATCTACTAAATGTTTCTAAATTTTAACTATTTACTTCTACAACTCTTTATGGAAGCACGATAACTTAAGAACCATTTAAAGATAATTGTTAGTTTTTTGAAAATATAAGTTATTTAATAAAAAATGTAAATGAAATAAATAAAATAATAATAAAAGAATACAATAAAATTCGACAAGATTGATAAGCTGAAAGCTTAGCTACATCTAAGGGATAAAAATTGAAATTTGTAAAACAATCGAAATTCAGAATTTTAACTGAGCGCACGGCACTGTGCCAGGGCAAGTTCTAGCAAGCATGCAGTGTATCTTTACTTGAACCAATTTACTCAGCTTTTCTCCCCCTAATATATCTGCTTCTTCTTAAGATGGGCATTTGAAATTAGAAGCATAGATTAGGATTAAGTAGCTTAGGACACAGTAAATAATTCAGCCCTAAATACTGAGCATTTTCAAAAGGGGAGAGTTTTAAAGTTTGCATTACAATTTTTTATTACTTACTGCAAGTTTGTATTACTGATTTCATTATCATCAAAATTATAAGTTACTTACAGAATAGCGTGAAATATGATATTTGGCTCACAATAACCATGTAACTGACGGGAAAATGCAAAAAAAAATTGTAATTTTTCCAAATTCAAAAAAGTTCCAGACCGCCTGCGCCTCCCAAAAAATCAGCCTATCGATTTAGGGATATCTACATTGCAGCCGTCTGTTCTATTCCTCATTCAGAAACAGACCAATTTTTAAGTAATAAAAATAAAATATTAGTGTTACTCATGAAAGTAGGAGTGAAGTGAGATTAGGGATTGAAGAAGAATCCCCCCCCGTCACTTTAAGCCCTTCAGATAGGCCAGTTAGTTTTAAACATCGACTGTACAAAAAATCTTGTATTGAAATCAAATAGTGTACATGAACACAATAAATAAATAATAGATGTAGCCCATCTCTCTGAAATGCATATGCGCTATTGACTTGGTTTTAGTCAAAGTCTCAGTGATGGAACGACGCCCAAGGAGTTTGTCTGAAGTCTATAGCAATGTTCTTTCAGGTTTAGTAGGGCGTATATAAAAGGGATTGAGAAGGCTCCAACCTCCAAAAAACCTTAACATTTGGAAACGAGAGGTGCAAAATATTTCTGTTATACTTTTCCTTCAAGACTATCGAATTTTTACTAAGCCCTGTTTGGCCGTCAAGGATTTTTCTTTCAAGGGAATTTTTAACAATAGTAAACATATTTTTCTCTTATTATTATAACCTATAGAGAAATCACACTGTTCTCGAATATTTTAGATTTAATATTATTGAAGCTACGAATTCTTAATACATCCTGTATTATAAAGTACATCGATTAAGATCTTGTTGACCTCGATTCATTGATGCATTAGTTATATGATTTAAGTCGCTAAATAATCATTTGACTTTAGATGCAAACCAATAAAGTTAATAACGTTTATCTTCTTTAAGATCTCGTGGAAATTAGAATGCAAGGATATAGTAAATTAATATTGCCAATAGGTGCAAATCTATGTAACCAGGCAGCAAAATGGAATTTTACTGAAGAGTGAGTGAAGCCGAGGCAGGCAATGAATAAGCGAGGCAGAAATGTTTCCTTGGCTGCCTTGTTGCATATAATATTTTATCTACGATTGATACGAAATATAAACATTATATCTTTGTTTAGATGCGTAGAAAGTGATTATTTACGTACTTGTATTCATTGCGCATGCGCGTCTCATAGTTCTGAATAATTCCTCTTCTTTACCGCACTAGTGCGGTAACGAAGAGGTAACTAATTTGCTGTTCTTTTATTAAAGTAACTGTTTATATCGAGTTTTTAGTGAAAAACAATGAGTGAATCAAGTGACTTTGACGAAAATGTGGTGAATAATACTCCTCCAAAAATAATTAATTCGGCAAAAAATGCAACTCAAGAATTAATGCCATCTTTATCAAGAGATAAAGAAAGATCGAAAGATTCGAAGATATACGAACTTACATACAGCAAGTTTATTTTTTTCTGTATTTAATATTTAAATCTAACAATCGTAGATAAAGTACGGTACGCAACTCGTGCGAAAACGGCATTTTGCATTGCTCGTGTGGTTTTACCAACCAACTCCACACTCGCATGCAAAATGCTACTTTCCGCACTCGACGCGTAATGTACTATTATCTACTTGCGACAGAAAAATGAAGCTGCTAAAATGTTATCTTTATTAATATAACATAGTTAATAACTAAGTGTCATAATTATAAAGATAATAACATATGTATTAACTAAAATTAATGTTCAAATAAGAAACTTGGGAATAATAACAATAAGTGAAAAGCAAATTCAATCTATAACAACAAAATACAAAACACACGTTTATAACACACATAATTTCTGAATGAATAATGCACGCAATATAAAATATTTATTTATATTTTTACTAAAAAATACTAAAAGTATTAATGATATCTTCTATTGCTTAAAAGAAAAGAAGTAACTAGGATAAATCAAGAAAAGTAGCTAGTCTAATCTAGAATTACTTCCAATAATAAAAATAACATGGATGTTCAATGTTTACATGACGCTGCAGTATAGCCAGTGACTACCATTTTTTTAATTAAAGATCTACTAATCATTGAACTTATTTAACAGAATTAACAAATATAAACAAATTATTTTATAATTAAAACGTTTATTTATTAAATATTACTTATTAAACTATAATATATGATTTTATAAGATAGAGATAATAGTATAAACTGTCATTGCCAACATTATAAAAGTAAAAATTTTACTGCCTAGGCAGTAAAATTACATTTCTCTGCCTCATTTTGTTGCCGCAAGTAGATAAAAGTAATTTAGATACATTCTTGAAAAACAAAAATATTTCACTCATCAACTATAAACTAATATTGCCATTAAGTGATATTTACCAATGGATATTTCCAGTAATGGATTGTGATATGCTGATTAACTTTGCCAGTAAGTGATATATACCGGTTAACATTACTATTAAGGGATAAGAATATATCAATTAACATCGCCAGATGGTAATAAAGTATTAGTCGTTAATACAGCCAGTAAGTGATACTATACTGGTAGGAACATCAAACTATGTATAAAAACTTATTTTTATCAAATATTATATATGCTTAGCAATAAACTTAATTCCTACTTGATACATTTTTTAAGTATTTTATCTTTTGGTTAAGAACGTTGAACATATATATGTTAATAGTTCGTTGTTTCTATTAGATTTAAGACAAGTTATATGATTTAAGTCGTTAGATAATTATTTGACTTTAGATAAGGGCTTGCATGAAAAAGTATTCAATTGCCTGGATTAAGATGTTTGATGACTGTAAATGTCACAATTTTAAATATTTTTCTCTCTATAATACTTTATAAGGGAAGCAGGTTATTTGATTTACAAAAAAAGTTCATTTTGTTTTATGTTAAAAAAAGGAAAGTGAAAAAATTAAGAGGTCCACCTCTACAACGCTTAAACTTTTAAGAATCCCCATCGTTTTTCTTGTTAAATTAAAAAAAAGAGAAAAGAATTGCTTTTGAAAATTGCTAAAACCCTGAACGCGATATCATTGCCAGACTGGATTTTTTTTTTTATAAATTGTGCACCTTGGAACAAGAAGGGCCTTGGGCTTACCAGACTTGCTATTACTGCTTCCTTTGCCCTTTTCAATCGAATACACGCTAAAAGCACTAGCCTTTAGATGAGAGAATAAGGGCTTCTCCTCTCTCAAGATCCGATAAAGCCACAGTTTCTTTCCCTTCAACCTTAATTTTATAAAATTTCAATAATACACTTTCATATTACGAGATTTTCTGGTACAATGAGGAAGTAAAGCTCTAAAAATCTATTATTTTACTTTTTATCTTCACTTTTAATACTAAGCAAACCCGTTGGGATGTATATTTAATATAGCAGATTGATCATGTTTATCAATCTGCACTTAATCAAAATATTGAATCAATCATATTGATTCCTATAAAAAATATTATGAAGAAATATAGTTCTGCAATTTAAGACTGGCAGAGTTGAGGATTTAGTTTAAGCTGGGTAGTTTTAAGGATTTTATCAATAGAATGATCAAATGAAATACGATTCTTGTATTTTCGTTTTATTCTCTATGCTCTGCATACTAATAATAAAAATTTAATAAAAACGTTTTCAGATCTGAATGAATACATATGGACCTGAGGAAAAGGGTTCTTTAAAACTTATTCCTCGTTAAAGGCTATCACTTAATTTGTATTTGAAAAAAAAACAAAAAAAAAACCAAGGTCCAACCCATGGTCGTTAATAAACTAAAACAAATTTATTAAACTTTATCAAAAATATTGCAGTAGTTCTTCAAACATAATTTAGTATATTGGGCACATTAAAGAAATAGTTAAAAAGTATTTGGAATTATTATAATCTGAAAAGATAATAGTGTAATTTAGTAAATGTAATGAAATATTTAAGTTAGAACAAAATTAAATTTAGAAAACAATATCTAAGCCATGCAGTTATAACTTTTCAAGATATAAAATAATTAATAAACGGAGCCGACTGGACCAATTGAACATCCTTTATTAATTCAGCCTGTAGGTTCAGAGAAAGCATATTAATGCAATAAAAGCTCAAATAATAATAATAAAAATCGTATATGTACCTTAAAACGATGAAATATTATATTTTTATTTTTTATTAATAAAAACAGCACAAGAGTATATTTATTTTATTGCGGTAACCATATATATATATATATATATATATATATATATATATATATATATATATATATATATATATATATATATATATATATATATATATATATATATATATATATAAATATATTTGTGTGTGTGTGTGTTCAGTTTGATTTATGTTTCCTTTGGTGAAGCTTGTATGTTTGAAAAGAAGATTTTATAATTTTGAAATTAATTTAATAAATAAATATTTTACTAAACTAAACTATCTATAGCAAAGTTTGTCGGCAAATTGTATTTTAAAAAGATATTGCAAATTAGCCTTAAATATAATATTAATTTAATTGGTCCTACTAGTGATGGGGTTTATGTGAACTTACGTATAGATAAAATTGCATTTTGGAAAATATTTTTCGGGGAAAAACTTATATCTTCATAATGTACCTGAAAAGAGCTTTAAAAATATATGTTATCAGCTATATTTGTTTTCAAAATGGCGGCAAAGAATGAAAATGTTGTAATAATAGGTATATATTCTTTTTTTACTCTTCAACAACTTCAAAACTATGTATAACATGTCAGGCTGATTAAAAACGTTTTGTCCAGTCATCCGTCATAATGGCAGCCATATTGTAAATATTTAGTGGGAAATTTCCAAAAACTATAGAGTTGTCATGAAAGTTAAGATGCACCTGTATGCCAAATTTCGCACAAATCGGTCACTGTTTACGCCAGTTATCATTAGACAAACAAACAAGCTATAAGCATAAGTCTCTGAAATGAAGAACTCACTAAGCTCGTTCATTCGTACGAGCGTATAGAAAGTTTTTTATTAGTACTAGTGATGCGCTGCATTCCGAACTCGCGTATTTAGGATGTACTGAGCAACTATCATCATTGCCTGCTCAAAAATACCTTTTATTGATATCCAACATTATGTATAACCTAAACATTTTTTTTGGGGGGGGGGGGGGGGGGGGTTTCGGTCATTTGTGACGTCCATTTTGATAATATTGTCATAGTATGAACATTTTCTTTCTCTGCTGATCAATAACTTTAAAATAGTAACACAATTTGTTCTAGTTGTTAAGATCTGTAACACTATGTATAACATACATACTGACACTAGAACTTTTTTTTAGTCGTCCACCAAATTGGCCGTCATGTTGTAAATATTAAGTGGGAAATTTCCAAAAACTATGCAGTAGTCGCAAATGCTAAGACGAACCTGTATTCCAAATTTCATAAAAATCGGTCACTTTTACGCTTACGCGTTATTGTTAGACAAACAAACACAAACATCTTTTCAAATCCTAAGTCTCTGAAATCAAGAATTGACATCGCTCGTTTAATTAGTAGATACTAGTGATGCATTGCATTTTGAACTCGCGTATTTAAGTTGTACGGATAATAATAATCATTACC
Source organism: Gerris lacustris (assembly GCA_951217055.1). Classification (NCBI taxonomy): domain Eukaryota; kingdom Metazoa; phylum Arthropoda; class Insecta; order Hemiptera; family Gerridae; genus Gerris; species Gerris lacustris. The sequence continues at coordinate 85,012,501 of OX578277.1, forward strand.
GACTCAAAAAGACTTAAATTGATAAGTAACATATTAATGTTTGTATTTTCGTTCACTTGTGGTGCCCATTTTAAACATAATGTCTTCTTCTTTACCCGCTTATCAAGAGCTTTAAAATGAAATGCCACATGCTATATAAGCATAAACTTATTTAAGACCCTTATTTCAGCCAAATTTGTTTTTAAAATGCAAGCAAAGAACGAATATTTAGTAATAATTGTTTTATATTCTTTATATACTCTTCAAAGACCTTCAAAATGTTGTATAACATGTCATGGTGACTAAAAACTTTTTTAAGTCGTACGCCATATTGACCGCCTTTTTAAAAATATTAAGTGTTAAAGTTCCAAAAAACGATACAGCTGTTACAAATCCTAAGATGCACCTGTGTGCCAAATTTCGTTCAAATGGGTTAATTTTTACGCGAATTATAATTAGATAAACAAAACCACAAAAAATCTTTTAAAACCCCAAGCCTCTGTAATGATGAACTCACTACGCTCGTTCAATATTAATAGATATATACATAAAAGTCAAAGAACGAATATACAATGCCAACTACAGATTTAACTTGTATTCAAATATATTCGAAACCTGTAGAGTTTTTTTGCAAGGAAAATTATTTATATACGCATACCTACTATGCTATGTGAAAACAAAAAGAGGAAAAAGAGTATCGTAAAATTGAAACGTTGTAACTGACAGAAGTCAACCAATAGTATGGTTTGTAATACCCCCCCCCCCCCTCTACAAAAGATACTATCAAGAAATACTAAAGGGCCATGAAACCTGACATTGCTTCGATTCTGCTAATTCTCTTTTCCATGATTCCCCACTCTCTCCTTTCTAACTTTTCGGGAAAAAATAAAAAATAATAAAAAAGTAAGAGAATGAGAGAATTCTCGCGATATCAGCGAATAACTTTTTTTTGAACGTGTTAAACTCAATTCTATATATATATATATATATATATATATATATATATATATATATATATATATATATATATATATATATATATATATATATATATACTAATTCGACATTACTATTGTATAGGTATAGTAAATAAGTAATGCCCTTGGAATAGATTCAACTAAATTTGATGAGAACACATAATTGAATGCGATATTCATGGTAACATTTTCAAGCCAATATAAATATTCCAGATTCCAAAAATTTACTAAAGAATGTATGCGGAGTATCCCCGGATCGGGTGTGACGATAAAAAAAAATCCCTCACAAAAAGAAAAGTCACTCTTCATAAAATCTCCTGCTTGATTTTAAATGAAGACTTATACTTACTTTTTGTTTTTTTAAATTGTACCCTGTAACCAAAAAGCACAATTTTCTAAAATCACACACGAGGAAACCGGACCAAATTTCGACTATTTATAAAATAGGCATTCATTCTATTTTTTCAGGTACCATTCTGTTACATTTTCGCGTAAAAATTAATAAATAAGGGCTCGATTTAAAGGTCTCATTGAGTGCATTAAAAGTTGCAGGATTGCTTTATTTGATACAAACAATATGAAAGCTATTAAAAGGGATATATATATATATATATATATATATATATATATATATATATATATATATATTTTATTTACTTTAAATATGAATGTTTTTTAAATTACTATTCTTCTATTAAAGAAATAAATAATAATATAATTTAATAAATATGATTTTCCCTATAGAAGCCTTCATATTGTATTAATCGAAAAAAGCTATACCACAATTATTGATGCACTCGACGAGACCTTCACTCATTCATTAGAATTCAAGAAACTTGACTTTTTATAAATGGCGGGGGCATTGATTTTTTAAATTAGATTTTTGACATTTTTATGCAAGTTTGGAATAGTACCGAATATTTTTTTCGTGAATAGTCCAAATTTAGTCGGGTTTTTTCGGGAACGATTTTAGAAAAGTGTACTTATTGAACAAAAAGTAATATTATAAATCTTTATTTATGAACAAGCAGGTCATTACGCGTATTGGTAACATGATCCGGGGACACATGTTATATAATAATTCTAGAAGAGTTTTTAAATTAGTGTGGCACACAGCTTCCTCGGTTCTTAACACTGGAAGAATTGGAAACATAAGTATGAAAGGTAGATTTATAAATACGATTGAGACTAAAAACTTTAGTTGATGCACGAGAGAAAATAAAATAGTGGTCAGAATGTTTATATAATAAGGGACCGTCTGTGGGCTAACTTCGACATACCATCACAATTTTATCAAAATCGGACAAGTCGTTTTCAAAATAGATGTTGTTTAGGCCAGTCATTGTTTTATTTTTATTTTTGTAAAGGTCACTTTTATTTCTTTCTTTAATTAAGATACATTTTAATACAGATAAACCTTTTCTTTTAGTTCAGTCTCAAAGTCCAGTAAATATTAACTCTTTATCTCTCTCACTCTCTAGCTTCCTTATCTTCAGCTCAACTTACATAAAACCATGTGACTCAGTGTTCATCCAGACAGTGCTTTGAAACCATCAGTTCATTCATTCACCTAATGGTTCACTTCTGGACATTATAGAACATTCATATTCATAATTCATTGAACTTCATAATATTCATTTTCATTCAAATAGTTAACTCTTCCAGTATAATTGTTCACCACTTCTCACCATTCAGTTATTCAGTTCACCTTGTGCCAGCTAACCATATAGAGGGATTCTACATTGGAGAGACCACACTTCCCATTTCAACTTGATCAACGGACATTACCATAAATAAATTCAGGTTTATCTGTATTCAGTTATAAGTCAATTAAATTTTCTTTAGAAAGCCAAATAATTTTTGTTTCATTTATTACCTAGTTTTGCATTCTGATCAAGGCCCTATTCTTGGGGTCCATTAGTTGCAGACAGATGTGATCATTAAAATATTTACGAGCAGACAGACACGAGACAAAAAACTGTTTATATTGATGTCTGTAAGCCTAGTACACACCAGTAGACACGTGTCTCGCAACGTGTCTATAGACATCTGCTGAGACCGTCTATTGTCTAGGTCTAGCGTCGACACTTGTAGACACGTTGCGCAACATGCCTAACGTTGCACCGTGTCTACCATTTAGAATGGAAAACCATAGACATGCGATTTTTGGTCTGGCAACGAGACCGTAGACGCCGTTTGTCTAGCCGATGTCTATAGACAAATCGCTAGACGTTGTCTCTCAGGACCAAAATCGCGCAACATGTCTACTAGTGTGGACATGGCTTAAACGCATCAGTTTGATAAAAGTGTAGTAGTATTTTTATTATCTAAAAACAGCATCTCAAATTCCAAAATACCCGTATTATATATTATATCAGTTCATTGTTCTATTGCTTTCCACTTATTTTTAAGGTTAAGATAAACATTTTAATTGCAGTTTTCTTTCCTTATCCTAATATTGTAATTACAGTAAACATTCATAATAAATTAATAATTCCATTTTCACGGGTTTTAGTTCATATAAATATAAATAAACAATAAATACTTTTATAGACTGATTTTTTATATATACACTCTAGGTTGGCAGTCTTATTATTTAATTCTGATTAAAATTTAATTTTTGCTATATTTTTGATTTGAATTATAGGTAATTCACTTGTAAACTTTTTGATTTTATGATTTATTGTGATCTGGCCTCAACACCCGTTCTCTTTTTGATTTATTTATTTTATTATTATTATTTTTAATTTCATTCAATTTCTCTTATTTAATTTCAGAATATTTTCATTACTTTTCCTAAGGTGTATGATTTTATTTTCACCTATTCATTTTATAAATTAAATTCATTTTATTTTGGTTTCTTGATTGTTGTGGGTATTCTATTTGATTATGCCTGGTGGTGAGAAGGAGACCACAGAGCAACAGCAGGCTGCCTCTGCAGAAGAGGTCATGTTTCTGTTAGAAGTCAAGAAACTTAAAAGAAAACTTGAGGAAACGGGTAAGCAGATTACATGTACCTGCTCGGAAGGTAGAAAGGCAGTAAAAGATCCAAGATTAATTCCGTCATTTCTAGCTATGTACAAGGGCTTGGACAGATATTTATTTAAATTTGAAGATATTTGGGAACAATTAATAGATGCTTATGAGAATGAACAACAGTCAGCAAACTTTCCATCTCAGAAGGAAACTTCTTACAATGACTCAATTCGTAAATATTACTACGAATGTGTCTCTATGGCAACAACGTTCAATGAAGCTGCTCTTCAGAAACAATCAACCTCAAATATAAATAACACCACGACATTTCCTGCTGACATGGCTACATCCTCTCGTCATCTACCCAAGATGAACTTACCTGAATTTGACGGTGAAACTAAAAAATGGCCAAAATTCAGAGATTCTTTTCTTTCCATAGTTGATAATGATCCTTCATTGTCAGATATGACAAAATTTCATTATTTGACCACGTGTCTTAGGGGAGCTGCGGAAGCCGTCATAAGTCATCTTCCGCTGACGGCAGCCAATTATACATCGGCATGGGAAGCGGTTGTCAAGGCATATGATAATAAGCGACTTCTAGCCTCATCTTACTTAAATGCATTATTGGACTTCCCTCCTATGTCTAAAAACCCTACTCCAGAAAAACTTAATGAATTTTTGTCTCAGGTTTCAGAGAGTATATCTGCATTTCAGAGGTTGAGAATTCCTGAAGAGTCTGAGTTCATACTATATCACCTTGCTTCTAGAAACATAGACAACTATACTAGAGAGCAATTTGAGCTTCAGTTAAAAACTGATGAATATCCAACGTATAAAAATCTTTCAGAATTCATTCGTTTACGCTCTCGTGTGTTGCAGGTATCACAGTTTAGTGCGCCTAAACAACCTAAGCCTACATTAGATTCTTCATTTCACCATCCTACACAATCGTCTAAGAGTGCTAGAAAATACAAAGGTCATCAGTTCAAGACGACATTGTTGGCTCAGGGTCCTCCTGTGAAATCTAATAGAAACAAGAAGGAACCCATTAAATTGCCTACCTGCCCTGCATGCGGTATGAAGCATAACCTTTATAATTGCTCTTCATTTGTCTCTGCTACCGTGGATCAAAGGTTATCATGGCTGAAGGGTTGGAATGGTTGTAGAACCTGTTTAAGGGACGATCATTATCAGAAAAACTGTTCATCAAAATGGTCTTGTAGGTTTTGTAAGTCATCTTTACATCATTCTCTCTTACATCAAAATTCAGCATCTGGATCTTCTCTTGAAACAAAACAAGCTTCTAATGCACCGCATCAGCCAGCCAATAGTCATCAGGGAGAGTCATCGCATTTTGTCGCTCATCTTAGTGCAGCACCTATTCTTTCAGCGACTAGTGAACCTGAAGCTCATGTATTACTGGGTACAGCTGTAGTTAAAATTGAAGACTGTCAAGGAGTGAGACATTCTATCCGTTTAGTTGTAGATTGCGGCAGTCAACATTCCTTTATTACATCGAAATGTGCAAGAAAATTAGGATTATTTTTGCAGAAATTCCGAAATAGGATTTCAGGTATAGGTCAGGTACCATTCCTAAATACCAAAGGTAAGGTAGCATGTACCTTGTTTTCAGCTAAGAAAGAGCACTCTCCTTTGAGGACAAACGCTGTTGTAGTAGATGCAATTACTACTGATCTTCCTCATTTTAATTTGCCTCCATCTTTAATTTCTATTTATAAAAATTATCATTTAGCGGATCCATTGTTTGGCGAGCCCCGGGCTATTGACTTCTTACTAGGTGCAGACCTTTACCTAGACTTCATCATTGGCGAAGCAAAAGAAGTTGTCAAGGACGGACCAAAATTAGTTCCTTCTATATGTGGGAATATTGTGATGGGTAAATTGCCTGCCTTACAGTATAATAAACCTTATGAAGTTAATACATCGTTGTTTATTTCATCGCAGAGTGATAGTCTGCAGCAGCAGGTTGAACATTTTTGGCAGCTTGAAGAGCCTTGTATTAAAATTATAGATCCTTCACCTCTCGATGTTGCATGTGAAGAACATTTTAGGACGACTCATCAGCGTAATGCAGAAGGAAGATACATAGTACGACTTCCATTTTCCAGTGCTCCTCCAGATCTCTTGGAGTCAAATTCAATAGCACTTAAAAGATTTTCAGCTTTAGAGAAAAAACTGTCTCATAATAATTCAAGTAGAGAACAATATGTTAAGTTCATGGAAGAATATTTTGAACTTGGACATATGAATATTGCTTCATCACCTGCCCTTTTTACCTTGGCACATCATTCAGTGATGAAAGAAGGAAAAATTAGAGTGGTTTTCGACGCTTCCATGAAAACAAAGCACGGGTCATTAAATAATTATTTAATGATAGGCCCGAAGTTACATCGTGACAGCAGGGAAATTTTATTGAATTTTCGCATTCATCTTGTAGTCTTTGTGGCGGACATTATAAAAATGTTCCGTCAGGTATTACTTGATCCTCGAGATCGTCCATTTCAGCATATTCGGTGGCGATTCGATCAAACCAAGTCAGTTGAGAGCTTTGAACTTAATACCATTACATATGGAATGGCTCCAGCTCCATACCTTGCACAAAGGTCTATTCATCAGTTGACTATAGATGAAGGTGAAGACTTTCCTGGTGCAGTAGAAGTCCTTCTTCGAGACATGTACATGGATGATCTGGCCACAGGTGCTGATTCACTTGAGGAAGCATGTGAATTGCAGGATCAAGTCATTAAGTTGCTTGCTAAAGGATGCTTTCAGTTAGGAAAGTGGGCAAGCAATAGTAAGGAATTACTTGATAGAGTTGAAGATGTGTCAGACCAACCATTATCCTTAGCCTGTAAAGGGGAAGATGGAGTCAAGTTATTAGGTCTCCAATGGGATCCTAATAAAGATATGTTCTTTTATGATATCAAACCCCCTAAAATAGTTTTTACCAAACGGGGAATACTTTCATCGGTCGCTAAATTTTATGATCCATTAGGTTTCTTATCTCCAGTAATATTCACGGCGAAGGTTCTAATTCAAGAGCTGTGGAAAGATAAGGTGGAATGGGACCAAGAAATCAGTGTGGAAAGAAAAGTAACCTGGTCCAAATTCTGCAGTCAACTTCCTTCGTTGTCGAAAATATCAATTACACGTTTCATCACTGCTTCCATGCCTTATCAGTATCAGATCGTAGGTTTCTGTGATGCATCTATGAAAGGATATGGTTGTGTCATTTACATCAAGGTCATAACAGCTGACACTGTAAAATGTAATTTACTCATAGGAAAGACTAAACTTGCTCCGACTCAAACTATTTCCATTCCAAGGCTTGAATTGTGTGCAGCATTACTTTTAGCACGCACCTACATCAGTTTAACAACATTTCTACAAACCTTAAAGGGATCGAGACTTCAATCTTATTTTTTTTCTGATTCTCAAATAACTTTAGCTTGGATAAAAACACCTCCTTACAAGCTTAAGACATTTGTGTCTCATCGTGTTACAGAAATAGTTAACATAATTCCTATTGATCTTTGGTACCATGTGGGTACACTTGACAATCCAAGTGATTGCAGTTCTAGGGGTTTAGAGCCGTCTGAGCTTGCTGATCATCAGTTGTGGTGGCATGGACCATCTTGGCTTCTTCAAGACACCTCTTCATGGCCTATAAGTCTTCATGATATTGAGGACAACTTTGATGCCTTTATGAAGGAATACAAAGATATCAAAGAGAATCCAGGGAATGTGATTTTAGTCACAACTCAGACAAATAGCTTCCTCATCACTTGGATAGAAAATTTTTCATCTTACTTTTACATTATAAAAATTGTTGCTTGGCTTCTTCGTTTTTATCAAAACTCGTATATGCCCAACTTCAAATTAACTTCTCATCATGTCACAGGATTTGAATTGAAAAGGGCTACATTATACTGTGCCAAGATAGTACAAAGGTTTTACTTCTTTGAGGGCAAAGAACCAAGTGCAGATTTAATCCCTCGTTCATTAATAAACCTTCACCCCTTTCTGGATGAAATGGGAGTTCTCAGGGTGGGCGGAAGACTCCGCCATTCTAATTTAAAAGCAGATCATAAACATCCTATACTATTACCTACCAAGTGCCATTTTACCAATCTTCTAGTTGACTACTTTCACAAGATATACTTACATCCTGGTCCGCAACTTCTTCAAGCTGTAATCCAGTTACGTTTTTGGATACCTTCTTTGCGTCGAGTTGTACAAAGACGAACCTATCTTTGCACAACCTGTTTCAGATCCAAGGCGGCAAACAAGTTGTTAACTCCATTTATGGGAGATCTACCGGACTACAGGACAAAGGGTGGTCGTGCATTTCAACATGTAGGCGTTGATTTTGCTGGGCCGTTTCAGCTTCGACTATCATCTTTAAGAAAGGCAACCATTGCTAAGGCATATATGTGTGTCTTTGTATGTATGGCAACCAAGGCCATACACCTTGAGATGGTCAGCAGCCTTTCCACAGATGCTTTCTTAGCATGCCTCAGCAGATTCATCAGCCGCAGAGGTATTCCCCAGCATATTTACAGCGACAATGGCACAAACTTTGTCGGAGCTGCGAATCAACTGCGAGAGCTTGCTGAGTGGTATAAGTCAGAGGAGTTGAAATCGTCAGTACTTGCCTTTACATCAAAGCAAAGCATTGAATGGAGCTTCCAACCTCCTCACAGTCCTCATTTTGGCGGATTATGGGAAGCGGCTGTTAAGTCCTCTAAAACCATTATTAAGAAGATTGTTGGTGAAACTGCACTTACATTCGAGGAGTGGGCAACTCTACTCTCCAAGGTTGAGGCCATACTCAACTCGCGACCACTGTGTCCAATTTCATCTAGCCCTGAGGAGATAGATTTTTTGACACCAGGGCATTTTCTGATTGGAGACCATCTGACGACTCCACCAGAGCCTACTCTATTAGACTTAAATATAAATCGCCTGTCGAGATGGCAACTTATAAAGCACATGGCAGAGGAATTTTGGAAAAGATGGACCAGAGATTACCTGTCCACACTTCAAAGTAGGAGTAAGTGGAACAAGAAAACTCCTAATCTTCAGCCAGGTGATATAGTCCTCATTAAGGATTCACTTGTTCCAGTACTTCGTTGGCCTTTAGGAAAGATTCTTCTAGTGCATCCTGGAGCAGACGGAGTTGTACGCGTAGCAACGGTTAAAACCCAAAGTACGACATTCAAGAGACCAGTAGTTTCTCTAGTGCCACTTCCACTTGAGGAGTCTTATAACCATTAAAATTTACAGGTAAATTTTGGTGGGCGGAATGTTTAGGCCAGTCATTGTTTTATTTTTATTTTTGTAAAGGTCACTTTTATTTCTTTCTTTAATTAAGATACATTTTAATACAGATAAACCTTTTCTTTTAGTTCAGTCTCAAAGTCCAGTAAATATTAACTCTTTATCTCTCTCACTCTCTAGCTTCCTTATCTTCAGCTCAACTTACATAAAACCATGTGACTCAGTGTTCATCCAGACAGTGCTTTGAAACCATCAGTTCATTCATTCACCTAATGGTTCACTTCTGGACATTATAGAACATTCATATTCATAATTCATTGAACTTCATAATATTCATTTTCATTCAAATAGTTAACTCTTCCAGTATAATTGTTCACCACTTCTCACCATTCAGTTATTCAGTTCACCTTGTGCCAGCTAACCATATAGAGGGATTCTACATTGGAGAGACCACACTTCCCATTTCAACTTGATCAACGGACATTACCATAAATAAATTCAGGTTTATCTGTATTCAGTTATAAGTCAATTAAATTTTCTTTAGAAAGCCAAATAATTTTTGTTTCATTTATTACCTAGTTTTGCATTCTGATCAAGGCCCTATTCTTGGGGTCCATTAGTTGCAGACAGATGTGATCATTAAAATATTTACGAGCAGACAGACACGAGACAAAAAACTGTTTATATTGATGTCTGTAAGCCTAGTACACACCAGTAGACACGTGTCTCGCAACGTGTCTATAGACATCTGCTGAGACCGTCTATTGTCTAGGTCTAGCGTCGACACTTGTAGACACGTTGCGCAACATGCCTAACGTTGCACCGTGTCTACCATTTAGAATGGAAAACCATAGACATGCGATTTTTGGTCTGGCAACGAGACCGTAGACGCCGTTTGTCTAGCCGATGTCTATAGACAAATCGCTAGACGTTGTCTCTCAGGACCAAAATCGCGCAACATGTCTACTAGTGTGGACATGGCTTAAACGCATCAGTTTGATAAAAGTGTAGTAGTATTTTTATTATCTAAAAACAGCATCTCAAATTCCAAAATACCCGTATTATATATTATATCAGTTCATTGTTCTATTGCTTTCCACTTATTTTTAAGGTTAAGATAAACATTTTAATTGCAGTTTTCTTTCCTTATCCTAATATTGTAATTACAGTAAACATTCATAATAAATTAATAATTCCATTTTCACGGGTTTTAGTTCATATAAATATAAATAAACAATAAATACTTTTATAGACTGATTTTTTATATATACACTCTAGGTTGGCAGTCTAATACTTATTTACACGTTTATATAAACAAATTATACCTTGTCGAGTGTCAAAATGTCACAAATTATGCACAAGGAATCAATCAAACAAAATGACAAAAATAATTTATATATTCTTGTTGTTGCCGTTATTCAATAAGTCAGCGATAATTTCTTGTGCATTTAAAATAAAATGAAGGTATTATTGGAATAAACACCATGTTTTCTAGGTGTTTAACCTGATATGAGTTATGAAGTCACTCGCCTGTGAAAATGAATCGGGAAATTGGGAAATCATTAGCGTCGGCTCCCCCATTTCCACCCCTGGCGCTACTAAAATCTTGTTTGCTTCCAAATATCATCCCTCCCAGTTTTCCAGTCAAAATACACAACTCGCTTGTTTCTCAATCACCCTTATAATTTGAAACTGGTTTTGCCGTTTTGAGATTAAACACATTTGAGAATTGAAGAAAGGTGTGCAGTAGTGTGAATATAACGTTTTGGTTAGTTCCGATAACGACTTAAGCTGAAGTCATCTGTATTGATTGAATTTTAGTACCATGAATTGCTTAAAATTGCTATTGTAAATTATTCACTTATTAGCTTGGCATCGGTAAAACAAAATATTGCGTCAACTAATAAAAAAAAAATGTAATTTTAAAAACTATCTATTGCGCTGATTAAAGCTGGAGATAAACAGTTATATATTTTCAAGAAAACCCTTGTGTTATCTTAGATTAGTATATTAATTTATTTAATATTTTTTGATCATTAATAAAAACAAAAAAGCATATAAATTGATTTATTGCTTTACTATTTATTGATTAACTAACATGTACATAAATATATAAATTGAAATATTTATATATAACATATATATAAATTGATTAACTAACATGTTGAATTGATATATTTTCTATCGCATTTAATGAATAAAAATAGACTGCCAATTAGTGTGGCACATAGCTTCCTCGCATGCTATCATGTACTTTATTATTATAATGTTTATTGTGTAAAAACTATTAATAGTTTTAGCGATCTTTAACACTTCATAGCGGTGTCACTGTTGGTTTTACTGAAAAATTGTATTTGAAAAAAATGTTTGTCTCATTGAATAGATGAAGTTAGATTTTTACCGACCTTAAATCCTATTTTAAATTTGAAGTTCACGTTTACGCGAGCGTTGCTCGTGAACGCTTGGACGGATAACGTTGTCCAACGAACTTGTCCTGGGCATTAGTAAAATGAACATGTCTACCATATTTCATCAAAATCGGTCGACATTTACTCAAGTTATCGTCGCACGTTTCATAATTCGCGAACACACAGACCCACAGACAGACAGACAAACGCGAGAACAAAAATGTTCCCTGATGTCTGAAACGGATTTCTGTCTTGGAATTTTTAAAATCGGAGGCATAAAAGTTTTTCGATCTCAAAAGTGAACACAATGCTTCCGTTACCTTCGGTAAGCTCGGAAGCAAAAACAGCCATCATACATTTTTACGCTTATGGTAATATAGATTATTTATTAATAATTAATATAATACACCCTTGCATTCTCTATATACAAAAAAAATTGATGGTGGATGAGGTATAGTTGATTAATTCTACCCGAATCGACATGGTCCCCAGGTAAATTATCATGGATAGCATTTTTTTATGATGGCGGATGACGTGTAGTAATAAAAACCAGTAGAACACTTATTCATTACGATACGTTTAGGTTTTTTTCTAAACCCAGACCATACTCTTTTCTGACCATACTCAGTCATAATTGATATATATACTAGAATTTTCAATAAGGTTAATACATTTTTATTTTTACTCTTTGCTTGTTATAGTAAATAAATTAATTACGACTGGATATGACTTAAGAAAAAAAAACGAAACGTATCGTCATAATGAATTAGTGTTCTACAGGTTTCTACTACTACACCTCATCCGCAATCATAAAAAAATGTTAGACATGGTAATTTACCACGGTGCCTATTTTTAAAAGTATCTATTTTTACGATATGAATTTATGAGAACTGTATTATTAATTTTGTTTAATATACTTAAGCATAGTAATAAAAGAAAAATATTCAGATAGAATTAATCAAATCAAGAATTAAATAGACTGCCAATTGATGTGGCACATAGCTTCCTTACAACCTATTACGTACTTTATTGATTTTATGCTATTGCAAGCCATTATTGTCTAATTTGTTTGTTTCACCCGTTTTTTTAATCTGTCAAAATTGTTTTGATTTTTTACATGAATTAAAGTATCAATTTAGAAAAAGTTAAAGAGCGCAGACGGTTCAAATTAACCTGGGGCTATCTGCGGGTTACTTTTTATAACCTATAAAAGTTTCATAGAAATCAGATAAGTACTTATGAAGCTGTAATTGTAAATAAATGTATGTTGGTGTGGATGTAGAAGAGAAACAAATGAGCGCAGAATGTTGAAACGTCTATAGGACCAACAATGGGCTATTCATGATCTACCATCCAAATTTCATTAAAATCGGACGTGTAGTTTTTAAGATATGATGGTTCGCAAAAATAGAGAGCGACAGACAGATCAACAGACAGACACGGAACCAAATATGTTCCCTGATGTCTGAAACGGATTTCTGTCTTGGCATTTTTTGGAGACCTAAAAATGTTTCGTTCTTCAGAACGATCACGTAGCTTCCGTTACCTTCGGTAAGCTCGGAAGCAAAATTGTACCAATTAAATTTAAGGCAATAGTTGGTAGGATATTGATGTTTTAATTTGTAGGGCTATCAAATATGACTTTCTGTAAGTATGCAAAAGAAAAACGAAATGTAGTTACCGGTGATAAGTCGAAGGTTTAACAACGTTTCTGTGTTAGTTAGTTGAAAGTTTGAGTTTTGTTAGTAGTAAAGACGTAATACTTAGTGAAGTTAAAGTTCAGTCTATACTAAAGTTCGAGAAAAAGTTCAAGAAAGTTTGAAATTCTAAGATAACACCAGCTTTTTAAAAGGAAATGTTAAAGAAGCTTATAATGTGAATCATGTTATATCAGAGGAAGGGAGTTATCAACGAAGATATCGAAGCAATAGGGAAAATATTTATTTAAAAAAAGTTTTCCAAATAGTGTACCACATTGAATCTCTGAACGATGTTCTCGTGAGTATATAACAAAAAATATAATATAGCTTTTAAAATATAAAAGTTACAAACATTAGATTATAACATGCGTATATTTTTGAATGAAGATTAACCCACAGATGGTACCATATCGCCCCTCAATATAATTGCATAAAATACGTATACATGCGTCATGTGATCCAAACAATAACGATAAATAATTAAAATTAATATACAATACAAACAAATAAAATTGTAATTATGGCTTACAAGATGCAAACTCATTTGTAATTTAAAGTATCAGGTTTTCCGGAAATTTGTAACCATATTTAATTTAATCTTTACAAACGTTTTAAGTTACGACATTCTTCCACCCGAGGAGCGATCTTAGTTTCACCAAAATCAGATGGCTAATTTTAAAAAAATATGTGTTAATGAAAAATAAATCCGTCTGTTACAACTCGTACTTTCTCATCTACGCGAATAAATGCAAATTAATTGGTCCAGTGACATTTATTAATTGCTTCCAATCATTAAAAGCTTTTATTTAACTTGCAATGTTTGTATGTATGTATGTATGTTCGGGTCAAATCTTGTAGCTGAATTTTAATGCAGCTATCCTCAACGGATTGAATTGAAATTTTGCATACGGTTTGGATGACAATGCATGGTTAGCTGTATGACGTCATTCTAAATCCAATATGGCGGACAGCCCAAGATGGCGGACTAGATATTTTTTAAGCACGTCCATGATATAGGTATCAAATAAAAGGGTTTGCTGAGAAAAATACGAATAAAAGCTAGTTTTTAACAATGCCTTTTAAATAAAATTATTTTGGTTACATTTAATTATTCCTAAACCTTTTATCATAATTTACCATAAAAACCACCAACAAAGTTTAGAGCTATTTTCGAGAAAACAAATTATGTGGTTAAATTCTATTTTAAATGGACTACATTTTATAATTTTTTAAATCGAAATGGTCGGAAGTGATTTGAGATATAATTTGTTCGTGTTTTTTCCATGGGGGATAGTATCCCTTAATTTGAGACTAAAATAGCACAGTAATTGAAGTTTTCACAATCCAAAACTCGCGTCTCAACTGTCAGTCGTACTCTTTGGGAGTATGAGTGTAAATAGTGCAGTGGTTGTAATGCGTGTTTATGGTAGTGTCCGTCGTAGGATTAAGTAGTCTATGATATAAAATTGGTAGCTTTTTTCGAGATGAACTTAAACCCAAAGGACTAAATGTTCATAAATTATTTCATAATCGTGTTTCTGACATCAAATAAAGCACGTATACCAATTTTCCATTCAAATCGGGTCAAAATAGTAATACTTATCATTTGTAATTAAAAAATGTTTTTTTCCTGTTTTTTATCTTTTTACCCCCCTATTATATGAAAATATGACAAAAGTGTACATAACAGCAATTACTGTACTCTTAAAGAGCTTTCCAACAACATGCATCATAAAGGGTATATACTATTTTGACTTTTGTACCTCGTACCCCGTACTTCCGCCTTCCGGACGGTCTCGCAAAGTTGGAGTTAAACTTTTCTCATGTGTCCAAGCGATCCATAAAAAAAAGTCTCAAATTTTTGCCACAGACAGCCATTTTATCACGACAATTGACAGTACTAAAATTCATTACTCGATTTCACGGCGGTGTATGATTTTTCTGATCGCAATTATGCCGGAAATTTTATCGATATCCATCCAGTAATTTAGGCTCCACGCTTCTGCTAAGACGATATAAATATTTTTTAAAAAAACATTTTTTGGAGTCAGGGGACCTTAAAACGTATAAATTCATAAAAATCTCAAAATTAAACTTTGTAGTCATAACAAAACTTTCTCTACATATACTACGAATATGAAAAAGTAAAAAATAACAATTATTAAAATGCTAAACTTCTTAGTTGTTTATATTACATCGAAACTGTCTTACTAAACAATAAACATTGACAAGAAAAGAAGTGATTTAACAATTTATAGATGTGTATATCTAGATGTTCTTAACCACTACTTAATAAGCGGATCGATGTTTAAGTGTTAATACCTACAAGGAGGAAACTCTTGAAGGGCTCAATTGTTCGAGAGTTTTGGGGCTTTTAAACTGCGTTAATGTTTCTGCTCAAGTCAAGGGTGTCGATATTTAACACGTCCATTGTATAAAATGGCAGTTAAAATATCTTGCCTCTCATGGAGTTAAAACTTTCAACAATATTAATATCCTTTCTAACAGAGCACCCCCTAATAGCTTTAAACGTATTAAGATACGACCCCTTCCTCTAAAATTGTTTTTGGGAGTTTCCTATTTATGAAGGAACACCTAAAATAAATTTTAAATTAACAGATTATTACACGAGGATTGGATTACACGGGCTTCGAATAGATTAGGATTCTTGCCTTGACATTTACTCTAGGCTTTCATCATATCTCCTAACCCATCTTCATCGAGGTTCTTTTCCAGACAACCTTTTTTTACCTCTGACTTATAAAACTTATTTATTTCTTATTATATATATATATATATATATATATATATATATATATATATATATATATATATATATATATAAATATAAATATATATATATATATATATATATATATATATATATATATATATATATATATATATAAACCATACTTTTTATAAATAAAGAATAAATTGAAAAATGTGATACTGTTACTCTTCGAAGTAGGCACTAGAGAAGAGTGTTTTTAATTGCTTTTTTTCAAACTAGCCTATACATCTATCTTTAAACACCCTAGTAGTAAGTTATTAGAGTAATTTAATACTTCAATTTAAGAAAAAAAGCTAATTCTTACTAAAATATTTTTTGATTTATGACAATTTATCTCCAAAATTTGAATCTTAGGGCTACCTATCCTATCAATTGTATTTTATAGAAAGTATACAAATCATTGACTACAATCGTTGACAAAGTTTCATAGGGGAAAAATATTGAGAAGTATACAATTGTCTTGTGAGTTGTTTTTCTTACATTTTTGTTTGTAAAATAAGACATACTAAGGAATCAGCACTCCTCGAGTATAGATTTAGAATAAAATAAATAATTACGAATTTCCAAAGCATTTTATCCTAAATTAAAAATTAAATTATGAAAAATATGGCACATTCTTATCATTTTCACCTCTCATGCAGGAGATCCAGGTTCAATTCCTAACACCAACCGACCCCACGCTCAGTGTTCATCCAACATCATTGATATAATCGAGTAGTATCCCAACGACGTCGACGAGGACGCACCTCGAAATGATTTGTTATTGCTAAGCTAAGGCAACCATATTTATTCCAATAAAAATAAATGTTTGTTTTGATTTGTTGGTCGTCAAATAGATATAATAACATCTAAATAGATAGGTATCTAAATTAATTTACTTAATTTCTCTTATTTTTCTAAATATAACATTAAGCCCGTTGCCACGGCCTTAACAGCTCCTCTTATATAAATGGGTAGCTGCTTAAGTAAAGTGACGTCTGTCGGGTTGTGTATGTCTGTATAGTCTGTTATAAGGTTTTTCAGCTGATGAAGCGACACACTAACCCCAATCATAAATATGCCGTTACATAAAAAGTCACAAAAACTATGCAATCATTCATAGAGTTGCGCATGCTGATGCGGATGTCCAACTATGACTTAAGAGTATCTTGCTAATAAGGAGAGCCACAGCAAATCTAATAACAATAGCCTGTCAATTAGTGTGGCACATAGCTTCCCTACGCCCTTAAGCAAGGAATTAAAAATTTATAAAACATAAGAAAATTTGCGTTTCAAAAATTCTGTTTTCAATTAAATTCTTAAGTCAAACACATATTTGTTAGTTAAATATCGCCTCATTAATTAATGATGAGATTTATCAGAATCTCCGAACAAATACAAACAAAATTACATATAGTGTATAGGTCTATTAATATAATCATTTCGAAATTTTGTTTTGCAAAAATTATATTTGACAGGTATCTCCTTTTTTGGTGCTATGAATGACGAATTATTATTTCCTACAAGTGAATCACGACGATAAATTCTCAGCAGCATTTTACTATTTTAACTTAAATAGGAATAATTTATTTATAAGCATCTGTATACATGCAATGTTCTGTTATTTAAGCACAAAAAACAGAAAAATTGATTAACTGAAATGATCGTGAACAAGAAAGCAATATTGATCATATTATAAAGTAAGACAGGACAGACACGATCCAAACGTTCCCTGGTGTCTGAAATGCATTTTTATCAAGGAAATTAATGCAATCATTAATTTATTAATTGAGTTTAGAGACAAAATATTTCCATCAGATTGACCACAATCCTTACTTTATAAACAAAACAAAAGAATGGATATTTTATTACTGACCAAGTGTAATAATACTATATTAAACAAATTCAACGTTTTAGTTACTTTAGTTTTACCATGTTGGAAATGATCAGTAAGATTATGACCGACGTAAGTAGTCGAAAGCGGACTGAGCGATAAATAATAATCAATAATGCATTTATTTTACAATAAACTAATAATTTTTTCTTTGACTTTTATTACTAAGATGCGTAGAAGCAACTAACTTTGACACTAAGGTTTAAATAGTAAAATTATTATCAAAATTAGTTTAAATGTTAATTTAATTCTACTCAGAAAATAGTAAAATATATTTAAAATACATGATTGGTCATGCTACCGATAAATCTTGTAGCTTAATTCTCGTAAACATATGAGTATATATGTATCTACATGTTTTCCAACCTTACATTCATCATAACATGAGGAATTTTGCCGTGTAAGCAGGGAGAGTGTAGCATATACAAGAGGCACCCCTCGTCGTATCACTCCTTATGTAGGTATTTCACAGATATCATTGCCGGGATGGTATTGAAGGCAAGGAATTGAAGCTTGCGCCCCCATATTTGCTTTCTCTCTTATCGAACTCGGGCCAACCCTATAGATACGCATACAAATGGGTCAGGTTGGTTTACATTACCTTCCAACTGATCTCTACTCCACTACACATATTGACAATTCCACCTGACTAAAGCTTACATATCCTTCAAAACTAAATAATACATGACCAAGTAACTTTTACTTACAACAAAACAAACTATCGCAGGAACAAACCAATTTCCTTAAATTTTACAATAAAAAAACTAGTCAAATCTAAATGATCCATGTTCATGTTTCCTCGGTCTTATACATACAATACTGGAGAGGTAACATGAAATCGTAAAATATATATTAACTTCTAAGCAAATTTGCACGTTTCAAACTCCATTTTTCCACTCCGTTGACTATTTAAGAATTTGACGTGTGCATTAAGCCGTTCGGTTCGAACTTTGACACGTACATATAATAATTTAATTATGGGTTTTACTCTATTTATCCACCCCATCTCCTCTATTTATAAAAGAATTATACTACTGCTTTATGTGATAATAATAAACAATTTTAATAAGTATTGTTTATACAAGATGGTAGAATCAATGCTGCGAATCAAATAATCTGCAGACAGGTTTATCTATAAATCTATCGGTATCATTCAAATACTATAATTAAAACCAACATAATATTTGCAGCCTGACTTCCTAACTTATTTCAGACTCAGTCTTACAAGTTAAATAAATAAAAAAATTAGTTTGCCACAAAGTAACTTCGAAACACAAAACAGAGTGTGCCATACAAAATACAAAGTATAAGTCGCGGAACTTTAAAAGACTGCGAATATTTTTGTTGAAAATGAAATCTGAAAGCAATATGCAAAATTCTATAATAAAAATAATATAGTATGCACATTTTATAATTTGCGCACCACAAATCATTGGTAAAGCAGCTGCTCTAATAGGCACTCAAGATGGGAAAAACTCTTGAGACACTAAGTAATCTGGGAACCATTAAGCGTTATTGGACCACTGACGTAATCATAACTTTATATTATAAAATAAAAAACAAGAGAAGGGGGGAAAAAATACAAAGCAAAGAATAAATCTGGAATGCAATAATGCAGAAAAAAGCCGTAAAAAGTGGGGTTATCAAAGTTCCTGATAAAGAAATCCTGGCTAATGTAGCTTAATGAATTAAACTAATTAATATTTAATTTAAATGACATTTTAATTTAAAATAAAAAATCCGTTGCTATTTCAATTATTTTACTTGTCTACTTCTTTATTCAATTTAATTTATAATAAATACTTTTAATCTATTTGACTTTCATTATTCTCTCTGTCCAGTTAGAAACCCGTTTTTAATTTATATACATATGCCTTATTTAATTGCAGGTTGATGAAGAGGCCAACAGATTAGCACTAATTGATAAAGAATGGCGTCTTACCATCAACAGGATCTTCTACATTTCAACACAACATTTGCGCCACCCATTTATACAATCAACTCTGGATTCATAAACGAATGGTTAGTATGCATAATTATATATAATACTATGCTACATTTATTTATTAATAAAAATGATATATTTGCTTGATGATTCAAAAAAGTTTGAATTCAAACTAGTTTTTCCTCATTGAATTTTAAAAACCTCAAATTATTAGAAGCGAATCTGAAACGATCAACAATTAGCCTTAACTCAAAAGTCAAAAGTTTAATTTGAAGCCGGAAAAATAAAGAATTATTTCCCTAAAACTACCAGTATAAGGTTTCCATTACAAATAGCTTCCGAGATACGGCTGCTTGATGTTAAGGTGTCTTTTGATAAATTAAATGAAAAGCATCTTTAGTTAAAGGGGTCTGGCTAGATCGAAGGTTGCTTTAGCCGTTTTTACAAAAAAGTTGTACCCCAGGTTATTGAGGTTGTCCATTACTTTACCACCATATATTATTGCCACCGCCAACGGTAAATCAACGTGTGGCATCAACGTCCAGAAATATTGGGCCACTTTTTGAAGGTGGGACTGTTTTTTTTTTTTATTATTTTAGAAATAAAAAGGTTTTATTTTTCCCAAAAAGATTTGTGGTGTCGCAGTCGGAGAATGCTTGTAGAAGATCTTTGTCCTCACCCACATGTAGTCCATTTTTGAAGGGTTGTAACTTGAGAACTTTTGGCGTTACAAAGAATTTTGGCGTTATTTTCTTTATTAGTAGAAAAACTTACTCTACTTTATAAAACATATAACTATTTGTTCGAATAAACCTCTCCTTATCCTTCATAGTGGTAGTCCAGGAGATAGCTTGCAAAAAATTGTCTACACATTTTTTTAAAAACTTTTATTTTAAGTTATTTGCAAAAATATTGCTATTAGTAACATAGCAATGGTTGATTAGCGTGGTGTATCGTGAGAGGAGAGGCTACCCAGAGCCAGTACTTCTATCAGGTACTTTACATTATTGAAATAAATCTCTTGGCCAACATCTTTTCAGTCGACGGGGAGGGCTATGAATGCTATGGATTCAACTAAACGATTAGGATGATGGTTTAGGTTTTCATGGAATTTTTTGTAGCGGGAAGAAGCGAGGTCTTGTATAAAGGGAATTATGAGGTCGTTGTGGAATGTGAGATTGGAAGCGTATACGGGAGAGGTAGTGATTTTTCAAAGGATCTTTGATTGCAGGGATTGGATCCAATAAGAAATTAAGCGCTTGGTGCTACCCTATAGCTCAATCCCATTGGTCCAAATTGATTTGAGTATTGAATAGTAGATAAGGAGTTTATTAGAAAGGGATTGGTGGGATCTTTGGTCGAGGAGTCACAATAAGGGTTTGTACCGTCTGTTAGTGTCCGTACATTTATTTTTGGTGTGCAGAGCACAAGTCAATCGTCAGTCAAGACGGAGACCTTGGTATTTTGCGGAAGAGTATTGAAGGATGACTGGAAGACAAGGCGAATGCCTGAGAGTAAAAGTGACGTGAACCCTTTTTTGCGCATTTATTTTTATCCTCCTTTTCCTTAACCAAGGTTCAAGGAGACCAATGTGGTTTTGGATGTTGGTAGATACTGAATTAGGATCAGAGGGTGTGGAGAATATATACTTATCGTAGGCGAAGGTAGCTAATTAGGTAGTCAGAAGTTGAGGAATATCGGATGTATAAAAGGAGCATAGGGACCAAGAATACTTCCTTGTGGTACACCAGCAAGAATAGGACATGTAGGTGAACGGGTAGGACCACAGCTTACATGGAAGTGTTAGTCATGAATATAGGATTTAAGAATAAAGTAGTAGGTAAAGGGGAGGACAACCTTTCGTTTCCACAGTAGGGCCTGGTGCCAAATCCTATCAAAGGCCTGGGCATCATCTAAGTGATTGCTTGATAGGCAATCATTTTGATTTGAAGTAAAATTTGAAAAACTAACATATCAAGTGACAAACTCACATCAACTTGATTTTCGGTATACTAACTAATTTTGTACTCAGGATAATGAAAATCACATTGTCCATCATAATGGCCGGGACATGCCCGCTCTACACCGGTTTGTTCTTTTCAAATGCCTATAGTAAAGCTATGTCCCAAATACGAACCTGGCCGACCACATATTCTAAAAAATTCCGTCCTGTTCTTGATAGGGTTTCCTCGGTAATAAAAATTCATATTTCCTATATTGTTTTCTTTCTTACAAAAATTTCACTTTGCAGGAGCAAAGTGCGCATATTTTCCTTTAGCATTTTAGGTAGGTACTTATTTGGTTATTTTGGAGGTAAAATGGCCGCCATTTTGAAAATTCGCTATATATTTGTAATCTACTTTCCAATCAATACCTTTAAAATTGTACCCCACTCAAAAATTACAAATAATAAAAATTTTAGGACACAATGATTATTTGCACCCAAATTTTCTAATTCGACTTTTTAAATGAACTCCCGGAAATATCGTTTGAGTACACAGAGGTGGATAGTTATGTGTTTTTATTTAGATTTTTAGTACTAGTCCTTTTGGGTTAGTGGAGGGGGGAGATTTTTTGAGTACATATTTGGTAATTTTGAAAGTATAATATCCACAATTTTGAAATTACGTTATCTATTTGTGATCTACTTTTGAATAATTCCCACAAAAAATGTTAACATAATAAATTGTTTTTTCGATCGCAAAAATGTTGAGTTTTGAAGTTCGTAAGATTTTCCCAGTTTTGACAAAAAAATTGTACGTGTATATTTTATACCAAATTTCAAATCTCTAGCTACAATAGGTTAGGAGAGATGAACCAAGATTCGACGGACAGATGGACGAACTACCAACAGCATAAGGGTTTATAGGATGACCTCGAAACCTTAAGATCACACCAAAATATTTTTTTTAAGGCAAATTAAAAAAAATAGTCGGCCAATCAGTGTGGCACACAGCTTCCTCGCGTACTACTTCGTATACTTTAATAATTTCATACTTGTACAACATATTATCGTTGTTAAATTAATATAATTTCCCCCCGTTTTTTAAATCCATCGAAATTGTTTTGATTTTTTACATAAATTAAACTATCAATTTAACCAAATTTTAAAAGCTCAGGCTGCAATTAATCTGGGGCAATCTGCGGGCTACTTTCGACAATCCATCCAAATTCCATAAAAATCTTATGAGTACTTTTGACGATATATAGGTGTAAATAAATGTTTGTTGTGCGCATCTGGGAGAGAAAGAAACTGGCGCAAAAGGTTCAAACTTATATGAGACCAACAATAGGCTACTTATGACCTAACATCCAAATTTCATTAAAATTGGAAGAGTAGTTTTTAAAATATTTCGGTTCGCAAAAATTGAGCGACAGACCGCCAGACGGACACTGAACCAAAAATATTCCCTGATGTCTACATGAAATTTGTTTGCTCTTCAGAACAATTACATAGCATTCGTCATCTTTAGCAATCTCGGAAATAAAATAATTTGAATATTTGTGTCTGCCGCTAAAGTTTTGCGAACCAAACATATGTTAAAATCTACTTGCCCGATTAATGAAATTTGGATGGTAGATTATAAATAGCCCATTGTTGGTCCTATGTATATCAATTTCAACCTCCTGGGCCGCATTTAGCATAAAATCATTAAAGTATATGAAATAGGACGCGAGGAAGCTCTGTGCTACACTGATTGGCAGATTATTTTTTATTTACATATGATAAGAGCAAGTTTCACCGACGCGCAATTATTAACTAAAGCCTAATCAATGAAAACCACTATTCAAATTTGTTAAATATTGTAAAATTTCATTCTCTAAATTCACACATTTTAATCTGCGGGTTGTCAGAGGATAGCGGAACTTTTTGGATGATATACAACAGTCGTGTGGATGACCTAGTAATTACACTTCACATCGATACATGAAATGCTCGTAGGAGATAGGTTTGGTGGGTGTTCAACTGTACATAGATCACTGATGCTGAGGAGGGATTACTGCACGGTGCATTAGTGTTCTGTATGGTTAAGTGAATATTACATTGCAAAGTGATAACATCCATGTGTATGTAGAGAGTAGGTAATAGACCACGATACTATTTTGATGGTTAGCAATTTAATAAAAGTTCTACATATCAGAGTTTTCACTAAGGGATCCTGAGCATCATCAGTGATCTCAAAACGCCTTTTTTTGTACACAGATGATGTCCAGGCTCCATTAGCAAAAGTTCTATTACTAAATCTTTACCTCTAAAATAAGAACTTTTATTTATAAACAAAAATTAATATTTTTATAGTAAATGTATGTTCTAAAAAAGCATTAATATAATTTAATTGTAATACCTTCTGATAAAGCAAGATTTTATCGAATGAATAATACGATACCTTAAGAATAGCTGACACCACTTAAAGAACAACCATCAAAAAATATCCAAACTAAAAATTGTACCTGTAATATTATACTTTCTTATAATTGTAGAAGTCTAAGTAATAATACAAGGCTCTACGAACCATTAGAGGAACTAAAAATGATAAAATAGGATATTGTAGAGCTTGCTAAAATCAAAAGAGAAGGAGAAGGTTCTATGATATTTTTAGAGGCGGTGACCATAACCACAGGGTAGTAAAAGCAGAAATGCACATAGCACTAAAGAAACGATGGAGCGGTAACACAAACAAGGTAATAAATCACTGCAACCAAATCAATTTGAATAACTGATAGAAATTGCATTAAATAAACACAAGGAAAACTAGTCTGCCAATTAGTTTGGCACATGGCGTCCTCGCTTCCACAATAGTTTGTGGCTACTTTTGACAAACCAAATTTCCTATAAATCACATAAGTATTTTTAAAGATATAGATGTAAATGTATGTTTTTGATTTTGGATGTACAAAAGAAACCAATGAGCGCAAAAGGTATAAAAATGATATGGGACCTAACTATGGCCTAATTCAAAAACCTTAAACGACAGACTGACAGACAGAAACGAGACCAAAAATGTTTCCTGATATCTTTTTTTTTTTTAATTATTTATTTAGCCACAACTACAAATATTAATTATAATAAGTGACTTTTGTCATAATGAAAACAACTATTACACAGAGTCACTGATAAGGAGAGGCCATCCACTGAAGGTACTCCTATCACGTGATTTACATTGTTACATGTTATTACATATTAAGTAAGTCTCGGGGCCATTTCCTCTTGAGACGACGTCTAGGATTGCCAGGAATATGGTGGGAGGATAGGTTCTTGACAAGAGGATTGGGATGGTTTGTCAGTTTGGAATGAAAGGATTTATATCAGAGGGATGCGAGGATTTGGACAAAGGGAACTTTTAGGTCATTGTGGATAATTCGGTTGGCTACATAGGAGGGAGCATTGGCAATCTTACGCAGGATAATGGATTGGAGAGATTGGATTTTGTAAGAATTTGATGGCTTGGTCGATCCCCACAGTTCTAGTCCGTAGGTCCAGATAGGGTTTATTAAATAATTATATACCGTCAGTTTGTTCGTTAGTGATAGATTAGAATTGTTGCCTAGAAGTCTGAGTAGCGATTTGTAACGTCTCTTCATGTCCGTACGTTTCAGTCGTGTATGTAAGTTCCAAGTCAGTCTTCTATCTAAATTTAGTCCTAGGTACCGTACTTGGTTAGAAATAGGAAGTTGGAGCTGGTACAGAAAGACTGGGGGACATGTGGGTCTTCGTAGAGTGAATGTCATGTGAACACTTTTCTCCCGATTGAACTTAATCCTCCACTTCCTAGACCAGTTCTCAACGGATTGCAGATGTTCTTGTAGGGAATCAGAGGCGAGGATGGGATCTGAGTGAGCAGATAAAATAGCTTTATCGTCAGCATATGAAGCTAAGGATGTTGAAGGATGTTGAGGGACATCAGCTGTGTAGATAGAGTAAAGGAAAGGGCCTAAAATACTTCCTTGAGGGACACCTGCAAGGATAGGGTAGGAATCGGAAAAACAGGAGCCAACACTAACAGCGAAACTCCTGTTTTCGAGATAGGAACGAATGATAAGGTAATAGGTAGATGGAAGGATTTTCTTGAGCTTCCACAGGAGCCCCCGATGCCAAACCCGATCGAAAGCCTGACTTTCGTCGAGGAAAGCCGCGGAGACAAACTGCTTCTTCTCAAGAGCGGAGGAGATGGCGTCTACAATACGGTGGCACTGCTGGATAGTAGAATGTTCTGCTCGAAACCCAAACTGGTGGTCTGGAAGGATATTTTTGGATTCTAAGATAGGGTAAATTTTACGAAGAATAAGCTTTTCCAGGATTTTACTCATTACTGGAAGAAGGCTAATGGGTCTATAGGAAGAAGGTAAATGGTGAGGTTTTGAAGGTTTAGGGATCATTATTATAAGGGATTTTTTCCATTGGGTGGGGAAGTAAGTAGTCCTAAGAACGGAGTTATAAATGTAGGTCAGGAATAAAATGGCTTTTTTAGGAAGTTGTTTTAAAATGTTAGAGGTAATTAGATCTTGTCCAGGGGCTTTGTTGTTGGGTAGGGATCTAATGGTGTATAGGATATCTGAAGGATGAAATGCAGGTGGAGGTGGATTCATTTGGAGGGGTATGTTAAGGTCGTCTGCAATAGTCTGAGTATGAATAGGATCTAGGATATCAGGGTGAGGAATGAAAACCATGGATAAGTGTCGAGCAAAGCATGTGGATTTTTCTTTATCGGTCTTAGACCAGGAACCATCAGGGTTACGAAGGGGAGAGGATATGGAACGATAGGATAAAATTTGTTTGGTAGCTGTCCACAAGGATTTGTCTTTCGTTGTTAGTGATTCAGTGTAGTCTCTGAATTTGTCAGTTTTGTATTGTTTCAGTACTGATGTCAGTTGCCTACATAGTCTGTTGTATGTTTGTTTGTCAGTAGGATATCGTGTTCTATGCCATCTAGCTCTAGCTCGACGTTTGTCTGTAATCAAAAATTTTATTTGTTGGGGTAGGTCAGTTCGTTTACGGATGTTTTGAGGTCTTGGTCCAGTAGCATCTCTGATAGTCCGTTGTATGTAAATGGTGAAAGTTTTAACTGCGTCATCTATCTGTTGTGGGGTTTTTAGTAAAGTTTTTAGATTAAGTTTGTCTTCTAGTAAGGTCTGAAACTTGTTCCAGTCTACAGGTCCGTTAATAAGGGAAGGCTTGGTAGGTTTAGGAATAGGTAAGACATCTAGGGTTATAAGAACAGGGCAGTGGTCTGAGGAAAAATCATCGAGGACTTCTATCTGGGAATAGGTATTAAAGGAATGAGAAGCTATGAAATAATCTAATAAATCAGGAAGTTTAGAGGTGTCATAAGGAAAGTAAGTAAATCGAGAAGGAGGTAACATTAAATATCGGGAAGAGGATAGGGTGTCAAGCAGAACTGAACCACGCCGATTCGCCACTCGGCATCCCCACTGAGGATGCTTCGCATTGTAGTCGCCACCTGCAAGGAATGTAGGACCTAGAGAAGAGAAAAATGTTTTGAACTGAGCTTGGGATATATTTTTATTTGGTGGACAGTAGACTGATGCCACAGTCAACTCAAAATGATGAGTATTGAGTTTCACCGCTGTACTCATTAAATAATCAGTTGGGTCAGTAGGGATATGGATATGAGAGATGGAATTTCTAACCAAAATAGCGGTATCTCCGTGAGCTGTTTCGTCCGGGTGGTCTGTCCTATAAATAGAATAATTTTTAAAATAAATATTTGATCTAGAAGTCATATGTGTCTCAGTAATTAGTGCTATGACAATACGTCGTTCGTTTAGTAAAATATCAAGCTCGTCCCTGTGAAGAATCGAATTCAAGCCATCGGCGTTCCATAGGAGCACAGAAAGAAATTTTGGAGAGGGATTCATTTTCCTATAAACATGGGAATGAAAGAAGTTACAAATGTCTGAATAAGCGGGATAAGAGGTGTAAGAAGGGATTTTAGCTGAGAGAATAGGTTGTTAAACAAGGAAAATAGATTTGAAAAATCATTTGACGAGGAAGGAGGTGGCACCTGACTAGAGGGAGGTCTCTGGCCCCGGACAACGTTAGAGAACGTTTTTGTTGACTCTTGGAGACGTGAAGCTGTAGTTGCTTCCTGGCTAGAAGGAGTCCCAAGCGCAGGAAACGTTTGTTGGTCGTTGATGCGAATTAATGGAGTGGCATCGGAGGTTATTTCATTATTTCCGGAGGTGACCTGGCGATTGAAGGGTCTAGTGCTGCGTCTTTTTTCTTGGAGATCCCTGTATATGTTGCAGCCTTTGTAGTTTGCAGGGTGGTTACCCCCGCAAAGCGCACAGATACAAGGATCAGAGCGTGGACGTGGGCAGTCCTGGGGAGCATGATTTCCTGCACATTTTACACATCTCGCCATGTAATGGCAATATTTCTTTGAGTGCCCATAATCCTGACACCTCGAACACTGTATTATTTCTTTTCGGGCATGGGGTTCTTCAATTATTATTTTAGTGTAAGCAATATATTGTAAATTAAATATATCTTTATTATTTTTACTCGGATTTAATTCCACAAAGAAAAGAGGGAGTGGCGTTTTAGTACCTCGCTGTTTAATGTTAGAAACATTTCTAACCGAAAACCCTTTATCCTCTAATTTTTTTTGAATCACAGGAACAGGCGTCGAAGAATGTAGATTCCGAAATACCACTCTAAAAGCCTTATCTTCTTTAAGTTGGTACGTGTGGAACGGGGCATTGATCTCCTCGAAGAAATGTACTGCGTCGCGAAAGTAGGCAGGGTTTCTGAAGTTGAAAATTGTGTTACTAGCTCGAGATTTGCTGGTAAATGAATCCTTGCCAACTTTTAGCTCTATTTTCTTGCACAAGTCGTAAAAATTGTGAACTTGTTTTACATAAATGGGAGGTGGTTTTAATTGTTTCTCATTCTCTGGTCTCTCGTTACTGTTATCTCCAGCGGGAGTCAATGACTCAAAAGGATTGGGTGTGAAGAAGGATGAGCTAGCACACTCCGTTGTCACCGCTTGACTGTTAGAATTATTTGAAGGAGAGTTAATTACTTCCTTCTGGACATTATTTTTAACCCCTGGTTCTGTATTTACATTCATCTCTTCTTCTTTCGTTCTTTCTTTTTTCGTAGGAGGCGAATTAGTTTGAGAACGAGTACGTTTTGGTGCCTTTATTTTGTTTTTTTCTCTCGCCCTCGTACGAGGAGAAATAAAATCCGTGTCAGATACAAGCTGATCCGTGTATCCTCTTTCTGAATCAGCATCCATGTCAGTTTCAGCCTCTGACATGGTGCAAGTAAAATAATAAAAATCAGTGAGTAGTATCCGGTTTTAGAAACACGGATTCAGATTAAAATCATGACAAAAATATGCCAATAATAGTTGTTTGTAAACAACTGTAAGAGAGAGAGAGAGAAAATAAATAAATAAATAAATAAAATGTATCTAATTGATTACCTCTAGGTCGTGGCGATAAGAGGCGAGGTATGTAAACAAACCCGAAGGCCGTAGTCTCGGGTTGGGGAGTCCACCCCCACTCTCTCCAATACTCAAACTCACTGCTAATTTAACTAAAAGTTTCTTCTTGAAAACTAAAAAAATATCACTCGTAACTAAAATAAAAGTTCACAAACTGTTAAAATAAAACAAAATACACACTTCTGCAACAAATCATAAAGAACAGAGCTCTAAAAGTTAGAAAATAAACGGTGAGAAAAGAGAACGATGTGCACGTGTTAGCGGCTACTATCAGACTCTCCTGATATCTGAAACGGATTTTTGTCTTGAAATTTGAACAATTATGTAGAATCCGTTAAGTATGGTAAGCTCGGAAGCAAAATCCATGAAAAAAAGAATAAAAAACGTAATCAAAACAAGGAATAATAAAAAACTAATGAAGAAAATTTGAAGACTAAAGGGAAAAGAAGGACTAGAGAAAATAGAATATACAGAAATATTGAAACTAATTAGAAAAAAAACTTCAAGAAAAAAAGGCAATTAAAAAAGGAACTACCTTAAAAAAATCATGAAACAGCAATGAATAGGGAAAAACAACTTATCTTAATAAAAGACGAAGATGGGAATAACCCAAGAGAAGAAATAACAGCAATGAATAGGGAAGAACAACTTATCTTATTAAAAGACGAATATGGGAATCTCCCAAGAGAAGAAATAACAGCAATGAATAGGGAAGAACAACTTATCTTATTAAAAGACGAATATGGGAATAACCCAAGAGAAGAAATAACAGCAATGAATAGGGAAGAACAACTTATCTTATTAAAAGACGAATATGGGAATATCCCAAGAGAAGAAATAACAGCAATGAATAGGGAAGAACAACTTATCTTATTAAAAGACGAATATGGGAATAACCCAAGAGAAGAAATAACAGCAATGAATAGGGAAGAACAACTTATCTTATTAAAAGACGAATATGGGAATAACCCAAGAGAAGAAATAACAGCAATGAATAGGGAAGAACAACTTATCTTATTAAAAGACGAATATGGGAATATCCCAAGAGAAGAAATAACAGCAATGAAAAGGGGAAAACAACTTATCTTAATAAAAGACGAAGATGGGAATATCCCAAGAGAAGAAATGCCATGCAAAATATAATATAAAATTATTACTATAATTAATACAGTATACCCACCAATGTGTCATACAAAAATAAAACAGGAAAGTACAGGGATCTGACTTACCTGATAACTAGTATAAATCTAAACTTTGACTTATTTTTACAAAAAAAAAGGAACTAATTAGACATTAATAACTACTATCGGATTAATTTTATTTCCTTATTAGTCTGCAAGAGACATTTATGAAAATCATTACAAGAAGGATAAATCCACACCTTGATGTCTTCTCCCCAAACAACGAGGTTGGCTTTAAAAGAAAAGCCATCCCAAATGCCATCATAATTTTTAGCGAAAGCCCAAGATTATCAGTTCCTACGTACGACTGGAACGTTTCACTTACGCAGTAAATTAACTAAGATTCGTTAAAAAAAAAAAAATAGTAAATACACACTCAAGGTTTCAAATTTTCCGTGGGAGCCAGACTTAACTCAACGGAAAGGTCACATGTGAGTCCGAGAGCCACATTTTTCCTCTCTTGGGTAATTCCATGACAAAATGAAAACAGCTCTCACAGTTCGAATATAGATATCATGGATATCACCAATAGAACAGCTGAAATATAATTAAACATTCAAAAAAATAAATAAAAATAAATAAAACCATCATAAGACACAACAGAAGGTATCGTTCTATCTGCAAAGGTTTTCGCTGAAACTTTGGATGCAATAATTAACAAAATTATGATGAATCAAGATGAAATAAGAAAGCTTAAATAAATATTTATAGGAGCTAACGAAATAGAAGTTGAAAATATGCTTAAGAATTTGGTCCACGAAGCCACGCATATTTGTCTAAAAATTCATTAAAATAAAAAAACAACTAATAATTACGTATAAATTCTTCAGATAAACAAGAAATAGCTGCAGTAAAATCAAGAGTAGGAGAATTAGTTGTTTTCATATATTTAGAACAGACAATAGCAAAACATTATTGGATATCTAAAGAGATTAGGAGAAGGATTAAATCAGAATGGAGAGCCTCACACCATGTAATGAAATCGGCCATATGATTTCACTAATATTGGCTAGATAGAAAAACGAGACCTTTTTTTTTTCTTTCCTTTCAAAAAGACTGAATTATTTATTGTTTTGACAATATAAAATCAAATATTTTTCTAACAAGTTCTAAAAACAAAATAATCTTAATTCGCTTTCGCGACACTCCAGCAGCAAGCAGCTTTCTTGTACCTTCCTTTCCAGCTTCTCACCTGCTTCCATACTGTCTGGATAACCTCGGCTTTAGTTCCCTCGGCTTTAGCATTTAGTATTAAAATAAACAAATTGAACAAATAAACAAACAAACAAACAAAATATTGGGATGCTCGTCTTCCAACATCTATTCCTCTATCTCTAGAGGGTAAATTCCAGAAATAGGTCTTGTAATGGTTGCGGTTGAGGTTTTCACGTGAACAAATAAACAAACAAACAAACAAAATATTGGGATGCTCGTCTTCCAACATCTATTCCTCTATCTCTAGAGGGTAAATTCTAGAAATAGGTCTTGTAATGGTTGCGGTTGAGGTTTTCACGACTACTGATCTAATAGCCCCATCCCTGCTAACGTTGACATCTTCGATAAGTCCCAATTTCCACTTTTGACGAGGAGTTAGTTTTTCTTCAATTAGGACGACTTCTCCGACATGTGGTGTTTGTCGTGCTCCTCTTCTTTTGACAGTTCGGGCTGAACGTTCTCTTAAACTTAGAAGATATTCCTTCTTCCAGACGTCCCAAAACTGATTCAGAATATTATTCCCTTTCTTCCAGATATCAAGAAGTTCGCTGAGTTTTGTTGAACGTTCTTCCGTCTCGGCAAATGTCACCGTCAAACGACTCCACGGCTCTGATCTGTGTTAAGTGGGCAGGCGTTAATATCTCTCTGGCCTCGGTTCCCACGTACACCAGGGGTCGGGAATTTAAAACGGCCTCTACTTCCACTACTATTGTGCTAAGTTGTTCCCGGGTTAGTAAAATTTTGCCTAATGTCTTTTTCAGACAACGTTTGGTCAATCCTATCAGCCTCTCATAGGCCCCTCCCATCCAGGGTGACAATTCAGGGACCCACTGCCATAAGATGCCCTTTTCCGCACAAAATGTGTTTACCCTTTCGTTATTCACAGTTTGACCCTTTTTTCTCCTAAGGACTACTTCAACCGTCTTAAATTGCTAAGCATTATCGGATAGAATAACTTTGGGAATCCCTCTCCGTGCTATGAACCTTCGAAAACATAATAAAAATTCATCGGCACTTAAACTATTTACAACCTCCAAGTGAATCGCTCTAACTACTAAACAAGTGAATAAACAAATCCAAACTTTAATTTCCTTACCAGCGGTTTTAACCCATAATGGTCCTAAGTAATCGATTCCCACTGACGAAAAACTAGCTGATTTGGTCACCCTAAACTCAGGTAAAGGGGGTCTATCTGGATAGTTAAATGGTTTTCCCTCTATTTTAGTGCATGTAATACATTTTCGCAATACCTTAGTTGTTACTGACCTACCCTTTGGGACCCAGTATTGTCTACGTAACTCACTTAACGTGTGACTAACTCCTACATGCTGAAGTTTTTCATGTAAATCCTCTATGATTAACTTTGTAAGATGATCCTTCCCTGGCAATAAAACTAGACATTTCTCTTCCGGCTCTAAATTAGCATATTCAAATCTGCCTTTACACCTTATTATTTGTTTCTCATCTAAATATAGTCCTAGCTGCCTAACTAATAAATTTGAATTTTCCAGTATCAAATCTTTTATCACTTCATTGTAATGTCTAGTTTGTACACATTTTTCCCATTTCGTCAAAGCTAACTTCAATTCGTTCTCACTCACATATTTTTCGCTATTTACTTGTATCGTAAATTCTATTTTACGAATTTGACACAACTTCCGTTTAAATTTGACGAATGCTCTGTGACACCATGCAGTTACCCTGAGAAGTTTGTACAATTTACTGAATCGTTCCCCTTGAATCTCATAAGGTGTCTCGATTTTTTCTTCTACTCCAACCAAGTTTATTTCTTTATACATTTCTTGCGCTGTTTCCTCTTGTTCTTCTTCGTCTTCAATGTTAATTTCATCTGGCCACATCTCTTCCTTTTCCAACCAAGCTAGACCATCCCACCAGATTTTCATATCTCTTAGCTCTGATACTCTGCATCCTCTAGTTGCCACATCTGCAATATTATCTTTTCCTGGTACAAAACGGATGTTTAATCCTCTAAATTCTTTGATTTCTGCAACTCTCCTTTCGACAAATACCGGTAACGGCTTTCTCTTTTTAATCCACGATATAACGCACTTCGAATCATTCCAAATTATACGATTCGTTATTTTTATCTCTAATTTACTTTCAATTAATTTTAAACATCGACATCCTATCGTTACCCCCAACAATTCCAGTCTTGGTATTGTAATTCCTTTTGCCGGTGCAACCCGTGCTTTTGCAAATATTAATTTCGATTTTCGACTTTCCACACTTTTTAGATATATTACTGCTGCATAAGCCAACTTAGAAGCATCGCAGAAACAATGTAATTCAAATTCTTCATCTGTTAATTTTAAATGTCTTTCTATTTTTAAAGTTGGAATTTCTCTTCAGTCACTTTGTAACTCATTCCACTCCTTCTGCATTTCTTGTCCTAAACATTCGTCCCAACCACTTTTATTCTCCCATAGTTTCTGCATAAATATTTTTCCCTTGATGGACACTGGGCAACATAATCCTAATGGGTCAAAAACCGAACTTATGATCTTAAGTGTTTGCCTTTTTGTTGAGGCTAATAAATCGTTATTTTTTATCTTAATTGAAATTTCATCATTGATAGTATCCCAAATAACTCCTAAAACGCTTATGATATCCTGTTTATCTTGAAAAAATGCTGGTATTTGATTCATTACACTTTTATTGTTTGAATTCCATTCACGAATATTCATGGAAGCTTCATCAAACAATTCTTTAGTCACCTTGTAAAATGTTAACGCTTCGTCCTCTGAGGAAAATCCTGTTACTAAATTATCGACATAAATATTTCGGCATATTTGATCTGCGTATTTATTCTTTGATTTCATGATATGATACCTAACTACAGCATTTAGCATAAATGGACTTGAAATCACTCCAAATAAAACTCGACAAAATCTATAAATTTCTAAGTTATTATCGGAGGGTTCCTTAAAGGGGTCCTTAAGCCATATGAACCTAGTAACATCTCGGCTATCTTCATTTAACCCTATTTGTAGGAATGCTTTCTCAATATCTCCAACCATGACTATGGCTTTTAATCTAAATCTTAGTAATATTCCTACCAAGTCTTCTAATAAAACCTGTCCTCTTAGAAGTGATTGATTTAAACTTATTTTTCCTTTTCCTGAAGTAGCAGATCCGTCATAAACTACCCTGACTTTAGTACTAGTCTTGTGGGGAGTAAACACCGCGTGATGAGGAAGATAATGAATTATCTTCCCCTTGTCTTCTTTGCTAACCTTAATCTTTTCTATTATTCCTACACTAAGTTGTTCTGTAATTATATCATTGTATTTGGTAATGACTTCTTTGTCTCCCCCGATTCTCCTGTATAATGATCTTAATCGTCCGAGTGCTAACCCATAATTTTCAGCTAAATTTGTGGGCGGGTATTGTCGCCACGGCCACGACACTGAGTATCTTCCATCTTTTACTTTAATGTTGTTTTCGAACTGCTCTAAAGCCCAGTCATCCTCGACTTCCTCCCGACCACTTTCTTTAATCCCTAATGTTTCCAGACTCCAGAATTGTTTTAAATTAAGATCATTTTCCCTGAGAATTGACCGATTGTCTTCCTGCATGTACATCTCAATGTCCCTCCCCTGTTTGGTGCAACATAACATACTTATTAAACAAGGATTTTCGTTACTTACTTCACTTCTTCCGGTAATTATCCACCCAAATTTCGAACTTACTATATGCAATCCTGGTCTTAATTCTATTTTTTCTAAGTTAATGACATCGAAGTAATAATCATTACCTATCAAAATTTGAATTTCTCTATTGTCCATTAATAATTTAGGGTTGTCTGCAAATTCTAAGTGGGGAAATTTTTTCTTAGCGTATTCCAAATGTTTATTATATTCTATCCCATTTTTAACTATGAATGGCACAACGTTGGCTGTTATGTTAATGAATGACCCGTCTAGTACTTTAACTTAACACTCTACAGTGTAAGACTCAATAATTTTAGGTTTAGCTGTACCAAATACGGATACCGTTAGCTTTTCTTCTATTATAGGAGTTAACCCTAACCTTTTAGCAAGCGATTCCGCAATATATGACCGGTGACTGCCGCTGTCAAGAATTAGACGACAGTAAACCCCCTTAGAATTTTCTAATTTACTTACTTCTACTGTAGCCGTTTGTAAAGCTACTAAAGGAGCTCCTGCCATTAGTGACTTTACCTCTCTCTTATCATTATCTTTAACAGTAACCTCGTTTTCCTTAAGTTTATTTTTCGCATCTACTCTCCTAAGACACAAACTCCTATGATGAAATTTACTCTTACAGTAGTAGCAAACCTTATTTATTTTACAATTTTGAGCAGAGTGCTTAGCTGGTTTCAAACATTTAAAACAACAGCCTTTGAGTTGCTCTTTTCTCGCGTCTATAGTTGAGAACTTAGTGCAATCATCCGTCCAATGCGCCTCACCACAATACCTACACTTAAGCTGCCCTACCAGTAACATACCCGTAGTACTTTGATTTTTACCATACCCTTCCTTAACAGGTTCAGCCCTTTTATAACTCTGATCGTACCTATTAAATTGTTCGTTCCTACCTAGTGCACCAACTCGTTCCCTATTACTGATTAACAAATTTAAATATTCCCTTAATTGTTTACAATCGGTTTTTTCTGTCATGTCACCTTTATTTATTTTTAAAGATTCGAACATTTTAAGTTCTTCTAACTGTAGAAGAATGTCAGATGGAAACTTAGACCTAATAAGAGACAAAGTATTTGAGTTTTCTATACTCTCTCCCAAACCCTCTAACGATCGACAAACAGTTTCAATTTGATCTAAAGTTGATCTTAGCCTTTGCGTATTATTATTTGACGTATTTAAATTCCTAAGTTTAGTATGCAAGTTCTCAATAATAAGGTCCTTATTAGCAAATCTAGATTTTAACAAATCAAGAGCAGAGTCATAATTTTCATTGGTTAACGAAAACCCAGCAATAGCTTGAGCAGCATCTCCAGAAAGATGCTGTTTAAGCAGATTAAATTTTTCAACCTTTGACATTTTAATTTTATTATGAACAGCTGTTTCAAAACGTTCCCAAAACTCAAACCATTTGAGTCTATCGCCAGAAAAGGTTGGAAGCATAACTTTTGGAAGTTCAGCCGAAACGTCCCCCGTATTTTCTGAGCTAGTGCTAGCAGCGCTTGCGTTGTTACAACTTAATAACCTATTTTGAAGCTCAATTTGAACGTCTTCTGCTTCCAGCATTAGCTCAGTAAAATTTTCAACTTCCCCTTCAAATTTTGTTACTTCCTCTGTGGTTTTTGAAACCGATTCTAATTTAGCGATCACCTCCCGAAATTTTTCCAAATAATTTTTAGATTTAGACGCCAAATCATTCCCTAATTTTTTATCAATAGTGCCCTCCTCGAAATTTGTTACCCATTCTTTAACTTTTTCCGTAATATCAACCAACCTTTTCTTTACTGGCCCCAATACTTTTCTAACCGATCCCGCAGTGGAAGCAGCCATGCCTTACTCCTGAACGCCAACGCCCAAGAGAATTTAACCTAGAGAGATACCTTTAACCTTATAGCTCAGCCAACTAGTGTTCCTCAGCAGCTCCTCAGTGTTCCTCAGTGTTACTCAGTTCCTCATTGTTAAGATACCTCTATATTTCTTTGATTGGATCAGTAAACCACGCTCTGCTACCATGTAATGAAATCGGCCATATGATTTCACTAATATTGGCTAGATAGAAAAACGAGACCTTTTTTTTTTCTTTCCTTTCAAAAAGACTGAATTATTTATTGTTTTGACAATATAAAATCAAATATTTTTCTAACAAGTTCTAAAAACAAAATAATCTTAATTCGCTTTCGCGACACAACACAAGAAAATAGTATTGTTTATTTAAGTACTTTGGATCCTGTTTTTAAGCTATAATCAGTATTAGGTTCTAACCATTTTAAAGATGACGACATCTTAAAATGGTAATATTATATGCTTCAATTTCAACAGTAAATTGTGCTCAAACAATCACTAAATCGGAAAGTTTAATAGGAAAACCTAATCACTTAGACAAAATCACTTGGACCACTCTCCTTCTAATTTGGCTAATTATAAAATGTTCACCTCAGTTATAACGTAAAGCTTCTAACTAACCCTTGAAACCTTAAGTACGAGTATATAATATACTTCAGTCGGAAGTGTATAAATATTCATTACACTACAGAATATAATGTAATATTTGTTTTATGATCCCTTTAGGTAGAAGTCGCAAGCTATTATAACCGTATGTGAGAGAACCTTTTAACCCTTCGCATGATTTATTGAAAAGGGATTAAACTTATTTATTATTCTATATTGCTGTCTTAAAAAGTAATATTTACGACCCGTAAAAGTATCTT
Organism: Gerris lacustris; assembly: GCA_951217055.1. Classification (NCBI taxonomy): domain Eukaryota; kingdom Metazoa; phylum Arthropoda; class Insecta; order Hemiptera; family Gerridae; genus Gerris; species Gerris lacustris. The sequence continues at coordinate 85,050,714 of OX578277.1, forward strand.
TAAATATTATAACGCATTTAACGTACCTTTAAAATATCAAAGCATGTTCACTGCCACGTAAATTCTAAATTTTTTTCGCTCTTAATTTTAAACGTTTATATTTAAATTACCTTCATTAATTTAGAATTTTTAAGTTTGTATTACAGTCCAATTAAATATAATAATAAAATGCTTTTATTTAATTTATCCCTTTTATTAACTCATCTCTGATATAATCTACCGTAAATATAATTTATATTCATTTTTTCTTTTGCTGTCCCTTTTATATTTAATATTATATTTTTTACTTGGGTCTTCAGGGGTAAATGAAAACACTTTTTTTAAAAAGGTGATATTTTATCCCTTAATTGGGATACCTTCAAACCTGCAAAAAGTTAATTTTGTTATCAGGTATAGTCATTTTTTTTAATATTACCCTTAATAACGTAGCGTTGCCGTATGGCAACAGCAAAACCTTCTCCTTTTATTATTGTCTGGAGAGGTACGAGTTAATATTGAACTTTTTAAATGTTAATATTACGTCAAAAGCAGGACTAAATTATTTGTTTATTATTATATTTATTTGTATTATTATTTGTTTTTGTGCAACACAAATGCGTGCGACAAGACAGGTTTAAATAAATTGGATAGGCGTGAAGTCTCACGTAAAAAAAGTTTCGTTGGTACTCAAAATTTAAAAAAAATATTTTTTCCCCGTGACGAGAATTTGCCCCCACTTTTGGTTTCCCAGTTAATCGGATCAAATTACCATTCTTATTTTTTCATTGGCCCATCAGACCGCACATTTTGAATATTTTTAGTAAGAGAGGAAATACGAATTTAGAGGGGGGGGGGGGCATGCAAAATTTCGATTTTTTTGACAAAATGGCGCCGAAAATTAAACACTTTCCCTAATTGATATATATATTTGTAATCTACTCTTCAATTCCTTTCATTAGATACCCCACTCAAAATTTAAAAAAAAAAAAAATTTCGAGTAACATGAATTATCCGCCATCTTGGATTTCCAGTAAATTTCTATGGCCCACTAGACCACACATTTTGCATATTTTTCTATATTTTTAGTAAGAGCGGAAATACGATTTTAAGAGAGGGGACACGCCAAATTTCGATGGTTTTTTGACAAAATGGCACCGAAAATTAAACACTATCCACAAGTGGTATATATATTTGTAATCTAATCTTCAATACCTTTCATTTGATACCCCACTCAAAATTTTAAAAAAATATTTTTTTCGCGTGACGAGAATTATTCACCATTTTGAATTTGAACAGCTAATAATTTTGAGTTCTCTATATTTTTCCTGCGTGCGCGTCAAAACGATCTTTAATACTGGAAAGATTTATGTTTTTATATCTTTTGATTCAAAAGTTATTGGAACCGTACAGAGTGACAGACAGACAGACACAGGAACGAAACTATAATAGGGTATCTTTTTTTGGTTTTACCAACGAAACCCTAAAAATGGGATACTCCAAATTTGTGACTGAAAGAATTTTAATTTTTTTAAATTAATTAAATAATTTTATTATTAGTAATGAAACTATTAAGAATAAAGAATGATTAAAAATATAAAATTATTGCAGTTTCATAAAATTTAATTTTTCTGCCCTAAATTGAGCTTCAATTTTAAAGTTTTCATACGGCAACGCTAGGACATAAGCCTTACAGTTTTATTTTAAGTCGTAATTTTATTCAATCATATTTATATACAAATGTTTGATGTTTTTGTTTTGCCTAATGTTAATTTTTTAAGAAGAGTGAAGGAGATTTGTTGGAATAAAAGTCCGTGTGTGTGGTTTACATTTTTATTTCATACAAAGCTTTCGCTCAGGAAGCCGGAGTTTCATCAGTGATCTACAATAATAAGAACGAAAATGATAGAATTGAAAATTATAGGAATATAATAAATTTAATAAAATAGCACTAAAAGTCTTACCAAATAAGGTGTGTAGTAATTTTGACTCGTTTTAATAGTTATTACATAGCACGATATTACATTTTTTTTATATAACCAACAAATTTGAATTATTTATTGCTTCCGAGCTTACCGAAGGTAACGGAAGCTATGTGATCGTTTCGAAGAACGAAAATATTTAGGTCTCATATTTCAAAAATTCCAAGACAGAAATCCGTTTCGTCTCTATCTGTCGGTCTGTCGTTCGATTTTTGCGAACCAACATATCATAAAAACTACACGTCATACGATGGTAGGTCATAATTAGCCCATTGTTAGTCCCATATAAGTTTCAACCTTCTGCGCTTATTTGTTTCTCTTCCACATGCGCACTAATACATCTATTTACACCTATAGCTTCAAAAGTACTTGTCTGATTTGTATGAAACTTTTACAGTTTATCGAAAGTAATCCGCAGATATCCCAAGATTAATTTGAACCGTCTGTGCTCTTTAACTTTTGCTAAATTAATAGTTTAATTCATGTAAAAAATTAAAACAATTTTGACAGATTAAAAAACAGGGAAACAATTAAACAAATTAGACAATAATGGCTTGTAAAAATAGTATAAAACCAATACAGAACGTGGATAGGATGCGAGGAAGCTATGTGCCACACCAATTGGTCTATTTTTATTAGTATTAGATATTATATTTGTATAAATACTGCTTAATTTATTGGTGTCCTGTTTCAAGTTTGTTGTTTGTATTTCATTTTGTGAATAACATTTCCAGTGTAAGTCGTTTTTGGTGGTGTTTTTCAGTGTGTAAAATATTATATTTATCGCCTAAAGTGTGTTTAGTATTGTGTGCGTGTTCTGATATAGCTGTGTTAGTGTTGTTGTTTGAGATGTCTTTGATATGTTGATGAAATCTGTAAAGGTGACTGCTTCCGAGATTTAGCCAACAGAAATCCTGGGAAGATGTCCCATGCTAGGTGGCTTACTGCTGCCAATCGTATATTAAGGTTGTGTGTTTCCACAGAGCAGCCATAACATGAATTAAGAACATTAGTAACTTTTATTCAAAATGTCTATGCTCCTATACCTGGTTCTGCATCAGGAAAATCCGTTTGCCACAAGATGGCGCTAGGAATGTTTTTAAAACCATCGAATTTGTAAAATTTTTTCTGAAGAATAAAAGATAATATGTCCAGTCATTCAAATAAATAGCTATTTTGCTCATCCAGAAAATATTCTAATAGCCATGATCAATGACAAGGACCGGGAAATAAGATTGGGAAAAATAAACAACACAAACAACATATTTTTGTCCACAATTTGTGGACAAATTTTCATCTGCCATAATCAAAATAAAATTTTAATAAACAGGTCAAGTGTGTGCTAGTCAGCACACAGCGAGGGTCCGTAGGCCACACTATATAGTGTTTAACTGTAAAGTGTATAAACAGTGTTTTTTTTTAAAAAATGCTAAAAAGCTTACTTTGAACTATTCTAAGGGTCTGATATTCTCAAAACACACTCTGATAAAGTTTTTTTTTTGCCACTGAACCGGACTACAACCATATAAATACTTCGAAAAGACCATACTTATTAAAAAACGTATTTTGTCAATAAAAAATAAAATAAATAAAATTTTGTCAATTTTTTCGAAATTTCCAAAAAGTGGTATCTTTACTTTTGGTCGAAGAATGTTCAGGATTTTTTCAGTTTTTTTGCACTTCACATAAGCGAGAAAGAGGGGGGGGGGACACGTTTCACACCCACTTCTAACTTGCCTACGCTCGCCCTATCAAAGTTATAACCAAAGAATTATATATTTTTGTAATCAGCTCGACGTACCCTTTCATATGATACCCCTCACGGTGTCGAAAAAAAAATTAACCCTTAAGTTTTTTTGCCCTAATTTTTTTGAAAAAAAATTTTTTAAATCGCTATATTTTTAAAATATGTGGGTAGGTACAAGACACATACATGCCAAATTTCAAAGTGATCGGACGAAAGGTGTAGCCGTGAGAGCACGCGACAGGACGGACGGACAGACACACGCAGGAAAATATAAGGGTCCAGGTTTTGCCTACGGACCCTAAAAATTAGGGAATTCAAAATTTCAACCAGAAAGTTATGTCCACAAAATAAACTGGTATGAAGTGTCGGTTACGGATCCTTCAGTCTTACTATTGAGTTATTTAGGTCGTTTTAGAGTATTCAGTCTTATAAGGTAAGACTTTTTCAAATTCAAAATTTACTTTTTTTATAGAAATATTATGTGATACTGGTAACAGATGCCTCATCAACAGTGTATAAGGAAGAGGAGCCACTATTATATATTGAGCAACCTAGAGAGCAAAAGAAAAATGCCAAGGTTTTAAACAAAAAAAGATTTCAAATTTTAAAAATTAAAGTATACAAATTTAAAGTCGTATTATAATTTTATACATACCTATATGCCAAATTTATTTTAGTCATTTCAATAATAGCCACATAGGGCTCTGGAAATTGTATTATTTTAATTTTCCCGAAGAGAAATACAAATAATAAGCTAGGAGCTGCATAACACCAATTTTTTTTATTATCTTTGGAATAACACAATGGTATACATATGTATGTACCTCACTTATCTCAATCTATAATTTTACTTGAAACTTGATATCATGTTTTTTCTTCCTGCAATCAAATTATATGTCATCAAAGAGCAGATGGATGCTAATAAGTGAATAAACAAAAGAGTTTTTTTAAAGCTTTGAAGCGATAGTGCACCACCTAGGTGTCATAAAAAATGTCAATAAAAAATAACTAACCTCTTATAATTAACTACCGAATGCTTCGTAGAAGCTAGAAAAAAATCATATTAAAACACTTCCTTAAAATTATAAATACATCAATGATTTTTTTCAAAAATATTTAAATTTTAGAACTTTTAATTTCAAATATGTAGTAAATTCAACCTCCATCTAAATATGTCACACGCTTGTTACAAATTTGTAATTATTCAGTGACCTGAAAATTCCTTCAGGGAGGCATTTATGTTCGATTCTTTTAAAACCTATTCTTTCACTTGTTTATAACTCACGTTTAGTCTATTGTAAATCACTGCGAAGGGCATTTTAAGGTTGGCTTAATAGTGGCCTTGTTTATAAGGATCATTAAAGAAGGGCGAGGAGCCACAACATTCCAGCTGAAGAAGAAGCCTTTGAGCCAACAGGAACAGTTTAGGGTCCTTTGGAATTCCGATTGTTCTCCCTACAATCTTTGACACTAAACAACAGCTTCAGCTAAAACTTCAACTGCACCAAAACTGGTTATAGGTATAATCAATATCTACAAGCATCGCTATTAACATGGGAACTTAACAAATAATAGTTCACACGCTATAAAATAACATCTATAGAAAACACATTTTATCTATGCTTTCTTTTATTTTAAATCTCAACCTATTGCAGTATTCTAGATAATCTAACTATGTTTTTATTAGATTTAATTTGAAATAATATTAATATAAATACCAGGATGATTTACGTTATTAATTAATAAATTTAAATTTAAACAAAATGGATACAAAGAAAAATGTCATATTAAGACTTAAGGTCATATTAAACTTAAGGCAATATATTAGAATCATGTAAATTAAATTATTTGTAGATTAAAATATAAGTCAACTTTTAAAACATAACAAATGGTATACAATTATTATCTTTCAGTTAGTCAGCTTTAGATTAACATTATCACAGAAATGAGTTTTAGAATTCCGTTTAGGCATAACTGCTAGAAAATAACTGTCTTAAGAAAAAAAATATTGGACGGTCCATTGTATGTAAACTAGAAGATTATCAAGATTCTAGAACTTATGTCATTTAAAGAAATTAACGCATTATAATATGTAAGATTATAATTGAAGCGAGCTTCTTACATTCAGCGAAATATGCATCTTGTCTGTCTGTCTGTCTGTGTGTAACGTTTACGTGTCCGACGATAACTTGAGTAAAAGTTGACCTATTTAGTTGAAATTTGGTATACATCTTCCTTTTACTAATGCTCAGGCTAAGTTCGTTGGACAGCGTGATCCGTTCAATAGTTCGCGCGCAATGCTCGCGTAAACATGAACTTCAAATTTAAAATTGGAATTTCAGGACAGAAAAAAATTCTATCATCACCTATTCGATGAGACAAACATTTTTTAAAATAACATTTTTTATTAAAACCAACAACGACACTGCTATGAATTAATAAAGATCGCTAAAACTATTAAAACGGACCTTAACGTTTAAAATAGAGAAAACAACCTTTTTACCGATATCTTACGTTCTAACCTAACGATTTTAATAAAATTTCATGTACATCGGCTAAAGTACAATTGAAACAAGTATGAAAAATTTCAACTTGATACAAGTAGTAGTATTTGAGTAATGAAGTGATACATTCATAATAATAATTTAAAAGCTATGACGGGTGGTTAAGATTCTTATAGTCTCGTAGAGTATAGGTTTGTTTAAGAAGTAATGCTTTGTACCGAGTACCTCCACTCTACCCCATACTGCCCTCTTCCACTTACCTTCAACTATGACATTCATCATGATTAAAAAATTTCAATATTCAGTATTTTATTGCAATATGCTCGCTTCAATGATAGAGCCATGCGATGCCTAGTAATAATTCAAGGGGCAATAGCTAATGCATGTGGCTTGGAAAGCCAAAAGTTGTATAATATTATTATCAAAATATTATACTATTTATTGTTAAGTAAATTACATACATAAGTCCACTAAACATATTTTTCTTTTTAGGTTCCGTAGGCAAAATAAGGACCCTTATATTTTCCTGCGTGTGTCTGTCCGTCCGTCCGGTCGCCTGCTCTCACGGCTACACCTTTTGTCCGATCACTTTTAAATTTGGCATGTATGTGTCTTGTACCTACCCACATATTTTAAAAATATAGCGACTAACAAAAATATTTTTCAAAAAAGTTAGGGTAAAAAACTTAAGGGTTAACATTTTTTTATTTTTTTTGGACACCATGAGGGGTATCATATGAAAGAGTACGTCGAGCTAATTACGAAAATATATCATTCTTTGGTTATAACTTTGATAGTGCGGTCGTAGGCGAGTTTGAAGCGGGTGTGAAACGTGAAAAAAATATTATTTTATTTTTATTTATTGACAAAATACGTTTTTTTATAATTATGGTCTTTTCGATGTATTTATATGAAGGGTACAGGGGAAGAACCATCAGAGTCCATTTTATTGTGAATTTGAGATAGAGGTGCCATTTGGTGGCGTTTTTAGAGTATTTTTTTAAGCATTAATAGTTAATGGGATAAACAATCAGTGTCCAGCTAAAAATGAAGGTAGAAGATATACTATACAGGGGAAGAACCATCATAGTCTCAGCGGTTGTGGGGAAGAACAATCAGAGTCCATGGAGAAGGGTAGGAAGCCAACCCCCCCCCCCCCCCTCCACAAGTTACGTCAAGTGTCCCATTGCTACAAGACCAATACGAGTGCTTAAAATCACAAAAGAAAAGCCTTTACTATTTTTCTACACATCAGCATTTTCCGGTTTCTTTAATAGCACATCCATGGTTAAATTCCGTAAAAAAACTAACAGAAAAGAAAAAAATAATAATAATTATAATGTAGACCTACGGAGAACTTATGTTGACAGACTGCCCATCAAAGGTGCAAAATTACGTGACCTACTGCATCTTGCCAAATTTTTGGAGTGTGATGATGCTAAACATTTTTACCGAATAGAAAAACAACTCTGACACTCATAGAAAACATAGATGAATGTATTGAGACAGATGACGACTTTATTGATGATCCTCCCATTGATTTTGAGCAAGATTGTTAAATTATTTTATTAAATTTTATTATTGTTGATAGACATTATTTCAGTCTATTATTTCTTTATTTTCAGCGAATAAAAAAAAAAAAATTGATTTAAATTAAAAAATTAATTTAATTAATTAAGAATTAATAAAAAAAATAATAATTTAATTAAATTATACTTTATTGTATTTTCATTGTAGTTTCATAAATAAGTTTAATAACCATCAAAAATTGTGTTTTTCGTTTTCTTTAAGGATATCTTCCCTAAAATAACCTCCCCAATCACATCCGCTTCCAATATTTTGGGTGCCACACCCTCTTAATTTGTCCCTAAATTCTTTTATACGCTATTTATTACTTAAAAGGTCTTGTTAACAAACTAATTTGTGTTGATAGGATTATTTCAAGAGATATCTTGGATTCTAGGAGACTTGAAATTTTAAAATTAGTTTTTCTCAAAAAGGGTTTGAGTGGACTCTGATGGTTCTTCCCCTGTACCCTTCATATGGTTTTAGTCCGGTTCAGTGGCAAAAAAATACTTTATCGGAAGTTTGTTTATGTGTTTTGAGAATATCAGACCCACAGAATAGTTCAAAGTAAGCATTTTAGCATTTTAAAAAACACCATCAATAGGGTACTACTTAAACTATACATTGTGGTCTACGGACCTTCGCTGTGTGCTGACTAGCATACACTTGACCTGTTTATTTTCTTCCCTTTTTTACCGCATTTTCGAAGAAAAATAAGCTATTGCAATGGCTTAAAAATGTTTATAATGCGAATTTTTGAAATTTTTTTCCACGTAAATCCGTTTTAGACCATTCTGAATCGATTAATGAAATTTGACTCTTTCTTTTATGTATTTTGACTTTTGTACCCCGTACCATAGGGTACCTTTTTTTTTTTTCTTCTTTTTATTCTTTCAAATTCTAAACCAAAATTTCCCTATATTATTATAAGCCAATAATACGCAGCTTTCTTAGAAAATTCGCTCATTAAGTCATGGTGCATTACTGGACTTTTTCATTTTATATTTCATTTCGTGGCCAGGTCAGGATGACTTCTCGCTGGTGCGAACAAAGGGCTTATAAAACTATATGCAGTATTAGACGATACGCGGTCGACGTGTCTAACCATTGGCATTAGCAACTGGATAGAAGTCATTTCACTTATAGTGGCTATTTTTTATTTGTATATCATGATACTGGGTAAACAGCGAGGGTGAGTACTAAGCTGCATCCAGGACCCGAAGATCCTGTGTGTCACGCGCGATGTGTTAGACTCTAAGTTAGAGGGATTAGAATTGTCCGCAGAATAGAAAGACTTAAGCTGGAATCCCAAAAAAAGGATTATGTGGTAATAGTAATTTGTAGATGGGTTAATAAAAGAGTGCGAAGGTGAAGTTTCGAAAATAATTGTGAAAATCCGGAGCCTTAAGTAAGCTTTAATAACATGGATTAAACTAAAATCAATAAAAATACAATAAGTAATCCTTAAAAGTAACTTACATAAAGATGAAATAAAAGAAAGAGGAATAATGTCCCAAATAAGCACTAACCTGCAAAAGAAAAAAACAACATTGCATTAGTAGCAAACTCAAGAAGAATTATAGGATCTAAAATAAGTGGAAAACATGGTGATTGGGAACGAGGATAACATACACTACTGTAAACCTGTAAACAGCAGATACTCCATATTATTATGTTTAAAAATACAGATAGCTTATAATTAAACAGCCTTTACTTGCGCTCCACCTAAGACTCATGCTAAGAATCGTTGCTATGTTTCCTATTATCATGTAGGCCAAGCGATTAAATGAAACGGCGTAATAATTAATTGTTTCGTTTCCAAATTCTTCATAAAACAATCAGGATTATATTAATAGTACATTACGCGTCGAGTGCGGAAAGTAGCATTTTGCATGCGAGTGTGGAGTTTGCACCCGAGCGATAGCGAGGGTAGTAAAATCACACGATCAATGCAAAATGCCGTTTTCGCACGAGTTGCGTACCGTACTTTATCTACGATTGTTAGATTTAAATAATAAATACAGAAAAAAATAAACTTGCTGTATGTAAGTTCGTATCTCTCTCTTGATAAAGATGGCATTAATTCATTAGTTGTATTTTTTGCCGAATTAATTATTTCTGGAGGAGCATTATTCTCAACATTTTCGTCAAAGTCACTTGATTCACTCATTGTTTTTCACTAAAAACTCGATATAAACAGTTACTTTAATAAAAGAACAGCAAATTAGTTTTGTTAAATGTAAACAAACTTGCTAATCGTGCGTAAAGCTGAAGAATTCCTCTTCTTTACCGCACTAGCGTGGTAAAGGAGAGGAATTATTCAGAACTATGAGACGCGCATGCGCAATGAATACAAGTACGTAAAGAATCACTTTCTACGCATCTAAACAAAGATATAATGTTTATATTTCGTATCAATCGTAGATAAACATCATTCATTCCATTACTAAAGAATAAAATAACCTGCGAAGCACAGTTTGAAGATATTTATTAATGCAGTAATGCATCTATTACGAACGATAAACAACCATTTACAGGGTGTCCAGTCCAGCAATATTAAAATTTAAAATTCAAGCATATTTCAAGGTTTTCAAGGCTAAATTTTATAAAATTCAAGGCTGGGTTTATTAACATTAGTTATTAAAATAGTGATTTATTCACAATTTCTTAGAATTATAGAAAAATAGTATGAGTTCAGCAAAATAATATTAAGAGATTTTATTTTTTGGACTTGTAGAATATTGTAGTAGTCTGGAGGGTTTATTTTGGACTGAAAGTCCTTCGAGTATATATTTTTATTTCATCAAAGCTTTCACCTTGGGAACCTGAGCTTCTTTAGTGATCACTAAGCTCTGATGAAATAAAAATAAATATCACTCGAAGGACTTTCATTCCAAATAAACCCTCCAGCCTACTATAATATTAATAGTATTAATTCAACCTAATTACAGCAGTAGTACCCATGAAAATGTAAACAGAATACTTACTATTAGAAGTCTAAGTCAAGTTATTAGAAGTCCAAACTTAAACAAACCAATTGATAGAAAATAGTAGTTTTTAAAAACATTTTTGTTTCGGTGTAAAAATCAATAACCACTTTTTTTTTAATTTGTTAATAACTCAGGTTGTACTTGTACTTAATATTTTTTGCTGAAACCAAGTCTACAACATACGTCACATGTTAGCGCACACCACACCATAAAAACTAATGAATTTAATTTAGCCAGTTTTGCACCTACCAAGTCGGATTGGTGCAGACAGACATACATGCATGGAGGCAGACAGACAGGAAAAAAAGATAAGGCCATTTAAGGTTATCGTAATATATGAAATGAAAAAGTATTAAAACTTTTTTAATTCTGATCAATGTGCAGACAAAACTTTTATTTCATAAATAACGATTACAGAGTAGTGGATAAATAAAAAAGAATTGACTATTTATAACAAACTTATAATCAATTTCACAGCTAAAACAAAAAAGTAGAATTCACTGGAACAGACAAACCGATCTATAAGTTTATTCTAACTTATCTCCTAAATTATTTCAAGGGAAAACTTTATTTTAGATCCTTCTCAAGATAAAACTTATAAACCCAACTCTTCACTTTGCTTCTTTTAAAATTATTATCTCTGCTATTTCCAGCCAAGTAAAAACAAAAAAATTGGCCAAGAATGTGCTTTCAGTACAGAAAGGGAAGCTATTTAACAAATATAGGACTAATTCGTACACCAGCATAATCAGCCCCACCGTATCAAGATGGTGGCCATTTAAAATTTTGTATGGAAGCGGCTGTGGAGGTCATCTTAAATGAATATCACAAACTGTCACTCCTCGTAAATTGAAATGACTTTAATATCAAAGCAGATTTCAGCCTTCAAAAGGCCATTATCAGTTACACCAATAAAAATATTTAGTGAGAGGTGGGACAACTTCACGTCAAAGATCGAAAGGAGACTCAATAGGCACTGATGCTGGCCTTTTGAAGGCTGAAAGCTGCTTTGATATTACAGTAATTTTAATTTACGTGGAGAGACCGTTTGTGTTATTCATTTTAAAGTTTGTTTTAAGCTTTATTTTCCTAGAAGCTCAAGCGATAGTTGCCCAGCGATTATCACTGAGGACTCCTCTTCCGAGTTTGCATGTTACCATTTTCATAGCTGAGCGACTCTTTAACATGCAAACTTTTATAATTTTGGGCCAGCGACTAACGCTGGAGTCGCGTCTAGGAAAACGTAGCTATAACCCTTTAGCTATAACTTTTGAACTGTTTATTGTAATGTCCAGATGCAATGCAACTACTCCGAAGTGTATAGCCATAGCCCAATTTGTTCAAATGATAAATTTTTAACATTTTTGGGGGGTAATACTGTCTGTCTTTACACGATCCATATTTTTTTTACAAAAAATGCAACGAATAAAAAATTCCATAAAAACAGTCTTTTTCGTTTTGATAAAGACTGATTTTTTCGTTGATTTGTTGAAGAATAGACAGAGGACTCGAAAAACGCAAATTTCAAGGACAAATGGCGCAAAGATGAACTGGTACAAAAACGAAACCTAATATATTATATTTGTATTCAGGGCGTTCACCTAATTCGTTTAACATACCACATGAATTATTTTCATTAAAAAAAATATCAGCCCCTAAAAATCCAACCCCTTGTTTTTAAGGCACGTTTTTTGGGGGTTCCGTGCAATTTTCTTGTGATTGTGTTATTACACATAACATAACTATAAAGTTTTAAATTTTTGTTTTGGGCACTTTCGGAGATCAGGTGCGTTACAAACAGACAAACGCAGGAATATATAAGGATCCTCGTTTTTGCCTGCGGATTTTCTTTCGATAAACTGAATTAAAAACAAAATAAGGAGGCTTAAACTCACTAAGAGCTTGACTATTATACATAAATTAATGAATTCATGCAATTAATTTTTTTAATTTTACATTTTAGGATTACCAATTACACAACTGGACTAGATAACACTACAGATGAGACAATCGTCGAGCTTGGACATGTTTTACCACCATTTGCATTTTGGCTGACCGTTGTCATTGCCACATGTTTGGCTATCTGTATTGTTCTTACTGTGGCTGGCAACACACTGGTTCTCATAGCTTTCTTTGTCGAACGATCGATACGTCAACCAAGCAATTATTTTATCGCATCATTGGCTGTCACTGACATCCTCATTGGTGAGAAAATTTAAACATATATATTTCTGTTGTAAAAATAATATTAGCTTAGTTATAAAGAACTCTGTAACTATAACTCTAAAGGCATTTAAATGTATTTAAAACAGTAATAAGTATTATTTTTTTCAGGAAGTGTATCAATGCCTTTCTTCACCGTCTATGTCTTGATGGGATACTGGGACCTCGGTCCCATACTCTGTGATCTTTGGCTCTCTGTTGATTATACCGTTTGCTTAGTATCTCAGTACACTGTGCTTTTGATCACAGTTGATAGATTTTGTTCGGTAAAGATAGCGGCTCAGTACCGGAGCTGGAGAACTAAAAGCAAAGTAATATGGATGGTATCACTCACTTGGATAATACCTGCATTATTATTCTTTATAAGCATTTTTGGGTGGGAACATTTTATCGGTTATAGAGATTTACTGCCAGGTCAGTGTGCTGTCCAGTTTTTAAGAGATCCTATATTCAATACAGCCTTAATAATAAGTTATTATTGGACTACTTTGGTTGTTCTATTTATTCTGTACGGTGGGATATATAAGGTTGCTTATGATATGCAAAAAAAATCCGAAGCAAAGCAAAGAAAAATGCAATCTATGGTTGCTCTGAGCGCAGGTGCGATGACAGGAATGGCTGGGAGAGCCGCAGGAATAGGTATGTCTCAAACGCAGAGCTCATTTTTATGTCATGACACTACTAAAACCAATACATTAGCTGCTCCTAGCACGATGGACTCCTTGTCGAGTCACAAAACCTCTTCTAAAACAGCTCTAACAGAGGTTGCGGCATCGTCAACTGAGAAAGCTCAACAAGAAGGAGGAGATAAATCTGAAAGATCAAGCAGCCCTGGATTCGATTCTGACGACGACAGTATGACTGGTGTGTACAATTCATCAGCTTGCAGTAAGAAAAAGATGTCACTGGCTGGTCTCATTGCACAATCAGGAGCCCTTCACATATTTTCTGGCAGTGGGGGAATAGCAAACGTTCATCCTGACAAGGCTGCTGTAATTACAGAAAATAAAAAGGATAATTTAATTGATTTTGAAGCGGACACGCCGGGAGGACAATCATCTACAACCCCGGGTGCGATATCTACTCCAGGTGGGCAATCTCAGACAGGTTTATCGTCTCAAACGGTAACACCAAAAAATGAACCAAATTTGAGTGAAAAATCCTCTTCTTGCGCTTCTACGCCTCCTACTACAAGCGGACACTCGATCAATCCTTCTTCAACCCAATTTAAAAGTAGTTCTTCCTGCAACTCTTCCATTTCGGGAAGACCAAAAAGTTTAATCGTCACAAGTCAAGACGGACATCTGAGCTACGATGTAATGACAGGAATAGACAACTCGGATTTTAAGTACATGGATGATATGTCAATTGTTTTTCCTTCAACGAATAACGAAAGTCCTTTATCGAGTATTGTAACTATGCCTTCATCTCCCACTGGAGGATCAGCAGCTGGTGCCTCTACTTCTTTACTGCAGGCGGCATTGTTACGAGCAACTGCTCAAGGCACAAAAACTCCTCCAAGCAAGCATAAGAAAACTAGCGAAAAGATAGCAACAAGTAGTTCCTCACCACCTCCACCTCCAGTAACTACTGTTCAATCAGCGGCTCCAATTACCGAGCCATCGACACCCAACGTATCTGTCAAAGAATCTTTTAGGAAATCCTCAGTGAGTGATACGTCTATTACTAGGCATCATTCATCGTCTCGACGAAGCAGCTCACGAAGAAAAGTTGTGAGCCGATGCAGTTCCCGATATGATTTTGTAAAAACTATAAGAATGCATCTAAAGAACAAGCAAAAAGCGGGAGCTAAAAGACAAAAGTCTAAATCAGAAAATCGCGCACGCAAAGCATTTAGGACTATTACGTTTATTTTGGGTGCGTTCGTAGCTTGCTGGACTCCGTATCATATTTTGGCACTCGTCGAAGGATTTTGTGCTAATCCACCGTGCACAAACGAACATTTATTTATGTTCTCTTACTTCCTGTGCTACGCGAACAGTCCTCTTAATCCTTTATGTTACGCTATGGCCAATCATCAGTTTAAGAAAACTCTAACTAGGCTGTTAAAAGGTGACTTTCATATGACCTAATTTGCATGTAAATAACTATATCATTGATAATTAATAAGTTTAAACTATATGATAATAATAAAGATAATTATAATATTAATTAATACAATAATAATTTTAAGAATAATAAAAATAATATTATATGAATAACATTTACAGTATTATAATCTTAGGTTAAGAGAAAAAATGAAAATGACACGGTATATAGCTTTATGTCAGTATGGTAAATAGCTTTAGTAGGTACTGGAACAACCTTTGGAATTATATTTATTTAGCCTGATGTACAGGGTGTTTGTAAAAACGAATTACTTTATTAATATTACAATAAATTATGTCATGTCCAAGTGTAGCAGCTATAATTATTATTTAAATATAACTGGAATTTTACATAGTTAAATTGGTATAGCGTACATTCCATTACACTTCCCTGCTTATTATTCCAGGGTTTATTTAAGCAATGAACCTAAAGTATAAAGGACGTAATATTTTCACTTAAAGTTTCACTTTTAAAAGTCGTTAATTTTTTAAATTTTTAATTTTACACAAAGCTGAGAAATGAATACATTATCTTTAAAATTGTTAATATTAAGGGTTTATTCCACAACTTAGAGCTAAGGTGGAGAGCTAATTTACTTCTGAGGACTATATTTTGATTGCGAATCTAACCCGAAATTGCTATTAGCCTTTAAAGATTGATATATATTTTTTTAGAAACTGTTCAAAATGAAGGTAAATGTCTTCCAATGGTTACCTTGATTCTATGAGGTTAGATAGGTGAAACTATAACCAAACACTTTAGTTAACCTTATTACTTATTTAGAACATAGATGGTCCCCTTAAAGATTCTCCTAACACTGAGTGAGAAATACGGGACCTACACAAATTGAATGGCTATTACTACCTTAAACTTAATTATGATGCAATTCCCCCAACCATGCGTAATAGCCAAAATTATTCAATGTTGAAACCTCATCTATTATAAATAAAAACAAAAAATAATACATTATTTATAAGATTCAAAATAATTCCTTGTTACTGAAAAAATCCGAATGAAGCGATAATCAAATAAGAAGATTAATTGGCGTTATCGTCATTAAATGAAAGAACAGCTTTTAATATCTTTGTGAAATAACCCCTTTTAAAGTCGTCAATTTAAAATAATTTTTGTTCTATATTTATAAAATTAGATTAGAAAAAGGACAGATTTAGATTGGCAATCAACCGGATACAAATTGATAAATCGATGCATCATTAAGCTTGATTTTAAAGGGACCAGGCTTTTTATGATAAAATTATAATAGTTAATTTTAGGAAGGGAAAAAAAGTTAAAAAAAAAAAAAATTATTCACTTACTTGAACATAATTTGTCAAGGACATATTAAGTTAAGAGAGAACTAGAAATTTATAATAAGTTTTTCATTGTTAATTAATAAATAAGTAGGTTAAATAAATTAGTTTACTAATAGATATAAAAATATTTGAAATAATAAAACATTGGTAAAAAAAAATGTATTAATATAGTTTTATAATTATTTTAATTCTAGTAGCCGGTCATATAGGTATTTGTTTAAAGGAAAATAATAAGATTAATTAAAGTTACCCCGAAATTAGGTGAAAAACTGAAATAATTTCACATGTTTGATATACTGCTTAATGTTTGTACAGTAAGGCTAGTGGGAGTAAACACGTTTTCCCTGGGGCCCAATAATAACTAAGTAGTATTTCCGGGCACTAATAGGAAGTTGAACCAAGAACTATTGCTATATTTATTTTAACATAGATAGGAATGTAGATTAATTTCCAACCAAGAAAGTTAAAAAGCAGGGATCAAATAAATGGGCGACGACAGATCTTGGTTCAATTCCAGGGCTTGTCCCTTGTTCGGTGATTACCCAGCATCGCTTTATAAATGGGCGACGACAGAGCTTGGTTCAATTCCAGGGCTTGGCCCTTGCTCGGTGTTCACCCAGCATCTCTTTATAAATGGGCGACGACAGATCTTGGTTCAATTCCAGGGCTTGTCCCTTGCTCGGTGTTCACCCAGCATCTCTTTATAAATGGGCGACGACAGAGCTTGGTTCAATTCCAGGGCTTGGCCCTTGCTCGGTGTTCACCCAGCATCTCTTTATAAATGGGCGACGACAGAGCTTGGTTCAATTCCAGGGCTTGGCCCTTGCTCGGTGTTTACCCAGCATCGCTTTATAAATGGGCGACGACAGATCTTGGTTCAATTCCAGGGCTTGGCCCTTGCTCGGTGTTCACCCAGCATCGCTTTATAAATGGGCGACGACAGATCTTGGTTCAATTCCAGGGCTTGGCCCTTGCTCGGTGTTTACCCAGCGTCTCTTTATAAATGGGTAGCTGAATATGTGAAGTAGCGACTAACTGGTTGCGTATAGGACAATAAGGTTTATACAGCTGATGTAGCTACACACTTGATAAGTTATCCGTTCTTCGAAAGGGGTATTTATGTGGGAACCATAGAAATGGACATAGGCAATGGGAAATTATGTGGTCTGCATAGAAATGGCCTTTATTAAGAACTTGGTTGCCTAACTAAAATTACTTGAGGTGTAGAAGGATAAAAATACTAAATAAATAATTTATAGTAAAAGGATTCAAAAGAGTATAACGCTAATATAAAGAAGCGTGAGAGAATGTATGCTAGCGTTTTTAGTAGATTAATTTTAAGATGTATCGGACGGAAATAGAAACAAAATTAAAATTAGTACGTAAATAAAATATTATTATTCCGTTATTAGAAATTTCATTTATGTTTGTGAATAAAACTCAAAGATAACATTTGTCAGTTCATAGTAAATAAAATAATTACTCCTTATTAGCATGGCAAATAGCTTATTCGCGTCATATTTTTGGACAAATGGGCAAATTATGAATAAAATGTGGAATTAAAAGTGTAGCTTTTTGAACCTGTTTCGATTCCCAGTAAGACCACACATTTTTTTATTAGATGTTTGCAGGCGGTGGGGACCATCTGCGGGCTACTTTCGACAAACCATCTAAATTCAGACCAGTAATTTTAAATACATAGGTATTGATAAGAAAAAAAATCTGAGCATGCGGAAGAGAAATCAATGGGCGCATAATGTTGAAATTGATATGGATTAACAAATTTAATTATGAGCGAGCTAATTATGACCTAAAACAGCGGTCTAATCCTTAGCGGTGAAATTAGACTTAATTTAGAATTAGTTTCTGTGATTTTTGGGGGATACAATTAGACGGCAACCAAAGAAACAATGAGTTTTAGCAATATAATGTAGGTAAATATTTAAAGGTCGTAAATAACTAACTCTAACACTAGTTCATAATTACACGTTAATGTACTTATCAGTGCACGGACGATGACTGTGTAGTCGAAACCGGATTGTATTCTATACTCATGGTTTATGACAATATACTGGTTATTACCAGTTAATTGTCATAAACCATAAGTAAAATACAAACCGGTTTCGACTACACAGTCATCGTCCATGCACTGATAGGTATATTGACGTGTTATAAATACTTATCATAAAATTTCAATAAATATAATTAACTGCGTTAAAAAAATATGGAACAAATAAACGAGTTCATTAGACAAATTAAATGGGAAGACGTAATGCCGCTGTTAATATTAAAAGCTCAATTATCTTACAGACCTCATTACTCTCGAGAAGTAATTAAGATTAGTTTTTTTAAAATTTTAAATGTAAAAGTACTTCATTAGTAGGGTTGCTGTTCTGTGCTTTAGTCAAGCACTCCACTGTATGTAATATAGTAAGTTATTATGTAATATTTTAAATATTTTAAGATTTTTTTATACTTGTGATTATTTGCAATTTATTTACTAATTTTATAATTTATTACTAATTTTTATTGATTTTGTATGTTTAACAAAAATATTCACGCGTTTCCAGAATAATTAGTTTAAATCAAATAGATATATCAAATAGATAAATAATTTTTAAATGAAAAAATATTAAATTTAAACCCTGATACAATTTGTTTTAAATCAAGACATCAATCTAAAAATGGTTGGGATATTAACAATATTATTGACCATACAATAATACTCAGTTCACCGGAAATTGCGCTTAAGATATCATCTAAGCCCCTTCTAAACTGTATTATAGAATATTATTTATTATTAAGCCCCATTTACACGGTGATAGTTCTCCCACGATAGAACTATCATGTCAGTCTACGTCATGGAACTATCGCGGAGGTGTGCAGTCTACACGGTGAGAGTTAACATACGTCAAAACTTGTTGTCTTGTACTCAAAGTTATATCCGTATCCGACATTTTTGACTTGGATACAGAAATAGAGCATTGAATATAATATAATATTAAATTATAAAACATATACAGCAAAAGGAATATTCTTATTATCTAAAATAACAAAATCTAATATCAAATGTGAAGCATGCTCACATTTGCTGCCTTTTAGATCTGTTATCACATGAAATAAATGTATAATCAAACAATAAGCCAATCTGCATTCTAGTATCTAGCGTGGTAGTTCTTAAATCTTCCGGGTGAGTACTCAGGCTGCTATGATAGAACACTCAACTATCTCGTCAGACGAGATAGTGTGAGGGCTGATAGTTCTATCGCGACAAAATCTATCACGTAGTCTACACGGTGATAGTCGACGCGATAGTTGCTATAGTGACCACAACTATCGCGCCAACTATCACCGCGTGTAAACGGGGCTTTATGTTTTCAACTATCACTTTAAGATGTCAAAGGAATGTCTAGTGTACAAACGTTCGATCAATCGTAAACGGTGGGTTAAAAATTGACAATAATATGTAAATGTGCGGCATTTCAATATTGATAGGTGAATTGCTAATAGTATTGACATACCTGGATTGTTAAGGCTCTACCGCCCTTTGAGGTTAGGAAAAACAGTAAAATTAAAATTATACTGGTTCTAAGCAAGATATCAAAAATCTAAGGCTAGGGGCGCCACACTCACACTCTGCACATGTCAGGATCGAGTACAGGTGTTTCCATGAAACTCGATCCAGATACGATCCCAGAATTTAGTGTATCGTATCTGGATCTAAAACGTATTTAATTCGTATTGAATCTAGGTTTCCATGGCAAATTTGGATACAAAAACTGTTTTCAATTCGTACTGAAACATCGTGGAAACGTAGTAATTGGTAGGTTCTCTAACCAGTATTACACTACGGCACATCAAATTAATTTGTTAAAATCGCAATACAGTAAATGTCGTACAGAACAGTTTCGACCACTTTAGTAGGGCATACATAATCAAGGATCTGATAATGCCCAAGCCTATAAGTTGACCCACAAATAATTATTTGAGCGTTCACTGGCGATGATCACAAAAAGTGAACAAAAACTGATGAGTGTCATAATCATTGGCTATTGTTGTTGTTGACAATATACTTATTACATTTGATCAGTTTGTTATCAAAACCACAATAGCTAATGTTTGAAACATAACGATTTCAACCTCTTTAGTTGATCATTATGGGGGCGCTGATAATTTTAGCAAATAATTTAATGACCAAATGGAGTGAACAAAACTGGTCAGCTTAAACATTAGCTATTGTAGTTTTTCACATTACAGTGATTAATCTTGATCAGTTTGTCATCAAAAACCACAATAGATAATGTTTAATAAAAAAAGGTTTTGACCCCTTGAGCTAATAGTGCACAAGTCATTATCAGTTGACGTACGCACGACTTGTGCATTCACTAATAATGACCAACTTTAGATTAAGAAACTGCTTTGTATCAATGATTTATACATTAACGGTTTTTGAACTCTTTAGTTGGTTATATATATGATTAATGAACCGCTAATGCCCAAATCATTATGAATGGTATCAAAATATTAGCTATGGTGGTTTTTGGCAATAAATTGATTAATTTTAGATTCAGTTTTATTTTTCATTAATATGTTTAACAATAACTCGGTATTAACAAGTAAATTTAGTAGTATTACAGTGTAGAGAAACTTTTTTTAAAAAATATATTTTTAATGTATAGAGCAGTGCAGTAGAATTTTGGAGTGAAGTTGGAAGTTAATGTCTAAGTTTTAGAAGTGGTAATAAATATACAATCGTTTAATTTAATTCTTATTTATAATCGTATATTGACTTTATAAAAAAATTGTGTACCCACTCGCTTCAGCATTTTTAAATTACTATTTCCTAGTAATAAATCTACATCTTAAAAACTCAAACTTCCATTTCAAATTCAACCTCTAGAATTAATTTCTTTTTAGCAAGTTCTAAGATAAGTAAGTTAAGCTTACATGTTAAAATAGTAAAGTGTTTGTACACTGAAAAATCATTATGGAATGTCCCAGGCTACAACATTATGTAAGACCACCGTATGAAAAATTCAGGGGAGGAATAAAGGTATGTTAAGGGCGAGGTAAAAAATATTTGGGGTTGTTGAAGAGAGAAGGAGCAATCAAAAATCTTGGGAAAATATTCTACCTTTTTGTCGGGAAAAATGTGCATTTTTAAAATACTTGAATTAAAATTACCTCTGTCCTAGAGATTTTTTTTTTTTTTTTTTACTAGTATCATATTCAATGACATAAATTATTTCACAGCTAAATTATAATAAGATTAGTTAAATTCTGACGTTTTAAGCCCATATCAAGTATCATTATCAAAGTTGTGGCATGAGTAAATATTCTTGTCTGTAATTATTTACAGCTTCTATGAGAATTATCTCTGCATAGGGTTAAAACGTCAGGATTCAGTCTAACCTTCTTTCCGCGAAAAAAAACTATACTAACCCTCATTAAAACTTTAGTTAGAGTTATTTATAGTAAAAAAAAGTTCTTTTGCGTCTCCCATATTATAATATATAATGAGAAAAAAAATTCAAACTTTTTTTTCTAGAAAACCTGCATTATATCATAAAAAATAATGGAAGAATATAAAATGAAAATTTAAACGTAATTTATAAACGGATTTATGGCTTATAGAACGATCCGCTGATCCTGTGTACACTCTTATTTTACATTATAAGTTGTAGCCCTTATGGCAGGGTTACAAGAGACACTAGCATGGCCAGTTCAATTGGCTTTTTTGCCATAGATTAGTGTAATTGTAATTTAATGTGCGTTTTATATATTTTAATATCTTTTATTTTAAAAATAATAAAAATTAATTTAAAAGGCAACGTATAATGTGCAACTTTTTTTTTTTTTTTTTCTTTTTTTTTTAAATCAATTCATGCATTGCGTAGTCTATTACTCTTAAACTGATCATGACGAATTTAGTGATTTTTTTTTTAATTGTTGAATACTACTGCGTGTAAAGAAGCAATTAACAAGTACAAAGTACATTTAATCAATAAAATATATATTTATAATTTAAAAATCCGTACGATAACAGATAAATAATTAATACAATACATATTTGTAAATACCGGTTTCCAAAAATAATAATGTAATTTTAAAATGTTACCGTAGATAATCCTACCCCTGCTACCGAAATTGTAACGGATTGATTCAATTCAAAATTTAACAGTAAAGCAGTTTATTCAATTTTTTTATCATGTTTTAAAAATGTATTTATTTAGAACTGTGTTTGGTTAAATTCTCGTTATAAACTCAAAAACAAATAATAATAATAATAACAGGACTAATTAATATTTAAAATTTTAAAACTTACACTTCTCAAGAAAAAAAATGAATATTAATAGTATAACAGCATTATCCCCTTGAATTATAATTCCAAAACACAACTACAAACCTATCAAAGCATAAAATTTATTTAAATCAATTTGCAATAATAATGTATTTATATATAAATAAATAATGTATACTAATAAATTATAGTTAGTTATATGCTTAAATTTGTAAAAAAAAAAATTGTATTAAAGTAAGCAAAAATATATTAGATATTATAAAAAAGGAAGACAAATGAACACAATAATTTTTATAAATTCTTTGTATTAAAAAAATAATATAAAATAACTAGAAAATTAATAACAATAATACATAAACAAATATATATAATATAAATTTTTATATATTAAACTATAATTAATACCTTTAAATTTTATTAATAGAATGGGCTATTACTTGTGTTATAAAAGTGATATTGTTTCAAATGTAATAAAAATAATCATTATTATTATTTTATGAGAAAAAAAATTGAAAAATTTGTTAAAACATGAAATTTGATTATTTTTATTCCTGTAATTTAATACCTGTAACTACTGATTAATTTATATATTATGAATTAAATAATTTTAAACATTTACTTACTGATAATTAGATTTTTTTTATGAATGATATTTTTTTTTCTTAAATATGCGCACATGTCTGTTAAGAAATAACCATATATTATAAAATATAGTTACTGACCAGAGGAATTTTAGAATGATTATTTAAATGCGGAGTCTTAAGAATGATATTCAGAATAATGAGAATTAGTTTAAACTGTTTAAATTAATCAAGGAAATAAAATTAAATTAACTTGAAATAAGAAATTTTATCCAAAGTAGTTTTAACTAAACTAAAATGAATAAAATCTATATTTACGATTTTGGTTCAGAGTATAAGTTATAAATTAACTACATTTTATATGGCAAAGAGTCACTTAATGATGATGGTCGTATCCCCAGTGTTTGTGTTCTTTGTCACCACCATGTTTGTCGTAGTGTGAGTGATGAGAATGATGATCATCGTGGCCGTGCTTGCCGTGATGATTTTTGTGATGATGATGATGCGAACCGTGACTGTGGTGGCCTTCCTTTCCGTGTTTGTCTTCGTGATGTCCTCCTTTCTTGTGACCGTGATGATAATGCCCACCGTGATGTTTCTTGTGGTGTTTATGGTGTCCACCATGATGCTCGTGATGTCCTTCGTCGTGATCCTCGTCGAAGAAATGCTTGTTCTTCTTGTATTCGTCTAATTTGTGAACTTCATGCTTACCGTGTGTGCTGTGTCCTTTTTTGTAGCTGCCATGATCTTCGTAGCTGTGTCCTTTGTGTCCGTGACCGTCTTTATGCTTCTCCTCGTGATAGCCACCAGAGTCATGATGTCCACCCTTCTTACCATGATGGTCGCCGTAATGATCCTCATGATGGTCTTTATGATGATGTCCTTTTTTCCCATGGCTCCAGTGATGATGATCTTCATGACCCTTGCTTCCTTTATCACCATGACTATGATGATGATCTTTATGGTACTTACCACCATCTCCTTTTTCCCAATGATGGTGATCGTGGTGATCTGCTAAGACCACACTGACAAGAACTACAAATAATACTAGTTTGAATACTAGAGACATCTCAACTGATTTGATACGGCTTTCTCTCCGTATCTTTATATATCTGGTTTCTAAACTACCTGTGCTTTACTTGATACGTTCCACTGAACTTACCCTACTCCTAGTTTCCACACGTCCGCGCTTCATTGGAGACGTTGCTTGAACGATTTGAGGGGCAGTCATTGAAAAAGGTATTTAGTGTCGTAATTCTTCTTTTGAAATTAATAATGCAGAGAAATGTCATTCACTTTCAATAGCCATACTGGTAAAATAATTACCTTCAATATTTAATTTCTCTTTTCCCTATTTTAATTTTCATAGAGTATTTAGCGTTAAAAATAGATCAACACTTTATTGATAAATGAATCTACTCTATAGTCCACAAATAAAAAAGAATAAGAAAAACAAATCTTTTCGACTTATAAATGTTAACATTATTCACACGCTACAAATTAACGACGAAACTCTTCCATTTATAACAAATTACCCTATGTACTATCGACTCGATTAGTAAATATATAACTTGTTAATATATAAATGATAAAAGTAAGTAAATTAAAGCAATAGCATTAACATCAATAATATCATTATTGCTGTAATAATCTAGTAATATATCCTTATTTCAATCGCTATACTTTAAAAACTAACAGCTCCTTTAATTTTTTAATAATCAAGATTGCGCAAATAACATAAAATATTATTTACCTAAAAATTGTAACATTTTTTTTTTTTTTTTTTTTTTTTTTTAATTTTACATATAAATTACTTGCAAATTCATTTTGCTATAAGTAATAATGATAACAAATTTTATGAGTGACATGGATTGTCATGAGAGGAGAGGCTACCCAGTGGTAGTACTCCTGTCGTGCGTATTATTAATCTAACATGTAATCCATAACATTAACATTAAACAGTAACATTAAATCTAGTGCATCGGTTGAGGTTGTGAACTATAGTAGAAGGTCACGAGGCCAATGCCTCTTCAGCCGACGGGGTGGTTGATCAGGGATATGAAGGGATGCCATGGATTTGACTAAAGGATTAGGATGGTGATTTAAGGTTTCATGGAAATGTTTATAACGGGTAGAAGCGAGGTCATGAACAAAAGGAATTTTTAGGTCGTGGTGAGTTGTAAGGTTAGAAACGTATGGTGGGGAATTGGTGATTTTTCGAAGGATCTTTGATTGAAGGGATTGGAGTCTATAGGAATTTGAGCGCTTGGTGCTACCCCAGAGCTCAATTCCATAGGTCCAAATGGGTTTAAGGATTGTATTATAAATAAGGATTTTGTTGTAAAGGGATAGGTGGGATCTTTGGTCAAGAAGTCGCAAGAGCAGTTTATATCGTCTGTTAGTGTCCGTACGTTTAGTTTTGGTGTGTTGAGCCCAAGTCAATCGTCGATCAAGGTGTAGTCCTAGATATCTTACGGAAGAGGATTGTGGGATCACTGCTTGGTTGAGGATGACTGGAGGACAAGTTGAATGTCTGAGAGTAAAAGTGACATGAACACTTTTCTGCTCATTAATTTTTATCCTCCATTTCCTCAACCAAGGTTCAAGAAGGATAAGGTGGTTTTGGATATTGGTTGCTGCTATATTAGGGTCGTGGGAGGAGGAAAATATACATTTGTCATCAGCAAAGGTAGCTATTTGGGTACTTGGATGTTGGGGAATATCAGATGTATAAAAGGAGTACAGCAAAGGACCTAGAATACTTCCTTGTGGTACACCAGCAAGTATAGGACTCGTAGGTGAGCGAGAAGAGCCACAGCTTACATGGAAGTGTCTTTCATGGAGATAGGATTTGAGGATAAGGTAGTAGGTAAAGGGAAGGACGCCCTTTAGTTTCCACAGCAGACCCTGGTGCCAAATCCTGTCAAAGGCCTGGGCCTCGTCTAGGAAGACACCAGTGCAGTACTGTTTCCGCTCAAGGGAGGACGAGATGGAGTCTACAATGCGATGACACTGTTGGATGGTGGAATGTTGGGAGCGGAAGCCAAACTGATGATTGGGTAGGATATTGGATGACTGGAATATTTTTGAGATACGTCTTAAAAGGAGTTTTTCTAGGATTTTGCCGAAGATTGGAAGAAGGCTAATTGGACGATAGGATGTAACAAGGTGGTGTGGTTTATTAGGTTTAGGGAACATTTTGATAATGCTATATTTCCATAGGTAAGGAAAATATGTTGTGCGGAGTACAGCATTGTAAATATAAGTTAAAAGGATGATGGATTTTTTTGGAAGTTGTTGAATTATTGTGGAGGTGATGAGATCATAGCCAGGGCTTTTATTTTTTGGTAAATGCTTTATTAAGTATTTTACGTCGGATGGGTTAAATGCTTTGGGAGGAGGTGAGAGTTGTAAGGGAGAATCAAGGTCTTCTAGGATGAAATTTGCGTGTTCAAGGTCAACTATGTCCGGATGGGGTTTAAAAAGATTAGAGAGGTGAAGGGAAAAATGATCGGCTCTTTCTTTGTGGGATTTAGACCAAGTATTGTCACTTTTGAGGAGAGGAGAAGAAATGCTTTTGAAGGAAAGGATCCGTTTGGTTGCAGTCCAGAGTGATTTGTCTTTAGTCGTCAGTTGGTTGGTATATTCTTCAAAAGTTTTACTTTTATAGTCTCTAAGAGCGGTCTTTAGTTGTCTTGTTAGTCTGTTATACAGTTGTTTGTCAGTTAGAAGTCGAGATCTTTGCCATATAGCTCTAGCGTGGCGTCTTTCCGTGATTAGTAAGCGAAGTGAGGTTGGAATGATTTCTGATTTAGCTTTTTTTCTTCGAGTTCTTGATGTGGCGTCCCAGACACTGCGTTGAATTGTCTCCGTAAATGCCATCACGCATGCGTCGATGTCTTGAGGAGTTTTAAGTGAAATGTTTAAGTTAGTACGTTCGTCAATTTGTTGTCTAAAGTGGTCCCAGTCAATAGGTCCGGTGATGAGAGTAGGAGGAGGAGAGTTCAGGATAGGGTTTGTATCTAATACAAGGAGTACTGGGCTATGATCTGAGGATAATTCTGGTAAGACTGTAAGGTGAGGATGGTGGGTTCTGAGAGGAGATGTAACAAAAAAATCCAAGATATCTGGGAGTTTATTTGTGGAGTAGGGATAGTAGGTGTACTCACGAGGGGTAAGGACGCGGTAAGGAGTGGTTCTAAGGGTATTAAGGAGTCTTGATCCTCGAGGATTACTAGTACGACACCCCCATTGTGGATGTTTTGCATTATAATCCCCTCCGGCAAGAAAATTAGGACCAAAAGAGTTAAAGAGGGAAAGGAAGTCTTGAGAGGATATATTTTGACTGGGAGGACAATAAATAGAAGAAATAGCGTAATTAAAGGGAGAGGAGTCAAGAGATATAGATGTACACTGTATGGCTTCCGTAGGAATGGTAGGGATAAGGTGATGAGAAAGAGAATTTCTTACCAGTATTGCACTGCCCCCACGTGCCGTATCGTCTGGGTGGTCTGTTCTGTACGTCCTGTAGTCCCGTATGTAGAAGTAGGATCGTGAAGTAAAGTGAGTTTCCGTTATGAGGGCAACGTCGATTCTTCTGTCGTGTAACATTAATATCCAAAATATATTTTTGTTCATTATCATCTATTTTAAAGCAATTTAAGTAAATAAAGAATAAATGTTGATGAACGTGTCATTAACTACAACCACTAGATCTGGATTTGAACACAAGTCTCTACCTAGCTTCTAATTTTTAAATAGTCGAGACTGCAAATAACGAATCAAATACAGAGGTGTGACTTTATAATGATCCTTTATGAATGAATAATATACTTTATCTACGATTGATACGAAATATAAACATTATATCTCTGTTTAGATGCGTAAAAAGTGATTATTTACTTGTATTCATTGCGCATGCGCGTCTCACAGTTCTGAAGTATTCCTCTTCTTTACCACGCTAGCGCGGTAAAGAGGAATTCTTCAGCTTTACGCACGATTAGCAAGTTTGTTTACATTTAACAAAACTAATTTGCTATTATTTTATTAAAGTAACTGTTTATATCGAGTTTTTAGTGAAAAACAATGAATGAATCAAGTGGCTTTGACGAAAATGTAGAGAATAATACTCCTCCAGAAATAATTAATTCGGCAAAAAATACAACTCAAAATAAATGCCATCTTTATCAAGAAAAGAGATACGAACTTACATACAGCAAGTTTATTTTTTTCTGTATTTATTATTTAAATCTAACAATCGTAGATAAAGTACGGTTCGCAACTCGTGCGAAAACGGCATTTTGCATTGCTCGTGTGGTTTTACTACCCTCGCTGTCGCTCGGGTGCAAACTCCACACTCGTATGCAAAATGCTACTTTCCGCACTCGACGCGTAATGTACTATTATAAATGATCCATTAGTGTTTCATATTTTAGTATCACTAATAATACTTTCTAAACTAGATTAAAATTAAGGAAAAATGTAGAAGAAATTATGTTGATTATACTAGTATTACTAGTATTGTTGGTTATACTAGTATTTAAATACACGCCTCTAAACAAAATGTTATCACGAATTCTAGCACCTTTGTAACTTACTCGAGGATAGCCTATTAATCTTTCTTCTTTCCATGCTAAGGTCCAGATATCTAACATGACCCTACTTTACACGCTTATCTATCTACTAAATCCTCTCTTTTCTATCAAGTATTTTTATGATTAATGGCAGTCACGGTTATTTTTTCATGTTCAAAATGTTTTAGTTTAAATATGCCTCTAGGAGCAAAAGGTCAACATTACGAGTTTAAGAAAATCTCCAGATCTTAACGACTTATTAATGATCATAACTTCCTCTCTTCTAGATAATATTGATCGACCGTACACTCTTTCTAAGGTAAGAACAGTTTTAAGCTTTTCATACAACACAAATATCTAACCAACTATTAGTATATGCAAAACTAAAACTCTATAAATCAACAGTAAATGTAAATAAATAAAAAAAATATACCTAAATAGTTTTATTCTGAAATAAAGTGAGCTTTTATTTATCAGGAGTGGATTCACTTTTCCCATTTTCAAACAAGAATGGTGACACTAATCTTGTTACCTTGGAGAAGTTAGTCCCCCCCCCCCTCCCCCCCCCCCCCACGAAACGTCGGGAAATCCACATGTTTATCCTCAATTTGTACTTAATTTACATACATTATTGATATTAATTCAAAAATTTGTTCAACAAATAATGATGGTCACGCTATAATTGGTTTCTGTGCTACAGCCAAATAATATGGTAGATTCATTAGCCATGTACTGTAGACATTACTTTAAAACTTAGTTTATTTATTTTTCTATGAGCCTAGCTACCATTAAAAATTTAATTATTGCTCTTTGACGTAAATGCTAAAGTTTAGCGCAATAGTTAAACCATTGCGGCAAAAAATAGAGACTCGCGTTTATCAGAATGCCATAATAATAACATTAATAATTATAACATTAATATTAATCTGTGGCACAACAGCATATAGACAATATTCAGTGAATGGCTCGAGGTCGGCGTGTCAGCCATATAAACAATATAATTGGCAGTCAGCAACTGGATGGATGCCACTTTATTTACAAAATAAAGTGGCTTCATTGTGCTTTGGTTTCATTCTTAGGGTCCGTAGGCAAATCCAAGGACCCTTATATTCTCCTGCGTGTGTCTGTCTGTCCGTCCGTCTGTCGCCTACTCTCACGGCTACACCTTTCGTCCGATCAATTTGAAATTTGGCATATATGTTTATAGTCCATATTTATAAAATATGGTCACATATTTTAAAAATTTAGCGAAAAAAATATTTTTCAAAAAAATGAGGGTAAAAAAACTTAGGGGTTAAATATATTATTTTTTTGAGACCATGCGGGATATCATATGAAAGGGTACGTCGACCTGATTACAAAAATATATAATTTTTTGGTTATAAGTTATATATAAGCATTGACAGGGTGAGTGTAGGCGAGTTTGAAGTTGGTGTGAAAAGTGCCCCCCCCCCCCCCCCCCTTCTATCTCGCTTATGTAAAGTGCAAAAAATCTTAAAAAATTCCTGAACATTTATTTGACCAAAAGTAAAGTGTGGAAGTATTTCCACTTTTTGGAAATTTCGAAAAAAAAAATGCTTTTTATTGATAATATTTCTCTTTTCGTTGTATTTATATGTTTATAGTCCAGTTCATTGGCAAAAAATACTTAATCAGAAGTTTGTTTATGCGTATTTTGAGAATATCAGACCAGGATAGTTCAAAGTAGGCTTTTTTAAAAATCCTTATATCAATAGGTACTACTTAAACAATACAGTGTAGCCTACGGACCCTCGCTGTGTGCTGACTACCACACACGTGACCCTTTTATTACAAAATGAAACCAATGCATACGCAAAATATTACAATGAAACTTTGTTAACCTTAACGCAATCAAAATAAAACCATATTCTAAATTATGTTAATCGAATTAACTAGTTCGTGATAATTATGTAATTTAAATTTAGATAAATTGTATTTTCAATTGTATAAATCAATAATTTATAAAGAGCTGTCCCTTTAAGTTGTCTTTAAGTTTGCGTAGTGACGAGAGAACTTGGTGTTCTAATTAGTTGGTCTCTTGTACTAATCAACACATAGTATTCAGAGGGTCTCCGAGCATCTCTGATTGGCTAATTGGGTTAAGTAAAGCTTCGCACCAGAGTGTAGACTTGATTAAATGCCCTTCCGGCTATAATAATTGTTGAGTTTGTGTCCCTTTTACAACACGAGATATTTCAAATTCATGTCAATTCTCAATTTATAATTATGTTATGATGTTTTAATTAAAGAACGAATATGATTATTAGGAAGGAATGATTATAAATAAGATAAAATTACCAATTATTTTTGGCACCCAGAATAAATTTTACCTAAAAATGTAATAATTACAACCATTTTAAAAAGTATTTGTTCCTGTAGAACAGTTTTTCCATAAACTATTATATCACACATTTAAAGAAAGTATCCAGCAACAATGGTATCTTTTTCTTTGTTCTGATTATTATAATAAACAGGTCAAGTGTGTGCTGGTCAGCACACAGCGAGGGTCCGTAGGCAGAAGGCAACCCTGTATAGTTTAAGTAGTACCCTATTGATGGTGTTTTCTAAAATGCTAAAATGCTTACTTTGAACTATTCTGTGGGTCTGATATTCTCAAAACACATAAACAAACTTCCGATAAAGTATTTTTTTGCCACTGAACCGGACTACAACCATATAAATACAATTTAAATCAAATTATAATTATTATTAACTACGGGAAACAGACAGTGAAAAATACACTCCTGTGCCGGGATTTGAACCACGGGCCTCTATATTTCCAGTATTCAAATCCCGGCACAGGAGTGTATTTTTCACTGTCTGTTTCCCGTAGTTAATAATAATTATAATTTGATTTAAATTAAAATTTAACTTTCCGTAGTATGAAAACTACCAAAAACTTAAAAATTGAATTTCGAATTGATTGTACAAGGTACAGGTACTAATTGAGTACTTTATAATTATAAGCGTTAATTCTTGATTTAGTTCTAATGTCCTAAAATTTGACTGTCTAAATGTATATGAATATTGAAAGCTTGGATTCGGGACTAGTTATCGATTACGGTAGTGAAAAATCATTCTCCTGCGTAGCTTAGATGGAAGAGCGCTATACTGGAAATATAGAGGCCCGTAGTTCAAATCCCGGCACAGGAGTGTATTTTTCACTGTCTGTTTCCCGTAGTTAATAATAATTATAATTTGATTTAAATTAAAATTTAACTTTCCGTAGTATGAAAACTACCAAAAACTTAAAAATTGAAAAGCATATAAATACATTGAAAAGACCATAATTATAAAAAAACGTATTTTGTCAATAAAAAATAAAATAATATTTTTTTCGAAATTTCCAAAAAGTGGTATCTTTACTTTTGGTCGAAGAATGTTCAGGAAACTTTTCAGATTTTTTGCACTTCACAAAAGCGAGATAGAAGGGGGACACTTTTCCCCACCAACTTCAAACTCGTCTACGCTCGCGCTATCCTAGATTACAAAAAAAATTATACATTTTTGTAATCAGTTCGACGTACCCTTTCATATGGTACCCCCACGCGGTGTGTAAGTTTTTTACCCTAATTTTTAAAAAAAATATTTTTTTAAGTCGCTATATTTTTAAAATGTGTGGGTAGGTACAAGACACATAGATGCCAAATTTCAATGTGATCGGACGAAAGGTGCAGCCGTGAGAGCAGGCGACAGACAGACACACGCAGGGAAATATAAGGGTCCTTATGGTTTTGCCTACGGACCCTAAAAATGTTATGTCTTCGATTTAAAAAACTTCCAAGACAGAAATCCGTTTCAGACATTAGGGAACAATTTTGGGTTCGTGTCAGTCTATATCTCTGTGTCCTTCTTTTATTACGAACCAACATATCTTAAAAACTGCTCGTCCAATTTTAACAAATTTGGATGGTAATTCAAATTAGCCACAAATATTGAACGTCAGATAGACAGGCAGACACGGGACCAAAATTGTTCCCTGATTCTGAAATGTATTTTCTGTCTAGAAATTTTTGAAATCGCGGAGATATAAATGTTTATTTTTCTGAACGATATCATAGCATCCGTTATCTCCGGTAAGCTCGGAAACAATGTTGTGGTTATATCTACTAATGATAATGAGTTAATGTGTCAAAGATGTGTGATGATTTGACGATGTGGTAGTAATCCATACGAAGTTACGTATAATGGCAGGCACATCGTTTGTGTCAACAATTTAACTTATTAAGTTCAATGAGCTTTTATTATACTTATTAGGTTAACCACATACTTTAAAATGTTCTACCTTTGAAGTTAATTGTAATGTGTTAAAAATATTTAATGCTTACAATATGTGTATGAGATTTTTTTATTTTTTAAGTTTGTTGGACTGCATGTTTTATTTTACAATAATTAACTAATTAGTTTTGCACAACAATAATATGTTATTCAGTGATGGTAGGAGGGTTATCTTAGGTTACTTCAGCTATTAATGCACGTGTCGAATCTAGGGCTCCCTTAGTTTGGCAGCTGCAGGCTGCCATTCACCCACCCTGCCAGTGCGTGATGGTGCTGTCACTATCACATTCGACAAATTTCACGAATGCCCCAAAAATATTAAGTCACTATATAGAATGACAGCGTTTAAAATTATTTTGATTAACATTAACTGTTATTTATTACCGTAACTATAAAACCTATAATAAAATCTTGAAATTATTAATTATAAATAGCCTATATTTACAAGAAAGATTGCACCATATTAAAAATGGAAATTAAATAATGTATAATTGCCTCAAATATGTCAATAAAATCGTGACAAAAACAGACAGAGACTGTGACACAAGTTACACTTCGTTAATACTACTATATAAATAAAGCAGTAATAATTAAAGAACCCTACAGAAACAGTTAATAGCAATACAAAGTCTGTGTAGTTTTCATTTGTAAAAGCGAAAACATTCTAAAGTTGTCTCTTGGGCAATGTTTGTTAGGGTAATAACTTTGTCAACAGAAAGGGTGTCAGTTTGTAAATTGACGTAAAATTGAATTACAAGACGAGCTTAATTGACGAGGGGAGAAGCATTAAAAGCAAAGATTCAAAACGCTTTAACTCCAAATGAAAAACTCACTCAAAGACGGAGCTCGGAAAATATTTTTGAAATCTACAACCCTTTAGCAAAAGATACAAATAAAAAAATAAAATAACAATTCGTTACCATTATTAAAAAGATAAAAATAGAATTTTTATATTATGATAAATACATCCGAACACTTCACATAGGAAAGAAGTGGAATGTCAAATTTTAATTAATTGTTCAGCTGAATGAGATGAAGTCAATGGTATTGAAATAATGTAAACATATTCAACAGATGACTAAAATATTAATCTTATTTGAGGTTCTATCAATTCTTAATGATGCTCCAAAATTTTAAAGTGCTATTCGACGAGTTTAATGTAAATGTGACATTCCTCTATTTTTCCTGCGGTGTCTTCATAAATTTATGTTTAATGTAATCACAAACAAAGATACCAATGATAAAAATGAACCTTAAAATTTATTAACTTAAGTTAATTAAATTCTAAGGTATAATAAATAGGGTGAGACATGTTTATTATGATGATGGATTTTTTAGGTGTAAGAAAAAGCTATTTAAAACATGTTGCTCAAGTAATAAGTTTCGACCCTGAGTAAGGTCAACTTCAGTCTTTATTAACTAAAACAACTAAACAGTACTGTCAATATTTCAGATCCACTAGAACAGTGTTTCCCAAAGTGTGGTACGCGTACCCCTGGGGGTACGGGAAGAGTTTGGTGGGGGTACGCGCTGCACCGGGCTTTGACTGCGAAGTCAATTTTATCCTGAGAAGGATAAAATTGTTTATGTTGAAGCAACAGTTCATCATAATTTGGTTCCCTGTTAATTTTTTTCTTAAATTGGCCTTTTGTTTTCGCTTATGAACTATTTTTTTTTTTAATTTTGCTTCCGAGATTACCGAAGGTAACGGAAGCTATGTGATCGTTCTGAAGAACAAAAAAATTTTAGGTCTCCGATTTCAAAAATTCCAAGACAGAAATCCGTTTCAGACATCAGGGAACATTTTTGGTTCCATGTCGGTCCGTCGTTCAATTTTTGCGAACCAACATATCTTACAAACAACACGTCCAATTTAATGAAATTTGGATGGTAGGTCATAATTAGCTTATTGTTGGTCCCATATAAGTTTCAAACTTCTGCGCTAATTTTTTCTCTTCCACATGCGCACAAACATACAGCTTCAAAAGTACTTATCTGATAAGTATGAAACTTTTATAGTTTATTGAAAGAAGTCCGCAGATAGCCCTAAATTAATTTGAACCGTCTGAGCTCTTTAACTTTTGCAAAATTGATACTTTAATTTATGTAAAAAATCCTACCAATTTTGACAAATTAAAAAAAAACGGAGGAAACAATTAGATAAATTAGACAATAATGGCTTGTAAAAGTATAAATTCAATAAAGTTCGTGATGGGATGTGAGGAAGCTATGTGCCACACCAATTGGCAGTATATTTATATTTGTTATTGAAGTATACGCATATTTTATTATTATTAATTTTATTCATCCAATTTCTTGTTAGATTTGTTGCATGACGACTAGAGTCGTGGGACAAATCCCAGTGAGTGAAGTGACTCACATTATTAGACCTAACTCCTTGGTTTTAGTCGTTTTAGTTTTGGACAAATTACTTTTTTAAAGTAATAATTTGTAAATATTTGACAAATAGAAAGTTTTTAATTTCCATTTTTAAAAAGAATTAAACCTAAAGGGTTGAAAATGTTCCAATATAAGCGGGAACGAATTATAACCGTTATATAAAAAGGAAGTAGTTTATATTATTTCATTTTCAATACCCCGATTGACACAGAAAAAAAATAGAATTAAATAATTAAAGACAACCAAAATAGAAATTGATTTTTTTTTTAATGAGGGGTACTTAGTGTCACGAAAATTATAGAAAGGGTACACAGATGTTAAAAGTTTGGGAAACACTGCACTAGAACATACTTACTAACAGTAAGTATCCCTTAATAACAGTAATCTATATATATTTATAATAATCTAATCACGTAGTTACCATTAGAATTATTTGTTAACTGTTTTGTTTGCAATGTTAGATAATTTTAAATAATGTCTATGTCGTATTGGGTTAGTTGGCCATATCACTTTTGTTTTAAATTTTAAACTTAACGACCAATTTATGACGCTTTCTCAGAGAGAAATGGGCCAGGAGATAGCGTGCAAAAAAGTGTCTGACTAACATCAAGCTAGAATTTTTTGTATAAGTAAATGTTTTGGTGTCTTTTAAGAATATGTGGACGGCTAAGTTCGCCTGCGGGACATAGCTTGGCAATATGCATTTGAAAAAAACAAACGGGTGGAGAGCGGCCTTGTCCCGCCCTTTTTGGTGGACAATTTTATTTTCACGATCATGAGTACGAAATTAGTTATTAGACCAAAAAATCAAGTTCATGGTAGTTTGTCATTTAATAGGTTAGTTAGTCAAATATTAATCGAAATAAAAAAAGTCACTTTTTTGCACGCTACCTAATAGAATAAAAGAAAAATGACTTCATAAATGAGTTAAACTGATTATTTAATATATATTTAGATTCGTGTTATTAAGGGATAAAAACTATGTGTAATTATGTTCTAGTGGATATGAGAAATTGACAATATTGTTTTTTTTTTATAGTTAATAAAGACTGAAGATGACCTTAGTCAGGGTCGAACCGTTTCACCTGTAAGCAACATGTTTTAAATAATTTTTCTGACACCTAAAAATACATCATCATAAAATATAAGGTATGCATGCATATGTAATGATTTTAATTTAATAACATGTCTATTCAAAATGTTTGGTTTATCAATATAGAGAAATAAAAAGTTTTTAAATAATTGTGATAAGAAATTTGAATCCTTTTTAGGGTTTTGCAGATATTTTTCGAAAGCCTTGTTCCAAGGGTGATGTGTCCGTCTGACGGTCGCTCTTTGGTTCATAGCGCCTGAACCCTTTAAGCTAAAGAGATGAAATTTTAAACACTGCGTAACTTATTTACCCAACTATAGGTAAAATATACAGAAGTTAAAAATTAAATATGCACATGCGTAATTCGCAAAAATGTGTTAAACTCAAAAATGTATACTTGTATAAATTTTAAGTGGGGTAAGGAATGAAAGCTGCTAAATAGTAGGTTACAAATATAGATATACTTTTTTAAATTTTGCATTCATTATTGGTTATATGAGTTAAAATATACCCAAAAAAAGTCCCCTCCCCAACCACTATATAACGGCTGGTCCTAACATTTTTAATACCTTATTGTGGGGCAATAAAAATTCCGAGAGGGAATTCACAATTATTAAAATTGCACATTTTGTGTGCACGCATGCGCAGTGAGACATAACTTTTTTTTTAATTTTCGAGATAGGGTATCAAATGAAAGCTACTAATGATTATATATGTTACAAATAGGGATAGGAAAATACTAAAATGTTATTTCAGCATATAATAGCGCATATGCCTAATAATCTACGAAACCCTAAAAAGTACTTAAATGCAAGTACTTCTGTGATTTTTTTTTTCCTTTGATAGTTAATAAAACAAATGTACATATATATAAAATAGTCAGCCAATTTTGTGGCACGAATGGTCACATTAGATTTGGATCTGTGTTGGTAATTAAAGAGGTATCTAACCTATCATAGAGTGTCGTCTAAAAATTTTTACATATAATAAATACTCCGAGGCACAAACCCCCATTAAGGACTTAGGCCTGCCAAATGGCTTATACAACTATATCTATAGGTAATGGCGTAGACACCGCCCTTGAGGTAATGGATGGCACGGGGTTGGCTGTGGTATTAAAACTCATAAAAATAATAAAATCCTTTAATAAGTTCAAAACAATTTAACCGACCCCATACTTTAAACAAGGAAGCCTATGCTATATATATATATATAGCCTATACATATATTTTCTAGTAAAAATAAATATGTGCTTTCCCCTTTCTTTAGGAAAGTCAAGTAATATAATTTTAATATTGTTAAATATTAACGTATGTTATTAATTTATATTAATTGTAATATTTTATATTATTAAATTGTCATACAAAATGGCCTTAAAACTTCGATATACGAATTCATATTATTAAAAAAATAATAAAATAATGTATGAGATATTTCCAAGCAATTATAATTTATTTATTATATGGATTATTTTTGGTATAAATTTGTATAAAATTTAGGAATAAATATTTTTTAAATATATTAAATTTCCTTTGCACTATTGAACAATCAGTATCATGTTTAGTAATAGTAAATGCATATTCATTATGCAAATTTGACAAGTTCATTAACCAGAACCTCTACAGTGTCGTTAACCCACGAGCTACTATATTTCTACCATAAATTACAGCGTGTAATTATATATTTGTTAGAACAGTGAAATTACATTCAACCAGCGTTTAAATGCAAAGTTTAAAGGATGACAATTGTTTATGCAACACGTGTAAAAATCAAAAAAGAAAAGGGTGCCCTTGTGAATATGAATCAAGATTTAAACAATGATTGCAGTGCTATAATCGTTCAATATTAATTTATGAATACAGAATATAAAAATTGGCCTTATATAACCATAGTTAAACTGAATTTAAATCTAATAATATCTCAATTTAACAAATTTATATTTAAAAAGTGTAGAACAGATGGTCGATAACTTTTTTTCGATTTTCAGGTTTAAAATTTTTATCCGAGAAAACGACAAACATGGTAAAATTTGTATTTAAATGGACATCCAAATGTTAAAGTTGTCACGGGGAAACAGAAGTTAAATTTTTAAATATTTGTAAGCTGTTCATTTTAATTTGCTAATACCATAAGTAACAAGTGAGATATTACAAACAATCAGGGTAGATCTGACGGACATGGGAGATAAGAAATAGTCCAAGAAAAAATGCAAGACTGTTTAAGAGCAAATTAAATTTACCATATATGGTACAGGCGATCAAGCTGGAATTTTGTGTATAAGTAAATAGTTTGGTACCTTTTAAGAATATGGGGTCAGCTAAGTTCTTCTCCGGGACATAGCTTGGGAATAGGCATTTGAAAGAAATCCCGTCAAGTACTTACCAGCAAGTTTCTAAAAGGGTTTCTTCGGTCATAAGAATTCATAAGTACAATATTATTATTTATTTTTATTCTTTTTAACAAAAATATGTAATATGTCGCGTTTCTTACACCTAAATTATCCTTCATCGAAACATTCATAAAAAATATGTATAAAAATTCACTTTTAAGAAACGAGGAGTGCATATTATCCATTACTATCTTTAGTAGTATGCACTAATTTAGATATTTTAGGGTTAAAATGGCCGCCATTTTGAAAAACGATATATTTTTGTGAACCAAATTTCAATACCTTTAAAATGATACCCAACTTAAAATTTTCAAATGAAAAAAATTTTGGGGCTCCCGTGATACGGCTTTTTTATGTATTTGGATTGGACTACAGAGATGCATATTTATGTATTTTTAGCTCCTGTCCTAATGGGGTAACGGGGGGGGGGACATGTTTTTTTGCGTTTTGTTTTAATTTTTTGGTGGGTAAAATAGCTGTCATTTTGGAAACACGATATATTTTTGTGAACGAAATTTCAAAAGCTTTAAAATGATACCCAACTTCGAATTTTGCAAATGATAAAAATTTTGAGGCTCCCTAGTTACGGCCCCCTAAAATTTCACTTTTTTCAGACCAATTCTCGGAAATTTCATTGGACCACAGAGATATATATTTATGTGTTTTTGCCCTTTTTTAGGACCTATCCTAATGGGGTAGTGCAGGGCGGGTACATTTTGGGTTTGTCTTAATTTTTAGGGGGGTAAAATGGCCACCATTTTGGAAACGCGACATATATTTGTAATCTACATTTCAATACCTTTGAAATGATACCCAACTTGAAAATTACAAAAAATATAAAATATTGTGATCTATTCGCATCAATTGATCGCAGGTCGCAGAAATTTGGAGTGTTTAAGTCCGCAATAGTTTTTCTGTTTTTGGGCAAACAAATTTAACTTGTATACCAAATTTCAAGTCTATAGCTTCAGTAGGTCGGGAGATATACTCCAAGATGCGACGGACGGACGGACGAACTACCAAAAGCATAAGGGTTTCTAGGACGACCTCGAAACCCTAAAAACAAACCGGCGGAGAGCGGTCATGTCCTTTTGGTGGACAATGTGATTTTCAAGATTCTGAACACGAACTTAGTTAGTAGACCAATAATCAAGTTGATGGTAGTTTGTCACTTGATAGGTTAGTTATTCAAATATTACTCCAACCCAAAGAGGTCACCTAACTAACTACCATCAACTTGGTCTACTAACTAATTTCGTACTCAGGATCATGAAAATCACATTGTCCACCAAAAAGGGCGGGACATGACCGCTCTCCACCGGTTTGTTTTTTCAAATACCTATTGCTAAGCTATGTCCCGCAGACGTACTTAGCCGACCACATATTCTTAAAAGGCACCAAACTATTTACTTATACACAAAATTCCAGCTTGATGTTAGTCAGACACTTTTCTGCATGCTATCTCCTGCACAAATACATTTTCATGCTTTGAACATAACCATAATTTATAAGTTTTTCTCATTATATGAATGTTTAGAATTGGCCCCATATACGGTTAATATTATTGCAGAATAATAGAGAATAGTACATATTTAGACCAACAGGTCTCTCAGACTAATCTTTAGACGTTTAATATTGCACTGCATAACAGGTTATCAAAATTTAGTTTAACTTTAGTTTAGTTAGTTTATTAATCAGTTGTACATTTGACTTAGGAGAAAAATGGATCTTTCGCCAGACTTCTTGTTGAAAGTACTTTCGAAGAACACAGAAAGCGATTTGATTGGCTCTGTTGAGTCAGTTGAAGTAGAGTCTGGAGTTGGAAATCAGCAGAGCTCTATTGGTGAAGTATTTCGAGTCAAAGTGAAAGCACTTCTTATAACAGGCAAAAGGAAAACTTTTAACCTTATAGTCAAGAATGGAGAAGCGGGAGATTCGGTTGAACAATTCCAAATTAACAAAGAATATTATTTAACGGAAATCAAGGTGAGTATTTTACAACAAATGTCACTAAGAGGTCAGAAGTAAGATAGTGTATTTTCACAATAGCTATATTAAAATTAGACCGGACATTAACCGCAAGTAGTCGTCATCCATAAATCTACGTGCTCGACTAGCCGGAAATAATTTCAAAAAATTTAAATTGAATCATAATTTTCTCAAGGACTATTAATTTAATTACAGAATGGTTATAAATGAAATAACTGTTAATTATAGAAAAAAAATACTGTAGTATAATAATAAATATATACAAATAATAATAAACATTCTTAGTATGAAATATATAAATAATCAAACAAACTATATTCAGTAAATCCACATAATATAAAATTAATATGAATATCCAAATAATAGATTTATTTTTATTGCTAGGCCAATGTCACTCGAGCGGCGTTTTCGTCAGACGAGACTAATTTTTTGTTGCTCAGGCGAAAACAACAGACCAGTCATCACACGAGCAGAGTCCGGCGTCATTGGTGTATGGCATGAGGGCATTACATGACGGCATTATATTTACCAAATAGTGAAAGCGGTCGCACGGACATTGAAAACGCAGAAGTTTTTCTCTGCACAATAATTGGTCATACAATTGTCTATAGTCTTCATTAAAGGTCCATATGATTTAACTATATATATAATGGTTCTCGAAATATTTGAAGATTAAGTCGAAGTATGTCCATGAGCCTTTTTAGGCTTTTTTCACATTTTTAAGAACAAATGAAAATTATTTTTAGCTAAACTATTATTTGATATAGAAGAGCCAGCTTATGTAAAACCTAAAATAATTTACATGAATGATATAACTTTCTACAAAAATCAGTCCTTACATTTAGTTTTGCTGCCCGGAAAATCATAAATTTGTGGTGTTATTAACCCCATTTTTCTGACTATAATTTCAAATAATACCTCTATCTAAAAAAAACATTTCGCCTGAATTTCGTCTTAATATCAGCCGCCATTATGAAAATATTTACTTTTGATCTTTAAAAATGTAATGCTAAATAATGTCGGAACTATTTCGCCTATTTAGCAGAAATTCAGACCAACTATACCTATAAGATAAATAAGTCTTCTATATTTCAACTTAATATCTGCTGCCATTTTGGAATTATTTTGTAAGGAAAAGTTCCGAGAGGCCCCGCGTCTGTTTTTTTTTTTTTTTTAAATAATAGTTTATTGCCTTTTTTGAATAACTTTTAGACAAAGGAACAGCACTCTATGGCCATGGCCATGCCCCTTATGATTTTCCGATAAACGTGACAATATAGCCTGGAATATTGCAACTTCTGTACACTCGAGAGATAATATTCCTTTGTCTAAATAACCTACTGCGAAAAGAACATAGCTCTTCTAATGAGATGGAACTGTTTCGATTTCCAGTGGTGTCACAATTATTTTTAAGTGATATTAAATTTGGGGGGACCATATGTATGTGGGCTACTTTCGACAAACTATCCAAATTCCTTCAAAAACGAATAAATGCATTAAAAGATATAAGTTATTAAAAAAAAGCTTATGAGCATACTTATATCACCTAACAGGAATGTACACACAAAGCGTAAATTAATAAATATGGGAACAACAATGATCCAATCATCCAAATTTTATCCAAAACGGCGATTAATTTCTTCAGACATGAAAATTTTATACTTCAGAGAATGATCAAAATGCGTCCGTTACCTTCGCAAAGCTCGGAAGCAAAACAGAAAAAAAAAACATTTTAAAAACGAAAAAGAAAGTTGAGTTGATTTACTCTTTTTACTTTCTCATATACGTAGTACATAAAGAGAAAGTATTGTGATGACACGAAAATTATATTTTGAGATTTTGTCCAACGAAGTGGTTTTTAAAAATCTGGCTGTTGTCTGCAGTCTGTGCAGACACGTGAAGCCTAAACTACACGGCCGATTTTGATAAAATTTGGCATACAGGTTCAAAAAAATCATAACCCAAGGCGAAATCGAAAAATGAATTTAAGTTCCAATTTAGAGGCGCTACCCACAAACAGTGAATAACGTGAAAAAATAAATATTTCTCGAAAACGATTCCGATGATTTTGATTTAAAATAAATTAATACTTTAATTTAAATCAAATTATAATTAACCACGGGAGACAAACAGAGAAAAATAGACCCCAGCACCGGGACTTAAACCACCGGCCTCCTATATATCCGTTACAGGCGCTCTTATCTAAAACTTAGAAATTTGAATTTCTAATTGATTGTACTAGGTACAGGTACTAATTGAGTACTTTAAAATTATAAACGTTAATTCTCGGTCTAGTTCTATTGCCGTGAATATTGGCTTGCTAAAAACTTGTAGAAAAGATTGAAAGCTTAGATTCGGGACTTCGTATCGGTAACGACAGAG
Organism: Gerris lacustris; assembly: GCA_951217055.1. Taxonomy (NCBI): domain Eukaryota; kingdom Metazoa; phylum Arthropoda; class Insecta; order Hemiptera; family Gerridae; genus Gerris; species Gerris lacustris. The sequence goes on from OX578277.1 coordinate 85,094,131, forward strand.
ATAATCATTCTCCATTATAGCTCAGTTGGTAAGAGCACCTGTAACGGATATATAGGAGGCCCGTGGTTCAAGTCTCGGTGCTGGGGTCTATTTGTCTCTGTATGTCTCCCGTAGTTAATGATAATTATAATTTGATTTAAATTAAAATTTAATCTTTCCGTAGTAAGAATACTACCTAAAACTTAAAAATAAATTATTTTAGAAAATATTTTTAAAAACAAGCTTTTATTTAGGGCCATCTGCCATGTTTGATTTAGAGTGAGAGCATTTTATTTTTGTATTCTTCTCAGCAAACCCTTTCATTAGATAGCCATATCACAGGTGTGCTTAAGAAATAACTAGTTCACCGTCTTGGGCTGTCTGCCATATTGGATTTAGAATAAAGTCCACTTAGCTAACCATACATAGTCATCCAAACTAAACGTTTATGCAAAATTTCAATTCAATCGGTTCAGGATAACTGCTTTAAAATTCAGATACAAGATTTGACCCGAACATACATACATACAGTAGCGTACACAGAAAATTTTTTCGGGGGGGGCCCAACCTAATTTAACTTATATGCGGGTTTAGCATACCCCATAATATTTTATAATTGTAATTTCTCCCCCTTTTCAACACTCTAACTTCAATTTCTAACCTCATATTTAATTAAATTAAAATCCTAAGAGGTAACACCTCACTATGTGATGTGATCGTTCTAAAGAACGATTATGTCTCCGATTCCAATAATTCCAAGACAGAAATCTGTTCCAGTTATCAGACATTTTTGATCCCGTTTCTGGCTGTTAGTCTGTCTTTCGCTCAATCATTGCGAACAATTCTTAAAAACTACTCTTTCGATTTTAATGAAATTCGGATGGCAGTTAATTAGCATATAAAAAGTCCATTGTTGGTCCTATATAAGGTCCAATCTTCTGGTCCCATTTCCCTCCACCACATTTCTCCACCTGCCACCATTTCTCTTCCACATGTGCACACACATACATTTATTTACACCTTATCTTAAAAAATATTCATCTGATTTTATAAAACTTATCTGATAGAAGCTAACAGATTAATTTTAACTGTCTGCGCTGTTTAAATTTTGGTAAATTGATACTTTAAATCATGTAAAAATCAAACCAATTTTGACTAATTCAAAAAAGGAGGGAAAATTGAGTAAATTTAACATGAATAGTATCAATATAGCAATATTTTAAGAGCGCAGACGGTTGAAATTATTCTTGGGTTATCTGCGGGCTACTTTAAACAAACCATTAAAATTTCATAAAAATCAGATGAGTACTTTTGAAGATATAGGTGTAAATAAATGTATGTCTGTGCGAATGTGGAAGAGAAATAAATAGGTGCAGAAGATTTAAACTTATACGGGATCAGCAATGTTATAAACTGGCTAATTATGACCTACCATCAAAATTTTAATAAAATTGGACGAACAGCTTTTAAGATATTTTGGTTCGCAAAAATTGAAGGACAGGCGGACACGGGACCCAAACTGTACCCTGATGTTGAACAGATTTCTGTCTTGGAATTTTTGAAATCGGAGACATAAAAATTGTTCGTTCTTCAGAACTGTCTCATATCTTCCGTTTCCTTTGGTAAGCTCGGAAGCAAAACGTGATCCATACTGCAAAAGCAAACGTGGATTTGGAGCACATACGAATTTCAAATTTTTATCTAGAAGAGCATTCTCCTCTAAGAAAATTAAATACCTATTGCAAAACAAAAGAATCATTCGCTCATTCGCTGGGTAATTACATGGGACATTTAACATCACATGTTTTCTGAACGCTTTTTTACCTAGGCCGAGCCGGCAATCGGGTCTATTATTGAACGCATCCCAATTTATTTTGATGCATAATTTCCATCGACAAAATCGGGCCTACTAGCAATCAGGCCGATTCATTGTACTCATCCTAATCAATTCAATGCACTTAATTCTATAGCAAAAAATCCGAGCCTAGCTGTCAATCGGAGCAGTCTATTTTTACGAATCCAAATTCAATTCATTGCATTAGGATTCGTAATGAATTGAAGTTGTCCTATAATGCAACCTATGCTATTGAACTGGACTAAAACCACAAAAACATCATTGAATTCAATTAGCAAAAAATCGGGCCCATCCGAAATCGGGTCAATCAAGATTAATGTTTTTAGTTCCACTGGCAAAAATCAAGGCCTACCTAGTCGGCAAATGAGCCGATTTATTTCATGCATCCTAATTTAATTCAATGAATCTAATTCCATCAGCAAAAATCTCGGTCCAGCCAAAATCGGGCCGCTATAGTGTTTAATAAATTTAATTCCATCGGCAAAATCCAGTTCCAGCCGACAGTCGGGCCGGTATAGTGTTTAATAAATTTATTCCATCGGCAAAATCCGCTCCCAGCCGACAGTCGGGCCGGTATAGTGTTTTATAAATTTAATGCCATCGGCAAAAATCCAGTTCCAGCCAACAGTCGGGCCGGTATAGTGTTTAATAAATTTAATTCCATCGGCAAATTCCGGGCCCAGCCGACAGTCGGGCAGGTATAGTGTTAAATAAATTCAATTCCATCGGCAAAATCCGGGCCCAGCCAACAGTCGGGCCGGTATAGTGTTTAATAAATTCAATTCCAGCGGCAAAATCTGGGCCCAGCCGACAATCGGGCCGGTATAGTGTTGAATGAATTTAATTCTATCGGCAAATCCGGGCCGAGCTTATTTGGGGTGATTAAGTGTATACACACCATAAGATAATACTTAATTAATGGAAAATATTTACAGCCAATTCGAATGCATCTGTCATTACTGTGTTTTTTTGGTTTTAAGTGTATGGCGGGTCTTAGGTATGTAATCATTTCGGGGGGGGCCAGGGCCCCTTGGGCCCCCCCCTGTGTACGCCACTGCATACATACATACATACAAACATTGCAAGTTAAATAAAAGCTTGTAACAAGGTTAAAGTATAGTCCATTAAAATACGAATCTAACGATATAATTATAACTTTATATCTAACGATATAAAAATCTAGTTTCCAAGATATTGATGAAAATTAATTTCTTTTTTTTTTAAAATCAAAATTTAATATTTTCTTAGTATGAATACTACCAAAATCGTAAAATTTATTTTTTTGTAAATCAAAAACAAATAGTAAAGAGAAACCTGTTAAACGCTTTTTAAATATGTTTTTAAAAAATAAATTAATTGACATTATGAAAATTAAATACAGTATGAAAACATCTACATGAGAAAGACTGTCTGAGTCGCGTCTTACCGATTTTTTGTTTAATATAAAAAAATATATCATTTTATAATTTGATTTTTTTTTCTTTTTTTCAAGGAAACACCAAAATTTGAAAATTTAATCATTTCGGCATCATTTGTAGCGTCAATAAATGTATTCTAATTGTAAAGTGTGCATACACAATTTAATTTATGGTCTATGTCTATATATTTTTAGTTTATAGAATAAAATAGTAATATATGTATATTTGTATATATTAAGCCACCGAGGTAAGCATACCCAGGCCAAGGAAAAACTACGATAATAACTGAAAATATCTCAAAAACCATTAGAGATATCAAGAAAATCATAAGGATCTTTTTGGTGTATGATGGCTAGATTTCATTGTGCATAGAAGAATATTTTTGGCAAACCTGATCATTTTCCGAATTCTTTCTACGCGCCCAAATCGAAGCATCGTTTACTGGACTATTTATAATGAGGCTAAATAACTGTTTTACTTTAGACGTAACCTTCAGGCAGAGCTTAAACAATAGTTATTCATGTAACTAGGCAGCAAAAAGAAATTTTACTTACGAGTGATTAAGTTGGCCTCCTAGCTAGAGGTGAGGAGAGTCTATGAAAAATAAATTCCGAGGCGAACCCGAGGTAGGTAATTTATCTAATTGAGGCAATGAATACACGAGGCAAAAATGTTTCTTTTGCTGCCCTGTTGCAAACAATATTTTACCAACACGCTATTTAGATAAAACAAAATGGAAGCTTAGGTAAACATATTAATACAACATTAATAATATAACATTGCTTTGTAATCAAACTTAATTAAATAAAAACCAAACACAAACAAAAACAGATGTTATGACAAGCACTGGTAAATACTGTACATTTCCTGCCTAGGCAGGTTTTTAATATTTTAATGACAAATCAGCGAAATAGTACTTTCCAGCCTAAAAATAGTTAAGTAATGCTTAATTTTGCTGCCGTGTGTAGATAAAATATTCTACTTCTTAAAATTACAACGAAGGAGGTTTGGCCCTTCACTAATTGGTCAGAGGGGAAAGCGGGGGCCCGGGGTCACACCACATCACCTGCCTAGGGGCCCACATACTCTAAATTCGGCTCTGATTGCCAACCGCCTCCGTGTGTGACCACTTCCACTATTTACTAGACCCTTAAGTGTCAGGCGAAAAAGCCGCAAACCGCTCGCCTGACATTGGCCTTGGCAGGCATATAAAAACTGTGCAGTGAGAAAATTGTAATAATATGCAGTCTATAAAAACAATACAACTGCAATATCATTTGAATTGAACACTAAAGATAAATGATAAACTGTCTGGGGAAACAACAGTGTAGAGCAACTGCAGGAACAAATGACCTTTATGCAGTGGCGTAGAGATGTGGGTAGGGGGGATTCTGAGCTCGACACAATGACAAGCTTAAACTAATAGAATCAAAATAAAAACCATGGTGGTATAGAAGGCTGTTTGAACCAAGCTATACTAGAAAACACAAGTAAAATAAAGAAAACAGGCAAGAAAAATCGACAAGGGTGATAATATAATTTTTTATATGAATAATTATGGTAGATTATTCAATAAGCCGAGCTATCTGGGGTAAGTAGGAACATAAACTGTAAGATATCTAAGGAACAATTTTTCGGCAGTAGAGAAGGAGTCAAATAAATTTAGTGAAAAACTAAATTTAAATTAAAACTCCTGCGAATAAGAAAGAACAACTCAAGTACGACAGCTCGTTGGCTAATTCATTTCTTCTTTATGCTTAAATAACCAATATTTTTCTAAACCTGTTTTCTAGGAGTTGAGTTTGTTTATTGCTATAAGGCAGAATTAAATTATCAAAACCTACGGAAAAGAAACTGTTGACATTTTATTTTAAAGAGGTTAAAATATAAAGGAAATTATTGCTATTCTCAAAATAAAAACTCCGTAATCCTAAAATTATTGTGAATGAATGGAAATTATGGAATTAAAAAAAAAATTGTTTTTATATATTATAATATATATTGTTAAAACTTTTTAAATTTTTTCTATATTTTTATTCAATAAGGTAATATATATTTACATTATAATATGACACAGTTCCGTTAATAAAAAACCGGGATATATAGTCTGTGATGCGTGTGTCTATACAATATATATACTTATATACATATATATATAGTGTATCAGGTTTATATAGTTGTGTCATACTTTTAAACCAGGTTAATATAAGCTGAAAACTAGACCCGCAATACAAGGCTTTTGTGCAGTTTGGCATTTATTATACCAATATCCTGGACCAGATTTTTGTTTTAATAACTACCTATAATATTTTAATGCAAAAATATATATTCATGGTAGGAAACTGTATTTATTATTCATATGTAAACAGAGAGTTGAGTATAGTTTCAGCTGGTATAAGTTAATATTATAAAGTATTTTATATAAAAAGTTATTACTTGCAAATAACTAACACAAATCGAATATTGTATAGTGCTGAACAAGAAGTGATGTACCAAGTCATGTGGACTCAATCCACAGAGTTTGCACAGTAAGGATGAAATATGGAGGTGAGATCTTTGCAAGATATTTTCAGGTGATATTTACTGGCAAGTCTAATCTGGGTCATTATGCGGGAAGTGTTAATGGGAACATTGAGTAGGAGGTAGGGTTGTGGACCTGGCGTTATGGGGAGATATTTGTATTATTTGAAAAGTTAGATTCGTTATGACTATTTTTATCAAGGTTTAAAAGGTATTCAGAATAACTATTAAGAAGAGCAGACATATTGCTTATTATAAAATTATAGTTAATTTTATTCCAAAGTTCTAGCATATAGCATTTAGAGAAAAATGATTTAATTTGAGCGATCCAGTTGGGTTGGAGTTTTTAGAAAGGGTATGTAGCCTATTGAAGCATGCAAGGGAGTAATGATTAATATCCATGCTAAAAATGTTGAGTAACCAGTTTCAAATGGCTTTAAAGATTTTATGAGACATGTGTTGGACTCCTGTTTCTAGACGTACTGCGAAATTTTGTGTAGTTCTAGGCAGAGCAAGAATTCTTTTAAGAAAGGTGATTTGAGATTTTTCCAATTATTTTTTGTACTTGGGCGCCTCTGCACAATACAAAAGCGTGTTTAATTCGAGACTGCCACAAGTTAGTCTTTATTTTTGATAGCAGAGAGAGGATGGAACCTACAGCTATATTCCCCATCGATAGTGCCGATTTGGCAGTTAAAAGACGAAAATGAAGTAAACTCAATACCAAGATACGTATAACATTTTACGATTTCTATTATTTCGAAAATACATAATCCTCGTATAGTTATTTTACCAAAGAAAACCCTGATCTTGGAATAACCGGTAAGCACCTTCTACACTGGCTGGCAAGTCCCACAATATCATTTGGTGGAAATTTATGAGACTTAAAACTACGAGTTGTAACGGCAAATCAATATCAATTATAAATACCGTCCTGAACATACCGCCTACCTAAACTCTGTTTACACAGAAAAGAATGTATCAGCCAAAATAGAGTTAAAATAAAAACTAATATAAGAAACTCTTATCACAGCTGAAAATACTATATAATAAGTGAATGATAATCGCATACATCAAGAAAAGCAAGCTAACTGGAAAATCATAATTAAAATTATAAATTTTAAGTAAGAAAAACATTAAAAATAATTTTGAGAAAGCCTATCAGGGCTGCAAAGGAAGCAATCTACCTGAAAGAGAGAAAGCCAAATATAACAGTGCTGCACAGTGGGTAGACAAGCTGATAAGAATGATGAATATATGCTGATGCAGTGCGGAATAGCAGGCAAACTTTAAATGCTTAGCAAATAAGCTATAGGCCAGCAGGCGTAGCCTAGCATAATCCAGCGCCGATGCAATCTTACTGGTTATATCTATAAAATTGCAGAAGAAGCAAAATAGGTTTAGGAATAGGTCATGCATATATAAAAAATAAAAACAAAGCAAGATGTTGAACATCAGGTTGATTGATGCCAAAATAATTGCATGAAGGTTCTTCTGCACATGGAGGATCATTCAAAATTGAAATATCTTCCAGCCTACCACAGAAACTCCAAATCTACAGGGAAATAAATTTAAAAATACAAATAGGTTTAAAGAAGGTAGAGGAAAAGTGGCAAAAATTATGCATTAAGTATTAGGCGAGTAACAAAAATTACTTTGTGAACAGCAAAGCTAAATCAATAGCGACAATGAGATTTTCAATAAAAGCAGAGATGTATAATAAATATGAGGCACACAAATCAAAGCAATTACTGGGCCAACAGCAGGTACTAAAAGCTAAGAGAAAATAAAAATGTAAAAACAAGACACTGAGAGACAATAGAAATTTGTTAAAACAAGGAAGGCTTGAGACAATAAAAGATTGTCAAAACATAGCACGCTAAGAAACAATATAAAATTATCAAAACAAAACAAATGTAGAATGAATGCGTCAGACTACAAAACATTTACTGCTCGAACAGCAGTGCCAAAAGAAAAGAGGCAATATTAGATTGCAATAAAAGAAGCCATGATGTAGAATGTATGCGACAGATCCAATCTAACAAAAACTTAAGCATTGTACGAACAGCCTTCTAAAGTAACAAAGAAATCAATAACAATAGCAAGCAATTAAACAAAAAGAGAGCTAGTGCACATAATATCACAGATTTATAAAACCAAAATATTGAATAGCATAATATAGGTAAACCTTAGCTATGGTGGAAGAAATATAATCATTGCAAAATACAGTGCTTCGCAAGAATTAATCTCAAGTTACAAAAGTCGCAAAAAACCATTAATAAATAAAAAATTATATTAATCACAATAAAAACAGGAATAGCCAATCTGATCTGTTGACATTCTATCAAATCATTCATAAATTTAAATGACCAAGCATGAAAAAAAGGAAAATCATGAACCTTGCATTTTTATACATATTACCTAAAAATCTATTGCCTGGCATAACAATCTCATACAACAAAATACTGAATATAGCTAAAATAATAAAAATAAATTAAATAGCTAAAATATCCGGACCATTTGGACCATTATGTTATGGACCCGGGGGGGGGGGGATGAGTCCTGACCTGGCCACGAACTAGTAGGATAGAAATAATGATGAAAAATGAACACAATGAGCCACAGCTAGTGGACTGTAAATAGCTGTATTTTAAATAGGATATATTGTAAAATATGTACACAAATGAGCCTATTATAATAATAAAAAAAAAAAATACGTGTGGTGTCGCGGGACACCCGGTAGGAACGAAATTCCTTACATTTTTCGTTAAATATAAATTATAAAATTACACTAAGTACGTATACATTGCTAACTACTTATACATGGCGGAGTTGGAAAAGAGACAAGATTAAAAGTAACGAACTGTTTGTACCTTGCAGAGTTAAGGCAAAATTAAAAGAAAATCATTATTTGTATAAGTAAAGCAAGCGTATTACTATAAATATATATTAAATATAAGAAAACAATTGATCATGATGAGTTTATAGTGAAAGAGTATGTTTGTTAAATGAGTTTGGATTGAAATAGGACTGTTTTCTACCTATACCCGGCCAATTAATTTAAAATATTATAAAATATATCTCTTCCCTACTCTACAGCTTCTGCTTGTATCAGGGTGAAATTTTACATGATTATATTTTATCTATATATATAAAACTAAGAGTGACAGTGACTGATCATCAAAAATTCTCCTACTTCCCATTGACCTAGAGATTTGAAATTTGGTACATAGATAGAGTGTACCATAAATAGGAAAGTGCGGCCATTTTGATTTCGATATGTGTCCGCCATATTGAATTATAGCCGCCATCTTGGATTTTTTCATCAGTAATTCTCCTACTTCCCATTGACCTAGAGATTTGAAATTTGGTACATAGGTAGAGTGTACCAATACTAGAAAAGTGCGGGTGTTTTTATTTCGATATATAGCCGCCATATTGAATTATAGCCGCCATATTGGATTTTTAAAACACGTGTATATTTTTATGTGTCGTATATCGTTTTAAAGGCCTTGATTAATACTTTAATGTTGTGGTATTTATTTATTTTTAAATTTTTTTTTACGGGTACATTTGTACCGATTTGTACTTTTGGTTCAGGTTAAGAAGGTGAAATAATTTTTTTAAATTTTATTTTTAAATTTATTAGAATTCATTAGCCTAAATAATGATCTTATACATGGTTTGATTTTTAAATATATTTTTGGTACCTATGGGTACACGGGTACAAATATGCTTTTAAACACAAAACCTACTTTCATGTATATCGTTGAAAAACTCTTGAATAGGCCTTTTAATGTAGTTATGTAGTGTTTTGTGATATTTTTACTTTTTAGGGGGGTAAAATTGAAAAAAGTCCTTATATAGCTGTTTTTTGACAATGGTTCCTTAGGTTTTAGTTGAAATTTAAAACATTGTTATTATTTTTTACTCTCCTTTTCGAGACGTTTACGAATATACCTCATTTATTTTGTTATCTTGATTTTGACTTTTTCGGGCAAAAAAATCACAGGGGTGTGGCTTGACGATTTTTTGGTAAAAAATAAAGTTTGTACTATCTTCATGAAATTTGTCACGCTTATAAAAATGAAAAATACAAGACGAAAGTGCTCTTGGACTTTTTTTTCCAAGACTCTTAGTTTCCGAGAAAAAGCCACTCAAAGTTCATATTTGGCAATTTTTGGGGTTTTCGATTGGCCATTTTTTGGGCTTTAAAAATGCTAAATGGTAAACTGACGGGATATTCGTAATCTACTCGACGGGGGCTTTAAAAAAACGTATAGTTTGTATGGGGTTGTCGACAACTTTTTTTGCCCAAATTTTCCGGCTCAAAATCTGGGCCCAAAAATAGGGAAATTAATAAAAAATTAAAAATATGAGAAATATTGATTCGATTTGATTTAAAATTTGTATGCATGCCTTATTTAATATTAGGAACTCGGAAAAAAATTAATACTTGAACATATTTGTACACATGTGTACTTTTGGTACATACGGTACCTAATGTGTTATTTTAACTTGAGATTTTATGTTGTGAAACAATGTGTTATTAGTAATGATTTTATTTAGTAAGCTTTATACCATTCAGTGAATTTAATTTGTTTTAATATAATGTTGGTACCTATATGAGGTACATGGGTACAATGATCGAAATGCTCGAAATATATCATATTATATATAATTTTACAGTGCTTGAAAAGTACTTTCATTGTTGTTATGTACACTTTTTCAAAATTTTACATTTTAAGGGGTGTAAAGCATAAAAAACCGTAAATTTATCTGTTTTTTCCGAATTGGTTTTTTAGATTATAATTTAAATGGAAAACTAATTAATAATTTTTTACTGCTCTTATCGAGACCTTTACAACAATACCAATTTTGATAATATTCGATGAATGAATAAACCACTGCTGCTGCTCAGCAGAGTAAGGATTTTTTATTCGATAGACTGCTGCGCATTTGATTTGTTTTGATTTTTTTTTTAGTTCCGTGAATTGTTGGTTGAGTTAGTCTAATTGTAGCCGTTACTCTTGGCGACAAGCTTTCTACATCAGTTTTCTGGTGTTTAATTTGACATAATATGACCAACCAATCAGAGAAGACTTTGAGAAAGGCTTGGGTTTGTCTTTGTGGGGGGTGCATTGTTTTGTTTATTTTTGACACATTTTGACAGTTTTTGATACGGCGCGGCAATAAAAGAATAAAGTGTATAGAAAAATAAAAATATAAATTAATCAAATATAGATATATGTATAAAATTACAAGATAAAAAGAACTTTATATATACTACGTTTTTTAATTCAATTAATTTATCTTCATATTCAATTATTTATCTTCTTTGTTTAATTGGTTTACTTATTCTTTTTCGCTGTCATTCACTGTTTACCTCTTAATAAAAAATCTTAAATTTGAAATCTGTCAAAATGAAGGATTGTAAATATTTGGAATATGACAAAACAAATAAAATAACTTGCGGATTTTTTCCGAACAGACTTTCCATGAAGCAAATTTGCTGAAAACTAATTAAATTCTGCTGAAAAATTACTAAAAGCATTAAAATATTGTTTGTGCCATGCCCTAAGGAACTTCATTTAGAAACTAAACTTCAAACGCATTCTAGCGGTGAACTAACAAACTAAGACATACAAAACTTTTACCAACAACAGTTTTATGAGTTAAGATTTCATTTCTGATGCAATAATATTATTAAATAAAAAAAAATTACACTCTTAAACAAAATACATTATCCACATAGTTAGTGCCAAGTAAATATGTAGGAAATATAAAAACTTATGGTTAAATTCATTTATAATGAAAAATATATTTTATATAAAAAAAAAGCAGGTCATATATTTAATTGAGATAAAATGTTTAAAAATAAGCAATAAAAAATAATATAAACTAATTGTACTAAAATACAAAATTATTTAATAAAAAAGATATATTACTTATATTGTTTTAATTATTTTTTACACCTAGCGCCAACTTCTAGACGAATAAGGCACGCGAAGCGTGCCAATTCGGCTAGTTTATTTACAAAACAAAGTGACATTTTGACAAATATAACAAAAATAATCAAAACAAGTCAAGTAACAGGCTACCTTAATAACACTTTTTCCCGTCTTTTAAAGCTTATGTTTACGCAAGCGTTGCGCGTGAACGCTTGGGCGGATAACGTTTTCCGACGAACTCAGCCTGGGCATTGGTAAAATGAACATGTGCACCAAATTTCATCTAACTCGGTAAGCTTTTACTCAAGTTATCGTCATCTGTAGATTTCGTGACGGATTTTGCGTGAAAGTGATTTTGTGACGGTGATTTTGGTCATTTTTTTCGGATTCACTCCCGGGCTCCAGAACGTGCCATAAGGAACTTCGTTCCAAAAAGGTGAATTGAAAACATAAATTAATAAAGAGATATTAGCTGTGGAGAGTTGAGAAGGGTTGAGCTGCGAAGTGTAGCTGTGTTCCAGTTGCTCTCGTGTCTTGGAGGAGGTGAGAAGATCCCGCCAAAGCTGAGCCAAATAACTCTTCTAGACGCCAAGGAAGAGTTAATAAGTATAAATATTTGCCTGGAAGCCAGTACAAATGAGTTAACCCAGATACCTGAGATTAACCCGCCGAATAAAAGAAAATATTTGCCTGGATGCCAGAACAAATGAGCTAAACCCAGATAACTGGGTGTAACCCGCCGAAATAACTAATAAAATAAAGTTAAGCATAAAATAAATAAAAGTCACTTGCTTGCTTCGAGACAACTTATATAACCAACTCCCACTGAAACTAATCTCTGTTTAACTCATAACTAATCTCTGTCCAATGCCATAGAAAATTTGATTAAAAGAAAAGTCTAAATTTACCTGGCATCCAGGATAAATAAATTAAACCTGGATGCCTGGGACAACTAGCACTAACGTTCTTAACAACAGGGTCATGCTTGCTTGCTGCCAATCAACAGACTCAATAATTTCTCTTGGAGGTGGATGTGAAGAATGACTGAACCTGGGTTACAGGTTGTTATGCGTAGCGGGTCTAGTACCTAGAAAGATTTACTACATAAACTGTATAAAATATTAAATATTCCTGTTAATTGATACACATAAAAGGATGTCAAAATGCCCTATATAAAATAGAAAAAAGGAGTTCAGGTTGTCCTGAACACCGACTAAAGCAGCTAACAAATAACTGTTAAGAAAAAATGAATCAGTTCTTCAAATACACATCACATTTTAAACAAGAATTAATATGAATAACAAATTTCGGATATACGTTTGTAGAGAAGTACCTATTTCCTCTATTATTGTATTTAAATCTATAACTCTGTACAAGTCGAAGGATAAAGGTGAAAGGGGGTTCGGCAAATTGACCACGAAGTTTTCATGTAGAACATATATTGGTATTTAAATATAGTATGTTTATATATTAACGAGGATCCCCAATTAAATATTATTAAATAAGTAATAGTTGTTAAATAATTAATTACAGTTAAATTTAATTTAAGCTAAAACGTAGAGTGACTTTTTTTTATTGAAGAAAGAAAGAAATAATAAATAAATATAAATATATTTAATTGATTGACACAAACAAAGGGTAGCAGTCATATTATTATGTTTTCCGCTGAACTTGTATATTATAAGCTTTCTACATTATTGTAACTGAACTACAGAGGAAATGAAAAACAAACTTTAGCTTATTACTTCATATTATTTTATTACAAATTAGTTATGAGGTAATGACTGGCATATACGTACTTCACAATATTATAGAATGTAATCTTTTGTTCCAAAAGGACTTTTAAATTATATATCCACTTGAAAATTATTCTACAATAAATAATATTGTAATCATTATAAATCATAATACATTATATCTTATATGAACATTTTTTTATTATAGGCTTACAAAATTCTAGAGCGCTTAAAACATTTAGCAAGGTATCACAAAATCTCATGTAAAATGTTTTGGGCTGATTGTCTCTATGCATCATATGACAGCAGTTCATTTACTATTGTGCTACAAGATTTATGTGTTAGTATTATTACATAATAATATATTCTAATTGTAAATATAAATAGGTTTGAAAGTTTAATTTTTTTACGTTATCATATACGCAGTGTACTCGTATATAGAAAGAAAGTACTATAATGACGTGAAAATTCGAATTTAAGCCTTGATGAATTTACACGTTTTGAGGTCCCCTGAATCTAAAAAGTAGGTTTTAAAAAAATTTCAGGCGACTGTGCTGAAGCGTGGAACCAAAACTACTAGGCCAATTCGATGAAATTTGGCATACAATATACGTTCAGAAAAATCATACCTTGAGACGAAATCGTGAAAAGAATATTAGCTCTAAATCTGAGGCGCGTGAAAACGTGGAATCAAATCATTTTTCGTAAACAGTTTTAACAATTGAAAAAAGTTTTCATCGATTTTTAAAAAATTAAGTCGTCGGAGATCGAGGCTTTACGAAACTGCGAGAGGGCCTTAACATCTTGGTACTGCCCGCTGACAAATAGAACGCTTCGGTTGTGATGTAAAAGGACAACTACAATCAAAGATGAATGCTCTACTCGAGGACACACCAACCACCAGAAAGCTGTCATCCACACATTAGTCTTAAAGGGCTTCAGGATGTGACGAGAACTCATGAAAAGAAGAGAAGCAGTACCTCATGACCTAGCTAAGAATGCCTTCCAGAAATAAGACATATTGCGAACCATCCGAGGAACGTACCCCAGCAAAGAGGACAGAAGACCAACGAAAAGCTTATCTTCCATACGTCACAGGAATCTCAGAAAACGGCATCGGGACCACTTTCACCGCTCACAAGACCACTAGAGGCCTCCTGAAATCACCGAAGAACCACCCACCTTCATCTCAAAACTTGCGGTGTCTACCAAATCCCTTGCAGTTGCGGCAAAAACTACATCGAACAATACGTGAGACTGATCTCTACCCGCCTGCAAGAACGCGTAAGAGCATTGAAAAACTACGATCATAGATCAGCGATAGCTCAGCATTCTGAAGAAACCGGCCGCATCTCATCAAAATCGAAGATATTCGGATACTCCCATCTGTCAACAGGCATCACAGCAGGGTGCAAAAGGGCGAGCTCGAGAAACAACCAGAGAACTTCAACAGAGAGGATAGATTCTCTCTTTTCTGGACTTGTAAACTTCTGGTTAGCACCTGTGCCAACCAAAAAGGAAAAGGCAGTGCCGCGGTCGCTTCCCAACTTCAAACACCAAGGCAAAGTAACACCGAAGAAGGCAGGACCTGCCCGATTGCATCTTTCCGACAAAAAATTAATCTGACTCAAGGAACCCCCGAAATCCAGGCACAATCTACGGTCTAGAAAACCAGTATAAATACGTCGTTTTTCTCTACAGTCGTCAGCAAATACTGTCTTTGCTTCGACTCAACATCATGATGCACCAGACCCCTAAAGATGCTTCCAGTAGTGGAAGCCAAACGTCAGATTTCAACCCCTTCGTGATACAGATTTCACTGGAAAACGGAAAACTAAGCTATTTATTACGCGTCAACCCTAAGCACCGGGTTTTTTATAAACTTATTTTTACTATACCCACCAAGAAAAAAGTTTGTTTCTATATTTTTTTACCTTTAGTACACTTTCCTTTTTAATAATAAAAACCAATACAATCTCGATACTTTCCCCTCCGTTTAGTCTCGATGATGTTTGCAATAAAACTTTTGTCGTATTCCCGCTCTACTTCTCCAATGAATTGAATTTTCCACTTAAGTTCCGGGATTGTTCAAGATTAGTTACCGTGATCCTGCGATTTCACAATTCACTGCAACGAGGTTTTTGAATTGACTAACTGTATTCAGTTTCATGCAGTCTTATAAAATTTCGTTTCTTTTCAGAACGATGATTTTCGTACCAACAAAAAGGGTTTCTTTAAACTTATTGATCAACTTCCGAACTAAAAAATATTAGGACGATTGTTACGAATGAGGATTTCCCAAAATCTCCAACAGCATGTGTGTTTTATTTCTTCAGTATACTAATAAGTAATTAGAAGTATACTAATATTAAGTAACATAATTCAGTGGCAATTAACTCATGATAATTTATTTTTCCCAGGAGATCGGCTATAATGTCTTTCAGGGAAAATTAATGGACAAAGAGCATGCGTTAATAGCTGTGGAAAGCCTTGCAAAAGTTCACGCCATGTCAAGATTACTCATAAATACAGAATCAATTGAAATGGAATCTATGAGCACAAATAAAATAATATTTTTAAAAGATTACTTCTCAAACGGGCTTACTGCATTAGCAAAAGCTGTTACTATTTGGAAAGAGAAATGGTAGGTATTCAACAATTAAGTAAATTGAAGGAACCATCAAAAGAAAAAAGGCCATCACCAGAGCCTATTGTGGAAGAAATAGAGTCACATTAGTCTACTTCATCGATGTGAGACTCACAGAATGTTTACACTAATACCAGCCATGAAGTAGACTCACCTCTCTCAACATATTTTTATTAATTTAACTCTTTTTCTTCCGCAATAGGCACTGACAATGGCCTTTTGAAGGCTAAAAACTGCTTTGTTATTAAAGTAATTTCAATTTACGATGAAGAGACAGTTAATGTTATTCCTTTAAGATGAGCTCCATAGGAGCACCCCATATCTAACATTAAATAAATTGGCCAAGTAAGTGCTTTCAGCACTCACAAAGAGTCCGTAGTCAATTTAGAAAATAGGACGAGTACATAAAACATATTAGACCCAGCCATATCAAGATGGCGGTCATTTTAAAGTTTGTTTTAGCTATAATTTTTAAACCATTTATTACAATAGCATGAAACAAACGCCTTTATATGCATATTTATTGTTCAGACGCAATAAAACATGAAAGAATTGTTAATTTGTTAAAAAAATAGAGGGGAGGCACAGGAAAATGTATTATTCGAAGACACATGGTGCTAAGATGAATTGGTACATAAACTAAGCCAAATATATATTTGTTCACTGGGCGTCTTCTTTCATTAAACACCCCACATGATGCAGTAAGGTTAAAAAAAGTCAACCCTTTAAACTTGAACCCCTACATTTTGAGGGATGATTTTATGGGGGTGCCCATATAATTTTTAATTCATGTGATTAGGTTATTACACATAATTTACCTGCATAGTTTCATATTTTTGTGATGAGTACTTTCAGAAATCAGGTGCATTACAGACAGACAGAAAGACAAGCGCAGTATGTATAAGGGTCCTTGTGTTTGCCTACGGTCCCTAAAAATATTGTATAAGGTCCCCTTGTATAAGGGTCCTTGTGTTTGCATACGGACCCTAAAAAGATTTGAAATAGATAATGATTTTTTTTTTTTTTTTTTTTTCAGGAAATATATAACGGATTACCTACTAAGTCTTTCCAACCGAGTTGTTGACATATATTCACAATTATATACTGAATTAAAAAATGAATTTACTGTACTTAATTTAGGTGACTGTTGGACTAATAATATGATGTTTAAATACTCAGAAACTACATTAAGTCCAACAAACATAAAGTAGGTATACATGTAAATAGCTTCAATGTCATTTTTGTAATATAAATGTTTGTTTTCGTGTACCTTACTAATGATTTCTTCTATTTTATCATTTAAATCTATAAATCCAGAATACATTGTGTTTCAAACCAAATTTATTGAATATTACGAATGGATGACCAATAACATTTAAGTTATAAGCAGGGCTTGTAGCAGATTTTCCTCAAAATTAAGTGACTTTAGTGACTTTTTTTTTCAAAATAAGTGACTTTTAAGTGACCTGTTTTCCCCAAATAAGTGACTTTAAGTGACTTAATTTTAAGTAAAAAAAAATATTTTAGTTACTTTTTATTGTTTAGCACTGTTAAACAAATGCAATTATAAAAATTTAAGAACGGTTTTTGGTTTTTTGTTCATTTGATTTTGTGTACCTACCGTAACTGTACGACAAAAAAACAAAAACAAAAAAAAAAAACAAAAAAAACCGGGTACGGAGTACCTTGAAACTTTTCCTCACTTCGGAGGCCACCAAAGTGTCTGGTTCCAACGATATGCTATAAGTCAAAAACATATTTATACTTTCGGCATTATTAACTATCAAAGTTTATAAATTCAAATATTGATAACTTCAAAATGGCGGCCAATATCAAAAAGGAATTTGGTGGGCTTGTTTGTCATACAGAGAGGGACATTCGTGCAAAATTTCAACTCGACCAGGACCATCTTCGATTTATTACGATTTTTTAAAATTTATGCTGACTTAGCAAACTGCGTTCAAGATGGCGGAAAAAGTTGATTTTCCGGGCGGCACCACTATAGGTAAAGACTGATTTTTTTGCCAAGTTTCAACTCTCTAGGTTAAATACCTTGGACGCTACGATAATTACATACGTACATTCACACATACATACATACAGACGTCATGCTGAAAACCACTCAAGAGGTCTTAAAAACACCCAAAACGGAGAATTCTGTTGAAATCTCGAAAAAGTTTTTGATGAAAACAATACTTTTACTACTATAGGTTGTGAGGAAAAGTAATAACAATCAGGAGGGAGTTCGGAATAAAATATTCTTTTCCTCTTTACATTATTTTTATTTTTTTCATCCATCTTTTTAATATTGACGATAAAACACAACACACGCCAGCTGAATCTAGTGCAACTGTTACAAACTTTATCATTCATCACAGTTCAAAGTAGGCCTAATAGAAAATTCATAGTTAAAAAAGGTCTTGAGCTTACAAAATCCCTTTTGAAAAACAGTTAAAATATAATATGTTGTGTATTTAAAAAACACAAAAAATTATCCTTGTAAGCCCAAATAAGTGACTTTCAGTGACTTTTTCTTAAATAAGTGACAAAAAAGTGACTCTCGTCAAAATAAGTGACTTTTAGTGACTTTCAGTGACTCACTACAAGCCCTGTATAAGTTATCCATCCCAGCTGGAAGAGATAAGATATAATGCCTTTTTACCACAGAAGTAATTCATAAGAGAACATATTAAATTATTCATTAGGTACAAAATTCAAAGTTCACCACCAATGATAACTAAGTGTTGGAAACCACGGTCTGGATAGAAAACAGCTTTTCTGTCTCCAACAACAAATTTCCACATGAAAATATATAATAATTTGTACAGCAGCTGATCAATGCATCCTAAATAGCCTATTGCTGCTGTCGATAAAGT
Organism: Gerris lacustris; assembly: GCA_951217055.1. Lineage (NCBI taxonomy): Eukaryota > Metazoa > Arthropoda > Insecta > Hemiptera > Gerridae > Gerris > Gerris lacustris. The sequence continues at coordinate 85,113,113 of OX578277.1, forward strand.
TGAATTTATACTGGTTACGTCCAATTTAAATTGTGAAATGTTGAATGGAATTAACAAAAGGATTAAAACTTTTAAGTTTACTCAATTTGCTCACCGAGTAAACTTTTTCCTATAATTTAAAGTCCTTTCCTACTTTTAAAAATAAATGGTCATACTTTAAATAATCCATAACTCTTAAAACAAAAATTTAAAAATGTTACAGAACTCTAGGAGTTTTACAAATAACATTATAATGAGTTCTCAATTATAATGAGTTCCTTTGAACATTTGATCATAGAATATAGATTTTTCGAATTCCAGAGAGGGAATTCAGAAAGGAATTCCTCTCACTAACCACAAGCAATACAGCTCGCTATTAAATGCTGAACAAAACTTAACTTAACTGGGACTGAAGAGCAAATTGTGATCGAATAATTGTCATTGAAACAGGTTATATTATTATTAGACAAATTATAATCAATCTCGATTGCCTTTATAAACTGAAATAATCGACAAAAAACAAATACTTATTCATGCAAGATAATATAGATGAAGAATATGCGATCATTATTTTTATAATTAAAAAAAAGAGGAGAAAGGAGGATAAAAATATATATCCCCATTTGGAACCCCACGCCCCACGCCCACGGAGCTCTGCGTTTACGCTGCATTGCTCTAACCATTGGGCTACGAAGGAAGAATCTACGATTATTTTTTAAAAAATTAATGGCAAAGCATTTTGGATAGACTCTAAACAACAGTTTGTCTCTCATTAAATGTAGATTGGTTCTACTTTATCCTAATATTTGTTGATAGGATAGTTCATTGATGAACAATTACAGTAGAGTAAGTAGTATGTATTAAACATATAGGTAGGGTTACCATACGTCCGGATTTCGTCCGGACAGTCCAGATTTGAAACATCTGTCCGGTTTTGCGTCCAGATTTGAGAAATGTCCGGTTTTTACTAAGATGAACGGACATGGCAGCAAAAGCAGTAATATTTATTTATTAAAAAATATATATTAACAAATATTATATTAATAAATAAATAACGTAATTATATGTTTGTAACTTATTTATTTTCCCAATTTCACAAAAAAATTATTTACATATACATATACAGTTTACTTTTTTCTCGTATAAAGAGAAAGTATTGTGATAGCACGAAAATTCGATTTTTGAAATTTTGATGGATTTACACGTTTTGAGGACCCCTGAGTCCAAAAACGTGGTTTTTAAAAAATGTTTGTCTGTCGGCTGTGCCAACGCCTGGAGCCTAAACTACCGGGCCAATTTTAACGAAATTTGGCATACATCTTTAGAAAAATCGCGAAATTGAGATATGAATTTTAGCTCTAAATTTGGAGGCGCTAAATCCCAAAAACTCTTTAAAAAAATGATTTCTCGAAAACGGTTCCGACAGTTTTGACTCAAAAATTCTATAATACTCTATTTAAATACGAATCTAAAGATATAAACCGTTTTTCTGGGAAAAATCTTGTTTGAGAAAATAGCTTAAAACGCGGACGGAGAGAGGCCGGGTTCGATTCCCCGCTCCAGAGAAGTTATTGTTATGATAAATGTTGATGAAAAAATATGCAATAATAACACAATGAACCTACGAAAACACGAAAATTTATAAATGGAAAACAACCAAACGAAATCGTATACGAGAAAGTTTGTCAGAGTTGTCTCGGACCGTATTTTTTTTTTTTTTTTTTTTTTTTTTGCAATTTTCCCTTCGGACCCTTATTCTAGAGACTAGACTTATTCTCACCCTCCTAATAATGACTCACTAAATTAAACTGTCATCTTTAGTTACTAAGCATCATTTGTTTCATAAGTGTTTATATGTAATTATACATTGGAGCATTGCATTTTTATTTGTTCCGTGTTAATGCTTAACTAAATAAATTAATATTCCATTTTTAAATAAAAAAAATATTGAATTAGGTTAGCTTTGTTGAATGTCTAATGTCACTCCAATTATTATTTTTACAAAACTGGCTAATTGATTGAACACTGTCATCAAAGAGTGCATTCTTCAGGATAGACAGTGAGCAGAATTCCACCAATATCTCGTACGACGTACGATCTCGAATGCAATATTTGTAATATACTTTATAATAATACTAATCATTTAATGAAATGGTATATGAAGAGATGTTTAAAACTCAACTGCTTTCGAACAAATTGTTTATCTACAGAATATTACAATGTCTGAAAGATAATATAATATTTAGAAGCAAATGTTTGACTTTTTTGAATAGACTCATTCATTCATTGTGAAAATTCACTTCAGTCGTAATTTAACACATGTTAAAGCAGACAACGGTCATGAAAATGTATTTATTCTACATAAATATCCTGCCCTTATACAAATAAGGCTTATAATAAAGCTTTCTTTAGGCGAATAGTATTACTGTTATCTACCCCTGAGACTAATTTATTCTCGGTTAAGCTAATTATACCCTTGACTTGAATTTGTATCCAAGTGTATATTAATGCTTTGTATTACACAATCTTACCCATTATAATCCTATGCATTATATTACCTTTGTTTCATTATATTGCTTTGTACTTAACCGAACTTTTGTGTATTTGAGGTTTGCTAAACAGGACAATTATGATTGTGGTTATTTTCAGATTTATTGATTTCCAGTTTGCTCATCTGAACAGTTTTGTATGGGATTTAAATTATTTACTATATGTGTCTCTCCTGCCATTTGTGAGACTTGAAATATATGAATTATGTTTATCGAAGTATCAAAAAACATTTACTAAGACCATTGAAGAAATGAAAGGTGATCCGTCACTTGCTCCAACATATGATCAAGTCAATTCTTTAATGGATAAACTTCTTCTACTTGGATTCCTATTCTCGACAATTTCAACTGCTGAATTGACATCAGCTAAGGAGAAAAACGGAAAGGATAATACAACAGATGATTCTTCAATCAAACTCGAGTGGTTTTTAAAAAATTCAGTACAGAATGGATATATTAAAAATATTGAATATTTTGAATCTAAAGGACTCTTTAAAAAAGAAAATTAAGAACTAGAGTTTTACTAAATTAAAATCGGTCCGACGAACTCGAACAAACCTTTCTTATATTATATGTAGTACATAGCGGTACCAAATTTAAATCCACTAATATTTAATTAAACCAATCACAGCCTTGGCTGATTAAATAAAAGAAAAATACAAATTATTGCAAAACATATTGAAGATTAATAAATGGTTCACTCATTCAATATTTAATTAAGAACTCTTAATTTAAATTAAGAACCAAGATAGATGTCTCGTTTTCTCTTCGGGGTATTTCTGAAGGTGTATACCAAATTTTACCGAAATCGACCCAATAGTTTAGGTTTCCCACGACATTTTAGATAAATATTTTTTAAAAAACCACTGGTTAAAACTCAGAGGACATTAAAACAAGTAAAGCCATCGAAATTTCAAACTTAAATTTTCGAGCTATCATTATACTTTCTCTCCATACCTTGACATTTAAGAGAAAAAATAAAATCACTAAAAACAAAATGGTTTTTCAAATAGGTAGGTGTTAAAATATTTTTTATTGGGAGTATATTTAGTGAAGTGGATTTCCGAGTAAAACAAACGATGAACTTATAAATTGGCAACTCAAAAACACTAGTTATTCTTTAATGCATACCATTTAAACAAGCTAGAACGTTTAAGAAATGTATAAAAGTCAATAAAGATGATTGAATGTCACGTAATTAGAGACTAAATCCAGGTTGAAATAAACCAAATGTTTTATTGTCATTTGTATATCACAATCGAGTGGCTATAAATCGGAGAAATTTGTTTGAAAACATTTAGAACAGATTAGTAAAAAGTAAAATGAAATCAAGCATGAATAAAAATATAAAAAGGATTAAATCCGACAGGACAAATAACAACAGAAAGCTTTCATATATTTCTCGGTTAGCCTCAGCTTTGTGAGAGTATTTTACCGTACGTGCTCCTCAGGCATGATGAGTTATTTGTAAATTATTTAAAATTCCTTTATTTGTACGAGGAAAGAGATTATTCGTTTAAAAACTTATGGGTTGAAAAACCTACTACCTACTAAACGTACATCGACAACATACGTATCAACAAACTGATACCATATAGCGTTGCGTTAGACCATAAATATATTGTTTTAACAACTTCTTTCTTTCTTGCAAAATGGAAAAAACTCATAGTAAATGTGACAACATTTTATCACAAAGTATTCTAAAATATACAAATCAAATGTGCTTTGGGCTCTATAGTTGAACGAAATTGCACCTCTGGGATAGCGAATAAATCAATATAACTGCAAGAGATGCTTCTAGGGTTCAAAATGAGATGGTAACTGCCACAAGGTGGAAGAGAAAATGATTATAGAGGATGACACAGAACAATGTTGCGGAACAAAATTCTTGAATACCGATTAGGTCCCACAACAATGAAACTCTTTCCCTGTAACATTGTACTTTAACAATGAGTTCCAGGGAGTATTAAGCTTAGCCCAGTATGTCACATTCGCAGCACACATTTGCTCTTACATATGCTTATCTAAAAGTCTTTGAAGAATAGTAGGGCAACTAGTATACACAACTTTTTCCCCAATTTAATACCTACTATTTAAACTTAACTGATTAACCAAAAGAACTATTACAAATATAAATTATATAATTAAGAAGCACCAATAATATTATTAAAGCAATAAACAACAGACCCATACTGAATTTTTACACTTAAGACATTAATTATAACGGGACAAAACTGCTAAAGATCAAATTAATTTATTATAAATAAATAGGAGTATACAAATAACATTGACGACGGGTGATTTCTCATGTATATATATATATATATATATACTCGCCGGGTCGTCGTTCGGCCTACGGCCGAACTCCGCCCGACGAGTGGCCAGGTACTTGTATAGGTCTGGTACTTATAACAGTTGGTACTTATAGGGTTTGGTTTTTGTATAGGAGCTGGTACAATATAATATGATATGATATAATATAATATGATATGATATAATATGATATGACATAATATGATATGATATGATATAATATAATAAGTGCACTCTTAAAAAGAACTTGAATAATTCATATTGATTAGAAGGGGGGGGGGGGGGGTTACATAGCTTTACCTTCTAGAAATATGCTCTGAGGTGTGGTGTACGGGAAAGCTAAGAAGATCTAAGGCTGAGTAAGATTTAGCAATTAAAAATATGTATTAAATCTGTATTTTTGCTGAAAATTAAATGATCCTAAGTGAAGGTTCTACGACATTCTAAGATGTTATAGATTGCTTTAAAATTAAAGGAACATATTTTTTTTGCGGATGGAGAAAGGCCGGGTTCGATTCCCCACCGAGGAGAAGTCAATTTTATGATATATTTTAATCAAATAATCAATAGTAATTGAATGTATCCACCAAAAGTAGTAAATGGTAAAACACTGGGCTTAGTAATTATGAAATTATGGAAATTTCAACAACGGAGTTCAATAGAAATAGAGAGTATAGATTGCTTTAAAAAAAAGGAAAATATTTTTTATTGCGGATGGGGAAAGGCCGGGTTCGATTCCCCGCCGAGGAGAAGTCAATTTTATGATATATTTTAATCAAATAATCAATAGTAATTGAATGTATCCACCAAAAGTAGTAAATGGAAAACACTGGGGGAAGTAATTATGAAATTATGGAAATTTCAACAACGGAGATCAATAGAAATAGGGAGTACAAAGGGGTTTCCTAGTGATGGTGTAATAAGAAATTATAGAAGAGGGGGGGGGGGGGGGGAATATAGCTAACAATATGTTACTACTTATAAGTAAGATATAGGGAGTACAAAGGGGATTCCTAGTGATGGTGTGGTAAGAAATTATAGGAGAGGGGGGGGGGGAATAGAGCTAACAATATGTTACTATTTATAAGTAAGAAATAGGGAGTACAATGGGGTTCCTAGTGATGGTGTGGTAAGAAATTATAGGAGAGGGGGGGGGGGAGAATTGAGCTAACAATATGTTACTACTTATAATTGTTGGTAGAGGGTTAAAGAAAATCATAAAAGATATGGGAGTTTACTAATTCCAATGAAGCGGGGGGGGGGGGGGGAGTGTGTCAAGGAATATGAGCAGAATTGCTAGAGAGGGGGTGTTCAGGGTACTTATTTACTTGGGTACATACCAATAAGTATGTACCCAAGTAAATAAGGTGCCATAGGGAAAGAGTTTACTTGGGTACATACCATTTATTTATTGAATAATATGGGGAAATGAAATAAAATAAATTAATAGGCAAACTTAATGGGGATGTTGAAAAGCACTGGGGCTTTTGTAAGGGGTTAAGAAGGGGGAACAAAAGAATAGAAAAAAGGATGTACCCAAGTAAATAAGGCGTTATAGAGGTAGAAGTTTAGTTGGGTACATACCCAAGGTATGTACCCAAGTAAATAAGGTGCTATGTGGCAGGAGTTTAGTTGGGTACATACCCATGACAAGTATTTTTATATTATTTTTTTTTAATATTAATTTAAAAAGTATTGACAGAAATGACAATGGCTTGTCAACGAAATAATTTTTATTACATAATTCATTCTTGAATAAAATAAAATCTGAAAAGTTGGAAAAAAGTACAATTGCAAAGAAAAAAGACGTGTGATATGTGCCTCAGAGGCATTAATATGAAACAAGCCATATTTCTGACTGAAAGGATGACGAAGTGGGAGATGTTTCAATGGGTTGAGCGTAAGTAAAATTATACGGTATCTTTTATATAATTATGTATATATATTTCAGAAATCGGAGCAATAAAGAAAGATTTCAAATTTAGAAATTTTGTACAATGTACATTGGGACAAAGGAGAATCTCACTTCTGTAATTTAAAGTGACAATATCTTTTGGCCTAGCAATCAAATAAGATAAAGGGACATTTAGTCCAATTAATTTTGGGACAAAGGAACATCACACTTATGTAACAAAAAGTGACATAAGCCATTAATCCAATCATTAAGTTAGTCAATGTATTTTGGGATCAGCTATTTTCTTTAGAGAAGAAAATTTAAAAAAGATACTTTTTTAATCTTTGGAAAGAAATATGCAGGTGAGAGAAAGATGAGGATTGACGTACGTTTTATAAATATATTAATTAAGTTGTTTTTTTTACATAATAACTTGGATTTTTTTTATATACAAATATAATGAAAAAATAAGTTTTTTTTATGACATAAACGCTTATTAATCCATCTGAGTTGACCAATGTAAGTCAACCCGGATGGATTAAAACCAATTCACCTCATTTTTGAGGTGAATTGGAGGTATGTACCCAAGTAAACAAGTGCCAAGAAAACAGTTTTTTCAATTTATCTCAAGAAAAAAGAACTAACACAATTCAGTACATAACAATATTTACTACACTTTTCAAGAGCTTTTCTACGATATACATCATTATTTAAAATATTAATTTTGGCATTTGTACCATTGTACCCGGGGGTACCAAAATTATATTTCAATAAACAAACAATTCAAAAAGGCTTTAAATAACCAAATAAAGAATAATAAACCACTTTTAAAATTTAAAAAAATATTATATAACAACAAACATACAAATCGGTACAAAAGTACGTGTACCAATTTTTTTAAAAATAAATAAATAATATAGTTTAAATGTACAAATCAAGGGCTTTCAAATTATATACGAAGCAATATTTAAATCGGATAAAAGTGGTCACTTGGTATATGGTTTAAGAAAATTATAAATGATATGTGAGTTCACGATTCCAATGAAGGGGGGGAGAGCATCTAAGTATATGAGCAGGATTGCTAGAGAGGGGTTGTGCAGGGGGGGGGGGGTCATTCATTTGAAACCATAAACTAATCTAGCAAATCCAAGAAATAACTAAAAAATAATTATTTTCAATTTATCTCGATAAAAAATAAAAATGACACAATTGACAATTATACAAATCAGTACAAAAGTACATGTACCAATTTTTTTAAAAATAAACAAATGAAAGAACTTCAATGTACAAGTCAAGAGCTTTTAAATGATATGCGAACGAATATTTAAATCGAAAAAAAGTTGTCTCGTGACGTCACGTAACCACGGCAAGGTCGGGAAAAAGTTTACTCTCAATTTCTCAGCAAATAGGACGAAACCAAAACATATCAAGGTCTTGTTTTAAAGGGCATTAGTGTTAGATTTGAACCTAAAAATCAGAATTTAAATCGGTCAATTATTACCAAAGATATGAGAGCTCAAAGTGAAAATTTCAAAAAAACAAAACCAAAATAGCCCCATTTAGACTACAAACAATAAAGGTACGACAAAATGACCTATGAACAAAAATGTAGATCTTGCAAAATCAGTACATGTTTGTTAAATCAGTTTTTCGCTACAATTAACCGTTAATTTTTAAAAAATTCCGACACAGCTACGACGGTTTTTCTCATCTTAGGGGGGGAAGACGAAGGAAAAGTAAACTTTTGGCAATTTTTCGAGTTCACAATGCGGACATTGCGCATCGAATGGCGAAAACCCCAACTCTCTAGCTATAGCGGAAGTGGGTAAACATTTGTATACATCAGTGAGTGAGTGAGTGAGTTTCACAGGGGGTTGTATATATATTAGACTCGCCGGGTCGTCGTTCGGCCTACGGCCGAACTCCGCCCGACGAGTGGCCAGGTACTTGTATAGGTCTGGTACTTATAACAGTTGGTACTTATAGGGTTTGGTTTTTGTATAGGAGCTGGTACAATATAATATGATATGATATAATATAATATGATATGATATAATATGATATGACATAATATGATATGATATGATATAATATAATAAGTGCACTCTTAAAAAGAACTTGAATAATTCATATTGATTAGAAGGGGGGGGGGGGGGGTTACATAGCTTTACCTTCTAGAAATATGCTCTGAGGTGTGGTGTACGGGAAAGCTAAGAAGATCTAAGGCTGAGTAAGATTTAGCAATTAAAAATATGTATTAAATCTGTATTTTTGCTGAAAATTAAATGATCCTAAGTGAAGGTTCTACGACATTCTAAGATGTTATAGATTGCTTTAAAATTAAAGGAACATATTTTTTTTGCGGATGGAGAAAGGCCGGGTTCGATTCCCCACCGAGGAGAAGTCAATTTTATGATATATTTTAATCAAATAATCAATAGTAATTGAATGTATCCACCAAAAGTAGTAAATGGTAAAACACTGGGCTTAGTAATTATGAAATTATGGAAATTTCAACAACGGAGTTCAATAGAAATAGAGAGTATAGATTGCTTTAAAAAAAAGGAAAATATTTTTTATTGCGGATGGGGAAAGGCCGGGTTCGATTCCCCGCCGAGGAGAAGTCAATTTTATGATATATTTTAATCAAATAATCAATAGTAATTGAATGTATCCACCAAAAGTAGTAAATGGAAAACACTGGGGGAAGTAATTATGAAATTATGGAAATTTCAACAACGGAGATCAATAGAAATAGGGAGTACAAAGGGGTTTCCTAGTGATGGTGTAATAAGAAATTATAGAAGAGGGGGGGGGGGGGAATATAGCTAACAATATGTTACTACTTATAAGTAAGATATAGGGAGTACAAAGGGGATTCCTAGTGATGGTGTGGTAAGAAATTATAGGAGAGGGGGGGGGGAATAGAGCTAACAATATGTTACTATTTATAAGTAAGAAATAGGGAGTACAATGGGGTTCCTAGTGATGGTGTGGTAAGAAATTATAGGAGAGGGGGGGGGGGAGAATTGAGCTAACAATATGTTACTACTTATAATTGTTGGTAGAGGGTTAAAGAAAATCATAAAAGATATGGGAGTTTACTAATTCCAATGAAGCGGGGGGGGGGGGGGGAGTGTGTCAAGGAATATGAGCAGAATTGCTAGAGAGGGGGTGTTCAGGGTACTTATTTACTTGGGTACATACCAATAAGTATGTACCCAAGTAAATAAGGTGCCATAGGGAAAGAGTTTACTTGGGTACATACCATTTATTTATTGAATAATATGGGGAAATGAAATAAAATAAATTAATAGGCAAACTTAATGGGGATGTTGAAAAGCACTGGGGCTTTTGTAAGGGGTTAAGAAGGGGGAACAAAAGAATAGAAAAAAGGATGTACCCAAGTAAATAAGGCGTTATAGAGGTAGAAGTTTAGTTGGGTACATACCCAAGGTATGTACCCAAGTAAATAAGGTGCTATGTGGCAGGAGTTTAGTTGGGTACATACCCATGACAAGTATTTTTATATTATTTTTTTTTAATATTAATTTAAAAAGTATTGACAGAAATGACAATGGCTTGTCAACGAAATAATTTTTATTACATAATTCATTCTTGAATAAAATAAAATCTGAAAAGTTGGAAAAAAGTACAATTGCAAAGAAAAAAGACGTGTGATATGTGCCTCAGAGGCATTAATATGAAACAAGCCATATTTCTGACTGAAAGGATGACGAAGTGGGAGATGTTTCAATGGGTTGAGCGTAAGTAAAATTATACGGTATCTTTTATATAATTATGTATATATATTTCAGAAATCGGAGCAATAAAGAAAGATTTCAAATTTAGAAATTTTGTACAATGTACATTGGGACAAAGGAGAATCTCACTTCTGTAATTTAAAGTGACAATATCTTTTGGCCTAGCAATCAAATAAGATAAAGGGACATTTAGTCCAATTAATTTTGGGACAAAGGAACATCACACTTATGTAACAAAAAGTGACATAAGCCATTAATCCAATCATTAAGTTAGTCAATGTATTTTGGGATCAGCTATTTTCTTTAGAGAAGAAAATTTAAAAAAGATACTTTTTTAATCTTTGGAAAGAAATATGCAGGTGAGAGAAAGATGAGGATTGACGTACGTTTTATAAATATATTAATTAAGTTGTTTTTTTTACATAATAACTTGGATTTTTTTTATATACAAATATAATGAAAAAATAAGTTTTTTTTATGACATAAACGCTTATTAATCCATCTGAGTTGACCAATGTAAGTCAACCCGGATGGATTAAAACCAATTCACCTCATTTTTGAGGTGAATTGGAGGTATGTACCCAAGTAAACAAGTGCCAAGAAAACAGTTTTTTCAATTTATCTCAAGAAAAAAGAACTAACACAATTCAGTACATAACAATATTTACTACACTTTTCAAGAGCTTTTCTACGATATACATCATTATTTAAAATATTAATTTTGGCATTTGTACCATTGTACCCGGGGGTACCAAAATTATATTTCAATAAACAAACAATTCAAAAAGGCTTTAAATAACCAAATAAAGAATAATAAACCACTTTTAAAATTTAAAAAAATATTATATAACAACAAACATACAAATCGGTACAAAAGTACGTGTACCAATTTTTTTAAAAATAAATAAATAATATAGTTTAAATGTACAAATCAAGGGCTTTCAAATTATATACGAAGCAATATTTAAATCGGATAAAAGTGGTCACTTGGTATATGGTTTAAGAAAATTATAAATGATATGTGAGTTCACGATTCCAATGAAGGGGGGGAGAGCATCTAAGTATATGAGCAGGATTGCTAGAGAGGGGTTGTGCAGGGGGGGGGGGGTCATTCATTTGAAACCATAAACTAATCTAGCAAATCCAAGAAATAACTAAAAAATAATTATTTTCAATTTATCTCGATAAAAAATAAAAATGACACAATTGACAATTATACAAATCAGTACAAAAGTACATGTACCAATTTTTTTAAAAATAAACAAATGAAAGAACTTCAATGTACAAGTCAAGAGCTTTTAAATGATATGCGAACGAATATTTAAATCGAAAAAAAGTTGTCTCGTGACGTCACGTAACCACGGCAAGGTCGGGAAAAAGTTTACTCTCAATTTCTCAGCAAATAGGACGAAACCAAAACATATCAAGGTCTTGTTTTAAAGGGCATTAGTGTTAGATTTGAACCTAAAAATCAGAATTTAAATCGGTCAATTATTACCAAAGATATGAGAGCTCAAAGTGAAAATTTCAAAAAAACAAAACCAAAATAGCCCCATTTAGACTACAAACAATAAAGGTACGACAAAATGACCTATGAACAAAAATGTAGATCTTGCAAAATCAGTACATGTTTGTTAAATCAGTTTTTCGCTACAATTAACCGTTAATTTTTAAAAAATTCCGACACAGCTACGACGGTTTTTCTCATCTTAGGGGGGGAAGACGAAGGAAAAGTAAACTTTTGGCAATTTTTCGAGTTCACAATGCGGACATTGCGCATCGAATGGCGAAAACCCCAACTCTCTAGCTATAGCGGAAGTGGGTAAACATTTGTATACATCAGTGAGTGAGTGAGTGAGTTTCACAGGGGGTTGTATATATATTAGATATATATATATATATATATATATATATATATATATATATATATATATATATATATATATATACATATACATATATATATATATATATATATTATATGTGTGTGTGTGTGTGTGAATATATGAAATAATGCCCCCTTACATTCGTAATCACCACTAATTCTTTAAAACCCGAATAAATATAACCATCGGTTAGGGATAATATTTTCTGGAAATCTCTGCCAAGGAAAGATTAAAAATGCAGGAAAGAAAGACAAAATAGAGGCAAAGTAAAATAAAAGAAGATGAATTGAGCCTAGCCCCTTATCCTTAAGTTAGTACGTTAATATAAAACAAAACATATCCACATTAATCATAAAACATTCCATGAAAGCGCGGGAAACCAGCAATTAAATAATATATAGGATACTTATTTCATTGTTTCTAAATCTAGGCTTTTGTAGAATATGCGTTCTACAATTGCCTAGGGAATATGTGTGCTTGAGTTGTACTAAATAGCTAAAGAAATATTATAGTTTCTTATTACACTAAATAATATGTTTCATTTTCAGGGCCGGATCTAGACATTTTTTAAGTGGATGCAAACTATATTTCAGCGCCCCCCCCCCCTCCCCTTCCCTCTCACTATAATGGTAATAAAATCGAAGGAAATTGACAAACACGATTTTTGAGTTTACAAATAGGTATGTTGATAAGTTTATTAAAATCAAATTATTTAGCAATTTGCATAGCATATTTCATTTTTAAGTTTTAGGTAGTATTCATACTAGGGAAATTTTAATTTAAATCAAATTATAATTATTATTAACAAAGGGAGACGGACAGAGAAAAATAAACTCCAGCGCCAGGACTTGAACCACGGCCCTCTATATTTCCAGTATAGCGCTCTACCAACCCCTTTGTTAATAATAATTATAATTTTATTCAAATCTAAATGCAGTAGAACCTCGATTATCCGAACCTCTGTTATCCGAACCCTTTATTATCCGAACTTGCTCCGGTGAGGTGGTTAGAGGTACTCGCCACCTTGCTGAGGGTGAAACAGACAAGAATTCATGATTTTTTTTAAACCTACCTGAGAAAAATGTAATAATATAAAGTTTTGTTTTATATGTATGTATTATATAATTTTTATTTTAAAAATATATCTACCGTTATCATAACATTTATACTTAATTATATTTAATGCTAATTAATTTAATACTATTTTTAATGAACATCGATTATCCTAACTTTTCGATTATCCGACCTACCTCTGGACCCAATTAGTTCGGATAATCCAGGTTCTACAGTAATATGTTTACATCAATCTATCGGTTTCACCAAACAATTCTTGATTGTTGTTTTGTATAGTTATAAAATATTAAACAAATTAGTCGGAAATGAGGTCTTTATACATATTTACATAACAATTTTAGCAAACAAAACTTAATTGGTATTGTTGTAATAAAAGACTACTCATATGACATTAAAATTAGTTATACTTTCATTTAACTAGCAGAACATATAATCTAGAGAAAGTCAGGAATGTGTCTGACATATCTCTCATTACTAAAAGGACGATTTCCATTAATACAGAGGTAACGAGGGTGAAACAATGCTATATTCACTTGAGCCAGTCATGTATGATAGATGCGTTTTTAGGAAAGAACAAAAACTCTATCCTATATAATTTTGTCAGTTCCATTATAATTATAAGGAGGAAATTCTTAACCATCCTACTCAAAATCTGTCGTTAACTGCAACAGATTCCTATTACGCTTCCTTAAAACTGACAATCTATACCTATAATTTTTACTTACTAACATGGCTAAAACTGTTTTAAAAATAAGAACCATTAAAACCGTTGACCTAGGCAAAATTAGCAACTTATTATAGCCTTTTGTGCATTTCTTTAATACACAAATGCTCCAAAAAAGCACATCATCCTTCCTATCGGCTTTGAAAGTATGATGAAAAATCAATTATGAAATAATTCAAAATAGGTAAATAGTAATACTAACGAAAGAAACTAGGTGAGAAAAAACAGTTACGATTCATGAAATTTAAATTTAATTTATAAATGTTGATTTTAGTTGATTAATTCAATAAACCCGGAAGACAACTACCTAACTACGGACCTTAACTATATAATTCACCTAAAACATATTAAGTTATAGGTTTGCTATTAGTCAGTGACATGCCTGCAATAGGTTGTGCAGCTTCTCCTCCTAATTGCTGTTTTAAGTAATTAAACTTATCAACTTTACTTATATTTAATTTGCTATGTATGTACCGCAGTCTCAAACCTTTCCCAAAATTCAAACCATTTTAATTTAGAACCTGAGAACATAGGAAGGACAAGTTTAGGGAGTTTAGCTGATACCTCACCTTCTCTGAATTGGAATTCCCAATTAAAATCAGACTGATTGTTAACCTATTTTCAAGTAAACCCTTAATGTCTTCCGCGTCTAATATAATATTTGTTAAGCTTTCAATATCCCCTTCAAACTTACCCAAATCCTCCACATTAGTCGATACCATCTCTTCTAACTTTGCCACTATCTTGTTAAATTTATTTAAATATTTGTCTAACTTTCCCGCTAAATCTACCCCAGTTTTCGTATCCAGCCTACTATATTATCCTCAGTTTCAATTCATGCCCTAATTTTTTCTGTTATCTCCATTAACCTGCTCTTGCAAGGAACTAATACCTTTCTAACAGACCCAGCAGTGGAAGCAGCCATTCCTAAATTCTAAATTAATACACACGGAAACTTAAACCTGAGAGATAATATTACCTATTTTCGATGTCTTTCCTTAACCTCTTCTTTTCCAACTGTCGATTCGATCCGTTAGATAACTACGTGCTCTGCTACCATTGAGACACCTTATGAGATATACACAAGGGGAACGATTCAATAAATAACATAAACTTCTCAGGGTAACTGCATGGTGTCTCAGAGCATTCATCAAATTTAAACGGAAGTTGCGTCAAATTCGTAAAATAAAATTTACAGTACAAGTAAATAGCGAGATATATGTAAGTGAGAACGAATTGAAGTTAGCTCTGACGAAATGGGAAAAATGTGAACAAAAACTAGAAATTATAATGAAGTGATAAAAGATTTGGTACTGGAAAATTCAAATTTACTAGTTAGGCAGCTAGGACTATATTTAGATGAGAAACAAATAATAAGGTGCTAAGGCAGATTTGAATATGCTGATATAGAGCCGGAAGAGAAATGTCCAGTTTTATTGCCAGGGAAAGATCATCTTACAAAGTTAATCATTGAGGATTTACATGAAAAACGTCAGCATGTAGGAGTTAGTCACACGTTAAGTGAGTTACGTAGACAATATTGGGTTCCAAAGGGTAGGTCAGTAACAACTAAGGTATCACGAAAATGTATTACATGCACTAAAGTAGAGGGAAAACCATTTAACTATCCAGATAGACCCCCTTTACCTGTGGTTAGGGAGACCAAATCAGCTAGTTTCTCGTCTGTGGGAATCGATTACTTAAAGACCAATATGGGTTAAAACCGCTGGTGAGGAAATTAAAGTTTAGATTTGTTTATTCACATGTTTAATAGTTAGAGCGATTCACTTGGAGGTTGTAAATAGTTTAAGTGCAGAAGATTTTTAATTATGTTTTCGAATGTTCATAGCACGGAGAGGGGTTCCCAAAGTAATTCTATCCGATAGTGCTAAGCAATTTAAGACGGTTGAAGTAGTAGCCAGAGAGATATTAAAGCCTGCCCACTTAAAACAGATCAGAGCCGTGGAGTTGTTTGACGTAGACATTTGCCCAGAAGAAAGAACGTTCAACAAAACGCAGAGTGAACTTCTTGACATCTGGAAGAAAAGAAATAATATTCTGAATCAATTTTGGGAAGCCTGGAAGAAAGAATATCTTCTAGGTTTAAGAGAACGATCAGCCCGAACTGTCAAAAAAGAAGAGCACGACAAACACCACACGTCGGAAAAGTCGTCATAATTGAAGAAAAGTTCCTCGTCAAAAGTGGAAATTGGGACTTATCGAAGAAGTCAACGTTAGCCGGAATGGGGCTATTAGATCAGTAGTCGTGAAAACTTCGACCGCAACCATTAGAAGACCTATTTCTAAAATTTACCCTCTAGAGATAGAGGAATAGATGTAGGAAGACGAGAATCCCAATCTTTTGTTTTGTTTGTTTATTTATTTGATTTGTTTATTTTAATAATAAATGGGAAGCCGACGTTATCCAGACAGTAGAATGAAAGTTGGAAACGATGGTAGAAGAAAGCTACGTTCTGCTGGAGTGTCGCGAAAGCGAAATAATTTATTTTGTTTTTTAGAACTTGTTATAAAAATTTGATTTTATATTGTCAAAACAATAAAAAATTTAGTCTATGTAAAAAGAAAGAAAAAAAAGACTCGTTGCTTTCTATCTAGGCAATATGAGAAAATCTTAAGGCCGATTTCATTACAGTTATCAAGGAAAAAGATAGTTCAAGGTCATATAAAAATACGAATTTTTAAATTTACATCAAAGGCAAGCACATATCACACGGGAGGAAATATGCTACAGCGGTGTTCTGACGTGCAGTTCTTTCCCCCGCGGACAATCTTAGACGATGATAAGAATATGTGACGTATTTTTCTAAGAGAGTTTGTCATTGATAGAATATTAATATTGGGCCAAGGTGGTGGAGATATAGTGGTAAGATAGTGTGCAGTGGGATATGAAGAGACCGTCTTGTTATGTCTGCGGGGAGGACTGATTGCGCCACTGGACACGGTCTCCCCTCCTGCACTTATACCTGAAAGTGAAAGCTATGTGTATTCCATCAGTATATGCCTTCGCTTTCGTTCTGATGCTACACAGTTTCAACGACTAGACATCATGAACTTCATAGTTCTGATTGCGCTAGCGGTAAGTTTAAAATATTATTTATAAATCAAAATAATAATATAATTATATTGTAAATAAAAAAAAGGAATTAAGTAATACTTTTTGCTTAAGATTAAGCCAAAAGCCTTCATGAAACACATTGTCTGAAGTCCTAGTTGAGATATATCTTCAACCGCTAAACCGCTAATAACACATCACACTTCTTCCTTTAATTTCAATAATTAAAAAAGGTTCTACATAAATAAATAAACTAAAAAAATACTTTCGTTACTTAACATATTAATGTTTACATAACAAAAGAAGGTTGCATAAGGTTTCTGAGCTCACTCTGACCAACTCCACAGAGATTAGCACAATTATATTTAAATAAATAAGCTTCTAAAATCTTTGACAAGTAAATACTTTCAATAAATAATGGTATTACAATATTATTTATAATTTTTTCAAATTTTGTTTACATTTTTAAAAATTTGGTCCGAAAAACACCAACAAATCCTTCTTATATACATAGTGATACGGAATACTGAATTTAAATCCCATAAAATCTAATTTTATCAATTTATAAATACACATATTTAAAGTGTTCAACAGGTTATTGTTAACATTTTGTTCTGGATTTAGCTAAATGAAATATATTTGTATCAATGTATCTCTTTTTTTTCTTTTTTTTTTACTATTTTGAGGGCCTTCCAAATAAAAAAGTTTTTGTTTCTCGATTTCACCTTGGAGAATGATTTTTCTGAAAAATTGTGTCAAATTTATTCGAAACCAGTCCAGTCATTTAGGCTCCACGCATCTGCACAGATTACAGACGACAGCTAACATTAGTTAAAAGCCACTATTAAGACCCAGTGGACCCTAAATCGAGTAAAAAAAAAAATCTATTTTATGCGCCATTACAATACTTTTATATCTACGTATATATGAGAAAGTAAAAAATTCTAATTAATTTATTAGAAAGTAAGTAATTTATTTATTATTAAATATTGCTTTAATTTTTCTTGAATTTTAAGTTACAAATATTTTAAGTAAGTTGTTTCCACTAAGATTCAAATTTGTAGAGAAAAATAAAATTCAATGAGTCAAATTTTACATTATTATTTTTTTTTATTATTTTTTTTTTTTATTCTTATTAAAGACACGAGATGAGTTGGGGCTTCCATGGTAAACTAAGCCATCTTATCGTGTCATTGTTAATCGGAAATTTTTAAAGGCAATTATAAAGCAAGCCCCGATCTGATTTAATAATTCACTCTGAAATTGTTTCCAAATTTAATAAATAAAAAAAGCTTAATCTATATCATTCACACTTGTATTTGAGACAACTTTTTTCAAAAAAGTTTGCATACAATTTATATTATTGCTTTCTCAGATTTCTCAGAGACGTGCAGATATTTGATTTGGGATTGTAATAGATATGAGGTCTCCTGAGACCAAAAAAAAGACATTTTAAAAATAAAATTAGGCCCCACTATACAGATCTTACCTACTGAACCAATTTGGATTAAATTTGGTTTTTGATTAAACATAATTTCAGGTCACCGCCAGGCAGGATTATATTTATAATATATTTTGACATAATAATTTCATTTTAGAACAAAACTCCCGAAAAAACTAACAAATGAAAAATACTGGATAACGTAGGTACTTTATTGCGGACAGATAATTTGACCACTCTAAAATTTATTCGCATAGAATTAAGTTAAATCTCCATTAAGTTCCTCATGATAAGAAAGCTCTAACAGTAGATTTTCAATAGGAAAACACCTAAGGCACACAAAAGGCCAGTTTGGTATGTGTACTCTCAATTTAGAAAAAAAGACCTTGGACAATGACGTAATATCCTCAAAGTCAAAACTATATATAGATTGCTCTACAACAATATTTAAAATTATTTTTCAATCAATCGTTAAAAATTCAGTAAAATTGACGAAGTAACAGAGACTAAGAATATCAATTCAATACGTTTCTTTACTGGGCTCAACTGAAGGCTATTAGTTCCTTGACTTTAGATCGTTGACCGATAATTTCTCATTTTTAATTCATCATTATATTCATCAAGATTTTCTATTTATGTAGAAAACGCGGTATGACTATGACCTCTATTTTTTTATACACATCTTCACACGATGTTGAATTCTAGAGGTACTCATTAGACTTTTAATTTAAGAAAGATTGCAGAGAGTACAATGACAGAAATAAGTGTTAATAGTATGGTTGTTCAAGATGAGTTCATGCTGATCTGCACGCACTATAGATTCCACACGTACGTTGATAGTTAGAGTTATCTTTTTGCCAATAATGAATAACTAATTCTTAATGAATTAAACTAACAGCAAAATGGCTCAGTTAATAGTTAATACAGACTGGCTTCACCTTTAGTTTATTAGTGTTAATATATATATATGCTCTGACCCACATTAATCTGCTATAAAAGGTTGAGGTAGTAAGTAAAATACTGTCTCTCCACAATAGAGCAATAGAAAGGGAGCGACCACAAACTCATCATCAAAGCCGCATCAGGTGTCGAGTAAGGTAGAACTATAATATAAGCTCAGAGTATTTGGATTGGACATATAAGTAAACAACTCAACAGACAGTGATCAAGCTATTGTGCAGAGTATTTTACTTCTTTATCTTCTAGTAATACTGTGGAGTCTAGTATGATGTCACTGCTTATAATTTTGAAGATTATGATTTATAACTTTGATTATAAGATTTGATTTACTTATCAGGAATTAATATTATTTCGAGAACATAAAAATATACGTGTGGTGTTCTAAGTATATATATCTAAGTTCTACTTGAACCAAAAGTCAACTAATAACTCGTTGAACAAATTGCTAATAAGGAAAATATATCTACAACATGTCCTAACATAAATCTAAAAGATACTGTATATTCTGATCGTAAAACACAAAAATTTAACGAGAAATTAGGTAGACATAACTAAATTGTATTAAAAATGTGTTATCAAAGAGAACACAAAACGTTAAAAACGTATGATTGAGAAATTTCAATTTATTTCATCCATTTATATATGACGGTAAAAAAGTCTAAGACATTTTTAACGAATATCCCCATTTTTCTAAAAATTTGGGTGTCGTTATGACGGAAACTGGTTTAATTGCGTTTTAACCTTTACAAATTTAGTAATCTATAGCCTCGGAACATTTTTCAACAACAAAAAAACAACAACAAAAAATGCATAATATTACCTAGGTTGTTTTTGAGAAAAATAAACCTAAATTTTTTTATCTCGAGTTAGCCTTAAAGACCTTACTGACGTAATACTCACCCAAAACTACATTGGAATCGGTTCATTTTTGCATTTCTCTACGTTTCTGCTCTGACCTAAAATAAATATTTTTTACAAATCTCGAATTCTGAACTCTCATTACTAAAATTTGATTAATAATATAAAATAAAAACCATTTTTTGATGCAGTCCCCTTTAATTTTCAATTTAAGATATTTCTTATGTAAGTTCTTCAGGGGTATAAAACCAACTACGTTTTTTTGGCAATATTTCGTCCTTATTTTAGGACATTTTCAAGCATAATACTTATTTCCAATTGTGCGAGAATTTAATTTATTAGTCAGGTTGTCAATTAGAAAGGGGATACATATTCCATATCCCACTCTTAATTCCGTCATTAGGAAATTCCATAAAGTAAATTAAATTAAAATTCATTTCTCTCACACACAATTATATACATGAGTCATGAGCAATGATTGAACTATGACTAAAACGTAGTTGGTTTTATACCCCTGAAGACCTTACATAAGAAATATCTTAAATTAAAATAAAAACCTTTTTTTAACCAGCTTAATATATCTTATATTATGACTAATAAATTTTTATATATATTTTTTTTAATGTATTTTCAGGTAATCTCAATAATATATCAAGTGGAATCTACTCTACCCATGCCCCGAGCGCCCAATTTCCAGTATTTTGAAAGGTAATAATCAAAATGTAATACATAGATGTCACACATATCCTCCTATATCCTCCTACTTTTGGAATATCAATAGATCCCTTAGATGAGATTAAGAGACTGCCTCTGAACAACAGCTGAAATTTTGTCAGTCTGTCAGTTTACTCAGAGAATACAGAAGATCAGGAAAGAATTATTCATCTAACCCGCGTTTTCTTATTGTCGTACCTAAGTGATCTACGTCTCTGGATTTTTAATCGAGAAAAGAATTTACCTTAAACCATTTAATGAATAAAAACAGAAGTTTAAACTAATTTTCTTTTATCATTAAAGGCAACATTGTGGAAGTTTAAAACATCGATTTCGACTAATTTAATTAATCTTCAAATTGAAAGGTTGTAAACAAATTCATTGAGATTTAATAATAATCTAATTCTATTCTTCGGGATTAAAACAATATCATAAAGTTCCACAATATGCCAGCCGATTCGACCTGCGTAGGTTTTCAACAATATCATTAATTTCCACAATATCTCGGTTGATCCAACCAACTAAGGTTTTAAACAATAACACTAGTTTCCACAATATCTCAGTTGAAACAACCAAGGTTTTAAACAATAACACTAGTTTCCACAATATCTCAGTTGATACAACCAACTAAGGTTTTAAACAATAACACTAGTTTCCACAATATCTCTGTTGATACAACCAACTAAGGTTTTGAACAATAACACTAGTTTCCACAATATCTCAGTCGATACAAACAACTTAGATTTTCAAAAATAGCATTATGCTCCACAATATTCTACTCAATGCAACCAACTTAGATTTTAAACAATATCATTAAGTTCCACAATATCTCAGCCGATACAACCAACTTAGCAAAACATCCTTTTGTTTTGTTATTTATTTCTTCTCTGGATCGTTCAACTGTAAAATTAGCAAAACCAGAGAGTGTATTATAGTAATGGAGTACTTTTTTTATATATAAAAACAAGAAATGCATTATTCAAAGAAAACTAAGGCTGATCTGGATTGTTAATGAGGTGTTTTGCAACAGAGAGAAATCTATGAACTGATTACCAGTTGAAGCTAATTAACTTTCAATGCGATGAGTCCTTCTTTCCACTGAAAGGATTGCTTAGTAATTAAATCACAATATTCATTTAATCAACAAAAACATTATACACATACCCTGTTAAAATTAAAAAAAAAAAATTCAAGGCTTTAAAAAAATAGTTTTTATAATTATACATAAAATATCTCTATTAACTATTTTAATCGTTAAAAATTTATATTAATCTTTCTACGTTAGCTCTCTCGAGAAAATAAAATATAATGCACAAAATACATTTGCATAGTCAAGTGATTGACTGAATTGAGACACATTAAAGAAGTCTTATTATAGAAATGAAAGAATACTATAATAACTTATAAGATGTTACAAGGTTGTTTTTTTTCTCTCTCTAAAAGGTCTTATACTAGACTAGCTCGACGATAAAGTCATAGTGACAAATTTCACTACGAATCAAGAACACATCTTGGGTATTTTTCAATCTCATTTATTATCTATTAGTCCAGCCGTTTTCCCCGATTCCTCAAGCAGGCAAAATAATAAACAAAATCTGTAAATCCCGAGTTTCACACCAATACTTCTATAACGCAGTTTCCCAATGGTATGAGATATACAAACTAACTTGATTTTTATAATATCAAAGAACATATTATTAGATTAGAAACGATGGTAAGTTAGTTAACGTTTTAACGATTATAACCTTGCCTTCTAAAAGGTTAGTAGTTCAAGTTCAGGCAGAAAATCAATCATTTATGCATAACAAGTAATGTCCCTACGACGGCGACGACTCACCTCGAAATGATTTGTTATTGCTAAGCAAGGCAAACACGTTTATTGCAATATAAATAAATGTTTATTGATTTGTTAGTCTTCAAATAGATATAATACCTTATTTAAATTAATTTACTTGATTTTACTTTCTGTTTCTAAACATAAAATTAAGCCCGCTGCAAAGAGCTTAACGGCTTGTATATAATACGTAGATACGGACTGGTTGTTGGAACACATTTTTAACACAAAAAAACACACGTTTTTTTGCATTGAAGTAGCCAAAAGTCGTGAAGATGATTATACTCTATATTATAATAATAAAAATGTTTTTAACGCGTTTTCACATCAACAAAGAAGCAAAAAATATGTTTACAAGATTATTGAAAACGAACACATCAGTAGAGAATATTTACCTTAAAAAAAAAGATAATCTATTTTACATTCTTCTCAATTTCTGATGTTGCCGAATTAATTTATTCCTAAAACATATTTTTTAAGTTTTCCTGTGAAAACAGGCCGTTTTAGAATTATGAAATAACACAATAATTTAAATACAAATTTTGTTTAATGGACGCAAGAACCAGATTTAGCTTTCAGAGAGAAACAATCGCTTTTCGAAATACTTAAGTTTTCGAGGGTGTCCTAATTCCTATTAAGTATATAACAATAACAAGAGAGATAATCACAAGAAACGATTAAGAGCAATCTATGAACTCGCTTTGAGAAGATCTGAACAAGGAGGCAAGTAAACGCTGAAACGTTGTCGTGAATTAAGCAACATGATATAACATTAAAGGAGAATAGATAGGAATTTCAAACAGAGCCTTAGTAAACCTTATCAACTCGCCTGCACCAGTATAATTTAATTAAGAGTGGCGGTAATGAAATATACACTTCGTACAACCAATTTATTCTATATTATTACATTCTATATTATATTTAATGAATAAATAACTATCAAACAAATGTATTATATTCATAAAGTAAGACTATACATACATCCACAATTTTTAGTAAATAAGTAAATGTATTATCCTAAAGTATATCAGTATTGTAAGACATAACAAAGCATATTTTTCTAATTTAAACATAATTGCATATTGTTAGGTTCACAGCTAGCGTTAAAAATATAGATAGATTAAAAATATAATCATGAAACCGTGGAGACATTCGCTGGTTTCCCCCACGCCGTTCAGTCACAAGTTATAAACAAAACAAAGGCGATTCGTTTGTTTATCTACTGTTCTGAAGGGATAATTTCCGTTGCTGAACGGTTTCTTGTAAGAGAGAAACACTATTTACATAAATAATAGTGAAGCTCCCAAATAGAATGGGTTGGAGTTGTTGAATATGTTTTTTGCTCTACCGGGGGTTAAGCACAATTTGAACTAAGAGGTTCGGTTTATAAACTTGAAGATAGACAATATAATGTAAAGCCTTCTGCCCGTCCAGTTGAAAACCTGGCGGGAGGATATGAGCAGCTTAAACCAAGGATCTTATAAAATAGGGATGGAGCACTAAACACCTCCTGGGTAAAAAAGTGTCGCCAAGAAATTGGAAAAAATCTACATAAAATTTCGACTGCGCATGCTCAGAACTTTTTAGGTAGAACGAATTTCTTACCGACTGTTATCCATTTATTTTTTTTTCAATAAAAGGTTACAATCTAACATTTTCTAAACCAAGCTTTTTTAAATAATTTCTTTTTTTAAGTTTTTTTTATTTTAATTTACTGTGTTACTTTAATATATTAATTATAAGAATAGTTTTTAATAATCGAATAATTAATATTAATTAATTTGAAAACGGGTTAATTCTATTGCAGAATATGACTTTATTCTACAAAATTGTCACAGTTTACCTTTACAAAACGTTTATTGTGAATATAAAAAATGTAATACATACAATTTTAAAAAGTTTAACTTAAATATTATACATATTTATAAAATTATAAATATGAAACGCGAGTTGAAGAAAATTTCGTTTTAAAAATAGCATAGCCTGATCGAATTGTTCACATTCTTCTTTATCTCCTACAGTTATAACCATACAGGAAGGTAATCTACCCTACTAGATTTTTCAAGTACGTGGCGACACTTTTTTCGCTTAGTTCTCCATCCCAATTTTATAAGATCCTTGGCTTAAACATATCCATCTCCTTGATATGATCATCAGAATGTGAAACATAATTTTAATTGTAACCAAAATCGGTAAATAGTCTTGGTTTCAGGGAAGAAATTAGCGTAAAACTAACATATTTGTTTATATTTTTACAGGCCAAAATATAGATATCCATATTACGATCAAAATGGAATTGGTAAAATACTATATGGATATGGTGGTCCTACCCTCTACCATTATACGAAGTATTCAACCTTGAACGGAATCCACTGAATTCCACTAGCACGAGTTAATTCCTACATCAGCGAAGCATCTTAGATATGTTTGTAGTTAAATAAAAATAATATACATATATATATATATATATATATATATATATATATATATATTGTATAAAAAAAAATAATCAAATTCTCCAATTATGAAATAAAATAATGTTTCTAAATAATACCTCAACATACGATTACATCAGTATTAAGTTAAGTTAAACAAATTGATTAGATTTACAAGTGTACATAATAAGGATGGTTCCAGAGAATCATTCCGCTAGATATTATGCACACTTTTATTAACCTTTTACCTGCCATTGTTCCATTTTTGGAACATAACTTTAACATTTTTTTTGGACAACTTTTACTTCAGTTTTTGATGATTATAATTTTTTTCCTCTTTTTTAACATGTTTTTGGGTGTTTTTATATTTTTTTTGTTCACATATAATTATTGGTACATACTTTTTTATTTTTTTGAAAAGTTGGAATTTCGGGTGTTACGACCTTTGGGCAGAAACTTACTTATATCTTCACTATATTTATTGATAGGCAGTCACCAATTTTTTTTTAGGTAAATGAATGTTAGTCGAACACAAAAATACCTCCTTCTTAAAAAAATAATGAACGGGCCGTTTTCTAGGTACAATGAAAGTTCGCTGTTCCAATATTGGAACATTGGCGGGTTCTGACTATACTTTTAATTACACCTTATATACTCAGGAAGGATGAAAATTCATGAGCGAGTTGACTGTCCTGAGTGCTCTTATCGTGTAAGAGAGCACGGGGGGGGGGGGGGGGGTGAAAATAGGGGGGGGGGGGGGGTATATTTGCCTGCTTATCGAATTGGGCATCCTTTGGGCACCCTCTGAAATTTTATTTTATTTTAATTTTTTTCATTTAGCGGGCCATTACCACCCCGTCGGGGGGGGGGGGGGGACGTCCTATGCATATTTCTACCTTATTGGGGAGGGGGGGGGGGGCGCTAAAAGTCGAATAACAATTTTTTTCGGGGGTTTTTGTGACAGCTACAACTTTTTACGTAAACTCTACAAAAGAGACAAGTGTGACTTTGTCTTTTATCACCCACAGTTTTAGATGAAACGACAATTCCGTTTTAATCATGTTACACCTATCTCACGTACCTATAGGATATGCAAAATATTTTCACAAGAAAAACATAAGAAAGAAGACGTCCTTCAGCCCTATGTATATGCACACTATAGTAAAGGAATGGGAGAAGTTGACGTTTAGGACAGAATGCTAGGTTCTTAGATCAAAAAAGTCGTGGTGGAATTTATTTTCAAATGGTCTAAATATGGCTGTAGTAGCAGCATGGCTTTTGCACAGAGCTGAATAAAGATATTCAATTTGAACATTGATTATTTGACATTTTTAGACGTCAAGTAACCATCTCTTTTGAAAACGGCTCAACGTAAACTATAGGAGAGAAAACTGGACCGAAACTCCATACCACTTTCTAGAAGAAATAGAGACAAGCATTATTTTGTATCAATAACGCAAGGAAGATGCATCCAATGCAGTAAAAATACAACTTCAATATAATGAATGCGAAAGAAGGTTGTATTTATTGTGTATTCCAACTTATCATGGATCTCAGTTGTAATAAATTTATAAATAATTACTGGTAGCTGTAAATAACTCAACAGTAAAGTCAGTTTGTGTATTGGTTTATTTGTAAAAAAAAATGTTTACTTATATAATTATTCAAACATCAATAATGAAAATTATAATACATAGGTTAACTTACAATAATACGCAGTAACAAATTTATAATCCATGATAAGTTGGAAAACACAATAAATGCAACCTTCTTTCGCATTCATTACATTGAAGTTGAATTTTTACTGCATTGGATGCATCTTCCTTGCTTCAATGATACAAAATAATGCTTATCACTCTTTCTTAGAACCATCAATGTTATAAAATGTTTGAGATGTTAGAAAAGCTAATTCACCTATTTACAGTAATTTATTTATCTATATCTAACTATTTAGTTATCGAATTCATTAATTAATTATTTAATTAATTATGTAATTAATTAATTTATCCCTAGTAAATTACTTAATTATTTGTCGTAATAAATTATTACTGTATAACACAATTACAGTATAATATGCAAACCAAAGAATAAGAATAAATTTGTTATCCAAGTATAGTCAGAACCTGCCATTGTTCCAATTTTGGAACATCCTAAAAAATGGTGACCAAATTTAAAATTTGATTTTTTTTTTGTTTTTTCTTCTAAACTAAAAAATTAGGAAGAAGAAAACACAAAGAAAAGAATAAAAAAATTGCTACTTCCGGTTGCGGCGGGTAAAAGGTTAATTTCTTAAAACGGGAGCACAAAATGTGCACACATGCCGAACATAACAAGAACACTAAGATTATTTTATAGAATAAAAGATAAATTACAGGGCTCATAAGGAAAGCTAGCGACGTAAACGTGTACATATGTTTTCAATATAAAAAAAAGAAGTTATTTTCTAACCAAAATTAATTTTTATGATCATTTTGTGAATGTTTATTGCACATTATTTTTTTATATGTATTACTTTTTGTGTTAAAATTCATCAACTTTAAATTATTTGTTAATAAATATTACTATTGTAGCAGATACATATTTTGATTAACAAATACTAATGCATGATACATGATATATGTTAATTTATTGGATATTTCACATCATATTGCTTCATATTACGTTAAAAATCACCAATAATGATAATGCTTACAAATTTTTTTTTTCTTTATATTATAAATAATCACACTATACTTTATTATGGCATCATGTTTCACAAAATGATAGTTTATCATATTTTATGATTGATAGGTGCTTATTTGTTTCATTATCATTAATATTTTAAAATTGTTCAATGTTATCATTTCATAAAAAAATAAGTCAATAGTTGAGTCCAATAGTTATTATATGATAATAAAATTGATGAATTATGTTATGAACATGTGATAAAATCGAATACATACTAAATGAGATTTATACTTAACAGTATATTTGTATTTGTATAAATAAATAATATGTTATTTGAATTAATAATTTTAGAGGAAATAAAATACAATCATCATTACGAAATCAAATATATGTATAAATTTGTGTTATAACTAATGTATAAACTAGGTTATTTTAATAAAAACCAATTGTAATGTCCCGCCATTTAATCTATTAAAAACAAAAAAAAACAAAAAAAAAACCTTATATTATACAAACTAATATATTATTTGTGTAAATACTGTTTACATACACGCATATACATATGTATGACAAACAATTACCCTATTGCATCGAATATAAGGCTCACCCTGTTTCAAAGGGAAAATCTTTCGATCTCATTCTTAACATCTTGTTCAGACGTCAAATTCAGGCAGTCGGCCATGGATATTCAATCTTTATTTAGATGTAAGGCGCGTTTGAATCTTAATTAATTTAAATGTGAGGCAGACACCATGCTGGCAGAGAAATAGCAAGGTTAGATATTAAAAATAAAATGTTAAAGCTAACAAGAAATAAATAGGTATAACGGAACCCCTTTCACCCACATTATATATTGAACACGTTCAAATTCCTGAAAATTGATGAAATAAGAGAGCTCGACAAGGATATCTCTCACACACAATGATAAAAAGTAAAAACAATATAAAGAGAAGTTCGTAGAAAAAAGGTTGTTAGATATTTTACACTAGAATACATCGATTATAAGAAGAACCTCGAATATAAGACGCATCCCGATTTTCGCGATGCAAAACGGAAAATTAAGAGCAAGAGCGTCGATATTCGATAAGCGATACGGTAATATTACAGAATGAAACTTAAAATTCGAGAACATTGTTGATCTATCTGCAAATTATGGTGGCACATAATGCTTTCTCACATCCTATGAGTGGACAAGTAGTTACATGAGGATAAAATAATTCAATCCCACTAGGAATTAAAGTTTGGTTGTTTGGACCCGTTTCGATTCACACTTTCAATCAATAATAAGCGCAGACAAATTAAATCAAAATGGGACCATTTTTAGGCTCCTTTCGACAAAGCATCCAAATTTCTTCAAACGGATGAGTGCATTTAATTTAAAGATGAAAGAAGTGATAAAAGGTTTGTGCCCTTGCAGAAGAAAAAGCAATGGCCACAGAAGGTTGAAATCAATATGGGATCAACAGAGGGCTGAATATGACCAACCTTCCAAATTATATTAAAATCGAATGTGTAGTTATTAGAATAGTATGGTGGTTCACAAAAATGTTGACGGACAGACAGTTAGGAGACCAAACATTTTTCCTGATATTTGAAACATATTTCAAGGAGTTTTGAATTCGGAGTTCGGAGGAATATTTCACAAAATTTTATGACATTCATGCTCAGAATCAAACATTAATATAAATAAAGGAAGATCAATGAGCCGTTCATACGCGGATGCCTACTCTGCCGATCTAATAATAAACCAACTAAAAGTTAGATGGAGCATTAGTGGAGTATTCATTAAAAGTAGAAGGAAAAGTCTCTCTTAAATTATGTATATATTAATCAAAGCAGCTTTCGATATAAGGCTATCATCAGTGCCGAAAAAGACGAACACGTGAATAAAACAAAAGAGCTCATGGGGGCGCGGCGGGATGAATCATGGAAACCTGACACTGGCACAAGATAAAGAATTTTGTCCCAGTGCGTCTGTCTTTGCATGATTCACCCCGACCGCGACCCTGAGAGCTCTTATGTTAATTCACGAGTTCGTCTTTTTCGGCACTGATGATAGCCTTAAAGAGGGCCGAAAGCTGCTTTGACTAACACATACATATACAATGTACATAATTTCTACCTTTAACTAAAAGTTAGTCAGTCTAAAACAAAGTGGGATCAATGACTGCAGACGTTGAAATTATTAAGAGACCAACAGTGCTCAGTGCTCATTCCCATCCAAATTTCAGTAAAATCAGATGAGCAGTTTTTTTTTAATTCAGAGGTGAAAAATATGTTGTCATTCAGAATTATTACAATTCCGTTATAGTCCAGGAGATAGCGCGCACAAAAGTGACTGACTAACACCAAGTTAGCATTTTGTGTACGAGTTAATGTTTTAGTGACCTCTAACAATATGTGGTCGGCAAAGTTTGTCAGCGGGACTTAGCTTGGCCGTTACATAATAGACCGGTGGAGAGCGGCCGGTCCCACCCATTTTGGAGGACAATGTGATTTTCATTATCCTGAGTACAAAATTAGTTAGTGGATCAAAAATCAATTTGATGTTATAGTTTGTAACTTATAGGTTACCACTTTGATTTTGTGAAATATTTGGACAACTAGTGATGGGTCCATCAAGTGATGGGTGGGTCCCCGGTAGCTCATTGCTACCGCATTCGCCTATCATGTAGGAGGTCTCGAGTTCGATTATCGACTCCAGCAAAGGGGCCCCACACGCTCGGTATTCACCCAGCATTGCAATGTAAAGAGGTAGTTATGTGAAGTGGCGTCCATCCGGATACGGAACCCCAAACTAAGGTTTATGCAGCTGATGGAGCGACACGAAAACCCCGTGTCATCCATTACATGCATACTTGTTTAAGCCCTTTGGCAGGCCCAAGCCCACCGCGGGCTTTTGTGCCAATTATTAATATTATTATTATTATAACCTATCAAATAAAAAAATTATATCAAGTTGATTTTTGGTCTATTAATTAATATTGTACTCAGGATCACGCTAAAATGAGCGGAATATTGCCGCTCTCCAGTTTTATTTTTTTTCAAATGCCTCTAGAGGAAGTTTTCTGACCACATATTCTTGGATACCAAAAAAATTAATTCCTACACTGGACTATAACACTCTATAAGCTGGAAAGCAATAAATATTAATAAGAAATGAATTTATTATCTCGTAACAGCGACATTGAGACTTATCATAACATCTAAAGTCACTTTACAGAATCCTCTTGAACAACCTCTTTTGTTTTCTTTATCTAGATGATAAAATGACCCTATCCTTTAACATAGCACGAGTCTAATTTAGAATGTTGAGCATCGTCGATGTTATTACATGGGTATACAGGAATTCTAATAGTTTTCAATCAATATTCTGCACTTAGGGTGGTTAGAACAGGATGGAAATGTTCTTTTATCTATGACGGGAGAGATATTGAAAAGGTTTAACTCTTTAGAGTTTTTCATCCTTTTGAAGTAGAAAAGCCCTATATTTGAACCTCACCATTCCCCTTTAATAGTTTTCTCTTTTTTTTCTTTTAGGATGTTTTTTTAACCTAATACCAGGGGAAAGTGAGCTTCGGCTTTAATCCAAATAAACAAAGAAGTTGTTACAAAGATAGAAAGGCTATGTTGCGAATACATTCATGTTATTTCTTCAAATAAATAATAAAAAAAAAGTCAAAAGCATTTGCCCCAACATAAATAAATATATTAAATTAAAGTTAAACATATCCAGGTCATCCCATCAATGATTTTTTTAAATTCCAAACTGTTCACAATATTTTTACATCAACCATGCAAAGTTGAAATTATCTATATACATATATATAAAATTAAAGTTTTGTCTGTACATTGGTCAGAATTGAAAACTTTTTGGATACTTTTTCATTTTATACATTCCTTAACTTTTTCCGTGTATGTGTGTCTCGTCACCATTCCGACTTTATAGGCGCAAAACTGGCTAAACGAAATCGATTAGTTTTTTTTCTGTGAATATCTGCCACCTGGTTGTTCAAAGAACACCACTTCACTGAACGTGCTCCAGCCAACTTAATCTTCATACCTTATAGACCAGTCATTTTAGGTTTTCTGTTCCAAAAAAATCAGAGCTTCAATATTTTTTTTGATCCCTTCATTTTGACATTCTAAAAAACATATTGAAAATCGGTAACTAGATCGTGGTCGTGTTAATAAATATTCAAAGGCAAAGGTCAACAAATTCGTTTTTTGGGAATATCTCGCTTCCTATGGCTACGACACTAATCAAGGTGTTTATCAAAATTAAATAAAAAAAAATAAAAATAAAAGTTTCATTCATTTTTTTACGTTATGTGGACGGTACGGAATAGGGACGGATTATAGGGTGAAGAATATCTATGACTATTTAGTATCCGTCGCCACACCACTTTCTGCGTAATTTTACGAATATTTTACTTCCTATGGCTCGACAAATTTTGATGATTTAAATAAATAAATAAATTTCCCACAAAAAAGGTCTCATTCAATTTACGTACAACGAACGGTTTAGCAAAACGCTAGCTTACTATAGCTTGCTTAGTGTTTGTTTTTGCAGGACTTTTTACGTATTTTTGTGAATATATAGCTTCCTCTGGCTCGGAGGCCAATTGAGGATCAGTTCAAAATTGAAGAATATAAAATTTCACACAAGGAAAGATATGTTCATTTTTTACGTAGAACCGTTATATATATATATATATATATATATATATATATATATATATATATATATATATATATATATATATATATATATATATATATATATGTATGTATGTTTTCGAAATAACCACCATTTTCATTTAAACAACGTCTACACCTTCTTTGAATGCTCTGTGTTGAAGTCCTATCTCTTCAACTTTCTGCTTTATTTGCTCAAATGCAGGAATAATTCTATATCCATTACTTCTTTCTTAGTATTCACAATTGTTTTCCGTACCCAATACTTTTCATTAGGCCCCTCAGGGTCTAATGATACTACAGGGCGGACTGCTGCAGCGTAAACAACTTAGTATTCTAATTTATATTTGAGCTTCAAAAAACTAGTAGTAGGAAATAATAACGTTTCCTGCAGCAATCTTGCTTTTAGCTATTGTTGTATGTAACCACTGAGCCGAGGTATATAAAAGCATTTCATTTATTTAACACTTCTTTATCTAAAGTTACAGTAGATTCTCGGTCAAGAGCTCTCCTTTTCGCTATAAAATATTTAGTATTTGTACTCTTAATTTCTAGCCTTTCCTGCTTTAACTGTTGATAAGCTTCTTCTAGAACTTGTCTTAACGCCATACGATCAAGATCATCAGCATAAGCAAATAACTGCGTCATTTTTTAGTTGTACTAAATAATGCTGGGATCCCGACAATTATCTAAGAAATGTGGTGTTTCTAATTGTAGATATAGGTCATACTAAAAAAGCTAATTTTTAAAAACATTCAACAAAGAGATAAACAATTCACAAATTAATTGTAAAGTAAGTCATAGAAATAACCAGTAATTTAAAAAGCACCATATTCCTACTTTTTCTTAACTTATTTTACTATAAAGAAAATTAGAAAATTTAAGCAGAAGTATACTGAAGGAATAATCATACTACCGAAAAATATGCATTCTAGATTTGTAGGAGAAGATTACAGAAATCATAATAGAGAGCATAAAGAAGGTTTAATTAATTTTTTAATCATAATTCCATTGTCCTGTCATCTCCACTCTAAAACGTCCTCAGTATTATCTAGTTAGTTAAATCTTATCATTTTCATTAATCAGTAGTGGTATTTGGAGTATTCAAGGTTTTTTATGTTAAGCTTCCCAATTTTACTTTAAATCGAAATATTAAATTATTTCTTAACATTTTCTTTTGGTATTTGTAGGCAAAATAGGTAAAATAAAGATTCACTAGATAACATTATAAAACCAATAGGATTTAAACTGAAAATTCGATACACACCGTGGTTGAAAAAAAAATATATATAAATACTTCTCACTCACACAATCCAATTGTTAAAATGTTAAGGATTAGAGATTAAATATTAATTAAGTACAAAACATTTAATTAACGTCAGTAAATAATAATTAAATAATTGGTTTAATTAGTTTGAGCAAAATTATCAGGCAAGAAATGTGCAACAAGCAAACTTGCAAAGAATATCAGGGCCAGTGGAAGAAGATGTCATCAAAAGAACACGAGTAAACAAGTAAACATAAGCAACATCGACTGTATGGGATATACAATTGTTTATCTTCTTTTATAATACAAATAAAGGAAGATAAGAACACAATGGTGTGAAAATGTTAGATGAATAACAACTAAAGGCTAATAGACCCTAACTAAATGACAAAGAGAGCCCTCTCTTATACGGTAGGGAAGACCGTGCCCTTAAAGCTGAAAACTGCATACAGGGGAGGACATGTGTGAATTTAAATACACTAAACCATGATTATAGATTTTTTTTTTTTTTTTTTTTTTTTTTGGTTGTAGTTTTAGTCCCGTTCAACAGCTCATTAGGTCATTACAGGACGGGGGTTATCCGGTCACTTTACTCATCTAATCGATGAGATCATCAGTGTGAATCATGTCTTACCCCGCTGGGATTCGAACTCACAGATTATAGATATTATATAAAATGCTAAGACAAATAATTCCTAAAAAAAAATGCGGTAAGTTAGCAAGATCATTCTATTCATTATTGCCATAAAAATTTACTTTAACCAACTTTAAAGTAAGATCATTTTTAAAGACCTTATTTACTATTGGCCTTACTTATAAATAAGTTCCTAGTATTTATGTCCTCATATATAACTTACATCCAAACATTTCTGAGATATAATATTCTTATATACTTATGACAATGGCAGAGTTTAAAAAGCATCTATAGACGAGTACTGAAACATATTCACCAGGATAGACTGGCGTTTCAACCATTTTTAAGTTAGTTTATACTACACATAAAAAATTAAACATGGAGGAGAACAGTTATGAAAAAGGAAAAAGGCAACTGAAGAGTATATATCGTCCCTACCATTTCAAACTAACGAATGTGAAAATCGGTACTTTTCAGGAGAGCCAAAAAACTCCTATTTTTGGTTAGTAAAAAAACAGTTAATGGCTAAAGCTTAATATCATCCTAAAAAGGATTATACAATATATTAAAAATGTTTCTCCTTTTGGCAATGCACTGATTTTGAATTCATTGTTATAGGAGTTTTTTGGCTCTCCTGAAAATTACCGATTTTCACATTCGTTAGTTTGATATGGTAGGGATGAATATGACCTTTGCTGCAGCCCTAGGTCCCCAGAGGCAATGAAAATTGCCTACTTATTATTGCTCAAGCTGTGCCTTAAAAAGACACAGAGGAAATTTTTGATTGGTGCACCTAGAGTGTACCAATAAGAAAGCCAGTGTTTTGTAAAGCCTTAAACATAACACTAAGAAGGTATTACATTCAAGGTACAATTAACAAAAAAAATCTGAGCTATTTTAGGTACTAAAGCCTCAAGCCTAATCTTACTAAGAGCAAAATTACCAAAAACAAGTAAATTAAACAAATAAAATAACAACTTTTTTTCTATAAATAATAGTAATTCAATAGAGACAAATGTTCCCAACACAAACAATTGCTTATTAACGAAAATAAACTAAGATGAAAAAAAAACAAAAAAAAAAAAAAAACAATTTAGTAGCATAAGTGGAAGTGATTGAAAAGTAAATAAAAAAAAAAGATATCTGGAATTAGAGTGCCTGATAGACTAAAGACACTTTTACTAGGACCCTGGAGCAGAAACAACAATATTATCAGGCTTTAACTGTCATAAATGTGAGACATGTTCCCTACTAACAATCTAAGGAAAAAATTAAATAAAAGTAAAAGATGAAATGAAGCGGGGTTAAACAAACTTTAATCCATTTTGTTGAAAATGTAACTCTCGTTTGTTTTAAGGGTTAATAATTAGGTAAGCAATGTTATTATTAAAGAAGGGCATAGCTATTGTAGGATTTAAAAGGATTACTCAACAAAAGCCTTATGAAGCTACGTAACAAGCTTGAATATTCAGTATTTTGCAAACAAATGAGAGAATAGAAATTACAATATTCAGGCAGAAAAAAGTTAACATACACTGTAAACTTTATATTACTAGAGAATACATCTCCTTTTAAAACAATTTTATTTTATAATTAACACTTCATGCATTAGAGAACAGAAAACCTATCCTGTCCTCATCATGTCATTTTTTTGGAAACTGACATTAAATTATTATTGTTTTAACTTCTATTTGCCTGACAACCAGCAAATCCTTTAGTGATTGAATAAATTCTCTAATACCAATCCAGCACCGTGTTGGTGCTAACCGATTCACTCACTATCCTGTCCTTCTTCATGTCATTTTTGTGGAAACTCTGTCATTAATTTTATTTTAACTTCTATTTGCCTGACCACCAGCAAATCCTTTGTGATCAGAGATCACAAAATAAACTCTCTAATACCTATCCGGCACTGTGTTGGTTCTGACCGATTCACTCATAAATTCTGAGCAGGCTTAGCAGCTAATTAATTCTAAATTATTAACAAAGAGCAATTGCACTTCAATTTCTGTATCAAAATCAAAACGCAATCAATGGGAAGACCTAGAAAGAAGTTATATTTCCTCACATAGAAACCTTAAGAATTAAAATACAATTAAAATCTGTAGTGAGCATGAGAATTCATTTAAAAATTCAGTAGAAACTCGATAATTCGGACCTCTAAAATCCGGAGCCTCGAAAATCCGGACTGCCTTCTAAAAAATTTAATAACTAGAAATTCTAGAAAAAAAATTGGGAAGGTGAAAGTAGGGCATCTCTTGCCAAAAAAGTATGGTGTGGGGACATCTACCATCAGTGATTTAAAACGAAAACGCGTCAAAGCAAGATTCTGAAGAGGGGTCAAAAAACCAAATGATACGTCTTTATGCACATATGGTTTACCCAAAGAAGAAGCTTAGGCGCACCTTTATCAGGTCCTCTCGTCGATTCGAAAATTCGGACAAATCGGTAATTCGGACTGTGTCTGGTCCGAATTATCGAAGTTCCACTGTAGATCTATTCCAATCTTTTATGTCTTTCTTTTTATGCTACTAAACTATGTGCTGGTACAAAAGCCTAAATGATTTATCTCTGTTTATAGAAGCAATCTGTACATAATAAAACTAATAATTATTTGTCAGAAACAGTGTTATTATTCCAGACCAGGATTGATAAAATATTGAATCAGCACATGTATGCAAAGTTTGATTGCAAATGAATTTGGTTTAGCAAAAAGTTGATCTCAAATTATGACCAATAAGCGGAGTTGATAAGTTTGATTTAGAATAATCTATAAATATGTAGATTGTTAAGTCAAATGAAATTAAGTACTGATTAAATAAAGAACATAAGCATTATATGTTGACAGGATAGATGATTCAG
The DNA here is from genome assembly GCA_951217055.1 of Gerris lacustris. NCBI lineage: Eukaryota > Metazoa > Arthropoda > Insecta > Hemiptera > Gerridae > Gerris > Gerris lacustris. Next base: position 85,150,739 of record OX578277.1, read on the forward strand.
CCAAATTAACTTTCAAAAAGTTTATATAGTTCAGCCAAATGTTTAATATTTACTTGTACTAAGAAAGGGACGTATACATAGTTTAAATACCACCATTCTCATGGACCAAAAATAGTTTTCTGGGGTCAAAACTACAGTTATATCCGACAGCACACTCTTAAGAAAACAATGTAAATAAAAATTAAAAGCATTTTAGGAGAATCCTAAGAAGTGTTTTAATCTGCCTGATTAAATACATTTATTTATTATAAATATATTTATTTATTAGCCCTTTCTCTCATAGGATTTATTGGTTACACACTAACTAATTCATCTACCTTTTATTATCCCTAAAATGTGATGTTTAACAATTGATTTTGTTTGTTTCATAATGATCATTGCAGCATGTAAGACCATAAATATTTATTAATGCATAGATAAATTATCATGCATAATATTGTGTGTGCCGTGTGCCTACAGCAATAGTGAGTTAATATGAGATGTTTTTTATGTTCGTTGATGGTACGAGAATCGTCTTCTAAGGACTCTCAGCCATTCTTGAAATGCCAAAATCATTTGAACACTTTGCTTTGACTAAGGCAAACCAGTCCATAAACTTTTTGCATCGTTTCAGTCGCTGTATTTCTGCATTTAAAAAAATAACTTAATTGCAAACAACCAACTTGCATTGCTCTATTTTGCAAACAATGACATGTGCGTTGTAAGAGGCAAGACTGCCACTTACCGCTACAAAACAATTATGGGCAATTGAGGAAGCTTCATTCTACATAGGCATGTCCGAAGAGATAGCAACACTTGTTTTGCATATAAAAATTTAGACCCGGACTTATTGAATGCACTATGTATATTATATACCCTGTCAAAGTAGACATACACCAAGACATTTATGGTGACAAGCAAAATTTTACTCTTGGGCTTAAAGTGTATGAAATTCCAACTTTCAATTGAAGATAAAAACAACTCCTTCCCGGTGTGGAAATAAGACACCACCTCTCACCTTTTGCATTTAAAGCGATTTACTCAGGATCTACATTTTTCCTAGAAAATGAAGGGGACATTTTTTTAAAGGTAAAACAATTTATATGGTTAAATTTGGATTTAAGTTCGTCGGAACCGTTTTTGAGAAACATTTTTTTATGAGTTTTTGCGGGATAGCTAACCAAAATTTAGAGATTTCACCTCAGGGTATTTTTATCTGAATGTGTATGCCAAATTTTATCAAATAGGCATAGTTATCATAGTTGTGGTGCCACGTGCCTGCACAGCCTGTCATCTAGAGGTATTTGTTAAAAGCACTTTATTGGACTAAGGGAACCACAAAACATACTGTAAATCAATAACAATCTCAAAATCGAATTTTCGCGCTATCATGATACTTTATCTTTATATATGAGAAAGTAAAAGTTTCTAATGTAAAGAATTATATGCATTTACTATTTTAATAAAAAAAAAAAAATAATAATAATAATAAATAAAACAATTTTTCCCAATAGATGCGACAGGAAACTCGAGATTAGCTAGATTTATTTTTTTACACAAATTTTGACACACCGAGCTTAAAAGGTTCATCATTACTGGTCTATTCCAATTGTATAATAGTAAGAAAGATTTTTCAAACGTCGAAACTTGAGAAACATAACTAGTGGTGAGGGTGGCTACAAAATTAAACAAACCTACACAATGTTTCTTAACTCTGATCTTAAAAGCCTCTTAACAGCTATGAATCAAGGCTCTAATTTGCTCTTATAAACCTTCAGTTAAAACAAGAAAGTTTAGGTAGCTGCTAAAATTGGATAATCTTTATCTTAGCTATAAAATTATAAACTAAATCATCACAGAAAAAAGTAATTCATACCTTAATAGATGTCTTGAGGAAGCAGTTGACTCAGTCTATGCCTTGAAGATCCAGATGCCCACCAACGTATCATGAAGTGTGGTGTGCATTTAAGAAGAATTAAGATAATTCCTTGAATTATTTTTAACCCATTGAATGCGTAATCTAATTCATATGAACCTACTATAGAGACTGAATAGAATCAAATAAATAAAACAAAAAAAAAAATGTTTGATCCCCTGTGGATACATACGTCAGCGGGCCTGACGGAGCCTTGCAAGATGGTTCTACTCGAGGCACGGAGAATAGAGCTACAGAGGGCTGAAAGGGAGGGGCTTGGATCAACTGTGGATCCACCCGCCAGGCGCGTTAGCACGGCATGGATCCACAGTGGATCCACCCGCATTGAATGGGTTAAAACACTCTGGTTAAAGAAACTATATTACATACACAAGGTGAATTATCACTAGGATTAAATTAAGCAACAATAATGCACTCACAAATTTTAAATCCACAAAACACTTTTGCACCTGAAACAAAAAAAAACCAATTATTAAAAATGTAAATAATATTATAAAATAAAATGCAATAGTAATGAATGTGGAACTACCACGTGAAAGGACATAGAACTATTCTCTTGTACGACAAAATACATATTTTATTCAGTTTTCCAAAATAGATAAAAAGTCAATGCATAGGTAATAAATTATAATTAAGTAAACATTGTATGAGGTCATCGCTAGAAAGAAAATTGTTTGATTATTAATTTTTAAATAAGCTGTGATGTTTCATAAGACATTTGTAAAAGGAGATATCATAGGATTCAAAGAAACAGAAATCATATCATAAGAAAGTAACTACTGTGACAAAAATCCTTTACAGTATGCATATTACGAGTTGTGACTTTTGACACTCAGATTGGCCAACCTAAATGAGGAAAAAAATAAAGCCACAAGGCCTGTGGGATGGGTGGGGCCAGGGCCAGTGATATTTTTGTTTGCCTAGTTGGCCCGACCTTATAGAATTCAAAATCCTGACCTCTCATTGGCTCCCCACCCTAATTTTTTAGATTTTCCCACACTGTAAAAAATCACAATTCATAACGCACAAACTGTAGGATTCCCTTCAAAGAAGGAATGAGATTTAAAAAAAAAAAAAAAAAAAAAAAAAAAAAAAAAATCAATCCGCTGCTAAGTAAACTTTAATTTGTGTGCACAATCCCTCTCTGCTAAAGCATACACCAGCACTAATTTGTACATAAGCAATGATGTGCTTATTGTCCTTAAGAAATTCCGAAGTACATATGTAAGTTAAGAAACTTGTGATAATAACCCTCTAGAATGGCTTAAAAGAAGTAACTAAACTTAATAAGATTTAGTGTGTAATGAAATAGTATTATCAATAAATAACTTGGTTTTCCACTGAAAGCCAAGTAAGATGAAATTGTAATAAAGTAAAATTACTTCTACTGTCGAGAAAATTACAATGTGTGGTGTTCATGAGCCGCCTGTGCTAGTTTACATGCCAGCACAACTGTACTTAAGCAATGATGTGCTTATGACCTTAGTGTCATAAAGTGAGTTGACATTGACAGTTGTGACATTTTGTTTACCTTTATAATGATTTTTTTTTTTTTTTTATCGTTTTCTTACAATTGACAATTGGCACTGTGGGAAAAAGAGAATGAAATGGCAAGAAGGCAGAACTTAAGGGACGATGCAAAATCTAAGTAAACATTTAAGACCCTTTAATTTGGAGGATGAAGAATGGGTAAACAATGAAGATAGATTCGAAATTCATCTTAAAATTATGAAAATAATATGTCCTCCACTTAAAAGATACATCAATTATTGTCCAGAATAGCCCTTCAACATATAAAACATGGCAGACCATTTTAGATTGTGAAAAGTTGACCAAAATTATGAGTCCATTTTAAAAATATTAAGGTCATATTTTCAGAAGAATTATTCGACATTGGCAGAAAGAGACACCAAGAATCTGTAACGCAGAACAGTAATTCTTTGAAAAGACAGGCTGGTGAGTTCCAACAAACTCTGAAAGAGAGGCTTTGGGTATGGGACCAATTAATCCTAGAGGTGTGGGTTTGACATCCACGTGTATTTTGTTTTTATTTACAACTTAACTTGTTATTGTTTTATTTTGATACTTTATGTCACATAAATAAAAAAATCTCAGTCTTGGTAGAGCACCCTAACAGTTAAACAGTTTGAAGAAAGCAGCTTGAAGCTAGTTTTAAAAACCAACTATTTATGGTGACCGTGAAGGCCGTCCAAACTACCTTCACCAAGATGTCGGAAAAGTTCCAAAGCTTGTTTGAGAATAAAAGAGAAGAAGAAAACGGAAGTGCATGAGGAGCTCATGTGAAAGCTTTAAAACGTGTAGGATGGTGTTGAGCGGTTGTTCGCGGAACTCCCAAAATGGACGAAGAGATCATTCAGGGGGAAAAGAGTTTGGTAATATAAAATCACATAATCCTTTCTTCAATGAAGAAGGACTTATTAGGGTTAAAATATATATATTTTTTGGAAATGATTTGGTATGATTTCGTATTTCCAACTTTATTTGATCAAAGGAGGCTTTGATGAAAACAAAAATGGTACCCACCTGACAAATTATGAGAACGAGCTGTCAAAAAATAACAAAGATGTGAGGTTGTGCTGGGTTTTCTTTACAAGAAGGTTATATAGCACCACTGTACAATTTAACTAGAATTTTCTAGAGTGAAAAACATTTCACACAATCTAGTTCCACTATTTGGACCATGTAAAACATACTTCAAAGTTTCTCAAACACTTGGACCAAGCGGATTTGATAAAAATGTTTGGACCAAGTATGCATGGATCGTGTAAGCCCGGCATTAACACTATTTTCCAAATTTGAAGCTAGTTTATGAAGATACTAGCTTATTCAAAAAAAAGAACCAAACATTATGAATTAATAACCTTAATTGGCAAAAGGAGATGTCACATTTGCATTTACCATATTTATGCAAATACAAATGATAGCACTAAAGTTGGAACAAGCAGACAAAGCACAAAAATTTACCACTTATAGGAAATTTCTCTGTTAAATAACTATAAAGACAAATAGATATAAAAACCAAAGAATTTTGAGACTTATAATATCCCTTAATCTAATTAACTATGAAGATGGGAATATTTACACATTAAAGTAATTTTGGGTGGGTAACCGAGTAAATGAGTGCTTAAAAGCTGGAAAAAATTAGTCTCACATCCACGGTAGAACTCCTTTTGAAACCTACAGGCAAAATACGTATTAGTGCTGACTTTAAAATTAGCATCAACAAACATATGCATTGCATAAGCGCAAAACTACAAGGGGAAAAGAATATTTAACAATTTGTTTAATAGCCACCTCGTAAATACTTAGACATAGCCCTCAAACTGAACGTTATAGGTACAGAAGACTTCTGTTCGGTGTTGCTTCGCACCTGCTATTTTCCAGAAGACAATGGACAGCATTCTAGCAGGAGTAGAAGGTGTATGAAATTACTTATGTGATATCATTGTCACTGGTAAAACTAGACAAGAACATTTACAAAACATAATTTAAGTGATGAAAAGATTAAGCAAGACAGGAATTGTAAAGTTCATAGATTGCCCAACCCAATTTTTAATAATTTATCATGGCATAGACTCTTAACATGTCTACTCTCTCTACTGAAAATGGTATGCATGTAATAGAAGACCAGGTGAAAGCTATAAAAGAAATGCCATTGGCAAAAAACTCAAAATAATTATAATAATTTTTATGGTCTATCAATTGAAATCAAAAATAGATACCAAATTTAGATACCAGAGACTATTGAAAATATCTTAACATCTATAGATACATTAGTTTATTATTTTGTTTTTATTTACAACTTGATATGTTATGGTTTTATTTTGACACTTTATGTGTGACGTAAATAAAAAGACTCACATTTGGTACCCAAACCGTTAAGCCGGACCTACCCGTTTTAGTCTCCTTAGATACTAGGAAAAATGGTGTTTGAGCCATGATAAGTCTCAGAGTACAGAAACTGATTCCACATCCATCCAGGACTTTAACAGACACTGAAAAACGTTATTTAGTAATAGACAAAGGAGCACTGGGTCTGGTAGTGCATGCTCTAAATAAGTTTAATCAGTGGGTATATGGATGAAAATTAATTCCTTGAACAGATCATAATCAATTGTTTAGGTTGTTTGCACAACACTGTGAACTACCAAAAATAACGGGAAATCAGACTGGGCATTGACATGAAATTGAATACAAAAGGGTCTTGAGAACACTGTAGTAGATATTTTATCTCGTTTACCTATACCTGATGATAGAATAGAAGCCAACAAACTAACTTATGCATTTGACAGATACATTTTACAACCACAATTGGGAGAAATCTCAATTAGGCTCGAGAATTAAAAAGGAGACACTATCTGATGTTTTCAATCAAAGTTTTAGACATGAAAAGAATATTTTATCTTAAGAGATACTTCCAAGACCAAAACCTCATATGAAAGGGTAGAATTGTTTCCCATCTTCACTACGTGAAAGGTTAAAATATTTTGTTTTTGTTAATAAATACATCTCTCATTACATTTAAATCGTGTTCTGGACAGCAATTTGGGTTACAGAGGAAATCTTTTGAATATACTGTTTTTTGTAACATAATTTCAGTAATTAGTATTGGACTATACTTATAATCATTCAATATACCTGTGATATATAGCTATTAATAAGCATATTGGTTTTAATTATTAAACAAAAAATTGATGTTAGTAAAGAAACTGTATTAAAAAAAATTAATAAGTGACTTGTGGTAACAACCTTCTAGGACAGGCTTCGAAGAAGGTAAATCTAAAATTTAAGAGGGTCAATATTAATCCTGCACATTGTTGTACGTTAAACGAAAAGACTACAAGACGGAATCAATTACGAGAAAAATTAAAACCACAATACAACTTGTACTTACAATAACTTACGAATATAAGTTTGTCAAAAAAAAACAAAAAAAAACATAAAATTCCAATAAGCGAATTCTTATATACTTTAATAACTTACATAAAACGTATATTTTACTCAATAAATCATGAATCAAAGCACGGAAAACACATTTTCAAAATAAAAACTCCACCGAATCAAAATTTGAAAAAACGAAACTGAAAACAACAAGCGGGATGGAAACAGCTGAGTATAAGTGCAGTGTTACCAATTACACAACTTTTTATTAGATTTTAGACTAAACATAGATTTATCGATAAAAAACCACCTACATACTAATTTATACCACTTACTTCGTTTACGTTTGAATTGTTAATATCGTTAATTTTTAATTTGTCATGAAATTTTCTTAAAAAAGAATAATCTATTTTTTACAAATAACTTGAAATTCTGAACTAATTGGATCGTATTTACTTGTCTATAGTCATGTTATAAAAAAGCTCTTAAGGTGTAGATTAAGGACATATAGGTTGCTATTATTTTTGTATGCACAATATACATTTACACAATATATATATTTTTTAGCATTAGTTTGCGGGGATTACATGCAAATTTGCTAACTACATCTTCCATTAATTGTTCACTATGGTCTGTGGATGCTTAACGTACCTAACCCATTTAACATATTTTCACGAAGGAAAATAGCGGAACTAAGTCAGCAAGTTTTGAAAAATAGTATAGTTGTTTATTGATGTTTGAAAATAAACATACCAAAAAAAATACGTGTAGTGTCGCGGGACACCCGGTAGGAACGAAGTTCCTTACATTTTTCATTAAATATAAATTTTAAAATCACACTGCTAAGTACGTATACATTTGCTTAACTACTTATACATGGCGGAGTTAGAAAAGAGACAAAATTAAAAGAAACGAACTGTTTGGACTTGGCAGAGTTAAGGCAAAATTAAAAGAAAATCATTATTTGTATAATTAAAGCAAGTGTCTTACTATAAATATACATATATTGAGTATAAGAAAAAAGTTGATCATGATGAGTTTATAGTGAAAGAGTATGTTTGTTAAAGGAGTTTGGATTGAAATTGGACTGTTTTCTACCTACCCGGCTAATTAATTTAAAATATATCTCTTCCCTACTCTACAGCTTCTGCTTGTATCAGGGTGAAATTTTACATGATTATATTTTATTTATTTACAAAACAAAGTGAAATTTTTGACATATTTATAACAAAAATAGTCAAAACAAGTCAAGTAACAGGCTTCCTTAATAACACTTTTTCCCGACTTTTAAAGCTTACGTTTACGCGAGCGTTGCGTGTGAACGCTTGGGCGGATAACGTTTTCCGACGAACTCAGCCTGGGCATTAGTAAAATGAACATGTGTACCAAATTTCATCTAACTCGGTGAGCTTGAGCGTTTACTCAAGTCATCGTCATCTGTAGATTTCGTGACGGATTTTGCGTGACGGTGATTTTGTGACGGTAATTTTGTGACGGTGATTTTGGTAGTTTTTTTCGGATTCACTCCCGGGCTCCAGAACGTGCCATAAGGAACTTCGTTCCAAAAGTCCTGAAAGCTCTGAGGGAAGCTATGCCCATATAATCTTATAAAATAGGTCCAAGTTTTATGTTTTTCACAAATATCAAGAAAAAAATTATGTTTACCTTAAATGTCATATACACACAATAAAAGATAGTTCAAGGATAAGGGATTCTGAATTTCATTAGCAAATTTTTGTTTTGGACCAGGGTTGTGTGTGGAACACTACGTGGGTCCTCTTGTATATCATTCCCCAGGCTTGCCGACTCGGGCCGGACTAGTGTTCGTCGACATAAAGTGGGAAAACAGAGGCAATATAAATAAATCGGTTAACAATATTGTGATAAAACTTTTTCATATTACATCGTAACGTAATACTAAATTTAAATCCCAAAACTCAAAAAGTGTTCAGAAAACATTTAATTAAATGTCCCATAGCGAACGGCTCTTTTGTTTTGCAATGGGTATATTTAATTTTCTTAGAGAATTCATAGTGAGAAATTCTCTTTTAGATAGAGATTTGGAATTCATATGTGCTTCAAATCCACGGGTTTTTTTTTTTGCTGTTTTGACCATGTTATTGCTTCCAAGCTTACCAAAGGAAACGGAAGATGTATGACGTATGATCGTTCTGAAGAACGAAAAATGTTTGACTCCGATTTCAAAAATTCCAAGGCAGATATCCGTTCAGACAACAGGGTACATTTTGAGTCCCGTATCTGCCTGTCGCTCAATTTTTATGCGAACCAAGATATCTTAAAAGCTATTCGTCCGATTTTAATGACATTTTGATGGTAGGTCATAACATTTGCTGCTCCCATATAAGTTAGAATCTTCTGCACCTATTTGTTTCCCTTCCACACGCGCAGAGGCATACATTTATTTACAACTATATGTTCTAAAGTACTCATCTGATTTTTATGAAATTTGAAATGTTTGTTTAAAGTAGATATAACCTTAGATTAATTTCAACCGTCTGCGCTCTTAAAATTTTGCTACATTGATACTCTAATTCATGTAATATAGTCTGCCAATTAGTGCATAAAGCTTCCTCACGTCCTATTTCGTATACTTGAATGATTTTATACTTTTACAACCTTCAATTGTCAAATTTATTTAATTTTCCCTCTATTTTTAAATGTGTCAAAATTTGTTTGATTTGTGCAATTTAGCAAAAGTTAAACAGCGCAGGCCGTTGAAATTAATCTGGAGCGATCTGTAAGATACTTTCGATCAGCCAAATTTCATAAAAATCAGATAAGTACTTTTGAAGATATAGGTGTAAATAAATGTATGAGAGTGCATATGTGGAAGAGAAACAAATGGGTCCACAAGGTTGGAACTTATATGGGACCAGCAATAAACAATAGGCTAAATATGATAATTATCTGCCATCCAAATTTTATTAAAATCGAACGAGTAGTTTTTAAGATATGTTCGCAAAAATTGAGCGAGAGACAGACTGACAGACAGACACGGGACCAAAAATTTTCTCTTATAACTGGAACGGATTTCTGTCTAGGAATTATTGAAATCGGAGATATAATATTTGTTCTTTAGAACGATAACATAGTATCAAATTTTAACGGATTTAAAAAACTGGAGAAAATTAAACAAATTTGACAATAATCTATATCTATATCTATATCTATATTCTATATATATATATATATATATATATATATATATATATATATATATATATATATATATATATATATATATATATATATATATATATATATATATATATATATAAAAGTCAACGTATGTGTGTGTGTGTGTGTGTTTGTTCTTTATACAAATCTACAGTTTTAGTCCGATCTCGATGAAAATTTGCACACTTGACCTTCAAAGCAAGGAAACAATCAAGGTCTACATGAATTTTCGAAATTTCAATTTTGGTACACAGGGGTACGGGGTACATGTAATAAATACGGGGTCAAAGTAATGAATACCCTTCATGATGCATATCGTTGAAAAGCTCTTTAAGGGTACAGTAATTGTTGTTATGTACACTTTTGTCATATTTTCATTTAGGAGGGGGGTAAAATGGAAAATATAACTATACCTATATATAGAAAGAAGAGTATCTATATAAGAGAATGTCTTTTATAAAAATCTACAGTTTTATCCCAATTTGATGAATATTTACACTCTTTTTCTTCCAAACAAGGTGAAGGTCACTGCCAACATCATTTTCCGAAATTAAAATTTAGGTACACAGAGGTACACAAATGTCAAAGTAATGGATACCCTTCATGATGCATATCGTTGAAAAGCTTTTTAAGAGTACAGTAATTGTTGTTAAGTACGTTTTTGTCATATTTTTATTTAGGAGGGGGGTAAAATGGAAATGTATATCTATATCTATAAAAGTCAACGTATGTGTGAGTGTGTTTATGTTCTTTATACAAATCAACAGTTTTAATTCGATCTCGATGAAAATTTGCTCACTTGACCTTCAAAGCAAGGGGAAGATCTCTGTCTACATAAATGTTCGAAATTTAAGTTTTGGTTCACAGGGGTACGGGGTACAAATGTCAAAGTTGAAATCCCTTCATGATGCATAGTGTTGAAAAGCTCTTTAAGAGTACAATAATTATTCTTACGTGCATTTAGGGGGTAAATGGAAAAATATATCTAAAAGTCAACGTATGTGTGTATGTTCTTTATACAAATCCATAGTTTTAGTCCGATCTCGATCAAAAAAAGCACACTTGACCTTGAAAGGAAGAAAAAATCAGTGTCTACATGAATTTTCGAAATTTAAATTTTGGTACACAGGAAACAGGGTACAATAATGAATACGGGGTCAAAGGACTGAATACCCTTTATGATGGATATCGTTGAAAAGCTTTTTAAGATTACATTAATTGTTGTTATGTACAGTTTTTTCATATGTGTTTTCATTTAGGAGGGGGTAAAATGGAAAAATATAGCTATATCTTATATAAAAAAGTCCAGTCATGCACCATGACTTAATGAGCGAATTTTCAAAGAAATCTGCGTTTTATTGGCTTATGATAATATAGGAAAATGTTGGTTTAGAATTTGCTCGGGTGAAAAAAAAAAATTGGTACACAGGGGTACGGGGTACAAAAGTCAAAATAGTATTTACCCTTCAAGATGCATGTCGTTGGAAAGCTCTTTAAGAGTACAGTAATTGTTGTTATTTACACTTTTATCATATTTTCACATAAAAGGGGGGTAAAATGGAAAAAACACGTTTTTTGATCCTATATGGTCAAAATTTGACCCATAAATGGACTCCAAAAATTCTGGCCAACGAACTCATCCTTTCTTTTGATATTATTGACATTTTAAAATTTGTTTGAAATTTTTAAGTGCATCCCAAGGGGAGATATCGTCTGGAGTGACACATATATACATACATATATACATACATATATACATACATACATAAAAAAAAGTGTTAAATTTCAGGAATCGATTCAGAATGGTCTAAAACGGATTTCCATGGAAAAATTTTTCAAAAATTCGCATTACAAAAATTTTGAAGCCATTGCAATAGCGTAATTTTCTTTGAAAATTCGCTAAAAGAAGAGTGTCTGTATGAGGGTATGTCTTTTATACAAATCTACAGTTTTATCCCAATTTGATGAATATTTACTCACTTTCCCTTCAAAGCAAGGGGGAGGTCACTGTCTACATGAATTTTCGTAATTTAAATTTTGGTACAAAGGGGTACGGTGTAAAAGTGTCAAAGTAATGGATTCCCTTCATATGATGCATATCGTTGAAAAGCACTTTAAGAGAAAAGTAATTGTTGTTATGTACAATTTTATTTTGGAGGGGGTAAAATGGAAATTTATAGCTATATATATAAAAATCAACGTATGTGTGAGTATGTTCTTTATACAAATCTACAGTTTTAGTTCGATGTCAATAAAAATTTGCCCACTTGTCCTTCAAAGCAAGGGGAAAATTACAGCCTACATGAATTTTCGAAATTTAAGTTTGGTACACAGAGGTATGGTACAAGTAATGAAAACGGGGTCAATGTAATGAATACCCTTCATGATGCAAAAGCTCTTTAAGAGTACAGTAATAGTTTTTATGTACAGTTTAGTCATATTTTAATTTAGGGAAGGGGCGAATTTAGGATATTTGTAATTAGCTTATCAAAGAGGAGAGGAGGGGGTATAGAAATAGGTGGGAGAGATAGAATCTAGATATTCTTGCATAGTATAATAATTTATATGTTTTATTATGGTTGTTTATAAACTTATCTAATTATTAAGATGAAGTTAGCAACCTTAAAGTATAGATGTGAGGGAGTTAGTGAGGTACGGTCTAAAGAAAAAACTTGTTAATTATATGTATGATGATAATTATATTATGTATCTAATTATAATAACACTCCGTAGCGAAGCACGGGTACCCAGCTAGTATGTATATAAAATCCAAATACCACTCATTCACTGACTGACACATCACGATATCTCTGAAACCACTGGACCTACGACCATGAAATTTTGTAAGTGTGTTCCTCTTACCTCCTAGGTGCTCGCTAAGAAATATTTTAAAAATCCGTTATCTTGATTCAAGATGGCGGCCATTTATATACAAAATTCGACATGACGATATCTCGGGAACCAATTGTACTAGAACCTTGAAATTCAGAAGTTGGCTTCCTTTTATGAAATTAGTAACTTTTGATAAATAGTTTACCAATCGGGCATATTGATTCAAGATGGCGACCATACATATATAAAAGTCAACATGTGTGCATGTTCATTATACAAATCTACAGTTTTAGTCCGATCTCGATGAAAATTTGCACACTTGACCTTCAAAGCAAGGGGAAAATCACTGTCTACATGAATATTCAAAATTTTAATTTTGGTACACAGGGGTACGGGGTACAAATGTTAAAGTAATGAACATCCTTCATGATGCATATAGTTAAAAAGCTCTTTAAGAGGACAGTAATTGTGGTTATGTACAGTTTTATCATATTTTCACATAAAAGGGGGGTAAAATGGAAAAAACACGTTTTTTGATCCTATATGGTCAAAATTTGACCCATAAATGGACTCCAAAAATTCTGGCCAACGAACTCATCCTTTCTTTTGATATTATTGACATTTTAAAATTTGTTTGAAATTTTTAAGTGCATCCCAAGGGGAGATATCGTCTGGAGTGACACATATATACATACATATATACATACATATATACATACATACATAAAAAAAAGTGTTAAATTTCAGGAATCGATTCAGAATGGTCTAAAACGGATTTCCATGGAAAAATTTTTCAAAAATTCGCATTACAAAAATTTTGAAGCCATTGCAATAGCGTAATTTTCTTTGAAAATTCGCTAAAAGAAGAGTGTCTGTATGAGGGTATGTCTTTTATACAAATCTACAGTTTTATCCCAATTTGATGAATATTTACTCACTTTCCCTTCAAAGCAAGGGGGAGGTCACTGTCTACATGAATTTTCGTAATTTAAATTTTGGTACAAAGGGGTACGGTGTAAAAGTGTCAAAGTAATGGATTCCCTTCATATGATGCATATCGTTGAAAAGCACTTTAAGAGAAAAGTAATTGTTGTTATGTACAATTTTATTTTGGAGGGGGTAAAATGGAAATTTATAGCTATATATATAAAAATCAACGTATGTGTGAGTATGTTCTTTATACAAATCTACAGTTTTAGTTCGATGTCAATAAAAATTTGCCCACTTGTCCTTCAAAGCAAGGGGAAAATTACAGCCTACATGAATTTTCGAAATTTAAGTTTGGTACACAGAGGTATGGTACAAGTAATGAAAACGGGGTCAATGTAATGAATACCCTTCATGATGCAAAAGCTCTTTAAGAGTACAGTAATAGTTTTTATGTACAGTTTAGTCATATTTTAATTTAGGGAAGGGGCGAATTTAGGATATTTGTAATTAGCTTATCAAAGAGGAGAGGAGGGGGTATAGAAATAGGTGGGAGAGATAGAATCTAGATATTCTTGCATAGTATAATAATTTATATGTTTTATTATGGTTGTTTATAAACTTATCTAATTATTAAGATGAAGTTAGCAACCTTAAAGTATAGATGTGAGGGAGTTAGTGAGGTACGGTCTAAAGAAAAAACTTGTTAATTATATGTATGATGATAATTATATTATGTATCTAATTATAATAACACTCCGTAGCGAAGCACGGGTACCCAGCTAGTATGTATATAAAATCCAAATACCACTCATTCACTGACTGACACATCACGATATCTCTGAAACCACTGGACCTACGACCATGAAATTTTGTAAGTGTGTTCCTCTTACCTCCTAGGTGCTCGCTAAGAAATATTTTAAAAATCCGTTATCTTGATTCAAGATGGCGGCCATTTATATACAAAATTCGACATGACGATATCTCGGGAACCAATTGTACTAGAACCTTGAAATTCAGAAGTTGGCTTCCTTTTATGAAATTAGTAACTTTTGATAAATAGTTTACCAATCGGGCATATTGATTCAAGATGGCGACCATACATATATAAAAGTCAACATGTGTGCATGTTCATTATACAAATCTACAGTTTTAGTCCGATCTCGATGAAAATTTGCACACTTGACCTTCAAAGCAAGGGGAAAATCACTGTCTACATGAATATTCAAAATTTTAATTTTGGTACACAGGGGTACGGGGTACAAATGTTAAAGTAATGAACATCCTTCATGATGCATATAGTTAAAAAGCTCTTTAAGAGGACAGTAATTGTGGTTATGTACAGTTTTATCATATTTTCACATAAAAGGGGGGTAAAATGGAAAAAACACGTTTTTTGATCCTATATGGTCAAAATTTGACCCATAAATGGACTCCAAAAATTCTGGCCAACGAACTCATCCTTTCTTTTGATATTATTGACATTTTAAAATTTGTTTGAAATTTTTAAGTGCATCCCAAGGGGAGATATCGTCTGGAGTGACACATATATACATACATATATACATACATATATACATACATACATAAAAAAAAGTGTTAAATTTCAGGAATCGATTCAGAATGGTCTAAAACGGATTTCCATGGAAAAATTTTTCAAAAATTCGCATTACAAAAATTTTGAAGCCATTGCAATAGCGTAATTTTCTTTGAAAATTCGCTAAAAGAAGAGTGTCTGTATGAGGGTATGTCTTTTATACAAATCTACAGTTTTATCCCAATTTGATGAATATTTACTCACTTTCCCTTCAAAGCAAGGGGGAGGTCACTGTCTACATGAATTTTCGTAATTTAAATTTTGGTACAAAGGGGTACGGTGTAAAAGTGTCAAAGTAATGGATTCCCTTCATATGATGCATATCGTTGAAAAGCACTTTAAGAGAAAAGTAATTGTTGTTATGTACAATTTTATTTTGGAGGGGGTAAAATGGAAATTTATAGCTATATATATAAAAATCAACGTATGTGTGAGTATGTTCTTTATACAAATCTACAGTTTTAGTTCGATGTCAATAAAAATTTGCCCACTTGTCCTTCAAAGCAAGGGGAAAATTACAGCCTACATGAATTTTCGAAATTTAAGTTTGGTACACAGAGGTATGGTACAAGTAATGAAAACGGGGTCAATGTAATGAATACCCTTCATGATGCAAAAGCTCTTTAAGAGTACAGTAATAGTTTTTATGTACAGTTTAGTCATATTTTAATTTAGGGAAGGGGCGAATTTAGGATATTTGTAATTAGCTTATCAAAGAGGAGAGGAGGGGGTATAGAAATAGGTGGGAGAGATAGAATCTAGATATTCTTGCATAGTATAATAATTTATATGTTTTATTATGGTTGTTTATAAACTTATCTAATTATTAAGATGAAGTTAGCAACCTTAAAGTATAGATGTGAGGGAGTTAGTGAGGTACGGTCTAAAGAAAAAACTTGTTAATTATATGTATGATGATAATTATATTATGTATCTAATTATAATAACACTCCGTAGCGAAGCACGGGTACCCAGCTAGTATGTATATAAAATCCAAATACCACTCATTCACTGACTGACACATCACGATATCTCTGAAACCACTGGACCTACGACCATGAAATTTTGTAAGTGTGTTCCTCTTACCTCCTAGGTGCTCGCTAAGAAATATTTTAAAAATCCGTTATCTTGATTCAAGATGGCGGCCATTTATATACAAAATTCGACATGACGATATCTCGGGAACCAATTGTACTAGAACCTTGAAATTCAGAAGTTGGCTTCCTTTTATGAAATTAGTAACTTTTGATAAATAGTTTACCAATCGGGCATATTGATTCAAGATGGCGACCATACATATATAAAAGTCAACATGTGTGCATGTTCATTATACAAATCTACAGTTTTAGTCCGATCTCGATGAAAATTTGCACACTTGACCTTCAAAGCAAGGGGAAAATCACTGTCTACATGAATATTCAAAATTTTAATTTTGGTACACAGGGGTACGGGGTACAAATGTTAAAGTAATGAACATCCTTCATGATGCATATAGTTAAAAAGCTCTTTAAGAGGACAGTAATTGTGGTTATGTACAGTTTTATCATATTTTCACTTAGGAGGGGGGTAAAATTAAAAAATATAGCTATATCTTATATAAGAAGTGTATCCGTATGAGGGTATGTCTTTTATCCTAATTTGATGAATATTTACACACTTTTTCTTCAAAACAAAGTGAAGGTCACTGCCTACATGAGATTACGAAATTAAAATTTTGGTACACAGGGGTACGGGGTACAAGTGATGAATACCCTTCATCTTCATGATGCATATCGTTGAAATGCTCTTTAAGAGTACAGTAATTGTTGTTATGTGTACGGGGTACAAATGACAAAGTAATGGATACCCTTCATGATACAAATCGTTGAAAAGCTGTTTAAGAGAAAAGTAATTGTTCTTAAGTACAGTTTTGTCTTATTTTCATTTAGAAGGGGGAGAGGTAAAATGGAAATTTATATCTATATCTATATATGTATATAAAAGTCAACATATGTGTGTACATATGCATGTTCTTTTATACAAATCAACACTTTTATTCCGATCTCGATGAAAATTTGCACACTTGACCTTCAAAGCAAGGGGAAGGTAACTGTTTACATGAATTTTCGAACTATAACTTTTGGTTCAAAGGGGTACGGGGTACAAGTAATGAATACTCTTTATCTTCATGATGCATATCGTTGAAATGCTCTTTATGAGTACAGTAATTGTTGTTATGTGTACAGTTTTGTCATATTTTCATTTAGGAGGGGGTAAATTTAGGATATTTGCAAATGATCTTATCAAAGAGGTGGGGGATATAATTAGGAGGGATAGAATCTAGATATTCTCGCATAGTAAAATAATTTGTATTCTTTCCTGGTAGTTTATAAACTTATCAAATTTAAAAACACTCCGTAGCGAAGCACGGGTATCCAGCTAGTAGGTTATAAAATCATTTAAAGTATTCGAAATAGCTAGAGTACCAATTGGCACACTATTTACTTAGGTGCGACATTGTTTTTTATTGAATGATTACAAGTAATTGAGGGCTGAGTTTTTTTAGCCTCTATGTAATTTTTAGAAGTGAGACAATTTTTTAGGTGTTATCTCATAGAATCTTAAAACCATTAAATATGAGGTTAGAAATTGAAATTAGAGTGTTGAAAGGGAGAGAAATTACAATTATAATAAATTATGGGGTATGCTAAACCCGCATATAGTCACTCAAGGTTGCCCCCCCCCCCCCCCCCCCCGAAAAAAATGTATGTGTACGCTACTGCCCATGATAATAATATGTGTTGTAAACTATATCAGTACATTCTCAAAATCAGTTATATATAACAAATGTTTAAGTTATACTAAACCCTCCAAACGTATGTAACTAAATCAATATTAATCTGGGTTAGTTGAGTAGCGAGTATTTAGCTAAGGGAGCTACACCGACAAAATCAATATTAGCATATAAATTCTCGTTTCCTTCCTGTATATTCACAGAATTTTTTAGATTTTGTTTTAATTATCAGATTAATAATTATATTTGATGAGTTGGTTAAATTATATTCTTGTTTTACTCTTCTCCTTCTTGGAGTTATCGTTTGAAAGTAATCTTTCTGAAGATCATCAAACTTCTAATGGTAAAAACAAACAAATAATTAAATCGGTTTGTTCAACATATTGCTATTATATTAATTTAAATTTGATTCGAAGATCATTCAAAATATTACATATATATCTTACCCATTGCCAAAGCCAATTTATTAGGCAACGTTTATTTATTTTGCTGTGCATAACACGGTGATTAAAAATTATCTCAATTGCTGAAGTGATTTATTTTGCTCTTTGCAATTTTACATTCACCATGAGTATGTTCCTCATGATTGAAGCAACTAAATAAGTCACACAAACAGAATTGACTGTTCATTATGATAGCCTTTATTGATATTTTCCAGAACACTATGTTCGGTTTTTAGGAATTCGATTACATTTTTTTTTTTTTTGTAGATTGCTGTTTTTATTCCCTGACAAAATGCTATAAGCTTGTTAGTGGATTGATCTCCAAAGATCAGTCATTTAAGATTAAGCAACCCCGGGCTTATCAGATTTAATGGAGTTTCTTCATTCTTGTCACACAGCCTGCATGTTGATTTTTGATCAATCCTATTAGCTGTTGGGGCCTAGTTACATGGCAGTGTCCTGTTAAGAAATCGGTCAGTTTCTGGCATGATTTCTTTGTTTGACAAAAAATAGTTTTAGTAAGTTATAAAGAGTGCCCTTTTATTAATAATTTAGATTATCTCATCCCGCGAGATTTTTCCTAGGTTTCCTGAAATTCTCTGTTTATGAACTTCTTCAGTGTTGTCTTAATGACACAATGTGCGATGCCTACAATGGGCTCTGGTGCCAAAGGCGTAGTACCAGAACCTTGTTTTGCAAGAATTTGTCCATTTACTTCCCTCAGTACCTTTGTGTCCCCTATAATAACCCTGTGTCAACCATTACGTATTATATAGTTGTAGTATTTGGATTTCCATGCTTTGCTACAGATTGTCATTTTTTAATTGATGGGTTTATGAACTAACAGTAAGAAAAATATTAGTTATTTTACTAAGCAAAAATATCTAGATGTAGAGTTAGATATTCTATCTAGACATAGAAGAGATATTCTTTCTAGACGCAGAGTCTAGATATTCTAGTCTAGATTAACTAGACTAGAATATCTGCAGTATTCTCACAACTAGAATTAGTACGTTGACAGCACGGGAAAAACTAGGGGTGACGAGCCAATGAGAGCTCTAGATTTTCCCGGACAAAAGGTCGGGCCAACTAAGCAAAGATAAATGTCTCTAGTGGAGGGGAGAGGCCCTCTGGATAACCATATTAGAAGGCTTCGTAGTGGCTTTATTTTTTCCCCCAGAGAGGTTGGCCAATCTGTGTGTCACTCAATTTCCCGCACTGTCAACGCACTAATTCTAGTTGTGAGAATACTGTAGTCTAGATTAACTAGATTATCTAGACAGTTTCCTAAATCCTTCCCTCCCCGTTATTACCCCTTCCCTGTGGACTTTGTTTCAAACATGCTTATAGCCGCAATCTTGAATCAAAGTGGTTGATTGACAAATCCGAATAAAATTGAATTTTGCATTTGCATTGTACAAAAGACAAGCCTTTAAGGTTCCAAAAATAAAATTAAAGAGGCCATACCAACCTTTTTTAAAATTTTAATAAAAAAGTGTGAAACAAGGTAATTATCTCTTTTTTCTAAACAACTTCTAATTACAATATACTCGTACAACATGAGGCAACTCCTCCCCCATCTGATTTTATAAAACCCATTCTGATTAAGTTTTTGCTGTTTGAAGGGTTTCCTAAAACCTAACCTTTGTGAACTGTGAGGTCTTACTATGTACATATTATGTTAAACTGAGTGGATGAATAACAAGGAAAAAAACCAACTTAAATAATTAATTTTTAAGAGGGGTAAAGAATCATGAGTTAGTACTTGTAGAAAAATAGTTACTATTTGTTATTGGTATTAATTCTTACCTCTTAACTATGTATGTGTATGTCTAGTTAATGAAACTTAATATTATCTTATGTGAGGAGCATATGTGCAAATTATCATATTCCGTGTTTATTAGCTACTTAACTTATCGTTTATAAGTCAATAATATTTGACAAATAAGCCCTGTACCATGTTGTACACACCAGGAAACATGTAACTATAATAGAACAGCTAAATTAGGTGGTATAATTAACTTTGAAATGCAATTTTGTTTATGTTATAAAATTATTAAAGTAACATCTATTTTTGTTGGATATAGCTTACTACTTCTTTGGTCATTTTAATTATATTATAATTAATATTTTTTACTATTATTATTTGTATTTACTTAAAAGCCTTTTTAAAATTTTGAATTTTTTGTATTTGTTCTAGATTTCATGTTATGTCGTTACTGTGGTTACAATATAGCTCCAGCTTCCTTGGTTATAAATGTTGAAAGCCCATTTGCTGAATCAGTTAGTAACTACTCATTATTTGGACTAAAGGATATTGGCGTACAAACTTTAAAGAACCCACATGGTATTGAATTCAGCACGGTTACCACAAAGGGTGGAACCTGCCTTGGATATTCTTCAGTGAGTTTCTAGCTATTGTCTTTTTTATGTTTATAAGAATATATTATTACTATTCTAAGAAAGTGATTAATTACCTACTATAAAGCCTAAAAATGAAATAGTTTACAACTGCTTCTTATTTTAATATTGGAAATAATGAACTGTAAGCAAATAAGCATTATCTTTTCCCACTAGAGCAGCCTTTTCACACCAGCCTTTGGGACCCGCTTGCATGGTTGGGGCCGAGTGTAGTGAGTTCTTCATTTCAGAGACTTGAGATTTACATTGTGTGTTAGTTGAAATTCAGTGCTCAGACACTTCTCAGCATTTGTGACAACTGTAGCATTTCTGGAAATTTCCCAGTCAATATTTTGGTCAATATGGCGGACGACAAAAGAAAAAGGTTTTAGTCAGCATGAAATATTATACATCGTTTTAAAGGTCTTGAAGAGTAGAAAAAAAAAAAAAAAAAAAAAAAAAATACCATTCTTACAAAAAGAAAAAAAAAGAAGAAAATAATAATAATTTTTTGCTTGCATTTTGAAATAAATATGGTCCAAATGAGGGTTTTTAAAAAAAGTTTATGCTTGTATGCCATGTTTCATATCATTTTTAAGTTATTGATGAATAGAGGCTTGTTGTTTTCTCTATTTTAAACGTTTAGGTCTGCTTTAATAATTTTAATAATCTTTATCACATCATAGCGGTGTCAGTGTTGGTTTTATTAAAAAAAAAATGTAGTAAACATTGTTCGTCTCATCAAATAGGTGATAATAGAATCTTTTCCTATTCTGAAATTCCAATTTTACATTTGAAGCTCACGTTTGCGCGCAATCTTAGACGGATAACGCTGTCCAGCGAACTTAACCTGAGCATTAGTACAGGGAACAAGTATACAAAATTTCAACTAAATCGGCCAACTTTTACTCAAGTTATAGTCAGACACTTAAATGCTACTGACAGACAGACAGGAAGTATATTTCATTGAATGAAAGAAGGTGAGTACTGGTAAACAATTGTTTCTATAAGCTTAACAGTTCTCAATCTGCTCTAAAAGATGAGAGAGAACATAATTGATTTTACTAATAAAAAATGTATTTATTATTATTATTATTTTTTTTTATATTAATCAATGTATGTAATTGGTTTTTTCAGCATTGGCAAACTGATGATTCTTGGTTTCCAGGGTATGCATGGAAAGCTTGCAAGTGTTACAGATGTCAAAAGCATTTAGGATGGTAATATTGTTTAGTTTTAACTTTTCTATAGAAATTTATGAACATATTGACTAGGCAGGAAAATTTAAGGAGAAGTCAATAAGTCCTCAAGTTTTTGACCCACCTGTGGGTTGATAAAAAAAAAATGTAAGATTAGTGTCAATTAAATTGTTTTCTACATCATAGTATTGGATGAAAAACTACAATGACTAAAAAAAACCACTAGTTTTTAGAACCTTCTTACCACCAATCTCTATTTTACTCAGTCTGTTTAACCTCTCACACTTGCTGGGAACATACAATTTCTAAATGTGGGAACATAGGTTTCTAATTGCTGGGAACATACAATTTCTAAACTGGGGTGTCACATTAAGATAGTATTGCATCCATAATTATAATAATACATAATCTGCAGCGACTTTCTTTATTTGAAACATTGAAGATAAAATCATATTATAGATTAGATATCCAACTTGACATGCTGGTTGTCTTATTAATACCGCATCCCTGTATTATCATATAATATTGTAAAATCTTGTCCTTCATAGATCACGTGTTTACTTAGCCAATCTATAAAGTGCAAGGCCCCCCCCCCCTAGCTAAGTAGTAGTAGTCTAGTACTTCCTACTAGAACGGGTAGGATGAACCACTTGTTCGAACCTTGCAATTAGGCCATCACTTAGGCCCTTTTTACGCCCCGTGGAGAAGAGTTCCAGCTACTTCACACATCATACATTTGTTCATTGTACCGCCGAAGCGTGTATGGTGTGGTCATTAGTAAGCTATATAAGCGTGTGTCAAAGCGTGGGGGAAGAGTCCCCATAAAGGGTGTCCCTCGCCCTGCTCCGTCCTCAAACCGTAGATACAAATTACATCATCATGACACGGATCGGACCCACACCAAAGAGTGGGGGAAGAGTCCCCATAAAGGGTGTCCCTCGCCTTGCACCGTCCGCGATTCATTGATCCAATTCAGAGTATCATGGCACGGGATCGAACCCACGACCTCGAGTTGCCTCGACTTATTGATAGCTGAGCGAGCGCCCTAAGACGCTCGGCTACCCTGGCTCCCCTTAGCTAAGCAAATGCTAGTTGAGTTTTTGCCAATTGAACATTAAGTCCTATTATCAACATATCCTCTGTAAATCTTCAGTTAAATACATATACCAATTACAACTTGCGTGGCTAAGCAAAAACTTGAGCATCGAGTGCAAATAGGCGTATTCAACTGTTGCTTAACATGCGAGATTAGTAAATGCACGGACCCATCGTCCTCTGGGCTGCAGGACTTTAACTCAACAAATGTGGACTAGGGAGAGAAAAGAGTTCTTGACTCAAAACTTCATGTTAAAGATAGTTTATTTATTACTCTGGAGGTTAGGTTGAAAATAATAGTCAGTGTTTTAGAGATAAAGATTTATTTTATCAGAGATTTATTTTTTGTACATAACTGATGGTGCACAGCACAGTGCCCCTGAGCAGAAGATCGGATAAAATAAATCTTCAAAATTATTTATTTGCTTTGTTTTTGCCTCTTTTGAAAAGTTCTAAAAAACAAAACTTATTGACTACTTTACCATAGCTATATATATTTTTAATATACAACATTCGAGGAAAATTAAATTATTTGTAAGGTAATATTTTTGAGATTTGTTGACCTTATTTGTTAATTTAGCAGATTTATTTATTATAACTATCAATTATTATCAATAATGTTCTAGGGTTTTTGAACCATTGGCAACTGCATCCAGTGATAGAGTTTATGCATCTTTGAAAGGATTCTATGTTTTGAATTTGGACTCAATTATTAGTGAAGCATGTAAGTTATATTTTTACTACTTTTATTAAACTATAGGATTTAATATTTATCAATAAGTTTGTACTTAAGTAAAGGTAAACGTGGGAGTTTCTACTAATATCAGACCATCTTAACTAGTCAATTTTTTGTATAAAATAATTCTTAATTTCTTAAAAACTTGTATCTCATCTAATTTGTTAAACCAGTTTTACATTCACAAATGAAAAACTTAATTTATTTTATGTATCTAGATTTTAAAAAAAATTGGTTATTGACTGATCAATATTGCACTTCAAGGGAGTGTGACAGTCTAATGTGAAAATGATCAAAAGTCAAAAAAGTTGTTTTGTTTTTGAGATCCTCAATGATTCTTTATTGACTAACAACCTCTCAATCAAAAACTCAATATTCTTTTAACAGCCAATTATAACTATAATACGAACTATTGACTGTGAAAGGATCAGGATAGGTGGTAGGATATTGTGGTGGCTCCGAGTGAAGGGGGGCAATTGTATGTGTTAGGAATAAAAATTAAAGATGTTGAGGATCAGTCAAAAAGTAAAATTCAAAATTGTTTATATACTGAAATTTTGGAATAATATATTTCCTTCTTCAAGGTATAAAAAAGAATGGTTGTGACTATTCTTAACTGTTCCTGGCTATCCTCTTCATTTATTCACAGCAAATTATATTCACAAACATCCAGGAGAAAATAAAGCCTGCTCATAGGCACACAAATAATAGTCAAAGGTAGCAAAAACCAACTTTAGTTATGACAAAATCATAATATTATAATTTACTTGGGGGAAAAGTTCAATTTTTCTCTCTTCTGGATAAAGTATTTTTTTATTTTTTTTTTTTTTTTATTTTTTTTTTTTATAAAATTGATAATAACTTTGGTTCTACTCTATATTTTTCGATGAAACCAAGCCCACAACATGTTTGCACTCACCTCTGCAAAAACATTAACCAATTTCGTTCTGCCAGTTCGCCTATAAAGTGGGATTGGTGGTGACAGACTCACATACAGACAAAACTTTAATTTTATAAATATAGATGGAAATTAAGTTACTGACACCAAATCTTAGATATAACCTCTGTCTTAATAAATGTCTTGGTTTTTTGTGAGAAACTAAGAGGCAACCTGCACAAGCCCCTGCACCAAGTTTAAAACCTCTATCTCTATAGTTTGGCCTTTTATTTCCAATTATCCTTCAGATTAACTTCCAGATTGACTTTAAGTTTCTAATTTTTATTTTATTTTTATTTTTTTTCAGATGCTGATTCATTAATAGCGTCACCAAAAATCTTATAAGTTTCCTATATGTATAAAAATGTCTGTGATTTTTTTTTTAAAAAATAACGTACTACCTTAATTGATATAATGAAGAAAAATACAGTGCCATTAACAAACCAAAAAAAAAAAAAAAAACAACAAAAAAAACAGGGATACTTAATTTTCAGGATTTTAAAGACTGTTTCATTTATTTATAAACATAATTATATTATTTTAAAGGTGAGTTTTGCATTTATCTTTATCTTGTTTGAAACTAAGTATTATTTATTTATGTTATATTATTTTAATTGTAAGAATATAGTGTTTTATTCCTTTCACTGCCAGAGGCAAGGTAACTCATTTAGTGGTTAAGTGTTATGGGGACCAAAACAAAATATCTTGATCGGACAATTATGTACAGTGCTACATTTTATATGGTAAAATCAAGCTCTAATACTCAATAAATGAATATTATAAATTCAAATCATCATTATAATAAGCTTATAAAAGCCAAAAGAAACTAGATGCCACTAATATCAATCAAAATATTTTTTGACCTCTCTTTATTGACTTCAGGGTCAATCCAAATGAACCAGTCCAGAGGTGGTTGTTCGACCATTAAGAAAATTTGTATATTTTCCCTGTTGTTTCCTTCATATTTAAGGTGTTCAAAACCATACTTAAAATATTTTGATCTTAAACCGTTTAGGTGTGGCCGCCATTTTTAATTTCCTTCGCACGCTAATTTTTGGGTTTGTGGGCACTTATGTCAACGCTCATATCTACTAAACTATTTGTCCTAGAAGGCTGAAACAAAAACCACATTAAAGGTAATTTCCCAGTGTTTAAATTAGGTTATGTCCAAATTTCGCCTAGAACTTTTTCTTCCATGAGAGAACTTCACCTGAAGAAGTTGGATATCAAAATCATGAAAATTTCAATTTTCGGAATTTTTTTTCTGAAGAAAGGAGTGATATATACAGCTTGATATTTTTTATGTGAATAGGTATATATCAGTAGCATTACCCAAAAAAATATCAATGGTAACACTTGAATACTTTTATTTTTATAAATTACTTGAAACCTAGTGTTAGATAAATAACTAGGTACTTACTGTTAACTAATTTTTTTATATGAACATACAATACATTTATGATTGTTATTTCCTTAACACAAATTAATTAAAAATTAACCCTAATGATTACAACTGCCCTCTTCAAAAGCAATAGACTGAGGCTTCAATCAGGGTGCCGCGGCACACAAGGGTGCCGTAGTGACACCTCAGGGGTGCCGCGAAATATCAAAGCTGAACCAATTGCAAAAAACATGAAGCCCCTACTGATGCAGAAAAACTTATTCTTCCTGCTTGCTGTGTTAAAGTGAAGAATATTTTTGGCGATGAAGCAGAAAATGAAGTTAAAAACCCCATTCTGATAATACAATTAGCAGGCGAATTTGTGACATGTCTGCTGAAGAAAATGTTCTGCATGTATTTCTTTTATTTACCTTGCAATGTTTGTATATATGTATGTATGTTCGGGTCAAATCTTGCAACTGAATTTTGAAGCAGTTGTCCTCAACCGATTGTATTGAAATTTTGCATACACATTTTAATGACAATGCATGGTTAGCTAAGTGACATCATTCTAAATCCAAAATGGCGGACAGCCCAAGATGGTGGACTAGTTATTTTTTAAGCACACCCTTGATAGGGGTATCAAATGAAAGGGTTTGCTGAGAAGAATACGAATAAAAGCTTAGTTTTTAAAAATTTTGTTTCAATAAAAATATTAAACTTTACTTTTCTAAACTAGTATTAAGAAATAAGGGTGCCACGAGAAAAAAATTACCAAGTTGGGGTGCCACCATTGAAAAAAGGTTGAAAACCACTGCTGTAATGCTTATATTACAAAATAACAAATTTAAGTCTGTGACTATGTTAAAACATTTTAATAAAACATATATTTGACTCTATATAGTTAAATTTAACCAATCTAGACTTTGTCAAACTAATTTAATAATGGAAATAAAACAAATTTACATCAAAAAATCAAATGTCGATCAGCCATAAAGTGTGCAGAAATGACTTTAACACCAGTCCCATCGGAGATATAGAGGCCTAAAAGGCCTAAAAATGGCAAATTTTAAAAAAATTATAAAAATAAAAGTATGCAAGTGTTACCATTGATATTTTTTTTGGGTAATGCTACTGATATATACCTATTCACATGAAAAATATCAAGCTGTATATATATCACTCCTTCCTTCAGAAAAAAAATTCTGAATATTGAAATTTTCATGATTTTGATATCTAACTTCAAGTGAAGTTTTCTCATGGAAGAGTACAATGGAAGTACTAGGCGAAATATGGACATAACCTAATTTAACCTGCAGATAGCTCCAGATACGTTCAACCTTCTGCACACTTAAATTTTGCCTAATTGATTCTTTAATTCATGTAAGAAATCAAAACAATTTTGACAGATTAATAAAATAGGGGAACTATTAAATACATTTGACAAAAATTGGTTGTAAAAGCATAAAATCATTAAACTGTAGGGAAGTAAGGAAGCTATGTGCCCCATTAATTGACAGACTATTTTTATGATTATATCTTTATTATTTTATTTTATTATTATCATGATTTGTTTTTAGGGAATAGGATTGCTACTAATGTGTGCTGGTGATTCTTAATAAGATGTAAAATAAATCTGGAATTTGGAAATCAGATTAAACCTATTGTTCAGATTAAATTTTGGATGAAATTCCATTTGGTCTACTGAATTAGAGGATGCAACTATTCAATCACCACTTTTTCACTAAAATTAGTCAATGTTATTATATTTCAACTTATTTTTTAATCTTTACTCATGTTAAGTCACTGAATTGATTTTGCTCATCACTAATATCAGTTGTATGTCTTAAATTTAAGTATATTGATTTGATAGTACTGTAGAACCTCATTATAAAAAAGGACTATTGGGCTGAAGATTGTCTGTTTTATAAAAAATAATAATGCAAAAGAGTCAATATCAATTGAAGTAATGTAGATAGCTATATTAAGTGTTTTTAAGTACATATAATTAGTGTGTTAATAAGTGCATACGAGGTATGGCTATTAAATTACGAGACTGCTTATGAAAAAGAGTTTTATTTTAAAAATGATTCTACAATAGAATGCTCCCTTTCAATGTACCCTCCCCTCACCATGCACTGTTCCATTTGTTTTTTTCTTTGGTCAAAGCAATGCTGGAAGTCTTCTTTTGTAAGAGCATTTAGGAGCTCCGCCGATTTTCGCTTCACCTCTTCCATCCACTCGAACTGGGTTCCTTTTAAAGCAGACTTGATATTCGGAAAAAAGTCACAAGGTGCTAAATCAGGCGAGTACGGCACGCGTTCAAGCACTGAAGTGCCTCTAGCGGCTAAATAACACTTCACAGACAACACATTACAGGCAGGTGCGATGTCCTGGTGCAAAATCCACAACTTGTTTTTCCACAACTCCGGCCGTTTCTTACGAACTCGCTCCCGCAGTGTTCCCAAAACTTTTAAATAGTAAGTTTGGTTTACAGTTTAACCCTATGGAACCCATTGAGTCATTACTATGTTCAAAAAAACTATCAGCATGGCTTTAAATTTTGATTTCGACATCCTTACTTTTTTCATTCTTGGCGATACAGGAGTTTTCCAGTGCATGGATTGTCACTTAGTTTCAACATCGTATAGGAATATCTGGGTTTTATCGTAGGTGATGATGTTTTCCATCAATTCAGGCTCTTCATCTAACCTTTCAAGAAAATCTGAGCAAATCTGTTGACGGACGAGCTTTTGGTCAGGGGTAAAATTTTTTGGGACCAACTTCAATGACTTTCTTTATGTTCAATTTATCATGTAAAATTTTTCTGACAGTTTCTTTATCAGCGATTACAGTCTCAGCAAATATCTGAATGCTCATACGACGATCTCCTCACAATTTCATTGATTTTGGTCACTGTTTGCGGAATTGAAACAGAGACAGTTCAACCTGGACATTGGTCATCTTCGGTGTTCTCTTAGCCTTCAGAAAACCGTTTAGACCATTCGAAAACACGTGCACCAGATAGAGTATTCTTACCGTAGGCCTCTTTCAACAACTTATATCACTCAGTTTTTTTTTTTTTTTTATTAACGAGAAATTTCACATTGATCTGTTGCTTGTGCTTTTCGTCACACATTGTTATCAGCACGAGAAAAAAACACAAAACACGTCCTTGTCTAATCTATAGAAAAAATACTACTACAGCGACAAAAACATGTTTTTGTACTGGAATAGTAGACACTTCCAGCTATCCAACGCTGCATTCATCCCCCTTCCCTACCCCTTACCCCTCTAGGATGTCTTCTACACGCACAGCCTCATTTTTTAATAGCCAGACCTCGTACATAGGCATTGCATTAATATTTTGAACAATAAGTTTGTGGTTCATGTTGATAGCTTACATTCATTGGTTTGAAAAATAATTTATTTTCTGCTGGGTTTGTTTGTTTCTTATTTCTTCAGTTAATAACTGACGGAAGTGCCGCTAGTGTTCATAATATAGCTAGATAAAAATTAGCAACCTTTATTGTTATGAGTATTATAAGTTTTTACCTGTCCATTATAATGTGGTTCTAATGTATTACTATTATAAAATGCTGTTATTTTATGTTCACCATTTTAGTTTATTTCAAATGTTGTTCTTTGAGGCCTACCTGCACTTATCTTTAGCATAAACATGAAAATATATGTAAGAGATTTTTGATTCTCCTTGATATTTTAACTAGATTTTTTTTTTATTTTGGAGAAGTGTGCATTTTATACAAGTAACACTTTTAAAAATTGGTTCACAATATTTTTTTTTTACAATGATCTCTCATTTTTATCCTCAACTAAACTTTTATAACAATAATTAAACTGTGTGTATACAGACACTCCTCAACTTATATTTTGATCCAAATATAATATAATCTGATCATAAGATCAATAAGATATCTTTACTTAATGTATTTAAAGTTATGATATCTTGGCAATTAACTTGACAAAATCAATATTTTTCTAAACAAGAAAGAGAAAGACTATAAAATAAATTAATCAAAGCAAATAAATTATAGATTATTTCTGTAACAGTAGATTGCTCAATCAGTAATTGCAATAACATATCGAAACTGCTATTACAAAATCACTCTGGAATTAAAGTTTTACTAATTATTAGGGTCCGTAGGCAAAACCAAGGACCCTTATATTTTCCTGCGTGTGTCTGTCCGTCCGTCCTCTTGCGTGCTCTCACGGCTACACCTTTCGTCGTGTCTTGTACCGACCCACATATTTTAAAAATATAGCGACTTAAAAAAAATATTTATCAAAAAAATTAGGGTAAAAAAACTTAAGGGTTAAATTTTTTTTCGACACCGTGAGGTGTATCATATGAAAGGGTACGTCGAGCTGATTACAAAAATATATAATTCTTTGGATATAACTTTGATAGGGCGAGCGTAGGCAAGTTTGAAGTGGGTGTGAAACGTGTCCCCCCCCCCCCCCTCTATCTCGCTTATGTGAAGTGCAAAAAATTCCTGAACATTCTTCGACCAAAAGTAAAGATACCACTTTTTGGAAATTTCAAAAAAAATATTATTTTATTTTTTATTGAAAAAATACGCGTTTTTATAAGTATGGTCTTTTCGATGTATTTATAGTGTTGTAGTCCGGTTCAGTGGCAAAAAAAGACTTTATCGGAAGTTTGTTTATGTGTTTTGAGAATATCAGACCCTTAGAATGGTTCAAAGTAAGCTTTTTAGCATTTTAAAAAAAACACTGTTTATACACTTTACAGATAACACTATATAATGTGGCCTACGGACCCTCGCTGTGTACTGATTAGCACACACTTGACCTGTTTATTATTTTGATTATCATGATATAAAAGGGGAATCAGTTTGAATTTATAACAATAATTTTGAAAAAAAAAAAAAAAATCTTGATCAGGTTTTATTCGTTGTTTCGTCTGAAATTTCATGGATCTTAATCGCAAAAATATTTCTCTTCTTTTTGTAAATGTTCTGACTCTCAGCCATTATCAGTGCTGGTGAAAGGTAAAGGGAAAACCTGATCTTGAGTCACATGAGAGACTGACCAAAGAGTCCATTTTTTGCCTCTCATATGACCTCGGGTTTTCCCTTTGCCTTTTACTGGCCACTGAAGATGGCTTAGAGCCTGAAAACTAGTTTTGAGAAATAAACATTCATTTTTTGGAGAGGCTTTCCGCTTTTCATTATTCTATAAAATAATAAGTTTTATTTCTGTACCTCAGAGGTAAAACATTGTGTCACATCTTTGCATTGTAACAGGAAAGCTTTTTTCTAAGGTGTTACAATATTTTCCCACAATTTTCTGCAAGCATAATGTACTGCATACCACAGAAAATCAATTTAAAAAAAAAAAAAAAAAAAAAATGAGACACAATAATTTACCTCTTAGGTACAGATTTATTAAGTGTAATAAAATTATTTGTGTCAATGTTTGAGGAAATCTGTATTTTTGATGTTAAAAGACAAGCCACAACTTCAAATATTCAGTCTTTTGAAGTTTTAAAAGAAGAACCACATGTAGTAAGAAATAATATCAGCAGAATTAATTTATATTTACTTATATTATTTCCCTCAAGTGGTAGTTTAAAGATTAATGTTTATTTTTTATCTATTTAGTTTAATTTTTTATTATATCTATGAAAAAAAAAATAATCTTGTCACATAATTCAAACTTAAAAAAAAATATCATAATTTGAAGTAAAGTAGATGTAAAAACACAGATAAGAAATATATTTTGAATTTAGTGTTTTTCAAATCATAAAAAATGAAAATAGAATATATACTAGTCCTTGTACGTTGTTTACTTTTATTAATAATTATTTTTCCTGTGTAGGTGTATTTATGTAAATGTCTGGTGTCTAGTAATTCTTAGCTTGCCTTGGTGGGTTGTCAATGTATCTAACATGGGTAAAAGCAATTTATGTGAAAATATTTGTTATATCAAAAAACAAGTTCATAAGGTCTCAAATTTGTTAATTATTTAATTGTTTTAAAAGTAAAAAGGGTTACAGGAAAAAAACATTCTTGAAGTTATTACACTATGCATTATTACACAACGCATTAATGTTGTATTATATACTAAAGTATATTTGAAGATATGTTGTGTTTACAAATTTATTGTAATTTATGTTAAATAAATAAATGTTCTATTATATTGTACAGAAGGTGTTTTAATTATTTTTAAGTTGTGAATTTATTTTAATTTTTAATACAAGTTAATAAAATTTTCTTCAGACAAGAAAAGAAGTTTATCCAAACAGATTAATGCTCTAATTGAATATAAATGAACTAAACCTCAACCAACAACTTATGGCTCTCAGGAAAAACAGTAAACTTAGCTTTGTTTAAAATAAACTCACAAATATTGCCGAAGTTGGTACAGTCTTGTGGTAATATTTTTTATTTTTTGGATGACAATTAATCAAATTAGTACCAGCAAATTTCTAGGAGTTTTTTTTGGGTTTGTCTATTTTATTAAAAACAGACTATAAATTATACAAAAACAACACTAGTTATGTACTGCACACTAAGTGAGTACTCCCATCTCTCCTTATGAAGGTACTTTAATGCAAATGCTATTCACCTCTCATGACAACTAATTCTATAACGAGTTTTATACACAAGGGAACCAAACCAAGATAGGATTTGTAGGATAACGAAAATAGAAACTTTCTTCTATTACAGGCATAAAGAGTATGCAATTCATCAGCAAGGATTCTAGAACTATCTACCTTCAAGTCATTTGATAATTAGTTCCCATTTAAATGAGTAAAAAGTTAAGATGGGAGATACAGGGATTTTTAGAAAACTATGAAGAAATCAACGTCACGAAGGCTTTTTCTGGGTTTAGCTTCACCATGTTGTTTTTATAATGACGACATGCTGTCGCTAGACTGTGAAATGACCTTATTTACTTCTGAAGACAACTTTCTACTAAGAATGGAACTACTTCTCATTTTTGAAGTTGATAGTTTGGATCGTTGTTATTACTTTAAGTTAAAATATAAGTTTTTGTTATTTCAAATGTAATCATATTTATAAATAATAATTATTATTACATTTTTACCTCTCTCTTTTATTTTATCATATACATAGTATAAATAAATATAAATGGAAAGTATTATGATGGCACAAACATTTGATTTTGAAATTTTGATAGGATTTTTATTTTTATATGATATCAAAAACAATATTAGACCTTTGCATGACTGAGGAGTAAGCCAGTTTACACTTCTATTCTATGTTGTCACATCTCACTAATAGTTATTAATATTATTTCTTCATGTCTAGATCAAAAATAATATTAGGTCATTACATGACTGAGGAATCAGCCAGTTTACACTTCTATTCTATATTGTCACATTTCACTAATAGTTATATTAATATTATTTCTTCATGACTAGATCATAAACAATATTAAGCCAT
This sequence comes from Gerris lacustris, assembly GCA_951217055.1. Lineage (NCBI taxonomy): Eukaryota > Metazoa > Arthropoda > Insecta > Hemiptera > Gerridae > Gerris > Gerris lacustris. The sequence goes on from OX578277.1 coordinate 85,184,528, forward strand.
TTATGGATGGAAAACATCTATTCTTTCAGTGTAGAACATGTTCTTTGAGATTGAAAAAAAAGACAAACAAGAGTTTTTTAATTTTAGTACTTCTAGAGAGAGCAATTTAATTCGCTAATAGTGTATTAATATTAACCCTTGTAAAGTAAACTAACATATTATCAACATTATTTATAATATAACCAAACTTTATTTCATCTATACTGTCTTGCTATAATGCCGTACTATAGATGTGTCTGCATTCTGCATTATTTTATATTGGTAATTCTTTTAATGTTTATATGTGGTATGTAGAATGATTTTTATGTATAATTTTATGGAAAGAACTATACATGAGTAATATTAATTGGTAAAAAGGTAATTTAAAAATTCAGAAACGATAAAAAAAATGTTATATAGCAGTAATTAATAAATTAACTGACAATGCACAGAGTAATCTATATTTAAAGTTTGTAGAATCAGTTTTTCAATGCAATTATCTCGGCTCCTCCTTTAAGGCAGAATATATCTTTGTCATTAGTACCGGTAACAACCAAATTACCTTTAAAGTAGTATCCATCAAGTCCTGGAAAAAACTTTTTTAGTGCTATAGTATCCACTTCCACATTCACTATCTGATATGTACCCTGAAAATGAAAGGTTTTATAAATTTATATTATTATTTTATTATTGGTAAAAAAAAGTTATTGATAATAACGAAATTGAGTTATCAGTGTCCACAAAATATATAGTAAATTTAGGTGAAAAGTGTGAATAATTTTTATTCACAAAATGATAAAACTACAATTGAAAAGCATTTGAAAGAAAGTACGAGTGTCACATTTGGGTTAAAGTTAAGGTAGGGTCTGGGATTAATGGTCTGGAAATAAATGAATAACAGTAAATCTAAACCAGAGGTGTGCAAACTTCATCAACTCCCCTCCCTCCAGGTGGTTTTATGGTACATGGTTTTATTGGCGCCTCTGTCGACTACCTACCTTCGAAATGTTCCATTTTATAAATTGGAACAAACAAAAGTATATTTATGATACTCTCAAGTTAGAAATCACTTCCTTCTTTAAACAATTTTATTATATTATATCAATTGTTATACTTCAAAATCTTTAACTTCAGTTATAATCTATTTATTACATGAAATTGATTGAACATGCTGAACTATAAGCAGCACGTGCTCTTGCATTGAAATAGAGAAAATTGTCTCACAGTTCCAGAAGTAATTCTATTATACAATGCCAGCTTGTAACCCAAAATGACCATAAAGTTTTAAGGCGAAAATAGTCAATTTTGATTAAATCAGATTTATACTAGTCAGAACCTCATTGTAAAATTTAATTTTGGGAAGATTTATTTTTAAAACTTGACCACCCTTAAAAAGGAATTTTTTAAATTTCTCCTCTAATGATGTAAAATTGGATGGTAGGCTGACAAACATGCAATCAGGTTTAGCGTATACATTTGATCTCAGACAGATAGTATTTTGGGAAAGACTTCTCATTACTTGTTATTCTAAAAATAACATTATTCAAAATATGATCTATTAGGAGGTAAAATAGGAATGATTAAGTCAACCCAAACATGTAGGCTTATTCAAAGCCGAGGGCTTATTCTTAGTGCATAAGTTATTACAAGAGCAGAATTTCTTAAAAGTATATCACGTGAGAATAAAATTAAGAGGAAGATCAAATAAGGTGATGGAACCCCTACTGCATTTTATCACATTATCTTATTATGAATACTAACATATAGGAAATCTTACTTAGCTTGATAATTTTAATAATTTTTTATCATAGACATGTCATTTCAAAAAATATTTTTTATCAAACATTAACCTCCCGTAGGAAAGCATAATTTAATTTTTATAACAAGCCAAGTACTAGCATTAAAAACTAAACACTAGTATTTAGCTTTGACAGCACGAGGGTAATTAGCGGTTTGAAAAACTTAATTATTTGTATAGACTTGGACTTTATTATTTATTATCATACCGTTATTCCATTTTCCTTTATTCTTTTCATTATTAAATCAATTTTTCCCTCCATATACTTTATGCAAGAATGTATTAGAGTCAGGGCAATATTTATCAAATTTAAAATTCCTTAATTGATTTCCATTTTCTTGAATGTCATGGTCATTTTGTATTGAATCCCGTTGTCTTCTAGGCATGTTTGACTACAGTGCGCCAAATATTACAACTAAGATTAGAATAATATAAAGCCTAGTTGAACTCTTGACCTAGAATAATCTATATTTTGAATCACAAAAACAACACAATACATTATGATTGACGTGGTGTCAATCATCATTCAACATATATAAATATTACTATATTACAGCCCTCATTAAAAAATATGTAATAGTTTTTATTTGAACAGGAGAATAAAATATCTGGGGTAATGTTCCCAGGTTATGGGGGCAAACTCTCTGTATTCCTTGGCTGTTACACACTCTGATGATGTGATCCATGGTGAGGGGGGCGATTCAACATTGGGGACCTCTAGGTCTTAAACAACCTTCAAGCAGGTAGCAGTGGGTGTGTCCTGTTGACACTCTTTGTAGGGTTCTAATGTCCCTCCTACTTAGATCAGATGACCAATTAAAGGGCTTTAGGTGGGGCAAGATGTCATTCAGCTGTGTTGTCCCATTCACCCATTTGCTCTTCCAGAAATCTCTAATACCTGCTGTATCTGAGTTGATTTGGTCATCAAGTCGGATTGGTCCGACTCAAGTAGGAAAGAATAAAGAATGCTATAGTTAGTATTGTATACTACTAAAATAGCACAATAATTAAAGGTTCTTTATTAAGTTATAAGTTTAAAAAAGAAGAAAAACCTTTTTTAAAGGGCAGCGAAGGATAGGTCTTATCTGCGACAAGGGTTTGCTCCAAGGTTGATCTTTTCTTCGCAAATTCTCACAAGGATCATCCACAGTAATTTTTGTGAAAAATTCACACGATTCGGGTTCAGAGTAACTTTTACAACGCCACAAAGTTATTTCTGCCTGAAAGTAAAAATATTACACAAATTTATACCTACTTATATAATTATTTAATTTAATTTGTGTAATTCCTTATCTAAAAACTAGATTAAAATGTGAGAAAGAATCTACATAGGAATGCGAGGAACAACCCACTTAAAATAGTTAAAATAGGTAAATTATTTAAGTAGTTTTATTCTGTTACAATCATCAGTTTTACAAAAAATGTTCAGATTAGAGAGTAATATTATGTGCATACAGTTTTTAATACAACAAAATATGTTTTTAAAGAACCATATGTTGTAAAAATTAATACATTTTAAATGTGTAGAATGCTAAGAAAACCTACGACACTTCTGCTTCAGTTGAACTTGATTTTTCTTATTCATTTGTGTCTGATAATTCCTGTTTAGAAGAAGTAATGACAAATTATGATCTATTTGTTTGCTTGGGGCTATTAGTCTGCTAAGAAATAAGTTTAGTTTTATAATTTTTCAGTTACTGTCTCAAAAAAAAGCTTCAGACAAACATTTCCGTTTCTGTTTTGTGAAAGTTCTTTGTCGACTTAAAATTTGACACCTAGCAATTATTCCTATAATTATGGTAATCAAATTATTGCAATTATTTATGTGTGCAGAGTATTTTATCAATAATTTATTAGGTTATCAGAGAAGTTCGTTAATTTTTTAATATCACAACAATATATTATATTATTATAACATTCTCCTTTTTTTCCACAAATTCTCATCAACATTCTCCCACCTTGTAATTGCCTTGGAATTTCTTTAAGCTGTAATTTGAGCTCCACATTGTGGACTGAAATGCCTCACAGACTGAAGGTTGGTAACTATTAGAAAACTGCTAAGCTGAAGATGTTTTATCAGAAAAATACAATAGACTCCTCATAATTAACTTTTGAAAATAATTTTTGATCAGATAGGCTATGGGGGACTGGAAAAAAAAAATATATGGAGAAGCATGAAATTAGGTTAGGTCTAGGTCAATCAATTAGGTTAGGTTAGGTCAAAAAACCTGCATTACATGCAAGAATAGAGGAATGTTTGCTTGTACTAATAGCCTTCAAACTGCGATTTGGAGGGTTATTTATTCTTGACGATGGAATAAATTATGTATATTATGGTACTAATTCTTTTCCATGAAGGCTTTAGAAACGAAAATATTTAGGAATTTCATTTACTTCACATGATAATATGAAACTTAGCCACTAATTCCTAGCACAAGGCCCAAGCGGAGTACGGATTTAGGCAAGTATAATATAGATGCTATTATACTGTTTAATGAATTTAAAATTACATTGGCCCTTATTTGTCCTGCACCTATAGTAGAAATAGGACCAATGTGTAGAGAAACATATTGACAAGTGTTTCTTGACACATTAGGCTTCTCTAAAACATAATATATGGGGTTTTGGTTTTAGTTCGATCTTCGAGTACAACCATTTCTTTGAATTATTTTAATACAAAGAAAGTGAAAATTGGCAATTTTTCTAGTAAGATACTAAGGTACATTAATTATGGAACAGTTAATAATTTTAAATAATTACCTCTTGAATAGGAAGATCCTGTGTCAGTATTACATTACCATTAAGTACTACTTTTCCTTTACCAAGAGCATCAAGTTTAAGGTTTTCACAATAGGCAATATGTGATAAAGAGTTATCACAATTGCTCATTTCACGAAGCAGAGTAACCTGTGTTTTCTTACTATTATTATCACTTCTCTGCAATAATAAAATACAAATATATCAAGATTAACAGAAAATAGTTCAATATTATTATTATGTTTACTCCATTATACCTTTAAAATAATATATTTCTGTAATATAAGCTATGGTGTATAACTGCAACATTGATGCTTAGACATTTGCAAAATGTATAGAAAATAGTGGAAAGGCAATATAATTTATATAATTTCCTAAACCTGTATCACGTTTATGGTTCCTAACTATTAAACAACCCTTCTTATACTTCTATAATATGTACTCTTCTAATGAACAAAATTATTTTATACATTAATAAATCAAAGGTTATGCTAAATCCGCATATTTATTCAAAGACAGGTTAAACCCCTCCCAAAAAAATTGTTTTCTACATGTACTGTAGTGTACTGGTAGCGTATTATTAAATAAGGTACAATATTATGCTAAGTCGAGCAGAAATTCGATTTATTTCTAATACTTCCTTTCTATACAATAGTTCGGTAGTGAAAAGGTCATTACAATATAAATGATAATTTTATTCCATCTACATCAAAAGTATTGCAACACCATTTGTCATACTGTGTTACACTGAACATTACAAGTAAATTAAATAAACCCAAGTGATAGTCTGAAAGTTAATTGAATATAGAAGTTTTTGTCAAGGTTAAAAGCCTCTAAGTAATTTCTATACAGGGTGACCAATTACATAAGTTTTGCTTCCGAGCTGACCGAAGGTAACGGAAGCTATGTGATCGTTCTATCGCTCAATTTGAGCGAACTAACAACACACCTTAAAACCTAAACGACCGATTTTAATGACATTTGGATGGTAGGTCAAAATTAGCCCATTGTTAGTCCGATATATAAGTTTCAAGGCACGTAAAATGTTAATCCTTTTTGACAAAACTACTTTCTTCAAGTGTATTGTATTTTTGAAATCTATACTCTTAATACCTTTCATTTTACACCCCACTCAAAATTTAAAAAATAATATTATATATCTCTAGAGACAGCAGAATATAGTTTTAGGGGGGGGGGGGAGACGAAATTTTTTTATGTTTTATGACAAAATGGTATGAAAAATGAAACACTTTCCACAAGTAGTATTATATGTTTGTAATGTACTCTTCAATACCTTTCTCTTTTACGCTCTTTAATTCTGCAAAGTTCGAAGTTTGTATCTTTTTTTATTCAAAAGTTATTTGAACCGTTCAGAGTAACAGACAGACACAGGAACGAAATTATAAGGTTTTTTTTTTTTTGGTTTTACCAACAAAACTCTAAAAACGGGGGAAAGGATGAAATAAATTAGACAATAAATTTTAATGGCTTGTAAAAGCATAAAATCAATTAAGTACGTACTAGAATGCGAGGAAGATATGTGCCACACTAATTGGTAGTCTATTTTAAAAATTGTATACACACTTTTCTTGGTGGAGAGTATATATACCTATGTATATAAAATTATATTTAAGGTATAATTATTTTAAGAATAATTATCACATAATAAAAAAACCCTACATAGTATAAGTAATAGACAATTATTACACTCGATTATATAAATGATATCGCAATGAATTAAGTGGAATCATAGATTAATTTTCATACGATTTATTAATTTGACTTAAATGTAGAAGGCCAAGAGGAAAGCATTTTTCTCTGGTGCTGGAGAGAAGCATTTAAGACAATTACCTGAGGGACAGGGGAGATTGTATTCGTCTACCCGCTTCAACCTACCACTGATTTATAGCTCAATTCACACTACTTGGGAAAACTCAAGGATGTAAAACTAAGATCAGCAACTCTCAAAACAATATATTACTTTGACCGACTAAAGAATAATCAGTAAGGGATTAAACTTCTACCAACTAATTTCAGAAAATAATGTTTGTTTCAATGTCCAAACTTTTTAATGTTGAATTTACTCATACTTAGTTTAAATATAGTTATTATTATTATGACTAATCAGTTCATCCTAATATGGTAAACATTTAACTAGCAAGATTCGCGTGCTTCACTTCCAAGTTTAATGTTAAATTTTGTTTTCGAGCTTACCGAAGGTACAGAAGCTAGGTATGTGATAGTGATCATTCAGGAGAACGAAAAATGTCTATGTCTCCGATTTCAAAAATTTAAAGACAGAAGACAGAAATCCGTTTCAGACATCAGGGAACATTTTTGTCTGTCTGCCGCTCAATTTTTGCGATCCAACATACTAGTATAGTATCTTAAAAACTACTCGTCCAATTTTAATAAAATTTGGATGGTAGATCATAATTAGCCCATTGTTGGTCCCATACGTTTTAACCTTCTGCGCCTATTTGCATATCTTTTAAATGCGCACAAACAAACATTTATTTACAAGTTATTGGTAGTATTCATACTACGGAACGTTTAAATTTTATTTACAAACATTTATTTGCACCTATATCTTCAAAAGGACATATCAGATTTTTATGAAACATTTTATAGTTGATCCAGATTAACTATAAGAAGCCCCTGATTAATTTCATCTGTCTCCGCTCTTCTCACTTTAAAATTTAAAATTAATTACATTAATTCATGTAAAAAATGAAAATAAGTTTGACAGATTTAATAAACGAGGGAAAATTAAATAAATTTGACAAAAATAGGTTTTAAAAGCATAAAATTATTAAAGTATACGAAATAGGACGCGAGGAAGCTATTTGCTACACTAATTGGCAGACTCAGACTATTTTTTAAATTTTATAGGATTATTCATAAACTACCTGCAAGAAAGAAAAATGTTTAAGCTAAGCAATATTATCTGGACATTTAACTTTAAAAAAATGTCAGCTTGCACAATCAAACAATATTATTAACAATAAACAGCTTGGTTTTCCGGTGAAATCCGCGTCACGAAGGGGAAGAAGTCCGACGTTTCGCTTCCACTACAGGAAGCATCTTCAGGGGTGTGGTGCATCGTGATGTTTACTTGAAGCAACATCAAGACATACTGAGATACTGTACATACACAGTGAGATACTGTGACATCAAGAGATACTGTATGTCTTGATGTTGCTTCAAGTAAACATCACGATGCACCACACCCCTGAAGATGCTTCCAGTAGTGGAAGCGAAACGTCGGACTTCATCCCCTTCGTGACGCGGATTTCACCGGAAAACCAAGCTGTTTATTACGAGTCTACCCGCGGAAGCCTACGCACCAAGTTAATATTATTAACAACTAGCTCAGTGATTCCCAACCTGTGGTGCGCATGTGTACCCACATGAGGAATCTATCTTGTGGTCCACCGGTACAAAAAGGTTGGGAAACACTGAACTAGCTGACCCGGCGAACTTCGTTCCGCCTAATAAACATTAATAACATAAGAAATGTATAGCTGCTACCTTCGAAAACCTTATAAATAGTTTATTTAGTTAAATAATGATGCCTTAGATGAAAAATGTATATTACAATTTGCAATATATATATATATATATATATATATATATATATATATATATATATATATATATATATATATTGTAAACACATTCATTTTTATTTATATTCATATAGATTATAGAAATATTTTTCCTGTATTTTGCACTTTACCCCCCTCCTAAATAAAAATATGACAAAAGTGTAAATAACAACCATTACTGTACTTTTAAGGAGCTTTTCAACGATATGCATCATTAAAGGTTTTCATTACTTGGACATTTGTACCACGTACCCCTGTGTACCAAAATTTAAACATAGTTTCCCTAACTTATAAATCTTCCCAGGAATGCGTCCAACCATTACTGTACTCTTAAAGAGCATTTCAACGATATGCATCATGATGGGTTTTTTGTACTTTGACAATTGTACGCCGTATTCCAGTGTACCAAAATCGGAACATAGTTTTACTAACTCAGAAACCTTTCCGGGAATGCGTCCAACCATTCCCCAAAGTTTCATCGCAATCGGATGAACGGTTTATGCAGGCATAAGAGACAGATAAACAAACATTCATTTTTATTTATATAGAAGATTTTGGGTCTTGCTACAATCAGATAACAGCGAAATTAGGAAAATTTAACTAACAAATCCTTTCAGTAAAAAAAATAAAATAATAATATAAATAAATATACCTAAAAATGATTATTTATAAACAAAATGTGTGTGCAATTTTTTTAAAAAAAAAACAGGTAATCGGTCACATTTTATCAAAATTACCTTGAGGCTTTCAACCTTGACAAAAACATCTACATTCAGTAAATAGATAGTCTAAATCTGTAAAGTTTCAAATTAATTTTAAATGTTCGTTATAAAACAGCGTGAAAATTTGTAAAACTTTCTTAGACCCAACATTATCTTTATTTGACATTCTTGCTATCAAGTCACTATAATATAGCCTATCCATCAGAATAGCCGAATTTCGTGGAGGAATTGGGAATTGGAAGAGACACACACCGTTGTTCCTCGTAACACACTAGCCACATTCAGAGGTTACCTCTGTACTTCATTTACGCTTAAAAAAACAAAATCAAACAAAAAACTGGAAACTGTGACCTTTTTAACTGGAAGTGATAGTTTGATAGGATTAGAGAGATTCCCGAAGACGGGTCAGAAGGGGGTACCACCAAAATAGCAATGTCAAACAGGGTTCGCTAAAGTTAGTAAACGTACGCAGCAATTTAAATCTAAACTCTTCTTCTCGTTTCGGACCACCCAAATATTCGCGAATTAACTGTTCGCGATATATGATGCTTTGAAATTTACTTATACTTAATAAGCTTTTATTGCCTGAAATAGTTAAAACAATAAACTAGAATTGGTTGTTTTGACTATATTTTAATAATTAAATATAGTACTCGTCCTTGGAGTCTTCTCTTCATCATTATTTAGTCAAATTAACAAAAAACAAGACTAATTATATAGTCATATTACCTATCATAAAGTTTACATACTTGTTCTTTTTTTATTTTTTTCAGAAATTGAACTGTATTCAATCACTATATAAAGTACAGACATGTTTTTTAACTTTAAAATACATATTTGAAATGTATTTTCTCTGAATAATTTCAGTACATAGGGATAATTTCCCTGAAAATTGGTACACATTGTGCAAAATTGAATATGCTGTAATATAAAATCTAATCACGTTGCTCCACGAATTTTAATGCAAATTTCAAAGTTAGAATGTTTTAACCGAATAGAAATCCACATTAACCTACTTAGCTACATAACAAAATTAAAACTTTTATAAATAAAATTGTATTCTAAATCCTAGCTTTCATGCGCATTTTGCGAGAGTATACGTTTTTCAAGCACAATTAAACCTACTAACATTTTTTTATTTTATTTTAATCTATTGCCTAAATTATTTGTGAACTCTGAAAGCATAAATAGCAATTAGCTTGCTTCCTTAATTCTCCTTAAAAATACTAGAAGACAAATTAAGAAAAAGTTAATACTGAACTTTATTGAACAGTTAAATTAAAGTCAGTCATCAGTCATCACCATTGTAAATAGATTAATAAAAATTTTGTAAATGGACTATATTCAATAGTAGCAATTGTTGTTTTTACACGCTTTTTATTAACTTCACAAGTTTGTCCGGGATAAAAATCTTTTAACATAAATTTGACCCACTTTCAGAATACCTAAAAAGCTAACAGTTTCACAGATTGTGTGTTTCTGATGACAATACGATAATAAGTCACTATTTTTACCAAATTATTAGTATTAGCCGATAAATAGATAAATTTTGGCGGTATAATGATAAAAAAACTGTAATTTGTGAATACACTTTTATTAAAGTTTCAAATTGGAACTTTAAACTTTTATTCACCATGAGTAAAGTCCAGAAAAAACTCAGTAGAAATTTCTAGCTTGGTATATTTTTCTATGTGACGATTGACATATTTAGGTTATTTCAAGTAGGTTGAATATACTAGAATAGCCAGAGATCTACTGGTGAAGTCAATGGTGTGGAACAATAACTCTGTCGAAAATTCAACACTGTATACGGTTTCCTGTTGAACTAGATGCTAAAAATACAGACACACAAAAATATAAATTTTTGTCGTGAACAACAATATATATAATAAATCTAAATTTAAATTTCTTATAATTTGAATATGTTTTTACATTTATATATAAAAAAAACCACAGTATATAATGATAAAAAAAAATAAGATAAAAAAAAAGAAAAAAAAATTGTATTATACTTTAGAGAGAATATTTCAAACCATAGCACTTAAGCTTTATGTCTTGAAATAGGCTTAAAAAGACAGTGTGGCACAAAGCTTCCTTGCGCCTTATTATTGATGGGCGAATGACCACATGAGTATAAAATAATGTGATCCCACTTGGGATTCAAAGTATGGTTATATGTTTCAAATCCCAGCTCGGTGACATTCATTTTACTTTAATAGGTATTAAATGTACGCAGACGGAAGGAATTAATATTTGACAATCTATTGGTCACTTTCGACAAACTCTCCAAATTTTCTTCCAAATTGGATAAGTACTTTTATATAGGAGTTTGTGCCCATGAGAAAGAAAAGGAAATCTGCGTGAAGGTTAAACTTTATATGGGGCCAACAGTGGGCTAATTATATCTTGCCATCCAAATTTCATTAAAATTGGACAAATCATTTTTAAGATAGGTGGTCTCACACTCAGACACGAGCGCAAAACTGATGCCTGAAATATCTGCAGAGAGAATTTTGAATTTATAAAAATGAAACAGTTAATTTTAAAATAAATAAATAAGAAAAAACTACACAACTACTGGTACATTATAATTAAAATAAGATCATACACACTGAAAATATATGAAACAAATTATTCACTTGCTGTGTCGTGCTTTGCTACGGTATGTATATAACAGCGGTATCAATATATTACAGGTCCAGGCAGGTCTTGTAAATAAATACGGAAGTGGAATTAATTATCTCATAAAATATATTTAAAAAGAGCATTTTAAAATATAAGATATTTTATCTACGATTGATACGAAATACATATAAACATTATATCTCTGTTTAGATGCGTCGAAAGTGATTCTTTTTGTAGCTGTATTCATTGCGCGTTTCATAATCGTGCGATAAGGTGAGGAATTCCTCTTTTTCCGCACTAGGGCGGAAAAAAGAGGAATTCTTCACCTTCACGCACGATTAGCGAGTTTGTTTACATTTAACAAAACTAATTTGCTGTTTGTTTAGTTAAAGTAACCGTTTATATCGAGTTTTTAGTGAAAAACAATAAGTGATTTAAGTGATTATGACGAAAATGAGGAGAATAATACGCCTCCCAAAAATAATTAATTCAATGAATTAATGTCATCTTAATCAAAAGAGAAATACAAACTTACATATAGGAAGTTTATTAATTTTTTTTTGTATTTATTAAAAATCCACAATCGTAGATAAAGTACAACTCGTGCGAAAACTGCATTGTGCTTTGCTCGTGTGGTTTTACTACCCTCGCTGTCACTCGGGTGCAAACTCCACACTCGCATGCAAAATGCTACTTTCTGCACTAGACGCGTAATGTACTATTATTGTACTTGTGGACTAGTAAAAAAAAGTTAAAATGGCTATTTACAAAATACATTTCATAACTTTAATAGTATAGGCCGAGATGTAAAATATAAATATACTATTCAATATTAAGAATGATATAAAAAATATTTCGAGAAAAAAAATATAAACAGTTCAATAAATGAAATTTTAATGAAGATAAGATTGAAAAAAGTTAATAGCGTTTTCTTTAATGTTAGAAACAACATTTTATAGATCGCGAATGAAAAATAACCTCATTTATTCATGGTTATTTCTCTACTGTTAGTGATTTTAGTTTTTTCCACTCCATTGATTGGCAATGCAATTTTCCACTACTATTAACTCGAGTTTTTTCTCAAACAAAATAAATAAGAAACAAATCTGCTATATAATATACTTGAATTAGCTGTCAAATGATTTAGCTCCGACAATTCACACATTTTAGTTCTTAAAATGTTATAAATTATAATATCTGTTGAATAAAAATCTCCTTGTATTTAACGAAATGAATTTAGTTTTTATTGGGCACAATAAAACCATTTGAATTCCTACGTACATTTTTACGTATACATAATAAGTATTTTTAGGGTTTTCGTCCATCCGTCATCTTGGAGTATATCTCCCGACCTATTGTAGCTAGAGATTTGAAATTTGGTATACAAGTTAAACTTTTTTGCCCAAAAACAGGAAAAATTTTGCGAACATCACAACTCGAAATTTCTTCGATCAACGAGCAATTACAAACATATCGCAACATTTTTTTTTTTTTTTTTTTTTTTTTTTTTGGAGTGGGGTACCTTTTTAAAGGTATTGAATGTAGATTACAAATATGTATTGCGTTTCCAAAATGGTGGTACCCCCGAAATTACCAGAAAAAAAATGCCCTCAAAAAATGCCCTACCCCCCGTGCTACCATATAAGGAAAGGTCCTAAAAATGAGTCCTAAAAGCTAAAAGGAAATAAGCTCACCTTGTGCCTCCAAACTGCAACATTTTAAACTTTTTTTTGGTAAGAAAAACAAAAACATTAGGGAATACGAATTTTTGTGAAGAATCCCTTTTAGTAGCTTGCTAACAAGTACTTGACGGGATTTTTAAAACACTATTATTAAGAGTTATATTGAAACTTTTACATGAAATTTCAAACTTAATACATATTACATAATGATTGCTAGTATTAATAATTCACTATTCTGCAAAAAAAGCTTCAGAATGAAAATGTCCTTTTCTAAAATATTTCTTGTGCTGAATCCAAATCTGAAGTCAAAATACCATGAAGAACACGAATCTGAAGTAAAAAAAAATCTGCTGACCTTACTATTTAAGAAAATTGAAAAATTAGAAATTAAAAAAATATTTTTTTTTTCCCTCATATTGAGTCTTTGTATTTTTATTGCTTTTTCAGCTATATAAGAAATTTTTTGTGACTTTTTTCTGACATTATTCTAGAGAATTAAAATATATGTGACCGAGGAGGATACATGGAAACATGGGGGGGGGGGGGGGGGGGGAATGTCCTAAAATAAGGACGAAATATTGCCAAAAAAAACGTAGTTGGTTTTTATACCCCTGAAGACCTTAGAAATCTCTTAAATTGAAAATTAAAGGGGACCGCATCAAAAAAATGAATATGTATTGCGTTTCCAAAATGGTGGTGGTACCCCCGAAATTACCAGAACAGAACCCTCAAAAAATGCCCCACCCCCCCCCGTGCTACCCTATAAGGAAAGGTCCTAAAAGCTAAAAGGAAATAAGCTCACCTTGTGCCTCCAAACTGAAACATTTTAAACTTTTTTTTGGTAAGAAAAACTAAAACATTAGGGAATACGAATTCTTATGATCGAAGAATCCCTTTTAGTAGCTTGCTTACAAGTACTTGACGGGATTTTTAAAACACTATTATTAAGAATTATATTGAAACTTTTACATGAAATTTCAAACTTAATACATATTACATAATGATTGCTAGTATTAATAATTCACTATTCTGCAAAAAAAAAGCTTCAGAATGAAAATGTCCTTTTCTAAAGTATTTTTGTGTGCGGTTAATATAACAAAAAAATCGGTCCGAGACAACTCAGACAAACTTTCTCATATATGAGTTTATAATTACTTAGCCCAGTGTTTCCATTTATTAGTTTTCAAATGTACATTAAAATATTATTGAACATTTCATCAAAATTTATCATAAAAATAACTTCTCCTGGTCGGGGAATCGAACCCGGGCTCTCTCCGTCCGCGTTTTAAGCTAATATCTCAGGAACTAGATTTTTCCCGGGAAAACGGCTTATATCGTTGGATTCGTATTCAAATGGTCTACATTTTAGAATTTTTTAATCAAAATCGTCGGAACTGTTTTCGAGAAATAATTTTTTTTCATGTTTTTTCAGAGTTTTTGGGGGGTAGCGCCCCCAAATTTAGAGCTAAAATTCATTTCTCGATTTCGCCTCGGGGTATGATTTTTCTGAACATGTATGCCAAATTTCGTCAAAATCGGCCCAGTAGTTTGGGCTCCAGGCGTCTGCACAGACGACAGACAGACGACAGACGACAGACGACAGACAGACATTTTTTAAAAACCACTTTTTTGGACTCAGGGGACCTCAAAACGTGTAAATCCATCAAAATCTCAAAATCGAATTTTCGCGCCATCACAATACTTTCTCTTTATATGAGAAAGTAAAAATTGGGCAAATCCACAACTTTTATTTACTTTTTTCAATCAAATATGAGATGCTAAAATACAATACTCCCCCTCCCCTTAAAAAAATGTTTATTGTGTGCCACCCTCGGTCACATATATTGTAATTCTCTATGATAATGTCAGAAAAAAGTCACAAAACATTTCTGTTATATAGCAGAAATAGCAATAGAAATTTAAAGACTCAATATGAGAAAAAATCGATTTCTTTAATTTCTTATTTTTCAATTTTCTTAAAAAAGTAAGGTCATCAGATTTTTTTTTTTACTTTAGTTCGTGTTCTCCATGGTTTGAATATATTAAAATGCCCAATAAATTATTTTTTTACAAAAATTTTTTGGGCCAAAAATTTGGTCAAAAACCCCCCAATAATACAATTTTTTCGAATTTTGGACGCATGTTCCGGGAAAACTGTACGTATTGGAGATATTTTGACTGCAGATTTGGATTCAGCAACCTCGAAAACATAAAGTTCAGATACAATTTTTTTGGGGCCCGAAAGTTCGTTAAATTTTTCAGAACAGTTTTATATTTTTTGAAAATATCAGCATAATATATTCAATGGTTTCTAAACTCTTGTATTTAACTTTTCTTGTTTCCAAATCTTGTAACCTAAATTTTACCACCATTCCGACTTCCTAGAAAACTGAAACTTGCATAGATAATGTATTTCCGTCGACATTACAATAATCAATCGATAGTCAATCGAAACTATTAATTAATTTGTTTGACTTGTCTCCAAGTCTTGTGACATAAATTTGACCTATTTCCCGACTACCTAGAATGTTTAAAGTAGCACAGATTATGTATTGCCAATGAATTAACTATTTATTATTAAATTATTAATTAAATAATTTTAATTAAACAGGCCGAGGATCAGGACCGTCCCTAGGGGGGGTCAACCGGGTCAAGCTGACCCGGGCGCCACGTCTAGGGGGCGCCGCCAGGGCCCCTTCTTAACTACTAGGTGAATTTGGCAATAAGGGGGGGGGGGGGGGGGGGGCGCCAATGATGCCTTTGACCCGGGCGCCTAAACCCCTAGGGACGGCCCTGCCGAGGATACTAAGATGTACACGACACTGCATAGAATTTTAGTCAGAAAATGTTCTTAAATTTAAACTTTAGTGATTTGGAAAAGAAAATGTTTTTGTATGTGAGGGACAGAGACAGAGAATACAGGGGAAGGGGAGAAAAACAACATTTACTTGTACTGGTTGGATTAGATCTAGTAGAACTTACTCGGACATTGGGGACCACTGGGGAAACCTATGATCTTACAACTTCTTACTCGAGTTTTGACTTATATTATTACATAAGTGATTTTGTTGGGAATTTTAAATTTCTTGTTAATATAAGTAAAACTATTATTATTTATAGATAAATTGGATTTTTTTTCCGTGAGTTTCACTGTAAGTGTGTAATATAATGAAAAAGTATTGCTTTGAAAAGTTGTAACCGTTTTAGGACGTTTTAGCCTGCCTTTTCAGTTCAACTGACTTAAGAGAAAAAGTTTTCAGCCTCATATTGATTTTTCCCCTCTGTTCTGTGAACTCGATTCTTCGCCAGAACAAATTGCAGTTATTTTTCATTTGGATCTAGTTTTAAAATAAATGTTCCGAGCAGAAGGAAGTTAAAAGAAGCCTTATTATTGGCTTAGTCTGATTGAGGCTGTATTTTGTGTTGGGAAGCCACGTTGATTCTTGCACCTGGGTAGAATAGCAGTCGTAAGTCTACTCTCCTAAACTTTCCCACGTAACTCCTTTTTTATCCTTTCATCAATCAACTATATCGATTCTTCTCAAGGCTAATTTCATGGTGCTTAGCGTATCAGTCAAGTTATCAAGTCCTTAAGCTACTTTCCCAATACTTCAAGACTATTCAAGATTTTTTTCCTCCTTCCATTTCCCTTTTTCTTCCCTATTTTAATATTTTTTTTTTTAATTTTCTTTCTGCGTTTCTCTTATTTTTAATTTTTTTATTAAACATTTTAAAAATGTTTTTATAGTTAAACAATAATTTAAATATTGAACAAATATTTTTCATGTCTTCAATTTAAAAAATTCTAAGATTGAAATCTGTTTCAGGCAACACGGAATATATTTGGTTCCGTGGCTGTCTGTCGTTCAATACTTGTGAACCAACAATATCTTAAAAAATACTCTTTTTTCCGTGGTAGGCTGTAAAATAGTAACTTTTGAGCGTAAAAAACATAGCTAAAATCCATTTTTTCATTACGTGGACTTAAAAAATCTTTGAAGTCATCATTACTCCTAGCTTTAAAGAAAAATTTGTTTACCTCCTAGGACGAAAAAAGTTTTTATTGTACTGCTGGCAGTTGTCAAAACTTCCGTTAGTAGCGCTGCAGTCTTTGTAGAAATGCTTAGTACGATTTAATTCCGCTAGATGTCAATGCGTTTTATTTATCTTTTCTGATAGTGTAAACTCTTTTGAAGGTTTCTTTTTTTAAATCTTAAGTATGTACTAATATTTGTTATTATATTGATTATTTATTAATATTTAATGTTTTTTCATTGTCTGCTACCTCGGAAAAAATAGCATATGCTACGCGACTGGGAAGTGTTTTTTTTTTACCTTGGCAATATATACTGTCTCGCTTCGCTCGACAGTAAATATTGCCTAGTAACATAATATACTATTAATTGAATTCAGATGGTAGGTCATAATTATCCCATTGTTGGATCCATATAATTTTCAACCTTTTTTTTTCCACTTACGCACATACGTAATTTTATTTATATCTTCAAAAGTACTTATCTGATTTTTATGAAATTTGGGAGCTTTGTCAGAAGTAGGCCGCAGATAGCCCCAAATTAATTTCAACCGTATATGCTCTTTAAATTTCGGTAGATTTAAAAATCACAGGGAAGTACTTGCATCCAATTTCTTTTTAGGGTTCCGTAGGTTATTAGGCATATACGTTATTTTATGCTGAAATAACATTTTATTATTTTCCCATCCCGCCCTATATGAAAGTAAAAAATAAACAGTAAAAATTAACGGGTGAAATTTGGTCACTAAGAACGCAATATTGGCGGTAAAAAGCACAATAGCCATAAAATGCCATACATATTTCTAATCTACTCTTCAGTAGTTTTCATTTAATACCCATCTCAAAAATTAAAAATGTTGAGCTTTGCATATTTTTGAGCATTGCGCATGCACAAACAACATAATCAATGTTTAACTTCTCAATATTTGTCCTATGTGTGTCAAGAATTCACGCCAGTATTTCAAATTTCACATCTCTAGCGTGAACGGTTCAGGCAAAGTACGACGGACAAACAGACACATCACCCGGCATAAGGGTTTCGAGGAAGATTTGCAATACCCTATAAAACGGGGTAAAATTAAATAAATTTGACAAAAATTGGTTGTAAAAGTATAAAATCGTTTAAGTATATGAAGGAGGACGCGAGGAAGCTATGTGCCACACTAATTAGAAGACTATTTTTAATATTTGTTCTATTCACAGTTGGTATTCATTATATCAAACCTTCGACATAAAAAAATGTAAATTTGCATGCAAATAACTTTAACGCCACCTCTTTTCGATCAATATTATTGCACAATAATACTGAAGAATGCATAATCACTTATTTTTTGTTCTTTCAACCAAATCCAGAGACGCTCATTATTATTGGGTTAAACTAGGTGAAGAAAAAATTGTCATCACACTACTTTATCTTTATTCTTGATATGCATTACGTATAAATGTGATAATAAATTTTAAAAATCGTTTCGTATTTCATAAACGATAATTTTCTAATATACCTACATAAGTATAATGATTGTATTTTGTTGAAATGTGCTGTAATACATTCGTAGGAAATAGACAATCTATTTCATATTTATTATGTATATGATAATAGAGTTAACTACTCACAAATATAAAGTAAAGGTTACATTTAAAGCAATACATATATTACAATGAAATTTTAGCCTTGGTTCAATATTGTGTAATTATTTTGGGGAAAAATTTCGCTAGAAATGTCAAAACCGCAAAAAAGGTTTTTGAATTTGTTCCGTCCTTAGTCCTTGCTAAATAATACTCGGGAAAAGATTGAAAAGGATTGAGGTCTAGAGTTGAAATATCAGTTTTAAGAAATCAAATAAAGCATTATAGATTTTCATATTCTTTGACTTGGAATTCTTACTTTTATCAAATCGAACTCCTTACAAACTTTAATTTAATATTTCTCTTAATATTTCCTTGATTTCAAGAGTGTAATCTTAATAACTTTAAAAATGTTGTTTGGAGTGTCTCGTAGAACATAGTGTTATAGATAATAGTCTGTCAATTAGTATGAAACATAGCTTCCCCGCGTTTTTATAACATCCTCAAATGATGTTATGCTTTTACAAACCATTATTGTCTAATTTATTTTATTTTAGCTTCTGAGCTTTCCGAAGGTACCAGAAGCTATGTGAAGAACGAAAATATTTTATTTCTCTGATTTCAAAATTCCAAGACAGAAAGTCGTTTCAGACATCAGGGAACATTTACTTCCGAGCTTACCGAAGGTTGCGGAAGCTGTAACGGATGGGATAATTAAAACACACTTTGGATTATAAGGGTATAATGGAATTAATAAAACACAACGGGGGAGGAGGCTGATTGTTGTAGCGTACTCAGTTCGGAATTGGAAGGTTAGAGCTGGACTGTAAAGCACAAGCTTTGGAATACGAGTGTTTGGGTATTGGACATTGGAACATGGGATTCAAGGATATTCAGAGGTTATTGAAGGGGATAGAAGTGACGGAGGAGAGAGATGCGATAAGCATGATTTCAGCTGACAACATTAAATACAAAGGATTCTATTGATACTAACAGAAATCATTGCTACTTCTCAACAGAAGCTATTGACGAAAATATTTTATGTCTCCGATTTCAAAAATTCCAAGACAGAAATCCGTTTTAGACATCAGGGAACATTTCAACGGCCTGACGCTCAATTTTTGCGAACCAACATATCTTAAAAACTACTCTTCCGATTTTAATGAAATTTGTATAATAGGTCATAATTAAACCATTGTTGGTCTCATATATGTATTAACCATCTGCGCTATTTGTTTCTCTTCCACATGTACACAAACATACATTTATTTACACCTATAGCTTTAAAAGTACTTATCTGATTTGTATGAAACTTTTATAGTTTATAGTTAGCTTTTATAGTTTAGTAACCCCCAGATAGCTCTAGACAGCGCCGGCGCTACGCACAGGCGGGGCAGGCGGCCGCCTGCGGCGGCCAAAATCAGGGGGCGGCCGATGACGCCCTCAGTTTATTTTATAAATTGAAAAACAAAATCTATAGTAGCAAAACGATAATAATGTGCGTAACCCCCATACTAAGTAGGCAGTTAGAGATGGAACCCTAGTAATAACACCCCTAGACAATACCTTATCAGGTGCTGTTTTAGTTATGTAGTCGAGCTAATCGCATTTCGGGTTGGTTCTTGGTTACACCGGTGTTATTTCCTTTTATTCCTAAACAAAACTATCGGCTGTCTTTGCTATATATGTATTTTTCTTTCTCTCGAAACTCTTCTTAAGTCTTTTTTATTATACCTCATTTCTTTTTTTGATTTATTCACTTAACTCTTTTCTTACCCCTTTATAGCTGTTATATTTTCCAAATTTGGAGCTAAAATTTATTTCGGGGTATGATTTCTCTGAACATGTATGCCAAATTTTGTCAAAATTGGCCCAGTAGTTTAGGCTCCAGGCGTATCCACAGACGACAGACAGGCATTTTTTAAAAACCGCTTTTTTGGACTCAGGGCACCTCAAAACGTGTAAATTAATTAAAATCTCAAGATCAAATATTTGCACCATCTCAAATGTTTTTACTTTCTCTTTATATGAGAAAGTAAAAATATAAAGCTCAGTTCTGTTATAGGTTTCTTCCTCTGGCACTTCTTTAGATTGTTACTCCCCAAATAAAAAAACGAGAGGGGTTTAACGATCTAAAGAAGGTGTACGGAATGTTCTTCTTTAGACTGTTACTCCCCTTATAAAAACAGAAATGGGATATTCCTTGGTCCCAAACAACATTGGACTAAACATCTCTTTTTCTTAATAGTTATTTAGTCAAAGTCACTTTTATTCTAAAGTAGCATAGGGGAGTAACTATCTTAAGAAGTACCCTCTCTCTAATATTGAGTTTTTAAAAATAGCCTACTTTACTTTATTACTCAAAAACTATCATAGCTAAATAATAGTGACATGCACTATTTTAAAAAGCAGTCAGGTTATATTAAATTAACTTTGTTCAGCCCTCTGTCTCTGTAAGGCCGTTCTATAGTGGAAAAATTATTTTATTTTAAAAAATTGAAAATATTTTAAGTTGTTATACCCCAAGAACAAAAAAAAAAAGACTGTCCGAAGTTAACAAAAGATGGCTTATTAGTAAAAATTTACTTTTTAATCTAATCTAAAATAAAGTATCAGAGGACGCGTGTTTCATTACAATTCACAATATAATGTCCACTTTTTGTGTAATAACCCAAATACATAAATGTAGGAAAGCCCCAAAAATCACCCTTCTCCCCCCCCCCCGGTAAAAAAAATGCCTATTTTAATGGGGCGGCAAAAAACCGTCTTGCCTGTAGCGGCCAAAAGTGTAGCACCGGCGCTGGCTCTAGATTAACATTTTTGGTTCCATGTCTCTGTGTTGGTCTGTCGCTCAATTTTTGCGAACCAAAATATCTTAAAAAACCGCACGTCCGATTTTAATGAAATTTGTATGGTAGGTCATAATTAGCTCATTGTTGGTCCCTTGTAAGTTCTCACATGCGCACAAAAATACATTTATTTACACCTATAGGTTCAAAAGTACTTATCTGATTCGTATAAAAGTATTGTGGTTTATCGAAAGCAACTCGCAGATAGCACCAGATTAATTTTGACCGTCTGCGCTCTTTAACTTTTACTAAATAGATACTTTAATTAATGTGAAAAATCAAAACACTTTTGACAGGAAACAATTAAACAATAATGTCGAGTAAAAGCATAAAATCAATAATGTGCGTTATGTGCCACACCAATTGGCAGTCTATTTTCATTAATTTTAAATCTATCAAAATTTTTTTGATTTTTTACATGAATAAAAGTATCAATTTAGAAGATTGAAATTAATATGACTATCTGAGGGGTACATTGAAAGACTATCCACATTTCTTCAAAAATGGGTGAGTACCTACTTTTAAAAATATAGTTTTTAATAAATACAAATTTTTTCTAATGTGGAAGAAAGCAAACAGCGCAGAAAATTGAAACTAATATGGGACCAACAGTGAGCTGATTATGACCTGACATCCAAATTTAATTAAACTCGGATGAGTAGTTTGAGAGATATCGTGGTTTCCAAAATGGTTGAACGATAGACCGACCGACACACCCGAAAGAAAAATGTTTCCTGATATCCGAAATGGATTTTTATCTAGGCTTTTTTTTCCAATTCGGAGACGTAAAAAAAAAATTCTTTTTTCAAAATGATCACAATGCTTCCGTTGCCTTAGGTAAGCTTGGAAGAAATACAAGTAGAAAACCAACTTAACTTGCTTGATCTTCTGTTAAGGTAGTGTAATAGAGGACAAAGAGAGATTTTCCCGTTCTTTTCTCACATCTCTTTTGTATCTTTTCAAGTCAATTTCCTTTATCCTTCAATGTTATTCCAGTTGAAAGGAAAAAGAGTCGGTACATAGTATATATGCGTGTATAGAAGAGAGCGCCAAAAAGAAAACATACTACATACTTACTAATCTGATTTGTTTTTAGTGTAATATATAAATATGTATATATTTCGAGGAGTACTTTTTTGAATGTATAGTAGCATTGTTTTTTCCAATACACAATGTGAAGTAGTTACATGTATTACTAGAATATATTCATTAATTGCCTAATATATTATAGAGTTTTGATAAAACAATGATGGTATTGATTAAACACAATTGATAGGGAAAACAACTAAAGTCTTTGTTTGGCTAAATTAAATTTTGCCTAAACATAAAAAGGCATTAGTACCTTATATTAGATTATAGCTGGGCAATGCTGTGAACTTGACCAGTTCACAACTTTGACAATTCCGTTTACCCAAATACGCTGACTCCTAGATCTCCAGCGCCGATGAGTGTTTGATTACTTTACTTAAGGCTATAATAAATCCATTGCTCAATTTTGAAGACTAATTTCTCTCTATTTTTAAGCAGAGCCCGACTAAAATAAACGAGCCAAATTTGAGTATTTCAGTAATCCCAATATATTATATTCCTATGATATTATAAATCATGTGATTGCTCTAGGAAATTGGAATAATCCACACGCTTGGTTGTTAGCACACTTATTACTAGCAAAATAACTATAAATAAAATTACAGAAGGAACTTTCCCTTCACTTCCTTGGGTTGCATGCAAGCTTCTTATCATTTGATATGGCTAGCTAACCTAGTTTTTCACATCTTACAAAAGATTTTCTTGCTTTTATTTATACAATGTTCTCTATTTATTTATCTTTATCATTTCTATTTCAGTTTAAAACATAGGTTTTTCTTATTTTATTTTATTGTTTTCATTATTTCATTTACTTCAATCGTGCTTTCTTTGCTGCAAGGATAACTAAAAAAATAGAAATAAATAAATAAAGAGTATATTAAGGCTGTTATATTATGAATGTATCGATTTTTATATTTAGTGTGTGTACATTTTTGTGTAAATCGAAGAACAAACGTTATCTCTATACTATTGTGTATCAAAGTGTGTAATATATATTATTTTTCCTTTCTTAGAATACACAATAGCATCTGAAAAAAATTGATAAAAATGATTTTTCTTATTTTATAAAAGTAAACACCTGATTATAAATATAAAAAAATGCAAAATTAATTTAAAATATACAGTAATACAATTTACTAATAAAAACTAATAATAAAAACAATTTCGCTCGTTATCATCCATTCACTACTAATTATTAAAAAAAAAAATCAGAAAATTTTCTTTTATCATTGGCCTTACGACCTGAAAATAATTATTTTTTAGTTAGTAGCCTCTTGGGTGTTGTAACTAGAGCCAAAAGGTCATATAATAAAGTAAGATAATGCAAAGGGTTAGCTCTCCAGTGATTTTTTTCCTATATAAACCAGCTTTTTCAACGTTGTAAATTCGCTAAGGTTTGCTTAAGATAAAAATACAAAGCCTTGAAATAGGTTAAAAGGTAATATATGTGTGTGTGCGCATAATATTGTAAAATAGAACTTATACAACGGGATTTAATGATAAGCTTTAACTTTAATATTAGTTTCACATTATTATGAAAGAATGTTGTATCGTTTATGTTTAGTTGTATAACATTTTATGAAACGACTGTAAATTTTAGATTTATTAGATTATTTTATGATCCTATAAACAATGTTTTATGAGTAAAGATTGTGTTATAAAAAGCGAAGGAACAATGTAAGAATATATAATTTTTCTTGTCGTTAAATCCTGGTTAATAAAATTACAGTTTCTCTTCCCCAAGTGTATATACTCGATTGATCTCAACGGTAACAAATAGATTATGGAAGGAAACATTTCCTTATTTTAGTGCATCAAATAAAATTCCTTTTACAATTTTTATAATGCTTTGGGTATTTATATGTATCTATAAAGCTTCGATTTATTGTTGTGAAAAACTTAATTCTCAATCGGTTCAGGATCGATCAGGCCTACTTTATACGGAACCACACCATGGTGGCGACACCAAGTCAGCAATAGAAATTATATGGCCTCACACCGGAACGCGCCATCACTCGACACCACTACACGCGACCAGAGTGGTGGCGCCATCGTTCCCCACAACTAAGCTACTTCAACCCTGCCCTATACCATAGTGTATGAAGAGGCCTATTATATATTAGGAATCAAAATTTAGGATAGCGAGAATCTATCGAAAGTAAAATCCAAAATTGTGGATTTACCATTTATTTTAGGAAAAATACCTTCTTTCTTCAAGGTATAAGCAAGAATACATCCGGATTTTCTGAGCGTCCCTATTATCAATTTTCATTCAATTCTCAGTCGATAATCCAAATTGTAATTATTCAGTGGGGTAAATTTTAATATTAGAAGAAAGAATATCCTATTAAATATTATTTAGTTATCTTTTAGTGGAATATAGAAGCTTTCCTGAGAAAAGAAGAATATTCGTCTCTTTGTAAAACAATTTCCGAACTGGAAGCGTAACAGAAATAAAAATGTTCAGGCAGACAATTAATATCTTAAGGTTAGGGGAAAGTATTCAGCAAAAGATAATCACTAAGAACTTGAGAGATTTAATTCAAAATTGTCGATAGAACTACACCAGATATACTACAGTGTTTATAATGACAGAGTTATCAATTTTACTCCCCTTTAAACGAAATATTAATTATATTTTTAAGTTTTTCATTATTTAATTATAACTTCTAATGCAATTGTTAAAGAAACTTTAATTAAAACATTAATTTTACTTTATAGTGTTTCATTTTCTATTTAATTTTCAAAACTAATCTATCTTCTAAAAAGAGTATTATTAATTGATCAGAATTACTTTTTAAACAATATTATTATTAAGTTAATTAGTGCTAAGACATTTATAAAAAAAAAAAAGGTAGAATAATATTTGTTAAAATGAGTTGAAACTGAGAATGGATGGTTATATTGTCCAGGGGTAAGTGTATTCTTCTTTTTACGTTCTTTGCAATATCCTGGAGCAGACGGGGACAGACTAGATTAAACATCGAAACTTCCAACTCAATTTTCTCAAGGAAACTATCAATCTCAGATTAACTTTGAAAAACCTTGACAAAACTTTCAAACTTTTAAAGATTTTCTTAGGTTAAAATGAAAAGAGCTATTCTAAGTCGTTGATGCTTTACCAGAGATTGATATTTAATGCCCATTTTTCTTCTTCTATTTCTTTCAAGATAAATTACACTGGATCTTTATTTTACAATAATTTTTTTTTCTAAACATTTATTTGATTACTTTTTGCGGCAGGTTAATTTATGTAAATTACTTTATATTAAAGTTCATATTCTGAAGAGATGATTCTACGTTTATTTGCAACAAATTATTTTCTTATAACTCAAAGAACTTAAATATAAAAAGAGTGATTCAACATTTTATTTGCAACAAAATTACTGCAACTATAAACTTCTGCTTAAGAACAAAATTTAATTAAAACCTTTCCACAAAGTTATTCAAATGCTGCAGAGCGCTTATAATCTTTTAATAACTAATCAGCAGTGCTAAAGCGGTGGTTATTAGAGGACTTCTTGAGTCTAAAGTAATTAGAGTCCTTGTGTTTGAGAATATCTCAAGTGAATAGCTCAGGAAACAAATTGGATATATGTAGTATACGGCAAATAAGTATTAAGAGACAACTTAATTTCTTTGCTTATTGGCTGCACAAGTAACCTCTTTAAATTAAACTAATATACATATAAATTAAATAAATAAATGATTAATTATTTATTATTAAAAATTAAAATAATCAATAAATTTTATTAAAACAATGGTTCTAGTTTTATTAGATATTCCCTATTTTTAAATGGGTATTCAAAATAAATGTTCTAGCATTGGTATAACGAAAATCTCGATGAAGTATAGAAATTTAGTGAAACAAATAATAAATAAATTACTTTTTTTCAGAGATAAAGCTTAATAATGCGATCACGGACAATATGATATTTTTGTTTTAGCAAACGAGTACCAAGAACTAAAGCTCCAGAGAACACTTTTGAATAATACATTTTAGGATAACGAGGGTCAGTCAAAAAGTAAAAATAAAAATGTTTATTTTTAAAATCGATTCGAAATATATTTACTTCTTCAAGGTATAATAATGGTCAAATCACATTTCTTATTTATTATTTAGTTTTTAGTATTCTAGTTTATATATAGTGAGGATACTGATTATTTATTTAGATTAAATAATATGAGTTGATAAAAAATTAAATAGATTAAAAAATCCAAATAAATGAGTCTGAACAAAATAAAATAAATGGGAAATTTTTAGCCAACATCATGGAAAATGGTCAAAAATACTTTAAGGGTCTATACAACATCTCACAATAAAATTATTTCTGAAACATAATACGAAAAGGTAACATAACATCACATCGGGTTTCTTTTCGAAAAGCTCCTACTAGAATCTCATGATTCAATTAGCAAAGTTAATAATAACAAGTTTAGTATTTATAGCAACAAAGGTTGAGTTAGCGAAAAGTAGATCGTCTCGACAGCTTATCCATCCTAATGTACCTAACTACATGAGTTGCGCGTCAACAGAAGTTAAGATGAAAAAAAAAAAAAAAACATTTCATCAGCCTTAAAGAAAAGTGTTTCATGACCGTTTTCGTGGAAAATGCATATTTGATTATATTAACACTTTCATAGTTTATTTATTTTGTGACCAAGCGTTTTAAAAATATATATTTTTGAGTCAAACAGTATAGTTTTAAGCTATACATAAGTTTTACTTTAAAGTAGTATCTACAAAGAAAAATTCGAAAGATACTATATTGGTTTGTCCATGAAACAAAATTGCAAATCGGCATAAAATATTATCCTGGTGATAAAATCAAGTTAAAACAAGGAAGGGAGATCTCGAACCATCTTCTGATTTGCCCATTTTCGAAAAGATAAAAGATAATATTCTAAGCAATAACGGCGAGGATTGTATGGCATTTGTATTGTAGTGGGTAACAAGATTCAACCATTAGTACCCTTTTAGTGGCACACAGTTCCACATAATCTCGCGGGAAAAAACAAATTTTCCACCGATTATTATTTTTAAGTGTAACTCAAAGTTAAAGAATCATTTAATTTATTAAAGTAATTATTAACTCCACTAAGAATATGCTTTATTTATTATAGTACATACTTTAAAATAACCTACGTAGAAGAGGAAGAAAATAATTATGTTATATTGTAATACATTAAATAATCATAACTGCCCGTGGTTCAAAAACCAATGAAAGCCTTTTGCTTGCCTAATAGCCTAATAGCTTAGTATGTATATAAAGTAATGGATGAAACGGGGTATGCGCGTCACTTTATCAGCTATATAAACCGTATAATTAGCATTTGTAACAGGATTGACCCCACTTCAGTGAAGTAGCTACACATTTATATCACGATACTGGGTGATCACCGAGCTGGGGATTTTTACCGGAGTCGGAATCGAACCAGGTCCAAAGAGTGAATAATATAAATGAAATATTAGGGTAGGGGGCCTTCATTAAATAATATATGTATAAGCTCAAATAATTAAAATAATTATAAATAATTACTTTAGTAATTTATTTTGACACAGATTTTATGTATTTATTTAGCATACTAAAACAATTTAATATAATAACTACTACGAATGCTACATAGGCCTACAGAAAGAAAATACTTAATCAAAACTACGAATGTTTGAAAATGACAATATTATACCTGAAGTATTCATAAAAATTAAATAAGTAAAAGGTAAAGAGAGGAAAACAGATAAAAACGCGTCTTGTAACAGCAAATTATTCACGGATACAAAGAAAATCTGATACTTCTTTAGATTGTTACTCCCCTAAGTTTTTTTTTTTTTTTTTTTTTAAATATAAATGATTCTGACTAAATAACTATTAAGAGATTTTAGTATTCCAATGTAGGTCAAAGGAATATCACACTTCTGTTTCTATAAGGGGAGTAACAGTTTAAAGAAGAACATTTCGTACACCTTCTTTAGATTGTTACTCCTTTCTGTTTTTTTTTATAAGGGGAGTAACAATCTAAAGAATTGCTGAAAATCCTAGAACATCGCACATATATATAAAATATACATCAAATTATAATTATTATTAACAACGGGAGACATACAGAGAAAGTAGTATAGTTTCCGTAGTATGAATACTACCAAAAACCTAAAAATAGTATAAAATATACTACAACAGATTAGCAAGTTTGTTCAATTTTTGGTGGTTGAGAGTATAAATTTATCTGTGAGTCTAGCATTCTCTTTAATACAAATTTAATTGTTATTAACTATTGTATATTTTATTATTTTATATGTAGACTTACGAAAATTTGTACGGCAAGCAATGCGGGAGAAAGGAATGTAAAAATAACTACGGCATGTAAAATATTCATCATGTCTAACTACTTTCAAGAAACAAAATTTAAAAAAAAAACTCTTTAAAAATGCTACGCAATTCCCAACACGTTAAACTAAAAGCACTGAGAGTATTCGCATTTAGCTTTTATATTTTTAAGAATGAAAAAATAATAAGTATGGGCCACTTTGTCTGTTTCCTGTCGATAATGTCAGAATAATGCGCTTTATTATTTATCCTCATATTACATTATATTTAAATGAACAACATATCCTTAATAAAGTATAACTTTTTGACTATAAACTTTTATGTTTGATTTTACAAATGTGATATGATCTTTTTTTAACTGAGCTAACAATAATTGAAAAACATAAA
The DNA here is from genome assembly GCA_951217055.1 of Gerris lacustris. Lineage (NCBI taxonomy): Eukaryota > Metazoa > Arthropoda > Insecta > Hemiptera > Gerridae > Gerris > Gerris lacustris. The sequence goes on from OX578277.1 coordinate 85,213,949, forward strand.
GATAAGTAGTTAAGATTATGATCCATTTGTTCCAACTTACTGAAAAGAATATTAAAAATAAATGGACCTAGAGCATTACAGTGAAATGATAGACGTATAGATTTTATCTGTCCTAAAACTGAATAAAAGTGCGCGGTCTGACAAAGTCGATGGTTGTATAAATTTAGAAATTATAACAAATTTTGGAAAATAGAAGTTTAAAATGTATAAACTGTTTGAGAATTAAGTTACAAATTTAACAATTTCCCTGATTATATTATTATGAAATTTGTCTGTTATTTATTTATATTTACTTTCTCATATAATGAGAAAGTATTGTGATGGCGCGAAAATTCGATTTTGAGATTTTGATGGATTTACACGTTTTGAGATCCCCTGGGTCCAAAAAAGTGTTTTTTAAAAAATGTCTGTCTTTCTGTCGTCCATTTAAATATGAATCTAACACAATATAAGCCGTTTTCCCGGGAAAAATCTAGTTCCTGAAAAAATAGCTCAAAATTCGGACGGAGAGAACCCGGGTACGATTCCCCGCCAGGAGAAGTTATTTTGATGAAATGTTCAATAATAATTAAACGTAAATACGAAAACTAATAAATGGAAAACACTGGGCTAAGTAATTATGAACTCGTTTATGAGAAAGTTTGTCTGAGTTGTCTCGGACCGATTTGTTTTATTATTATTATTTAGGTTTATGTTATGATCTAGGCATCGCGTGGCTCTATCATTGAAGCGAGCATAATGGAATAAATATTATATAGTAAATCATGATGAGTTGACGAGTTGATATTTAAAATTAAAGAATATGCTAGTAATAGAGAGCCGTGTAGTAGGGGGGGGGGGGGGGGGGGGGGGGGGGGGAGAAGTGTTATTCTTTTATTCCTTAACACTTCTACACGTGCCGGCCATTCCACGGAAAAAAGTTTGTCTCGTCGAATAGATAAAGTTAGAATTTTTTCCCTTCCTAAAATTCTAATTTTAATTTTGAAGCGCACGTTTTTGCGAGCGTTGCGCGCGACCGCTTGGGCAGACAACGTTGTCCAACGAACTCGTCCTGAGCATTGGTAAAATGAACATTTGTACCAAATTTCATAAAAATCGGCCAACTTTTACTCTAGTTATCGTCGTACGTTTCAGACACACAGACAGACAGACAGACACGGAGCATATCTCGTTGAATGTAGGAAGCTCGCTACACTCGCTTCAATATCTTCATATTTTTTGTTAATTTTACTTTCGAGCTTACCGAAGGTATAAAAGAAGTATTGTGATCGACGAACTCTTGGCCTTTTATGTCTCAAAAAAAATAAAAAATAAACAGGTCAAATGTGTGCTAGTCAGCACACAGCGAGGGTCCCTAGGCCACACTATATACTGTTTAACTGTAAAGTGTATAAACAGTGTTTTTTTAAAATGATAAAAAGCTTACTTTGAACTATTCTAAGGGTCTGATATTCTCAAAACACACTCTGATAAAGTATTTTTTTGCCACTGAACCGGACTACAACCATATAAATTCATCGAAAAGACCATAATTATAAAAAAACGTATTTTGTCAATTAAAAATAAAATAATATTTTTTTTCGAAATTTCCAAAAATTCGTATCTTTACTATTGGTCGAAGCATGTTCAGGAATTTTTTCAGATTTTTTGCACTTCACATAAGCGAGATAGAGGGGGGGGGGGGGGGGGGGCACGTTTCACACCCACTTCAAACTTTCCTACGCTCGCCCTATCAAAGTTATATCCAAAGAATTATATATTTTTGTAATCAGCTCGACGTACCCTTTCATATGATACCCCTCACGGTGTCGAAAAAAAAGAAAAACATTTTAACCCTTAAGTTTTTTTACCCTAATTTTTTTTTAAGTCGCTATATTTTTAAAATATGTGGGTAGGTACAAGACACATACAAGCCAAATTTCAAAGTGATCGGACGAAAGGTGTAGCCGTGAGAGCACGTGACAGGACGGACGGACAGACACACGCAGGAAAATATAAGGGTCCTTGGTTTTGCCTACGGACCCTAAAAAATCCTCAAACAAAGTATGTTTCAGACATGAGGAAACATATTTGGTCCTGCCTCTCAGTAGGTACCTCAGTTATAAAACATTTAGACTCAAGTTTTATCTCATTGTTATCTATTGTTTTCGAATGTATTGTTTATATTTGTCCCTTTTATACATGATTCGCAGTATTATTGTGGGTCGTTGGAGGGTTCTAAAAATAGGTTTTTGGTTTATACTTCCTGCATTGTATAAAATTGGCTATATTTTGCTTCTCCCCGAGGCATAGACGTGCCTGAATACATCATTTACCTGTACTCATTTTTACAAGTTATTTGGGTAACAAATTCTTACTAATCCCGTTATGTTTCTATTTTCTTTATAATGTTGATATAATTTATTTTTTACCTGTATATTCAAGATTGAATTGTTAGTAAGAATATGTTACCCAACAAATTTGTAAAAATATATAAAACACCATTTATATATTTTTCAGGCACGTCTATGCCTCGGAGAGAGGTGAAATAGCCAATTTTATACAATGAAGGAAGTATAGACTTATTTTTGTAACCCTTTAACAACTTACACTGATACTTCGAATTTTTTTATACATGCAGACTTTGGAGGCAAAGTATTGCAGTTGCACACTATAGTAATTATAAGAAAATTAACAAAAATCTGATGGAACAAAGTGGAATATTGTACCTCTTATGAGCTGTTACTTTACATTTGCAAGAATGTTTATCTGTTGCGGATCAATTTATTTAATATTAATATTATGAATTTACTTAGAAACTATAAAACTTTTTTTAAGTTTTACCTTTTACCTTAGTGTTAAACTTATAATTATATTCAAAGTATGACTCAAACCTATACAAACGATAGGGGTCTGGAGCGAAAACCTCAAAACAAAGTTAGGGTTTAAGGTTTAGACAGGTTTAAACCCTAGATTCCTAACTTGGTTTAGAACTGCCTTATTCTAAACTTGTATTGTTTTAAGTCCAACCTTAAACAAGAAAAGTTGATAATTTGGATGCAGAGTTTCACGGCTTCAAGAGAAATCCTATATTATAAAGACCAACAACTTTTTGATGCTCTTATCTTATGCAATAAATTGAAGGGAAGAGTGTTAACTTATGAATTCATAAAGATCAAACTAACGAAGGAGTCTTTGGTATGAATTCTAGTTTTTGCAAATAAAGTTCATATTTGAATTAGTGTGCAATGTAATTCATGTATAGTATTATTCATGGTAACAGATCTGCAAGGTAGCAAAAGGAATGGAATACATTACATTTATTATATTTCGTATATATAATACTTTCTTTTTTTTTTTTTTTTTTTTTTACATTAATCAATTTATTGATAAACCATGATTGTAAGTAATTAATACAGATCGGTATCTGAAAACATTAAATGGTCGTTATCAGAGAACGAGAAGAGAAAAGGAAGTAATAATAAAGAATTGATGATAATTGCATGTACTTTTATGTTTTTTCTGCTCCAATCAGACTCAATATAATATTGAGATTACTATTATATACAGATTAGTTTTAGGGACAATTATATTTTCGGCAATCATACAACCATGAAGTGAAGAATCAAAATTATAATGATAATATTCGAATACCAAATCTCTCCGGATAAGATAGATTTGGCCTAGCAACACAAATCCCCCATCCCTCATGAAATAGAGATGGGCGCGGTCAGTTCTTTTGACATCAAGGTCTAAATAGCAACGCATCTGAGTTTAGATCCAAACAGGCAGGATACGTAATCTTACCGATCGCACCTGGATCGCACCCAAGGATCTTATAACATAGGGATTGAGCACTAGGCGAAAAAAGTGTCGCCAAGAACTTGGAAAATCTAGTAGGATAGATTACCTTCCCGTATAGTTATAACTTTAGAAGATCAAGAAGAATGGGAAAAATTCTTAAAAAATCGATCAGGTTATGTTTTTTTCTTCCCTCGCTTTTCATATTTCTCCTTGTTTGGTAGTTTGTGATTTCTCCCTTGCTTTATGTTTTGTTTTCTCTTGTGTATAATTTATTTATTTTTTAGTGATTTTGGACTATATTTAAGCAATCTTGTTACTGTGTTTGCAGTTACAAAGGTAAGTTGTTAAAATTTATAAAAATCTAATTCTGCAATTAATAACTAATTCCAAATTAATTAATATTAATTATTCGGTTATTAAAAACTATTCTAATAACTAAATTTTATTAATATATTAAATTAAAACTGTAAATTGAAATAAAAACTCTTAAAACAATAAAGTATTTCATTAAAAAATTAAAAAAAAAATGTTAGATTGTAAAGTAACCGTTCATTCAAAAATAAACAATGGATTGTTATCGGGAAGAAATTCATCCTACTAATGCGCACGCACATTGGTAGTTCGATGTAGATTTTTTTTCAAGTTCTTGGCGACACTTCTTAACCCAGGAGATATGCTTATTACTCAATCCCTATTTTATAAGATCCATGATCGCACCATTGGGTGAAAAGGTTGAAACCCTATTCTACTAATGACCCATTCTCTCATGAACAAATTGTCTAGGAAGGTACAAGTAGTCCAATTTAGAATGGTATCGATTACTTTAATTGTGTATTATGAATAGATGTTATTATGCGTTTAACTATTGAAATGTGCATATTAATTAATTTAATTTAATTAATTTATTAATTTGTTTTAATTTAATTAAATTAATTTATCAATTTAAATGTTTCAAATCATTGAATTAAATTAATTTAATTTACGTGCATATTTATTAATTAATTAATTTAGTACATATTAATTTTACATGGTTTAGAAGGATATGTATGACGGGACCTCTACACTATACGTCTTCATACTCTAACAATACCTTTATTACACTAAAATCCTCTAAACATCTTATTAGAATCACTTCAGCATAAAGTATTGGATAGAAGGGATCGCTTTTGTTTAATATTTGCCCTCCTTATAAAATTTGTCCTCTATGAAAAATAATAATTTCAAATTATATAAGGATTCACAGCTTTTTTATAAGTGCTGAAATGAGATTAATTAGAAAAAAATATATAAATTCTTTGTTTATTTTAAGCTTGATAGAAGCACAAATTCTATATGTTCTAAACGAAATTCTATTCAATAATTTTACTTTTTTCAATGCCCTTGTATTTTTGGTCAGCTAATAATTAGCTTTTAATCTTTTACAGCTAAATATTAAGTGCATACATACAATGAATAAAACTATCAATTTAGCAATAATTATAAAGCCCAGAAATTAATATGGGACCATCTGAAGGCTACGTTTGAGATACTATCCAAATTTCTTAAAAATCGGATGAGTAGTTTTAAAGATGTGGGAGTAAATAAGTATACGTTTGTGCGCATGTGGAAAAGAATTCAATTATTCCAATTTTATTCAAAAGGCTGAAACTTACATGAGACCAACAATGAGCTAATTATGACCTGCCATCTAAGTTTCATTAAAATCGGATAAGTAGTTTTAAGATAATATGTTGTTTCGAAGAAATTGATACAGAACCAAATTTTATTCCCTGAAAATTGTTCACATACGAATTTATTTAAATTTTATTCCCTGAAAAACGATCACATACCTTTGTTAAGCCTCGGAAGCAAAAATAATAAAAATAAGTTGTCATGTGATTGATCCTTCCGTCCTGCGCAACGTTGCAAAATTGAGTTAATTAGGCTAGTAAGAGTCATGAACAAATTATATGAGTTTCGATATTACTTCGATATATCACCCAAGTAAAAGGCAAAACATGCGAGCCCAATAAAAATTATAAGCCTCTACTTTTGTAACTTCTAACGTAAAAGAACTGGAACATTTTTATATGGTTTATTTTATATATTCCTTCAAGTGTAATAACAATATGTAGCATGATTCCTCATGTGTGGAAATTAAGTTTATTGGATGAAATTTTATAAAAGAGTTCACTGAGGTGCATGAAATTCCAGTAGCAATCTGATAAAATTTACTTTTTTTTTTTAGCCTTTTAAAGTTACCTACTTTGAAGTGTCTAGCCCAAACCGTTTTCAAGATAATTTGGAGATTTTGGAGGATATTTATTGCTTCCGAGCTTACCGAGAGCTACGTGATCGTTCTAACAAACGAAAATATTTTATGTCCCCGATTTCAAAAATTCTAAGACAGAAATCCGTTTCAGACATCAGGGAACATGTTTAGCTCCGTGTCTGTGGCTCAATTTTTACGAACCAACATATCTTAAAAACTACGCGTCCGATTTTAATGAAATTTGTGTGGTAGGTCATAATTAGCCCATTGTTGGTTCCATTTAAGTTTCAACCTTCTGCGCTTATTTGTTTCTCTTCCGTATACGCACAAACATCCATTTATATCATCAATCATCACCTATGTCATCAAAAGCACTTATCTGATTTTTTTTTTAAATTTGCATGGTTTGTCGAAAGTAGCCTGCAAATGGCTCCAGATTAATTTCAAACGTCTGCGCTCCTTAAATTTTGCTAAATTGGTACTTTAATTAATGTAAAAAATAAAACAATTTTGACAGATTAAAAAAACGGAAGAAACAAACAAATTAGACAAAAATGGCTTGTAAGAGCATAAAATCAATGAAGTACGTGATAGAATGGAAAGGTTAGCAGTATATTTTTAACATTATATCTGATGTATGAAAAATTAGGGTGGGCCTTAATAATGAACATTTTTTAATTTTAGCTCCCAACCCCTAACTTTGTGCGAATACATGAAAAAATGATTTTTGAAAAGTTTCAGGTCAATCGGAAAATTTTAAATGGTGCCGCTTTTTATTTGAAAATTGGTATATAACAAAATCAATAAAATAGCTATTTTTTCTAGAAAATTTCAAAATATCACGTTTGAAATGCAATATTTTTCGTGTTTTTTTTTATTATTTACATAAATTATATACTTATATTAACTAATATAACTCAAAAGTAAGTCAATAAGTAAAGAGATAAAATATTTAGAGATATACATACATAGCAAAATAGTGAAAATTGGGAAAAAAAAATTGTTTTTCGCATGAATTTCGTAATTATTTTAATCATATGAACAATATTTAATGTTTTAACATACATTAAATGGTACTACATGTTATGTGCTTCATATTAATACGTATTAACAATGCATACCTATCATAGTTTTTTATTAATCTAGTAACATACATACTAGTGAAGTCAATGAAGCTATAACATAAGCCACATTTTGAACGAAAAAGACCGTCTTTTGAGTTTGAATATCTTTTATGCATTATTTATTATTTTGGATTGCAATCAAGGAATAAGGGTTTTGGGGGTCGCTGATTACGAATTTGAAGTCAAAAATAAAAAATTAAAAAAAATGGCTGCCCTAGGAGGGCGGGAAAAATCTTCCGTTTTATACGAAATTCGTGATAATTATACATAAATTAAGAACTAAACATCTAACCAAAGTTTTTTTGGAGGTCGCAGATTATGAATTTAAGGTAATAGTACAAATAAGTAGAAAAAATGTTTGATTTTATTAAAATATGCATAAAGCAATAACGTGGGTTGTATAACATACATAATAAAATAACAAAAATAGTGGAAATACATTTTTTTTTAATTATTCCGTTTAAATTTGGATGTTATACATTCAAATATTTTAATTGTTTCTAGTTTACGATGTTAGTTGAAGCGAGCGTAGCGAGCTTCCTACATTTAACGAAATATGCTCCGTGTCTGTCTGTCTGTCTGTCTGTCTGTCTGTCTGTCTGTCTGTCTGTCAGTAACGTTCACGCGTGTGACGATAACTTGAGTAAAAGTTGACCGATTTAGTTGAAATTTGGTATACATGATCCTCTTACTAATACTCAGGCTAAGTTCGTTGGACAGCGTGATCCGTCCAAGAGTTCGCGCGCAACGCTCGCATAAACGAGAGGTTCAAAAATTAAATTGGAATTTCAGGACGGGAAAAGATTCTATCATCATCTATTCGATGAGACGAACATTTTTTTCAAATAACATTCTTTAATAAAACCAACAGCGACACCGCTATGAATTAATAAAGATCGCTAAAACTATTAAAGCGGGCCTAAACGTTTAAAATAGAGAAAACAACCTTTTTACCGATATCTTACGTTCTAACGTAACGATTTTAATAAAACTTCATAGACACCATCTGATGCACAATTGAAACAGGCATGCAAAATTTCAATTTGATACATGCAGTAGTTTGTTTGTAGCAAAGAGATACAAATTATAAATATTGAAATAGAGATTGTGGTTAGTGGAACAGTAAGAATGCGGGGTGGTTCCCTTACTACTAGCCGCTGCACTACTACCAGACCTATTATCTATCAACTCATCATGATTCACAATTATCTTTTTTTTTCAATATTCAATACATATTTATTACTATACGCTCGCTTCAATGATAGAGCCACGCGATGCCTAGTTATAGTTTGTTTCAGTATATTCTTAATTGAACCCTTGTTTTAGGTACTCTCATCTACCTTACCCCAAATCTGCATACCTGAGTCTGAGCCCTCTGCCCTGAGGCACAGGAATGCACACTAATCCTAGTAATCCTTTAATAAAATAATACAAAAATAGCAAAAGCAGTGAAAAAAAAAAAAAAATATTATGATCAAATTATAATTCAAACTTCCGGATACATGAAACAAGGAACTTGAAAAAAGTTTATATGAAAGTAAAAATAAGTTGCAAAATGATTTTTTATAAAGTTTTTCGTTTGTAATATATAATAATGTAATATTTTTGTACATAGTTAGTTTTACATTTTTTTTTCCTTTTTTTCACTGCTTTTGCTATTTTTGCATATGTTATTGCTTTATTAATATTTTAATAAAATAAAAGATTTTTTCTACTACTTTTAATTTTTATTGAGTAAAGGATAACTAGGATTGGGTGCATTCCTGAGCCTCAGGGCTGAGGGCTCAGGCTCAGGCTCAGGAATGCAGATTAGGGGTAAGGTAGATGAGAGTACCTAAAAGAAGGGTCCAATTAAGAATATACTGAAACAAACTATAACTAACATCGTAAACTAGAAACAATTAAAATATTTGAATGTATAACATCCAAATTTAAACGGAATAATTACAATTTTTTTCTATTTCCACTATTTTTGTTATTTTATTATGTATGTTATACAACCCACGTTATTGCTTTATGCATATTTTAATAAAATCAAACATTTTTTCTACTTATTTGTACTATTACCTTAAATTCATAATCTGCGACCTCCAAAAAAACTTTGGTTAGATGTTTAGTTCTTAATTTATGTATAATTATCACGAATTTCGTATAAAACGGAAGATTTTTCCCGCCCTCCTAGGGCAGCCATATTTTTTAATTTTTTATTTTTGACTTCAAATTCGTAATCAGCGACCCCCAAAACCCTTATTCCTTGATTGCAATCCAAAATAAAAAATAATGCATAAAAGATATTCAAACTCAAAAGACGGTCTTTTTCGTTCAAAATGTGGCTTATGTTATAGCTTCATTGACTTCACTAGTATGTATGTTACTAGTTTAATAAAAAACTATGATAGGTATGCATTGTTAATACGTATTAATATGAAGCACATAACATGTAGTACCATTTAATGTATGTTAAAACATTAAATATTGTTCATATGATTAAAATAATTACGAAATTCATGCGAAAAACAATTTTTTTTCCCAATTTTCACTATTTTGCTATGTATGTATATCTCTAAATATTTTATCTCTTTACTTATTGACTTACTTTTGAGTTATATTAGTTAATATAAGTATATAATTTATGTAAATAATAAAAAAAAACACGAAAAATATTGCATTTCAAACGTGATATTTTGAAATTTTCTAGAAAAAATAGCTATTTTATTGATTTTGTTATATACCAATTTTCAAATAAAAAGCGGCACCATTTAAAATTTTCCGATTGACCTGAAACTTTTCAAAAATCATTTTTTCATGTATTCGCACAAAGTTAGTGGTTGGGAGCACAAAATTTCAATACTTTTTTTTCACCTCTATGATGAAGGCCCACTAATGAAAAATTCATGTTTTTTCAATGTAAAAAAAAAATAGAGGGTGGAGATACGAAAAACGCAATTTTCAATGAACACTAACAACGAAACCAAATAAATGTTGTTTTTTTTTTGTACTCCAGGAGTTCTTCCGTTTCATTTAACACAATAATATTATGATGTAATTTCGTTAAAAATAAATTTCAACCCCTTGTCTTTGGGGGATGATTTTTTCGGCCTTCCCTAAAATTTTACTATGTTTGTTATAATATATGATATAAAAGAAAAGTTTTTAATTTTTATATTGGGTAATTTCGTAGATCAGGTGAGTAAGGCTACATTCACACGAAGCGGTGCAGGACGACTCGGCGGTCGAGTCGGCTGGTGATCTGCAAGATTTAACTTAAGTGTTCACATAGGCCGACTCGCCGCCGCCACCGCTTGGCCGGTCGAGTGGGACTCTCGTTTTCTCTCGACTCAGCGCAAAACTGGCTAAGCGATATCGATTATTTTTTTTCAGAGATGAGCGCAAACATGTTGAGCAATTTGTAGGCTTGGTTTCATCGAAAAATATTAAGTAGAACCAAAGTTATTAACAATTTTATAAAATAAATTGTATAAAAAACAAAAAGAAAATTGTTTGACCCACCGTAAACAAAACCCACAGACTCGCTATTCAAACGTTTGGGAGCGCGGGGTCAAAGCTAGTCAATATATAAATATATCGTGGGTTATAATAAATGTATAATATAACAAATATATAATGGGCACCTTAAACAATTATATAAATGTAAAGAAATGAGTAAAATCCTGCATTTTACAAATTTTGTCAAACTTTAAAGTCCTGTATAAATAGGTTAGGATAACATAAAATTAGGCTTGACTAGTGCATTTTGTAGGGAATTTTGTCTACTTTCGTTTCGGAGAGAATACAATATTCTGATTGCGATGTCGTTTATGAGTTATATTCAGAAAACTGAAAAAAGTGCCAACATTTCGAGGTTATTTGCCTACCAAAAGTTGTCCCCAGGGCTTTCGAGGTCACATTCTTGGTTTCATGCTCCTCTTACTATACAAAACAATCCTAAAAAAAAAAAAAATAAAAATAAAAATTGTTTACCCTAATTAATGTAAGCTAGAATGTATCTATATATTGGCCTACTTATAAATCAGAGAAATTAGTTAAAACAAACATAAGTATATGTACTCGTATATACGCCTTATTTATACATAGAGTTGTCCGTGAATTGATATTATAATGTATAAAGGTATAAGGGATATGTAAGGGGAGTATCAATGAGTTATTGCTTCTGATTTTACAGCCTTAGTTCAAACATAACGAAATCGATATGTAAATTCTCCGACAACAGTATTAAGTAAGGGTAAACATATTTTATGGCTTTATACAGACGTTCTGAAAACAGAATATATTTGTCGAAATAATTGCTCTATAGAACAAATGTATTTGTAAAGGTAAGGCAAGAGCAATAATTAATTAGAAACGTTATTTTAATTAATTTATATGCATACTAATCTGGTACGTCGAGTTTCTAACAAGGATTTTCTTGAGAAATGTAAAGTCTGCATCGAATAAAGTGGACAGTTTATAGTCAGTTCGTGACAAAACGAGACAGTAAGGAACTAGGAAAAACCAGTGCTAATAAATTTCATAATAAAGAATGCATTAAATTAGAAGAAAGTTGATAGATATTCCTTGCTCGAGGCATCAAAACATACGTAAAAGTGTTTCTAGTAAAATTTAGCCTCTATTTATTATTATTTATACAGCGAAATTAATACCGTAATGAAATAAGAATAGCAACTATTATAAGAATACAAATAAAAGATACTGATCACAATATTTATAGTTATATACTTATAAATTTCAATACTTATAAATTATATTGATAATTTAATTTCACCAGCCGGCAGGCAAAACCAGGGACCCTTATAATTCTTGCACTTTGCACTTGGCCGCGTATCTATATGTAATGCACTTGATCTCCAAAAGTAGCAAAACACAAAAATTTGAAACTTTGTTGATATGTTATACGTTACAACCCAAGCCAAGGAAAAATACAGGGAAGCCCAATTTTCTAAAAGTTTAAAATAAAACTATCCCAAGTATACTGTGATATTGTTTTTTGACATTTTCATTTCTTGGCTATCGCACATAACCTCGAAAAGCGTTACCAAAAACTAGCGTTACTCGAGTAGGGAAGATATAGAAACAGGGAGTTAGGAAGATATAGGAGGTGTTCAATCGAGTCTGCCCGCTCTCAGTGGGTATTGTATCTCCCACTACGCATGCTCGAATTTTTTGACATTTTCATGTCTTTACTTTGGCACATAAACTCGAAAAGCGTTATCAAAAAACCCCACCAAAAAGCGTTACCAAAAGACGACACCAAAAAGCGTTACATGAAAATGTCTCACTGTCTTGCAGACTCGTATGCAAGCATTTTTTTTTTTATATATACATATTTTTTTCTTATATTGATTGAATAACACAAACTGTTGTAATTTGTAATAAATAATGCTCTAAATGCATCTTTACGTAAAAAAAATATATAAAATATGGACTCGTGCATTTTTACCTGGCAACCAACGATAGTAATGGCTGTTTCACGATCTAGTATGCTTTATAATATTTTTCTTACATAAAAAAAGTATGACTTTATGACGCTAATTAAGTGAACCACTCGCTGAACTGTTTTTTTAAAAAGTTTATTTTGAGATAAACATACAAAATTACAAACTACATAAACTGTCTCTTATATATTTGGTAAGAGTTGGAGACAACAACGTCTTACCTTAAAAGTATTAAATAATACAGTGGCAAAAGAAATGAATGAAATGAAGTGCATTTAGTAATAAAATAATTATAATAATACGAAGACTAAATAGTTTAAATCATAATGCTAAAAGAGAAAATGAATAATGCGCCGAGCCTAGGGTGTGGCCGGTCTTATATATGCAAGGATCTTTGACGTCAACTATAAGTTGTGAGAGTATGTGTTTATCGGTGTATCTAAGTATTGTCAGAGTCAGCATTCTATATTGACATAACTCCTCCCATCTGAGATTGAAAATTTTGGGGGAAATCTCCAAAATTTGTCCAAGGAATTGATGCTATCTTTTTCCTTTAAAATATTTAAATATTAAGTATTCAACAGGGGTAAGGGTTAAGTTAACAATGAAAAAGACATTTCTTTTTGATAATTTACCATTCTCATAGTACATCACCAATTTGAAAATCTAAGGGATGTAAATTTAAAGTTAAATTAATGTTTAAGTTAAACTCAGGTATACTCATACTTGGGATTGCTATATCATTACAAAACATTTTGTGTTCAAGAGAGTTTTACATATATAGTTATTAAATTTTAAATTACAATTTTTATCTAATTGAATTAAAGTTATTCTGTCTAAATAGTACAATATTTTATTATCATTACAACTCTCTGTAACTAGAATTCTTTAACTGAAAATTATTCATTTGTTTGCATCAATCTTGGTTTCATATACATTATTTAAATTAATTTGATTAATTTTACAAACATTGTTTTAACATAGTAAATAGAGTAACAAATTTTAATAATATAGTAACAGGTTAAAATATAGTTAAATATAGTAACAGATTTGTTTCAGAACAATCCTAAGGGATTTACAAATAATTATATAGTTTATACATCTAAAATTAGAAAGTACGAAATTTATCATTAAACAATAGATATTCACTCTGTGGTAAATTGGTTACATAGGTTTTACTTACATTATGATATATAGGAATACATATTAATCAATAATAATCAAAATCATATATGTCTACTATGGAACTTCACAAATAAATAATAAGTTTTTATTTTAATAAAACTCTTAATTTTAATATGTTCTTCGCTAAATAATAAGTTTTCAAATGTTGTTTTTAATGAGAATTTATATGATTTATTATGAATACTGTTTAATTATTAATTTATAAATAAAATTATAATTAATTTTATTATAATTATAAGATTCTACATCAAGATCTTTTCTGCTTGTCTAATAGTTAAGTTATGAAAGGCATTAAATTTAGTCATTAAGTCATTACATTCGCCTTGATTTAGTGACATGTAACTCTTCCAGAGTGTCATATAGTAATAATTGAAAGATATCTTTTCTTCGATTAATTATAATTTAAAACTAAAATGGAGCATCATTAGATACTGCTTGATTTAGTAACAACATTTTATTTAACTTAATTCAATAAGTCTTTGGGGTTTAACTTAAGTTTTATAAGTATAGGATTAAATTGTATTAACTGTTTCTTAATTTTATCTTGTAATATATCAATAGTTTTAAACAAGAATAGTTAATAGATGTTTGAATAAAATTATATTTTTCTTTTATAATGTTAAATAAAATTGAATGTTTAGTTGTTAAATAAGTAAATGATTCATAAGTGTTTTTAAGTAATAATTATTTTCTATAATTGCATAAATAGTTTTATCTTATAATGTGCTTAATTTATAATCCATTCATTATAGATAATTTCATTGAATTGATATATCTTATCAGCAAAATATATAGATAACATTGTGTCAACCTGCTGATCTTAAACTGGACTGCATCCTGTGCGATAAGATGTGAATACGACGTATTTTCAATATATGATATTATGAAATATATTTAAAATTAAAGTTAATATTTGGGATACATAAATACAATACATATATATTTAATTTTTAAACTATCACCTATGTAGTACCTTAATATATAGGTGAATTGATTAATATATCACCTGGTTTTACAGGGGGTTTTCCTATAACTATTTGACCAATTTTTATATCTTTCAATAGTGATTTCGTCATGATTTTTAATATTTCATTACTACTTTTATGAATTGTATTACTTTTGTGATAGATCTGAATTTATTCAATTTGATCTTCTTTTGTTCTTAACTAAATATAGTAAATTTTGTGCATTCAATAAGTTTCAACTTATTACAAAAATCTTTCTATAGGATATCTGTAGGAAAATAAAAATGATAAGTAAGACTTGGAGAACAAAGTCTTTTAAAATTCAAATATTATATCGTCATATTTTTCTTGGGGAACTTTAAACGTAATTAATTGTTTTCTTTCCTACTCATCTCGTGAGATGTTAGCTTATGATAGATTTTAGGTTGTACAATAATTTGATGTTTCGTAGTTAAAAGTGTTAGTATAAAATAATCTTTTATTTTGATAAAATTCAAAATTCACTTAGTTAAGGATATAGATATATTTTTCTTAAAATTAAATGTAGTATATCATTCTAATCAGTATAATAAAAGTTATATTAAATATTATTATAATAATATTTATTCAAGTAATATAATATACTTGACAATATTGCAAAACTTATTTATTGTTTTGATAAAATACAAATTTAAGATTTCTTAATTTGGGGTTAATCTAAATTGTTATATAATACTTTAATTAAATACAAAATTTTTGTTTATTAAGGTTATAATTATTTTTCTTAAATTTTACTTTCATTGTTTAAAAATAGATCAATAACTTGATCAAAAATTAAAATTTAGTTTTATCAATTTAGGGTTTAGTTATAATAGTTTTTATTATGAATGTGATTATTTAATAATCTCATTTGGTTGGGTTTAAACTTGAACGTAATAAATATTCCTTTAGTAAGGAGGAAATAATTAAATGGAAGTGTTTTAAATCATTGGTTTTACGAGAGTTTATTTCTCTCAATGGAATGCATTGATAATTTTTTATCATCTCAACGAGTCTATTAGAGACTTAGATAACATAGCATCAGCTGTCGATATATAACGAATCCTGATATACTGACCTAGTTTTATTCAATATGGATTCATTCATCTAATGATCTAAATTCTAAATTATATATTCAATTCAAAATTAAAATTTTCAAATAAAATTCATTATTGTATAACAAAGTATAATATACTTAAATTTCTCCTTTTTCCTAAATTAGTTAATAGAACATAATATATTTTTGATATAAGAAAAGTGTTAATTAATAATATTCATAGTTTATTTAAAGTTAACATAGTATAATGTAATAAAAATTATTTATTTATCTTTTAATTAAATATAATATATATTATTATTATTATTTTAATTAATATTATTAATGTTAATTGTTTAAGTATTGGTTAATTCATAAATTATTTTTATTTCATTTTATTTAAAGAAATAGGTTTTCTGTCATTACATCTGTCTGTTTATTCTAAGATTATTTGTTAAGTTTTATGTCTTATATATTTCATTTTAATTCGAATCATTTAACTAATAAATTCTTCAATTATTTAATTTATTTTAAATTCAAATGGAAATATTTTATTTTAATAATATTAGGAGTTTCTTTATTCATTCTTTAATAAAATTTTGATATTGTGAAATTGGGTCGTTAATTCATAAGTTTCGACATGTCTCGAAAAAGTTTAAGTATTCTTTTGTTTCATAGGTTCTTTAGGTTTGTTACTTTGAACTATATTTTTATTTTCTTTCAGTATTATCAATATAAGACTTCAAAAATAATCATTAGTGGGGTTGGATAATGTTTTCTTTTAACATCTTCTTTCTTTATACATTTTAATTTCATTTATAGAATTTTTACAAGACAATTAAACTGTCTAATATATATATAGTAATTTCAACTGTTATTTTAATATTATTCAATAATGATTTATTATAATGAAATATATTTTTGTCTTAATTATGATGGTCAGTAATTAAATATTAAAACATTTTGTCATAGTTAAACTAACTTAATTATTTATTTAGTACATTATTGTTAAGTCAATCGTCATTATTAGTTAGTTTATTTTTTAAAGTTAATCATATAAAGTTAAAATTTCATTTTTAAGTTTCTTTCTAAATTTAAAGTTAGCTTTAACTTCGATAATTCCTTTAAATGATTTGATATTAGATTTCTTTCTAAATTTATAGTTCGGTTTGTCTTGGATTATTTCTTTAAATGGTTCGATATGTTTAATATTATATTTCTTTCTAAATTTGTAATTATTTTTCATTTTAATATTTCTTTCAAATAATCTAGTATTCAAGATATATTTCTTTTTATAATTATAATTATAGTTGATCTTAATGTTTTCTTTAAATAATCTATCAATCTGAAATTTATATTTTTTCTTAAATTTATAATCAATTTTAAGTTTCAATTTTCCTTTAATCAATCCAACATTTTTAATAGAATATTTTTTTCTATATTTAAAATTATTTCGTATCTCATCTTTACTTAAGATATTATTTTCATATGCGCTGAAAATTTCTATCTCTAACAGTTTTTCTCCTACTTCAACTATACTATTAAAATTTATTTCATTTTCATCAATATTATGTCTATGTTCTTCAAAATTATATTTATATTCATCATTATTTTTATTTTCATCAAAATTAGTCTTATATATATCAAAATCAATATAGTTTACATTTGAAGTATTATCTTCTACTTCTCTTTCTTTTAAAATATAGTCTTCGCATAATTTAAAAATTTTCCTATCTAAGGAATTTAACTCAATTAATTTAATCTCTTTGTCATTATGATTCATTGCAACTTCATTAATATAATTTAATTTAATCGACGAATTAGGGAACCTTCCCTTTAACAATGTATAATTCAAAATTTTATGACTTCTTTTTTCTTTAATAACACTATCATTACTACATCCGTATATGATAGGAATATTTGTACTAGGTGTACATAACGTTTTATTTTTTAAATCAACTGAAGCACCGAGCTTCTCTAATAATTCAGATCCAACAAGTCCATCAAATTCTGGACTAAATCTAAATATATAAAATTTATGTATATCTTTTATTTTAAAGATATTAAACAAAGGAATATTACAAATTTTATTATGCTCTGTCACATCGTGTGCAGTTTCAACATTAAATTTTTCTTTTAAAATTTTATTCTTATAAAATTTATTTACGAATTCGGGACTTAGAAAACTCTTTGAGCTGCCCGTATCTAACAATAGTTTTAAATTATATTCTTTTATTTCAATATAGGGTAAATTATTTACTTGTAAGTTCATTTTTATGTTAGTACTTAATTTTTTATTTTTTATAAACCGTTTTGGTTTTTTAATATTATTAAAATTTGTAGAATTTAATTTTCGTTTTCTATTATTAATGTTTTCTGTTTTTATTGTTAGATTTTTAGTCTGTGTTAGCTCTCTTGTATCGGAGAGGCTTGTAAGTGAAAAGGATAATTCATTTCCATATCCATCTCGTATTGATTGGAGTTATCAATATCTATATTTGAATTTTGATGATCATTAGCATCATAATTTGGATTTTGATGATTATTAAAATCACTTGTATTAGCCACTTCTTGGGCGAACATCCTAGTATTTCTCGTTCGGTCTACCTCCATTGGAGTAGCCGTATTTAAATTAGGTTTATTTACCGTATTATTATTATTTTGGGGATTTCTGTTTGTTTGATTATTTTGGAAATTTGTTCCTTGTCCCCTTGAATATCCGTTGTAATTATTTCTCGGATAATTATTATTAAAATTGGCATTATTATTATTATTATTCCTAAAATTATTTTGGTTATTATTATTATTAAATCTAGGAAATCCATTATTGTTATACCTTTGATTATTATTATTAAAATTGCTATTATTGTTATACCTTTGATTATTATTATTATTTCTTTGATAATTATTATTATTATTGTTGTTTCTTTGGTTAAAATTTCTTTGATTATTATTATTATTATAGTTTCCAGGAGTCATCCTTGGAGGGGGGTTATACTGGCTTTGGGTATTTGCATTTTGCCTTATTGAATAGAGGAAATTTTCCTCTTCAATTACATAAGCCATTGCGACTTCTAAGCTGGCTGGATTTCTTAGCCTGACATTTGTCTGTATGTTACCTGACAAACCTCTTATATAAGTTTTTAGGGTCAGGTCGTCATAGACTTGTACTCTAGTTCTCCTTTGTTCCTCAGTGAGGTCTAACAAGTTTAGTTTTGATAGGATGAGACACCTAGAGTCTTGGCATCTCATGCCGAAGTCGTATGGGGCTTCTCCCCTGTTTGGAGTCAGAGACATTAAGTCCTGAATTAGGCAATCAATGTTTCTTTGATCGCCAAAAGTGAGGGTCAAAAGATTTCTAATTTCGCCCCAGGTGTTTAATTCTGTCCTGGACCCAATTAGGTCCAGTGCTCTCCCCGTTAACTTACCGCATACTACCCTAAACAAGAAATTGTTTATTGGGTCGGCCTGATTGGCCCGATTCCCAAATTGGGTTAATAAACTTTCTACATTATTTAGAAATATATTTAATGTGTTAACATTTCCATTATATGATGGAATGGTATCAATGAATAGTTTAAGCAACTGATAATTCACGGCTTGTTCTGCCATTTTTATATGATTATTAAATTTATTATTATATATAAAAATTTATTATTTCAAAAAAAAAATTATTATTATTTCATAAAAATTTACTTTAAGTATTTCGATTATTATTCCTTGATCAATATTCCTTTACACACATCATAATATAGCAAAATTCAATTTTTAAATTTTACTCACAGTAGGAGTGATATCATGTTTAAGAAGATCTGTGGAAGAAGGTCCAGCCGCTCTGGTTGTTCTCGATGAAGTCCAGAAACAGGTTGGGCCACAGAGTCTCGAATTTCTAGGTGTGTCCTGGTTAATCCTACGGAACTCAGCTGATATCCTCTCAACTGATCCAGGGCTGTCCTACCGACTGCGCCAATTAAGTGAACCACTCGCTGAACTGTTTTTTTAAAAAGTTTATTTTGAGATAAACATACAAAATTACAAACTACATAAACTGTCTCTTATATATTTGGTAAGAGTTGGAGACAACAACGTCTTACCTTAAAAGTATTAAATAATACAGTGGCAAAAGAAATGAATGAAATGAAGTGCATTTAGTAATAAAATAATTATAATAATACGAAGACTAAATAGTTTAAATCATAATGCTAAAAGAGAAAATGAATAATGCGCCGAGCCTAGGGTGTGGCCGGTCTTATATATGCAAGGATCTTTGACGTCAACTATAAGTTGTGAGAGTATGTGTTTATCGGTGTATCTAAGTATTGTCAGAGTCAGCATTCTATATTGACATAACTCGCTAGTTTGAGTTTAAATCATCCGAAGCTTTTTTGTAAATTCTTGTCATTAACAAATTTTGAACCTTAGATTATTAGATATTTCACATATCATCTTTTGTACTAGTATGATTCAACCTCAATTCTAAGCGATGTACGAAAATAACCCTTATACAACGTCTCTGTCTGTCCGTTGGCATGTTTCAATTCGTAAACTACTATAGCTAGGAACATGAAATTCGGCACATAGCTGCATCTCGGCATTTGTGACAAGTGCACACTTTTTGGAGTTTTCACACTTAATATTTCCAAGATGGTGGCCAATATGGTGGGTGACTAAAAAAAGGTATTAGTAAGGAATAGTATTAGTATGCTATACATCAATTTAAAGGTCTTGAAGTGTAAAAAAAGAATATGCAACTATTAAGATTTTACACTTAATAATTTTAATCGTACAGAACCGGCGATTATCACCTCACGTACTAACGTGAAGCGCGCCTTACTTATTTTTTTACTAAATTCTCTTTCCTTAGCGTGGGAAAGTCGAAAAACTGAGATAAAGAGCCAATGAGGGGTCTCGATATTTTGACATCATAAAGTTGGGACAACTAGGTAAACAAAAATGTCACTTGAATTTTTTGGAGGGGCTTGGCACCGTAGAAATTGTGGCTTTATTTTTTTATCACATAGTTTGGCCAACTTGAGCTGCTAAACGTTTATTCAAATTTAACACAACAATATTTAACCAGGTTAACAAATATTACAGATACTGGAAAAAAATATCAATAATAATAATTCATTATTATCTTATAATCTTAGTCATATGAACTCCAATTTTATTTTATCTAATCTTCATAAAAAAATCAATTGTAGGTAAATGTTTATAGTGGTGTTTTTATTAAGGGTTGGAGAGTTATATAAGACAAAAATAAGGGGAAGTTAGAATAAGACCAAGGGAAGAAAAAAGGCAAACACTCGGTTTAAAGCCCTCAGTAAATAGCTGAAACCCCAATTTTAAAAACACCTTCTTCTTGGTGTTTCTTGAGTAAAAACAAATTTGGCCCTTAGTCTAAAAATGAAATCGAGCTTCTAATTACAGCAAATAATAAAAAATATTCCTACCAAATGTCTGATAGCTTTTGAGTTTACCCGCACTATTTTAGGAAATTGTAAATATTCGTGAATATGCAGGAAGTGAACTACTTATTCCATTGACTGGATCACTAACTCATCTCGATTTCTCTTGAGAAAATTAACTACAATTATACATTTTTCATTTAGAATATTTGTTTTCATTGTAAATCACACTTCCCGTACAGCGAATTGCCATATTTTGTAAGTAGGTGTCTAATAAACAAATTTATGAAAACGTTTTATTAACAGTAAAGCGGGGTTTACACGGGTAGAGTAAACAGGAGAGTAGAGTAGCGAGTAGAGTAACTCTACCCATAGAAACTCGAAGAAACGCTCCGTAGAGTGGCGAGTAGAGTAGCTAGTAGCTGTTAGAGTAGAGTACTATACCGCATGCATTAAGTGGACTCTACTCTACTTCCCCCACCACAACTCCCACTCTACTAGCTTCACCACTCTACCCATGTAAACGTTTTCAATAGCAAGTAGCAAGTAGAGTTTAGTTTCAGTTTATACATTGTTGTGCAATTATTTCTGCTTACTTACTATACTTACTACTAGCTAATGCGAAAACGCTCCAAAATCAAAATTGGTAGAGTAGGAAGTAAAGTACACTCTACTCTCCTGTGTATTGAAAACTTTAACATGGGTAGAGTGGTGAAGCTAGAAGAGTGGGAGCTGTGGTGGGGGAAGTAGAGTAGAGTCCTCTTTACAGCATGCGGTATAGTACTCTACTCTACCAGCAACTAGCTACTCTACTCGCCACTCTACTCTACGGAGCGTTTTTTCGGGTTTCTACGGGTAGATTTACTCTACTCGCTACTCTACTCTCCTGTTTACTTTACCCGTGTAAACCAAACCAAAATGAAATATTTATGAGGTGCTCTTGCATATCCATAGTTATTTATTATTTTGCTTCCGAGCTTACCGAAGGTAACGGAAGCATTGTGTTCACTTTTGAGAACGAAAAAGTTTTATGACTCCGATTTTAAAAATTCCAAAACAGAAATCCGTTTCAGAAATCAGGGAGCATTTTTGGTCTCGTCTCTGTCTGTCTGTGTGTCCGCGAATCATGAAACATGCGACGATAACTTGAGTAAATGTCGACCGATTTTGATGAAATTTGGTAGACATGTTCATTTTACCAATGCCCAGGACGAGTTCATTGGACAACGTCATCCGTCCAAGCGCTCACGCACAATCCTCACTTAAACGTGAACTTCAAATTTAAAATTATAATTTTAGGTCGGGGAAGAAATCAAACTTTATCTATTTGATGAGACAAACATTTTTTTCAAATACAATTTTTTAGTAAAACCAACAGCGACACCGCTGAAGTGTTAAAGATCGCTAAAAACTAATAGTAGCTAATTAAGCTAATTATTAGTTTTTACATAATAAACAATTAAGTAATATAATGTTAATAAAACAATAAAGTACATGATAGAATGCGAGGAAGCTATATGCCACACTAATTGGCAATATATTTCTATTTATTTTTGATTAATTTCTGTCAATATAATTCATTCTCTTGTTGACATTCATACAAAATCGGTGTCAATCTTTGTGTAATATGTTGTGTTACTTATTAGTAATTGTTAAGCAAACTGGTGACCCCGTTGAAGAATTGTTACTTAGGAACTACGTAAGATTAGTTTTAAATTTTATCTGCAATTATAACATTTAAAATTTAAAACAAAATTTGACAGTTTGACATAAAAAGTTTTATTTCAATAAAAAATGAATGATTCATCATTAATTTAGAACACGAGGAAGCTGGGACATCCCAAGTAGCTATTGTTGCTGTAAAGCTACCTCAATTTTGGAAAAATCGGCCTGAATTATGGTTCATTCATACCGAATCTAATTTCGAACTGTCAAAAGTGACGGCAAATACAACTATTGTAAGTTTTATCACATAATAAAAACATTAACGGGGGACATGTTAGAATATGTTTCCGATGTAGTTTCGCAACCAACCGCCACTGAAAAGTATGAGGCGCTTAAAAAAAGCTTTACTAGCCACATTTTCAAAGTAGTTTACAGAGAAGTAGTGAAAGAAAATCAGACGTTTATTAAACGAAATGGATTTAGGTGATCGCAAGCCATCCCATCCGTTGCGACAAATGAAAGATCTGGCTGAATGAAAAATTTCAGATGAAGTTTTGAAATCATTATGGATAAAACATCTACCCTCTAATGTATGCAATCAATTTTATCAGTTTGCAATGAAAATGTCAAGACATTGGCAACCATGGCTGATAAAATATTTGACTTGAGTGACACAAACGCAACTGACAAGACAGTAAATGCTGAAACTAACATAGTAATGCTGCAATATCCACTGCAAACAAGGAACCAACGACATCAGGTACGAATCTAGGAGAAATTATGAAAACATTGCTTAATGAGATGACAACTCTGAAATCGGAGGTTGCATACTTAAAAGGACGTTATCATCAACCTTACCGAAGAAGATCAAGATCCCGAGGTCGTTCAAATTCAAAAGCTAGAGAGCGGCAACTGCTACTTCCACGACAAATTTGGAAAGGACGCACGTAAGTGTACACAACCGTGTGCATTTAAGCAGTAGGAAAATTAGCAAGCCAGACTGCTTCAGCGGCAGAAGTAACTAGTGTAACGCATAGCCACATGTTTATAGAGGATAGAAAGTCAAATCTTCGTTTCTTAATAGATTCGGGATCGGATATTTCGGTTATGCCCCCCCCCCCCAATCAAAATATCAAAATTTGAGAAGCGACCAACTAGGACAAAACTATTTGCAGCCAACGGATCACCTATAAAAACGTACGGACTAGTGACGTTAAACATAGACTTAGGGTTGCGTAGGTTGTACAAGTGGACATTCATAGTTGCTACTGTAGGTAGACCAATTTTAGGAGTTGACTTTATAGTACATTTAGACTCATACTCATAATAGACCTAAAAAATTCTCGACTTACTGACAGCTTGACAAGCATTTCAACCAAAGGAAAGACAGCACCCGTGACTATACGACTGGTACAAGACACCGATAAGTTTTATGAGGTGCTCAGAAACTAGCCAGAGCTATTGCATGAAGAAGACATGTTTCGAGAATCGGCCAAACACCCCACCATCCACCACTTCCAAACGGTTGGAGCTCCTGTGTACCAAAAGTTACGACGTCTGGATCCTGCTAAACTTAAGGATGCCAGATAAGCCTTTGATGAAATGATTGCACAGGGGATTTGCAGACCATCAAGAAACTCCTGGGCCAGTCCATTACATATGGTGTGCAAGACGAATGGCGAATGGAGACCTGGCGGCGACAATAGGAAGTTAAACGCAGTTACGGTGCCGGAAAGGTTCACGCTTTCCCATATTCAAGATATCACAACAAATCTTCATGGATCCAAGATATTTCCCACCATAGACTTAAGAAAGGCCTATCATCAAATCCCAATGTAGCCGGCAGATATACCGAAAACCACCATTATCACACCATTCGGTATGTACGAGTTCGTTAGAATGCCTTTTGGACTATGGAATGCCACACAGACATTTCAGAGACACGACAGGCAGGTGCTAGCTGATCTCGAGTTTGCACAGCTGTACCTCGAAGACATCCTAATAGCATCAGAGAACGAAGAGGAGCACATAGAACAACTCAAGTTACTCTTTCAGCGATTAAGCGAGTACGGGGTAGCAATTAACATTGCTAAATGCGTTTTTGGGCAACACCAAGTAACTTTCTTGGGACAAGAGATCTGTAGAGAAGGTGTGAACCACTCACTGAGAAGGTTAAAGCCATCAAGAACTTCCCTAAACCTCAAGCTATACAAGAGCTTCGCCGATTCATAGGCTTTTTTTTTAACTTTTAACATCACTTTATATCACACATTTCGCGAATTCAAGCACCTTTGATAGCATTGACGAAAAGACGCGAGGAAGAAAGACCATAAAGACTGGTACAGTGGGACCAAGAAACAGACAGAGCTTTCAACGAATGTAAACAAGCCTTATCAGACGTGACAGCACTGGCATTCCCCTCGACAAACGGACAGATGTCGCTTATGACATGAAAGGTGCATCAGACGTAGGTATAGGGGCCGTGTTACAATAACGAGACGACAATGCTAGTCCGATTAGATTTTTTTCGAGGAAACTGACTGTAAGCCAAAAACAATACAGTACATACGATAAGGAACTAATTTATATTAATTTGGTGGAAAATTACTCAGCTTGGCATTTTTTTTAATTATAATTATTAATTTTATTATTTTTATCATATATATATATATATATATATATATATATATATATATATATATGATATATTTTGATTTTGAGTGTGGAGAAATCTCTTACTTACTTAATCGCACCCGCTTCTACTTAAAGGTGTAGAGGTTCTGCGTTTTCCAAGCGCTACGTTCTTTGGCCCTTGGTGCTTGGATCCAGGGCTTCCCAAGGTTTTGGATTATAGTCTTGATATTATCTTCCCCAGAGAAATCACACGTACTCTAAATTTCTTTGTTGCTCTTTTACTTTGGTTTAATTTTTTTTATTTTTCCAACCTGTAAGAACCTGAAAATATCGGACAGTTTGATATTTTTTGTTGGCCGTAGAGTTACTTCAAGCTGGTTTTGTTCCAGGTGGAGACTATCGAAAAACCTAGCGTGGTGGCAGCTATGGCCGAACTTGTAGATTAGTCAATTATGCTGTAGCTAGTTTAATATGCTAAAGTTTGAGGAAGGCTTAGAAGCCAGAACCCGCATTTTATGTAAATTATTCCTTTTAAGTGTAGAACCTCTCAAGAACCCTTCAATTGAAGGTGAGCGTATTTTTCTTTTTGGTCGACCATCGTCACACCATTTCTTAGTATTTTTGGATTTCATTTATCATTTTTTCGATACCAAAAATGACAGTTGTAAGGTGTTTGGTCCAGGGCCGAATTTGGGTGGAAAACATTACCGATAATCATTTCTAACCATCTAACAATAAACATAAAGTTCAATAATATATTCAGCCAATTTAAGTCAGCTTTATGTAATGCAATATAATAATAATCAGAGTTGGTTCTAATCCCTTTTAAAAATAACCTGGAACTCAGACAGAAAATATGGGCATTGTTATTTTTGTAACCAATGTTTTAATCTTACAACCCACCCAAAACTACCAGCTGAATTGGGCATAAACTACACTAATGTAATAGTCACAAAATTTCGGTATTATTTGCTATATATATATATATATATATATATATATATATATATATATATATATATATATATATATATATATATATATATATATATATATATATATAGTATATATATAAATATGGAATGTGGAATGTGCAATTTATTATTTTAATGTCTTTCTACGTATATCTGAAAAAAATATTGAATTATTAAGCATTTTACTTCCAATTTATAAAATGAACCCGAACACAGAAACATCGAGAGTAATGGAAAATAGAAAATGTATAATTTATTTTAAGTTCATTGCATTTAAACGAAATATAAATTCGATGAATATATATATATATATATATATATATATATATATATATATATATATATATTATATATATATATATTAAATATGTTATTATATTTATTTAAAAGTAAATATGTAAATGGAACAGATGTCAAGAGAAAAATATAATTATTATAGTCAAATGACATTTCGTTTTTAACGGCTATATAAAATAATATTAAATTTTATATATTTTATTATTTATATTATGATTTAAAAAAAAATCTATATTTTTTTTATATATTTCTCTAAAAGTAGAAACGACATTAAAAGGTTAAAATAAATTGAGCAAAAATCATTATTAGATTAGATTAGATTTGAATTTTGTTTTATGCTATACGAAGGGTATAAAGCCAACAAAGATTAAGAAAAGCATAGGTAATGCTAGTTCTTTAATATTTCTTGGATGATTGTTATCTGAGCAATTTACACATTATTTTAAATAATCTTGATGAGAGTATGTAAAATAAATATATCGAAAGGAAAGAACAGTTCGACAACATGTGCACAGAAGTGAATACAACAGTGACAGAGAGCGAATGAAGCCGGGTTGCCTGGTCTCAAGGCTAGCTGCGCTATTGAAGAGGTAGGTAAAATAGAGAGGAGAGGGAACCATATGCCAACTCCTATTCCCCTCGTCTATCTCCCTCCTCGAGTTCTATCCATAATAAAAACTATTAATCGTTTTAGCGGTGTCGCTGTTGGTTTTAATCAAAAATTGTATTTGTCTCATTGAATAGATGAAGTTAGATTTTCTCCCGACCTAAAATTCCAATTTTAAATTCGTAGTTCATGTTTACGCGAGCCTTGCGCGCGAACGCTTGGGCGGATAGGGCGGATAATGTTGTCCAACGAACTCGTCCTGGGCATTGGTAAAATGAACATGTCTACCAAATTTAATCAAAATCGGTCAACTTTTACTCAAATTATCGTCACACGTTTCAGCCACACAGAAGGGTTCGCGGACACAGACCGACAGACAGACAGGAGACCAAAAATCTCCCCCGATATCTGAAACGGATTTCTGTCTTGGGATTTTTAAAACGGAGACAACAAATTTTTTCGTCCTCAAAAGTGAACACAATGCTTCCGTTAACTTCGGTAAACTCGGAAGCTGTATAATTTTATTTGGTAAAACTCAGTTCACTTTAAGAATGTGAATTGTTAATTTTTCGTGAGACATTATGATCAAAGGCTAAGGAAAGATGAATATGGTCTACCTGTTTAAACTTAACTTCTTTACGAGAAAACTTTGACAGGGATATCTCATTGTATGGTGAGAGCTTGTCGGGAAAGTTCTTCATAAAGTAATTTCCATTAAGTTTGGAGAACCCCTTCGAGTAAGTCAAGACAATGATTTCTGGCCTTTCTTACAATTGCACCAGGGTATTGTTAACCTTAAACAAGTGTTTCTGTTATCTTCTGACTCGATCCTTAACAAGTAACTGTCGTTTGTAACAGGCACTTGGTTCTGTTCGACAAAGACGGAACCCTTTCTTGCCAAGCTGTTACCTCTGCCACGTTATAGAAATAGAAGTTTCGGTTGGCCCTCATAGAGAGGTGTAAGAAACAGCCTAAACAACTTACCTTTTTGCAAGTCAATCAGTCTGCTCAGAGAGAAATTGAAATAAAGAGGACTGTTAAACTGAGTCAACAAGATCATTTTTGTTCATAACAATCAATAGAAAGTTTGAAATGATATAATAATAAATGCAAGAGGTCTCCTATAATGTGAAGTTACCCAAGATAAATCAGCCTGTTTTTAAAAGTATTTTTTAAAAATATTATGTTGTGAAATGAGTTCTCCCGCTGTTTCGGTGGTAAGAATATTTCTAGCAACAAATATTTAATTTTGAAATAACCCACTTACTTTTTTTTACTGATGAAATTCCCTGTACCCTGATAAAATATTTCACGAATTGCAAATCTTGAAATTCATCAAAATCAATCCAGTGGAAAGGGAGTAAATTTTGAGTTTTATTGGGTGTGAAAGACTAATTTAGATATCTTTAGCGGGTCTTTTCTGTTACCCCCCCCCCCACTGCTACCGGGCGCTTTTTCACATATAAGGGGTTGTACCCTTCAACTTTTATGGGGCATTCGTATTTTCCACCACTGTCTAGTGTACAAAAAGCAAATACTTTTTTGAACTTGTCCAAAACTATGATATGCAGATATTGTTGTTATCTCATTAGATGTTTAATGAAAAATTAATCAGTCAACTAGGTTTTAGTATAATAGATGTTAATGTTAGTTGTTAGTTTGGCTACAGCGAATTGTACGGTGCCATCGAATTTTGTACTTAAATTTGGACCTCTACCTGGTCTATATGAAGCAAGGTTGTTTTTCTTCAGAAAATAAGTGGAGCACCGCGAAACAGGGGTGGAGTGGCGATTAAAATTCTAAGGCAAAAAAAAAAAATTTTTCAGATTGACAATAGCCACCTAGGTTAGAGAAAATTTAACTTAAAAACTAAAGGATGAAATAGTAATCTTCTAGTCAGGTAGATATATAAGCATTTTAAATTATGTATCATGTTACAAAATATAACGAATGTATAAGAGTTACTAACAATAAATATGGTTTTCAGCCTGAAGATGACCCAAAGAGGGGTCAAAATATCGCAAAAGTGAGCTTCTAATTTTTTCCTTTTAGACCCTACTTACCAATAAGAAAAAATTGAGTATTTTAACCTTTCACATTCTACACAGTTATCTGCTAAGGCAAGCAGCCATAAAAGTTGAAGGGTGCAACCCTGTATTCGCGAAAACGCGCCCGATAGGAATGGGAGGAGAATAACAGAAAATACCCAAGTATTTATATATATATATATATATATATATATATATATATATATATATATATATATATATATATATATATATATATATATATATATATATATATATATATATATATATATATATATATATATATATATATATATATATATATATATATATATATATATATTATATGTATATATATATATATATATATATATATATATATATATATATATATATATATATATATATATATACATACATATATATATATATATATATATATATATATATATATATATATATATATATATATATATATATATATACATATATAAATATATATATATATACATATATATATATATATATATATATATATATATATATATATATATACATATATATATATATATATATATATATATATATATACATATATATATATATATATATATATATATATATATATATATATATATATATATATATATATATATATATATATATATATATATATATATATATATATATATATCAATAAATAATGAGGGGATCAACCTAACGCGTGGTGTTTTAGCTTTTTGTGCACTAGACGGTTGTGAAAAATACGAATACCCCATGAAAGTTGAAAGGAGCAACCCTGTATATGTGAAAAAGCGCCCGGTAAGAGTGGGGAGGGGGGGGGGGGGGAGGGATTAACAGAAAAGACCCCCTTTAGCAAATGACCCTTCATCTTCTCAGCTTCCTATTCCTGACTATAAAGGATAATTTCTGTTAACAATGGTGGAAATATGATATATATCACTCAGTTTAAAATTACCCTAAATTTTAGAGATATATATATAAAAAAGAAAGGTTTTAATTTTGTTTCAGATGACCTTTATACATTTAATCTATGGGAGATTTTCTTCTGCACAAATAAAGAGTTAACGTTAATTAGAGATGATTATAAACAAAGGACCATTTAGTAACTTAAAATATTAAAGAAAGAAAATGTTCATGGTCAGACTGCCTAAATAGAGTCTATAAGAATGGTTTAGTTATAATAAGATAAATTACTACATAAAATAATCTAATAAAAATAACCACTCAATGTCCACGTTGCATAGATTAAACAAATTGGGAGCTTCTGGAAAGAGATAGAACCATAAGGGTTCGGCCTGTAAAACCATGATCGACGCTCTTATGGTGGTTTGATAAGAAATTGATGATACCAGAGACTTGATACATGAATTGATCAAAAGGAATTAATGATACATGAAGACCTTCTTTACCAACCAACACTTTACACATGCGGGTTAACGGTTTGGTTGTCTGGCATCAATCCAGTATTGGGTCCAACAAGGGTTTTAATTACATAATAAATACATAAAAGGACCCACTTACGTGGTCCATGTCTTCGGGCGTAAATGCCCCCTGGAATTAAATTAAAAAGTGCTAAGCAAAAAAATAATGTAAATAGATGTCCAATCAATATTTTTCTTGGGGATGGTAAATAAATGTAGGTTACCATCTAGTTCTTGATACCGTTGCCGTATTTGTAAAAGGTCTGCGTGAGTAAATAATACAATTTAAAGGGTTTCTTTATGGACGTGGAGTGGCTTTTACTCCGTGATATTTCGGCTGTCTTGTCCCGTTTCCACCTGTTTTCTCTTAATAAAACATGCATTTTCTCATAAATTCTCCCCAGCTACTTCTTCACCGAGATGAAATATTGAAGAAAAATTTTAGTTTCGTCCGGCTCGCTCAACCCTTCATAATCTCAAATGAAATAGCGAAATTGTTTTTTTATTTTTTCACAGCTTGTCGGAAATGTGTATGAAGAACTTTTCTTTACAGGACGAAGAAAATTGTAGGAGGAAAGAAGGTTAGGAGAATTTATAATGAGCGTTGGAGGTTTGTAACAAAAACCCTAGGATTCCCACGAGTCCGGGCTACACGAAAATCCAAGGCCCTAACACCAGTTATTATGGATTAGGTATCAAAGAAACGACAACACAAAGCCAAATTGAGAAGAAGGCTGGATTCCTTTCTTTTATCTCTAGCACATCTACATGATTAATCTCCTGTAAAAACTCCACAAATAACAATCTTACAATGACTCTAAATCACTGCTAAAAATTCAAGACTAATTTTTTGAAACTAAAATTGAATTTAATGTAAAACTGGTATTAATAAGAAGGACTTAAACATGAAAACTATTCTTACAGCTTTGCGACAAAGATTGAATTTACTGAAGTATAGAGAGCAAGGGAATTTTTATTCAAGATCAATTATAATTGTTTTGTATATTTGGATATAGGCAAAGTGCACCTTAACCTTAACAGCTTGACTTCTTTTTATAGTTATTCCCACAAATTTAAAATTTTAGTATGTTTATAATTACAATTTACTTGCTGATATTATAGTATAGTATAATTATAATTATAATTTTATAACATAATCTAGAGTTATGTTAAAAGTAGAGTTTTTTTTAAAAAACAAGTGATTGAACTTCCACAAGTCATCTAATGTTATTTATATTGCTCAAGTGCTTCAAAAAGGAAGATACCACTACCATATACAAACCAGCTAGCCTTAGACTAATGTTTATATAATGTACTAGACTAATATTTGTATAAATATTATTAAACTATACTAATTTACGGAGAGATCGAAAACACATTGAACTAAAACATAATTATAAATTTTAAATATGAACTTAAATTACATGCACTTTTCTCTCAATACCCAAATTAAAGGGATTTGATACATGTATGAAGATATTCTAATATATATTTCCCTAGGGAACGTATTAATGCTTGAATAAACCTCGCGTGGTTAAAGACACCGCAGTATTATATAATTTTGGAGTATGATTCATCTCGAAACTGTACCACAAGTAATATGGAGGGGGAAATATAACCTGTAATACTTTTTTTTAAATATCTAAAGTATATAATTCAAAAAATTTCAACTGCCGTCACCTTGAAATATTGCCTACAGTATTAAAAAACTTGATGTGCTGTTTTCCCTTCTCTTAACTCATTTTTTTATTAGGGATAAAGGTACCAACCCCACAAAATGAACCATTTCAAGCCGACTTGTAGTAGTAATTTTGAAATAAGGCTGCCATAATGAAAAACAAGAAGGATCTCTCTGCTTTTATCTTCCTAATATTATAAAGATTATAATCAAGATACAAAGCTAGAGAAAAATACATGTTTTATGTTTTTGACCTAAAAAAACAATTAACACAGCAACTTTATTAGAAAATAAGGAATGAACATTTGTATATTTTACTTAGAAATTAATATAATGCAGATTTATATTGATCTGATATACATCCACCGGTTTGAAAATTATAACCACTATTATCATATTCTTTATACTACACTACACTGATAAGCCAAAAACCCTATGTAACATTAATGACATAATATTAGTTTTTATATTACTGTCCTAAAGATAACGTGATTTAGCTTAGCCTGGGAGTTTAAACATAAAAAACTAATATTCATATATACACATCATGGTTGAACTTTTAAGGTCAATTACACAATTGACTTGTATTAAGTAAGTAAAATATTGTTTTAGAGGGACGCTAGGCTGTCCTAGGCTAGTCAATTTATATTATGAATCACTAATAATCAAGGCATTACGAAGAGTTACATGTTCTATCATTTAGCAGTAGGTAAGTAATGCAGTCTTTTTTTTTTTAAAAATCAAGAGGTCATAAATTTAAAGTTGTATGTATTATAGAGTAACATACTAAGCTAATAAATTATAACAAAGAGAGAGAGAGAGAGAGAGAGAGAGAGAGAGAGACCATTAAAACACACTTTTTAAAAAGGCAGTGAAGTCGGTCTAAACAAGGAGATCATTTATTGCATTTTTTCAAAGTTAAAATTTGATTAATTACGGGCGCTAACTTGGTCTTGGCTTTTGTCTGAATTATAGGGCCAACATATAGATATAGCATGCAGCAGGATGGAAGTACGGAGGCCCACCATTAGACCGACTTCGATCCAGTGCTTGGGTTGAAAAATATGAGAAGTTTTTGTATGCTAGCCAGTGCTGTGTGCCTCCCCTCCTCAGACTCAACCAGTTTACCAGTTAACCATGTACTAGTTCTGTTTTATATGCTGGACGGACCAAGAAAATAGCTTCTTCTTGACTTGGCTCCCTCTTATAGTCAACTCGAGTACCGACAATAATTCATAGTATAGAATTATCAGAATCTTCACGTCGAAACTCCCATCCTATACGATATAAACAATTACTTTGTAATAAATAACAATAATAAAAACTTATTTATACATTTAGTTATTTATTCATTCTTCATCATTTATTTTTATCTCTTTTCCCCAAGTTCATTCTATTTGTGTGGTACGGAATGATAAGAAAAGGTGTTTCAAATTTACTCACTTTATTTTGTTGAATACCAACTGCTCATTTTGGGTTGATACAGAATCTTTCTTACTTCAGTTCGTCTCTTCCTGGAAACATAAATGCAGAATACTTTTAAGGCTTTTTAGTTATGTCAAAGGCAAATAAAATAAATAATAAATCTATAATTCCCTCCTATATTCTCCCTCGTTACATCTGCCAATGAAAAATCGACAGGGCAAATTGCAAAACTAACAACTTAAATTGTATTTAAAACTTACAAATTGTATTTACAAATAAATGTAAGTAAATTTGTTTGTCTAGAGGGATATTACACTTAGTTGGAAGAGTTGAGTATCCAAGAGAGTTAACGGTCGTGTAAACTCCCATACCAAGCACCTTTTGTAACTTTGTAAATATCAGAACATGCTTAGAAACATGGGGTAAGAGGGGTATACGCTTAATATATAAAGGGATCTAACTTATTCTTTTACCCTATTCAAATCAGATATTAAAGCATCGCTAAACTAGTAAAAAACTAAAGAAAAGTCTTAAAACCTTTCAAAAGTCGTTAGATTTTTTATGTTAATATAAGGATAGTTACACTAGTAAATTATCAATTATCATACATACGTTTTAGATAATGTTATATTGCAAATTTATCGTTGCCGAGAAATCTTTACTCATGTTTTATGCACGACTTTATTATAATAATTTAAATAAAATACCGAGGCAATCAAGAGTAAAAGGGAATTCTTTCTCTTCAGTAAACTGGCCTTGAACATTTTAAAATTGGGCAAAAATTCCCGAATCTAAAATAGTACATTATGTTACTAGACTGTAAAGTGACTTTTTTCTTTACCGTGGCAATATATTTACTGTCTCGCCTCGCTCGACAGTAAATAAAATAAGGTATAGAAAAAGACTTGACAGTCGTGTAGCATATGCTATTTTTTCCGAAGTAGCAGACAATGAAAAACTAACTTTTTAAAAAAATAAAAACAGAGCGTAACATACGAAAAAAAAAAAAAAAAAATTTTAATAGCAAACAAAAAACAATTCTTTTTGTTTATGGTCTACAGGGATTATAATAATTTTAAAAAATCACAGGGAAGTACTTGCGTCCAAGTACGTAAGAAGATTAAGCATGCCCGTTATGTAATTATGATTTTATTATTCGATCACAATGTTTTTCATCGGT
Source organism: Gerris lacustris (assembly GCA_951217055.1). NCBI lineage: Eukaryota > Metazoa > Arthropoda > Insecta > Hemiptera > Gerridae > Gerris > Gerris lacustris. Next base: position 85,249,104 of record OX578277.1, read on the forward strand.
AATAACGACTAGAAAAATTCATTTTTTCAGACCATTTCCATCGCTTCACCATAAGGTATAACCATGAATTATTTCGAAATTTTAGGACCACCCGTTATATAGTGGTTGGGGAGGGCGGAAATTTTTGGGGGGTATATTTTGACTTATAAAATTAATAAAGAAGGAACAATTTAAAAAAGCAAATATATATTTGAATCCTACTCTTCACCAGCTTTCATATGATACCCAACACAAATTTTTAAAAAATAAAATTGTTGGCGTACTTCAAATTTTCGCGCCCAAAATTGGCAATTTTTTAAACTTTGGGATGAACTCCCGGAATTTTCATCGCCCCACAATAAGGCATTAGCATGAATTATTTCGAAATTTTAGGACCAGCCGAAGTATAGTGGTTGGAGGGGGGGGGGAATTTTTTTTGGGTATATTTTGATTTTTTTACCCAATAAAGAATGCAAAATTTAAAAATGTATATATATCTTTGCGTCCTACTCTTCAGCAGCTTTCATTTGATACCCAACTCAAAATTAAAAAAAAAAATTTGTTTTGAGTTTACAACATTTTTGCAAATTGCGCATGCGCATATTTAATTTTGAACTTCTGTATATTTTGCCTGTGGTTGGGTCAAAAAGTTACACCAGTATTTCAAATTTCAGCTCTTTAGCTTACACGGTTCGGGCCCTATGAACCAAAGAGCGACGGACAGACGGACACATCACCCTCGGCATAAGGGTTTTGAGAAGAATCTACAAAACCCTAAAAAACAATTTTTTAATTATAACAGGTATTTTTTAATTTTAGCTATATTTCGCCCAAACCTGGGATCTTCAGGCCTTAAAAATAACAATAACAATAAATATAATATTTATTTTAACAATTTGTACTTATTGCTATATTTAATTTAGTTAAAAACAGTTTAAAAATTTATTAACACAAAAAACAATGTCAAACTATCTATAAACAGACTGATAATTTATGTGTCCCCCTCCTATGAGTCCAACGCACCACATACGAAATCCAGCACATACACAAACTTTTGTGATTGCACATACTCAATCCACACTTTTGGCAAAATATTTTGTATCCAAACACATGCACCCAAATTAATTCCATATGTTAGCTAAAATATCCAAGCCTATACCAACCCACTCATTAGGCAAAATATCTTGTACATACCCAAACACATTCCATATGTCAGCTAAAATATACGGAACAAACCCAAACTCAGTCCACATGTAAGCTAAAATATCCGGAACAAACCCAAACTCAATCCACACGTTAGGCAAAATATCTTGTACAAACACAAACTCATTCCATATGTCAGCTAAAATATCCGGAACAAACCCAAACTCAGTCCATATGTAAGCTAAAATATACGAAACAAACCTAAACTCAATCCACACGTTAGGCAAAATATATGTTGTACAAACCCAAACTCATTCCATATTTCAGCTAAAATATCCGGAACAAACCCAAACTCAATCCACTCGTAAGCCAAAATATCTTAAGTGATAAATACAACTGGTGTAGTAATTCGGTTTTTATGCTCCCTGCATTTTAAGCTAACATATACTCTTTCCTTTTTTAGAATTAGGACAGACGTGCTTGATCTGCTGTTCTGGTGTGACCTAAACACCGTTGAGAAGGGTGAAGGTGTCTCATTGAGAAATCAGATTTTCTTCTGTTTGCAAAGCGAGCGCAATTCAAGTTTTATCTTTTCTAGATCTGACACTTTTCATTCTTGTGAAAAACCGAATTTTCAACTGAACTATTGATCCATCCAAGTTTATTATGTACAGGCAGAGTTTTCATTCTCTATATTTTTCACTCTCCATAATGTTCAGCTTTAGTTAAAACTAAAAATGGATTTTAGATATAAACCGTTTATTAAGTCATAAATCCTCCTAGTTTATACTTTTATATTTTATGATACTCCAGATTATCTATCTTTATTGTTTTATCAAAGAATTAAAAATTATTTTTTTCATAAAAGAAAAAGTATATTAAAAAAAAATCAGCAAAATTATCCTAATCCCCGAATATGCGGCATACTGATGCTTTTTTTTATTAGTTTAATGTTCAAATCCTAACCAGTCTTTATCTAAAAAATAAATCCCTTTACCTCAGCTGACAAATTAGGGTTTGATTAGACGGACATATTTTATCACAAAAATGAAAATGAAAAAGAAAAAAAAAATAAAATAAAATAAAAAAAATATATATAAAATGAAACCTTTGAAGAACTGAAATCATTGGATTTTTTTCAACAATTCAGTTCTATTCTCATAAGTTATTCAAGAGGTATATTTTATTGCTTGCACCCATAATTTAAACAAGACCAGCTTCCGGATGAAATTATTATTTGAAATTATTAATTGGAGTTGATGTCCAATGCCTCAATTTAAAGAAATTGACGAACAATTGAAAAAAAACAAAACACTATTCTATAATGAGCTGTATTAAAAATTATTAGATGCAATACTAATATCATTAAACATATTTATACATATAAAATAATTATATCATAAATAATCTAGGTTTTAGTAAAACATTTCTTTTATAATAGGGTAGAACTGTTCTATTATAATATTGAATTGTCCGGACCAACTCGAGCCAGTAAAATTGATTGATTTTTTGCCTTTGACTTTACACTTGCTTGAACGCACATTCCATTTCCAAACCCCCGAATCTAATTTCTTCATAGCCCCCTCCTTAAAGGTCTGAATTGATCTATTTTAGAGTTTGAAATAGATTTTGTTATCTTAGGTTTATTTACAGGACGTTCTTCTGTTCTTCATCACTTGCTTTTGCTTCTCTTATTTGATTGACTATATTATCTATATTTATTTAGCATTTATAACAAACACTGAGTTAATTTAGTTCGATGTGGAACATGGTTTATTTGTATTGTTGATTTACTTAAATTTATCCAGTCTTGCTTGAATAAAATGCTCGAAAAAAATCTAACTAAGGAATAAACATTTTGAAATATTATATACTTCTTGTTTCATTTCATTTATTTAGATTCCTACGGGGAATATTCAAAAAGTGACAGCTTCGAAGTCGCTGTCACGTAACGCGATGTACCTTTCGTGTCAAATAAAACACATGCTTGGAAAATTATTCTTATAAAAAATAATATAAATATTTATATCATTTCGTGTGCGCTTGTGTATGTACGTAAGCAGCACTTCATTACTTTAAATTTAGGATGGTCATATTTCAAACTGAAGCTAGCTCGTTAAAGGCACTGACGTGGATTTATAGGCTAGAACTAGCCTATTCTGTATTGCTCATGCAAAGTTATACAGTCTTACCTTTTTTTTTTGTCTCTGGTTCGGTGAAACTTAGTTTATAACAAGAATATTTAACGTTAAAACTCTTATCAGGTCATCTATGTTTTAACTTAAAAAGGTTAACTCTAAATTTTATATAATCTGTAGAATTGGATACGATTGAATTTATTATCATAGCGTAATTCATACCCAGTGAAGTTATATTTAATCTCTTTTTTTTTTGCTTATTTCACAATTATTTACTTCAAAGTACGTCATACAAATACCAGTTTAACAATTAGATTTAGTTAGTTGGTTTTAAAGATTTTCCTATTCGTGAAGGGTATTTCTTCTATAAATGTTGTTTCTAAATACAATCCAGGATTATTTATTTATTGTATGTTTATAAATGAAAATGTGATCTTATTACTGTTAAAAACAACTACTATGTAGTATGGTAACAAGTCTGAAGAGATAATAAGAAATATTAAATACAATTTTAAGCAAGAGGGGATTTTTTATAGCATTTTTTACATAAATTTTAGAACCATCATTAACCAAATTAAACAGATCAAGTTATATTTTGAAATATGACATTTTCCGCTTTAACAAGTTAAGAAGGGAAAGTGTGTAGTCACTATATTTTTGGCAGAGAAATGTTTTAGAGAAAGCCAGGGTTGTTAATCTTCTGTGGAGGAGTCTAAACTCGGGCTAAACATCTTTTAGACAACATTGCTAAGCGTAATACCTCAGTAATTCTAGTACTTGGCACTCAGCCTTATCTCGCTTCTAATTAATTGAACAAATTGCTCCAACCTACCTCTTCAGCTCCTAACTCCCACATATTTTTCTACTATATTTCCTTTGGAAGGAGATTCAAGGCTCCCGACTCTTCGTAACCGCATGGTATTTAGAACACTATTATACAAAATAGGAAAATTTCTATGCATTCTTAATCGTAATTTGTTCTCTGTTTACATTGTGAACTAGAAAATTTATATTAAAATTAAGTTGCCAAGAATGCTCTTTCAGTGTACATAAAGGATCCGTAGGTTATTTATCAAATCAGACATGTTCGTTCACCAGCATAATCTGAACAGCCATTGCAAGATGCAGAAGAATTTTGACAAAGAATAACTGGGGCTAATTTATATTGTACGTCGTACGTGACAGAGAAATTTCCTAAAGGGTGGTTTGAAGTGGTTATATGTGGTTAGAGATGGTTAGAGGTGGTTGGAGGTGGTTAAAGGTGGCTCTAAATCTCGGCCTGGACCGTACAATATGAATTTACTATAACTGGTTATTCTTGATTTGTTTTAAATAGGGGAGGGGGCACGAAATAAAAAACTGTTAAGGACACATCCCTATAATTTTCCTCTGTTTGGGTTATTACATATGAAAAATTGGCAAAATTTCATATTTTTGAGTTGGGTATTTTCGGAAATTAAGTAAGTTAACTACAGACAGAAAGGCAAACTCAGGGAAATATAATTAGGGTCCTCCTGCCTGCCTGCCTAAATATGACATTCACTTAGTGAGAATAATGTATTAATTATTTATTATACAAATTATAAATGAGTAAAAAATAAAAAGTCTAATATATAACAGTTTTTAGAATTATTCTTAAATATAAATAAAAAATATAACAATGCCATTTTTAAAAACTGGTCTTATTTTCAACTTCTTTTTTTTTGGTTTCTGTATTCTTCACCTTGGTTGTATCTATGTGCAAAATTTGGGGAAGATTGAATGATGGTAAGTGGTTCAAAATTGAGGTAATAGTTGTGCGATGAAACTTAAAAAGGAAATAAATTTGATGCCTTTTTTTTTTTTTTTTTTTTGGTTTCTGTATTCTTCACCTTAGTTGTATCTATGTGCAAAATTTGGGGAAGATTGAATCACGGGAAGTGGTTCGAAATTGGGGAAACGGAAATGTGCGATGAAACTTACAAAGCAAAGTAATATAAGACCAGTAAAAATAGTGTAAAGATTAGATTTTTTAAAATTTACTTTGGTCTTCTTATTGTCATGATAAATGTTGAAAAGAATACTCCGAATTATAGTGTTAATATTAACGAGATCAATTAATTAAGACAATCCACTCTAAAGGTCCCCTAAATTTCCTTTCTAATTTTGATATTTTAAGCGAGTAAACTCCGCTTTCTCACCAATTGGAGTTAAACAAAACAAAGTTTAATATCGAAATGTGGTAGCTAAAAATCTATCAGGGTAGTATAAACTTATCAGCTGACTTTTAATTTAATATAATGATGCAATATTAGTCCTCGTAGGAGGGATCTAACACAAATCTAGGGTTAAAGAATATATACCGCGAAGTTTTCTTAACAAACAAAGAAAGTTGTGTGCCCGAATAAAGTCTTTATAAAGAAGAAAATATAATGGTCTAGAATAGAGATAAAAAAATTCCGATGATTTTTTAATGCAAAACCCTAAAAAAAAAAATGTAAAACATTCAAATGATCTTATAAAGAGTGACACTTTATAGAAGAGGAGATCCAAAGGCTCTAAAAAGGAAAATACATAAATACCAAGAAGAAAAGTCATATGAGGACAGTGGCGTAACTATGGGCCTGCGCGGGCCTGCATTGCGGGGCGGCCCCCAGTGCCAGGGGGCCCCTAAATCATCGACGAGGGAGCCCCCAGATCCAAACAGAAGAGCTTTTTTTTTGCTCACCAAAAAAAAAAAAAAAATTTGGCGAGGGGCCGATAAAATGTATTTGCGGGGGGGGGGGGGGGGGCAATACTCTAGCTACGCCACTGTATGAGGAAGAGATTAAATATTAAATATAAAAAAAAATAAATAGCTTTAAAATAATAATTATATTTATTAATAAGATAAAATTAAATGTAATTTACTCCTTTCTTATTTAAAGAAATTACACAAATAGTTCATTCCTATATATATGTTTAACGGACAATTAAACTTACAAGAAATAAAAAAACAAAGCATTTTAACTTATTTGCTTTCTAATGGCAAACACATTTTTCAACAAAGGTGTTAACTTTTTTTTCTGTCTTCAACGCCTCTTTCATTCTAGACAAGAAGGAAGTATATAAGTTATAAGTGGAAAACTTATTCTTTAAGAGCCTTAAAAGAGGTCTTACGAGATATAAATGTTATGGTGTTATAATAACAGTTTGAATGGAAGATGCCATGCAGGGAAATCATGAGTTTAAGCATGTTTCCAGTGGAAGTTTCAAATTGGAATTTGCCTTTGTCCTCTGGTTCATGGTTGAGTTGCTTTCTTCACAGTTTCATTCTTATGCAGGAAGTCCCGCCTCCCTTCGCTTTATTCTCTCTTGTCTATTTTCTATTCTCCATTTTCCTTATCAGAGGAGGTTTAGTAAGGGGTGGATGTTTCGATTCAATTGTTAAGCTTTTAGAAATAGGACATAAATGTCTATAAGTATTCCTCTTTCTTTTTTTTTTGCAATTTTCTTTAGCCATATTTACTGAGTTGAACAGTGTTAGTTAAGTCTATTTTTAATGAAAAATCATAAACAAGGTATATGTTAAAGCTTGTTAATTAGTATAAAGGATTTATACCGTCTAAAGAGGAAATGAATATGTATTCTTTTTACTTGAATCCGTGACCCCCTTTCCTATCGACATTATTTTTAAACTTTAGTTCCATGACCTAGACTCACTAATTAATTCTTTTAACGAGCTTAATACCGATTACTGTGGAATATCCACCTGGTCCTACTTGGAAGCAAAAGTTACTTTTCTAGACGCAGTTTAACGGGATCCTATAGATTAACTAACCACGTGATTTTATAAAAAACCCATAACATTGACCTCTTTACTTTTCTGTCGACCAATATAATATTATTTCAAAAGATTCATACTCCTTTAGGCGCTGTGCACTCTGAAGAAACAAGTTTCATGAAACGTGAAACTTTAGTATTATGAAAACACATGATTTAAAACATACAGAAAGGAGCACACTGCGTTTCTTGAAACTGAAGTTTTATTTGGTTTCATGAAACATGTTTCACGCAACCAAAAAGTCAGGTTTCTTCGAAACCAAAGTTGCAGGTGATTTCATGTTTATTGTTTTGCTTATAATTTCAGTTTTGTTTGGTGTTCAGTTGTTTACTTAAAATAAGTGCATTAAGAAGTATTTAATAATTAATTAAATGTGATACATTGAATTAATACATCTTCGTTAGAGGACATGATGAAACTGTCAGAAAAAGGGTTTCCTCTTTGTGCACTGAAACGTGAAACTGGTTTTATAAAATTGGTTTCATGAAAACAGTTTCTTGAGTGTGCACAGCGCCTTACTGTTTAAAAAAATTTGCATAATATTACCATATTAATCTAATAATTAAAACTAAACTGGAAGTATGGCATTATTAAAAAGGAAAATTTATAGGAAAAATATACGTAAGAATTAAATAAAATCAGATCAGATACCAGACGTTTTCAATCAAAACAAGATTGTACTAAACTTTAAAAATTAATAAAATCTAGAAGGATTTTCGTTAAGGCTAATTGTATATTCTAAGCATCTCTGGTGGAAAATAGTTTTGCATTAACAGTATAAGTGATTTTATCTACGATTGATACGAAATATAAACATTATATCTCTGTTTAGATGCGTAGAAAGTGATTATTCACGTACTTGTATTCATTGCGCATGCGCGTCTCATAGTTCTAAAGAATTCCTCTTCTTTACCACACTAGCGCGGTAAAGAAGAGGAATTCTTCAGCTTTACGCACGATTAGAGAGTTTGTTTACATTTAACAAAACTAATTTGCTATTCTTTTATTAAAATAACTGTTTATATCGAGTTTTTAGTGAAAAACAATGAATGAATCAAGTGGCTTTGACGAAAATGTAGAGAATAATACTCCTCTAGAAATAATTAATTCGGCAACAAATACAACTCAAGATTAATGCCATCTTTATCAAGAGAAGAGATACGAACTTACATGCAGCAAGTTTATTTTTATCTGTATTTATTATTTAAATCTAACAATCGTAGATAAAGTAAGGTACGCAACTCGTGCGAAAACGGCATTTTGCATTGCTCGTGTGGTTTTACAACCCTCGCTGTCGCTCGGGTGCAAACTCCACACTCGCATGCAAAATGCTACTTTCCGCACTCGACGCGTAATGTACTATTATTATTATCTCATTTTACACGCTCTCAAATATGGTTATAATATTATTACATATTATAAAAAAATAAAATGTGATTCTTTAAAAAAAAATTCTATTGATCACATTGATTCACCTTCCACTTAATATAAGAAAGGAAAAACAAATAGCGAGGCTTCTGTTACGAAACTATCGACTATATTTTCCCTGACAACGAGAAGGAGGTTACGCATAAAAACAGCTTTCCGCAAACAATATAGATTAGATGGCATGCAATGTAAAGGGGCAGAATTATAAGATAAAGAAGAATTGGGAACAATATTAAGAAATCGCCAAGATTTTATTAAATTTGTAAAAATATGGCTTAAAATTAAAACTAGGGCTAGGTAAATATGACTTAAGAAGTTATAAATAGAAATATTAATATATTTGTATAAGCCACTTTTTAAAAGTTTTCATAATACTAGGATAGTTAGTACAACAATATTTTGCATATATCAGTCGACTTATGATGACCAACTAGAGTGGTTGAAACCAAATGTTATTTATATTTGCTACTGAGATTTAAACTAGACGTGACTACCGGAAAGACTGAACTAACCTAAGATTAACTAAGGAAAAAAAATTGTTAAAACCTTATTTTAACTTCTGGATGGTTTATGGCAAATTAAACAATATAGTGTGTCAATTAGTGAAGCACATAGCTGCCTCGCGCCCTATCGCACGCACTTAAATGCTATGCTCTTATAGTCCACTATTGTATAATTTGCTAACATTTAAATTTCTTAAAATTGGATGATAAATAAATAAGCCATTTATTGATCTTACGCATCAATACCTAATAATAAACTAATACTATGTATTTTACAATAGATCAAATTGGATGAGTAGCTCTAATAATTAATTTATGGGCGTATAAAATAGTTTTTGCAATGCGGAAGACACAGGAATAGGTGTAGAAATTTGAAATTAATATTCGACCAACAATGGGCTAATTATACCACTAAAATTAGACATGAAGTTTTATATGGTGGTTCGCTAACATTTCGAATTTCAGAGTGTGACATCAGATGCATGACACGGATTTCCGTCCAGGAATTTTTGAATTCAAAGACATAAAAAATTGTTTTTCTTCGGAATGATCTCAATGGTTCGGTTACCTTCGGTAAGGTAGAAAGCAAAATATGTTTAAACTAAGTTACTTTTCAGTAAAGGGATAAACGAAGAATGTTAATTGATATGTTTCAATCTACTGGCTATTCATGTCAGGCAAAATATGTGAACCTATGGAGACTACTTAAAAATTGCACAAAATGAATTTCAAGCAGTTTAATTTAAGTTCAAGTTTTTAACTCTCTAACTTATTCTCTAAAAAAATGACATAAATAATTTATAATTTGGAAGAAAAATTATTTAAATTTGTTTATAATCAATACTAAAAATATAATCCTTCTATTTATTCACTACACTTCCTCCAATCAAAATCTAGTAGAAGTAAAAAAGTACTAAACATTTAGAATCGCGTATTTATTTAAGAAAAGATAAAAAACGCAATTCTTTTGCGATAATAATGTTTATTATTAAGCCATTTAGTTGGGTCCAGGGACTAATGGGCCCATTATAGTATAATAATAAAGAGGCCCTTCATTACATTCTATAAACATTGATCAATAAACTTAATTACTTCATTGAACTTTATTAAAGGTTCGTGTTTTCAAAAGCAATTTTAATAAGACATGCATTTAAATCAGTATAATGAAATCATTTTTTGACATCATTAATAACAAATCGTGGGGAATATATATATCTTTCTTTCTAACTGCTTTATAATTAAATGGGTAGTTTTGAATACCGATGGAAACGGAAGCATTGGGAAGAGCGACATTTTTTATGCTTCCTAATTCAAAAATTCCAGGACAATTTTATTTCCCCCTGTCGCGTTGGTTAGTCGGTCTGTCTGTCGTTCAACATTTGTTCGAATCTTATCTTCAAACCTATTCAACTATTTTGATGAAATTTAGAGGGTACGTCAAAATTAGCCCATAGAAGGTCCCATTAAATATCAAAAGTCAGTGAAAATGAAATACTCCTAATAAGTGTGACCCCACTGGGAATTGAAACAGATCCAAATCTCATTAGACCATTCGTCCAATAATAGGACGCAAGGAAGCAATGATATTACAATTTCAAGTTTCATATATATATATATATATATATATATATATATATATATATATATATATATATATATATATATATATATATATATATATATATATATATATATATATATATATATATATATATATATTATAGAAGTTAGGGAAAATGTTTTTTATTGTATGGTCTTAACAGATTAGTGCTGATATGCAATTTATTTTAAAATGTGTTTACTCAATACGACAAGACTGAAATTAATTTATCACAGAGAGAGTAATTTATCTGAGTGTCGCGCGGATGCAAATTACCGAAAGAATTGAATCTGCCAAACTAATTCAGCATGTCTATCGGATTGATACTATCAATGGAAACCCTATTACATTTATATAACACGATCGAGGGTAAAACTGACACAAGCTTAGTCGAGTTAGGGCAACATTTCTGTAACAACATAGGGGGTATTAAGTTGGTCGTGTTTTCAAATCTACTCGGAAATTCCTATTATATTCTATCGATATTGACTTTTTAAAAAACTGGATGATTATAAAACACTTTTTTATTACACAGGAAAATGCAATATTTCTTTAATTTACTCTATTCTATTCCGGTTTTAACAACAATTTTAATTTTTTTTACTCTACTTTACAAAACTAATGACAGTTAAAATATATTGTCTGATATCCAAACAAAGTAACACGACTCGAAAATCTCATTAAATAACGAACATGCATTTTAACTCTTTTGACTATGGTATCTGTATCTAAATCACTCTATTATGTCACATTTGACAAACCACTTGCGCAAAGCATGTGGTTTTAATTGCACAATAGTTTCTGAGATTTCAATTAAATTTGTTCGAATAGTTTAACCTTTATTATAATTTAATTTTAATATCTTGATTAAGAAGAAACATTAGATTAGGATGTATAATCTTCTATCTACAAGTTTGTGGTTTATATCTAGGCATTACAATAAACTCCTCAAATTTGTAGATTTATAGAATGTATTATGCATTCCTTAATTAAAGCGGCGCAAATTATACAAATTGGCATTTTTATAAAAAAAATTAAATTTGATATATTTTATTTTTATACTTTTACCTTTGTGCTTTATTGTAATTGATTGATTAGGTACTGAAGATGGTCACTAATAATAGAAAACCGGCTTAGTAACATAACGTTACATTAGTGGAGAGACAAATTTATTTATTCTTAACCATAAGTAATTACGTAAGCAACGATATAAATTAGAAATAATCAATTCATTAAATTAAGTTAATCTTTATGAGAAAAGAAATACACACTACACGCTGATATAATTTTAAATTTAATAATCAGAATAAAGCGATATATTAAGATCAAGTAATCATAAAATAAAAACCATGACACATTAAAAACTCATAGCATAAAAACTTGGTGTTTGACCCCTAACTAATTTAAAATTGAAAGATTTATCGAGGTCTGAGTAGTATTTTGACGAGAAGCTAAACATCGCAAACATATTTGTGCCGAAAGGTTACAGTTGAACACCAGCAACAAGAGGAGGTTACAACAGTTGAACGCCGAATGGGTTTTTACAACGTCTTTATTAGCTTGCTTTCTTGTTTGTTTGTTTGTTTGTCCGGTACAAATCTGGTAATCGATTTCTAACTAACTTCCCGAATAGCTACACATTTGAAACTTATATCATAGCTCAGAACACGATGACAATGCATTATTTTAATACTTTTAGCCATCTTTCAGCAGAATTTAATTGGTTTTCAGCAAATTTTGCTGTACGGAAAGTTAGTTCGGAAAAAATCCGCAAGTTATTTTATTTGTTTTGCCATATCCCATATTTTCGCAATCTTCATTTTGACGAGTCTCAAATTTGTGATAGATAAACATTGAATCACAGCAAAACAGAAAATATCGATTATATTATTTATATTATTTCAAATATATCGATGGCACGGTTTAGATTTGGTGTTGGGGAGATCCGTTGTACAAAGATTTGTCCTTTTATAGGTTTAAGATCAGCTCCCTATGGTTGTCATTTATGTGAAGTAAATAAATTCGGAACTATTTTTTTTTTTCACTAACATTATATATTATATAACAATAACAATTATATTATCAACATTACATACGATTCAACAGAAAATTTAAAAACGTAGAATATAAAAAGTTCTTTTTATCTTGACATTTTTATATAATGTATCGCATTGGATATATAAATTCATGAATATATAGTAAATAATATACCTAATATATATAAAAAAATAGAAACGTATAAAGAAATTAATAAAATATACCCTAAGTGTAGTGTTTGGTCCTTTTAAGGTAATTAATCAAATTCTCATTTATGGCTACGTTTCGGCCTGATCAGCCATTTTAAAGCCTAGAAAATACATAATAATTTATTTAGGGGGAGGACGTAACACGTTACTAACAAAGGTTTACGTAATTAACATTCACCACAATAATACCTGCGATAGCGATGCAATAATGAAATTAAGTGAGATCGTTACATGATGTGAAAATTAGATTAAAAAAAATATACGTACTTGGAAACAACATCGTTCCATCGTCAAAACATTTTTTTATAAAAATAAAAAAGATATCTCACTCGTGATCATAACATAATATGTGCATCCTATCGCATTAACATATATATTAACAATTAACAATAATAATAAAAGTAAGGCTAGATAAAAACAAAGAAACAGCAGGTATTTCATATTATGGTAACTAGTAGTATTCTGTATTAAGTTAAGTTTCGTATCATTGACTAGCAGGTCTTAGAATATTAGAAAACCAAAATTATATTTTGTATACATGTTTAGTTTGGATGACAATGCATGGTTAGCTAAGTGACGTAATTCTAAATCCAATATGGCGAACAGCCCAAGATGGTGGGCTAGTTATTTTTTAAGCACGCCCATGAAATGGATATCAAATGAAAGGGTTTGCTGAGAAGAATAGTATCCTTAAATTAAGAATTAGTATCCTTAAATTAAATAAAAATTAATAATATCTGTCTCACGGGAAAAATCAGAAAAAGGGGGGAACTCATGCTCTAGTTTAGCTTTCAACGGGGCGGAGCATAAACGTGGCGTGTCCGGCAACCACCGTCCGTGTCCGTGCCCCATATAGGGCACGTCCTAAGACACGGCCCTTCCCCTGAGTACTATAAACGCTCCCATGTTAAATATATATTGGACAATAATTCTTGTCCGTGTCCCGTATGGCACGGTAAGGACTAACATAAATAGATCTAAGTAGTAGTAAAGTCCTAGTACTAGACGGGTAGGACGAACCCCTTGTTCGAACCTAGCAATTAGGCCATCTTTTAGGCCCTTTTTACTATCCACGTGGTAGAGAGTTCCAGCCACGTCACGCAACATACCTCTTACATTGTACCGCCGAAGTGAGTATGATGTGATCATTAGTGAGCCACATAAATCAGAGCATCACGGCGAGGGATCGAACCCACGACCTCGTGCCGCCCTTGATTCAGTGATGGCCGAGCAGACGTGGTAAGTAATTTAATCCACACGAGTAAATAGGCTCTCTAAATAGACCTTAAGTCTTTTAATAATAAGGCAGGTTTTTATAAGTTATAAAACCAATAACTAATAACACTTCAATTCAAAATTCAAGATATTATAACAGTCTTATGATCTCACATCACATGATCTTTATAATATAAAAATAGTTACTAGATAACACATTTTAGGGCAAGTTAAACTCAGACAACAATTTCTTTGCTGTTTGCTGGGCGGAAAAATCTTTAAGGGAAACATCTGATTGCTTTTTAACTGTTACCCATTAACCTTTTTAGGGCTTCGTAGATACTTCTCGATACCCTTATGCCGAGGGTGATGTGTCCGCCTTTCCGTCACTCTTTGGTTCATAGAGCCCGAACCGATTAAGCTAAAGAGCTGAAATTTAAAACACTGGCGCAAATTTTTTACCGCACCATAGGAAAAATATACAGAAGTTAAAAATTAAATATGTGCATGCGCAATCTGCAGAAATGTACAGTAGGATACAAATATATATATGCTTTTTTAAATTTTGCATTATTTACCTGTTTTATTAGTTGAAATATACCAAAAAAATACCCCCCCCCCCAACCACTTTATAACGGCTGGTCTTAAAATATTGAAATAATTCATGCTAATACCTTATGGAGGAGCAATGACAATTTCCGTAAAAAATGTGATTTACCTTGTCGTTATTACCGATAAAATACATTGTGACCCCACGGGGGATCGACCCAGATCCCTAAGATCGAAAAAAATCTTAATTATATAAAGTACATGCATAATCATCTACGAAACCCTAAAAAGTACTTGGATGCAAGTACTTTCCTGTGATTTTTTGTTGATGAGATTGTTTTAATTACGCCATTATCTGTCCTCCTAACGGCTAAGAATTTGGATTCCGAGTATACATGGTAATAAAAATTAAGTTTAGAAACAATACAAAAAAATAAATAATACAAATAATAAATTTGGCAGATTGACTAGTGACGGAACTGAATAGGCGCGACGGGAACGTGGAGAAATCCTTTGCAGAACTCAAACAATTATTGATGAAGTAAGTCTCATCCTTCTCTATAACTACATAGTAGAATATATTCTATTTTCTTGATAGGGAGTGAAAAAATCGTGATAAAAAACAAGAAAGAAAGTGATAGAAAAAACTGGAAAACATTCATACAGAGTAAGAATTGGTGTCAAAATACCAATACAGCGAAAGTATGGTAACAAGCTTCGAGCGAACCTCACAGCTTTTGTAAAGGGGGGGGGGGGGGGGAATGTCGTATTTTGAAGTGATATGTTCTATTCCGAGATAGGTTTTCTTGGGCTAGTTAAACTAAGTATTAAATTCCGAAAGTGTGATGTAGTTCTCATTTTTTTATATGTTGTTAGAACCAGTAAGGTTAGTTTGCAGCATTGAAAACTACCCTAACTGGTTCTAACAACATATTAAAAATCAGAACTACATCACGCTTAGGGGATTTAATGTATAATTTGATGGCTTACTTCAAAACATATCACTTTCAAAATACTACATTTCCCCTTTTACAAAAGCTGAGAGTATGTACGGTACATACTCCACCGAATCAATTATAATTTGCATAAATCCCTGGTAATTAATTGATTCCGACTACTGGTGCATTAATAAATTTTAAGTTTCCGGGGAATAGCAGAAGATGTTTCCTTGGGTATCCCTACCCTCTGCTGAAATTGGAATTATCTTTAGTAAATATATGCTTACATCCTAAAGAGAAGCCTTTCCCCGAGATTAACTTCCAAACTTCAAGGTTCGCTTGGGCTCAATGCCCCGTCTTTTTTTTTTACTTTTTTTGTAATTTAGAAATTATTATATATATTTTATTTGATGGTGTAATTATGTTAGTAGTGAAATTGTCTATTTGGTTTAAATAAGCATAAGGCAATGTTGAAACAAAATGGCTGTTTGGAAAATCAATTTACCTAAGTAGCTTTGCCCTAAAAGGAAGCTAACTTTCAAAGTTCAAGATTCTAGTATAATTGGTTCCAAAGATATCCTTATGTGAAAATGTTCATACAAATAGCTACCATCTTGAATCAAAATTGTCGATGGGAAAACCTTTTTAAAAAGGTTGTTTATGTCCAAAAAGGAAGCTAACTACCCAGTTTCAAGCTTCTGGAAATTCCTTATACTAGAAGAATGAACATATATGATTCTAAAATAAAGTCAAATAAGATGGATGAAAAAAAAGAAGATTTGTCGCATTTAAATAAAGTTTATAAATAGTTATATAGCTTTATCAAATTGAACATATATACAACTAATTTTATATAACGTATAAACTCATTTAATCATATATATATACATATCTAAAGAATATTAATCATCACTGTTATCATATAACATTTGATAGTATTTAAAACGAAGAGAATGGTTTTTAGGGAAGTTAAGGGCCAGAACGAGGCAAAGGGCAGACAAATCATTAGGGGTGGATCTTATCTGTTTTAACCCTCAAGCAGCACCAAAACGAATAATGATTCAACCCGATAACACATAAAATATGTATTAATAGCTTTTGTAAACACACACACACAAAAAAAGATTATATATATATATATATATATATATATATATATATATATGGTACAATACAATATATAATAAGTACAATATATATATAAGTACATAAGCCCTATTAACTATTGACTTCAATTACGATAGAATCAAAAATATCATTGTATTTTTTTTACTAAACAAAAATGACAATTCTAACGATAAGTCAGTATATATTCTGACCACAAGAATATATAAAATTATATAAGGCCGGTATACTTTAGCTAATTAGAATACTTATATAAGTAATGTTGTATATTTTAGACTGCATGAATTTTACTGATTTATATTTATTGTCCGGCGATATCGTGCAAAAAAAACATCATGCTGGAATTTTGTGTATATATATAAGTAAATCTTTTGGTGCCTTATAAGAATATGTGGTCGGCTATGTTTGTCTGCGGGACATAGCAAGGCAATAGGAACTTGAAAAAAATAAACCTGTGGAGAGCGGTCTTGTCCCGCCTTTTTTGGTAGCTGGTAGATAATGTGATTTTCATGATTCTGACTTCTAACTTAGTCAGTAGACCAAAAATCAAGTTGATAGTACTTTATAACTTAATAAGTGACCTCTTTGTTTTCGAGTAATATTTTACTAACTAACCTATTAAGTGACGAACTATCATCAACTTGATTTTTGGTCTACTAACAAAGTTAGTACTTAGGATCATGAAAATCATATTATCCACCAAAGAGGGCGGGACATAGCCGACCAAATATTCTTAAAAGGCACCAAAAGATTTACTTATGCACAAAATTCTAGCTTGATGTTAGTCAGACACTTTTTTGCACGCCATCTCCTGGACAATTAGAATTTGTGTGCATTATTTGTTCATTAAAAATCCCCCAAAAAACAATGATATTATGTATATATCAAACAATCTCTATCAAAATTAAAAATATTATTTGAACATAAGTTTATTGATTCTTTTTAAGGCGGGGCGGGAAGCGATGTCGAACTCATACTCGGTGGGCTACGTGATATAGTTCGTCGTAATCCGCTGTCCCTTCTCCTACAATTAGTATACCGATTTACCGCACCGGTCGCTGATTTCTTCAGAAAATCTTGCCTCCTTCAGCCGCTAGATGGGTCTGACAATCGCGGCATCATTTGACCTTCACCCCTCTTCTATCTTCCTAAAGACATAATAAATATAACATCTCCCTTCCATGAGTAGTGAGTAGTTCCCTTTCTAATCAAACCTTACATTGTCGCACTCTCTCTTTTCTACATTTCACTATCAACAACAATAATAAACACGATCTTATTTAGGGGCCGGGCAAAACAAAAATACCTAGGTATTCGCAAACATTTTTTTTTTTTTGTTTTTTTGTCTTTGGAGGCTTTCAAGTTTTTGTGGCTGACCGTTACCGTTTGTACCCCTTAGACCGCTTACCCTGAATTTTGAATGTCGTTTTATTGTCACTATTTTCCATTGTTTCATTTACATATAACTAAAATGTATCATTTGTTTCCATCCTTACCGAAAGTAACGGAAACTATGTACTCAATCGCTCCGCAGAACGAACATTTTTTTTTTCCAAGATAGATATCCGATGTAGACATCATGGGAACACATGGTTCCGTGTCTGTCTGTTGCTCAATTTTTGCGAATAACACGTGATAAAAACCGCTCGCCCGATTTTAATGAAATTTCGAGGGTAGGTTAAAAATAGTCCATTGTTGGCCCCATATAAGTTTCCACCTTCGGCATTCATTTGCATCTCTTCCACATTCGCACAAACAGATTTATTTACTCCTATATCTTCATACGTTTTGGGTAGTTTATCGGAAGTAGCTTCTAGCAAAATTTAGACCGTCTAGGATCTTTAAATTTTGTCAAATTTATACATTCATTCAATTAAAATCAAAACAATTTTGACAAATTTAAAAAACGGGGGAAAATTTAATAACTTTGACAATAATATAGACTGTGAAAGCATTCCCCGAGGAAGCTATGTGGCACACTAATTGACAGACCCAGACCATTATAATATAATTAATATATAATTATTATATACTTTTTTCTTTGAAATCTTATGGTTATAGAATTGGTAGTAGAAGCCTTCTTTTCTGTGTAAATTGAATTTAATTTTCTTATAAATAAATATGAATTTGTGCTGTGTAATTTTTAGGACTCAAGAAAATATTCAAATTTTGGGGAAGTGTACTTCTATGAATATCCTTATGGGATTTGGAATCTAGCATTAATTTATGTAAGATGTATATTTTTTCGATAGGATCATGGCTATGGAGTAAAATAGTGGAAAAGAATAAAAATTAACATTTTTATCAAGTTCAAACTGGAATTTTAATGAAACTACGTAATTTTTTTAAAAAATACAACAGAAAAATTAACAACAATTAAGTTATTTGCACTGTAAAATATTGTTTATTTAATTTATATTAACCATTCAAATCAAATGAATTTTTAAACCTACTAATTACAGCTCAGTAAACTTTTTTTTGTGCGTCAGTCGAAACGCGCAAAAGAAATTAAGTCTTCGAATGTACGTACACTCAAATCTTCATATAAATTAAAACATATATTCCTCGTTAACTTTTAATTTGTTTTTACTAGATATTAACAAATCATAATAAGAAATATAACCAGAGTTAAAATTTGAAGACCATAAAAAATGACATGCGATGTAATTTGTGTTTCGTTCATAAATTCATAAAGGTTATATAAACTCACCGAGATGTTAAACAAAAAAGATTTTGTAGAGAAAAAAAAAATATTTTCAGTCCTGACAATTTTTGTAAGTTACAGTTTTTTGAGTTACAGCTCTTTAACAATATAGTCGAAAGAGCCGAAAATCTATTTTTATTTATATAACATATAATATAAACAATAATCGTTACACAGTTATTATAATGTTTTGAAGATTTGAGCTATTTTGACCATTTTCAAAGACCTTAATCAGTCAAATTTTAAGAACAATAAACTTGCGTAAACTGTTGAAATAATAAGATGCAATTTGAAAATCTGAAATTAATTAAGTTGAGAGAACTCTAGCTTTGCTAATTTCTTTATTATAACTAATTTTCTTGTGCTATATTTCGACCAATTAGTAACTTTTTCTTTCTAGAAAAATTAAATGTATGTGTATTTTCAAGATCTTAAACTTTGATCTGTAATATTTCAATTCAAATATACTTATCGAGATAATTAGCAATAACCTCAAGAATCACCCTTTGAGCCCAAGAAAAAAGGTAAAATTGTCTATTTTTATAACCTAAGTTTTCGTTTGCATGACCCATATTTTTGCTTCCGTACTTATCGAAGGTAACGGAACTTATGTGATCGTTGTGAAGGACAAACTTTTTTGTCTCCGATTTCAAAACTTCTAAGACAGAAATCCTTTTCAGACATCAGGGAACATTTTTAGTTCTGTATGTTGTTCTGTCTATCACTCAATTTTGCGAAACATAATCATAAAACCTATCTGCCCGATTTTAATGAAATGGATCGTATTCGTATAGGTAATAATTAGGCCTTTGTTGCGGTCCCGCGTAAGTTTCGAACTTCTGCGCCTACTTGTTTCTCTTCCATATGCGCACAAACATACATTTATTTACATCTATACCTAGAAAAGTACTCATCTGATTTTTTATAAAATGTTGTTGCTTTATCAAAAGTAGTAATCTATACTCTTCAATACCTTTCATTTGATACCCCACTCGCGTGACGTCAATTAT
Source organism: Gerris lacustris (assembly GCA_951217055.1). Lineage (NCBI taxonomy): Eukaryota > Metazoa > Arthropoda > Insecta > Hemiptera > Gerridae > Gerris > Gerris lacustris. Next base: position 85,269,484 of record OX578277.1, read on the forward strand.
CCACCATTTTGAATTTGTACAGCTAATAATTTTCATGTATTTTTTTTTGTGTGCGCGTCAAAACGATCTTTAAAACTGCAAAGTTTCATGCTTTTATCTCTTTTGATTCACAAGTTATTGGAACCGTACAGAGCGACAGGCGGACAGACAGACACAGGAACGAAACCATAAGGGTTTCTTTTCTTGTTTTACCAATGAAACCCTAAAAAGACTTTTTATTGGTCTATAATGATTTTGTTACAGTAGTGATGGTGAAAAAATTTCAAATATTGTAATTATGCCCAAACAATGTCATACAAATTTTTTTTTTATTTTTTACAATTTTTAGTTGTTTTTGTATATTATTTGTAATAAAAATTAAAAGCATTAACGTGAACTATAATTTTAAATTATTTGTAGATTTTGGTGTTGGCAAAAGCAAAAATATAATTATATGAAGAAATTATCATAACCTTGCTTTTTTAACTTGCAAAATTTAAAGAGCAGAGTCGTTTTAAATTAATCTGGGGCTTTCTGAGGGCTACTTTCGACAAAATATTTATAATTCATTTTAATCAGATGTATTTTTGAAGATATAGGTGTAAATAAATGTATGTTTACGTGCATGTGGAAGAGAAACTAATGAGAGCAGAAGTTTGAAACTTATATGGGACCAACAATGACCAACAATGTCAATGACTAATTCTATCTGAATTCTAAATACTAGATACCATCTAAATTCATTAAATCGGATAAGCAGTTTTTGAAATATGTTGGCTCGCAAAAAATGGGCGAAAGACAAGCACTAAACCAAAAATGTTCCCTGATGTCTGAAACGGATTTCTGTTTTAGAAGTTTTAAAATCGGAAACATTAAACATCATTGAAACATAACTTACATTGTCTTAGGTAAGCTGTAAGCTCGAAAGAAAAATTTGTTATCTTGTCAGGTTTATAGTAAAATGAATACATAATTGATTGGCCAAACTAGTGTAAAGAAAAATTGTCTGCCAATCAGTAATTTGCCAATCTATAATGATTTTATATTTTTACAATTCATTATAGTCTAATTTATTTAAATTTTCTTTTTTTACTTTCTCGTATAAAGAAATAATATTTTCATGGCGCGATGTGTGATTTACACGTTTTGAGGTCCCCTGAGGTTAAACTACTGGGCCAATTTTGACGAAATTTGGCATACATGTTCAAAAAACTCTTACCCCCAGGCGAAATTGTGAAATTAATTTTAGTTCCAAAAACTGTTTGGGGCACTACCTCCAAAAACTCAAAAAAACGTAAAAAGAAATCATTTCTCGAAAACAGTTTCGAGGATTTTGATTATAAAATTATAAAATGTAGTCTATTTAAATACGAATCTAAATATATAAGCCGTTCTCCCGGGAAAATCTAGTTCCTGAGAAAATAGCTTTACACTGGGACGGAAAGAGGCCGGGTTCGATTTCCCGCCGAGGAGAAGTTATTTGTATGGTAAATAGTCTAAAATAATTAAATGTACCTACGAAAACTAATAAATAGTGAACACTAGACTATGTAATTATTAACTCTTAAAGTTTGTTTGAGTTGGCGCGGAATGGTTTTTTTATTATAAATCTGCCAAAATTGTAGTGAGAGTACCAATATAGCCCACTATAGAAAGCGGTTATTGTTATATATTAGCGGTTAATTCATTAAATAATTTGGTTTTATTATAGGTATAATTTAGCAATATTTAATGAGCACAGGTACAGGTGGTTGAAATTAATCTTGAGCTATCTTAGGACTACTGTAAACTGTAAACCATCCAAATTTCTTGAAAATCAGAACATTATTTTGAAGATATAAGTGTAAATAAACGAATTTTTGAACACTGTGGATGAGAAAGAAATAGGGGCAGAAGTAGAAGTTCAAATGGGACCAACAATGGCATTATGAACTACCATTATAATATATTTTATTATAATATAGATAAGCAGTTTTTGAATTATGTTAGTTAAAAAAAAAATGGATGCAGACAGAGGGACCGAAAAAGTTAACTGATATCTGAAACGGATTTTTGTCTTGTAATTTTTGAAATCGAAGACATTATACTAGTTCATTAAAGTGTATAAGTTGTGTTGGTATTAGTAAGAATAGTAAGAGATAAGGAAGAGGGTTAGAACTAGAGGCAGTCAGGGTGGGAGTACCCGGGACTCGGTACACATGACACTCCACCTTTCATTCCCTTTCTCAAACTGAATAGAACCTAATTCACTAGTACATTAAAATTCCACCAGGTTCAGTAGCGGACGGCCTTGTCCCGTCAAATCGTAGTTAACAAATGCAGCCTCCAAATTTAATTATTTTAAAATAATTTTTACATATTTGGCATCTACTAATGCTTCTTAAGGGCGGCTAGTTTTTAGAATTTTGAATTTCGTTCATGAAAATACAATTTTTGACTTTTAGAGCTTTTTTAGGGCTAAAATAAACCAAATATAAAAAATCTAAAAACTAGCCGCCCTTTGGGATTTAGTTGTGAATCTTTTGAAAAAAAAATCAGCTCTCTATCTCTTAAAATAGAGGCCCTATTTGTTAACTACGAAAACACTACAGGTTCCCGCCCCGCCTTAAGTACAGTTGTTGTAATCTTTTCCAAACCATTCCAACAGTTATTAGTGAATATAACATCGGAATTGATTTAAATGATTGTTTGATTTGATTATTGGAATTGATACGTTTATGGTAAAAAGAAATAATAATAAGTTTTTAGCCCAGTCAAATTAGACAAATTAATTACCAACATTCAAAGGAATAATTCAAAGTGAGCCAAACTTTTGTGTACACCTTTATTTAGTGTTTTCAAACAACATCCGTAAAGTACCCTTGATTTGACCTTGAGCTTCACGAGTTATAAGGCTCAGATGAGGCCAAAATTTAGTTTTTCGCTTATATCTCCTTCCCTATTGACTTTAGGTATTGGACACTTCTTAAAGAAATTAAAGGAGAGAAAAGTTTAAACAAAAACGTATTTTTGTAATTTTTTTGTAAGACCAACCGTTTTTGTAAAAACTCGCCGTGAAAGTTGAACTGAAGAATAACGCTACAGTAATACCGAGTTCCACAACCAATTTGAGGTCTAAAATGTAAAGAAAAAGCGTATCGAAGTGTCCTCTTTGAACAATATTAAAACAACACGGTTCCCGAGATAATAGGAAGGTTATGTACCATAGCCGCGAATCTTGGCGAATCAGCAAATCAGGCTCAAATGTGGAGAAAATTAGGTTTTTCGCTTATATCTCTATTTAGTCCAGTCAAATTAGGATATAATTCTGCAAAAAATGCCAAAGTTTTGGAAAAAGGCTAATATGTTCGTTAGACTTTCCTGTCTAACATACTAAAAGTCCCCGAGGGTGAGGGGGGAGCTCGCCTCCTCCCCCCCCTCCCAGGGGGGTAATAGGTGTTTTTTTTGCTTTTTACCAAAAATCTTTAATAATATTGACATAAGGCGAATTATGGTTATTTAAAAAATTGTTCTTCGGTAAATTCCCTCCCCCCTCACCTACTTTATTTTTTATTACCTAATTTTGAGTTCTTGTTATTCAAAAACGGTTGGACCTAAAAAAAAACTTTAAAGGACAATTTTTATTGAATATTTAATGAAGAACAAATTTGTACATAACCATAAATCGCCTAATGTCAATACTTTTCGAGATATTTGGTAAAAAATACATATCCCCCCCCATGGGGGGCAGCCCCCCCAACCTTGGAGACTTTTAGTTTGTTAGACAGGAAAGTCACACGAACATTTTAAGCCACTTTTCAAAAATTTAGGATTTTTTGCAAAGTTATATCCAAATTTGACTGGACTAATGTGGTTTAAGTTCATTACTTAAGAAATACAAATTTCGATTTTTTGGTTTTTTTACTACTGCAACAAAACTATTTTGTCTACAGGCTTCATTTTGTGCTTGAATTAAAGCCAATTAAATTTACTACAACTTAATTTCTTATGACTTTTCTTGGAGGGTAGAGGTTTTATGCCGATATTCGCCCCGAAACAAGAGCAATACTTAAATTTTCAATTTTTTGGGAAACACTGCCAATTTTTGAAGTGTCATATCTCAGTAACTATTTGACGTATAGAGTTGTAATTGGATGTAGAGAGAAGCCAATTATCTTTACTACAACTTTATTCCTTATAACTTTTCTCGTAGGTTAACAGTTTTACGCCGATATTCGCCCCGAAACGAGAGCAATACTTAAAATTTTCATTTTTTGAAAAAAAAATTCAATTTTTAAAGTGCCACATCTCGGGAACTATTGCACGTACAGAGTTGCCGTAGGTATTAAATTGTTTTACATTTATTGCACTGAAAAACTAGTGTGAAAAATTAACATCGAACAACGTATAGTTTTCGAGGTATATAGCATCAACTGAAATTTTTTCAGTTTTTCACGTATTACGCAAAAAATTAGGGGGGGAGGGGGGCCTTAGGGAGAGGCCTTGGGGGAGGGAGTCTAGGAGGTGGGGGGTTATTAGAGGAATGAAAAATTTGGAAGGGGGAGTAAATAATCTATGAAAAAATAAATATAGGGTGGCTTGAGGTTAGAAATCCCTTATAAAAGAGTTATTTTGCCCCCTCTCCTACTTTATTTTTTATTACCTAATTTTGATTGCTTGTAACTCAAAAACGGTTGGAGCTGAAATGATCATTTTTATTGGAAATGTAATGGAGAACAAACTTGTAAATAACCATAAATCGCCTAATGCCAACACTTTTCGAGATATAAGCGAAAAACTTAATTTTGGTCTCATTTGAGCCTTATAACTCGTGAAGCTCAAGGTCAAATCATGGGTACTTTTCGGATGTTGTTTGAAAACACTAAATAAAGGTACACAAAAATTCAGCTCACTTTGAATTATTCCGATGAAAAATCCTAATTTGACTGGGCTATTTGTTAAATGTTTGGAGGAAGCATATATTAAATCAGAGAACTGTTAATTAAATTTCTCTAAAAAATCTCTTTTAAATTGCCAATTTACGAGGAAAAGGTCTTCCGGATTATGGAGTAAGCAGTTTACGTTGTAGGCTTGTTGAAGATTATTCATTTAGGAATTTATTATTGATTTATTATTCTATGCTTTAGTATCTTTCTGATACATTAAGAATAATATGTATATTTAATAATTGAAATTCCGTAGAAAACAAGAAAACCCCCCAAAAAGAGAAGGTAATTTTACAATATTTATTCTGCCATATTATTTATCTTGTTCAAAGTCCACTTTATACGAGATGAAGTCCTCTCTAGTATTGGTTTTCTCTCTTACATTGTGAAACTTATGTTACATGATAAAATGTAAAACTAAAATATGTAAAGGTCAGAGTGACTAAACAATTTTAAATATTTTTTCATAGTTTTATTTGAGACTAAGTCAATGTTCCAGCATATAGGATTATCGATCCACTGGTACTTTTGCGATCAGTTATGAGGCCCAGCTGGTGAGCTCGTCCCAATTTATTTATTAAAATTAAGAATTTATAAAAATTTCGAAAAAAAACAACTATTTTTTATGTCAAAGTTCTTTGTTTACAAATTTAAAGAAAAAAAGTCAGTTTTCTTAAAAATAAATAAATAAAAATATTAATTTTAAATTTCAAATAAAATTTTGAAAGTACCAATTAATATTGAAAAATTAATTGGTAGAAATAACTATAGTGAATGGAAATTTGCTATGAAGGCACTTCTTCAGTTGGATGATTTGTGGGAAGTAGAGCAAGGTTCTGTTGCAAATTCAAAAATAGACCAAAAGGCTCTTTCCAAAATAATTTTATTAATAGATAAAATTAATTATTCCCACTTAAAAGTGCAAAAACCTCAAAAGAGGCATAGACTTCTTTAGAAAAGGCATTTGGGGACTCTGGGGCCCTATTTGAGGACTCCTAACCTATTGGAGATTGTGGCTGTATGCATATTATTTCTAATTACACTAAACACAAAAACATTCACATAGGAGTCACACACAAAAAGGAAGTGATTATATTTTCACAAATATAAGACAAAATGACAACAACAATAACCATAGCAACATATAAATTACAAACTGTGTTGCACATATTCTGACACAAATAAAGGATAAATTGAAACAAAAATTAGGTTTTTTGTCCCTTCCAAGGCTAATAAAAAAATCGCCTATTCAAATTATTGTAAAGAAACGCCACTAGAGCTACCTAGTAGAAAACTTTAATACTAAAAAGTTTTTTTAAAAAAAGGTAATCTGAAAAAGGCTTCTGATTTCTGATTTAAATTCTGATGCTTTGCCTAATAGTTCTTTCCTGTTGAACATACATCTATTAACACTAAATCATGATTTTTCTAATTCCATTCACTCTTCCGCATCTACTTCGTTCTTTAAAAACCTCATCAAGCATTCGAGCCTCATATTAGATAGAGATTCTTTAGTACTTTCATTGAACCACTCACTTCATTTCTCTGCCAAACTTGCAATATTTTTTCAGGTAAACTTGATTCTGTAGGAGGCAACAACACAGCAGCAAATTTAATATTTATGTTATTTTAAGGATGTTAAGTATAATTCCAAGCGATAAGCGATCATATGTAAGAAGACAAGATTTTTATCTTTCACTTTTCCCAAAGCATTTTGAAGGACTAATTTTAACAATGCTCGGATATAAACTTCATAGAATATGTAAGCTTTCCGTAGCGTGCCTAAAATGCCTCTATCTTTTGGTTAGTTCTCCGCAGTAGGCGGGTAATTTTTTACAAACTCTTGAGCTTTCGACTTCACTACAGGAGCCTGGAGTAGGTATTGAAACTTATCTTCGAGTCCGCACTAAAGTTTTTGGAAACTGCACTTAGTTACTGAAGATAAAGAATTTTAAAAAATATGGGATTGATTTAATTTTGAATTGTTATTACCAAAAATCATTTTTCTCTCCGGCAAATTTAGCTGCATAAATATTAGAAGTGTCAAAATGTTGTGGAAGCTCCTCTAAACTGCACTTTGCCTTAAGCATGGCTTCAGCTCTACTATCTTATTGCTTTTAAACATTAAGTACCACAAATGGTTTGATTACATTTTCAATATTTGTTTCTTGCCTTGTTACTGAAGCTCTAAGTTGACCGAAATTCTTTTAGCTGGCCATGTCTATACTTGGAGTCTAGGTCACTTCAAAAATGTAAGAATTAAGCATTATGTTCGCAAGAATATGAAGAAAGCTTTCTTCGTTAGAATCAAAAACTTTCCAAAATATATACTAAATATATTGTCAATATGAAAAGATAAATTAACATAAAACACATAAAACATTGTCAATATGAAAAGATAAATTAATAATCAATGAAAATACAACAAATCCAACAAAGGCATTAAAAAATAAATATTCTATGATATAAAAGCCATTTAAATAAAGTTGAATCTTCAGAAATTGTATCAGATACACTTGTTCATTAAGAAAGAATCATTGCATATTAAATGGATGCTAGGCTTTTCTTTGTAGAATAATAATAAGCGTCCAAAGATATTATATTATATTTCGAATTCTACAGAAAAAATACAGATCCTAAAAAGACTGATCCGCTAGAAAAAACGTGGTCGGGATTTTTTTCATTCCAATTAGTAGTTTTAAAGAAATCGATTTTATTAATTATTATTGAAATTAAGAGGTAGGTAAGGTATAATTTTCATTTTTTTTAAAAAAAATCACCTGTCCCTTTTACTTAATCACGTTGAAGATAAGGTAATAAAAAAACAAGGAGACAACAGTAAGAATTAAATCTGTTGTACCGATTGTCTTATTTTTTTTAGGTAAAAAAAAAAATAACAATAACAAACTCTAACTTTCTGTTAAATTGCATTTCTAGCTATTTCAATGAAAATAATCAACTTTTATTTACACAAATATATATATATATATATATATATATATATATATATATATATATATATATATATATATATATTGTGTATATATATCTATATATATATATATTGTTAATTAAAACAAGAACTGGGTGTATATGACCAAGCAGTCCAACACCCTTCAAAAAACAAATAAATAAATATATATATATATATATATATATATATATATATATATATATATACATATATATATCTTTTCTTTTGGTTTCTTCCACTTTTAATTCCGATTAAAAATGTTAAATTACGAAAAGACTAGTTGAACTCCCTCAAAAAAAAAAAAAAAAAAAAAAAAAAAGTAAATAAATATATATATATATACAAATTTCTGTTTTCGGATGATTTCTTTATTACAACCCAATTGAGTCACGGAGAGAAAGGAACCAAAACCTTACCCCTTTTTCCCACTTCTGTTATTTATTTCTTCTGCCCACTTTTTAATCTAGCCTCTTGATTGAGGATTAAGAAAAGTTAAAAAAAGGAAAAATGATGATTTAGGCATGGTCAGGGTCGATAATTATGTGGTTGTAAGGGCAGGATTGAGCTAGGACAAGAGGCGCATGCCTAAGGAGAACATGAAGGGGGAAGGCCGCTTGAACGGGGGGAACTGTCAGTAGCCCGTTCGTACCAAACCAAAGGGGATGTGCGCTCGTGTCTACGTCACAAACCTAATGATTGCCATTCATGTAAGTCCTTAAAATAGTACATCATCGATTCAGTTTTCATCCTTTATTCTTTTATTTACTATTATCAATTTATTTAGGAGCAAACTGTCATCTAAAAAACAAATAAATATCAGTTTAAAAAGAAACAATACTTTCAATAAGTTTTAATAGAAAAATAATATTGAAAAGTGTTTAAAAATACTTATATTACATTGTTTAAATATCGGAAACCAATAATAGCAATATTATATAACATAGATTTGTTATATTATCTCATGTTTCCACAAAACTAAGTCCAATATAGATAAATCACTTCAAATATATATATTTAAAAATGTATATTTTATCTGTCGACACACAATTTGACCTTGCTCCTTGAGAAAAAGGTTATCAAAGGACAAATAAATCATTAATAATTCACTTCGAGTTAAAGATAAACATAATCCTTACAAATAAAACAACCACATACTTTTACTGATTAAAATAAAATACAATTATTGAAATAAATATAAATAAATTGGTAATGTAAACAATAAAGTAGGCGTCTTGGCCTTTTCAAATATTAATATTGTTAATAATAATTTAGTAGATTTATTGAAAGGTTTAAATTATTGACTAAAATATATATAATTATAACAAGTAATGAAGTAAAACAGATTAATACATTATTTATTGAATAAGAGTACTTTTATTAGAATAATATATATAAATTAAATTACATATTTTACAGTTACAAATAATAATAATTATAAACGTAGTAATAAAACAAAATTTTTTATTCTACTATAAAACTAAAAGATAACTTTATTTGTACTTGTTTCCTGTGTTAAGCATTAAAAACCTTTTAAAAAATATTACTTATAAATAGGTAATCAAATTAAATTTTTGAACAGTATTAAACAAAAAAGTCAGCTGATTTATTATATAATTGATAAAAAGCCTTCTAGTATTTTTATTTTTTGGATGAATTATTGTGGAATATATGAACGATCTAGTCATAAATTAATATATTGAATTATTATAACAAAAAATATATTAATTTTATTACATAATTTAGTCGTGATTATTGAAAGCTAATCAAGCAATATTGTGTTGGATTTTGAAAACAATACACGATTTTTTATTATTTATTTGCAATGATAATACTGTTACAAATAATGTTACTTAATTTTCCCAAAGTAAACCACGATTAATAGGCAAAAAGCATTATCATTTTAAACTACTTTTTCATCAATTTGGTTTGATAGATTTGTTAGTTAATTGAATTATTATTCAATTAAGTAATTGATTATCTTTATTTAATTTTGATTAAGAAATAATATAGTCATCCAAGGCAAGTATCTTATAACAAATACGATAAAACTCAAATTTTTAGTCACCTTGATAAACTTTAGGTACCAAATTAGTGAAAAAACTAAATAAAATATTAATGTATTCCTATAATTAAAAGAATAACAAATTAATTTTAATAAGATAATAAATTATTACCCTTTTAGTAATCAAGCAGTTTTGTCTTGAAAGACTCAGAAGTAACGCAATTTAAGAACTAAATTAGTCAACTTAACTATTGTGAAAATATAAAAATTAAATAAATTGTTTGTAGTTGAATTAAAATGTGTTTCACTAAAATAATACTTAATTAAGTCATTAGTAATTAATCATTATTGTGTTGAAAGGGTCAGCCAATTTATATTTCAGTAAAGAAAATCAGAAACTAACTTAGATAATTTTATAAATTAAATAAATTAAAAAATAGTGAGGAAAACAGGCTTAATGCTATAAAACACATTTCGATAAGAGACTTACTAGCAATGTAACAGGGATAGTAATTCGTTAATTTCAAACACGTACTTAGTAAGTTTAAAAATAAGCTTTTATAGTCACGAAACAAAAGTCCTGGTTCAAATTAATACTTTCTCCAAGGGAAGTCTATAATTTTAAGTTTTAATTATGTTGAAATTTGTTGTGTAAACGCTGAAACCCTCTTAGTAAGAATTTAATTGCAATTATCCAGCTGTTAAATATCTCATTGTAATTTGAAAAGAGAAAATTAAAGTAAGTGAATTTTTTCCTAGAATTTATTCTTATTATTTACTCTTCTAGACATTATTTGCTTAATTATTAAATTAATATAATTATGAAAAAACCAATTGATTGATTTAGAAAAATTATAATTTTCTAATTGTCTTTATGTTTATATAAATAAACATCTTCATATAAATAAGTTTTGAGTAAAATAATAATATTATATTTGTGACTGGTATAAAAGCTTTAAAGTTTAATACGGTTTCTAACTATACTTGTATTGCAGCTAATTATAAATTTTTATACGGGTTGTAGGGGAAACATCAATGGTAAACAACACGATAATAATAATGTATGTACTTTATAAATAAAATAAATTTAAGTATATTATTTAAACTCGTAGTATTATAGCTCAATAAACTTTAATGTATAAACATCATTATAACGAGTATTTGTTCTTTAATATAATTATAATTGTAGATATACAAATCGTCATGGTAAAATATATTTAAATTAAATTTTGAAAACATAATTCTAATTAATCTAAGAATTTATATTGGTGACCAATATGCCATACTTAAGGAATTAAAGAGTTGATGGAGCTCTCTTAATAGATCTCTTCTTATATATTAAGGTAAGAATCTGTCCATGCAAAAATAATAGTTGTTAATTTATCAAAGCTGCTTTTGACCTTTTTAAGGTCCTCATCAGTTCCGATTATGGAAGAACTAGAGTTACATTAATAACATAATATGAAGAAGGTGAGTCTACATTATGTTAGAGACCGACATAAGATACTTACTGTTATTTTACTAATAATAATGGAATATAGGTTGAAAGCTGCTTTGATGAATAAACAAGTACTATTTTACGGGGAGAGATATTAAGTACACCCTAGCTCTGTGTTTGAATACGAGTTTTAGGGAATAATTAATTTGTTGATAATTAATTAAAAAGGAATTATTTCGTGTCTCCCCACGTAAAATAGTACTTTTTATTTATTATAGCTGTTTTCGACCTATATTCCATTTTCATTCAGATATCAGTAAGTGTCTTACGGTGGTCTCTAACATAATATAGACTCACCTCTTTTATATATTATGTTATTAATGTAATTCTTGGTAACGTTTCGACTATTTAAACTTTATTTAGGTGATTATGGAGATTCATTGCAACAAAAAATGTGCTGTTAACTATGGTCCGATTCTCAACTTATTTTCATAAAAAAAAAAAATACTCAACATTTCTTTACAAACTGTTACATACAAATATACATCTTAAGAAAATCATAAAAAATCTTAGATAATTTTGACGGGTTATGTCACACAGAAAATTTTCTGTCCTTTCAAATGGTATTTCCAAAATTTCTGTATCACTAATATTATAGATTTTTGTCACAATGGAAGAACGTCATAATATGTCAACTTACTCTGAAGATAATGTGCTTCAACTTTAAGATGGAAACATTATTATTACAGTTATTAATACATTACAATAATTATGTCATACCAATAATAGTAACTAAAGTATTATATGGGATTCAAAACACATTACTGTAAAATAATGCAAACTAAATGCTAAGAAAAAACTATTTATATCACGGGTATAGCAATCATATATATATATATATATATATATATATATATATATATATATATATATATATATATATATATATATATATATATATATATGTAATAAACTTTGGACTCAATTAAATTTACAAAGATTACTTTAAGACTAATGAACTAAAAACAACAAATAAAAAGATTTGCTTAAAAATAAACAATAATTAACATCCATACAACCCCAACTTAAAATATATTCATTACTATATTTGAAAGGGTGGATCTTAAACCTAATTAATATTAGCATTCCGATGGCATGTTAAACTTTCTCAGTTTAAGCTCTAATTTCAGTATCACCTCTGGACATACCTAACCACAAATTAAACAACACAACTTCATAGTCGATGTTGAATTATTAATCTTGAATCTGAACCCCTTAGATAACCATGTCAGCGCTCTCAGGAGTCAGATTATAAATAAAATTATTTAATTTCAAAACAAACAAAATAAAAATGTCACTGATGGTAGTGTAGAAAAACAAATCATGATCGATATTTCCCTCACCAAACGATTTTTAATTGAATACCCCCAAATCAGAATTACTAAACTAGACAAAACTAATACTACAGTTATTTTAGATATTATATCTTACAACTATAAAAAGAATAACTGGAATGATTCGATGATAAAGTAACATACAGACAACTCAAAAGTGACCCTTCTGAGAGAATCAAGAAAGGGTGCAAAATTCTGATCAATAAACAATACAATGATAAACCAGAATATTAAAATTTGGATACAAACCGCTAAATAAAACAGGACAATATACCTTTCGAGAATATTGTAGAGCCGATTACGAAATTCCTTGTGGTCAATATAAAAAAAGTTACCTTGGAGAAAGTAATCAATTAATCAGCAACTTAAACAGCACAAGTATGATGAAAGTGAAGAAAATTCAAATACTGCCTTATATTGTCATGAATTGGCCATGAACCACAAATTTAAATTCGAGGACAATAAAATTATTAGTATTGAAAACAAATCCAATCGTAGGAAAATGGTTGAAGCCCTCAATATAGTAATTAGATCAGAATCCACAGTTGATATTAAATCAGACTCAAGATCCCTTAACAAATATTAAACTGGTAGCCAAACCAATTCCATTCATAGTTCCTGCCGTGGTACATTTTAATTAAGAAGAATTAGAGTTTATGCCACACAAATACAGTGATCATTATATAAAAGTTTGACAAAAAAAAGTTGGATGTGTTACAAAAATACATATCACAATTACCCAATAACTGGCAATTAATGATGAACTAATTAATCAATTTAGAAAAACTTTTAGGTTATAAATTTTCGTTGCAGTATTCTAATGTGATACTTAGACTTCATCTATAATGACGATGTGATATGAAGCTTAAATATGACTAGTTACAAGAGTTATGGTTAATGTTTGTTAATTTAGATTAAGTTGTTAAGTTAGAATGTCTTTATCTAGCCAGTTTTCAATTTAAATGTATGTTGATGCGTACAACTTGTGCAGACTGCTAGTGAGCAGAATCTAATAAACAAATTATTGGACAAAGGAACGATGTCTGTAGATCCAATTATCATAATGCATATATCAATTCACAGTTGACAGCGATCTATTTACAGGTATATTCCTAATACTTATCCAGTAAACTCCTGTAAGCAATGGTATTATGATGATCTTCTAAGTAAAGTTTTATTTTCTAGGCTTGAAAATGGCCTATTGGGGCCAAAACGATGCAACCTAACTAAGAGTATTTTTATACCCTTAAGGATCTACGCTTTATTACACAATAATACAAAGGGTGCAATCTTGGAGTTAAATAAATATTGGAGAAGTTATGAGGCATTTCATGAGTGGAGGTCCTGAAATGTATAACATTCACGAATTTGTTTAAATTTCTAATGTGGTTAAGAATAGGATCACGGTTAAAAGGTCATATTTTATTGAAAGTTATTTCTATTTTCGCCTCCTTAAGTTTGATAATCGAACCGTTACAGTATTAAGAGTTGAAACAAGAGGACTTTTTTATACCATTATATTTAGGAATGGTAAAAAGACATAATAGTAAAATACTGCGATATAGTTTTTAAGTAGTTATAAACATTAAATACTATATTGATTTTCTTATCAATCATTCTAGTGAATGGTACTAAAACATGTATGGATAGTACATAATCCAGTATTACTATATACTTTCTTTTGTAACAATTGATGTAAATTATCGTATTTTTGCTTCCGAGCTTATTGAAGCTCAGCTTCAGTTACAGCTGTGATCGTTCTGAAAAACGTGAAAACGTTCTGAAAAAAAAATGTCTCCGATTTCAAAAATTTCAAGACAGAAACCTGCTTCAGATTTCAAACATCAGGGAAAATATTAGGTTCCGTGTCTTTCGGTGAGTCTGTCACTCAATTTGTGAACCAACATAACTTTAAAACCACTACAGGTCCAATTTTAATTAAATTTGGATGGTTTTTCGAAAATAGCCAGCAGATAGCCTCAGATTGATTTCAACCGTCAGCACCTTTTTAAATTTTGCTAAATTGATACTTTAATCCATGTAAAAAATCCAAAACAAAAATGACAAATTTATAAAACGGGGGAAAATGAAATAAAATTGACAATTGTAGGTTGTAATAGTATAAAATCTTTAAAGTATATGAAATAGGACTCGAGGAAGCTATATGCCACAATTATTACTTGACTATTTTTCTTTACAATTAAATCAAGCTTGTTGGGAAAATGCAATTGATATATTTATAAAAATTAGTTCTTGTTTCATTCGTATTTACAAATGGAACAGAATAGATAGAATTCAGTAAATGAATATATAGAGAAATATACATATATATTTTAGAAAAATAAATATATATTTTAGACATGGAATTGACGTGTAGTTTTATGTTTTTATAGTGTATATGTTATAGTTAGTGACAAAATAGTAAAATTTTGTTCAAAGTATATACCTATTATATTAATTGACACTTGGGTCTTATGTTTTGTAAGAATGTGGGTGTCTCTTCTTAGTATATTTCAATATTTCACTACTTCTTTGCTAGGACGAAAAAACCAAGCTAATGAGGATCGTCAGCAGATCTCTGTACTCCGAGAATACCATATTATTCCATTCCTTATATAAAATTTAAATTTATTACTTATAATTCTATTTTGGACAGCACTAACTCCTAATAATAGCCATATATCCTGTTGTAAAAGTCTTAAAAAGTAAAAATCGTCTAGTAAGGTCATAATTTTTAGCATTTTTCTGGCATCAATCTAATTAACATTATCAGAAGAATGTCTGTTCAAAGATAGAACGTAACAATTTGTACAGTATTTTAAGAATAAAATATTTTAACACTTTCCCATCTTTTTTAAAAATCAATCGTGTTATATCAATGTATCAGCTGGCCTAGTCTCCTGATAAACCCACCTACGGGAAGTAGGTATCTTTCCTTTAGGTAAATCTTCTAAAACCCAAGCTTTGTTTCTTTTTAGTAACTTCATTTTAATTTTGCATAGCTTCCTGCCGATGTTCTTAACCGTCAACTAATTCAGTCTCAGAAAACGTTGTTTGTTCCTTCAAGTCCAAAGCCATTATTATAACATAATCTTTGAATTTTGGAGGATTTCTGCAAGGTACTCCGGTCTCGAAGTCTAGCACTAAACCTTGCTTATTCTCTCTCTCCTAATAAAAATAGATTCACTGTCATCTGAGATAACGCCCTTCGTCTCCTAAGCTTTTCCACTCCCAATAGATCTATCTGTTTTTTCACTCTTTCTAGACAGGATATGTTTTTTATCATCAATCTCACGTGATTCATCTATAGCTGATAGATCAATATTTTGACATTGAATATAAAATGTCACGTATGAAATCATTATATTTACGTCTCTTGATCTAATGAGTCTACTGATTTTCTCGCACCAAATACCGTAATCTGTGTAATAACTAATTAAATTTCTGTTGCGTGATTTCTTGTTCATAATTTTCCTCTATGTCTTTGGCATGTGAGCATAGTACGTACATCTTATAATTCTAAGATGTTAGTGAGATTTGGCTCCTTAACAGTCCATAAGTCCTGTGATTTTCCTTTTACCCTTGATGGTCCAGTACGGTTTAGGATGATACAAGCCGTGTCAATCATTTCCGCCAATAAGCCCTTAGGTATAGCTCCGTGTGAATGCATTACAGCCCGTGCTGTTTCGACTACTAATAAATTTTCACGTTCACTACAACCGTTTTGCTCGGGCTTATAGGGCATGAGTAATCTATGCTTTAAAATGCTGTGCTCTGTTAGATGTTTATGTTTGAAATTTAAAATTTAAAGACTGAAATTATACTGATTGAAATGACTCAATGCGGATTAAATGATGTAATTTAATAATTAAATTGTTTTAAAGGAATCACTTTAATTATTAAATTTCTTCCCCGAGTCCAATTAAACTTTTAATTAACTAAATTGCATGTTTCCTATTATGACCATAGGTGACAATGTGAAAGTATTTTGTAACAGATATAATTACTGCAGTAAAGAGTACAATGCTATTTTATATTTAATAATTGCATTTCTATTTTCATTCCCTGAGTTAAAAATTGAACCATCCTCTTAATTATTTCTTAACAATCATAAATCCCTGTAAATTCAATGACTCCTGTCATTACAATATAAATTTACATTTATATATTCACACACACATCATATTGTGTATATATATATATATATATATATATATATATATATATATATATATATATATATATATATATATATATATATATATATATATATATATATATATATATATATATATATATATATATATATATATATATATATATATATATATATATATATATATATATATATATATATATATATTAAATAATAATAGCAAATTAATAATAATAAATAATAATAGCGCAAGACAATTTTCTAACTCAAAATTTTGTAAATGATAATTTATAAACTTTCTTCACATTATATCATTCAATATGAATACCATAAAACTAATTACAATATTAACTTATGACTTTATTAAATTATTCTTAAGTTTATTTTTTTCGCTAATTAAAAAAATAAGCGTTAATTTAGAAATTTATAAAATCTTTCAAAAGTATTAAAATTACTTTTAAAAAATCGTACGTGTTCTGAGTCTTTGTCCTATTGCAATGCCTGATTCCATATGCAAAATACTCGCATACTGTATAATTAGAAAGCAGGTTGTCACTTTCAAATAAAACTCATTAATTTCCCACTTAATAAATAATTAAAAGCGTTGAAGCTGGTTATAATAAGTATTCGTAATTGTGGTTTTTATTATAAACTAATAAAGTTTAATACAACTAAAAATTTTAAATTTGTTACATACCAGATGATAACATGAGTGATAAGAAACAGAGTATATCAACCTGTTTCTCTTGTAAGATATAGCTGTGATTTTCAAAGTAAACCAATTGTTGATAATTTTCATTGTTTTATGGTTATAATATCGTTCATTGTTTTTTTATTGTTATAATATTGTTGCAATATTGTTATTCTTCAGTTAACGAAGAACCCTGTAGATGACATTAGAGACGATGGAACTATAAAGTTCCTATAGTTATATACCAACTAATTTCAATGACCTAACCTACTCTAGTGTAAAAAAAATGTAAGGTTAATTTCTTAGCTTTATAATATGTTTTCCTTATTCCAATGTTATATTGTAGTTGACATAAAATAAATCTATGTTTTTAGGCTTGAGAATGGCCGGAATGTTGCCGATCTTAATGAAACTGTTGTAGTTTTTATACTTATACCCTGAAGGATCCACATCTCTAAATTAAATAAAGTTTCCTTTTCATCTTAGAGCTATCAACTTACTTTATATGTCTGAGTCAAGTTCTGTAATAAATGTCGCATACTTCTTATTATCCAATCGATTTGAAATTTTGGCAAATAGTTTGTGTCTGACGCAAACATAGTTATACATTATTATTCATTATAAAGTGTTGGGCTTAAAAGTGTCTTGTTTAAATACTAATAATATAAATAATTGAAAAGTTTTAGTCTAATATGAGTATGTTATAAATTTTCTCAATAGAAACCACTCTCTCGATAGCTTTTTTTTTTTTTTTTTATAAAATTTGTATTTATAATACAGACAAGATTAATGGGAGTAAACAAGGTTATGAAATTTTAAACTAAGTTGCTTTCTTGTAACTATCCTTCACTCTCTTGACGACATCTCATTTATTACACACTGTTTTATTTGCAAATTAAATTTACCGAGTGATAAAACAGAGTTAGTACTAAAGATACCATCGATTGAGACATAAATGGGCTTAGTTTAGCGTTAAAATTTTGTGAATAAAGTCGTTAAAAAATGAATAAATTGAATATATATATATATATATATATATATATATATATATATATATATATATATATATATATATATATATATATATATATATATCAGAATAGACTTATTATTAGAACAGTAACATATATATTTTATTAATATCATCTGTTAATAAAAGTATTATATTTATCAATCGATATTTTAGGTTTTAAATTCAAAATATAATTTGGATGTTCTTAAATCGAAATAAACTTCAATATATAAAAACTTGGAAGGACATTTATCATGCATACATTACTACGAGTTAAGGTCAAGTGATATAAATCAAAAGATTAACCTGATAAATGTTAGGGTATTTTAAAGGTATTTCATTATTGATGCATTCAATATCAAGCTGATTAAAGATTAGAGCCTAAACGTACATTTGTCATCTTCCCCCACCGAAGGCAAAGCTAAAGCATAATTCATAATATTTAATCATTTCTATGTGGATGGAAATACCTCTAAATCATGATGGATGTCGATGTACTTTTCTATCTGAATTTTAAAGGTCATAAGGTGAATTTTCATGATATCCTTTAAATCTAACAGAAGAAAAATCGTTGCAAATGATCAATTATCCCGTCCGGCAAAAAATACACTAATAAATATCATTAAAAAAAAAGAATCATTTTTATTTTAATGGCTCCTTTAATAATTTATTTATATATATTTAACTCTCCAGGTAAATAAATAAATATAAATATTAAAAATTGATTTGGGATTTAATTTTAACTTGTAACACAGTTATATAACATAGAAGAATTAGCAAAAAAGTTATATCTTTAACTGCTTATTATGGGTATATATTCATTCACTTTTATAACGTTGTTCACATCCACTTTAAAAAATTAACCTTTTAGCAAAAAGAAAGTATAGCCTATAAAAATGCTATACTTAATATAACATAAGTAAGAAACTTAACGAACTTTCTTCCTATTCTCTGATCTCAACCCACTTTTCGAAAGCGATGAATCCATTAAAAAACTGCTGTTTTCTTAGCTCTTGCAGAAATTATGACATTGCAAAATTAAACGGTTTCACGCCCCTAAAGTCGCGTCCACATTATCCCAGTTAGCAACGCCAACTGGCAAACCCGTCTGTTTAAAGCCAGATGGCACCACAGAAAATTCATTTTCTCACTACAACCAACAAACTCAGCCGTGGTATACAGGTTGCTGCTGCTGTTATTATTATTGGAAATGAGGAACGTCGTGAACCTTGTATATTCTGGATACGTCCTGGACTTTCTAGAGGAAGATGTCGATATCCAGCAAGTGAAATAATGTAAGATTTAATCATGGATGAAACTAAATCTGGAGTACAGAAGGGGGACTGGTTTCAGGAACTTCCACCACATGACGAGCAATGATTTCGAGGAAAAACATGATTCTAAATTTTCTATCGACATCTTTCTTATCTGCACCAAAACTCACAGCAATTTCAACCAAGGTGCCGTGCTCTTTTAATTTACAACCCCACAAAACTGATCGATTCTGATACAAATTCATTTGTCCACTCATAGTTCTTCAAGTACAAATTAATTTTTTTTGTAAAAAGTAAAAAGTGAGCAGGGGAATCGAAATAAATAAATGAGAACACTGAAATAACAACCGACTAGACTAGAAGAAAATCAAAGTACAACTAAGCAAGAAAAGAACCTGATTCTGGTATGCTTGGAAAAATAGGTGTCAAGATAAGAAGGAGGAAAGAAATAATTATTTTTAATAAATAAATAAGTGCTAGTGTAATGTTGCCCGAGTCCACACATTGCCCTAGCTTCTTTTGATCCGGACCGACAATCGTCGGGTTTGGTTTGACATGTCAAATGGTACGTCAATGCTAAGCTTGGCAAAATGGTAAATGCCAAGCGACGTTCACATCACACTTAGCAGTGCAATTTGGCCTTGGCATTTGGCATACTGTGGACGCGGCATAATGTAGAGCCGTTTATGTATTCCCTTCAGAATGTTATTATTATCTGCCTCTAGTAACTTGATTATAGTTATTAAAATTATTACGACTTTACTGTATCTCACTTATCTCATTAAAATATAATTAATGTAGGCATAATATTTGCTCTAAGATACTCGCATAAATAATATTCAAAAATTAGCGTATAAAAATAAATGTTTAATAAAAAGTTATAAAAAAAATTACTAAAACTATTTATTTATTTTATCTAATCAAATCTACTAATTTATTTAATCAAACTATCAATTTAAAGCAAGTATATGCATAATATTTAGATTAAAAAATCGCATGTACAGTGCTAATAAAAATTTCAGATAATGTATTCAAACTTATAATTCTGGACTTGTTTTCAATAAAAATTAAGAACTTAGAAATAAGAAAAAAAGAAACACTAAATTAAATCTCAACAAGCCCGGTAAATTTTTACTTAAGGCGTGTTAGGATTTAAAATGGAATTGTTTAGGGTTAAACAAAATCGTTGTTTTGAAAATACTGAATAGTGACTAACTTTTAGGTTACCTCCATATATATATAACCATTAATTTACTCAACGAAAACCCTGTGCAATCAATCAAAGTATTAACGAATTGTTGAATAACAATTCTCGTTATTCACATGGAATTTTTTGAATGACAGATTACATAAGTTAATATTAAATTTTATTTTTCAAATGTATTAACATAAGAATGGCCAATATTACGCTTTGAAAGATTGTAAAATCAAATCACGTCATCCACGACAATGCGACAATTCTAACGAATACTATTATTATATCTAAACCATACTAGAAATATCTCACAAATTGGATCCTAATCACATCTTTATCTATACAATCAAAATGTAAGTAAACAATCAACAAACATACAAATAACTACGCTTCGGGAGTGCCAACCTTCAACATACTGAAAGATTAAGAGCGCAAGTGGAGTTAATATCAATAAATAATAAGAAAAACGGAAAGCCTCTCCATAGAAGAGGGTTTATTTCACAAAACTAGTTTTCGGCCTCTCGGCCATCATCAGTGCAAGTAAATGGTAAAGGAAAAAACCCGACGTTGAGTCACATGAGAGACAAAAAACGGACCCGTTTTTTCGTTTTGTCTCTAAAAAAAAAGACTCTTGAGTCCATTTGTTGTATGTGACTCACCGTCGGGTTTTTTCCTTTACCTTTTACCGGCACTGATGATGGCCGAAAACTAGTTTTTTTAAAGTAACACACTTTTGTGAAAATACTCTGTTTTTACTGGTCTTATATTACTTTGCTTTGTAAGTTTCATCGCACACCTATTACCCCAATTTTGAACCACTTCCCGTGATTCAATCTTCCCCAAATTTTGCACATAGATACAACTAAGGTGAAGAATACAGAAACCAACAAAAAAATAAATAAATAAATAAAAAATGGCGTCAAATTTATTTGCTTTTTAAGTTTCATCTCACACCTATTACCCCAATTTTGAACCACTTATCGTCATTCAATCTTCTCCAAATTTTGCACATAGATACAACTAAGGTGAAGAATAAAAAAACTAAAAAAAAAAAAAAAAAAAGTTTAAAATAAGACCAGTTTTGAAAAATTGCATTTTTATATTAATTATTCATTATTATTTATCTTCAACATACTATGGTATTGTTTGTTTATTTCTATTATATTAAGTTAACAATAGAAACTGGAAACGGAAAATTTAGTTAGTAGGTGAACTAACCAATAGCAACAAATAGTATTGGATATTAGAAAAAGTAGTATTGGATATTAGAAAAAGTTTACCAGCGATTTGGCCCTGAAGTCTGAACAAAGAACCATTTGACATTCTATTTCATGTCTGACTTAGATAAACTGTGGAACAGCCATATTTGTTTACGATTGCTCTAATAAAGTCTTATATGGTTCAATCGATTTTGTTTTTTCTCCTACAACTTCGCTGAAAAATGATACAAATACAATTCACTACATTTTCCTCTCTGGTGTATTCCGTTAATGTTTTTTCTTTATGTCTAGCATATTATTTATTACTACAATTTATATTATATTTTTCGTAATTTCTTATTTTCTCCTGATATTCAAGAAAAGCTAATTTCAAAAATATACACACTTTAATAGTTCTTTATAAAGGGTGAGGATTTATATTTTTCTAATAAAAAATTCATCCGCTGAACAAAATAATTATTTTGTAAATATAAATATTTTGTACTATAATTCTGAAGAACAAAGTTATTATATTTTAAAACAAAATTAATTACCTACTTAAAAAAAAAAAAAAATATATATTTGTCCAAACAAACAATGTCTTGCTATATACTTAAATTATATACATACATACATTACTTAAATCTGACAGTCTATGCATTTCAATTCCACGTGTCAAGTTGTGCGCGCCAGGGAGCTCTCGGCTTGACTAGGCAACGATTAGGTAAAATAAAATAGCAATAAATAAACAAGATATGCGGACTGTAACAAGATATGAGAATATCTTTAAACTGATTAAAAAATTACAATAATGTCAAATAGATATATATGTGTAGCAGCCTTCTTCAGATAATAATCTAGAGGTTACTGCATCGACTACGAAAGTATACAAGTGTACTTTCACACAAATGTCATTTGTACTTTTGAAGTAGATCCAGTAACTAAAATTAAAGAACTTAGGGATCCCTTTAGTTGATGACAGTGCAATAATATATATAAAAATCTGATTTCTTGTACGGCAAGTTCATATCAACAATCATTCAAACAAAGAATAAAATGTAATAGTACATTACGCGTCGAGTGCAGAAAGTAGCATTTTGCATGCGAGTGTGGAGTTTGCACCCGAGCGACAGCGAGGGTAGTAAAATCACACAAGCAATGCAAAATGCCGTTTTCGCACGAGTTGCATACCGTACTTTATCTACGATTGTTAGATTTAAATAATAAATACAGAAAAAAAGTTCGTATCTCTCTCTTGATAAAGA
This sequence comes from Gerris lacustris, assembly GCA_951217055.1. Taxonomy (NCBI): domain Eukaryota; kingdom Metazoa; phylum Arthropoda; class Insecta; order Hemiptera; family Gerridae; genus Gerris; species Gerris lacustris. The sequence goes on from OX578277.1 coordinate 85,292,988, forward strand.
TGGCATTTATTCTTGAGTTGTATATTTTGCCGAATAATTATTTCTGGGGGAGTATTATTCTCCACATTTTCGTCAAAGTCACTTGATTCACTTATTGTTTTTCACTAAAAACTCGATATAAACAGTAATTTTAATAAAAGAACTGCAAATTAGTTTTGTTTAATGTAAACAAACTCGCTTATCGTGCGTAAAGCTGAAGAATTCCTCTTCTTTACCGCGCTAGCATAGTAAAGAAGAGGAATTATTCAGAACTATGAGACGCGCATGCGCAATGAATACAAGTATGTAAATTATCACTTTCTACGCATCTAAACAAAGATATAATGTTTATATTTCGTATCAATCGTAGATAAAATTATAAACAAGACAACTACATAAATGGAAACTCTGAGTGGATAAATTAAAAGTGGACTCAAAATGCATAAGAAACAAGTTTAGTGGTGTAAAAATAGTACATGAATGATAACACCGAATGAATCGATTAAAAGTGGACTCAAAATACATATAAATCAAGAATATAGATCATAGAATATCCACATCCACTAGTATATAAGTACCTATATATTTTTGGCAATATTGAGTTATTTTAATAGAAATTATTTTCATGCTAAGAATAATGATATTATAAAAATATAAGCCAATTCTAAAAAAGTTTATTATTATAAAAGTTTTTTTTTCAAGAGATCGGTAATATTAAAAAAAGTAGATAATAATATAGTTTAAAATTAATAATATAGTTTGCTATTTTTAAACTTTGTTTTCTTTTTATTTACTTACTGTATTATTATTAGATATTACTTAGACCAAGTCGTTAAAAGAGCCATGCTATTCTACTTCGACAGGAGATATTTTAGAAGTCACGTAATGCCATTTAATAATTAATCAAGAATCGAATAAAGTAGACATGAAGCGCGAGCATTCTTAAAACATAAAATACTTTCTCTGTTTTCGGCTCGTTGTACGTGTTAATTAGATAACAACAAATCCTGAACAAAATAATTCATATAAACTATAAACCAACAAATATTGTGTTGACAATTACAAACAGAATAGATAAAAAATCTATTAAAATAGTGAAAAGCTTCAAAAAATGATCCACAACGAACAAAATATCACTTACATAACAAATAAATTATTATCTTTAGTATGTCAGTTTTATACAGTCATGAGTAAGGATAATAATTAAGTATTTAGCAGAGTTAAAATAAAGTTACAGTAAAATAATATTTTAGAAGAAGATATACTACGGCTATATTTCATATCGACTTATACTTTACTTTTTCTATATTGAATTAGACATTTATTAACACCATAGGAGCCTAGAGTAAGATAGTAGAAAAAATATAGTGGATAGTGATAAAATGTTAAATAAATAATTGGGGGAAAAAATCAAATAAACTATGTTTTTAAGTAGGTCATATAGCATTTTTCTTCTCTTTCTTCTTTCTAGTGCAATTGTAGAATACCACTTCTACAATTGCATTGAGACATTACTACTGATAATAATTTAAGTATTTTTTAGCGGATTAATTCTCTATATTATCGACATTTAAAGTTAATCTAATTTATAAGATATAAAATTAAAAAAAATATATTAAGACCTACAATCTCTCTCTAATATTGCTTTTACAGTGAAGAACTCTTATTTTCATGTTAATAAATGCGTCTACAACTATTCCTTACAAGTTTTGTTTCAAAGTCCCTCATTTTGTTTTCACACATAATTTTAATAATTCTCACATAATTATATAATTATAGTGCGCAGAGATGCTATCCTATAATTCTCATAATTGACCTCACGAAAGAAATCACCTCTTGATGAATTATGCTCATAGGGTTTTCGACTTAAAAATCGACCTAAAAAATCAACAATACGACATTGATTTGACAAACAATTTTGATTCCCCTGATGCTTTTCAGAACCGTAGATATATATATATATATATATATATATATATATATATATATATATATATATATATATATATATATATATATATATATATATATATATATATATATATATATATATATATATATATATAAAACACCGTCCAGACATATCTATATTAATATTAACATTATATAACTAAAAAATAAATAAATAATTTAACAGAAACAGTCAAAATTACATTGTAACTTGGTAACTCAAGTTACCACTTTAAGGTTTCTGTACGAAGTAAAATAAATTGTTAGTGCGTAAAGTCTCACGTAAAAAGGGTTTCGTTGGTGTTGTAAACATGAAATTAGTAGTTGCGGGGGGGGGGGGGATTTGGATGTTTTTGACAAAATAGCGTAGAAAATTAAACGCTTTCCACAAGTGTTATATATTTTTGTAATCTACTCTTCAATACCTTTCACTTGATACCCCACTAAAAATTTTGAAAAAATATTTTTTCCCCGTGACAGCAATTAGCCGCCATCTTGGATTCCCAGTTAATCCGACCAAGTTGCTATTCTTATTTTTTCTTTGGCCCATCAGACTGCACATTTTGCATATTTTTCTATATTTTTAGTAAGAGCGGAAATATAGTTTTAGGGGGGGGGGGGGGGACAAGCTAAATTTAGATGTTTTTTGACAAAATGGCGGGAAAAATTTAACGCTTTCTACAAGTGTTATATATTTTTGTAATCTACTCTTCAATACCTTTCATTTGATACCTCACTCAAAATTTTAACCACCAAGTTGCTATTCTTATTTTTTCTTTGGCCCATCAGACCGCACATTTTGCATATTTTTGTATGTTTTTAGTAAGAGCGGAAATACGACTTTAGAGGGGGGGGGGGGGGGGGGGCACGCAAAATGTCGATGTTTTTTAACAAAATAGCGCCGAAAATTGAACACTTTCCCTAAGTGATATATATATTTGTAATCTACTCATCAATACCTTTTGATACCCCACCCAAAATTTAAAAAAAATATTTATTTTCGTGTGACATGAATTATCCGCCATCTTGGATTCCCAGTAAATCAGATCAAATTGCTAATCTTATTTTTTCTATGGCCCACCAGACCACACATTTTGCATATTTTTCTAAATTTTTAGTATGAGCGGAAATACGATTTTAAGGGGGGGGGGGGGGGGGACACGCAAAATTTCGATGTTTTTTGACAAAATGGCGCTGAAAATTGAACACTTTCCCTAAGTGATATATATATTTGTAATCTACTCTTTAATACCTTTCATTTGATACCCCACTTAAAATTAAAAAAAAAAAGTTTTTCGCATGACGTGAGTTATCCGCCATTTTGGATTTGAACAGCTGATAATTTTGGGTTCGCTATATTTTTCCTGTGTGCGCGTCAAAACGATCTTAAATATTGGAAAGTTTCACGTTTCTATCTCTTTTTATTCAAAAGTTATTGGAACCGTACAGAGTGACAGACAGACAGTCAGACACATGAACGAAACTATAAGGGTTTCTTTTTTTGGGTTTACCAACGAAACCCTAAAAAGAAACCTTATATAACGGCTCTGTCTTTCTGTCCGTTGGCTTGTTTTAATTCATAAACTACTATAGCTGGGAAAATGAAATTCGGTACATAGGTTCATCTCCGATGAGGATTTTCATCTTCCGATCGGGATTTCGTTACCGGTCGTTTTTGCCGGATTCACTCCCAACAAATTTTTTAGTAGGGTACCATTGATTTGAGTGATTTATCGGTCAGTGAACAATTTCCTCCAGGGAAACTAAATGAGCTCGGAATTTGAAATTTGGCACGATCATAGAGCTTGACTGCATGCAAACAAGCTAAAACTCCCCAGTTATCGGGTTAATATGGCATGACCTCAAAGTTATTTGTATGTTGTGCAGTTGTGATATCCTTTGGCTGTTAATTCCACTAGTCATTTTACTAGATAATATCATTAAAAAACTCAAAGTATTTAAATAAACTAATATTCATGAAGGAGAATTGTACATCACACATATTCATTGTTTTTTAAAATAAATAGTCAATAATTTAAATTGAATTATTCAACTAATAATTACAAATATTATAATTGGGTAGTTAATTTACAGTACTGTGTTAATTACAGTACTTTGCGCAATAATTAATTTTGTATTACATTTTTTTTTTTTTTTTTATTAAATTTTACATTCTCGCTTCTTTTAAAATCTATGTGTATTGTTTTTTTATTAGTTGTAAATACCAATAATATAATATTTAATAAAAAACTCGAATGAAAAAAAAAATTTAACCAAAGAAAGAATATACATTCGCAAATCGGATATACTTCTGGATGCATTAAGTTAAAGTTTAATCAACGTCTATAATGGGTGTCATAAATCAAGTAAATAAATATAACTTCTATGATAAAGTTATTTTTATCCTCCTTGAATTGATATATGTTAAATAAATGTATCTAAATGCGCCTTTTGGCATGCTATTTTTATAACGCCCTTTATGTAAAATGACAGAAAAATAGGGCATAAAAATCGCCTTTCCTTATGATATATCGAAATGAAGGAAGTATTTGGTTTTTATTTTAAGTTAATCATCAATCATCAGGAAATCAAATATTTTATTGATATATTCTATAATTAATTCTATTTTAAATTACTCTCTTATAAAGAATGTAGAGCAATGCTACATGCAGTATTTACCTTCCTTAGTATCGGAATCAAAAAAGGGAAAAGCAGCAGCCCTGAGGCCTTACTTTATGAAGTTAGTAACTCAAAATGGCTTCAGAAAAGGGGCAACTCAGCAAGCAATATATCGTCAGGAGAATGATAAATAAGCGATTGTGGACAGATACTTCAGGAGGACAAAAAAAATATGGAACTTGCCTCATAAGTTAAGAAGTATACCTGATATCCTTCAAATAAGTTTTCGGCGATATTAGAAATGACTCGAAAACAAAAAAAAAAAAAAAAATAGACAACGAAGACAAATAAATAGTCAGATTAATAGAATGAAATAAATAAAAGCCACTCAATTCTCAAGACGTCGTTTGGATTTAACCAAATGCTTTATCATGCTAAAATAAATTTAAATAATTGTGTTTTAAAAATCCATAGTAACTTTTTCTTTACAAAAAACAATGCACATTTTAATGAGAATTCTTAGTTTTTATATTTAATAAAGAATTGTATTTGTACTGTAAAGAATGATAATTAAAGAAACCACACATTAAATCAAGTCTAAAGACATCAAAGTAAATATGGAAAACGTAAAGATGATGTAAAAGTCTAAAAAGTAGACAACTTTAAGTTTAGGATTTCTCAATAGTCCCGACTGGTCCATACATAAAGAAGGGCGAAATTTTAGTTCAAGGGCCACCCACTTTCATTCTCATATCTGGGAAAACCAGGGAAGGAATTCCTCCACCGATTCGCCCGAAGTAATATGATGCAATCAGGGTGAGGCACTAGGATGGTATTTATAGATTTGGGAAAATTCAAAATGTCAAGAATTAGATAATATAGGGCTGATTATTTTTTATGCTTGGGATTTATTTATTGGCTTCTTAACTAAAGAAAATGGTAACGAGTAAGGCTTCAAAGTTAATTAAATTTTTCCACAAAGAAACAACAAGAACAGGTAAATTATCCTTATTCTAAATTTGATTGATTTGAAATATAATTAACTGAGTGGAGCGAGGTCTCTGCTTCAACTCCTGACTCGATTATTAGAAATTTTGTCCGTCTGTCTGTAAATTTTTTTGTTACACAGTCACGACCAAATGAGTCGTTCTATTTTCTTCAAATTCGGCATGGATGTTCTTTAAAGTCATTAAAATCAATGTTTACTGTTATTTCTTTTATTGTTTTTTTTATTTATTTTTCTTTCGGAATCGAGGTCTACTGTTCACAGAACTACTATTTCGTCAAAAGTATACAGAGTACAGGCACAATCATTTAGACGCTTGTATGCAACCATTAAAATGCTTAGAAAAAAATGTATATACTAAAAAAAAAAAAAAAATAGGCACACAAACCTTGGTTAATTAGTGGACAATTCACGATATCATATTTCTGATGCAATCACCTATGGTATTATATTATTAAAATGTTAAGACAGTCTAAGGAATAAACGACATCGCATAGCGTTTGAAAACTATACTGATTTTACAACGTGGTGAAACAGAAATTTCCCATTTAAACTGGGTGGCTATCTTTATGCGCCTGTGACGTCATGCGCTCGAGATATTGTCGCTTAATGTGTAATATATATATATATATTTTTTTTTTATATATATTTTTTTTTTAATGTGTTTTATGTTTTACATTAATATTGAGGCATTTTTAATTCATTCATTTTAGAGGCCGTAGGCAAAACCATAAACCCATCATTTCATGCGTTTGTCTGTCCGTTAGTTATAACGCACCTACCTATATCTCCGAAAGTACCCAACAACTAAATTTTAAACTTAGCAGTTGTTTATGATTTTATTTGCATAAAGAAGACTGGTAGCCCACAACACTCCTTTATCTTTTTGTCCATGCCTTCCACCTTCTGAACCCCTTGCCCTTGAAGCCAGCCGGCCAGCCCTCGCCCTCATTCTGAGTCTTGCAAAGTCTTGTATTGAGTCTTTCCTTCATCCTCTCGTTCCCTTAATGCAGTCTATTTTAAAACAATATTCCTTTTAATTATTCTGTATTCTATACTTACTCTTAACCACCCGACTCTACTCTAAATCCATATACAGCACTTATGTTATGTGTATATAACTCAAACAGAGGAACGATATAGAAACGCGTAAATAGAGTATGTTAACGAAAGTGACGGACGCCCTGAGTATACAAATATAGTTTTTGTACTAATTCATCGTTGCGCCATATGTTCTTAACAAATGCGTTTTTCGTGTCCCCTCTCTACTTTATTTTCACAACGAAAATTTTAAGAAAATATCTATGCCACCATCACTTATGAATAGAGACATCGGTTTAGATTAATTGCATTTAGACATCAATAATGGATTTAAAAGAGTTTGTATCACAACATTAATAAAAAGTATACTAAATATAATATACTGTTAAAGACCCAATTATGCCAGTTAATGTACTCGACAGATTTGTTTCAACGGCTCCGCCTACGGACCACAAAATAGCCTAGAAAGCACATATTTTGCCATTTTATTTCAAGTTAATAATATTTTAATAATATTTAAAAAATATTAAGTTTTAGGTTCCGTAGGTTTATTCATTTACAATGTAAGATTATTCATTGCTATTATACCTAATCTATCTGTAGAACATACTAGGCATCACGTGGCTCTATCATTGAAGCGAGCGTATGGAAATAAATATGTATTGAATATTGAAAAAATAGATAATCATGAATCATGATGAGTTAATAGATATAGGGTATGATAGTAGTACAGCGGCTAGTAGTAAGGGAACCACCCCGCATTCTTACTATTCCTCTAACCACACATCTCCCTCCCTGCTTTATTAATACTTTTAGCCATCTTTATTAATTCATAGCAGTGTCGCTGTTGGTTTTACTGAAAAATGTTATTGGAAAAAAATGTTCGTCTCATCAAATAGATTATGTTAGAATTTTTTCCCGTTCAAAAATTCCGATTTTAATTTTAAAGCGCACGTTTACGCAGGCGTTGCGCGCGAACGATTAGGCAGACAACGTTAATTGTCCAACGAACTCGTCCTGAGCATTGGTAAAATGAACATGTGTACCAAATTTCATCAAAATCGGTCAATTTTTACTCAAGTTATCGTCGTACGTTTCAGACACACAGACACACAGATACACAGACACCCAGACACGGAGAATATTTCGTTAAATGTAGGAAGCTCGCTACGCTCGCTTCAATTATAATATCGAACATGAGTAATCTAGTGTTATACGATATAAAAGTAGGTTTATTTTTAAAAGTCAGTTTTAGATTTCAAATTCAAATTAAATAATAGTGCAATCGATTTTTAGTTTTTTCAACAGTAATAAATTAGTGGGAGGGGTCATGTTTATACATCGCATCGTTACAAAAGGTCAAGTTCAGAATAGTAGAACATTTAAATGTATTTTCACAGGGAAAGAGTAAAATAAACTTATTCTTCACAAGAAGGGTCATATTTTATTATAAATCAAAAGGTCAAATTGAGAGGTGGAACAGTATTTCAACTGATTTTTTTTTTTTTTTTAATAAAAAGAGAATTATCATTATAAATATTGAATATAAATAGGGATACTTTTTGCTAACAGTTGAGAGATTGAATATAAGGAGGCTAAAAATTATATGTATATTGTTTTGTTATAAATTTAAGTTTATCATAAATAAATTGATGAAAAATTGGCAGGAGAGTTTGAAATTAATCATGTATCAATTTGCCAACATTTTATGTAAACTAAATGCATGTATATATGTTTTAATAAATCACTCACTCTACATGCGATTTTTCATTTAAAAAAAAAAAGATCAATAACAAACAGTCATATCAGATGTAAAAAAAAAAACAATAAAAAAGAACTAGCACTTTAATTAAGCTAAACCTAATTCCAATATTCGAAAGTTCAAAGTTTACGTATAACAAGACCTTACGTTTCAACGTAAAGAGGTTGTAATGCTTTGTAGGTGGAACTGACTAATTAAACTTTAATCATTTCAAATACATGCACATCTGCACTGCAGACAAAGTCCACTGCCAACAAGTTAGCTGCAGTTTACACTACAAGCTCACTACGTCTAAATAAATTGTTCGTTATATGTATACAAATTTGTGTGCTTGTGTGTTCTTATTCTATTATAAAGTAGGCCAAACATGTCTTACATAAATTTAAAGAGAATATCTACTTCACAATGCAATTCCTTTTTACTCATTTTTATTTTCTTCTGTGTTTTATTTATGAGTATTTTTATTTTTATATTTTTGAGAGAATTTTTTTAAAAGGTCACTTGGTTATAACCGACCGTATTGATATACCGGTGTATTTTCTTATGCTCTGTTATTAAAAGTCGAGATGAAATATATAAGGGGGAAATGTCTCTTTAAGCTACTTTACTAGAAAGCTCCGATCAAGTTTTATAAGTCTACCTAAAAAGTAAGGTAGGAACAAGGGTTATTAAGATAATTAGAAATTATAAAACCATATACAGTTTATATAATATTAATGTTTCCACGACAAAAAAAAAAAAACACTCAAGAATTAGTTTAAGAAAATATATAAACATATCCTACGGTAAACAATACCGAATTTTGACACGAAATTCATTTATAATGTACGATTTAATCCATTTAATAGCTGTAAATAAAACCATGCAACAGGACCATAAAACATACTGATTAATTTAGTAAATATATCATGCAGAAATTATTAAGTAATATTAGAATATCAAATATTTACATTTCATAAGGAATTGCATATATATCATCAATATTATTCTCTGTCACTAAATAAAATATAATGCCTTGTATATTAATTTAATCAATTTTTCGAAAAATTTGAATGTACCAATATGAAATCAGATTCGAAGAAATGTAGGTCATAAATTTGATTTAATCACTATATAATTCCTAGATGCATGAGCTATGATTTTTATTCAAATTAACTGGTGTAATTTTGTATTTGAATAAGTCACGGTTTGCAAAAGAGAAAATTAATAATGAAACCTGAACTTTTATAAATTATTTAGTTTCTCTAGCACGTCATACACCCATGAAAAATAATTTAAACAATACCTATTTTATTAGAGTTTATATACGAATAAAATATTTATTTTGCATTAATTTTTCAAAAGGAAAACGATACATCAAGTAAATTGCTCAAGATTAAACTTACTGTTGTAATATTATTAATTATTTATTTTTAAATTGAGAATAAAGCAAAATAATGTTAATAGATCAAACAAGTAAGGCGCGCTTCACGTAAGTACGTGAGGCGATAATGGCCGGTTTCTGACCGATTAAGTGTAATAGTTGCATATTCTTTTTCTACACTTTAATACCTTTAAATTTATGTATAACATGTCATGGTCACTAAAAACTTTTTTAGTCCCCCACCATATTGGCTGCCATCTTGAAAATATTAGGTGTGAAATTTTAATAGTTGCATATTCTTTTTCTACATTTCAAGTCCTTTAATTTGATGTATAACATGTCATAGTGACTAAAAACTTTTCATTAGTCACCCACCATATTGAAAACATTAAATGTGAAAAATCGAAAAAGTGTCCAGTTGTCACAAATGCCGAGATGCACCTGTGTGCAGAATTTCATGTTCCTAGCTATAGTAGTTTATGAATTGAAACAAGCAACAGACAGACACAAACGGACAGACAGACAGACAGAGCCATTATATAAGGTTTCTTTTTCTACTTTGTACAGAAACCTAAAACTAAAGCACGAAATTTAACGATTTTGTTAAATTTCGTGTGTAGTTTTGAATGTAAGGCCCGATGCACACAGAAGAGGCGAGAGGTGGAGGCGTGGCGCGGGCAAAGTGCAGGTGCGGCGTGAAACACGCCTCCTCCATGTAAACATATAGCCCAATGCACACAGAGCAGGCGCCGCTTTCTCGCCTCCTTGACGCCTCTTCCTCACCTCTTCACTTATTTTGAAGAAGCGTGCTCGCCCGCGCCGCGCATCCGCCTCTCGCCTCTTCTGTGTGCATTGGACCGTTTACACACGCATGTTCCACGCCGCACCTGCACCTCGCCCGCGCCGCGCCTCCGCCTCTCACCTCTTCTGTGTGCATTGGGCCTAAGGAGGAAATATTTTAAACTCGTTCTTGTCAAATATTATGTGGTATTATGTCTTATCAAATATTTAGTGGTGCAATTTACACTATTTTACTTACTTCGTTTCAAGAGGTAGTGGTGCAATTTACATGGTTTGACTTACTTCGTTTTAAATTGGACTGGTGCAAGTTTCATACTTTGATTTACTTCGTTCAAAAAATGGTGCAATTTACAGTTCCCCAAAAATAACTGGTCTGATTTTAATGATTTTTCATAGTATGTCATGCTTAGCCCTACTGTTGGTTTCTTATTAATTTTTACTTCATAATTAACCCCTAACCTCTAACCACCTCTACTGATTGAATAGTCGAAAAAATATTCCTTTTTTCAATTACAAGAGGTTATTAATCTTATGGATATGCAAGAAATTATTTAAGAGGCCATTCTTTCACCTAACGTCGGGGTTACAAGGGCTGTTAAATGAACAGGACAGAATAGGGGGGTTTTCGTCTTTTTATAAATCTTAAGAATGAAATTTGCAATTTTTTTTTTTTTTTTAATATGAACGACACTTAGGATGGGTAGTTAGAGTGGATACTAATGCAGTTAAGAAGCTTCCTTTTAAGAGGGTACTTGCCCTTACTTACGCGCTATAGGTCGAGACGCCTAGGTTTTTCTCAGACTAGATAAAGAAAGAATAGGAAGAGAAAAACAGGAGTAAAAGAATGATTGGAGAATAGAGGTTTGAGTGTTTCAGGTGGGAGATTGAGTCAATGTCAGAAACCAGGCAACTAAACCAAGTGGGGTTTTGGAAGGGTGAAAGAGGAGCTAGCAAGAGTAATGTACAGGGTTGAAATGGATAGCGGCCAAGTTTCCTACAGGCACGTCCATCAGATAAGAGGGGTAACATTTGGTGGGGGATACGTCATTGTCATCATTTATTGTTTTTTGAAACAAATCAAATAGACTATTGCTTATTTTCATTTATTGGAAATGGAATTGACGACAATTCAAGAGAGAAAATATATATTTCCTACTTACACACATAAGAATGCAGTAGATAAAATAAAATAACTATAACACGTCACATAGAATTATATGTATATTATCTCTATTGCTAGATATCAATAGGAAATATAGTATATTTGTAGGAAATAGTCTGCAAATTAGTGTTGCACATAGCTTCCTCACATCCTATCGCATACTTTAATAATGTTATAATTTTGCTAACTATTACTGCATAATTTATTTAATGTTTCCCCCTTATATTCAAATCTGTCAAAATGGTTTTTTTTATTTTTTTTTATTTTGTTTTTTACATGAATAAAAATATTAATGTGCGCAGGTGTTGAAAATTAACCTGGGGTTATCAGCGGGAATACTTCTAAAGACATAGGTGTAAATAAATACATGTTTGTATGCATGTGGAAGAGAAACTAATGGGCGCAGAAGGTTGAAACTTCATAACTTATAACGATACATCGATAAATCGATCTAGCGATGGTTCAATCATATCAAATGGATGTGAAATAGCCGATCCCCTCTCGCCCTTTATAAAACAGAAAGTGTACCGGGATTGCTCAGTGAACCCGTGTTTAGAGGATGAGTGAAACCCTACATGATAAAAAAAATCGGTCCGAGACAACTCAGACAAACTTTCTCATATACGAGTTTATAATTACTTAGCCCAGTGTTTCCATTTATTAGTTTTCAAATATACATTTAAATATTATTGAACATTTCATCAAAATGTATCATAAAAATAACTTCTACTGGGCGGGGAATCGAACCCGGGCTCTCTCCGTCCGCGTTTTAAGCTAATATCTCAGGAACTAGATTTTTCCCGGGAAAACGGCTTATATCGTTGGATTCGTATTCAAATGGACTACATTTTAGAATTTTTTCAATCAAAATCGTCGGAACCGTTTTCGAGAAATAATTTTTTTTCATGTTTTTTCAAAGTTTTTGGGGGGTAGCGCCCCCAAATTTAGAGCTAAAATTCATTTCTCGATTTCGCCTCGGGGTATGATTTTTCTGAACATGTATGCCAAATTTCGTCAAAATCGGCCCAGTAGTTTGGGCTCCAGGCGTCTGCACAGACGACAGACAGACGACAGACGACAGACGACAGACAGACATTTTTTAAAAACCACTTTTTTGGACTCAGGGGACCTCAAAACGTGTAAATCCATCAAAATCTCAAAATAGAATTTTCGCGCCATCACAATACTTTCTCTTTATATGAGAAAGTAAAAAGGTTCACGGAAATAAAATATATTAAGATATTTATTTAACAATTGATTAAAAATAAATTATTAAATACATACCTTGAAAGTATTACATTAGATAAATAGTTTTTGAGTTATCATAAGAAAATTGATTTTGAAGGTGCCGAACTAGAGGATACATACAGAGATAAGTGATTCTGACAGCAAAAACTAAGATAATTTGATTTAATAATTTAACCTGATATAAAAAACCTAAAATATAAAACCAATAATGACGTATGCTCACATTCATGGAGGTATGAAGTACAGATGTGAGCATTGTTCCTTAAAAAATAGTAATATTGACAGGCTGAGGGTAGCTATCAAGAAGATGGACTGTATGATGCGAAATGAAAAGTAAAAAGTGGATAAAGGAACGGAAAAGGCAAAAAAAATATGAAACTACCAATGACCCTTTCCAGTTTGATTAAATCTTGCAAAAGAGCACTTCCCTAAAGAACAAATAGAATAATACAGTATTAGAAATAGCTTAAAGTGTTTTACTTATTTAATTCATTTATTCGTAATAATTTAAAAATGTTTTAATTTAATTTAACAACATACTATACGAAGGTAAATTCATACTACATTCATACATCCTCATAACATTCATACATACATAACATAGTAAATTCATACATCCTCTCTCTCCACAGCTCAGGACTTCATGTTCTCTAGTGGAGAGATAACCTAATGTAGTATTAAATTGTTAAATCAGGAAAAAAGATAACTCGATGTAATGAAATATTATTATGTATTAATATGTTGTATTTTTTTTATTCAATAAAGGTAAATTAAAATCCAAAAAAAATCCAAAATCCATACATTCTGTCACATCCTTTAAAATTAAATTAAAACTTTTTCAAAATAATCAACTAATTTCTACAATTATCGCTTACTCGAAATATCTTAAGACCCATATCTTAAGATTATCAGACAACTGAAAAAACAAGGATTGTTCGAATAAAAGAATTAAAGAAAAGGGTTTATAAGAAATAAAGACTGGTCTTAAAAAGAAGAAGAAGACGAAGAAAAAACATATAGGAACTGAGAAAATGAAATAACAGAGCTCAACTTCGTTTTCTTAAATTTAAATAGACTCGATGCTTTTAATGTTGGTTTAAAATGTACCCTTTCCAGTTAGATCAAATCTTGCAAAAGAGCACTTCCCTAAAAAACAAATTGGGAAAAGGCGTCATGTTTTGATTGAGTTGAAAGTTTAAAACCGCTTGAGGAAAATGGTCTAAAATAAAGACAGGTTGGATATATAGTGTGAAAATTCGAGGATGGATAAACAAGAATGAAAAGAAGCACTACAACTGCCGCTAACTTCGCTTTGGATACAATTCCTACTTATATGAGAAGTACCTTTTTCATACTTTATAGAAAGGGATAAAGTACAAAGTTCAAATGATGCACTGATGCTTTCCACTTATTCAAGTAGTTGCATTCATTAATATTTTCATTCAATTCATCAAAGAATTTTTGTTAACTAAATTAATAAATTTATAAATCTTCTAGAATATTTATCTCCTATATTTATTTAATTAGTATACAGATTTCCTTTGCAATTAAAAACTGTTACTATAATTAACACGGTTTAAGAAAACTTGATTTTAAATTAATTACATAACTAGGATAAGTAAAAATTTTTGAAAGAATAGTGTCTCCACGTAAAAATGTATTTATTTATTTTCAAAGCTGCTTTCAGCCACAATAGAGCAGCTACTGTGGGCCACCATCAGTGCCGGAAAGTGAAAAATGTTAATTAAAAATTGAAAAGGTTGGAGCGTAGTGAGTTATGCCCAAGCAGCAAACGAAATAAGACCAGTATCAAGTCTTATTTATGATGACCTCCACTAACGCTTCATATTTTAACTTAAAATAAGTAAAACCTTTGATAATGTTAACTTAAAGGAAAATTTTCATTTTAATTGGTTATGAATAGGAAAAATACATTAAACTGTAGAAAATATACCTACCCTACAATAAGAAATAAATAAATAAATAATAAAATGGTCTGTCAATTAGTGTGACACATAGCTTCCTCGCAACCAGTGGCGTAATATATTTTCCCAGTTTTAATTTTCAGTATTTAATGTTCCCTGTTTTTTAAATGTCAAAATTGTTTTGATTTTTTTACATGAATTAAAGTATTAATTCAGCAAAAGTTAAAGAGCGCGGACGGTTCAAATTAATCTGTGGTTGTCTGCAGGTTACTTTCGGTAAACTATAAAAGTTTTATACAAATCAGATCAGTACTTTTGAAAATATAGGTAAATAAATGTGTTTTGTGTGCATGCGGAAAAGAAACAAATGATGAGCAAATGGAAACTTATATGGGACCAACAATGGGCTAATTTATTGACCTACTGTTTGAATTTCTTTAAAATATGTTGGGTTCATGTTCATAAGTTAGATCGCAAAAAGTGAGTGACAGACCGCAGACAGACACAAAACCAAAAATGTTCCCTGATGTCTAAAATAGATTTCTGTCTAGGAATCTTTGAAATCGGAATCGATTTCAAGGTAACGATCACATAGCTCCCGTGCTTTCGGTAAGCTCGGAAGCAAAATAATTGTATATTTACATAAAATACACAATTTATAATTAAAATAATTGTTTTACTTAAAAAAGAAAATGATATCATAGAACATCCATAGATATACGTTTGAATCCACTAGACATAAAACAAACTAATATTATTATTATCTAATCTGTTACTAGTTTTTAATTTACAGTCGTACAAAATACTGGGGAATAGGTATTTTTCAATTCTGTGAGTGATTTAATTTCGTTAGTTCAAAAGTTAATCAATGCCAGAGTTTTTTCTGAAAGTTTTTGGATCTCATATAAATTGGAACTGGACCCGAGGCAGTTTTCAGTAACAAATCTCAAAACTTTTTGCTCGTAGTAAAAGAGTTTCTCGAGTTTCAAATTCAGATTTGATCCTGCAATTTAAATTAAATACTAATAACTAATCGCAATCTTGTAAAGGGAAGACAAAATCTGACTTCATACTTGTTTAACCTTCAACACACAATTATAAGCTGCTTTTAACTAATGAATATTTAAAAATTATTTTAGGTCTATTTTAAGTTGAGGTTTTATTCTTCATCTTTTCAATCTATTTCAGCCTGAGAAAATGTTATCTGCAACTTCCAGGCAACACAATTAAACAAAAAGTTTATGTCTGCTAATTAGTATGACAAAACACACAGTACCTATGGGTTTTTTCCTTTTATATATAGAAAACATAGTGTTATGTTTTCTGATCCTAACATCTTTAGACCGTTATTATCACTTCTGACTAATCATAAAACTCCTCTTTAGCAATTTAATTATTACGTAATACTATAAATCAAATAGCGTCTACAACCACCTCTTTCAATTTTATGTATTTCTCAGCGCTGATGGTGAGAGATGTTTATCATTATACACTTTGTCTGATGATATGAATAACACATTTCCGTGTGGCTTTATACCTTGAATTAGGGTGCTCTCACACTGGATCCGACTACATGCGACTTCCGACTACGAACGACTACGCACGACTTGGTAGTACGACTTGGAGCTCTCACACTGGACCCGACTACGCACGACTCGGTAGTACGACTTAGCTCTATCCTCTACATTTCACCCTCTACATTCAGACTTTTTGGAGACGTCGTCGAGTGCGGTTGCCTTTTTACTTTATATTTTCGTGTTTTTTTTTATCATATACGAACATTTTGACAATATGAATGGGTTGTTTTACCAAGTAGAATGTAATAGTTTAGTGTTAAGAAGAAGAAATAGACGTTTAACAGAAGAACGGAATGGGTTAATCAAATATTTTTTAAAAGAGAAGAGCATGGTGAATTTCACCATTTAATGAACGATTTAAAAGAAGATCCGGAGAAATTTTTTGATTACTTACGATTGAGTTTGGACACGTTTATGTACATTATGGAAAGTATCAAACCAGAGCTGACAAAACAAAGCAATATTCGTCTTGTGATATCGCCTGAAGAGCGTTTCACTGTTACGCTAAGGCTAAGGTAAGTAATCAATAAAATACATTTATTAAAACGAAATTATTTTCGTGATTTATTTAAGAAAAACAAACAAAAAAAATCGAAAGAATTAGTTCTCCAGTATCCATTATTGGGATACTAAACACAAAACTAATAAATTAACTTAACTAACTGATAAAAAAAAAAAAAAAACTTAAAAAAAAAAACTATGTGAAAAACTGTATAAAAAAAGTAAATAAAAAATATAAAAAACTGTGTAAAAAGGTATGAAAAACTTTGTAAAACAACCTAAAGACTTTATTAAAAACTGTAGGGTATGTAGTTTTTGTCGCATGTAGTCGGACGAAAATCCGAGCCAGCTGGGATCGAGCCGCAGGTCGGAGGTATACGCACGTAGTCGGACGAGTAGGTCGGATGCAGTGTGAGAGCGCTGATAACATTGCTAAGGTTGGGATAGTTTGTCCGACTACGTACGATTACGCACGACCAAAATTCGCATGTAGTCGGATCCAGTGTGAGAGCACCCTTAAAATAACCTACGCAAGGCCATATTCGCACCATCAGAATTTTACATCCGATGCGATGTCGGATTGGAAAGCAAGAAAGAGATCCCGAAATGTTATCCTGACCCAACAACAGACCTTTCTCAATAATAAGTTAGAAAAAATGGTCGAAACAGGTCAAATGACTCCGAACCATAGATCGTGTCTAAGACTATGCTTATTTTTACGTGTTATATTCGTGTTACGTGGGGTTATTTTAAGGATACTCGCATATGATAAAGTATAATCCGATGCAATCGAAATCATGTAAAGAGGCCTAATACCAAGAGAGGTTATTCAGCGAATTGCCTCTTCTTTTTTTTGTTAATTCCTAACATTGATCTGAATTGTGAAGGGTCTAATCCTAAATCGAGTTTCTACACTAGAGTCTGGCAGCCATATAATATACTAGCTGCATTGCATATAGTGGAAAAACACGCAACACTAATGCGTTTTAACTTTGAATTGCACAAGAATACAACACAAATTCCCAGAATTTTCCTTTATGATTTATACTTTTACCATCTTAGATTTTATTTTCGTTTCTTTTCATATTTATAAATTATAGCTACTAAAATAAGAAAACATAAACGGCAACCATTTCTACCTTTCCTTTTTCGAGAGATATTGAGGTTTAAGATGCATTTAAGATAATATTATTCATAGACAGGATTATGTTTAAACTAATTGCATTATCATATTTAAGATTTTTTATTTACCGATAATGATTACCCTTTAAGGTCACCGTTAGTTTGAGAGATTATTCCTGATTATTCATTGTGCCTAAGCTCTACAATATCTCAATTGATATAACAAATGTATCCTACCAACTAATACATTGAAAGTTGGATAAAAATGAAATTTGTTCTTTAATGCAGCTTCAACAAATTCAAGAGTAATCATAAAGTTCAAACCAGCTAGAAAATACCGTTTTGACCTTTCAATGTTTGTACTAAATTTCAATTAGCTTAAGTAGAAGTTGGATTTAATTTATTTTGTTTAAACTTGTTTCCCTGACAACGTCCAATGGAACCCTTCATTTTTGTATCTCTTTTCTTCTTGGGTCTTAATTTTCAAAAAGGTTTTTTTTTTCCTCAGTAACAAATTTCAATTTTTATTTTAAGCTAGAGAATTGTATTTGAATTTTTCAGAAATTTAATTTTTGTTAGAGTCCTTTAATCGAATTCTAAATTTCAAAGAATTGTTCATGTTGGAATTGTATATATATATATATATATATATATATATATATATATATATATATATATATATATATATATATATATATATATATATATATATATATATATATATATATATATATATATATATATATATATATATATATATATATATATATTTTTTTTTTTTTTTTTTTTTTTTTTTTATTACAAATGAATATTGATGATATTATGTTGACAGATTATATACATTTATATGTGCGTCTATGCAAATGAAATATAAATTAATTTTTAAAATAACTGCTATGGGCCAAAAATAAACATTTCAAACCAACTCGTATTTTCTGTGAATACAAATTATATTTATTCTGTTATTTAATACCATCAAGAAGTAATAACATAATTATTTGAAAAATTAGATCAATATATGTGAGTTTCGTAACTCTTGGAAAGATGGCAGTAGAGTTTTTTTTAATAAATAATAATCATAATAATGATCATAATAATGAATATCTATCCACTAAAGTATTTTTATTCTACCCAGCACTAGTGGTCATCTTCAGAGTTGAAATATTAAATGGAACGATATTTCAGATATAAACCTTCGACTAAGTCTAAACTCCTAAACTGACTTTTTCTATTTTCCATTTCTACTCGTCTCATCGGCACTGAATGGCCACTAGTACTGTGTAGAATAAAGTTACTTTAGTGGATAGAAATACTATAAAGAAAATAAAATGGTATTAAAATATAATATAAAGATATATTTATCCACTTATTGCATCGTTATTGCGAAAAGATGTCTTTCTTAATATTTAATCTTAGTTTCGTACCTTTTATAATAATAATAATATCTATAAAATGAGTATAGTAAATTGGGTGTATATGACCTATTTGTCTGACACCCTCATAAAACCAAAATTAAATAATGAGCAGAGTAAAACTGAAACTTTATATCATTTTAATTCACAAATCTTACCTATTACCTGGACAGTTTTGATTATTAAATTAGTCAATAAGGATTTTATTATGTTTTTTCCATTCATTTTTACCACATTACCTTTTCAAAGAAAGGCAAAGTTCATTTTATTTTTAAACAGACTAGTCGACTATGATGTAAATTTCTGACTTATACAACATTTAATTTTACAATTGTGCTTTGTATAGAAAAAGGAACAAAATAATTTATTTGTTTCTAATATGGATGTTATATTTAAAGAAGGAACTCAATCGATTCACATTCATTGATCTGTGTAAAACTTGAACTCAATCGATTCACATTCATTGATCTGTGTAAAACTTGAACTCAATCGATTCACATTCATTGATCTGTGTAAAACTTGAACTCAATCGATTCACATTCATTGATCTGTGTAAAACTTTTTTAAGTTCATTTTTTCTTTAAACAGACTAGTCGACTGTGATCTAAATTGCTGATTTAAACAAAATTTAGTTGTACAATTGTGCTTAGAATGTAGCTTATATAATATTTAAAGTAGAAACTCGATAGATTCACATTCATTGGTCTGTGTAAAACTTTAAATTTCTCTAGTCAGTCATAAAAGCCGAGAAATAGAATACTTTCTTATGTACAAACCAACATTTTTTGTTGTAGTTCCAGCGAGACATTTTTCTAAAATAATATTGCACTGTTTTTGGAGGTCTGTATCATAGATGAGATAAATGATTGCTTTTCTCTTAGGAATTTACCTGTATACAGGTTTAGAAACCATTAGATATATTATACAGAACTTAACTTTAGGTTCCCTAAGGGCGTCTTCACTTTAAAAGGTTTATGTCTCGTTCAGCCAACAGTCATAAAATGTGAACTTTTACTTAGTAATTTATATATGTAAAGTTATATGTAAGTTTTTTATAACAGAACTGCAAGTAATATAAAATATATTGTACAATCAAACTTATCTGAAAACAATCATAATTATTCTTAAACTAAAAAAAAAAAGTTTTTTTAAGGAATTGTTCATAAACGTCCCACATTTTGTGAGAAGAAAATGCCCCCCCCCCCTCCTAAAATAAAAACAAATCGTAAAACTTTATTTTCTTGCGTTTGGACAGTAAAAATGCATATGAAGGCGTTTGTTTCATATCATTATATAAAAATGGTTCAAAAGTTACAGCTAAAACAAACTTTTAAATGGTCACCATGTTGATAAGGCTTGGCTGATTATGCTGGATAACGAATTCGCCCTATTTTTTTTAAATTGCCTACGGACCCTTTGTGCGTGCTGAAAGCACGTACTTAACCAATTAATTTTATTTATACATATTTTTGTTTTCTTTACATTAATACACAAAGTTAAGTAAAAATGGAAAATGTAAAACTGCATTTAAGCATAGAGGGTAAAAAGAAAAGTATATATTACATTATATTTTTAATTTAATTTTTTAATTATACAACTTCAAATAAACTATGGCAAAAAATATTAAATTATGAAATGAAAATGATCGAAAATTCGATTATGATGGATTTACACGTTCTGGGGTCCCCTGATTCCAAAAAAATTGTTTTTTTTTTTTTTAAATGTCCTTCTATTGTCTGTCGTACGCCTACAGCTTAAACTGCTTGGCCAATTTTGACGAAATGTGGCATATATGGTCAGAAAATACATACCCCGAGGAAAAAATATTTCTCGACAAAGGTTTTGATTAAAAAATTCTAAAATGTAGTCCATTTAAATACGAATCTAACGATATAAGCCGTTTTCCCGGGAAAAATCTAGTTCCTGAGAAAAAATAGCTATTAACGTGGATGGAGAGAGGTCGGGTTCGATTCCCCGCCGAGGAGAAGTTATTTTTATGATACATTTATATAATGTGTTCAATAATAATTAAATGTACCTAGGAAAACTCGAAAACTAATAAGTGGAAAACACTGAGCTAAGTAATTATGAACTCGTTTATGGGAAAGTTTGTTTGAGTTGTCTCAGACAGATTTGATGTAATAAACTGGGGTCCGATTCTGTTTATGCCGAGGGTGATGTGTCCGTCCGTCCGCCGCTCTTTGGTTTATAGGACCCGAACCGAGTAAGCTAAAGTGATGAAATTTGAAACACTGGTGTAACTTTTTGACCCAACTACAGGAAAAATATAGAGGAGGCTAACATTTAATATGCGCATGCGCAGAATGCAAAAACGTGCAAACCTCAAATTTTCATATTTTTTTTAATTTTTGAGATGGGTATCAAATGAAAGCTACTGAAGAGTAGATTCCAAATATATATTCCTTTTTATGACTACTGTGCTTTTTACCGCCAACATTTCACTAAAAAAAATGTCCCCCCCCGTTCCACCCTATTAGGGCTAGTCCTAAAAATATGAAATTATTCATGCTAATACCTTATGGCGGGGCGATGATCATTTCCTGAACGAAATTTAATTTATCTTGTTGTTATTACCGATAAAAAACGTTGTGACCCCTCGGGGGATTGAACCAGGGACCTTTTCTTGAGGTCTAAGAAAAATATAAAGCAAATTACATAACGGGCATGCTTAATAATCTTCAAAACCCTAAAAAGTACTTGAACGCTAGTACTTCCCTGTGATTTTTTTACTTATATCCAAACTTACTCGTTTACTAAACTGAGTACATATTTATGAAACTGTTGGTAAATATACATAGTGAATCTGTAAAGTGTTGAAAGCGCTGTTGTGACCGAACTAAGTCCTTTCAAGTCTTTATTATTTAATTTTTAGTTAACTGTTGTTTAGAATTTATAGTTCTTATAACGTGTACGATGTACAAAGTATTTTGTTAGTATAAATATAAAATAAAGTTATAGACTCACGTTTACAGGCTGCGCGTGCATCTTTATATCAAAATGTTGATATATAATCAATGACTTAATATTTTGGGAAGTATCAGAATTGGCTTCAGAACACTTGATACTTTTGGAGGTTTCAGAAATGATATTTTGGGTTACAAAATCGACCCCCTGAGCGATAAAGCACATTAATTTTATTCAAATAAGTTAGTTCCTTAAAATTTCAGTTGAAATAAGTTGTTTGTACCTGACATATAGACAAGGATATATGTCAGGTACAAAGGAGTAATATCTTTATAATTTACCGTGTAGAAATGTATTCTTAAATAGTCAAATAGTATAAATCAGGTAGGTTTTAAATCATCTAGTCCTGTGAAAATATGTCAACTTTTATTATACATATATCTGTTGTATACTTGAATTGTTGAGAAATTGTAAAATAACGGAAATAAAGATTATTATTATTATTATATTATCTATCGTCAAAAACATTTAATTAGTAATTTATGTTTTATGTAACATATACAAGCTATGCTATGTTATAACGCTGAAACTGCTTTGCTATTGGTTCCAAATATATCCGCCTTATGACAAAATGTACATCCTTCATCTCTATAGTGACGCTTGTTATATCTTCTTTTTGTAAATGGCTACTTCAATCTTTATTCGAATACAAAAAAGGGTGCAATTTCACTGGTTACAGTGGAAAAGGAAGGATAGAAGCACATTTTTCCCGTCTCCAACATGAAGAATGGGGTGAAACACTGTCACACATCTCTCGTGACATTTACGTTTGCGTTAACTTAATTTTGCAGAAAAAAATTGGGACCCTATCTTTACATTTTCCGGTTCCGACTCCAGTGTCAATTGGCAGACCGTTATCGTTTTGAATCCATTCGATCGTTTGTGTGTGATTCCCCCACCCCTCCGTCGTTCCCTCCTCTAGCTTTTTTTGTGAAAGGCTTCTCCCAATCCGCTTTTTTACCATCGTTGTGTATACAAAATTGAAAAACCTTGTCAAAGAAAATGCTTTATATTGATTTTAATTTTTATTTTTATTCGTAAACCTGTATTCTTTTCTACTGTAGAATATTTTTTATTAAAAAAAAAAAGAAATCGTTTATAAGAGCGTCTTTAAACATTTTTTAATTGAAAAAACGTGGTGCAGATAAAAATACTTGTCCTTTTTGAAACTCACTTATTGATATACATAATATTATAAATCTAAGAGTTACGAGACTCTAAATATTATTCTATTTTGTGACAAGCACATTAAATATACGTATGCCCAACAAAGTAGGTAGTTAGGGGTGGGCTGTAGTTAAAAAAAATAATTAGAATAAAAAAATATGTATTTAAACATAAAACTTACATTACATAAATTTATAGTTAAGATTTTTTTTTTAAATAGTGGTCTTAGCTGTGTATATAAAAGATATAGGTGATGGTTAAATGAAGATGATAGATAGTGATGTTGGTTCGACATATTCGGCCCTGGACCAACACCCCATAAAAACATCTCCCTCACCACCCCAAAAAAACCCACCCTACAAAAACATCACCCACCCTAAAAATAAAACATCTCAAATCAAACCACCTCTAACCATGAAAAAACCTATACTATCTAATTTATATAAACAAACTATATAAAAATAACTTATGAAAAAAAAAAAAAATAAACTTATAAAAAATAAACTTATAAAAAAACTTAAAATAGTGACAAAAAAGGAAACAAGTAATTGGAATTTCTCCAAACCCACGAAATCAAAATTGTAATGAACCACAAGCAAAATAATAAATGGCCAACCTGAACAATTCTCCACAATACATATTTAAAGCAATAATTGTGATTAGAGAATTAACCCAGAATACCAACTGTGACAATTTAGAGTCCAAATTGTCTCATTTTTTAGCGGGATATGACCGAATTATAAATTTTTCAACTAAAGCAATAATACAAAAAAGCTGTCAAATGCTGCTGTAATTATAGCATAACATGCTACATTTTTATTGCAGCCAATATTTTATATGTTTACTAGTTTAATGTATCCGTTCCTCTAACGGGATATTTATGTTTAGCTATAGACACTTGATTAATATTGTTACTTAGTTATTAGTAGAAATACTATAAAACTTAGAATTTATTTGTTATTCGTTTTTAGGGTCCGTAGGCAAAACCAAGGACCCTTATATTTTCCTGCGTGTGTCTGTCCGTCCGTCCTCTCGCGTGCTCTCATGGCTACACCTTTCGTCCGATCACTTTGAAATTTGGAATGTATGTGTCTTGTACCTACCCACATATTTTAAAAATATAGCGACTTAAAAAAAAAAAAAAATCAAAAAAATTAAGGTAAAAAAACTTAAGGGTTACATTTTTTAAATTTTTTTTATATCACATGAAAGGGTACGTCGAGCTGATTACAAAAATATATAATTCTTTGGATATAACTTTAATAGGGCGAGCGTAGGCAAGTTTGAAGTGGGTGTAAAACGTGCCCCCCCCCCCCCCCCCCTCTATCTCGCTTATGTGAAGTGCAAAATATCTGAAAAAATTCCTGAACATTCTTCGACCAAAAGTAAAGATACCACTTTTTGGAAATTTCGAAAAAAATATTATTTTATTTTTTATTGACAAAATACGTGTTTTTATAATTATGGTCTTTTCGATGTATTTATATGGTTGTAGTCCGGTTCAGTGGCAAAAAAATACTTTATCAGAGTGTGTTTTGAGAATATCAGACCCTTAGAATTGTTCAAAGTAACCATTTTAAAAAAAACACCGTTTATACACTTTACAGTTAAACACTATATAGCGTGGCCTACAGACCCTCGCTGTGTGCTGACTAGCACACACTTGACCTGTTTATTTCTGCTTGCAATTTTGTTTTCTTATTGTAAATTTTCCATATTAAAATTGTTAATTTTATGTTTTCAAATATTTTAATAGCAATCGGTAATTTTTATATTATTACTATAAAGAGTAAATAAAAATTTCTGGATGATTAAGATTACCAGGAAGGCAACCAGCGAAAGCAAGTTGTTAGGTAAAGGACTGGAGAGCAAAGCTATTATAACTTCTTAGTGAATAATGACATCAAAAGAACATTAGTATAGCACAGTAACGATATTTGAAGTTAAAATTACTTTTCCCCCAATAATTCATTCAAAGTTTTATGGTTTCTTCTTTTATGAAAATTTATGTATATTTTCTTTTTCAACTGAGCTTCCCTGTGATGAAAACGTTTATCAGTTTAAATATGGTTTTAACACTTTATTGTGAGAAAACAATAATTAGGTATTAACTAAGTCACCTAGCAATTTCAAAATATGATGCGTTCACCAAATACGATCTATGGCTAGGTTGATTTGAAAAATTACTAAAAAATATTAAGGTTAAAACAGGTAACACATAAATATGATGTAAATGTGCTAGGAAATACAGTTATTGCTGCAAAACGCATTAACCTATTAAGTTAGAGTAGGAGTCATGTTCATATTTAGTGACAAAGTAAAGGGTGAACGATAAATATATAGCAATCATTTTCAACAAACAATCTCTTATGTCCTGCTTCTATATTGTTTTGTTTTTTTACTGACACAAAAAAACGCAACTTAACTTCGGATACAAAAGTGAAGTTCCTCAAAAATGAGGGATTTTACAACGGGATAAACACACTCAATATCATGTCAATAACATTGATGATGTACTTAGCATGAAAGATGTACGAGCAGAACCTTGAAGTATAAAACTGTGTAAAACTGGTTAGTATTTTCTTTGTGAATTAAATTTAAAGAGCAAAGCTGTCATAAACCACAATATCAACAATTTATTTGTATTCTCTGTGTGTCTCTTTTCTATAATTCCAACATCATTTAAAAATTGAATAAATTCTCTACTAGTTAGTAATATTGGAAACGGTAACGAACGGCCTTTGCTGCTTAAGCAATTCTGTTGGAAAGTTTTCGTTGAATATTTTAAGGCAAGCAGGTGACCACAGTAAATGTGGTTTGCAGTCAGTTATTCAGCGGTACAAATTAGCAAGGCTCGCATCCCTCAAGGGACCAACTAACACCATAATCCTGACCATTAGAGCAAAATGCAAACCTAGAGGGCCACACAAAAAAAAATACTGAGGCCTTTAAATACTCTTGGTGCGGTTTTCCAGGTAGTTGAAACTCCTAACCTTATTATGTAATTATTGAAACGTTTGTTTTATACTAATGGTCTATTGTAATCATTTATCCTAGTCCTGGCATTCTAAATACACACTTAAGTTCGAGAAAAAACTGAGTTCTCTATATGCATATGTGGGCTTGAAGTACCAAGCCAACTGAACAAGTTCAATTTGTTTCAAAATCAAGTGGTTGGTGTGAATCGTCTGCGTTCATTTAAATCTTTCGAGTACTCATCTTAATCGGTAAGCCTATTTTGTTATATTTTACTACGTTTTTATTAGCTTGCTTTCTTGTTTGTTTGTTTGTCCAGTACAAATCTTGCAATAGATTTTTAACTAACTTCCCGAGTAGCTAGACATTTGAAACTTTTAGAATAGCTCAGAACACGATGACAATGCATTATTTTAATACTTTTAGCCATCTTTCAGCAGAATTTAATTCGTTTCCAAAGTTAGTTCGAAAAAAATCCGCAAGATATTTTATTTGTTTTGATATATGTATCCCATATTTACAATCTTTATTTTGATGGGTTTCAATATTATGATTTATGACAGAAAATTTAAAATTATATAAAAAGTTCTTTTTATCTTGAAATTTTTCGTATTCAGTATCATATTTTATATTAGGCCTATCGATAGAATCATCTATCAATATAATATATCCAGTACAATATTCTTAAATTTAGAACAGGTTTCTGTTTAAATCTTTTTATTATAAATAATCGTTTGTTAAAAACCAGATAGTTTCATGTTTGGCTTGCTTTCAAATTGTAACATAAAAGACAAAATAAACTCTATAACCTATTATTTCTAGTTTAAGTGTCCATTTTAAATTATTTTCAAAAGACATAAAACCAATGTTATTCACGATATAAATAACCATAAACACAGGTGACTTTATTAAACAGAGAACCTAACGGCAAGGAGCAGATAAGTTATAAAACAAACAAAAAATAAACAAATG
Organism: Gerris lacustris; assembly: GCA_951217055.1. NCBI lineage: Eukaryota > Metazoa > Arthropoda > Insecta > Hemiptera > Gerridae > Gerris > Gerris lacustris. The sequence continues at coordinate 85,320,556 of OX578277.1, forward strand.
ATGTGTGTTTTTTAAACGAAGGATTTTCATGTTTAAATCAAGGGATTTCTTCACGAAATTATAATTTTATTATCCGTAAAACATTACCGACATTAAAGTAACAATGATCCAGATCCTTTACTCCAGCTGTGTAAACTCAAGTTCAATTACAAACACGTTGAAGGAAGAGAGTAAAGTAATCTAAAACTAAAGTAATAAGCCACTTCTATAATTCGTTTCAAGCAATAAACCTCAATTCCTATCGAGCCGAGGCTCTATAAAAAGCAATCGATTTAGACATTAAAAAAAGAGAACCCGTTTGGAAAAGAGGAAAGACAGAAAAAAAACTGTATAGTAGAATTTAAAGAATGAGCTTAAAACACAAGCTTAAATTATGCAGGACAAGACAAAAGATTTATGTAAAATAAATTTAACGGATATACAGATTTAACAGCTGAAGGTTATAAATCTCTTTGACTTAGATTCTAAGTAAGAATATTTTTGAACAAGCTGAAAAACTAGATACAACATGAGGTAGTTAACTTATTCACAGTTTGGAAAGAGAACATTTTCTAATTAAATAGAAACACCAGATGTTTACAAAGGGTTGTTATCATTTACTATGACCTTTCTTTCATAGTACCTTCTTCATAATCTTTTTTTGCACGATGATTCAAAAAGAACGTAAAATTTTATTTTAATGTTGATCACTATAATCGAAATAATTTTACTTTCATGTACATAAATGTGGATTTAGACAATAAAATAAATAAGAATATTTAGTTACAAACGATTCACATTTTAAATTCTCATTTAAGTAGGTATATTATGGAGAGAAAGTATTATGATAGCGCAAAACTAATAATTTGAAGGATTTACAAGTTTATTAGTCCTTTTTTCTGAAGAGGAAATTGAAAAGTTGTAGAAAAAAATTTTTTTTTTAATTAATCACAATGGTTTTCTTAAGGTAAGCTTGGGAGCAAAGGTTTTACCCTTATGCCGAGGGTGATATGTCTGTCCGTCCGTCGCTCTTTGGTTTATATCTCCCGAACCATTTAAGCAAAAAAATTGAAATTGGAAATACTGGTGTAGTAATTTTTAACCTACACAAAGGAAAACTATAGAGAACAAACAATAGAGAAATTTTTCACTCCTTATTGGTTTAATAAGTTAAAATATACCCCCAAAAAATCCCTTCCCCTTAACCATCCAACAACGGCTAGTTCTAAAATTTTTAAATAATTCATGCAAATACCTTATTATGGGCAATGAAAACCGCGGGGAGGGGGGAGGGGAATTCCCAATTTTTATAAATTGCAAATGTTGTGGGTTCACAAGGGCAATGCGCCTAAATTTTTATTTTTTTAAAATCTTGAGTGGGGCATCAAATGAAAGCTCATGACAAGTAGGTTACAAATATATACAGGGTGCTTCAAAAATCAGTTACCGAGTAAGTGTATTTGTTTGGGTAAACTGGTAAACTTACTTATGAAACACCCTGTACTATATACATACTTGTTTAAATTTTGAATTCCTTATTGGTTATATGAGTTAAAATATACCTCCAAAAAAATTCCCCCACAACCACCCTATAAGGGCTAGTCCTAAAATTTTGAAATAATTCATGCAAATACTTTATTATGGGATGATGAAAGTTTCCCAAAAAAATTTAATTTACCTTGTTATCATTACTTATAAAATACATTGTGACCCCCCCCCCCCCAGGGACCTTTAAATTAATTGTTTAATTTTTATTAACCGGCCTTTCACCTAAATTTGTTTATATTTTTTTTTCATATAGAGCAGGATGAGCAAATAATAAATAAAATATATATAATAACGTATATGCTTAATAATCGACGAAACTCTAAATAGTGTTTGGATACAAGTTCTTCCCTGCGATTTTTTAAATATTGTACTGAATGCAATCTTCTGATACATATTTAACTATAATTAGCTCATTATGCTTACATTTTGGAAATCAAACAGACAACCTTATAGAAGAATATAGTGAACACATTAAGTACAGTTATTTATCTATTCCTATTTTATATAAAATGTTCAAAATTGTAAGTAATATCTCTAATATAAGAGAAAGTAAGGGTAGCGATAAGAAAAAAAGAAAGAAAAACGTGAAAATCGTTCCGTATAGGAGGTCCCAACATGCCGCAACATTTTCAATATTAATTCTCTATCTACCGTCATAGTGCAGGAGCGTATTGCAAGTACATATACTGTAAAATATTCTCCAATATTTAAACCCTTTTCAAG